>OX424458.1:2500-4802500 GCA_949152455.1 Lithophane leautieri
TAACCTAACCTAACCTAACCTAACCTAACCTAACCTAACCTAACCTAACCTAACCTAACCTAACCTAACCTAACCTAACCTAACCTAACCTAACCTAACCTAACCTAACCTAACCTAACCTAACCTAACCTAACCTAACCTAACCTAACCTAACCTAACCTAACCTAACCTAACCTAACCTAACCTAACCTAACCTAACCTAACCTAACCTAACCTAACCTAACCTAACCTAACCTAACCTAACCTAACCTAACCTAACCTAACCTAACCTAACCTAACCTAACCTAACCTAACCTAACCTAACCTAACCTAACCTAACCTAACCTAACCTAACCTAACCTAACCTAACCTAACCTAACCTAACCTAACCTAACCTAACCTAACCTAACCTAACCTAACCTAACCTAACCTAACCTAACCTAACCTAACCTAACCTAACCTAACCTAACCTAACCTAACCTAACCTAACCTAACCTAACCTAACCTAACCTAACCTAACCTAACCTAACCTAACCTAACCTAACCTAACCTAACCTAACCTAACCTAACCTAACCTAACCTAACCTAACCTAACCTAACCTAACCTAACCTAACCTAACCTAACCTAACCTAACCTAACCTAACCTAACCTAACCTAACCTAACCTAACCTAACCTAACCTAACCTAACCTAACCTAACCTAACCTAACCTAACCTAACCTAACCTAACCTAACCTAACCTAACCTAACCTAACCTAACCTAACCTAACCTAACCTAACCTAACCTAACCTAACCTAACCTAACCTAACCTAACCTAACCTAACCTAACCTAACCTAACCTAACCTAACCTAACCTAACCTAACCTAACCTAACCTAACCTAACCTAACCTAACCTAACCTAACCTAACCTAACCTAACCTAACCTAACCTAACCTAACCTAACCTAACCTAACCTAACCTAACCTAACCTAACCTAACCTAACCTAACCTAACCTAACCTAACCTAACCTAACCTAACCTAACCTAACCTAACCTAACCTAACCTAACCTAACCTAACCTAACCTAACCTAACCTAACCTAACCTAACCTAACCTAACCTAACCTAACCTAACCTAACCTAACCTAACCTAACCTAACCTAACCTAACCTAACCTAACCTAACCTAACCTAACCTAACCTAACCTAACCTAACCTAACCTAACCTAACCTAACCTAACCTAACCTAACCTAACCTAACCTAACCTAACCTAACCTAACCTAACCTAACCTAACCTAACCTAACCTAACCTAACCTAACCTAACCTAACCTAACCTAACCTAACCTAACCTAACCTAACCTAACCTAACCTAACCTAACCTAACCTAACCTAACCTAACCTAACCTAACCTAACCTAACCTAACCTAACCTAACCTAACCTAACCTAACCTAACCTAACCTAACCTAACCTAACCTAACCTAACCTAACCTAACCTAACCTAACCTAACCTAACCTAACCTAACCTAACCTAACCTAACCTAACCTAACCTAACCTAACCTAACCTAACCTAACCTAACCTAACCTAACCTAACCTAACCTAACCTAACCTAACCTAACCTAACCTAACCTAACCTAACCTAACCTAACCTAACCTAACCTAACCTAACCTAACCTAACCTAACCTAACCTAACCTAACCTAACCTAACCTAACCTAACCTAACCTAACCTAACCTAACCTAACCTAACCTAACCTAACCTAACCTAACCTAACCTAACCTAACCTAACCTAACCTAACCTAACCTAACCTAACCTAACCTAACCTAACCTAACCTAACCTAACCTAACCTAACCTAACCTAACCTAACCTAACCTAACCTAACCTAACCTAACCTAACCTAACCTAACCTAACCTAACCTAACCTAACCTAACCTAACCTAACCTAACCTAACCTAACCTAACCTAACCTAACCTAACCTAACCTAACCTAACCTAACCTAACCTAACCTAACCTAACCTAACCTAACCTAACCTAACCTAACCTAACCTAACCTAACCTAACCTAACCTAACCTAACCTAACCTAACCTAACCTAACCTAACCTAACCTAACCTAACCTAACCTAACCTAACCTAACCTAACCTAACCTAACCTAACCTAACCTAACCTAACCTAACCTAACCTAACCTAACCTAACCTAACCTAACCTAACCTAACCTAACCTAACCTAACCTAACCTAACCTAACCTAACCTAACCTAACCTAACCTAACCTAACCTAACCTAACCTAACCTAACCTAACCTAACCTAACCTAACCTAACCTAACCTAACCTAACCTAACCTAACCTAACCTAACCTAACCTAACCTAACCTAACCTAACCTAACCTAACCTAACCTAACCTAACCTAACCTAACCTAACCTAACCTAACCTAACCTAACCTAACCTAACCTAACCTAACCTAACCTAACCTAACCTAACCTAACCTAACCTAACCTAACCTAACCTAACCTAACCTAACCTAACCTAACCTAACCTAACCTAACCTAACCTAACCTAACCTAACCTAACCTAACCTAACCTAACCTAACCTAACCTAACCTAACCTAACCTAACCTAACCTAACCTAACCTAACCTAACCTAACCTAACCTAACCTAACCTAACCTAACCTAACCTAACCTAACCTAACCTAACCTAACCTAACCTAACCTAACCTAACCTAACCTAACCTAACCTAACCTAACCTAACCTAACCTAACCTAACCTAACCTAACCTAACCTAACCTAACCTAACCTAACCTAACCTAACCTAACCTAACCTAACCTAACCTAACCTAACCTAACCTAACCTAACCTAACCTAACCTAACCTAACCTAACCTAACCTAACCTAACCTAACCTAACCTAACCTAACCTAACCTAACCTAACCTAACCTAACCTAACCTAACCTAACCTAACCTAACCTAACCTAACCTAACCTAACCTAACCTAACCTAACCTAACCTAACCTAACCTAACCTAACCTAACCTAACCTAACCTAACCTAACCTAACCTAACCTAACCTAACCTAACCTAACCTAACCTAACCTAACCTAACCTAACCTAACCTAACCTAACCTAACCTAACCTAACCTAACCTAACCTAACCTAACCTAACCTAACCTAACCTAACCTAACCTAACCTAACCTAACCTAACCTAACCTAACCTGAGCGAACCTAACCTGAGCGAACCTAACCTGAGCGAACCTAACCTGAGCGAACCTAACCTGAGCGAACCTAACCTGAGCGAACCTAACCTGAGCGAACCTAACCTGAGCGAACCTAACCTGAGCGAACCTAACCTGAGCGAACCTAACCTGAGCGAACCTAACCTGAGCGAACCTAACCTGAGCGAACCTAACCTGAGCGAACCTAACCTGAGCGAACCTAACCTGAGCGAACCTAACCTGAGCGAACCTAACCTGAGCGAACCTAACCTGAGCGAACCTAACCTGAGCGAACCTAACCTGAGCGAACCTAACCTGAGCGAACCTAACCTGAGCGAACCTAACCTGAGCGAACCTAACCTGAGCGAACCTAACCTGAGCGAACCTAACCTGAGCGAACCTAACCTGAGCGAACCTAACCTGAGCGAACCTAACCTGAGCGAACCTAACCTGAGCATTATAACTTTGCATCCCGGTGACGCATTTTTGACGCTGTTTTCAGCTTTTTTGATTTTTAATAGGCTCCGCCCTACTATCTGACCAATAATATTTGACAAAAACACGAAGGGTTTTTCATTCTGGGACTTTGAAATTTTTCTTCCAAATTTCAATCTTTAATTAATTTTTATCTCGAAATATTTTCTATAAAAACATTTTTTAATAGTTGCAATAGCTACTTACCTGCCTTACCTGTATTCCTGTGCGCGTTCCGCGAACTCGAGTCCTGTTTGGTAGTCGTAATCCCAGGTTTTTCAGTCGAAAACACGTTTTTCGGCAAAAACACAAAATTTTTACAGTCAATAAATTCCAATAACCCCATAGATCGCTAGCCCGCGCCGAGACGCGTCTTCTTACACCTCAAACGTGCGTCTGGCGAACATAGAACTCCTCCCACCCACCCTTTTGTGTCTAGCCAGGTAAACTTTCAGTTTTGGCAAAAAAAAAAAAAAAAATACTATATTGACGTGTTTCTTTGAAAATGTTCGGGTATCGCACCCCTGCAAAAAAAGACATGGACGCTAAGAGAGACGAGGGCTGTCTATGCCCATACGAGACAGAGAAGGCTGGTCCTTCTGCAAAAAATATTGACCAGACTTCCAAGGTTAGGAAAAGTATAGGAGATTGGGAATCTGGACGGACAGAAGAAAAGACTGCATCCCCGAAGAAGACACCACCAAAGACGGTCCCGGTGACGCCCTCGAAGCTAAAACAAAAGTCACATCCACTACTGGAGAGGAAGGAGTTGGTGTCGCGTTCTTCATCTTCAATAAAAAACTAAAACTCAACTAATTCAAAAACTACTGAATTTCGGTAGAACATTTCGCTACTTCGGGGAAGAAAGGGCGTAAAAGCCAAAATAGCAACTTTACAGGGGAGCGAAAAAACGTTTTTTTTTTTAAATTTTGGAAAATAACTTTTTTTGCAATAGAGTTAAATTCGAATGAATTGGTGATATTTACTTGCATTTAAGTGCTCTTTAATATCAAGAAGCTTAATTTTAAGTAGACCTTATGGTTTAGAAGATAGGATGGATTTACGACCCAAAATTTTAATAAAAATGGCTTTTACACCGTCTATAAATACGTACTATAGGACGTAAATCCACAAATATCTATAATGCTAACATACATCGTGTCGTATAAACCATCTTTAGACAGTGAAAAGGTCGTAATGACTGCACCACTTATAACAATTATCGTGAGTAAACCTACAATTATTATAATTTTGTAAGATTTAATGTGGTGAATATTGAAATTAAGGTGCATAGAAGCTCAAAATAATAGCATAATAATTATTATTATCTGATTTATCATAGTTCTATATTACAAAATTTATTATAACGAATTAGGTTACCTACCTGTTAAGTTAAATGCACACGATTCATGAATAGTGAAACAAAAGAAAAGATTTAATTGAATTGAACTTTGATTATTTTCATTAATTTAAATTTTAAGTTAACTGTGATAAATAATTACTATCATCTAATATTAATTAATTAAGAAATAAATTAACTAAAATTGATAAAATAGTATAAAATAATGGTATGTTTGTAATTTATTCTACTAGGTAGGTATTGGTGTATTAAATAAATAAATTTAGTTAAGATGCAAATCAGTTTTATTCATTCATAAATCAAATCAAATTGACAATAATTAGTAATCTTCTTTTTTTTCTATTTCCTTTTCTGTTTTTTGTTTCGTTTTCTTACTTTTTTAATTTTATTGCTTGTAATCGTATTCTTCTTTATTTTTTTTATCTTTTACTTTCTTTTTATTCATCTTCTTTCTCTTCTTATATATTTTTTTCTTTTTCTTATTTGTTTAACCTTTTTTTTTAATTATAATTTGTAAAATAAATCTTTCTTCTACTTATTAATCATTCATGCATTATTCTAATGAAATTAAAATGTAGATAAGTACCCATTCATTCTAATTCCTCTACTACATCGTCTTCTTCGTCGGTATCTAGTAATTGGTCTACTACTGTTTTAAAATGAGGCAGCGACAAAAAATCTTGTTGGAACGGTCTGGGTATTGTGTGATTGTCACAAAGAAGTTTTAAATCGTTATATTTTGCAGTCGAAATTGGTAATCTGGCGTCATATAACTTACGCAACACAAATTCGTTTGATTTTTCAGCTTGGCAGTGATTATTAGTTGTATCTAAACAAATATTTTTTTTAAGGTCTTCCTCTCGCTTTAGATTTCCCTTTTGTATTTGGCCTTTTTTCAGGTACTTCAAATAGAATGACTTTTTGTACTGATGTGTCTTCATGCATGGAGTACTTAACTTCAACTTGATCAACATTCTTCTTCTTAAATGTAGCAATCCGAATATTTTTAAATTGCATGTTTTTTAGCGTTTCCTTAGTGAAAGTCTTTGTAGCTAGTTCGTCCCAACTAATAAAATCACTATGCTCCATGACAATAACACGATAAGGTCGTGGCCGTTTTCGGGCAGAAGCAATGTAAGGCATCCACTGGGAAGGACTCCAGACGGTGAGTTTTTTTATTTCTCGTTCTATTGTTGCATGCACTGAATCAACAGGCATGTATGTATGTCCAGGCAACAAAAAGTTAAGCTGTATTGTTTCTAAATTTACGGACTTTTTGAGGTAATAGTTTATGGCAGATAGAACTACTTTATTTTTATTTTGACCTGTACAGGAATCGCAGTATAAAATCAAATTTTTTATTTTTCTTTCGTCAACTTCTTGTAAATACTTAAAGAGACAAGTTGCTATTTCTTGGCTACCTCGTTTTCCGTCACACTCTCCCCAAATGTAGCAATTCACATTTTGAGTTCCACTTTCATAAATGGTGAAATTAAAAACTGCATACTTTCTTGAGTACCCTAACAACATGCTATCTCCGTGGGGTGTTGTCAATACCTTTTGTAAATCAAAGCTAGCTGTCAAAGTACCATTAATATTATAATGATTACTTAAATTTTGATGTGCTAGAAACCTTTTATAAGTAGATTTTTTTTCTTTAATGTGATTTTCTAAAATGGTTTTATCTTCTTCGCTGCTTATTTCTTTTCGGTCGGCTCTTGTACACAGAAGACATTTGTCTTTTTTTGGACAATGAAAGCTGATATTATATTCATTATTAAATATATTTCTAAATATAGTATCTCCAACTGCATCTTGATTTTTATCTTCACATTCTTTCACATAAAGTCTATACAAATTGGATACATTTTTTAATTCTTGGGGAAGATACACCCTGCTGGTTCGTTTCCGGTTATAGTGTGAAGGGACTGCTGGCAATTTTTCAATAAAAGACTTTGCATGTGCTTTTGCTTCTGGAGAATACTTATCCGGAAATGTACGTGTCCTCCGATCATCCTGAGACATATTATATTCTTTAGAATGAGACAGATTGTATAATAAATATTTCTGGGTCACATTCAATGTCTCAAGCAAGAACTTTTGACAAACTTTTTGACGATCTTCACCATTATTGATAAAGTACTCGTATGTTAAATTTCTCCTACTATTTGGAGAGTCCGTTCTTTTCCTGGAAATTGATACCTGGCGAGTACAATTAATAAGCCAATCTTTCCTCCGTTGTGAACTTATGCTCCAAAAGAAGTCAAACAGAGACTTTCGCCTTTCTTCCGTTATATTAAAACAACCTCTTTTACATTTATCCTACTTACATGGGTTTTCTCCCATAGATTTTTCTTTAACTATGTCCCCTTTCTTGGTTTGGTAGGATTTTCCGTCATCTTTTAATTGTTTTCGTTCTTTCCGTTTATTTATTAGTTTCTGTTTCTTCCTTGTTATATTTTTACTTGTATCATCCTTTTGGGCTTTCTTCTTTTTTTCTTTTTTCTTCTTTTTCTTTTCAGGTGAACCACTAGATTCAGATTCATTGCAAGTCCAATCATCAGAACTACCACCAGAAAAGTCTAAAGCTTCCTCGTCAGATAAGAAGTCTATATAATACATCTTGTATTTTGAAGTTGAAGTTTTGCGTGTTCTTTTAGTCCGATCTTTTTCAACTGTGTGTGTAATATTTAAATTGGCCAGTGCTGTACTTGTAGATGGATTAGGAGGTCCAAGCTGAGTTTCATCGTGAGATGCAGCCAGTAAAGGACTCAGTTCTAAAAATGGCGTCTTGGAGGTGGTAGGTATACAACTATCAGATTGAGGTATATATTTATCCAACGGCAGAAGGTTGGTCTTCAAGTCAGATGATTCAGGGATCGGTACAGAAGGAACTTCGGGTTCATCAGCGGCATAGTCATCTTGTGGCACGAGATTAACATATAAAGTAGGTAATTCAGCAGTCAATACGGAAGAAGATTCAAGCTGCGTGCTATTGTCGTAGGTAGACAATGTATTAACAATTAGAGACGAATTAGCGATCGGAACTGATGTAACTTTGGTTTCTGGAGCATAGTCAGCTGGCAAAAGGTTTGAAGAAAACGACTCAACGGTCGGCACAGCACATGAGATTTCATTTTCAGCAATTACTGGATCTGCAGGGAGGGCAGTAATATTTGGATGTGGTAATACAACAGTCGACGAACTATCAGCCTGTTTTAAGACTTCCATAGAAATAATATTTATTTTGTTACTATTGTTTTTAAACGGGCTTTTTGGTGGTATAAGGCTACCAACGTTGTCTCCAAAGAATGAAGCATGTGCTCGGGGTAAAGAAATCATAGAGGTATTGATATCGCCATCACTGCTTGAATTAATTATGATTTTTTTGTGTGTTGCTTTTGATATTTTTATTGGTTGCATTTCTGTGTCGCTGTTTTCGATTATATCATTGCTTTGATCCGAACTACTATTTTGATCAAAACTCCTAGTCGACTGACTCGGCTCGTAGTCAGATCTGGAAATAAGATGATAATAGAATTACTTATACAAAAATTATACAAAAAAGTCGTCTTTATTTTTAATGCTAGTAAGAGTTAGGGCGTAAAAGCCATTGTAGTTTTAGTTCCCTGTAATATTGGGGTCGTAAAAGTCACGCACGGCATCGAAAAATCAGAAGACATTAGTCATTAGGGCGTAAAAGCCAGTCTAACAAATCAGTTTCATGGAGTTTATAACGGAATAAATAGAAATGCATGTAATTTGAATAAAGAAAATGATTAAACAAAATAACTGTAATTAAACACGAGACTGTATTTTTTATTTTATTTTAGTTAGTTTCTCAGCTTAATCTAGCAAATTTAAATACTACTGTACCAAATTTTATTTTTTAGATGTTATTTCCATCGTCCTACGTAATTGCTGAAAACTCAGTTTTACAAAGTTCTGGCTGTACGTTTGTTTTTATCAAAAGCTGCCATTACTCGTGTATTTTTTTTTTTTGTAGGAGTTACCAGACTTGCCTCATGTAGACATTGACGATAGGGCTGTATGTAAATGCACTTTGTACTTAATTGTTATTTTATTTTATTTTGCGATGTAAAAAAAATGGTTTTTTTTTTCAGAATCCTTCCTAACAATTGAGATACAATACCATACTCAACAATATCTTACTCGTACAATATTATCCTACCCAAAACATTATTCCCCAAATTATAGGGAAAAACTTTAACAAATGACAACCCTTTTTACACACACATAGATAAAAAGGTGGCTTCACTTTTGATGTACGTCATGCTCCGTCTTTCTTATTTTGTTGGTCTGAGGGTACTGTACTATTACTTAAAACTTACCTTTGTGATGAACGACGACGGCTTTGTAATAATGCATTAACGATATTCCTTCTTTTTAGCAAGGAATCCAAGGCTTTCGGCTTCGTATTATCCATTTTTTTAATTAAACAAGTAACTTATTCGCACTGTATTAATATTCAAACGGAACGTAAACAATAACAATCCGGTAAAGAAACTGCGATTGACAGACTGACAAGATTGGACACGTGGACTTCACTTGTGGTAAGTCGTGTACATGCAGGTTGCGATTGTGTTTGTGCGTGTGTCGTCGGCAGCGCGCGCGCTTTATTGGCTAAATAAATTATGTTTCTATCTCACTCCATTGTAAGACTGTTTAACGTACGCATAAGAGGCAACGATAAATGACATGATTATCTCTCCGATTTTTAGACTAAAGAAATTGTTATTGTTACGATTTGAATGCTGTAACTCCAAGTTTTTATTTTTGTGCAAGGGCGTAAAAGCCAAATCATATTTAAATTGCCAAGTAAAAATGTCGTAAAAGTCATTACGTAATAAATATTGTATTTACGACCAAATATTCTTTCATACTATGGTGATACGCCCTTATTAATTTGAAATAATTAAATAATGTCATATACGTCAATTTTTTTCAATAAAAATGGTTTTGGTGAGAAAAAAATCATGGGGGTAAAAGCCATTTTTTTGGGAATATTGAAATTTTAAATATACAGATCGATAGAGCGTCGAAAACTAAACAAAGTTGCATTATTAACTCATTTTGGCCAAAAGTGGCTTTTACGCCCTTTCTTCCCCGAAGTAGCGATTTGGTGGCTTAATTTGTTGCATTTTAACCCTACTATGACGTCCTGCAAGGAATACGTCGAGTTACCAGTAACCCTGTATACATCGCAGTGGTGGAGCCGGTCATTATGTACGCGGCAAGTGCTTGGGCGCCGGCTTCAAATAAAATAGGTTTGAGGAAGCAGTTAAATGCGGTTCAGCGTGGGTTTGTACAGAAAATTATAAAAGCGTATAGGACAACGTCATTAAACTCGGCCCTGTTACTCTCCGGACTGCTTCCACTGGATATTAGGATTCGGGAAACAGCTTCTTTTTATGAAGAAAAACGAGGGTATTCGCAAAGAGTGACAGGAGACCGAGAGATTGAGTTACCGGTCCCACACACACAAAACCCACACTGCAGACCAAATACACATACAGTTCGAATGCGTGATGAACGGTGGGGAATTGGACCAACGAGGACTTAGCAACCCAAAGATTTTTACTGACGGTAGTAAAATAGAGGGTAAAGTCGGCGCGGCACTATGTCTTTGGGAAAATGGGATTGAGACAAAAGCCCAAAAGTTTAAGTTGGAGTCGTTCTGCACCGTTTATCAGGCCGAGCTATTAGCTCTGCATAAAGCTTCCGAGCTGGCCTTGAAACACATATCTCCAGTTGTCGAAGTGTACTGCGACTCCAGATCAGCCCTGGAAACGGTAGCCAGAGGCAATTCGCTCCATCCTCTTGCATTTAAAATCCGCATGAACATCCAGAAACTGGCAAGCTGCGGAAAATCCCTTGAATTGTTCTGGATCAAGGCACATGCTGGATTGGAGGGGAATGAAAGGGCTGACGAATTGGCAAAGGAGGCAGCGATAGGCAAAAAATCAAGACCAGATTATGATCGGTGCCCAGTCTCATTTGTCAAGAGACAAATCCGAATGGACTCGCTCGAAGAATGGAACACGAGATACCGGTCCGGGGAAACTGCATCAACCACCAAAATCTTCTTTCCCGATGCAACCGCGGCGTACAGCATAGTACGAAAAACGAAAGTCGACTCTCTGATGACACAAGTGCTAACGGGACATGGCGGGTTCTCTGAGTACTTGAACCGTTTCAAGTGCAAGGAGAGCCTTGTCCCTGTGATCCCGAGGAGAAGGAAGATGTGCCGCACATTATTATTGACTGTCCCATATTTGGACACGATAGATTAAATTTTGAAATAGAAACAGAAGAAAGCATAAAATTAGAAAATATACCAAAAATAATGCAAAGTAAAAGCAATAGACAAAAGTTTTTAAAATACTGTAAGGAAATAGCTGCCAAAGTTGTAAAAAGGAATCATGTATAAAAGATATACTTTCAAGTATTGTAAGAATATATTGCAAAGTAATCAATGTAATAGTAAAAATAAAACCTGTTAGTAAGTAAATTAAGCTATCTCCATATGAGAATTAAAATAAGATGTAATAAATAATAAGTAGGAACTACAAAAACAAATGTAAAATTAGGATATCATATAAGTAAAAAATCTGACACTTATAAAATTTGAAAAAGAAAATAAAGGTCTCTGATTAATACACGTCAGAGGAAACACGCAACGCCATTAAAAAAAAAAAAAAAAAACCTAACCTGAGCGAACCGCACCGGAAAACTTTTGATAGGAGGAGACGCAAATGCCAAGAGTGCTTGGTGGGGATGCACCATGGAAGACTTTAAGGGGGACGAGATGTCCGGGACCCTGGAAGAGTTGGAGCTTCAGGTACTCAACACCGGAGATACGCCGACATTCTACACGGTAAGAGGCGGCGTCGTATATAAGAGCCACGTTGATATCACGGCGTGCTCGCTCGATTTATTTGACCTGGTAGATGACTGGCGGGTCGACACAGGGGCAACAAGCTCGGACCACAATACCATAATATTTAATATTAAAGTTAAGAGGGAAATAGGGATAAACATAGTTAGAACAGCAAGGAAGTACAACACTAAAAAAGCAAATTGGGAAACTTTTTAAATTAAATTGGGGGAAAAGAAAATTGAAAATAACATAAGTCTTGACAATATAAATCAAATAGTAAATAAGCTTGAACTGGAAGAAATAGTAATAAAGTACAAAAATGTAATCGAGAAAGCATGCGATGAAACTATCCCTAAAGTCAGTAATAAATCAAAAATTTCTATTCCGTGGTGGTCCGACGCGCTCGCTGAGCAGAAGAAGGAAGTAGCCACAAAGAAGAACCGCATCCGCAACGCCGCACCGGTTCGTAGAGCAATGGTCGTTGACGAGTACCTGAAGGCCAAAGAAGTGTATGAGTGCCAAGCCAAGAAAGCGCTAGTGGCAAGCTGGAAGCAGTTTTGCGAAAAACAAGATGGTGAGGGCCTATGGGAGGGAATTTATAGAGTCATCAGAGGGACCACCAGGAGACAAGAAGACTTGACCCTGATGAGCAACGGTACTTTTTTGAACCCGAAGGAATCGGCAGCTTTGCTCGCTGACACCTTCTATCCTAAAGATACGGCGGAAAATGACAATGTAGACCACAGGCTCACCAGGGAAGCAGCCTTACGGGCAAATGAATGGCATCATGATGAATACGATGACCCACCATTTACACCGTTAGAACTAAAGACAGCCGTGGAACATTTAAATCCTAAGAAAGCCCCCGGATTGGATGGATTTACATCGGACATCTGCGATCGGGTGATCGGACAGGACCCGGACGCTCTCCTTGCCCTATACAACAAATGCCTAGAATTAGCGCATTTCCCAAATATCTGGAAAGAGGCAACGATAGCGGTCATCAGGAAACCGGGCAAGGAGAACTACACGAACCCCAAGTCATATAGACCGATAGGTCTCCTACCGGTCTTGGGGAAGATCCTGGAGAGGATGGTGGTGGAGAGAATTAAGTGGCAGCTTGTGCCGCGGCTCAGCACTCATCAGTTTGGCTTTATGCCACAGAGGACACCGAGAGGGCACCGAGGACGCCCTCTATACACTAATAAAGCACGTGCAGGATAAGTTGAGGCTGAAGAAGCTAATTGTCCTGGTGTCGTTGGATATAGAGGGCGCCTTCGATAGCGCCTGGTGGCCAGCTATCAAGGTCAGGCTGACCGAGGAAAGGTGCCCGGTGAATACCAGGAGGCTGCTCGACAGTTACCTCGACGGTAGAAAAGTAAGGGTAAGGTACGCTGGGGAGGAATGTGTGAGAGAAACCAACAAGGGCTGTGTCCAAGGTTCAATCGGTGGTCCCATTCTGTGGAACCTTCTACTGGACCCGTTATTGCAGGATTTGGGGAAAAAGGGGTATTTTGTTCAGGCATTCGCAGATGACATAGTTTTAGCCGTGGATGGTGACACAGCGACTGAAGTCTCCAGAACGGCCAATGCAGCCCTCGCCCGTGTTCAGAGTTGGGGCGTCAGAAATAAGCTTAAGTTTGCACCTCACAAAACATGTGCGATGTTAATAACCAACAAGCTTAAGTACGACACCCCAATTCTGAGCATGGCCGGGGTCGACATTGATATGGTCAGAAGCATGAAGTTGCTAGGGCTGACCATTGATGACAAACTGACTTTCAATGAACATACCAAGAACGTCTGCAAGAAGGTGGCGGAAATATATAAGAAACTGGCACGAGCGGCAAAAGTCAGCTGGGGACTAAATAGGGAAGTTATCCAGGTTATTTACACAGCCACGATCGAACCTACAGTTGCGTACGCGGCTGGAGCCTGGGCTCCCGCTACGAAAAAGCTGGGTATACGGAAGAAGCTAGGCTCTCTCCAACGAGGATTCGCCCAGAAGCTCTGTAAGTCTTACCGTACAGTCTCCCTAAACTCGGCACTGGTGCTTGCTGGGATACTTCCTCTAGACCTTCGCATCCAAGAGGCAGCCGCCTTGTATGAGGCAAGGAGAGGGTCGTCCCAGTTTGTACCGGGAGACAGGGAGATTGAAAGTATGGTGAGATTTGCAGAAACGTCTCACCCTGCCAAACAAAGGACCTTAGAGTTTAAGTGCCTGGCAGACAAACAGCTTGTGGACAGCCAATACGTGCAGGCAGTGCGAATATTCACTGACGGAAGTAAGATTGAGGGGAAGGTCGGTGCCGCATTATCCTTGTGGGATAATGAAGGTGAAGTCCAGAAACTCAAGCTAACCCTTGCCGCGTACTGCACTGTCTACCAGGCGGAACTACTGGCCATTTGCAAGGCAACGGACGTCATCCTCAAGCGCAAAGAGACGAGCTATGGCTTGTACAGCGACTCAATGTCAGCATTGCAGGCGCTTGCGAGCCATGGCTCTCTGCACTGAGGCTTTGGACCAGAGAAAAGCTGTGTCTCTCTTCTGGGTCAAAGCCCATGCGGGCTTGCCGGGAAATGAGCGCGCGGATGAGCTGGCGAAGGAGGCAGCATTGTCGTCACGGAGGAAACCTGACTATGACCGGTGTCCAGTGTCATATATCAAGCGCCAAATCCGTTTGAGCTCGCTTGATGTATGGAATGGGAGATACGTTTCTGGAGAAACGGCCTCGGTGACGAGAATGTTCCTTCCTGATGCCGTGGCTGCTTACCGTATCGTAAAACAGATGAGGCCAACAGGCGTGCTCACACAAGTCTTAAAGGGGCACGGTGGGTTCTCGGAATACTTAAACCGCTTTAAGTGTAAAGAGAGTCCATCGTGCACCTGTGACCCCAATGTGTCGGAATCCGTTCCACACCTTATGTTAGATTGCCCGATTTATGCGAGGGAACGCTACAACCTGGAACAGGAAATAGCCAAAAGGCTGCAGTTAGTTAGCGTGCGGGAAATCATGGCTAGCAAAAGTAGAAATCAATTCATAGCCTACTGTGAGAATATAGCTAGAAAAGTTATAAAACAAAATAAAACACGATAAAAATACTATGTTTCATATTATATTGTATATATAGTTATAGTAAGCATAGGACATAAGCGCAACAAATGTTAAAGATAGAATTAGCAGTAGGTTAAGAGAGATGTTATAAGTAAAAACATAGATTTAATTAAAATATAGTGCTATAAATAAGTTAAATATGTCAATATAAAACAAACTAAGCCATTTTACAATTATGTGTATAAGAAATAAACCAAACGGTGTATAATTATTTCCCTAAGTAAATTAAGAATAAGAATAGAAGTAGCCTACAAGTGGGAATCCCACCCACAGGATAAATGGAGAAGGATAATAGAAAGATACAGCATGAAGCATGGAAGTACGAGAGGCATGCGAACCTAACCTGAGCGAACCTAACCTTTTTTTTTTTTTTGAAGCTGAGGAATGCATTACGCGTCCCCGCTCGTGGGGGACGAGTCTGGGGTATGTGGAACTCCTGTCGCTATGACAGTATACCCACTAAAACTCAGCGGTGTTCCCACATCGCCGTGATGGGAGGGCCATGGGAAACCGGCTCAGCCTTTACATCCACAACCCTCCCGGCGCATGCCCGCCTAGCTGGCGGGCCCCGCATGCCCCCCAAGATGGGGGGCTACGGGAATGGCCGGGAACACCTGGCCATTCACGTCCGACACTGGTGGAGACCTGTGCAATACAGGCAAGGGTGCCCCCACACCCATTGCCTGCTGGCCTCCACCTGGGAGGAGTCGGAGATGACTATCAAACTGACGTCTTCTTCGACCCCTCCTCCGCCTTCGGAGCGGTGCTGCGTCAGGGTCGTCCTCCCGCGCGCGCTCTGCCGCCTCCTTCTGGGACAAGACGTGTCCACAGAAGGAGGCGACTGCCGCCCAGGACCTCTCATCCGTCAGCATGGCGTTAACCAAGCTGGGGAGCGACAGGTCCGGTCCGATCACCGCGATGAGACTGCGGCGCGGCTCGGACCACGACGGACATACCTCGAGGGTGTGCTGCGCCGCGTACTCCACCGCACCACAGTCGGAGCACGACGGCGTCCTCTCCCGGAGCGAACCTGGCCTGAGAACCTGCAAAGATGTGTCCTTGTTGTGGGTTAAGGCTCACGCCGGGTTGGAAGGCAATGAACGCGCAGACCACCTTGCCAAAGAGGCTGCACTCCGATCAAAAAAGGAGCCGGACTATGACCGTTACCCGGTTTCATTTAAGTGTAAGGGGAGCCCATCGTGTATCTGCGAGCCGGATGCACTGGAGTCAATCCCTCATATATTGACGGAATGCCCTGCGTTTGGAGAGGAGCTACTAAATGCGGAGTTCAAAGTAGAGACACAAATAAATATAGCTAATATAAATAAATTAATGACAAACAGAAAGCTAAGAAGCTTTTGTGTTGCACCCACACCTGAAATATAAAAATGAAAAGAAAAATATGTATTCAGGGAGAAGCTGATAGCTGGGATCCTACCCATAACAGAATGTAATGAAGATGAATGAAAGAAAGAAAATATATGTGGAATAAAAGTACGAGAGGCAAAAAAGCGAGACCTGGTATGAAAGGTAAACAGATAGATATAGGCTCCGATCATGTTGGAGGTAGAAGTTATAAAAAAAAGCGCAAAGAAATAATGCTTTACGCATGCCCTCCCATCGGGGGATGGGGGGGCTATGTGGGACTCCCCGGTCTTACCCGGTATACCCACTAAAATAACCCAGCGGCATTCCCGCTTCGTGTCAGTGGCGGGGCCTGGGAAACCGGCACAGCCTTAACGTCCAGTCCTCCGCCGACGATCGCCCTTCATGGTGGGCCCCTCACGCCCTCCCCGTGGGGAGGGGGATGGGCCCGGGAATGACCGACGAAGGTGGTGAGGGGTGCAATGCGGGCGAAGGCACCCCCGTACCTGTCGCCCGCCCGTCGCCACTATGAGGAGGGAGAGGACGGCGCCCTCTCAGACCCCTTCTTCGTCTGTGGAGCGGCGCAGCGAGAGGGTCGTCCTCCCGCACGCGCTCCGCCTCCTGCTTTTGCGAGATTACGTCCTCGCAAAAGGAGGCAACCGCCGCCCAGGCCTCCTCGCTCCCCAGCATGGCGTTGACCACGCCGGGAAGCGAGAGGTCCTGTCCAATCACCGCGTTCAGACCGCGGCGCAGCCCGGACCAAGCCGGGCACACCTCGAGGATGTGCTGCGCCGTATCCTCCGCCGCGCCGCAGTCGTGGCAAGCCGGAGTCTCCTCCCTCCCTATCCAGTACAGATGCGATCCGAAGCAGCCATGGCCGGACAACACCTGCACCATACGGAACGAGAGGAAGCCGTGGGACCGCTCGAGCCAGCCGCGCAGGACCGGACCGAGCGCATCCAACGTTCGGCGGCCAAAGGCGGCGTTGGCGAGGTCCTCCGTCCAGTGGAGGATGATGGCATCAACTCGACAAGGAACCTCTCGAAGTCGGCGAGACTCTTGTTGGGCGAAAAATACGCCCCAACCGTGCCAATGCCGTCCGCGAGGGCGGCTACCCAGCCGTGACCTCGGGACGGGTTGACAAGAGCCCCACCAATGATGGCCACTAAACCGTCCAAGTCTCCCACCCGGTTATCTCTGGGGGGGGACAAAATACGGTTCGGCGACCACAGCCACGTGAATCGATCACTCTGCCATGCTCTGCTCGCTATATCTATTGAATGTCCATTTTTTGTTAAAAATAGTTGTACAATATCATTTTCCTGTACAAAACTTATTCTTCAATCCTATTGACAGCCATTACATCGCCTGCGCTCGCGTCCCGTCGTTTGTCATAGACTATATAAATTTGTTTGTAGCATAGACAAGCGATGCTGGAGCGTCGAGTGTGGGTCGACCATATTCATCGGCTTACAAAGTTTTACTTTTATATTTATTTCATTATATTTTACTGTATCCTTTATATTTATTAAGTACTAACTTTATTTTGAATTTTTTTATTTTACTATTTATTTATCGATTTATTTTATGTCCGTAGGTGTGTCCGTGGCATCACAGTGGGCCCTATCAGAATACCAGCGCTGCGATATATGTTTATTTTTTCTCAAATATCGTAGCATTATGCTGAGATAGGAGCCTTTTTGGCCTCGCACGGGTTTAGTTTTCTACACGTTGTTTTATTTTATTTTATTAATTTTGTTAGTTTTAATGTTTGTTTGTTTTTATTGTTATATTTCCTGTGCGTGTCCCAAATAAAATATTTTTCTTTCTTTCTTTCTTTCTCTGGAGCAAGAGATCCTGAGCTCTAGCAGAGTGGTTGATGTTGCCCTGGAGGAAATGGTAGAGCGCAATTATGCGCAATCCATTCCCTCCGCACCATTCCTAGGCCGGGAGTCGGCCGAAGGGCAGTCAGGCTGCGGCGGGGGTAAAGAGCCCCCGGCAGCCTTGGCAGCCCCTCTCTTTTTTCGCCTGTTGGTGGCGGGCGCGCCACAGGCCTTTCCACCCGCTCTGTGCTCGGCGGGCCTCCCTGCAGCTGTACAGAGGCTGCAGTTTGGCACCGCGGAGCACTGGGCCGCCTTGTGGCCGGGCTGGCCGCAGCGATAGCACTGCTCGCTGCGGTCAATTTCGGCGGTGCACCGTGCCCTGACATGCCCAATGTCCAGGCAACGGTAGCACCGCATGGCCCTGGGCTGCAGCAGCTTGACCCTCGCTGCAAACCAACCCACCAACAAACGCCCACCGTCAGCGACTTTATTCGCCGCCGCCACCGGGCACCGCACCTAAATCGTGCCGAGCCCGGAAGCGTCGGCGCGTATCTCGCCCGTCCGGACATCTTCGGGCGGACAGCCACCAACTTTGGCGATGGCCGCCACGACCTCAGCCGGGGTCGCCGAGTCGTCCAGGCCATCGACACGCAACTCAGCGGTCTTCATATGCCTGGACACCCGGACGTCCTCCGGGTTGAGGACCTCTCTCAGCCTGGCGGCCAAGATGTCCGCCTTCTCACCGCTCGAGGCACCCGACACCTCAAGTAGCCGCACCCCCGTCATCGCCGGCCTCATTTTGAAGCCGGACGGTGTGCCAAGGTCGGGGAACGCGACATTGGCCTTCGCCGTTGTAAGGACCGCCTTGTATTTGACGCCCCTTTCGACGGCTCCGGGCTGCAGCGTAATTACTACAGCCGCGGAGCGTGGGGCTCTGACCTTAGGCGGTCCTTTAATCTTCCTCGGTGGTGCCGGTGCCGGTGCTCTTGCGGGTGCCGGTGGAGCTGTCCTCCTCCCGTGACGGCGGCCTCTTTTAACGACTGTCGCCCAGGCCTCCGTGGTAGGCCCGGGCGCGGCCGCCGGCGGTGCAGCTGGTGGCGCAGCTAATGGCGCAGCCGCCCGTGGTGCGGGCACGGACGTCTCCTCCGCGGGCTTTTTGGTCCCCCACCCGTACCGGCTCGACGCAGCCGCCACGCTCGCTGTTGGCTGCCCCTCCTTCCTTCGCTTGTCCGCAGCGAGCGGTGGGCGGAGGTTTTGAGCCGGGAGGAGCCTCGCCACTATCGCCTCAAGTCGGGCACCCACCATCTTCCCACACTGCATCATGCAGATGCGCGCGATCTTTTCGACCTCCGCATCCGCAAGTGCAAGCGTCGAGGATGGGACCGGCGATGGTGCCACTATAGGGCAGGAGGTTGCCGCGGGGGCTGCCCTCTGGGCGGCTAACTGCCGCTTGAGGTCCTCCAACTCGGATCGGAGACGGCCATTCTCCTCCCATAGTTTCGCCGTCTCCTCCGTGCTAGTGCGATTAAGGAGGACCTCAACCGCCTCCTTGATGCCGTCCGCCGCCTCTTTAGAGCACGCGTGAATGTGCCCTTCAGATTGCCCGATTTGGTCGCAACCTTCAGGATGAAATCCACGCCGTCCAACACTTGGCGACTGAGCGACACCGCACGTACGCTACCGCCGTCAGCCATGCGAGCAGAGCGCCGCTCTCGGGCCTGTCGGGCCAACTCGCTGACTTCGTCAGCCGCGACAGTCCTTTGCTGCGACCGCTTTGCAGCATTGGCCTCCGCTCTATTGGCTTCCAGCAGGGAGACAGTGAAGCCCTCCCCAGGGTCCGCCACCGCGGGCTCGAGGGCCACTTGCCTGGACCCCGAGTCACTTCCTGCGCTAGGCACCGGCGTATCAGGGCGCTTAAGAAAGCGCCCCAGAGAATCGCGCGACCCCGCTCCACCAGCTGCACGATCCCGTCCTCTCCTGCCCTTCGGCACCTTAGCAGCCGGTAGGTTCTCCTCGCTAGAAGAGAACCCCGCGTGCTCCTCCTTATCATTAGGGTGTGCGTGCTCTTTCCAAAATTTGGAAGTATGGTCAACCCCCTCCCCTTTCGTCCGCGAGCGCTTTGTGCTTACGCTCGCCACGCTCGCCACACTCATCCTATCAGATGTGGTGTCAGAATCTGACACCACACCCACACCCATCTGCTCGACCAAAACGATAGGCAAAATGTCCACTTTTTTATTTTTTTATTTTGTGTATCCATAAGAAATCCCACGAGTAGATATAGGTTGGAATGTCCACCTGGCAGAGCCTAGATGCCAGGTAAGCTGATACTCCGAAAGCCTGGAAAAGATGATTACACCACCACGAAATCCTACAGGCCGATCGGCCTCCTACCAGTCCTGGGTAAAATCTTAGAAAAAATGCTGGTAGCAAGATTGAAGTGGCATCTGATCCCGCGGTTGAGTACTTGTCAGTTTTGTTTCATGCCCCAGAAGAGCACTGAAGACTCCCTCTATAACATTATTCAACACATCAAACTAAAGCTGAAACAAAAGAAGCTGATCACTGTTGTCTCACTTGACATAGAGGGAGCCTTCGACAGCGCATGGTGGCCGGCAATCAGGACCAGACTGGCTGAGGAAAGGTGCCCGGTGAACCTCAGACGGATGCTGGATAGTTACCTGACTGGTAGGAGCGTTCGCGTTAGGTACGCAGGAGCGGAGTGTCAAAGAAACACGAGCAAGGGGTGCGTGCAGGGTTCTATTGGCGGTCTGATCCTATGGAACTTACCGTTGGACCCTTTGTTGAAGGGGCTGGAAGAGCGCGGGCATCACTGCCAGGCTTTCGCCGACGACGTCGTAATGATCTTCGACGGTGACACAGCATTGGAGGTTCAGAGACATGCCAATGCCCCGCTTTCGAGTATGTTCGGAGGTGGGGCATCCGAAACAAGCTAAAGTTTGCACCACACAAAACCTGTGCAATGGTAGTAACCAAGAAGCTTAAGTACGATGTCCCACTTCTGAGCATGGCCGGGGTCGACATTGCAATGTCTAATGAAATAAAAATACTGGGCCTCACAATCGACCACCAGCTCACTTTCAACACCCACGCCGCAAACGTGTGCAGAAAAGCTGTAAACATTTACAAACAGCTGTCAAGAGCGGCCAAAGTGAGCTGGGGTCTGCACACGGAGGTCATACGGTGCATTTACGTGGCGGCGGTGGAGCCGGTAGTGATGTACGAGGCAAGCGCCTGGGCGCCGGCTACAAAAAAGATAGGAGTGCAAAAAATGCTGAACACCGTCCAACGAGGATTTGCCCAAAAGCTCTGCGGATCCTACTGCACCGTTTCGCTGAACGCGTCCCTGGTGCTGGCTGGGATACTCCCCCTCGACCTCCGAATACAGGAAGCAGCTGCTCTGTATGAGGCAAAGAGAGGGGTGCCCCAGCCAGCTCTTGCGGGCAGGGAAGTGGAGCGTCTGGTGGCATTTGCGGAAACGCCACATCCGGCGAAATATATGGCCATGGAGTTCGTGAGTCCGGAGGACCAGTTCCGGGTAGACACCCACAACAGCCAAGCGGTTCGGTTCTTCACCGACGGCAGCAAGATCGAGGGCAAGGTCGGAGCAGCACTGTCACTGTGGGATGGTGAGGCCGAGATCAAGTCCTTAAAGCTTAGCTTGCCGTCGTGCTGCACAGTCTACCAGGCGGAACTTCTGGCCATATGCCTAGCCACGAGAGAAATTCTCAAGCGCAAAGAGGGAACTTTCGGAATCTATAGTGACTCAAAGGCAGCAATTCAAACAGTCACGAATCATGGTTCCCTCCACGCTTTGGCGGTGGAAGCGAGAGAAAACGTGGGCGCGGCCTTGACCTAGGGCAAAGATGTTTCCTTGTTCTGGGTTAAGGCTCACGCCGGATTGGAAGGCAATGAACTCGCAGACCACCTTGCCAAAAAGGCTGCACTCCGATCGAAAAAGAAGCCGGACTATGACCGTTGCCCGGTTTCATTCGTCAAGCGGCAGATCCGTATGGGGTCGCTCGACGAATGGAACCGGAGATACAAAAACGGCGAAACAGCCTCCGTAACAAAAATATTCTTCCCGGACGCAATCGACGCCTTCAGGATTGTTAAAAAGGTGAAGCCAACCGGAGTGGTAACACAGATTTTGAAGGGGCACGGTGGGTTCTCCGAATACCTGCACCGCTTTAAGTGTAAGGGGAGCCCATCGTGTATCTGCGAGCCGGATTCGCTGTAGTCGATCCCTCATATACTGACGGAATGCCCTGCGTTTGGAGAGGAGCGACTAAATGCGGAGTTCAAACTGGATACACAAATAAATAAAGCTAATATAAATAAATTAATGACAAATATAAAGCTAAGAAAATTTTTGTTAGAATACAGTGTCGTAATAGCAAAAAGAGTAATTGAAAGAAATAAGGAAAGATAAAGCTATGCTTTTAATATGTATATACTACTATATAAAGACAAAGCATACAAAAATAAATAGTTTTTGTTTTAGAAAAGACAACAAGTTAACGTACACAATTAATATAACATAGATTTCAATTAAAGAATTAGTAATACTTATGAATATAGCGAATAAAACACATAAGGCAAATAAAACACATAAGGCAAATAAATATAAAAATAAACTTTTACGGTCTCTGACCATGTCAGGGGGACACGTAGAAAGGCAGGAGTGGTTTTTAGCCGGTAAAAGTCGGGCACTGCCCAGACTGGCTCACTAGTGAGTCAGTCTGGGCGTCCATGAGGATTTCCCACTCCTGCCAAAACAAAAATAAACAAAAAAAAAAAACCTAACCTGAGCGAACCTATCCTGAGTTTTTTGTAGAGCTCGGCGACCACCGCCTCGTTCACCAACCACTCGGCCCTGACCTGCACTACCAGGTCCTGGGCCACTCTGCAGTGGTTGGTGGGTGATGGTCACCACGACGGCCGCAGTTTTGGTAGAAACCAACTTCCTCCCCGCCTTTTTGCCGACTGCAGGACCAGTCGCAGCAGGCTTGGGGGCCAACTTTTTGCCCTTTTTCCCTTTTCCCCTCCTGACCACTTCCGTCCACGACTGGTTGGATGGGGTGGTGGAGGGAAGAAGGGCGTCTTCCTCCTGCGAGTTCTGGGGAGCTGCTAGAGTGGCAGACGAACCAGACGCTACCTCCGCGCTTGTGGTGGGCGTATGAGAGGCCACCTTGGTCCTCTTGCCCTTGCCTTTGCCCTTGGAGGGCTGCGATACCGGGCCTGCTTGAGGCGCAGGTTCCGGCTCCCTCGGCGTTGGACTCTTGTCCGCCGCTAGCGGTGGGCGCAGCCGCCTTTCTGGCAGGAGCCGGTCCTCGATGCCTGCGAAGCAGGCTCGAATGAAGGCCCTCTCCTCCAAGATCACTTCGCGGATTGTTGCCTCAAGACTGGCAGGGGAGGAGGAGGAGCCTCCTACCACCGGACAGACTGGGGCAGATTGGGCAGGCCTGGCCATAGCCTCAGCCAGCTTCTGGTGTAGCTGGCTGACCTCCGCCTGCAGGCGATCCACCTTCGCCTGCAGCTGCCGCGTCTCGTCCGTGGCCGTCCGCTTTACCAGCTCCATGATAATGCCGTGTATGCTGACGGCCCGGCATTTGAGGGCCTTCTGGAAGGTCCCCTTCAAATTGGACGACTTAGAGGCGACCTCCAGAACCTCCTCCCGATCCTCCTGCGCCATGCGGTCCAGTTCCGCCAGGGAGTGGTCGGCATATAGTCTTTTGACCAAAACTCAATTTTTTTATTCCAAATTAATTCCAATAACTCCATAGATCGCTAGCCCGCGCCGAGACGTGACACATAGCACGTGCGTCTAGCGAACATAGAACTTTAAAAAAAATTACATCAATTCAATGCACTACCTTGCGTGACCCCGCGAAATCCACCTTAGGTGGACGGTAATTTCATTAAACCATTATAACTTTGCATCCCGGTGACGCATTTTGATGCTGTTTTTAGCTATTTTGATTAATAGGCTCCGCCCTACTAATCTGACTAATAATTTTTGACAAAAACGCGAAGTGTTTATCATTGTGAGACTTGGAATTTTTGCCAAATTTCAACCTTTAATTAATTTTTATCTCGAATTTTTTTCTATATATACATTTTTTACTAGTTGCAATAGCTACGAGTACTTAGATACAATACTTACTTCTACCTGCCTTACCCGTATTCCTGTGTGCGTTCCGCGAACACGAGTTCTGTTAGGTAGTCGTAATTTCAGTGTTATCTGCTCTTTAAGTGATTCACACGTAGTGGCTGGCCGTGCTGGGACCATTATCGCTCACTGAGATAGCACTTAAAAGCCTAATATTTCGTAAACGGATCACTGAATCCAAAAATGGTTTTCACAGACTCACAATATTTTCAAACGACCTTTCCAACGACGCCCCACACTATGGGATAGAGGTGAAAACAAAAGACATCCCCACTCTACTTATAGGGGAGGTACCCTAAAAAAAGATTATTTTCTTGATTTTATATTACTGCTATGTTGGCGTGATTAATATCCATGCCAGATAACAGCTTTCTAGTACTAACAGTCTTTGAGCTAAGCCGCGGACAGGGAAAAATACTTTAGACGCACTTAACTCGGTTCCTCCGGGACAGATTTTGATGGTGTCATAATAAAAAATGTTCAGTATTATCTGCTCTTTTAAGTGATTCACATGTAGTGGCTGGCCGTGCTGGGACTACTCTCGCCTACCATCCTTTCCGAACTGGGAAAATTGTCTAACCCAATGAACACTGTACCTATGCCTATTAGATTAAATATGATTATTTAAATACAGTATCGTAACAGATAAGGGTGTGTAGGATTGTGTTGAGAGCCACCAATAATAACCACCCTTTATTACGAAAATATCGTATATTTAATAAGTAGGTACACTATTATGGAGGACTAGCCGCGAACTGCCGCGTTGTATGCTGTAGCGTGCAAGCGGTCCCGTGGCGTTGATGGCTCTCAACACAATCCTACACATTTGGCGACCGCATAAGAATGTAAATGACCCAAAAATTGTAAAACTGAAATGTAATAAGTAGTAATAAGATAGAACTTTGAAATACTAAAAAATTCTTTGATGGAACGCAACAAAAGAAACTAAGGTCTCTGACAATGTCCGCGGAAATTGTGGCACTGCCCAGGCTGGCTCGTTTGTGACCCAGTCCAGGCGTCAATGAGGATTTCCCACTCCTGACAAACCAAAAAAAAAAAACCTAACCTAATGTGAGCTCGGCTATCATTGTGCCGATTGTCGTAACGGCCATTGGCCTGATGGCCAAAAGCCTCGACCAACATCTCTCGACGCTCTCGTTAGGCGGTTGGATCAAGGGCTCGAAAATGGTGTATCCTATCTCAAAAATAGTGAAAATTTCGACCCTGTTTATAAACCCCTATTACTCAACATGTTGGCAATACTTCATTTTTTTTTTCCTTATTTTCCATAGAAAAAATGAAAAATTCCATAAAAAAACACGTCGAGGGTGACACATGCAAGAGTCTGGTTCTAAAAAAATTTCCTTTGGTAGGGAAAACAAGTACCAAGTGGAAGCGCCATTGTCAAATTCGATTTCATTTTCGTCAAATCTTAGATTAAAGTGTCAAACAAATTTTTAAATTTAGTGTATTTATTTGGCAGAATAGCTTCAAGATTCTCATAGCCAAAAGTAAGGAATTATAGTGATAGTTTAGTTCGGTGTACAGTCACGGACTTTAATTGATGAGCCACTTGGCACTGTTCGTATTTTAGCCATGTAATGCAAATCGGGCTTAGTCGGTTATACTCGTACATCCAGACACGGAATGTCATAATAATTATATTTAATACCTTTACCGGTTGGCTAATCTGAGAGCCAGAACTACGAACTTGACAGCAGAGTGACTACCCAAAGTCAACCAATTGCAGGTCTAGCAACCGTAATCTAGCGACGATTATTTTAGCGTAGCCATAGTAGCGTTAGCGTACGGAGAAATTGTAAAATAGTCATTTCGACAGATTCGAAAATAACGTTTCTGATATCGACATTTCAACTGTCACTGTCTTCGGATAGGTTTTCAGAATTATCGAGTTAATGAGCTCTGATTCAAAGGAGGTCAGTATCAAAAAGATTGGAAATCATTGTATTTATTTTTCATTGAGAACTTATTAGTCAACCTCTATGGATAAGACGATTTCCGATTATTAGTAATTTTTCATCTGGTTTACGAGCATGCGATTTAAGTTCGCGTTTAATTATGTAATCTCGTGAATGTATAAAACTGCAAAATTGAAAAGTTTGAAAGTGGCTCATCAATTAAAGTCCGTGACTGTACAAGAGAATCGGCACCAATGCCGAATAATATACCTACCTACTAAAATAATAATCATACTGATTATATTTTTATATTCTAATATTTAAAAATGTAACTTTTAGGTGTCAATTAATTATACCTATAGTCTGATTTAATAGTCTTCGTGGACAGACGACTTAATAAAGGTCGCTAGATGCAGGCCGCCTAAATATAACCGGTTACTCTGGAAATCCATGGGGGAGGCCTTTGTTCAGCAGTGGCGGTCTTGCGGCCCAGATGATGATGAAGATGATGATGATGATGATGATGATGTTGATGATGATGATGATGATGATGATGATGATGATGATGTTGATGATGATGATGATGATGATGATGATGATGATGATGTTGATGATGATGATGATGATGATGATGATGGGTAGCAGACGGAGATCCTTCTTTCGCAATCTAGGCTGCATTTGCCACATAACATAGGTGGAATGGCATACTTGAGTCATAATAGTCGTATACAAAAATGTGTCTTTAAAAAAGGTCTGGGTGAACTGTCAAAAGTAACCCATTTGCGATCAATTGTCGTTTTTAACCGACGAAAAAAAAAGGAGGAGGTTCTCAAGTCGACCCGTATATTTTTTTTTATTTTTTTTTTTATATATGACCACGCATAAGTTGTTAGTAAGTTGTCCGATTTGAAAAATTCATTTTTTATTGGGAAGTGTATACCTCGAAGTTGGTCCCATTTAAAATTGGAAACTATGATCCACCCCTATAGGTAGAAAAAATGGGGTTGAATGATTGTTCACCAACTGAATTTTCAACTGTGAACCGATTCTGTTGAAATTTCGCACACATACATAGTTCTGATGACACAACCACTCATCATCAACTCCAGGTCTTTAACCTGGAGTAACGCCCTGGAGTACCCTGGAGAAAATGGTAACTCAAAAGCGAAAAATAAAAAACTTTTTTACAAAAAATTAAACCGACGAAAAAAGAACTGAAAAGCGAAAAATAAATAACTTTAATTTCGGAAGTCGGTGGCAAAAAACAAAAATTGAAAAGCGAAGACACCGACTTCCGAAATTAAAGTTATTTATTTTTCGCTTTTCAGTTCTTTTTTCGTCGAGTCTATGTCTAAAGTCGAATCGAGTGTATGAGTCTATCTTTGCTAACCTATTTGGCGCTCTCGATAGTAGCTTCGTGTAGGTCCAAGCCCCACACACGGTGCCCTTCATAAAGCCCCGAGTATACCTACGTTTGACCTAGTACTGGGCCGTTTGGTAGTGGACCTTTTTGCGTGTATTTGCATTTTGATTTGCGTGTATTTTAACAACTCATCCAACGTTTACTGGCTATAAAGAGTGAACCGTGCGAACCAGTGCAAACGGGTTTACTGTCATCATTGTGACAACTGTGACTATAGTGTCAGTCACAGAGTACATTTTTACCTCAAACAGCTTTAGCATAAAAATCAAATTTATTAAAATTTTAATAATATACGTCCTTACTTGTATCTTGGAATCGCTGTTGAATGATGGAATCGTTTCGCGCCTTCCGATACGAACCGCGTTCCTACTGTAGGTAAAGACAGTAAGTAATGACAAAGCAGCTGATAAAGCCTGTTGCTCAGCAAGCGCTGAACACGCGCTGTTGCGTGTCGCCAGTTCGGCCCACGGCTGGGAAGAGTGACGGGACTCGTTGCTGTGGACACTTTATTGTTAAAAGGTCTCAATGTTTTGTGAGTTATTTAGACAACCAGATAAGACCTAAAAATTGTTAAAGTCAGACGAATGGCAAAATTAAAATATTTTTCAGATATGTAGATCTCGTGGGCGCTGCTGAGCGCGGCGCGCGTACGTCGGACGCGAGGCTAAGCACCGTGCGAGTAGTACGAACCCGCGCAGTCGAGGTGCAGGGGCTGCTTTACCACTCGGTGCCTCACTTGCTGCATTCGATACGGGTAACTGATATCTACGTAAAACCATTAATATATTATGTAAGTCATTGCAATGTACCTAACTATTATCTCGTTATGCTAAGGTAGGTATAAATTATAAGCTTAATTAATAATTCTTCTGTATGCGTGTTTGTCACCTAAGTCCTCCTAAACGGCTGGACCGATTTGGATGAAGTTTTGTGTGTATATTTGAGTGAGTCCCTGGATGGTTTGAAAACATTTCCAGTATAAGCTGACGTCGCATTGTATGGAAATCTTATACAATGCGAGATCACCATAAACTGGAAATGTATAGCTAGATGTGTAGCCGTGTGTACTAAACAAAAACATAGCCTCTTAATCGACTGAAAACCCCCGATCAAAACTGAAATAGACCTGAGGTATATATGAGTAATTTGCATCGCCATTCTGTTACACCATAATGTTAAACACTCGTGATTTATACGTAGTTATGTAAGTACATTATATACTTAGGTGTAGTTTTATGTGGTTAACAAATAAAGTTATTGATAAAAGTAAATTTAAGATTCTAGTTCTAATGTCCATTGTAGACATGTCTCAGGCTCAGCTGAGATCTGCATAGAACTGACAAAAATCGCGATGAATTTTATTTTCAATGCGTGGTTATAGTAATTCTGTATTTACTCGCGAGAATAAAAATCGTGCGCGGTGATTATGCAGTGCGGGCTTAGCCTTAGCCCTCATATGCACGCGCGGGCTAAATTTTTCCAAAGCGATTTTTTGGCGCATTGCTTAGTTCCGATAGCTGAAAATCCAACAGTACATTTTATGACGCGCCTTGAATTTGACCCTGTAAAGCTCAGACCAAGTAAATAACCAAGACACAGCGCAGGCTGTCAACACCCCAACGGGTTCGTCCCTGAGGGCCCCGGTCGCGGAGGTACACGTTCCATAGGGCCACGACACGATTTCGATAAAGATCACATTTATTTTTTATTTTTAACCCCCGACGGAAAAGAAGGATGTATAAGTTTAACGTGTGTATCTGTGTATCTGTCTATTCCCTCGTAGCTGCCAAACGGCTGAACCGATTTTGATTTTTGTTGTTTTGTTTGAAAGGTTACTTGATCGAGAGTGTTCTCATCTATGATTCAAGAAAATCAGTTCAACCGTTTGAAGGTTATCAGCTCTTTTCCAGTTGATGAATGGATGTGAGCATCTTCCACAGGTCTAATCGACTCGAAATTTAAAATTCTGCTACTTAAATAATATGAGAAGAATATAGTAACCTTGAACTGATGCTGCAGCATCATCTGGTTTTTGCAGGATACCCAACTCCCTCACCAACTTACAGCAGAGCTATCGTGTTTGAGCTCATTGGAAAGGTCTCAAAAATAGGTTACAGATGGATGGTGATCAGGGTCTGATGATGGAGTAGGAATGAGAAATGAGACTAAATTAGTAAGTAGCTTCACTGTGTCAAACATCCGTAGGTACAGCTACGCAGATTTCGTTGACTCACGTGTCAATCGTAGCGTGTCTACTAGTAATCCTTACATTTATAATAAAACAAATTCCTCCGCCGCGTCTGTCGGTCGTCCTGTACGCGATAAACTCAAAAACAACTCCACCAATTTTCATGCGGTTTTCACCAATGGATAGAGTGGTTCTCGAGTAAGGTTTGAGTATATAATAATCGACACCCACGCGGGCGAAGTCGCGGTCATCAGCTAGTATAATATAAACTTAAAAAACCAGGAAATAAAAGATAAAGGAGAATGCCCTCAAATATAGAGGACCCTGTACCAAGCGAAAAGTCTGCTGTCACAACCAAACCTAGTGTATTTAAAGGAGAAATCAATGCTCCTCTTCCTATAACGTTAACTATTTTTTACATGTATTTCCGCAATTCGTATTTATTTACCATTTACCTACTTCATATTTTGAGGTTAAGTTCGAGAAAGTGACTGACTCGAACTGGTGGAGTTGGCGACAAATAAGGTGGTAATAACGGTCGCTCTTTATTCTTGATTTGGCGCTAGTTTCCTGATGGATGATTTTAAAATACATCACTCATAATCATTCTTGTTGTCAGTTTTTTTAATGTAATGATAATGAATATCAATAATACCGTAGGTACTCGCAGTAAGTGCAGCTGCTGGTCTGAATAAGTAATCAATTAGTACTGTGATTACGGATTCATAATAACTAGAAATCTTAACATAACAGCAAGCCTGTTTTCCCAGAAGAGTTACGCAGAGTTGTATATACTACTAGCTTCCGCCCGCGGCTACGCCCGCGTGGTATGTCAATAAAAAGTAGCCTATGTCCTTTCTCAGGCTGTAGACTATCTGTGTACCAAATTTCATTTAAATCGGTTCAGCAAATTTGGCGTGAAAGCGCGACAGACAGACAGACAGAGTTACTTTCGCATTTATAATATTAGTAAGGATTAATATTATTAATTCATATTTACATAATGTATAAGACCTCGACCACTACCAGTGCAGAGATAAGTAGAAATAAAACAATAGGTAGGTAGGTAGGTAGGTAGGCTATCTGGAAAAAGTTTTTTAGTTGTGGTACCAACCCCACTCAAATTCGAATACCACTACCTGCTATTTAAATAACAACGACGGAGTCAAATAAGATATCATCTAGATAGACTAAGTGGGAAAAATACATAATTATTGAAGCTAACTCAAAAACTACGCAAGCAAAGTTAATACAATTTATATGGGACCACACGGGAAGCACCAGATTTCAAACAATAAAAAAAGAATCATCAAAATTGGTTCACCCAGTCGAAAAATCTAGATAAAAAACCTAAAAAAAAACAGATGCATTGATAACCTCCTCCTTTTTTTGAAGTCGTTTAAAAAGAGGAAGAGAAGAAAGATAAAATGGGTGGAAGAATATTTACAACTTAGAAATCACTCAAGTAAGTATGCGGATTCTCGGAGTTCTGGAGCCAAATGAATTCTAAAATTTCCTGAGAATGGGAGAAGAGGAGTTCGAGAGGCGTTGGGCGCGAAAACAAAACAGGACCGCTCTCTGCGCTTGTTGCGCATCGAATAAGTGCTAACTGCCCTGAAGTATTATTACACTGCAACTGCACGGTGGTAAGCGCACTAAGGGAGTAAGGCAGACCGGGTCCACTCTTACGCTCTAATTAGAGACCCTTGCTGCCTTACTCTTATCTTCGTGTGGTTAGCGACTAAGCTGGTGTCAGAGTTCTAAAGCCACCCATGGGCCTCTGACTTGGCTTTACATGCCGTCGATAAATATTTCTCAGGTATGCCGGTTTCCTCACGATTTTTTCCTTCACCTTTTTTGGATTACGTGATGATGGGTGAGGATGAGGTGCGTGGCTGGGTTCGAACTCGAGACTATGATTGACAGTCTGACGGTCTCACCACTAGGCTATCCCTGCTACTCTTATTACACCCGCTCTTATTACCTTGCTCTTGTTTCATGTTTATTTTATAAATATTTATGTATATATGTAAGTATTATGTATATATATAAACTTATTTACATAGATTAGTATATGCTTTATGTGTGTATGTACTTATTGTATATGTAAATGGTACACCACTGACTACCTGCATTATTGTCTCTCCTTCTCCCATAAATCCATCCAAAGGTTGTCTGTAAAAGATCGCTTTTAGCGATGAGACTGTCTATTGTGTCACCGTATGTAAAATTAAATTAAGAATATTCTGTTGATCTATCTATCTCTCTCTCTTATTAAGGGTTTAGGGACCCTGATTCTGTTTAGTGTAATACCCACTTTAGTGGATGTAATGTGCCGTCATTAATATTGTGTGTTGCAGCTGAGCGTACGTGTGGGGTAGTGCGGTGCGTGTTGCGCTGCGCGCGAGTCGCCCTCTCCTCCCCCCCGGCCCACCACCTTCGCCCGCCGCCCGTCTCCCTCCGCCCGCCGCCCGCCGTGCCGCTGTGCGCACCGGCAGCGCCGAGCGACACCCACTCGTGCGCCGCGCACAGTCGGTGTGCCGCCGGCAAACAAGAGAAACGTGTGCTTATCGCCGCCGGGCGAACAGTCCTCACGCGAGCGCGACCGCCGCGACGCACACAACATGAGTTCCGGCAAGAGGAAGCTGTCGTTCCTGGGCTTCGCCCCGCAGGTGAGTCCTGGCCAGCGCTGACGTGCGTACTGGCGCCCGTAGTTATGCAAAATTGTTAATTAATTTATTAAATGCATATTGCACACTAAAACGTGCCATGCCATGTTTACCGCACAGAAAGTGAGACGATAAAGAAAATGAAAAAATTAAGTAGCCTTCGCGAAATTGAAAGATCGAAATAAAAATATGAATGCTAAGCTGTGAGAGCCGAGCGCACCTGTCAACATCGGTATCGCGCGCTATCGGAGATACGGGGCGCTGTCCGTGCGTGTCCGCCGCCCGCTAGTGCGCCCGGAGAACAGATGGCCCGGGCAACGGTCTGTTCAGCACATTTACACCACTGTTCCCTGGATAGATTGCGTAACCGAAAATGGGTGAAATTAGACAACAATGTAATGTGTAATGCACAAGTGAGCAAAGTTCGTCGTTGCACTCGAGGCGGATTGCAGCCCGAGCTGACGGCGAGGGCGCAATGGAGCCGAGAGTGAGAAAGACAAATGCTCACGCGTCAAAAGCCATTTTTCTACACACACACAACTGCGATGAAAAATTAATTCAATTTCATAAGTTACACATTAAGTATCTTGTAAGGATTAGTTCAGACCGTGACGTGAAGCGACGCTACGCTGCGTACACTTTTTAACAATTATCAAACTTATTTTCATCATGAAAAGGTATAATTTCAGTGCGAACTTTACGCGTGTCAAAGTACGCTGAGATGCGTGGTGCTGCGCAGCGCGTGTAACTTATTGTGTAGTTATAAATTCGATATTGTATCGGATCATAAATAAAATTTATAAAACTGAAACCCAACTACAGCAAAAAGTCAATTAAAAAGATATAAACAAGACATCACAGACAGATAAATTAAAAATCCGGAGTCACACGTTGTAGGGCATAAATCGAACAGATTACATGTGACTCCAGAATTTTAAATTCATTTTAAAAGTTTTAATTTTATAAAAAAAAATTTGGGTTTATAATATATATATTTTAAATGTGCTTATTACGCCCTTTCATTTGGAATACTACATGGCATCATTACAAATAAAAAATAATTCATGCCTTTTTGTCCTCTAGAGGGCGCCATATTCAATTAATGTGAGCTCACATAGCCTATAACCAGCGGACGATCCAGACGCTTCCAACGATACCTCATATTTTGTCAAATTATCATGAGTAGTTTAGAAGATGAGGGAACACATGAGTATACATACATACCGGTCAAAATCATAACCCTCCTTTTTGCTTCGCCGTAGTCGGGTAAAAAGTGCGCGTCGCGTCGCGTCTCGTTGTGAACTGACCCTACCAAATATTTGTGGAACATGCTTCGCGGATATTTTCACTGACGCGAAGCTGCAAATTAGCCTAATATTAAATAAGTAATTAAAACGTTTTTTTAAAAAAGAACTCAACTTAATGTTAATTTGCAGACCAAAATAAATAACTTGATGAATTATAATGATTAAGTATATTTTATCCTATTTTATTTATTTACACGGTTAAAAAAACTCGGTGTTCAGGCATGCAGGAAAAAGCATGAAAGCTAAGGCTATAAGTTCTAAAATTAATAAAAAAGTTACATGTGGCGCACTTTGCCATACTAGTGCAGAAACGAAAGTTAATAGCACGCTAATTAAATAGTTACACTATTATTGTGATCCTAAGAGCGGTGCAGTAATAGCCACTTTACGAGCAAGAGTGTGAAAATAGTAAATTGTGATACGAGTGTGCTCTATTGGATATTACAGTCGAGGCGATATTATTAGGCGATAAGGTAGCCGAGAGTGTAATAATCAATGCACACGCGTTTCATACGACGTTTTTCAACACACTTGCGAGGAAAAAAACAGACTTGATAAGAACTTATGCTACAATAACGTAACTATAGAGATGATAGATTTATAAAGTTTAACTGACCTTTGTTGCCAGGTACTGACTATCCGGAGTTTCTTTTAAAAACTTCTATATCGGTTGGTGACAATACTTAAAATTTTGTAATTTTGTTATTAATTAACCACATAACGAAAACGATAACAAATATTTATGGAAAATGGCGCGGCCTGGTTTTGTTTTTCCATAGGTGTAAATAAAGGTAGGTACTGGCAAAACCGTCAGACAGCCTACACAAAAAAAATGATTCGAAAAAGAAAAAAAATTACAAAAAAAAAGTTACTGTAACTAAACGTACTATGGTGGAGTCAAATCTATTTATTATTATTTACGCTCTTCTCCCCTACGTGATATCGTCATTTTTAATAATGATTTTAACCACACAACAAAAAATTTAACAAATATTTATGGAAAATGGCGGCTGGTTTTGTTTTTTCCGCTAGCAATGAACACGCGGGTGTAAATAAAGGCACTGGTAATACCCCTGAACAGCCTATATAAAAATATAATAATGTTAATAATATACAGGGTTACTGGTAACTCGACGTATTCCTTGCAGGACGTCATAGTAGGGTTAAAATGCAACAAATTAAGCCACCAAATGTTCTACCGAAATTCAGTATGGACATGCATGGGATTTTTTTTTGCTAATGGTTCTTTTTTTTAAATAAAAACTTGCTTTTGAGCGCTTGTCTTTGGTTAAAAGCTTCACTAAAAACAATTTCTATTGGATACAAATTCCATGCTGCCATGATAGTACTTATTAATTCCACACTGCCATGTCATTACTCAGACTAGTAAATAGTAATCTGTGGCGCACATTATCGCACTAGTGCGGTAATATAAAGTAAAAAGCATTCTTCCATAATACACTGCATTATGAACCTAAAAGCAGTTCAATAAGAGCCACTTTACGAGCAAGTGTGTTGAAAAGATTAATATTATAAGAACCGTATGCAACTTTCAATGGGCTCTTTCAACACAGCAGGACACGAGACGTTTCAAAAAGGTAAAATAATATCGCGGTCGCGAGGTGCCTTCGTACCCGACTATGGCAAAGCCGAAAGGGAGGGTTATGATTTTAGTAGTCTATGTAATAGTGTCTAAAATAAGTACTTATTCGATTTTGGTTTAACATTATATACGACCAAAATCGTGCTGACCAGATGATCCATACAATTTTGTTTTTTTGTTTCTGTGTTTGTTTACTAACAATAGTTTTGAAGAACTATGTCACTAACAATTGGGCCTAGTTGCCGTAAACAAATATTTACTTAATTCAATTGAATAAAACTAAAATGAAAGTAAAATATCCTTTTTTTTTTGCAAATGTCCGCCTTTTGTTCAGGAGTGGAAGTTTTAAATTTGGAAATGGTAACCCTACCCACGAGTTTCCGCTGTGTGTGATAGAGTGTAGTCAGGATTCGGTACCAACAATTAAGGACTATTTTCCCGCACCGATCCGTTCTGATCCGTTTCGACTTTTCCGTACTGTATCTTTATCATATCTTTATGCAAGCAGCCTTATGTTCTATACCGGGTGAGCCATTTTTTATGTTTTTACTTGTAAACGTAATTAAGAAAGTTACACTTACTAGTTACTTATTATTATTAGCATACTGGATAACAATCACAATTTATTATCATCAATAAACGGAAACATTACACAGCCGCCGTTCAATGTTATCCGGGTGCGGGGTGCAGCACTTTATCAAGGAAGGCCATTCTGTTATTAATTTATCGAAATAGTCCGTATTGTGATTGTGCCGTATCAGTACCTACTTTTAAATATTCTATGGTGTCGTGTGCGTTCGCGACCGCGACAGCGACTGGCGACTGGCCACTGGCCACTGGCCCAGTCTCAAGCTAGAGCCACTAGCAACCACGCTGCCACCTGCCAGTATCTTAAGGCACCTTGAACTTAGTTTTACACTTTGTATCTATTGCGAATGTATTCTGTTGTTTGTTGTTGCCTTTAAGCGATTTTAAATGCTCTCGCCATTAATTAACTTGAACCAATTAAATGAGATAATTCAAGGAGAATTCATTCTATTGATTAGTTTTGCTTTTTGAAATTATCTCAATACGATGCGAGTCAGCACAGCCACACGTGTCGTGGTAATAGTGGTGCTCTAGTAAGTAGCCGCGCGCCATTGAGATCATGGGCGCAGGGCTGGTTCCGCTCGGGCGCGCGCGCGTCTGACTGGCTCCGCTCGGATGCGGCTACCGGCTGGCTGCTCGCGGGGTCACGATGTCGCACTGCCCCAGCGGCACAGTCGTATCAGGTAGGTACACTGGACCTGCTCAACTCTGCGTTTGTTCTTGATTCGGCCTGTACATCAGGAAGGCCCAGGCCGCTTAGGGTTTGGGGTGTCGGAGCTTTTGAGATATTTCAATGAAACCTTGCAAAAGATAAAAAGATAATTTATTTGTTAAACATGCGGTTACATAAACTGACAAATCAGACATGCAAGGTATCGAATTCATAGATGTGTGTGCGTCCATGTTTTGCCAATAACGGCGTACAAATTTTGTAGGTATAGAATATAATATTTAATTGCACTTTACATAATAATATAGTCATCCTAAACTTCATTAAAAAAATACAACACAAATAAATATTAATTGATGTCAAGATATTATAGGTAGTCAGAATAGATTAAATTATGTCCAAAATATTCATTATTATGCAGTCAAATAGAATCATTCAAAATTGATTTAAGATTCGCATGATTCAATTGTTATTCTTAACCATGTATATTAGAAGTCGGAACAAAAAGTCCTTTTCATTTAAAAAATCTATAACATTGTAATACACTTTACTAACTAAAAAACTCCTCAGCTTATTTTTGAAAAGTGACAAGGGCAGTTTTCTCCAACTTTTAGGTAATTTATTAAACATGATAGGAGCCATACTGAAGACACTTTTGCGCATGAGGGTTGTTCTCGCAGTATGAGAGCATATCCTGCTATTGTCGCGCCTATTACATGGGACTACTTCATCTAATCGTTTAAATCGGTGTGGATTAGTTTTGACAAACACAGCTACTCCCAAAATGTACAGACATGGCAAAGTAAGAATTTTATATTTTTTAAAGTAAGGCACGCAACTATCAGTAGGTTTCATTTTAAATATTGAACGAACGCATCTCTTTTGAGCCTTGAACACCGTGTCTTTTTCTGTTGAGTTGCCCCAAAAAATAACACCATAGCGTAGATGAGATTCTGTTAAACCATAGTATGCTTTGAGTAATGCCTCCACACTTATTATAGACGACAATGTGTGCAGGACATAAGCAGATTTATTGATTTTCTTGCACAAGATTTCGATATGGGTATTCCAATTCAGTTTTTTGTCAATGTGGAGCCCTAAAAATTTTGTTGTTTCTACCTCTTCTATAGGCTGGTCATCGTAATGTATATTTAAGTTACTCTTGCTATTTGATCCGTTGACTAAAATGTATTAATTTAGTTTTTGTCAGGTTAATTTTTAAGTTATTGTCATCTAGCCACTTTACCATTAGATTTATAGAATCATTTATGTCACTTTCATAAGTATCAACACTTTTACAAGGTATCGTAATGGTGCTATCATCGGCAAATAGTGTCAGAGGTTGAGGGATACTTTTCGGTAGATCATTAATGTATAATATAAATAAAGGAGGCCCTAGAACACTCCCCTGTGGCACACCAAACAAAATTATGCGTTCTGAGGATTGAGATACAATTTCATGTTTACTTTTTATATTAATGTGGTGTATATTTGTTATTTGAGTTCTGTTATGTACGAGTAAGTAAGATTTAATTAGATGGTTGATATTTCCTCTAATTCCATATGCTTCAAGTTTATTTAAGAGTGTACCATAATTAACATAGTCAAAGGCTTGCGTCATGTCACAAAATACGCCACAGACCGGTTTCCTCTTATCCACGTTAAATGTAACATTATATAAAAAATCATAAATGGCCATATCAATCGTTTTACCTATTCTAAATCCTTTCTGTTCCTCGCATATAATATTGTGTCTTTCTATAAATGAATTTAGTTCCTTGTAAATGTATTTCTCAAATATTTTAGAAATTATAGGAATCAGTGATATAGGCCGATAGTTCTCCATTAACTCCCTATCTGCTTTCTTAAATAGTGGCTTGACAATAGAAACTTTTAGAGCATCGGGGTAAATGCCTGTGCTAATGCTGAGATTGATGACATGACTCAAGTGACCGCAGATTTCATCCGCAACATGTTTTAGTATGTAGGTAGCAATACCGTCATATCCCACACTGCTTGTATTATTCAAGGACATTATTATCTTTTTAATATCGTCTGGTATACTAGGGGCCATAAACATAGTTTTATTATTAAAATGTAACGCCCCAGGTCTGCAATCGACATCCAATTTTGGCTGTATTTTATCAATAAAAAAATCATTAAATGCTTCTGCAATAGTCTTGTGATGAGATATGACGCAGCCACCCATTTTAATTTTATCTATGTTAGACTTAGGTACGTTATACTTAGCACGATTTATAATTTGCCACGCAGTTTTCGATTTGTTTTTAGATATTCTTATATTGTAATTGTTTTGTGCTTTTTGTGTTAAAAGGATAATTTTTTTGTACATTTTAGAATAATTAGATAATATGGTTTTATTAATATTACTACGATTTAGTCTAAACTGCCATAGGAGTTTCCTTTTCTTTTTACTGCATAGTTTGATCCCTTTTGACAACCACTTAGATCTTCTTATTGTATTTATTTTAACCACTTTTAATGGAAAACACAGCTCGTATTTTAGCTTGAAAATCTCAATGAAATGATTATAAGCTACGTTTGGGTCATCCGTATCATATAGTTCTGAAAAGATAAGATTCATTAGATGGTTTTTAAATTTTCCTATATTTTCCGCACTATAGTCCCTTCTAGTTGCGTACCAATACTTAATGCAACATATTTTTATATATAATATATGTATAATATATGTAGTATGTATATAAATGTTGCTGTATGTATGTTGATCTAAATATGATTCGCCGCCGTATCAAAAATACTTATTCATTACCCGACTACGGCGAAGCAGAGGGTTATGATTTTGACCTGTATGTATGTATGTATGTTCATGTGTTCCCTCACATCTTCTAAACTACTGATCACAATTTGAAAAATCAGGTATCGTTGGTGGCGTCTTGATCGTTTGCTGGTTATAGGCTATGTGCTGTCCTCAGACCAACAAAAAAAGGTAGACGGAGCACTCCGAACATCAAAAGTGAAGCCACCTTTTTAGGGTTCCGTAGTCAACAAGGAACCCTTATAGTTTCGCCATGTCCGTCTGTCTGTCCGTCTGTCCGTCCGTCTGTCCGCGGCTTAGCTCAAAGACTGTTGGTACTAGAAAGCTGTAATTTGGTATGGATATACATATAAACGACGAGGAGAAACTGGTAAAAAAAAATTGTTTTTTTTAGGGTACCTCCCCTACATTTAAAGTGGGGATTGTTTTTTTTTTCAGGTCTATCCCATGGTGAGGGGTATCGTTGGCAAGGTCGTTTAAAAATAATGGGAGTGTGTGAAAACCATTTTTGGATTTAGGGATCCGTTTGCGGAATATTAAGCTTTAAAGTGCCAATTTTTGTTAGAGTCAAGTGTCCCCCCCCCCTGCCAGCTAAATGGTTGGGTTTGGAACTGTGAAAAAATTCGCGGCAGTAATATATATAACGAAATTAAAAGGAAAACTATCACCGCTACGAAGGCTCCACCAGTTACCGAGTAATAATCGACCAACTTTAATTTGCAGTTGCAAAAACATGTTCTCCATACATTCTGTACCGGAGAACCAGTTTTTCAACTACAATGTTAAGTTGGTTGAATAAATTCATCCCAACTACGGAACCCTTCATTGTGCGTGGTTCGACATGCACTTGGCCGGTTTTTTGTTATCTATGTGTGTGTAAAAAGGGTTGCCATTTGTTAAAGTTTTTCCCTATAATTTGCGGAATAATATTGTATGGGTAGGATAATATTGTACGAGTAAGATATTGTTGAGTATGATATTATACCTCAATTGTTAGAAGGACTTCTATTCCGAAACAATTTTTTTTTTTTTTGATCGCTGTTGGCTACTATCCATTTACTTTTAGATTCAGTATTAAATGGAAATCTAAAATATAAATACATAAAAAAAGAAAACAGGAATATAATTACTAGAAATAAGAAATCATAATTTAAATTTGTTTAATCGAATGGGAACGTTTTCAATCACATTATGGCAGCCCTCCCACTTTATGTCACTGCTTTCATTTATTATTCGTTGAGGTTTTTTGTTCTAAGTAACCTAATTCATAGTTAATTAATGTTATTTCAATGTTCGATGTTATTTCAAGTACGCACAAGTGAAAAGTGATTTCATGAGATTTTTTGTGTCATTTGCTTTAACAAGTTTTCACTACAAAGGAAGACATTTTTTTTTTTTTTTTTTTAATGTTTTCTAGACGACTACTCATGATGTACGAGGAGCGATGAGCATGGTTTTAGTGTAGGTGTGTGCGTGAGCCTGTACGTTTACTTGCAGGAGCACGGTTTTGTGGCTTCACTTTTAATGTTCGGAGCGCTCCGTCTACCTTTTTTTGTTGGTCTGAGGTCCTGTCACATTAAATTGAATATGGCGAGAGAACATAAAGTCATTGACGATTTTTTAATTTTTTATGTATTGTGTCTGTGTTGGTTACAAATGAAAGGGCTTAATTAGCATATTTCAAAAATATATATTAATCATAAACAGAAAAAAAAAACTACATCTCTAAATATTATTATGATAAAAAAACAAACAATCCAGAGTCACCCGTTTTAAATCAAACAGATTACGAGTGACTCCGGATTTTTAACTTGTGTATCTGTGTGTCTGTCTGCGCCATTGTAGCTGCCAAACGGCTGAACCGATTTTGATTTTTTTGGTTTTGTTTGAAAGGTGACTTGAGTGAGAGTGTACTTAGCTATAAAAAAAAAAGTTTATTAGATGCTTTGTTTATATCGGGGGTTTTTAAAATTTAAAATTTAATTTACCTTGTTACCTTTTTAGTTAACTTTTTTGTCATAGTTGGGTTTTAGTTTTATAGCTTTTATTTTTATTAATTTTTTTTGGGGTTTTAATATTTTAACTATTATATATTTTTAATGTGCCCTTTCATTTGAACCCAACATGGACAAATAAAAAATAAAAATTTGTTAATGACTTTGTCTTCTAGAGGGCGCCATATTCAATTTAATGTGACGTCGCATAGCCTATAACTAGTGAACGATCAAGACGCTTCCAACGATACCTCATTTATCAAATTTTGATGAGTAGTTTAGAAGATATGATACCTACAATATTTATGACAAATTACAAAACAATACTTACCTGTTTACCTACCTACTTGAAACATTTCGAAAGTTAATTGAAAATGTAAGCTCTAATAATTGTGCCAACTCCCACCACAAAACCACAATCCTATGTCCAAACCATGGTCCAGGTCTGCTGAATGAAGTTTGTGAGCGCGCGTTTTCTGGGCTACGCCGCGGGGCGCGTAGGCTCGTGCTCGTAGCGGGTCTCGGGGGCTACGAAGCAGGCGCACGGGACACCCGTAGCGTGACGTAGCACTCCCGCTACGCTGGATTGTAGCAGCTACACTCGGCTTTAAGAGGCCGTTTAAGGAATTTTGCCGATTTCTCAGATTTACGTGATATTACAGACGTGATTTTACAATTAAAGTACTGTATTTATATTATGTTTTAATGCACAACATGAACGATCATTTGAATTACGATCTCTAATGTATGAACTACTTGTTTATTTTTTAAACGACTTCCAAAAAGGAGGGTGGGTCTATGTTCTATGTTACTTGGATGTTTTTTTTAATATTATGGTCATCGATACTTTCGTCAATTAATGTGGATGGATTTTTATTAAAATTCTTGCGCGGTGGTCCCATATAATTTTGTAACCGACTTCCAAAAAGGTTCGTTCGACTTTGTGTTTTTTTTTATTTATGTTTATCCATATTTTCGTCAATTGTGGACCGATTCTGAAAAATCTGTTTTCATTTGGTAGAGGAAGGTGGTCGTGTGGTCTTTGTGGTTTGTGGTCTGTGGAAATTTTATAAACTTTTCTTGGGTACTTTTTGAGTTAGCTTCAATAATACGTATTTTTCCCAGTTAGTCTATGTGGATGATGCTATAATATGTTCCTGTGACTGTTATTTACACAGCGGGAATGGTATTACTACAAAATGTGAAAAATAAAAATAAATTTATAAAAACACCCTACAAAGTGAAAAATTACTTTAATTTCGGAATTCAACGTTGTTTTTTGCCACTGACTTCCGAAAAAGTTTTTTACTATTTAATTTGGATTAATCAACCTCAAACCGGCGACTGTTTTGTGAATTTTGCTGAAAGAGGTTTAGAACATCACATATTTACGAATCATTTTGACGTATAAACGGTATAAATTCATTAAAAAAAATTGCCATCTACTTGAAAAAATAAAAAAAGGCGTTCATTCATTAGATCATTATTGAAATGATCTTTCATGTTGAAAACGTATAGAAATACACCTATATATAAAATCACGTAAATCTGTGAAATCGGCATTTCGTATAGGTACGGCCTCTAAGACGCGACGCCAACTTCAAGTTCCTAGTACCTAAATGACGTACTTGCACACGCACTACACGGAGCACGGGGCGTGCATTCATTACGCGGCGTGCAGAGCGGGCGTGAGCTGCCTGCGCCGCCGAGCGCTCGTTTAAACTAATGAATGGTCAATGCTGAGCAGCGTGACACTTAACATGTCAATGAGAGCGGTCGCTGCGGAGGCCAGGGCTACATTATTATTATTATTACTGCGCGACTAGCCTCTACGTACTATAAGAAGTTGCCGAGCGCGTCTCTAAGGTCACTTTTTTCTATAATCATTAGTCGATTATGTGTTTTTGTAAGGTATCCATGGTGAGGTTAGTAATTATCGGCGGTGAGGGGCAGTGCGTTGCCACTCGTGGGAATCTACACCCCATGACTAATGTTGTGTTCTACACTCTCCCCTCCAACTAGCGTCCAGAATAGTCCAGATCTTCTACGAACAAAGCACTTCATGATATGTGATGTTGTTGTTGTCTGGAATAAATAAATAAATGTTAACATTTTTGATAGTACATAATTACAATTCCGTTAGCGGGCAGGATTTTAATGAAATCTCTGTATTTGTTGTTGATGATATCGATTAATACTGTATCAATATCATCGACAAACAACGTTACACAAGTGTATCGCGCGTTCATTTATTCTGCCGATAGCATTTACATATTATAATGATATACTGTATCAGTTGAGATGATGAGTGGCATAATTTGCCAATGTGCGTCGCACACTCGCGGACGCATGGCAGGCGGGCGGCCATTCTTGTTGAGTGTAACTTGCTTCACTTACCATCGCACAAGAAGGCTCGCTGCAGTGCCGCGCGACTGCAGCTCGCACTGCACACGTGCATGCTGTCCCTGCGCCACCGTTCTTCTACCTACAATGTTGGCAGTGCATCGTCGGCGTCGGGCAAGGTCAAGCAGGCCGCAGCTAGTGTACTGAGAGTACAAACCCTTGAGTACTGCTGACTCGTCTACCTGCTTACAACTAGCTGTTGCTTGCGACCTCGTTTAGATCGACTTTTTTTTAAATAATAATAAAATAAGTAGGTAATAGAATTTAGAGCACCAAAACTCACATTAATAAAGAACTCAAGTATTTGAGACTGTGCGTCGCCACTCGTCACTCGTCTCTCGGCTGTCAGTCAACTAGTCAGTCACGCATTGCTTTGTGTGCATAGGGATTTACCCATAAACTAAAAACGTGCGAAGTTTATTTTTATTTATAACAAAAACAAATAGATTGGATAGGTACGGCTGCTGAGACCGTAAACCTCCTTTGGCTTTGCTGTAATACTTCCCTGTCAACAAGAACTAGTACTTATTTATTTATTTAAGTGTATTTGGCAAACAGCTCGCGGAGCCCGTGAGGCGCTCGCCCGCACCGGCTCGCACCTGCCCGTACTGGACCGCACGCGGCCGGGCACCTTCCACTGGCCATGTAACTAGGCCGCGGCTGTACTTCCTTATCAGATTGTTGTTATCGAATAATAAAATTAAAGGTTTGCGCTTGATACCTACTCAAATTCGGAAAAGTACCCAGTGTTAATGTGACCGTGTACACACTGGGTTACGATTGTGATTGCGATAAGCATACGGTAGTGCGGACTGTGGATCACGGAAACGTGCCGACAGCCCGACACACTTTCGTCAGGGACGCGGATCTGTATCATTTAAGCAGTCGTTATCGGCGCGACGAAGGTGGCTAGATGTTCCTAAGGCATGATACAGACGGATAGGAAGCGATAGCGTTGTTTACGCGAAAATTATCGCCTCACAATCGACTGCGGATAAGATAGACGTGACGCAAGCTTTGCACCTCGTGCGTGCCTCACGGCTCGCGGCTTACGCCTCGGGCCTCGGACACTGCATTACATTCGGCAGCATCCCTTTCACTTCCCCGCTGCGGAGCTGCGTGCTCGCTCCACACAGGTCACACATCGGCAGGGCACTATGTAGCGTAGCACCACAATTACATTCGGCAGCATCCCTCTTACGTCCCCGCTGCGGAGCTGCGTGCTCGCTCCACACAGGTCACACATCGGCAGCGCACTATATAGCACCACGCTTTATTAGATTCGGCAGCTTCCCTCTCACGTCCCCGCCGCTGCGGAACTGCGTGCTCTCTCCAGTACACAGGTCACACATCCGCAGCGCATTATGTAGCACTACATTCACGGTCATTTGGCGTGAGCAGTTGGCTTTGCGTCCTGCCCAAAATGATCGTGAGAATGGAATCATAATGTAAAATTTTGGCACGTTGCCAACCAATCGATCTACGGCCCTATGACATCATTCCAATTCGTCAATCAATCCTGTGTGTGGACTCTTGAAAACCTGCAAGGACTTACTTCTTTGTAGTGGTCACTCATATTAGTCAATCATTGTAATTTATACCTTAATAACAATGACATAAGACTTAAGTAAGAGTCACATTTACAAAGGACTTTACTATTTCGGAAAGATGCGGTTTTTTTTTGGACTTGATTTCAGCCAAAACTGAAAATGCCAACTTACCGTGAATGGGGTTCTTTAGCTCCATGTTTATCGTCATTATTATTATTTGTATACGATGTTTTCTACCTTACGAGAGGAAACGTTTTGGAAGCTCTTAGTGAGTGGAGCTACCGAGTATCATTGTTACAGTGGCGATGAGTGGAAGTTATAGATGAACTGAGGCCTGACACTCGTCTTGCAATGTCATCAATCAAAGTATTGTGTACATGTTTAAAGTTACCAGCTGTGGATGGGGCGCTGGCGCCGGCGCCGGCTTTATTATTTATGCAATATTATGTAGTTTTGACTACTTTTGACCACTGACGAAAAAAACATGCGAGGAGCGTGAAAAGTTTCGGTGCTCAAGGTTCAAACAAACTGAGGCGAATCCCATGCAGGGTTCGATACGCGGATATACCTCAGTGTGTCGATCGACAAGTTAATCCTAGAAGAGGTCCAGAAACCTTCAGGTCACCTCGTTATTACGTACTTAACAATATTAGACATCGCTGAAATATTGTCAAAGGCACAATCTCAACATGACGAGCAAAATAAGTGACAGCAAACACATTGATTTGTAGAAATGTTGAAACGAGTGTGACAGGTAGGTAGTCTTATATATAAGTAAGTACCTACGCAGTTCTAGACAAAAACGTAGTTTATCTGCTTAAGTTTTTTTTTCCAAGTGCCTCATCCATCAATCAATTTCATCTCGTTTTAATAAAACATACTGCCTATCGGCATAACGGCACGGGCGGCCGCGCCCGGACATATTATGTAAAACAAGTCGACTGTTATTCTTACTATTATTACTGAGTTGCAATGCGTTTCCAATCGATGCTGTGCGATGCACGATCGTGAGTATCGTTTCGTGACTCATAGCTTGCTATCAGGAAGCAAGCCGGCCCTATGCGCTATGACTAACATGATGATGATAGAGATGTTGCATTAACATGACAACTTGCAGTCCTCTGATTGTTGCATAATTGTTATGTACTTACATCAGGATCTTTTAATATAGGTACATACAACAACTCATTCGATATAATAAAACAAACAAAAAATGGCGTTTTATAATTATGATGAGCTCAAATACATACATTACCTACCTACTCGTAGATATACAAAGTCCAAGTTGTTTGTGGCTAATCATTTGCGGAGAGCGTGGCCAGCGTGGGTACCTACTGTCTGTCAGCAAGGAAAGTAGCATGTAACACTATTCGAAATTGCCCACAGTCTCCCAATAAGTACCAAAACACTTTTTACAAAAAAAAAACAACCGACTTCCAAAAACAACATGTGGCTAAAAACTAAAATTGGAAAGCAAAGATACCGACTTCCGGAATTAAAGTTATTTTTAACCTTCTTCTTCAAAAAGCAGGAGGTTCTCAATTCGTCTGTTTTTTTTCTTTTTTTTGTGTATGTTACGCGATTACTCCTCCAATGATGAACCGATTTTGATGATTCTTTTGTTTGGTAGGTCATGCTTCAGAGGTGGTCCCATATAAATTTTATTAACTTTACTTGCGTAGTTTTTGAGTTAGCTTCAATAATTACGTATTTTTCCCACTTAGTCTATGTAGACGATATATTATTTGACTCCGTCACTGTTATTTACATAGCTGGTAGTGGTATTCGAATTTGTGTGGGGTAGGTACCGCAACTAAAAAGTGAGAAATAAAAACTTTTTTCTAGATAGTACCTATCAGTCCGTTTTTTTTTAGTAAAAACTTTTTGTTCACTTTTTAGTGTTTTTTTTTTTTGGAAGTCGGTTGTTTTTTTTTGTAGTTATATGTATAGGTTGTTCAGTGGTCTTGCCAATGCCCCACGCACGGCGCGCGAATCGTTAGCGGAAAAAACAAAACCAGCCATATTTTCTATAAATATTTGTCACATCGTTTACGTTGTGTGATTAGTGATTACTTAGTTGTGGGCTCCGCTCGCCCCTTGGATCTTTACCCTTTCGATTAAAATGTTCCACTCGCCCCGTTTTTTATTATTTTGGTGTACTGATTCGGTCGTTACGAAGGGGCGAGTGGAAAATTGTCATTTAAATAGTTATTTTGATGTATCGATTCGCCCCTTGAGGCATTTCCTTTGAAATTTAATCAAAAAAGGTACAGTCATACAGAAAAATGCACACATTATGAATAACGCTCTTTTTTATTACTTTAATAACTCTATCTGTAATCTCACGATCTCGGGATAGTTTTTGCTAATAACACAAAACGTTAGGTAAAATATGTTACCCGTTGAGAGAGTTGTATGAGAGTCGTATGTATTTATGAATGCTTTCTCTTTCTATGTTCGTATTATAATGTGGAAGGTATGCGTTTTGCGATATTTGCTAATTAGTTTATTACTTATCTCCAAGTTGCTCCAGGATGGTAATTTAGAAAATTGTAAATAAATCAATAAATAATAACGTTTAATGAAATTCAAATATTTTCATAAAACGAATTCGCGAAATCCTATACGTGTGTTAAATTAATGTCGCCATTGTAGCGGCACGTTGTATATATAAAACAAAGTCGGGTTTGTTCAAGCACTTATAACTCGAGAACTGCGTGACCGATTTTGATGATCTTTGATTTGTTAGATTTGTCTCCGCCCAGAATAGCAGAATTACTATTAAAATATTGGAAAATTCACGAAAAAAAAAGGAAAAGACCAATGTCAGGTTTCGGCCTACACTACTTTTAAAACTTTATTCACACGGACACAAAGTTTTTACCTACAACAATTTAAATATTTACTTCCAACTTATTAGAAAATATTTAGTTCTTTTCGAGAACTTTTCGAAAAGAAAATCATTTTAATAAGTAATCATTTTGTCATCATGACCCAGGTTTCTAAATAAAAAGTTTCAGGTAGTTACCTATTCTGCCACTGTAATCGATTATTCTAAATAATTAAAGCGATTTACCCTTTACTTTTTATTGACCACATCACAATTGTTTTTTATTTTTTATTACCAAAATAATACGTTCATCGTGTTTATTATAAATACATTTAGTAGTTTTTAAAGAATATAAAAACGAAATTCAAGAAATCGATTTTCCTGACCTGTGCTCGATAACTTACCTAACCGTAATGTAATGGCAACCCTGTTAGCTTATGTCAACATCGCGCGCATGACAGTGAGTTGACGATGACATGAAGTCGAACATCTTGTGTTGTTGCCGGTGTTTTACTATGTGTACAGTCGTTTTCTTCTCGAATTCCTGTTATAGACTAATTGTGTTATATCCATACCACACATTTTCTGACGATGTCCCATCAACTACGTTGTATTAAAATGTGTTCCGGATGAAACGGCATTTAGTTGAATCTGACGATGTCTGTTCATTGTTACGGCAATAGACTTCACTTTCTGAGGTAAAGTACGATTCTTTTTTCGTAGAAGTTCGATGTAAAAGTAGAAATCACAGAAAATCTTTTGACATTAAACTACACACAAAAACGTAAGAATTTTCACTTTCCATGACAAATCAATATTGAGCCAAAGTTACTATGGACATCTGACATTGTTCTTTGTTTTCTCATACCTTAACCGTGACCTTTGCCGAATTTTTTTGATACAAACCTACAATTACGGTCGATGTAACTTGGCAGTTCCGAACTTCGTGCAGTGGGTTGGCTAGTATATTTTGTATAGAACGACTCTTTTGATAATATCTCGGTAGAAAGGTAGGTAGGCATGTAGGTAGGGTAGGCATGTAGGTAGGGTAGGCAGGTAGGTAGGTACGTATGTAGCGTAGGGTAGGGTAGGTAGGTAGGTAGGTAGGGTAGTAGGTAGGATTGGTAAGTAGGTAGGATTGGTAGGTAGGGCAGGGTAGGTAGGTAGGTAGGGTAGATGCGCCATAGATAAGTACTTGCTCCCCGTGCGAAGCCGGGGTGGGCAGCTAGTTTATTAATAATTTATTAATAAAACTGAAATAAAATGCACATAAACTCTTTAAAAAAAACGGCTGAAATAACTAGATCGAAGTGAGAAATATGTACTACTCGTATGTTTTTTTTTAATTTTATCAGTTTTATTTACGAATAAAACAAGTGTTAAGGCTCTTACATACTGGCGCGAATTGTCGCGCGACGCGACACCGCCGCCGCCGCATTGTTCGCCGTAAAGTTTTCTCAGAAATTGTTTTGTTAAAATTCGCGTCGCGCGACGAATCGCCCCAGTATGTAAGAACCTTTACACTTCTATAAATTTCACTCCTTATAAACTTTCCATACCGGGGGCCGTTTATGAAAATTGATTCTTAATGAGTAAACTCCAATACTACAATAAGCAAATGTTACTAACTAATCTATCTATACTAATATTATAAAGCTGAAGAGTTTGTTTGTTTGTTTGTTTGAACGCGCTAATCTCAGGAACTACTGGTTGGAATTGAAAAAATATTTTTGTATTGCATAGTCCATTTATCGAGGAAGGTTATAGGCTATATAACATCACGCTACGACTAATAGGAGTGGAGCATAAATGAAAATTGTTGCAAAAACGGGAAAAAATATTTCTTTTTGAGAGCTTCCGTTGCGTGCGCTGCGTAAAAATATCATATATGGTGGAATTGTTCCTCTTTAAAAGTTAAAATAAAAGTCCGCGACAGCATATGTCTAACTTTTAAGATTGACTCACTATAACCTTTTTTTATGGTAATCAAATTTGATCGAAATTAATGCATTATTTGCGAAGGAATTTTGTCAACATAATATTAATTCTTATTCAAATAAATAGTTCTATCATCAAGGGTATTATGTAGCAGTAAAATACTTTATAATTCATTCGAATCGGACATTTAATTTCGAAGTTATCACGAAATGCAATACGCGAACCATGCGACGCTGGCGCCGCGCCGCGCCGCCGCGACGTTCCCTACTCTAGAGAGGAGAGGATGGGCACACGGGTAGACCATGACCTGGAATTGGACATGGGATACGTTTTATCCCTATATTCCTACGGGATCGAGACCTACGCGGATAAAACGCGGGGCACAGCTAGTCTACGAATAAAACACAATAGAAAACGGCGTTTTTTCGGGTAACCTCGCCTTAATCTATAAAATTATTTTTCAGTAAGTACTTAACCTTTTACATTCGCTTTATGTGACGTCATACAGACCAACCAATACCTCATTTGTCAAAATACAAAAATATTTTTTAGACTACCACAGTAGGTACCTACAACAGACACAAATAAAAAAACTTTTTTACAAAAAAAAAACAACCGACTTCCATAAAAATACTACTAAGTGAAAAATAACTTTAATTTCGGAAGTCGGTGTCTTTGGTTTTGAAATTTGGTTTTTTGCCACCGACTTCAGAAATTAATGTTGTTTTTTACAAAATACTTATTGGTTTTCATGCAGGGACGTTAATCGTTGAGGAGTTCTACAGGTACATAACCACCAGCTCCACTTCACCATAATTATGCATTATGACGAGCATAAATTGCTTTGCTCTCATATTAAAGTAAACGAATCGCAACCCGTGAAATACTTATTATTGAGTAGTTCCGGTGGCCATCTGAGGTCTTCATCATTAGTTCCGCTTCACCAAATGATGCTTTCCGAGAGCAACTGCACGAGTTACTATAAAAAATACCCAAATCGCTACAGGTGTGCCTATAATATTTGAAGAGTTCCCTCGATTTCTTCAGTATCCCATCATAAGATCCTGACCTGATTACAATAGGACCATTTCATCCACTTTCAATAAATAATTTTGCGAATCCGTCTATAGAATGACAGAGTTAAAGAAGAAAATGCATTTTTTTTTAAAGTTGTCCCGGCTGTCGGCCCGGCCATCGACGCCTTTAGCTAGGAATAAACGGGACTTGCTAAGGAGTTAGTGCGTGTATAAAACAACTATACATAGGTTGGTACCTATTAAAATAGAAACAAAAGTGTTTCTCAAGCATTCATGATTTTATAAACGACTGTTTCAGACTGGCTAAAGTAGACTCATCCTTCATGGGGTACTGTTTAAAATGTTATAATAAAATACCTCCCCACATACTCCAACTGAATGAAACAAAATTTAAATCTTGTATAAAACGCACACTATGCCGCCAAGCATATTATAAATTAGGGGATTACATTACGGATAAAAATGCTTGGCTCAGCGCTGGTCCAGCTCCACAGGGCGCATAAACTAATTGATTAGCATTCGAAATAATTGTTGGAACTGCTGAAGATTGTAAAAACTATAATTATTTACATTGTATAAATTCAATCTCCTAGTTTTGTATAACTGCATAGCACATGTGTGTGAGCACTATGTACTTACCTAAGTACTTTAAAGCTACCATTTACTAGGTACGTCTTTCATTGACTTGAATGTGCCCTGGCGACTGAGAGTATGTCATGCTCACTTTAATGTCTCGCTGGTGGTGGCGTGTGTGTTGGATCATTAAGTTCCCTTCAAAATGGTTGAGCTGAATGGTGCTGATCCATGCGTCATGTTCGTGAACGGGCGCCATCAGTAGGGACTGGTCATCTCTTAGCTGCCACGGCTTATTTTAATTTATTTTAATTTTTGAATTGTTTTGTTTCTTTTTTATCTTTTTACGGACGGACATTGTTCTCACATGTATAATTTCAACATGAATGATGTAACCAATATATTGTAATAATATTCTGATTCAAAAGAGTGTCCGTGGAGTTTCTTGCCCGTTCTTCTCCATAGGAACCTACGCTTTGGAATGGGCAACTAGCTTCATCTTTCTGACTGACCGACCCCTTGACAATTCAAAAGTGCCTGTAATTGGTTTATTTGAAATAAATGCTTTGAGTTTGAGTTTGAGTTTATCTAAGTAAGAAATTCGTACGTCGGCAAGTACATACGTGTGTCAGCAAGTCGGCAGCCGCAAATGTTTGAGGTCGATCGCAAGCCGCCGACGCGGCGACGTCAAGGTAGGAACCGGTCGTGGTGATGTATGTCACACCGACGACAAGCGCGTCTAGAATACGTTAACGCCGTTCGCAAACACTTATCGTCTATTCATATTCCAAGGGGAGCGGACACAACCTAGTTACGCAATTTTTACTCTGTTGCGGAAAAACTGCAAACTAAAACTAGGTATTTGTAACAGCAGAGATTGGCAGCAGCCGAGGGCGGTGCTGTCGACGCGGAGGCGCGGCTTGCGGCACTCGTGCGCAGGGATGTGCCGCAGAGCTTCCGCATCGATTTGGACATCCGCATCCGCAATAATTAATGCGGATGTTTATGCGGATGCGGATGTAGCACAAGTCACGACAAGAAAGATAATGGGCCGGGCCGGCGACTGGCACGTGCCGTATGCGAACGAAATCTTCGCTCCTATTGGTCAATGAGCACTTCTCATTGACCAATAGCATGCAGGATTTTATCGACACCACCAGCCAGTGTTCCTAGCGAAAAATTGTTCAGTAGCGCGTGTTAAATATATGAAACTCTGCGTAACAGACTTAACCCCGAAAAGGCGGCAGTATTACTTTTTATTAAATACTAGCTTCCGCCCGCGGATTCGTCCCAGTGATATGTCGATAAAAAGTAGCCTATGTCATTTCTCAGGCTCTAGACTATCTGTGTACCAAATTTCATTTAAATCGGTTCAGTAGTTTTGGCGTGAAACCATTAATAATATAAAAGTAAGGATAATGCTCCAATTTTTAATTTTACTCTCTAAATTTGTAATTAAAATATAAAAAAATACTACTTTTTTTTTTCTCTCCACCCTCATTAGATTTTTTTTTATAAAGTATCTAAATACCGCATCCGCATCCGTATCCGTGGATGTGAAAAAATCTGCATGCGCAACATCCCTGCTCATGCGCTGGCGTGCGCACTGCCTAACGCAACGTACATTTAGGTCCCTCAAGAGGCTAGTGGCACTTGAGCTCCCAGCCGTTAGCCGGCGCCGCTGAGTCTGCCGGCGCTAACTCGCATTCGCACGCGCTCGCCACTACCACAGCGCTACAGTCTGTAACCGTATCATAATATTATGTTGCGCCACATTCAAGTAACTGGCCCAACTGCATCCACCTAGTTAGCGCGGTCTTAGGAATTGGAGAACTCGGCGGTTGTGACAGTCCGTGCGAGTCCCAGCAAGCGCCTCGGTTTTATGAGCTAAACGACCGTAAAATATCCTCGTAATGGACGGTCGGGATTATTTAGGGCAATACGTTCAAATTAATAGGTACCTAATTATTATTATTTCCACTTACAAAAATGATAATCCGATTTCCTCGATCGCTGTGGCAGACCCTTGCGAGCTGATCATGAGTTCACTAGACATGTTGCACCTTGCGAGGCATGATATCGTCCGGAGACACCATTCATTTCGACGAGCGCGATTCCCATGACGTATAGGTGGGCACCTAATTGGGCGTCGTGCTCGTGTGTCGTATTCATGCAGTCTATTTCTCACTATCTCCCGGGTGGTTTACATCGGCTGACGTCTTGCAGTCACTGACTGATTTCTTCCCGCTTTTACCATTCCTACAGCTCTCTACATTTCATCAGCGGTCAAATGGCGTCTCTCGATGACAAAAAAATCAATTTTTTTTTTCAAAAACTGTATACTTATCTTAAAATGATAAAAGTGAGATAAATACGAAATTTATCAAGTAACGAAAACACATCAAATCGGGAAAAAATAATTAGCCTTTATTTTAATGAAAACAAAACACAATCGAAAAAGTTTCTTCTTCTAAAATCAGCCAGTCAACATGCAGTTTCTGTGTTGCTTAGACTTTTTTGATGAGTGTATATCAAATTTTAAGAAAATTTCCGATATTCATTTATCAGGAATAAATACAATATTGCTGTACACCGCAGTCGTTTCCACCGAGTAGGCAACACGTTCATGGGGTTCAATGTAAACAAACTTTCCATTGACATTCGAAACTTACCCATTTTTATTTTTTAACCGACTTCTTCAAAAAGGATTAGGTTCTCAATTCATCTGTATGTTTTTTTTTTGTATGGTTGTTCATGCTCCATATAAATTTTATTAACTTTGCTTGCGTAGGTTTTGAGCTAGCTTCAATAATTACGTACTTTTCCCATTTAGTCTATGTAGACTATGTCATTTGACTCCGTCACTGTTATATACATAGCAGGTACTTAGTGGTATTCGAATTTGTGTGGGCCAGGTACCACAATTAAAAAGTGTAAAAAAAAAAATACAATCAACTTCTAAAAAAGTTTTGAGATCTTCCGTTGCGTGCGCTATGGTGGAATTTTACCTCTTTAAAAGTTCTAAAAAAAAATCCGCGACAGCATTATGTCTATCTTTTAAGATTGACTCGTTATAACCGTTTTTTATGGTAATCATATTTATTCGAAATTATTTGCGAAGGAGTTTTATCAACATAATAACTATCAAAATCTCAAATGTTCTTATTCAAATTAATAGTTTTAACATTAAGGGTAGGTATTTATGTTGCAGTAAAATACTTTTTAATTCATTCGAATCGGACATTTAATTTCGAAGTTATCACGAGTATAGAAATGCAATAAGCGATCCGTTCGACGCCGGCGCGGGCGGCGACGTTCCCTACTCTAGAGAGAAGAGGATGGGCACGCGGGTAGACCATGACCTGGAATAGGACATAGGATACGTTTTATCCCTATATTCCCACGGGATCCAAACCTACGCGGGTGAAACCGCGGGGCACAGCTAGTAAATAAATAAATTCCTTACGTAGCTGCATATGACGCCCCTTTTTTGTCCTATTGGCTTCTGCGTTATCAGCTTCCAAAAACTCAAATATATCGTATGCATTCGCCATCTAGAATCAAACAAGAAATTAATTACACGTGTATGTACTAAAATCTCTAGATACACAATTCGTTCGGCAAGTTTACGTAAATAAATACATTTTACTTACTTTTTATAGTGTACTTGTTATACTTTGCAAAACAATAATATTTCCGTCGAGTCCGAGAAACTTTTTACCCGATTACGGCGAAAAAAAAGGAGGGTTATGATTTTGACCGGTAAGTATATATGTATGTGTGTTCATCTGTTCCCTCCTATCTTCTAAACCACTCATCACAATTTGACAAATGAAGTATCATTGGAAGCGTCTTGATCGTCCGCTGGTTATAGGCAATGTGACGTCACATTAAATTAAATGGCGCCGTCTAGAAGAAAGAAATAAATTTAAAAAAAAAAAATGTTTAATCGTACTATGTTGGTTATCAAATGACTGTGGCTTAATGAGCACATTTCATATATATATATATATATATATATATTATAACCCAAAAAAACTAAGTAAAAAAGAAAGGAGTCACACGTAATCTGTTCGATTTATGACGTTTTTTTTTTTTTTTGAGGATGGGATGTTGTCCAATGACTTCTCCCGCTCTGGGCGGAGTGGAAGGGCGTATCAGACTTTTACTAACTAAAACCCACCCGTGTTCCTTCAGTTGCCTGTTGCCAAGGTCCCAGTATCCCTTTCGGACTTTGCCGCAACCCTGGCAGTCATCGATCCTACCGGACCCCGTCAATTGTGCTGACATCTCTTTGAGGCGCACGTGGAACACGACGCGCCATCGACACGGGCCTGGTCCTTATCGGACTGCGAGCTACCCATTGCTCGCCGTCCGCAAGCCCGCGCCTATGGTGGCCGGGAATCCGCCTGGGATTCCAGACGCCCAGGGCGTCTCCAGGGGCGTGAGGGCGCAAACTTTGCCTCTCCCTCACGCGTTTCGCCTCCTCCTTCGCGAGCATTACTGCTTCGCAGAAGGAGGTGACGGCTTCCCATGCCCTCTCACTCCGTACCATGGCCTGGACCAGGGCCGGGCGCGAGAGGTCATCGTCACCGCGAGAGGTCACCGCCAATCACCTCCACGAGGACACGGCGGTGCTCCGCCCAAGCAGGGCATACCTCCACCGTATGCTCCACCGTGTCCTCCGGGCGATCCGCGCAGTGGTGACACCCGGGCGTTTCCTCCCGCCTAATCCTACACAGGAACCTCCCGAAGCTGCCATGTCCGGTGAGGACCTGTGTCAGGCGGAAGGTGAGGACGCCGTGGCGCCTCTCTAGCCACTCCTCAAAGAGGGAACTTATTGCCGCAATTGTGGCGTGCCCAGCACTGGGTTACGACAATCGCACTCTCCATGCCGCCATGAGATCCTGCCGGAGCTCTGTCCGCTGTGCCGCGATTTCTCGCGGCAGCGGAGTTACGCCCCGGCGCTTCACTTCCTCGCGCCACTCCCAAATATGCGCGAGGACTTTCGCCTCCAGATCCCATGGCGGTAATCCGGCAAGGAGGCTCGCCACCTCACGGGAGACCGTGCGGCATCCCCGGGTCAGCCGAATGGCCATGACCCTTTGGGACGCGTTCAACCGGCGGGCTGGCCGCAGCCTAAGGGAACGCGCCCACACCGGTGCCCCGTAAAGGGCCATGGACCGCACGACCCCCGCGTAAAGCCTCCGGCAGTAGGCGTTTGGACCCCCAGATTGGGCAGGAGCCGCCTCAAGGCGGTCCCAGCCCGGTCCAGCCTGGTAGCCAAACGTCGGAAATGCTCCATGAAGTTCCACCGGCTGTCGAGGACGAGTCCTAAGTACTTTATCGTCGACTCGACGCTGATGTGAACCCCTCCTACCGTAATTTGGGCACCCGACGGTGGCGCGTTCCGAGGTCCATGAAAACACATGACCTCGGACTTGTGCAAGGCCACCTCGAGTCTCAGCTGTCGGATTCTATCGACGATTGTCGCAACCCCGCGTGTCACTAGATCGGCCGCTGCCAGGTGCGACCTCCCCTGCGCCAGGACCAGCGTGTCGTCAGCGTAGCAAACTACGCTGGCGCCGCTAGGGAGGTCAGTGCGCAGCACCCAGTCGTATCCGATGTCCTACAGATGCGGCCCCAGGACCGATCCCTGTGGGACACCGCACGACATCTCTCGCCGGTTCCACATTCCCTGGTGACCGGGGTAGATGACGGCCCTGTCCGTCAAATAGGCCTCGACCACACGACAGAAGTAGGTCGGCATCCGGTGGTACCGGAGTGCCTCCCTTATGCAGCTCCAGGGCAGGGTGTTGAAGGCGATGGCGATGTTTAGAGACACCGCCAAGACGACCCCGCCCCGGGACACCGCATCCCCTGTCGTGAGGGCCCGCACGCGCATGATGGCGTCGACCGTAGAGCGCCCTCTGCGGAAACCAAACTGACTCTCCGCCAAATCCGGCCCCACCCGCACCAGCCGCCCGACGAGGCGGTTTGCAATTACTCTTTCAAAGAGCTTGCCCACCTCATCGAGCAGCACGATGGGCCAATAAGCGGACGGAGAAAGAAGAAAGAATTGAATTAAAAAAAAAAAAGTTTATATGTACCATGTTGGGTATCAAATAAAAGGGCTTAATGAGAACATTTGAAAAATATATATATTGTAACCCTAAAACACGTCCCACGTAATCTGTTCGATTTATGCCCTAACACGTGTGACTCCGGATTTTTAATTTGTCTGTCTGTGGTGTCTTGTTTATACCTTTTTCGTCGTAGTTGGTTTTAGTTTTTATTACTTTTTTTTTTTTTTTAAGATTGCTAAAGCCATGCAAACAATATTGCTAGTTGTCAACAGTCACGTCGTGGTACGAATAGTATGAACTATTAGAGGTGACGTCACCAAAGCCGCTAAGAAAATAACATTGTTTCAACATTAGGTAAAATAAGTTTATTTAAGGACCTCAGGGTACGAAAAGTCAATACTGCTATAAGAGCGTGGTAGGCTCCCTGGGCAACCATTAAACGAAAAAAATCATTCATAACTCGCTACCAGTTTATTACATAAATGATTTTGCCTCGATCAAGGTAAACCCTAATGGTAAGTGTTATCTACAATTTAAATACATATTATATACCATTAGGGTCAAGTGAATCAATTCTTCTTCATGTAAGGTAGAAGAGTTTAGTGCAGCCGTTTCGAATGTACACTATACACTTATTTTAATCTACGAAATAACCCTCCTTTTTAGGGTTCAATATCTCAAAAGGAAAAAACAGTACCCATATAGGATCTCTCGTGTGTCTGTCTGTCCGTCTGTCACAGCCAATTTGCTCTGAATATAATGGACCGATTTAGTTGAAATTTGGTACACATATCCGACCCAAATACGGATCTGTAACGAAAATAAATGAATTTTGAACAAGGGGGTCACTTTTTAGGGGCAAACCCAAAAATTAATAAAAATAAGATTTGCAGTTTTATAATTTTACAAATTCACGGCATTTGTAGGTATGTATAACGAAATTAAAAGGAAAACTATCACAGCTAAGTAGGCTCCAAGATACCGAGTAATAATTGAGCAACTTAAAGGAGACGGATACGCTTTCATACAATCTTGGGCCTGGATGTAAAGTGATGAAATTGGTGTCAATTGATAACTACTATATTATCAAACCATCACTGAAAATTTTGCGGATTTTGGCAATCTGAAAGCGGAGTTAAAAAAGATTTTGTTAAAGTGAGATTGTCTTTTTTTCTTAAAGATATCATGTTATTTATTTATTTATTTATTTATAACATGTTAATTATAGGAAGTATATAGAGCGCCGCTAGCGGCACTGTATCCCTGTCAAATAAAATGCTATTATTTGTGGCCTCAGACCAACAAAAAAAGAAAGACGGATCATTACCTATATCAAACGTGTAGCCACAAAACTATGCTCCTGCAAGTAAACACACAGGCTCACGCACACATCTACACAAAAACTATGCTCATCGCTCCTAGTACGTCACGAGACGTCGTCTAGTAAACTTCAATAAAAAAAAATAGAATTATGCCTTCTTGTGTAGTGAAAACTTGTAAAAACAATAGCAAATCACATAAAAAGTCTCACGGAATCACTTTTCACATGGAAGTACTTCAAATAACATCGTTTCTTAATTTAGTTAACTATGAATTTTAGGTTACTTGGAACAAAAACCTGAACGAATGAACGAACGAAAACAGTGACATTTAAAGTGCGAGGGTTGCCATAATATGATTTGAAATTTTCCCGTTCGATATTTTTTATTTCGAGTAATTATATGCGTTTTTTTTATGTATTTAATATTTTAGATTTCCAAGTAATATTGAAAATAAAAGTAAATGGATAGTAGCTATAAGAAATAGTCGGAATGATCCAGAATGGCTGCCATCGAAAACCAGAGTGGTTTGTTCCGATCATTTTGATAATAATGACCTTTATTCAACTAATCGTGGACTTCGCAGTGTGATCAAAAGCGGATATAAAATTTGAAAAACAAAAATGAGATTTTATCAAAACAGTAATTAAACACGAGACTGTATTTTTTATTTTATTTTAGTTAGTTTCTCAGCTTAGTCTAGCAAATTTAAATACTACTGTACCAAATTTTATTTTTAAATGTTATTTCCATCGTCCTACGTAATTGCTGAAAACTCAGTTTCACAAAGTTCTGGCTGTACGTTTGTTCAAGTATGTCCTAATTCTTCATTTATCTTCCTAAGGTTTTAGTCAAAAGCTGCCATTACTCGTGTATTTTTTTTGTAGGAGTTACCAGACTTGCCTCATGTAGCTATTGACAATAGGGCTGTATGTAAATGCACTTTGTACTTAATTGTTATTTTATTTTGCGATAAAAAAAAAAATGGTTTTGTTTCGGAATCCTTCCCAACAATTGAGGTACAATACCATACTCAACAATATCTTACTCGTACAATATTATCCTACCCAAAATATTATTCCCCAAATTATAGGGAAAAACTTTAACAAATGACAACCCTTTTTACATACACATAGATAAAAAGGTGGCTTCACTTTTGATGTACGTAATGCTCCGTCTTTCTTATTTTGTTGGTCTGAGTTTGTGGCATAATAGTGGCGCTACCTCGACCTGGCTACTAAAATGTCATAAGAATGCATTGTCATTGTCACTTGTTATTTTGTTTGATTGTTGAGGTTACTTCGCTGCCCTTTGATTGGTAGTATTTGTTATTGATAAATTGATTATTACTATTTGTTATTGTTATACACACTCAAAACGCTCACGCACTAAACGATACGAAACGAGTGAGTGACTGACTGACTTACAGTGTCATACATGTCATGCCAGCATAGACTATAAATACAATAATCGCTTAGCAAACGCGAATCGATTTTAAGATTTACCATTATTATTTATTATGTAGATATTTACTTAATTTGTTTAAACTGTTTTAATATGTAAAAGATTTTTTTTTATAGTATGAACTCTGACACGTTTATCGATTATAATTTAATCGATATTCCATTTTGTTCGTAACCTTAACTTAATTTTTGGTTTTCTCATTTTCCAGATTGTAAATTGGGTTGATTTTTCACATTTTGTTATAGAAAAATATAACCCTTTTTTTGAACCATACGTCAACTTATTACAATCAGGCCCAGAAATCCCCATCTCCTTTGCAGTTTCAAAAACATGTTTCCCCTTCATACATTCTGTATGGGAGAACATGTTTTTCAACTACAATGTTAAGTATGTTCTTGGCTTAAATTCATCTCAACTACGGAACCCTTCATTTCTTCATTTTCAAATATAAGTTCGGTGCCTATCCATTCAATGTTTAGAAACACGCTTGTGAATAATGATAAGATTGTAGTGCGTCGGTGTTGGCAGCGCGCTCACGGGCGGCTCGGCGCGGCGGCGCGGCGCTCCGTGCCGAACCTTCACCCAACGGCTGCAGCGCGGAGCGGACGAGCGGCGGCCACGGACACGGCCTCGGCCGCGGCCACGGACGAGGCCACGTGGCCGGTGGCGTACTACTTACTATCACTCTCTGTCACTGCTGCCGGGCCGGAGCAGCCCGTGCGAGTAGGTCAGCAGAGCGAGTGGCGCGCGCTCCCGCCTCTCTGTTTATTTATAAATCCCGTTGTCATTGTCAGGGCAGCAGCGACGCGCCCGCACCGCCCCCTGCGCCCGTGCCCGTGTATATATTTACCACAATTTTACAAACGTACTCACCGCCCTGTTCATTTGATCAAATCGAGTTATTTATATGCGGCTTGATGTCGTACTGTGTATGTTTGGTGTAGTACCTATCCAGCGAGGAAACTAGACAATAATTATCAGTCGAATTGTCAGATGGGTGAATATCGAATGTCGTACTGTTGGCAGTAAAGGCATTGGATAATCAAATAATACCAAAACACATTGGTAGCCTACATCGCTGCTCATGTCACCCCTCACCACAGTTACTAACTCTACAATTACCTACAAACCATAATCGGCCTATACTGTTCCCACTGCTGGGACACAGGTCTCCTCTCTGTGGGAGGGAGTGGGCCGTAATCCATGCATTATGCGGGCTCAGTGCAGGTTGGATGGTGGATCAGTGGATGTCACAACTGTCTTCGAGTTTGTAGTAGGTACTATGACATGCCGTTTTTGTCACGATGTTTTCCTCTACCATTTTGAGAGCAGTGCTGATGAAATAATTTTACACAAAGTAAAGTGCCTGGCTGGGTTCGAACCTAAGACCGACAACTCGTAAGACGTGGCCTGTTCTACTGGGCCACCACTGCTCATTTTATAATCGCTCACACTAAGGATTGCCTGGGCTTTTAAGATCATAATCAATATTTGTTTAAAATCTTTTGAATTTAAGAAAGGTAGAATACTTTCCTGTTACGTTGTTTAATAAAGATTCTTGAATAGTAAAAGGGAATTAGTATTGCACCTTCTGTTCTGACACAGCCTTAGAACAATGGTCTGTCATGCGTCCGTCTCATTCATTTATTTATTAGTGTTCTTTTTTCTGTTCTGCAATGTTATACGCAATCACACTAATTATGTTATTATGTATTATATAAGTGCCATGTAGTTCGTTATTATTTTTTCTTTTATTTCATAAAGTCACTTCATAAATTACATTTTTAAATAATAGAATATAAAAATATAAAAACATTTAAAAATATAAAAAATAGAAGTCTGCCGGTGTCGGGAGCATGGTCCAAGCTACCAGTGGTTAGGGTTGCAGAGACAGGAATCACTTCACAATGCGAGCCGTGTCAAGGAGTACTGCTTTCTGAATCAGGCCCTTGATCCAACCGCCTAACGAGAGCCTCGAGAGATGTTGGTCGAGGCTTTCGGCCATCAGGCCATTGGCCGTTACGACAATCGGCACAATGATAGCCGAGCTCACATTCCAAATGTCGACAACCTCGTTGACTAAGTCGAGATATTTTATTTGTTTCCCCTTCTCAGCTTTCACGAGGTTCTCGTCATGTGGGATGGTAACATCGATTATCATTCCGCGGCGCTCTAATCGGTCTATCACTCTATATCAGGCTTATTGGTAACAATAGTCCTGTCAGTAATGATAGACCGATCCCAATACAACATGACATGGTCATTTTCGAGAATTGGGTCGGGCACATACTTGTAATACGGTACCTCAGAGTCTACAAGTTTATATTTCAAGGCAAGTTGTTGGTGAATAATCCTGGCCACTTGGTTATGCCTGTGGAAGTACTCGCCGTTAGCCAGACGGGAACAACCAGAGATAATATGTCTGATGGACTCACCCGGACGGTGGCATGTCCGACACATGTCAACCATCCCGTCCCTCATAACATGTCTCCGATAGTTATTCGTCAAGATAACTTCGTCCATAATTGCACAGACGAAACCTTCAGTTTCCCCGAAGAGGTCACCGAAACGTAGCCGGGATACGGACGCTAAGAAATCTACACCGGGCTCATGAAGAGCCCGATAGAAGCGCCCGTGAAGCTCCTTGCTTTGCCATACCTCCTTGCGATCTTCTGTAGGAAGTACCACAGGTTTGCGCCAGTTCTCTTTAGCCATGGAGAGCGGGGTGAGTCCCTTGTCCACTGCTACCACAAAGCGGTGCATAACCTCTTCGGCTTTAAAAAAATATGCTCTGAGATTGCACACCTCGTGGTTGTGGAGGGTCTTCGCATTTAAAAAGCCTCGACCCCCGCACTTCCGCGTTATGTACAATCTCATCACCGATGATCGTGGGTGATGCATCCGGTTTGCGGTCAGCAGTGTACGGACCCTCCTATCCAGGGCTTCGAGTTCGGTCTGAGTCCATTTGAATATGCCGACAGAGTACATCAGAACCGGCATGACCCAAACGTTGAAGGCGCGCACCTTGTTTCCGCCTGAGAGAAGACTAATTAATACTTACTTCAGGCGACCAAAGAAGCGCTCCTTCAACGATTGCTTCATGTCAGCAACGTTGATGCCTAACGCTCCCGACATACCCAAATACTTATAACTTTCGGATGAGGAGAGGGACCTGAATATGGAATCCGAAAGTTGAATTCCCTCTGATTCCATAATCTCCCCTCGCTTTACATGCATGACTGCACATTTGTCCACACTAAATTCCATCCTGATGGCTTTACTGAAGGTTTCAGTTACTTTCAGTAGCTCCATCAGTCGCAATTCGTTGGGGGCAAAGAGTTTCAGGTCATACATGTAGAGGAGGTGAGATATGACCTGACCACCTCTCCTCAGCCGATAGCCTAGACCTGAATCCTCCAGTAGTGTACTTAGAGGATTCAGGGCTAAGCAGAACCAAAGCGGACTCAAACTGTCGCCCTGAAATATTCCCCGTTTAATCCATACAGGTTCATCATTCCCTTGAATCTGTCGACATCCCGGGTAGCGAAGAACCGTCCTCCATTACCCCATACACGACTCAAGGAAGGTGCGCAGAGTTGCATCAATCTTGTACAACTCCAGCACCCTCATGAGCCATGTATGTGGCACCGAGTCGTAGGCCTTCTTATAGTCTATCCAGCACGTCGACAGGTCCTTACGGGATCGACGAACCTGTTGGCTTATGGCCATGTCGATGATGAGTAGCTCCTTAGTACCGCGGGACCCGTTCTTACATCCATTTTGAGAGGCGGACATTATTGAATATTATTATTATGTGACACTTATTTTCTATATAAGTAGGTATGCATACCTACTCGTACACTTATTATCTATACTAATATTATAAAGCTGAAGAGTTTTGTTTGTTTGAACGCGTTAATCTCAGGAACTACTGTTGGAATTGAAAAATTCTTTTTGTATTAGATAGTCCATTTATCGAGGAAGGTTATAGGCTATATAACATCACGCTACGACCATTAGGAGTGGAGCATAAATGAAAAATGTTGCAAAAACGGGAAAAAATATTTCTTTTTGAGAGCTTCCGTTGCGTGTGCTGCGTAAACGGTTTAAGTTACGCAAATATCATGTATGATGGAATTGCTCCTCTTTAAAAGTTCTAAAAAAAAGTCCGCGACAGCATATGTCTAACTTTTAAAATTGACTCACTATAACCTTTATTTATGGTAATCAAATTTGTTCGAAATTAATGCGTTATTTGCGAAGGATTTTTATCAACATAATATTAATTCTTATTCAAATAAATAGTTTTTTACATCAAGGGTATTTATGTAGCAGTAAAATACTTTTTAATTCATTCGAATCGGATATTTAATTTCGAAGTTATCACGAAATGCAATACGCGAACCGTCCGACGCTGGCGCCGCGCCGCGCCGCCGCGACATTCCCTACTCTAGAGAGGAGAGGATGGGCACACGGGTAGACCATGACCTGGAATAGGACATAGGATACGTTTTATCCCTATATTCCCACGGGATCGAGACCTACGCGGATGAAACCGTGGGGCACAGCTAGTAATTATTATAAAAGTGATTTGCATCAGTCACCTCTCACTTTCGGGTCCGGTTTAAAAACCAGCGTCAGGCACTTATAGTTGTCTGGCATTTTTGCTGAACTGCTGTATATTATGTATATTGTGTGCCTTTCAGTCTATGCTGGATAAATGTATTTTCTTTCATTCTTTCTTTATTTCTTTCCTTACGGAAATCTATATGCACCCCTTTGCAAAAAAAAACGGGCACCTTAACAGTCATTGACTTTTCTATGGATAATATTAATAATTTTACTATGTCATTAGCATAAATGACTAGTAATTTCTTAATATCAATAAGAATTTAGTTTTTTGGCTACACCCCTCTTCAGCAGCGCTACAATTCTACTAGCCCTTATTGCTTTTTCTGCCATTACAATCGACACAAGATATTTGTTTTAAGTCACAATAAGGTTGGATTATGCGACGAACATATATTAGGAGGAGCTCGTGGCTAAGTAATAACAGCCGCATGGGTCGATTCATCAGGTTAACCTACGCTTGCCGGGGTTGGTCCGTGGATGGGTGACCATCTTTACATAGCGTTAGTCCCGGCTGTCATTTGTGGATCTTTGACAGTCGTTATGGGTCGTCAGCAGAAGCCCGAAAGTCTGACAACCAGTCTTGCCAAGAGGTATCGTATTACCCAGGTCCTGGGTTGCGGTCAGAAAGGCAGTCGCTCCATGTATAATACTGGTATTCAGCTGCATCCCGTTGGACTGGAATTCGACCCCAACATGGTTGGGAAAAGGCTAGGCAGATGATGATGCGACAAACATAAATTGTTCTACTAAAAATAACGAGAAGTTAGTTTTAGTTGTAAGGATAACCTTTTAACCGCAAGCCCGCAAAAAGTTACTGAAAGTCACAAACTGAAAAAGGGATTATTATTGTTTTAACTCAGACCAACAAAATAAGAAAGACGGAGCATTACGTACATCAAAAGTGAAGCCACCTTTTTATCTATGTGTATGTAAAAAGGGTTGTCATTTGTTAAAGTTTTTCCCTATAATTTGGGGAATAATATTTTGCGTGCACCTAGCTTCTGACGTTTCATAAGTGCCCATGTAGGCTTATGTGAAATAAAATATTTTGAAATATTTTGAAATATATTTTGGGTAGGATAATATTGTACGAGTAAGATATTGTTGAGTATGGTATTGTACCTCAATTGTTAGGAAGGATTCCGAAATAAAACCATTTTTTTTTACATCGCGAAATAAAATGAAATAACAATTAAGTACAAAGTGCATTTACATACAGCCCTATCGTCAATGGCTACATCAGGCAAGTCTGGTAACTCCTACAAAAAAATATACACTAGTAATGGCAGCTTTTGATTAAAACCTTAGGAAGATAAATGAAGAATTAGGACATACTTGAACAAACGTACAGCCAGAACTTTGTGAAACTGAGTTTTCAGCAATAACGTAGGACGATGGAAATAACATCTAAAAAATAAAATTTGGTACAGTAGTATTTAAATTTGCTAGACTAAGCTGAGAAACTAACTAAAATAAAATAAAAAATACAGTCTCGTGTTTAATTACTGTTTTGATAAAATCTCATTTTTTGTTTTCAAATTTTATATCCGCTTTTGATCACACGGCGAAGTCCACGATTAGTTGAATAAAGGTCATTATTATCAAAATGATCGGAACAAACCACTCTGGTTTTCGATGGCAGCCATTCTGGATCATTCCGACTATTTCTTATAGCTACTATCCATTTACTTTTATTTTCAATATAACTTGGAAATCTAAAATATTAAATACATAAAAAAAACAGGCATATAATTACTCAAACTAAAAAATATCGAACGGGAAAATTTCAAATCATATTATGGCAACCTTCGCGCTTTAAATGTCACTGTTTTCGTTCGTTCATTCGTTCAGGTTTTTGTTCCAAGTAACCTAAAATTCATAGTTAACTAAATTAAGAAACGATGTTATTTGAAGTACTTCCTTGTGAAAAGTGATTCCGTGAGACTTTTTATGTGATTTGCTATTGTTTTTACAAGTTTTCACTACACAAGAAGGCATAATTCTATTTTTTTTATTGAAGTTTACTAGACGACGACTCGTGACGTACTAGGAGCCATGAGCATAGTTTTTGTGTAGGTGTGTGCGTGAGCCTGTGTGTTTACTTGCAGGAGCATAGTTTTGTGGCTACACGTTTGATATAGGTAGTGATCCGTCTTTCTTATTTTCTTATTTTGTTGGTCTGAGTGTTTTAAACAAAAGTTTAGAATTTGGAATTAACTTTTTTTCATACCCAGACTGTTTATTAAGTGCTAGTAACATAGTTTGGCTATTAAAACCTCTTTACAACTAAATGATTACCAATAATTACACACATTATTAGATACTAGTTTCGATCCTTAAATTCCAAGATACTTTTATGTTTTGTTTCAAAGAAGAATTTATTATGTTTTGTTTAAAGAAGAAGTTGTTAAGTTCTCTGAATGATCTAGTTTTTGTTTTTAATTTTTATCTTAAAAATCCTAGTATGTTTCTTTTCTTTTTAAAATTGTAGGTACATAGTTTTTAATTTGTGGAAGCTTGTAAATGGCAATTGTAAGCGCTATTGTACATAACCTACTTTAAAGATATTAGTCTGTAAGCTTTCTGAAGAATAAATATATAAATAAAATAATGTAAAAAAATCAAAACCGCCCGTTTTTTTTGCAAAGGGGTGTATATGTTACGGCTAAAGGTGGGTGTGAACATAAACTTAAGATTAGCCGGCTAACCTTAGGTGCGCCGTAGACAAGTACTTAGTGCTACCCGTGCGAAGTCGGGGCGGGCAGCTAGTATTTTAAATTAAAAAAAAAAATATCGCGTACAGAAAAGAACGAAAAAAAAAAATGTGGCTGTTTTTTGTATCAAATGTACGTGTTTAATTAGCACATTTCAAAAATATATATGTCGGAGCGGCCGAGGCGGGATAGGGCTCACAATGATCATCAGAAGGGTAATAATTATCAATTAAATTGTTCATTATGTAACTGTTTGTCTACTTCGTAGACAAAAGAAACGCGTATGATCACTCAACTAGAAAAGTCTAAAATCTAAATGAATTAGAAGGGCGCAACGAGTCCGCGGGTCGCGCTCAGTCTCGTGGTCTGAATGGAACTGACTGCCTGATCCAGGCTCCTCTGATGCTAAACTCTTATCGTCTTAAAACGTTCTCACGGGAAAAACTAAACCGACCCTCGGCCACGTTCAACGCAATAAGATTTACGTCGTCGCCTTTCTTATCGGAATCAATAATTCATTATTTAATATCAATAAGCTCTTGGGTCTAACAAAGACCACATTGATCTTGAGAGTTAGACGAGGTGTGACTGACGCCTTCGTCTCACGCTGATAAGAACTGAACGAGGTGTGAGTTGACACCATCGTCTCGCGCCACGACATATATATCTTCTGCAAAAATATATCTAGCTTTTGCCCGCGGCTTCGCCCTTGTGGCGGTTGGAAATTATCGGAAGGAAACGTACTACCGGTATAAAAAGTATCCTATGTCCCAAAACCTACGAGGCGTTACGGCGTAAAGGTAACAAACATCAGACAGCCAATAGCTTTCATAAATGTATAATGGTGCCGATTCTCTTGTACACCCAACTGAACTTACTAAACTATCACTAAAATTCCTTACTTTTGGCTATGAGAATCTTGGAGCTATTCTGCCAAATAAATTCTCTAAAAGAGAATGACCATATGCCATGACCATCGCTATTTGTTCGGCTGTGACTTAGGTTTCTAATGTTGATAATTCATGTTTTAAAATATAATGATTTTATCTAGTAATGCGAATCTTTAAATTCTCCGCATAAAAAACATCATAAAACTCCTATTAGTTTTTATATCGATTTCCCATTTTATCCATACATAGTTTTTTTTTTCACGCAAGTAATGTCATATGTCATTGGCATTCAAAGAGTATGTAAGCAATCTAAACTTCTTGACTTACGCAAAACAATAAGTACACATCCAATTATTGAAATTATAGTTGAATAATTAGTAACTAATTATGGCTTAACGTGCTTTAGGAGTCACGGAGGTATTTTAATTTCGTTTGTTTATTTTCTTTCTTATCTATTTACATTTAAAAATATTTTTATAAAAACCTCAGATCAACAAAATAAGAAAGACGGAGCATTACGTACATCAAAAGTGAAGCCACCTTTTTATCTATGTGTGTGTAAAAAGGGTTGTCATTTGTTAAAGTTTTTCCCTATAATTTGAGGAATAATATTTTGGGTAGGATAATATTGTACGAGTAAGATATTGTAAAGTTTGGTATTATACCTCAATTGTTAGGAAGGATTCCGAAACAAAACCAATTTTTTTTACATCGAAAAATAAAATAAAATAGCAATTAAGTACAAAGTGCATTTACATACAGCCCTATCGTCAATGGCTACATGAGGCAAGTCAGGTAACCCTACAAAAAAAATTACACGAGTAATGGCAGCTTTTGATTAAAACCTTAGGAAGATAAATGAAGAATTAGGACATACTTGAACAAACTTACAGCCAGAACTTTGTGAAACTGAGTTTTCAGCAATTACGTAGGACGATGGAAATAACATCTAAAAAATAAAATTTGGTACAGTAGTATTTAAATTAGCTAGACAAAGCTGAGACACTAACTAAAATAAAATAAAAAATACAGTCTCGTGTTTACTGTTTTTATAAAATCTCATTTTTGTTTTTCAAATTTTATATACCTTTAGTAGGTAGTGGTAAGTCGGTGGCAAAAAACGAAAATTGAAAAGCAAAGACACCGACTTCCGAAATTAAAGTAATTTTTCACGTTTTAAGTGATTTTTTTGGAAGTCGGTTGTTTTTTTGTAAAAAGTTTTTTTTGTCACTTAGTCTATGTAGACGACATCTTATTTGACACAGTCACTGTTATTTACATAGCAGGTAGTGGTATTAGAATTTGTGTGGGGTAGAACCACAACTAAAAAGTGAAAAATAAATACTTTTTACAAAAAAAAAACAACCGGCTTCCAAAAAACACTAAAGAGTGAAAAATATTTCTGGAACGAAAATTGAAAAGCAAAGACACCAACTTTCGAAATTAAAGTAATTTTGCACTTTGTAGTGTTTTTTTTGGAAGTCGGTTGTATTTTTTGTATTGAAAATGTTTTTTTGCTGAAACCAGCTGTTTTATTAAAGTGACGGTCGTTTCGTGTTTATGTAATTACCTACATACCAAGAACCATCTATGCCTCGGAAAGCACTTTAAGCCGTTGGTCCCGGCTGTCATTCGAAGATCTTTTTCGGCTGTTTGACCACCAGTCTTACCAAGGTTTTTATTGTAAGGTTAGCTCGGAAATTGTGCACAACGTGCCGTGAATAGAATACCGTCTCGTATGCATGCAACGTACTACTGACATAAAAAGTATTTTATCTCCAAACCCAGGTCATGGTCTACCCATATGACAAACTTATCGAAATCTGTTCAGCCGTTTTAGCGTGAAAACAAATAAACAAACAAACTCACTTTCGCATTTTATAATATGAGTTAGAAGAAGTAAATGTTTTTACTTCTTCTTCATAATTATTGAACAACCAGTCTCAAAGTACATATTTACATGAGTGGGACCAATAGGTATTAAAATAAAATTACTAAATTATTCCCGTTCGTCCTACCAGTGGGACGAACGCGGAATACACGGAAAACCTTAGCACCCGCCGCGATTCAGAACATCGCGTCATTTGCACGACGCCATCTATCCAGTACACGGGTAAACTCAAACTCTTCATTCTAAGCCAAGTACCTAGTAATAACTTTTGACCGAGTGGATCGATTATGAAATATAAAGACAACATGTTGAGACTATGTTATTTTTTTTTTAATTCCCAATCCCTTAAATCTCTTTATTTCTAAACACTATCTAAACACTAACACGTAACTCTTTATTTGTTATCAAAAGTATAAAGAATTTTCATAGCCCTAACTTAAGAAATTATAGGTTCCTATACAAACTTTCATCTCCTATATCCCCACAAAAAGACAAACAAAAACAAACCAGACAAAAAGTAGCCTAGTCTTTCGCCGGGATACCATCTATCGCGTTGCCAAATATCGAAATCCGTTCAGTGGTTTAGGTGCGAAAAGGAAACACAGACAGAGAGACAGTTATTTTTCAAATTTTCTAATATTATACTAGCTGCGCCCCGCGATTACGCGTGCAAGTCTCAATTCCGTGGGAATATCGGGATAAAAAGTGTCCTCTGTCCTATTCCAGGTCATGGTCTACCCATGTGCCAAATTTCATCCAAATCCGTTTAGCTGTTTTAGCGTGAAAGCGTATCAAACAAAGAAACAAACTCACTTTCGCATTTAGACTATTAGTTAGTAATATCTTTATACATAACTAGCTGTGCCGCGCGGTTTCACCCGCGTAGTTCTCGATCCCGTGGGGATATAGGGATAAAACATAATATCCTATGTCCTATTCCAGGTCATGGTCTACCCGTGTGCCCATCCTCTCCTTTCTAGAGTAGGGAACGTCGCGGCGGCGGCGGCGGCACGGCGCGCGGCGCCGCGCCGGCGTCTAACGGTTCGCGTATTGCATTTCGTGATAACTTCGAAATTAAATGTCCGATTCGAATGAATTAAAAAGTATTTTTACCGACTTCAAAAAAGGAGGAGGTACTATGTTCGGATGATAGTTTTTTTTTTTTTTTTTTTTTTATGTATGTTCTCCGATAACTCCGCCGTTTGTGAACCGATTTAAAAAATTCTTTTTTTGTTCAAAAGCTTATACTTCTGAGGTGGTCCCATTGTCACCAAGTCAGGATCTGATGATGGGATCCTAGAGAAATCGAGGGGAACTTTCAAAAATCGTAAGGGCAACTAGTGCATTCCTTAATTTATTCATTAAGTATTTTACAGCACTACAATTTTATGAAGGTCTGGAGTCGATCTGATGATGGAGCCGAAAGACAGTCAAGGGAACTCCTCAATGGTTTACAGCAGATACCTAGTGTTTGGGCTTGATTAATTTGTATTGACAAAAACTTTACACTTTGATGGGTTCTGACTGTCGTTAGGGGTCTGATGATGAAGGCGAAAGACAGACGAGGGAACTCCTCAGTGGTTTACAGCAGATATCTTGTGTTTGGGCTTGATTAATTTGTATTGATAAGAACTTTACACTTGGATGGGTTGTGACTGTCATTAAGGGTCTGATGATGAAGAGGAAGGACGATTAACGGAACTCCTCAACGGTTCAAAGTAATTACCTTGTGTTTGGACTTAATTCATTTATATTGATAAGAATTTTGCAACCATATAGGTTGTAAGTGAAATTACAGATCTGATTATGGTCACCTTATAATATGATGATGAGGGGAACTATACAGTGTAAGCAAATGTATAGTGTTCACCCTTATATTCTTGAGAAGGCACGGGAGTCTCATTAGCCAGCCGGTTTCGTATAACATCTAAACGATACTTGCGATGTTCAGACGACTCGCCACTTAATCGTTTTTGAATAAGATTGAGTCGGCAGATCTTATCATTTGGCGACTCCTGCGACAAATGAGAATGCATGTAATTTCTCATCTGAGATAACCTAGCATGAAGAGCTAACGGTGATTCTTGGGAACCGGACATAGCACTCCGTTTGCGATTCTTAGATAGGCGTTCTTTTTCAGCAGTATCAGTCTCTTTAATTCTGTTTTTCTTTATGCGGGCGGCTCCTTAAGTTGGTCTACCCATGGTGATTACAAAAATCAAATTACACAAAAAAATGGAAAAATAATAAAACTTAAAAAAAAAAAATTGACCGACTTCAAAAAAAACAAAACAAAAAAGGACTACTGTACTAAAACCAAACGACAAAAGTACTTCTTAAATAATAAGAGAAAAATAAAAAAATAACTTTAATTTCGGAAGTCGGTGGCCAAAAACTAAAATTAAAAGCAAAGACACCGACTTCCGAAATTAAAGTTATTTTTTTATTTTTCTCTTATTATTTAAGAAGTACTTTTGTCGTTTGGTTTTAGTACAGTAGTCCTTTTTGTTTTGTTTTTTTTGAAGTCGGTAATTTTTTTTTTTTTAAGTTTTATTATTCATCCCATCTATTCGAAAAGGACGACTTGGTTCGCCTTTAAGTGCACCCAAAGGTGGTGTTTTCTACAAGAAACTTTTAGCGGGCAGTAATGAGTTTTTAATCCTCTTTATAAGTGCGCGGCAAAGAATAAGTGCGCCGCAATTATCTTTTCCGCGCACTTTTTGAATTTGGAACATCTTAGTGTTCAGCGCCAATATTGTTCGAATAAAGACTGGCTGGTACGACGGCCCATAGTGGCGCCGTGTGGGTACTGGGAAGTGTTAGGACCGACGTAAAATAAAATCAATCTACCTTGCCTTTTCTCAACTATATTGGGGTCGGCTTCCAGTCTAACTGGATTCAGCATTGAGAGATTGAGGAACATGGTGGAAAGTTCACTCATCCTCTATTGAAAAGGGAGGATACTCCGACCAAACGGGTGTCTTGTTTGGCGGGCAACTGCCCAACGATTGATGTTGGAATCTTGTATAATGTTGATCGCGCGGTAAACTCCCATTGCGCCATGCAGGATTTTGTGTTATTTACTACACAAAAAGATACTAAATTTTGCGGAATAATTTGACTTCCGAAATTAAAGTAATTTTTCACTATTTAGTGTTTTTTTTTGGAAGTTGTTTTAGGAGCTCGTGGCTAAGTAATAACAGCCGCACCGAGTCGATCCATCAGGTTAAGCTGCGCTTGCCGGGGTTGGTCGGTGGATGGGTGACCATCTTTACATACCGAGACTCCTCCGTGCCTCGGAAAGCACGTTAAGCCGTTGGTCCCGGCTGTCATTCTGTGGATCTTTGACAGTCGTTACGGGTCTTCAGAAGCCCGAAAGTCTGACAACCAGTCTTACCAAGGGGTATCGTATTACCCAGTTACTGGGTTGTGGAGGTCAGATAGGCAGTCGCTCCATGTAAAATACTGGTATTCAGCTGCATCCGGTTAGACTAGAAGCCGACCCCAACACAGTTGGGAAAAGGCTAGGCAGATTGATTGTTTGTTTTTTTTCTGGGTTATTTTGGACATTACTGACATCGGTGAGGGAAACCATGATGGGGAAACCTGAACTTGTAGTTAATAATTATAAGCCTGTAATAGCCAACCCGTCTTGATCAAGCGTGGTTAAGAGGCGCCTTTTATTTTCTCATAGTGGGTGATGAAAAGTAGAGTGTATCTCTCGGGCGCAAAATATATTTTTGGCTCGGGCGACGTACTTTGAATCCCTCGCTACGTTCAGGATTCTAGTCTAGAATCCCTCACTTCGCTCTGGATTCAAAAAACCGCCCTCGCCGTTAAAATATTATTTTGCTCCCTTATGATACAATCTACTATTACTGCTACATAAATACCCTTGATGTTAAACTATTTATTTGAATAAGAATTAATATTATGCTGATAAAACCCCTTCGCAAATAATGCATTAATTTCGAATAAATTTGATTACAATAAAAAAAGGTTATAGTGAGTCAATCTTAAAAATATTTTTTCCCGTTTTTGCAACATTTTTCATTCATGCTCCGGTCCTATTGATCGTAGCGTGATGTTATATAACCTTCCTCGATAAATGAACTATCCAACACAATGAATTTTTCAATTCCAATCAGTATTTCCTGAGATTAGAGCGTTCAAACAAACAAACAAACAAACTCTTCAGCTTTATAATATTAGTATAGATATAAAACAAAGTCCTCCACCGTGTCTGTCTGTCGTCCTGTACGCGTTAAACTCAAAAACTACGGCACTGATTTTCATGCTGTTTTCATCAATGGATAGTGGTTCTCGAATAAGGTTTTAGTATACAGGGTTACTGGTAACTCGACGTATTCCTTGCAGGACGTCATAGTAGGGTTAAAATGCAACAAATTAAGCCACCAAATGTTCTACCGAAATTCAGTAGTTTTTGAATTATTAAGAGTTTTAGTTTTTTTATGAAAAATCCCAGATTAAATCATTTGAAACCAATTTAAAAATGATTTACGGCGTGACTGTACTGAAATTTAAGTTATTATCATAGTTGACGCCGTAGCAGACCTTTGTTAATAATTATAAGTTCAATAATGCCTAAAACTTTGGCAAATATCACTAACCAAACATTTAATTTTTTGTAATTTTTGCTATTACTTCATAAAAAATGTAGTCTAGTGCACAAAAAAATACTGAATTTCGGTAGAACATTTGGTGGCTTAATTTGTTGCATTTTAACCCTACTATGACGTCCTGCAAGGAATACGTCGAGTTGCCAGTAACCCTGTATAATAACCGACATCCACGCGGGCGAAGTCGCGGGCATCAACCAGTTATAAGTATATAAGTATGGATGGATAGCATGGACAGATTGGAAAACCCCTTTTTTTTAAATAAAAGTATACCTTAAAAACCTAAAAACCAACTACGACAAAAAGTCAACTAAAAAGGTATAAATAAGACATCACAGACACACAAATTAAAGTCCAGGGCTTGGCATAAACTGGCACTCCTGTGCGGTGCCACTTTGTGATTTTTATTTCTTCTTGTGGTTTTAGTTTTGTATAAACTAACAATAGTATTAGGTAATAGGTAATAGGTAAAACGGGCTGGTATCCGCAACTCCACGTCAAAGTGCGTATTTTGCGTACGTAACAATAGTATTATAAGGTTTTTGTGTTACTAACAATATGTGGTCTGATAAATGTCTTAATAAAGACCTCACTGATACTCACTCGATTCTGTACTGTGCAGCTGTAGCAGCATGTCGTGTAGCTCACGTCAAATTTGCTAATGAATCTAGAGCTACACCACCGAAATCAGCCGTACCAGTTTGGAAGGGGCCAGAGCGCTCATCGGCAAACTAATCTGCTTCAGGGAAGGCAATACTCGCCCTAGAGTGATGCGCTTTGTGAGGCGGGCATTCTCAGGTAAGTACTGATATAAGTCCTCAGGACTATATAACCCGTGTCGCAGAGCGCATAGACTTCCTGAAGCAGAAAGTGTCTGCCTGGGCAATCCTTATTCGTAGGCGGTATAAGCGGCGAATAGACCGATACACTCAGAATCGCACCTTCCAGAGTGATGAAAGGTGGGTGTATAGGGCTTGGGAGCAACCGGACCAAGGTGTGGCTGACACGCGCCTGCCGGATGATGATGCCATGTGCTCTTACTGGCGCAGTATCTGGTCGGTGCCTGTCCGGCACACTGAAGGAGATTGGACTCGGGTTATTCAGGAAGTCGAGCGAGCCTGCCATCCAATATCAGAAATGGGGGCTATTACCATCAGCCCCCAAGATGTAGCTCGTGCAGTCCGCCCATTGCCTAACTGGAGGTGTCCAGGGCCGGACGGGCTGCACAACTTCTGGATAAAATGGTTTATAGGGTGCATTGGTGGTTTACAGACTGCATTGGAGTCAGGTTTGCTACCGCAGTTCTTAATTAAATTAAATTAAATTAAATTTGTTTATTTCAGACTTTTTGGTCCATATTTTGTTAGTATTTATTACAATTATCTTAAAAATTATGTTAGTCATGAGGATATCTTAATGACTGGAGTTACCCACCTGCTCCACAAATCTGGTAGCACCGCGTAACCCAAAATTTATAGGCCGATCACATGTTTACCTGCGGTCTTTAAAGTTCTTACATCCATTTTGAGAGCTAAAATTAACAAACATATCGACACGAACTCCATCATGTCTGCCTCTCAAAATGGATGTAGGAACGGGTCCCGCGGTACTAAGGAGCTACTCCTCATTGATATGGCTATTAGCCAACAGGTGCGTCGTTCCCGAAAGGATCTGTCGACATGTTGGATAGATTATAAGAAGGCCTATGGCTCGGTGCCACATACGAGTACATGGCTCATGAGGGTGCTGGAGTTTTATAAAGTAGATGCAACTCTGCGCAAATTCCTGATGTCGTGTATGGGGCAATTGAGGACAGTCCTTCGCTATCCAGGATATCGAAATATCCAGAGGAATAGCGAGCCGATAAGGATCGAGCGAGGCATAATTCAGGACGATAGTTTGAGTCCACTTTGGTTCTGCTTGGCCCTAAATCCTCTAAGCACACTGCTGGAGGACTCAGGTCTAGATTATCGGCTGAGGAGAGGTGGTCAGGTTATATCTCACCTCCTCTACATGGATGACCTAAAACTCTTTGCCCCCAAAAATGTACAGTTGTAAATTGTTGGATGTTGTAAGTCGTTGGTTGATGGAGCTACTGAAAGTAACTGAAACTTTCAGTAGAGCCAGTTCAGGATGGGATTTGGTGTGGACAAATGTGCGGTTATGCATGTAAAGCGGAAACCTTAACCGAAAACTCTTTGGGGAAACCGAAGGTTTTGTCTGTGCAATTATGGACAAAGTTATCATGACGAACAATTACCGGAGATTTATTGTGAAGGACGGCAGGGTTGACATCTGTCGGGCATGCCACCGACCGGGAGAATCAATCCGACACATTATCTCCGGGTGTTCTCATCGAGCTAACGGAGAGTACTTGCATAGACACAACCTTGTAGCCAGGATTATCCATCAGCAACTTGCGCTGAAATACAGCCATGTGGAATCGGAAATGCCGTACTACAGGTATGTGCCCGACCCAGTTCTCGAAAATGGAAATATCACATTGTACTGGGATCGATCCATCATCACTGACAGGACTATTGATGCCAATAAGCCTGATATAGTGGTAGTGGATCGAACAGAGCGGCGCGCAATAATCATTAACATAAGGTTCCCGCATGACGGGAACCTCGTGAATGCCGAGAAAGATAAACAAATCAAGTATCTTGACTTGGTTCACGAGGATGTCGACATGTGCAGGCAAAAACGTTCCCCTTACTAAATCAAAAGAGAGCGATGGCGAGGACTTTAAGGTTTCAGTAGTTTTAAATGGGATACTTGTAAAGAAATGTACAAATTCTTGAGCCACTTCTTTGCTATAGCAAATGAGACCACCACCTGACGTCTCCAGTGTGTAATCGGAATTATGCTTTTTGTTCCTATTCGTTTCATTATTGATAATTTTCCCAACCATCTGTATTTTATTGTCTGCTGATGTAACCTTGTTGCTAATGTATAAGGCTTTAGCTGCCTTACAAGTGTTCTTAAAAGTTCTAGAATAAGTAGCAACATACTTATTAAAAGTTTCCGTGTATAATATAAGGCTTATAAGGCCATACAGCTCGAAAAGTCTTTCCCTACTTTTCCTGAGTACTTTAGTCACTAAATGAAAACTTAGGGCTTATAGGTGTTCTTCTTAAAAGTATTATTGAACTCTGTTTGGACTACCGAAAAGACATGTTTATACAAAATATTCACATTGTTTATTGAAAGGTCCTGATTACTTTAATTTACAAACTAAAGTGCTATTAAATTTATTTAAATTAACAGCTGTTACTGGTCTGAATAAAATGAATAAAAATCCGGAGTCACACGTAATCTGTTTGGTAGAAGCCCTAGCACGTGTGACTCTGGATATTTAATTTGTCTGTCTGTGTTGTTTTTGTCTTAGTTGGGTTTAAGTTTTTTAACTTTTATTTTTATTCACGTTATAGGGGTTTTTTTTTGAAGTAGGTTGTTTTTTTTTCTAGATGCAACATGTACATCAAATCCGCTGTCCCAATCTTCGTCAGATCAGTGTTGTTGTAGTACGTTTTGCTGCACTTCATTGCAAAAACTGAACAGCCTGTAGAAGGGATAAAACGTGCGATTTTATGACGGCGGCCGGTAGAACGGCAATGTCTCGATACATTATCGTATCTTAGCTTGTGTGTGGTCGGTTAAGATAATATAATTGGGAATCAAACGAGCTTACCTGTTAAGCGAAGTCTTGATTCTAATTTTACGAACGGCGATCTGAAATATAATTAAGTTTAACACAGTAGTATTTCTTACACACACTAAGATAATATAATTACCTATTATGTTTACATTAAGCGCTATAATATGTATTATTTTTACTGTGTGTGTGATCTGGTGTCTGATCAGGCCTGAATCCAGGACTTACAAGGTTGTTATGTTGAATATAGAATCGTGCTCGTGCAAATAGGCTTTGAGCACACCGACAGTAGGTAAGGCTCGCAAGTGGTTTGGAAAGCTGGACGTGGACCTGGCGAGCGACCGCGACACAGAGGTGGAATCAAAGATGGATTAAGTTAAATATCGATGAGAGAAGAAAGTGGGTCACTTTCTACTCGCATCGATAGCAAGCAACCGAAGCCCACTGATTCGGATTTGGATTTGTAAAGTTGTAATGTTTTTAGCTAATAGAACGTTTAATGTTTAAATGTTTCCGCAGGTGGCGGGCGATGACGAGGTGCGTTTGGACGAGGAGATGGAGCGCGTGGTGTGGGGCGACGCCGCGCCGCGCCTGCCCGCCGCCGCCGCCGAGCCGCGCCGCGACAGCGCCGCGCCGCCTCCATATTCGCACACACATTTACCTGGTAAGTGCACCTTCCCCACATAGGTCACTCACAAAAGTCTGTGCACAAAAGAACCAACATTTTGTAATTTCAGCCATCCGTGTCGCATTTAGTGCGTTCCTTAAATTGTTTTGGTTCTTATATTTTTGTTGTGAAGGCTGATTCACTCGCGATCGCGAATTCGTGCCATCGTCGCGAATTCGTGTCGTCGATCGCGAATCAGTGGCCCTGACTGCGCTCGGCACAACGTGGTTCATGAATAGGTAAACGACGAGCGTCCACGCGAGCGTTGGCAACCCTCGACACGCGCCCGCCGCGGCCGCCACACGCCCACAGCCCACACAGTCGCTCGGCGCTCTTCCGACACCTTGAAACGGTGTCAGGCATATGGGCTAGTATTTTAAAACAAACTCTCAGCTGTATGACCTGGCCAAACATGTGTCTCGCCTACATACTCGTAGGCGAAACACAAGGTTGGACGGACTTAAAGATGTCGCTGGTTTCCACAGTTTGCTTATCAAAAATGTGGTAAATACGCTCAGCAAATATCTTTTTCCCAAACTAGGTTGTGAGTGTTGTGACCGACATCCAGTCTCTCCAGATGCGGTTGAATACCAGTAGTTCACACATAGTGGCGTTAACTTACTTGGAACCATCTCATTTGGCTGCTATTGGGCAATAAGTATTTCCGCTACATCGCGCCAGTGGTCGTAGAAGTGCCGCGACTGAGGCTGCTCCTGAGGACGACGCACTTTCTGAAAAACAGAGGGTCGCGGGCGGGTCGGGGGCAGTCCAGTGGCGTGTGCTGCTAAAAGTGCGGTGTGTCTGCAGATGGCGCCAGCTCGCTAAGCAGCTCGGAAGTGTCGCCGCCGGCCGCCGGCGCCCGCTCCGACCAGCAAGTGAGTGCACGCGATCGATCGCGCCATGTCGCTGAAGGCCGTGCCGCGCCGCGCGGGGCCCACGCTCGTGCCGCGGCACGGGCGTGGGTCCCGCGCGGTCATTGATTTGCCAGCTTCACTCCACCACGCAATACACAGAATAACATTATTATCTACTTGAGCTTCATCATAACATTATCTTTTAGACTCATTTTTAATATTGAAAATTTTATAACTATAATTACTTAATTATAAATACTTATACAAAAGTTTTGTGGGTACTTGGGCGGTAGACGCTTGCTGAAACGTATCGGGCAGCATGTGGGAGTCTCTATCCGTGGGTAACCTAGTGAGTTAAACAGAAGCACATGTGAGGCTGTGAGGCTCGGGACCGTGGTACGGAGTAACGTGGAGTCATGTGCACTGTGCAGGTGTCGAGCGCGTGGTCCGGCTCGGGCTCGGGAAGCCCGCGCGACGCCGACGCGCGCCACGTGCAGTTTGACGCAGAGCGTGCCGAGCGCGCGGAGCACGCTGAGCACGCCGAGCACGCTGACTCTCTGGACGACGCCAACGACGAGCGCCGCGCGCAGCGCAATATGTGAGTAAAAACCGGCCAAGTGCATCTCGAACCACGCACAATGAAGGGTTCCGTTGTTGGGATGAATTTATCCAACAAACTTCACATTGTTGTTGAAAAACTTGTTCTCCCATACATGCAACTGCAAATTTAAGTTAGTCGATTATTACTCGGCAGCTTGTGGAGCCTACTTAGCTATGACAGTTTTCCTTTTAATTTCGTTATACGTATACAACGAACAAGTTTTTGAAAAATTCACGGCAGTAGTGTATACTACTGCCGTGAATTTTTCAAAAACTTGTTCGTTGTTGTTTGTTGAAAAACTTGTTCATTGTCAAAGAGTCGGTCAGTTAGTCAAAAAGTTGAAGCTAGTTGCCCATTCCAATTCGTAGATCCCTATGGAGAAGAACGGGCAAGAAAATCCAAGGACACTTTTAAAAAATGTATATAGATACCTATTACAAAATCTTGGGTACAGTATTCTTGATGCTTTTATATGTGAGAACAATGTCATACGAAAAATAATCAAAAATAATTCAAAATATGTATAAGATTAAGATTAGATTCAGTATAACTTGGAAATCTAAAATATAAATACATAAAACAACAAAACAAGAATATAATTACTCGAAATAAGAAAACATTATTTAAATTGGTTTAATCGAATGAGAAAATTTCAAATCACATTATGGCAACCCTCCCACCTTATGTCACTGCTTTCATTCATTCATTCGATGAGGTTTTTTGTTCCAAGTAACCTAAAATTCGAAGTTATTTAAATTAAACAAGTGCATGTCGAACCACGCACAATGAATGGTTCCGTAGTTGGGATGAATTTAAACTTAACATTGTAGTTGAAAAACTTATTCTCCCATACAAAATGTATGGGAGAACATGTTTTTGCAACTGCAAATTAAAGTTGGTCGATTATTACTCGGTAACTGGTGGAGCCTTACTAGCGGCGATAGTTTTCCTTTTAATTTCGTTATATACATATACTACTGCCGTGAATTTTTTCACATTTCCAAACCCAACCATTTAGCTGGCAGGGGGGGGACACTTGACTCTAACAAAAATTTGCACTTTAAAGCTTAATATTACGCAAACGGAGCCCTGAATCCAAAAATGGTTTTCACAAACTCCCATTATTTTTAAACGACCTTTCCAACGATAATCCACGCCATGGGATTGACGAGAAAAAAAAAACAATCCCCACTTTAAATTTTAGGAGAGGTACCCTAAAAAAATGTTTTTTAGGGTACCTCTCCTAAAATTTACCACTTTGTCGGCGTGGTTTGTATGTATAGCCATACCAAATTACAGCTTTCTAATACCAACGGTCTTTGAGCTAAGCCGCGGATAGACGGACAGACAGACGGACATGGCGAAACTATATGGGTTCCTTGTTGACTACTGAACCCTAAAAACGATGTTATTTCAAGTACGTACAAGTGAAAAGTGATTCCGTGAGACTTTTTATGAGATTTGCTATTGTTTTTACAAGTTTTCACTACACAGGAGCCCATATTTTTATTTTATTTTATTGATGTTAATTAGACGACGTCTCGTGACGTACTAGGAGCGATGAGCATAGTTTTAGTGTATGTGTGTGCTTGAGTCTGTGTGTTTACTTGCAGGAGCATAGTTTTGTGGCTTCACTTTTGATGTTCGGAGCGCTCCGTCTTCCTTTTTTTGTTGGTCTGAGGTTCCCGTGAGATAATTTCCGACCTTTACACGGGCGAAGTCGCGGGAAAAAGCTAGTTGTAAATAAGTGGCTTCAACATAACTCACTAACGCTAAATGCGGCTAAGACAAACTAGATTAAGTGTTTAATGCGTAAACAAACATCTGTTTTGCCCTCAATGATGTACATACTCACTGAGGTCCCTGCACTCCCAGCAGATGCTGCTTATGTGTCCTAATATTAATATAGGTAACGAATAAAAATGTCTGGGAATCATATAAGATGAAATATCTTTTAAACAACCCATAGAAGCTTTAAATACCTAATAGACTGCGTAAGCTAATATTTGTTTTGATAAACCTACGTTATATTGCAGACCCAAAATTAATTAACCGTGTTTACTTTGCTCTCTATCAGAGAATTTTGACTTACTGCATAACCTCTTGGGGTGGAGCGGGTAAAAGTTTGCTTCTACCTATCGAGAGAGCTCAAAGAGCGATTTTCAAGATGTCTACTTGCCACCCTTTCCTTTTTCCCAGTAACCTACCACCCTGCTACTGGCTGAAGTGTATAACTGTCCATAGAAACTCCTAATCTCTCGCAACAGTTCAGGTTTCGCGGATACGATTCTGCCATCATCGGTCTTTAGTTTTGCAAGCTGACTCTGCCCAATAGCCAGATCTCTTGCAAAATCCTTGGAGCCCGGCTTGTTCCGCTCTATCGCGTCCTTAATACGGTTATACGGTTCGTATTATAGTGGCGAAGGTCGCTTTTCAAGGACTTAGAGATCTGTCTATTGAACCTATTTGAGTGCATCGTCTGAAGACTACAGTCTTCAGACGATGCACTTAAATACCGGAGGAGACGCGAGATGATCCTGCAGGATCGTCTCGCGTCTCCTCCATGAGCTAGTAGAGCTAGTAGAGTAGCAAGTGTAACATTTTGTCGGTCGCGATGTAACAAAAGTGTCGTGACATTGAAAATTTTACACTTTTTCGGCCCTGCTCTCATTCGCCAAGTGTGCAAAAGCGAAAGGATCCTCGGTTCCAACCGGGTGTCCCACGACACCTCCCGTTTAATATTGATAGGCTCGCGTTGGCCCATTATCTCCTAAAAGTTAAGTAATATTATATTTTTAGTTGTTTTATGAGAGCAAAGTTTAGTACATCAGTAGCAGGGATATTGTGGACTCTGATTTTTTCACATCCGCGGATGCGGATACGGATGCGAATCTTAAGGTGAGGTTACCCGAAAAAACGTCGTTTTATACTGTCTTTTGTTCGAAGACAGCATGGATTTAAATTTTGAAAAAAAAAACACTTGTTACTTAATTCATACTTCGATCTTAAGATTCCCGGTATGCGATACCCGATTACTTGCACTTTACTGCATCCAATTAGATCGCAAAGACAAGTCTAAATTACGGTCTCATTATTATTTTATTAGGTTTTAAATAATAAAACTTATACCATAACAAAGGTCGAAAAAAATGTGATATATATGGGCCGACATAATGTGAAATATTAAAATATTTATACCACTAATTTAAAAAATAAGTGTTTTCATCTTTTCATGCGCTCGCCACGCATCCTTTAGTCCCGAGCAGTTCCGAGCGGAACGTCTTGGAGGTCGGACGTATGCCAATTTTTGCGAACCCACCACCCCGCCGGTTGAGTTCTTGCCTTTACTACGTTATTTTTTATTTCAAATATCACAGCGACTGTACTATTTTTGCAGTAAATACATTGCTTCTTAACTACTACCTACCTAAGTGTGTCGCCATGGGCGTACCAACACGTTATGACTGATTTACGAGAAACAAATGATACATAATAATAAACGCGTCGGATCTTGCTACCGATCGAAATCTTCGCTCCTATTGGTCATTGAGCACGTTCGTACGGCACGCGCCAGTCGCCGACCCCGCCTATTTTCTTTTTTGTCGCATCCGCATGAACATCCGCATTAATTATTGCGGATGCGGATGCAGATGTCCAAATCGATGCGGAAGCTCCGCAGTTGCGGATGCGGTTATCCGCAGCATCCCTGGTACGTAGACATACATCCCTTCGCATCCAGCGTACATGTAGCGCCTAGCTTAGCAAAAAACGAGACCTTTGTCAGAGTGCAAACACTCGGGTTCCGATTATACGGCAAGCATGAATAAAAAGCAAGACACGACAGACACGGCTTATTATTAGAGGAGTAGGTTCAATGGCCGAGAGTGGTTGTGGTTTGTATGTGGAGGGACCGCAGAAGTACTCGCATGACGGGGGGTAAACTCCTTTGGTCATCCCCTTCCTTCAATCTCCGGCCCCGGCTGCCTCCGGTCAGTTATAAAAATGGTTTATTTATTAAGTACTCATATTGCGAAGATTCACTGGCCCAAAGACATTGAACCTCTCAGCCGTTTTTGAAGCTAAGAATGTCATTTAAATCTAAACCAAATGTTTCTATTCTATGCACATGCTGTATTGCTAGATAAGTTGGTCTTCTCAGCTTCATTGATAGTCGTAGACTATGTAGATTTTTTAGGGTTCCGTACCTCAAAAGGAAATAATCGGAACTCTCATAGGATCACTCGTGTGTCTGTCTGTCTTGTCAGTATGTTCGTCTGTCACAGCCAATTTGCTCCGAATCTAATGTACCGAATAAGTTCTTTGGTACACATATCAATTTCTGTAACGTGTAACGAAAAAAATGTACCCCGCCAAAAAAAAAAACCTAAAATGCTGCCAAGAAGAGACTATATGGCTCGCAATGTCAAAAAGTTATCAAATTTCATGTAGAGAAGCTTCTAACGCCCTTCACGCTACACGCCCTAACTCTAAAAGCCCTAACTCCAGAAACTCTACACCTTAGTCAAAATATGTGGCTTATTGGCCATAATTATCCTTCCTTACATCTGTGGCCCTAATGAAAAGAAGTATAAGTCCGATTTTCTGGAAAATGAGTTAAGTATACAGAAGTGATCAGAAAAAAATGCTCTATCGTTTGGTGTAAACGGATATAAGCTATCTCTAAAAAATAAAGAAGTTACCTTGTGTAAAAGGGTCCAACTGACACCAAAAAAAACTACAAAAGTCGGTTTCAACTATTTTTGTATTCTATTAAACGGAAAAATAAAAAAATGTTTTGTGTTTTTTAATCTAAATTAACATAAATTACCCACTTTTTAATTTAGTTGGTGTTTAACAATACAACAACACCTGGTTCTTAAAAATGGTTTAGTGAGCTCAGACCAACAAAAAAAGAAAGACGGATCACTACCTATATCAAACGTGTAGCCACAAAACTATGCTCCTGCAAGTAAACACACAGGCTTACGCACACACCTACACAAAAACTATGATCATCGCTCCTAGTACGTCACGAGTCGTCGTCTAGTAAACTTCAATAAAAAAAATAGAATTATGTCTTCTTGTGTAGTGAAAACTTGTAAAAACAATAGCAAATCACATAAAAAGCCTCACGGAATTACTTTTCACATGGAAGTACTTGAAATAACATCGTTTCTTAATTTAGTTAACTATGAATTTTAGGTTACTTGTAACCAAAACCTGAACGAATGAACGAACGAAAACAGTGACATTTAAAGTGCGAGGGTTGCCATAACATGATTTGAAATTTTCCCGTTCGATATTTTTTAGTTCGAGTAATTATATGCCTGTTTTTTTATGTAAGTATTTAATATTTTAGATTTCCAAGTAATATTGAAAATAAAAGTAAATGGATAGTAACTATAAGAAATAGTCGGAATGATCCAGAATGGCTGCCATCGAAAACCAGCGTGGTTTGTTCCGATCATTTTGATAATAATAACCTTTATTCAACTAATCGTGGACTTCGCCGTGTGATCAAAAGCGGATATAAAATTTGAAAAACAAAAATGATATTTTATCAAAACAGTAATTAAACACGAGACTATATTTTTTATTTTATTTTAGTTAGTTTCTCAGCTTAGTCTAGCAAATTTAAATACTACTGTACCAAATTTTATTTTTTAGATGTTATTTCCATCGTCCTACGTTATTGCTGAAAACTCAGTTTCACAAAGTTCTGGCTGTACGTTTGTTCAAGTATGTCCTAATTCTTCATTTATCTTCCTAAGGTTTTAATCAAAAGCTGCCATTACTCGTGTATTTTTTTTTTGTCGGATTTACCCGACTTGCCTCATGTAGCCATTGACGATAGGGCTGTATGTAAATGCACTTTGTACTTAATTGTTACTTTATTTTATTTTGCGATGTAAAAAAAAATGGTTTTGTTTCGGAATCCTTCCTAACAATTGAGGTACAATACCATACTCAACAATATCTTACCCGTACAATATTATCCTACTCAAAATATTATTCCCCAAATTATAGGGAAAAACTTTAACAAATGACAACCCTTTTGAAAAAAGTGAAGCCACCTTTTTATCTATGTGTATGTACACATAGATAAAAAGGTGGCTTCACTTTTGATGTACGTAATGCTCCGTCTTTCTTATTTTGTTGGTCTGAGTTAGTGAGTAATTATATTATTAGACATAAATCCGTTTTCACCAAAATATAGGGAAATAATCAAAAATAACTCTGTTGAGATTAGTATTAACATAATCATTCCAAATGCGTATCCATTTTCACTTGTGTGAATTAACATTTAAAATATGGGAGAAGGGGTATAACTTATTAATTATTATATACCCTCAAGGAATTCATTTTATGGTTAGTATAAGTCACTATCTTAAAAACTAATAACTTAACATAAAAAATAACTCAATAATAATAAACAGCATAAATTGTTTACCTAACTATAAAAAACATCACATCGTCAGTGGAAAGGTGAGAATGCTAAAGCGCCAAAATGGTACTTTTGGGAAATGAGGTTTAAAATTTTTTTTTCGTTTTTAATTCTTATCTTTTTTTTTATTCCGATTGTATTAATCTAAAAATAGAACATAATTAAAAAAATTGTTGTACCTATATGTAAAAACTAATTATGATATTTATCTCTATTTCACGAAATAGTAGTCGCTTTAGCAAAAGTATTTTAAATAATAGGAAAATGCTAGTCAGGAAGAAATTGCTAATCTACCTCAAATGTATGAATCGAATTCTTCGAAAAATGCTTATAAATGGTAAAAACCACTTCTCTTGGAAACAAAAAAAGCTTAAGTAACTCAAACCATGTAAATCTTGTAAAGGAAAATTGCTAACGATTGCTTATGATGGTTTAATGCCGTGAAGGAGGAGCACTACAGAAGCGATACACTACACAGGTTATGTAAACAAAATAGCTTAAATGCACGCAATTGCATAACTGAATAAATGCAAGCAAAAGTTACTAAAGGTAAATTATCAACAATTACTTTATTCGATCATACTTCTTAACTGTGGATTACTTGACCTCATTATGTGTGTCATCTATACAAATATACAAAGGGAGAGTGCGTATTTTGTCAGTTTATGTATATGTGGAGAGTTTTATCATTATTCCAGATAGGCTAGGTAATAGGTAATACGGGTGGTATCTGTAACTCCACGTCAAAGCGCGTATTTTGCGCACGGGTGGAAAATAGCTTATTCGAACCACCCCAGCTTCTTAAGAAGGTCAGCAACGCCTTGGTGTTACTGACAATCTCACGTAGGGTACCTAAGTACTTTGCCCTATATGTGGCGAACATCGGACACTTTAGCAGCAAATGAGCTGCTGTCTCGTTGTCCTCCATGCAGGCCTTGCACAGCGGACTGTCTGTGACTCCTATGACAAAGAGGTGATTATGAAAAGATCCATGGCCAGTTATAGCTGCTGTAACAGTACGAAGCTGTTGTTTCGTTAGTTGGAGCACCCGTTTCGTGAGGCAGCCATCGATCACAGGGACTGCCTCCTTAGCCAGACTGCACTCACCTTGGTCTAACAATAGTTTGTCATGTTGGTCCCTGGTTCGTTTCCTTACCAGAGTGCGTAGGTGCCCGAAGGGGATTGGCGCAATGGGTTCAGGCCCCACTGGTGCCATGCTCGACCCCTTCTGTGCAAGTTCGTCAGCTGCATCGTTGCCCAGCCAACAGCTGTGTCCTTTGATCCATTGAATGGTTATTTGAGGCTGCCCACCTGGTTAAGGCGCAGGTGACACTCGTATCAACCCAGAGTCAACAGTGTGACTGTTTAGCGCTTGCAGAACAGCCGCACTGTCTGAGAGCATTCGTATCGAATGGTCCTCTGAACTTCCCTGGCCATGATGGCTGAAGCGGCAAGAGAAATACCCATGCATTCGGCCTGAAACACTTTGTTGTGGACACCCAATGGTGTCGCTATGTGTTCGTTGAAATCATCCTATGAGATTCCAGCACCTGTGCTACTACCTGTTTTGGATCCATCTGTGAACGTAGCTCTGCGGGGCGCAAACCCTCGCATCGGCGATCCTCGTGAAGTTGAATTCTGTATTTTTGATCAAAGATAAATTGTTTGGGTACCCGTTCATTTATGGCTTTCGTGATGGGGAACTCATTATTGAATCCCTCAAGCAGCGCTGTGTTGTCTATTACTCTCTTATACCAGAGATGCTGCATTAAGACGCACCGCCGCCATCGTCGCTTCCTGCTGTATGAATAGATGGAGCGGTGGTAATTCCAATCGCTGCAGTCGGAGTAGTCCTCATGCAGCCAGTGATCGCCACGCAGGCTAGTCTTTGCATGCGTTGTTGTTTGTTGGAGGCTGTAACTAGCTGGGTGTGAGGCCATCAGACCACGGCCCCGTTGGCGATCATGGGGCGAATCACTGCAGTGTATATTACAATAGCGGCTGGCGTTGAGTTTGGTGATAAGGTCATTTATCACCAGATTCTATAGAAGAGGGAATAACACCCCTCTGCCTCGGGCTATCATGGCCAACTGCTGCTCCTCGTCAAGGCAAACCACTTCTTAAACTCGTTGCTTAACATGTTTGTAATCCATCAATCCCTAGTCTACTAATTTACAAAAGTGTCAGTGGTCTCGCAATGATGAGTTTTTGACAGATTTTGTATGGCATATCTGTCAAAAAATCATCATTGCGAGACCACTGACACGTTTGTAAATTAGTAGATTTGGCCCCCTGTACGTTAGTATCTGTTCTAGTCCATGTCTGGAGAGGCGCTGCTGATGCTGGAGAAGTTGAATTTGTCGAAGTCTCCTTTGATGTCTATGAAAGTGCCCAGCCAGGTACCTTTACGATGACTCGCTTCCTCTATCTGGCTGGTCACTAGATGAATAGTAGATTCGGTTGACTTACCTGAGCTGAATGCATACTGATTACCATGTAGTGATATGGTTTTCAGAGCGCCGTCTATTAGTTCCCTATCACATAGACTTGCCAAAGTCTTTAGTAGAAAGGAGGACAGGCTGATGGGTCGGTAGGATTTAACGTTTGTGTACTCACCCTTGGTGTCACCCTGGCTTTGAGATGAATATAACTTTCACTTCCCTCCATCTTTTAGGAACGTATCTCAAGGCCAGTCACGCCCTCATTAAAGGCACCTGTCTTATTGCAACAGACGCGCCCCCCACTCTAGTAAGGCGGGGAACACTCCATCAGGACCGCTGCCTTAAGAGGATGGAAGCTCTGCTTGCGTAACGCCAATCATTCATTGAGTTTGATCTTGCCAGTCAATTACCTGTGCGAAGACACATCCAGGGAAGTGAGTATCAATTAGGACGAGTCTTGTTTCTTCAGGCCACGACGTGAGTGTATTATCGGGTTTACGGAGGGGGACGGGCCTAAGTGTATCCTGTTTCGCCAATACTTTCTGTACCCTGTTAGCTTGCTGATAAGATTCAATTCTACCACATTTCAATTTGCGCCACCCCGTGTTGCATCTGAATCTGATGCATTTTTTGTAGCTGGATTTGGCCGCTTATTAGTTTATGGACATAGGCTATTATTATGTATTGTTAAACCCAGGCAAAGACAGAGCGGGCCGCTATATATTTCATACAAAGATGTTTAATGTCTGGAATAGACCTAAACTGAAAGTAGTAGTAGAATGTAACAATTCTGTTGTCGCTCAAACGATTTATACCTTAAGAAAACTGCCTTCCTTTTTCTAATACAAATGTTATTACATAATTACCACAATTTTATTTTCTCTAACGAAATGTTTTTTTTTTAAATACTTAGAAAAAAATGCTAAAGCGCCAACTATACTTTAAATCATAAGCGAACATTTTTGCTAAAGCGCCAAACAGTTAAAAACAACAGTAAAGACTAATAGCTAACAAATTTTTGAACAACAAAGTACAAAATTTTTAAATTGCTAAAATGTAATAATGTCATCAAAATTACAAAAAAAGAAAAAATGCTTATGTTGGCTGTTGCGAAGTTAACGTTGAAAGGAAAAACGTTTTAAAGGGCCTCTGTCCTAAAAATGAGTTGCTAAAGCGACGATTCTTCAAAAACACATGGGAAAACCGTCGCTTTAGATCTTGGAATCCGAGACATCCCTACATTTTTACAAATGCTAAAGCGCCAAAAAATGGCTCAGATCGTCGTGAAACCTAGAATGATCGACGCAGAAAAAAAATCCAATCCAACGATATAATATAACTCATTTTCGCCCAAATGGTGCTTCAGCATTTTCGCCTTTCCACTGACGACATGTATTTCATTTGGTAGTAGTATATAAATGTAACACGAGGTCAAACACGCAATTTGAAGCACGCGGACTGTTTTTTGCGTCTCCTGTAAAGTTGCATTTTTGGACTTAGATCCCTTTTCACTAGGGCCACAGACATAATTATTATAAAACAAAGTCCTCCGCCGCGTCTGTCTGTCGTCCTGTACGCGGATGAACTAACAACTACTGCACCGATTTTCATGCTGTTTTCACCAATGGATAGTAAAGGTTTAGTATAAAATAACCGACATCCACGAGGGCAAAGTCGCGGGCATGAGCTAGTATACATATAATATATATATAATATGATCTATTCAATTTACGTTTAATAAATCCACAATTGACATCTTAACCCGAGAATTTTGTTTATCTGGTATAATCCAAACCCAAGTTATGAGGGAAAAGGTAGTGCCCTCCTTGCGCTTCGCTTGGCTCGTTCGTTGGCGGGGGCACTCCTGTGCCTTGAGATTTTAAATAGGGGTCACTTTACGGGGGCAAAAAGAATTAAAAAAAGTTTTGCAAACTGTACCGCTTGACATATCAAATGAAAAGGCTTGTTGTGAGGATCTCAGAAATACAATATTTTTTTAAATTTTATAATAAATACATATAAAGGTATTTAAGAAAATAGATGATTTACCATTCCCCCTTTATCTCCGAAACTACTGAGGCTAAAGTTTTGAAAATAAAGAAAATAGTTCTTTGCTTAAAGATTACAGGAAAACCTATGATATGAAGTCTTAAAATAACATGGTAAATCTCCCAATAATGTGTGTACAAACTTACATTTGCAGTTGGAATGTATGGGAGAACATGTTTTTCAACTACAATGTTAAGTTTTTGCTTGGGATAAATTTATCCCACCAACGGAACCCATTGTGCGTGGTCCGACACGCTCTTGGCCGGTTTTTTCCTAGTTTGGTATTTATTTTAATAAAAAACTTGTATATACATAAATATTTTAGTAAAAATATTTCTTAGAAAATTTCACCGGTATATCGATATATTTTTTTTCGATACATCGAAATCTATATTGATATTTTTTTAATATTTGAAAACTTTTGGCACTTCTTGCATCTCTAGTAAAATTGGAGGGGCCGCGCCCCTCCCGTTAGATTTTACGGGGAGCATTTGGCCCCCGCTTTCCCGCACTTCGGCGTTCCTTGTGTATGTATAACCGTACCTATACTTAGTACACCTACAACAGCACCTCTGTTGTATACGTATGTTGTGCAGCTACCTACACTACACAGATGTGTTGAACATTGAAAATTATTATTAGCCAGGCGTTTCTGTACGCACGTGATGAATGTGCATGACGCATTGACGCCTTTACCATTCCAATATAATAATGTACAGTAATGTATAGTAATAAGTAGCAGCACGCGAACCATGCGGTCTTCGGACGAAGCTCGCAAATTAGAGGTCTTTCGCCTAGGTGTCTGTGTGCGAGACTGGACAGAGGCGGAGGCGAGTAAGCGAGTCACATCATCATCAATGACGATTGGAGAGTAGCGGCTGGCGCGACACACTCAAACGTGCGGAAGTGGCACCTGAGTCTGTTGGTAATGTGACAAAAATAGTTTGACATTGGCATTGTCGGGCGGGCTCGCCGCGCACGCCACTCGTGGCCGCGGCGCCACACACTCGCCTCTATTGCTGCCATCAGCTGTCACTGCCAGTCATCGCCAGCCACCACCGGCCTCTACCGGCCTCCACCGGCCACCACCACCAGCGCCATGCCCGTCACGTACGCACGCGCCTCGCAGCTGGAGCACCAGCGGTGAGCCTGCATCCCTTCGACTGTCCCCACACGCAGGCGGCGCGGAACCTCGCAGCTCAATGCTCATCCACACACTCCTAGTGACTACATCTGTCAGCTTACGTTTGTTGAACGTGTACGGACGGAAGCTCGGAAAAAAACCCACAATACCGATGTTTGAATGTCCACGGTCCATTAAAATGTATTGAATGTGTTGGCAAAATTGGGACCTTATTTTGGTGATAACTGTTTAAAAAAACTCCTACCTGGGTACTCACATAATTTGCAAATGCAGACAATCGTGAGTCGTCGATTAATATTAACATGACTTATTATAAATTCAATTCAATTAATGAGTGACGTCATCGCTCGTTTTTCACTTTTTACACATACGAAAAAGTGAAAAACGAGAGGACGCACAGTGGAACGAATGTATGGGAGCGGTTGGACGTAGACATGTCCGAAAAATAAGAGTAAAATTATGACAAACTAATGATGCCATCTTATTCGATTACTTAATGCCTTCATAAATTGTGGTGATGAATTTCTTCATAACTCCCATATTTCGGGAGTAATTTGAGAAAATGTGAAATTTTACTATGAAAATGAGTGTATTGAGCTCTCTCCCTCCTGATTCCGGGCTTGTTTCAAGTAGCGGTCTCTAATATCGTAATGCTATTACTAAGAGCTATATTTAATACTAAGACACATAGTGCGCCAAATGTGCACTTTCTGGGATAAAAGGAAATGAAAATTTAAAAAAAAAAACGTTTTTTCCCCATTTGTATTTACTTTAAACCGCAGACAGACTTATTAAGAGGTCTATAAATATATTATATATATACAGAAATATATATTAACAAAAATATTCACAAGAACTGATGAGAGTATGACTTTTAAGTAAGTTGATAATAAATTACCTAGTTTCATTAAAAGTACAATAAATAATTAAGATGTAAGCTCTAATTTACTAAGTTACACATTTTAAAACAATAACATCATTTAATTATCTTCGTCATCATCATCATCATCAATTAATTCAAATTCAGAATCGATGTCCGCTAAATCATTTATGTTAACAAATTCGATATCACTTTTCTCAGAATCCGTAAGCTCATAAAATTCCTTAAAAGAAGATTTTTTTACAAACTTATTTCCTTTTGGACGGATACTTGTAACAAGTGGATCAGAAGACAGTAAAAGATTGTGCATAATATCTTCATTGCATGAGATACTGCTATGCTTTCGAGAATGCCCCTCTCTATATTTTCTAAAATCTTTATTTCTAGCCTCAGATGCCTCTTCGGATAGAAAACCAATGGGCACAATTGACATGTTCTGAACTATGTCTGGCCCATGCATTAAAATTTTATGAAGTGAAGAAGGCATATAATACCATGGGTATAACTCCACGTAAAGCTTAGCAGTATCAAAGCAGAACTCTCGGAATTTAGTTACGTTGATCTTCTCTCCTGATGAAATACACTGCAAGATCACACAGATTTTTCTTAAAAGCATAGCATCTATTCCGGTCAGTTCAGCAGATTTAGTGTAGTTTTCAAAAAATCTCCTTGCCGAGTTGCCATTGTTGGTGGATCCACTGCCTTGTTTCACAACATCGAGAAGTAAGCCCGTTTCTCTTCTTACAGCCTCTTGAACTCTTTTCTTCCTGTCATCAACTTGCCTTTTTGCTATATCACCCCTTACTTGCCATGATTTTATGTCTAATTTGTAGGAAATGTGTAATAAGCATTCCATTGAGCGAATCCAAGCGTGAAGGGTGCTTAAGCTATATTTATACATGTCCTCGTTTGCGTGTTTATCTTTGATTAACTCTAAATTATTCATTTCTTTAGGACAAGCCTTGCATATGTCACACACTGAAGCTGCTGTATTGGATATAATGGAATGAATTTTACCATCAATCATTGTCAACAGCAGTTGGTGTTTGACACTAATTCCATCAGTGATGGTGGATGGAGTTAAGGCTTCAATCTCTGCTTCGATTTCAGCCATCTCTCTCTGCACATTTTCTTTGGTTTCCTTTATAAACTTAAACAATATTGGCCGGCAAAATGAAGTGGAAGATGGTCGCTCGTTTTCCCAAATTGTTACACCTTTTGAGACGAGCCGCAGTGGTACAAGACTAATCATAAAATTACTAGCAAGATCGATTTGCTCATCTTCACTCGTCCTTTGATGATAAATGCTTTGGCTAGATGATCCGTCAAAACCCCATTTGCTGGTCAATACGAGCTGTTGATTGGGATCAACAGGGGTTTCTAACGACCTAATAAGTCTTCTTGAGGTTAAATCCATCAAGGCTTGTAATTTGATTTTTGCAGAGCTCTCTGTAACTGTGAGATCTTCTTTGGCCGGATAGCACTTAATTTTTTCTTTAACCAACATGTAGTAACTCGGGTATTGAAGAGCTCCTTCTTGAGTGTTGAAATCCCGAAGAGTGTTATAGCGCCATTTCGATAAGTTCATCGATACATAAAGAGCCAATGCCTTCAAAGGGGATATTTCCCGTACCTGAATTGATTTACCTTCAATGAAGGCTTTGATTTTTGAGGCCTCTTCTGGATTCTCCGTCAAGTATTTCATAACATAAGCTGTATCGCTTTGTCCTGCCTTTTGAAGCGCCCTTTCGGCCGAAAACATAATTTCAGCGCTGCTACTGCTGCATGAAAGACTATCTTCAGTGGTGCGTCTTCTTTTTTGCCGGTTACTAAGGTCCTCAAAAGATTTACGAGGACTAGGATGTGTACAAGTTGAAGCATCAGATTTAGCAGGAGAAATTATGGGCTCGATGACGTCACTTATATTTTCTGTAGAAGGTTCCATATTTTCATTCTGTAATTCCGGCCATTGAATTGCAGCCTGTAGCCAAATCTCATGTTTCTTCCGAAACTTATCTGTGCTTCTTCCAGACTGTGTCCATTTTGCATAAATGCGGTAGCAAAATCGACGACACCAGTCTTTTAAACTTGTTTCAGCACTTTCACATAACTGAACACAACTGTTATCTTTTAAAACACTGAACAAATAGTTAAAGTCGCGTAAATCTTTATGTGCGCGCGTAAATCTTTATGTGCGCGTGCGCATAAAGCAACGTGAATATCAAGATTTGTATTAAAATTTGGAAAATACATTGCGAGATTAGCTTGGATACAACGAGGTGTAAATCAACACTGATTTTAAAGTTACTAATAGTGACCTATTTATATAAAATCCAGGTATCCCAGGTATCCTTTGTTAAATATTGCAAGGTAATTAGTTATTGTGATAATTAGTAAATGATGCATGCTAAATTAGTGTATTAAGAGCCATTTAGTAATTAAATAATAGCAATGTTCTTATCAGTAATCATTAGTGCATCAGTTTTATATGTAAACCTTAAGTCCCTAATTATATATCCTAATTAGCTTATATCTTCTCTAATTGGCTGCTCAGAAATGTTATTGTAATAAGGTAAACCTTTAGAAAAACGGTTTTAATCAACAAAATAAACAAAAAATTAAAAAATTGTGTTATAAAATAAACATCACTCTTTATCCCAGAAAGTGCACATTTGGCGCACTATGTGTCTTAGTATTAAATATAGCTCTTAGTATTAGCATTATGATATTAGAGACCGCTACTTGAAACAAGCCCGGAATCAGGAGGGAGAGAGCTCGATACACTCATTTTCATAGTAAAATTTCACATTTTCTCAAATTACTCCCGAAATATGGGAGTTATGAAGAAATTCATCACCACAAGTTATGAAGGCATTAAGTAATCGAATAAGATGGCATCATTAGTTTGGCATAATTTTACTCTTTTTTTTCGGACATGTCTACGTCCAACCGCTCCCATACATTCGTTCCACTGTGGGACGTCACTTAATACTACACCATATTGTGAAACATACTGTAAGTACTTACCTACCTATTTGATCATTTTCCCGTCCTGGGGGCCTATTACGAACTTTAAAAAAACCTGGCAAGTTCCAGGCAATTCATTTCCCTGCATGGTTAAATTTCGTATTATGACATTCGTAATTCTGACCGATTTCACGCTGGGTAGTTTGTCTATGGCTGGCTTGTAATTCTTTGCCGAAACATTCAGAAACACAATCAAATATTTATCGGTAAGTTACGATTTTATTTAAATCATGTATTTTATGAAAAAATTATAAATTCTATATCATTCTAGTTACTAAAAGTAGGTTAAAATATGAACGCAATATATATTGTGCTATATTATTAATTCATTTAATAATTTTGTGTGGTTGCAAATTGTAATGCGCGATTAAGTTTCCGAACGTACTCCACTTGAAGTTCAGCGGGGAATTTGAAAACTTCATGTACGTATTGTTGTCATTGTTGCACAAATAAATGAACAAATGTATAATTTTTTAAGCACGTAATAGATTTGAAGTATAAACGAAAATATGGTTAGGGATGGATATGGTGGTGATGAAAATACTTACATCACACCACCGTGTGGTGTTTTCAAGTATTTTTAATTATCAGTTTTCATCATGATAATATTAGAATTAGAGGCAGTTGTTGACATGTGGAATGTGAGCTCGGCTATCATTGCATTGTGCCGATTGTCGGAACGGCCAATGGCTTGGCTCATGGCCGAAAGCCTCGACCAACAGCTCTCGAGGCTCTCGTTATGCAGTTGGATCAAGGGCCTGATTCAGAAGGCAGATAAGGCTCGCATTGTGAGGAGGTTCCTGTCCTGCAGCCTTAACCACTGGTCTTAGACCCTGCTCTCGATACCGGCGGATCTATTTTTATATTTTCAAATGATTTATTTAATGACTTTTATAAAATATTTAAAAATGTATAATTATGTATGAAAATAAATAAACAAGATATTAAAAGGCAGTTCTAATTATTATACATAGTTCAGTGGATGAGAGTTCTCGCCCTCGTCGGCGACTAACTTATGTTCTGTTGGAAAAGTTGTGGGAGTTTTACAATTTGATCGTTGTTTCGGTATTTTTATCACTCAGAAGTGCCACTTTCTAGAGTTTCCAGAAACTCAAACAGTACATATTCGTCACACCTGATATTTTTTTATGTTAGCTGGATAACGCTCGAATAATTTCGCCAAATAAATCCAAAACAATTCAATAAAAGGTCCTCTGAAGCAGCTTTTATTGAATGGATTGTGAGGTTACATAATAACAGTTTTAGTATGTCAAGAAATGTCAAACGAACGTTCGTAGTACGATATTGCCAGGCAATATTCGGGCAGAAGGCGGCCAGGGTGTCACGTGACCGCTGACTGGCTTGCTTGACGAGTTCATAATACGAAATTGCAAGGCAGTTCTGTTTACGCCGTAAACTGCCTGGAAATAAGAGTTCATAATAGGCCCCCTGCTCTTGTACCTTCACACCCACTATCAGAAAATTTAGAGTTCGATTCATAGTCTACTTAATAATATTTGCATGATAATTATTATTATTTAAACGTCTTTGACATATCTCGTTACCCTAGGGTCCCGGACCTTTGGAAGGCATAAGAGGGGCCGAAGCCAACTCGCAGAGGCCCCTTAGGCATTTTTAAGTATAGAGATGCCAACCGACGATTATCCCTGTATGCACTATGCATGTGCAGCCAAGGACAACCCCCGATTGGTGTAGGACTATTGCAGGAAATGAAAACAAAGATATTGGATTATTAATGGGTTTCGGTGGTGGTTCAAGATAACCAGTTCACTTAGCCACCGAAACCATAATATGGAAAGACTGGCCCCTGCCTGACCACACCAACCATAGTATGTAACCATAGTATGAAAAACCATAGTATGGAAAGACTATGGCCCCTGCCTGACCACAGATAGAATGGCAGGGAGTGACTTGCACACTCAATAATGGGCCCCCGAAAACGGTCGCTAGCACAAGTGTCGTAGCGGCAAGGGGGCTACATGTCCGAGTGGAGAGCTATTCCACGGTTATCAGGACAATCCCGGAAGTACGGTCAAGATCCTTACCAGCATCTTACTGGAATACTTCCTTCCTCCGAGCACGTTTGCTCTTGCAAATCTCCACTCAAGCCGGCCAATAAAGGCAAGAATGAGGTGGGAACTCTGTTCCTCGTCAGTGTTCACTCCAACCGGCCAATAAAGGCAAGCCAGAGGTGAGGAACAAGACTTTTCCTGGGAGATAGGGTCCGTGGGGTCGCTACTGCCCAACAGCTCGCCACATGCTGCCCTGCGGGTTTCTGTATCTCTCTTAGTCTGGCTCCTCACCCTAGACCTGTTTCGGCAAAATAAAACTCTACCGGCACAGACCCAGAGTTCGGAGCGCGCAAGCCCCACCACGACGTCAACGTAGAGATACAGCGGTGGGGCATGATAATTATCACTATTATTATGCCCTTACTTACCTACGTGATTTACGACGTAGGTTATCATGAGATACGGTCCGTTGAGAGCGATATTTCTTTTGATCGCAAAGCAACTAAACCCATCATGATAGGTTACCCATTGGAATAACACTTTTTTTTGCGTTTGGATATCATCCTCATGTATGTCAGAATCTTACTGACTAATAGCACAAGGTGTTTTTCAACTAACTTTGGCCAGTACTTGCTCAGTTTGTCCCCCTCCCCCTACCTCAGCCAAGTATTGGCTCACTGCATTCCGACCCCGTGCATGCGACAGCATGCGGCCGTTGTACTAGGAGCAATTCCTCTTGAGAGACACGAGAGCTCCCATGTGACCATCACTTCCTCGCAAATGGAGTCGACGGCGTGCGGTGCCACACGTGCTCTCGCTTTGCTTCCGAGCATGGACTTTATCACGGCCAGAAGCAGGAGGTTTTCCACAACAACGACCGCCGCAACGAGGTCTCAACTCAGACGTATCCACTTCGGCATGACGAGGCATCGGACGTTCGCTCCTGGGCAACACGCCCTGGCTCCACCGATGTAGTGATGAGCTCAACTTAGCGTCAAGATCCCAGGGCAGTGATCCGGTCAAGAGGCTTGGCGCCTCGAAGGAGACCGTACGATATCCTCTTATGATCCTGACGGCCAGCGGTCTCTGCGGTCTTCGCAGAATAACGACGTTGCGGGTCGTCAGTTTGTCTGCCCACACAGGCGCTTCCTCATAGAGCACCATGGACCGTACGATTCCCACATAGAGCTTCCTGGAGGAGGTATTCGGCCCTCTGATGCATGAATAAATACGAATAGTCAAGGAAGTAACTAATAAACAAAACAAATTGTTCATTGTTTAATTTGATATAGATACTAACTATCCCATTACCCACGCCACCGGATGTTATATCGAATTTAAATGAAGAGTAAATAGAAATGAATATGTGAATTCGGTGGTATCGTTTAACTTTAAAAGAGACCCACCGTACCACCAGGGGTACTATGTAGCCACTGCTCTCAAAACGGTGAAGGACATACACAAACATCGTGCGGAAACCGGCATCCCTCTCACTAGGCTTGAGTCCCAGTAGTAGGAACGTTATAGGCTGATTATACTTATGTTGCATTATTATTAAGTAAACAGGCCAAATCTCCACATAAGCTAGAAGATGAATGATAGCAACGGTACAGGCACACGGGTGCACGGCAGGCGGCCAGGCGGGTGGCGCGGCGCCTGCCACGCGCGGCGCCGCAAGGACACGGTGCGACCTTGCTCACGCTAACATCGCATGACCCGCTCCACCCCCATACAGCCCCACCGCGACATAGATACGTACAGAAGGTCGGCTCCAAACAGCGATTGAAAACGATCGCACTCAAAAGAAGCGATTTCCATAGTATAAATACACGTAGTAGACATGAAATTGTGATACCCAAATTTAAATTAACTAAAAAAAGCAAGTCATTTCTTATAAACACGCTTTTATAAACACGCTTTTATAACAAGTTGCCAAAGTCGGTTACAGAACTTAGCGATGGGAAGTTCAAAACCTTCATCAAACATGTCGTTATCAAAAAAGCATATTATAAGATTAAAGACTACGTTGAAGACAAGGAAGTTTGGCAATAATTCCTTCTGCACATGTGGCTTCCCGGGTACCTTATTAACGGCATAATTATGTAAGAGTCTATTAACTGCTCCCAAATTACCATTATTTTCTTTACTTCCTTGACATAATCATCGTATTTGACATTATATACTTACCTACAATTTAATTTCAACTCTTTATTAACGGTTTTTGTGGACATGATAATTATTCAATTTGTTACAGTTTTAATAGCAATCACGCAATTTGGTTTGAATAGGTTTTTTATTATTAATAGCTTTTTGATTATTGGACTCTAGATTTGTTGACCATCTTATATTTTGTTAAGTACTTGGTACTTGTTGAAAGGCCTACAATGTCCTCCCATGCCTACTAACACTGTAATTTGAAAATATTATAAAAGAAATTAAATTTTTTTTAATGCTAAAAATCTGTGGGAAATTCAAATACTTGAAAAGCGACGCTATTGGTCAGAGCGGATGTGACGTACCAGTATAGTAAAACAATCTAAATGTTGAGTTTTGTAGGAGTGTTTGACATTGACTGACACATCGCACGCTGAGAACGAAAGTGACTCAAGTCAACATTTACGATTTTTGGGAATAGAATAAAATGTGTTCGACGGATTGAACATTTTCTATTTATTCTAGAATAACTTTTTAATATGAAAACGAAAGTTACGAATTTATTTTCTATAATATTATTTGTCTTTATCACTATACAACTTTTTGAGTCATTTTGTTTATTTAACTCATTTTACAAAAAAATTTAGATTGGACACTTTTGTTCTCAGCGTGCAACTTTTTGTTTGTTTTCATAGAATGTGACGTCAGCCTCACTACACCAAGCAATGGAGGGCGTTTAAGAAGCCCGGGTCGGTTGGATATTTTTAACATTTTTTTAAGTACTTTAGATTGCTGTTTTTTGCGTCGATTTTTTTTTAGAATGTGATTTGGCGATATAATCTATCGAATAAAAATATTAAACAAATACATACATATTCCCCACGGAACAGAAAAAACAGTTTTTTCTGTTTGTTTGTTTTTTCTGTTCCGTGATATTCCCTATTATTCTGAAAGTGAAATACTAACTGATTTGCTGTATAATCGTGTTTTATTGTAAGCCTGCACTATGGAGTCCGTACCACCGAATCGAGATGATGACGGCACTATCGCTCAGCCATCGCTGGCGCCGTCATTATATAAATAAAAGGCAGGGGTGACTGACTGACAGATGTATTAACGCACAGCTCAAACCACTGCACTGATTGGGCTGAAATTTGGCATACATATAGTTTTTATTACGTATACATCCAATAAGAAAGGGTTTTAAAAAATCGAGCTTTAAAGGGGTGAAAAGGGGGGATTTTCATTGTATGAAAAATCTTATTCCTTGACTTAATAGACTTGAAACTAGCAACGAATACTTATTTAAGCAAATTATAAAGTTTGTAATTTTTAGTTTTTTCTAAACTACCCCCTAAACGGGAATTGGGGGGTGTCAAAGTATGTATACTTGAAACCAATAATAAAAAATAACGCGTAACAGGGTTTTTAAAAATCTTCCCCGGACGGGATGAAAAGGGGTAGTCTATACAACAGCTCAAACCACTGAACGGATTGGGCTGAAATTTGGCACACAGATAGATATTAAAACGCAAGCATCCTCTAAGAAAGGGTTTAGCACGAATACATAGGTACCTATCTAAGTAAATTGTAAAGTACGTAATTTTTATTTTTTTCCAATCTATTCCCCTAAACGGGGATAGGGGGTGTCAAAGTTTGTATAAAAGAATATTAACGCGCGGTCCGATTAACTCGAAATGTCGGCTTCGGTTCGTTGTCCGTGTATAGGTACATCTTTTTGGGGCTGACTGTACAAAAATATTATATTTAGCGACTCGAAAGACTTTGTCCTGCCATTTCAATGCTGTCTACCGCCCTCTAGAATTAGGTTTGCGTAATCTAATCTATATATTTTATATAAAAGGCAAGGGTGACTGACTGATTGATTGATCTATCAACGCACAGCTCAAACCACTGAATGGATTGGGCTGAAATTTGGCACACAGATAGTTATTAGTATGCAAGCATCCTCTAAGAAAGGATGTTGGAAATTCAACCTTTAAGGGGCCGGCGGAGCTTCGATCGCAACTACGAATCAAGTGCTACAAATTTTGCGCTAGTGTGCCTGTCGGAGCGCTACACACAGCTACCGTGAACTGTACGACCACGCACACATTTTCATTGATATGACATTTGCTTGACGCGATAGCACTACTGGCTATTGAAAATTTATAATAAATTTGGGTGTGTTCCGTAATACCAAAAATGATGAATGTAAACTTAATGTTTTTCCATTTTTTTTTTCGATAATTTGTAACTTGATAATATAGGCTATGTTTCTGCTTAAACAATATCACAAGTATTGTTGTTTATAATACAGAAAAATCAACATGAAAACATGTCATTTACGCTGTAAAAATGTGCGAAATTCAATTTGCTATAACTCCATTTTAGTTAGATTTTTTGGAAAAAAAAAAGATGTAGGAACCTAGATAAATACTGTCTCAATCTGAATAACAACACACTATGGTGGAAATATGCTCAAATTGCAAATGATTTAGGTATTACGTTTGTATGGAGAATTCATCCGTCGCCGTGTTCTTAAGGGGTTAAAAAGAGGACATTTCGTTTGTATAAAAAATCTTATTCCTTGAGTAAATAGACTTGAAAATTGGCACGAATACTTATCTTAATAAATTGTAAAGTTTTTAATTTTTTGTTTTTCCTAACTACCCTCTAAACGGGAATTGAGGTTTGTCAAGTTTGTATGGAAGAATTTTAACGCGCGGTTTAATCAACTCGAAACTTAGTATTTGTACTTAAAACCAAAAATAAAGAATAACGTGTATCAGTGTTTTTCGAAAATCTACTCCTACAGGGGAGGAGTATACTGCGATTCTTCTCCTGTGGGGGTGAAAACAGAGGATACAGTTTATAATATAAAAAATCTTATTCGTTTGTTTAATATACCTACTTGAAACTTGTCTATACTTGCTTTAGTAAATAATAAAGATTGTACATTTTAGTTTTTTAAGCAACCCCTCACATATATGGATTACGGGGTATCAAAGTAAGTAAAAAATTAATGCGCTGTTGGATTAATCGAAACTCGGTACGGTAGGTATTAATACTAAAAACAAAAAAAAAATAAGTAATAAAAGCTAAAACCCAACTACGACTAAAATCGTATAAACAAGACACCACAGACAGACAAATAAAAAATCCGGAGTCACACGTGTTAGGGCATAAATCGAACAGATTACGTGAGACGTGTTTTGGGGTTACAATATATATATTTTTCAAATGTGCTCATTAAGCCCTTTTATTTGATACCCAACATGGTACGATTAAACAATTTTTTTGTTAGTTCCTGGCTTTAAAGGGCACCATTTTTTATTTAATGTGACGTCACATAGCCTATAACCAGCGGACGATCAAGGTGTATCAAACGATACCTCATTTGTCAAATTGTGATGAGTCGTTTAGAAGATATGAGGGAACAGATGAACATACATACATACATACCGGTCAAAATCATAACCCTCCTTTCTTCTTCGCCATAGTCGGGAAAAAAGTACGTGTTTCGTGGTTTTTCAAAAATCAGCTCAGGCGGCGTGTAAAAGGGTAATAAAGTTTAAGGGGCAAAGTCATAAATAAATGTTAAAGATAGTAAATATTAATTTTCGAAAACTTTTTTTCAAAGGGTCTGTCTTGTTGTTGAGTGAATTGTTTAGAGAAAAGTACGAAATTCACGCGGACCAAATCGCGGGCGAAGTGCTAGTACTTACTCGTTATAATATACGCGTCGACTTGAGAATCTCCTCCTTGTTTTTGTCGGTTAAAAAGGAAATTTTGCTAAGCGGTCATTTTGCGATTAATACCGAATAGAGATGCTTTTTTAGGGTTCCGTACCCAAAGGGTAAACCGGACTCTATTAGTAAGACTCCGCTGCCCGTCTGTCACCAGGCTGTATCTCAAGTATCGTGATAGTTAGACAGTTGAAATTTTCACAGATTATGTATTTTTGTTGCCGCTATAACAACAAATACTAATAAACAGAATATAATAAATATTTAAGGGGTTCCCATACAACAAACGTGATTTTTTTGCTCGTTTTTATAGATAATGCTACGGAACCCTTCGTGCGCGAGTCCGACTCGCACTTGGCCGGTTATATTTAACACGTCAATGATATTATTGCAAATATTGCGATACTGTCAATAGGTACCATCAATACTTCATCAATACCTATTTTCAGTTTGTGATTTTATTGATAGTGCCTATGTGTGCGTTTTTGCTCGTTGTTGTAAGCCGGACTTCTGCAACTGTAGATGAGCACCGCGGCTCTGCTTCACTGGCACGCGGCCGCGCTGGCACGCTTCAGTCCGCTCTACCTCGTCTCCAGCGCCCAACGCGCACCGCGGTAGTAACAGATTACGAACACTAAAAACAACGACGACAATTTTTAACCGACGAAAAAAAAAGGAGGAGGTTCTCAATTCGACATGTATTTATATTTTTATTTTTTTTTTTATGTATGACCACGCATAACTTTTTAGTGAGTAGTCCGATTTGAAAAAATATTTTTTTATTGGGAAGGGTATACCTCGAAGTTGGTCCCATTTAAAATTGGAAACTATAATCCACCGTAAAGGTAGAAAAAATGGGGTTGATTGATTTTTCACCAACTGAATTTTCAACTGTGAACCGATTCTGTTGAAATTTCGCACACATACATAGTTCTGATGACACAACCACTCATCATCAACTCCAGGTCTTTAACCTGGAGTAACCCCCTGGAGTACCCTGGAGTGGATCGTAACTCAAAAGCGAAAAATAAAAAACTTTTTTACAAAAAATTAAACCGACGAAAAAAGAACTGAAAAGCGAAAAATAAATAACTTTAATTTCGGAAGTCGGTGGCAAAAAACGAAAATTGAAAAGCGAAGACACCGACTTCCGAAATTAAAGTTATTTATTTTTCGCTTTTCAGTTCTTTTTTCGTCGGTTTAATTTTTTGTAAAAAAGTTTTTATGGTTTCAGTAATAAACTTCAACATGTTCCATTATCTATAGATTGTTATACAATAAGTAAGTCGTAGAACAATTTATTTTGAAAAAAAGGGTTTTCGCGAAATCCTAGGTCGATTGCAAAAACTTATTTAGAATCTAAGAAATAATATTTCGTAATCAAACGAGCCGTTACCTATTACCTATCAGAATCAATGCTATAAATATAACCAAGATGTGAATATAAATATGTACGCGGCTGAAATGCCGAATATAGTGAAACTCATAGACTCAGACCAACAAAAAAAGGTAGACGGAGCACTCCGAACATCAAAAGTGAAGTTTATCTGTGTAAAAAGGGTTGCCATTTGTTAAAGTTTTTCCCTATATTTTGGGGAATAATATTGTATGGGTAGGATAATATTGTACGAGTAAAATATTGTTGAGTATGGTATTATAACTCAATTGTTAAGAAGGACTTCTATTCCGAAACAAAACAAAAACAATTACATCGTTATTTCTTATAGCTACTATCCATTTACCTACTTTTACATTCAGTATTACTTGGAAATCTAAAAAACAAGAAAACAGGAATATTTTTACTCGAAATAAAAAATCATAATTTAAATTGGTTTAATCGAATGGGAAAATTTGAAATCACATTATGGCAGCCCTCCCACCTTATGTCACTGCTTTCATTCATTCATTCGTTGAGTTTTTTTGTTCCAAGTACCCTTTTTTTTTTTTTTTGAGGGTGGTAAATCGTCCAATGACTTCTCCCGCTCTGGGCGGAGCGGAAGGGCGTGTCAGACTTTTACTGACTAAAACCCACCCGTGTTCCTTCATTTGCCTGTTGCCAAGGTCCCGGTATCCCTTTCGGACTTTCCCACAACGTTCCAAAAACAATAGCAAATCACATAAAAAGTCTCACGGAATCACTTTTCACTTGTACGTACTTGAAATAAAATCTTTTTTTTTTTTTTTTAATTTAAATAACTTAGAAAAAAATTCCAAGTACCCTAAAATTCGAAGTTATTTAAATTAAAAAACGATGTTATTTCAAGTACGTACAAGTGAAAAGTGATTCCGTGAGACTTTTTATGTGATTTGCTATTGTTTTTACAAGTTTTCACTACACAGGAAGGCATAATTCTATTTTTTTTATTGATGTTAACTAGACTATGACTCGTGATGCAGTGGAGCGATGAGCATGGTTTTAGTGTAGGTGTGTGCGTGAGCCTATATGTTTACTTGCAGGAGCACGGTTTTGTGGCTTCATTTTTGATGTTCGGAGCGTTCCGTTTACCTTTTTTTGTTGGTCTGAGCCCATAGATAAGAACTTATGTTAGCTACAAAAATATAGTCATTGGTTAGCTACATATATTCTTGCAAATAAATAGATCATAGACTAATATTATATATGGGAAATATATCATTCATTAATTCAAAAATCCTGCTTATCTTGTGTAAGTCTCAAACAGCTGGGTGACTGTCAGCCATACGCGTTTGCGTAGAAGCTCCCACAAACAGGCGACATCACAGGCGCGACCAGGATAGCGCTGCCTGTCGCGCCCGGGATATCGCGCTAGTTTGCACGAGCCTTAATACGCACATAGCATATCGTCCACGCGTTGTTCCCGTCATCGCATCATTAGCACCGCATGACACGCACGACACTGGCAAATGCTCCCAATCTGTGACTGTCGATACGCAATCATTGGAGACTGTATTAATGGGCGGCGCGTGCGCACGCAGCCTCACAGACTCACGAGCCACGCGCGACTGTGACGAATGCGAGTGGCAGCGATGGATGACCCGTCATCACAAATGTATTCATTAGCACACGGCCTACTGTAGAACTTCTTTGTTACGAGTATATTACATTAAATTATTTTATTTCGGACCTTATAGTCCGTTTTGTTAGTTAGACACGACTTAGAAACTAGTGTTAGTACTTACATCTACTAAAAAAAGAACACAAACTATTCATTACTACGCCACAGTGGCATGTAGGCGTATCCAATGTCCCAGTATGGGATAGTTCCACCTATCAGCTATAGTTTTCAGGAAGCTGTTGGGGCTGGCGCGTATAAACCCTGCGCTTAATAGAAGCGCAACGCTTGCGCCTGATATCGTGAAAGCCATCTATTCACGCCTCGGCGAACATGCCGGAAGCACTGCAGTAGCGTGGCAATCCCATCAACACCCTGAAAGCATTATTGTATTGATCGTGCAGGGCGAGCCTATAGTTCGAGAGATCTGATGTGTCCCCAGTCTTATTATTCACAATAGGTACAACCACAGTTTTCATTAGGTCACTGGGCAGATGAGCGTGGCTTAGACAGAGCGAAAAAAACATCGCCAGTACCCTAGGCAGGTGAACCCCTGCATGCTGCAGGTGTTCGTTGCTGAGGTAGTCATGACCCGGTGACTTGCCCCTGAGCATACTTTTAATAACAGTAGCAACATCTTTTGATGAGAACCTGATATTTAACTCCTTCAGACAATCCTCAGTATCGACTACCTGCGATGCGGAGCCAAGAGGAGATTCAACTTTAAAATTTCACAAATAAGTTAGCTATGGCATTAGGCTCATGTTGCCCTGCCACGCTCACTGGGACGCCCGGCCTCTGATTCAATCTATAATTTTTCCAAAACCTTGATTTTTTGAATATTTATGATTGTCAGCAACAATGACTATACAGGTATAATTCTCTTGGCTCTAAAGGGAAGAGGCGCCGTGGAGGTCTGATGAACTCACCTCCTGCGGTTCTAATCCGCGCTACGTACTCGCCTATGTCCATCCACCCCTTGCAAGTTCCCTTCAACAAACCCTAATGGCCATTTTACCCTCTTTAAATTGTCAGAACCCATCAAAACTGTGTCCCCGATTTCAACTGAATTAATATTTTTGGCCGTTGATTTCTGAGAAAGTAGAGCTAGGTATTCGCTGCGAAAACACTGCTTCAGATCGCCACATAATTTTTAATATACCGCCAACGTCCAGTCAATGGCTGACCATCCATATGACCCATATTTAGGACATTTTTCCCTTCTTTTCCTACAAAGAGAATTAATATAGTCATTGTTTTCCTATATGTAAAATAAAAACATTGAAGGAGTCAACGGAGCTAAATTTTCCGTAGAGTCAGCTATATACATAGGTTAGCGGCTGAGAGTTAATCGTCGCATCGGTTTCACACAACACAGTCTGTACGAGCTACGCTGTACATTGACCTTTGTGACAGCAGGTACGCCACACTCACATACGCACATCAATATTGTTTAGCTGCGCATTCCTCCAACATAGCATTTAAATGTAACAATTGTGTAGATATATTCAGTAGCAATAAATCCATCAAGGGAATCATTCGTCTTCTCATTTACATAACATAACATACCGTACAAGTTTACCTACACAACAAGTACATAACATTTTCACTGTTGGGCATTACACCCAACACAGTCAATAACTGCTTTTAAGTACTGCCCTACCCTGCTTAGCATTTCTTTAACCGATTTATTTCATGAACTTAGAGAGTTGTATTGCTGATTCTAATGTTTATAATTCTGTAAATCCATATTTGTTACGGCCGCAAATCATATTTAGATCAACATATTGCAAATTGCAAAAACCGTTAAAATAATAATTTCGCGGGCTACCTTAGCGCATCCCCCTTTAATATACTTTTTTTTTTCTGGCTTCTTAAAAGATATATTTGTTACGTTTTTTAAAACCTTAAAAAATTATGATTTTATACATACAATTATGTGGCATATCGGGACGCCACTGTCTCGTCAACAGGTACGCTTTGGCCATCCTCTTTTACAAACAAAATATATACTTACCTACTTAAGTATATCTGTAAGATCTTTTATCATTATTATACCTACATACATACATACATAATTAAGTTACAATATGGCTTCATGCGATGTATGAGCGTATGTCGGCCGACGACTGACGGCCGGTGGTGGTGTTTCAGCAAGCACCTACATCCGCATAAGCCTCGCAAGTACTCGCTGCAGGAGGGCGCGCGCGGCGTGCTCGGGGGAGCGGGAGGCACTGGAGAGCGCCGCGTGTCCATCGAGCCCGCCGAGGAGTCGCTGCCCGAGGCGGACGCCGCCGACCTTGCCGCGCACCGCAGCGACGACCCGCGAGCGCTGCGCCGCCACAAGATACAGCCTCGGGTCAGTCTCACCTCTCAGGACCTCGTCACCCCACCAGTTACACCTAGTGTCGCCAAACACTTGGAAGAACACATTGGACGTTGTAGATCTATATAATGTAACTATCATACTCGTTTTTGCTTCCAGGGTTCAACGGTTCACGTTGGCCGCAAGGACGGTGGCGATAAAGTGCAGAGTATATTGACAGATGCTGCCTACAAGAAGATGTATGATCACAGCCCACATTCGGTAAGCCGTCTCTCACGTAAGTAGCGGGAGGTGCAGCGCGTGTAGAGCTGTTCAATATCAGCACTGGTAATGGTGTTGCAGGTGTTCGTGCAACTGGACGAGCTGCTGGCCACGGAGGACGGCGAGGCGGAGTGGAAGGAGACGGCGCGCTGGATCAAGTACGAGGAAGACGTGGAGGAGGGCTCAGCGCGCTGGGGCAAGCCGCACGTAGCGTCGCTGTCTTTCCACTCGCTGCTGAACCTGCGCCGCTGCTTGGAGACGGGCGTAGTGCTGCTGGACCTGGACGAGAAGGACCTGCCTGGCGTGGCCTACCGCGTGGTGGAGCGCATGGTGGCGGAAGGACTCATCGAGGAGGACGACAAGCCCGTAGTGATGCGCTCGCTGCTGCTGCGCCACCACCACGTGCACGACGACCGCTTCCGCTTCTCCATCAGTGGCCGCAAACACTCCTCGTACACCAGCCTGCAGGTGAGCCACACACACACGCATATACTTCGTACATTCTTAGTAATGCTATTTCCTATTTTGTTATGTAGGTACCTGTTACTTGTTTACTCCCACACCTAATAAAATTGAATTTTGAAAAAAAAGAAAACGATTATATTTAAAAGAATAACCGTGGAGTTCCTTGCCGGCTCTTCTTCTTAAGAAACGACCAATTGGAACTGTGCAACTAGCTTCTGACGTTTCTTATGTGCCCATGTAGGTAGGTATAAGTGAAATAAAATATTCTGATTTTTGATTTTGAAATTCATCGTCCGCATTGGCACGCTATTCCAGAAAGTCGAAGCTAACCGAAGAGTGCGTGGCTTTGCCTCCCTGGTCTTGCCAAAACAAGTAATTAGCTGTCAAACTCAGACTAACAAAAAAAGAAAGACGGAGCACGACGTACATCAAAAGTGTAGCCACAAAACTATACTCCTGCAAGTAAACACACAGGCTCACGCACACACCTACACAAAAACTATGCTTATCGCTCCTAGTACATCACGAGTCGTCGTCTAGAAAACTTCAATAAAAAAATAATAGAATTATGCCTTCTTGTGTAGTGAAAACTTGTAAAAACAATAGCAAATCACATAAAATGTCTCACGGAATCACTTTTCACATGTAAGTACTTCAAATAACATCGTTTCTTAATTTAGTTAACTATGAATTTTAGGTTACTTGGAACAAAAACCTGAACGAATGAACGGACGAAAACAGTGACATTTAAAGTGAGAGGGCTGCCATAATATGATTTGAAATTTCCCCGTTCGATATTTTTTATATCGAGTAATTATGTCTGTTTTTTCTATGTATTTAATGTTTTAGATTTCCAAGTAATATTGAAAATAAAAGTAAATGAATAGTAGCTATAAGAAATAGTCGGAATGATCCAGAATGGCTGCCATCGAAAACCAGCGTGGTATGTTCCGATCATTTTGATTGACCTTTATTCAACGAATCGTGGACTTCGCCGTGTGATCCAAAGCGGATATCCTAAAAAGGTATATAAAAATAATTTAAAAAACAAAAATGAGATTTTATCAAAACAGTAATTAAACACGAGACTGTATTTTTTATTTTATTTTAGTTAGTTTCTCAGCTTAGTCTAGCTAATTTAAATACTACTGTACCAAATTTTATTTTTTAGATGTTATTTCCATCGTCCTACGTTATTGCTGAAAACTCAGTTTCACAAAGTTCTGGCTGTACGTTTGTTCTAGTATGTCTTAATTCTTTATTTATCTTCCTAAGGTTTTAATCAAAAGCTGCCATTACTCGTGTAATTTTTTTTATAGGACTTACCTGACTTTCCTCATGTAGCCATTGACGATAGGGCTGTATATAAATGCATTTTGTACTTAATTGTCATTTTATTTTATTTTGCGATGTAAAAAAAAATGGTTTTGTCACGGAATCCTTCGTAACAATTGAGGTACAATACCATACTCAACAATATCTTACTCGAACAATATTATCCTACCTAAAATATTATTCCCCAAATTATAGGAAAAAACTTTAACAAATGACAACCCTTTTTTCACACACATAGATAAAAAGGTGGCTTCACTTTTGGTGTTCTAATGCTCCGTCTTTCTTTTTTTATTGGTCGGAGCTGTCGAATGACACAATGAACCTTATCGGTTTCAAAAACCTACACGAAAAGTACAAAAAGCAACTAGAAAAGATAATCTGTCGTGTTGTCATATCAGATAGCGAGTCACGTTTACCGAACGTTACTTAGGATAATCTGACGTTTGGCATGTGCCGGACAGAATGTAGGTAGGTACGTTTGTGAAAATGATCAAGGGTAATCCGATACGAAGGACTCGGCTATTGACTTTCGTAACAAACAACTGGTGATATAACACCTCTCGAATGAGCTGCTTGCGATGTGCCGGGCGGGACGCGCGTGCGACTGTGCGATACACGCGCGCAACCCGTTCCACTCGTGCGACTCGTGCGATCCGTGCGAGTGTATCCAAGTCCTGTTTCAAGCCTGAAGCGACTTCTGGTTCTCGCCCCATTTATTTTATTATTGGAACACCAAGCTAAATAGATTTTTAGGGCATTTTAAAACTTATTGCGGCATAGTAATTTACCTACTTACCTTTCGAAAGTTATTTTTCAATTACTGCCTTGAATATGCATCGAAATAAATTTACTAAGTAGAAGGCTTTTCCTTGGGAGTGTCGTCCAATGATTTTAATTGTCAGGAAATTTTCACTTGACATCAGATCCTAAAATATTTTCTGGTTGTTCTGTGAATGCGTTGTGCAACATGCATGTGGTTGCTGACGCGCCTGATGGAGCCGTGGAGGTCGACTGTGTATGTTGTGTCGCAGTCGCTGTGGATGGAGGAGGGCGGGTCCGCCGCGCGCGCGCGCTGCTCCGTGTGCAGCGCCACGGCCGCCTGCCGCCGCCACAGCGCGCATCTCATCGTACGGACTGCCGCCCCCGCGCCTGTGTGCCTTCACCCCTCCGCTACCCCCATCATCAGCTTGTCTTCTCGATAGTTTGCTCACGTTATCGTACGGCCGATAGACGTAGCATCGTACATGACGATCATCTATCCTTGTGTGATTACATTTAGTTGTTTGTAGTTGTTGTTGTTATCAGTTTGGATTGTTGTTTGTTGCCAACGCCGTCACGACTGGAGTCGGTGCACCGTCTGTCGGGACAGTGTTATGTCATCGGCCTGCAGTCACTGGTAACTAGTCCCAAGTCAGTACTGGCAGAGTCATGAGTCTGTATCTCAACACACCATACGGTTTCGATGAGACTCATGTCATCGTGTAGCTTCTTTACATGGTCTCGAATCATTAACACCAACTCAGCCCCGATCTAAAAACGTTACATATCGGGGACAATGATAATAACATTATTAGCAAAGTACCTACTCCTTTAATAAAAAAGTTATTTCGTTGAGAAGGGTATTCAACTACATCCGCTTAGACTAGAAGCCGACCCCAACATAGTTGGGAAAAGGCAGATGATGAGTTCGTTGAGAAGGGGCAGTACCTATGGAAGTCTGAAACAACTACAATTAGAGACAGGTCATTGGGCAAAAATGTCCACCATTTACGAGACTTATGAAACGGGTTACATTCGTTTCATCAAAAAAAAATTGTCAAATTATCCTTTCCGAATAAAAAATCCGCATAATTTAATTTGTCAAATTCTTACTTAGCAAACAAACTCTTCACAAATAATTGTAACGCAAACCTAATGTTTGGCAAGTGAACGTTTAAACAATAACTTGCTTACCAACTAAAGTACTTTTACCAATTTTAATGTAATCAAATAATTCAGTTGGTTAGTACTTACCTATAACATATTTTACGCAAAATAAAATCAGACAAATATTTAGTATAGTCAGTTTCCAATTTACCATTTCTATTCAGTCAATTGTGTTTTGAGATAGTTCACTTGTTGTGTTGTGTAGTTTTGCTTGAATTAGCAGGATAAATACGTTTTTGTTATAAAATATACTGGTATCAAAAATAATTATTGAAAATGCGGCAATGTGAACTTTTAAGAACAAACAAGGGTAGCATAAAATTAAATTGCGAGCATGCAAGTGAGCATGCAACATGCAACAGGCATGGTTTCTGTCACGGCTCCGGCGCTGCGGGGCTGCAGGGCTACGGCGCGCCGCCCGGGCCGCGGCGCTCCACACTCACAAACATACTCTGCAGTAGTACAGTACACTCCAAATTGTATTCTCATGAAATGTTGTCAAATGTTTGGAATTAGCAAAGTATGCGGCAGCGCGATCGATTAATGTGCCGTTGTACGTATACAGAGTGAATTTGCCGTTGTACGTATACCATAAACTTATTATACGAACAGGACTGAGCTCTCCGAAAATCGTATCATACAAAACCGGCCAAGTGCCTGTCGGACCACGCACAATGAAGGGTTCCATATTTGGGATGAATTTATGCCAAGAACAAACTAAACATTGTAGTTGAAAAACCTTCTAATACATTTCGTATGGGCGAACATAATATTTTGCAACTGCAAAGGAAGATGCGACAAGATGTCCCCACTGATCTCCTCACTTTCTCCATGTCTAGCACTGGACGTATATCGTTGAAAAACTCTTTTTATGCCTATCATTAGTTACTACGGCGGTCCGTCTCAAATCGTCGTGGGAAAAAGTTAAAGCTGAAAGAAAATCCTGAACAAAAAAAGACTTAACTAGGGGGAAAAAAAAACAGAAAAAACATACCTTAAAGATTACGTTTTACTTTAAGAATAACAAAATAAGCTAATCATCATGATTATAACTGATAATGTAAGCATAAATGCTCCCACAGACAGGCGCGACGCGAATCTGATCGAACAAATCCTATGAAAACTTCACGGAAATAATTCTACCGCAGTGTCGGACAGTCCGCTGTGCAGGGCTTACATGGACGCTGAAGAAACCGTTACACATGTGCTCTTTCAATGCACAGGCGTCACCCATATAAGAACAGAAACCCTCGGGTCACCCAGATCTTTTACAGATGTTCTAAACAAACCAGGACTCTTAATCAACTTTTAGAGGGAAGTGAGCTGGTTGCCCCGATGTCGACAACGGCCGCCATGACCCACGTATAATGAGCCACCTGAAGAAGACTAAGTGCGTAAATCAAACCCAATAGAAACCCACTGCAGGGCAAAGGCCGCCCTCGTCTTCTTCCCTCTTTTGTTATGATTTTTTTAAATTGTTTTCATGATTTTGTTAGTTTCAAAGTTTGTTTTTGAGTTTATTTCCTGTGCCTGTCCCAAATAAAATATTGTTCTTTCTTTCTTTCTCTTTCCACTTCTCTCTGTGTAAAGCTGCTAAGGAACAGTTCTTAGTGAAGAAGTTTAGCTCATTCCGCTTTACTCTGTTTTACTCTAATAAACGATTTTTTTGCCACAATGACACAGGATTTTCTTTTAGCTGTAACTTTTTTCCCACAACGATTTGAGACTGACCGCCATAGTAACTAACGATAGGCATAAAAAGAGCTTTTCAACGACATACGAGTATGTCTGGTTACTATTGGTCGCTGGGGACGCGTCCCATACATTTTTGACCATCCTCCTTTAAGTTAGTCGATTATTAGTTACTCGAAGAGCCTACTTAGCTGTGATAGTTTTCCTTTTAATTTCGTTATTTATTTATTTATTTACTAGCTGTGCCACGCGGTTTCGCCCGCGTAGATCTCGATTCCGTGGGAATATAGGGATATAACGTATCCTATGTCCTATTCCAGGTCATGGTCTACCCGTGTGCCCATCCTCTCCTCTCTAGAGTAGGGAAAGTCGCGGCGGCGCGGCGCCGGCGCGGCGTCTAACGGTTCGCGTATTGCATTTTTATACTCGTGATAACTTCGAAATTAAATATCCAATTCGAATGAACTAAAAAGTATTTTACTGCTACATAAACACCCTTGATGTTAAAACTATTTATTTGAATAGGAATTAATATTATGTTGATAAAACTCTTTCGTAAATAATGCATTAATTTCGACCAAATTTGATTACCATAAAAAAGGTTATAGTGAGTCAATCTTAAAAGATATACATATGCTATCCCAGACTTTTTTTTAGAACTTTTAAAGAGGAACAATTCCATGATACATGATATTTGCGTAACTTAACCGTTTACAAAAAGCACGCAACGAAAGCTCTCAAAAAGGAATATTTTTTCCCAGTTTTTGCAATAGTTTTCATTTATGCTCCGCTCCTATTGGCCGTAGAGTGATGTTATATAGCCTATAACCTTCCTCGATAAATGGACTATACAACACAAAAAGAATTTTTCAATTCCAATCAAGAGTTCCTGAGATTAGTGTTCAAACAAACAAACAAACTCTTCAGCTTCATATTATTAGTATAGATAATAATATGATTATTGGTATAGATAACAGATTACGTCATGATCCATAAGTTGTTAGTTAAGGTCTTGACCTAATATTGGAAAAAACCACGCTATATACAAAATTGAAACAACTGACACCTACGTGTGCAGCCGTATCCAATGAGCCAGCATAGGGCTGTCCCACCTATCACACAATACACTCAGGATGCTGTGGGAGCTAGCACGCATTCTACCGAGAATAGAAGTGCACCGCTTCCATATAATGGCATGAAAACCATCAACCCTGTCCTCGGCGAACATCCCGGAGGCGCTACAAAAGCGTGGTAGACCCAACACCATCCTGAATACATTGTTATACGGGGCACGCAGGGTGTTGTATGCCCTCAGCGTATACCTGACCCACAGACTGCACGTGTAAAAAGACTGGCAGTATGCTCTGAAAAGGGTTAATTTGACTTGTCGTACAACGTGCAAATCTGCGATTCAGCATAATTATCTCGGACAGCCATCGCCCTGCGTTCCCTTTCAATGTCCAATATAATACTACTTCCTTGATTTTTTTTCACATAATAATATCCAAAACCAACCAATTAGCCGGCAGGAGGGGGGGCGACACTTTACTCTAACAAAAATTAGCACTATAAAGCTTAATAATTCGCAAAGGGATCCCTGAATCCAAAAATGCTTTTCACAAACTCACAACTCACTCAAACATTTTTGAACGACCTTTCCAACGAAACCCCACAATATTGGATAAGCAAGAAAAAAAATATCGCCACATTAAGAGAGGAGGTAACCTAAAAAAAAAAAAACATGATTTTATTGTACCACTTTGTCGGCGTGATTAATATGTACAGTCACGAGCACTATTATATATACACTTAGCAACTTTTAAAAGTGATTTTAGCCTACTGTATTGATTGTAATTTTATAACATAACGTACATCTTCATTACATTTATTAACGATGTAAAAGACTATGTGGAAAATATTCTGGGGGGACATTCAAAGTTAGTGGTATTTGCAGACGATACTAATGCTATTATTTCAGCAGACAACCTTTAATCCCTTAACTGGCGCGTAAATCAAGCTTTAGAGGTATTTCATAATTGGTTCTCTATCAACGGACTCAAAGTCAACGCGAGTAAAACAAAGTTAATGTTATTTCGCACGACTTCCAAAAATAAAAGCCACCTAAATTGTGCTTTAGATGGAGTCCATGTCAGTATGGTGGAGGCAGTAAAGTTTTTAGGAGTACATGTTGATTGTTATTTAAATTGGCAACCGGAACTTGAAAGCATCCATCAGCTCGGCATGTTATGCACTGAGAAGCCTGCAAAACGATGTTGACATTTCACAGCTAAAAAAAGTATATTACGCGTTAATCGAGTCAAGGCTACGATACAGCATCTTATGCTGGGGAGGCAGCTACGATTACAATATACAGAAAGCTTTTGTGTTACAAAAGAGCGCCATTCGCACCATGGTTTGCATCCGTCAGCAAGAATCTTGTAGGAGACACTTTATAGATTTGAATATTCTCACTGTACCTTCCTTATACGTATTGGTGCTCCTAACACATTTTCCTAAATATGTACATCACTTTGAGACTGAAGAGGAAAGAAAGCTTAGAGAGAGTACGAGAAGAAAAGATTTTAAAAGCACAAATATTTATAGTCGCACACGGTACCGGTCACATGTCAGTGAAAGTCTTCAATAAACTCCCCGATGATATAAAATTGTCTCTTTACAAACGGGACTTCAAAACTAAATTGAAGCGTTACCTACTGGAAGGCTGCTATTATTCAAGTGAACATACATAATTATACTAGAAAATTATCAGGATTATTATTGCTGCTACGATTGGTATATTCTTGTATTTTTTTTTTTAAGATTGATTACTTTCTTGACATTGAACATCTGACATAGCTATATATTTTAATTATTTGTGACATTGATATCTGGATATTTAAATTACATTTATTTATTATTATTACTCTCCCTCATAGTAATTAAGTGGCACGTAATTTTTTTTTTCTTTTAATTGTAAAATCATTAATGTTCGACACAATATAAAAATTGTTATGAATAAATAAATAAACATAGTATTTTTGAACCCCTATTATTATGAAATAAGGTATCATGTCAAAATTACAATCGTTGTTCCACGAGAAAAACGTTATTGAATTTTGCTGAGTGTATACATATTTTTGCTGACTGTACACCCATGCCAAATTACAACTTTCTAGTACTAAGAGTCTCTGAGCTAAGCCGCGGACAGACAGACGGACAGACAGATGGACAGACAGGCGGACATGGCGAAACTATACCTAAGGGTTCTTTGTTGACTACGGAACCCTAAAAATCAACCATACGGGATGGACCTTAGGTTTACTTTTCTTAGGCCATCCGAGACGAGCCGAGGCTGTTTATCCCTTTTTCTCAATTGCCCCAAGATAAAAATGTTAAAGATGGTAGAAACATGGGTAGAAGATATTTCACCAACTACAAGTAAAATTAGTAGGTACCTAACATATTTTTTATTTATTTTGTACTTTTAGATTAGTTTTAAATAAGTTTGTTTATAGTTTTACAATTTTTAAGTACATAAAGTAAATAATTTTATTTAAGTTAGAGAGTGGTTAAGTTAAAAAAATCATTTTCCAAAAAAAATTTACCGACTTCCAAAAAAAACACAAAAAAAGTGAAAAATTACTTTAATTTTTCGGAAGTCGGTGTCTTTGTTTTTCAATGTTCGTTTTTTGCCGCCGACTTTCCCATATCAATTTTATTAACTTTGCTTGCGCAGTTTTTGAGTTAGCTTCAATAATTACGTATTTTTCCCACTTAGTCTATGTAGGTAGACGATATATTATTTGACTCCGTCACTGTTATTTTCATAGCTGGTAGTGGTATTCGAATTTGTGTGGGGTAGGTACCGCAACTAAAAAGCGAGAAATAAAAACTTTTTCCAAAGAAAAAAGCAACCGACTTGTTTTTTTTTGGTAAATTTTTTTTAAACATTTATAGCCTCTGTACTATTACACGTTCGGGAAGGCCCTTCGTTAGATTAGGTACATACTATAAATGAATAAAATGATGACGTACAAAACTCGACTTGATTGATCGCGTCAGTGCGTCTCATTCATGTAAATCTGATGAATGATCGCACATTCGTGCGACGATTGCATTCTATTAGGACAAGGCATTCTTTTTATTAATACTATAGTTTACCTTTCGGCACACAAATAAACACAAAAAATAAGAAAATTAAACAGATTCAATAGATACAGAAATCTAGTTTATCCTGCAAGATGTGCTTTTAGGGTTCCGTACCCAAAGGGTAAAACGGGACCCTATTACTAAGGCTCCGCTGTCTGTCTGTCTGTCCGTCTGTCACCAGGCTGTATCTCATAGACCGTGATAGTTAGACATTTGAAATTTTCACAGATGACGTATTTCTGTTGCCGCTATAACAACAAATACTAAAAAACAGAATAATAGTACATTACTGTCGCGGCCAGCAATAAGGGGATTGATGGACGATCGTGAAAATAAGGGCCGAGGCGAAGCCGAGGCACTCATGCGTGAGTCCATCAATTCCTGATTGCGGCCAAAGCATGTATAGTACTTTTCTCAAACAACGCGCGGAAATTCAAACTGAGTTAATTAAATAGAAATTCCAGAATCAATGACGAATAACTATCATTTTTCATGCGCCAATATGTTAATTTGTTTCTTCTTTGTTCTATTTGCAAACCAATTCGAAATTTAAATAAAAGATAAGTAACCTCCTTGGTTGCCGTGTGTTGAAGTAAAAAGTTCGTACCATTTTTAAATAACACGACAGATATGAGTTTTCATAGTAATTTATTTGGCCGCTAAACACGCCAGATATGGATTTTCATAGTAACTTTGCTGGCCGCATCGTCACTTGTTTTTTACCAGTACAGCAATTTTGATTTATCTCGAAGAACGTTGTCAAAATAAGGCTCGAATTTCCAAGCATGTTTGAGAAAACGTGATTTTTTTGCCCTTCGTGCGAGAGGCTGACTCGCACATGGCCGGTTTCCAAAAATGTATTGCGCCTATTTTAGTTTTCATCACAATCGCCCGCGATTCTCCTTTGAGTAATTTTCACGATTTCTTATAAGTACTTACCTAGTTTCGGATTTAGGTAACCACATCAGGACAATATCCGCACACACTTGGAAATTTGAATCCAGCTATACATCAACGTACCTACGCCTACTTACATAACTCTGCCAACACGACCGGCATGTCTGTCTGTACATCCCCATACTTATACAAGATCTAGCTATCCATAGTATATACACGTAACATGCCAACACGATCGATATCTACCTATACAATCAACAATGCATTTGCACATACTATGATGTTGATTGAAATCATGAACTAATAAGTAAATAAAATAGACATACGAAGCTTAACTTCATCATTGGTTTTGAGTGTATTTAAGCTTATTTTGCTGTTGTCGAACCATTTGTAATGATCTATGCCTGGTCTAGCCACAAGTATTGTTACACTCGAAATGTCCCTCGTTTTGAAACATGCATTCACTCCACGCGGCCTAGAATTTACTTACATGTTAGGCACCTACACAGTTTCGTGGGAACTTACCAGCCCTCAAAGACTTGTTGAAGCGCGCACTGACGGACCTCTTATGAACACATTCTGTTCTGCACACTTGCAGTCAATTAATACAGAGCTTCAGGTCCTGCTCATTGTTGTTTGCCGATAATTGCGTACTGCTAAGGAGTGGAATTCCTTTCCGGGGTCTATACGTTTCCCGATAGCTATAACCTGGGAGTCTGCTACTTTGCTTGTACTTGTAGGCAACCGTGCTCCAGGGCCGACCACATCATAGGTTACCATCAGTTGAATAAGTGGTCAAACGCGAGCCTATCAATAACATAAACAACTAGCTTTCGCCTGCGGCTTCGCCTGCGGCTTCGCCCGCGTGGTATGTCGATAAAAAGTAGCGTTTGTCCTTTCCGATCGGTTTAAAATTGACAAAGTTTCATACAAAGTTTCATCCCCTATTTTGACCCCTTGGGGATAGAATTAATCAAAATCCTTTCTTAGCGGATGCCAAAGTCATAACATCTACCCGCATGCCAAATTTCAGCCCGATCCGTCCAGTGGTTTGGGCTGTGCGTTGATAGATCACTATGTCAGTCAGTCAGTCACCTTTGAGTTATATATATTTATTTTGTATTTTTTTTTTGTTGTTATGTATATTTAGATATAACTGTAAATTCATGGTGAAAAATTAAAATGTTTGAATCCTAAAAATAGGGATTGACTGTGGCTAGACTAGTTGCATTGCACAATTTTGCTTCTCATTTTCTTTAAATAGTGAGCTTTAGAATCTCTCATCAGACAAGTACACAATGCGCCCGAAACAGTTGCTTCCCAGCCTAACATACGGAGCAACGACGAGTCATAGTAGAATAGCGTTCCATACCTGATATATTAGTTTGGATTGTTGAAGGAAATAAGTGAGTAGCGCTGCGTTTTTGCGTTGGTATGGTCTGTGTGCTCAGTGTGTGCCTGTGTGCAGAATCTCTCGGACCCGCGTCGCCGGCGCAGCTCGTATGCGCTGCCGCTGGAGCGCGCTGAGCTGCGCAAGAAGTCGTCGGCGGGCGGGATTGACATGCGGGAGGTGGAATACCTGGCGGCGGTGGACGCGGCCGCCGGCTCGCAGGACGAGCTGCGCCGTCCGCACAATGACTCCATCCTCAAGCGCATCCCCGGCGACGCTGAGGCCACCACAGTACTAGTGGGTGCCGTGGGTTTTCTGGAGCAGCCCACTATCGCCTTCGTGCGCCTGGCGCAGGGCATCCTCATGCCGTCCATCACCGAGGTGCCCGTGCCGGTGCGCTTTATGTTCATCCTGCTGGGTCCGAGCGGCGCCGACCTCGACTACCACGAGGTGGGCCGCTCTATCTCCACGCTCATGTCCAACCCAGCGTTCCACTCCATCGCATACAAGGCGGAAGACCGGCGCGAGCTGCTGTCCGCCATAAACGAGTTCCTGGATGACTCCATCGTGCTGCCGCCTGGCGACTGGGAGCGCCAGGCGCTGCTGCCGTTCGAAGAGCTGCGCGCCAAGAGCGAGATGATCCGGCGGCGCAAGCGCGACGCGCTCGAACGCAAGCGCGCCGCCGGCGAGGCACCCGCGCCTCTCGACGAGAAGAAGGCGCTGTTGGCCGCAGAGGACGGCGGCCTGCCCAGCAAGGAACCCGACGATCCGCTCCGCCGGACCGGCCGTCTTTTTGGAGGTCAGTTTTAACCGTTGCTGCATCTTTGGAACTAACATGCGCCGGTCAATGTCAGATTATAAATTAATCACTAGATGACCCGACAGAAGTTTTCCTGTCCAAATTTCAATCATTCATGCAAAAATCCCATAGAAAAAAGCACTTTCACTTTTTCCCGAATTTACAACTTCCCGGGCGATTTTTCAAATTTTACCTTCTCTAAAAACCTTATTCAGTCTATTTAGACATTTGGAAGACAATTACAAAAAAAAAAAAACAACTTACAAAAAACACACTAAAAAAGTAAAAATTTCGGAAGTCGGTGTCTTTGCTCTTCAATTTTCGTTTTTTGCCACCGACTTCCGAAATTAAAGTTATTTTTCACTTTTTAGTTTATTTGGTAGTCGGTTTTTTTTTTTGTAAAAGTTTTTTATTTGCACTTTTTAGTTGTAGTACCACTACCTGCTATGTAAATAACAGTGCAACAACCAATAAAATGTCGTCTACATAGACTGAGTGGGAAAAATATGCAATTATTGAAGCTAACTCAAAACCTACGCAAGCAAAGTTACGAGTAATTAAATTTATATGGAACAACCTCGGAAGAATGACCTACCAAACAAAAAAAAATCATCAAAATCGATTCGTAACTGGCGGAATAATCGCGTAAAAAATATTAAAAAAAAAAACTTACAGACGAATTGAGAACCTCCTCCTTTATGAAGAAGTCGGTTAAAAAGAGCCAAATCGGACCAGCCGTTCTCAAGTGATGCGGTTACCAACGAACAGCATTTCATTTTTAGGGTCAACAGGGAACCCATATAGTTTCGCCATGTCCGTCTCTCTGTCTGTCAGTCCGCAGCTTAGCTCAGAGACTCTAAGTATTAGTAAACTATAACTTGGCATGGGTATACATAGTAATCACGCGCAAAAAGAGGTAAAATAAAATCATGAAAATATTTGTTTTTAGGGTACCTCTTCTACAGGTAAAGTGGGGATGAGTTTTTTGTCGTCTACCCCATGGTGTGTGGTGCCGTTGGAAACGTCGTTCAAAAATATTGAGAGCGTGTGAAAATCATTTTTGGACTCTGGAATCCATTTGCGAAATATTAAGCTCTAAAGTGCAAATTTTTGTTTAGAGTCAAGTGTCCGTGTCCCTGCCAGCTAAATTGTTGTTTATGGATATAATTATGAAAAAAAATAACGGCAGTAGTTTATAATTATAACGAAGCTAAAAGGAAAACTATCACAGCTAAGTGGGCTCTACAAGTTAAGGAGTAATAGTCAACCAACTTACATTTGCAGTTTGAATGAATGGAAGAACATGATTTGCAACTACAATGGTAAGTTTGTTTTTGCGATAAATTCATCCCAACTACGGAACCCCTTATAATGCGTGATCAGACACTTGGCCGGTTTTTAATTTATTTAAATAAACCAGTTCTTGTTTTGTCTCAGTTACACCCAACCCTTACTACATAATGTCGGTCACGCACGAGTGATCCTTTCTGACCCCACACATGAAAGAAAGAAGGAAAATACATTTAAATTTAATCATTAATATAATAATTACCTAATTATATAAAGGACTTGTTTACCCACTAATTGACTGGCGGTAAAACATCGTATGAAATTAGGACTTAGAATGGTGTGAATCTATAGATTCAGACAGCGCCATGACATAGTGCGCACTAAATCATACTCGTGATTAATGCTCCTTTTCCGTATGAGCGGCGTCGTTTGTCGTGTGAGCACAGCTGTAGCCAGGCGGTGTGTGGCGAGGGCTGAGCGCGTCCGTGTTACAGGCGTGCTGCGCGACATGAAGCGGCGCTACCCGCACTACGCCTCGGACTTCCGCGACGCGCTCAACGGGCAGTGCGTGGCCGCCACCATCTTCATGTACTTCGCGGCACTGTCCTCCGCCATCACGTTCGGTGGTCTGCTCGCTGAGAAGACCTACGGCAACATTGGCATCGCCGAAACTCTGGTGAGCCAGCATTCATAATGCCAAGAATCTCTTTTGGGAGAAGGGTACCCTGAGGTAGTTAATGGGCGGGAGGAGAACCGTACAGTGTTGAATCTAGCTAACTGCTGCCTTGTGAATAATCGTAACGGTGGCCCGTGTCGCCAGTACATTGAATGCCTCCTTTCGTTAGTCGGCCATTCTACGAACACAATTTTTTTTTTAATAGAAATAAATTCAATGATTATGTATTTTTAATGAGGTAGGAAGAATTAAAATTAACCTTAATTTAATCTAAAAACAATTTTAGAGATCATCAATCACAAAATTAGCATTCATGGCACTTTTTAGATTTTTGCCCGTCGACAGGAGTGATGCAATTACCGACAGAATAGACAACATTACAAAATAATGAAATAAAAAACAATTCTAGAAAAAATCAACGTTATCAACTCATAAAATAAGTCTTCTCACTTGCTAAGGAATAATGATCATGAAAATAACCAACGGTTACAAAATAAAAAATATAAGTATAAACTATGTATGTCTACAGATGTGCCTTCATTTCTGTAGATATTATAATGAGCAATTTATAGATTAATTAATTTAAAAAAAAAAACTTATATGTCAGTAATCAGTTAAGTAGGATAAACAATCAGTAAGAAAACATCAATATCATCATCGCTGTCCGAAACAATCCTTTTACATATTTCTTTACTCCATGAACCAGCGAACTCTTTTCTTTTTTGATAATCAAATTATCCTCAGTAATACTGTATTCATCATCAGAGGTGCTGCCCAATCGAATTCGTTTTCTACTCTTCTTCTCAATCACCTCACATGGTGGATAAAAATGGAAAAAAATAAAGCATCAAATCACATCTGTGACTGTAGACAGACGTAATTTCTGTAGACCGATGTTAATTTGCACATTTTTTGCAGAAAATTATCTAAAGATGAATAATGCTTCAGGTAAACCAAGCGGGATCAGTTAAAAATATAATTTTGACCACATTTAGAAAATATGATATTAGTAATATCGTAAAACCACATCATATCTAGAAATAGGTCACTTCTATTTTGTACTAAACTCAACAAAAAGCGCGTGTATTGACCTAAAAAATAAATTATTTATACAACATAGGTTTTCTAAAAATGAATTGGAATCTTTATCAAATAGCAATAAGATATATTTCGCAAAAGCCTCACATCTGTAAGGCATTCCTAACATTTATCGACAGAAGTGAGTTCGACAGAAGTGTTGAACAAATACTTTAGTCCATGCCGAGGGGAATATTTGAGGTTATAAAACGCGGCTTCCATCACGTTCTATCATTATACCGGTAATTAACAAGACCAAAGTAAAATTATATTTTTTTATTAAGTAATTACTGTTTTTTGGCGACTTTAGAAGTGACGAACCAACTTTTACACTTTGTAGAATGACTCTAATCTTATTAAAAACTAACAAACATACTCGTAACGTGTTATGGCTAGCAATAACAGACAGATAATGACAACTATGTATTTCAGTATTGCTAACAAAACTAAATAGTGTTGTTAAATAAAAGATTTTAAAAAATACCAGATTTTTCATATTTGTCTACAGGAGTGGAGTGATTAGTTTTTTGCGGACACTGTAGAATCTTTTGTAACTTGAAATATGTAAACGTCGTAATTTTTTTAAATTATACGATAATTGGCTTTAACATATTTGCAATATGATAGGTTCACTTAAGCTACTTTAAAATATGTGAAAGTATTTTTTAAACATCTCTGATTCCGGCAACCTATGCCGCGAACAGTCTACAGGACGTGATTTGGTTTACAGGAAACGCGCAAAATCTTAATAAATGAAAGATAATACGTATTAATTGAAATATGTAACGATAGATAACATTAAAATAAGCAAAATACACACCACCGTTAAAATTTAACGACCAGGATTTTGGCCACTTCGTAGAATGGCCGTAGTAGCTGATCTGAGCCAGCCTTGCCCGTGCCTACTATTTGCTTGAACTGTAATTTGCTAGCCGCAAGCCAGGTCAGGTAATTAGGTGCGTCTGCTTGACTGCGTCTAATATGCAGGTGTTCACGTGCGCGGGCGGCATCCTGTTCGCGCTGGTGTCGGGACAGCCAATGATGATCACGGGTGCCACAGGCCCGTTGCTGCTGCTAGACGAGTCGCTGGCCAACTTCTGCCACTCCAACGGGTTCGACTTCCTGACGGCGCGCATGTACTGCGGCCTGTGGATGATCGTCATCGCGCTCGCCGTCGCCTCCGTCGAAGGCAGCGTCGCCGTTAAGAAGATCACGAGGTTTCACCACAGACCCTTCTTGTTTAGACAGAGTTTAATCCCTAATATCTACTGCGGTTCTTGTGTCTAATTCTACCTACTACCCAACTTGGAACTAGATGTTTGTCTTTATTAATTTAATGGCCATAAATTCATCATACTCAACAGTTACCTATCTGTGATACACAACGGCGCTTGAATAACAAACGAAAAATATTAATGTCTTCAGGTTGTTATAAAAACCGTGTTCATAGGACCTTACGTAGAAGTAAGAGCTCTGCAAAAAGTTGCTGGGCCGGTAGCACTAGCTAATAACAAGCATGGGATTGTGCAGGTTCACGGAGGACATCTTCGCGTTCCTGATCTCGCTGATCTTCATCGGGGAGCCGGTGACGAGCCTCATCAATGTGTTCCGCGCACACCCGCTGGGCGTGCACTACTACGTGCCCGACAATGCCACGGTTCTGCTCGCCCCCGCCGCCCCCAGCGCTCCCGCACCCAACTCCACAATGTTCGACAACTTCACACTGCTCGACAACTCTACGTTATCAGGTACACTCGGACACCTACGTACACTCTTTCTACAACTCGGCATTGTTGTTGAAGGACTTATAAATGCCTTTAGTGGGGATGCACGGTTGTACAGCCGCAGAGAACACAGAACAGAAGATCATCGGAAGAACAGGTTATGTTCGTAAGAAACTCGCACAATTCCTAAACCGCTAAAGATATAACCATGAATTTCAGACAGTAGTTGTAGTTAAAAGCATAGGTGTGTGTACTAAGAAAATACTACTTATCTACGAGGTAAATAATAAAGATTATAATGATTAACACTTTGCGGGGTACTAAACGTCCCCAGACGTAATAACAATATACAAAACTGCTATTGTGTCTCGTTCAGTGCCCTTCAGCTGATTAATTTTCAAAATATGGTGCGTAGCTGTGTTCAATAATGCGTGTTGTCAATAATAATTATTGCGTCTTCGTGTACAGTCCCACTAAAGAGATAAGTCCTTCAAAAGTCAACCGTTTATTCGATTCGGGTTGCCAGGTAGCGCTGCGTGTGTGTCGAAAAGATCTCAGTACAAACACAGCATGCAAGTTAGTACCAATTGCGAAGTATCAAGAGTTTCACTTTCTACAATATCGATGTCGTAGTCTAGAACTAGACTAGATATAAACATATATATAACATACGCTAGCATCTAGCACTCCTAGATGCTAGCGTATGTTAAATGTAGGTCCTAGGGATTGCCCACGGGCAACTAAATTGAAAAATTCTTAGGAATTGTCTACGGCATAGCTAAGGTCTCAAACACGATGCTAATACAAAATTAATCTGCGACGTTGGGAAACAACTGAATTTGTGAAGAAAGATCATCGTGTCTGAGATGCATCACGTCGATTTAAGATATTATCGAAGTACAGCATGTCGGAGTAGATTACGTCAAAATTGAATCATGTCGAACGAATGAATATGGCGCCCTCTAGAGGACATAAAGTCATGAAAAAACAAAAAGGATTTACACGTAATCTGTTTTATTTACGCCTTAACACGTGTGACTCCGGATTTTGATGTCTTGTTTTATACCTTTTTATGTAGTTGACTCTTTTGTTGTAGGTTTTTAGTTTTTCTAATTGTTATTTTTGTTTGTTGTTATCTTTTATCTTTCAGAATTTGATAAAAATTTCATATTACCTACTTAGATAATTCCGAAGCTATTTTGACCGGTATTAAGTATATTAATCCCTACCCAATAAAATATATAAATTGGGCATTTAATTTTTGAATTTGATTTTAGTTTTTTTTGCCTTGACATCATAATTATTTATCATTGCTTCGTACGTCCTCGTGGGATATATTCCGACATATACGCGGGCGAAGCTGCGGGCGAGTGCTACTAATATTGTAAGTAAAATGTAAAATGTCAGTGGTGCGTGTGTGTGACAGCAGTGGCAGGCAACGTGAGTGCGGTGCTGTCGGCGCACGCCACCATGCCGCCGCAGCCCAACACTGCGCTGTGGTGCACGATGCTCACGCTCTCCACCTTCATCATCGCCTACTACCTGCGCATCTTCCGCAACGGAAAATTCCTCGGCCGTAGTGTAAGTACATCCTCACTTATCAATTATGAGATACCTACACTAGGTACTAACAAACTTATGCGCTTCGGCAATGATGGTATTTTCGGAAATACGAACACACGATTTTTTTATTTTATTTAATACTGACATAAATAGTTACAGAATTGACATTAATAATACAAATTGAATCAACAATTTCTTGATTATGATTTAATAATTTGCATGTAATCCTACTAATATTATAAATGTGAAAGTTTGTGTGTTTATGTGTTTGTGTGTTTGGATGTTTGTTACTCAATCACGCAAAAATGGCTGAATGGATTTGGATGAAATTTGGCAAAGAGACAGTTTATAACCTGGATTAACACATAAAATACTTTTTATCCCGATATTCCCACGGTATCGAGACTTACGCGGGTGATACCGCGGGGCGTTGCTAGTTACAAATAAAACAAAAATTGTTCAATTTAGAACTTATGTATGGTCGTAAGCGAGAAAAACTTAACAATAATTATAATGGACAACCTCTACTTTTCTGGGAGTTGCATTGGACGGCTACTTCTGAAAACCACACGTAGAAAAAGTATGCAACAAATTAAATAAATTCGTATATGTTCTCTACACACTGCGAAAGACCTCAGAGTACGATGTTGATTGCGTATCACGGTTGCGTTGTATCGACTCTACTCTACAATATGGCCTTACATTATGGGGTACCTAAAATTTAAAATCAAAATCCATTTATTCAAACTAGGCTGAGAATCAGCACTTTTCGAATGTGTATATTTTGCCCAATATATAAGATGTTGGCGAAGATGAATTGTGATGCCACCGAGAGAATATCAATCTCTTTAAAAAAATCTCTCACAGAAACTCTGGCACCTAGCTGTTAAATTGGTCGAACAGCTCGTTTTTGCAGGACAAATATATTTTGAATATCAGCAGCTTTGCCCCACAGCAGAATACCGTAGGACATAACGCTATGAAAATAACTAAAATAGACTAACCGAGCAGTATCAAGGTCAGTGTATTGTCTTACTTATCTGACGGCGTAAGCGGAAACTGAGCCTCCCCGCTAGGCTCGATATAATGTGGGCCTCACTGAATTTTGGCATCTACTATTATCCCTAGAAAAACTGCCGAGTTTATAGTTTCAAGCACCTCTTTCTCTAAGACGATGTTGGGACCTAGATTTCTAACATTCAGTAAGGCGAACTTTACACATTTCGTTTTCTTGGCATTGAGAACTAGGTTATTTGTCGTAAACCAATCCGTTATCAATGAGAGTGCACTGGTTACATCGTCAAAATCTTGCCTATTCCTGTCTACTTTAAAAATAGGAGAGGTATCATCTACAAACAGTACAACTTCACAGACACCCTTTAAATAGAATGGTAAGTCATTGATATACACTAAGAACAAGAATGGACCCAGTATGGAGCCTTGTGGTACAACCTAACTGAACTGGTAGCCCGGAAGATTTCACACCATTAACATCTACACATTGGAACCTATTCTGTAAAAAAGAATTTATAACGTTGAGAGCTTTGTTTTGCACACCGTAATGATGTAGTTTACGTAAAATCGTGTCATGGTGCACGCAATCAAAGGCTTTGGAGAGATCACAGAAAACCTCAATAGCATTTTGCCAATATGACATTGCCTTGTTGTCAGAACCCTATATAGGATCTGGTAAGAAAATCAAGCCCATAACGGGTATCGACATCTTCCAATATTCAAACGGATGCAATGTTAAGGCATGCATCCTAGTCAAACCTGGGTGTGGCGTGGTTTTGGGGGAGTCCGGAATATCTTCAGCTAACTTAAGCGTGATTCAGCTGCAAACCGACCACCAGAAATGGTACCTGGACTCAGCTTACGTAGAGCCAAGAGATGACACCTCCAGCACGCTGGAAGCCATAGACTGCTTCCTCATAACCACATCACAACACCTTACCTGGGGAAGTGATAAATCAAACCCCAGAGGTATCAACCTTCTGGTTTACGTCAATGACATGTATATCTGTAACACCGGAACCACCGCAACTTTCGAGACAATAACGCATGGGCGCGACAGATCGTCTATCATCGACGTGACGTGGCGTCTGCCTCTATGAACTACTCTGTACGTGACTGGAGAGTCAACCTGGACTGCTGCACGTCATCACAGCACAACGCCATCGATTTCTGTATTGCCACCCGCAGACCCAGAACAAAAGTAAATAATAACAACTCGACTTTTTTATTTAACACCAAAGGAGCAGACTGGGCAGCTTTCAAGGATGCAGTGCTACACAAAATGACGATCTCGGACGTTCTCGATAGCGATGTGCCCAACCTCGACGTCGATCATCTGGAATGCCTCGTCCACCAAATCACAGATGTGATACGTAACAGTTGCATGGAAACCATGCCCACTAAAGGGCAGAAACGAAAGTACAAAGCTCCATAGTGGACAGAGAACCTTGAAACCCAAAAAACAGACATAATCAATCTCCACAGGCGCATATACACCGCGAAACGACAAGGCTTACCGCTGGAAGCCCTTCTGCAAGAGAGCCATAATAAAAAACGGGTCCACTCGGAAGAACTGAAAAAAGAAACCACCACATACTTCCGCAAGTTCCGACTTCTCAAGGAGACAGTGCCCAGAAGACCACCTATCACCTTCAAAGTAGGAGACCGAATTACCACCGATGGCGAGGAGACAGCCAATGCCCTCCTAAACCACTTTTATCCTGACGAAACCTGCGATCAGATGCTAACACAAGCAGAATTCCGACGTCTATACTACAGCCCTACTACCAACACGGAAGATGACCATCCATTCAAGGAAGAAGACGTTCTGGAGCAACTAAAACAGATAAGCCCCAACAAAGCCCCTGGCCTCGACAATCTTACATCAGATATTTGCCTCCAATTTGCAGCACATTTCCCCAGCTTAATAACCGAAAGCCTTGCCCTACAGTATTTCCCCCGTATATGGAGGCCTATGTCAAGATCATTCCTTAACCGGCAAAGGATGATCCAAGCGATCTCAAATCCTTTCGCCCCTTAGGTCTAATTCCAGTGTTCGGGAAACTCCTGGAAAAACTATTCATAAAAAGAGGAAGCCCACCACGCTGAGGTGGGAAACAAACTAAACCCTCAATAATTCGGCTTCCATCAACAAAAGAATCCAAGCCATCCATACAGCTCTCAACTACATACACCACGCTAAAGTGAATCACAAACTTTCTATAGCAATATCACTAGTCATAAGAGCGGCATTTGATAACTTTGGTGGCCTGCCCTCTTCCATCGTCTTAAAAACATTGGAACGCCGCAAAAAATTTACAGATCCGTTACGTTGGATTACGCGGGAATCCGAGTCCGCAAAACCCTGACAAAGGGCTGCATTCAAGGATCCGCGTGTGGTCCGGTTCTATGGAACCTGATCCTGGACGAGCTCCTAGACATGCAACTGCCACCGGGCTGCCATTTACAAGCCTTCGCGGATGACGTCCTGCTGGTGGTGATAGCAGATACGCAGGAAACAGTGGAACAACGAAGCAATAGCATTCTCGCCAACATCAGCGAATGGGGCAAACGCGTGAAACTGACCTTCGGTCCGGCAAAAACACAAGTCATCGCCTTCACGCCCATATGGACGGCACCAACTTAGCATTTGTGCACGAAATAAAACTGCTTGGCGTCATCCTTGACGTAAAATTGCGATTTAGCAGCCGCCTTAAATATGTTCTGGGCAAAGCTGCTCGTATATTCAACAAATTACGAATGTACACTAGGTGTACATGGGGCGCACACCCGGAAAACGCCCGCACAATTTATTTTCACGTAAAGGAACCTATTATCTCCTACCACCCTATTATCACCTATTATCTCTTACTTCTTTCACTCATCAATACCTGCTCTAAAAAAAGCCGTGCTTGAAATTTAATGGGTATCTCTGGTCTAAAATCAAAATTTTCACCTAATCATAGTAATCCTAATCATACAAGAATTCAATCTAATCTAATTTAATTTAATCTATATAATTTATTGTAATCAACTTAGCTTTTAATAATGTATTTCTTTCTTTAATGTAAACTATACAGGGCCCCACGGATATGCCACATGGAGGGAAAGTACCTTGAATATTGTAGATGGAACATTTTACTGAAAGAAGACAATATTTGAATTTTAAAAACAATTTAAACTACATTCATAGATATTTAAATAATTACATGGTTGAACCGGGAATCGAACCCGTTACATGAGAAAAATAATCACCCTGTAGCTTTATCATACCGATCGAAAGGCTTCATCATAAGGATTATTTTTTGCTATAGTACATTACTGTCGCGGCCAGCAATAAGGGGATTGATGGACGATCCTGAAAATGAGGGCCAAGGCGAAGCCGAGGCACTCATGCGTGAGTCCATCAATTCCTGATTGCGGCCAAGGCTTGTATAGTACTTTTCTCAAACAACGCGCGGAAATTCAAACTGAGTAAATTAAATAGAAATTCCAGAATCAATGACGAACAACTATCATTTTTCATGCGCCAATATGTTCGTTTCTACTTTGTTCTGTTTGCAATCCAATACAAAATTTAAATAAAATCTTTGATAAGTTACCTCCTTGGTTGCCGTATGTTGAAGTAAAAAGTTCTTTCCATTTTTAAATAACACGACAAATATGAGTTTTCATAGTAATTTATTTGGCCGCTTAACACGCCAGATATGGATTTTCATAGTAACTTTGCTGGCCGCATCGTCACTTGTTTTTTTACCAGTACAGCAATTTTGATTTATCTTGAAGAAGGTTGTCAAAATAATGCTCGAATTTCCAAGCATGTTTGAGAAAAAATTGTAAAAAAATTGAAATTGATTTTTATCTTTATCTTTAGAAAAATACGAGTAACATAGTGTCACAAATAAAAGGAAGACTATGAATTTTAACTATTGATATGAAATTTTGTTCAGAAAAATGAAAAGCTGACATTGCCGTAAGGACATACAACTGACATTATCGTAAAAAATGTAGTTTACAAGAACCAGTATGAAAGTTTCCAGGAGCTACAAGCAGAACTTAGACGTATTATTCTAAATATCCACCACAACAAGATCAAAAAATCGACAGGGAGCGAAATAATCAAAAGAGTGGGACTTTGTATTCAACAGGAAGGGACTGACTCATTTTGAGCATTTGGTAAATTGATTAATTTTGTATTAAAAATGTTAAAATTCATGGTCTTCCTTTTATTTCTGTCACTAAGTTATTTAGCAAAAAATAATCCTTATGATGAAGCCTTTCGATCGGTATGATAAAGCTACAGGTTGATTATTTTTCTCATGTAACAGGTTCAATTCCTGGTTCAACCATGTAATTATTTAAATATCTATGAATGCAGTTAAATTGATTTTTAAATTCAAATAATGTCTTCTTTCAGTAAAATGTTCCATCTACAATATTTAAGGTACTTTCCCTCCATATGGCATATCCGTTGGACTTCCTGTATATAACTTTGTTTTAATTCTTTAATCGTGCTATTATCTGCGCATATTGTAGTGCATGTTGTGCTTTTCTTTAAGTAATGAGGCGCTTAGACTTAAGTTTGCAACGTACAAAATGTAAATTAATAGTGTATTCATTGTTGAAGAGCCTAATAATAAATAAATTATCACTTACGCTGCTGGCATATGGGGGTACATAGTAAGCAGGAAGAATGTTAAAAACACATCGCCAGCCTTCAGCGGGTACTCGCACTCAAGGCCAGCCGTACCTTCCGGACCGTCTCTATTACTGCCGCTCTGGCACTCACAGACCTCATTCCCCTCGATCTCAGGATCCAAGAAGTTCACCATGTCGAGACGATCCGCCTTACAGGCACTAGTCACCTTTTGCCAGCAGAAATCACTCCTGAACGCCCCACACCCGTACGTGAGCTTTTACATCCAGCATAAGACTACCTACATCAGTCACCAGCACCCTAACACAAAGACACGCCGAAGTTGAGGCAACTCAATTGACACCGCAAACGCAGCTCAACATTTTCACTGACGTCAGCAAACAGGGCAATGGTGCCGTTGGAGCAGCCTTCGTTTGTTACGATCCGGGAGGAACAACCGTTACCAAAAAATTCAAACTTCACAACACTTGCACAGTCTTCCAGGCTGAACTTGGCCATCCTGGAAGCTTGCAAATGGGCATACACAAAGGGTCAAACCAACACCACCATCTTGTCTGACTCCCAGTCGGCTATACAGGCGATTGCAGATCGGAGCAACACACACCCACTGGTCACTAAAATTCATAAAATCATACACAATCACACACACACACACTCGGACACACCATCACACATTGAAATCAAGTGGGTGAAAGGGCATAGTAATATAGAACCTGTATGTGATTCTTAATAAAATCCTTACATATTATAAAACAAAGTCCTCCGCCGCGTCTGTCTGTCGTCCTGTACGCGGTAAAGTCAAAAACTGCTTCACCGATTTTCATACTGTTTTCACGATTGGATAGAGTGGTTCTCTTGGAAGGTTTTAGTGTATAATTTGGCGGGCGAAGCCGTGGGCATCAGCTAGTAGTTAATATTTATAATTGTATAAAAACCCCCAAAGTAAATAACAAAAAAAAATATGAAACAACAGTATCCATATCAAATCGCGAACACTGTCGAATTTATGAACAGTCCTCATACTAAAATAAATCATTAACCAAACAAGCGAAACAAATAATTTAAAAAAAAAACCTTACCTACCTACCTACCTACCTACCTACCTACCTACCTACCTACCTACCTACCTACCTACCTACCTACCTACCTACCTACCTATCTACCTACCTACCTACCTACCTACTGAGATATCATCAAAAAAGCCATTCTATAGAATGTCAGCAAAATTTTCAATTAGACATGTTACCAATACCAAAATAAAATAATATCGATACGAAATTGCACTTGCAAATCGATTACAATAATATCAATATGAAGATACGTAAGTGAATTTATTACTTACATAAATCGGAACTCGTAATTATATTAATAAATAGCGTTTAGGTATATTTTTGAATAAGTATAATAAATTTTAAAGTATTGTAATAATTAAAAATATTTTTTATTCGATTATCGATATCGTTTAGAATAGTATATTCCTAATAATGTAATTATAGTGCTGGCAACACTTGATATACAACTTTACCTGGCATTTGTCAATGTCAAAAGTCTGAATTCTCCCGCGTGGTATCACGAGCAACAAAGTATTTTTGTATTTTTTTGAGTTTTGTGTTTGTTTATTACTGTGTTTTTGGACTCCGATTTTTCTACCATTTACGACTACCTTAGCTGTTGAAACTGAGGATAATGTGCTGAAAGTCATTATTAATTAATAATTAATAATTTAATTTCATGTTATCGTTAAAATCAGGAAGTATCAAGTGGTCAACTTTTAAAAACTATAACTTTTTTTGGTGTGCTTCGAATAGAAAACGAATTATACTATCAAATTCTACATTTATTTTCCTTTTTTATGAAATATCGAGTCTTGTGGGAGACCCTAGCATTCTCTTTTATTTATGTTTTTATTCCCATAAAAACATTTTTTTGTTGTCTTCGAAAATATCATAGCTATTTTTTACAAACAAAGGAGATGTTCCAGAAATGTATGGAGCCTGGGCTAGCACTATGTACACTATACATAAATATGGCTATACAATATGGTAACCGTTTTTTAATGTTAATTTTCTTGAATATTACTTCGTTTTATTGTACATTCAAATTATCTCGGTCAAACAGAGTAACACAACGTAAATATGGTGGATCGGCAAATGCGAATGCGAAATGTCATTTTGACAATGAAATTTTGTTTGATGGGTACCCCTTGACGGTCGGGACGCCTCATCGAGTCGGCCGCCAAAAATAATAATAATTAAAATAGGACTAATAACAGCTACTTAGTCTGTGCATAAAAGCTACTTGATTGCGGTAGCACCTTATATTACCTATTCGAGCAGCTAGAGATTTGTTACATCGGTTTCTAGAGAAGCAAGAAACGAATGGTTGAACGATATTTTGTATAACAAACTTATAAATGTCAAACAAAACTGTCATGGCCGCCCTAAAAATAGGGTTACCTTATTACAAATCTTCCCAAATGATCATTTTTGTACGCCTGTCTTCTTTTTCGCTTCGCTCTTGACAGAGCGGTCGTGGTCACGATGATTTTTTTCCAATCGCAGGTGTAGTAGTTGCCCGCCTCACGATCTCTCTCCATCTGGTTCTGTTACATGACAGTCTGGCGCATTCATTTACAGGGCCTCCAACCACGGATTTTATTTGATCGGTCCACATCGGTGACCTCCCGCGTGGCCTATTACCTTCCACTCTGCCCTGCACCACTAGACGCTCTATGGAGTCATTATTCCGCCTAGAGACATGACCAAAGAACTTCAGTATTCGAAACTGTACTTGTGCGGTTAGATGCTGTTTGATGCCGAGTTCTTGGAGTATGGAGACGTTTGTGCGGAATTCTGTCCATGATACCCCAAGCATTCTTCTCCAACACCACATTTCTAGAGCGTCAACACGCCTACGCCTGTACTCTTCTTCAAATTAATTTATTTGTATTTTTATGAAAATTCCCTATTTTTTTCCTATTGATCTATGTAGTGTACATAGTGCTGGCCCAAAATCAAACATCTCCTTTAGATTTAAATACTTAAAAATAGGTACCCCTTTTTTATTAATACGTAAAATTGACGATCTGTTTCTTTATTCTTGCAACTTCAGAAGTTCAGATTCATTACCGAAAAAACTGTCAGTGAAAACTTGCGGGAACTCGATGTAAATCGATGCATGGCGGGATCCGACAGTAGGAATTATTTTTTTACATTTGTTTAGCTTTCAGATGTATTTTTAAGTATAACATAGATATTGCCATTCGTCAACTGTATTTTTCTCTTAAAATTCTTTTTTATTATTAGGGTTGTTGTTTGGTCGCCGGAGCGGACGGTCGTTCGCTAGCTCGTTTAATTTTTTACGATACGCTTGGGTCCGCACATGCAACTGCGTCAGGCGCCCGCTTGCCGACGGAAGCGAACAGTGTTTTGTTTTACTTTGATACTGCTGGGACACTAAATAATTACTTTAAAATAGTGCTAAAGTGAGGTGCATGTCTACGTGAGTTCCTGATCTCAAGTGATCGATCCAGGGCACGCAAGGACCCAAGCTAATTTGGTGAGATCTTTCCATATCTTTCAGGGCTTTCAGGGTTTTACTTCCCGCTGCAAAATCGGTATTTTATCTGATTGATTGTTGGAAAACACCGCAAGCCTGGATTCGCAGTGGTGAAAAGACGGGCGTTTGATGCTGAACGTATAACTCTGACTTTCTAAGCCAATTTTATAAGAACATTCTGTGCATGCTAAATATATTATTACTGAGGTGCATTCCTGATCTCACGCAAGTAATCCACGGCATTCAACGGACCCAAGCTAATCGGGGGAGACCTTTCCATATCTTTCAGGACGATGCTTTCCGCTGCAAAATAGGTCGCACATTCAACTCTTATTTCCTAAGCGTAATAAGTATTAAATATTCATTATAAATACAACAACATTCTAACAAAATAACGTTATCGCTTTCGATTTCGTGAAAGTCTTAAAAACCTCCTGCAAGCTGACGATTATAACATCAAGCTTAATACCCAGAAACGACATTAAACAAAATTAACTATTTCTTTAGCGTTACAAAAAATTCGCTTGGTCAACAAATATACGCCAACATGTGGCCCATTCAACAAAAAACAAAAACTTAACCCGGAAACTTAAGATTCATTTCTACGGTCAAACAAAGAATCAAGCTCATAAATCTCCAGGCATAGCGCAACGCTGCCAAACTTTTATATCCCTCGAAATAAAGCCTGCACTGCACGTGTGACGCCAGCAGTAATAACGCCGTTAGTAATCCCAAACAAAAGTTTTTACAATGGTAACAATAGTGCCCATGGAAAAAGATGGTAACTGCCTATTTAGGGCGATAGCACACCAAATAAACAGCTTAATGGCACTGACATTCGACCACGTGTCTGTTCGACAAGACCTCGCTACTTATGTCTTAAGGAACCGATGGGACGCCAGAATTCGTTTAGCACTTACGAATAACATTCAAGAGCTTCTTCCTAACAACAAGCTTTCTCAGGAACAATTGATAACAAAATACATAACCGAGCAATTTAACGAGTCGTTCTGGGGAGGAGAAGACATCATAATCGCCGCGTCCGAATTCTATCTCGTAAATGTCCATGTACACATAAATAACGTGAACATACTGGTGTATTCACCTGCCGGAGATTCAGTGCCCGGTAACATACATATCCTCTACAAGGATTAAAATTATGATAGCTGGATCAACGACGATCAAGACAACAATAACATGCAAGGGCAGTCCATAAAACCCCGATTCCAGAACAGCCCCCAATTAGCTAGCTCATTAACACAGTGTGTACAAGTAGCATCAACATTACATACACCGACATCAGGGGAAGTCGCGGACGACACTGGATACACAATACTTAGAAACCCGCCTTCTTCCGTTAGTAGATACGCCTGCCCAGAACTACGTATTGCAACTTGGAACGTCCGCGGGGCCTCAAAACCGACCAAAAAAGATAGAATAGATGCAGAAGTTTCAAACAGGGGTATCCACATAGGTTGCCTACAAGAAACAGGGATGAACTTAGGAATATACAACTCCACCCACTACAGATGGCATCTATCTGGAAACGTGGGTAAAGCACATAGGGGACTTGCAATTGTAATCTGAAAGGATGCCCTAATTGAAATTCTGAACATTAAAAATGACACCGACGCGATGTCAATCACTCTTAAAGTTGGTAGGGGAAGCGACAAATCTGCTCCTTTGTATATAATTAACTCCCACATCAACAGCTGTACCTCTAAAGCAACAAGATCATTCACAGGTTTACTAAATTTGATTAGACAAAAACCAAGGAAATGTACTCTAATAATCCTAGGCGACTTCAACGCCCACATTGGTAGACTAGATACACAAAGTTTCCAACGCAAAGGGCTGATTGAACAAAATTTATATCATGAATATTCTAACTACAACGGGGAAATGTTAATGGATATAGTCAATAGGGAAAATCTGAAAATAGAAACAACAAAAGCGAGGACATCATGCAGGATCACATGGTCAAAAGGCACACAGAAATCCCAATTGGATCACATTATTACACCGCAGGCAACAGGAAAACTCTTTATTTTCATTAAAGCTGAATGGTCCGGTAGAAATACCTCCGACCATAAAATAATCTGGGGACAGCTACAAATAAGTAAAATTTTTAATAAAGCGGAAAACACCAAACACAATACACAAAATAAACAGACAATAATTAAGCTCAACGATTTCAACCACAAACAATGCTACTATGCCGCTCTCAACATCAAATCCACCAAAGAGAAATACCAAGCGTGCACAACAAAAAAACTGGAAAACATAGGTATCAAGTCAACGGATAAAGGCAGCGACATACCATGGAACACCATAACGGGAGTATTAAGAGAGGCAGCCCAGGAAACTTTAACTTTTCAGCCGAGTCACTCGAGGGAGCATCGTATAGCGCTTGCTAACCTCCAAAAGGCTAAATTCTTACAAAGTAGACAACCCGATAACCCGAATAGACATTATCGTGTTAAAAAATGCCAGGAAACGCTTCAAAAGGCGCTTCATCAAGAAGAAAAAAAACAATGCAGAGCCTTCTTTACCGGACTGGGAAAAAAACACCCTTCAAAACGCATGCAGGTACTTTATTCATTTTACAGGAGAAACAAAACGCCGGAAGCGAAATGCGTACATACCAATGTCTAAATGGGAGCAGATTCTAAAAAACTCTGAAGGCCTACCTATACCAACGGTTAGCGTAACAAAGCCATTAACCGACACACCAAATAAAGGACCCACGGTGGATGAAGTGATGGGAATCATTAACGGCATGCGTTTACGGGACAGTCCCAGGAGCAGACCAAGTGGTAATCGAGCTCTACAAAGCGATGCCACAAATATTACAGGAAGTCGTCACCAAACATATGAACAAAGCCTGGACACAGAATGTAGCACCCGAAACGAGGCTAGAAACAGTGCAGGTACCAATTCCGAAAAAAACTGACCCTAAAGATACTAACGACTATCGCCGAATATCAGTTTGCAACACGGGTTACAGGATTTACGCCTCCTACGTACTAAAAAAATTAGACGTAATAATAAAAGAATTAATTAGGCAATTATCAAGCAGCCTTTTTAAACAATAGATCTACAGACGACCACATATTTACGATGAAAAGGGTACTGGACGAAGAATGGCGGGAAGGAAAAAGAATTTATGTACTCGCTCTGGACATAGAAAAAGCCTTCGACAATGTAGACCTTCAAGCATTACGCGACATTTTAATACAACGGACGAACATAACATTAACCAACAGGATAATCAAGGTTTGCATGAATGAAAGAACACACATTAAATGGTGTGGCCAGCAAAGTAGGCGGATCATCAAAGGAAAGGGGGTCAAACAAGGTTGCCCGTTATCCCCTCGACTTTTTACACTGGTAATAGATGAGGTCCTCAGAACCCTCGAAGAAGAAACCCAACTAATCAAACTAGACCAAGATCGTGGAATCTCACTCCCCCTGGTGCTATCATTCGCGGATGATCTCATTTTCATTACAGATGACCTGGAAGGGCTAGAAGGAATTGTATACCACATTAAACCCCTACTAGCTAGTGTCGGCCTACAAATTAATGAAACAAAAACAAAAATACTGATTAGAGACCCTTTAGCTACACGGAAAATGTCCCACGTGTCAATGAATGGATTAAGTCTACCTACAGTCGATGAAATTAAATACCTAGGCAGATACATTACATCTACATTAGACAGGAGAAGCACAATCAGAAAACGATGTGAGCAGGCCACTAGAAACGCAAAGTCACTATTACCATTCATAGATAACTCAAAGATGGACTGGCAACTAGCCAGGCTCATGTATAGAATGGTGATTGTACCGTGTATGATACACGGTTTGAAGGTATCGACAATTACCAAAGCTAACAGTTCTAGACTGAGAAAATATGAGAGAGTTATCATGAGGGACTTGATTAGTCACGCTAGAAACAAACCAAGATCAAAGAAAATGCACGAAATCTTAGACGGAAAGACGGTAACCAAACGCATCAAGAACCACAGGATATGCTATCTCGCACATGTTCACAGACGCGGCAACCCACACCTATTATATGCAGCATTACAGTACAAGGCCAAATCCAAGAAAATAGGCGACCTATTTACACTTGGAACGACAACCTAAAACAGGACATGGCGCGTTTCGACAAGGAAATCGACTTCTGGATGGACGTGGCTGGAGACCGAAACAAGATCAAGAAAGCAGCCAGCGAGATATACAAGAAACCTGAAACGGACAGCAGCGAGTTTTCGGATGAAGACACAGTAAACAGCAAATTGTAGCATAGCACAGCAAGGAGTTAGAAAAGAGCCGAGAACGAAGCGTATCTCCGCCAATGGATTCAACGGTGAAGATTGAACGGAGCCAACTGGCGGCGACGTCGTAAAAAGATGCCCCTCCTTAGATAACTATTACCCGTCTCTCCACTAGTCCATTGCTTACTCAAGGATGCATATCCGGTAGGCTCGCAAATCCTTCCTTATCCCGAAGGGCACACTCTTCCCTACCATTACCCGCGCCCCCCGGTCTACTTCAGGATATGCAATGGCTGCTGAAACCCCATGAACCATGAGGCTTCAGGGGCTAGTGCAAATCCTGGGGTTCATTCGATTTATCGAGTCTGGTTAAGCCACGCTGGGGTCGGTGCATTTCATTCATTTATTCAAAATTCTTTTTTATTTTTAAGTAGGTACTTACTAGATTTTTTAACTTATAGTTAAGTGTAATTTCTTATCGATAAATAGTTCAGTAACTACCCATATGAGTGTACCGTTTTACATATCACAGTAAAGATTAGAAATAAAGAATTTTCTATACTTTATTATTATGCAAAAGTATAAAGTGTATTTATCGAAAATAAAGTAGGATACTTTATAATAAAGTATGGTTGGCAGCCCTAGATGCCACAGTCAATCAGAAACCATACAACACATAACCGGAGCATGCACAACCCTTACACAGACAGACTACAGTCACAGACACAACCAGGTTGCAAACACCACAAACTATACTATAAAATGATACACACAAAATGTACTACGATCGCGCCATACTTACAGATAGGACTATCCACTACAACAGACCAGACATAACGCTACAGGATAAAATTAGAAAAATCAGTTACCTTATAGACATTGCAGTTCCCAATACTCATAATTTACAAAAAAACCATATCTGTTAAAATACGCAAATATGCTGAACTTAAAGAAGAAGTCACAAGAATCTGGAGGCAAGAAAAAGTGTACATTATCCCTATAGTTCGCTCCACAACTGGTGTTATCCCCAACCATCTTCTCCGTAGCCTTAAACTAATAGATTTAGAAGAATCCGTTTATATTAACATACAGAAACTGCCATCTTAAAAACCTGCAGAGTAGTTGGGAAATTCATGCAGTTAGACGAAGAAAACACGCCTTCATCTCAAAATATACACACCACACGCTGCATTTACTTGGTTTTGGCCCGTAAATGTAGCTAAAACCAGCCTAAGAGCTGAGGAAAAGAACACTCCCAATAATAATAATACCATTTATTTAAGGCAACACATGCCCATAGAAAAATACCGTAAGCTAGACATACATATTTTTTCAACACACTTGCTTGTAAAGTGGCTCTTATGGAACCGCTTTTAGGTTCATAATGCAGTGTATTATGGAAGCGTGCTTTTTACTTTATATTACCGCACTAGTGCGGTAATGTGCGCCACAGATAACTATTTACTAGTTGGAGTAATGACATGGCAGTATGGAATTAGTAAGTACTATCATGGCAGCATGGAATTTGTATCCAATAGAATATTTTTATCAAAGACAAGCGCTCAAAAGCAAGTTTTTATTTAAAAAAACAGAACCTTAAGCAAAAAAAAATCCCATGCATGCCCATGGGATTTTTTTTTACCATAACTAAACATCAGTGGGATACTATACTGTTAGGTATTTATGCGGAAGGACGGTGACAGTCGTCAATCAAACTCGCTGGTCTGTTGCACACTGCTTTAATCCTTTTAAATCCTTACAAGCTACCCCCGGCGCGAGGAGGGGCGGGGCGCAGCCCGCTCGCCTACATAGCACTCACACACATACATAACATCCCTTCCCCTTAAACTAGGCAATACTCTTATCCTATTTATTTCTAAATCTACACTTAAAAGTATGGTCGTTTCCTATTGATCGACATCATCATCACTGACGTACTGCGCCGGCGTAGGTGTCGAGAAGGTCGGACTAATTTCCTGTCGCCTGTGATTTACCGTGACGCGCGGTGGAGTCGCCGGAGTTCCCGGTCCAGGATCCGTTACAGACCCTCCTCCCTCTCCAGGCTTCGTGGCGGGCTCAGGGTGATTGGTGACCAGCGATGCTAAATCAGGTACCACGTCTGGGTCCCAGTCCTGGTCGATGTTTGATGATGAGTGTAGTCTTGTCCTTATTTGGTCGATATGTCTGGTGACTTCGCATCCCAAATGTGGCACATACACCACATACATTATATTGCCGATTTCTTTTCTTATTATTCCTTGTATCCAACTGTGTTTTTTATTATAAGTGTTTTTGGTTATCCATACATTCTGGTTTTCTGTAAAGTCTATTCGGTGTTTTCCATGGTAATATTTAGCCCGTAAGGACTGATTGCGGGCGACGGTTTGAGTTAGGTCTGTGGACGAAGGTGAAGGCGCGGTCGGATTCAACAGATCCAGGCGCGAGCGCAACGCACGCCCGAATACTATCTCCGCGGGTGTTTTATCAGTGGTGCTATTTTTAGAGTTCCTATAGTCGAATAAAAATTTTGCAATTTTTCCTTGGATTGATATTTTATTACAACCTTCCAAAATTATTGCCTTCAGTCCCTTTTTCACAATTTTCACAAAACTCTCGGCTTGCCCATTACTGGCCGGATGGTATACAGGAGACAGGACATGATCGATACCGTTAAGTCTGCAAAAATCCCTAAATTCCAATGAAGTAAAAGATGTACCGTTGTCACTCACCAACGTGTGTGGAACCCCAAACCGCGACATAAAATCATGTAATTTACTTATAACCGCCTTTGAATTATAAGTTGAGGACATATCGTAACATTACACCCATTTAATATAAACGTCTACAATAATTAAAAACATGTAACCGTGGAACGGGCCCAAGAAATCTATGTGAATTCGGTAAAAAGGGTGCGGCGGCAATGGCCATGGGGCGAGAGGGGCGTGTGGGGGCGCGGGGCGCAGCGCACAGCACACTCCACAAGCACCCGCTACTCGCTCCAGTGCTGCGTCTACGCCAGGAAACCACAGCCGCTTGCGAGCCTCTGCCTTCATCTTCACTATCCCGAAATGCGAACTATGTAATTCCCTACATACTTTTTCTTGCAAGGATGAGGGAATAACGACTTTATGTCCACGCATTAAGATATCCTTTTCGTATGTTAACTGTGTACGACAATTGTAAAATGGTTTTATGCCTGCGTCATTAACTTTCCTTGGCCAGCCGTTTAAAATATAATGCTTGATAGTGGCCAAATGAGTGTCGCGAGCCGTCTCGCGACGCATATCGTTTAATGTCACCGGTAGGTCTCCCTCTACTACAAAGTTGACGTACGTGGCGCGATCCTCGCAGTCCACGAGTTCATCTGGCGGCGGCGCCTTCACCCCGTTCTCTCCGCACGCCCGAGATAAATAGTCCGCGCTGTTATGCTTGCTGCTTATGTACTCAATGTTATAGTTATACGCAGCTAGAAATATAGCATATCTCTGCAGGCGGTTGGCGGACACTTTGGGAATGCCTTTGTGGGGCCCGAATATAGCTAGCAGAGGTTTATGGTCCGTTCGTAGCACGAAGGGCTCGGACCGACCATGTAGGTACTGATGGTATCGTCTAACCCCAAAAATTATCGCCGTTGCTTCCTTTTGGATTTGCGCGTAATTTTTTTCCGCCGACGACAGCGTCCGGGAAGCGTATGATATTGGCCTCTCTAACCCTTCAACACCTACTTGAGATAGTACAGCTCCTAACCCCGTTGGTGACGCGTCTACAGTTAATATTAACTTAGCGTCCGGGTCGAAATGCGGTAATGTCTTATCGGATGCTAAAATGTTCTTTATTCGGATAAACGCGTCATCGTGATTGCGAGTCCATTCCCACTTTGTATTTTTGTTTAATAAATTATATAATGGACTTAATACGGATGACGCGTCCGGCACAAAGTTCCGGTAATAATTAGTTAGACCTAGAAACGACTGTAACTGTAACACGTTTGTTGGCTTAGGAGATTGTAAAATAGCTTTGACTTTCTCGGGTGACTCCATGATGATCTATGACGTGACAAAGATACGAAATTTCGTTTAAAAAAATAAACACATTTACTTATCTGAACTGTTAATTCGGCGTCATCTAAGCGTTGTAAAACCGTGATGAGTCTCTGCCTATGCTGATCTTTATTTGCACCCGTTATTAAGATATCATCTAATAAAAATATGATTCTGTCAATAACCGATAGCAAACATTCCATTGCGCGCTGGAAAATAGCGGGCGCGCTGGCCAACCCAAATACTAATCGAGTAAAATTAAAAAGTCCGCAATGCGTATTAATGCAGGTTAACCTCTGTGATTCCTCATTTAAAATAAATTGGTTATATGCCATTGACAAATCAATTTTACTAAAGTGTACGCCCCCGTGTAACTTGGCCAACAAATCGTGTACCGTCGGCAAGGGATATTGGTCGATTATTAGTTGTTTATTGATTGTTACTGAGTAATCTGCACATAATCTGATGCTACTGTTCTTTTTCAAAACAGGATCAATTGGTGATCGAGTGTTCCACGGGCTTTAAAATGCCTAGTGACAATAATCGGTCGAGCTCCTTGTCTATCAATTCTTTTACCGCGTACGGTACCGGTCTTGCTTTAAAAAAAATTGGTTTAGCGTCTGATTTTAAATGTAAATCAATTTTATGCTTATTAAACAATCCGAGGTTGCCTGAGAAAACTTTAGTGAACATGTTTAAGAGTTGCTGGTCAATATTGGCATGGTTAGTAGACTCGCATGCAGCTTGCGTTTAGTCGAGCACGGCATGTACAGGTACACGTGCAGGCGCCAGCTCAAGGTCAAACTCACAAATGAAGTCGCGTCCAAGTAGCGGCGGTCCGCTTGCACGCACTACGTACACATCCATAGTATGCGTTCGGCCCAGATACGATATAGGCAGACAAACAACTCCAATCATTTCAATATTTTCCCCCGTATAGCTAAATAACTTTTTATTGGTGACTGACAATGGTAATCGTTTAAAATTTGAGTTGTAGGTTTTCTCTGAGATTACGCTTACTGCTGAACCGCTATCGATTTCGAACTCCAAAACTATACCACTGATCATTACACGCTCTGTCATTGGTTTCCCCTTCACGCACCGAATATTGTAAAAACACTCACCGTCGTCGCCTCCGTCGTCCACAGTACCTTCCTTCACGAACTTTACTTTGCCCTCGTTTGGGCACATTTTTCGCAAATGGCCCTTATCACCGCACTTTTTACACTTATAGGTTTTATAACGACACTGATTTGCTTTATGACTAGTGAAACCACACACGCTGCACTTTTCCTTTTTGGAAATATTGAAGACGCCGTCCGGGCCCGCTGCGCCGAGGCCGCTAGTGCCCGATGCTGCCAGCGACGAGGCATCGCGCGCGCAGCGCATGCTCTCCGCCAAGTCGATGGCCTTTGCGAGGGTCAGCTCCGCTGATCTTGCATGAAAAGTTTGTCCCGCTCTCGTCCTGCCGCCATGCCCATGATAAATTGATCTAGCAAGGCCTCCTCCAAATTCTTGAAAGCACAGTGAGTTGCTAATCCACTTAGCCTGGCCGCCCATTGCGTGTGCGTTTCTCCTGATCGCTGTGTTGCCGAATAGTAGATTGACTTCTCTGCAAACCCGAACCTTTTTGGTGTGAAGTGTTCGTCGAGGAGTTTTACTATTTCCTCGTAACGTAATTCTTCCACCTTGTTGGGTAACGCCAGGTCACTAGCAAGCTTGAATGTTGATTCACATATTGACGTTAACAATATCGCCCTCCGTTTGATCGTTGCTTTGTCCGTTTCTGGGATAACGTCGTTCGCGATAAACCACTGATTTAATCGCAACTTGTAACTATTCCACTCTTGCGACTGGTGATCGAAAGTGGAAAGAACCCCATATGTCGCTCCCGTAGACATTTTACTATAAATGTGAGTCCGCTCGTCGCCACGTGTTAGGTATTTATGCGGAAGGACGGTGACAGTCGTTAATCAAACTCGCTGGTCTGTTGCACACTGCTTTAATCCTTTTAAATCCTTACAAGCTACCCCCGGCGCGAGGAGAGGCGGGGCGCAGCCCGCTCGCATACATACTCGTAGCACTCACACACATACATAACATATACATTGAATTAGTATGAACTATCCTACTAATAAATGAGCATTCTCTATTTACACCCGAGCAGAGACTTGCGCTTTTTCCGGTGAGACCGCGGTTGGCACGCGCGCAGGCCACTTGACCCGCCCCGACGAACCGCGCTGGCCTGCCCGTGTGCCACCGCGTTCGCGCGGAAAGAATCTCTGTCATTCTGTTCTATTAAATAAGGGTTTATATCGTCTATGGTTATTTCAGTCTATATTGTTCACTACCCTAACCCCATTTGCGTATTATGTATTATTCTATTTTTATATAGGCTATTCAGGGGTATTACCAGTGCCTTTATTTACAACCGCGCGCTCATCGCTAGTGGAAAAAAAAACCAGCCACCATTTTCCATAAATATTTGTTAACTATTTTGTTGTGTGGTTAAAATCATTATTAAAAATGTCGATTTCACGTAGGGGAGAAGAGTGTAAATAATACTAAATAGATTTGACTCCACCATGGTAAGTTTAGTTACAGTAAAAATATTTTTTGTAATTTTTTTTCTTATTCAAATCTTATTTTTTTGTATAGGCTGTCTAACGGTTTTGCCAGTGCCTTTATTTACACCTATGGAAAAACAAAACCAGCCAGCGCGCCATTTTCCATAAATATTTGTTATCGTTTTCGTTGTGTGGTTAATTATTATCATACAATACAATATTTAAAGTATTGTCACCAACCGACATAGAAGTTTTTAAAAGAAACTCCGGATAGTCAGTACCTGGCAACAAAGGTCAGTTAAACTTTATAAATCTATCATCACTATAGTTACGTTATTGTAGCATAAGTTCTTACAACAAGTCTGTATTTTTCCTCGCAAGTGTGTTGAAAAAGGTCGTATGAAATGCGTGTGCATTGATTATTACACTCTCGGCTGCCTTATCGCGCTCGTCTATGGCTCCCGCGAATAATATCGCCTCGACTGTAATATTCAATAGAGCACACTCGTATCACAATGTACTATTATGATCATACAAAATACAAAATACTTATTTCTGTACCAACTAGTTCATCATGGACATAAAACACGGCGCAAGTTCTTTTCTTGAACTTGGCTTTGACACGAACATATGGCAGCGTGTCTAGACTGGATAACCTAAATCTTCTTCTTCTAAATATTATATATAACTCAAAGGTGACTGACTGACTGACATAGTGATCTATCAACGCACAGCCCAAACCACTGGACGGATTGGGCTGAAATTTGGCATGCAGGTAAATGTTATGACGTAGGCATCCGCTAAGAAAGGATTTTGATTAATTCTACCCCCAAGGGGATAAAATAGGGGATGAAAGTTTGTATGAAACTTTGTCAATTTTAAACCGATCGGGCTGAGACTTTGCATGCATAAAGCTACTATGACGTAGGTATCCCCTAAGAAAGGATTTTGAGATGCAGGCTATATAAGATTAGTAACTTTTCAGTTTAAAATATACGAATTTCTGTATGCTAGCGCCATCTACACTGAGTTATTTTGGAGAGAACTTTGAATTAACCATTTTTGTGCATAGTGCATAGATAATATATCTAGCGGATTATATTTGACGACTAGCTTTTGCCCGCGGCTTCGCTCGCGTTAAGAAGTATTATTATTAATTAGGTATAGTTTTTGCGGCTTTACTTTTGTTCAGTGTGTGTAAAAAATTAGGATAAATTTTTGGGCTGTGCGTTGATAGATCGCTATGTCAGTCAGTCAGTCACCTTTGAGTTATATAAATATTTAGATTTTGGCTGTTCTTTTCGTTTGAGGGCGAAGAAAACGTCTATACTTCGATTGATACTGTGGTTAATACAGATGACGCTACTAATTTCCCTGTAGAATTTTTAAATTCATTGAAACCGCCAGGTTTTCCTTATCATAAGCTTATTCTGCGTGTGGGCGTTCCAATTATGTTGTTACAAATTTTAAAACCACCAAACCTTTGTAACTGTGCGAGACTGCAAGTGAAAGCGTTTCATCGCAATAAAGTGGGAGCCACTATATTAACTGGGTGTGCGAAAGGGGAAACTGTATTTGTACCACGAATCCCATTAATACCTAATGATATCCCGTTCGAATTTAAACGATTACAGTTTCCCCTAAAAGTCTGCTTTGCCATGACAATAAACAAGTCTCAGGGGCAAACTCTCAAATTTGCGGCTATTGACTTGAGAGAACATTGCTTCTCTCATGGACAGTTTTATGTTGCTTGCTCACGAGTAAGTTCACCCAATAGCTTCATAGTTTTAGCGCCTAATGACAGATTAGTTAAGAATATTGTGTACTAAGAAGTTTTGTAGACCCTAATTATTTACACACGCTAAACAAAAGTAAAGCCGCAAAAACTATACTTAATTAATAATAATACTTCTTAACGCGAGCGAAGCCGCAGGCAATAATATTATAAATGCGAAAGTAACTCTGTTTGTCTGTCTGTCTGTCTGTAGCGCTTTTACGCCAAAACTACTGAACCGATTTAAATGATATTTGGTACACAGATAGTCTAGAGCCTGAGAAAGGACATAGGCTACTGTTTATCGACATACCACGCGGGCGAAGCCGCGGGCGGAAGCTAGTGGTGAATAAAATAATACTGTTTGTAATGCGTTTCATCAAATAGTTCCATAACCGTTGTTGGTTCCACTGTTAAAAACGGACCTAAGTATTAGGTAGCGCCGAAGCGGCGTAGCCTTAGATTATACAATGTCAATCTAAGGGCGTAGCGTATTCGTATTGGTCCTAGAACAGGTAGCCAATATTACGGCATAGGAACTAGTGCGTTTCATCTCATAGCTCCTATGCCGTATGGTTGGCTCTACTGTTAAACTTTAAAAAAACCGGCCAATTGCATGTCGGACCACGCACAATGAAGGGTTCCGTAGTTAGGATGAATTTATCCAACAAACTTCACATTGTTGTTGAAAAACTTGTTCTCCCATACATGCAACTGCAAATTTAAGTTAGTCGATTATTACTCGGCAGCTTGTGGAGCCTACTTAGCTATGACAGTTTTCCTTTTAATTTCGTTATACGTATATACTACTGCCGTGAATTTTTCACATATCCAAAACCAACCATGTAGCTGGCAGGGGGGGGACACTCGACTCTAACAAAAATAAGCACTTCAAAACTTAATATTTCGCAAACGGATCCCTGAATCCAAAAATGGTTTTCATAAACTCACATTATTTTTAAACGACCGATTGACGAGAAAAAAATACATCCCCACTTTAGGTGTAGAGTAGGTACCCTAAAAAAAATATTTTTTACGATTTTGTTTTACCACTTCTTCGGCGTAATTTATATGTATACCCATACCAATCTTTCTAGCACTAAGAGTCTCTGACCTAACCCGCGGACAGACGGATAGACAGACAGACGGGACATGGCGAAACTATAAGGGTTCCTTGTTGACTACGGAACCCTAAAAACGGATTTATTAGGTAGCGTATTCTTGTTCGTCCTACAACAGGGGAGCCTACATTACGGCATAGGAACTATTTGATGAAACGCAATATAGAATTATCACTTTCAAAAAAAGAAAATGATCGCTATGACCACCTTATGAAGGTAGAGTAGTAGCTGCAATTATAGTTTGTGACAAGGTGACAACAAAAGAGTGTTAGTAACGCTTATTACAAAGCAAGTTTATAAGAGCAATGTATGAGGTTAAACGCGTAGAGCAGCGATTATTATCCCTACAATACAGACCAAAGCTTCTGTGTTTATAGCTTTGAGCGAATCTTACGATATAGTCGTAAGATTCGCTCAAAGCTATAATATAAGCATCCATATAAGAAATTAACATTTACATTAACTTCAAAAGTTCAAAGCAAGCTACCACAAACTTTCGGAGCGCTGATGGTTGCACAAAAGGAGCAATTAACGCTACTAGCTCTACAATGGTGTTCATTAAATCTTTTACAACACCAAACTCCTAAAGAGTTACAAAACTCCCTTGTATAATTTAGGGCTGAATAGTAGGGATATTTCTCCCCATTAATAGAATGTATAGTGTCAAGTATAGCCTGCATATTATTTAAGGTTGAATTACTGAGTTCGTTACCACTTTAGTACCCCTAATTGGGCACGTGTGCGGTCATGTAAGCATAAAATGGCGTCGCAACTGATTTTTTCAACAAATCAACTAATGTTTTTTTATATCGTTGTTAAATGAATTATGAATGATATTCCCTTATTAAAAAAAAACCATACATTGTGCTTAAGAAAATAAATACCGGAGTTGAGTGCAAAAATTTTTAGAAGCTAATTAAAATATCCTTGAAACCTTAAAACGCCACTAGGCCGGCGCTGTGCCGCTGTCTGGCATGTGGTGTTCTGTGTTCACCGGCTGGTCTGTGACAGGCGCGGCGCGCCCTCGGCGATTTCGGCGTGCCCATCGCGATCGTGCTGATGGTGGGATTGTCGTGTGCCGTGCCCGTGTGGACGGAGACGCTGCGCGTGCCTGAGGGGCTCAGCCCCACGTCGCAGCGCTCGTGGTTTGTGCCGCTCAACGATGGGCTCAGCACCATCCCCGCCTGGGCCGCCTTTGCCATGGGGCTGCCCGCACTCATGGTCTACATCATTGTCTTCATGGAGACGCACATCGCTGAGTAAGAGGATTGTCATCGTACTATGTTGTTCTAAGCGACTGCACTCGTAATCCCCATGAGTACTCATGCGAAAATATTGTGAATTGTCTGTTATAATTAGTAAATATTTATTGTAATGAGCGTACAAGTACTAGTTAGCTGAGCCCATTAAATTATTTAATGCATAGCGAATGAAAGTAACTGCAATAAATATTTATGTAGAATACATAATAAATAATTGTGGTGATGCGAGTAGAGCAGTGACTTGGGTATTGACAAGTGTATGGCGCAGGCTGATCATCGACAAGCCGGAGCGCAAGCTGAAGAAGGGCAGCGGCTTCCACATGGACATCGTGATCATGTCGTCCGTGAACGCCATGTGCGGACTATTCGGCGCGCCGTGGCAGTGCGTGGCCACTGTGCGCTCCGTCAGCCACGTGGCCGCGCTCACCATCATGTCCACCACGCACGCGCCCGGTGACAAGCCGCACATCGTCGAGGTTAAAGGTCTGATTTCACCGACAATAATATTGCAACATACTTTATGGAGTTTGCTTTTACCCCTGAACACACATCATCATCATCAACCTCGAAAATCAAAATTCGAAAAATATGTAGGTACGTATACAGTACGTTAACTAACAAAGGGCGTTCCCATTAACCCGCAATAGTATAGCGTCCTCATACGCTACAAAAATATTAACACAAAAAAAAATTGTTGTGAAAATATTCACAAAAATATTAAATAAGCAGGCTAGATTGTGCGTTTGTGAGCCACTGCTGCAAAGTATCGGCTGAGCCTGTCACATTGCAGCAGTGATGTCATAAATGATTTCTGTGTTGTTGTTAATGTTTTACTAACATAATTATTTTACTAACATTAGGTATGAGTCCTGTTGCTTGATTTAAATGAATACATAAATAAATTGATCAAATCAAATCATGTAATTGCCTGAAATCAAATCAAATCATTTATTTCATTGCAATCATTTATTTATAGTACATAGGTGTTTTTATAATAAAGTTCTCCATATTTTACCGTCACGTGGGCATGCAAAGGTTTACAATTAAAAATAAAACAAAATCGAAAAATATGTGGCAGAATAATGAAAATTCAAATTCAATCTATTATATATGTATATATATAAAATATATTTAAATATAATAAAAATTTAACGGGCGACAACAAAAAAAAAAAGTAATGTCAAAGGGAAACAAAAACTCTCTATACACGCCCACTTGTATTTCAACGTGGAAAGACAAGTGTGCGTGTACAGTGTTTCTTTTCCGTATCAATTTAATATTATAAAGTTGGAAAAACGCTAGGCAATATGATGATGATGAATTGAACCAGGGCAATAATAATAATATTATCAGGGATATAAATGGGACTGGGCAGGACACGTCTGCCGCATGCCGGACAAACTGTGGGCCCAAATAGCACAGAACTGGTGCCCTGAGACAGTGAGACGGGGTTGCGGCAGACCACGTGGGAGATGGCGGGACGAGCTGGATAGGTTCCATCAAAACTGGAAAGAGGATGCACGGGCTCGCGAAAGATGGAAAGAGTGGAGGGAGGCCATTGCCCAGCAGTGGGACAGCGTAGGCTAAGAAAAGCATAAATAATAATTATTTTAAAATTCAAATGACTTTTCCAGGCAATGACTTGAAACTGACTGTCCCTTTTACCTATCATAAAATGAAAGAAAAAACGGAACGGTTATCAGGTTAAACCAATGGGTTAAACATACTGATGTTCCGTCGTTGAATGAATTTTGTCTTGATTTATTTACTCTGCGTAAATTTTTGTGCGATGAAGCTTTAGGGACAAGGACAGGTGTTCGTATCATCGCATGTAGTGACGTGCACGCTCACGTTACAGAGCAGCGGTTGACGGCGCTGCTGGTGGCTCTGCTGGTGGGCGTGTCGGTGCTGGCGGCGCGGTGGCTGCGCCTGGTGCCTATGGCCGTGCTGTTCGGCGTGTTCCTATACATGGGCATCTCCGCGCTCGGCGGCATCCAGTTCTGGGACCGCTGCATCCTGCTGTTCAAGCCCGTCAAGCATCACCCGCAAGTTCCTTACGTCAGGCGGGTTCGTATTCACTGGCCGCACTTTTTCAAAGCCCACTGGGCCCTATCTATTGTGTATCCGGACATCGGTCATGGAGTGTTTGTGCGCAGGTGCCGACGTTGAAGATGCACATGTTCACATTGATCCAGGCGGCCGGGTTGGCGGTGCTGTACGCCGTCAAGTCATCGCGTTTCTCGCTTGCGATGCCCTTCTTCCTGGTTATGATGGTGCCGCTGCGCATGTCACTGGCTTACGTGTTCACGCCGCTGCAGCTCAGAGCGGTAATTTCACAACCACATATTTTGTGCTTTCTGTTTCCGAGAATGTGGCACCTTGGCAAGTACCTTATTTTAAACTATGAATGTAAAATTGGCAGTTGGATGGCGCCCAGAAAGATATCGACAAGGACGACGAGCCAGACTTCTACGAGGAGGCGCCGCTGCCCGGCTAGAGTGCCCGCCCCACCACCGGCCTGACGCGTCGCGCTGTGACGTCACTCTCTTGGCAAGCCGGCCACGCGTTACCTGGACTGGGAACCGTATTGCCGTGACGTAGTCTTGATCATAACTTCTTTGGCTCTAAACTGTAAAGAATCTATTCGTTCATTTGAAACCTTTGAACTACAGTTAAATAATTTAAGGTTCAACTTTACTTAGTTTCCTTATATAATGTTGCATCCATTTCACACTAGATAGTTTACAGTGAGTAGGACAGATTACTTTGACATAGTGGGTCAATAATTTATCCACATACGCTTGAGGTAGTTTCTTAAAGTTTAGCTCTTTAAATGAAACAACTGACAGCAATGACCTTCTTGCGCGCGAGTTTGTATTGTACCACTGCCGCCGCGCCGGCCGCCCCAATCGGCCATCGCTCCTCGCCTCTGGTTTCGTGCCCGCAGCTTGTAATACCTACTACAAATTTTTAAATTATTGTACTGAATTAGGAACAGCGGTGAGAAGCAGTGGCCGAGCGAGATTCGCCGCGCGTCGCCACCGCCCCTCTCAGCCACCGTCCCGCTCGGCCACCACTCCTCGCCACTGGTTTCTTGCGCGCGATTTAATGGGCGACCGAGAAATATTTAAAAAAAATAGGTACCTAGGTACCGTATCTTAAAGTTTTTGCGGTTTGGGCTCCGCTCGCTCTTTGTCTCTTGCCCCTAATTGCCTAAGTGTATCATCTCGCCCTTTTGAATAATAGAAACCCCAAATCGCCCCCGATTGTAAGTATCTAAGTTAAAAGTACTGTCAGCACTCAAATTTTTATGTAATTTATATAAAAATCGAAAACGTTCCGTGTCTGTACTTGCATTAAAGGTTTTTGCAAAAATAGTCCAGTACTATTTTTGCAAAAACGAAAAAAAGTATAGGAAGATAAAAATATTTTCTTTAAATTTTTATCTGTTTTTCGGTTTATTTGTTTCTTTTGTGAGCGCATCACGTAAAAGCCACTATTGGATGCAAAATTGAATTAGGTACTGAAAGTTAAGAAGCCTTATTGTAAGTAACATTTACTTTTTATTTCAGTAAAATCGACCTGCAAAATCAAAAGATATGGATTTAGCACTTATGTTTTTGTTTTCTGTAGTACATACGGCTACACATCAAGCTATAAATTTCCAATTTAAGCTGACCTCACATTATACGGAAATCATGTGTAATGCGAGATCAGCATAAACTGGAAATTTATAGCTTGATTGCAGCCGTGTGTACGTGTATTCTTGATGGTACTCTCTAGTGTGAGTTTCTTTTACTAGGCTTGCATTCACGATAATATTAACTAATATGATTTCAAATAGTTATAACAAAAAAAAAGTACTAGGATTGCATGAATTCACGTTTAGATTATTTTAAGTACCTACATCAAAATACAAAAATAATGATATCTATAAATAAATAGTACATTGTGATACGAGTGTGCTCTATTGGATATTAGTCGAGGCGGTATTATTCGTGCGAGCCGCAGGCGAGCGCGATAAGGTAGCCGAGAGTGTAATAATCAATGCACACGCGTTTCATACGCCGTTTTTCAACACACTTGCGAGGAAAAAAACAGACTTGTTGTAAGAACATATGCTACAATAACGTAACTATAGTGATGATAGATTTATAAAGTTTAACTGACCTTTGTTGCCAGGTACTGACTATCCGGAGTTCCTTTAAAAACTTCTATGTCGGTTGGTGGCAATATTTTAAATTTTGTATTGTATGATAATAATTAACCACACAACGAAAACGATAATAAATATTTATGGAAAATGACGCACTAGTTTTGTTTTTCCATAGGTGTAAATAAGGGCACTGGCAAAACAGTTAGAGAGCCTATACAAAAAAAAAATTGAATAAGAAACAAAATTACAAACAAAAAAATACTTTAGCTAAACGTACCATGATGGAGTCAAATCTATTTATTATTATTTACGCTCTTCTTCCCTACGTGAAATCGACATTTTTAATAATGATTTTAACCACACAACAAAAAAGTTAACAAATATTTATGGAAAATGGCGGCTGATTTTGTTTTTTCCGCTAGCAATGAACACGCGGGCGTAAATAAAGGCACTGGTAATAACTCTGAACAGCCTATATAAAAATATAATAATGTTTATAATACAAAATACGCAAATGGGGTAAGGGTAGTGAACAATTTAGACTGAAATAGCCACAGACGATATAAACCCTTATTTAATAGTACAGAATGACAGAGATTCTTTCCGCGCGAACGCGGTGGCACACGGGCAGGCCAGCGCGGTTCGTCGGGGCGGGTCAAGTGGCCTGCGCGCGTGCCAACCGCGGTCTCACCGGAAAAAGCGCAAGTCTCTGCTCGGGTGTAAATAGAGAATGCTCATTTATTAGTAGGATAGTTCATACTAATCCAATGTATAGTATCCCAGTGACGTTTAGTAATGATAAAAAAAAATCCCATGGGTATGCATGGGATTTTTTTTTGCTCATGGTTCTTTTTTTTAATAAAAACTTGCTTTTGAGCTTTTGTCTTTGGTTAAAAGCTTCACCAAAAACAATTTCTATTGGATACAAATTCCATGCTGCCATGATAGTACATACTAATTCCATACTGCCATGTCATTACTCCAACTCGTAAATAGTAATCTGTGGCGCACATTACCGCACTAGTGCGGTAATATAAAGTAAAAAGCATTCTTCCATAATACACTGCATTATGAACCTAAAAGCGGTTCAATAAGAGCCACTTTACGAGCAAGTGTGTTGAAAAATCAAATGTCGCTGTATGAAAGAAAGATAATCACTAGAGAATGGCGCGACCGATTTAGCTGACTTTTTTGTTGTATTCGTATCTGGACAAGGTTGAAATATTTTTTTTGATAATGCACCGGAAAAGTCGGATTTACACCCGGGCGACGCCGGGCACGAACAGTTGGTATTTATGAAATAAATAATTTTTTTTCTAGTTTTTTTATCTAAACCTAACAAAAAGTACTAGGCTTGCATGAATTCAAGATAGTATCCCAATAATAAGATATCGATGAAAGGCACACAATTAGTTTATAACAAACAAAAAGTACTAGGCTAGCATACCCAGGATTTTATAATATCTTTAATTATCCATATTTAAAAGAGTTCTTAGAGTGTCCGTTCTTCTCCATAGAGATCTACGTTTTGGAATGGGCAACTATCTTCAACTTTCTGACTAACTAACTGACTCTTTGGCAATTCAAAAGTGCCTGTAAATGGTTTAATTGAAATAAGTAAATGCTTTGAGTTTGAGTTTAAATTCAGGTTTAGTTACACTTGGAGATAAGTTCTAAACTATTTAACAAATATCGCAAAACGCATCCTTTCCATAACACGAACTTAGAAAGAGAAAGAATTATAACGGGTGTAAAAAGACGCGCAAGTCACTTGATATTTCTGTTATTGTGATATTTTTTTGTTCTGGAACATACCTGGGAACCTTCTGGTTACGGAGATATTGAAGGTCAAAGTTCCAACTTTTTCAGACGTTTTTAAAGAAAGCAAGTTTTAAATGTTATAACTTTATTTTAAACTAGCTTTTACCCGCGGCTTCGCCCGCGTAGATGTCGGAAATTATCCCCAAAGGACTTAGGAAGGAAGGGTTACTACCGGGATAAAAGTATCCTATGTCCTATTATAACCCACGTGGTCTGTCTAGGCGACCTAGGCGTTACGGTGTAAAAGTAACAGACATGAGACAGCCAGTAACTTTAATATTAGTGATAGTCCCTATTTATATTCTCAATACTCAATACCTTTATTGCTTTACCATAATGTGTACTTAAGTGGTAACTATATAATGTAAGTCATTATGGACCCTGTAGGGCACCGCAAAAGGGTAGGAGAGAGGATATTGTGGTGATAGTGTGAATAGTATAGACAGCAGTATGAAACTGTCGGAAAGATGAATGAAACAGCTACTTATGGCATATTGTATAGACGATGGAATCTGAGGCGAAAGCTTTAGGGTAGCCCGCAAAATTCAAATTGTTGTTTTTTTAATTTTTTTGCTATTTGCAGGTCAGTATCAAACTTTATATTGATCTATTATGATTCGCAGTTGTATCAAATATTTATTTTCAACACACGTGCTCGTAAAGTGGCTCTTATTGAACCGGTTTAAGGTTCATAATGCAGTGTATTATGAAAGCGTGCTTTATACTTTACATTACCGCACTAGTACGGAAATGTGCGCCACAGATAGCTATTTACTAGTCGGAGTAAAGACATGGTAGTAGGTATGGAATTAGTAAGTACTATCATGGCAACATCAAATACCATGTTACCATTATAGTATTTATTAATTCCATACCTACTATACATACATAGAAATTGACTTTGGTGAAACTTTTTAATACCATAGGCAAAATCATGGTCGTTTAGTTAAGAAATAAAAAATCTCATTGGCAGGTCAGTGGGATATTATAATTACATAGAATTAGTAAGAACTATACTATAATATTAAATAAGCATTGTCTATATTCACAAGAGCAGAGTTGCGCTATTTTAATTAAATTTCATCAAAGAGACTTCATGCCAAAATGCCAACAAAAACTGTTCGGTATAATTTTGAGAATTGTACTTTTACTAATTGTTTCAATAATTAAAACATAAAAACATTATAAGTCTTTTTGCTCGCAAGTGTGTTGAAAAGCGTCCTATGAAACTGGCTCGCGCGATAAGGGAGCCGAGTGTGTGACCAACACAGCACTCTTGTATCATAATGTACTATATCACTATAATTTACATGCCTAAAAAAATTACCATAGGCAAACCAGGGGCGTTTAAGAGTAAACATTTTTTGTTGTTGTAAAATCTTTACTTAATTTGCTTATGCAAAACACTATATTGTGTTTATTAAATTTTACTACAGGCTGTCTAGAAGTTTTGCCAGTGCTTTTATTAACACCTATGGACAAAACAAAACCAGTGCGCCATTTTCCTTAAAGTTCTTATTGTTTTCGTTACGTGGTTAAATATGTATTATCAAAAATACGAAATTTAAAGTATTGTCACCAACAGACGTAGAAAAGTTTTTAAACGAAGCTCCGGATAGTTAGTACCTGGCAACAAAGGTCAGTTGAACTTTATAAATCTAAATGTGTCATCTCTATAGTTACGTTATTGTAGAATAATTAAGTTCTTATAACAAGTCTGTGTTTTTCCTCGCAAGTGTTTTGAAAAACGTCGTATGAAACGCGTGTGCATTGATCATTACACTCTCGGCTACCTTGTCGCGCTCGTCTGCGGCTCGCGCTTATAATACCGCCTCGACTGTAATATCCAATAGAGCACACTCGTATCACAATGTACTATTATAGAATCGTAATTATAAAACTCATAAATACAACTTTCCGAGTTCATTATAATCCTTTTGAATGTCTATTTCAAATCATGACATTTGAGGATTAATCTAACAAGAGTTGTATTCCTGTATCTAATGGTTATTACATATCTATTGTACTTACTAATATTATAAAGTTGAAGAGTTTGTTTGTTTATTTGTTTGAACGCTCTAATCTCAGGAATTACCGGTTGGAATTGAAAAATTTGGTTATAGGCTATATAACATCACGCTTCGACCAATAGGAGCGGAACATAAATAAAAAATGTTGCAAAACGGGAAAAATTATTCCTTTTTGAGAGCTTCCGTTGCGTGCGCTGCGTAAACGGTTTAAGTTACGCAAATATCGTGTATCATGGAATTGTTTCTCTTGTCCGTGGCAGCATATGCCTATCTTTTAAGATTGACTCACTATAAACTTTTTATGGTAATCAAATTTGTTCGAAATTAATGCATCATTTGCGAAGGAGTTTTATCAACATAATATTAAATTCTTATTCAAATAAATAGTTTTAACATCAAGGGTATTTATGTAGCAGTAAAAAACTTTTTAATTAATTCGAATCGGCCATTTAATTTCGGAGTTATCACAAGTATATAAATGCAATACGAGAACCGTTCGACTCCCGCGCCGCGCTGCCGCGACTTTCTTTACTCTAGAGAGAAGAGGATGGGTTCACGGGTAGACTAGACCTGAAATAGGACATAGGATACGTTTTATCCCTATATTTCCACGGGATCGAGAACTACGCGGGTGAAACCGCGGGGCACAGCTAGTTTATTATATGTATAGAATAGAATAGATACCGTCACGAACCTTGAACCGTTGCATGAACACAATGTTTTGCGTGCGTTACGTTGCGCACTAACGTAAACAGCGATTTTTCACACCAAAAATAAAAGTCGTTTCCCAGCAATTATTTATGTGCAATCCTTATCCTTACTAATATCCTTACTTCCTTACTAATATTATAAATGCGAAAGTAACTCTGTCTGTCGCGCTTTCACGCCAAAACTACTGAACCGATTTAAATGAAATTTGGTACACAGATAGTCTAGCTAGAGCCTGAGAAAGGACATAGGCTACTTTTTATCGACATAACACGCGGGTGGAAGCTAGTGTTATATAATTTGATGTACATGCCTAGTTATCGGCTATGTGATGGGTCTTTTTACACTCTGTATAAACGACTCTCTCAATGGGTAACATATTTACCAAACGTTTTGTTTATTGGACCCCTGAAAAAGTTTCCTTTGTAATAATAGGTAAGCCAGGTAGCAAAACTATCACAAGTGTCACGAGTTGGTGAGATTACAGATAGAGTTATTAAAGTAATCAAACAGAGCGTTATTCATAACTAGCTTCCGCCCGCGGCTTCGCCCGCGTGGTGTGTTGATAAAAATCAGCCTATAGCAAAAATAACAAAATCGAAGTATAAATAAGATTACGTCTCATTGTTAAGGTTACGTCTCCAATGGGTAAAAACGGGACCCTAAAGAATTTGAATTTAGTTTGTAAGGATAGATAGGTACGGATATAATGATTGATGGTAATGCAAAAGTTATAGCTACTGCAATATACTCCTATAAACTATATTAAACGATTTATTTCGGTCAGCATAAACATGTAGATTTTGCGATTTAGAAACGCGTGAGCAAGCCACATAGAGCTGGCCGTGGGAAAAACATGGCGAGCCCAAATGTAAGCCTGCTACCTTTAAGGTTTGACCCTGCGATTTGTTTTATAGTCATTGAAAATGCAACTATTAAAGGGAACTGCAGGCGTTTAAAATTAAATGGTAAGTTATTGGGTATGATTGGGATACGTGGTATAAGAACATTGTTTCCCTTGGCTTCTCCAGTTAAGATTATGGAGTCTGGAGTCTCATTAGCTCGTTGAGATGCCAGATACTCAGCATGCTCTCGACGCCGATCTTGAGACTGATCTGGTGTTTCAGCAGCTCTGTGGGCTGCCTCACGCACCGCCAGTTCAAGCCTTCGCAGTTCAGCTTGTTGAAACGTCTCGTTAAGTCTAGCTACTTTCATAACTCGAGCTCGATTAGAGCTTTGGGAAAGATTAGACTTACGAAGTACCTACTTTTCTACACTTCCAAAAAATACAATATTGCCTATTCAATTAAAATTACTGCAATACAATAATTTTAATTTGCTAATTGTAAAACAAAATCACGCTGCCGGTGGTATCATCACATAAATATATATTGTTACTAAAAACAGAACAATTACCTACCTATATTATATATACAACTGTTCAATGAAGATAAAAACAAAGAAATGCTTATCATTAACTACTAACCACAGACAAATTACGTTTTCGTTGTTTTATTGTAAGTAAACCCTATTATTATTAATACCAAAAAGAAAATCAATTACTATAAACCTACATAATAATAATTAAAAATAGAACCGAAGAAATTCTTATAATTAATTACTAAACACAGACAAATTACGTAAAAATAAAACCGAAGAAATTCTTATAATTACCTGCTAACCACAGACAAATGACGCTTTAATTTTATTATTATCAATACCAAAACGAAATAACATTAATAGGTACCCTACAGTGCGTTTTTAAACAAATTGCTATTACGGACACAACCGTCAACAACGTCTGCCCTCACAGATTTATATGTAATTCACTAATTATTTTGTTTCTTTTGTTGTCTGATCTGTAATCAACCTATTAAATTCGACTACGGCTAATAATGATCGTAATAGCTATATCTATATTACTATTTAATTCAAACCTAATATTGGGACACTTAATAAATATTCCAACTTATATGTATACCTACATTATCAGCAAATAAATGATTTCTTTCTTTCTTTCTTTCTTTCACGCGTCTGCCCGCGTTCGGGTCGCGCACTCAGCAATGAGCGACTTGTTCCCCCACCCCGCCCGCGCGGGCCAGTCTAGTCAGTCAGCGACACGAAATTAATTTTGTTGCGCGTTATTTTGATTTTGCTATATCTCCTAAAGTATTTATTTAATTTGCATGGTGTAAAGGGAAAATATAATCTTCATGAAATGCTCAAGCCAACCAATCTATTTAAAATTATAAGGATTAATAACGTATTTGTGTAAATACCTTTCCAAGTTTAATTGCCCATTTTTTTAAGTATTAAAATGGATAATAGTATGTTATCCTTAAGAGCTAGACATATGGTATCGCGGACTTTTCTGTAGACCTAATATAAGATACACAATTACACCATACATTATTTTGTTATATCTTAAAGGGTTTAGGCAGCGTTTTCGTTGAAAGCTCCCAGACAACTTATTTTTTTCCGACATTGTTAACAAATATCGTTACTTAAACGCTTTCACCATGTTGATCGAGATAAAAAGTAGCCTATATGTTATTCTGATATATAAGCTATATTACTGCCAAGTTTAATCAAAATCCATCCAGTAGTTTTAGCGTGAAAGAGGTAACATCCACACATCCATACTCACAAACTTTCACATTTATAATATTAGTAGGAAGTAGGAAGTAGGATTAGTAGGAAGTAGGATGTGTGCATTTTCCTGTCTGACTATACTTACCTTTTTTGGCTATATTTCAAAGGAAATGCCGCAAGGGGCGAATCGATACACCAAAATAATTATTTAAATTTCTATTTTCGACTCGCCCCTTCGTAAGGGACGAATCACTACACCAAAATAATAAAACACGGGGCGAGTGGAACATTTTAATCGAAAGGAGCTAGATCCAAGGGGCGAGCAGAGCCCAAACCGTTTTTGCTGGTGTCAATTATTATCGTTTTGAACAATTTATAATTGACCATAACAGTAAGTAAATGTATGAAGATTATATTTAATATGTTATTCATGCGTGTAAAGTGGCTGTGGATCGAATAGGTATAAAATAATGTACTTAGTCTTACTTTCGATAACATGTTTTCTTTAATCAGATTTTGTATTTTGCTCAATATTTTAATAAGGAGAAATGTGTCCGTAGTCGTATATTATTTGCCGTGCACGGTGCACGGTGCCGTGTTATTTTAATATAGCCACAGAATAATACAGAAGGCGTACTCCGCATTTTAGGTACGAAGCTAAAATTTCGCGGCGCACTCGTCTTATCGGGCCAATTCAGGAGCGTAATGTAGTCAAAACATATACGAGTTACGCGATAGAAAGAGAGGCTTCTAGGTATAAATGAATTGCACTTTATTGTGTCGTAGCAAGATTCGCTTTTTATTTAATTGAGTTCGCGGAGTGAATCATCTGTACTAATCTGTGATTTAGCTTTAAACTTGTGATAGAGCGACGCGGTCGTGAGGCTCCTGCCGCCTCCGTCGCAAGTCACGGACTCACGGCCACTATCTAATGCACCAGTGGTACAGTGGGGTGTGCTGTTCGCCGTAAACACCGTTCTACTACACACTGCTTGTGCCTCAGAACGGGAGCCAGAATTAGGGTCAGCTCAGACCGCGACGTGAAGCGACTCGACGCTGCGCGCACTTTTTAACAATTATCGAACTTATTTTCTTCTCGAGAAGGTATAATTTCAGTGCGAGGGTTGACACGTGTCAAAGTACGCTTGGATGCGCGGTGCTGCGCAGCGCGTGTACACACTTTGTACAGGGATAAACAGTCCTGTTTTTTTAAATTTCGCGCGTTTTTCCAGGATCAAATTTCGTTTGCTAGACTCTAGCTTGATGTGTAGCCGTGTGTAAGTACCTTATTGTGTAGTAAATAAATTCGATATTGTATCGGATCATAAAAAAGTGCGCGTCGCTTCTCGTTTCAGTGTGAATTGACCCTTAGGGTGCCAAAGAACTACCTACCCAAAAGTGTAGTGGCAGGTAGTGGTGCAGACGTAGTGGCACGGAAAAGATAGTAGGTAGTCTGGTGACGGGCGTAGTATACATAATTATATATTACTATTATTTATTGAAAAAACGTATTTACTTATTATATTATAATTATATACTATTGCCATAGATACGTAATTGTTTTTTATTAGTATTAATTATCTTTCAAGAGTTTTATTTGTGTGGGTGGTACTGGCGACCCGGCCCTGCTTCGTAACCGAAAGTAGGTATGCCATAATTATCTCAAAAACTAATGCCATAAAAGCAAAGTGACTTAAAATCATGATAATCTTTTTAATGATGGGTATACACGACATTATTACGTAGATTGAATGTTATTTTTACCCTCGGTTACATTTGTGGAGAGTGCCACCCCTAATTATTTTCGTTGCTCCACTACACTATTTTTAAACGATGCACAGAATGCATCGCCTTCCGTAAAATCGCTTTGCCATATCCGGACAGACGGACATGACGAAGTTATAAGGGTTCCGGTTAAAGCTACTTATTTATTATTGGATTGCCAACAATCAAATGCATGTTAACATTAAAATAAATTAAATAATTAAGTACGCGAAAATCATACAAAGGAAAACATGATGAGAAACAAAACAGTAATTTATGGTACAAAATACACGGTTGCTTGGCTACAGAACCCTAAAAATCAGCAACAGCAGATTTTATAGGTAAGTATAGGCGTCGGTGTAGGCGTGCTTAGCGAAGGCGTAGTTACAGCTACGCAATCAGAGACTGCTGGTTTTTAGGGTTCCGTACCCAAAGAGTAAAACGGGACCCTATTACTGAGACTCACGGGACCCCATTACTAAGACCCCGCTGTCTGTCCGTCTGTCACCAGGCTGTATCTCATGAACCGTGATAGTTAGACAGTTGAAATTTTCACAGATGATGTATTTCTGTTGCCGCTATAACAAATACTTACTAAAAACCGCCAAAGTGCATGTCGAACCCCGCACAATGAAGGGTTCCGTAGTTGAGATGAATTTATCCAACAAACGTACTATTGCAGTTGCAAAAACTTGTTCTCCCATACATTTTGTATGGGAGAACATAAGTTTTTGCAACTGCAAATATAAGTTGGGCGATTATTACTCGGTAACTTGTGGAGCCTACGTAGCGGTGATAGTTTTCCTTTTAATTTCGTTATATATACTTATGCCGTGAATTTTTTCACAAATCCTAAACCAACCATTTAGCTGGCAGGAGACATGACTCTAACAAAAATTAGCACCTTAAAGCTTAATATTTCCGAAACGGATTCCTGAATACAAAAATGGTTTTTACAAACTCCCATTATTTTTAAACGACGTTTCCAACGATACCCCACACAATGGGAGTGACGAAAAAAATTAACCATTCCCAATAAACGTGGAGGGGAGGAAACGTAAAAAAAATATTTTACCTCTTTGTCGGCATTATTTATATGGTATACCCATGACAAATTACAGCTTTCTAGTAACAACAGTATCTGAGATAAGCCGCGGACAGACGGACAGACAGACAGAGAGACAGACAGACGGACATGTAGAAACGAATAGGGTTCCTTGTTGACTACGGAACCCTAAAAATAATAATAAAATAAATAATATTTAAGGGGGCTCCCACACAATAAACGTGATTTTTGTGCCGTTTTTCCTTTTTTATTGATAATGGTTCGGAACCCTTCGTGTGCGAGTCCGACTCGCACTTGGCTGGTTTTATAGATAATGGTACGGAACCCTTCATGCGCGAGTCTGACTCGCACTTGGCCGGTTTTTTTTATATTGCGAAGTTTTTACCATTATAAGAGAATGAAGACATATTCATGAGTTAGGTACCTCCTCTAGATTAGGACTTACCGACCGACTCTCTTGAAGCCTAACCGTCGTTTAATCTAACACTCTGTTTAAGGTCGCGCCGTCGTTTTAAAGTAAAGCGTATTTCGGAAAGCCCTGGTGAAATTCTTTTAAAAAAGCGGTTGGCCAACCTGTATAAACTCGTTAAGGTTATTATTTTGGAGCAGCACATCCATACGAGCGCCACTGGTGCTTGATTAGCCACGGCGCGTGTGGTCCGCCGACTAGGCGCCTGCCGCCGCTCAGGCGCCATGCCGGACAAAACCGAATACGAGCTCCATCGTTTTGCGTTTTATCGGTGCGTCCACACAATATCCAAGTATACCTACAGGTACTATCAAACTAGTAATGTAAAGTATAAATACTTAGCGTAATAGACGTCAATGTTTATAGACAAAAAAAAGGGCCGCACTCTGGACCGCAGGTATAGTACATACCGATGCGGGCTGCTCTGCCGATGTAACAGTGGTACAAATGTTAAAATTAAGTAATACCTACTTAATTTATTTTGTTGATTGTTAAGTTTATAATATTAAATGTTTAAGTACATAGCTTAGCTCTATGATACAAGCTGCTCGTGAGATGGGCGCGTGGAGCGCGAGAGATGTCCGGGCGAATAGACACCGCGCCATGCGCCCGCTCTGTTCAAGGACCGAGCCCCCGCGCCCGTCTTTATTCTGTCTCGGTGCAATTATTATACTTAATTTGTTAATATATTTTTAAGACTGTAGCGTTATGCTAGATACACACGGAGCGCCTTTGAATGGTGGCGAATCGATAGCGATTTCAATATTATTCTCACGTCGACACTCAAGATTTTGTTAGCCGATTTGTTTACTTGTCGCTAGACATTGGCAACGAGTCGCCGCCGGGGTCCCCGGCGCACAGTGGGCCCATACTGAAAATTAGTGGACTTAGGCAACAAAGTTACCATATCGATGCGATTTTTTTTTATATGACGTGTTATAATATTCCTGACAACTTTTATTCTTATAAAATTTCTTCTAAACTTGATAGTTTGTCTTGAAAAAAATTTATTAGATTTTTTTGTATGGAGCGAATCACGTTTAATTTTTTTTCTTCAATTGTACTAATATGTTGAGTGTGTGGCGTGAGTATATGATAGCTAGGGTCATTTTCTATCCACAAAAAAAAAATCAGCGCCGGCCATCTACGGCAGCGCGAGTAATCATTCGGTAAAAAAATAATAATTTGGAAGAATTTTTTTGTCATTTAAAATAAATTCAAAGCATATTTTTTGTCTCATTTGGCTGTTTTCACCTTCTTTTTAGTTAAATAAATAGTTTTAATAGCGCATACGTACTTAGAACTAGTAATTCTGGTAGAGATTTAGTTATTATTGCATGTTATCGGTACAAATGAGTCATCAATCACAATGCAGGTGCTCTGCAATGTGATTGATGACTCATTTGTTTGTGCGCGCATAACTAATGAATCATCGAAAAATGCTCGTCTCTGATTGGCTGTGTTATTTTTTAACTGCACGTTATCTATTGTTGAATAAATATATCGTAATGTTTCAGGTTATACTAATTTTGTTAATGATAGGTGAAATAATTTAAATTTGTACGGGCAAGTCGTTGATAATTATCTACATAATCAACTGTATGTATATTATTATAGTATAAGTTATCGTACGTATGATCAATATGAAACTGTGAAGTAATTGTAGCCCTGAAAAGGGCTGTTTGTCATATTCCTAACCCTGATGGGCTTTTGTGGGAATAATTTAGAGCCGGATCACATTATTTCTTGTTCCAGAAGTGCTAGTGGGTCCGGCAAATTTTCGGACTCTGCCATGAGGCATTCTTCTTCCTCCTTAATTTCACTGTCACAGGGAGGCTCAGTAGTCTGTAACAACTGAGTTGCTTCAGGCAACAACTCATTATGAACCTGTTTCATTATTTTAGGCCTTATGTAGGATATGTGGGGATCAGAGCTTATTAGAAGTCCATGGAGGATGTCTTCGTTTGTTGCTATTCTCCCCGTTTTCCGAGTGTGCCTCTCCCTGACGTTACTGAAGTCCTTATTACGGGCTTCCGAAGCTTCTTCAGATAAGGTACCTAAAACGAATAAGTACATACATTTTAATTTCAAAACGCAATCGAGTCAAATAATACATCAAACTATATTTATTTTTTACTTACCGATTGGCAAAACACCAAAGTGGTTACAGATGTCTGCACCGTGCATTAGAAGTTTATGTACACTAACTGGCATATTAGTACCACGAATAGTGTTGCACGTACACATCAGCTGTTTCTCTACAGTATCTTCTAAATTTTTCACAGTCAATGTTTTTGCCTGATGATATGGCTTGTAGAATAACGGAAAATCTGAAAATCAGATTTTCGTCAATTCCCGTTATTCTGGAAGATCTTTTGTAATCTTGGAAAAAGCGCCTCGCTGTATTCAAGTCGTTTGTAGTTCCAAAACCCTAAAATGGGAAAACAATACTGTAATATACAATACATAGAGATATAATTCACAAACAACGTAAAGAGAGCGAAAATTAAATACATACCTGTTTGATCAATCAGCATTCCAGTTTGCTCACGGAACTCTTGCTGTGTGGTATTTTTTTTAGCTTGTTTCAAAGCTTTATGTTCGCCGCGAGCAGTCCATCGTTGAAAATCCAGATTATAAGATATATGGAGAAGACATTCCATACACCGAATCTTCATATGCAGTGAAGAAATTCCTTGTTTGTAAATTTCTTCACGAAGTGGTTTAGAAGTCAAAGCGTCTAAATTATTCATCTCACTCGGTTTTGCCAAGCAAATGGGACACGTTGCATATGATGGTACTCCAGCAATAATATTGGCCACTTTTCCATCAATCATGGTCATATGCAATTCATGTGATACAATAATATTTCCACACTGTGTAGATATTCGTTCATCAATTTGTTTTTTCATCTCAGACTCTTCAGACTTTATAAAGTCAGCTGTCTCCGAAGTGAAAGTGAACTTCACTGGTCGACAGTACAGAGTTGAGCAAGGTGTGGGGTTCTCCCAAACTAGATTTTCATTCCCAGATGATGGCCTAGTAGACACTAGCCGAAGAGGGACGATGCTTATCATGACTACTGATGAATCATCGAACTCTGTAGCTGTGTTTGACGTTTTCTGTTTATAGTTACTCTGCGACGAAGAACCATCAAGTCCCCATTTCCAGGTCAACTTGAGTTCTTCATTTTGAGACCTATCAACAGTATTTATATCAAGTAATATCCTCTCCACAGTGTGGTCCAATAGCGCTTGCAATTTAATGTGAGCTCCGTTTTCGGTAATCTCCATACTCTCTTGTGGTGGGTAACATCTTTTCTTGGCATTTACAAGCTTTGGATAAGATGGAAAGGCAGCACAGTTTTCTTCTTTCAGAAATTGTCGAAGAGCTAAGTACTTCCATTTCGAGAGCGCAACTGATGTATAAAGAGCTAAACACTTCAGAGACAGTACTTAAGCTCTGCTTTTTGAATAGTCTCTCTTCTACTTCGGATAGCGCATCTGGATTACTGAAAAGGTATTCGACCACTTTTGCCCGATTCGTTTTGCCGTTGTCTTTCAATTTTGTTATGTACCAGTGCTGCAACTCTTCCTCGGAATTTTCTTCTACTATGGAAGTAGAACGTCTTTTCTTTTGCTTATTACTTAACTCTTCGAACGGTTTTCTGTGCTCCTTTTCTGTAGATGTTCCCGCTTCCGCAGTACATACTGCAAGAGTAGGAACATGGCAATCTATATCCACAAGCTCAGATAAGGCTGCGTCCGAAAAGCCCATCACACTTCTCAGATCAACACTGTCACAAACAGGCCAGTTGATGTTTTTTTCCAACCACTTGCGATTAATTACACGATTCATAAAAGTTTTTTGATTTCTACTTGACTCTATCCACTTTTTATTTAAATTTACACAAAAAAGTCGACAGAACTCCTTGATTCAGTTCTTGTCTTCTTCAGAAACTTCGGTAGTCAAGACAGAAATGATACTTTCATACAGAAACATATGATTTTTCAGATCACCGCCACTTCTTAATTTCACAAAAAGATCTAGGTTGGTACAAAATCCAGCCATAGTTCTAATGTAAATATAAAAATACAAGTATTTCACTGTGTTCACAAACAAGCGACAAGAGCGAAACTAGATGGACTTAATGAATGTCTTTATATTTATAGTTAGTGTTAATTACTCAAGTAGTGGACATAACAGTGAGTGAAAATTATTCAGCCAATCAGAGACGAGCATTTTTCGATGACTCATTAGTTATGCGCTTAGCCGAGTGCACAAACAAATGAGTCATCAATCACAATGCAGGTGCTACCGATAACATGCAATAATAACTAAATCTCTACCAGAATTACTAGTTATAAGTACATATGCGCTATTAAAACTATTTATTTAACTAAAAAGAAGGTGAAAACAGCCAAATGAGACAAAAAATATGCTTTGAATTTATTTTAAATGACAAAAAAAATCTTCCAAAACATTTTTTTTTTACCGAATGATTACTCGCGCTGCCGCAGATGGCCGGCGCTGATTTTTTTTCATGGATAGAGAATGTCCCTACCTATCATATACTCACGCCACACACTCAACATATTAGTACAATTGAAGAAAAAAAATTAAACGTGATTCGCTCCATACAAAAAAATCTAATTAATTTTTTTCAAGACAAACTATCAACTTTAGAAGAAATTTTATAAGAATAAAAGTGGTCAGGAATAATATAACACGTCATATAAAAAAAAAATCGCATCGATATAGGAACTTTGTTGCCTAAGTCCACTAATTTTCAGTATGGGCCCACTGTGCGGCGATCGAAGTCGCTGCGTGTGTAGTGATGTAGTGTGTACCTAGCATAAGAGTAGCGTTGGTTTGGTATTGTTAAATTATTTATTATTTCAATGTTATTTTTTCTTTGTTGTTAATGTTAAAAAATAAACGATATATTATGAAATGAGTTATCAGTTGTTTTAATTCTTGCACACGTTCAGGTTTCTATAGAGGTAGGTACTCAGTCCAAATAAAAAACCAAGACAGAGCGCTGTCAACAGTGACGTGAGTTCGGTTTCCTTTGTGTAAAGCCTCATTTACGGAGACGCGGGGCGTGGCGCGTCGCGTGCAGCGTGGCATTTCGCGGCGCGTCGGACGTTTTTAGGGTTCCGTACCAAAAGGATAAAACGGGACCCTATTACTAAGGCTCCGCTGTCTGTCTATCTGTCTGTCCGTCTGTCACCAGGCTGTATCTCATGAACCGTGATAGCTAAACAGTTGTCACAGATGATGTATTTCTGTTGCCGCTATAACAAAAAATCCTAAAAAACAGAAAAAAATGAATATTTAAGGGGGCTCTCACACAACAAACTTATTTTTTTGCCGTTTTTAGGGTTCCGTACCCAAAGAGTAATACGGGACCCTATTACTAAGGCTCCGCTGTCTGTCTGTCTGTCCGTCTGTCACCAGGCTGTATCTCATGAACCGTGATACACAGTTGAAATTTTGTTAGCGTCAAGATGTATTTCTGGTGCCGCCATAACAACAAATACTATAAAGCAATAAAATTAATACTTAAGGGGGCTTCCATACAATAAATGTGAATTTTTTGTTCGTTTTTGCTCGATATTGATAACGGCAACAGGTAGACGCTTGAAATATTCACAGAAAATTTAGATATATACAGTATGTTAACTAACAGAGGGCGTTCCCGTTAACCCGCAATAGTATACCATACAAACAAGCTAAAAAAAATATTACCATTAAAAAAAAGTTTTTTTATTTTTTATAATAAAATATTCACAAAAAATATTAAATTTATACGTAAAAGAAACACTCTGTACACGCGCACTTGTCCTTCAAAGTAAGTACGGCAATGTCGCAATTTACCTATGAATGACGGGCCGCGTGTGCGGCGATCTGATTGATGCGCCTAGCCCCGCCCCATGCCCCCCGAATGTCCACAGGATTTGTCCACCTAATTTTAGTCGGAACTAATCTCGCGCGCGTACCGGATGTGCATTTATTTTCGCATTGCAACATCTTGTCTCCTTTCGTCATTCGTGTGTGAAAAATGCCGCGTTATCAGTTCAGTGCTCAGGAGTATGTGAACATGGTGCACATTTAAGCTGAGTGTAATTGTGTGATGGTGCTTTGAGGATGTATGCCGAGAGGTATCACAATGCACAATTTAATGCGACGAGTGCACCAAAACAACCGTCGGCGATTGCAACAAGCAATGTGTAGAGAGAGAAGGTCAGCATATTGAGCAGTTCAAAATCTAAGTAAGTCTTTAATTCTTCAAGGCGGGTGTACCGCGCGCGGTCATACATGTTAAACATTATTTAAATGTACCTATCATAATACCTAAAACCTTTTCGAAAAAAGAAATAACACTAAGAAACAACTGTGCCACAAAATAAATAAGATCAGAAAGCCCACTCTTTGCTAAAACTACTTTTATACTCAGGGAGTACCTACCCCGTACAACGAGCGTATTACTTCTGTGGTGTTACACGATTGCTATTAAGTAATATATTACGAATGCACCTGCATAAAGTAAACGTTTTTTTTTTTTCATTTCGATATCATTGCAGAAAACATTACAAAACGTTAGACAGTGATTGCTAACGTGCAATACCTCATTATCATTTAAAAGCTAGCCTAAAACTGAGATTTAAATGAAACTTTCTCTAATACTTAACCGCACACTATTTATGAGCGTAGTTACCTACTATGTTATTTATTTTTCTAATTACTTTCTTATTAGCACTGTAAGGCACTGGAGTCACCGATCTGAGTGAATAGGTAAAACACATTCGTGTACTTGTTCCATGAGTGGGCCTTCTATACTTTTATCTGTTTATTTTGTGGCCGCGAGCCCGCGACCGACGCGACGCCGACGTGTCGGCAAAGCGCTGCCGACGCGCCACCGATCGATTGTATTGCCACCATGCCCTGGCATGCATGTGCCCCAAAGCAATAACTACAACGGAATGTTAACCAAAATACAAGTGGAATGCACAAAATTAAGAAGAGAAATACAATAAAATGTTGTTATTGTTGAGGAATTCAGTTTAAACCTAAACACTTATTGTTCATAAAGAGACATCATATAGTATTCGATGCACAGACTTAGTAGATTTGAGGTAAGTTGTAGGAATGTCCACCCATGCAAAAAGATGAGAAAAGAAAAACTTACAGGCTTTTGTTGTCACACTATTGGAATACGGAACACAGTTTTACCTTTTGAGTGTCTCTGGAACGCAGCCGTTTGAAGTTTGCAGAACGTGATAACAGGAGCCATATGACAGGCACTGTCAAGTGTCAAGCTTCGCGCGCTAACTTTGAAGTTTCCATAAAAAACCGCATACGAAAAAATGGCACTGCTGTCGCGGGGTTCCATGATTTACCTCGGTGAAGTTAGCCGCACGATTTAATTATTATGAACTTTTGTTAATCCTAATCGTTAGAGAATCGTTAGAGAGGGTTAGAGAGAAAAGAAAAATCGTTAGAGAGTAATTAGTTTTTATGTAAATACAATTTTAATTTTTCGTGTGAAGTTGGCCCCCCTTCTCGCAAAAATGGACTTAGACGTAATTTTATTTTTTTAATCGTTTGCGAATCGTTAGAGAGAGATTGAGAGTTACACAAAATCGTTAGAGAGTTAATATTTTATTTGATATTAAATCATTTCTAAGAGCGTGACGTTAGCCCACCTCTGTGAATTTTGCCCCCGAATTAATTATTCTCAACTTTTGTTAATGCTAATCGTTAGAGAGAGTTAGAGAGAAAAGAAAAATCGTTAGAGAGTAATTAGTTTTATTTATCAACGATTTTAAATACTTCTGTGAGATTGGCCCCCATTCCCGCAAAAATGGACTTAGACCTAATTGAAAAATATATGTAGTTTGAGAATCGTTAGAGAGAGATAGAGAGTTAAAAAAAATCATTAGAGAGTTAATGTTTTAATTGATATTAAATTATTTCTGAGAACGCGTTTTACTCTAGAGCAGATTAAAGTTTAGAAACGTGCCGCCTCGATAGGGGATAGGGGAGGGAGGAGAGGGGGAATGGTTAGTAGATCCCCCCACTCGCCCCTGCCGGAGATACAAAGTTTTTTTTAATGATTTTTAAATATGACAAGTCTCATATGCTGGGACCACACACACGGATTATCACGATAATAGACGTTAACCGTGGGTGGAGCCACAACTTATTGAATTTATCAATTGAATAATAATTTGTTAACCATTCAATTTGAAGAAGTACTCGTACTTACCTATCTCTATAAAGAAAAACTGAATTCAGCGTGTTAACTTTTATGAACTTATCTCGTAGGAGTGACTATTCACCATGTATCTACCACGACCTGTCATTTTGTTGTTTGTCTTGTCGTATCCCTTTAGCATATGTAATGCCCTGTGTCGGATGACAGAAAGACGCACTGAGCGACAGGCGAGAAATGGCAGCTCATGTTAAGGCTCCCACAATCAGGCGCGATATCGCGGATGCGACAACAGTAGCGCTGCCTGTCGCGCCCGCGATATCGCGCCTGTTTGGACAAGCCTTTAGGCTCCCTGTATACTTTCCTATCTTCGCTGTCGTAAAGTAAAAGTAAATTACTCGTAAGTTGAATGTAAAAAAAATTAAGAGCCTCACTACCAGCCCTTCCATTTAATATGTCACACTCACACTGTTAATATTATTGCGCATGCACAAGGTACTTTTTTTTCTGTATTGTCCCCCAGAAGTGACTCCCATATTCAAAATGTATTTATTTACGTTATACGTCCCATGTTTGGGTCACAATAAATTACCAAATTTCAACATTTTTGTGGGAACTTTTATTTTCTCGCCTATTCTTTTGTGTGAGCTGTCGTTGGAAAGGTCATTCAAAAATATGGTGAGTTTGTTTGAGATAAATTTTTTTTATAAAAAAAACAACCGACTTCCAAAAAAACACAAAAAAGTGAAAAATAACTTAAATTTCTTTTCTTTTCAATTTTCATTTTTTGCCACCGACTTCCTAAGTTCCTTTCCGAAAGTTATTTTTCACTTTTTACTGTTTTTTTTGGAAGTCGTTTGTTTTTTTTTGTAAAATGTTTTTATTTTTCACTTATTAGTTGTGGTACCTACGCCTCTCAAATTCGAATACCACTACCTCCTATGTAAATAACAGTGACGGAGTCAAATAAGATATCATCTACATAGACTAAGTGGGAAAAAATACGTAATCATTGAAGCTAACTCAAAAACTGCGCAAGCAAAGTTAATAAAATTTATATGAGACCAAACAGAAAGCACCACCTTTCAAATAAAAAAAGAATCATCAAAATCGGTCCACCCACTCGAAAGTATTGAGGTAACAAAAATAAAAAAATAAATTAAAAAAACCGACGAATTGATAACCTCCTCCTTTTTTTGAAGTCGGTTAAAAACCATTTTTGGATTCAGGGATCCGTTTGCAAAATATTAAGCTTTAAAGTGCAAATTTTTGTTACAGTCAAGTGTCTCCCCCCTTGCCAGCTTAATGGTTGGTTTTGGACATGTGCAAAATTCACGGCAGTAGTATGTATAAGCAACGAAATTAAAAGGAAAACTATCACAACAGTAGGCTATGGAAGAACATCAACTACGGAACCCTTCATTGTGCGTAGTACGACACGCACTTGGCCGGTTTTTATTCATTTGTTTTAGTCGCAAGAAGCCTCGCCGTTCGCACCGCGTGATAATTCGCTGCAGTGGAATGTCCCATGGCCAGACGGTTAAGTAATTTGGTATTATTATTATTATTATGTATTGAATCCTGCTATTACTATTATATCTTCCGAAATAAGGTTGAGAGATGTTGTGTAACAAGCAAATAATGTATGTTTGTAGCGATGCACGGCGTTTGCCTGCGCAGGCGGTGCCATGCAGCGCCCCGCAACACGCGCCCCACGCCGCGGGCTCGCGCTCTTGAATCAAACTCAAACTCAAAGCATTTATTTCAATTAAACCATTTACAGACACTTTTGAATTGTCAAAGAGTCGGTCAGTTAGTCAAAAAGTTGAAGCTAGTTGCCCATTCCAATTCGTAGATCTCTATGAAGAAGATCGGGCAAGAAACTCCAAGGACACTCTTTTAAAAATGTATATAGATATTACAAAATCCTGGATACAGTATTCTTGGTGCTTCTATATGTGAGAACAATGTCAAACGAAAAATAATCAAAAACAATTCAAAATATTAGATTAAAAATAAACCCTGGCAGATCAGATAAGAGATGACCAGTCTCAACTGAGGGCGCCCGTTCACGAACATGACACGTGGAATAAAACATCAGTGCTGAGCAACAGCCCGCCCGAGTGCTACTTGTATTGTGTCCCGTACCTACTGTATCGAAATGCCACGGAAAGCTGCCGTTTCAGAGGAAGAAGTAGTTAAATGCTTTAAAAAAATTTAAACTTATCTATCCTCGCCAAAACTGCCGGGATATTGCAACACAATATGGCGCAATATATGTGCCGAGTTAGACAATAAGTGGACTGCTCACCACGCTCATAACAGTATGAGCCAGGATCGGCACGGAATCCTTACGATCCCCGATTGGAAAAGGGCATCGTTATTAGGAACCAACTGCCTCCTGATTCTGACCAAGTCACGTCGGTGGGTTAAAAACTACCCGACCAGCTCCCGACAAGCACCCACCTTTTGTGTGTTTTGAGCATAAATGATGCACTATAAGTACCGAATCAAATTGAAACTAAAAAAAATATTTCGTATTCTTATTGATTGCGGGGTATCACTGTTAAATGATGGTTGATCAAATACACAACTTTACCACTCTTATCTATTATCGTCTCTCTGCATCATATATCGTATCAGTAGTACTACTCATGGTGCACAATGAGAAACGTAAGTGTGGCCGCTTCATTCAATGCAATAATTCTCGCGGTAAATTTCTTTGATCTGCCTAAAATACCGCCACCAGTGTTATCACCCAACGTTAAACGCCAATGTGAATGCCGTTGACAAATTCTCGAGGTAAGTTGTGGTGTGGTACACCAACCGTTAACGTTTATTATCGCGATAATCCGTTGGTGTGGTCCCAGCCTATAAGATTTGTCATATTTAAAAATGATTTAAAAAAAACTTTGTATCTCCGGCAGGGGCGAGTGGGGGGATCTACTAACCATTCCCCCCTCTCCTCCCTCCCCTATCCCCTATCGAGGCGGCACGTTTCTAAACTTTAATCTGCTCTAGAGTAAAACGCGTTCTCAGACATAATTTAATATCAATTAAAACATTAACTCTCTAATGATTTTTTTTAACTCTCTATCTCTCTCTAACGAATCTCAAACTATATATATTTTTTTTTATTAGGTATAAGTTCATTTTTGCGGGAATGGGGGCCAATCTCACAAAAGTAATTAAAATCGTTGATAAATAAAACTAATTACTCTCTAACGATTTTTCTTTTCTCTCTAACTCTCTCTAACGATTCTCTAACGATTAGCATTAACAAAAGTTGAGAATAATTAATTCGGGGGCAAAATTCACAGAGGTGGGCTAACGTCACGCTCTTAGAAATGATTTAATATTAAATAAAATATTAACTCTCTAACGATTTTGTGTAACTCTCAATCTCTCTATAACGATTCGCAAACGATTAAAAAAATAAAATTACGTCTAAGTCCATTTTTGCGAGAAGGGGGGCCAACTTCACACGAAAAATTAAAATTGTATTTACATGAAAACTAATTACTCTCTAACGATTTTTCTTTTCTCTCTAACCCTCTCTAACGATTCTCTAACGATTAGGATTAACAAAAGTTCATAATAATTAAATCGTGCGGCTAACTTCACGGAGGTGAAAATTTAGTGCAAATTTAGTGCTCGCAAGATATATCTGTACGCGGCTCAAATCGGAACTAATCGTAGGCCGCGCCCGAGCCGCCGCGCCGCCCGCCCGCCGTCCTTTTGTCTAAATTTTAGAATTATTAATAATTCATATTGATGTCAGTTTAATTAAATATTGATATACATATTTTATTTTAAATTATAAATTACATTAAATAACTATATTATATTTTATTTATTACAATATAAAATAAAGCACGCCAGCAGTCGCGCGCATACTTATCTTGCGCGTATTCTATTGATCGTATCTGAAAACTGTGATTTGACGGAATTTTTATCGTAAAATATTAATTTACGAATTTTTTGCTTAACCAGACCATTATACATTTTCAATTTCATTGAGGATTGTATTTGCCTGGTTTTTTTGTTATTGACTTGCAAAAACTTTAATTCTGTACGATTTTGTTTGTGATGCAACCAAAAAAATTATAGTGATCGTCTCCGGACGCCTTTATTATCTTTGGTTTAACGTTTGATTTATACAAAAATAAACAAAGAAGGTATGCAATTGAGATATCAATACGCAATACGTATTTATCGTCCGTAAAAAAATAACAGGCTGTGATTTAATACCAAGCTGTGATTTAATACCAGGCTGTGATATAATAACAGGCTGTGATTTTAATAACAGATATTTGTACCTGTTATTTTTGTGTAACAGTAACAGTGTTAACAGATATCGTGATTTACCTGTTACAACTCATCTCTATACTCCATCTGCGACACATCCACGCGTTTGTGCGTTTGTAGCACAGAGTACTTTTATATGTTTGTAGTTTGCGACAAGAACAAAGTGTGTCTGTTCCTGTTAAAAAATGTATAAAACATTGACAGAAAATAGAGATTCCAACATGTTTTGTTGTGAATGTTTCGCCAGTGCAAACGCACAATTACCGTGCGTTTGCACTGGCGAAACATTCAAGACAAAACATGTTGAAATCTCTATTTTCTGTCAATGTTCCATACAATTTTTGACAGGAACTAGAGATTTAAACATGTTTTGTCTCGAATGTTTCGCCAGTGCAAACGCACGGTTACGCAGGTCATGCACAACCAATTCGCAGTCGCAGACACACATGCGACTGCCATGCCTGTGCCTGTGTTTTTGTGGAAAAGGGAGGGAAGTAGAGGTTTTTTTTTTTACTCTGTTTTTCTCTGTGGTACCTAGCTTATCAATATGAGCATAGCAGTGCTGCCCTCGTCGGCCGAATGTATAACTAAAAAATCGACGTCAAACAAACATGTCAGTCACACACTTAATGGCGGTGGTTGTGTTATTTTTTGTGTGTGGCTAATTCTGGTAATGTGTGTGCGAAAAACTATTTGATTAACAAAATGCCCTTGGGGTAGTTTATCAATAAAATATTATTAGACAAAAGACACAGTGTTATCAAAACGCAGTGGACTGGCGACAAGTATGGAGGTTGAGTACGTTGCGTCGGCGGTGTTATTGAATTAGTGCGTCCAGTGGCAGAGCGGCGGAGGGCGGGCACCGGCGAGCTGCCACCATGGGGGCGCAGCAGGCGAAGGAGCGCGGCACGGCCAGCGGCGCGTCCATGCGCTCGGCGCGCAGCAAGCCGCGCGTGCCGAAGGACCCCCGCATGCTGGGCTCCAACATATTCACGGAACACAGCGGTGAGTGCTCCTCCACGTACATACTGTGCGCTTCACCTCGCTGCCTTGCTCCGGCGCACAGCCGGCCAGTCCCGCGGCTTGCATACCAACGACAATGGCCGGGCGTGAACGCGAACTCTTCAACTTCGGTCTCTGTAAAATTTCTCTTTATTTATTCATAATTACTTGATTGATCAATTGATGTGTTTCCACTTGTTCCTACATGTATGTTGTAATAACTTCCTACTTTTTAGCCATTTAAGTGCCAGAGATGAAGATAATTTGGTAAGTAGTACTAAAACATAAAAAGTAGAATTATTCTAAGACGACCCACTGACCAAATTATCTAAGTAGCTACACTGTCAGCAAAAAGAGGCCACATAGGTACTTAATATTCTCTAAGAGGACTACATCCATCAGCTTGATTCAATCATTATGCTTGTACTTAATCAGCGTAAATAATAATAATGCCAGCCTATTACAGTCCCACTGTAGAGCAAAGTCCTTTTCTCCTAAAGAAGGCACAAACATTGATCTAGATGTATTAACCAGTGTAGGTACACTGGTTAATACATCTAGCAGAGGGTCATCTACCGTAGTAATTTAACAGTACCTACTGTTAAATAACTACGGTAGGTTTAAACTGCCCCTAAGATGACCCTCTGACCCATAATTCTAGGAATTCTTATGGATTAGTGCATTCCTGATCATCTTGTCACGATACGACGGCAATACCTAATGGCCTTTTACCTTCTTTAATCAGAACAGAGATGTGTTAGCAATAACATTATACAGGTGTAAAGTACAAAAGAGTCCTCTATTTATTATACTTGTTGCTTACTTATTCAAGTCACTCTGCTCTGCCATATGAAAGACAAAAGTGAACAAAAATTGAAGGAACTGCTATTGGCTCACTAGTCACTGCATTCCTATTTTTTTATTTACAATACATGTATAGACAACAAGACACGGCAAGACATCTTACAACATTCAATAAAATGGAATGATGTGAGCACATCCAAGTCACTACTTCTACTTTTTAATAACCTTTAAATGCATTTAAAGCTAAAGTAAAATGCAACCTTTGTCCAAAGGCATACTATTGTATTAACAACTATTTAAATCTTCTTCTTTTCACTTAAATTATAAGAATAATTGGTTGCTGTGATTAACTAAAGACAATGTTTATGTTCTTTCTCCAGAATTAGCTTACCTACTGACAGGTTGTTTGAGTTCATATAATATATATATATTTTTTAATATTTTTATTTGACTGTATAAGTCTGTATTTTCATATTAATATAATATTTCTTATTATTTCAATTATTTTTAGTTATTCTACTCAATACAATGTTTTCTATATGCATTGTATTGCAATATGTGGTTAGCTAGTGACCTCGACAATTGATCATTATTATTCTTGCCTGAGCAACCGGCAGCAAGTTTGTCATGCTCCCTTAGATGCCACTGCTTGCGGTAGCGTCTGGGGTCCGGTTGCCTCCTTTCCTCGAATATGGCGAGGAGGGTAATGGCTGATCTTTGCGTTATGTTCGTGAACGGATGTTGCTTGTGGCGACTAGTTGTCTTGCTGATCTTGGTTTTGTTATTGTTATTAGTAATTAACTTTTTATTTTTACTTCCATGGTCCTAGTTTATTATTTATGACTTCTGACTGTTACAGCTATAGGTAAGCGGGCATGCCCTTTATGCCTGGAGGGTTTTCTTTAGATTTTGGTTGGTACCTATAGTGACGTATGCTAGCTGACATTATGGCTAATAATTTGATTTAAGTTTTGTGTTGCATATTGTAAATGATTTTGCATACTATTTTATAGAATCTTTTTTTTTCAACCTGCACAGACTGCCGTGCTGCTGGGGAGTTTGTTGCGCCACTTCTTCTTCCCAGCTAAAGCACTAGGAAGTGGTGAAGGGTGAGCGTTTTTCGGGGACTGTCTTATGTAATTTTGACGTTTGAAAAGTGCTGATTCTCAGCCTAGTTTGAATAAATGACTTTTGATTTTGATTACCCAGGGATGTCATCCATTAGTTGGCTTACTCTATGCCGTAACTTTGTCTAAAGTTTAATAGATTATGTCTTATTTTTATTAAATCCATGTCACCAAAATCTTATAGGTACCTCAATGATGATGCCGCCAAAAACAAATGTGAAAAATGGGACATGGCTCAAAGCTAATGTAAGTTTTGTTAGGTACAATGTACATGAAGACAACTGCAATATTTTGCAAAATAATATTGAAATCGCAATTTCTACTAAATATTTATAATGATAACCAATTTTTGCTAAACTTTCATCACAATTGGTCAAAAAATGTGCAGCATTATTCTTTTAAAGCTCTTAACTGAAAAGTTACCAGTTTGCAAATAAGCAATCCAGTTCACATACGCTAGGGGGCCCAGGCGGTCTTTGAGCAAGCATAATTATGCAGGACGAAAAGTTGATAGCTGAGTAGGTGCGCTCTGACGAGAGAGCATCGCAAAATATATTTGAAAAGTTTCAAATAGGAGACCCGTGGTCAGGACTCCACTTTCAGATTTCGAAATAGAGTCAAAAATATAGTGTTCTTTAGTTTAGAGGCTTTAATTTTGGTACGATTGTGTGCGGCCTAACTCATAATGACATAAATAGGCAAATTGACGAATTGTGGGCTTTCCCTAAATCTTAGTTTGAAAACTCCGATTTGGGCAATTTATAAAAGGTAATTCAGGGCGAATAAAAGTTGTTCTGTGCAATAGTGTTACCTATCCTGATAGTGACTATATAAATATCTGACGGATCGATGGAGCCTTTTGGCAAATATATGGAAATTTCATTGATTTAGGAAAGTACCCGAAAATGGTCATAATTTTGCATTTATCTCTAAACTAGCTGCGCCCCGCGGTTTCACTCGCGTAAGTCTCGATCCCGTGGGAATATCAGGATAAAAAGTATTCTATGTGTTAATCCAGGTTATAAACTATCTATTTGCCAAATTTCATCCAAATCCATTCAGCCGTTTTTGCGTGATTGAGTAACAAACATCCAAACACACAAACACACAAACTTTCACATTTATAATATATTAGTAGGATTAGTAGGATTAGTAGGATCAACGCATCAAATAGCTTTGATTGCTATTTTAATGTAAAGCTGACCCTCTTTTGAAGATTTGTCGGTATTCAGAAATGAGAAAATATCAAACACTTGAAAGTAATGATTAAAAGTTAAGTAGCGAAATTAGAACATCGTCAGAGTACACCATAAACTGAGTTGATTATTTCAAAATTTTACTATGTTACTAAGCTAAAAAATAATTTGAAAATCATTCTCACCCTATAGGCTATCCAAAGAGCTATCATTTAGACAAATATTCGGAGGTGCCCGTCAGGTCCGATAAAACTGGCAAAGATGGAAAACCACAGAAACTAAAATTAACTAAAACATTAACTAACGCCTTGTTTACGTAGTAAAACTTTACTATTCAAGGGTTTATTGAAACTACGAACCTCTGCTCCCGATATCGTGACTGATATCTATCCTAATTCTTAGTGATAGTTCGTTTTTTTATGAATTTTGTTAAATAACCCTTAACCCTTCTGCTTGGGCCGCCAGCTGTAAGTTAACTAGATTCAATATTATATTTATTGCTTATATATTAGTAATAAACTTGATAATAGTTAAGGCCCTACCCTATTTCAAATTGCTTAGCATGATCCTCCGTTATGCCGAAAATACTGCAGCATTAATTTTGAAATAAATGTATGTTAAAGTTGCGGATTGATGCTAAGTCCTATGGTTGGTGAAAACACGATTACAGTTATATTCTCCATACAAAAAAAATGCAAAGTTACCTCTAAACCGAACTGTAAACCGCTGATATTCAAAAATACTTCAAATTAAATCCTGTAACTTTGCATAATAACTGAACCAACTCTAAAACAGGTCTAACGTTTTTTATTATATCATTATTTTCACCGTTAAAAGTAATAACCTAAACTATTCGAGGCTTGAGAGCCGCCAGCACCCCACTCCGTCTCGCTCTCTCAGGCCGCGAGTAGTATGGTGTGAGCGAGATAAAATTTGAGGTAGGCTAGGGCCTTAATACTACAAATTTACAAATAACCAATATAATTAGTACACTAAATGGAGTTTTGTAATGTTTAATATTCCTGTTTTCGCATAATAAAACGAGATAACCACGCAATATAATTTGACAGTGTAGTGGACAGTGTCAACAGATATGAAGCTAGTGCAGAGCAACTATTACTGTTCAAATTAACCAGCCAGCGTCACTGTTTCAAAATTGGGAAGGCTTTGACAAATCATTTCAGAAAACATATTTTTTTTATTTTTATAAATCCATTTAAGTTGAAGTTTCCGGATGAATGACAAGGGCGGACAATGTCCGGACCGAGTTGAAAGCCGCACATATCCTGAAGGTAACACTAGTCTAACATGCTTCATGCTTCTCTGTATTTGTCAATTGTGTCAGCTTGCCCTAAAATCATCCCAGTAAATGCTGAGCTCAGCTACTTTTGTGTTACTAAACAAGCAGATAATTGTTTAATGCAAACAGATAATAATTGTTTAAAGGCAATTTGTTTCCTAAAGCTCCATGCATTGTCATTGTTCTAAATATAAACTATACGCCACTGCGAATTTTTAAGTGATTTTGTTATTAAGATTAGTTAAGTATCTAAAAGCGAATGCGATATTTACTCCCCACTCACACGGCGATCGATAATCAGTATGATACTTATTTTTTTTTTACTGTGTAATTTGTGTGTCCGTGACATCACAGTGGGCCCTAATCAGAATACCAGCGCAGCGGTATTTGTTTTTTTTTGTCCAATATTGTAGCATCATGCTGAGATAGGTGCTTTTTAGGCCTCGCACAGCTCTTCTTTTTTGTTAGTTCTAATGTTATTCTTTTATTGTTTTTAGAAAGAAAGAAAGAAAGAAATTTTATTTGCCCGGACATGTTTATACATACCGAATTAAAATAATACAAACATGCAAGGCTCACAACATATCTGCCATTTCTCATGGCGTGCAAATATCTTAGGTGCAATTTATCTTTTTTTTCTTTTCCTAGTTTTAGGTAAACAAAAAAGTATGTCATCTAAGTCGGGGAAGTCCACCCAAGCATTTTTTCGAATACATTTTTTTTTCCTAGCCTTCTCTGTCCCGCTCCTGGGAAAAGGCCTCCCAATACTGCGCTCCAAAACAAAGATAGCTGACATGGCTCAAAGGGCTGCTCAACTTAAAAGGGACTGGGCAAGACATGTCCGTGTGTAAATAAATAAATAAATAAATAAATGTCTGCCGCATGCACAAAAATCGAAATCTTCCGGAATTTACTTTGTACCCACTATTAAAGGGGCTGCAAGAGCGAGGAGATCACTGCCAGGCTTTCGCCGGCAATATGGTCATAATCTTCGACGCCGAACCGGCATTGGAGGTTCAAAGACCGGCCAATGATGCCCTCGAGTATGATAGGAAACGGGTCAACCGAAATAACCTGAAGTTTGCACCACATAAAACCTGTGGAATGCTAGTCACCAGGAAGCTAAAGTACGATGTCCCACTCCTGAGCATGGGCGGGGTCGACATGGGCATGTCTAAGGACATTAAAATGCTGGGTCAATTGCTCACAATTGACCACAAGCCCCACATTCAATATCCACGCCACGAACAAAACCAATAAATCTGCCTCGCCTTTTCCCAACTATGTTAGGGTTGGCTTCCAGTCTAACCAGATGTAGCTGAATACCAGTATTTTACATGGAGCGACTGTCTATCTTCTTTCTTTTCTCTCTGACGTCCACAACCCAGTAACCGGGTAATATGATACCTTGGTAAGACTGGTTGTCAGACTTTCGGGCCTCGGACGACCCGTATCGACTGTCAAAGAACCACGAATGACAGCCGGGACCAACGGCTTAACGTGTTTTCCGAGGCACGGAAGAGTCTCGGTATGTTAAGACCCATCCACGGACCAACCCCTGGAAGCGTAGCTTAACCTCATGGATCGACCCGTGCGACTGTTATTACTTAGTCACATCCACGCCACTAATGTGTGTAGAAAAGCTTCCAAAATCGACAAACATCATATCTAGAGCGGCTAAAGTGAGCTGGGGTCTATACCCGGAGGTCATACGGAGCATTAACACGCCAGCGGTGGAGCCGGTGGTGATGCACGTGGCAAGCGCCTGGGCGCAGGCAATAAGGAGATGGGAGTGCAGAAAATGCTGAACACGGTCCAATGAGTATGCGCCCAAAAGCTCTGTAAATCTTACCATCCCTGATGTTGCCTTCGATAGCCCTCGATCTCCGAATACAAGAAGCAGCCGCTCTGTATGTGGCAAAGAGTACCCCAGCCAGCCCATGCGGCAGGGAGGTTGACCGTGTGGTGGCGTTTCCGAAATCCATATCCGGCAAACCAAGGTTTTCTCCACGCTCTGGCGGTGGAGGCGAGTGCTAACGTGGGCGTGGCCTTATCCCAGAGCAAAGATGTTTCGTTGTGTAAAAGGTCACGCAGGGCTAAAGGACACCGAACGCGCAGACCACCTTGCGAAAGAGGCTGCACTCAAGTTGAAAAAGAAACCGGATTATGACCGCTGCGTGGTTTCAACGTCAAGTGGCAGAACCGTATGGGGTCGCTCGTTGAGTGGAACCGAAGATACAAGAACGACGAAACACTCCGTCACCAAAATGTTCCTCCCATTTCCGACTTCCCCGACTTAGGTAACATACATTTTTCGTTTAACTAAAATGTTCCTCCCAGACACGAAATCACGAAATATCATCAAGGCTCAGACCAACAAAAAAAGGTAGACGGAGAACTGCGGACAACTGTTGGTCTGTTTTTGTTTCGGAATGGAAGTCTTTCTTAACAATTGAGTTATAATACCATACTCAACAATATCTTATTCGTACAATATTGTCCTACCCATACAATATTATTTCCCAAATTATAGGGAAAAACTTAAACAAATGGCAACCCTTTTACACACACATAGATAAAAAGGTGGCTTCACTTTTGATGTTCAGAGTGATCCGTCTACCTTTTTTTGTTGGTCTGAGACTTGTACATTAAATATCAGTTTCTTATATTCAATCATTTGTATTATCCAATTATTTATTATTTATTTACCTTGTCCAATATTACAAATTACAATTATCACAATGACGATTTAAATCAGTTATAATAGGCATTCTAATACTTATCTATATTTAAGTTTTCCACTACTACATGACCTTAATTATTGCAATGTTAGTTACACGTATTTATTTATAACTAGCTGATGCCCGCGACTTCGCCCGCGTGGATGTCGGTTATTATGTACTAAAACCTTACTCGAGAACCACTCTATCAAAATGAGCATCGGTGCAGTAGTTTTTGAATTTATCGAGTACAGGACGACAGACAGAGGCGGCGGAGGTCTTTGTTTTATAATATGTAAGGATAATCACCATGAGTCGTTTATGATTTTGTTAGTTGCAATGTTCTTTTTTTATTGTTGTATTTCCTGTGCGTGTCCCAAATGAAATGATTATTTTTATTTCTTTCTTTCTAATTTTAGGACCATGTCGCAGTTTCGTACTGCATTTGTTTGGTTACCATAATAATATGGACAGTGGGATGTCGACGTGTGATCCCAACTTTTCACTGTAAAAAATAAGTGTACAGGACAGCCACACGTGAACAGCAGCTTAATGACTATAACACTTTTTTTTTCTGATATGTAATATATGGCAATAACTTGATAATATGATCACTTCCTAAGTAACCATGTAAACTTGTGTTTCACAGATGCATCTTCTGTCAATCTGTAGGGCTTATTTCTGATAGTATAATTTAATAATGAACAATAACTTTATTAATGTTATAGCACACATTGGTTAAAGTTTAGAGGTATGAGGAACAGGGTGTGAAGTTCATTCATCCTCTATAGAAAATTGGGGATCCTCCGACCAGATGGGTGTCGTGTCTGGTGGGCATCTGCCCGACGATTGTCAAAGTCAAAGTCAAATAATTTATTTCTAATAGGCACATAAAAGACACTTTTGAACGTCAATGAAAAACAAAGAAATAGAATTGATTCTAGTTGCCCATTCCAAAAGGTAGTTTTCGTATGGAGAAGAATGGGCGAGAAACTCCACCGTTACTCTTTTTAAATTTTTTTTACAATACATTGTATACATGAATTATATAATTATATGTGAGGACGATGCACCTACAATAAGATTACTGTACCACAAAAGGTAAAAAGAATTTTATTATGTGATAGATACATGGTGCTTACATATTTACAAACATTGTAAAAGTATACGATATTACAATATTCTTAAACTTGTTACAAGTAATACTAATAAGTCAGTGCGTGAGTTTAAGCAATCACAGAGTGTAAAAATCTATGACATACAAATAATAAAATATACAACTAAATTACCAACCAGTTTGATTTTGTCCAGACTCCAAATTGTCCTATGGAGCAAGACCAGCATGTTTCCAAGCATTCTTATCTTGGATATAATCCTCTAATTTGTAATATGCTTGTTTACAAAGTGTACTTTTTATATGAGTTTTAAATTTTCTTTCATTTAATTGCAATATATCACAAGGCATTTTGTTATAGCATTTAACGCAGTACCCCATAAAAGATGTTAATCTACACCCATGCTATAAATCCTCTATAACTGTTTCTAAAACATTTAGCTTATTGCCAATATTAAAACAATCAGTGTCATAGTAACCATTATATCATCCAAACGGGTGTCATAATGTTGTACTAAATTTCATAATGCAACTCATTTAAAAAAAAGAACGCTGTCATGCAGGAGCGTTCACTAACTCAGCTCGGTCATTTAAAAAAAAAACTTGTAGTTTATTCGAATTCTAAAAATTCGATTTCACGTGTGTTTTGTATCCCGCTATTTTTGTTCGATATTAGTATTGCAAAGAACCTTTTATAGAGGATTCATAACATGGGTGTAGATAAAGTCTTGTATGCAACTGTAAATAATTAGGTATTAAAACACTCATGTGATACTATTATCACATTCCATATTCGTGTTTTAGTATTGCAAAGAACCTTTTATAGAGGATTCATAACATGGGTGTAGATAAAGTCTTGTATGCAACTGTAAATAATTAGGTATTAAAACACTCATGTGATACTATTATCACATTCCATATTCGTGTTTTAATGCCCCTTATTATACACGCTAAAATTTTAATGGTTGTTTTTCCGCAGCGAAATGATTTTGTCTTGGTAGTACAATTACTATGTAAAAAAATAAAAATGAAATATAAAAAAATGGCAGATTTAGAATTATGATAAACGAAACTCGAAAGCGTTCTCAAACCAATAGTATTAAAGCGCGAATGCCCGACTGCGCGAAACAACCGCGAGCGACGCGCGGTCGTTGACCCTCGCGCTACAGCTGATAACTACCTACTCCTGAGTGAACGAAAGATAATTTCTTATTCCAATTTTCCCCTTTTACGGTCTTAGGGCCGTCATAAATAGTTTTTTTACCTACAACTTATTGAACACGAAACTGAAAAACATGTTTATTATCTTACAAAACAAAAAAACTGAATTAGATAATGAAATATTTTAACCGTGCGTTTGCAATGGCGAAACATTCGAGACAAAACATGTCTCATCTCTAGTTCCTGTCAAAAATTGTATGGAACATTGACAGAAAATAGAGATTTCAACATGTTTTGTCTTGAATGTTTCGCCAGTGCAAACGCACGGTAAGGCGTATAAAAAAACTGGAATCAACTTATTTACAATAATTTTAATTAACAAACCTACTTTTAGATGTTTGCTATTTACAAAGGTACTTACGCTTCCCGGTAACGTAGTAATTGTTTGAAGTCTTAAGCCACTGCGTTCCATACACAATCGAGCACATTTTATTTGATTTTGTTTTTCAATTAAGTGTCTCTGTCACGTGAAGTCGTCACGTCTTACGATATTAAAAGCCCATGCCCAAGACCTGCCTATGATCGAGTAGCCGCTTTGTCGTCGCTACGATCGTCCGGGCCTGTGGGACTTGAGGGTTCAGAACCCCGCGAAGACGGAGCGACTTCAAGCGTTGTGAATCCGCGTAAAGTCGCCGGGCAGCGTGGGAGTTATAACGAGCCCTAGCGTACAGTTGTGTGTCCCATTGCGACGTACTCCAAATTTGAATAATTACGAGTATAATGCCGATCCATTTTTGCAAATCACGTTTCGGATCGCATGATGCACGTATGACGGTCTCCGCGGGACAACTGAGCGAGCCGGGAACCGGCGCGGGGTGGGGGTGCGCGGGCGCTCGCTGCGTGCGTGCGGACTAGATTATGCCGTATCACTACGCGCGACAGCTTATTTTGCTCTGAATATTTACATATCGCTCTTCGCTTTGTCGGCACCGCGCAGCCGCGCATGCCGCATGCGGTTCGAGTAGTACTACGTAATTTCTAGTGAACTGCTATTGTTTCTCACGCTTTCGAGTTGACGCATTATTTTTTTTTTTAACAAAAACATTAATGTTTTTTAAATTTAACTCTATGATTCAATAGTACGAGGGCGGTACTGAAAATTTCGGGAATCAAGGAAGTGACACAACATTACTATTTAAAAATGTATTTATTGCTTTTCGAAGTATTCTCCGCGAAATTTGACACAGTTTTCCATACGATGGAACCAATAATTGAAGCAACCATTCCATTCGGAAGTTGGGGTCTCCAAAATGGCCGTTTTGTAGGCGTCCACAGCTTCTTCAGGTGATGAAAATCTCTGTCCACGCAATTTATTCTTTATTTTAGGAAAAGTATAGAAATCATTAGGGCTTAGGTCGGGGCTGTACGGCGGATGGTCTAATAATTCTATGTTTTCTTGCTCTAAAAACTTTTGTTCTGTGCGCGGTGTGAGAACTCGCATTGTCGTGATGGAGGATGATGCGGCGGTTGCAGTTCTCTTTACGGAGTTCAGAAACGAAATGTGGCAAACAAATGCTAGCATACCATTCTGCATTAACCGTTGTTTGTCCCTCAAGAGGAAAAGTCGTAACATGGCCGGTTTTGGAGACAAACGTGGCCACCATTTTTTTTGCAACACTCCGTGGACGAACAATTTTTGTTGGCTGTAACTCATTTTCAAACACCCAAACTCGTGACTGGTTTTTTGTTTCGGGTTCGTACGCGTATATCCAGGATTCGTCACCTGATACGATGTTGTATACAGCATTTGAGGATCCTGCGTGGAATCTTTCGAGAGTTCTGACGCACCAAGTAACGCGAGCCGCTTTTTGCTCTTCACAGAGCGAATGCGGTATCCATCGGGAAAACAACTTTTTTACACCTAATTGTTCGTGCAAGATTATTTGTATTTGACTCATGCCAATGTCTAAAGTTGCCTGAATTTCGCGGTATGTCACATGTCGATCTTCCTCATTCAGCTTACGCACAGCATCAACGTTTTCTTGGGTGACTGCAGTTTTGGGACAACCTTGACAGGAATCATCACTGAGCTTGACACGTCCACGTTGAAATTCAGCAAACCAGCGATAAATTGTGATTTTGGATTGGGCTTCATCACCAAATGCCGAAATCATCCGGTCAACACACTGTTTTTGTGTTAAACCACTTCGAAAGTCATAATAAATCATCGCTCTTGAATTTTCTCGAGTCAATTCCATTTTCTCAACGACTAAACAAGTTTGACAAAACGCTGTGACAAGACCGAGAATCTTTTTTAAAATAAATAAATGGTATTCGATTTTTAAAACCAAGGAGTTTTCAATTAAAAAGATTTTAATATGACAGGAACAGTAGAAATATTCCATTCCCGATACTTTTAGTGCAGCCCTCGTACTACTTGGGGCAAATCGTTTTGCCGCGGGAAAACAACCATTAAAATTTCAGCCGTATAACAGTTGCATAAATAACTAGAAAATAGTTCCCTGAGAGATTCGCGGTGACATAGATTATAAATGGCTCTGACAGCTCTCTTTTGCAAAATAAAAATGGATTCAATGTCAGCAGCCCGACCCCACAGTAAAATGCCATACGACATAATGCTGTGGAAGTAACTGAAATAGACCAAAGGCGCGGTTTCTACATCTGTTAACTGTCTTATCTTTCTGACAGCATAAGCGTCTAGCATGATACCCAGGAAAACTGTTTCATTAATAAACTCTAGTTTTTCTCCATTCAATATGATGTCACATTCGCTACTTCTAACATTAGGTAATGTAAATCGAATACATTTGGTTTTTTTTTCATTGAGTACCAAATTATTTAACGTAAACCAATCTTGGACCTGAAGAATAGACCTATTCACGTCGACAAGATTTTGTGACCGTCGATTTATTTAAAAAATCAATGATGTGTCATCTGCAAATAACACCATCTTCGGTTGATTTAGAAGTAATTGGGGTAAATCATTAATATAAACTAAGAAAAGGAATGGACCTAATATCGAGCCTTGAGGAACGCCCATTGCCATTTCAGACCCTAATGAGTTTATGCCGTTTACTTGAACTTTAGCTTTCCTATCTTTCAGATATGATCTCAGTAAATCAAGAGCTGTATTGCTAACCCCATAGTGCTCTAGTTTCAGCAGAAGTGTCTCATGGTCGACGCAATCGAATGCCTTCGAGAGGTCGCAAAAGATTCCAATGGCATCTTGTGCTTCTTCCCAGGCGTTAAAAATGTTCTTTATTAGGGTGACACCGGCGTCAGTGGTACAACGCCCTTTGGTGAAACCGTACTGTTGTTCATGAAAGATGGAATTTTTATTGAAGTGACGTAACATTTGATTGAGCATCAACTTTTCAAGCACCTTACTGAGAACTGGCAGAATTGACACAGGCCTATAATTGTTAGGTTCCTTACTATCACCGGATTTGAACAAAGGAACTACTTTGCTGTGTTTCATGAGATCCGGAAAGACTCTTTGGTCTACACTGGTGTTAAATATGAAAGCTAGATAGGGCGCAATGGTTTCGATGATAGATCTACAGACTTTTACAGACATTCCCCATAGATCTTCTGTTGATTTAATTTTAAGATCTTTAAAAGCTTTTATAACTGCTTGGGGGTTTGTATGCTGAAACCTTAACTCCAAAGGGCATGCCTTTACATTATTTCTAAGTAAGGCAGCAGAAAGCGCGGGTGAGGAATTTAAAGCTTCAGTAGTTTTAACTGGAATATTACCAAAAAAGTTTTCAAATTCCTGAGCTACATCTACATCTGAGTTAATGGGGCCATGTGCAGTCTCTAAATTAAATTCAGTACTACGCTGTTTTTTCCTACCTTTTTCATTATTTATTATTTGCCAGGTAGTTTTTATTTTATCATCAGCTGATTTTATTTTATTGGTAATCTAAAGTCCTTTAGCAATTTTGCACACATTTTTAAAAGTTTTAGAATATTTTGCAACATACTGATGAAAGGTTGTATTATTCATATGTTGCTTAAGGTCATAAAGTTCAAAAAGATTTTCCCTGCTTTTACGAATACCTGGAGTCGCCCAATCACTAAATAATACGAATAATAAGAACTTTGTATAAATAGATTGATGTCGGGAAGTTATATATGTATATGCTGATCGAGCGGTAAACGCTGCTTGCGGGATGCAGGATTTCGCATGACGTCAGTGTGCGTAGTTCGCATGTGGCGATGTAGATGCCGCCACAGTACTCCCCTCCGGAGACCAGAGGTCGATATAGTGGGCTGGGCTAACTCTTGTATCTTGCGATGCTTGCCAGTGCCAGTTGAGATTCCATGTGAGTCGGAACCGGGTGCCGCATAGTTCGCGGTGAGTCTGAACTGTCTGCGGTGATTACCCAGCGAGTCGGGGTGGCGCTGCGTTATGAGTCAGTGAATCGGGTGTGGTACAGCGCCGGGTTGAGGCCTACTGTTGGTGTCGACCAGGAGAGGGTTGAAGGGCTATGCTTGTGGACCGGCCAAAAGTGCAGTATTCTGTGCCATGGTTGCTGATGAGGCTAAGGGTGATGACCAGAGGTCGGAGTAGGTAGATTGTTTTAAGGTCGTTGACGTCCAACGTAGAGGATAATATGGATATGCCTCCAAAATACCGGAACTTCATATTTATTGTGATACTTGTTCCGGAATTTTGAAAGGACAGTGTAGGCTTTTCTACAAGTACCAAGTAAGTAGATAGAGGTCACCTGGTCGGAGGATCCTTCCTTTACTATGTAAGGATGAGTGAACTTTACACCCTGTTCCTCATACCTCTAAAGTATCAGCTTGTAGAAAGCCTGAAGGTGGATCCGGTAAGGTAGACCGCGAAATTGAAAATTTTCTTACGTTTTTTGTCATTTGCATGTCAATTTCAGGTTATATCTTGATCAGAATATCATTCCAGACCGTATCAAATATGTATTTACATAATTATAATTATTAGAATCATTAATACATATCAATAAGTTACATTTGTTCTCGAATGTCATGATTTCATGAAAAAGTCATTCAATGAAACAAATCATGCCATATAAAATGGCATGTCCATATTATAATATCTTGACGCAAGTATATAAAATCAATCTACCTACTCCGACCTCTGGTGATGACGAACCAGACGACCAGGAATGTGCGTCAGCTGCATGCTGGTGGTCAGCAGTGGCGTGCGTTTCATACAGACAGAAAGACACTGCCTACCTTACCTAACTCAGACAAATATTTATAATTAACTAATGTTATTTTATCTACGAGTAAGTCTTACTATCAATAAAAAAACAAAAAAATCTTAAATAATCGGGTATCATAGATACAGAGCCAGCTCGTTCATACAATTTGTCGCAACTTCACGTTGCACTGCAAGAGCGTCGCTGAGTGCCTCGGGAAAGACAAACTATTCGCGTCTAAATGTATGCGCTCTCGTGGTCATGCGGACTTAATGGTGTGCATTACTATAAACACGTGGCACACAATGTAACAAATAACGGACACAACTGCACACAGTAGACACTTGTCTTTTTACCCGACTATGGCGAAGCAAAAAGGAGGGTTATGATTTTGACCGGTATGTAAGTATGTATGTTCATCTGTTCCCTCATATCTTCTGAACTACTCATCACAATTTGACAAATGTATCGTTGGAAGCGTCTTGATCGTCCTCTGGTTATAGGCTGGCGTCACATTAAATTGAATATGTTGCCCTCGAGATTAGGTAACATACAAGTCATGAACTAAAAAAATATTTTTATTAGTCCATGTTGGCTACCAAATGAAAGGGCTTAATTAGCACATCAAAAATAATATACATATTAACCCCAATTTTTTTTTAAATAAAAATAAAAGTTAATTAATGTAATAGAAACTAAAACCCAACTACGACTAAGAAGGTATAATCAAGACACCACAGACGGACAAATTAAAAATCCGGAGTCACATGTGTTAGGACATAAATCGAACAGATTACGTTTGACTCCGGATTTTTAATTTGTCCGTCTGTGGTGTCTTGTTTTTACCTTTTAGTCGTAGTTGGATTAAAGTTTTTATTACTTTAATGTTTTTTTTATTCTTTTGGGGTTATCATAATATATATATTTTTGAAATGTGCTCATTAAGCCCTTTCATTTGATACCCAACATGGTAAGGATAAAGAATTTTTTTTTTAGTTCCAGACTTTCTGTCCTCTAGAGGGCGCCATTTTTATGGCAATGTAACGTCACATAGCCTATAACCAGCGGACGATCAAGACGCTTCCAACGATACGATAGTCATCAATGATGAGACTGTACATCCCGCGGTAGTGTGGGGGTCGAGGTTTCTTAAATGCCAAAACCCTTCACAACCGCGAGATTTGCAGTCTCAGGGAATATTTCCTTCAAACTGACGTGGGGATGCACCGAGATGTGGTCGCAGTGGACAAGGGCCTTACCCCGCTCTCCTTGGCGAAAGAGAACGGGCGCAAACCTACAGTACTTGATATACTAACGATCGTAGGGAAGTGTGGCAAGGCAAAGAGCTACATGGACGCTTTTTCCGGGCACTCCATGGGCCTGAAGTAGACTTTCTGGCATCTGTATCCTGGCTACGTTTCGGCGACCTCTTCGGGGAAACTGAAGGTTTTGTCTGTGCGATTATGGATGAAGTCATCATGACGAATAATTACCGGAAATACATTGTCAAGGACGGTACGGTGGACATCTGTCGGGCATGCCACTGTTCCGGTGAATCAATTCGACATATTGTTTCCGGTTGTTCTCGTCTTGTTAACGGCGAGTATTTGCACAGACACAATCTAGTAGCTAAGGTTATCCACCAGCAACTTGCCTTGCAGTACAACCTTGTGGAGTATGAAGTACCATACTATAGGTATGTGCCCGACCCAGTTCTCGAAAATAGTCACGCCACAATGTACTGGGATCGATCTATCATCACTAACAGGACTATTGTAGCCAATAAGCCTGATATTGTGATGATAGATCGACGAGAGCGCCGTGCAATGATTGTTGATATCGCTGTCCCTCATGACGAGAATCTCGTGAAAGCTGAGAAAGATAAAAAAATCAAGTATCTTGACTTAGCACATGAGGTTGTCGACATGTGGGACGTGGACTCTGACTTAGCACATGAGGTTGTCGACATGTGGGACGTGGACTCTGCAATCATTGTGCCGATAATCGTTACGGTGAATGGCTTAATAGCGAAGAGCCTCGACCAACATCTCAGGAGGCTCTCATTGCGCGGCTGGGTCAAGGGCTTGATTCAGAAAGCAGTACTCCTGGACACGGCACGCATAGTGAGTAGGTTCCCCTCTCTAGAGCCCTGACCACCGGCAGCTTGGACCCTGATCCTGGTGCCGATGGGCTACTTATTTTTATATTTTTAAATGTTTTTTTAATGTTTTTTATAAAATATTTAAAAATGTAATGATTATGTTTTTAAGAAGAAATAAATAAAAATATATAATAGTAATAAAATGAGAATTTATGTAAACTTTATAAAAAAATTGCAGAATACAATGACACTTAGGTTATAAGATCTCACCTGTACCAAAACAATGTTATTCTAGCAAATAAACGTTTGATTTGATTTAATTAAATCATTTTGCTGCATTACCTATTGGACAGTATCAGAGGACGCACAAGATTCTCGTAACAAAGATTATAAAAAACTTGCCAAGTGCGAGTCAGACTCGCGCACGAAGGGTTCCGTACCATTACCTATAAAAATCGCAAAAAAAAACACGTTTGTTGTATGTAAGCCCCCTCAAATATTTATTTTATTCTGTTTTTTATTATTAATTTGTTGTTATAGCGGCAACAGAAATATCTTTTCAACTGTTTAACTGTCACGGTTCATGAGATAAAGCCTGGTGACAGACGGACAGACAGACAGACAGCGGAGCCTTAGTAATAGGGTCCCGTTTTACTCTTTGGATACGGAATTCTAAAAAATAGATTACATCGTGCAAGAGAATGCTCAAGATCTGCTAAAGGTGAGGATGTGTTTCACATATGGCTTTACACCTCATATCCATACATTACTAGCATCCGAAAACCAAATGTAAAAAAAGTAAAAGAACTTGATCAAGACACCCTACATCTTTTGAAAATTGACCAACTTAAAACTAATTCTGAAGATCAGGAATGATGATCTACTGTGTAGGTACCTGAGCGAATTTATTTGTATTTGAAAAAATGATATCCATAATAGACAAATAATCTAAGTAGTAATATTTTAATTTTGTGTTTCAAGGCGCATACAATTTAGGCAATGTCTGTTAATTTTTGAAATTGGTTTTTAAACTGTATTTATATTTACTTGTATTCATAAATAATTATTTAGAAAGAAAGAAAGAAAGAATGAAAATACATTTATTCAGTACAGACTGAAAGGCACACAATATAGGTACAGCACATAACAAATAAAACAAGTATAGAAAAAAAAAAGAAAAACAAAAAAGGTGTAAATGTGCGATGTAGGGGAGTGTGCCTCACGGCTGCACCAAAAAGGTCCAGTTCAGCAAAAATGCCAGACAACTGTAAGTGCCTGACGCTGGTTTTCACCTTCACATCACTCATACTCGTACTAATTTCTTATAAATATTGAATATGATTGTAAGAATAAATACATTTTTTGGCAAATTTTTATATAAAAAAAATTCTGCTTACTGTTGTACAATGACTTCAAATGTTATACTTATTTAAAGGCTTATTATATTGACTACTTATATAAAAAAAAATTAAAACTATCTCAAGAAACAAGAAAGTAACAAATTATTGATCCGAAGATGACCAAAATTTTGCACAGTGCGGCGCCGCGCCGCCGCGCCGTGCCGCCGCGACGTTCCCTACTCTAGAGAGGATAGGATGGGCACGCGGGTAGACCATGACCTGGAATAGGACATAGGATACGTTTTATCCCCATATTCCTACGGGATCGAGACCTACGCGGGTGAAACCGCGTGGCACAGCTAGTCTATACTAATATTAAAAATCCTGAAGAGTTTGTTTGTTTGTTTGAACGCACTAATCTCAGGAACTACTGGTTGGAATTGAAAAATTATTTTTGTGTTGGATAGTCCATTTATCGAGGAAGGTTATACGCTGTATAAAATCACGCTATGACCAATAGGAGCGGAGCATAAATGAAAAATGTTGCAAAAACGGGAAAAGTGATTCCTTTTTTAGAGATTCCGTTGCGTGCGCTGCCTAACGGCTTAAGTTACGCAAATATCGTGTATGGTAGAATTGTTCCTCTTTAAAAGTTCTAAAAAAAAGTCCGCGACAGCATATGTCTATCTTTTAAGATTGACTCACTGTAACTTTTTTTTATGGTAATCAAATTTCTTCGATATTAATGCATCATTTGCGAAGGAGTTTTATCAACTTAATATTAATTCTTATTCAAATGAATAGTTTTAAAATCAAGGGTATTTATGTAGCAGTAAAATACTTTTTAAATCATTCGAATTGGACATTTTATTTCGAAGTTATCACGAAATGCAATACGCGAACCGTTCGACGCCGGCGAAGCCAAAGCGCCGCCGCGCCGCGACGTTCCGGCTTATTCCACAAATCCCCCCTGAAAATCCCCCTTAGGGGGAAAAGTGGAATCTATAAAAAAAAAGTTTCGAATTCTCCCTGATAATCCTCCCTAGGGGGAAAAATTGGAATCGAAAAAAAACTTATTCCGCAGATCCCTCCTGAAAGTGTCCCTGAAGGGGAAAACTGGACTCTAAAAAAAAAGTCTTGAATTCCCCCCTGATAATCCCCCTTAAGGGGGAAATCTGGAATCTGAAAAAACCAACGTCCAGAAATCCCCACAGAGGTTCTTAAAATTTAAAGAATGCTTCTGCTAAGGGCTCTGGGCGCCCATTAGTTCGCCGATGCTGATTGCTAAAATATTTACCTTGGGCGCCGGCAGATTATATTATACTTAGATAACCTAGAATGCAGGAGTGAGCGAAGCGAGCTTGACAATAATTTTTAACCATTCAAACACTAATAGGAGCACCGACAAGCGGGCTTTCGTCGACCTAGTCAATAAAGCATAAAAGTATAAAATGTATACTTAATTGTTTTATGTTAATCGAGTTTAAATACTCCTCTATGCTACCGCGTGGTACACCTGCATAGGCAGACATGTTGTTGCAGTTTATTTATTAATAACTAGCTGCGCTCACCGGTTACACCCACAGTATCGCTCGATCGCGTAGGAATATCGGGATAAAGTATCCTCATCCAGGTCATGGTCTACCGATGTGCCAAATTTCATCTAAATCCGTTCAGCCGTTTTAGTGTGAAAGTGTAACAAAAAACCTTACTTTCGCATTTATATTTTTTGCAAGGATTCTAACTATAATAAATTATTATAAAGGCGAAAGTGCGTTTGTTTGTTTATTTGATTTGATATCTCTTCACGCTGTTGCAACAACGACTCAATCGATTGTTATGAAACTTGGTCAAAGAAATAGAATCAATTCTATTTCTTTGTTTTTCATTGACGTTCAAAAGTGCCTTTTATGTGCCTATTTGAAATAAATTATTTGACTTTGACTTTGATTTGGAGATTGAGAAAACACAGAATTCTTCTTGTTTTGAAATTTTAAAAAACAGTCACGGACTTTAATTGTTGTGCCACTCGGCACAGTTCGTATTTTAGCCGTGTAATGTAAATCGGTCTTAGTCGGTTATACTCGTACATCCAGACACGGAAAATCATGTCTTCATATTATAGAAGAAGAAAATTATATTTCATATCGTTACCGGTTGGCTAACCTGAGAGCCAGAACTACAAACTTGACAGCAGAGTGACTACCCAAAGTCAACCAGTTAGCGTACGGAGAAATTTTAATTATTCATTTCGACAAATTCGAAAATAACGTCTCTGCCATCGACATTTCTACTGTCACAGTCTTCGGATAGGTTTTCAGAATTATCGAGTTAATGAGCTCTGATTCAAGGGAGGTCAGTATCAAATAGATTGGATCAACATTGTATTTATTTATCATTGAGACCTTGTTAGTCAACCTCTATGGACAATACTATTTCCGATTACTAGTAATTTGTCATCTTGTTTACTAGCATGCGACTTAATTTCGTGTTTAATCGTGTAATCTCGTGAATGTAACTGCAAAATTGAAAAGTTTGAAAGTGGCTCATCTATTAAAGTCCGTGTCTGTACATATATACTTTAAAATTTCCTAGAAAATAGTCCTTAGGGAACGCAATGTAACCGAAGTCACAAGCAACAACATTAATTACTTTAAGAAAATCACTAATTGAACATACCATATTATTTATACCGTATAAATTACAAGGTTAGGTTCTATATTATTTTTACTCTTTATCTTTGTACTACATTTTTACTTTCTGCAAATTGCCAAAAAAAAAACTGATTAATGATTATATAGTCGTGTTTTTGTTAATTACATTGTACCTAATCACTATTTTTTTTTAATTTACTTTAAGAGCTTAGAAATTAAAACTAAAAATAAGGGGGAAAAGTGGAATAACTCAAAATGAAAAGGGGACTTTCTGGATTCCTTTTACATTAGGATCCAGTTTTCCCCCCTGAGGGGTATTCTCTCAGGGGGGAATAGTGGAATAAGCCTGACGTTTCCTACTCTAGAGAGGAGAGGATGGGCACACGGGGAGACCATGACCTGGAATAAGACATAGGATACGTTTTGTCCCTATATTCCACGGGATCGAGACCTACGCGGGTGAGACCGCGGGGCACAGCTAATATTCTTATAAACGAATTGGCAAGGTACCGTCATAATATTTATCCTTATAAATAGTTCCCAAAGAGATTCGCGGCGACATAGATTATAAATGGCTCTGACAGCTCTCTTTTGCAAAATAAAGATGGATTCAATGTCAGCAGCCCGACTCCACAGTAAAATACCATACGACATAATACTGTGGAAGTAACTGAAATAGACCAAACGCGCGGTTTCTACATCTGTTAACTGTCTTATCTTTCTAACAGCCGCGGCCGAGCTTAGCCGCCTCGCAAGAGATTTTATATAAGGTTCCCATTGTTATTTCTCGTCTAGCGTGATTCCCAGGAAAACTGTTTGATTAATAAACTCCAGTTTTTCTCAATTCAATATGATGTCACATTCGCTACTTCTAACATTAGGTAATTCAAATCGAATGCATTTCTTTTTTTTTTTTCATTTATTTCCAAACTATTTACCGTAAACCAATCTTGGACCTGAAGAATAGAGCTATTTAGCTCCCTAGCTAGAAGTCCCTCAAGGCTCAAATATACAATACTGTTCCTAAATGACATACAATATTGCTTTCAAAATTCAGAATTTCTCTTATACGCTGACGATTTAAAAGTTTTTAAACAAAAGAGAATGACCGGACCACGTATCGCTTTTTTTCCGGCTGTGACTTAGGTTTCTAATGTTGATAATTCTTGTTTTAAAATATAATGATTTTATCTAGTAATGCGAGTCTTTAAATTCTCCGAATAAAAAACGTCATAAAAAAGTATTAGTTTTTATTTTGATTTCCTATTTTAGCCATACATTGTTTTTTTTTTTTTCGTGTCCGACGTAATTGGCATTCAAAGAGTAAGTAAGCAATGAAACCTTGACTTACGCAAAATAATTAAATAACAGATCCAATTATTAAATTATAGTTGAATAATTAGTAACTAATTATTATTATTACGTTGTAATAACAATCTGTTGGTAAAATAATGTTAAAAGTGCATAAGCAAACTTTTAGTTATACGCAAGGCAGAATCATTTAGAGAACTTTGCCTGTTTCATTCATCATTAAAACTCTTTGAAAACAGAACAAACGCGCGCCCTATGAGTCTATGCGCGCGCTTCCCGATTTGCAATACGTCTATCTCTTTCTATCTGCACTTATACTGTAGAGTGTTGTGACAACTTCAAAATAGTCTTTATTGATGACGAAAAAAATTACGATGTTTCGTAATGGTATAAAAGTTACATTAAGTACTTAATGTTTACACTTTAGATTTAAAAATATTCCGTAACTGAAAGAAAAGTGGATCCACAAATAATAAGAAGAATCTTGACTGGCCAATTGATCTAGTTTCCATCGGCCCACATACATCAGCATGCACCACCTCCAAGACTTTCTTTTGTCTATTATTTCCATGTGGAAAGGGTAATCTTGTTTGCTTTCCTTCGCAGCATACACTGCAGTTATATTTGCTAATATCTGCTTTATCATTGTATATTAACCCTTCTACAGCGCCATTTCTCATCACATTAAGGTCTCTACTATTGATGTGACCTAGCCTTCTATGCCAAACCGTCGAAGTCGTTGTTGCTGATGCTGCTAACAAACTATCTGACTTGATTCGCAGTTTGTATACTCCACTCACTAATTCAGCTATGCCAATTAGCTCATTCTGTTGATCTCTAATGTAGCACATTCCTTTCTGGAAATTGACTTTATTCCCACTTTGAATCAACTGGCTAACTGACAGCAGGTTGGTTGCGAGATCAGGAACACATAGAATATTTATTTACAACAGTCGTGATAGGTATGTCGCCCGAACATATCACTGGTATTCGCACATTGTTTGCCACAACAATTTCCTTTGTTGTTAGGTTATGATTCATATTTTCCATAAACTTCTGGTTGGATGTCATGTGTTTACTAGCACCCGAATCGATGTACCATTCATTTTGGTTAAATTGTCCACTATAAAAAACTGCACTAAATGCATTTTCTGTTTTTTCTTTCAATAATGGGCACTTATTCTTAAAATGTCCGGTTTGTTTGCATCGGTAGCATTTTATCTTTTTGACAGGATGCGTCGCCATCTCAGAGTTGCCAACATACGAATTAGTGACTTTTTTGTTTTTCTGCGAGCGCTGCCAATTTTTCGATAGAATTGCACTATTCGAGTCACTGCTACCAACATCACCCCCCATATCTAGAAGCTTTGTTTTTATGACGTCGGAACCGATGATGATTCCTGAATGTTCGATCGCCATTATCATCGGCCCGAATTTTTCTGGAAGCCCTGCCAACAGCAAAGATCCAATCCACTCTTCATTAATCTTAAAACCCGTTCCCTTTAACCTTTGAGCTGTTTCCACCATTTGTGACACATAACTCGTCATTGATTCACAGTTTTCGAGTCGAATGGATGATATTAATGTTCGAAGTAAACCTATTTTTCGAGAAAATCCAGTGTCATCAAATAGTTGTTTTAGCTTTTTCCACAAACCATCTACTGTATTTTCAGTCTTTATGTGAACATATAACGTCGGGTCAATGGTCATAACGAGCTTCGCCTTAGCTTTTCTTTGTTCGGCTTCACTGAGATCAACCGGCAACGCGTCGATATCGATGCCTTCCAACAGCAGAAAGTTGCTTGCCGCAAACGCCCAATCATCATAGTTTTCTCGCCCTTTTAACTTTGGGACGTTCACTAGGTAGCCTGCAGTTGACATTTTTTACCGACTTCAAAAAAGGAGGAGGTACTATGTTCGGATGATTGTTTTTTTTTTTTTTTTTTTTTTTTTTTTTTTTTTTTTTTTTTTTTTTTTTTACCTATTACTCCGCCCTTTGTGAACCGATTTCAAAAAATCTTTTTTTGTTCAAAAGCTTATACTTCTGAGGTGGTCCCATTGTCACCAAGTCAGGATCTGATGATGGGATCCTAGAGAAATCGAGGGGAACTTTCAAAAATCGTAAGGGCAACTAGTGCATTCCTTAATTTATTCATTAAGTATTTTACAGCACTACAATTTTATGAAGGTCTGGAGTCGATCTGATGATGGAGCCGAAAGACAGTCAAGGGAACTCCTCAATGGTTTACAGCAGATACCTCGTGTTTGGGCTTGATTAATTTGTATTGACAAAAACTTTACACTTTGATGGGTTATGACTGTCGTTAGGGGTCTGATGATGAAGACGAAAGACAGTCGAGGGAACTCCTCAGTGGTTTACAGCAGATATCTTGTGTTTGGGCTTGATTAATTTGTATTGGTAAGAACCTTACACTTGGATGGGTTGTGACTGTCGTTAAGGGTCTGATGATGAAGACGAAGGACGATTAACGGAACTCCTCAACGGTTCACAGTAATTACCTTGTGTTTGGACTTAATTTATTTATATTGATAAGAACTTTGCAACCATATAGGTTGTAAGTGACATTACAGATCTGATTATGGTCGCCTTATAATATGATGATGAGGGGAACTATACAGTGTAAGCAAATGTATAGTGTTCACCCTTATATTCTTGAGAAGGCACGGGAGTCTCATTAGCCAGCCGGTTTCGTATAACATCTAAACGATACTTGCGCTGTTCAGACGACTCACCACTTAATCGTTTTTGAATAAGATTGAGTCGGCAGATCTTATCATTTGACGACTCCTGCGACAAATGAGAATGCATGTAATTTCTCATCTGAGATAACCTAGCATGAAGAGCTAACGGTGATTCTTGGGAACCGGACATAGCACTCCGTTTGCGATTCTTAGATAGGCGTTCTTTTTCAGCAGTATTAGTCTCTTTAATTCTGTTGTTCTTCATGCGGGCGGCTCTTTTAGTTGGTCTACCCATGGTGATTACAAAAATCAAATTACACAAAAAATGGAAAAATAATAAAACTTTAAAAAAAAAAAATTGACCGACTTCAAAAAAAACAAAACAAAATAGGACCACTGTACTAAAACCAAACGACAAAAGTACTTCTTTAATAATAAGAGAAAAATAAAAAAATAAAAAAATAACTTTAATTTCGGAAGTCGGTGGCCAAAAACTAAAATTAAAAGCAAAGACACCGACTTCCGAAATTAAAGTTATTTTTTTATTTTTTTATTTTTCTCTTATTATTAAAGAAGTACTTTTGTCGTTTGGTTTTAGTACAGTAGTCCTTTTTTGTTTTGTTTTTTTTTAAGTCGGTCAATATTTTTTTTGTAATTTATTGACTTTAGATTATTTAAATTAATTTAAATTTCGTGGCTGGGCCATAACCTAATAAAACATGGCTTCACATTTTGGTGTGCTACCACAGACTAAAACTTACTTTATTGTCACAGATAAACAATACAGCTGTAGCTATGCAACTTATTTTGATATTAAAACTAACAAAAACGTTACCCTCCTTCTGGGGCAGTCGGGTACAAAAGCTGAGTTTATTATTTATAAAAGAAATATAAATATATTACAATAGTAAAAATCGTTCAAAAGGTCAACAACAACAGTAAGCAGCTTGTTACAGTTGTAATGGGAATCATGTCATTTGGTTTATATAGGTTTTTTTCTCAAACATGCTTGGAAATTCGAGCATTATTTTGACAACCTTCTTCGAGATAAATCGAAATTGCTGTACTGGTCAAAAACAAGTGACGATGCGGCCAGCAAAGTTACTATGAAATCCAAAAATCCATATCTGGCGTGTTTAGCGGCCAAATAAATTACTATGAAAACTCATATCTGTCGTGTTATTTAAAAATGGAACGAACTTTTTACTTCAACACACGGCAACCAAGGAGGTAACTTATCAAAGATTTTATTTAAATTTCGACTTGGCTTGTAAATAGAACAAAGAAGAAACAAATGAATATATTGGCGTATGAAAAATTAGAGTTGTTCGTCATTGATTCTGGAATTTCCATTTAATTTACTCAGTATGAATTTCTGCGCGTTGTTTGAGAAAAGTACTATACTAGCCTTGGCCGCAATCAGGAATTGATGGACTCACGCATGAGTGCCTCGGCTTCGCCTCGGCCCTCATTTTCACAATCGTCCATCAATCCCCTTATTGCTGGCCGCGATAGTAATCCTACTATCCTACTAATATTATAAATGTGAAAGTTTGTGAGTATGGATGTGTGGATGTTTGTTAATCTTTCACGCTAAAACTACTGGATGGATTTTGATTAAACTTGGCAGTAATATAGCTTATATATCAGAATAACATATTTATAGGCTACTTTTTATCCCGGTCGACATGGTGAAAGCGTTTAAGTAACGATATTTGTTGACAATGTCGGAAAAAAATAAGTTGTCTGGGAGCTTTCAACGAAAACGCTGCCTAAACCCTTTAAGATATAACAAAATAATGTATGGTGTAATTGTGTATCTTATATTAGGTCTACAGAAAAGTCCGCGATACCATATGTCTAGCTCTTAAGGATAACATACTATTATCCATTTTAATACTTAAAACAATGGGCAATTAAACTTGGAAAGGTATTTACACAAATACGTTATTAATCCTTATAATTTTAAATAGATTGGTTGGCTTGAGCATTTCATGAAGATTATATTTTCCCTTTACACCATGCAAATTAAATAAATACTTTAGGAGATATAGCAAAATCAAAATAACGCGCAACAAAATTAATTTCGTGTCGCTGACTGACTAGACTGGCCCGCGCGGGCGGGGTGGGGGAACAAGTCGCTCATTGCTGAGTGCGCGACCCGAACGCGGGCAGACGCGTGAAAGAAAGAAAGAAAGAAAGAAATCATTTATTTGCTGATAATGTAGGTATACATACATATAAGTTGGAATATTTATTAAGTGTCCCAATATTAGGTTTGAATTAAATAGTAATATAGATATAGCTATTACGATCATTATTAGCCGTAGTCGAATTTAATAGGTTGATTACAGATCAGACAACAAAAGAAACAAAATAATTAGTGAATTACATATAAATCTGTGAGGGCAGACGTTGTTGACGGTTGTGTCCGTAATAGCAATTTGTTTAAAAACGCACTGTAGGGTACCTATTAATGTTATTTCGTTTTGGTATTGATAATAATAAAATTAAAGCGTCATTTGTCTGTGGTTAGCAGTTAATTATAAGAATTTCTTCGGGTTTATTTTTAATTATTATTATGTAGGTTATAGTATTTGCTTTTCTTTTTGGTATTAATAATAATAGGGTTTACTTACAATAAAACAACGAAAACGTAATTTGTCTGTGGTTAGTAGTTAATGATAAGCATTTCTTTGTTTTTATCTTCATTGAACAGTTATATATATATAATATAGGTAGGTAATTGTTCTGTTTTTAGTAACAATATATATTTATGTGATGATACCACAGGCAGCGTGATTTTGTTTTACAATTAGCAAATTAAAATTATTGTATTGCAGTAATTTTAATTGAATAGGCAATATTGTATTTTTTGGAAGTGTAGAAAAGTAGGTACTTCGTAAGTCTAATCTTTCCCAAAGCTCTAATCGAGCTCGAGTTATGAAAGTAGCTAGACTTAACGAGACGTTTCAACAAGCTGAACTGCGAAGGCTTGAACAGGCGGTGCGTGAGGCAGCCCACAGAGCTGCTGAAACACCAGATCAGTCCCAAGATCGGCGTCGAGAGCATGCTGAGTATCTGGCATCTCAACGAGCTAATGAGACTCCAGAGCAGTCCCAAGCTCGGCGTCAACAAAACGCTGAATATATGGCATCTCAACGGGCTGCTGAAACACCAGATCAGTCTCAAGATCGGTGTCGACAGCATGTTGAGTACCTAGCATCTCAACGAGCTAATGAGACTCCAGACTCCATAATCTTAACTGGAGAAGCCAAGGGAAACAATGTTCTTATACCACGTATCCCAATCATACCCAATAACTTACCATTTAATTTTAAACGCCTGCAGTTCCCTTTAATAGTTGCATTTTCAATGACTATAAAACAAATCGCAGGGTCAAACCTTAAAGGTAGCAGGCTTACATTTGGGCTCGCCATGTTTTTCCCACGGCCAGCTCTATGTGGCTTGCTCACGCGTTTCTAAATCGCAAAATCTACATGTTTATGCTGACCGAAATAAATCGTTTAATATAGTTTATAGGAGTATATTGCAGTAGCTATAACTTTTGCATTACCATCAATCATTATATCCGTACCTATCTATCCTTACAAACTAAATTCAAATTCTTTAGGGTCCCGTTTTTACCCATTGGAGACGTAACCTTAACAATGAGACGTAATCTTATTTATACTTCGATTTTGTTATTTTTGCTATAGGCTGATTTTTATCAACACACCACGCGGGCGAAGCCGCGGGCGGAAGCTAGTGTACTATAAATTTCGAATTGGCTTGCAAATAGAACAAAGAAGAAACAAATGAACATATTGGCGCATGAAAAATGATAGTTGTTCGTCATTGATTCTGAAATTTCTATGTAATTTACTCAGTTTGAATTTCCGCGCGTTGTTTGAGAAAAGTACTATACAAGCCTTGGCCGCAATCAGGAATTGATGGACTCACGCATGAGTCATTTTCTCGATCTTCCATCAATCCCCTTATTGCTGGCCGCGACAGTAATGTATTATATCTGTAGTATCTTATTTATCTTATATAGATTATTTTCTACCTTGTGAATGTGAGAACGTCGTAGGCTTAGTGAACTGTAGACTTTTATTTTTTATTTTTTTTATGAACTTTACCTGAAACTTTTTGAAAGGCCTACACTGTCCTCCCATAACTATTAACACTGTAATTCGAAAATATTATAAAAACCAATTATCTTTTAAAAGAGTAACCATGGAGTTTCTTGCCGGCTCTTCTCCATAGGAAACGACCAATTGGAACCGTGCACCTAGCTTATGACGTTTCATAAGTGCCGATGTAGGCTCATGTGAAATAAAATATTTTGATTTTGATTTTGAAAACCGTACATGTTGCTTAAACTTTTTTGATGTATGTAAGTACCCAGTGACACTCGCGCAATAATATCATTTATCAAAATTAGTTCAGCCGTTTAATAGTTACGAGGGAAAATAGAGACGGCTGTACATAATACATATAGGTCAAACATATAACCCTGCTTTTTTGGCTTCTCCGCAGTTTCCTAAGTTTGTCAACATTTACAGAATTTGTGTGCATTTTGCAACTTACACTTAATAGATTGGAACCGCCCGAAGCAGTGACGGAGCGCTAGCATAAATTTTTATATCTATAAATATTATAAATGATTGTCGCTTTTCATGTTTGTCTGTATGTCCGTCCGCGTTGATCTTCTAAACTACGCAACAGATCTTGATGAGGTTTTCACCATCGTTTAGAGAATTTATTCCGGAAGGTTTATGGCTTAGATTATAAAATGTTTTATAATCTAAGGTTTATGGGTATTATAACTTTAATAGAAGAATTAATTCCGGAAGGTTTATCTTCCGGAATAAATTCTTCTATTAAAGTTAAAAATAAAAGTCCTTAAAACCGTGCAAAGCAGGAGAGGGTCGCTAGTAAAAAATAAATAGGTATTGAATAGCACGTTGTGAAGAAGTGCGTGTGACAATAACGTTGCCTGGTGTTGTTGCAGAAGCCCTGCTGCAGAGCCGGCCGCTGCCGCATATCCCCGACCTGCCGGACGGCGAGCCGGCGCCCGGCACGCCTCAGCCGCTCGACTCCGCGAACAGGTACCACGTCAGCACATTCTAATTATTGCAAAAGCGCTGTTGCAGAGCCGACCGCTGCCGCACAGCCAGGACGTGCCGGACGGTGAACTGGCGGCGGCGTCCGTCAGGCCGCATCCGCTCGACTCCGCCAACAGGTAGGCCACAACAGCACATTGTACTTATTGAAGAAGCGCTGCTGCAGAGCCGGCATCGTCCCCGGAAATCCCCGACATGCTGGACGGCGAGCAGGCGGCAGGTCGGGAATGTGCGGCATTTATTTCGACAAAATCTTTTGAAATAAAATCTTGGCGTCTTACGGTTTATCGAAATTCAGTTTGGTAGTTATTACAAATCGTAATCTTTCCGTGTCTGTTCATTAAAGATTGTTGCAAAAACAGTACTAAAAGGCGCGTGAATTAAGTAATAAAAAATAAAAAATCATTTTTCGGAAGTTTTGTCTGTTTGTTTGTTTGTATCACAGAAAAATCATTTCATGGGTTCAAAATCGAATTACTGAAATATAAAACACGACTGCTAATAAACCGGCCAAAAATCACGTTTGTTGAAAACATGAAATAGCGAAAAAAAACCACCTGTTCCCTACATTTATGTTCGCATAACTCGTCAAAGTGTATGAAACAGCAATTTTTTTTTTCGGCGGTTTCAGTTTTGGTCCCAAGTAAAAGTTGTTTATAATGATGACTAAAGTCACGTGTTTAAGTTTCAAAATCAAAAGTCATTTATTCAAACTAGGCTGAGAATCAGCACTTTTCGAACGTCAAAATTACATAAGACAGTCCCCCAAAACGCCCACCTTTCACCACTTCCTAGTGCTTTAGCTGAGAAGAAGAAGTGGCGCAACAAACTCCCCAGCAGCACAGCTGTCTGTTCAGTTAGAAACAATTGATTCTGTACAAAAGTATGCAAAATCATTTTCATTACGCAACATAAAATATACATCTAATTATTAGCCATATGTCAGCTAGCACACGCAAAGATACCACCCAAAAAAAAAAAAACCGAGTGCTATATGTACTCAAGCAGAAATAAAATAAATAAGTAAATGTAAACATAAATTAACTAAATAAAAGCCTCCAGGCACAAAGGGTGTGCCCGCTTACATATAGCTATTTAATGCTGTAACTGGAAGTTATACATGATAAACTAGGACCATCGAAGTAAAATAAATAAAAAGTTAATCCTACTAATAATATTATAAATGTGAAAGTTTGTGTGTTTGTGTGTTTATGTGTTTGTGTGTTTGGATGTTTGTTACTCAATCACGCAAAAATGGCTTAATGGATTTGGATGAAATTTGGCAAACAGACAGTTTATAACCTGTATTAACACAAAGGTACTTTTATCCCGATATTCCCACGGGAACGAGACTTACGCGGGTGAAACCGCGGGGCGCAGCTAGTTTCTAATAACATTAATAAAACCGAGATCAGCCAGACGACCAGTCACCACAAGCAGCACCCGTTCACGAGCATAACGCAAAGATCAGCCATTACCCCCTCGCCATATTTGAGGGAAGGAGACAACCCGACCCCCGACGCTACCGCAAGCAGTGACATCTAAGGGAGGATGACGAACCTGCTGCTGGTTGCTCACACAAAAATTATAATTATCAATTGTTGAGGTCGCTAGCTAACCACATATTGCAATACAACTCATATAGAAAACATTGTAATGAGTAGATTATGTCAACAATAAATTAAATTAAAAATAAATTGACCCAAATGAAATAAAATATCCAAATAAAATAGAATAAAAATGTATATGAACTCATATAACCTGTCAGTGGGTAAGCTAATTCTGGAGAAAGAACACAAACATTGTCTTGAGTTAATCACGGCGTCCAACTACTCTTATCATTTTAGTAGTCGTTAATAGAGTAGTACGCCTTTGAACAAAGGTTACATTTTACTTTTGCTTTAAACGCATTATAAGGTAAATCTAGCAAAGAAGAGGGTAGCTTGTTATAAAAGGTTATACCAAGCCCAACAAACTTATGAACCTTATGAAGCCGGTGAAAGGGAACCCGTAGTTTGTCCTTATTCCTAGTGTTAACACTGTGGATATCACTGTTTTTAGTGTATAAGTGTTGTAACCCGGTACCTTACAGACCGTGCTAAAGTAAATTTGTTAGGTATAAATAGCTAGAGAAAGAACCAATTAAACAATTACCTTCTTACACATTACAAATTTTATTGTAAATATAACAATAACAAAGGTATACAAAGTTTGTGGCAAGGCACTAAAACATAAAGGACTTTCCCAATCTTTACAAGGTATTAACCTCTAACACACCACGTCTCCGTAACAAGGTGTGTTAGGGGAAATACAAGTATGAGACTAAATACAACAAGCTCAGGTCGCTTGTGAGGATTCGTGAGATGAACGCTTAACAACTTCTAGCTCAATCGAATAATAAGTGACCTATTATGGTTGTGCTCATAAAAGGAATATAACATTTGGGCAAAGCACCCAGAGACACAACCAAACACATGTAATTTATATCAACTGGTCTTATTACCTAGTTCACTACATGAAAGCCTTAAACACTCTGAAATTACTTTCTGAAAATGGTCACGTGGGTATCACTCTCTCAAAGGATCTGCTACAATAAATTAAATGTTAGTTAGCATAACTTGCAGATGGTAACTCTCACTCACTCAGTTGAGAACTCTCGCTCAGTTGACTACTCTACCTCAGTTGACTACTCTACCTCAGTTGACGGAATCAAGTCCCTTGGCATGGAACACAGAGGAAACTCTGTGTTCCCACGAACACGCGGCCTATGGAAACGTCCGGAAGAAAACGATGACGCTAATCTTTCATTACCTGGAGCGGCGACACTATCTCGCACGAGGTACCGGATAGGTAAGGCCTTCCAATGTTAAAGGATGGCCACACTGCCAGCACTCGTTGGATCCAACCTCATAACTGCCCGGGTCAACCAGCACACTGCCCGCCACTAGTCGGGACTAACTGCTATATCATTAGACCTCGGGACGGCACCAGGGCGTCACGTCTTCTCACGTTCGCATCAGTTCAGGCTAACATAAACAGCCAGACAGGTTCGGTTATAACTGATGAATCCCCATCGTCGCGTAGGATCGACCAGGATCGGGAAGAAACAGGCTTCTCGTCACACACGCAGGACCAAAAAAAAAAAACTCCTTTTCATCGACCTTCGAGAAAGATCTAACCACAGACTAAACAGAATTGTTTGACACAAGTGCCAGTCCACTTGTGAAATTCTAAGATAATATATTCAATTTTAATTTATCTGACATTGCATGACTATAAAATTTGGGTGATTAAATCTGTATGTTAATTATTCGAAATTAATTAACATAGGTACAGATTTAATCACCCAAATTTTATAGTCATGCAATGTCAGATAAATTAAAATTGAATATATTATCTTAGAATTTAATTTCGAATAATTAATTAACATCAAGATAATTATCAAAACCCAATAACAGCGTTTTGTCTTCGGTATCGAGAAACTCTTGAGCTACAAGGTTCTACCGCTAGATGTCGCCTAAGATGTCATTTTGCAACGTCACAGTGTATATATATATTTTATTTTTTTAAGTGTATACATATAAGATGTTGGCGAGGATGAATTGTGAAGCCACCGTGAGAATACAAATTTCTTTAAAATTACCAGACACCCTGTACGTAGACTAGCACTTTGCCTGCGACTTCGTCCGCGTGGATTTCGTACTTTCCTTTAAAAACTTCAACAACCTTTCCATCTCCTTTGAAAGATAGTTTTCGAAAATTAATATTTATGATTTTTAACATTTATTTACAATCTTTACCCCTTAAACTTTATAACCCTTTTTGATTTTGAAAATCCCGAAACACGTATTTTTTTATTATAAGTATTAGTACCGTAGCGAATTTCGAGTTAATACGTCACCACGTTAAACATTTTACTTACTTACTTTGACACTCCGTAATTCCTCAAAACTCAAAACTCATTATCAGCATTTATTTCAAATAAACCAATTACAGGCACTTTTGAATTGTCAAGGGGTCGGTCAGTCAGAAAGATGAAGCTAGTTGCTCATTCCAAAGCGTAGATTCCTATGGAGAAGAACGGGCAAGAAACTCCACGGACACTCTTTTGAATAAGAATATTATTACAATATATTGGTTACATCATTCATGTTCAAATTATACAAAAGAAACAAAACAATTCAAAAATTAAAATAAATTAAAATAAGCCGTGGCAGCTAAGCGATGACCAGTCCCTACTGATGGCGCCCGTTCACGAACATGACGCATGGATCAGCACCATTCAGCTCAACCATTTTGAAGGGAACTTAATGATCCAACACACACGCCACCACCAGCGAGACATTAAAGTGAGCATGACATACTCTCAGTCGCCAGGGCATCCTCGATATGAGGAGTTGCTTAAAAACTAAAAGTGACAGTCTTTTTACTAAGGCAAGTAGTTTCAAGTTTACTAACCAAAGGAATAAGATTTTTTATGTAAACTTATCCTATATTTTCTCTCAAACAGGGAGGAATTTTGACAAATCGATTTAGATGTTTAAATAATTAGATTCAAAGATTATTTATACCAGTTTTTGAGTTAGCCAAAACACACATTAAAATCCTACCCTGTAAAATTTGCTACCAGTTTTCACACGTTTAGATTTTCGAAAAACACTGTTAAACGTTTTTCTTTATTTTTGGTTTTAATTTCAAATAGTAAGTTTTGAGTTAATCGGACCGCGCATTAAAATTCTTCCATACAAACTTTGACACCCTCCAATCCAAGTTAAGGGGCCAGTTCAGAGAAACTAAAAATGACAACTTTATCATTTACTTAGATAGGTATTCGTGCCAAGTTTCAAGTCCTTTCTTAATGGATGCTTACGTTCTAATAACTATCTGTGTGCCTTTCAGCCCAATCCGATCAGTGGTTTGGACTGTGATATAGACTACCCCTTTTCACCCCGTTACGGGTAGATTTTGGGAAAACCCTGATTCACATTATTCTTTATTTTTGTTTGTAAGTGTAAATGCTGAGTTGCTAGTTAATCGGACCGCGCGTTAAATTCTTCTATACGAACTTTGGCACCCTCTAGTCACCGTTTAGGGGGTAGTTTAGAAAAACTAAAAATGACTAAACTACATCATTTACTTATGTAAAAGTATTCGTGCCAAGTTGCAAGTCTATAAACTCAAAAAAAAAAAAAGTTTTTTCATACAAAGGAAATCCCCACTTATAAACCCTTAAAGGTTGAATTTCAAAAAACCCTTTCTTAATAGATGCTTACGTTCTTATAACTGTGTGCCAAAGGAGGTGTTCTTTTTTTGGCCAAAACTTGTACCGAGGCACAAATTAAAAGTAAAATTCCTTGCAATAAATTGTATTATTAGCAGTATTTAAAATCCTCTCAATACCCGATAGATTAAGAAATAAAAGAATACAAAAAATGATTACCTCACATAGTAACTGAGTTCAATGAAACGTTGTCAGCAGTGACAATTGTCAAACTATTCCATATGTCGAAATATCGGCCTTGGAGCATAGTCTTTTGGCCTCTCCGCAAGCTAACCAAACGCATCAAATAATCTGAAATGTATTTTTAAGGTTCTGTACCCAAAGGGTAAAACGGGACCCTATTACTAAGGCTATGTCTGCCTGTCCGTCCGTCTGTCCGCAGCTTAGCTCAGAAACTGTTAGTACTAGAAAGCTGATAAATCACGGCGACAAAGTGGTAAAAAAATTGTAGAAAATATTTTTTTTTGGGGTACCTCCCCTCCACGTAAAATGGGGATGTTTTTTTTTTCTCGTCTATACCGTGGTTAAGGGTGTCGTTGAAAAGGTCGTTTAAAAATAATGTAAGTTTGTGGAAACCATTCTTGGATTCAAGGATCCGTGTGCCAAATATTAACCTTTAAAGTGCTAATTTTTGTTAGAGTCAAGTGTCCCCCCCGCCAGCTAAATGGTTTGTTTTGGATATGTGAAAAAAATCACGGCAGTAGTATATATAACGAAATTAAAAGGAAAACCATCACAGGTAAGTAGGCTTTACAAGTTCCCGAGTAATAATTTACCAACTTAAATTTGCAGTTGCAAAAACATGTTCTCCCATACAATGTTAAGTTTGTTGAATAAATTCATCCCAACTACGGAACCCTTCATTGTGCGTGGTTCGACATGCACTTGGCCGGTTTTATATATTTTATATATATATATATATATAGTCGCAGGCATCAGCTACAGGACATCGACGCGGGCGAAGTCGCAGGCATCAGCTAGTATATATATATATACTAGCTGATGCCTGCGACTTCGCCCGCGTCGATGTCGGTTATTATATACACAGCATGAAAATCGTTTTCAGACGCGGCGGAGGACTTCCTTACATATTATAAAACAAAGTCCTCCGCCTATGATATTTTATTTGACTCCGTCACTGTTATTTTCATAGCAGGTATTGGTATTCCAATTTGTGAGGGGTAGGTGGTACCACAAATAAAAAGCGAAAAATAAAAACTTCTTACAAAAAAAGGTTTTTCTTTTCTTGTAAAAAGTTTTTATATTATCTACAACCATTGTTCTATATCTTTGTATCCACAGGTACAAAACATACTATACTTGCACTTTATTTTACCAAAACCATGTCAACATTTCGTCTCAAAACACATAAACACCCTATGACCAAAATAAGGTAATCTACATAAATCTAACGAATATGTATACAATACAGAGAGATGTTAGAAATAAGTATTCCATCAAAAACATTAATGTGAAGATGGGAGCCAAGTTCATTATTAGGAATATGCGTGGTTGTCGACTTCGCCGACAAAAGAATTGAGATCTAAATGCTTGCCAAGTTCTGTAGATAATCCTGTTTATTCATATTAAGAACGAACAACGATTTTCCTGCTGTAACAATGTTTGCTATTTAAAAATATAATTTCTTAAAGGCAATCACACATTTTGTTATGCGATTGGGATACAAAAAAAAAGGTTGCGGCCAGGAATGAATTACATTTTATTTGAATGGTGGCAGTAGTAGTTCAGAAACATTTCTTTGTATGGCGACAACGCTATAATGAATTTGTGAACAAAGATATACAACGATCTTTAAATGAAATAAATTATGTACTCCTGCCAGTCCGTGTAAAATCCCGTATGATAATTATTCCGCTATTTTGAGCTGGGTGATACCACCTGACATATACAACACTAGTAACTAGTAGTTCTGCGTACAGTAGACCTCGCGAGTACAAACTGTTTTGCTACGATTAATCTTAAGCTAGTCGCGCCAAAATAATCACACTGTTAGTCACTTGATAGACGATAAAAAAAAAAAAAATACCGTGATTTTATTTTAGAACATTGTCGGTGTGTATAATGTTTAGGTACCCACCATGCCAAATTACAGCTTTCTAGTACTAAGATTATCTGAGCTAAGCCGCGGATAGACAGACAGACAGTCAGACGGACATGGCGAAACTATATCGGTTCCTTGTTGACTATTACAGAATCAAAAAACCAAAAAAAATATTAGTAAAAATTTGTAGGCCAGCTAGAAAAATTAAGAAATAGGTTTTAATAAATAGTGAGCCATTTACTGCATTTTGAGAAGCTATTCTGCTCATCATGCCGAAAGTTCTCATCAGATCTTCACCAATTTTTTTTTGAGACCTTTGTGTTACCTCCTCCTTTTAAATAAAAAAAGAACCATCGTTATTCGAATCTCATAAAGCGGAGATATCTAGTAGCCCCCTTTTTGCCCCATTTTGGAGGATGTAGCCCTCCAATTAAAAATCCCCGACGACTAAAAATTACAAAAAAATCGTTATATCTGTACACCAAAATTCGTCCAGATCGGTTGTAAAATACGACCTGTAGACGAGTACTTACATACAGACAAACTTGCCAATTTTGCCAGACTTGATACAGAGCCACTTCGCTCGCCACGCTTGCTCGGTCAACTAGCCCATCTGTAATCAAATCAAATCATTTATTCGCATAGAATGTAGGTATTGTATAACAAAGTTGTTATAAAAAGTATAGTGAGCTGGGTACATTCTGCCTGAGTTTTGGCATGCAAAATTTAACAAATAATGTCAATACAAAATTATGAAAGAGATAATAAATTAATAAGTTCTGAGTTTTGGCATGCAAAATTTATCCAATAATGTCATCATCAATACAAAATTACGAAATAGATAATCTAAATATGTATAACTCAAAGGTGACTGACTGACTGACTGACAGTGATCTATCAACGCACAGCCCAAACTACTGGACGGATCGGGCTGAAATTTGGCATGCAGGTAGATGTTATGACGTAGGCATCCGCTAAGAAAGGATTTTGATTAATTCTACCCATAAGGGATAAAATAGGGGATGTAAGTTTGTATGAAACATTGTCAATTTTAAACCGATCGGGCTGAGACTTTGCATGCATAAAGCTACTATGACGTATGACGTACACAGATAGTCTAGAGCCTGAGAAAGAACATAGGCTACTTTTTATCGACATACCTCGCGGGCGACGCCGCGTGCGGAAGCTAGTAAATTAATAAGTCATTTTAACAGGTCCAGATCATGCACAAAATTATTATGAATAATAATGTCAAACTGTTGATATGTCACACATGGGGTCATTCAAAAAATCACTTATGGAATAAAAACATTTCTGTATCAAAAAAGCCTTGAGTCGGCGTAGTTTATTGGATTAAAATAAAATAAAACAAAGGTATCATAATATTGATTTGTTATTCTTACTAGCTGCCCACCCCGGCTTCGTACGGGTAGCACTAAGTACTGTAGACTCCGAGAGAGTCTACGGCACCGGATCGAGTAAAACACTTGATAGTTTAATGAATGAAAATCAAGGATACATTTTATATTATATCACCCGTCATTCAGCCTCAGGCCGTCTCTGAATATCTTCCTATTCTATTTTTAACTAAATTGTTGGAACGTTCAAAACACACGGCTGCCCTCTAGCCAGCCTGTACCTACTACACGAGGTTGCGCATCGCATACAACCTCCTTACAGTACTTATCTACGGCGCGCCTACCCTACCTACCTACCTATTTATTTATTTATTTTATTTATTCTGAACAAAATTACATTTGTGTCCAATACAGGATTAATACAATAATCAATAAAAGTTAAAATTAATTACAAGTTAACACAACCTACCTACCTACCCTACCCTGCCCTACCTACCAATCTACGTACATACCTACCTATCTACGTGCATACCTACCTACCTACTTACCTATCTACCGAGATATCATCAAAAAAGCCATTCCATACAGAATGTATGAGAAAATTAATTTCCTTCATATTTTTTTTTTGTCAATTTCTTTCTTTTTATAGTTATTCTGTTATTCTGGGCGGAGATAAATCCAACAAATCGAAGATCATAAAAATCGGTCCAGTAGTTCTCGAGTTATAAGTGCTTGAACAAACCCGTGTAATAAATAATAATGATCTATAACTAATATTATAAAGCTGAAGAGTTTGTTTAATTGTTTGTTTGAACGCACTAATCTCAGGAACTACTGGTTGGAATTGAAAAATTCTTTTTGTGTTGGATAGTCCTTTTATCGAGGAAGGTTATAGGCTATTATATAACATCACGCTACGACCAATAGGAGCGGAGCATAAATGAAAAATGTTGCAAAAACGGGATTTTTTTTTCCTTTTTGAGAGCTTCCGTTGCGTACGCTGCGTAAACGGTTTAAGTTACGCAAATATCATGTATGATGGAATTGTTCCTATGTAAAAGTTCTAAAAAAAAAGTCCGCGACAGCCTATTTTTAAGATTAACTCACTATAACTAGTAAAATCCTTTTTGATTCGTTCGAATCGGACATTTAATTTCGAAGTTATCACGAAATGCAATACGCGAACCGTTAGATGCCGGCGCCGCCCCGCGTCGCCGCGACGTTCCCTACTCTGGAGAGGAGAGGATGGGCACACGGGTAGACCATGACCTGGAATAGGATATAGGATACGTTTTATTCCTATATTGCCACGGGATCGAGACCTACGCGGGTGAAACCGCGGGGCACAGCTAGTAATGTAATAAAAAATCCACACGAATGAGCAATTACAGGCGTGGCTAACGTGGATCTGGAAACCTATTAAAACTGGAGACTCGTTCAAAAAGCAAACGTATAGGACCACTGCCCGGGAGCGATCGCCGGGGCGCACCTGGAGCTGACTCTGGGTGAGTTCGCATGAGATGGAGCAAAGAAGTTAACCTATTTATCATGCGAACTTATCTACACATCACTAAATTAGAGACCGACATGACCACTTACAGACAACCACTGTATGAACGCTTTTCACGTCAATATCCTGAACTCCTGAGATTACCGTTTCAGAACAATGCTTTTCAGACCAACGAAGAGCTATATTTAGGAATAAACTTTTATCGCAAGTCGAATTAGATCAGTTAAAAGAAGAAGTACGAAAACAATTAATACAAGGAGAATCAGAAATTTCTGCAAACACTAACACTATGAGACCAAACACAAACGAAAACAGTCTACAAGTTAAACCACAATCGCTCACTCAATTACAATCTAATTTTGAATTTCAACCATACAATCAATCACAAGCATCACACATATCCACTCAAACCGAATCTATAACCCTAACATTAGAAAATGACATTAAGACAGTCGCCAAACACAATACAAAGAGACACTGTCAAACCACCATAGCAGCTGAGGCTAGAAAAAGACATTGAAAAATTAAGAGCAGACTGTGGCAGACTCACACATTACATCAACGGTAGTAGATCAATAAATTAGTTAAAAGAGTTGAAACAATTTTACACACACTAGACACGAAGACACGAAGATAACAATATAAAACCTGAAGAGTTTTTGGACACATTACAACAAAAATTGGCACTCCATTGGTCCATAGGCTTAGGAGATATTTGAAGGCACCACAGCGCAAAAAAGATAATGCCATATTTGCTACAAATGAAAAATATTTTATAGGAATATATAGAAACCACACGCCGATTCAACAACAGAGAACACAGACATATCCTCAAAAGAACACTTGGAAACATTTTGGTCTAACATAATTATGGGAAGACGAGTTACAGTCACGGACTTAAATTGATGAGCCACTTGGCACTGTTCGTATTTTAGCCGTGTAATGCAAATCGGGCTTTCGACTAATTCGAAAATCACACCTCTGACATCGACATTTCAACTGTCACTGTCTTCGGATAGGTTTTCAGAATTATTGAGTTAATGAGCTCTGATTCAAAAGAGGTTTAAGGATTCAGTATCAAATAGATTGGATATACATTGTATTTATTTATTATTGAGAACTTATTAGTCAACCTCTATAGATAAGACTATTTCCGATTACTAGTAATTTGTCATCTTGTTTACGAGCATGCGATTTGAGTTCGTTTTTAATCGTGTAATCTCGTGAATATATGAAACTGTAAAATTGAAAAGTTTGAAAGTGGCTCATCAATTAAAGTCCGTGACTGTACATCACAATGATAAAGCGAATTGGATTACAGAAGAAGCATCAAAATGGAGAGCAATAGATGAAATGAAATTTAAAGAAATAACAATAGTCTGAAATTACATATTTAACAGCTAGATTATATAATTGGAAGACACCGGGTGTAGACAAAATACAAAATATCTGGTATAAAAAGTTAACGACACTACACAAATCCATAGCAAAAAATTGAACAGATATAGTATTAGGAGAACAGAACATATCCGAATTCATATCCACAGGAATAACATACATGCTACCTAAAACTAAATACACATCAGAGCCTTCCCAATACAGACCAATAACATGTCTACCCTCAATTTATAAAATACTAACATCAGCCATCACTAATAAAATCAACTCGCATATTGAACGCCACAATATAATAGCAGGGGAGCAGAAGGGATGCAGGTGAGGCCACATGGGATGCAAAGAACAGTTAGTTATAGACTCTACTATCCATAAACATGCCACCACAAAAAATAGAAACCTACACTGTACCTACTTATATACATAGATTACCAAAAAGCTTTCGATAGCATTCCACACTCTTGGCTAATACAAATCCTAGGAATATATAAAATTAATTCCAAAATAATTGAGTTTTTGCGCATTGTAATGACACGTTGGAAAACCACACTTCAGATAAGTAATCAACTAAGCACTCTCATAACACGACAGATACATATGAGGAAGGGTATCTACCAGGGGGATTCTTTGAGCCCTAAGGTTCTGTCTCGCCCTGAACCCCTTGTCTAACTTACTCAATCGGTGTCGGGCTGGATATCATTTTAAAAACAATACCGGGGAAGTTATTATCTCGCATCTCATATATATGGATGACATTAAATTATATGCTAGAACTGAAAAAGAAATGAAAACTCTTATACAAATAGTAACGACAACATTTAGTCAGGATATTAATATGCAATTTGGATTAGATAAGTGCAGGAAATTGCATATTATAAAAGGAAATGTAAAACCTATGCAGTTAGTGACACCGACACAATAGCAGCTATGGAACCAACAGATCTATACAAATATTTAGGATATAAGCAACTTAAATTAACAAGAAACGTACGGAATATAGGAGAAGAATTAATGCAATTTGCAAAACAGCTGTCTGGAAAGCATCTTATAAAAGCCTTGAATACCTTTGCCATACCAATATTTACCTACTCATTCGGAGTAATAAAATGGCTAAAAACTGACATCGAACAGTTAGTAAGAATCACACGATCACAAAACACAACAACCTACATCCTAAATCTGCGATCGAACGGCTCACCATCAAAAGACAAAACGGAGGTAGAGGCCTAATCGACGTATATCACCTTCGTCAGAAACAAATCACAAGGCTAAGAACATTTTTCTACACAAAATCTCGCACTAGTAACATACACAAATTCATTGCCTTAAATGATTTGAATTACACCCCGCTTAACTTAAACGAACAAAATATACAAGACATAATATTTATGTCTTGTATATTTTGTTCGTTTAAGTTGAACGAAATAAAACGTTAAGTTGCGTATAATAAAACGTTACGTTTAAGTTGAGTCAGTGTTATACACTGACTCACAAAACCAGAAAAATTTAAAACTGGAAAAAGAAAGTCCTTCACTGTAGACAACCTCATGACATAGAGCAGTCCCACATAAAAAAAATAACATCAAATAAGTGGCTTAAAATAAGAAACCAGTTCCCTGAAACAGAAAGCTTTATCATAGCTATACAAAATCAAATCATCAACACCAAAAACTACAGGAAAGGATATTGACCGATTTGGACCAAATGCTGCCCAGACATGGGAGTGCTTCGAAATGGTTCCTTGCATCAATTCAATACATAAAAAAAATTAAAAAAAAAAAAAGGTCCCAGGTTTAATAAGATAATGCCTGAGAGAGGTTAATGTTTTTCAGGTAGGTCCCTACCTAGTTTTATTTAATTATTTTATTTTATTATTGGAAAAATGAGAGCGTCGTTGAGTTTGAACTCGTTGATTTTATCTTGACAAGTGCTATAGCCTCACATGGTATCCAGAGTCTGATGATGGAGCTGGAGGGTGGTCACGGGCACTCCTCAAGTAAACCAGATAGCCACGTCGTATGTGGTTTCATTGGATAAGTATTGAAAAGTCCTATTACACTAGGTGGTGTCCAGGGTCTGATGATGGAGCCGGAAGATATCCATAGGAACTCCTTAACTAAAGAAGACAGCACCATCGCGTTTTGACTCGTTGAATGTATATTGATAAGTGCCTTACACTAGACAGTGTCCAGGGTCTGATGATGGAGCCGGAAGGTGGCCAAGGGAACTCCTCAACCAAACAAGATAGCACCATCGTGTTTGAACTCGTTGGCTTTGTCTTGACAAGTACCTAGTATAGCCCAGGGTTGTATCCAGGGTCTGATGATGGAGCCCTGACTACCGGTAGCTTGGACCCTGTTACCGATACTGGATATTTATATTTTTCATTTTTTTTTTAAATGTTCCAAAAAATGCTGTGTTATTTAACATAATTACAGTCATTATTTAATAAAAATGCGCCATCGGTTGGTTGGTGTTCATCAACAAGAAATACTCAATAGAAAGAGTTTTTCTCAAAACTCCGGGGATAGATTTTATTGAGCTTAGGTTTACAGACTGGTATATGTCCAAGGAACATAATGCACTATGAGTCCATTCTGGGCAGCACTTGGCCCAACTGCCGAATATGGATGGTCATTAAAAAATATTTAATATGAAAATGATATGCACACAAATGAAATAGTAATGTGTTGCTTAACATAATTACAGTCATTATTTAATAAAAATGCGCCATCGGTTGGTTGGTGTTCATCAACAAGAAATACTCAATAGAAAAGAGTTTTTCTCAAAACTCCGGGGATAGATTTTATTGAGCTTAGGTTTACAGACTGGTATATGTCTAATGAACATAATGCACTATGAGTCCATTCTGGGCAGCACTTGGCCCAACTGCCGAATATGGATGGTCATTAAAAAATATTTAATATGAAAATGATATGCACACAAATGAAATAGTAATGTGTTGCTTGACATAATTACAGTCATTATTTAATAAAAATGCGCCATCGGTTGGTTGGTGTTCATCAACAAGAAATACTCAATAGAAAAGAGTTTTTCTCAAAACTCCGGGGATAGATTTTATTGAGCTTTGGTGTACAGACTAATATATGTCCAAGGAACATAATGCACTATGTGTCCATTCTGGGTAGCACTTGGTCCAACTCCCATATATGGATGGTCAATGTCCTTTATCATTAAAGACCCTAACATCACAAACGATAAATGCCGCAGATGACACATTCAATCAGAAACCATACAACACATAACCGGAGCATGCACAACCCTTACACAGACAGACTACACTCACAGACACAACCAGGTTGCAAACATCATTCACCAAAAACTGGCCCTCAAACACAGTCTCATACAAAACTCTAACACTCTTACTACAAGTACATACCACAAACTATACTAGAAAATGATACACACAAAATGTACTACGATCGCGCCATACTTACAGATAGTACTATCCACTACAACAGACCAGACATACCGCTACAGGATAATATTAGAAAAATCACTTACCTTATAGACTTTGCAGTTCCTAACACTCATAACCTACAAAAAACCATATCTGAAACAATAAGTAAATATGCTGAACTTAAAGAAGTCACAAGAATCTGGAGGCAAGAAAAAGTGTACATTATCCCTATAGTTCTCTCCACGATCGGCGTTATCCCCAACCATCTTCTCTGTAGCCTTAAACTAATAGATTTAGAAGAATCCGTTTATATTAACCTACAGAAAGCTGCCATCTTAAACACCTGTAAAATAGTTAGGAAATTCATGCAGTTAGACGAAGAAAACTCACCCTCATCTTAAATACACACCACACGCTGCATTTACTTGGTTTTGGTCCGTAAATGTAATTAAAACCAGCCTAAGAGCTGAGAGAAAGAGCACTCCCGAAAATACAATATAGAAGAAGAAGATTACAGGCTATTGCTGTTGTCTGTTGTTATAGGGTTTGGTTTCCGCACTTAGTCTTTCACGTGGACCATTGTGTGTGGGCCATGGCGGCCGTCGCTGGTTCTTACAACCAGCCCATCTCCTTCCAGAAGTTGATTATATCTCCTGGTCTGTTCAGAACATCTGCGAAAGATCTGGGCGACCCGAGGGTTTCTGTTCTAAGGATGATGAGGAAAATGTCCCAAGTGATAAATCATTAGGTAGATCGTAGAGGTATCATTACATTTATCGTGTTTTGAATTATATACTAACGACTCGGTTGTACTTGGACATGGTTCTGTTTTTACTTTTTACATAGTTTACAAAAGTTCTGCAACCTGTTGTTAAAGCCATTTCTAATAGTTTGTCCAGATGGCTATACAGGGTGTAAGGAACAGCCCTCCGCAGACTGATGGAGAGAATTCAGTATAATATAATACTAAGATGACCGGTACATGAAATTATTTCAGGAACGTTATGGGAAGCCAATAAACCTGATTTGTTTTATTATCTCACACGCAATGTATCGTTACCGTGGCAAAACGCACGCTGTTATCGGCAGTGCAGCGAGCCATAGGCCGCACCGCCCTTCCCGCCAAGGGGTGGCAGGAAGGGCGCGACGAGCGAGAGCCACCAATTCAGCAGGTAGGCGAGTGACGTACAGGTAAAGAAAACACAAGCTGGTCACCGTGTTGCTTCCACAGGCAAGAGGCGAAGCCCCGACCCCCCTGGCCACGCCTCCTACCGAGGGCGTCGCGATATCCGAGTGTGCAGTAAAGAACGCAAAAGTACGGTGTCAACAGTCGTAACGTATAATTATGAATAGTTTGTGTGTCGTCAGATGGACGTCGAAGGAGAACCTGCTGGCGCATCACGAAGAGGACGACCCGCAGCTGTTCGTGGCGCTCTACGACTTCCAAGCAGGTGGCGAGAACCAGCTCAGCCTAAAGAAAGGTAACGTACATCGGCGGAATAGCCTAACAATACTGTTCATAAATAGGTATGGTCATCGACAAAAGTCGATTAAGACTGCCACCTTTACACATCTAAATTGACACAAAATAATTGGTAAACTAATGTTTGCCATAATTTCAAACGCCATAATTTTATATACCATACTTGTATTTGCCATAATTTCATTAGAAATAACGCTTCAGTTGCCATAATCGTGAAATTATATAAAACCATTTTCACTAATTTCATTGATCATAATCGATCAAGTGTCATAATAATTTTAATCCATAAAATTTGCTATATTTTTCGTTTTTAATAATGCCGTTTTCCAGAACATTTATTCACCATAATATTCATTTGCCCATATTAGCACAACAATGCGAGTTCAGTACAAGCACCTGTAATTGATGTTTTATTGATGTTAAAATGAATAATTTTGCTACATATTCACAGTTAGAAAAGAAAGAAAAATGGTTTTAGATGCACGAACAAAAGGCAAAGTTTGACAGTATTGTTCATACTTCTACTCCTTGATGTTTGTTCACAGTTAATACTGTGTAAAAGTGGGTAAAACGAAAATAAGTCTGACATAAATAATCAGTCCGTCGTCAATTTACTTATTAGATCCGAAACATGAGTGAAAGTTGTGAGGTGTTTAAAACAACAAAAGGCAGTCTTCAAATATTCAAAAGGAAACCTAAAAATAACCCAAATGATTCACCAACAAAAGAGGGGATTTGTCGCCGCTACCGCGGCACATTACGGACCAAATGTTTCTAATAGTACACTGTGATACAAGTGTGCTCTATTGGATATTATAGTAGAGGTGGTATTATTAGCGCGAGCCGCAAGCGAGCGCGATAAGGTAGCCGAGAGTGTAATGATCAATGTACACGTGCATTGATCATACGACGATCGTTTCATACGACGTTTTTCAACAAACTTGCGAGGAAAAACACAGAATTGTTGTAAGAACTTGTGCTACAATAACGTAAATAAAGAGATGACACATTTAGATTTATAAAGTTCAACTGACCTTTGTTGCCAGGTACTGACTATCCGGAGCTTCGTTTAAAAACTTTTCTACGTCTGTTGGTGACATTACTTATAATTTCGTATTTTTGATAATACATATTTAACCACACAACGAAAAAAATAACAACTCTATGGAAAATGGCGCACTGGTTTTGTTTTGTCCATAGGTGTAAATAAAGGCACTGGCAAAACCGCTAGATAGCCTGTAGTAAAATAAACAAAAAATAATGTTTTGAATAAGAAAACAAAATTACTAAACGTATGGCGGGGTCAAATCTGTATAATATTATTTACGTATTGCTATTCTTCCCTACCTGAAATCGACCTTAAATATCTAATAATTAACCACACAACGAAAACGATAACAAATATTTATGGGAAATGGCGTGCTGGTTTTGTTTTTACGCAGGTGTAAATAAAGGCACCGGCAAACCCGATAAACAGACTATATTAAAAATGTAATAAACACAAGATAGTGTTTTAAATAAGCGAAATAAGTAAAGATTTTTCAACAAAAAAAAAATGATTACTATAAAACGCCCCCCGTTTGCCTATGGTAATTTTTTTAGGTACGTAAATTAAAGTGAAATCGTGCATTATGATACAGGAGTGCTGTGTTGGTCACACACTCGGCTCCCTTATCGCGCGAGCCAGTTTCATACGACGTTTTTCAACACACTTGCGAGGAAAAAACAGACTTATAATGTTATCATATTTTAATTATTGAAACAATTAGTAAAACTACAATTCTCAAAAACTGTTCGTCTCTTTGATGAGATTTAATTAAAAAAGCGCAACTCTGCTCTTGTGAACGTAGAGAATGCTTATTTAATATTATAGGATAGTTTACACTAATTCCATGTAATTGCATGCATCCTCAAAACGAGCAGCATAAAATACCTCGGGGTAATAATAGACGACACACTGTCTTTCAGAAAACATATTGAAATTCTAGTTAAAAGAGTGCGCAAATTAATGTACGTTTTTAAAAAATTGCAAACATTTGCAGATTTAAAATTAATCACACAAATTTATTTAGCCCTATGTCAATCTATAATTCAATACTGCATCTCTTCATGGGGTGGCACACCAAAAACCAATCTACTTCCTCTTGAAAGAGCTCAGAGAGCAATCTTAAAGGTAGCAAACTTCCATCCCTTTTACTTTCCTACAGATCTACTATATAAATCCTGCAACGTGCTGACTGTTCGCCAACTTTTCATTATGCACTTAGTATTAAAACAGCACACCTTGCTAACCTATACTGCTGACAATACTAACAAGAGACGGAATGATATAGTATGCACATCTAATGCAACCTCAAAACGTGTCTTTGTAGAAAGGTTTTTTACATTCTTAGGCCCTTTTCTGTATAATAGATTAAATAAAAAGCTTAGTATTTATAAATTAAATTACTTTAGCTGTAAAAATATTATACTTAAGTATTTACTAACAATAGATTACGCACAGACAGAAGATCTACTTGTTGTCTGCAAATAGAACCGCTAACACCCTATTTTACTTTTTACTTTTATTTATTTACCAAATTTTTATTTAGCTGTTACTTTTTACGAATTGTTAATTTATTATATTAAGTATACGAGTATAATATGCACTTCCTAGCCTGAAGCACAGGTTCAACCTAGTTCAGGGAAATAAGCAACTGTGCTCTATTTTATTTGTTAAGTTACTTAATGTAAATGTGCCCCTTTTTATAAATAAACGATTATTATTATTATTATTATGTATATGTTTATTATATCTCGGGACCATGGGGTCCCGGTCTTTTGGAAGGCGTACGAGGGGCCGAAGCCAACTCGCAGAGGCCCCTTAGACAATTTTAAATGGGATGAGGCACCAACCGACGATTATCCCTGTATGCACTATGAAAATACACCCAAGGACAACCCCCGGATGGTGTAGGACTATTGCAGAACATGGAAACAAAACATATTGGGCTATGGGTTTGGGTGGCTATAGTGTACTGGTTACCTAAAACTATTGAAGGACTATGTCCCCTGCCTGATCAATGTTTTATATATACACGGATAATATGGCAGGGGGTGACTTGCACACTCAATAATGGGCCCCCGAAAACGGTCGCTAGCACATAGTGACGTAGCGACAAGGAGGCAACACTTCCTGAGGTGCTTGAGAGGAGTGGAGAGGTATTCCACGGCTATCAGGACAATCCCGGAAGTACGGTCAAGATCCCTACCAGCATCTTACTGGAATACTTCCTTCCTCCGAGCACGTTTGCTCTAGCGAATCTCCACTCAAGCCGGCCAATCAAGGCAAGAATGAGGTGGGAGCTCTGTTCCTCGTCAGTTTTCACTCTAGCCGGCCAATAAAGGCAAGCCAGAGATGAGGAACGAGACTTCTCCCGGGAGGTAGGGTCCGTGGGGTCGCTACTGCCCAACAGCTCGCCACATGCTGCCCTGCGGGTTTTTGTATCTCTCTTGGTCTGGCTCCTCACCTTAGATCCGTTCCGGCAAAGTAAACTCTACCGGCACAGACTTAGGGTTCGGAGCGCGCAAGCCCCACCACGACGTCAACGTAGAGATACGGCGGTGGGGTTATTATTATTATTATTTTGTATATTATGTTTATAAATCTCGGGACCATGGGGTCCCGGTCTTTTGGAAGGCGTACGAGGGGCCGAAGCCAACTCGCAGAGGCCCCTTAGACAATTTTAAATGGGATGAGGCACCAACCGACGATTATCCCTGTATACACTATGAAAGTACACCCAAGGACAACCCCCGGATGGTGTAGGACTATTGCAGAACATGGAAACAAAACATATTGGGCTATGGGTTTGGGTGGCTATAGTGGACTGGTTACCTAAAACTATTGAAGGACTATGTCCCCTGCCTGATCAATGTTTTATATACATACTCGTATACACGGATAATATGGCAGGGGTTGACTTGCACACTCAATAATGGGCCCCCGAAATCGGTCGCTAGCCCATAGTGACGTAGCGACAAGGAGGCAACACTTCCTGAGGTGCTTGAGAGGAGTGGAGAGGTATTCCACGGCTATCAGGACAATCCCGGAAGTACGGTCAAGATCCCTACCAGCATCTTACTGGAATACTTCCTTCCTCCGAGCACGTTTGCTCTAGCGAATCTCCACTCAAGCCGGTCAATCAAGGCAAGAATGAGGTGGGAGCTCTGTTCCTCGTCAGTGTTCACTCTAGCCGGCCAATAAAGGCAAGCCAGAGGTGAGGAACAAGACTTCTCCCGAGAGTTAGGGTCCGTGGGGTCGCTACTGCCCAACAGCTCGCCACATGCTGCCCTGCGGGTTTTTGTATCTCTCTTGGTCTGGCTCCTCACCCTAGACCCGTTCCGGCAAAGTAAACTCTACTGGCACAGACCTAGGGTTCGGAGCGCGCAAGCCCCACCACGACGTCAACGTAGAGATACGGCGGTAGGGTTATTATATTATATAATTATAATATCCCACAGACCCGCCCATGGGATTTTTTTCTTCTTAACTAAACGCCCATGATTTGACTATGGTATTAAAAAGTTTCACTAAAGTCAATTTCTATAATTATATGTATAGTAGGTATGGAATTAGTAAATATTTGATGTTGCCATGATTGTACTTACTACGTAATTCCATACCTACTGCCATGTCATTACTCCGACTAGTAAATAGTTATCTGTGGCGCACATTACCGCACTAGTGCGGCAATGTAAAGTAAAAAGCACGCTGCCATAATACACTGCATTATTAACCTAAAAACGGTTCAATAAGAGCCACTTTACGAGCAAGTGTGTTGAAAATTATATTGAATGTTGATTAAGTCAAGTATCGATTATGTAATGTGATACTTTTAGAACCTAATGATTATAACACACGGGCCACCGGCCACAACCACAAAACGTGGTTGTGGGCGGGAGCGGGTCAGGCGCGAGAGTACGGCGGATACAATAAATTGTAATACAAGGAATTATATGGATGTCAACACAAAACGCGTGCGCGGGTCGGGCGCGGAGCGGGACGGGAGCAGGAACTGCGCCCGCCGCCCGCCAACAAAAATAGCGTGGGACGGGAGCGGGTCGGGTGCGGGAGTACGGCGGGCATAATACATTGAACTTCATTCAAAGAATTATAAATGGATGTCAACAAACAGAACGCCTGTGCGGGTCGGGCGCGGAGCGGAACGGGAGCGGGAGCCGCGCCCGCCGCCTGCGAACACAAACAGCGCGGGACGGGAGCGGGTCGGGTATGGTGGTGCTATTCTGTAAAAATATCACCGTGAAAGTTTGCTCTTGACGTGTGGAAATATTTTTAAAACCTTTCCTCGTCCGTTTCTAATTATCTGCAAAGTCATTGATATTCTCCATATTGATCTCTTTTTTTGGGTTCCGTACCCAAAGGGTAAAACGGGACCCTATTACTAAGGCTATGTCCGTCCGTCTGTCCGCGGCTTAGCTCAGAGACTGTTTGTATTAAAAAGCTGTAATTTGGTGTGGGTATATAGATAAATCAGGTCGACAAAGTGGTAAAAAAAAATCATTGATAATACATTTTTTTAGGGTACCTTCCCTACACGTAAGTTGTGGATGACTTTTTTTATCTCGTCGTTCCCATTGTGTGGGGTATCGTTGGAAAGGTCGTTTAAAAATAATGCGAGTTTGTGAAAACCATTTTTGGATTCAGGGATCCCTTAGCGAAATATTATGCTTTAAAGTGCTAATTTTTGTTAGTGTCAAGTGTCCCCCCCCCTCTGCCAGCTAAATGGTTGGTTTTGGATATGTGAAAAAATTTACGGCAGTAGTATATAATAACGGAATTAAATGGAAAACTATCACCGCTACGTAGGCTCCACAACCCACAAGTCACCGAGTAATAATCGACCAACTTAAATTTGTACAAAGAATTATTATTTTTACTTATTTTAAAAAGAAGAGCACGAAATAGGAATAGGTTGTGGGTTGATGAAATTAATAAAAAAAACCGGCCAAGTGCGTGTCGGACTACGCACAATGGAGGGTTCCGTAGGTGGGATGAATGTATGCCAAGACCAAACCTAACATTGTAGTTGCAAAAACATGTTTTTCAACTACAATGTTAAGTTTGTTCTTCACCCGACATTTTCATACTGCAACCGTTGCCGCAAGGTAAGACCGCGTCCGACCCGCTGCCGTTCCGCGCCCGACCCGCTGACGCCCGCGTCCGACCCACTGCCGCCCCGCGCCCGCGCTATGTGTGAACACGATGAACAGCGGTTCACGCGATGAAAACGACCCAACCCACTCCCACCCCGCACCAGCCTTGTGTGTGTTTTGAGCTCAAACGAATTTGGATCCTGAATAAATCGCAATAAGATTTAATCAAAATCAAAATATTTTATTTCACATAAGCCTACATGGGCACTTATGTAACGTCAGAAGCTAGGTGCACGGTTCCAATTGGTCCGCGCGCACAAGCTAAATCTAAATTAATAAGTAACAAAATTAGTTCTTCCAATAACAAAATAAAAGCTGTGTGGCAGATAATTAACAAAGAAACTGGAAACACAAAACAGAGAGATCATAATGAATTGTCTTTAAAAATTGATAATGAAACCATTTCAGATAAGTTGAAGGTTGCTGAGACACTGGAAAACTTCTTTACCAACATCCCAATTGAGGTTACGAAATCGCTCCCCTCATCATCTATATTAGCTGAATCTCTTCTAAAAGAAAACTTCAGTAAGGATATTCCAAGTTTCGAATTCAAGTCTATTTCTATTGTCACAATTAAAAAAGCATTTAAAAGTCTTAACATAAAAAACACTGAAGACTTATGGGGGATTTCCGTTAAGGTTCTTGGAGATATTATTGACACAATTGCTCCTCTCCTAACAGGCATATTTAATCAATGATTAGATAGAGGTACGTTTCCTAATTTAATGAAACATAGTAAAGTAGTACCAATTTTCAAATCGGGTAGTAAGAGTGATCCCTCTAACTATAGACCAATATCTGTGCTACCAGCATTAAGCAAAATATATGAAAAAATCATGCTGGACCAAATGTTGGCACATTTTAATTCAAATGGGATTTTACACAGTCATCAGTTTGGTTTCACGAAAGGTAGGTCAACGACTGACGCAGGAGTAAAACTCATCAGTCACATTTTAGAATCCTGGGAAAAGTCCCAGGATGCAATTGGCATTTTCTGTGACCTCTCAAAAGCGTTTGACTGCGTTGACCACAATACACTAATCTGTAAATTACACCACTACGGAATACGTGGACAAGCTGCTGATCTTGTTCTTTCCTATCTTTCAAACAGGCAGCAAAAAGTAAATGTTAATGGGGCGAGGTCCTCAGGGTTAAGATTGGCGTGCCTCAAGGTTCAATTCTTGGCCCTTTCCTATTTCTAGTTTATATTTATGACCTTCCTTACATGATGGCTAACTTATCGGATATAATTCTATTGGCCGATGACACTTCTCTTATTTTTAAAATAGATAGGAAAGATACGGATGTCTTACATGTCAACGATAGTCTGGCAGTTCTTTCGAAATGGTTCGCAGCTAATAATCTTTTACTTAATGCGAACAAAACTAAATGTCTTAAGTTCTCATTAATGTTCCTCAAGTAGGACTAAATTTAAAACTTGATGACAAGAAATTAGATGCTATTACGGAAACTGTATTTCTAGGAATTACTCTAGATTCGAAATTACAATGGGGCGCCCACATTAGAGCTCTTTCAGGCAGATTAAGTTCAGCTGCATATGCGGTAAGAAAAATAAGGCAGTTGTCTGATATATAGCCACAGCTAGGTTAGTATACTTTGCTTTTTTCCACAGTATTATGTCTTATGGCGTTCTGCTGTGGGGATCGGTAGCTGACGTAGATTCAATTTTCATTTTGCAAAAGAGGGCAGTTCGCGCGATCTATAAAATGAGTCCTAGTGAGTCCCTTAGAAATAAATTCAAAGAAATTGATATACTCACCCTGCCTTCTCTATATCTTAGAAAGTATTTTGTATGTTCGCAAAAACTTAGGGCTTTTCAAAAAAAGAAGCGACTTCCATAATATAAATACACGTAGTAAACATGAAATTGTGATACCCAAATTTAGATTAGCTAAAACTAGTAAGTCGTTTCTTATAAACAGTATCCGCTTTTACAATAAGTTGCCAAAGCCGGTTACAGAACTTAGAGCTGGTAAGTTCAAAACCCACATAAAAACGTGTTCTTATCAAAAAAGCATATTATAAGATTAAAGACTACGTTGAAGACAAGGAAGTTTGGCCATAATTCCTTCTGCACATGTGGCTTCCCTGGTACCTCATTAACGGCATAATTTTGTAAGAGTCTATATTAACTGCTCCCAAATTACCATGTAATTTTTTTTTTTTTACGTTCATCGCTGACTGGCAATAATAATAAAGCCATTTATTTCCAAACTTTGGGTACATCATTAGCTTGTTAACATAAAGTATTTGGTTAATCATAGTATGTCCCTCAGCTCGGTGTGCCTTTTGGCATAGGCCTCCTCCAACTGTCTCCATTGCGTTCTGTCCACAGCAACTCTTGTCCAGTAAGGTCCCAGAGTTAAGCGGATGTCGTCTTCCCATCTTGTTTTTGGGCGTCCCCGGTTTCTAGTCCCGTCTCTTGGGTACCACAGGGTCACCTGTTTGCTCCATTTGTTGACTTGACATCGAAGCATGTGTCCTGTCCAGCCCCATTTCAAATGGTCTATGCGAACTACTATATCCTTAACCCTAGTTTTTGTTCTAATATCTGAGTTTCTGATTTTGTCCCTTAGTTTTACTCCTAGCATGCTCCTTTCCATCGCCCTTTGGCATTTTGCTAGTTTCGCTCTATGGTTGTCGGCGAGTGACCAGGTTTCGCAGCCATAAGTTAAGCAGGGAAGAATGCAAGTGTCGAAGGTTTTCCTCTTGATATGCAAGTTTAAGTCTTTGCTCTTCATTATTTCCTTCAAAGACCAGTATTTTTTCCATCCACAGGCTATTCTTTTGTTGACTTCCTTGGTCATTGAGTCGTTGGGGGAGATAATTTGCCCTAGGTAAGTGTAGTCCCTCACATATTCTAACCTGCTTCCATAAACTTCGATTTTGACCTCTGGGGAGTTAGTCATCAGCTTTGTTTTACTCGCGTTCATTTCAAGCCCTACTTCTCTGCTTTTGTTGATTAGTGTTCTTACCATGAGTTCTAATTTCTTGGGATTTTCTTCTAGCAGAATAATATCGTCTGCGAATCTCAAATGGTTTTTGCAACTACAATGTTAGGTTTGGTCGTTTCCTATGGAGAAGAGCCGGCAAGAAACTCCATGGTTACTCTTTTAAAAGATTATTGGCTTTTACAAATTTTTCGAATTACAGTGTTTATTAATAGTTATGGGAGGACAGTGTAGGCCTTTCAAAAAGTTTCAGGTAAAGTTCATAAAAAAAATTAAAATAAACGTCTACAGTTCACTAAGCCTACGACGTTCTCACATTCACAAGGTAGAAAAGAATCTATATAAGATAAATAAGATACTACAGATAAAAACCTTTTTAAACCAAATGACATGATTGACATTACAACTGTAACAACTCTGAATAATTAACATGTCCGCAAAAGCCACTACTATAGATTAGAAATTAAATTGTAGGTATATAATGTCAAATAATATTATGATAATTATTGCCAGTCAGCGATGAACGTAAAAAAAAAAAAATTACATGGTAATTTGGGAGCAGTTAATATAGACTCTTACAAAATTATGCCGTTAATGAGGTACCAGGGAAGCCACATGTGCAGAAGGAATTATGGCCAAACTTCCTTGTCTTCAACGTAGTCTTTAATCTTATAATATGCTTTTTTGATAAGAACACGTTTTTATGTGGGTTTTGAACTTACCAGCTCTAAGTTCTGTAACCGGCTTTGGCAACTTATTGTAAAAGCGGATACTGTTTATAAGAAACGACTTACTAGTTTTAGCTAATCTAAATTTGGGTATCACAATTTCATGTTTACTACGTGTATTTATATTATGGAAGTCGCTTCTTTTTTTGAAAAGCCCTAAGTTTTTGCGAACATACAAAATACTTTCTAAGATATAGAGAAGGCAGGGTGAGTATATCAATTTCTTTGAATTTATTTCTAAGGGACTCACTAGGACTCATTTTATAGATCGCGCGAACTGCCCTCTTTTGCAAAATGAAAATTGAATCTACGTCAGCTACCGATCCCCACAGCAGAACGCCATAAGACATAATACTGTGGAAAAAAGCAAAGTATACTAACCTAGCTGTGGCTATATATCAGACAACTGCCTTATTTTTCTTACCGCATATGCAGCTGAACTTAATCTGCCTGAAAGAGCTCTAATGTGGGCGCCCCATTGTAATTTCGAATCTAGAGTAATTCCTAGAAATACAGTTTCCGTAATAGCATCTAATTTCTTGTCATCAAGTTTTAAATTTAGTCCTACTTGAGGAACATTAATGAGAACTTAAGACATTTAGTTTTGTTCGCATTAAGTAAAAGATTATTAGCTGCGAACCATTTCGAAAGAACTGCCAGACTATCGTTGACATGTAAGACATCCGTATCTTTCCTATCTATTTTAAAAATAAGAGAAGTGTCATCGGCCAATAGAATTATATCCGATAAGTTAGCCATCATGTAAGGAAGGTCATAAATATAAACTAGAAATAGGAAAGGGCCAAGAATTGAACCTTGAGGCACGCCAATCTTAACCCTGAGGACCTCGCCCCATTAACATTTACTTTTTGCTGCCTGTTTGAAAGATAGGAAAGAACAAGATCAGCAGCTTGTCCACGTATTCCGTAGTGGTGTAATTTACAGATTAGTGTATTGTGGTCAACGCAGTCAAACGCTTTTGAGAGGTCACAGAAAATGCCAATTGCATCCTGGGACTTTTCCCAGGATTCTAAAATGTGACTGATGAGTTTTACTCCTGCGTCAGTCGTTGACCTACCTTTCGTGAAACCAAACTGATGACTGTGTAAAATCCCATTTGAATTAAAATGTGCCAACATTTGGTCCAGCATGATTTTTTCATATATTTTGCTTAATGCTGGTAGCACAGATATTGGTCTATAGTTAGAGGGATCACTCTTACTACCCGATTTGAAAATTGGTACTACTTTACTATGTTTCATTAAATTAGGAAACGTACCTCTATCTAATCATTGATTAAATATGCCTGTTAGGAGAGGAGCAATTGTGTCAATAATATCTCCAAGAACCTTAACGGAAATCCCCCATAAGTCTTCAGTGTTTTTTATGTTAAGACTTTTAAATGCTTTTTTAATTGTGACAATAGAAATAGACTTGAATTCGAAACTTGGAATATCCTTACTGAAGTTTTCTTTTAGAAGAGATTCAGCTAATATAGATGATGAGGGGAGCGATTTCGTAACCTCAATTGGGATGTTGGTAAAGAAGTTTTCCAGTGTCTCAGCAACCTTCAACTTATCTGAAATGGTTTCATTATCAATTTTTAAAGACAATTCATTATGATCTCTCTGTTTTGTGTTTCCAGTTTCTTTGTTAATTATCTGCCACACAGCTTTTATTTTGTTATTGGAAGAACTAATTTTGTTACTTATTAATTTAGATTTAGCTTGTGCGCAGACTCTTTTGAATATCTTAGAATAGTTTCTGACATAATTATGAATGACTTGATCAGAAGTCAATGATTTCTCATTGTACAAATTATATAAAATATCTCTGCTTTTTCTAATGCCAGTAGTGGCCCATTCACTAAATTTTGGTTTAGAATTTATTGTTACATTTTTCACTGGACACGCTTTATTGAATTCTTGGCATACTGTAGAAAACAATGTACCGTAGTTTATATTGGGGTCTTGTGAATCAAAACAAGCAGTTGAAAGATTGCTAAGGAGATTATTATTAAACCTTTCCAATTTATTTTTAGTGAGTGGTCTTAATTTAATGGTTTTTTCTAGGTGTATTTTTTTATTTAAGTCAAATGATACTAGTTGACCATTATGGTCAGACCTGACGCCACTAATCAAAGATGAGTCTTTTATTTCACAATTAGTAAATACATTGTCAATGCATGAAGCTGAGGTTGCCGTTATTCTAGTCGCTTCATTAAAAACATATTTTAAATTGAATGATTTAAACAAAGATGTAAGCTTACATTTATCTGGTGAATTAACTAATAGATCAATATTTAGGTCACCAGAAACAAAAACGAATTTATTATCTTTAAAAAGCTTACCTAGTATATCTTCCATGATGATTAAAAATGATGACAAGTTTGCGGCTGGTGGTCTGTAAACACATAAGAATATCTCGAGTACGAACTTTCAAATGAACGTGGAATGGGCTAATTGGCTATGTTGTAAATCTCCGCAAGAAAATTCACCGCAATACAGAGCAATGGCGCTAGTTGTAAGTACCTACTATACCAGTCAAAAATCTGTCAAATAAAATGTATGTCATCTTGAAATGTACTCTGATTTTGAGTTTTCAAATAACAACATTGAATTTTATACATTTTATTTTATGCCCGCGACTTCGCCCGCTTGGATATCGGTTAATATATACTAAAACCTTACTCGAGAACCACTCTATCCATTGGTAAAAATAGCATGACAATCGGTGAAGTAGTTTTTGAGTTTATCGCGTACAGGACGACAGACATACGCGGCAGAGGACTTTGTTTTATAATATGTAAGGATTTAGCCTCGGTATTTATTTATTTATTTATCAATTCATAACACTTCTAATATTCGTTTTGGAAGTGGTTTTACTGTTTTTTACCCGACTGTCCCAGAAGGAGGGTAATGTTTTTCGAGAGTATGTATGTTTGTATGTTTGTATGTATGTATGTCTATTTCTTTGGCACGCTCTGTAGCCTAAACGACTTGATGGATTTTAGCTAATGAGGTGTAAAACCAAAAAGCTTGAAATAAAGAAAATTATTTAAAAATCAATTCTTTATTTCAAGCTCTTTGGTTTTACACCTCATTAGCTAAAATCCATCAAGTCACCGTTTTTTTTGTAGAATGTGATAAATTACGAAAATAAATGATATCTCAGCGCAACTTAAATATTTGAGCGCAGTCCTCTCGTCTGAACAGAGCGACGCCGACTGATTTGTGAAACAAAAATATGCTTGAAGTTCCCGGAATGTGCGACGGAAGATGGCTTCTTCCACGAACTAAGTACGTCGTAAGTCCTAAAAGATTGCACTTATTCGTAATAAAACCAAAAATAAAACGAATTAAAAAAATGCCTAAATTTTTTTTTCGCCTGGTATTAATACTAATAATACGAGTCTTGCCAAGGGGTATCGTATTACCCAGCTACTGGGTTGTAGAGGTCAGATAGGCAGTCGCTACATGTAAAATTCTGGTATACAGCTGCATCCGGTTAGACTGGAAGCCGACCCCAACATGGTTGGGAAAAGGCTAGGCAGATGATGATTAATACTAATAATAATCAAATTTTTATCATATTAGGCATTAGCATATTAATACGTGAAAATTTGAGGTAACTTCGTGATGTTTGTTTATCGAGAAAATTTTAATTTGTATTTTGTGTTTCTGTTCCGCAAAAGGTTTGGAAATATCATGTAGATAGATCTCATACTAATTTTATTTTATACCTAAGTCTTGCCAATTTTATGACAAATCAAATTAAAGACATGCAATTTTGGTTACTGCCCGCTCTTAATAAGAGTTGACTAGTCTAGCTTATAGGGTAGTCTTTCGAAGCCACGAACATTATTTTGTGCGCGCATGCTTGATAAGTTCGTATGATAATTTTGTGGACAAAATCATGATGCAGACGCTCAAGCATGATAAAGCACCCTAACAAATAAGAGATGTCTACATATACGTATTATTATATTGCAGTGACTATCTTTTTTAACCGACTTCTTCAAAAAGGAGGAGGTTGTAAATTTTTTTTTGTGTTTAAGTATATTACGCGATTTGTCCGCCAAATATGAACCGATTGCGATGAGTCTTTTTTTTTTTATTTGGTAGGTCATGCGTCAGAGGTGGTCCCATATAAATTTTATTTACTTTGCTTACGTAGTTTTTAAGTTAGCTTCAATATTACGTATTTTTCCTACTTAGTCTATGTCGACGATGTTCTATGTGAGTCCGTCACTGTTATTTACATAGCAGGTAGTGGTATTCGAATCTGTGTTGGGCAGGTACCGCTACTAAAAAGTGAAAAATAAAAACTTTTTACAAAAACAAAAAACAACAGACTTCAAAAAAAAAAAAACAAAAAAGTGAAAAATTACTTTAATTTCGAAAGTCGGTGGCAAGAAACGAAAACTGAATAGCAAAGACACCGACTTCCGAAATTAAAGGTATTTTTCACTTTTTTTTGTTTTTTCGAAGTCGGTTGTTATCTCTTCGGTACTAATTCCTTTAAGGTGGTTGCCCATGCCCATGAATGTATCCACGATAGTGAGTGGTGGTTGTGTGCGCGCAGGCGAACAGGTGCGCATCAAGAGCTACAACAAGAGCGGCGAGTGGTGCGAGGCGCACACGCTGGGCGGGGGCGTAGGCTGGGTGCCCAGCAACTACGTCACGCCCGTCAACTCTCTGGAGAAGCACTCGTGGTACCACGGGCCCATCTCGCGCAACGCTGCCGAGTACCTGCTGTCCTCCGGCATCAACGGCAGCTTCCTGGTGAGTCGCAGTTCGATCCGTCCGATTCGTCCAAAAATACGCGACAGTGATATCTCTTAGCCAGTTCTTTATCCCGCCTAATAAATGTAATCAGCTGTCTACACTTCCACTTCTAACGAAGGAGGTGCGTGTTTCAGGTGCGCGAGTCGGAGTCGAGCCCGGGGCAGCGCAGCATCTCACTGCGCTACGAAGGCCGCGTGTATCACTACCGTATCAACGAGGATGCGGACGGCAAGGTGTACGTGACGTCCGAGTCGAAGTTCGGCACGCTGGCTGAGCTGGTGCACCACCACTCGCTGGTGGGCGACGGGCTCATCACGCAGCTGCTGTACCCCGCACCCAAGCGCAACAAGCCAACCGTGTTCCCGCTGGCGCCTCCCGACCACTGGGAGATCGACCGCACTGACATCGTCATGAAGCACAAGCTGGGTGGCGGCCAGTACGGCGACGTGTACGAGGCCGCCTGGAAGCGCGGCAACATCACCGTCAGTACTATCATTACACTGCCTTACTCAGCCGACAAATAGGACTGATACATAAACTCACGCCTGCTTCCCATGGGAGTAGGCAGAAACTACAGAACGCCATCTGCTACGATCCTTACATACTACTTTTGCCTCCTTTACATTCAGGAGTGATAATTCCATTATTTAAATTAAAGCAGATAGCACACCGGTTAAACCTATGGAGTTGGCATGGCTGAAAGAAGGTTGATCCAAAGGTTTAACCGGTGAGTTATCAAATAATTTGCCCGGTGTTAGACGCCATTTGAAATCGTAAAAAATCATCGCACGAAAGTGTTTGCGACGTATATTTCCAATAAGCTTAACGGCGCGAGATAGCCTTTACCAGAAGTGGTCATCGTATTTAGCAACTTCAATATCATCAGGATTGTACCGGAATGTAGCAGTTCGTCGTGAACATGTTACGACAACGGGTCCCCCTATCTCTGTCATCAAAAGTCAACTTAATTTGTAACAAAATTAGACGGTGCCACTTGCTTGACGATAAGTTATCCTATGTGGAGGGAAATTTGAAATTGGAACGGTAAATAATCATATTTTAATAGTAGAATGTGTCATAAGGGAGCAAAATAATATATTTACGGCGAGGGCACTTTTTTTAATCCTGAACGTAGCGAGGGATTCAAAGTACGTCGCCCGAGCCAAATTTATATTTTGCGCCCGAGAGATACACTCTACTTTTCATCACCCACTATGAGAAAATAAAAGGCGCCTCATATTTTAACCACGCTTGATCAAGACGGGTTGGCTATTACAGGCTTATAATTATTAACTACTAGTTCAGGTTTCCCTATCATGTTTTCCCTCACCGATGTCAGTAAAGTCAAAAATAAAGTCAGAAAAAAAAACAACCGTCTTCCAAAAAAAAAAACACTAAAATGTGAAAAGTTACTTTAATTTCGGAAGTCGTAATTATTCCGATAAATTTAGTATCTTTTTTTGTAGTAAATAACACAAAATCCTGCATCGCGCAATGGGAGTTTACCGCGCGATCAACATTATACAAGATTCCAACATCAATTGTTGGGCAGTTGCCTTGATCCTCCCTTTTCAATAGAGGATGAGTGAACTTTCCACCCTGTTCCTTAATCTCTTAATGCTGAATCCAGTTAGACTAGAAGCCGACCCTAACATAGTTGGGAAAAGGCTAGGCAGATTGATTTTATGAATAAGTGCGCCGCAATTATCTTTTCCGCGCACTTTTTGAATTTGGAACATCTTAGTGTTCAGCGTCAAAGAAATCGTACGCAAATATTGTTCGAATAAAGACTGGCTGGTACGACGGCCCATAGTAGCGCCGTGTGGGTACGGGGAAGTGTTAGGACCGACGTAAAATAAATGGCAGCAAAACAAAATATATTGTTTTCTCCAAGACCGCCGCTTCAAAACCCCCGGAACACCTAAAACTCAAACTGCATCACTGCTTTTCTAGCATTTCTACTTACTCATGTGACTGTCCTACTCTTGAACGTACCACTTCCATTAAATACCTCGGTATTTTCATCGATGACCACCTAAAATTTAAACAACATATAATATATCCAACCTTTCTGGCTGAGTAAGGAAACTCATCCACACCATGCGCAGACTACGAGACTGCCTACTCACAGACACACTACAACAAGTTCACCTAGCGCTATGCCAATCCATAATCCAGTATTGCATCAGTGAGTGGGGTAGTGCTGGAAAGACCTATCTGATTGAAGTAGAACGAGCACAGAGAGCGCTTCTTAAAGTAACTTAAGTAGCCCTACCGGTTCTCTACTGACTTACTCTATCGTGAAACGAGGGTTCTCAGAGTCCGCCAGCTTTTCATTCTATCTGCCTGTACCAAAACTCATAAAACTATTAAAAGTAGACCCGACTACACATCAATCATAAGCAAAAGGAACTATAGAATGGTACTTTCAAAAGTAGGACAGTCACATGGGTAAGTAGAAATGCTAGAAAAGCAGTGATGCAGTTTGAGTTTTAAGTGTTCCGGGGGTTTTGAAGCGGCGGTCTTGGAGAAAACAATATATTTTGTTTTGCTGCCATTTAGCGTGAGGAGGTTTCTGTCCAAGTTATTCGCAATTAATGTCAATCCCTCTTCTGCTAGACAGTGTACATATTCCCACGTTTTTCCGTGAAATATAACGGCTGTATCATCTGCTTAGGTTATAGTATCAGCATTTTTCACAGAGAGCTTTAGTATGACGTTAATATAGACAATAAAAAGCGTGGGACCAAGTACACTGCCCTGTGGGACTCCAAACTTAATGGGGAGTTGGTCACTAGTGAAAGAGTTTACTTTTGTGTACTGTTTCCGGTTTGTCAGGTAGCTTTTTAACCATTCCAGGCAAATTCCTCTTATTCCTAACCATTCCAGTTTCTTGGAGAGTAAGCCAATTGAAACCGTGTCGAATGAAAAAGAACGCAAGGCATTTTTCATTTTTCTCAATGTGAGCAGAGACCCAATTGACCAGGACAGTGGCAGCGTCCTCGGTTGACCTATTCTTTCGGAAACCAAATTGGTTTTCAGAGATGAGATGATTTTTCTTAAGGAAAGATATAAGACGGGAGTTAACAATCCTTTCTAATATTTTAGAGACAGAGCTTAGTAGTGTTATAGGTCTGCCAGGGTTGCGGGAAAGTCCGAAAGGGATACCGGGACCTTGGCAACAGGCAACTGAAGGAACACGTGTGGGTTTTAGTCAGTAAAAGTCTGACACGCTCTTCAGCTCAGCCCAGAGCGGGAGTAGTAATTCGATGATTTCCCAAACTCAAAAAAAAAAAAGTAGTTCTGTATGTCTATAGTTATCTGGTGCATGTTTGGGACCGCTTTTGTGAATAGGGGAAACCGCAGCTATTTTCCAACATTCTGGGAAGGTACCGGTCTCAAGGCTCAGGTTAAAGATGTGTATCATTGGTACTAGTAAGGACTTTCAAGCTCTTTTGATAAGAATAACTAAAATTTTGTCAGGGCCAGGAGCACTTTCGACTTTAAGGTCTGATATAATTTTAATAATTTCATACGTATCTGTCGGTTCAAGGAGGAGAGAATGTAAGTTTGAGATGTCGGATGAGTATGTATTTATTAAAGATTCATGAGATAGATTAAGTTTTCTAGTATCATGTCTGCCAGACACCTTCCTACGGAGGTAAAGTGTGAGTTACAGGAGTTGAGTGTTTCTTTTTCTCTATTGGGGCTCAGTAATTAGGAGCTCTCATTGTTTCTAGGAAATATATGACCTATTTATTGATTTTATTGCTTTCCAGAGATTTTTTGGATTATCTTTGTTATCAACAATCTGTTGGTTATTGTAGTCAGACCTAATTTTTGAAAGAAGTTTTGAAAAAAAGTTTCTTTACCGAGTGTATATTTTATTTCGGATAGGGTCATCAGGGTCAGATTTACAGTCATTATGAAGTTTGTCACGATGAATCATGCATCTTACTAGTCCCGGGGTGATCCATGGTTTGATGCATGCCAATTTCCTACCAAATTTTACTTGGCGCGTGTGTTTGTTTACAGTAGAAGAAACAATGTTCGTGAATTCTGTGGTTGCAGTATTAACGTTTGTATCTTTGGTGATAATCGACTAGTCAACGCTGTTTAGGTCAGCAATAACTGCTTCGGTGTCAGTTTTATTTATCCATCTCTTTGCAGTACTAGTTGAAAGATTTCGTAATGAAATATTAGCGACATCTATTTCATGATCAGTGATTGAGGACTTGCAAACGACCCCAAAGAATTCGTTCTGAGTCGTTTATGAATATGTGATCTAGGCACGCTTTATCACTAGTTGGGCTGGTTATGGCAGGAAGTAGACCATGGCAACACATGAGAAACAGGTACTCTGATGACTGACTGTTTCGCCAGTGACAATAAGTGTTTATCTATTTGCTAGTGAACTCAGTAATGTGTCCAGTGAGTTCAGGAATGGATCAATATTACTAAAAGAAGGAGATCTGTAAATGCCTAGGATTGCGACTCTATCATCGATGGTTATGAGAAGTCGGTCTGCGTCTAGTATTGTAGGTTCAGTTGCTACAGTGTTGTAATCAGTTTTAACAAAGAAAATTACACCTCCGTTTTTATTTTGCTGAACTGATGTGCGATATACATTATATCCTAGTAGAAGATCTATAATACTGCCGTCAGACAGACAGCATTCCGTTAAAATGTTAACATCAAAGCAGATTTGTAGTTCGCTACAGCATTACCGCAAAGCTGTCAAAATTGTGTTGGAAGCTTCTGATATTGAGCGACAGAATTTTGAAATTAGACTCGGTATTTTTTATTAATGTTTGGCAATATTCAATAGTTTCAACGGTGTGACAGTTTCCTCGTAGATTTTCGTCTAAGTCTTGTACTATGTTAAGTAATGCCATTATTGCAGTGTTTTAATTTTGATAAAGAAAGTTTTATTTAAAGGGCTGTCAGTGACCAACAAATTATTATGTTCCATTTGGCAAAATTAACAAAAAGGAGTATATCAGGATACCCTGACACTGAAGGAAACATCGTTTGTATGATAATGAGTGTCTGGATATGAGTAGGTACGCGGCGGTGAGTGTGTTTAGTATGGTGTGTATTAAGGTATGTGTAGGTAAAATAATTTGTTCATAAAACATTTTATAAGTTAAACTTCTATAGGACGCAAAATAATTAAAAATTAAAATAAAAAGTAAACAAATCATATTTTTAGAACACTAAAAATATGTTTTGAAAACAGAAAAATAGGTATTTTTATAATGCACAAAACAGTTATTAGCAATTGAGAGTAAACAGGAACAAAAAGTTATTCTGTGAGACACGAAATATTTAACAGATGAAAAGAACTAAAAGTACTTCTGTATGGCACAAAATAGTAAACATTTAAAAGTAAATAAGAGCAAAAAGATACGTGTAGGTAAAGCTTTCTTGTACTAGTTGTCAATAATAAGTGAGTTTGTTTGTAGAGGGGTTGTACAGTCTTGTGCACCAGAAACATTACGACGAAGATCATCCAGGCTAGTGATATTGATGGGTGGAATTCCCTCGCGTTTACGTATGTAAATAGAACCGTTTTTAATCCAACAGCGCTCATTAAAGAATATGTTTCCCTTGGTTCCCTTTATATCAATGTCGGCGCAGTTAAGGTTACGTCTGTTTTTAGCAGAGCTTGAAAATTCATTACGTTTGTTTCGTCTCAGACAGAAATCAGATCACTAGAGGTCGAGGAAGCTTGTTGTTGGACTCGGTTAATATATCGGTTGTGTTATTGGTGTGTTTTTGGCGGCGCGGTCCAGCTCGCGTCACGTAATCTAAATCCTTTTCGTCAAGATCAACGCCAATTTTCTGTGCGATGACGCGAACTATGTGAGTCAGGCTTTCGGTTAGAGTTTCGTTTATTCCTATGATTTCTATTTCATTTCTTAAACACTGCTGGGCCTGAGAGTTGAGTTGTTCTTTAAGTTGTAATATAGTGTTTTGTAGTATTATGTTTCGAGACACATTTTTCGAGGCACATTTTTCGAGATTGTTAATCTTTTCTTCGGCACGGGCAATTTTGTGCCCGTATTCGTCAAAGCGGCTATTACACTGCGTAATGTGGTCGGTCAATGACCTCATTTCAAACTTCATCTCTATGACACTTTATCGGATTAGCTTCATTTCTAAAGCTAGGTTGTTCTGAGCATTAGAGTCCACGGTTACAGGCTGCGAGATGGCCTGATTGTTTAATACAGTTTTGGTTCTTAGAAGTGTGTTGGGGTGACACATAGGTGCCGTCAGAGGCGGTGCTCAGGTGACCATTGATGGATTCACTGCTTTCACAGTGAGGACATTTCCAACGCTGCCTCTGTTCATCGGTTAGTTTGCGTGATTCCGTTATATTTACGCATAAATGGTTATAGTAGTAGGCACAATCAGTACATTTTATTTGTTGAGTTGCTCTAATTGGTTTAGTGCAATCCGCACAGCTGTTGTTTACCATTTTGATAAAAATAATATTAAGAAGCGCTTACGAGATGCAATTTCCAGGAATTTGATCCGCAGGTGCGAGTCGTAGGTAGCTACCGCACGTGCGGACCAGCTGGCCGTTGTGCGACAAGGAGGAATTATCGTGAGATAGCAACTCTTCTCTTTTGCCCGAGGTGAGGAGGAGCCTACCTCAGCTAATGCAACGGGATCGGGAATAAAAAGAGAATGCCAAGGGGCTGTACCAACATGGGAGCTAGAGTGTCACAACCAAATGTAGTTCAGAAAGTTACTCCTATTTTTTTAATCAGATTTACGTTTTTATTATGAAAACAATTCCCGGCTTTCGGACACCAAAAATAAAAGTATTTTTTTACTTTTGTGGTACGTATTTTCCGCTTATGTCATTGACATTGCACTTCATTTCCGAATGTTGCTAAGTACGTAAAAAATATAGGTACCTACCTGTCAACGAACATAAAAATGAAGAAAACAATTATATAAGTACCGATTTGATTTAATCATTTAATATTAGGATAGTTTTTTTATTTTATTTTTGTCTAAAAAAATCGTTAGGTCACGCGTTGCGTCGTATAATTTAAATTATTATTTTGGAATATGTAAATTTGCGTTTACTGAAAAGAGGACCGATTCAAACAAATAAAAAAACATACTTATTGCATTAATTGTTCTGTGGCGCCGTCACGGATGACGTTACTTTCAATAATGATTTTATCTGAACTATTTAAATATAATTATAATACTTATTAATAAAAACGGGGGTTTAGGTGCTTTTTCATAACGTAGTCTTTGTGTGATAAACCTTAGCGATGCCTCCATCTAGAGTAAGAAGACATCGGCCAGGAAGTCGCCGATATATAAATTGTTCACTTGTATTATTAGAACAATTTAGAATATTTGCATAGAAAATCTGCGGCTATGATCGTGTTTTAACATCATAGATGGCACCGACGCTGACGCCAGTATTACCTCACCTAGAAGCATTTGCATTATAGTTATCTTCTAAAGTACCAACCCACTTCCGGGGCTATTTGTGCCCCTGCCCGGGTTGCGGGAAAGTCCGAAAGGGATACCGGGACCTTGGCAACAGGCAACTGAAGGAACACGGGTGGGTTTTAGTCAGTAAAAGTCTGACACTCCCTGCCGCTCCGCCCAGAGCGGGACAACTCATTTAATGACTTCCCACCCTCAAAAAAAAAATAGGGTCTATTCGTTCAATTCAAGGATTAAAAAACAGTTTTTATGCTTTCAGATCAATCTTGGTAATACCTACCTATTCATAATATTACGAATGTTTCACATTGGTACAAGAAAAACTCCCTTAGATTCCGAACTGATACGTGAGCCAATATTTGGTCACAATGTGGAGTGATGTGTGCTTTGGATGTGGAAAGTCCATGTTACGTTTTGCAAGGCGTTCCCGAGTGCCACCCAACTACCTCTTGTTTTATTTGTACATTTCTTTCCTCTGTCTTGGTAGTGAATATATAATTTATTAATTAATCTTAACTACATTTTTAATTTTTGATGATAAGAACCTTATTAGGTACTAAAAACATTAATACATTATTAACTAATATTTCAAGTTCGAGAAGTGGGTGTACTATAGTAAATACAACTCTGCCTAATTCTTCTGGGAAAACAGGACTGCTGTTATGTTAAGATTTCAAGATATTAGGAATATCAAACACATTACCTAATTGATTACTTATTCAGACCACCAGCTGCACATACTGCCAGTACCTACATGATTATTGATAAGTATTCTTATTATATAAAAAAACTGACAACAAGAATTATTATTGATTATGAGTGATGTATTGTATAATCATCCATCGGAAACTAGCGCCAAATCAAGAATTAATAGCAACCGATACTACCACCTTATTTGTAACTCCACCAGTTCGAGTCAGTCACTTTCTCGAACTTAACCTCAAAATATGAAGTAGGTAAATGGTAAATAAATACGAATTGCGGGAATCCATGTAAAAAATAGTTAGCAATATAGGAAGAGCATTGTATTCTCCTCCAAATACACTAGGTTTGGTTGTGACACCGGACTTTTTGGCTTGGTACAGGGTGCCATATATTTGAGGGCATTCTCCTTTGGCAATCAATCTGCCTAGCCTTTTCTTCTCAACTCAAACTCAAACTCAAACTCAAAGCATTTATTTCAATTAAACCATTCACAGGCACTTTTGAATTGTCAAGGAGTCGGTCAGTCAGAAATATGAAGCTAGTTGCCCATTCCAAAGCGTAGTAGGTACCTATGGAGAAGAACAGGCAAGAAACTCCATGGACACTCTTTTAAATCAAAATATTGTTACAATATGTGGGTTACATCATTTATGTTGAAATTATACATGTGAGAACAATGTAGAAAGCACGTTAAAAGCGTCCGCAATTATTACATAAAACAATTCAAAAATTAAAATAAGCCATGGCAGCTAAGAGATGACCAGTCACAACTGACGGCGCCCGTTCACGAACATGACGCATGGATCAGCACCATTCAGCTCAACCATTTTGAAGGGAGCTAAATGATCCGACACACGCGCCACCACCAGCTAGACATTTCAGTGAGCATGACATTCCCAGTCGCCAGGGCACATTCAAGTCAATGAAAGACAAATTACCCGGTAAATGGTAGCTCAATAGTACATAGTACTCACACCTGTGCTATGCAATTATATAATGCAAAGGAGATTGAGTTTATACAATGCAAGATGGTCTTCCGATCTTCAGCAGCTCCAACACTATTTTCGAATGTTAATTAGTTGTGATTGTGGAGCAGGACCAGCATTAAGCCAAGCATTCTTATCAGAGATGTAATCCTCCAACTTATAATATGCCTGCCTGCATAGTGTGCGTTTTATACAAGTTTTGAATTTCGACTCATTCAGTTGAAGTATCTTCTAATCTGCCTAGCCTTCTCCTTTGGCAATAATTTTGAATTAAAATTCGCGCACTTGTTCACTCAAATTGTGACACTATTTTTTAGACATTTAAGATTGTTTTATTTTGTTAGTTTAATGTTTTTTTCCTAAATATTTCTCCGGAAATATTATTTCACCAAACACACGTCCACTCGTAGACAACTCAGAATAACGACACAGTAAAAGTCAAATAATCGATATCGATCGATAATACTAAGTGATCGTCTTTTTAACTGACTTCAAAAAGGAGGAGGGCCTTGTAAGTTTGTGTGTCAAATCAATTCATAATCGGCGGAGTAATCGTATGCGATTACTCCGCCGACTACATGATTTATATAATAATATTATAATTCTTTTTTTTGTTTGCTAGGTCATGCATCATTAACTTTGCTTGCGTAGTTTTTAGTTAGGTTAAAACACAGACAAAGAGAACCTCCTCCTTTCTGAAGTCTTTACCACCGACTTCCGAAATTAAAGTTATTTTAACCAACTTTAATTTCGGAAGTCGGTGGTAAAAACGAAAATTGGAAACCAAAGACACCGACTTCCGAAATTAAAGTTATTTTACACATTTTAGTGTTTTTTTTTTGGATGTCAGTTGTTTTTTTTTGTAAAAAGCTTTTTATACGCACTGATCGTCTTATTGTGATGTGCACTAGCCTAGTAACTTCAACCATCATGGATGTAGCGCTCTGCGGCCGTTGCCGCGACACCGGTTGCTTAGCTCGGTTGTGGTTGTCACACTTCTAACCTAACCTAACCCAGTTGGTCGGGGTGCCCTGGCTTAGTTACTGCGAACAGCTTCGACGGTACAGATTCCCATTGATAAATTGATAAACACGTGACGCGAGAGCGCCCCCCCCCGCCACGGGGAGTGGGGCTACGTGCTTTTTGACACGGTAACGATACATAGCGTGTGAGGTAATAATATAAATTAGGTTTATTGGATTCCCATAACGTTCCTCAAATAATTTCATGTACCGGTCGTCTTAGTATGATTATGCTGAATTCATCCCAAAAGTCTGCGGAGGGCTGTCCTCTTACAGCCTGTATATAATATACTAGCACTTTGCCCGCGACTTCGTCCGCGTGGATTTCGTACTTTCCTCTAAAAATTTCAACAAACACCTCCACCCAGCCCCTTTGAAAGATAGTTTATAAAAAATAATATTTACGGTCTACCTTTACCCCTTTTACACCCCGTTAGGAGCAGATTTTTAAAAAAACCCGTAAAGATTAATTTTTATTTTTAACCGACTTCAAAAAATGGAGTAGGTTATCAATTCGTCTGTATTTTTTTTTTAAATGTTTGTTACCTCAGAACTTTCGACTGGGTGAACCGAATCGATGATGAAAAAAATCATCGAAAACAGTTCACCCAGTCGAAAGTTCTGAGGTAAAAAATAAAACTTTTTTGTTTGAAGTACTTAGTATCGACCGTACCGAGTTTCGAGTTATGTTCTATGTTACGGGTTTGGTTTCCGCACTTAGTCCCTAAGTTGGACCATTGTGCGTGGGCCATGACGGCCGTTGGAGGCTTGTATGTTGCCCACACACTCCGCCTGATAGACGGTGTTGAACATTGAACATACCCAGCGGGCTGGATATATTAATGTAGAGGTCGTGTGAGAAGACTCTGACTCCTGTGCCGGAGTGGGTCTTCGATCCGTTGGTGTATACTCTCATCTCTTTCGGTCCTGAGTAGTCACACCGTTCTTCTATGAATACTTTACTGTAGTGCCTTTGAAAGTGGTGTGTCTTCGGGGCTTTGTCGCAGGGTGATACCATCATTGGCTGTCGTTTGACCGCATCCTCCTTTATGCGTGTATGCTTAGCTCTAGAGTCTTTAGTCAGGATTCCCGATAAGTGTAGCTTAAAAAGGGCCAGGGCCGCTTCGTCTCGTACGATGAGGTGCAGAGGCGGCAGTCCGAGCATTGCCTGTAGGTCAGCAGTGGGTGTAGTTCTCATGCTGTTAGTGATTGCAACACATGCAGAATGCTGCAGTTTTTCAAGGTCTGTTTGGGCTGTGCTTAGAGGTCTGTCCTGGGCCAACAGACCAGTGAGCCATATGTGATGATCGGTCGGATGACCGTGGTGTATAGCCAGTAAGTGACCCTGGGGCTAATTCCCCAGTTCCTTCCCAGCAGTCGCTTGCACTGACAGAAGGATACAGTGACTTTTGTGATGATGTAGTTAGTATGTTTTGCCCAGTTCAGCTGTTCGAGTTTCGAGTTAATCCGAAAGCTTACTTAGTTTGACACCCCGTTATTCCTCTATGGTAAAAGAATTTCCAAAAACCCTTTCTTAGTGGATGCTTACGTCCTAATAGCTATCTGTGTGCCAAATTTCAGCCCAATCCGTTTAGTAGTTTGAGCTGTGAGATAGACTACCGTTATTCACCCAGTTAGGTGAAGATTAAAAAAAAATTCTGGTTCACATTATTCTTTGTTTTTGGTTATAATTATAAATACTGAGTTACGTGTTAATCGGACAATGCGTTAAAATTCTTCTATATAAACTTTGACACCCCCAAATCCCCGTTTAGGGGGTAGTTTACAAAAACAAAAAATGACAAACTTTATAATTTACTTAGATACGTTTTCATGCCAAGTTTCAAGTCTATTAACTCAGGGAATACGATTTTTCATACAAACGAAATCCCCCCTTTTCACCACCTAAAAGGTCGAATTTCCAAAAACCCTTTCTTAGTGCACGCCTACGTTATAATAACTATCAGGGTGCCAAATTTCAGCCCAATCCGTTTAGTGGTTTGAGCTGTGCGTTGATAGATCAGTCAATCAATCAGTCACCGTTGCCTTTTATATAATACTACGGCGCACCTACCCTACCTACTCGTACCTCCCTGCCCTGCCTACCTTACCTACCTTACCCTACCTTACCTACTTTACCTACCTACATCTACACTACCTACCTACCCTATCTACCCTACCTAACTACCGTACACTTACCTACCCTACGTACCTACATACCTACCTTCCTACCTACCTGCTTACCCTACCTACGTACCTACGTACATACCTATCTACCGAGAATCATCAAAAAAACCATTCCGTACAGAATGTATGAGAAAATGGATTTCCTTATTATTATTTTTTTCGTGAATTTTTCCGATGTTTTAATAGTTATTCTGGTGTTCTTAGCGGAGACAACCCCAAAAAATTAAAGATCATCAAAATCGGTCCAGTGGCTCTCGAGTTATAAGTGCTTAAACAAACCCGACTTTGTTTTATATACAGGATTAAACTCGTGATATCTTTCGAATAGAATGTCCGAATTTAATAATTTAAAAAGTTATATAAAGGTATTTAAGCAGTCTTGAATGTGAAGTAATTTATTTTGTTAAGGATTAGTACCAAGATACAAATATAGAGCCTTTTCTAGAGGCGGCATTTCCATTATTTAAAAAAAATAAAAGAACCCTTATTTTGACATAACTATAATAGTTAGACATGCTATCGCGACAGTTTTTGTTAATAATGATGTGTTCTGCAAAGTCGTAATACATTATTTTATTCTATCATCAATAGTTTTCGCAGCGCACACGATGTAAAGAATATTTTAGGTCATTTTTTTACACCTTGGGTTACATTATTGGAGTTTTAGTAAGGATCCCTAATGTTTTTGAAAATATAATATAGCCTATGTCACCCGGGGATAGTGTAGCTCACCAACAGTGAAAGAATTTTTCAAATCGGTTCAGTAGTTTCGGAGCCTATTCAATGCAAACAAACAAACAATCAAATCTTTCCTCTTTATAATATCAGTATAGATTTGTAATCACGATCTCGAAAACGGCTCTAACTATTTCGATAAAAGTTGCTATATAGGGGTTTACGGGGGCGAAAATCGCTAGGTCTGGGAAATTCGTTATCTCTATTTGCACCAGAGCAGAGGTCGGTAGCCCAAAGTTTAAAATAAGATTATAGTAATGAATGATACTAAGAACCTTAGAATAACGACATGGCGGCATGGAATTACAGTCTGTTTTTTAATCTCGTAGACTAATTTGACATTTCAAGTGATTGTTCTTTGTTTTTCAATTTGTAGTTTGAAATTTGCACCTGTTAAATTATTCTACGTGATTAAAAATATACAGACTTTAGTATGTACTATCATGGCATAATGGAATTAGTATGTACAGTCACGGACTTTAATTGATGAGCCACTTCCAAACTTTTCAATTCTGTAGTTTCATACATTCACGAGATTACACGATTAAACACGATGGAATTAGTATGCACTATTAAATGAGCATTCTCTAGTTTCACCAGTGCAGAGCTGGGTCGCCCAGGTACTATTTTTTAAAAGAGCAGAACGTTATTTTGTTCCAAATCAACCAGAAAACGTCTCGAGCTGTTACGGTTTCTATGAACAATCTTTCTGCTTCTTTAATGTATAGGAATAGAATCAAAACGAACAAATTTTAGGCTGAGAATCAGCACTAATTGCCTGCTTTTCAGCACTTAGTGGTTTTGGTAGGAATAGGAAGTATCACTAGAAACTTCCTAATTTTTACTTGTTTTTATTGTCGCCTCGTTAGACACGAACAGAGCATTGACGTATAACTATAGCTCTTAGCAATCCATAATTATTCATAAACTCACGCCTTCTTTCAATGGAGGTTGGCAGAGACTTCGGAATGCCACCTGGTACTTACATGCTCCTTCTGCCTCGTTTACGTTTTACATCTGGTTAAATAACTAAGCCGTCCTCTGCTGGTCATATTATTAGGAAGCCGCATTCTTAAAAATATGATAATATAAAGTGGAAACACCGGCACGTCCTAGAAGGACAGTGGTCTTATTGATGATTACTCAGAAACGTCAGCTGCTTAGTATCTAAGTACCTCCAACCGGCTTGAGTGTATAACCAAAGGACCATGACCAGAGTCCTATACATGCATGCCCTAATAAAACGATCACGTTCCAAAGCTGCAAATGGTGCATTTAAAACACTTTTTGACCTATATTTTGAAAGAATACCTCCTGTTTAAGATAATGGAGCAGTTTTTGGCATATTCGTTAGCAAAAAAATATTTTTTCTAGCTGTTTTGATCCGTTACACTAAAAAAAAACTATTGTTTGCGAATCATTTTGTGTCAGGCGTTTTTAATCACTTTCACGAGTTTTTTTAGTTCACTATCAAATTCTAATTAAGTACCGCCAGAAATATATACTCACCTCGTAACCTAGTAGAGTTTGCTAGATTTTGCAACATAAATAACTAGGAACCAGCCTATAATGCACCCAGATTGTGCTGTGGTGAGAAATAAGTATATTTTTTATAACTGAGAATTAGGCAGCTTGTCCATCAGAGATGCGTTAGGTAACTAAGTGGAGAAGCTAAGCTACGAAACTATAATGTACTTTCGTTTCATTTTAACCCTTTTCGAGCAGAATTAAAACAAACTGCGCTATGAATATCAATCGATCCTATTGGACACATATCCGTCTCATCTCTTAGAATAGTTATAGACATCTGGTATGGGTCTACCAGATGTTTATAACTTATGGGAGAATTCCACATATTAAGAAGATAGTAAGGTGGTCAAAACAGTGTAAACCAGAGAAATGGGAAATAAAACAAATCTCTCAAAGACAACGTACCCCTATTTTATTCAAACTTAAACAATTTATTTCTAAACCTTAATAAATATAAGCCATGGCAGTGAAGAGACGGCCAGTCCCAAAAAGATGCGTGGATCAGCACCATTTAGCTTATAACCAGTTTGAAGGGAACTAAACGCACAACACGTCATGTTGTTTTTTGCAGTTGCACGGATAATTCACTGACTGCACGTCTCTATATACGTTGCACGCGCAAAACACATTTGATGCACCGAAACATTGATGCAATATTTCAATCAACTCAGCACCGCAATATCGTATCCAATTACATTTCATCGATAAACTGACACGTATCGTTAGTCCAGTAGGAAAACTAATATCGACAGTGAGATATCGCTTTCAAGAATATGTATATTATTGAGCTAAAATGTGCAGAAAAGTTACGGGTAAATGCATAAACAACAAATAAGCAAACAAACAATAAGACACGCACAAAGCACAACTTTGGACTGGTTTGAACGTAACAGTAGGTTTCTATGGTGACGAGTGCCAAGTGATTGAATGATCGAGTGACAACTACAATCAGTGTTTCCAGATGGTTGTTATTTTTTTTACCCAAAAACTTTTCAAGAATCTGCTTCGGAAATACTACATATATATTACCTACAAAAACACTTATTAATCAAAATATATTATAACATCTTGGTAATCTTTTTGATATTTTGTAATATATTTTTGTACTTCCCGTCGTATGATAACATAGCTCATTTATGCTCTATTTTGAAACTAATTCAAGTAACGTTATCATACACATCCTATAGTAATGTCTGTTGACTATATCATGCATTTTGTTGTTTAAAGTGCTGCACTTCTGTAAGTGATGAATTCGCAATACCTAAAACTGTATGTGAGTTTTGTTTGTGTATGTTTTAGTGAGCTAGTCGGTGAAGTGCTATATCAATAAATAAATAATATGGTGGCCTCCATGGTTATCTCCTGTACCTTAAAAATAAGGTATACTCCTACCAGTATCGGATCACATTGACCGAATGAACGAAATGAACTGTAATCTATCACATATCGTCGCTATTAAGTCGAAAATGTAACCGGAACTACAAATAATATTTATTTTTATTTAATTTTAAACATAGCCTTTGATTGACTCTAGACTTTTATCTTAAATCTAGTTTGAATAAATGAAGGATTCTTAAAAATATGAATTGGTTGGAACTGATTAGGGCATAAATGGTCATTGTCATTTATGAACGTAAACGAAACAAAAAGAGTATGTAAGGATCGTAGCAGGTAGCGTTCTGTAGTTTCTGTCTACTCCCATGAGAGAAGGCGTGAGTTTATTATGTATGTATGTTTGTTTAAATGTACCTACCTCCGAGTAAAGTTGTCAGTATTGTCAAACAAAATATTGACATAGTGTTCAAGTGTAACTTCTGTATGAAGGTGGCGGTGAAGACCTTGAAGGACGACACGATGGCGCTGAAGGACTTCTTGGAAGAGGCGGCCATCATGAAGGAGATGCGCCACCCCAACCTGGTGCAGCTGCTGGGCGTGTGCACGCGCGAGCCGCCTTTCTACATCCTCACGGAGTTCATGTCGCGCGGCAATCTGCTGGACTACCTGCGTGCCGGCAGCCGCGACGCCGTGCCCGGCGCCGTCGTGCTCATGTACATGGCCACGCAGATCGCGTCCGGCATGAGCTACCTCGAGAGCCGCTCCTTTATACACAGGTACAGCCGCACAGCCGTAAAGCCGGCCCTTACGGTTCTGCAGACACAGCCATAGATTTAGTAAAGCCAATGCTCCAATATTTGCATTTATTCGACATCTTTCACTCGAAGTGAAACGTTTAAACATAGCATGAATGAAAAGTGAAAAATTTATTAATTAGTGAACCGATCCAACGATGTTGGATTTCGGCACTCGAAATCTTTCACTCGCATACCAAATGATCAAAGAATGAAATGAAGGAGCAGATGAACGCTCATTCCAATATAATTTTGTCAGTGTCGTGTGTACGTGGAATGAAACAAAAATGAACCTTCACTCGAACAAAGCTCTTGGTAGGGTTTCTTTTTACTCGACTGCCCCAGAAGGAGGGTAATGTTTTTCGAGAGTATGTATGTATGTCTATTTCTTTGGCACGCTCTGTAGCCTAATCGGCTTGATGGATTTTAGCTAATGAGGTGTCATTAGATTCGTCTTAATTGTAGGAGTGACATAGGCTATATAATATTTATATATTGCTTCTACAAATACAAAAAAAAGTGAGGGGAAGGTTTAAAAAAAAAACAATACAACAATATTGGTATCAAATAAAAGCTGGTAATGAGCCAATTCCAATATATGTTGTATATATAAAACCAAAAAGCTTGAAATAAAGAAAATTATTTAAAAAACGAAAAACCCGCCTGCAAAAACGCATACTTAACTTAAAAGAGAAAAACAAGCATTATAATATATTATGTAGAATTTTGGTATTACAGGCGGGGAACATACCAATAATCTGAAATATGGTATGACTGTTGTTTGTTTTTAAAAAAAAAATTGACATCCTAGAGTGCTGAATCCTATAATATGGTATTATCATCACTCTTTTACAGTAGGTACAGCAATATCGTCTTCAAGTTTGCTCTGATGCACGGAGGTACCGCCGTAGGTCATTAATCCAAAAATATAATCATTCATTACCCCCACTTTCATTACTTATAACGATTTACCGATAAACAAGCTACCCAAAAATATAAATATGTCACCCATTTTCCCTAATTAACACTTATTTTTCGACCCCCGAAGTGAACACATCAGTACGTTGCGCTCGCTTTATCAGTAACTCATTAGCACATGTTGTTTGTGTAACGGTGAATTCTAAGAATTGCATTGTTTTTGAGTGGTGTTTGTGACATGGATTTCCAAGATCAAGGTATGTTCTTACTATTTACTCTATTTAGTTATATTTTTTTTTAATTTTATTTGTCTTACTAGCTTTTGCCCGCTGCTTCGCCCGCGTGGATGTCGGAAAAAATCCCACGGGAACTTACTACCGCCCGGGATTGAAAGCACCCTATGTGTTAATCCAGTTATCTAATTGCGTAACTTATTTTCGTAACCGATTAAGACTAATCTTTCATTTTGACAGTTCAACAACATTCATTGCGTTATTTACGTTGTGGAGCAGATTTTTTTTCAAACTTATGAAGCAATGGATTAGAAATTTGTTTCAAACTGATTCAGATTGTGGATCGTGTACTACGCAATTAGGGTGCAGGTTATAAACTATCTGTGTGCCTTTCATCCATATCCGTTGAGCCGTTTTTGCGCCAATCCGGAACAAACATCCAAACAAACAGACAATCGGACAAAAATTCTTAAAAATATATTTTCGGTATCGGATTCGTTCCCACACCTCGTAGCAATTACTTTTTTTCAAATTATTCAATGCACAGTTTTGACTTAGTTACTATTTTATTATGTATCTTTTTTCCCGCAACACGGGCAATATTTCCTTTTTTTTATTGATGAAAATCATATTTGCAGGCTGTAATAATAATAACATATGATAATAATTATGGTGGTTTAAATATTATTGTATCATTACATAATGAAGGTATTATTCAAGTTAAGTCAGATAGTAACTTACTAAACCCCGAAACACGTACTTTATTTTTTTTTGTTTTAAGTATTAGTACCTACCGAGTTAATCCGACAGCGCGTTAAAATTTTTACTTACTTACTTTGTAACCCCGTTATTCGTCTATGTGACGGATTGCTTAAAAAACTAAAAGTGACAATCTTTAATCTTTAGTATGGCAAGTATTGCCAAGTTTCAAGTTTAATAACTAAAGGAATAAGGGCGAATTTCCAAAAACCCTTCCTTAGTGGATTCCTGCGTCCCAATAACTACGAGTATCTGTGTGCCAAATTTCAGCCCAATCCGTTTAGTGGTTTGAGCTGTGACGTAGACTACCCATTTTCACCCCGTTAGGGGTAGATTTGAAAAACCCTGATACACATTATTCTTTATTTTTCGTTTTAAGTTTATATACAGAGTATCGAGTTAATCAGACAGCATGTTAAAATTCTTCTATACACCCCCCAATCCTCGTTTAGGGGGTTATTTAGAAAAACTAAAAATTAAAAACTTTATAATTTACTTCGATAAGTATTCGTGCCAAGTTTCAAGTCTATTAACTCAAGGAATAAGATTTATCACATAAACGAAATCCCCCTTTTCACCCCTTTAAAGGTCGAATTTCCAAAACCCCTTTCTTAGTGCACGCCTAGGTCCTAATAACTATCTGCGTGCCAAATTTCAACCCAATCCGTTTAGCGGTTTGAGCTGTGACGTAGACTACCCATTTTCACCACGTTAGTGGTAGATTTTTGAAAAACCCTAATACACGTCATTCTTTATTTTTAGTTTCAAGTACAAATACTGAGTTTCGAATTAATCGGACAGTACGTTAAAATTCTTCTATACAAACTTTGACACCCCCAATCTTCGTTTAGGGGGTAGTTTATAAAAACTAATAATGACAAACGTTATAATTTACTTAGATAAATATTCGTGCCAAGTTTTAAGTCTATTAACTCAAGGAATAAGATTTTTAATTCAAACGAAATCCCCCGGTTTCACCCTCTTAGCGGTGGAATTTTCGAAAAATCGTTTCTTAGTGGAAACTTACTCTTCATTAAGAACACACCCTCCAAATTTCATGTCTTTCGGACCAGCGGTTTAGACTGTGCGTTGATATCTCAGTCACCCTTGCCCTTTAATATAGATTCATTAAAATAAAATAAACTTTGACTTTGCAATGCCAATTCTAATGACTCGACTTTGTATATAGGTATGTTTTGTTTCAAGTGCTAATTCATTTTACTGAATTATTACTAAGGCATAGTATGTAGGACTATGTGTGTTTGATGTACTGAAAATAAATCTTATAGTATTCGAAGTAAGAAGACCGGGTAGATATGATTTGATTGAATACCTATCGGTCTTCCTGGTTTTCCTTAAGGGTCTTTTCTATCTATAAAGGTACTGAATCAACCAAGTCGGACAGATTTATATGAAACGAACTTTTGCCAGCGGCTTCGACCGTGTAGATGTCGAAAATTAACCCATGGGAACCTACTACCGGGATGAAAAGTATCCTATGTGTTAATCCAGGTTATAAACTATCTGTTTGCCAAATTTCATTCAAATCCGTTCAGCCGTTTTTTCGTGATTGAGTAACAAACATCCAAACACACAAACACACAAACTTTCACATTTATAATATTAGTAGGATTTATAATATTAGTAGGAAGTAGGATTAGTAGGATGACGTGTTTTTACGTGCTACGCCACACAGGATTTCTAACAAATATTTATCTTATTGTTGACTTCACATAGACTTACAACTAATTTCAACTATAGTCGAATACTCTCACATATCTTAAATTAAAGATTGAACTGTCTATTTTTAAAATATAAAAGGTTTTTCTGCGTCCTTTTGCGACTTTAGTTGCTATATAGCCTCTACGACTGCGTAGGCTCAGGCGTAGCACGGTCTACGAAACATACGTAAAATATTTTTTTTTTTTTCAGGTCCTTTGATTAAATGTACTTTCTCAAGGATGCATTTCTTTGAGATTTGGTCTGCCTTAACTGGAAGTGTTCCTCAGAAACATCAACACGTGTTGGAAACTATTCTAGCTTCACTGGATGAGGTGGAGACTCTAGACATTAAGAACTTAGATAGTAAGATACTAAGTTTATGTAAAAGTCTTGATAGATTTTGGAAAATTGTCTCTAGAAATAAATCATTTTTTTTGCATAAGTACTCAGATTGGTTAAATGAAATTGAATGTGTTGAATTAGTAAGAAGTAAAGAGTAGTGCTTTCATCAAAACACGAACCAGCCCGGGCCATCTTACGAACGCGGACGCCCGAGGAAAGATTTTTCAGAATTGTCTAAGCGTAGAAGATTGGCAGAATTATCTCAAGTAGATGACTCTGCTGTGAATGACAATGCTCAATACTTCTGATACGTCTAATACTAGCTTAAGACTGAATATAAATGCGGACGAGGTCTTATCCCTTTTTGTTGAGGCTAAGTTGACGGAGCATCAATATTTATTAATTAAGAATTTCATTAACAAGTGCTGAAGTGACACAGTATGCTCTATTATCTATCGGGGAATTATCCGAAGAGGCAGCAGAATCTAACAACAAACATTATAAGGCCTTCAGGCGGGATCACACGAGAAAAATGTCGCGAGTACTTACTACTAATACTGACTTACTTAACTGATTTTTACTCAGCTCAGACCCATTCATTACTAGTCTTCGGAAACTTCCCCGTAACAAAAAGAGCGTAATGTCGAGGCAGGTTTTAGATTTATTAAAAAATTAGTTTAAATTGAAATTAGGTTGGTTGTTGTGGTTATTTTAACTTAGTTGTGGTTATGATTACGTTTGTAAATAAATTATAGTTTTAGTTTTCTTGCTTTTGTTGTATATAATATATAAAATAATACATATTTAATTATATCCCCTTCATGAATAGCATCAATATTATATTCAGATGTATTTCCGAACGAGGGACAATAAATCTCAAATATTGACTATTTAAATTAATATATAAACAGTACATATTGTACAGTTTATTGAATATTATGTGTTAAATTATGTAAATAAAGCATGAATGTAAATTTGTGAAGTATTTTTTATTATTAACCCTTCAGAAAAATCTCATTTAATAAAGTAAGGTATTTACGACCGCGCTTGTAGGGCGCTTGGACCACCGTGTGATGGTCTGTTTATACTCATGGCCTCCTACGAGTGGATAATACAATTTAAAAAAAGAATGGATTGTTGGTGGCGGGTGCTACTTATAAAAATTAAAATAAAACTGGCCAAGTGCGTATCGAATCACGCACAATATAGAGTTCCTGCAGTTGGGATGAATTTATCCCAAGAACAAACTTAACATTGTAGTTGAAAAACTTTTTCTCCCATACGGAATGTAGGGGAAAACATGTTTTTGCAACTGCAAATGTGAGTTGGTCGATTATTACTCGTTAATTTGTAGAGCCTACTTAGCTGTGATAGTTTTCCTTTTAATTTCGTTATGTATATATAAATATATTTGTTTAATATGTGAGGTGATACCGTCAATCAAACACAATTGAGTTTCTCTGTAATAAAAGTTTTTTTTGTTAAATAGTAATTATAAAATATAACATTCAATGAACTATAAAAACCTTTTCTCAAACATACTTGGAAATTCGAGCATTATTTTGACAACCTTCTTCGAGATAAATCGAAATTGCTGTACTGGTCAAAAACAAGTGACGATGCGGCCAGCAAAGTTACTATGAAATCCAAAAATCAATATATGGCGTGTTTAGCGGCCAAATAAATTACTATGAAAACTCATATCTGTCGTGTTATTTAAAAATAGAACGAACTTTTTACTTCAGCACACGGCAACCAAGGAGGTAACTTATCAAAGATCTTATTTTTCTTAAACATGCTTGGAAATTCGAGCATTATTTTGACAACCTTCTTCAGGATAAATCAAAATTGCTGTACTGGTAAAAAACAAGTGACGATGCGGCCAGTAAAGTTACTATGAAAATCCATATATGTCGTGTTTAGCGGCCAAATAAATTACTATGAAAACTCATATCTGTCGTGTTATTTAAAAATGGAACGAACTTTTTACTTCAACACACGGCAACCAAGAAGGTAACTTATCAAAGATTTTATTTAAATTTCGAATTGGCTTGCAAATAGAACAAAGAAGAAACAAATAAACATATTGGCGCATGAAAAATTAGAGTTGTTCGTCATTGATTCTGGAATGTTTATTTAATTTACTCAGGTTTAATTTCCGCGCATTATTTGAGAAAAGTACTATACAAGCCTTGGCCGCAATCAGGAATTGATGGACTCACGTATGTGTGCCTCGGCTTCGCCTCGGCCCACAGTTTCACGATCGTCCATCAATTCCCTTATTGCAGGCCGCGACAGTAATGTACTATACCTGTAATAAAAGAACCGACATTTAATGCTATTAATTAGGATATCAATTCCTCCCAACACACAAGTACCAAACTTTGTAGTTTTCGTTTCACAATGCCTCTCGACCACAGATTAAATAAAGGCGACACTGCAGTTTGCCGCTGTAATGGTGCTAGTAGCTCAGATATTATTATAAAAGAAAATATATTTTCTTTACATACTACTGCCGTGAATTTTTTCACATATCCGAAACCAACTGTACCTAATTAATCACGCCGACAAAGTGGTATAATAAAATCATGAAAAATATTATATTTTGGGGTACCTCCACTGGGTGGATTTACAATGTTGTCGAAAAATCACGTTGAGGGCATAAAAAATTAATATTGCTGGAGTATCGTAACTTTTTTACGTTTACAGACTTTATATATACTTGTTTTATACAGTGCTTTAACCCAAACATCTTCAACGTCAATAGCTTTTTATTAATAAAATTAATACGTATATAAAAATCTCACCGTCTGTGAGAAAATTCACAACACAACTCCTACACTCGCCCACACTGTACAGTGTACACTTAGCAATGCTTAGATGGTACTAGCAGTTCACTACTCACTCTGTATGTGTTTCTGCTGCATGTATAGTTATTAAATTGTTAATCCATAATTGGCTGTAAGACTAGTTTATATTTCTAAGATAATTCTCTAAAGAGCTGTGGATTTTGTGAATAATAATAAATAAATTAATAAATAAATAAATGCGACTCTATACGTTTGCCGGCAAAAAAATCAACTACCCGACGTAATAACTGGATTTTAATTTACGATTTACGTTTAAATTAATTGTATATATTTTTTTAGACAAGCAAATCGTAATTTCTTCGTAAAATAAATTATCAATAAATAAATAAAATGTTAGTATCGAAATTCGTCCACCGTTACGGAAATATCAAAGTGGAGGTAGTTCGGTATGCTTACCACTTACGAAGCCCGCGATAGCCCACCCAACTTCCTCGGTTCAAAGCAAACTGCGAAACGAGCCTCACGACGGAATAAAATGCGCTCCAAGTAAAAAAAATTGCTGTTTGTGTTCGAAAAAGTATGTAGTTTAGACAAAGTTGCGTCATTCCCGTCAGGCTGTGGTTCAAAGTAAGCATATAAAATTAATTTAATTAACATTACGATTAATTTTAACAAAAACTAAAGAAAATAGCGGTATCTTACTATTATTAATACTTTTCTGGAAAAATCGAAGTAGCGTCCTAATCGTCATCACCATACGCATCATCACCAGTTACAAATAAGGAGCGGTGATGACCTCCTGCATAGGGTGATGAGGATTTTCTTATATATTACACTAAGAGATCGAAGGTTATTACATTTCTCTGTTCTTTTAAAGAGTTAGAATAGTTAATTGTATCATTCAGTAGCTTTTCCATAATATCTATACGCCCAAAGCCTGTTCATGAAATGTTATGCGCTTGTTTTCGTTGAAAATCATCATAATTATATGTCACTAAATAAATAAATAAAATCTAGATAAATTAAATAATAAATAAAAAAACGAAATAAATTAATAACTATACATGCACGAGTTCGAGCCATCGACTAGTGCAACCTTATGTTTTTTTTGTTTTATAAGAGAAACTTGCCAATTTATGAAAAAATATGAAATTTGATCAGTTATTTGGTAATCAATCATAGAAGAAGGTAACTACTAATAAATACCTAGTCGATAACCAGAAAACTGACCAAATTTCAAATTACTTAGAAATGATTATATATAAATCAATTATGATGATTAGGTATTAATTAATTATGATTAAGAGAAAAATGCCTAATTATGGAAAAGCTAAAATACAGAACAAGTTATGTACAATTACAAGGTTAAGGTCTTTAAGTCTAATTACCGAAAAACTGACCAAATCTCAAAAGAAATGTAAGAGAAAAATGTCTTAAGACTTATTATAATTCAGAGTGTTGATTAAATCATTAAAAAAGGTGATTTCCTTAAATTTTGTCGTTTTTAATTTGAAATTCATTTAAAAAGCGTCATCACCATACACACGAAATCATCACCATTCATAGATAAATCACCGCCATAGCACAGCCGTCATCACTATCTCACGTCTTTTTATTGGAATTGGTATCTTCAGATCTACGGCTTAAATATTGGTCTAAACATAATTTATGAATATTACAGTTATCCTACAATGAATTTATCTACTTTTACTAGCATACTAAAGTGTTTTAAATTTTTTGAGTTTTAAGTAATTTTTCTTGAGTAAATCCACCCCCCTCCACGTAGTGGGGATTTTTTTGTGTCGTCTATCCGTGGTGTTGGGCGTCGTTGTAAAGATCATTCAAAAACATTGTGACTTTGTGAAAACCATTTTTGGATTCAGGGATCCGTTTGCGTAATATTAAGCTTTAAAGTGCTAATTTTTGTTAGAGTGAAGTCTGCCCCCCCCGTGCCAGATGTCTAAATGGTTGGTTATGGATATGTAAAAAAATTCATGGCAGTAGTATACATAACGAAATTAAAAGGGAAGCTATCACATCTAAATAGGGTCTACGAGTTCACCAGTAATAATCGACCAACTTACATTTGCAGTTGCAAAAATACTTTCTCCCATACATTCCGAATGTTTTTCAACTACAATGTTAACTTTGTTCTTGGGTTAAATTCATCTCAACTACGGAACATTCATTGTGCGTGGTCGGACACGCACTTAGCCGGTTTTTATTAATTTTTTTATTATACTGCTAATCTTTTTTTCACAGTTATTTGCGGTATACTATAAAACTGTATTATAACCTCATACTCTTTGATTAAATCTTTTGTTATGTATGAACAAGGACATCCTAAAGCTTGTTTCTGGTAGATACAGTGTTTTGACGGTAAATAAATGAAGAAAAGCATTTTTTTTATTCCTTTATTTATGCTGAAATTATAGTTAGACGCACGGATCTACGTTTTTAAACCGACTTCCATAAGGAGGAGGCTCTATGTTCGACTTTATGTACTTAGTAGCTTTTGCCCGCGGCTTCGCCCGCGTGGATGTCGGTTAAAATCTCACGGGAACGTACTGCCGGGATTGAAAGTACAGTACCCTATGTGTTGATCCAGCTATCTAATTGCGTAACTTATATTTTTTCGTAATCTGTTTCATTTTGACAGTTCAACAACATTCCTTTGCGTTATTTACGTTGCGACCCAGTACCTGGTAATAGCAGTTATGATTTTGTTTTATTTCGACTTGGGATTGACTGTTAAATTGGAAACATTTGTTTTTTGCTTAAACAGCGCAGTGGTATCAGGATCGATTCAGAAAAGTGAGCACATCTTACTTCCACTTCCTCGATTCACGCGATTTTTATTATTCTAGAATGAAAACAAATAGCTGTGTCATTTCGAAGCCAAAAAATTTTTTTTTAATCAGTAATATTTAAAGGGAATTGCTCAGTTTGTTAGGGCAATTTGGCTTAACGTGAACATTAATTATAATATTTAATGACTAGGGTTTTTAATAGTTTATGCCTCAAAGAAATGAATTATAGTAATAAGGTTGCAGGAGAGTGTAAAAATGGTTCATATTTAGCATGTCTAATGCTAAAACTTGTCGCTGAAAAAGTTACAATTATGAGTATTTATTTTCCAAAATAAATCATTTGCCTTTATAATAATGATATTCTCTTACTTTGAATGCAGTAGTAACATATCCTGAGGTCATTTTAATGGAAACAATAAAACTTATATATTTTTGTTTTAATGATTTTTATTCCGAATCATAAATTAATAAAATATCATCTAAAAACTGGGCAGGTGGCCTAATATTATTTTCGTGCCTTGCCCAGCTTAGGTACCATATTATGGTCATAACGTGAGCACAGCTACCCACCGTTCTTCGCCCTACAAGGCAATTGCAACAATATTGAATAATTGCTTCTCTGCCTTGCAGATTATTATTTATTATAATATACACAAAATATATTTTTCGGCTTATGTGCCTGCTTTGAATTTTTCCTCGTAATAGAGTGCAATTGTCAGTTAAGGGTAAACCTTCAAGGAGGTTGCTGGCTCTCTCTGTACACACTTCAATAGTATAGGAACCGTCATTCCTGATATGCTCCCCATAATATGATCTCGCTTGCTTTAACTGATATGTTCCACAGCTGAATAAGATAAGCTCACTGTATGTCAGTCTTGGGAATGATATATTACTGATGTTTACATTTATATTTACAAACTGTGATCGTCTTCTATTTAAATTATTTTGGATTACAAACTCAGCAAGTGCATTATTCATGTACAGTCTTTCGTTTACTATTTCAAGGATTTGGCTGGCATCTTCTCTATTCCTGACTCTTTGGTGAAACTTATTTATTAACGCGGCAGCCACCTTAAAATCTATGATGGCATGCTTGGAAGCCAAGTTAAAAAATTCATGACGGAATATTTTAAAAGAGTGTTTAAAAATCCCATTAATCGCTTCTACAACCCACCTACATATTGTAACAGTTCTGGATTTATTTGCTGCCAACGTTGATAACTGAGTTTCACCTGCCTGTAAAGATGCAGGCATATGTACAGAATAATTACACTCTTCTAATAACGGTACACAGTCTCTAAAACCCCTATCCAGAATAAAAACATCTCCTTCCTGAAAATACTGCCTCAAAGTGTTTGCCTCAGTTCTAAATTCGTTTAACATAATATTAGCATCAGATGTTGTTGCTGGATAGGGGCCTAATACATCAATAATGTATCCATCAGAGCATACCATTAGAAATGGCTTCATTAGGTTCCTGTACTTGTGCAAGGAGTATGTATTTTTTTGATACAGATAATTTGAACTCTTTTGAACATATAAATATGTACCATCAATTATAATAATTGGTTTTCTGTCTTCTCCACCAAACAAACCATTGGGGATGATTAGATTTCTTTGGGATATTTCTGACCTTGCAATATGGTTTATTCCTAAATTACGAGGAATAAAATCCTCATTTAACATGTTGCGAGCCTTGCCCATCAGTCTAGATAATGTTGAGCGTGGTACATTTAACAATGATGAAATTCTTTCATCACTATCCCCAGTTCTTAGTTTAATTAAATATGCAGTAAGACCTAATGTCCCATTATGCACCCCAGATAACCTTGGAAGGTCTGCTTTTAATTGAATAAATTGTGGTTTGGACAGTCCGATCCAGAAATGGACAATATCTTCAGACATTCCCTCTATATTATTAAAATCAAATGTTTGGTTTCTTTCTTTAATAAATGAAGCAAAATCCTGAATATATTCTGCAGTAAATGAATGGTTAGGATGAGAAATGTTTGATAAAAGTTCAGCCCAGTTATTGTCTCTTAAATGAAACCCACATATTCTGCTGTTTTTTGGCACATAAAAATTAAAATCAGTAAACAACTTCACCCTTAGCCATGTCGGGATACTCAGTCGCTGTAGTGAGTCACAATCTGGACAAAAACAATGAGCTTGTGTATCAGGTGCTCGAGTATAATTTGGCAAGGTTATTGTTTCTGTTGACACTGGTAAGTTTGCATATATTACAGCAGGAACTGGTGCTCTATCAGCTCGCTGCCAACATGGATGGCAGATGCGATCGGATCCATGAACCTAAAACAAATTAATGCATAGTTAGTGGTGTTGGAACACAAACTGACATTTTTTTTATTAATCGCACATTAATTTCAACAAATATATCATAATAATATATTATTCATTAGTTGAAGATATATGACATTATGTCTGCACATTAAAGTGTAAATAACAAAGGCTGAAACAACTTTCCATTGAACAGATCATGGTTTCTAAGGTGTACATTTCTTTGTTGTTCTATTTCATATATTCTAAATGCAAACATAAAATACATAAAAAATATCTGATTGTACCTGGCGTGGTGATATCCACTCGCTAATTACATTTCTTATGTGTGTTTCTCTTTCAGAATTTGTATGCAGAACATGATATCTACTACGTAGTATTGAACATCCACAATTTACACATAATTGTCGTTGATGACCACTACTTGTGCTTTGTTCATTTTCTTGAACCGCTGAATTGTTGAGAGCCAACATCCAGCAAGAATGACAGACCAAGCTCTGGGCTGTCACCTGTAAATAAGACATATGCATATTTATTTTTGTTCAGTTTGTATGGATAATGGAAAAGATTATTTTAAAAATATTATATAGAACATTAGCTTACCACTTGTGGAGCAGTCCATTGTCGAATTATTGATAGTATTTCAACGGGTTCCAGAGTGCGTCTCCTGCGATGCATAATATCAATGCCACAATTGACGCATCGCATTGGTTCCTCATTCCCACTAGGGGCAACCAGATCGTGCGCAGGAGCGTCAGTGTTCATGCGAAGATTGTCATTTAAAGCCAGTTCCACGTTTAACAAAATAGCGCCAGGGTCATCGTCATGAGCAGATTCAGTGTCCAAGGGTAAAGCCGGGTCTTCAATTGAAGCGGTATCGGAGTCCATTATAACAAAAACAAAAAACTTCGTAAAAGTAATCGAAACAACATTCACAACACACTGAGGCAAAGCGAATGTTTTTAATTTCATTTCGTTGTCTAGATTGTCATTAATGACAGTTAGTGTTGCCAGGTAATAAAAAAAATCGATTTGACAACAACCGAACTAATATTATAATCGGATGTAAAATGATTTGATGGCCAAAAACGATGAGTGTTTTGATTTGATGTTTGTTTTTAATGTAATTAAAGGAAAATAAATATAAAACCTTTTGAAAAATCACTTGATTACAGATTTTCAAGAAAATACATACTTTTTACTCAGATTTAGAAATCGATTATTATCTTTAATAAGGGATCACAATCACAATTATTATTAATGTGGCAACACAGAATCAGCCTCCAACCATAAAATGGCGACGCTTTTTGAACTCAATCGGCTTAAATACTTATTAAACGACTTGTTTTTACATTTACTTTCCTGCAACGAGAATCAAAAAAATATTAATTTTAGTTTTAATTATATTTTTTCGTAAAAATACTTTTTACAGAACAACTTGTCCACGTTAAGCCAATAATGAGCAATTCCCTTTCTTTATTTCTTTTTAAAAACATAATCTTTACATTTTTAAATATTTTATAAAGAACATTAAAAAACATTTAAATATATAAAAACTAGTAGCCCATCGGCATCTGGATCAGGGTCCAAGCTGCCGGTGGTCAGGGCTCTAGAGAGAGGAACCTCCTCACTATGCGTGCCGTGTCCAGGAGTACTGCTTTCTGAATCAAGCCCTTGACCCAGCCGCGCAATGAGAGCCTCCTGAGATGTTGGTCGAGGCTCTTCGCTATTAAGCCATTCACCGTAACGATTATCGGCACAATGATTGCAGAGTCCACGTCCCACATGTCGACAACCTCATGTGCTAAGTCAAGATACTTGATTTTTTTATCTTTCTCAGCTTTCACGAGATTCTCGTCATGAGGGACAGCGATATCAACAATCATTGCACGGCGCTCTCGTTGATCTATCACCACAATATCAGGCTTATTGGCTACAATAGTCCTGTTAGTGATGATAGATCGATCCCAGTACAATGTGGCGTGACCATTTTCGAGAACTGGGTCGGGCACATACCTATAGTATGGTACTTCATACTCCACAAGGTTGTACTGCAAGGCAAGTTGCTGGTGGATAACCTTAGCTACTAGATTGTGTCTGTGCAAATACTCGCCGTTAACAAGACGAGAACAACCGGAAACAATATGTCGAATTGATTCACCGGAACAGTGGCATGCCCGACAGATGTCCACCATACCGTCCTTGACAATGTATTTCCGGTAATTATTCGTCATGATGACTTCATCCATAATCGCACAGACAAAACCTTCGGGTTCCCCGAATATTTAAATGATTATTAAAATCATCAATATTTTTTATTAAATATCCTTAATGTTATAATTACGGTTCAATAGTCCATGTCGATATTATGTACTTATGTGATACAAAAAAACCGAACAAGTGCGAGTCGGACTCGCGCACGAAGGGTTCCGTACCATTATCTATAAAAACGGCAAAAGAATCACGTTTGTTGTATGGGAGCCCCTTAAGTATTTATTTTATTGTTTTTTTAGTATTTTTTTTATAGAACAACATCGTCAAAAGAAATACATACATCATCTGTGAAAATTTCAACTGGTTAACTATAACGGTTCATGAGACACAGCCTGGTGACAGACGGTCGGACGGACAGCGGAGTCTTAGTAATAGGGTCCCGTTTTACCCTTTGGGTACCGAACCCTAAAAATACGAAGGGAATCAAAATGTTGTAGTCGTAGTATAATGATGCGTTCATAATACGTGCACTCGAAAATCGAGACCCAGGAAAAAATGGGACAGAGCCTACCTGGATAGGCGCTCGCGCCGTACTAAACGGTGCCCGCTTATGCATCGTAATTATAGTTGTAAATAAACCGTTTTAAACCAAAATCCGTTTTCTAAAACCGTTTTAAATTGGTTTAAAACGGTTTAAAACCACGACCACGTGGGCCGTACATTGATTACGCATTACATTAAAATTTTTGTTAGAAAGGCTAATTGAAATCTTTCACTATTTTTTATAATTTAGACTGAAAACAAACTTTATATGCGTATTTAATAAAATATACTTTAAAAAAACAAGTTTTAGCTAAGTATCAATAAAAAAATAGTCTGATTAGGTTTTTACACAGCTACTGCATATTTTTAGAATGTATTTTCTTGTTATTAGGCATATAATATTGTATAGACAAATCGAGATTATTTCTAAAAAATATCAGGGTGTAGATGTGGATCGTTCGTGTGAAGCCTCAGTGCATTATAAAAAAAAAAATCATTTTAAGCCAATAATAAACCAAATGGTTTAAAACGTTTAAAATACGTTTTCACCTCACAACCTCAGAAAGAATCTGTTTGTCATTCGAAATCTGCATGCAAAAGTGCATTTTGCCCGCTAGCGTGAGAAGAGTTTTTAAAATTCGAACCTTTCTATTCAACAATCGCACTGGCCAGCACGAAAAAAAATCGCTCAACGCGCCTAAAGAAATTTCCACTTCAAAAAACTTTATATAATTTTCTTCTGTATATTCAATTCGCTTTCCATCATTTTGGTTTGTTTAGCACTGGCAGAAGTAGTGCAAGCGGCACATAATGCCGAATTGAGCTTTCTTCCGGAAAATAGCGCGAAAAGTGCATAAAAGCGTACCTACAATATTCGTTCAATGCATGGAGACACCTAGCATTTTCCTCGCTATAGTGAAGTGAAAAGTTGTGTGTTTCGCTCGGCAGCAAAGTTATTCATAACAAATGTATTTCTTTCTTTCCACTAGCAACCCATACATGCTAGTCCTACTACTGGTTGGAGGCTGCAAACTGGATGGTTTGTATATAATTTTGTGATTTTAATTTAAATATAGTAAATAATTTTGTGAATAATTTTACCGATTTCAATCTTATGTACCTATTGACTATTATGTGTTGAACATGCACTACGCACTAGCTTTAGGAAATTTTATTGGAATCCTAAAAAACCTTGAGCAGAGATAGACTTAAGTCAAAAATAGTTATTTGTTATGCAAGGCTGCAAAGTTGTTTTTTGGCGCGAGTTCTTGTATTGAAACCTGAGCAAGCGAAGGATTCTACGATTGAACCATGAGCGAAACGAATGGTTCAAATATAGAATCTTGAGCGTTGCGAGGGTTTCAAAGGTACAAGACGCAGAATAACTTTGCTGCCGAGCGAAACTCACAACTTTTCACCTCACTACAACGAGAAAAATGCTAGGTGTCTCCAAGCATTGAACAAATATTTTACGCTTTTATGTACTTACTTTTAACGCAATTTTTCCGGAACAAAGCTTAATTCGGCATTATGTACCGCTTGCACTAACTCTGCACTGCTAAACAAACCAAAATGATATGATGGAAAGTGAATTGAATATACAGAAGCAAATTATATAAAGTTTGTGAAGTGAAAACTTCTTTAGGTGGCTTCTTAGGGGGCGACGAACTATTTTACTCTAGAATATAGAAGTTTGCTACACAGAAAGTACAATGAAAAGGGAGAGGGGAAAGTCATGTGTGGTCCCATATACATTTTATTTACTTTTACTGCGTAGTTTTTAAGTTAGCTTCAATATTACGTATTTTTTTCCACATAGTTTATGTAGACGATGTTCTATGTGACTCCGTCGTGGTATTCAAATTTGTGTGGGGTAGAACCACAACTAAAAAGTGTAAAATAAAAAAAAATTACAAAAAAAAACCGACTTCCAAAAAAAAACACGTGTCTTTGCTTTTCAGTTACGCTTTTTGCCACCGACTTCCGAAATTAAAGTTATTTTTCACGTTTATGTGTTTTTTTGGAAGACGGTTGTTTTTTTTTTTGTAAACATTTTTTACTATCAAAACTCTTGAAAAAAAGAACCTCTTGGTTTCATCCACAGATATGTCTGTGGTCTTATATTACCATGAGAGCGGTCGCTTTATAAAATAACATTCTCGTCGATTAATCTATAGCGTTAAATGTGTATTGATGGCAGTGGCGACGGCTTCATATAACCCAATTCCTACCGGCTTCCCTTCAGAACAACGATTCTGGTTGAGTTTACTATTAGTAAATATAATATAATACATACATAGTCACATTACAGTTATTTAATACATCATAAGAAAAAAGAATTTTCAAAAACGCGTACGCAGAACACAGTTTACATTTTCGCTTCAGCTAAAAATTCTGACGACTCTAGCGCCAATAAGCGGCACGTCGTGTGTCAATACAGTATTAATCACACACTACTTCGGCCGCACTTCGGTAGAATTCGGGGTTTTCAAAATACCGCTCGTTACGGTGCCGTTAAGCCGCTCGCGAGCGAGTTATTCCGCGACAGAAAGAGGAAAATGCTTAGGCGAGAACGAGATAGAATGAGGTGTCGTAGAATTTCGTAGATTTGCAAATACATAGCTCAGACCAACAAAAAAGGATAGACGGAGCACTACGAACATCAAAAGTGAAGCCACCTTTTTATCTATGGTGTGTAAAAAGGGTTGCCATTTGTTAAAGTTTTTCCCTATAATTTGGGGAATCATATTTTGGGTAGGATAACATTGAACTAGTAAGATACTGTTGAGTATGGTATTGTACCTCAATTATTAGGAAGGATTCCTAAACAAAACATTTCTTATTAAATTGCTAATTAAAATAAAAAAGAATTAAGTACAAAGTGCATTTACATGCATAAATAATAAAATTTGGGACAGTAGTATTTTAATTAGCTAGTTTAAGCTGAGAAACTAACTAAAATAAAATACAGTCTGTGTTTAATTACTGTGTTGATGAAATCTCATTTTTGTTTAAATTTTATAGACCTTTTTATTAGGATATCCGATTTTGGTCACACGGCGAAGTCCACTGTCACTAGGGATGGGCCAAAATTCGGTTCACATTAGGTTCAACCGAATTTCGGCAGTTGAACCGAACTTGGGCATTCGGCCGAAATTCCGTTCAGATGCCGAACATTCGGCACAAGAAAAATAATACCTACAACCACTATTTTGACTGAAATTTAATAGATAGAGAAATTATGATTGTCTTTTACTCACTCTGTCCCCCATGGTCATTTATTTTAGTTAGGAACATTGTAAATGAAAACCTTAAATTAAATCAGTTCTTCTTATTAGTCTTCAAAATCTCTGCTAAATTAATTAGATATAAAAATTAGACGACATACCTACTATTACGAAAATGAAATAAGCTTAGTATTCTTCTAACCGGGTTAGGGGTGATTCGGCCCACTATGGAACTGAGCCCGCGGACCAGTTACCCCTTTTAAAATTTGATAATGGTAAACTGGGCCCACATCTGTTTTGCTTTCAATCAAGCGAAGGGTGGCTTAAAATGGTTTATATATTATTAAGTATACAATAGATTTTATACAGGTACAAGCATTTACATATATATATATATTTTGTTTTAGATTTCTGGTTTAGACATATAGGTAGTAGAAGTAGTTCATAATGATGAGTACAATAACCCCATATGAGGTTGTGCGTTAATTCCGGGACATGTTGTAAATACATATAAATAAATTGGAATGTAGATTTAAGAAAAACAAGTCTATTTAAATAGTCAAATCAACATTTTAATAACACACGTAAATTATTTCTTAAAAAATACATATTAAAAAACAAATAAATTTTACCCTTATCAAATCTTTATCCTTTTCAAAATCGAGTTCTTAACAGACATTGGTAATTGGGAGCTGCTTTAAAAAATTAACAATTTTAGTTAGTTAATTTTTCAATGCAATGTCCTAAACTTATTTTACTATCCAGCAATTCTCGCAGAACGCGCTCATTATTTTTTTGGGATCGTTTACATTCTTTGTTTTTATCGATATTTACCCGTTTTTTTTAATATACCAAAATAATGCCGTGAATCTTTCTGCAGTGACCTTAGAAGGACAACAATGTTTAGTTTGGGTGTTACCATTTAATTGAGCCTTGCATTCCAGGCTTCAACTGAATTATTAGTTTTGTGTTTTATTTGATAGAAACACCATTTCTTTGAAAAATATGCTTTGTTTCGCAACCATGTTCGTTCAAAATAAACATTAAAGGAATCAATTTTAGGGTCCCTCTCACTCTCCCCTAAGTTATAGAGACATCCATCATTCACATAGTCTTGAGGTAGATAAGAAAGTGCTATACACCGTTTTACGTGAGCCCTCAGATGAGGCGATTTTTTAAGACTTGAGGGGCCAGATGTGTCACTTTTTTGAGCATTTCTCCATAAAGCTCTAGCAAAATGAAATAAACACCCTTTTTTTTTTTTTTTTTGAGGGTGGGAAATCATCCAATGACTTCTCCCGCTCTGGGCGGAGCGGAAGGGCGTGTCAGACTTTTACTGACTAAAACCCACCCGTGTTCCTTCATTTGCCTGTTGCCAAGGTCCCGGTATCCCTTTCGGACTTTCCCGCAACCCTGGCAGGCATCGGTCCTATTGGACCCCGTCATTTTTGCTGACATCTCTTTGAGGCGCGCGTGGAACACGACGCGCCATCGACCCGGGCCTGGTCCTTATCGGACGGCGAGCTGCACGTTGCTCGCCGTCCGCAAGCCCGCGCCTATGGTGGCCGGAAATCCGCCTGGGATTCCCGACGCCCAGGGCGTCTCCAACGGCGGCGGTTAGGGGCGTGAGGGCGCAAACTTTGCCTCTCCCTCACGCGTTCCGCCTCCTCCTTCGCGAGCATTACTGCTTCGCAGAAGGAGGTGACGGCTTCCCATGCCCTCTCGCTCCGTACCATGGCCTGAACCAGGGCCGGACGCGAGAGGTCACCGCCGCCAATCGCCTCCGCGAGGACACGGCGGTGCTCCGCCCAAGCAGGGCACACCTCAACCGTATGCTCCACCGTGTCCTCCGGGAAATAAACACCCTTGCGTTTTTGCTTTTGGAAAAACTGCTGAAATAGCTTGCATAGCACTAGCTTCAATATCTGTCGTAAATGTTTCTGGGTAAAACTCCGGAACTCTGCTCCTAATGAGCCGAAACATAATGTCATACGTGTTTCTTTTTTTATCCGGGAGCAGGCAGTACACTACAGGCACGATACTTTTAGTTTCCTCCGAACTTTCTGCGTCTACGTGTAATTGTGTACAATTGTGTAAATGGTGGTGTTGCACATTTAAATGTACCGTCACAGAATACGTGTTTGGCGTCTTTTAAAATACTTCTAGCGTCTGTGCTGGCAAACAGAAGTATTCTACAATTCTTATATGAATAATCTGCTAAAATAAAATTTTGAAATATGGTTGGAATCGAAACATCTTTGACTTTTAAATATCTTTTTTTTTTTACACCTAATGCACGATTCCTGTGCTTGTATAAAGTTTTTTTATATTTTCATACTTTGGGAGATTTGTGACGAGATTCAAAAAATTCAAAATTCAAAGCATTTATTTCAAATAAACCAATTACAGGCACTTTTGAATTGTCAAGGGCTCGGTCAGTCAGAAAGATGAAGCTAGTTGCCCATTCCAAAGCGTAGGTTCCTATGGAGAAGAACGGGCAAGAAACTCCACGGACACTCTTTTGAATCAGAATATTATTACAATATATTGGTTACATCATTCATGTTGAAATTATACATGTGAGAACAATGTCCGTCCGTAAAAAGATAAAAAAGAAACAAAACAATTCAAAAATTAAAATAAATTAAAATAAGCCGTGGCAGCTAAGAGATGACCAGTCCCTACTGATGGCGCCCGTTCACGAACATGACGCATGGATCAGCACCATTCAGCTCAACCATTTTGAAGGGAACTTAATGATCCAACACACACGCCACCACCAGCGAGACATTAAAGTGAGCATGACATACTCTCAGTCGCCAGGGCACATTCAAGTCAATGAAAGACGTACCTAGTAAATGGTAGCTTTAAAGTACTTAGGTAAGTACATAGTGCTCACACACATGTGCTATGCAGTTATACAAAACTAGGAGATTGAATTTATACAATGTAAATAATTATAGTTTTTACAATCTTCAGCAGCTCCAACAATTATTTCGAATGTTAATCAATTAGTTTATGCGCCCTGTGGAGCTGGACCAGCGCTGAGCCAAGCATTTTTATCCGTAATGTAATCCCCTAATTTATAATATGCTTGGCGGCATAGTGTGCGTTTTATACAAGATTTAAATTTTGTTTCATTCAGTTGGAGTATGTGGGGAGGTATTTTATTATAACATTTTAAACAGTACCCCATGAAGGATGAGTCTACTTTAGCCAGTCTGAAGCCCGGTTGAACTAATTGGTCCCTACTTCTAGTCCTATAATTGTGTCTTTCACCTCTTTTACTGAAAAGACTTAGATTTTTCCTTACGTACATGATGTTTTCATAGATATATTGACAAGGTACCGTCATGATGTTAATATCTTTAAACAGTTCCCGTAGAGAATCGCGCCTGCGGAGGCCATATATTGCTCTGATCGCTCTTTTCTGCAGAATAAAAAACTTTTTTACAAAAAATTAAACCGACGAAAAAAGAACTGAAAAGCGAAAAATAAATAACTTTAATTTCGGAAGTCGGTGTCTTCGCTTTTCAATTTTCGTTTTTTGTCACCGACTTCCGAAATTAAAGTTATTTATTTTTCGCTTTTCAGTTCTTTTTTCGTCGGTTTAATTTTTTGTAAAAAAGTTTTTTATTTTTCGCTTTTGAGTTACCATCCACTCCAGGGTACTCCAGGGGGTTACTCCAGGTTAAAGACCTGGAGTTGATGATGAGTGGTTGTGTCATCAGAACTATGTATGTGTGCGAAATTTCAACAGTGGTATAATAATAATTGATCTGATAAAAACTAAGGTGAGTTTTGGAAATCACTTAACATAATTTTATTTCATGCGTCAAAAGAATTGGATTGTATTTCAATTTTGTAACATTTTTTTAAGAATGTCAGCAGAAACTTCTGTCTGTAATGGTTATGAAATTATAAAATCTCAAAGAGGAGGTGACTTATTGTAACATAACGGATATCGGTACACTATAAAGCGTTCCAATTCCAATGGTCATATCGCGTTGCGTTGTGTTAATAGAAAATTGTGTACAGCCATCTTAGTTACAAACCTAACAATAGTTATAAAGGAGGAAGCTCACCAATGTCAATCAGATGACATAGGAAACAAAGTCAAAATAAAAGTATATGATACCATAAAAAGAGCAGAGGAAGAAATAACCCCAATGCCTATGTTGTACTCGGATGTGATCGACCAGCTTAATGATCTCAAACCTAATATTAGTTATTATTAGCTTCTTATATAAACTCAGACATAAATAGTATGTCAAAGTCTTGTGTTATTAACACCACAATGATTAGTAATAATACTAATAATAAGGTGATGAACCAGAATGAATGTAGCTCAAATGCTATAGATATTTTTACAAATTGTACGAAGGAGTCTCCATGTCCCTCACTGTCTATGAGATCACTGCCTGGTGATGACATTGAAGTCTTGGGGTTAACTCCGGATAGTCATTTAAACTAGTTTGTAAGACAACAGAAGGTACCAGTAAGAATACTCTTATAACTAACAACAACAAGGTGTCTTCTTGCTCTAAAATAAGTAATTATCAAAAAGGAGATCAGCAGAGCGCCTTGAAATTATTTCATCAAAATATTCAAGGTATTTCTTCCAAATTATTGGAAATTGAAATGTTTTTAGAAAAAACACAGTTTGAGATTGTTTGTTTTACTGAACATTGGTTAAAGGATTATCAAATGCTGATTAATTATAAGAACTATAGTGTGGTCAGTTGTTTTAACCGTAAATCCATGCTACGTGGAAATTCTCTGATCTTGATAAAAAATTGTTTAAAATCTAAGCAATGTAATGACATAGTTGGTTTATCAATTGAGCATTGCATCGAACTGTCTTGTGTTGAGCTGGATAAGCATGTTGTAGTGTGCGTGTACAGACCCCCTATTTATCAGAACTTTTCCTTATTTGAGTCATTAATGGAAGATGTCCTAGCGAAACTTACATCCAGTAACAAAGCCGCAATTATTTGTGGTGATTTTAATACTAATATTCTGGAAAATAATTCAAATAGCTGTAGAATATTAAGCCTTTTTAAATCGTTCAATTTATCGAATGTTTTTACAGAACCGACTAGAGTAACTCCAACTTCTGCTACTTGTATCGATAATGTCTTTTGCGATTGTGATTATTTAGATAAAGCCATCGTAAATTTTTTGCCGTCTGATCATAGTGGACAAACGGTAACTTTTAAGTTTAAAACACCTATACAAAAAGGGCAAATACAATTTAGACCAATAACAACAGGCAAATTAAATAGATTCAATAGTACCCTAAATAATAAGTTAAATGCTCTGGGCCAGAATATGGCCGATGCAAATAAATTGTATGAGGATTTCTTTTCGGTAGTGCACACTGAATTTAATAAAACTTTTGAAAAGAAAACAAAAAATATTTCCCCTAATTTTATTTTTTGTAACTGGGCAACAAGAGGTATTAGGATAAGCAGGGAAAGACTGTTCGAGCTGTATGGCCTTAAGCCTTACATTAACACTGGAACTTTCAATAAGTATGTTGCTACATATTCTAAAAATTTTCGAAATACCTGTAAGATAGCTAAAGCCCTGTTTATTAGCAACAAGATCAAATCAGCAGAAAATAAAATAAAATCAGTCTGGAAAGTTATAAATAGTGAAACTAATAAGAATAAAATACGAAACACTGATTACACATTGGAGACTTCACGTGGTGCCATAAGCTCTAATTTAGAAGTAGCTCAAGAATTTGTACACTTCTTTACTAATATACCAGTTAAAACGACGGAAGTTTTAAACTCATCACCCAATGTCTCAATTTATTTATTAAGAGCGAACGTTCCAGGCTGCCCGGTTGAATTTCAATTTAAACATATAAACCCTATGATAGTAATAAAAGCTTTTCGGCAAATCAAAATAAAATTAACCGAAGATCTATGGGGATTATCTATCAAAGTTTGTACATCCATAATCGAGACAATAGCACCATACTTAGCTTTAATATTTAATTTATGTGTGGATCAAGGAGTCTTTCCGGATTTAATGAAATACAGTAAGGTTATACCACTTTTTAAATCTGGGGACAGTAAAGACACCAACAACTATAGACCAGTATCTGTTTTGCCGGTGTTCAGCAAGGTCTTCGAAAAGGTAATGCTCAATCAAATGCTTAATCATTTTAACACCAACCAAATCTTACACGATCAGCAATATGGTTTCACCAAAGGACGTTGTACGACTGACGCCGGTGTCACCTTACTTAAACACATTTTTACAGCGTGGGAGGGGGCCCAAGATGCCATAGGAATCTTTTGTGACCTCTCCAAGGCATTTGACTGCGTACATCACAAAACCTTACTCTTGAAACTTGAGCATTACGGACTAGGTAAACTTGCGCTCAGTTTAGTAAAATCTTATTTAAATGATAGACAACAGGAAGTTCAAATAAATGGTGTCAATTCACTCGGTTTAAAAGTAAAAATGGGTGTTCCACAACGCTCGATATTGGGTCCTTTCCTCTTTTTAGTATATATTAATGATCTACCCCATTTATTAAAAAACCAACCACAAATGGTGTTATTTGCTGACGATACTTCTTTAATTTTTAAGATAAATAGACGTGCATTAAATCTTGACGACGTAAATAACGCCCTACTGCAGGTCCAAAATTGGTTCACTGCTAATAATTTAGTATTAAATGGGAAAAAAACGAAATGCATAAGATTTTCTTTACCGAATGTTAAAAGTAGTGATTGTGACATAGTATTGAATGGGGAGAAACTAGAATTCGTCGATAAAACTGTTTTCCTGGGGATCACACTGACTCAAGGCTGCAATGGGGTCCTCATTTAACATCTCTTGCAGGACGGCTAAGTTCAGCAGCATACGCTGTGAGGAAAATCCGTCAATTCACTGATGTAGATACCACGAGGCTAGTCTATTTTAGTTACTTTCATAGTATCATGTCTTACGGTATTTTACTTTGGGGAAGGGCTGCTGATATCGATTCTATTTTTTAACCGACGAAAAAAAAAGAAGGAGGTTGTTCTCAAGTCGACATGTACATTTTTTTTATTTTTTTTTTATGTATGACCACGCATATCTTTTTAGTGAGTAGTCCGATTTGAAAAATTCTTTTTTTATTGGGAAGGGTATGCCTCGAAGTTGGTCCCATTTAAAATTGGAAACTATAATCCACCCCTAAAGGTACAAAAAATGGGGTTGATGGATTTTTCACTAACTGAATTTTCAACTGTGAACCGATTCTGTTGAAATTTCGCACACATACATAGTTCTGATGACACAACCACTCATCATCAACTCCAGGTCTTTAACCTGGAGTAACCCCCTGGAGTACCCTGGAGTGGATGGTAACTCAAAAGCGAAAAATAAAAAACTTTTTTACAAAAAATTAAACCGACGAAAAAAGAACTGAAAAGCGAAAAATAAATAACTTTAATTTCGGAAGTCGGTGACAAAAAACGAAAATTGAAAAGCGAAGACACCGACTTCCGAAATTAAAGTTATTTATTTTTCGCTTTTCAGTTCTTTTTTCGTCGGTTTAATTTTTTGTAAAAAAGTTTTTTATTTTTCGCTTTTGAGTTACCATCCACTCCAGGGTACTCCAGGGGGTTACTCCAGGTTAAAGACCTGGAGTTGATGATGAGTGGTTGTGTCATCAGAACTATGTATGTGTGCGAAATTTCAACAGAATCGGTTCACAGTTGAAAATTCAGTTAGTGAAAAATCCATCAACCCCATTTTTTGTACCTTTAGGGGTGGATTATAGTTTCCAATTTTAAATGGGACCAACTTCGAGGCATACCCTTCCCAATAAAAAAAGAATTTTTCAAATCGGACTACTCACTAAAAAGATATGCGTGGTCATACATAAAAAAAAAATAAAAAAAATGTACATGTCGACTTGAGAACAACCTCCTTCTTTTTTTTTCGTCGGTTAAAAAATAGAATCGATATCAGCAGCCCTTCCCCAAAGTAAAATACCGTAAGACATGATACTATGAAAGTAACTAAAATAGACTAGCCTCGTGGTATCTACATCAGTGAATTGACGGATTTTCCTCACAGCGTATGCTGCTGAACTTAGCCGTCCTGCAAGAGATGTTAAATGAGGACCCCATTGCAGCCTTGAGTCAGTGTGATCCCCAGGAAAACAGTTTTATCGACGAATTCTAGTTTCTCCCCATTCAATACTATGTCACAATCACTACTTTTAACATTCGGTAAAGAAAATCTTATGCATTTCGTTTTTTTCCCATTTAATACTAAATTATTAGCAGTGAACCAATTTTGGACCTGCAGTAGGGCGTTATTTACGTCGTCAAGATTTAATGCACGTCTATTTATCTTAAAAATTAAAGAAGTATCGTCAGCAAATAACACCATTTGTGGTTGGTTTTTTAATAAATGGGGTAGATCATTAATATATACTAAAAAGAGGAAAGGACCCAATATCGAGCGTTGTGGAACACCCATTTTTACTTTTAAACCGAGTGAATTGACACCATTTATTTGAACTTCCTGTTGTCTATCATTTAAATAAGATTTTACTAAACTGAGCGCAAGTTTACCTAGTCCGTAATGCTCAAGTTTCAAGAGTAAGGTTTTGTGATGTACGCAGTCAAATGCCTTGGAGAGGTCACAAAAGATTCCTATGGCATCTTGGGCCCCCTCCCACGCTGTAAAAATGTGTTTAAGTAAGGTGACACCGGCGTCAGTCGTACAACGTCCTTTGGTGAAACCATATTGCTGATCGTGTAAGATTTGGTTGGTGTTAAAATGATTAAGCATTTGATTGAGCATTACCTTTTCGAAGACCTTGCTGAACACCGGCAAAACAGATACTGGTCTATAGTTGTTGGTGTCTTTACTGTCCCCAGATTTAAAAAGTGGTATAACCTTACTGTATTTCATTAAATCCGGAAAGACTCCTTGATCCACACATAAATTAAATATTAAAGCTAAGTATGGTGCTATTGTCTCGATTATGGATGTACAAACTTTGATAGATAATCCCCATAGATCTTCGGTTAATTTTATTTTGATTTGCCGAAAAGCTTTTATTACTATCATAGGGTTTATATGTTTAAATTGAAATTCAACCGGGCAGCCTGGAACGTTCGCTCTTAATAAATAAATTGAGACATTGGGTGATGAGTTTAAAACTTCCGTCGTTTTAACTGGTATATTAGTAAAGAAGTGTACAAATTCTTGAGCTACTTCTAAATTAGAGCTTATGGCACCACGTGAAGTCTCCAATGTGTAATCAGTGTTTCGTATTTTATTCTTATTAGTTTCACTATTTATAACTTTCCAGACTGATTTTATTTTATTTTCTGCTGATTTGATCTTGTTGCTAATAAACAGGGCTTTAGCTATCTTACAGGTATTTCGAAAATTTTTAGAATATGTAGCAACATACTTATTGAAAGTTCCAGTGTTAATGTAAGGCTTAAGGCCATACAGCTCGAACAGTCTTTCCCTGCTTATCCTAATACCTCTTGTTGCCCAGTTACAAAAAATAAAATTAGGGGAAATATTTTTTGTTTTCTTTTCAAAAGTTTTATTAAATTCAGTGTGCACTACCGAAAAGAAATCCTCATACAATTTATTTGCATCGGCCATATTCTGGCCCAGAGCATTTAACTTATTATTTAGGGTACTATTGAATCTATTTAATTTGCCTGTTGTTATTGGTCTAAATTGTATTTGCCCTTTTTGTATAGGTGTTTTAAACTTAAAAGTTACCGTTTGTCCACTATGATCAGACGGCAAAAAATTTACGATGGCTTTATCTAAATAATCACAATCGCAAAAGACATTATCGATACAAGTAGCAGAAGTTGGAGTTACTCTAGTCGGTTCTGTAAAAACATTCGATAAATTGAACGATTTAAAAAGGCTTAATATTCTACAGCTATTTGAATTATTTTCCAGAATATTAGTATTAAAATCACCACAAATAATTGCGGCTTTGTTACTGGATGTAAGTTTCGCTAGGACATCTTCCATTAATGACTCAAATAAGGAAAAGTTCTGATAAATAGGGGGTCTGTACACGCACACTACAACATGCTTATCCAGCTCAACACAAGACAGTTCGATGCAATGTTCAATTGATAAACCAACTATGTCATTACATTGCTTAGATTTTAAACAATTTTTTATCAAGATCAGAGAATTTCCACGTAGCATGGATTTACGGTTAAAACAACTGACCACACTATAGTTCTTATAATTAATCAGCATTTGATAATCCTTTAACCAATGTTCAGTAAAACAAACAATCTCAAACTGTGTTTTTTCTAAAAACATTTCAATTTCCAATAATTTGGAAGAAATACCTTGAATATTTTGATGAAATAATTTCAAGGCGCTCTGCTGATCTCCTTTTTGATAATTACTTATTTTAGAGCAAGAAGACACCTTGTTGTTGTTAGTTATAAGAGTATTCTTACTGGTACCTTCTGTTGTCTTACAAACTAGTTTAAATGACTATCCGGAGTTAACCCCAAGACTTCAATGTCATCACCAGGCAGTGATCTCATAGACAGTGAGGGACATGGAGACTCCTTCGTACAATTTGTAAAAATATCTATAGCATTTGAGCTACATTCATTCTGGTTCATCACCTTATTATTAGTATTATTACTAATCATTGTGGTGTTAATAACACAAGACTTTGACATACTATTTATGTCTGAGTTTATATAAGAAGCTAATAATAACTAATATTAGGTTTGAGATCATTAAACTGGTCGATCACATCCGAGTACAACATAGGCATTGGGGTTATTTCTTCCTCTGCTCTTTTTATGGTATCATATACTTTTATTTTGACTTTGTTTCCTATGTCATCTGATTGACATTGGTGAGCTTCCTCCTTTATAACTATTGTTAGGTTTGTAACTAAGATGGCTGTACACAATTTTCTATTAACACAACGCAACGCGATATGACCATTGGAATTGGAACGCTTTATAGTGTACCGATATCCGTTATGTTACAATAAGTCACCTCCTCTTTGAGATTTTATAATTTCATAACCATTACAGACAGAAGTTTCTGCTGACATTCTTAAAAAAATGTTACAAAATTGAAATACAATCCAATTCTTTTGACGCATGAAATAAAATTATGTTAAGTGATTTCCAAAACTCACCTTAGTTTTTATCAGATCAATTATTATTATACCACAATACTTTAATTTGAAAAAATTAAACTACTTAAAAAATAATGCTTGCGATTCAAACCTTACATTAGTTAGTTAAGAAAACATTGGTCACAAAACGCATATTTGTTCCCGAACTACCCTACAAAGATTACTCTTACTGTAGGGGTTATACCCTACAAACATGAGTATTATTTAGTATCAAAAAAAGTAATATTTATAAGGTTTAAAATGAGCTTGATAAATTAGATGTGCAATAAAGTTTATAACAATGATTTTACACGTTGTGATATTATAGAATGTACCGGATGTGTACCGATAACTATTTCTATGCATCCGTCAACTTCCTGTTGTTGCAATATACTATTTTTAATTACTTTGTGTTTGAAACTATAGAATTAATTCTCAACTAATTACTAAAAATGTAAACCTATAATAATTATGTATTTATTTATTACAAAACAATAGAAATAATTTACGTTGATTATTAAAATGTTGATTTGACTACTTAAATAGCTTTGTTTTTCTTAAATCTACATTCCGATATATTTATATGTATCTACAACATGTCCCGGAATTAACGCACAACCTCATATGGGGTTATTGTACTCATCATTATAAACAACTTTTAACCGACGAAAAAAAAGGAGGAGGTTCTCAAGTCGACCCGTTTTTTTTTTTTTATTTATTACCACGCCTAACTATTAAGTGAGTAGTCCGATTTGAAAAATTATTTTTTTATTGGGAAGGGTATACCTCGAAGTTGGTCCCATTTAAAATTGGAAACTATAATCTACCCCTAAAGGTAGAAAAATGGGGTTGATTGATTTTTCACCAACTGAATTTTCAACTGTGAACCGATTCTGTTGAAATTTCGCACACATACATAGTTCTGATGATACAACCACTCATCATCAACTCCAGGTCTTTAACCTGGAGTAACTCCCTGGAGTACCCTGGAGTGGATGGTAACTCAAAAGCGAAAAATAAAAAAGTTTTTTACAAAAATTTAAACCGACGAAAAAAGAACAGAAAAGCGAAAAATAAATAACTTTAATTTCGGAAGTCGGTGGCAAAAAACGAAAATTGAAAAGCGAAGATACCGACTTCCGAATTTAATGTTATTTATTTTTCGCTTTTCTGTTCTTTTTTCGTCGGTTTAAATTTTTGTAAAAAACTTTTTTACTACGTATAAATGACCAAACCAGAAACAAAAAATAAAATAATATTATATACAGTATGTTAAATAACAGAGGGTGTTCCCTTAAACTCGGTAATCTATATCATTAATAGAGTTAAAAAAATCCGAATAAAAAAAAAACTGAATTTGCAATCAATTCGAAACGACCTGTTTAAAATCAAAATACTAACGCGGAATAGTACCTAGCGTAGTGGCGTAGCCCAAACCGGCAACGTCGCAATTTTTGTCTCACCGGGCCGGCCGGCCCGGTGAGACAACCTGGATCAGTTAGTTATAGGGTCATCGAACTGACCAGTTAGTTGTAGGATCATCGAACTGACCTGCCGGGCGGCGCGACGGCACTGAATGGCGAGCGCTGACTTTGGTAAAGGCGGCAAAATTAATATTGTACCTTTCCACATACGATATTAGCCCTTCACTCCGTAGAAATAGAGATTTTAAAAAACGTGAGTCAACTGATGCAAATATGGATCAGTGGGGCTCAACGGTTTTGATTGATGCAACCTTGCATCACCGGAAAACGAGCGGAAAGACAGTGAAAAACACAGCGTCGTGTTGTTATCAGTAAAATAAAACATTTATGTATGTTTAGATTTAGCAATAATATTTAACAACCCGTCTCAAATGCCCGGCTGACAAAGGAACGCGTCACTGAGGCCCCTTGGGCTTGTAAGAACCTACGAGTATTCGCAAACAGTAAAAACATAAATTCATGTACCTATCTAAGCCACGTTTCAATCGTATTAGAATACAGAGTACAGCAAATTATTCTGCACGCAGCGGCCGAGTAATGGACCCGGGGTGGCGCGTCGGCAGCGCTTTGCCGACACGTCGCGTCGCGTCGGTCGCGGACTCGCGGCCGCAAAATAAACAGATAAAGGTACAGAAGGTCCACTCATGGAACAAGTACACGAATGTGTTTTACCTATTCACTTAGATCGGTGACTCCGGTGCCTTACAGTGCTAATATGAAAGTAATTAGAAAAATAAATTGTATCTAAAAAAATAACGTAGTGGGTAACTACGCTAATAAATAGTGTGCGGTTAAGTATTAGAGAAAGTTTCATTTAAATCTCAGTTTAGGCTAGCTTTTAAATGATAATGACGGTATTGCACGTTAGCAATCTCTGGCTAACGTTTTATAATGTTTTCTGCAATGACATAGAAATGAAAAAAATAAAAAAACTTTTACTTTATGCAGTTGCATTCGTAATAAATTACTTAATAGCAATCGTGTAACACCACAGAAGTAATACGCTCGTTGTACGGGGTAGGTACTCCCTGAGTGTAAATGTAGTTTTTAGCAAAGAGTGGGCCTTCTGATCTTATTTATTTTGTGGCACAGTCGTTTCTTAGTGTTATTTCTTTTTTCGAAAAGTTTTTAGGTATTATGATAGGTACATTTAAATAATGTTTAAAGACTTACTTAGATTTTGAACTGCTCAATATGCTGACCTTCTCTCTCTACACATTGTTTGTTGCAATCGCCGACGGTTGTTTTGGTGCACTCGTCGCATTAAATTGTGCATTGGGATACCTCTCAGCATACATCCTCAGAGCACGTGCACCATCATAATTACACAGCATAAATGAGCACCATGTTCACATACTCCTGAGCACTAAACTGATAACGCGGCATTTTTAACACACGAATGACGAAAGCACATGATGTTGCAATGCGAAAATAAATGCACATCCGGTATGCGCGCGAGATTAGTTCCGACTAATGTGGACATTCGAGGAGGGGGGGGCGGAGCTAGGCGCATCAATCAGATCGCTGCCGTACACGCGGCCCGCTATTCATAGGTAAATTGCGACATTGCCGTACTTATTTTGAAGGACAAGTGCGCGTGTACAGAGTGTTTCTTTTATGTATCAATTTAATATTTTTTGTGACTATTTTATTATAAAATAAAAAATAAACTTTTTTTTGTAATGGTAATATTTTTTTTAGCTTAAATGGATGCTATACTATTGCGGGTTAACGGGAACGCCCTCTGTTAGTTAACATACTGTATATATGTATGTAAATGCTTGTACCTGTATAAAATCTATTGTATACTTAATAATATATAAACCATTTTAAGCCACCTTTCGCTTGATTGGAAGCAAAACAAATGTGGGCCCAGTTTACCATTATCAAATTTTAAAAGGGGTAACTGGTCCGCGGGCCCAGTTCCATAGTGGGCCGAATGACCCCTAACCCTTCTAACCAACATCTGGATTACAATTCATAAATTGAATAAAAAAATCACGTTTTTGGTTCACAAACTAAACATTCATTAACATCAAGTATTTTTTATTACAATTAAAGGGTATTTTTTTTCAACAATCATATTATATAAAAAAAACGTCTATATACTCACTCATATTTAAAATTTACTAGAGGCAGGTTATGGTGCAAAATCACCAAAGACTCAGCCATACCTGACAGAAGTTTTTTACGTTTTTTTTCGTATATTTTTTTGTAAACCTTTGCATGCCCACGTGACTGTACAATATGGAGAACTTTATTATAAAAACACCTATGTACCTACCCATGTTTGCAAAGAAATAAATGATTTGATTTGATTTATACGTTAACAATCGCACGCGACACGCCGATGACGTATTTGCTAATGACCGGTCGGCTCCGGGCCTCACGGTGGGAGCGCGATGTGCGGGCGGGGTACATCAAGCAATAATTGAAGTAAATGCGTAAACAAGTCACAGTTTTAGTGTATAGTTTTAGTATAGGTGTGTACGTGAGCCTGTGTGTTTTCTTGCAGGAGCATAGTTTTGTGGCTTCACTTTTGATGTACGGAGTGCTCCGTCTACCTTTTTTGTTGGTCTGAGATACATAGTAATTGCGTCGACTTGTTGACTGTTAAAATAACTTTTATTTTGTTTTCTTTTGCATTTGATTAGTTAGTCACATTCTCAACATAATTTTAAAATCTATAGTAGGTACCTATTACAGCTGGAATTCGTTTTTGTGTAATTTGTTCTTTATTGTGTAAATATTTTGATTTACCTATCGAATTTACGTGAGTTTGTGTTTGAAGTGGATTAAAACGTTGATGTGTCATCTTGCTATGAATAGAGAACTAGATAGAATTTGTAATGTGCGATATAGTTATATTTCTGTAAAACATTGATATTTTTGAAGTGATAAAGCGTCTCTTTGGTTCTACTGCTTGACTATAGATGGCGTCAAATTAAGAAAAGTAAAGGAATGACTTAAATTTTTGAGGTATTGATGTCTTCAGTTATAAGTGTGGCCATTACTGCTGTGCACTCCCTGAGGTATGCGCGGCGAGGTGGGAGGCGAAGAAAAAGTGCATGAGTTCACATGAGATCGATACATGTCGGACAGATCTTACGATATCAGTTTGCATTTCTAAGGCTTGTGGCGGGATGATGGTCGGAGGCTATCTATCTGTAATATATTATACTTACTTAGTTGATTAAAATGTAACCCAAATATACTCATATTTTATTAAAAATATGCAGGTGATAAATAAGAACTAAACTTATAATTCAAAGCAGGACTTGTTTTATTGAACATTTTCTATATTTACAAACAATTATATATTCTAACGAAAGTTATTCTGTCATAGATTCTGTTTCAACTTCATCTTCGATTTCGTCATCATCTTCATCTTTCACTTCGCCACCGGAACTTGAATCAGAGTCTTGCAAATTTATTATGAATGAATCGATAACATTATCGAACCTACTATCGTGACTCCAGTAACCATTTTCATTTTCATTTTTCTGGACATGATCGTCGCATCTCTGCCATTTTTCCGCCGTGAATTCCGAAAACAATTTATCCAATAAGATTATCTTTTCGTCTAGAGAAGAATTAATATAGTTTTGGGCTATGTTGTTTTTAATATCAGCCCAGACAAACTCAATTGGATTTAAATCTGGATGGTACGGAGGTAAACGCAGAACAGTGTGTCCACTGGCTTTCAGGAGTTCGTAAATTCTATACACTGGTTCTTTTTGTGTATTTTTGATAAGAAGTAGCAGTTGAGCCTTTGTCATGGTTCCTGAAAATTCTACATTATGGCGTAGCAACCAGTTCTGCATTTCACTTTTGAGGCTTGATATAGTTGGTTTCTTTTCAACCTGAACGCTGTGGTAAGACGCGTTATCCATTACAACCACAGAATTCGGCAGCAACTTATCTTTTAACTTTTCATCTACCCACTTATAAAAAGTAGGTCCGCTCATATCTCCATGATAGTCACCGGTTCTAGCATCTGATTTGAATATAGTCAATGCATCATCCACTAAGCCATTTCGACACCCAGCGTCGAGAATTACCAATCGCCGTCCCTTCCCAATATCAGCATGAATTCCGGGTTCTGATGATGATTGCCAACATTTGCTGGCATGGTGACTGGCGTTGATGTATGTTTCATCAAGAAAATATATGTTGCGGTTTTGCGTTCTGTAATTTCTGATTTGTGTAAGATATTTTTTCCGCCACACTGTAATATTAGGCTGCTCTATAAGGAGATGTCTCTTTGATTTGCATTTTTTGAAACGGTAGCCCATTTTGTGTAAAAGCTGTCTTAAATATTCCCGTCCACAATTCAATATGCCATCCTTTCTCAAACTTGATAGTAACTTACGGACACTTGGTATTTTTTTTTAATTTTTTTTTTCAACTTCGTAAAACTGATGAATTTTTCTTCTGATAACTCCAAGGTCAAAATCATCCACAACGTGTTTTTTCTTTAGAACTTTTGGTTTTTTTGGTGATTGAAATTTTAATTGGCTTGAATTTTCAGTTGATAAATAATCCGCAGAAATCACATTACGCACGGTTCTTTTGCTGTACTCCGTAGCCTCCGCAAAAATTTTGGCAATATTCACATTATTTTTAAATTTAAAGCTTTCTTTGTCTGCTTTTCTTTTATTAAAATATTCAGCCACCTGACAGTCTTCATATCACGAGATAACGCACGACCCATCTTTGAATATTTATCCCATGTGCGTCTGACATAGACAGTCCGATACAGATAACACTACCTGCCACCACGAGCGTTGACGGCGCACTGACAGAGCGCAGCAGCGGATTCTCCCCCCCGTCTCGCCGCGCGCATACCTCAGTGAGTGCACAGCACTAATGGCCACACTATATAAGAGAACTGAATATTGTTTTTCTTTGGCTTCCTTCTAATGAGTTTTATAGCCGCGCCACTGATTGATGGTATCTATTATTTCCCAATAGGATAACATCGTTTGTCAATGGTACTGATGAATAGGCCAAGTTCAGTTATGTTAGTATCACGAATAGTGTTGCCAGTTTCGATTTGTTTTAAATCGGGGCAGAAGGTAAAACAAATGAGGATTTAGAGTTGTAAATCGGGACAATAAAAAAAACGAGGTTTTTTAGAGTTCCGGACCTCAAAAGGAAAAACCGGAACCCTTATAGGATCACTCGCGACTACTACTGAGTCTGTCTGTCCGTCTGTCACAGCCAATTTGCTCCGAATCCGATGGACCGATTAAGTTGTTTGGTACACATTATATATTTCTACGACCGAAACACAGACGTGTAACGAAAAATTTTGAATATGGGGAGGACTTTTAGGGGGCAAATAAGAAAAAAAAAAAGTTTAGCAAACTGTACCGTGTGACATATCAAATGAAACGGCTTGTTGTTACATTTTTTTATAATTTTAAAGTAAATACTTTTAAAAATATTTCAGTAAATTGACTATTCCACGCTTATCTCAGAAACTACGGAGTCAAAAAAAATTGAAAATATAACTATTACTTTAGGCTTATAGACTTTAGGTATTTTTGCAAAAAAATACCTAAAGTCCTTACTTTAATGTTAAATGCGAAAGTAACTCTGTCTGTCTGTCGCGCTTTCACGCCATAACTACTGAACTGATTTAAATTTTGGTACACAGAGACAGAGTCTAGAGCCTGAGAAAGGATATAAGCTACTTTTTATCTACATACCACGCGGTTGAAGCCGCGGGCGGAAGCTAGTAGTTCTATACTTATAGATTACAAGAAAACCTATAAGAAGTCTATGGTCTCAAAAGAACATAGTAAATCTCCCAATATAGTGCGAACCAACTTACATTTGCAGTTGGATCGTATGTGTTCGAACATGTTTTTCAACTACAATATTAAGTTTGTGCTTAGGATAAATTCATCCCAACTATGGAACCCTTCATTGTGCGTGGTCCGATAAAATTTGGCCGGTAAAAAAAAAAGGTTTAATTTAATGTGTTTCGCAACTAATATTACTAGGAAATATTAATTTAAAAAAAACTTGAGGCATGAGGCAATGGGTTAGACATTTGTTTCAAATCAATTCAGATTGTGATTGATAGTGTATTACGTAATTAGGGTGCTGGACATGTATTGATTTATCGGGACACTTGGCAACCCTAATCACGAAGTAGCCTGCCACCCACCGCGCGTCACTCGCCTCTCGCGCCGGCTGTAAACATAACGTAACTCACTCAATAAGCCACTACACTGTTTTTATTTTCTTATCGAGTGCGAACGAGGGTTGTTTGAAAATAGAAAGTTGAACACAATGTAGGTAGGTATGTACCTAACTGTACAACAACACAAACTATTACATAAAATGGCGAAAAGCAGTGTATAGAAATATGTCGTCAGTTTTACTAAGATGCTACGTCAAAGGAACGTTGTACAAGTTTCGTTGCTGATCGTACAGTCCCGAGCACTATTGTGTATAATACACACTTAGCAACTTTTAAAAGTGATTTCTTCATGCTGTTTTATTTGTAATTGCATGATGTTACGAACATAATATTTTAAAACCTATATGAAATAGTTCATATTATTATCTCATAGTGTAAACGTTATTCCATATTACTGCTCGTGGCTGTACGAAGTTTTGACAAATCATTATTTTCTATGCTAGCTCGAGGCTTTTAGGAATTATTGGAAAATGTTGAATCTTCTGAGCCATCTTCACATAAACGCTGAACCGTTTATATATTCAAGTATATTAAAATTGTGAATGTGTATACTGTATTGAAAACAAAGATCTGCATCGAATTGAAATATGTGTATGATGGTTTAACGTTGTGTTGGTGCAGGGACCTGGCGGCGCGCAACTGCCTGGTGGGCGAGAACCACCTGGTGAAGGTAGCGGACTTCGGGCTGGCGCGGCTCATGCGCGACGACACGTACACGGCACATGCGGGTGCCAAGTTCCCCATCAAGTGGACGGCGCCCGAAGGGCTCGCCTACAACACCTTCAGCACCAAATCCGACGTGTGGGCCTTCGGCATCCTGCTGTGGGAAATCGCCACCTACGGCCTGTCACCCTACCCAGGCGTCGACCTGGCTGACGTCTACCACATGCTCGAGAAGGTACTACCACCCACATACTACAGCGTGTTTGCGATCGCACAACAATACATATTTACCAACAGTATTCATTATCATAAACAAAACTGAACGGTGTTGACACATTCTTCTTACGTAAACAAACATCTCAAATAATAAAATAATGTATTAAAATTAAATAGTTTATTAAAATAATATTTGAAAAATAAAAAAAAACAAACGAAACCGCGTCCCGTGCCCCAACAACTCCAATTAATTTAACAAAGTGTGTTAGTTTCAAAACAACAAAGTACTATACGTTTTTGCATTTCATAGAATGGAAACTGCTTCGGTAGTTTAATAAACATGTTGCGTAACACGCTCCCATTGTGACGGAGAGGAGGCGCGCGCCGACCACGTGCGCCGGCGCGCGCCCCTGCCCGCGGCGGCCTGCTCCCAGGCCCCCGGGCCCTGCGGCCGCGGGGGCCAGGAGCTAGCAGTGCGTGGCATCCGTGCACAGGTGCTTCTTGCAGAGCGTGCACTGCGGCCGGCTCACGGCGATGCGTGAGAAGATCTCGGACGCCGACAGCTCCTTGCTGAGCTTGCTGCACATGGAGTACGACACCGTCTTCTTGGAGAAGTCCTTGGCGGGCACGCAAGTGCGCGCGCGCACCGGCCCTATCTCCTGTCCGGTCTCCACTGCAACACACACTCACGTTACATACACTCACACGCACACACACACACACTCGGCTTATAGGGTACAGACGGACACTTACCTAACTTGGCGGACTCGGAGGTGATGACAATGCACAGGAACGCCATGCCGGGAATGTAGCAGTCAATGTTGGGGACCTGCGCAGAGGGGCGGGTTAGAGGCGAGTGGCAGGCGCAGGCGGGTCAAGGGGGCAGGCACTCACCGTGATGTTGGCGTAATCGGGGTGGTCGGGGTCCCAGCAGCCGGGGTGGTCGAACGACAGGCAGTTGTAGCACTGGATGCCCTTCGTGGTCGGCGACACGAACTTCTTGGGCTTCATCTTTTTGTGCTTGCCTGGAAATAATGAGACTCACTTTAAATTGTGCTCCATCTGCAGGAAGTCGCTCCCACTATTTTTACTCAAACAAAATGCTGACGCCGCAGATTTTCCGAAATTACGTTTTATTTGAAAAAAAAAAAACCATTTAATTACACATTTCGAAAGTAAAACGTTTTTTATGGTAGTAATTATTAGGTGCGATATCTTACCAAGTACGGCCACGGAGAAGAGCAGGAAATATACGATGGTGTTCTTGACTGCGATCATGTTTGCGTTGGCGTGCGGTTGCGACTGTGCCGAGGAAGTGGCGCGCGCCGCGTTTATACCCGCCGCACGACGAGCTCGCGCAGCACAGGGTGCTCGCCCGCGCGCGACTCACGCCGGGCCGCCGGACGGACAGCAGACACGGAGCCACGCGCCTCGCTTTGCCCGGACAAACCCTGACTAGTTTCGGAAAAAACTAAATGTGAAGGTTATCGGCGTCAGCCGGCGCGGCGATAGGCTGCTTCCTCGGTCCTGTTTACTAAACACCCGCGTCCACAATGTACTTTGTGTAAACTTATCACATTAATGTAAACGGATGCTAGTATTTCCGCGATGGAATGTCATCCAATGTTCTCACAAACGATATTAACCGACTTCTTCAAAAAGGAGGAGGGTCTCAATTCGTCTGTATGTTTTTTGTGTGTATGTTACGCGATTAATCCGCGAATCATGAATCGATTTTGATTATTCGTTTCTTGTTTGGTAGGTCATGCTTCAGAGGTGGTTCCATATAAATATTATTAACTTTGCCCACGTAGTTTTTGAGTTAGCTTCAATATTACGTATTTTTTCCACTTAATATAATATCTAGACGATGTTTTAAGTGACTCCGTCACTGTTATTTACATAGCAGGTATACGAATTTTATTCCTTTTATTAATATTAACTTATAACAAAACAAAAAAAAAACGAATTTAGAACCTCTTCCTTATTGAAGAAGTCCGTTAAAAAAAGTAGCTGACTTATAAAAACAAAACATTAAAAAGTGAAAAATAAATTTAATTTCGGAAGTCGGTGTCTTAGCTTTGTAATTTTCGTTTATTGCCACCGACTTCCGAAATTGAAGTTATTTTTCACGTTTTAGTGTTTGTTTTTGGAAGTCTGCTGTTTTTTTTTTGTTTTGTTAAAAAATAATTTGTAATAATTAGTGACAATAGGTCATGTTTGCAGGGCGCTATTCCAGTGTGTTAATCAACGAAAGTCCTATGATTCGGGTTTCCTCAATTCTTATTAAATAACTGTTTAACATCTTAAAACAAAAAAAAAAGGTTTTAATGGCTGTAGGAGATTGCATCCCGCTGTATATATATGCGGTGACAAGGCGATACGTATTTGTTTTTTTATATTTGTAAACTAATTGTTTATGTGAGTACACTAATGCCTCAGTTATGCGCACGCACCTGCAGAACCCCCCCCCCCCCCCCCCCCGCCGCACTCCGCGTATCTTACGCAACGCACCCCTCGTACGATTCATTGCCATTTAGCAGTTATATAACCTGGGCGAGCGTGCTCCTACATTATTAGTCAAATTTTCAATAGAATGGCGTCAGCGGCTGACCCGTGTCGCAGATCGCTCGGGCAGCCGCGTCTGGTGAGTGCTTCATGTTCTATTCGTCGCTCACCTAGTTTTGAGCGCTTACTTTTTTATAGGGTCATACTTAAGTGCTTAACGAGTGCTGCTTCGCCATTGTATAGAAGAAATTAGAAAACATTTAAAGCAGTACCATGGGAAAGAAAAACCTACATGCAGCAAATAGATCATGATACATTTTGCAGTTGAACGGTACTGGTACAGCGAGCTGTCTGGCCACTACACCTTTTTTGATTGGTAGGGATTTATGAAAACAATTTCTGACGACGTATCAAACAAATATGTATGTAGAGGAGCACGTGGCTACGTAATAACAGCCGCACGGGTCGATCCGTTAGGTTAAGCTACGCTTGCCGGGGTTGGTCCGTGGATGGGTGACCATCTTTACATATCGAGACTCCTCCGTGCCTCGGAAAGCACGTTAAGCCGTTGGTCCCGGCTGTCATTTGTGGATCTTTGACAGTCGTTACGGGTCGTCAGAAGCCCGAAAGTCTGACAACCAGTCTTACCAAGGGGTATCGTATTACCCGGTTACTGGGTTGTGGAGGTCAGATAGGCAGTCGCTTCATGTAAAATACTGGTATTCAGCTGCATCCGGTTAGACTGGTAGCCGACCCCAACGTAGTTGGGAAAAGGCTAGGCAGATGATGTATCAAACAAATATGTCTAAATCGAACAAAGATAGACGAGTAAGGAAAAGGCTCTTTAGGCAGCGCGAGTGTGGCAAAGTTAGTTGTTACACTAGTTACCCACTGGTCACTGGTGGTAAAGGAAAACGCTGAATTCTAAATTGAATTAAAATAGTATTTCAAAGATCATTAATTTTAAAATTAAAACTTTTATTTATAATATGCTGCATCACATCACAAACTGAATCATGTAACAATCATCATATTTATAAAGTAGCTTCAAGTTTACTAAATTATGAATTAACTTAGACCATGCTCTTAAACAGACCAGTGGCATGTACTAGCAGCAAAATAAACGCTTTCTTAAACTTGTCGTGCCAAATTCAAAACAATGTCACTTTAATATTCTTTGCTTTTCTTTCAACTTTCTTTTAATTTTGTTTAAAATTTAGCCCATGATTCCTCTTTTCTCTAGTACCTATATTTCAGAGCCTACCAACACTTGCTTGAAAAGTTAAATTCACCCTGAATAATCTAACCCGTGTTCCTAATTGTATTGTACTTCCTAGTCATATCGTACAGACCTACCTACCTAATATTATAATAGTATTGTAAGGTTTTATGCAGTAAGCAACCTACACTTGTACTGGCTGTTAAGAAAGGCTTGAGTCAAGGGTTCGAACAGTTTTGTAAATAGAAAACGAAGAGATAGGGAGACAGCCCAAGGCTGACTTGCAGGCTAGATAATATAAAATGTATCTTTGATTTCTCTAATGATTATAATCAGTTAAACGAGCAACCAGTGTTTCATTCGATCCGGTACTGTAGACTCTCTCGGAGTCTACAGTATTGTACTTCCTAGTCATATCGTACAGACCTACGTAAAACATCCCTTTGCAAAAAAAAAACGGGCGGTTTTGATTTTTTTACATTATTGGTAATCATTTAGTTGTAAAGAGGTTTTAATAGCCAAACTATGTTACTGGCACTTAATAAAGAGTCTGGGTATGACAAAAAGTTCAACCTTTTGCGGGTTTGCGGTTAAAAGGTTACCTGACAAATAAAACTTACTTCTCGTTATTTTTAGTAGAATAATTTATGTTTGTCGCATAATCCAGCCTTATTGTGACTTAAAACAAATATCTTTGTGCCGATTGTAATGGCAGAAAAAGCAATAAGAGCTAGTAAAATTGTAGCGCTGCTGGATAAGGAGTGTAGCGAAAAAACGATATTCTTATTGATAATAAGAAATTACATGTCATTTATGCTAATGACATAGTAAAAATATTAATATTATCCATAGAAAAGCCAATGTCTGTTAAGGTGCCCGTTTTTTTTTTGCAAAGGGGTACATTATATTTGTTGTACTTCCTAGTAATATCGTATAGACCTACCTAATATTATAATGAGGAAGATGTTGGTGACTTTGTGGATTTGGATGTTTGTTAATCAATCAAGCCACAACGGCTAAACGAATTTGGATGAAATTTGGCACACGGGTAGACGATGACCTGCTGGTCTATTCTGCAGAAATCTCACTCTGAAAAATTAGGTGAAGTGAGCTTGAACTGTTATTCCACCTGATGCTAAGGATTGACTTTATTGACAGCTAATGTGAAGCTCATGTCACCTACATTTTCTTGGTAAGAGTTTTACAGAATAGCACTACAGGACTACGACATAAGATTTTGTGGTCCTGAATCTACAACTTTAACATGGGATATTTTTTCTAAACGATGCCTTTTTTTTTTGTCTCTACGCGGGTCAAGCCGGGGGCAAAAGCAATTTTTAATAAAGATAATCCCTTCTGGAAACGGAAACCGAAATACTACAGGAGTAGTATTTCATTATTGTAGATAAGATGTGGAGACCGATCGTGACGTGGATCGATAGTATGTCGTGCATCGGTATAAGGTGTCAGCATTATGTTGATATTGTTTACTAATACAGTTTTCTTTATTTTAATGTGCTATGTAGGCATTCTCAGTAGGAATTTAGTCATTCAATACAATGGATGTATCTGGAATATCTGCTCTCTATTGTTTGAACATAAATATGTTTATTTTATTTATGAATATTTAGTTTCTAACAAAAGAATAACGACATTTATACGATATTCGTGAGTCTATTGTTAAAATGACGTTACGTATCGCGTGTGTATATCATGCAACTTACTAGTTAGTCGTTGTGAAGCGAGTATGACACAGAATGCGTGCCGTTGCAGGGCTACCGCATGGAGTGCCCGCCGGGCTGTCCGGGCGCCGTGTACGAGCTGATGCGCGGGTGCTGGCAGTGGAGCGCGGCCGAGCGGCCTTCCTTCCGCGACATCCACCACGCGCTCGAGCACATGTTCCAGGACAACTCCATCACCGAGGGTAACTATCATCACGCCTGTATTCCCCGGCGGGTTAAGCTGAGATCTATACTATACATTTCGTCAGATATGTTTTCAAGTCCCATGTCATAGCGAGCGAGCCTAGTGCTATTAATTGGACACAAATCCATACTTCGGGCTGCTATTGAGAAATTCCAGATGGAAAAACCCAATAACATTTTGCCCGATCTGGGACTTGAACCCAGGATCTCATGCTCAGCAGCGACGTTTTCGACTATTAGACCAACAAGGTAATTCTTAAATATTTCATTTGAAAATATATTTCTCCTAAATTATATTCTACTCAATCAAAATCAAAAGTTATTTATTCAAACTAGGCTGAGAATCAGCAGTTTTCGAACGTCAAAATTTCATAAGACAGTCCCTCTAAACGCTCACCCGTCACCACATCCTAGTGCTTTAGCTGGGAAGAAGTGGCGCAACAAACCCCCCAGCAGTCTAGCACGGCTGTTTGTTCAGTTAGGAAAAATTGATTCTATACGTATGCAAAATCATTAAGGTACATTACACAACACAAAACATACATCTAATTATTAGCCATGTAAGCTAGAGCAGTGCTAGCACACACCATTATAAAAGGGTGTTGGTATACCAACCAAAAAAAATAAAAAAACTGGAACTATATGCAAGCAGAAATAAAAAGTTAATGTAAACATATCTAAACAAAAGTCTCCAGGCACAAAGAGGCGTGCCCGCTTACATATATAGATTTTTAATCTTTGTTATATGTTATGCACAGAGGTTGAAAAGCAGCTGCAGGAAGGCGGCGCGTCGTGTCCGAGCGGCACCCCACAGATGTCGCTGAAGAAGGTGGGCTCTGGGGGCGCGGGGGGAGGCGCAGGGGGTGGGGGCGCGAGCGACGCGCGTGCCGTGCAGATGCGCCGCCCCACCAACCGGCGCGGCAAGCAGGCGCCCACGCCGCCCAAGCGCACCAGGTCTCCACCACACACTATTCTTTGCACAACCACTGGGTCCCCATTCAAGATTTATAATAATGTTATCTTTCCCATAAACAATCCTCACATTACCCTTTTTCGCTATTCCAGAATTCGCTCCGTCGCAATGTACAGTCACGCAGACTTAATTTATTTAAGTTGCTTATTAGTGATGTCGTGAAAACACGACGAATTCGTTAAAACCCCAAGACATAATGCTCCATGATTTCTTCTGCTGTTATTAATTTATTTAATTTTCCGGTTACCCGAATACGGGCCCTATGGCATGCTTTATAGAAATTTCCAACACCCTGCATGCCCCTATCAAGTAATGAAAACGGTTTTCTGCATGCGGATCCTATGACATGCGTTACAGGAGATTTCTGTATCGCATGCCATAGGACCCGCATACGAGCCTTATCGACCAATAACTCTGCGGAGCGAATTTCGGAGCGGCAAAACAAGCGGCATAAAATGCAAGCCACGGGCAGAGCGTTTGCCATCGCGATTTATATAGACCGAGAGCAAAATGTCTTTATGTAAGTTATCTCGATATTGCTTGGAGAGTAGGTAGTAGTTTTTTGGTTCAAGACGTAGGTAATACATATTTGGAAGAGATTGTGGAGTTCATTATTTTAATAAAAACCGGCCAAGTGCGTGTCGAACCACGCACAATAAAGGATTTCTTAGTTGGGATGAATTTATCCCAAGAACAAACTTAACATTGTAGTTGAGAAACTTAAAGAACATGTTTTTGCAACTGCAAATGTAAGTTGGTCGATTATTACTCGGTAACTTATTGGGCCTAGTTAGCTGTGATAGTTTTCCTTTTAATTTCGTTATATGTATATACTGCTGCCGTAATTATTTTCACATATCCAAAACCAACCATTTCGCTGGCACTTGGCACTTGACTCTAACAAAAATTAGTACTTCAAAGCGTAATATTTCGCAAATGGCATCCTGAATCCAAAAAAGGTTTTCACAAACTCACAATATTTTTAAACCGACCTTTCCAACGAAGGGTTCTTTGTTGACTACAGAACCCTAAAAAATCGGGGTATAGGTAGACGGAGTATTTCACAAGAAGAACTTGTTGGGCTTCTATCAGGGATTTGAAACGTTATTAAATAACGTTAAAATACCGTTACGATCCGTTGCAGTAACGATAATTTCTACTGTTCCACCCAGATCGTAACTAAATTAATAGTTGATGTCGTTCCGATAGATTTTCGTAATATTGCCAAGAAATTAGTTCGTGAATGGTTACTGGAACTATACATAACATATTGCGTAACTTATCATACCTCTTACCCCTATTTTGAGAAAATTTCAAGTCCCTGGCTTCTATACTATCCGTGGGCGTGGCTTGTGCCTAGGGTTGCCAACCATACTGTTAAAAACATTATTATACTTTATTTCAACTTAAAATACTTTTTACTATTGAATAAAAATAAAATAACCAAAAATACTTTTTTCGCGTGTATCTGGAGCCATTTATAAAACCTGTTAAAAAAAAAGGCGAGCTCTAGATTTCAGAAGGACTGTCAAATGTCAAATTGCCTTCAAGCACCGTCGGCAGACTGTCAGACTGACGGTGACGTGTACTGACTCGAATACGCGCGGATAACTTAAACTTTTTTCGGGCCTTTGATTTCGTTTTGTTAGTTTCCAAGTTTTCCAACTCAACCTATTATTTATCATAATTGTGATTACTTTGTTGTTTAATGAAAACGATTCACATTCATCTTCTCTTACAAAAACGCCAAGAAAGTCAAATTGTCAAAGTCTAAAGTTTATTTTTTTAATCCCTTATACTAATTTGACAGGTGCAAATGTAAAACTCCAAATTGGAAAACAAACAACAATAATTTGAAATGTCAAAATAATCTGCGAGATTATAAAAAACGAATATATAAGGTGAAACAAAAATATTCTTATACAAAATGGCGGGACGAGAGAATTAGAGCTACAATAAAGTTAATAAAAAATTAGCTCCTCATATACTTTAATTTTACATGGAAATGTGATGAGGCTTACGGAGCCTCATGATGATAAATTAATAACATGTGCGAGGAGTACCAAAAATAATGTGATTGATTAAAACATTTAAAAATTAAATAAGTTATTTTTATTTTTTCAAAATACTGATTAGTTTCCGTCTCTTTCGTATTTTATTTCTTGTACAAATAGTTGGCAGCCCTACATGCACCGTACTGATTCGCATTTGTTTTTGCCGCCTGTGCGAACCGCTCGGCAAATTCGCCGATCGCCCCGCTTGCCGCCGCTGCGCGTGGCATGCTTAGTAAATTTCTATACATTTATTTTTGCTGCAAAACGCACCGCAATTCGAGCAGCCCGAAAATTCGCTGCAGCGAATTGCCTGTGGCCAGGCCATAAGGGGATGAAGTTTGTATAGATGTTCGCAATTTTTGCTGAAGGGTATTCCCATAGGGTACAGGGCTTGTTTTATAATATTTAGTTTAGTGTAACATTATTTACACATGTAACTCAAAACATAAAATCGATGCCATCACGATGTGCAAAATGAAATCGAATCGATTACTAACTCTGCAACAGACAGTGTCACAGTTTATGAAATACTGTTAGGACTGGATCGCGATATTTATTAAACTAAAATTCTGAATTTTAGTTAATTTACATTCTGTTGTTCACATGCAGTCACGGACTTTAATTGATGAGCCACTTTCAAACTTCTCAATTTTGCAGTTTCATACTTCTCAATTTTGCAGTTTCATACATTCACGAGATTACACGATTAAACACGAACTCAAATCGCATGCTCATAAACAAGATGACAAATTACTAGTAATCGGAAATACGAGGGTCATTCAATAAATACTTAGCCTACAAAAAGTAAACGAAAATTTTGGAAAAGTGGGAATTTATTTTTCCACATAGTCTCCTTTTAGTTCGATACACTTAGCCCAGCGATGCTCCAACTTTTTTAATACGTCCGAAAAATAGTTTTTGTCAAACTCTGCAAAATAGGCCTCCGTGGCGGCGATGACCTCCTCATTCGATCCATATCTATTCCCGGCGAGTGATTTTTTCAGATTAGGAAACAGAAAGAAGTCACAAGGGGCCAAATCTGGAGAATACGGTGGATGGGGCAGCAATTCGTAGCGTAATTCGACCAATTTGGCCATGGCAACGGCAGACGTGTGAACCGGTGCGTTGTCGTGGTGAAACAGCACTTTTTTCTTCGCCAGATGGGGTCGTTTTTTCTTTAATTCGGCGTCGAATCGACCCAATAAATCGGCATAGTAAAGCCCTGTAATTGTTTTACCCTTCTCGAGGTAATCGATGTAGATCACACCTTGTGAATCCCAGAAAACGGTGGCCATAACTTTTCCGGCCGATTTTACAGTTTTCGCCTTTTCGCCTTTGGAGCACGTTCCCCGGTCTGGATCCATTGTTTTGATTGCTCCTTGGTCTCTGGTGTGTACCAGTGGATCCAGGTTTCATCGACGGTCACAAAACGACGCAAAAAGTCCGCTGGATTCCGCTTAAACAGCGCCAAACACGTCTCCGATGTAGTCTCACGTTTGCGCTTGTTTTCTGGTGTGAGTAAACGCGGCACCCATCGCGCCGACAGCTTTCTCATGCCGAGTTCCTCGTGAAGAATATGATGCACTGTTCCTTCTGAAATGCCTACAGTCTCAGCTAGCTCCCGAACCTTCAATCGGCGATCTGCCAATACGAGATCACGGATTTTTTTAATGTTTTCCTCCGTAGCAGCTGTTTTCGGTGCACCTGGACGTGGTTCATCAAAAACCGACGTACGGCCACGTGCAAACTCGTTGAACCAATTCTTGACGGTGGCCATCGATGGAGAAGAGTCACCGTACACAGCATCCAAGCGCTCTTTGATTTCGATGCGCGTTTTCCCTTCCAAAAATAGGAATCGAATCACCGAACGATATTGCTCTTTTTCCATTTTTGTAAAACCGATCGACACGTTCGCTTCCATAAGTTGTCAAATTAAAACAAATTAAGGGATTGGAATGAAAATTTGAAAAAAGAATTAAAAAAGAATGTGCTACACTGTGGTAAAACTCTTTTGAAACTACAGCGCCCTCTGGCGATGAGGCTAGGTACTTATTGAATGCACCTCGTAGTCTTGTCCATAGAGGTTGACTAATAAGTCCTCAATAAAAACATAAATATAGGTACTAATCCAAACCAGAACTTATCTTTATACAAAATGTTCACGTTAATTATTTCTTTAAGTGGTTATTAAATGAAGATGGGTTTACAGTAATTAGGTACTTATTTATCGAACAAACCAAAAAGTTAAAGTGAATTAGAATATAGGTACCTACATTTTTAATTATTTGCCGTAAGTGTTAGTACAATTTCAGTCTTCACTTAAAAAACAATCTATGTGACATACAAACATAATGTTATTAAAATAAATCCAAATCGCAAAATAATAATGACCTAGTGGTAAGTATACATTAAAACAAAACATATACTTAAATTAAATAATTCCATTAATTATATACAATAATAATAAACAAACAATAAAAGTAAATATCGTTCGAGACTGTACTTAAAACAAAACGAATGGGACGTGCACATATGCTAGAAAGAGAACTCGGGATGCGCGCACATAGAATCCTATGGCGCGCGTTTGTTCTGTTTTCAAAGAGTTTATTATGTTGATTACAACAGGCAAAGGTCTCGAAAACATTCTCCCTTTCGTATAACCAAAAGTCTTGCTTAATTAAACACCCTAACAGATTGTTATTACAATGTAATAATTATAATAAACCGGTACCTTGGATGGACCCTGCTCCCGATACCGGCGAACCTCTATGTTTTAATATTTTAAAATGTAAATAGATAAGAAAGAAAATAAACAAACGAAATTAAAATAATAAACAAAAAGGCTTCTCTCCGTGCTTCGGCAAGCACGTTAAGCCATAATTAGTTACTAATTTTTCAACTATAATTTCAATAATTGGATGTTTACTTTTATTGTTTTGCGTAAGTCAAGAAGGTTAGATTGCTTAGATACTCTTTGAATGCCAATGACAGTGTTTGGCCGCACAGAGACAATGTCTGATGAATGAAGAGTTGTTGATTGCTTGTCACTAGATGGCGTTGTACGATTTCGATCGATGTCCGAATTCCCGCTGAAAGTTATTTTTTTGGCATTGACAGCAATTTTACTGTTGTGCCGGTTAAAACTTGTAACTACATCAAGAAAATTAACGACTATAATACAGTTCAGTAAAAATCAAATAATGTTTTTCAATTTCAAACCCCGATATCTAACCCACTAAAGCGAGGGTTATTCATGGTCCTTCGAGCCGGATGTGGCAAGAGCTGTTCCAGTGAAGAAAAACCAGGTGTGTTCTCCTAATTGACCGGGGAATCATCAACCTCATACGCTCCTGCTGGGTGATCTTGGATGGTTAGAGAGGGAAGAGAGCAATATCGGATCCAGTTGCGGGAGGTACGGAGGTAGGAGTACCAATCAGCAGCAAGCAAGTTGCAGGCGACTAAGGTCGTAAGGAAGTGAGTGATAGTGCCGAAAAATCGTGATTTCCTATGTTCCAAGCAAAAGTGAACTTTATTGCCTAGAAAATTTAAACTTTAACTTTCAACTAGTAAAATTTGGTCTTAGAATAATTTCATGTGTGCATGTTTAGACTTAGATTTAAGCCAATTTGTGTTCAGACGGGAAACTTATGCCCGATTTCTAGTAGATTTTAAAGTGTCAAACAGAAATACTTCTTTGTTTACATTGACTTGTAAAATTATTGATACATTTTTGGACTTGTAATATTTTTAAAATTAAATTTTGTTGTTTTAAATTGTTTGGATTACTAACTTCAAAATGTCTTTGCAGTCATATGTTAAAGTACAGGATGATATTTACAATCGGTTGTTAAGAGCTAAAAGTAATTTTAAAAAGTCTCCAAAAGATAGGATTACCAATCAATACTTAGAAACCAGGTTAGAAAATATTGAATAGTTGTGGGCGCAGTTTAGTTTAACACATACACAAATTGTGAAGGATTTTGAACCTATAGAATTGATATCTTCACCCTACACTGTAAACGAAGTTTATTTTAATACTGAAGAACTATATTTTGATTTAAAATGCGAGTTAAAAACTACATTAAATAACATTATAGTTAGTGATGTATCTCCGGTTGCGGGGTCATCACCAAATAATGTTTTTGAAGGTAAAAGCACATTCATAAAGTTGCCAAGAATCACTATCCCAACATTTTCGGGGAAATATACGGAATGGCCGACTTTCCGAGATTTGTTTGTATCGGCAATACATAAAAATAGCACTATTGATAAAAAGTTACACTATTTAAAAAGTTATTTGGCAGGGTAAGCTGAGCAGCTCTTACGTCATATACCAATTTCAGAATCAAATTATGATAGATGCTGGACTCAATTAGAGACCAGGTATAATAATAAGAAATATTTGTCTCACTGTATTTTGAAAAGATTGCTCAGTCAAAAGAACATAGGTCAAGAGTCAGCTAGTGCTTAAAAGGAATTAATGGATACAACATCCGACTGCCTAAATGCACTTTCTAATTTAAAAATTGATATAACTTCATGGGATATTTTGATCATTCATATCATAACATTGAAACTAGATTCAGACACTAGAAAGGATTGGGAACTAAAGGTAACTAGCAACACTGATTCAGATAAACTGCCTACATTTGATCAGTTTAAAGAATTTTTAACGAGCCGATATAGGGCCTTTGAATTCCTAGAAACTAAGCCAAGTAAAAATAATGTTAATGTCAGCAAGGCACAGGTTTTTCATACGGCAAACAATGCTGATGCGGCCATGGTTTGTCCGCTTTGTAAGAACGACCATAAGCTAAGAAATTGCAAGGAATTTGTTAGCCAGGATGTGGATACTCGGCGTAAGTTTGTGCAAGATCACAACTTATGTTTTAATTGTTTGGGGCACAACCAGTCTGCCAGGTCTTGTAAGTGTACAGCCTCTTGTCAAGTATGTAAGCGGAGACATCACTCCTTGTTGCACCCTAAAGGTGAGCAGGAGTCTAAGGTAGAGAAGGGAAATTCGTCTAGCGATAGTGTTTTGCAGACGAAAGAACATACACACACGGTTGCAGTAGAATCTGAAAATAAGGTAGTTACTTGTTTTTCGAAAGCTACAGCTAATAGCCAAGTCCTATTAGCCACGGCTCTAGTGAGGGCTGTATCGAAAAATGGGGCTACGTATACAATCAGGGCCTTGTTAGACCAAGGCTCACAGGCGTCTTTTGTTACAGAACATACTGTTCAGAGTTTAGGGTTACAGAAAAAACCAGGTTTAATAACTGGTATAGATGCTAATAATAAATTAAGCTTAAATTCGGTTGTGGAGGTTAAAATTCAGTCTAGGGTCGATCTTTCGTTTGAACTTGTAGTTAAAGCATACGTTCTCAAATCGATTACGTCATTATTACCTTGTAGGGGAACGATATATTTAGATTGGGCACAAGTTAATGATATAAAATTAGCGGATCCTAGATATAATACACCGGATAAAGTAGACATGTTGTTAGGAGCAGAAATTTATAGTCAGATTGTACAAAACGGGTTAAAGAAAGCTCCTGGTGGTAGCACTGTAGCTCAGTGTACCTCATTGGGATGGATTTTATCAGGAACGGTAGCTTCAGCTGCTCAGAGTACATCAAATATAATAGTGATGCATGCTCAAACTGAGCTCCGCAGCATACGCTATTAGAAAAATTCGTAATTTAACTGACATAGAGACAGCCCGTTTAGTGTACTTTAGCTATTTTCATAGTGTAATGTCGTACGGTATTCTGTTGTGGGGAAATGCCGTCGACATTCAGACTATCTTTGTTTTGCAGAAAAGAGCTGTTCGATCAATTTATAAATTAAGTCCGAGATACTCACTCAGAGAGAAATTTAAGGAGATAAATGTAATGACTGTGCCTTCTCAGTATATTTGTGAAAATCTTTTATATGCCCACAAAAATATTAAATTGTTTAAAAAATACAGTGATATCCATAATATAAATACTAGGAACAAACACAAATTTGTTATACCTACAACAAGGCTCAAGAAAATAGGTGGCTCCTTTAGATGTCAATGTATACGCTTTTACAATAAGCTTCCAAGCCACGTACAAGATCTAAGCCTTAATAAATTTAAAACATTTATTAAACGTAAGTTGTGCCAAAAATTATACCATTAAAGATTACATTGAGGACAAAAAGGCTTGGGATTGAGCTGCTCCAATTTCTCCAATTTTGTTATTTTTTAACTTATTGAATTCTGTTATTTTTAGTGATTTTTTATTTTATTATTAACTTATACAGTGACATGAATGTTTACTTTGTAAAGTATTATATTATTTTAATTATTGTGAATGTGAAGACTATGTGGATCTTTGTTTCTTTTCTTTTATAGTATTAATTTTTCCTTAGTTTTAATTAATCATGGTCTGGCAGTTTGAGCAATTTATGCGGCCTAACCAAATGTCCTTTCTTTGGTACTGTTCGTCAAATCGTTGAGCTCCTTAAAATTGGAGTTGAGCTGCACGATTATTGACAAATGCTTGCACTGACTGGACAGGTCCACTCAATCTTTGTGGTTCTTTCCTCAAAAGTCCATTTCAGACACCAATCTACATGGTCTTCACATGATCTGACCAAGATTATGTCTGGACTTTAAAAGAGACTGTGACCTCTGAGTTTGTTTCGGCCTTTCTTCTCAGAGTAGTCAGATAGGAATCGCCGACCTCATCTAGTTTTAAAAATGTGATTGACGTGTAAAAGTGTTTGTACAAACCTACTTACAGAAATAAAAATCATTTATCATTTATCAAATTGGTGATGATGAAGTCCTAAAAAAGATCTGGGAATTAGAAAGGGAACCACAAAATAAAAAACCTATACTTACCGAAGAAGAAACAAGACGCGAAGAGATATTTAAGGCTACAACTGTAAGAGACAATGACGGTCGTTATGTAGTTAACTTATCATTTAAAAGTCAAGATGCTAGCTGTAAATATGGCGATGCACGAAAGGTAGCGATTAACATATTTTACGCATTAGAAGCTAAACTTAGTAGAAACACAGATTTAAAAACAAAATATGAGGAAGTTATCAACGAATACTTGCAGCTGGGATACATGAGACCAATAACCAAAGCAGAAGAACAAAATCAATATGCAGTGTACTTACCTCATCATGCGGTTATACGGGACGACAAAGACACAACCAAGGTTCGGGTTGTCTTTGATGCTTCCTGCAAGGGGAAAAATGGAATATCGCTCAACGATGATCTAATGATTGGTCCAGGGCTGCAACCAGATCTGCGACATTTGCTGATTCGTTGGAGAACTCACCGCATATGTCTAGTTTCAGACATAATCAAAATGTATAGAATGGTGCGCGTGGCCGACCATCATACAGATTTTCAACGCATCGTGTGGAGGGACAGTAAACAATCTGGAATAAAGGATTATAAATTACTCACTGTTACTTTTGGTACCTCTTCAGCGCCCTAATTAGCAGTTCGATCGATGCAGCAAGCAGCATACGATGAAGGAGTTAATTATCCACTGGCAGCTGAAAGAGTACTTAAGGATTATTACATGGATGATCTGATGACTGGTTGTGACTCGATAGAAGAAGGCATGCAAATCTATAGCCAAATGAACGAGTTATTAGCAAAAGCAGGATTCACTTTACAGAAATGGTCAAGCAACAGCAGTGAATTACTTGATAGGATCATCGGTGAAAGGCACTCGTATAAGGGACAGGATGGTGTAGAAAGGGGGATCAACATCAAACAGGATGAGGTATTTAAAACGTTGGGACTTACCTGGAACCGAAGCTGCGACACCTTCCAGTATTCTGTTCAGTTGCCTCCGCTGCAGGAACCTGTAACTAAAAGAAAAATGTTATCGGATATAGCAAGACTGGATGGATGGGTCGCTCCTGTGATCGTATTAGCAAAAATGTTAATTCAAAAATTGTGGATTTCTGGAATCGGCTGGGATGAAGAAATTCCATATGAAATAAAAAAGGATGGTTAACTTACCGGCAGGAGTTGACAGCTTTAACGAAATTTTCCATACCTCGATGGTTGAACATGAAACCCGATGACAAGCAGGTCGACTTGCATGGATTTTGCGACGCGTCAAAATCAGCATACGCTGCGGTAGTTTATGCACGGGTAGTCGATGCTGACGGTAGGGTTCATGTAACTTGGCGGGGTCGTCTTGGCGGTGTCACTAGACATCACCAACGCCTTCAAAACCCTGCCCTGGAGTTGCATAAGGGAGGCACTCCGGTACCACCGGATGCCGACCTACCTCTGTCGTGTGGTCGAGGCCTATTTGACGGACAGGGCCGTCATCTAACCCGGTCACCAGGGAATGTGGAATCGGCGAGAGATGTCGTGCGGTGTCCTACAGGGATCGGTCCTGGGGCCGCATCTGTGGGACATCGGATACGACTGGGTGCTGCGCGCCGACCTCCCTAGCGACGTCAGCGTAGTTTGCTACGCTGACGACACGCTGGTCCTGGCGCAGGGGAGTTCGCACCAGGCGGCAGCCGATCTAGCGACACGCTGGGTTGCGACAATCGTCGATAGAATCCGGCAGCTGGGACTTGAGGTGGCCTTGCACAAGTCCGAGGTCATGTGTTTTCATGGCCCTCGGAACGCGCCACCGTCGGGTTCCCAAATTATGGTAGGAGGGGTTCACATCGGCGTCGAGTCGACGATGAAGTACCTAGGACTCGTCCTCGACAGCCGGTGGAACTTCGTGGAGCATTTCCGACGTTTGGCTCCAAGGCTGGACTGGGCTGGGGCCGCCTTGAGGCGGCTCCTGCCCAATCTAGGGGGTCCAAACGCCTCCTGCCGGAGGCTCTACGCGGGGGTCGTGCGGTCCATGGCCCTTTACGGGGCACCGGTGTGGGCGCGTTCCCTTAGGCTGTGGCCAGCTCGTCGGTTGAACGCGTCCCAAAGGGTCATGGCCATTTGGCTGACCCGGGGATACCGCACGGTCTCCCGTGAGATGGCGAGCCTCCTTGCCGGATTACCGCCATGGGATCTGGAGGCGAAGGTCCTCGCGCACATCTGGGAGTGGCGCGAGGAGGTGAAGCGCCGGAGTGTAACTCCGCTGCCGCGAGAAATCGCGGCACAGCCGACAGAGCTCCGGCAAGATCTCATGGCGGCATGGAGAGTGCGATTGTCGCAACCCAGTGCTGGGCACGCCACAATAGCGGCGATAAGTCCCCTCTTTGAGGAGTGGCTAGAGAGGCGCCACGGCGTCCTCAACTTCCGCCTGACACAGGTCCTCACCGGACATGGCAGCTTCGGGAAGTTCCTGTGTAGGATTAGGCGGGAGGAAACGCCCGGGTGTCACCACTGTGCGGATCGCCCGGAGGACACGGTGGAGCATACGGTGGAGGTATGCCCTGCTTGGGCGGAGCACCGCCGTGTTCTCGCGGAGGCGATTGGCGGCAATGACCTCTCGCGTCCGGCCCTAGTCCAGGCCATGGTACGGAGCGAGAGGGCATGGGAAGCCGTCACCTCCTTCTGCGAAGCAGTAATGCTCGCGAAGGAGGAGGCGGAACGCGTGAGGGAAAGGCAAAGTTTGCGCCCTCACGCCCCAACCGCCGCCGTTGGAGACGCCCTGGGCGTCGGGAATCCCAGGCGGATTCCCAGCCACCATAGGCGCGGGCTTGCGGACGGCGAGCAACGGGCAGCTCGCCGTCCGATAAGGACCAGGCCCGGGTCGATGGCGCGTCGTGTTCCACGCGTGCCTCAAAGAGATGTCAGCACAATTAGCGGGGTCCGCTAGGACCGATGCCTGCCAGGGTTGCGGGAAAGTCCGAAAGGGATACCAGGACCTTGGCAACAGGCAAATGAGGAACACGGGTGGGTTTTAGTCAGTAAAAGTCTGACACGCCCTTCCGCTCCGCCCAGAGCGAGAGAAACCATTGGATGATTTCGCAACCTCAAAAAAAAAAAAAAGGTTTCATGTAACTTTGCTCACGGCAAAAACTAATGTCGCACCAATAAAAACGGTATTGGACCGATTCAGAGATCGTGTTAGCGTGGTTAAATAGTCATCCCAACAAATGGAAGACCTTCGTAGCAAGTTCAAATAAACGGTATCAACTCACTAGGTTTAATAGTAAAAATGGGTGTTCCACAAGGCTCGATTTTGGGTCCTTTCCTCTTTTTAGTATACATTAATGATCTACTCCATTTATTAAAAAATCAGCCACACATGGTGTTATTTGCTGATGATACTTCCTTAATTTTTAAGGTAGAGGAGAAGTGCATCAAATTTTCTTTGCCAAATGTCAAATGTAGGGATTGCGATATTGTATTGAATCAAGAGAAACTAGAGTTCGTCGATAAAACTGTTTTCCTGGGGAACACGCTCGACTCAAGGCTACAATGGGGTCCTCATTTAACATCTCTTGCAGGACGGCTAAGTTCAGCAGCATATGCTGTCACAAAAATCCGTCAATTTACTGATGTAGATACCGCGAGGCTAGTCTATTTTAGTTACTTTCATAGCATCATGTTTTACGGTATTTTACTATGGGGACGGGCTGCAGACATCGAGTCTATCTTTATTCTGCAGAAAAGAGCGATCAGAGCTATTTATAATCTCCGCAGGCGCGATTCTTTAAGGGAACTGTTTAAGAATATAAACATCATGACGGTACCTTGTCAATATATGTATGAAAACATCATGCACGTAAGAAAAAATTTACGTCTTTTTAGTAAAAGAGTTGATAGACATAATTATAGTACTAGAAATAGGGACCTATTAGTTCAACCAGGTTTCAGACTAGCTAAAGTAGACTCATCTTTCATGGGGTACTGTTTAAAATGTTACAATAAAATTCCTCCCCACATACTTCAACTGAATGAGTCGAAATTCAAAACTTGTATAAAACGCACACTATGCAGGCAGGCATATTATAAGTTGGGGGATTACATCTCTGATAAAAATGCTTGGCTTAATGCTGGTCCTGCTCCACAATCATAACTAACTAATTAACATTCGAAAATACTGTTGGAGCTGCTGAAGATCGGAAGACCATCTTGCATTGTATAAACTCAATCTCCTTTGAATTATACAATTCCATAGCACAGGTGTGAGTACTATGTACTATTGAGCTACCATTTACCGGGTAATTTGTCTTTCACTGACTTGAATGTGCCCTGGCGACTGGGAATGTCATGCTCACTGAAATATCTCGCTGATGGTGGCGCGTGTGTTGGATCATTTAGCTCCCTTCAAAATGGTTGAGCTGAATGGTGCTGATCCATGCGTCAAGTTCGTGAACGGGCGCCGTCAGTTGTGACTGGTCATCTCTTAGCTGCCATGGCTTATTTTAATTTTTGAATGGTTTTATGTAATAATTGCGGACGCTTTTAACGTGCTTTCTACATTGTTCTCACATATATAATTTCAACATAAATGATGTAACCCACATATTGTAACAATATTTTGATTTAAAAGAGTGTCCATGGAGTTTCTTGCCCGTTCTTCTCCATAGGTACCTACTACGCTTTGGAATGAGCAACTAGCTTCATATTTCTGACTGACCGACTCCTTGACAATTCAAAAGTGCCTGTGAATGGTTTAATTGAAATAAATGCTTTGAGTTTGAGTTGCAAATCGAGTGTCTGAAATTTTAATCATCAGTGAACCACAGCTATGGAATCATGTTCAGTCGAAAAGCAATCCTGCTGATTGCGCATCACGTGGTTTATATGGGTCAGAATTAGTAAATTTTAAGTTATGGGTAGAAGGTTTCTGATTGATAAAAATAATTTATTTGGCAAACGCAAGGCGGTATCAACAACTAATATAGAAGAAATAAAGGTACATGTAGTAACAGATGATAATTTTATTTGGAATAAATATTTATCACTTACCCAACTAGTCAGAATGGTAGCATATTTAAGACGTCCTTTAGAGTTGAGAAAACCAAAATCTGAAAGAAATAGTCATACATTTATAACTGCAGAAGAATTAAGATTAGCGTTAGAGACATGCATAAGGGTATCGTAGGTGGTTTTCTAAATAAAGCACGGATTTGTGAATCAATAACTAGTTTATTGAAATTGGTGTAAAACTGTTACACAAGATTAGAGAGTTTTTTACAAGAAGACGCCATTACAAAAAAAGGACAGAAACGCCATCAAACGGCAAAATATTGAATTACAGCCATTGCGTTCCATTACCAACATCCACCCCGGAACGCAATCCTATCTTAGTTACACAATACATATGTTTATCTACTGTTGTCCCTTTAGTTAAAATATCAGAAATATTTTCATTACCCTTAACATAACAAAACTTTAACTCTTCACTAATAACATGATCCTTAAGAAAATGATATCTAATGTCTATGTGTTTCGATCTGGGTAAGTAGCAGTCGTTGGCAGACAGCTTGATAGCACTCTGGTTATCACTGTATATGAGCAGCGTGCCAGAGCCGCGTCCGAGTTCGCCCTGCAGCTGCCGCAGCCAAAGCGCCTCCTGCGCCGCGCTCCCCATGGCCATGTACTCAGCCTCGGCAGTTGACAGAGCAATTGTCTGTTGTTTGCGAGAATACCATGATATTGCGCCTTCCTGAAACATAAAAACATAACCGGTGCACGATTTCCGGTCACGGATGTCACTCGCCCAGTCTGCATCACAATAACCTGTGATTTCTCTATTACCATTCTTGGTATATACAAGTTTGTAATTTTTCGTGCCTTGTACTCGTACGTACCTCATTACTCTTTTCACTGCAACCCAATGCTCAGATCTCGTTTCTTTGTTGAATCTACTTAGAGCATTCACAACAAATGAAATATCTGGTCTGGTTACTTGAGCAACAAATACAAGACTTCCAATAGCTTGTTGGTATGGGCAATCAAATGCTTTCAGCTCTGTATTTTCACAAAACTTCAGTCCAACTTCCACAGGTGTCTTGACAGTTTTGCATTCTGACATTTCGAATCTAGATAGTATCTCTTTAATATACTTTTCTTGATCTAGCATAATTGAATTTCTTGTTCTGGTTATATTAAGGCCCAGACATTGGCTTACCTTTCCTAGGTCTTTCATATTTAGCTTCTGTTGTAGTTTTTGTTTTATGTCATCTTTTATCTTTCTCTGAGAAGCAAATAATATAATGTCATCAACCCAGATGGCAATGTAAATTCCCATGTCAATATTAAAATAAACACATGGATCAGTTTTTGATTGCTGAATACCTATTTCCTTTAAACTTGTACTGAGTTTAATGTTCCATAATCGACTGGCTTGTTTTAGCCCATAAATCGATTTCTTTAAATGACATACTCCATCTCCATTTCTATACATTTCAGGCTGTATCATATAAATATCTGTGTCTATTGATCCTTGTAGAAAGGTTGAGACAGCATCCATTTGATCAATATAAAGGTCTTGCTGTGCAGCTAAAGCAAATAAATATCGAATGGAGGTCCATCTAACAACCGGAGAATACACTTCTTGGAAGTCCACATTCCTTTTTTGCGCATACCCTTTTATTACAAGTCTTGCTTTATATTGTATGACCTTTCCTTGTTGATTGGTTTTTCTTTTAAACACCCATTTGCTTGGTAATGCCTTTTTTCCAGAGGGGAGGTCCACCAGATTCCAAGTTTCATTTTTCATTAAGGAATTTATCTCTTCATCCATTGCTTGTTTCCATTCATTAGTATCTGTAGATGATAATGCCTCTTCTACTGTCTGAGGATCAGATAGATAGGTATAAAAACACAGCATACCCTTTTTTTCATTGCCAGCTCTATTACGAGGTCTCAGTGTGATGTTACGAGTTTCTATGTCCGGAATTGACTGTTTGTTGGGAGGATAGTATGTATCATCAAGGTCGTCAGCTGTGTCAGTCTCATACTCACTGCTAGTTTAATTGTCGGCTTCTTCCAAACAAGGCTTACATGTTGGCTGAGAAGTAATGTCTGACTCCTGTTGCTCACCTTCCGTTGTACTACAGTCTTTTGATGTTTCTAATTTTTTTAACTTCTCCTCACCAGTTGGTAGGACTGAAATAAGAAATTCATCACATAAACCATATTTCTCAAAAAATATGACATCTCTACTCTTTATTATCTGATGTGTCTTAGGATGCATAACACGGTATCCCTTTGTACTTTCACAATAACCTACAAAGATCATTTTATTGGATTTCTTATCCCACTTTTGTCTTCTCTCCTTAGGGATATGCACCATTGACTCTGAACCAAATATTCTCATATGAGACAGTTTTGGTTTGCGTCCTGTCCACATTTCATATGAGGTAACCCCTTCAAGGCCTTTGGTTGGTGATCTGTTCACAATATAAGCAGCTGTGGCAACGGCTTCAGCCCATACAGGTTTTTCTAGATTAGCATTAGACATCATGCATCTAGCCTTTTCAACAAGTGTCCTGTTCATTCTCTCTGCCAATCCGTTCTGCTGAGGGGTGTATGGAGTTGAAGTCTGATGTATGATTCCACAATTAACCAAGTATTTCTCAAAATTACTGTTACAGTATTCTGTTCCATTATCGGTTCTCAATGTTTTAATTTTAGTATTGTAGCTGCTACCTGCAAACATCGACACATCCGTCCGCCGCCACAGCGAAAGCTTCACTGACGGTTCGGCGGCGCTAGGAGATATTTATATGAGTGGCACGGCCCATAAGCATTGCGACGATGCGACACCACACGGATTGATGATGTACTAATATAATATTTACTACTGGTTTCTTATTGGCTAGTTCATAATAAGTAATGTTCGCAACATACGCAACCTATTTATAATTTTAGCTTTAAGTCTGTACATAATTTTAACATGATGATTACATTCAGTAACCTATCATCTGGAGTTTCACTTGGATACCTAGACAGCGCTACAGTATCAAGTTGATTCTCTACTCTTTTTTTTAAATCCTTAAATATTTCTAGAATACTCAACTTATCTTTTGTGAAATAAACATGTACCATTCTAGTGTAGTCATCCACGAAATTAACAAAATATCTCATACCTCCGTCAGATGTACTTTCCATGGGTCCACATAGATCTGAATGAATTAACTCCAACGGCTTTGTTGCTCTTGAACCAATATGTTTGAATGGTAGCCTTGTCTGCTTACCTTCAAAACAGCTTGAACAATGCATTTTAATTTGGTCATCTTGTTCTAGCACAACCCCCTCAGCACAATTTGGTAACTTCTGCAGATCTGAAACATTCAAATGTGCCATCCTAAGATGCCACAACCTTATATCAGTGAAATTAGTATTACTGGCAGCCAAATGAACAGTCTCTTCTTTTGATTGCATGTCCAGAGCATACAATTTATTATTTAATGTAGCTGAGCATATGAGTCTTCCATTTACATCATTGATACTGCATCCTTTCTCATTGAAGGCAACATTGTACCCATTTTTTGTGATAGTGCTGACTGATATTAAATTAGCTGCAAGTCCAGGCACATATAACACATTCTTCAACTGAATTTTGCCTCCTTGTGATATGTTTACATTTATTTCACCAGCACCCTTAACGGACAATGGCTCACTGTTAGCCACTGTAATAGTTTTCACTGATGGTTCACGGATATTGTACATCCATTCTTTGTTACTGCACATGTGCATGGATGCACCGGAATCAATATACCATTGCTTATTAATTTCACCAATAGTGACTGAAAAAGCTGCAGCAAAGCTTGAACTCCCTTGTTTGGAATGCTCTTTTTTCTTCTTTGAATCTTTACAATCTTTTGCAAAATGTCCATGACCATTGCAATTGTAACACCGGGGACCTTTAGTTATCTTAGTAGGCTTGGCTTGGTTCGGCTTGTGTTTTCCCTTTTTTGCATGTGAGTAAAGCGCACTATTCAAATCGGTAGCTTCTATTTCCTGTAACAGTTTGGTCTTAATTAAATCTGCGCTTATTGTGACCCCTGAGTTTTCGAGCCCCATAATCATGGGCTTATACTGATCTGGCAAACCGGCCAACATCAAGGTACCAAGCCATTCGTCATTTACATCAAAATTGATATTTCGTAACTTATGTGCAGCATTCATAATCCTACTCTCATAATCCTCTATACCACTGCTAGACTCAAGTGATGTATTTATCAATTCTTTAAGTAAACCTACTCTTCTGGTAAGTCCATTATCGTCAAATGCCTTACTTAAATTAGTCCATACCTCTTGTGCAGTTTTACAGTCCTGTATGTGTACATAGTTCTGAGAATTTATCAATAAAATCAGCTTGGTCTTAGCCAAAATGTCTTTCCCTGAGTCTACTGGTTTTCCTTCTATGGGTTCCACACAACTCCATAGACCCTCGTGTTCAAGGTATGTTTTCGCACTGAACTTCCACGTGGCAAAGTTGTCGCGACCATTCAATTTTTCCAGATTGAACATATTGTGCGAACTCATAACGGCCACGCGAACCACGCGTTTTCCGTAATAACCTTGAAAATGGCCGGCACAATTTCTTTCGGATAAACTTCGATATCACTGATATTACTTTATTTGCAACCACGCTCTGCTACCATGTAGGTGGTTTTCTAAATAAAGCACGGATTTGTGAATCAATAACTAGTTTATTGAAATTGGCGTAAAACTGTTACACAAGATAAGAGAGTTTTTTACAAGAAGACGCCATTACAAAAAAAGGACAGAAACGCCATCAAACGGCAAAATATTGAATTACAGCCATTGCGTTCCATTACCAACAGGTATGTCAAGGTCAAAGGTTCGATACCGTAGCTCTGGATTTGCAAAAAGAAAGGCCTAAAAGAAAGATGTTTAAGTCTTTAAATCTTTACCTTGATTCCGTAAAATCCTGAGGGTGGGCGGTAGATTGGAACGTTCCGATCTTGACATGGATCGTAAAAATCCAATGTTGATTCCAAGTGATACTTATTTTACCAATCTTCTAATTGCCGACGCACATCATAGGAATCTTCATGGCGGTCCTCAACTAATGCTTAACTACTTAAGCACGAATTATTTTATTCAGGGAGCTAAGCGGTTGGTTACTGCATACGTGCGAAAATGTGTAATTTGTTTGCGTTATGCAGCATCAACAAAACCTCAATTAATGGGGCAATTACCACCTGCACGGGTTACACCAAATAGGCCGTTTAGGAACAGTGGGGTTGATTATGCTGGTCCTATTCAGTTAAGGGCATCAAGGGGCAGGGGTCACCATGCGTATAAAGGATACATTTGTTTATTTGTCTGCATGGCAACTAAAGCGGTTCACATTGAGGTTGTAAGCGACCTAACAACAACGGGGTTTCTTGCCGCTTTTAAAAGGTTTGTGTCAAGACGCGGTCTATGCAAAGATATTTGGAGTGATAACGGTAGAAATTTTCAGGGTGCTTCTAAGGAATTAGACACATTACTTCGTTCGGAAAATTCTCGTATAGCTAAGGAAATTGCTGCGGCTTTAGCTACTGAGGGTACCATATGGCATTTTATCCCACCACATGCTCCGAACTTTGGTGGATTATGGGAGGCGGGAATAAAGTCATGCAAGAAACATTTAAACAGGGTAATAGGAAGCTCTACTTTAACTTTTGAAGAGATGTCCACCTTATTAAGCCAAGTAGAGGCATGTTTGAATTCACGTCCCTTGTGTAGACTGACCGATTCGAACACTTAACGCATTAACGCCAGAACATTTTCTTGTGGGCGAACCAATTGTAAATGCGCCTGATCATAACTATAAAGAAGCGAATATTTCTAGCTTGAAGAGGTGCATTTAGTCCAACAGATGACACAACATTTCTGGCATCGCTGGTCCGATGAATACTTGACCACACTACTCCATCGTTATAAATGGTCTAAACAAAATCCTGAACCAAACGTAGGGGACATAGTTTTAATTAAAAAGGACAACTTGCCTCCTTGTCGATGGCTTCTTGGCAGGGTGGTTGAAAAACACCCGGGTTTAGATAATCTTACCCGAGTGGTCACACTTCGCAGTAATGGTTCCATATTTAAAAGACCGACATCTAAACTGTGTGTCTTGCCTATTGCCTAAGAATGTTGTTAGTAGTTTAAGTGTATGTAATTGTTTATGTTAAGGTCAGATGTGAATGGCATATTATTGTAAGAGTAATTGAAAATGTTTGAAAAATGCAAAATATAAATAGCTGTGTAAAATGTAACATTGGAAGGACTAATGTTGCACAAAATGTCCTTGGTGGGCGGAATGTTTGGCCGCACAGAGACAATATCTGATGAATGAAGAGTTATTGATTGCTTGTTACTAGATGGCGTTGTACGATTTCGATCGATGTCCGAATTCCCGCCGAAAGTTTTTTTTTTGACATTGACAGCAATTTTACTGTTGTGCCGGTTAAAACTTGTAACTACATCAAGAAAATTAACGACTATAATACAGTTCAGTAAAAATCAAATAATGTTTTTCAATTTCAAACCCCGATATCTAATCCACTAAAGCGAGGGTTATTCAGACAGTATGACATTACTTGCGTGAAAAAGAAACTATGTATGGATAAAATGGGAAATCGAAATAAAAACGAATACTTTTATGATGTTTTTTATGCGGAGAATTTAAAGATTCGCATTACTAGATAAAATATTTATATTTTAAAACATGAATTATCAACATTAGAAACCTAGGTCACAGCCGAACAAATAGCGATACGGTATATGGTCATTCTCTTTTCTCCGTACGCTACCGTTACTATGGCTACGCTAAAACAATCATCGCTAGGTTACGGTTGCTAGACCTGCAATTGGTTGACTTTGGGTAGTCACTCTGATGTCAAGTTTGTAGTTCAGGCTCTCAGGTGGGACTGTGTGGATCGCCCGGAGGACACGGTGGAGCATACGGTTGAGGTGTGCCCTGCTTGGGCGGAGCACCGCCGTGTCCTCGCGGAGGCGATTGGCGGCGGTGACCTCTCGCGTCCGGCCCTGGTTCAGGCCATGGTACGGAGCGAGAGGGCATGGGAAGCCGTCACCTCCTTCTGCGAAGCAGTAATGCTCGCGAAGGAGGAGGCGGAACGCGTGAGGGAAAGGCAAAGTTTGCGCCCTCACGCCCCTAACCGCCGCCGTTGGAGACGCCCTGGGCGTCGGGAATCCCAGGCGGATTTCCGGCCACCATAGGCGCGGGCTTGCGGACGGCGAGCAACGGGCAGCTCGCCGTCCGATAAGGACCAGGCCCGGGTCGATGGCGCGTCGTGTTCCACGCGCGCCTCAAAGAGATGTCAGCAAAAATGACGGGGTCCAATAGGACCGATGCCTGCCAGGGTTGCGGGAAAGTCCGAAAGGGATACCGGGACCTTGGCAACAGGCAAATGAAGGAACACGGGTGGGTTTTAGTCAGTAAAAGTCTGACACGCCCTTCCGCTCCGCCCAGAGCGGGAGAAGTCATTGGATGATTTCCCACCCTCAAAAAAAAAAAAAAAAAAAAGGCTCTCAGGTGGGGCAACAGGTAAAGATATTGAATATAATTTTCTTCTTCTATATTATGAAGACATGACTTTCCGTGTCTGGATGTACGAGTATAACCGACTAAGCCCGATTTGCATTACAAGGCTAAAATACGAACAGTGCCAAGTGGCTCATCAATTAAAGTCCGTGACTGTACTTAACTATCTAAAAATTCTTAAATTGGTTCTAATGAAATTGGAACTTTTTCATGTGTCAATGTCATTGTGTTTGTAGTTCGAAACTATCTAAGATTCTATATTGAATTAGAAACGTGATATTATGGCGAATGGTGTAAGTGAGTGTAATGTTGCAGCTTGCTGTCTTCGTGCAGCTCGTTCCGCGAGTCGCAGTACGCGGCCGACGAGCACGGCGCCGACGACCAGCTGGCGGCGCTCAACGGTCAGTCGCACACCCCCATACATCCCCACTGCCATATTAACCATCCAAGAACAGACTTGAACAAATTAGATTTCGTGGTGAGGTTCTCTTTTCGTATTTATGACTTCGCGTGGCAGTCCAGCGCAGGCGTTCAGCCAGTAGTCAGTACAGTCGCCGCTACTCGCGCACGTGTGTGCCTATTGCTCCCCGGTCCACCGGCACACGGCACACGTCACTCGAGTGCTCGTGCATGACTGTTGACGCCAGAGGCCCTAGTGTGAGTTTCTTGTAACTATCTCATCTTCATGCATCGACCGCGTTCGGCGCTCCGATTGGCCCTTCACTAGCCTTCACTGGTGAAGGGCCAATCGGAGCGCCGAACGCGGTCGATGCGTAAAGTCAAGATGGTTAAAATAAGCTCACACTAGGGCCGCTGGAGTGCCACACTACTCACACGGGGCTCTATTTGTATTAAATAACAATCACATAATAATGTTGTGTAATTATATGCATCAGTTTAAACTAGCGTTTTCTGTTTGTTATCCGTTCGCTCAGGTGTATAGCGATAGGTTCTCACCCGTTGTAAGTATACGACGCGTTTTGGATTGACAGTGTATCCATCATACTTTCCAATATATGACTGACCGACTCCTTGACAATTCAAAAGTGCCTGTAAATGATTTAATTGAAATAATTGCTTTGAGTTTGATACTGGATGCTGGACTCAATTGATGGTTGCTTTGCAGCTTTGGTCAAATATCGATATAAGGTTCGTGCAAACAAGCGCGACTTTAACAAAAAAAATCGGACAATACTTCAGTAGAACAATTACCGGAGTCCCGTCTCGCGTTATGTCGCGCTAGGCTGCACGAGCTTTCGTAGCCTCTGATTTCTAGCGCTGGATTGAAATATCAATGAGCCTTAGTGCTCACCCCGGAAAGCGACGTCGCTGCTATAATAATTGTAGAATGTAGATGGCAGTAGTCCGGGGCGGGCGCGTGGCATTTAGTCAGCGAACGTTGGAAGCTTGGAATATGTTTTTTTCATCCTAATGTATTTAGTTGTCTAGCACTCTATTTTATTACATGTAGCTGATATAAGTTGTTATATGACGAAGTATCGCCAAGCGCGGGGCGGAATGCATAGGTGCATCCACTCCTGCGCACGAACCGTGCAAACGACGCATCTCGAACGGTTATGGACGCATCACACTCTGTGCGCGTAGCATTAATTTGTGTAAATTGTTAGTGCTTCGTGGACTGATTTAGTTCAGACGCGTTCGCGACCACTTCGTGAAACCACGAATATTGTCCTTAAGTTCATATAAGTGCCAAATGTCATGATTTCATTAAAAATTCATTCAATGTACTTACATGAACTTAGAGAGTTGTATTGCTGATTCTAATGTTTATAATTCTGTGAATCCATATTTATTACGGCCGCGAATCATTAGATCAACATACAACTTGATACTGACCTGCAAATTGCAAAAAACGTGAGAAAAATTGAATTTCGCGGGCTACCCTGAAGCTTTCGCCTTTAGCGACTTTTTACACCCGTTATACAACATTAGTTTTTGTTTACGCTAAACCTGAAAAGGGTTCATTGTATAATTATTTTGAAAAAAGAAAACTATGGGACCAAACTTGAAATCGCGAAAACAAAATTCACCGACTTCAAAAAAAACAAAACAAAAAAGGACTACTGTACTAAAACCAAACGACAAAAGTACTTCTTTAATAACAGAGAAAAATAAAAAAATTACTTTAATTTCGGAAGTCGGTGTCTTTGCTTTTAATTTTAGTTTTTGGCCACCGACTTCCGAAACTAAAGTTATTTTTTAATTTTTTAATTTTTCTCTATTATTAAAGAAGTACTTTTGTCGTTTGGTTTTAGTACAGTAGTCCTTTTTGTTTTGTTTTTTTTGAAGTCGGTGAATTTTTTTTTTTAAAGTTTTATTATTTTTCCATTTTTTGTGTATTTTGATTTTTGTAATCACCATAGGTAGACCAACTAAAGGAGCCACCCGCATGAAGAAAAACAGAATTAAAGAGACTAATACTGCTGAAAAAGAACGCCTATTTAAGAATCGCAAACGGAGTGCTATGTCCGGTTCCCAAGAATCACCGTTAGCTCTTCATGCTAGGTTATCTCAGATGAGAAATTATATGCATTCTCATTTGTCGCAGGAGTCGCCAAATGATAAGATCTGCCGACTCAATCTTATTCAAAAACGATTAAGTGGCGAGTCGTCTGAACAGCGCAAGTATCGTTTAGATGTTATACGAAACCGGCTGGCTAATGACACTTCCGTGCCTTCTCAAGAATATAAGGGTGAACACTATACATTTGCTTACACTGTATAGTTCCCCTCATCATCATATTATAAGGTGACCATAATCAGATCTGTAATGTCACTTACAACCTATATGGTTGCAAAGTTCTTATCAATATAAATGAATTAAGTCCAAACACAAGGTAATTACTGTGAACCGTTGAGGAGTTCCGTTAATCGTCCTTCGTCTTCATCATCAGACCCTTAACGACAGTCACAACCCATCCAAGTGTAAGGTTCTTATCAATACAAATTAATCAAGTCCAAACACAAGATATCTGCTGTAAACCATTGAGGAGTTCCCTTGACTGTCTTTCGGCTCCATCATCAGATCGACTCCAGACCTTCATAAAATGGTAGTGCTGTAAAATGATGAAAGTTTGTATGAAACTTTGTCAATTTTAAACCGATCGGGCTGAGACTTTGCATGCATAAAGCTACTATGACGTAGGCATCCCCTTTTTTTTTTTTTTTTGAGGTTGGGAAATCATCCAATGACTTCTCCCGCTCTGGGCGGAGCGGAAGGGCGTGTCAGACTTTTACTGACTAAAACCCACCCGTGTTCCTTCATTTGCCTGTTGCCAAGGTCCCGGTATCCCTTTCGGACTTTCCCGCAACCCTGGCAGGCATCGGTCCTAGCGGACCCCGTCAATTTTGCTGACATCTCTTTGAGGCGCGCGTGGAACACGACGCGCCATCGACCCGGGCCTGGTCCTTATCGTACGGCGAGCTGCCCGTTGCTCGCCGTCCGCAAGCCCGCGCCTATGGTGGCCGGGAATCCGCCTGGGATTCCCGACGCCCAGGGCGTCTCCAACGGCGGCGGTTAGGGGCGTGAGGGCACAAACTTTGCCTTTCCCTCACGCGTTCCGCCTCCTCCTTCGCGAGCATTACTGCTTCGCAGAAGGAGGTGACGGCTTCCCATGCCCTCTCGCTCCGTACCATGGCCTGGACCAGGGCCGGACGCGAGAGGTCACCGCCGCCAATCGCCTCCGCGAGGACACGGCGGTGCTCCGCCCAAGCATACCTCAACCGTATGCTCCACCGTGTCCTCCGGGCGATCCGCACAGTGGTGACACCCGGGCGTTTCCTCCCGCCTAATCCTACACAGGAACCTCCCGAAGCTGCCATGTCCGGTGAGGACCTGTGTCAGGCGGAAGGTGAGGACGCCGTGGCGCCTCTCTAGCCACTCTTCAAAGAGGGGACTTATCGCCGCTATTGTGGCGTGCCCAACGTAGGCATCCCCTAAGAAAGGATTTTGAGATGCAGGCTATATAAGATTAGTAACTTTTCAGTTTAAAATATACGAATTTCTATATGCTAGCGCCATCTACACTGAGTTATTTTGGAGAGAACTTTGAATTAACCATTTTTGTGCATAGTGCATAGATAATATATCTAGCGGATTATATTTGACGACTAGCTTTTGCCCGCGGCTTCGCTCGCGTTAAGAAGTATTATTATTAATTAGGTATAGTTTTTGGGGCTTTACTTTTGTTCAGTGTGTGTAAAAAATTAGGATTATTTTTTTAATTTTTGGGCTGTGCGTTGATAGATCACTGTGTCAGTCAGTCAGTCACCTTTGAGTTACATAAATATTTAGATTTTGGCTGTTCTTTTCGTTTGAGGGCGAAGAAAACGTCTATACTTCGATTGATACTGTGGTTAATACAGATGACGCTACTAATTTCCCTGTAGAATTTTTTAATTCATTGAAACCGCCAGATTTTCCTTATCATAAGCTTATTCTGCGTGTGGGCGATTCAATTATGTTGTTGCAAATTTTAAAACCACCGAAACTTTGTAACGGTACGAGACTGCAAGTGAAAGCGTTACATCGCAATAAAGTGGAAGCCACTATATTAACTGGGTGTGCGAAACGGGAAACTGTATACCACGAATCCCATTAATACCTAATGATATCCCGTTCGAATTTAAACGATTACAGTTTCCCCTAAAAGTCTGCTTTGCCATTACAATAAACAAGTCTCAGGGGCAAACTCTCAAATTTGCGGCTATTGACTTGAGAGAACATTGCTTCTCTCATGGACAGTTTTATGTTGCTTGCTCACGAGTAAGTTCACCCAATAGCTTGATAGTTTTAGCGCCTAATGACAGATTAGTTAAGAATATTGTGTACAAAGAAGTTTTGTAGGCCCTAATTTTTTACACACGCTAAACAAAAGTAAAGCTGCAAAAACTATACCTAATTAATAATAATACTTCTTAACGCGAGCGAAGCCGCTGGCAATAATATTATAAATGCGAAAGTAACTCTGTTTGTCTGTCTGTCTGTCTGTCGCGCTTTTACGTAAAACTACTGAACCGATTTAAATGATATTTGGTACACAGATAGTCTAGAGCCTGAGAAAGGACATAGGATACTTTTTATCGACATACCACGCGGGCGAAGCCGCGGGCGGACGCTAGTAATTATATAAATTCGAATGTAATAATTATTATAAATTTGAAAGTAATAATTATTATAAATTCGAAAGTAATACATAATTATTATAAATTTGAAAGTAATAATTATTATAAATTCCGAAGTAATAATTATTATAAATTGGAAAGTAACTCTGTCTGTCTGTATGTTACTTTTCACGCCTAAACCACTGGATGGATTTCGACAAAGGCAAGGAGATAGATGGCATCCTGGGGAAGGATAAAACGTACTTTATTCGACATACCACGCGGGCGAAGCCGCGGGAGGAAGCTAGTTGTGTATATACGTACTACTGCTGTGATTTTTTTCACATGTCCAAAAACAACCATTTATCTGTCAGGGGGGACGACACTCGTCTATCAAAAATTGACACTTTAAAGCTTAATATTGCGCAAATCCTAAATCGAAAAATGGTTTTCACAGTCATACTTTGGAACAGACTTTCCAGCGAGGTTTACTAAAGCATAAAATATATTGTCATAATTTACATAGGCATAACGAAATTCAGCATAATGATCATCACGCATAATATTATCCTTATGTGTAAAACAAAGTCCTTCGCCGCGTCTGTCTGTCGTCCTGTACGCGATAAACTCAAAACTACTGCACCGATTTTCATGCTGTTTTCACCAATGGATAGAGTGATTCTCGAGTAACGTTTTAGTATATAATAACCAACATCTACGCGAGCGAAGTCGCGGGCATCAGCTAGTTAGGTATAAATGTTTTGCCTTTGTTTATTGCCATAAATACTGTTGGCATAATAATAATGATGCATAATTTTATATAACACTAGCTATGCCCCGCGGTATCACCCGCGTAGGTCTCGATCCCGTGGGAATATAGAGATAAAACGTATCCTATGTCCTATTCCAGGTCATGGTCTACCCGTGTGCCCATCGTCTCCTCTCTAGAGTAGGGAAAGTCGCGGCGACGCGGCGCCGGCGTCGAACGGTTCGCGTATTGCATTTCGTGATAACTTCGAAATTAAATGTCCGATTTGAATGAATTAAAAAGTATTTTACTGCTACATAAATACCCTTGATGTTAAAACTATTTATTTGAATAAGAATTAATATTATGTTGATAAAAACTGTTTTGTAAATAATGCAATAATTTCGAACAAATTTGATTACCACAAAAAAAGGTCATAGTGAGTCAATCTTAAATGATAGACATATGCTGTCGCGGACTTTTGTTTAGATCTTTTAAAGAGAAACAATTCCATCATACATAATATTTGCGTAACTTAAACCGTTTACGCAGCGCACGTAACGGAAGCTCTCAAAAAGGAATAATTTTTCCCGTTTTTGCAATATTTTTCATTTATGCTCCGCTCCTATTGGTCGTAGCGTGATGTTATATAGCCTATAACCTTCCTCGATAAATGGACTATCCAACACAAAAATATTTTTTTAATTCCTACCAGTAGTTCCTGAGATTAGTGCGTTCAAACAAACAAACAAACAAACTCTTCAGCTTTATAATATTAGTATAGATCTCGTAATGTTAAAAACGCATACTGATACGTACACATAATGTTCTTTGGAATAAAAATAATAAACCCTAAATCTTCTTATATCTACAACGTGTAACTTTAAATGCGCAAAACCTCGGACACCCCAACAGATTTTTAATTCAATTTACCTATTTCGGAAAGAAAAAATTTATTAAAAAATTGTAATGGTATTTGCATTGAAATAAAAGCTATTATTATCCTGCGTATGAGAAAATTTAATCGGTCGACAACAATTTGTCAAGCCGTCACATGCGCATGTGATGGCTTGACGTATTAATAAATAGATAAGTACGGCAACGGTTTTTAATGAAGATTTTTTGAAAAATGTGGCCTTTTCAAAAGTGGTTTAATTGATTCTGCTCGTTATTCTGATCAAACCATTTTCAGGTTTTGCGCATTTAACGTTAAACGTTGTATATATATGTACTAGCTGCCCGCCCCGGCTTCACACGGGTAGCACTAAGTACTTATCTACGGCGCACCTACCTACCCTACCTACCTACCTACCCTACCTACCTACCCTACCTACCTACCTACCCTACCTACCTACCTACCCTACCTACCTACCTACCCTACCTACCTACCTACCCTACCTACCTACCCTACCTACCTACCCTACCTACCTACCCTACCTACCTACCCTACCTACCTACCCTACCTACCTACCCTACCTACCTACCCTACCTACCTACCCTACCTACCTACCCTACCTACCTACCCTACCTACCTACCCTACCTACCTACCCTACCTACCTACCCTACCTACCTTACCTACCTACGCTACCTACCTACCCTACCTACCTACCTACCTACCTACCTACCCTACCTACCTACCCTACCTACCTACCTACCTATCCTACCTACCTACCTATCTACCTAACCTACCTTACTTACCCTACCTACCCTACCTACCCTACCCTACCTACCTACCTACCCTACTGGGAATGGGATAAAACGTATCCTGTGTCCGTCTCTTGGTTCTAAGCTACCTCCCCACAAATTTTCAGCCAAATCGGTTCAGTAGTTTCGGAGCCTATTCAATGCAAACAAACAAACAATCAAATCTTTCCTCTTTATAATATTAATAATAATATAGATATAATGTACATAAAACAAAGTCGGGTTTGTTACAACACTTATAAATCGAGAACTGCTGGACCGATTTTGATGATATTTGATTGGTTGGATTTATTTGCCTCCGCCCCGAATAGCAGAATAATTATTAAAAAATCGGAAAAATTCACAAAAACAAAAAACATTTTTTCATACATTCTGTATGGAATGGCTTTTTTGATGATATCTCGGTAGATAGGTAGGTATGTAGGTAGTGCTTCCAAAATTACGGATTTGCTAATTACGTAACTAGTTACGCATTTTGATGCTTCAATTACGTAACTACGTAATTACGTACTTAACTGTTTTGATTTTTTAAAGCACGATAAATTCTGGGCTTATTACGTATTTTAGAAGTAAAAAATCAAACAACTTCAAATGAAAAAAATTATAATATTAAGGAATTAAAAGTAAATTACAGATTAAAATGATAATTTTAAAATTAAACTCAAAATCAAAATCAAATCAAAAACTCAATCAACAATTCAAACAAAACATGTACCACGCACAAATGGTTTAAAAGTAAGAAACAATATAAAATATGGTTATTTTTCCAATCTTTGTTCTTGATAATATGATCTCATAAATGATAACGAATGCAATGTTCTGTCACCAAGGGAACTTCTTAGTATAGAACAAAGATAGCCGGCAGAAGAAAATGCCCGTTCTGCTTCAACACTAGTAGGCATTATACATAGTAAATAATTATAAGCTGCTGTTAGGAAAACTTCACGACCGCCGCCAGTGCTATCGTAGATACACATTTCAACTCTGATGATGGATTCAAGATCTGTGTTTACTCCAGATTTGTTTACTGTAGACATAGTTTTCTGTATTTCTTTTTCTAGTTGCTGTGCAACAGTCAACTCGTCGCCACAACCATCATTAGCATCATTGTCATCTGCTTCGGAATCTAAACTCATTTGTGTACTTGTAGGCGGTGTAAATTTGAGCCTTTCTAATAAGTTTGCAACATATGTTCTAATATAATCCGACGTCGGTTTTGTAAAAGTTTCTGTTTCTTCGGTTTTATAATATTCTTCATTATTATGCAAATACTGCAAGACACCAGACACATTTGTTCGCCTTTCTTTTATTCTTTTTCTAAGGGATACAGCAAGCTTGTCACTGAGCCCATTGGACTGAGCATCAAGCTTATTTAACATAAACTGAAGCGCAGCATCTGCTGCTAACAAATTCGAGTCACGGCGACACAATGCCATCACTGTAGTTTTTATTATATCTAAACTATGATGAATGTTATGTAGATCTTGTATTTCTGTGTCTGTGAAACTTATATTTGATTTTAAGTCTAATAAAGCCTTAAATAAACTTGATTTCAATTTCAGAAATCGTCCAACCATATCTGATAAGCTGTTCCATCGCGTTTTGCAGTCTAGTATAAGATCGAGGCTTTTACCATGCTCTTGTAAAGAATATTTTTGCAACAAATCGGTCTTCAGTGGTGATTTTTTGAATGATTTAACAAGTTTTCTTACTTTTACTATAATATCTTTGTACAGAAACTCTGGTTCTAGAACTCTAGGTACTTCTATGAAAAGTCCGCCATCGTTTTCTTCAATTTCTTCAGTGTTAGTATCTGAAGCTTCATCTTCTAGTTCTGGTTCAGTAGTTGTACTTTTCCGTGTCTTATATAATACGTCCAGCACTGCAAGTTGTATTCCGTGAGCAAAACACAACTGATGGTGACCATCAAAATTTTTGCCCATTTTAACCATAACACTGGCTCCGTCCGTTGTGAATGCAATTATATCTTCAAGTTTCAAATAAAAGTCATTTAGATGATTTTCTAACAGTACAGTTCCAACGTGAGCTGGCATTGAACCCTTTATCCTTACTAGTCCTAAATTTTTATATTTAGCTGGTTCTAGGTCTTTATTATGAATATTTATATTCATATACCTCCGGTTCCGGGTAGAGGTCCATTCATCGAACGTTATAGTAAACCGTTTTTTTTGGGACTTCATATCTTTAAACTGATTTATTAATTGTTTTTTTATGGCACAACTCTGTTCCAGGACAATTTTGGTAATAGTTGAAGGAGATTTCGGTAGATCATAGCCAGATTTTTTGAAAACATACCTTAGATCTTCAGAAGTACAAAATTTGCTTAATGGGATGCCATCCAATGCTGCCATTCTAGTCACTATAACGTCCAAGGAATACTCAGTGGAAAAGTAATCCGTTAGTTTAGTTTTCTTCGATGGAGGTTCTAAACTTTTTCTTGCTTGAAAGCACGATGAAGTACTTGCCCTTTGCGCATCTTGCTCTTGTGACATCTCGCCAATATGTTTAGCACGCATATGTGTATGTAGTGCTCCAGTAGCACCACCTGGAGTCTTCAAAATTTTTTGACAATGTTTACATTGGACACTTTGCCCATTTTCAGCCCTCAAAAAGTGTTCCCATATAGCTGATTGTGTGCGTTTGTTCAAAAACTCCTTATAAATAGTCTTCTTTACTGCAGACCTAAAACAATATATAAATATTTCATAATTTAATAGTTAGGTAATACATATAAATAGCATCTATAGTTAGGCACTACACTTAAAACGGGATACATTTACATACGTACCGTGAACTCATAATCAATGTCTATTTGCACAGACATCTAACAAGCAACAATAAAATAAAATCGCACATATTTTTTTTTTTTTTTAAACGTCGCACCACACTAGGAATTACTGCTGTATCGTGGGTGCACTCACAATCATGTAAACTAACATACACAAGACACCCAGACCCGGAACACCTATCTGTAGGTCATACAAATATTTGTTCCGTACGGGAATCGAACCCGTGACCCGCAGCGCAGCAGCCAATCACTCAACTACTGCGCCAACCGTGCCGTCAACAATATAAAATCAACTACTAAATTATATGTATAAACTCTCACACAATACCCTAGAAACAAAGTAAGTAGACAAGTAAAGTAATGTTAAAATAGGTACTTACATTTTCGTTGAAGTGTCTCTACTCGTGTATGGTGATATCTACTTAGAAACTTGTAATGAAAAGCTTCTGAAAACCAAGCGTCAAACTTTGCGGCACATACACAAAATCACAAAAGTCAATAAAATAAGCTTAGACCAGGCAGGACAGTATCTCGCAGGTGTACGTAAGACGACTGAGTACCGAGTATTGAGATTGTTTCTAAATTCACGAAAGTAAAGAAAAATGTAGGGAGTTCCCTTAGCTTGCTCAATCCACAATATTAAACTTTATTATCTACGAGGTAGATCAAATACTTGCGAAACACTTATAAACTTTGATTGTGTTACGTACCGAACTATCCACAACCAACGGGGATTCCCTTCGTTACCCGATTGGTCAACAATGAACTCTATTCTGTACGACTAAGAAATTAAATCTTGCGGACTCAAATTGGAAGTTATAAAATAAACCCCGGGAATTCGGGGGATACCCACAGAAAGGGTTTTGGTGTTGTCATAATGTAAGTCGTAGGTTAACTAAATTAAGGTAAATTGTAAATACACAGATAAACCCATGCCTTTTTCCCATGGAGTAGGCAGAAACTATAGAACTAAATAAATGGGTACCTAAATTAATTAATATTATCCTATAGTTACGTTATTACGGACTGCAGCTCTTCAGTTACGTATTTGTGAGATTTCTAAAATCTGTCCGTAATTACGTAATTGCGTAATTACGTAATGGAAGCCCTATATGTAGGTATGTATGTAGGTATGTATGTAGGTAGGTAGGTAGGTAGTTAGGTATGTGTGTAGGGAGGTAGGGAGGTAGGTAGGTAGGGTAGGTATGTAGAGTAAGTAGGTACCTACCTACTTACTCTACATACCTACCTAGGTAGGTAGATGTAGGTGATGGTTTATTGAAAGGAAAATAAGAACATAAGTCACACAAGAACATCAATTAAATCTTTTAATTACTCACAGATCGAATACAGTTTGCATTAGACCTCATTTACGGACACGCGGGGCGTCGAGCGTGGCGTTGGGCGGCGCGGCCCGAACTGAATTCAAACAATGGCGTTGTATGAGTGCGTTTACGGAGAAGCGATTTTACACGCGTTTGCTAAAAATGGAGCGTTTTTTGCGGCGGGGCCCGCGGATGTCACCGCCGCGTCACACGCGGCGTTTAACGCGGCGGCGCACGCACAGGTGCCCGCGGTGGAACCTTCTGCCAGTCTTATTTGAAAATCGCACAACGCAGACGTAGTCACCGTCGCAATGGAGTACGATATGATCGACTTTTTTTAGAAGAAAATTATATGTAAAAAATTGATAACCTCCTCTTTTTAGAAGTCGGTTAAAGTACCCCGCGTGCGCTGCAGCGTTGCCCGCCTCGTTGCCCGCCGCGTTCATCGATACACGCTTGACGTTTCGTGGCGGGCGCAGCGGCGGGTACCGCCGCTCTTCCCGCCTCGCATCTCTATGAACAACATCGTATATTGCCATATGTTTGTGTTCACGCATGCGATGATAAGTGCCGCTTCACGCGCCGCCGCTCCGTAAACATAAAAAATGTCCGACGCGCCGCCAAACGCCACGCTGCACGCGCCGCGCCACGCCCAGCGTCTCCGTAAATGAGGCCTTAGAACACGGCTAAGCTAAAAAGGAACGAATTGACAAGTGTCTATGTCAGCAAACACAAGCAGTACCACAGACATGACATGTCCCCGGGGATACCGCACGGTCTCCCGTGAGGCGGCGAGCCTCCTTGCCGGATTACCGCCATGGGATCTGGAGGCGAAAGTTCTCGTGCACATTTGAGAGTGGCGCGAGGAGGTGAAGCGCTGGGGCGTAACTCCGCTGCCGCGACAAATCGCGGCACAGCGGACAGAGCTCCGGCAGGATCTCATGGCGGCATGGAGAGTGCGATTGTCGCAACCCAGTGCTAGGCACGCCACAATTGCGGCGATAACTCTCCTTTTTTAGGACTGGCTAGAGAGGTGCCACGGCGTCCTCACCTTTCGCCTGACACAGGTCCTCATCGGACATGGCAGCTTCGGGAGGTTCCTGTGTAGGATTAGGTGGGAGGAAACGCCCGGGTGTCACCACTGTGTGGATCGCCTGGAGGACATGGTGGAGCATACGGTGGAGGTATGCTTAGGCAGACCACCGCCGTGTCCTCGCGGAGGCGATTGGCGGCAATGACCTCTCGCGTCCGGCCCTGGTCCAGGCTATGGTACGGAGCGAGAGGGCATGGGAAGCCGTCACCTCCTTCTGCGAAGCAGTAATGCTCGCGAAAGAGGAGGCGGAACGCGTGAGGGAGAGGCAAAGTTTGCACCCTCACGCCCCTAACCGCCGCTGCTGGAGACGCCCTGGGCGTCCGGAATCCCAGACGGATTCTCGGCCACCATAGACGTGGGCTTGTGGACGGCGATCAATGGGTAGCTCGCCGTCCGATAAGGACCAGGCCCGGGTCGATGGCGCGTCGTTTTCCACGCGCGCTTCAAAGAGATGTCAGCACAATTGGCGGGGTCCGCTAGGACCGATGCCTTCCAGGGTTGCGGGAAAGTCCGAAAGGTATGCAAAGTGTGCGGTTACGCTTGTGAGGTGTGTGGGGGTAGATTTACTCAAGAAAAATGACTTCAAACAATAAATTAAAAAACTTTAAAACACAGAATGCTAGTGAAACTAGATAAAATCATTGTAAGATAACTATAATATTCATGAATTATGTTTAAACAAATATTTAAGCCCTAGATCTGAAGATATCAGCATTCCAATAAAAAGACGTGAGATAGTGATGACGGCTGTGCTATGGCGGTGATTTATCTATGAATGGTGATGATTTCGTGTGTATGGTGATGACTCTTTTCAAAAGATTAAAAACGAAAAAAATTAAGGAAATCACCTTTTTTTAATGATTTAATCAACACTCTGAATTATAATAAGTGATCAAACGAACTTACCTGTTGTGAAGTTCGATCATTATTATACGAAGGGCTTCGTTCGAAGATATAAAATTTACATTGCAGCTTCCTCGCGCCAGTCGACAACCAATCGCATATTTAGAGCTGAAAGCAAAAACTAAACGCATATGTGTAGCTATTCCGCTCTATACGTCATCTGTCATTATTTTAGAGTAAGAGAATCTCAATTTTTCTGGGGTAGGGTAGGGAGGGTCCCTTATATCTTCGAACGAAGCCCTTCGTATAATAATGATCGAACTTCACAACAGGTAAGTTCGTTTGATCACTTATTATACTTTAGGCTTCGTTCTCGATATAAAATTTACATTGCAGATGTTCAGAGTATATGTGGAGAATTGAGGTTCCAAAGATGAAATTATAAATAAATAGTATTCCAATACCAAATAAAATCTTTTAGTTTAAGACACAAATGACTTAGGTAATAAAATGGCAATGCCTAATAGATAAACAGTCTCATTCATCTCAATATAGGACATAATGTCCAATTTCTAAACAAGTTTAAATCAAATTACCCTTATAAACAATTATTCATCTGATTATTTAACTTCTTGTCTAATTTAGTTTCATACTTATTATGCCACGTAATAAATAACGGTAACATTCCTAATCCTTAATCAAGTATTTTGTTCAGCATTAAGCACAGCATGAGCAAATTCACTTGAATTATTGACAATATTGGCCTAATAAAAATCTAGCAAAAGATGGAAGAGCTATTTGTCCAGCCTGCCGGCCGTATGCCATAGTATATCTAATGATACTCCCTTAGCGTTAGTAGTGGATGTCAAGGCATGTCCAGTACAATGTCCAGAAAAAAAAAAAACTAGTAAGTATGTATACTGCAAACAGATACTATTTTTTATCCATTTACGATGGTAGAGGCAGGAACTAGTTTGCTGGTGGCTTATTGAAAAGTATTATGTAAGTACTATTTCCCGTAATGCTCTGAGTAGGTACAGTAAATTCTTTCATGTAATGTACTAGCTGTACTTCGGACTTTTTAAAGAAAGGTAAAAGAGAGGTTCAGTCAGTTGGCTGCAACCGGGACCAAATAGCCTCTGTAATAGAAATGTGTACACCTGTTTGATTTATTGTGTTGTTAGGTAGGTATTTTAATAAGAGATAAAGTCTGTGCTCTTTGGTCTGCACTTAGTGTTAATAAAATTACCCATACATGTTTTCAAATTTCTTAAGAATCATTTGGAGTCAAGTTTTTTTTTTTTTACAAATTCAAAACTTTACTTGGGGTTCCAACCAGTTTGATACTGGGATCAATGTAGTTTTTATATAAACCTAGCCTGGGACCAATGTAGCCTGTTGATGCGGTCATCACCCCCATTTTTGAGTTTATTATTACAGCAAGAGCTGGATATGTAAATTTAAAGACCCATAAATACCCTTAATTTAATTGTTTGGTACATAATATTTGGTAGGTATAGATGGTGTGAATGGATCTATAAGTACTTTGATTTTGGCAAAAGACCCACCATATTCTATAGGTAAAATTGTATTGTTTCAAGTTATTATTTGAAAGTGAATTTGACATAACATCTATTGCTGATGGGGGGATGGCTCGTCTTAGCCATGCCTTCCTGATAATATCCCGACCATTAGTGTAAGGTGGAGATGTAGAGGTGATTCTTTCAGGCTTATGACGGCCAGTAAGGCATAACCCTGCCTTTCGTTTTATCATTCTTAATTTTTTGAAAACATCTGATAGACTAAATGGGAATAAAGAAGACGTAACATAGTAGTTCGTCCAAGACATTGTAAAAACGTCTATATTCGATGCATCTGGGCCGGTTACCAGAAAATGTTGAGATTAACATTTTTCATTAATTATTGAAGCAAAAAGTCAATATCAGGTTGACCAAACTGAGTTACAATGTACTGGAATGTGGAGGTATTTCGTTCCCACTTTATGTCAGCATTGGCTGTATCTATGTGATTCTTTATCTGCTTCATTGTTATCCCTCGATTTTTATGTAAGAAGCAAATAGCCAAAATTTTTGTATCTTCACACCACTGCCATACCTAATAATCGTTTATATATGCTTCTGGCAAAGTTATATAAATGTGAGTACTGAATACCTCCCATTTGGTTAATATATGATATGGCAGTCTTATTATTAACGTGTAACAATATAAATGTTGTTTGTTTACCAATCATTTTTAAAGGCTAAAAATAATGTCGAGTAATTCTAGATAATTTATGTGATAGGCACTCATAATTTTCAGTCTCTTTCCAGAACCCATGAACCCTATTATCATTACAAACAGTCCCCCCCCCACTTCTTGATGCAACAGTAAATATTTCGAAATCATATTTTAAGTATGCTATACTTTTTGTGTAAACTATTGATATTATCAGCCCACCGCTGTAGGTCTAGTTTAATATCTGGGTGAATGATAATCTTTATACCATAATTGCCTTTACTTTAAATTAAACCATAAATACTTTTCCATGGACCTAAAAATTTACATGAGTCATGATGGTCTAATTAAACTTTTTTCATTTTGTAATTAATCCAAGACATTTGAACATAGTAATTGTTCATTGTTCAAACATGTTTTATAATCAGAACCAATACACAAGTGGTCATCAAAATATTGAGCTGACTTGTGATTTTTAGATTTTAAATTATGTTACCACCACTCTCATGATCTTAGAGAACGCATAAGGCGCAAAACATAAGACATATGGGAATGCATTAAGTTTGTATAATAAAAGTGTATCATACTGAAACCCTTAATGTTTCCTGCGAGCTGGATTAATATTTACCAATAAATAGAATTCTTTTAAATCAATAAATTCTCCTGGAGAAATTAGGGCTACTGCAATTCTGTGATCTTTCATAATAAAATGGCATGTGTTAACAAGTTGTTTTGTTTAAGAGGCTTAATTTTTCGAATAAATCTTATGCTAACTTTCGGTTTTGAAATTAAAACCACTTAAGGTATGAATTGGCCTTTACATGGTGTGGAAAGAGAATTGCACTGTAATGCCAGCAAATTATTAATGGCTGTATGCATATCAGGATCATTTAAAATATCATTTTATAATGACTGTTCAGATTGTGACTGATAAGGTGTGTCAGTAAACGGTATTGAGTATTCATTGACATGATTCAATATTGAAACACCGTCATAGATGCTTTGCCAACTAGGTAAGAAATGATTTAATTTTCCAGCATAACTAACTTCTAGTATCGAGCACGAGTCTTGTCTTGGTGGGATTTTGGGCTTTTTCTCAGCGTGCTGTGACTGGTACTGGTTCATATTTCTATACTTGATATGAGAACTGGTGTTTCTTGAATCCTCAGATTTGTCCTCTGTTGGTTGCAACGAGGTGGACCACTCAAGTTTCCCTGACGGGTTGTGGTAAAAGTACTTGGCTTTTTAAAGATTGGCCTGTTCTTTGGCAAGCTAGTAAGACTCTATCTTTTCAGATAGGTTGTTACCATAAAGTTAAGAAAGGATGTTTGTATTATTACCATATAGGTGATCATGTCTTTTTATTGACAATATCTGAGCATTAATTGCCCAGGACAGGGAAAAACAAAAAAAAATAAGGTTTAGTAAGTGTAAGTCTGTTTACATCCTTCCAGCATAACTGAGCAGGGAGACCAGTATTAAGTCTATCATTATTCTTATTAATTAACATTGATAATGCACCAATTGAAATGGTGAGTCCCCGTTCAAAATGGTATTCCAAATACAGTCTAAGTCCTTGTTTATTTATATTTTTTATGCATATTATTGCATCAAATCCCATAATGCTTGCAGCACTTCTAGGGATAGAATATTAGTAGGCTCAGTGTGTAGCACAGGTGCTGGATCAGGCTCAGGTAGAGCATAAGTTACAGTCAGGGCTGTCTAATAGTGTTATCCGAGTTTTCAGTAAATGGAATTGGTGGTTTGACACAGTCCTCATGTAGTTCAATAACTACTAACACAACCCACTGACCCTTCTTTTGGTTCATAATTTTTGCACTCTGCAATAAAATAGAATTGACCCCGATAATGTACCATAATAAACTTACTGCTTAGCCTCTCGGACTACACCCTATAAAATAAGTAAATGATAAAACTCGTGCGTTTATCACGTAAACGTCCCGAATTATTTGTTCGCGTCAATGCATCTCGTACATTACCCGCGTAGTACGATAAATATCGTATAAAAGCCATGTGAAATAAACAATGATGAAACTCGTGCGTTTATCTCGTAAACGCCCCGAATTATGTGTTTGCGTCAATGCATCTCGTACATTACCCGCGTAGTACGATAAAGATAAATATCGTATAAAAGCCATGTGAAATACGTTTTACTGTATAAAACGTTTAAAACAATGATGTAACTCGTGCGTTTATCTCGTAAACGCCCCGAATTATTTGTTCGCGTCAATGCATCTCGTACATTACCCGCGTGTTACAATAAATATCGTATAGCTATTGTGAAACACGTTTTACTGTATAAAACGTTGTTTTATCTGGTGAAGAAAAAAATTGACGACTTTGATGAATCGGTGTTGTACCGGTGTCGTTTCATCTTCTTTTGTATACTTCGGATTTTTTGAAGATAATGTTCTTTTCCCAGTTTTCGTTTCGGCATGATATCGTATGCCCACTTTAAACACTCTTTAAACAAGTTTTAAACACTTTAAATTAATTTTCTTTGGGAATCACAGCGTACTGGTTGCCGCGCAAACGTAAAGAATGACAGATGACGTATAGAGCGGAATAGCTACACATATGCGTTTAGTTTTTGCTTTCAGCTCTAAATATGCGATTGGTTGTCGACTGGCGCGAGGAAGCTGCAATGTAAATTTATATCGAGAACGAAGCCTAAAGTATAATAAGTCTTAGACATTTTTGTCTTACATTTCTTAACATATTTTTATTGAGATTTGGTCAGTTTTTCGGTAATCAGTCTTAAAGACCTTAACCTTGTACTTGTACCTTGTTCTGTTTTTTAGCTTTTCATAATTAATTACTCACATTTTTTCATTAATTAACACGCAATTATCATAAATTTATTTCTATTATAAAGCTGAAGAGTTTGTTTGTTTGAACGCGCTAATCTCAGAAACTGCTGGTTGGAATTTAAAAATTATTTTTGTATTGGATAGTCCATTTATCGAGGAAGGTTATAGGCTATATAATATCACGCTACTACCAATAGGAGCGAAGCATAAATGAAAAATGTTGCAAAAACGGGAAAAATTATTCCTTTTTGAGAGCTTCCGTTGCGCGCGCTGCCTAAACGGTTTAAGTTACGCAAATATCATGTATCATGGAATTGTTCCTCTTTAAAAGTTCAAAAAAAAAGTTCATGACAGCATATGTCTATCTTTTAAGATTTGACTCACTATAATCTTTTTTTATGATAATTAAAGGAGAAAGCCCAATAGCCATAGGATATACACCAGTAGATAGAGCTTTCAAGGGGAACCTTTCCTTCTGACAAGACTTTTGCAAATTGTTAGTCAGTTCGGAGTTAATTACCTAAATAAGTGTGACTACTTGGGCATCGAAGTTAAGGAATTTTCTTAGCCCAATACCCATAATATATTATACCAATGGAAACAGCTTTTCAAGAGGAACATTTCCAACCTACACATTTTTTTTCAATTCTTAGGCAGTTCGGAGTTAATAGCTAAACAAGTGTGATAACTTCGGCACCGAAGTTAAGGAATTCTTGGCGTCCAATAGCCATAAGATATATACTAATGAAAAAAGCATTAAGGAGAACCTTTGTTACTAACACAACTTTCGTCAATTATTTGTCAGTTCGTAGTTAATGAAAGAAAGAAAGAATGAAAGAAAATGCGTTTATTGGCATTAAGCAGAAGAAAAAACCTTGAAACTATAAGTAATAACAAAAAACAATGCTTTTATTGCCAAAAGGGCCTCAGCTCAGCATAATGTCAAATGACAACACAAGGTCACCATCTGACGCTGATTTTCAGCTGCAGCCCACGAGTGTCATACGCTAGAATAATAAACACATAAGGACATGCATGTGCCCGTTTAAATCAATTAACACAATAAATTCAAATTTGATAACATAAAATACCTAGCTCATACAAAAACAAATAAAATTCTGTGACATACATGTGAGTGCGTGTGTAGTTGCGTGTGTTGTGTTGTATGTGTGTGACTAATGGAAAAATTAAAAAATGACCTAAATAGGTAAGGAATTTAATTTAATAGTTAAGGAATTTTCTGAGCCCAATAGCCATAAGATATACACCAATAGAAAGAGCTTTCCAAAGAGAACCTTTGCTACTAACACGACATTTGCCAATTGCTAGTCAGTTCATAGTTAGTTACCTAAATAAGTTTGACAACTTCGGCACCGAAGTTAAGGAATTATTGGCAACCAATAGCCAGAAGTGATATATTAATGAATTTTGGTTTTTAAGAGAAACATTTGTTACTGAAACGAATTTGGGTGGGACGGCAATCCGACAAGACTTGGGGATCAGGAAAAATTTAATATAATACAATTATACACTGCGTTGCAAGAACGTATCGTATATTTAAAATAATGTACCTACCTGCGTTGTAATATTTTTAAATCTTTCATAAAACGTCCATTAATTCTTTCGATCATCTACCGACACAATATACATTAATTGAGATTTATTAGCTTGAGGCGTAGATAGCTATTCCCCTCTAGTTCTAGTTGGCGGCATGTAGGAATTATGCTGACCAAAGTTTTTCGAGAGCAGGAATCGAATCCTGGAAGCCGCGGTCCAATAGGAACACGTCGTAAGGACTTAGATACAATCAATCTTAGTCAATGTCTCTTCTCGCATCAGGCTGTTCATAATTGTTGCATACGAAGTACTTAGCCGCTGAATACGATCCTTAAGCATCTATTTAATAGCCGCCTGTACGTACGATTTGAAAAGGTTTTACCACGTTGCGTCACTTATGATGGCTGTAGCGTTTTCTCTGAAAAAGGACAAATATATGACTTAGGAAAGAAGATCTTGCCACCACTTCTTCTCTGGATATATTATTTAAGCCCAGGTAACGTTGAACAAAATCTTCAGTAAGCATTCTCTTGCTATTTTGAATTTCTCTTATGTTTTTCTGAATATTAGCAATTTCTAGACATTTTGGCTAAAAAGGTATTTTTACATTTGTAGCCATAATGTATAAATACATGTCTGTCTACAGGCCTGAATTCAGGCGTAATGGTTTTTGTGTTAATTTAATAATGATGATGTATACAAGTTACTAGCTGTTTAATTATAAGTTAACTTATGACGAGAATAAGTGTTGATGAAAACGTTACATTTAGAACGATTTAACGCCGAACAAACTAATAATTCAGACAAGTCGTAGTAGTAACAAAAGTTATTCAAACGATATCTTTTCAATGAAATCTAGTATCTTAACGGTATTTAGAGTTTCGGCAGGTTTAACATATTATGTCCCATACCGTCACTTAAAAACATTATTCCTAAAACGGCATCTAGGAGGCCAATGTTTTAAAATGTTGGTTTATAGGTTTGCAAGATCATGTTTGCAAGGCTCAAAGTTAATAAAAGTTAATTAATTTGGCAAGTTTCTCTTATAAAACAAAAAAAACATAAGGTTGCACTAGTCGATAGCTCGAACCCGTTGGTGCGCGTGGCTATTATGCATGTATAGTTATTAATTTATTTCGTTTTTTTATTTATTATTTTTTTATCTAGGTTTTATTTATTTATTTGCATATTTATTTAGTGACATTTAATTATGATGATTTTCAACGAAAACGAGCGCATAACATTTCATGAACAGGCCTTTGGGCGTATAGATATTATGGAAAAGCTACTGAATGTATCTAAACAAAATAAAATTATACGAACTTTTGAATAAAATATCTATCCTTGTAGGGTTTTCATTTTGCTATTTTCATACTGTATATGTTATTTATTTACGCCCAAAGACGAGTTAAAATTAGTGTTGAAATACGGAAGTTTCGATGCTCATTACTTTCAAACCAATATATTTTTCCAATTCTGCTTCCATACAGGGCTAGATAATGACAAGGTGAATTGATATATTTTTAGTTTTGAACATACGCCGTCACGTGTGCGAGTACACCGTTTATAATTAAGTCAAGCATAAGAATTAAGAAAACCTTGATCGCTTAAGTAAGTAACACTAATGTAATGATACAATTAACTATTCTAACTCTTTAAAAGAACAGAGAAATTTAATAACCTTCGATCTCTTAGTGTAATTTTTAAGAAAATCCTCATCGCCCTATGCAGGAGGTCATCACCGCTCATTATTTGTAACCGGTGATGATGCGTATGGTGATGACGATTAGGACGCTACTTCGATTTTTCCAGAAAAGTATTAATAATAGTAAGATACCGCTATTTTCTTTAGTTTTTGTTAATTTAATCGTAATGTTAATTAATAGTACATTATTGTCGCGGCCAGCAATAAAGGGATGATGGACGTCGTGAAAATACGTGAGTCCATCAATTCCTGATGGCGGTCAAGGCTTGTATAGTACTTTTCTCAAATAATGCGAGGAAATTCAAACTGAGTAAATTAAATAGAAATTCCAGAATCAATGACAACTATAATTTTTCATGCGCCAATATGTTCATTTGTTACTTCTTTGTTCTGTTTGCAAGCCAATTCGAATTTTAAATAAAATCTTTGATTAGTTACCTCCTTGGTTGCCGTGCGTTGAAGTGAAAAGTTCGTTCCATTTTTAAATAACACGACAGATAGTTTTCATAGTAATTTATTTGGCCGCTAAACACGCCATATATGGATTTTCATAGTAACTTTGCTGGCCGCTACATCGCGTTCTTCGGAAGTGGTACGCATACGGAACTACCTTCACTTTGATATTTCCGTGACGGTGGACGAATGTCAATACTATTTTTTTTTTAATTTATTGATAATTTATTTTACGAAGAAATTATGATTTCCTTTTCTAAAAAAATATAAACAATATGGGTAAATGTAAATCTTAAAATTAAATCTAGTTATTACGTCGGGTAGTAGAATTTTATTGCTGGAAAACGTAAAGAGCCGCATTTTTTCACAGACGGTGATGATTTTTATATACGTACTAGCTGCGCCCCGCGGTTTCACCCGTGTAAGTCTCGATCCCGTGGGAATATCGGGATAAAAAGTATTCTATGTGTTAATCTAGGCTATAAACTATCTGTTTGCCAAATTTCATTCAAATCCATTCAGCCGTTTTTGTGTGATTGAGTAACAAATATCCAAACACACAATATAATATTAGTAGGAAGTAGGATTAATTTTATTATTAAAAAGCTATTGACTTTGAAGATGTTTGGGTTAAAGCACTGTATAAAACAAGTATATATAAAGTCTGTAAACGTAAAAAAGTTACGATACTCCAGCAATATTAATATTTTTATGCCCTCAACGTGATTTTTCGGCAACATTGTAAATCTACCCGTCGCATTTTAGGAGTGCAACTAGACCGCGGTTGATCGGAGACATTAATTCATGACTAGTTAACAGGACGTTTTGGTGGACGTTCATCAACCGCGAGCTAGTTGGACCTTATGCGGCCCTTCACTTGGTGGTTATTGAGCGATATCGCTCTGGACAATAGGCAAATAGAGTAATTACACAAATGTGTTACATCAAGTGCAGTGCTAGCATTAGGGTAGGGCGCAGCTAGGGACGTGAGTCGCGTGCGGGTCACTAGGTGCCGGGCGGTGGCTGATGAGCGTGTTGTGTGCAGGCGGCGGGGGAGGGGGCGCGGGGCGAGCGCGCGAGGCCTCTTCCGAGGGCTCGCTGGCGGAAGGCACGCCCGACACCGACGAGTCGGGTGGCGAGCCGCGCCACCGCAACAAGCGACGCCACCACGCGCACCCGCACCAGCACGATGTCGTGCCCAAGGTAAGTGCCGCGCCAGCGTGCCTGTATCCTCACGTGTCAGTACCTAACGTGTGCGGCGTCCTGTTTCAGCAAGGAGTGCAGGTGGCGGCTCTGGAAGTGCAGAACGTGAAGCGCGCCATCAACCGCTATGGCACGCTGCCCAAGGGCGCGCGCATTGGCGCCTATCTGGAGTCCATGCGCCAGTCGGTGGGTGCGGGGCGCGAGCCGCGGGACGAGGCGCGCTCGCTATCGCCGCGCACGGCTCGCGCCATGCCGCATATGATCCGCTCCAACTCTTCCGGGGGCGTCACTGCACCTGCGCCCGCGTCGCCCCGCGCGCCCCGCGCTGCTCCCCCGCTGCGTTCATTCGCCGACAGTCCTGCCAAGCCGCGGCCGCGGCTGGCGGAGTTGGAGTTCCCGCCGCCGCCGCCCGAACTGCCGCCGCCGCCCGAGGACGTGCAGCCTCCTCCGCCACCGCCGCCCGACTGCTGCCGCGACGCCGGCACCGACACGTCTGAGCGCCTCGCCGACCTGCCGCCGCCACCGCCGCCCGATCGAGATGACGACAAGCCCACCAAGAAGAACATGAAGGAGATGCTGGAGTTAAAGCTGGTGGCGGAGATCAAGGAGCGAGCCGACAAGAAGAAGCACTTCCTCAACGAGTCGCCGCCCGACGAGCTGGTGATGGGGGACGTGAGCGCACCCTTCGGCGACCGCGACCCCGTTACGCGCCTCGTGAGCGAACTGTCCGAGAGTCTCAATATGCGCCGGCCCGAACCAGTGCGCCACGATGATGCCAAGGAGAGCGTGTCGCCTATCGACCTCAAGGCTAGCCTGCGCAAGACACCCTACAGCAACAACGTCGACCAGAAGAACATGGAGATTAAGAACACTGACTTTAAATCGCAACTCAAAAAGGTAGAAACCAATAAAAAGATGCTGCCTGCGCCCAAGGACTCGGAGGAGTCGGGCCGCGCTATTATAGACTTCAAGGCTCGACTACGGAAAGTGGAGAGTGGCGCGCCCGCCACCAACGGCACCGGCAAGAAGGCGGAGCGCTCACCCGACGAGCCGCGCGACGACAGCGTGCTAGAGGCCAGCGCTGGCGATGACGACGACAAACGCCGCAGCACTGGCAGCATCAGCAGCCTGAAGAAGATGTGGGAGAGCAAGGAGTCCGACGAGCGGCTGAGCCCCGCGGCGCGCGCGCGCCCCGACGACGAGTCACCCGAGGGTGCGCGCGCGCGGCGCCGAGACGACAAGCCGGCCGTGCCGAGCAAGCCGCCGGTCAAGGGCAAGCCGGCCAAGCAGGGTATCTACGCCACGCCGCTGCATCCCGGCGCCGACGATGCCGACGACGCCGACCTGCTGGCCGCGCTACGCACCTCACTCGATTGGTGCACCAACGAGGTACGAATACCACACACTACTGCACTCTACGGTTTAAAATATCATTTATTTCTCAAAGATTAACATAATCACTTAATGAGAAACAAAGTTTTAATAATGACATGTAGGTAATACTAAAAATAGTCCAGAGCGCTCGTCATGCAGATAGCTAGTAGGTACATAATAAAAACTTTGTTTTTATTCAATCTGGTTTGTGGGTACATCGTAGTAAATTACTCAGATCGCGCGCATCGTTGTACACATCGAGCGCGCTATTCTTATCAGCACTGTTATAAAGCACCGTGCATACTATACAATACTAGATAATAATATAACATTATATTTTATTTATTTATCTTGGAGCCGACGAAGATGTGATTCTTTAACATTTAAAAAAAAATATAAAGTAGTTTTAGATTCTTTAATGTCTTTTGGTAATGAATTGTATAGTTTCACTCCCTCATATTTAATATTTTTCTTTCCGTGATTTGTTCTAGGCCTGTGTAATAGTACTAGGTCATTTGCCCGACGGCGACGTGATGATCGTGTTTGCACTTCATTATTCCTTTTATATGTAATTTCTGTGTGTATTTCTTTTGTTAGGATTTTTCTTATTAGTATACAGGTATTAAATTGATAAGTGTTGGTGATATTAAAGAGCTTAGTGTCGTTATAGATTCTCTACATCCATCCTATTAAGCGCTTACATGTAAAGTTAGCCCAGGCCGTATCAGTGCGCATCTAGCCTTAAATGTACAGTGACGAGCATAAATAGTTTACACCTACGCAAGATCCAAAAGCAATTTTCTTCTAAAATGTTAATAGATATTTTATGATGTTATGAAAATAGTATTATCAAAACTATACGAAATAGGTATTTTAGGGGTATGATGAACAGGGTGTAAATTTCACTCATCCACCATAGAAAAGGGAGGATCCTCCGACCAGACGGGTGTTGTGTCTGGCGGGCAACTGCCCAATGATTGATATTGGATTTTTGTATATATGTTCACTGCACGGTAAACTCTAATTGCGCGATGCAGGATTTTTGTGACGTCAGGATTTTTGTATGACGTCAGGTCTTTGATGAGTAGTTCGAATGTGACGATGTAGGTACCGCCACAGTCTTTTCTCAAAATTGCTATTTTTATACCACGAGACGCTTTTGCATTATGCCTAGCTGTAAGGTATTTAAACTGGTGACTGTAGAGAATGTGTAGATTATGGTAATGAGTTTACTACTTTTGATTGGAAAAATCTGCCATAAAGTAAGTAAGTACCTAATTTTGAGCCACGCGATTTGGTACAGCCGGACGGTAAAATATATATTCGATTTTGGCCCCCGACTGCACAATGTGCCGAATCATGCCGACCCTACCAAGTGTGTAGCGAGCCTTAAAAATGTCGTAATACAAATTACTATTTTATACTTAAAAACCGTGCAGGCTGGTGACCAGGTCTTGCCCTTTTTAAAAGTTTTATTTTTCCAAATGATTCTTACTAAGACTACAATCCAAATAATGTACTAATTGGTTCCGCACCCATAGCAACGAACCCAATCATACAGCATTGTTTGTTACATCGTTTGGTAGAAGAATGTTGTTGATGGTATAATATCACTACATATTATAAAACAAAGCTCGCGTTTGTCTATCTGTCTGTCTGTCTATTCGCGATAAACTTAAAAACTACTTTACCGATTTTCATGCTGTTTTCACCAATGGATAGAGTGGTTCTCGAGGAAGGTTTGAGTATATAATAAACGACATGCACGCGGGCGAAGCCGCGGGCACCAAATAAATTCTAAGGGTCAGTTCACACCGAGACGTAAAGCGAAGCGACGCTGCGCGCACTTTTTAAGATAGTCATACAAAATATAATTTTATTTACTACACAAAAAGATACACATTTAATTGAGATAATTCGAATATGCCTCGCTGCGTCGTGCTACGCCGCGCTGCGCCTCGCGAAGCCGCATGGCGCAGCGGGAAGTCGCCTGACGCAGCGCGACGCCGCGAGGCGCAGCCTGAAGCCGCTGTGGCGACTTGTATCTACATCAGTGATGCCAACTTAGGGTAATTTTTTACCCTAGATTTAAAGTAAAACTATTACAGCAGCGTAAGTTTTAGGGTAAGATCTGTTTCAAATCTGTACTGGGTTGTTCCAGGTTTTTTGTAAAACAAAACGAAACCATTTTACAGAAACGAGAAAATGTTGTAGATAACAGTTTATCAATGCATTCATTCGACTGACCCCCCCCCACCATCTTCTACAAGATTAGAAGCCGAAGCATTTCTTTTACACTTCACTCTGCATTTAATAGGCACTGAACACTTAAAAATATTTTATCACTATTGTTCTGCGACCTTTTCGCGATACAGAATGAAAACCAAATCAACTCTAGGCATAAAGCGACTTAGTTCCAATGTCATCTTTAGCCACGGTAATAGCGCAATATTAACATGGTAAACTAAAATTTGACCGATTACATTGATTATTAAGAGTATACCCTAAAAAAGGGAAATATCCCTAAAAGTGGAAACACTGGCAGACACGCACCACTGCGCCGCTCGGTACCTCGTTGCGCAGCGGTTCGTGGGGCTGCCAGCGACTTTACGATGCGCCTCGCGACGTCGCGATGCGTCGCGAGTGTGAGACCACTGGCCTCTTCAAGCATCTTCGCGTCGCGTCACGTCTCGGTGTTAACTGACCTTTACGAATGTTACTCATTGTTAGAGTGTGTAAATACATAACAGTTATTATTATGGCATTTCATGTGATTTTTTTGATTTCGTGTATTGATGCGCAAATTCAGCTATCGCGTCAACCGAATATTTAAATCATTAAATTAGGCCTAACGCGTCAAAAGATGGTCACGATTCCGTTTTGTTTTGACACACAACAGACTTGACTGTCATGGGAACGTAATTTTTATTTCAAATTAGAATAAACATGGTGGTAGGAAAGCGCCGAGGGTTTTCCAGCAAGCATATTGAACACGAGAACTTATAGCTGACAAGATGGGGCGTAATGAGAGAACGCCGAAAATATATTTGAAAAATTTCATATAGGAGCCCTGCCGGCAGGGTCCGCTTTCAGATGACAAAAATAACGAGATATTCAGCGCCGTTGATTTTCATATAATCCTATGTGACCAATAACTATACAGCCTCCTGACTGCTCATGCGGGCAACTCGGGCTCACGACTATAGTTGTAAATAAACCGTTTTAAACCAAAACCCGTGGTTTAAAACGGTTTATTTATAACTATAGTCGTGAGCCCGAGTCGCCCGTGTGAGCCTAATTATATACATATATATTATCTATAAGCACAAATAAATACACATAAATACATGAATATAGTAATACAAATAAAACAAACAATGAGAAAGCACTACCGATGAGATTATACTGCCAGCTTCTTACGAATATGCTCTCGAACTTTAACTTTAAAGGATAATCGGTTGGTTGCCATCCTGATTTCCACGGGGAGCGCATTCCACAGAGAGATAGACTGAACGAAGAAGGAAGAGTGAATGAAGTCAGTACGGTGAGTGGGACAATGAAGAAGACGATTACTTGATGAACGTAGATTTCTACTGTGGTTGGCGCAAATGTACTGAAAGTGGGGAGCTAGATAACTAGGGGAAAAGGGAGAGACAAGAAACGAAAACAAGGTGGTCAGCGCCCTTTGCTGTCTGCGCTGACGTATGGGCAACCAGTTTAGAAGCGATCGATTCGCAGAGACGTGATCATATTTACGCAAATTGCACACGAATCGAATGCAATTATTGAGAAGATGGTCAAGTTTGTCTAGAAGATCTGCATTCAGGTCATAGTAGCACACTTCACCATAATCTATAATAGGGAAAACTAAGGACTGCACGAGCATTGTCTTCGTACTCGATGAAAATAGGTTTTTCAAGCGGTACAGAGCCCGCAGCGTTCCAGTAATTTCCAGCATTCCAGTAATTGAAATCTTTTATCATTTTTAATAATTTATGTGAGTCATTTACGTAATTATATTAATTACCTTTTCAGGATTAGACAGACTGAAAACAAACTTGATATGCGTATTTATTAAAAAATACATTTAAAAAATAAGTTTAAGCTAAGTAATCAATAAAAAAATTGTCTGATTAGGTTTTTCTTAGCTACTGCATATTTTTAGAATGTATTTTCTTGTAAATGTAATGCATATAAAATTGTAGATATAGATAAATCGAGATTATTTCTAAAAAATGTCAGGGAGTAGATGTGGTCCAGATCACTTGGAGTCAAGCCACAGCGCATTCTATTTAAAGAATATATTTTTCATCCCATATCTATTCGAAAAGGACGACTTGGTTCGCCTTTAAGTGCACCCAAAGGTGGTGTTTTCTATAAGAAACTTTTAGCGGGCAGTAATGAGTTTGTAATCCTCGTTTATAAGTGCGCGGCAAAGAATAAGTGCGCCGCAATTATCTTTTCCGCGCACTTTTTGAATTTGGAACATCTTCGTGTGTGTGTGTCAGCGCCAATATTGTTCGAATAAAGACTGGCTGGTACGACGGCCCATAATAGCGCCGTGTGGGTACTGGGAAGTGTTAGGACCGACGTAAAATAAAATCAATCTGCCTAGCCTTTTCCCAACTATGTTGGGGTCGGCTTCCAGTTTAACTGGATTCAGCATTTAGAGATTGAGGAACATGGTGGAAAGTTCACTCATCCTCTATTGAAAAGGGAGGATACTCCGACCAAACGGGTATGTTGTCTGGCGGGCAACGATGCCCAACGATTGATGTTGGAATCTTGTATGTTGATCGCGCGGTAAACTCCCATTGCGCGATGCAAGATTTTGTGTTATTTACTACACAAAGACAAATAATTTATCGGAATAATTACGACTTCCGAAATGAAAGTAATTTTTCACTTTTTTGTGTTTTTTTTGGAAGTCGGTTGTTTTTTTTTGTGAGATTATTTTGGACATTACTGACATCGGTGAGGGAAAACATGATGGGGAAACCTGAACTTATAGTTAATAATTATAAGCCTGTAATAGCCAACCCGTCTTGATCAAGCGTGGTTAAAATATGAGGCGCCTTTTATTTTCTCATAGTGGGTGATGAAAAGTAGAGTGTACCTCTCGGGCGCAAAATATATTTTTGGCTCGGGCGACGTACTTTGAATCCCTCGCTACGTTCAGGATTCAAAAAAGCACCCTCGCCGTAAAAATATTATTTTGCTCCCTTATGATACAATCTACTATTAAACCATTATTAAACCGCTAAGTGTGGTATAAAACATTTTAAACAAAAAAAAGCGGTTTAATTATTTTCTCAGGTAAGTTTTGATTTTCTAATATGCAACCATGTGAAGTCAACAATAAGTTAAATATTTGCTAGAAATCCTGTGTGGCGTAGCACGTAAAAACAAGTCATAAATAAAATTTATTAAATAGTAAGAACATACCTTGATCTTGGAAATCCATATCACAAACACCACTCAAAAACAATGCAATTCTGAGAATTCACCGTTACACAAACAACATGTGCTAATGAGTTACTGATAAAGCGAGCGCAACGTAATGATGTGTTCACTTCGGGGGTCGAAAAATAAGTGATAATTAGGGAAAATGGGTGACATATTTATATTTTTGGGTAGCTTGTTTATCGGTAAATCATTATAAGTAATTATAGTGGGAGTAATTGATGATTAATTTTTTGCATTAATGACCTAAGGCGGTACCACCGTGCGGGTGCCAGAAAATATTAGTAAAATAATATAAATTACGTAGCTCCTTTTACAGGAAGGGTAGGTAGGTAGGGTAGGTGCACCGTAGATAGGTACTTAGTGCTACCCGCGAAGCCGGGGCGGGCAGCTAGTTATCTATATGAACGACATAATAATCACGTTTGTTGTGTGGGTGCCCCCTTAAATATTTATTGTATTCTGTTTTTAGTATTTGTTGTTATAGCTGCAACAGAAATACATCAACTGTAAAAATTCCAACTGTCCAACTATTTTTGAAATACTGCCTGGTGACAGACGGACGGATGGACGGACAGCGGAGCCTTAGTAATAGGGTCCCGTTTTACCCTTTGGGAATGGAACCCTAAAAACAGGAGAAGTGGCATGGGGGCGTGTCTGTGTCCGCGCCGCATGAACGAAATGCTCATGCACCAGGCAAATGGCCATCTCCGCAAACTAGTGCGCTTTTGACCGTGATCATGACAAAATATAAGAATACCGTGTTGTTCAGTGGATTTTTGTAAAAACCGAAACCAAAACCAAAACTTTGTGAATAATGGAACCATAACTAAGTACAAGTATTTTGCAGAATTTTTCTTTAAAATCATGAAAAACAACAAATCGAAAATATTTCTTGCTTTTACTATGTTATTTTTCTTTTCAAATATCACAGCGACTATTATTTTTGCACTAAATACATTGCTCCGTAACCACCACTACCTAAATATTATCCCGCTAAGTGACCAGTCACTTACATTGCTTGTCCAGACAAGCAATGTAAAAATCACAAAACCATACTATTAAAATGCCGAAGCACGTGTAATACGGCCGCTGTGTCTTGCGCCGAGCTAGAGATGTTCTTATGCAGATCCACTAACTTAGGCTATCGACAACAATCGATGTCGATTGGCGAATCAATTCTTCTATATGTAAACCGTTTTATCCGGTTGGAAGCTCGATGTGAAATAATGGTTTTTACTTATTTTGATTATTTTACAGCGTAGTTAGTAAAATTTTAGGTTTATGTCGGTGGAGTGCTATTGGGTTTGAATTATCGTATATATCGCCTTATCCTCGCACTATTTCTTACTTTTTTATGGTTTTGGTATTTTACTTTCGTTAAAGTCTTCAAAAGCTTCGAATGCGTTATAGTAATCGCCATGGTTGAAATAATAATATTAGTGACTTTTGCTTAAAATAGGTCAAATTTCATACTATTTGTTTTTTATGCGTTGTTATTTGTGTGTGTTTCCATATATTTACAATTTTTGTTTTAGCTACTTATTGTTTATTTTTATTATACTTAATATTCTCTGGACTTATCGTTTTTTATTTATTTTATTTTCAGGACCCCAAAAATATTTTAGTCCAATAATAAATAGAAGAATCGATAACTTTCCTATTTAGTCAATCACTAGCGTATATGGAAAATAAATGGCTTTCGTACAGCACATCGATAGCGACCATTGCTTTTATGTGAGTAAGTTGTACTTAAATGCGCGCTGTTTGATGGGATAAGGTCTATAATTGATTGTGTAGTACGTTCTGATTTATAAAATGTGGTTGTGTGCGCGACTGCGTATCTATTGTATCTATTGCTCTTACTGAACAGCATGTGTAGTAGTTGGCGCGGAGTGGGAATATTTTGGAGACAGTGGGTTCTTATACATTTTCAACTACCGCGCATATCTCCTTCTTTCATGCATTTTTCCGAAATTATCAATCGGATCGTAACTATTTTTTTTATTGGCTTACATTTAGTTTCACTTAGTCTACTTAGGGAACAGTGTAAGTTTCATCAAAATCGGTTCAGTAGGTTTCAAGACGGACTAATACGTTAGTAAATGTGTGACGGCCTGTCATATATGGGTACGATCCACGGATGTAGTGTAAAAGGGAAAACATCTCTTAACCTTGGTCAACGACAACTAAAAAATAAAATAAAAATTACAAAAAATAATAAACAACCGTCTTCCAAAAGAACACTACTTAAAACATGAATTATAACTTTAATTTCGGATGTCGGTGTCTTTAGTTCTGTATTTTTGGTTTTTGCCACCGACTTCAGAAATTAAAGTTATTTTTGGGGTATTCCTCGAAGCGCAACTACTTTGAAACGCAACAATAAAGCGCACCTAAAGTATTCCTCTAAACGCACCCACGATGAAACATAGAAAAGAGCATGAAGAATTCGTAATAAATGCTATCGATAGATGTTTTAAAAGTCAACTGTCCTAATTGTTTATTTATTCAAATTACCAGGAATACTTTAGGTGCGCTTCATTTATTGCTTCGAGGAATACCCCTTATCTTTCACTTTTTTTGTGATTTTTTTACTAATTGAGATGAGTGAGATTAATAACATTGTTACCTTCTGTTGTCTTACTGACTAGTATTTTATTATTATTTTAGTATTATTACTAACTAGCTGCGCCCCGCGGTTTCACCCGCATAAGTCTCGATCCCGTGGGAATATCGGGATAAAAAGTATCTTATGTCCTGTTCCAGGTCATATTCTACCTATGTACCAAATTTCATCTAAATCTGTACAGCCGTTTTAGCGTGAAAGCGTGACAAACAAGCTCACTTTCGCTTTTATAATATTACTAGCTGATGCCCGCGTGGATATCGGTTATTATATACTAAAACGTTCCTCTAGAACCACTCTATTCTTTGGTGAAAACAGCATGACAATCGGTGGAGTAGTTTTGGAGTTTATCGCGAACAGACAGACAGACTGATGCGGCGGAGGACTTTGTTTTATAATATGTAAGGATAGCTAGAATTGTTATTTTTGTCAGTTTCCTACTCATCATCGTTTGTAACTCCGCCAACTTCAAATATGCGAACAAGTTTTTCGGTAGTCATACTAGTCATTACACTGCCACTCACTATCGCAGTCACTTTAATAAGTGACTGCGATAGTGAGTAATGAGTGTGATTGTGCGTGTCGGACCATACAATGAAGGTTCCGTAGGATGAATTAAAACAAATATCCCAGAATGGGTGATCTCGTTTTAACTTAATCGGTCTATTAGATTTAATGTTACTAAAAGCTTAGTTAGAATTTAATGAGTTTTTAGAATACTTCCTAGGGGCACCAGAGGGATTTTAACCGCTGATTGGGTTGGATTTGCAACAATAAAATTTCTCTGGCGTGTGTCACGTACTGCTTTTTTGAGCGAATCAATCGGGGTATGTGAGCATTGTGAGCTCACATAATCTCAATATTTACACTTTGCGAGACCTAAAAGCGGTGAAGGCAAATCCTAACGACTTTAATCTTTGGTTGTAATGTAACTTAATAGGGATCGTACTTCGCGTGTTTCATACGATCGCACAGACAATGATTCCCGAAGTGCATATTTTCCTTGGGATATCTGCAGACGATGTGTAAAAGGAATCGATTTTCATTACTGGTCGTATTATATCACTCGCACTCTATAAATTTGCTAGTATTAGTTTGAAGGTGTGAATAGTTAGTTTATTCTGGAAGGAGATTAATATTAATGGTGAAGCTGAATATAATTTGTTATCATGATAATAACGCTTATTACTAAGATTAAATTAGGATACAAATAATGTAAATGGGTACAGAGTACACTACTAAAACTATACCTATATGAACTACTGAATTCCAAACTAGGTAAAACGTGCATCTTGGAAATCAGTGCCCTTCCGTGGTCAATTAACTACGTGTAGAATTTAACAAATAGCCCGGTCAAAATAGACATTGGCCCTTGCATAAATTCACAACAAGCTGAAAATTTACAGGCACGTAAGGGATACCACTCTAATGAAATCCTGAAAGTCTCCATTGATCCCGTGTCTGCAAAATTTGTTATTCAAGGTCAACGGTAGCAAAAATGGGATTTTTTGGATTTTTCCGCCAAACGGTTAGATTTACGATAAAAATAGCTCATACTAAAATTGTAGATTAAATAAATAATTATCTCTAAAAAGAAAAAGCCATTCGAAAGTTACTAAAGAGCAAAAACTCCTTTTGAATTTCCTGTTTATCAGTATCGCTTTAGAAAAAAACTGTCTTATTTTTCCGTTGAAATGAGATGACCAATGATTTTTGGGTTTTTAGGTAGTATCACCTTTTTCAGCACTTGCGTCAATCAATACGAACCGAATACGTTGGCTTGCTTCAAGCCTTCACTGGATTGATACTAAGACTAATTTGTTACCCCTTAGAATTACAAAATGAATGAAAATATCCAAATTACACATGAACTAGAACAACTATCAGTCTCGTTATCCTATCAGTGTTCCCCAGAACAATGCAATACTTATTTAAATAATGTTGTAAACGGTCTTAATATATTTCACTTGAATATTAGAAGTATAGGCAAAGTACTAATTTTAATAACCTCTTAATCCTACTAAACAAAATTAAGGTGCATTTTGATGCTATCGTTTTATCGGAGTGTTGGTTAAGCAAATGTCCTTACCTTCCTACTATGCCGCGGCGGATTCGAAGCATTCCAGTCCGATCACGCGAACCAAAATGACGGAATTGTTGTGTATGTTAGGCAAAACCTACGATTCATTGTTGAAGTACCGACATTTACGGATGCAAATTGCTTGATATTAAAATTCGGCACAGAAATAGCCCTTATGGCAATATATCGATCCCCGTCGTCCCGGAATACTAAGAACTTTATTGAATGTCTGGATGTAACTGCACTCGTTAATGTCGTTTAAGTCTATTGTTTTAATTGGCGATATCAATATAAATATCTCCCAAAATAATAATGATATAAATTCTGACACGTATCTTAACACAGTAGCATCCCATTCAATGCTTCCTGCACATCTGTTTCCCACTCGTAACAACGCCTGTCTAGACCACGTAGTTATCAAATCAAACAAACCTGCTATAAGCTTGGTCCTTGATTCTAGTATAACGGACCATGCCCCAGTGATTGTGTTTTGCAAATTAATATTTGATATAACTAAAGCCCCTTCATCATCGTGCCGAGTAAACGTGGATGCATGCGTTGCAATTATAAAAACTGTAGATTTTTCTTCAGTGATGAATTGTCATGATGCAACTACGGCTGCAACTGAATTGGTTAATATTGTTTCTACAGTGGTCAATAACAACTCTGTTACTGGCACTACACCAAGTAAAAAAAGGATTACAAAACCCTGGATCACACCGGGGCTTTTGAGGTGCATACGAAACAGGGATAAACTTTGCCTTAAATCTAAACGAGACCCTAATAATAGTATACTACAAGTGACTTTCAAGCGGTACAGAAACTTCTGCAATAATTTACTTAAAAAAATTAAACGGGAATATGAACGAACTGAGTTTGAGAGACATCGTAAGAATCCTAAGGCTACATGAAATCTTATTAAATCAATTTCTAATCTTCAAAGCAACAAATCTTCTGCTACTGAACTATTATCCATTACTCCCGATCCTTCAGATTCAGTGGATAATGTAAATTACTTCTTTGCAAATGTGGGGAAGACCGTTGCGTCAAAAATAAAAAATACACAATGTACACACTCCTCTGACAGCAATGCCTGTCCTAACTCCATGGCCATTGTCTCAACGGACTGTGAAGAGATTGAACGCATCATCCTCAGCCTCAGGGTCAATTGTGCCGTGGGTTGGGATGGCATTTCTGCTGCCTTAATCAGGGCTGCCCGCGACACACTAATCCCTGTTATTTCGCATATATTTAACCTTGTACTCACATCAGGAATATTCCCGGCTGTCTTTAAAAGAGCACTCGTACATCCCATCTACAAGAGTGGGGACAGGGGCAGTGTCAATAACTACAGACCTATCTCTGTTCTTACAATTTTTTCCAAAATATTAGAAAAAATCATAAATAGTCGACTACTTAATTACCTTAACTCACACAATATAATTTCGGCGAACCAATACGGTTTTCGATCAGGTAAAAGCACAGAAGATGCAGTCTTAGAAGTAACTGGAATTATAGCGAGAAATATAAATAAAAAACTCAAAACAATAGCAATTTTCCTAGACCTTTCAAAAGCTTTTGACACTGTCTCTGTTCCCCTCTTGCTTGAAAAGTTGGAACGAATTGGTGTTAGAGAGTGTGTCTAGACATTTTTAGGAGTTACCTGAGTGAACGTTCTCAAACAGTAAAGATAGGAAATCACGTAAGCAAACAGCAATATTTAACCTACGGAGTCCCGCAGGGTAGTGTCCTTGGACCTACCCTGTTTCTTATTTACATAAATGACCTATGTAATTTGGCTCTAACTAACGCTAAAATTATAACCTACGCGGACGATACCGTCATGCTCATTCAGGGTAAGGATTGGTTGGAAACCCGCTCATATGCAGAGTCCACTCTGCTTGTTGCAATGAAATGGCTAAATAAAAACCTGTTAACCCTCAATGTTGAAAAAACCAAGTTCATTACATTTGCTCCAAGTAAAGCTTCTCAACCTCCTTCTCCCTATACTCTGACGGCGCATAAATGCGGGTTAATATCGACTGATTGCAGCGGTTGTGATCAGATTACGCGCACCCATAGTATTAAATATTTGAGTGTTTTAATAAATAGTACGCTGACATGGAAGGAGCAAATTGAGGCTCTGGTTTTCAGGGTCAGAAAACTAATATTTGTTTTTAAAAACCTGCGAACATCTGCTGATTTTGCCACATTACGAACAGTATACTTCGCGCTGGCGCATTCTATCCTAAACTATTGTGTTGCCGCTTGGGGTGGAGCTGGGAAGTGCTTAATGCTCCGTCTGGAAAGGGCACAGAGGGCAGTGCTAAAAGTCATGACTTACAAACCTGTTCGATTTCCAACTGCTGAACTGTACGCTCTTTGCGAGCTACCAACAGTCAGACACGCATTTCTTCTTGCTGTAGTGCTGCGTAAACACTCAGACCTTCCATTCGATCCTGATGTCGGTACCCAAAAACGCAGATCTGACAGAGTCTGCCAGGTGGAATCTGCCAAAGTTCAAGTTGTTCGGAGGCAATATCACTTTCTTGGCTCCACTTTGTATAATCGAGTTAATAAACAGCTTAATATATATCCATTAACCTTGCGAGAATGTCGAAGCATCACAGATAAATGGCTTCATACACTCACTTATGAAGAATTAGAAACATTTATAAAAACTTAAACTCACTTTCCAATTGCCTTTTAGATGTATAATATGCGCAACGGACACCTCTATCAGACACACACATACACACACACACACACACATATATATACACTCCACAAACAAAACATACACAATCCTTCCATATAAACACACAATCTCACATAAATTATCTACTCATTGAAAATATTGTTTCAATTTAATTTTAAGTTTTAATTTAGTTTTATTTTATGTTTTAATTTAATTTTAGTTCTTTTAGTTTTGCTTTTTGTCTCGACTTTTTGGAGGTGGGCGTTAATGACTGCGACACAGTATTTACTAATGCAGTTGTTATCGAACACAGAGTTTCTGTAAATTGTGAATTTTTTTTGTAAAAAAATATTATTATTATAATATTTTCACATCATGACATCGGGCACGCAATGATGTCACCGGCCATTTTCAAAAAGCGTATTTCCGGAACTGCCAATTATTTTTGTTTATAAGAAAATAACGAGAACAAACTTCAATCTGTTTATTTAGGACACTGACTGCAGCTAAGATTTAAGACTGAACGTAAACAAAACAAAATCAAGATTATTAGCAGTATTTTTTTGGCACACGGAAAATTTTGTCGATTTGGTTAACGGAAAAATACGACAGTTTTTTTCTAAAGCGATACTGATATACTTACAGGAAACTCAAAAGGAGTTTTTGCTCTTAATAATTTTGAAATGGTAAATCTTAGAGAAAATAGTATAAAGACAATTTAAGAGATAATTACCTGATCCGTATCCGTACTGTTTTTATTTATTCAAATACTTATTCATATAAGCAGAAATCAGAATCGCCGAAATCGCCTTCTTGTCTTTTATGTTCTTCTAGACTACTGATCAAAACTTTTCTATTGTCATCAGATCCGACGTGTGTCATTAGTTTAGCAAAGGAACGCTTGTCTTTTTTAGTCCAGACTATAGATATAAGAAAGAAGGAGATATGCGCGGTAGTTGAAAATGTATTAGAACCCACTGTCTCCAAAACATTCCCACTCCGCGCCAACTACTACACATGCAGTTAAGTAAGTACTACACAATCAATTATAGACCTTAATCCATCAAACACAGCGTGCATTTAACGTGCACCGTACAAATTACTCACATAAAAGCAATGGTCGCTATCGATGTGCTGTACAAAAGCCATTTATTTTCCATATACGCTAGTGATTGACTAAATCGGAAAGTTATCGATTCTTCTATTTATTATTGTATTAACAAAAATAATTTTGGGGTCCTGAAAAAAAAAAAAAAAAAAACGATAAGTTCAGAAAATATTAAGTATAATTAAAAGCAGGAACCAGTTAGGTGGCCTGCCTACATTCCTTTTTTAAATTCACATCTTTTGGGAAGCTCAAAGTATACAATTATAACGTATTTATCATTAACGTAACGTACAACAAGGCAACGCAACGTATTTATATTTGTATTATCCTAAGCAGTTACATCGATACCTCACCATGCAAAAAGCAGGCAATATGCTTTTGCTATTAAAAAATCCCCAGTTAATAAAGAAATCTATACTAACATTATAAAGCTGAAGAGTTTGTTTGTTCGAATGCGCTATACTCAGAAACTCCTGGTTAGAATTGAAAAAATATTTTTTGGCAAGGTTATAGGCTATATAACATCACGCTACGAGCAATAGGAGCGGAGCATAAATGAAAAATGTTTCAAAAACGGAAAAAATTATTCCTTTTTGAGAGCTTCCGTTGTGTGCGCTGCGTTAACGGTTTAAGTTACGCAAATATCATGTGATGGAATTGTTCCTCTTTAAAATTTCACACAGTATATTACGAGTATGTCTATCTGTTAAGATTGTCTCCCTATAACCTTTTTTATGGTAATCAAAGGACAATGCCTCCAAATATATGGCACCCTGTACCAAGCCAAGAAGTCTGCTGTCACAACCAAACCTAGTGTATTTGGAGGAGAATTCAATGCTCTTCCTATATTGTTAACTATTTTTTACATGGATTCCCGCAATTCGTATTTATTTACTATTTACCTACTTCATATTTTGAGGTAAAGTGACTTACTTGAAATAGTGGAGTTGGTGCCAAATAAGGTGGTAATGATAAATGATAAATGATTTTTATTTCTGTAAGTAGGTTTGTACAAACACTTTTACACGTCAATCACATTTTTTAAACTAGATGAGGTCGGCGTTTCCTATCTGACTACTCTGAGAAGAAAGGCCGAAACAAACTCAGAGGTCACAGTCTCTTTTAAAGTCCAGACATAATCTTGGTCAGATCATGTAAAGACCATGTAGATTGGTGTCTGAAATGGACTTTTGAGGAAAGAAGCTCACAGATTGAGTGGACCTGTCCAGTTAGTGCAAGCATTTGTCAATAATCGTGCAGCTCAACTCCAATTTTAAGGAGCTCAACGATTTGACGGACAGTACCAAAGAAAGGACATTTGGTTAGGCCGCCTATAGTACTCAAACTGCCAGATAAATAAAAAATATGATCCACATAGTCCTCAAATTCACAATAGTTAAAATAATAATATTATACTTCACAAAGTAAATATTAGTAGGTAGGTAGTATCGGTCGCTATTAATTCTTGATTTGGCGTTAGTTTCCTGATGAATGATTATACAATACATCACTCATAGTCAATAATACCTAATTCTTGTTGTCAGTGTTTTTATATAATGATAATGAATACTTATCAATTATCATGTAGGTATTCGCAGTATGTGCTGGTGGTCTGAATAAGTAATCAATTAGGTACTGTGTTTGATATTCCTAATATCTTGAAATCTTAACATAACAGCAGTCCTGTTTTCCCAGAAGAATTAGGCAGAGTTGTATTTACTATAGTACACCCACTTCTCGAACTTGAAATGTTAGTTAATAATGTAATAATGTTGTTAGTACCTAATAAGGTACTTATATCAAAAATGAAAAATGTAGTTAAGATTAATTAATATATTATATATTCACTACCAAGACAGAGGAAAGAAATGTACAAATAAAACAAGAGGTAGTTGGGTGGCACTCGGGAACGCCTTGCAAAACGTAACATGGACTTTTCACATCCAAAGCACACATCACTCCACATTGTGACCAAATATTGGCTCACGTATCAGTTCGGAATCTAAGGGAGTTTTTCTTGTATCAATGTGAAACATTCGCAACATTATGAATAGGTAAGTACTACCAAGATTGGTCTGAAAGCATAAAAACTGTTTTTTAATCCTTGAATTGAACGAATAGCCCCCTTTTATTTTTGAAGTTGGGTAGTTGTTAAAAGTCTTCTCCCGCTCTGGGCGGAGCGGAAGGGCGTGTCAGACTTTTACTGACTAAAACCCACCCGTGTTCCTTCAGTTGCCTGTTGCCAAGGTCCCGGTATCCCTTTCGGACTTTCCCGCAACCCGGGCAGGGGAACGAATAGCCCCGGAAGTGGGTTGGCTTTAGAAGCTAACTATAATGTAAATGCTTCTACTAGGTGAGGTAATACTGGCGTCGGCTTCGGTGCAATCTATAATGTTAAAACACGATCATAGCTGCGGATATACTTTCTATGTGAATATTCTAAATTGTTCTAGCAATACAAGTGAACAGTTTATTCATCGGCGATGCTGACTTCCTGGCCGATGTCTTACTCTAGATGGAGGCATCGCTAAGGATTGTCACACAAAGACTACGTTATGAAAAAGCACCTGAACCCCCGTTTTTGTTAATAAGTATTATAATTATATTCAAATAGTTCAGATGAAATGATTATTGAAAGTAACGTCATCCGTGACGACGCCACAGAACAATTAATGCAATAGGTACGTCATAATAAAAATGTTTTTTTTTTTTTAATAGGTCCTCTTTTCAGTAAACGCAAATGTACTTAATCCAATATAATAATTTAATTATTACGACGCAACGCGTGACCTAATGATTTTTTTTGACAAAAATAAAAATGTGTTTTATCCTAATATTAAATTATTAAATGAGATCGGTACCTACATAATTATTTTCTTCATTTTAATGTTCGTTGACAGGTAGGTAACTATATTTTTTACGTAGTAGTAACATTGGGAAATGAAGTCCAATGACAGTGACATAAGCAGAAAATACGTACCACAAAAGTAAAAAAATACTTTTATTTTTGGTGTCCGAAAGCCGGGAGTCGTTTTCATAACAAAAACGTAAATCTGATTAAAAAAATAGGAGTAATTTTATGAACTACATTTGGTTGTGACACCCTAGCTCCCATGTTGATACATTTTATCAACATAATATTAATTCTTATTCAAATAAATAGTTTTAACATCAAGGGTAGCAGTAAAATACTTTTTAATTCATTCGAATCGGACATAAAAGGGGTTTATTCATAAACGATGATTAAAGTTAATTGCTGTTCAAACATCAAACATACAGTATGGTTAAACAGTCGCTAATCATTACTTAACTTTAAGCAACATTTATGATACAAATAGTATTTTAGGAGTATGAGGAATAGGGTATAAAGTTCAGTCAACCACCATAAAAAAGGTAGGATAAGGATCCACCGACCAGACGGGTGTGGTGTCTAGCGAGCTACTGCCCAACAACTGCTGTCGGGTTCTTGTATGTAATTCCATTGCACGGTCAACTTTAATTGCGCGATGCAGGGTTTATGTGACGTCAGGATTTTTTGTGTAACGTCAGGTCTTTGATGCGTACTTCATATGTGGCGATGTAGATACCGCCACAGTATGAATATTTTGACTTATTTTAAGCAAAAGTCACTAATATTATTATCTCAACCATGGCGATTACTATAACGCATTCGAAGCTTTTGAAAACTTAATGGAAGTAAAATACCAAAACCATAAAAAAGTAAGAGATAATGCGAGGATAAGGCTTAATATACGATAATACAAACCAAATAACACTCCACCGACATTAACCAAAAATTTTATTAACTCACTTTACGATTGTTGTCTGCATTTCTCTACTACGCTGTAAAATAATCAAAATAAATAAAAACCAATCATTCACATCGATCTTCCAACCGGGTAAAACGGTTTACAAATTGTAGAATTTATTCGCCAATAGACATTGATTGTTGTCGATAGCCTACGTTAGTGGATCTGCATAAGAACATCACTAGCTCGGCGCAAGACAGCGGCCGTATTACACACACTTAGTACATGTTGATAGTTATCGTTTTGTAATTTTTACATTGCTTGTCCAGTCACTTAGCGAGATAATTTTTAGGTAGTGGTTAAGGAGCAATGTATTTAGTGCAAAAATAATACAGTAACTGTGATATTTGAAAAGAAAAATAACACAGTAAAAGCAAGAAATATTTAAAATACTGTACACAAAGTTTTTGTTTTGGCTTAGGTTTTTACAAGAAACTACTGAACAACTCGGCATTCTTATAATTTATCACGATCACGGTCGAAAGCGCACTATTTCGCGGAGACGGCCATTTGACTAGTGCATTAGCATTTCGTTCATGCAGCGCGGACACAGACAAGCCCCCATGCCACTTCTCCTGTTTTATATTTCTATGGTCCAGACAATTTAAAAAACTAATAACCTTAGGTTAGGTACTGATATGTATAGGTATCTTAATTCAAATAGGTGTTGTAGATAATTATATTTAACCTTTTCACCGCCACGACTTCATTAGAAGCTCTTCATTTTATCTATCTTATAAAAATAAATTTACTTTATTTAAAAGCTTTGTTTCCTGTTATTATTTAATATGGCACTGTCTAACGCCCTGTTTTTTAGTTTTTCACACAAAAAGAGCCCTTAATTATCTTAAAATCGGCAAAAACAAAAACTCGTAACATTTTTAATGTCCCCCGAACGCCAAGGACTTTATACGAAGTCGGCCAGTGATGGGGCGCTAAAGTTATCACTGTTTGATTTCGCCCGTGGAAACATACGAGTATATAAATACTACTATCGAAATCAATTTGAGGTCAGTAAAATATGAACTTATAAACTACTTTAAAACAAAGAGAAAATTGACCAAATTCGACCTTCAGATGGGTGCCGATCCGGAATTGAATAGTTCTAGTTATTGTTTACCATCTTTGTCGATAATTATATTCCCATCTCTACAAAAAAGTTAGTTGTAACTGCCCCGAGCGCCACGGACTACTATACAAGTCGTTCTGTGACGTCATAAGCGTACGAGTATCAAGGTCACTTTGGCATAGTGCAGAAAATAAACGGGAAAGCGCGCACGCATCCTTCTTTCCCGCTTTGCTTATGATAAGATAAAATGAATAAAAAATTGGGACTAATGAGTTACTTAAAAATTGTGCAAGGTGTGGAATCGGAGTCGGAAATGGAGGATATTGACCCAGAAGATGATGATTCTGATGTAAGTCCAACTAGATAATAATCATAGTCTTTCAATCGTTCTGGATAACCAGTTTACTTTAGCCATTCAAATTTATAATCCAATATCTTTGTTTCCATATCCTGCCAAGTCGTACGAGGGGCCGAAGCCAAATTGCAGAGGCCCGTACCTCTGCGATTTGACTTCGGCCCCTCGTTTGCCTTCCAAAGGACCGGGACCCCAGGGTCCCGAGAATTATCAAGAGAAGTAAAAATAATGGTAACGTTAATCAAAAAGTAAGAAAAATCACGGGATAGACGAAAATCAAAGAAAAATAGATCATAGACATCCTTAATCAGAATTGAATACAACGTGCTCTGAGCGCCAAGAACTTGAAATGAAGTCAACAGATGACGTAATGAAGCAATTAGATATGTACCACATTTGTTATAGCTCTAATGGAGCTATGCATTTTGCTCTTAAATTTTTATAATTTATACTGGTTTTTCTTACTCACGATAATGTGGAATAAAACAAATATAGAAATATTAAATCAGTTTTTATTTATATTAGTAAATTTATAAAAAAAAGCCTGACGTAGGCGTTTTTTTAAATTTCATTTATCTATAGGAACATACCCTCATCACTACTGTTTACTATTATATTTCGTTATACATTTATAGCTTGGCGCTGGGGAGGCATCATGTTCTGTGTACGTGGGCGGTGAAAAGGTTAAAAAACCAAATCTGTGGAAAACAAAATTAAATTCGTAATTTCTTATTTTAAAATATTGTTTTTCTGCCTTAATCACCGTAATCGGGAGTAAATCTGGTATTATTATTCGGGTTGAGTTGACACGGGCCCAGTTGTCACTGACCCGTAAAAAGACACTTAACGAAGCCGAAAGCCACTTGTTATTCCCGTCATTGTGATCTTTTTTTTTTGTTCTAGACCATACCTGTGAACCTTCTGTATACAGAGATATTGATGGTTCCAACTTTTTCAGACGTTTATTAAAGAAAGAAAGTTAAAAGAATGTAATAACTTAATTTTAAATACCCCCACGAACCCTGAACTGTTGCATGCACCCATAAACACAATGTTTTGCGTGCGTTATGTTGGGCACTACTGTAAACAGCGATTTTTCACACTGAAATAAAATTAATTCCCCAGCAATTATTTTTGTGCTATGTTATTTAATTTGATGTACAGAATGCGTAGTTGACGGCTGTGTTGGGTCTTTTTACACCCTGTATAAGAGAATATGTTTTGAAATGCTAATATTAGTTTGTTGGTTGTGTAGGTGCGGCGTGGGTGCGGTGCCGGCGGTGCGGGGGGCGGCGGGCGTGGGTCGCTGTGGCGACTGCAGTCGTCGGAGCGGTTGGCGCGCTTGGGCGCGGCTTGCGCAGCGGCGGCAGACGCGCGACGCTGCTCGCCAGCGCTGCGCGTGTCGCTGCGTGCGGCGGCGGCGCGTCTTGAGGCGGAGGCGCGCGCGCTGGCCTCGCCCGCTCCTCCAACGCACCACCTCGCCGACGGCGTCGAACGCGCCCTCAAGGACCTCGCCGACATCGTGCACAGGTATACATCACAAACACTTGGGTCTATTCCATTTATCGCTACTTAATTAAACAATACCTACAATTAGAATACTTCAGTATATTTATTAATGACATTAAAAAATGTTTTGTCAACTCGTAGTATGCCGATGATATAAAAATTTACAGATCTTGCAAGAATATACAAGACTGTCTACTTCTTCAAATGGACCTAGACAGATTATTTACCTACTGTAACAATAATAAGCTCTTTCTCAGTCTTCCCAAATGTCACGCCATCTCAGTCACCAAAAAGAGAATTAAAATAAAATATAATTATTCAATTAATAACGCACTCTTAAATGAAGTTAGCTTTGTTCGTGACATAGGTATCACACTTGATGCCAGTTTGCACTTCGACAAGCACGTTGATAATATAGTACACAAGGCGTGTCAGATGTTCGGTTTCGTCATGAAGTCGTCACGTGACTTTGTGCGGCCCTCTACGTTCTTACTGTTTTATAAGACTTTGGTACGATCCCAGTTAGAATATGCCGTCCCCATCTGGACACCTTCTGCAGCACTAGAATTTAAAGGGTACAGAAGAAGTTCTTACGGTCTATGAACTATAAGTGCTTCCAATCAAAGGTTCCTCACATGTAGGTATTGTAACGGTACGGCGTTCTGAATTTGGGATCAAGGCGACTGTTACTAAACTTGATGTTATGACACTACACGGCATATGCAATAACAAATTTGACTGTATTGACCTTACAAACAGATTGTGTTACAATGTACCCAGAAGTGTTATTCGAAGGGGGGTGCGTATGCCTCAACTGTTCCACACAGACATATGTAGGACTAACGCTGGGGAACGCGCACCTCTTCGTCGCCTGGTTGATTCCTATAACGCGCATTTTATAGAACTAGATATTGTTTGTCTATGTAAGCAATTATTCACAAAAAAGGCTCTGGATATTTTGTTTAGCGAGTAATTTAAGTTAAATTAAGCTAAGTAACATAGCAATATTGGCAGCGACTACTTATTGTTTATTTTATTTTATCACTGTCTTCAGCACTTCTTTTAATCTCTAGTTAAAACGTGGACAATGGTCTGGGTTACATGTTTGGCAAATCCTAGTTTAAATATTTCTCTGTGTTTTGTAGCATGTAACTGTTTTTTGTCCCTAATAAATAAATAAGTGAATCTATCTATGATCGATGAAGTAATTTGTAAAGGGTGTTAAACTGAGACTGCATTAAATTCTATATAATATTGGGATACAAGACAATGAAAAGACCGATGAAAAGTAATTTAAAAATAAAAAAATAAAATCTTAATATTTTATTTCACATAAACCTACACGGGTACTTATAAAACTTCATGCTAGATGCACCTCTGACGTTTCATAATAATAATAATAATCTTTATTTATCTTATTTATCCAAAAACATACAGATTTTGACGTACAGTTAGATATTTCGTTTAAACATTATTTATAGTTTATGTTGCAAATTCTGTACAAGAATTACCTACCTCTTTCAGAATTAAAAACCAAAAGACAAAAAGTACTTCTTTAATAATAAGAGAAAAATAAAAAAAATAAAAAATAACTTTAATTTCGGAAGTCGGTGTCTTTGCTTTTAATTTTAGTTTTTGGCCACCGACTTCCGAAATTAAAGTTATTTTTTATTTTTTTTATTTTTCTCTTATTATTAAAGAAGTACTTTTTGTCTTTTGGTTTTTAGTACAGTAGTCCTTTTTTGTTTTGTTTTTTTTGAAGTCGGTCAATTTTTTTAAAAAAGTTTTTTTATTTTTCCATTTTTTGTGTAATTTGATTTTTGTAATCATGGGTAGACCAACTAAAGGAGCCACCCGCATGAAGAAAAACAGAATTAAAGAGACTAATACTGCTGAATAAGAACGCCTATCTAAGAATCGCAAACGGAGTGCTATGTCCGGTTCCCAAGAATCACCGTTAGCTTGTCATGCTAGGTTATCTCAGATGAGAAATTACATGCATTCTCATTTGTCACAGGAGTCGCCAAATGATAAATGATAAGATCTGCCGACTCAATCTTATTCAAAAACGATTAAGTGGCGAGTCGTCTGAACAGCGCAAGTATCGTTTAGATGTTATACGAAACCGGCTGGCTAATGAGACTCCCGTGCCTTCTCAAGAATATAAGGGTGAACACTATACATTTGCTTACACTGTATAGTTCCCCTCATCATCATATTATAAGGTGACCATAATCAGATCTGTAATGTCACTTACAACCTATATGGTTGCAAAGTTCCTATCAATATAAATGAATTAAGTCCAAACACAAGGTAATTACTGTGAACCGTTGAGGAGTTCCGTTAATCGTCCTTCGTCTTCATCATCAGACCCTTAACGACAGTCACAACCCATCCAAGTGTAAGGTTCTTATCAATACAAATTAATCAAGCCCAAACACAAGATGTCTGCTGTAAACCACTGAGGAGTTCTCTCGACTGTCTTTCGTCTTCATCATCAGACCCCTAACGACAGTCAGAACCCATCAAAGTGTAAAGTTTTTATCAATACAAATTAATCAAGCCCAAACACGAGGTATCTGCTGTAAACCATTGAGGAGTTCCCTTGACTGTCTTTCGGCTCCATCATCAGATCGACTCCAGGCCTTCATAAAATTGTAGTGCTGTAAAATACTTAATGAATAAATTAAGGAATGCACTAGTTGCCCTTACGATTTTTGAAAGTTCCCCTCGATTTCTCTAGGATCCCATCATCAGATCCTGACTTGGTGACAATGGGACCACCTCAGAAGTATAAGCTTTTGAACAAAAAAAGAATTTTTTAAATCGGTTCACAAACGGCGGAGTAATCGGTGAACATACATAAAAAAAAAAAATAAAAAAAATAAATAAAAAAAAATCATCCCGAACATAGTACCTCCTCCTTTTTTGAAGTCGGTAATTAGAGTAAAATTGTGTGTATGAGTGGTTCGTGTGTGTGTGTGTATGAGTGGTTCGTGTGTGTGTGAGTGTGTGTTTTTGTGTATGTGTGTGTGTTACACAAGATAGGTAAGTAAAGACTCCGTGTAAGAGAAGTCCTTAAGGACCAGCCACTGTTACTTTAGATTTTAGTAAATGTGAGTTTAGATTTATAATATTGAGGTGTTTGTTAATGTTTTTTATAAATATGAGTACTTAGTATATAATACTAATATTTAGCGAATCACGTCTTGTGTTGGATACTTGGTGGAAGGTACTTGCGTTTATTTGGAATAGGAGGTGGAAGGCCTGCGTGCTTTCTAAGGGTGGATTTAAGCACATAAAGCTGACGCACCGTAAGTACTTTACAGTCAGGGAACATTTCAGTTGTTGGATACCTATAGGGCTTTTTCGTCATGACTTTAAGTATAGCTCTCTGCGCTCTCTCCACCCTCAGAAAGCAAGTTTTTGCCGCACTGCCCCACGCAACTATGCAATAACCAATCACTGACTGGCATAGCACGTGGTACACCATCTTAAGATTTTTGTGTAAGGCGTAGTGTTATGATGGTGACGGCGTCTATTTGTTAGTCCCATCTCAGTCCGTCGTCTATCTGTACTCCGAGGTATTGAACACATTCGGATCTTTCAAGCAAGGGACAAGTACAATGCGTGTGCGGGAATGAGCAGTTGTAATAAAAAAATTAAGTAATAAAAACTAAAACCCAACTACGACTAAAAAGGTATATAATAATAAATCCGGAGTCACACGTCAGAGACACGTGGACGACGAGGAGGCCTGTCAGCACAGGCTTGCAGGTAGCTCGCGGCGGGAGGCAGCAGGTAGGCCAGGCCTTTGTATGGCTTCGGTAGCGCTTGTTGGCCGTATACCAACGCGTCTTGTCCCCAGCCGGAACGAAGAACAGCCGGTATGGAGAAGACGGGACGTAGAACTCCTGGTGCGTTGAACAGCCAGGACGTAGCACCCCTAGACTCGGGGCACATGGTGTAAATCTAGGGGTTCTACATGATGAACCGATAGTATGGCTAGTTGCAGATGAAATGAACGAGTAATGTCAGTCAACTAGTGTTGGGCATGTATTTTAGTGTTGTGCTTAACCACTTAGTAATGTAGTAGCTACTGGACTAAGTCCAGTTGTGAAGCCACAACGTTACACCGGTCAAAATCATAACCCTCCTTTTTTCTTCGCCGTAGTCGGGTAAAAAGAAGGAGATGGTTTGGCGTTACGTCGTTATAACAAAAGGAATATAAGTCGTTTTCTGTAGGTTTACTGTAAGAAGGTTTGTGTTTAACCACATCATAACTTTAGCCATGCCCATCTCCGCGTTCGTTCTCACAATGTCCCAAGTGATTCCGTCTACAAAAATTGCGGTGTCGTCTGCGTAAGCATAAATTTTACTCTGTGCATAAATTTTTAAAATTTGAGACCTCTGCAGACTTAGTAGTCTGCAGAGGTCATTTACGTAGATCTGAAATAGTTTCGGGGAGAGGATCATAGGACACGAGAAACTCGTCACTTAAGTATCAATTTTAATACACTGCTTACGATTTTTTAGGTAATCCTTAAAAATATTTAGAGGCATTCCACGCACATCCATATTTTCCAGCTCCATGATGAGTTTGGGAACAGAGACCGTGTCAAAAGCCTTCGAAAGGTCCAGGAATATATCTAGGCATTTTGATTTTTTATCTATGTTTGACGCAATTTGTTCGGTGAAATCCAACACCGCACAAATAAGGTTGCTGGGTGCGACTCTAACGCCGTGTACTGACCGGCGTTACGGGGCGTAATGTACCATTCGCAGCGAGTATGTTACGTTACGCCGTGTTCTAAACTCCGTGTAATATGCGCTCGTTGCTCGCGTGTTCGTGCTCGTTTCCACGTACTGACTGCACGAATGCTTGCTTTGTAGCATGTTCCATTATACCCCGTAACATCAGTCAGTACACGGCTTAACACCGCGCGCGCTGATTGGCCAAATCGGCCGGAAAGCGAGAGGAAACATGTTACACTTCAAAAAACTAACTCGCCTAATTTAATGTAATGAGGAGTTGTGGACGACTCACATCACTTATTGATGGACTGTGTTCGATATGAGCCTGATAGAAATGACATGTTTGGGGCCAATTTGAATTAGTCACATTTCATAGAATTCTGTCCAAGCAATGGTATGTAATGAGTCTGATCAGGTTCATGATCCAAATGTAATCCATAGCAGCATGTATTTTATTTATTAATATTTATTTAAGGTATTATGGAGACTTGAGGAACGGTGTAAAGTTCATTAATTCTCTATAGAAAAGGGAGGATCCGCCCACCAGACGAGTGTCGTGTCTGGTGGGCAACTGCCCGACGATTGAAGTCGGGACGTCGCGCGATAAACAGCGCTGCTTGCGCGATGCAAGATTTGTGTAACGTCAAGTCTTTGATGCGTAGTTCGCATGTGACGTTGTAAATGCCGCCACTTCACTCCCCTCTGGAGACTGGAGGTCGATAGTGGGCTGAGTCATTGCATATTGTGATGCTTGACATTGCCAGTTAAGGTTCCAGTGCGTCGGAACGGGGTGCCGCATAGTTCTCGGTGAGTCGGAACTGAACGCGGTGATTACCCAGTGAGTCGGAGTGGAGCTGCGTTATGCTCCAGTGGGTTGCATGTGGTACAGCACCGGGCTGAGACTGACTGTTGGTGTCGACCAAGAGAGGGTCGAAGGGCTCTGCTTCTGGACCGGTCGTAAGTGCAGTATTCTGTGCCAAGGTTGCTGATGAGGCTGAGGGTGATGACCAGACCGCTGCATGCTGGTGGTCAGGATACCTTATGAAGCCGTGGGGTGTTGGCTGGCTGTGTGACTCCTGCACGAAAGCTTGAGGAAGTGAAGATAATAACGTCACACTTAAGTAGTTGCACGAAGGCTGCGTCAATGTCCATATTCGGGGTCGCAGTATAGAGGTATGAGGAACAGGGTGTAAAGTTCACTCATCCTCCATAGAAAAGAGAGATCCTTCGACCAAATGGGTGTCGTTTCTGGTGGGCTATTGCCCGACGAATGATGCTATTATCGAATAAATATTTTTATGTGTGTCAAATAAATCTTTAGGTCACACGTTGCATCGTAATAATTTAAATTATTATTTTGGAATACATTTTATTGTGATGTATTGCTTTAATTGGTCTGTGGCACCGCCGCACAGTGGGCTGGGATTACAAGGTTGGGTCTTAAGAGATCAAATGTATTTTTTTGGTATCTAGGCATAAATTTAAAATGTTTTTATTCTTTGACTTTTTTTAATTTAACGAGTACTTTCGGAGATATAGCCATATCAAATTTGTATGAAGAGTCATGTTATTTTAGTTAAGCAATTCATTCCATTTAAATTGAAATTGAAAATAATGTATACTAAACGGCCTGAAAACCTCAATACCGACTTAGTTCTTTAAAAAAAAAACAATGTTCGACATTTTCCACCACCATAGGTAGGTATGACGTAATTTTTTTTGAGACTTATTTCCGGGAATCAAGGGATAAGAGTGCGCGAGCGCAACAACAAGTTATGACGTGTCGTAACGTGATTGGTGCAACGATAGGATATCTACGGAATGTTCGGTTGCATTCAAACGTACTTCAGTGTTCTATTACCCACCATAATAGACGCACTACCCCCACACATTCATTACTTACTTATTTGTTATTTTGTATTTGTGAAAATGTTTGAAAATTTAGTGACAAACCTTGATCTTTTCGTTATTTTAAAAAACAGTGGCAGTATTAAAAATAATGACAGTTTGTGTAGTGAGATAAGGTCTAAATTTTTAGTCGAATTAAGTGATGATCACGAAAAGACCTTAAAATTGTTTTCTGCAAAATTTTGTTATAATTTAAATAGTAGATGGGAAAACGCTTATCGTAAAGAAAATATATTCAGAACTAAAAATAGTGAATGGTTACAAGAAAACATAATATGGCCAGACTTTATTAAGTGTTTAATAGGCAGTAATGAAGATCAACCAGCACCGAGTACATCAACTCAGTATGTATCACCATCAAAAGTTTCTGTCGGTGTCTCCACCGAACAAAGCCCAAGAAAACCTTTTTGTGAATTAGCGCCTAAACAGAAACAAACAAAATTTGAAATTGCGACCAAATCGCAGAAAATCGCAACCCGAGAATAGGCGCTAAAATAGGACAAATATACGTACTATGCATACGTAGAGTCAATTCTTTGAGAAAATTTGAGAATTTCGAGATTTTCACATTTTTTTCTTTTGCTTCATACAAAAATTACTTTGGATATTTATAACTCCGAAAATACTAAGTTATCTGAACGACCCTCATAGAAATAATTACTTATAATCGATAGATAAATCCAACACAATATTTAAAATTTCAGAAAAGAAACTTTTTTTTTTAAATGCTAAGTCCTTTACCGGCCCGTTTCAGCCCACTGTGCGCCGTCATGGATAACATTACTTTTAATAATGATTTCATCTGAATTATTTGAATATAATTATAATATTTATTAACAAAAACGGGGGTTCAGGTGCTTTTTCTAGTTGTGTAGTCTTTGTGTGATAATCCTTAGCGATGCCTCCATCTTGAGTAAGACATCGACCAGCAAGTCAGGATCGCCGATGTATAAACTGTTCACTTGTATTGTTAGAACAATTTAGAATAAATTACATAGAAAATCCACGGCTATGATCGTGTTTTATCATCATCGATTGCACCGACGACGCCTGTAAGTATTAACTCACCTAATAGAAGCATTTATATTTTAGTTCGCTTCTAAAGTACCTACCCACTTCCGGGACTATTCGTTGAATTCAAGGATTAAAACACAGTTTTTATGGTTTCAGATCAATCCTGGTAGTACTTATTCATAATGTTGCGAATGTTTCACATTGATACAAGAAAAACTCCCTTAGATTCCGAACTGATACCTGAACCAACATTTGGTCACAATGTGCCGTGATGTGTGCTTTGGATGTGGACAGTCCATGCTACGTGTTGCAAGGCGTTCCCGAGTGCCACCCAATTGTCCTACCTATTGTTTTATTTGTACTTTTCTTTTCTCTGTTCTGGTAGTGGCCGAGGTTATACATTTTACCACTAGGCTACTTTTTATCCCGGTCAACATGGTGAAAGCGTTTAAGTAACGATATTTGTTGACAATGTCGGAAAAAAATAAGTTGTCTGGGAGCTTTCAACGAAAACGCTGCCTAAACCCTTTAAGATATAACAAAATAATGTATGGTGTAATTGTGTATCTTATATTAGGTCTACAGAAAAGTCCGCGATACCATATGTCTAGCTCTTAAGGATAACATACTATTATCCATTTTAATACTTAAAAAAATGGGCAATTAAACTTGGAAAGGTATTTACACAAATACGTTATTAATCCTTATAATTTTAAATAGATTGGTTGGCTTGAGCATTTCATGAAGATTATATTTTCCCTTTACACCATGCAAATTAAATAAATACTTTAGGAGATATAGCAAAATCAAAATAACGCGCAACAAAATTAATTTCGTGTCGCTGACTGACTAGACTGGCCCGCGCGGGCGGGGTGGGGGAACAAGTCGCTCATTGCTGAGTGCGCGACCCGAACGCGGGCAGACGCGTGAAAGAAAGAAAGAAAGAAAGAAATCATTTATTTGCTGATAATGTAGGTATACATACATATAAGTTGGAATATTTATTAAGTGTCCCAATATTAGGTTTGAATTAAATAGTAATATAGATATAGCTATTACGATCATTATTAGCCGTAGTCGAATTTAATAGGTTGATTACAGATCAGACAACAAAAGAAACAAAATAATTAGTGAATTACATATAAATCTGTGAGGGCAGACGTTGTTGACGGTTGTGTCCGTAATAGCAATTTGTTTAAAAACGCACTGTAGGGACCTATTAATGTTATTTCGTTTTGGTATTGATAATAATAAAATTAAAGCGTCATTTGTCTGTGGTTAGCAGTTAATTATAAGAATTTCTTCGGGTTTATTTTTAATTATTATTATGTAGGTTATAGTATTTGCTTTTCTTTTTGGTATTAATAATAATAGGGTTTACTTACAATAAAACAACAAAAACGTAATTTGTCTGTGGTTAGTAGTTAATGATAAGCATTTCTTTGTTTTTATCTTCATTGAACAGTTATATATATACTCGTATATATAGGTAGGTAATTGTTCTGTTTTTAGTAACAATATATATTTATGTGATGATACCACCGGCAGCGTGATTTTGTTTTACAATTAGCAAATTAAAATTATTGTATTGCAGTAATTTTAATTGAATAGGCAATATTGTATTTTTTGGAAGTGTAGAAAAGTAGATACTTACTAAGAATTATGCCTCGAAAGCGTAAGTCTAATCTTTCCCAAAGCTCTAATCGAGCTCGAGTTATGAAAGTAGCTAGACTTAACGAGACGTTTCAACAAGCTGAACTGCGAAGCCTTGAACAGGCGGTGCGTGAGGCAGCTCACAGAGCTGCTGAAACACCAAATCAGTCCCAAGATCGGCGTCGAGAGCATGCTGAGTATCTGGCATCTCAACGAGCTAATGAGACTCCAGAGCAGTCCCAAGCTCGGCGTCAACAAAACGCTGAGTATATGGCATCTCAACGGGCTGCTGAAACACCAGATCAGTCTCAAGATCGGTGTCGACAGCATGTTGAGTACCTAGCATCTCAACGAGCTAATGAGACTCCAGATTCCATAATCTTAACTGGAGAAGCCAAGGGAAACAATGTTCTTATACCACGTATCCCAATCATACCCAATAACTTACCATTTAATTTTAAACGCCTGCAGTTCCCTTTAAAAGTTGCATTTTCAATGACTATAAACAAATCGCAGGAGTGGAGTTGCGGATACCAGCCCGTTTTACCTATTACCTATTACCTAACAAATCGCAGGGTCAAACCTTAAAGGTAGCAGGCTTACATTTGGGTTCGCCATGTTTTTCCCACGGCCAGCTCTATGTGGCTTGCTCACGCGTTTCTAAATCGCAAAATCTACATGTTTATGCTGACCGAAATAAATCGTTTAATATAGTTTATAGGAGTATATTGCAGTAGCTATAACTTTTGCATTACCATCAATCATTATATCCGTACCTATCTATCCTTACAAACTAAATTCAAATTCTTTAGGGTCCCGTTTTTACCCTATTCTGGCCAATCGGTCAGGAACGAGTCAACGATACAGTATAACTAAAACACATGGGAGCTCGCGTGTCACTACCAAATGTAGTTCATAAAATTAGTTCTATTTTCTAAATCAGATTTACGTTTTTATTTTATGAAAACGATTCCCGGCTTTCGGAAACCAAAAATAAAAGTATTATTTTACTTTTATGTACCTGCGTATTTTCCGCCAATTCCGAAGCCGGCCAGCCTCAGCCGCGGCGGCGAGCGTTAAAACCACTTGCTCCTCAGCTCGCGGGCCGCCTCGCCCCTCCGCGCCTACGCGGGCTTAAATTACACTCTAGGGGTAGGGCAGACAAGACTACGTGCAGTCGGTTTTGCAGCGATTCGGTTCTGTCACTTCACTAACTTTTGTAGTGCACATTTAAGGTTCAGAATATGATTACATTTTATAGAAATGACAATAATTATGCCTAATAAAATTATTCCAAATGAAATTCTGCCATCTTCTTAATATGCCAAGTGAAATTATTCCAAATAATCGTCGCTCTAAATAAACGTTATGTGAAACGAAATTATGCGAAATTAAGCTTTGCCAAAAGTAATTATGCCAAATAAAATTCTGCCATCTTAAAAGTATGCCTTTGTAAATTCGGACATATAAACATTCGGCCAAACAATAATTATATTAAATGATTTTTATGCCATATATATATTCGTTTAAAGAAGATTATGCCAAGTGTGTTTTGCCAAATAAATTTCGGAGCATCAAAATTCTGCCAGATAGAGGGAACCCCCCTTATTTTATAACAGTTGCATAATAGTACATTGATATACGAGTGTGCTCTATTGGATATTACAGTCGAGGCGGTATTATTCGCGCGAGCCACAGGCGAGCGCGATAAGGTAGCCGATAGTGTAATAATCAATGCACACGCGTTTCATACGACGTTTTTCAACACACTTGCGAGGAAAAAACAGACTTTTAAGAATTTATGCTACAATAACGTAACTATAAAGATGATAGATTTATAAAGTTTAACTGACCTTTGTTGCCAGGTACTGACTATCCGGAGTTTCTTTTAAAAACTTCTATATCGGTTGGTGACAATACTTTAAATATTGTATTGTATGATAATAATTAACCACACAACGAAAACGATAATAAATATTTATGGAAAATGGCGCGCTGGCTGGTTTCGTTTTTCCATAGGTGTAAATAAAGGCACTGGCAAAACCGTTAGACAGCCTATACAAAAAAATATGATTTGAATAAGAAAAAAAAGTACAAAAGAAAATTTTACTGTAACTAAAAGTACCATAGTGGAGTCAAATCTATTTATTATTATTTACGCTCTTCTCCCCTACGTGAAATCGTCATTTTTAATAATGATTTTAACCACACAACAAAACAGTTAACGAATATTTATGGAAAATGGCGGCTAGTTTTGGTTTTTTCCACTAGCGATGAGCGCGCGGTGTAAATAAAGGCACTGGTAATACCCCTGAACAGCCTATATAAAAATATAATAATGTTAATAATACATAATACGCAATTGGGTTAGGGTAGTGAACAATTTAGACTGAAATAGCCACAGACGATATAAACCCTTATGTAATAGTACAGAATGACAGATTCATTCCGCGCGAACGCGGTGGCACACGGGCAGGCCAGCGCGGTTCATCGGGGCGGGTCAAGTGGCCTGCGCGCGTGCCAACTGCGGTCTTACCGGAAAAAAGCGCAAGTCTCTGCTCGGGTGTAAATAGAGAATGCTCATTTTTTTGTAGGATAGTTAATACTAATTCAATGTATAGTATCCCACTGATGTTAAATTATGATAAAAAAAATCCCATGGGCATGCATGGGATTTTTTTTGCTTATGGTTCTTTTTTAAAAATAAAAACTTGCTTTGAGCGCTTGTCTTTGGTAAAAAGCTTCACCAAAAACAATTTCTATTGGATACAAATTCCATGCTGCCATGATAGTACTTACTAATTACATACTGCCATGTCATTACTCAGACTAGTAAATAGTAATCTGTGGAGCACATTACCGCACTAGTGCGGTAATATAAAGTAAAAAGCACGCTTCCATAATACACTGCATTATGAACCTAAAAGCGGTTCAATAAGAGCCACTTTACGAGCAAGTGTGTTGAAAGTAACTATCATACTATAATATTAAATTATCCCATAGCAAATCAGATAATTATCTTCTTCATTTAATGTTCGTTGGCAGGTACCTATATTTTTTACGTAGTAGCAACATTCGCAAATGAAGTGCTATGACCGTGACATAAGCGGAAAATACGCAGGTACATAAAAGTAAAATAATACTTTTATTTTTGGTTTCCGAAAGCCGGGAATCGTTTTCATAAAATAAAAACGTAAATCTGATTTAGAAAATAGAACTAATTTTATGAACTACATTTGGTAGTGACACGCGAGCTCCCATGTGTTTTAGTTATACTGTATCGTTGACTCGTTCCTGACCGATTGGCCAGAGTAGGCTTATAGAGAACTGAAAAAGTATAGGAGAGACCTTTGGTCCGGCAGTGGGACAACATAAGTTAAAACTATTTCTTCCCAATAGGGGGTTGATTTTTGAAATATTTGTTTCATCATTTATCTTTAAGTTTATGAATACTTACCAACTTTTGAGTTTATCAGACAGGCAGTAAACTTCTCCCATAAAAACTTAATATCCACTTTTTGCTTTGTCAAAGGTAGATTTTCGATAGAAACAAATACTCGTAATTCTTTTTATCCTGGTTAAATAAACATAAATAGTCGCTGTCACAACTAATTGACAACACTAAGTAGAAAATATTAAACTTTTCAGATAAACGTAAAGCTGCTGACATATACTACAGAACACACCGGCCTTATACGAACCGCAGCGTGCGACCGCGGGGCGCGGCCTCAGCGTGCGACCTCAGAGTGCGACCGCCGCGGCCTCAGCGTGCGACCTCAGAGTGCGACCGCGGCGCGCGACCGCAGCGTGCGACCGCGGAGCGCGACCTCAGCGCGCGACCGTAGCGTGCGACCGCCGCGGCCTCAGCGTGCGACCTCAGAGTGCGACCGCGGAGCGCGACCTCAGCGCGCGACCGCAGCGTGCGACCGCGGAGCGCGACCTCAGCGCGCGACCGCAGCGTGCGACCGCGGAGCGCGACCTCAGCGCGCGACCGCAGCGTGCGACCGCGGAGCGCGACCTCAGCGCGCGACCGCAGCGTGCGACCGCCGCGGCCTCAGCGTGCGACCTCAGAGTGCGACCGCGGAGCGCGACCTCAGCGCGCGACCGCAGCGTGCGACCGCCGCGGCCTCAGCGTGCGACCTCAGAGTGCGACCGCAGCGTGCGACCGCCGCGACCTCAGCGCGCGACCGCAGCGTGCGACCGCGGAGCGCGACCTCAGCGCGCGACCGCAGCGTGCGACCGCCGCGGCCTCAGCGTGCGACCTCAGAGTGCGACCGCGGAGCGCGACCTCAGCGCGCGACCGCAGCGTGCGACCGCGGAGCGCGACCTCAGCGCGCGACCGCAGCGTGCGACCGCCGCGGCCTCAGCGTGCGACCTCAGAGTGCGACCGCGGAGCGCGACCTCAGCGCGCGACCGCAGCGTGCGACCGCGGAGCGCGACCTCAGCGCGCGACCGCAGCGTGCGACCGCCGCGGCCTCAGCGTGCGACCTCAGAGTGCGACCGCGGAGCGCGACCTCAGCGCGCGACCGCAGCGTGCGACCGCGGAGCGCGACCTCAGCGCGCGACCGCAGCGTGCGACCGCGGAGCGCGACCTCAGCGCGCGACCGCAGCGTGCGACCGCCGCGGCCTCAGCGTGCGACCTCAGAGTGCGACCGCGGAGCGCGACCTCAGCGCGCGACCGCAGCGTGCGACCGCCGCGGCCTCAGCGTGCGACCTCAGAGTGCGACCGCGGAGCGCGACCTCAGCGCGCGACCGCAGCGTGCGACCGCGGAGCGCGACCTCAGCGCGCGACCGCAGCGTGCGACCGCCGCGGCCTCAGCGTGCGACCTCAGAGTGCGACCGCGGAGCGCGACCTCAGCGCGCGACCGCAGCGTGCGACCGCCGCGGCCTCAGCGTGCGACCTCAGAGTGCGACCGCGGAGCGCGACCTCAGCGCGCGACCGCAGCGTGCGACCGCGACAGGCGCTCCGCAACTATTAAGTCGGCGTCACCACATGCTATTTCACCATCAGTATAATGTAACCGATCTCAAAACGAACATTCGTAGCGACAGTAGTTGTTAAGTAAACATAATCCCCGTAGTGTTGTGGTGCGACGGACCGCGCCCACTATGTATCCGCAGTGTATTGTTGACAAACCAAAGAGAGTACCGACAAGTGAATGTTGTTTATTGGACACATAGTGGCGACAGCACGAACAATACTCTCTGCTCGTAGTGTGTTAGTGCGGCAAGTACTGCGACGCGTATTAGCGCGGCCGCGACCTGCAGGCCGTTTGAGTTCCGCTAGTTTATTATGTGTTTATTTATCAGTGCCAAAATGTTGTTAGTATTGTGTCACGTGGCTCGTGGCAGTAGCTCGGCGGTCGCCGCCTACATTCCTGATGTACGCGATAGACTTAGATGTATACACGCACTCACTTATGTACTCTTTCGTTTAGCATTTAACTAATACTTATAAATATGTAGTTACTATACACTTTAGAAGACTCGTTTGACTCGGACCAATAACGATGCTTGTTATGATTTAGAGGTGAGCAGGGCTCGCGCCCTCGCGCAGACATGTGAGACTGTCTTTACTATTGGTTTGTATTGGGCCTATTAAATACTTTAATGTATACTTAGTTGTGCGTCATCATTCGGCCATCACTATACATCGTTCTTGCGTATATTGAAAACTATATATTTTATTCTATTATAGTGCGAACAAATAAAGTTCTCAAACATTAACTATTTTAAGTTAGCGTACTGTGATACGGCTTATAAGTAATGTAATAATAATTATGCTCAATATATTCTTTAATATTATTTGTATTAATCGAAATTGTAAGGTATTTTAATAAAATGATTATATATTCCGATCGGTAAAAATTGTATCGGTATCAAAACATTAACATGATCGTTGTACATGTCCGCGGACAGCGCGCGGCCGGGCGCCGCCCGCGCGCCGCCCGCGCACACTGTCATGTGTATGCTAGTCTTTATTATTATAATAAATGTACGTAAGTTCTCTAAAATAGGTACTTGTACAATCCTTCAAGCTATTTTAGTAATCAATGTATCATTAAGAGTTTTGTATTAGCTGCCGGAGGACAGAACGGGCCTCCCCGAGCCCCCGCGCCCCCACACACTCTGAGCACAGTTCAGTGCGCCTCGCGACTCGCGAGACGCATAGCAATGCGCTAATGACTCATCATTCTAAATGTGTAGCGCCACTGCTCAAATAACAACCGGGCGAAACATTCGTCCTCCCAATAACGTAAGCGACCTGTACCCATAACGTAGACAACGCATTCAACTTGTCAGCGGATACCTACTTGTAGTTGCGCGTGGCTCGTATGAGCGCATCTGCTTGTAACTGCTTCAAGTCTGCCAACGCGAACTTCTGCGCCGCCCGCTTGTGCGCGGCAAGAGAACGGATCTTATATACCGCCACTATACAACGTCTATCTATTCATACACAAAAAAAAAACCTGCTGTCCCTACATTTATGTTCGCACGTCAAAATGTAGGCAACGATGCCGATTCTCTTGTACACCGAACTAAACTATCACTAAAATTCCTTACTTTTGGCTTTGAGAATCTTAAAGCTATTCAGACAAAAAAATCTCTAAATTTAAACATTATTTTGACACAACTTAAAGGCTCTTACATACTGGGGCGATTCGCCCCGCGACGCGAATTTAAACAAAACAATTTCTCACGGCGAACAATGCGGCGGCGCACGGTGGGCTGGAAATCGGCTTTCATAGACTTAGGAATTTCAATTTGCAATTGCTTGATTTTTTGCCGGATATCGCTTCTATTAGTCATTACTATGTACAAAAATGACACCCGAGTTAATTCTGCCCAAAAACGAAAGAAATATATTTTTTTTACGAAAAATTTGTTCTAGTATGAAAAATCGAATTATCTCCTAAACGGCATGTTTAACCGTAATATCCTTGGAGGAGGTCATAGTGCTAATTATTTATGATTTTTTGGTTGCCGATTTGACGAAAAATTTAATGCCGTTTTTTTTAAAAAAATCGTCAATTTTTTTTTTTTTTTTTTACATGTAATACGATCCCTTTTAGTGTCCAAGTTAAAAGGTTCGATATGTTATTAACCCAAATATTAAGAACACACAAAACAAGAAAAATTAAATAAAAAAATTGCTGTTTTTTGACACATTTTTATTAATTTAAATAAAAAAAGATTATCAAACTCTTATTTAAGTAACATATAAAGTTATATTATATACAAAATAATTTAATTTAAGGGATTAATACTAAGCATTTGTAAAATAAAGTAAAATAAATAAAAAAAAAGACAAAATATCATTAAATATTACAAAAAAAAACCCAAACACACTCAAATACAAATTTATAAATATGTACATACAGGGTTACTGGTAACTCGACGTATTCCTTGCAGGACGTTATAGTAGGGTTAAAATGCAACAAATTAAGCCACCAAATGTTCTACCGAAATTCAGTAGTTTTTGAATTAGTTAGAAAGAGTTTTAGTTTTTTTATGAAAAATCCCAGATTAAATCATTTGAAACCAATTTAAAAATGATTTACGGCGCGACTGTACTGAAATTTAAGTTATTATCATAGTTGACGCCGTAGCAGACCTTTGTTAATAATTAAAAGTTCAATAAAGCCTAAAACTTTGGCAAATATCACTAACCAAACATTTAATTTTTTGTAATTTTTGCTATTACTTCATAAAAAATGTAGTCTAGTGCAAAAAAAAAATACTGAATTTCGGTAGAACATTTGGTGGCTTAATTTGTTGCATTTTAACCCTACTATGACGTCCTGCAAGGAATACGTCGAGTTACCAGTAACCCTGTATATAATTTTTTTACAAATTTTCCTTATCACTCTCGTTGTCAGACTCCAATTCTGAGTCAGCATCCAGATTGGATATATCCAGAAATTCGAACTCAGTTTCCTGAAATTGAATTAAGTCGAGAGTTTCAGCAAAAAAGCTCTGCTTTTTCTTGGCATCTAACTTAGGCCTTTGTGCACTTAGCAAAGGATCCGAAGAAACAACAAGCATATTTAAAATGTCTTGATTGGAATCCTGCCTGCTTCTTTTTCGCGAATGATGTTCTCGAAATCTCCTAAAATCTTTGTTTCGAGACTCTGAGGCTTCTTCAGAGAGAGTCCCAATTGGCACAATATTATTTTTCTCGATTATGTCAGCCCCAAGGATTAATAATTTATGAACGGTTGACGACATGTAGTACCAGTCGTATAATATTACGTACTTTTCTGCTGTTTTGCCGGCATAATCTCTAAATTTTATTATATCGACCTGCTCTCCAGATGTAATTGCTTGTAAAATTACAGCAAATCTTTTGATGAGGTCTTCATCCAAACCGGTTATAGCTGCGGTTTTATTAGGAAACTCAAAGAATTTTCTTGCAGTATTCCCGTCATTGGTGGTTCCCTAGCCTTGTTTCACTATATCAATCAACAGATTGAGCTCATCTTTGAATTTATTTTGAATTATTTTCTTCCTTGTCTGTAGCATTTCTTTGTGCTCATCACTTCTCGCTGCCCACCGTTTGAAGTCGAGCCTGTATGCAATGTGTAACAGACATTCCATATAATTTATACGGGCGTGTAGGGATGACAAGCCAAATTCATACAGGTCAGAACACACAATTTTTGATGTTACAGCATCTAAGCGGTTCATTTCTGTAGGCTTTGCTAAGCACAGGTAGCACTATGCATTTGATCTAGCTTCAGAAAGCTAAGTGCAAACTTTAGCGTCGATCATCGTCATCATTAGTTCATGAGTCACCCTATTATTATTATTGCACTCTGTGGGGATAAGGGCCTCAATTTCTTCATCCATTTGTTTTTTCAGCTCAAGGACAACTGCTTCACTCTCCTTTACAAAAGTAAACTGAACTGGACGACAATACAAAACTGAGCATGGTTTTGGGTCATCCATAAGATGTTGTCTCCATCTGTCAGTTTTAGTGGCACCAAGGAGGTCATGAAAATGCTCGAGTCATCTTCCTCACCCTCCATTTTCTGCTTGTATCGGCTTTGGTTAGAAGCACCATCAAATCCCCACTTGGATATCAGCTTCAACTGCTTGTTATGCTCTTCCTTAGAAAGGCTTTGAAGGATTCTTGTAACTGTGATATCAAGTAAAGCTTGAAGTGTAATCCTAGCCGATGAATCAGTAACTGTCACTGATTGCTTCGGAGGGTAGCAATCAAGCTTAGTTTGTTGCGCTTTATAGTAAGATAGATAAATATCCTTAGCACCTTCCCGAATGGCAGCCTCTCGCAACGTAATATATTGCCACTTTGAGAGTTTTAGCGAAAGAAGCAATCCAAGCGCCTTTTCTGGCGTAAATATGATTGTTTTCGCTGGTTTCTTAAGAGTTTGATTTAATTTAGCGGCTGCTTCAGGATTTTTCATCATGTATTCGATGACAGAGGCGATATCTCCATGCCCTTCTTCTTTTAAACGTGCTGCAGCTGCATATGCCAATTCACTGGAATCTTCGCCTGAGTGTTCATCAGATCTTCCCTTTTTTTGTTTACTTCCCAGATCTTCGAATGGTTTACGGGATCTTTTAGTCATTGTTCCAATGGACGTTGATGTCGACGGTTCTGGAGAGACTGAGGGCGCTCTTGGTATCTCATCAACACTTGGTTCTTGATTAACTAAAGTTTGCACAAAACTCGGCCAATCAATATTTGCTCCCAACCAATTCTCGTACTTTCTCCTGAAATTATCAAGGAATCGGTTGGATTTCTGCCACCTTTGTAAAGCGGCTCGCGTAAATCTCCGACAAAATTCTTTGAGAACAACACGATCTTCGTCAGACAGGCAATCGCCTATGCGGGATACAACTGCACTGAACCATACTTCATGATCAAATGAAGTACTCTCACTTCGTAGAAGAACAAACAAGTCTAAATTGGTGATTAAACTTTCCATTCTAAGATTTTATAGTCGCAGATTTAGTGTTAGCAGTTACACAGTTGTGAACAAACTAAATTATAAAACAAAACTTTAGCCCTTTTATTGCAAAACGCCAATAATTAGGTAACTACCCTCATTAGTTATCTCCTTATTAGCTAATGAAAATTTATAATTGTCACTAACTATTCTTAGAACTCATAGCACTGCTAATTAACAAATTAGCTTACTTATCAGGAAAAGTTGACTGTAATCCATAGTTGGCATTGTCGTGAGATATTGAAAATCATTAAATCACCTATAAAGACTCATTAGAAGACGTAATCAGTGTAGTTACTTAATCACTTCTTTTCGGACTCATTAGAAGAGTTAACAATTGGTAATTTGGTTGTATGAAAAGTTTTAAAACTCATGATGTGTTGATAAATATCTAGCTCAAACATAGTTGTCTACGTGTGGGTGTACTATAAACCTCTGCCAACTCCTTCGGAAATATAGGAGTGATGCTATTTTATGTTACGTGTAGTTAAAAGTCCGTGTTCTTCAACATAAACACTAAAAGGAATCGTTTCATATGTAAAAACAAATAAAAATATTTTGACGATTTTTAAAAAAAAAACGGCATGAAATTTTTCGTCAAATCGGCAACCAAAAAATCATAAATAATTAGCACTATGACCACCTCCAAGGATATTACGGTTAAACATGCTGTTTAGGAGATAATTCGATTTTTCACACAGGCTTCATACAAATTTTTCGTAAAAAAAATATATTTCTTTCGTTTTTGGGCAGAATTAACTCGGGTGTCATTTTTGTACATACTAATGTCTAATAGAAGCGATATCCAGCATAAAAAGAAGCACTTGCAAATTGAAATCCCTAAGTCTATGAAAGCCGATTTTCAGCCCACCGTGCGGCGTCGCGTCGCGCGACGAATCGCCCCAATATGTAAGAGCCTTAAAGCGAATTTGACAATCGCGCCTCCACTTGGTACTTGTTTTCCCTACCCCGGGATTTTTTTTTAGAACCGGAGGCTCGCATGTACTAGATCTTCGACGTGTTTTTTTATGGAATTTTTCACTTCTGGTATGGAAAATATGGATTTGCGGTTTCCTAAAGGGTGTCGAAATTTTTATTATTTTTGCGATAGGACACCATTTTCAAGATGTAAGCAATAAAAAAATAAAGATACAGTACTGTTTTGCAACTGAAGTCGAGGTGTTGGTTTGAATTTTAGTTCATAACATCTAATTTTATTCCACACATTTTTAATCGCTATTAAAAATAGTCACATTTAGTTAGAGGACAAAATTTTAGGTTAAATCGTCAAATTCAGAGTAGCATTTTCAGTAAACTAATATCTCTGTGCCATCTTAGTGCTGTCAAACCTAATTATAGTTAAGTTGTGTCAATATAGTAAATTGAGTAATTTTTAGTCTAGTTTAAAGATTTTGTGACAAGAGAATCGGCACCAGTAGCTGATTAATTTTTCGCGAATTCAGGTTTGGTCCCACAGTAAAAGTTGTTCAAAATGATGAGTACAATTACCCCCTTAAGAGATTTCCTGTAGATAACCCTTTTATACTGCACAATTTATGGGCTTTCTGTAATGTTGGCTCCACTGTTGTAGGACCAATACTCATACGCTACGGCGCTACCGCTAAGTTAACAGTGGAGCCAACATTACGGCACACGAACTATTTGCGAAAACGCACTCTAAAAGCGGAATCGGTGCGTCAACTACAAGAAAGCCAACCGAACAAAAGTACGATGCGTCATCGACGAACTCGTTTGGCAGAGGCCACGCGGTTGTTCCATTGTTAATATTGTTATGGAACAACCGTATCTATTATACCGAAATTAATTTTGCTTGAGTAAAAGAGTTGTTATCTTTACATAGCAAGAAGTGGTACATGAATTTGTGTGGGGTACCAAAAAGTGAAAAATAAAAGTTTCACAATAAAAAACAAACAGCTTAAAAAAAGCGACTCATACTTATGTGAAAAATAATTATAGATTCTGAAGTCGATGGCAATATACAAAATACAAACGTTGTTTTTTTGAGACTATAACCTCGTATCCACTAGGTAACAATTGAACGCAACGCGTGACGCTCAACATGTTCGGCAACGGTGCACAACAGCGCGCGACGTTGCCAGCTGGCGCGCAATATGACGCGCGGCTTGTTTGTTTCCGTGTCGTCAGTGCCGTGCAACATGCAGTTGATGATCAAATGTTGTCGAGTTTAGACGTGACGCGCAGAAATGTCCGTAATGTGGTGTAACGAACGAGTGCTCCTTTTTATGGTTCTGTAGCAACAAGGAACCCTTATAGTTTTACATTACAGTCGCGGCTAGCAAATACGGAAGCGATTGGCGTTGGCGGTCCTGTGGTAGTCACGGACATTCTTAACTGTAAATAGCTCTATGTTCAAGCCAAATCGAAATATAAATAAATAACATCTATGATAAATTACCTCCTTGGTTGCCATGTGTTGAAGTAAAAAGTTCGTTCCATTATATAGCGAGTTTTCATAGTAATTTATTTGGCTGCTGAACACAACATTGCCGACCGCATCGTCACATGTTTGTAACCAGTACCACAATTTCGATTTATCTCCAAGAAGGTTGTCAAAATAATGCTCGAATTTCCAAGCATGTTTGAGAAAATTAATTAAAATGTACCATTTTTTTTTGGTGAAAAAAAAAAAAATTGCATTTTTCGATACAATGATAACCACCGCCGCTGGAATCAACACTAGTTCCTCTGGCGACATGTTGTCGACGACTGATCATGCGTAGGCGTGGACATACAACGTTGCTAAACAATTGTTCCGCGCAAACTTTCAACATGTTGAGCAACATGTCGCACGCCAAATGTTGCCTAGTGGATACGAGGCTTTAAACCAACCCTGAATTTCATGGTGTAGACGTCAGCTCGACGGACACCAATTGACTACCGCAATTCCCAAGGCGTCATTTACTGAAATTACATTACATGAATTCAAACATTTTTGTATGAGTGCGTTTACGGAGAAGCGATTTTACACGCGTTTGCTTGAAATGGAGCGTTTTTTGCGGCCGATCCCGGGGTGGCATCGACGCGTCTCACGCGGCGTTTGTCGCGGCAGCATACGTAGCGGCAATTCTCAATTCTTCAATTAAATAGTCCAAAGGGCTCAGGCGCAAAACGTCTCTTTCGCAAAATGTCCCCTGGTCGTAAAACGTCTCTTTCGCAGAATGTCTCTTTCGTAAAATGTCTCTTTCGCAGAATGTCTCTTTCGCAGAATGTCTCTTTCGCAAAATGTCGCGCCAGGGACTTAAGAATAAAATTTTGATTTTCAAAACAAAAAATCATTTATTAAAATTATAGTGCAATTATGATGTAAAAATTTTGGTACTTAAATTTACTTAAGAATGTATTCCAAATAAAAAATAAATATTTTGATACAGTTAAAAATAATATTTTGGTACAATTTAAAGTTCAGTGATGGCAACATTTATAATAATATGTGAGGGTAGTTAGAAAAAAACTTATAAATGTATGTGTCATTCATTAATTGCCGAGCTGTGTTTTGTCTGTTACTTTTTATTGAAAAACAGTAGTGAATTTGAGTTTTAATATGGATCAATATGATATCTGTACTCACAATGTATAAGTGTTCTATGTCCTTTTTGATTACGAATGTATTCGATTTCTTGATCCATATTAAAACTCAAATTCACTACTGTTTTTCAATAAAAAGTAACAGACAAAACACAGCTCGGCAATTAATGAATGACACATACATTTATGAGTTTTTTTCTAACTACCCTCACATATTATTATAAATGTTGCCATCACTGAACTTTAAATTGTACCAAAATATTATTTTTAACTGTATCAAAATATTTATTTTTTATTTGGAATACATTCTTAAGTAAATTTAAGTACCAAAATTTTTACATCATAATTGCACTATAATTTTAATAAATGATTTTTTGTTTTGAAAATCAAAATTTTATTCTTAAGTCCCTGGCGCGACATTTTGCGAAAGAGACATTCTGCGAAAGAGACATTTTACGAAAGAGACATTCTGCGAAAGAGACGTTTTACGACCAGGGGACATTTTGCGAAAGAGACGTTTTGCGCCTGAGCCGTCCAAAGTTGCCACCGTCATCCTAGTGTAGGTACTCATAGAATTTTTCTTCATTTAATCTCAAAGTTTCATACAACGTAGAAAACTCCCCACACAGCCTTCTTTGTTTAATTATCTTACTTGGACCTTGTCTTGAATTATTAAAATATTTTGACCACACATTTTTCTCTGAATACATATTATCAATAATATCGTACGACCCCGACGCCATGATGAAAAATGTGACCGGCTCACACGAACGCGAAGCGTGCACTAAGGCCATTCGGCGAACGCTTTTTCGCCGCTTGCACGCAATACTAAACGCTCCGCTAGACGCTTTTTGGCTCAAGCAGTGCACTAAGGCTTCCTGTACATGACGCCGGAGCCGCACCGGCGCAGGACCACAGCCACAACAGCGCCGCGTATATTTTTCATTTTCATTTTGAGATGTTCCGAAATTATTGTGTTTGGTGCGACTCCGGCTATTTTTAACGACTTCCAAAAAGGAGGAGGTTCTATGTTCGTCTGTATGTAATTTTTTTTTGTGTATGTTCATCGATATTTTCGCCAACTGTGAATCGATTTTGATGATTCTTTTTTTGTTTGGTAGGTCCCATATAAATTTTATTAACTTTGCTTGCGTAGTTTTTGAATTAGCTTCAATATTACCTACGTATTTTTCCCACTTAATAATTATATATAGACGATTTTTTAAGTGACTCCGTCACTGTTATTTACATAGCAGGTAGTGGTATTCGAATTTCAGAACAAAACGAAGTCGGTGGCAAAAAACGAAAATTGAAAAACAAAGACACCAACTTCCGAAATTAAAGTTATTTTTCACTTTCTAGTGTTTTTTTTTTTGTAAAAAGTTTTTTCTGTGGGTTCCATCCTCTAACCCGCGCTGGGCCCGCGTGGTGGATCACGGCTCACTCCCTCTCAGGGAGAAGAGGTCTGTCCGTAATCTGGTTGTGTTCCATCAAAATTCTTAATTAATCAGACTATCCTGGTTGCTTATATTTCGACCACATCATGAACTGTTATCATATAGTGAGACCCCATACGACAGAAACTGCTGTTGCCGCTGATTTGATTTCCGGTCAACAACCAATAAATACAGCAACTTGTAATCATTTGTCATAGGATTCTTGACGAAATGTAATGTCCTAGTAGGGCCCGTGGTCGCCGAGTTGCCGACCGCACACAGTAGGTATCTCGCTGGCGAGGCATGCGATGAACTGCGTCCAGAGTGCCTGACATACTTAGTTATTAATATCGTTGATGTCCGTCGTGTACACAGCACACGAGCAGAGGCGGCGGGCGGCGCGCGGCTCGCGTTGTTACGAGCAACTACGAGTACGTCATCAGCTTGAGCAGTATGTATCCCTGCTCCCACCGGTTCGTCAAATCGTCACCGACTTAACTCCCCTCTATGATAAGTAATAGAATCCAAAGATACATAACAGATGTCCAATTGTAATGGAAATATAATGATTTCTATAAGAAAACAGTTTATAATTTTACCACCCCTCCCAGATAAAACATATCGATGCCCCCAAGCAATAAGTCGGTAATGTGCTATTATGGACTTTTTATTGTTATGTCAAATTCGGAACCTATGGGTTGGGATACATCTTAGTAATTTATTTCATATTTTTCGTGGTGATATTTACGAAGATATCATGAAAAACACTTTTATTGTAGGGAAATTAAAAAACGAAATGATGTCGAGAAAAGTATCTTTACGTATCAATACAAAAGTGTATTTCATATTTAATTTTGGTAAGTTGCCATTACCGACTTATTGGCGTGAATTCATTTCGTGCAGTTCTTGGTAAGACGCTAGCACGTTGTTGTTGTCGAATTATTTTGAGTCGGCTCAGACCGTACTGGGAACTAACAAGGTTTATAAAGTAAATAATTCATTAATAAATATGTGTAATATTGCAATATGTATCTAATTTGAAAACGTCTGGTCCCGTTTTCGATATTGCTGTTTATATTTTTGCGCCCCACAGCGCAATAACACCGTAATAACCAATTACGTATCGTCTTCAAGATGAAAAATTCCGCTGGAAAAGTCCGTATTGTAATGTTACGTAGGTATCAACAGTGTTTACTAATTTACTGCAATAATGGCGTAAGTGTACATTACCTGAACAATTTACCTAATATATTTTTGTAATATTTATTTTCTTAAGTTTGCAAGGCTTTTCACGCACAAAATTTAATGTTAAAATAATAATTGAACTTAAGAAAAAAATTAGCTTTCGTTTGATGTATCAATGACCTCACTACTCCGACTCGTTAAAAAGCTATTCAAGAAAACAGAAAAAAAAATCTCCTGTAAAATTTAAGTTACCGACTTATTGCTTGGAGGCATCGATATGTGCGTGTGACATGAGGGACCACACTGGGAATCACAAAACATCCGAGGATTTAGTAGTAGGTAGTCCTAAAATAATTGTAGAATGAATCTGGGAATTTGTAAATAAATAGGTATATTAAAAACTACAGGCCTTAGTGTGGTCCCTCAGTTCACACGGACCATCAGCCAGATCTCAGAAAGTATCTTAAAAACCGGCCAAGTGCGAGTCGGACTCGCGCACGAAGGGTTACGTACCATTATCTATAAAAACGGCAAAAATCACGTTAGTTGTATGGGAGCCCCCTTAAATATTTATTTTATTCTTTTTTTAGTATTTGTTGTTATAGCGGCAACAGAAATACATCATCTGTGAAAATTTCAACTGTCTAACTATCACGGTTCATGAGATAGGTACGGCCTGGTGAGAGACGGACGGACAGCGGAGTCTTAGTAATACCCTTAGATTATAAAATGTCCAGATTCCGTGTTCAATACAAATCGCAACGTTTATTGTGAAGCCAAAAGTATATAGATGTGTGAGTGACCACGCCCCTCGCGAATGTATTACTTAACGCATTTGCGTTCGTGTTGCAATACGCGTGGAATACCAGCGCACAGCGAATTCCCTAAAAATGTGGGAATTTTTAAATATTATGTAAGTAAAGGATAATTTACCTTCGTCATTACTGTTGATGATTTATTATGTTTGTTTTCAATTGTTTCGTTTTGTATGTTACTAGCTTGAAGTGGTGTGCATTTAAAAGACAGTCCGGTTAGTGGATCGTCTTGGCGGATCATATTGGGCTTACAAAATATAGTTATTTTTTAATACGAAAATGTTATTCATAAGTAGTACATATATATATAATTATATATATCTTAAAAATGTCATAACATAAATAATACAAGTTGGCAGCCTCACCGTTTTATATGGAATTTTTCACTTTTTATATGGAAAATATGAAAAATTATTACCTACAGGTTGAGTTTTAGGGGTTTATGTGTTTTGTAAAGGGGGTCGAAATTTACATTATTTTTTGCAATAGGACACCATTTTCGAGATATAAGCAAAAAAAAGAATAAAAGATAAAGTAAGTACCTACTGTTTTTGTACTCGAAGTCGTGGTGTTGGTGTGAATTTCAGTTCATGACAACTAGTTTTAATCCACACCTTTTTAATCGCGATAAAAAATAGTCAGATTTAGTTTAGATTTAGTTAGGCAAAATTTTAGCTGAAAAATTACGTTTTACGAACAACGCCATCTATCGAACACGAAGTGATACTGTCAAAATATAGGGGAAAATGTTCGAACAAACACTGCTATGTAGACTTCCAAAAGCATAAATATATTTTTAAGGAAATGAACCTCTACCACTATGGTTGTAGTTGAGGTGTTTTTGTATTTGAAAGATAGGTAGCTCGCACTACTAATAAACCACGCATTCGGAAAACTTTAATTAGCCTAACTTTTGATTGGTCATTGGGAGTTACATTCCATTCATTATATCGCGTAAGTTTGCACGCGTGAAGTATGCGAAAATAAGCACCCTAAAACAACACACGATCCATAGAGTAAAGTAATATATAGGGTACACGATCTCACAATCCTGCTTGAGTTTACGTTAGTATAACAATAGATGTCGTTACATGTTTCTGTGTACATTACGTAATGAAAAATAATTAATCTTGAACATTTTCAATTGAATCTTTTGATAGAGTGAACCGATTACGATGAAACAAAAACTAAACGGTATTCCGATAGTTATACACGATATTTGAGTATAAAAGTTAACCATGTGGGTTTCGTACTTTTTACCTGACACCTTAACAAATTTAAAAAAAAGTAAAATTCTAAGGACATTCACACCAAGTTACTATAGACTACAGCATAATAACTATGTTGCTCGCACTGCATAACAACCATCTTATCACTACGAATGAACCACATGAATTAATTATATTCTACTCTTACTAAATTATAGGCCGATATAGGCCTTACAGAAAACATAATATCAATTTCACAAAATTCATTGTCTAGGTACTTTTTATACCTGTTTTCCCTAAGGGGGATCATTTTGTATCACTCTCCCCTAGGCATACCTACTTTATAAAATTATGATAATAGTCTCATCTCCATCATTCTAGGGCAAATTGGCCATTGTTCTTTGTGCCTTAACAGAGTAGGTACCTACACAAAGCAATTTTTTTTTTCTACCGAATTAATTTCTTTAATTTCCCCGATACTATCATTTATTTCTGAATACCTATGATAGCTTTAGCTTTTTATTGAACCTAGCCTAAGGCTTCGGACACACCGAAAGAGGCACGCGCTTAGTTAGAAGCGGAACGAGGTCATGTTATGAGCGCGGCTCCACCGGTCGCTTAGTAGCACATCGATGGCCTAGTGGTTAGGTTATTCTCATGGATGTCCTCCGGCCCAGGGCAGAGGACATCCAAGAGGATTTTCCACGACAGAAAAAAAAAAAAAAAAATTAGGACGGACGGAGTTTACGCGAACAGACGTGTCGGTTAATTGCTTGGATCACTGGGATGCAATGGAGGAATTGATAATATACCTATAAAAAAGAGAACCATTGTGGAATCCCCTCCCAAGGTTTACAAAAAAAAGAAACAAGGTGTGTAAAAAAAATTGTAGCAAGAAGTAGCCAATTAATTAAACACAAACAATAAGTGATTCTGATTACCCACCAACATGTTCGATAACTTCGGTTAAGTGAAGGAAAGGACATAGATTTTTTTTGGCCCAGCATGGATTTTTATACGCAGGGACAAAGAGATAATTATATTTAAAAAATAACTGATAATATTTGAAATTGCACCACAGCTTGCGTTACTTGGCAAAATATGGGATACAATATTTCAATTTAAAAGATCGCACTACCCATTCGTTTCGGTGGCGTCAGCAAAATTTCCAGTGTAAGCTTACCGGTGTTCCTGTCCTCGATCCACAGCACCGAAAAGATGGCCGAATACGGAAAAAAGGCTTGTCCGGATACGGAGCAGCCCGAGAACCCGTTCTCGCAGAGACAGTGGGATGAGCCGCTCTGCAGGTTGGTACGGAATAACCTCATTAATACGTCCACCAATACTGCTGAGCGTGCCCTCTTACTGGCTGTGGGAGAATGGGAGTCGGGCCGCTGGCCTGAGGCGCTACCGTCACCCAACATAGGCACTATGCTGGGTGACACCACTTTCCAGCTCGCTACAAGTCTGCGTTTGGGCGCTCCTTGTGGGGGGCCCCACATCGCTGTCAGTGCGGTGAAGCAGTCGACCGCCTCGGACACCATGGCCTTTCCAGCAGCAAGAGCGCTGGTCGGTTGGCACGGCACGCAAGCATTAATGACATCATCCGTCGAGCTCTTGTCGCCGCCGGGGTGCCAGCTGTTTAAGAACCCAATGGCTTGGCACGCGACGATGGGAAGAGACCAGACGGAATGATCATAATACCTTGGAAGTTGGGTAGGCGTTTGGTGTGGGATGTAACCTGTGTGGACACCCTCGCGCCATCCCATCTTCCTAGCACGGCGGGCTGTGCTGGGGCGGCTGCTGCAGGTGCAGAAGACCTCAAACGGCGCAAATATAACAACCTTATTGGTAGCTATATTTTTGAGCCGTTTGGGGTTGAAACTCTAGGGCCGTGTGGTCCGAGTGCTCATCGAGTATTTCGACGACTCTTCGCGTGGCCAGATGGCTGGCCAATTTCTAGGTCAAAGAATCAGCATTGCCATCCAACGTGGCAATGCTGCCAGCCTTTTGGGCACTTTTCCCACTGACAGCGATGCAAAAGAATTTTTTGACGCCCTATGAGCCCTTCCTTTATATTTATAATTTTTTCCCTTTGTCTATAACGTTAGAATTAGATTGAATATTTCTTGTATTTCGTTTTTGGTATGAATAATTTTACACAATTAAATTTATTATTATGATTCAAGTATTCGGGGAGATATTTATGTTGCCAGTTTTGGAAATCTTATGGTAATTGGGATATGCTTATTGTAATAATTGATATGATTTCACTAGTATTTTTAGAATATACAATATTAAAATTGTATTTATAGCGTATTGATTATTAACTGGACTGTAATGAGCATGATATTTAATACTTGATTAATGTAACAATTTAATTTTTAAATCAATATATAAGTCCAGTCTTAAAGTATGTAGGTAATGGCAGCACCTGCTTTATCCTACTAATCCTACTAATATTATAAATCCTACTAATATCCTACTAATCCTACTAATATCCTACTATCCTTCCTACTAATATTATAAATGTGAAAGTTTGTGAGTATGGATGTGTGGATGTTTGTTACTCTTTCACGCTAAAACTACTGGATGGATTTTGATTAAACTTGGCAGTAATATAGCTTATATATCAGAATAACATATAGGTTACTTTTTATCCCGGTAAACATGGTGAAAGCGTTTAAGTAACGATATTTGTTGACAATGTCGGAAAAAAATAAGTTGTCTGGGAGCTTTCAACGAAAACGCTGCCTAAACCCTTTAAGATATAACAAAATAATGTATGGTGTAATTGTGTATCTTATATTAGGTCTACAGAAAAGTCCGCGATACCATATGTCTAGCTCTTAAGGATAACAAACTATTATCCATTTTAATACTTAAAAAAATGGGCAATTAAACTTGGAAAGGTATTTACACAAATACGTTATTAATCCTTATAATTTTAAATAGATTGGTTGGCTTGAGCATTTCATGAAGATTATATTTTCCCTTTACACCATGCAAATTAAATAAATACTTTAGGAGATATAGCAAAATCAAAATAACGCGCAACAAAATTAATTTCGTGTCGCTGACTGACTAGACTGGCCCGCGCGGGCGGGGTGGGGGAACAAGTCGCTCATTGCTGAGTGCGCGACCCGAACGCGGGCAGACGCGTGAAAGAAAGAAAGAAAGAAAGAAATCATTTATTTGCTGATAATGTAGGTATACATACATATAAGTTGGAATATTTATTAAGTGTCCCAATATTAGGTTTGAATTAAATAGTAATATAGATATAGCTATTACGATCATTAATAGCCGTAGTCGAATTTAATAGGTTGATTACAGATCAGACAACAAAAGAAACAAAATAATTAGTGAATTACATATAAATCTGTGAGGGCAGACGTTGTTGACGGTTGTGTCCGTAATAGCAATTTGTTTAAAAACGCACTGTAGGGTACCTATTAATGTTATTTCGTTTTGGTATTGATAATAATAAAATTAAAGCGTCATTTGTCTGTGGTTAGCAGTTAATTATAAGAATTTCTTCGGGTTTATTTTTAATTATTATTATGTAGGTTATAGTATTTGCTTTTCTTTTTGGTATTAATAATAATAGGGTTTACTTACAATAAAACAACGAAAACGTAATTTGTCTGTGGTTAGTAGTTAATGATAAGCATTTCTTTGTTTTTATCTTCATTGAACAGTTATATATATACTCGTATATATAGGTAGGTAATTGTTCTGTTTTTAGTAAAAATATATATTTATGTGATGATACCACCGGCAGCGTGATTTTGTTTTACAATTAGCAAATTAAAATTATTGTATTGCAGTAATTTTAATTGAATAGGCAATATTGTATTTTTTGGAAGTGTAGAAAAGTAGATACTTACTAAGAATTATGCCTCGAAAGCGTAAGTCTAATCTTTCCCAAAGCTCTAATCGAGCTCGAGTTATGCTAGCCTTAACGACTAGACTTAACGAGACGTTCCAACAAGCTGAACTGCGAAGCCTTGAACAGGCGGTGCGTGAGGCAGCTCACAGAGCTGCTGAAACACCAGATCAGTCCCAAGATCGGCGTCGAGAGCATGCTGAGTATCTGGCATCTCAACGAGCTAATGAGACTCCAGAGCAGTCCCAAGCTCGGCGTCAACAAAACGCTGAGTATATGGCATCTCAACGGGCTGCTGAAACACCAGATCAGTCTCAAGATCGGTGTCGACAGCATGTTGAGTACCTAGCATCTCAACGAGCTAATGAGACTCCAGATTCCATAATCTTAACTGGAGAAGCCAAGGGAAACAATGTTCTTATACCACGTATCCCAATCATACCCAATAACTTACCATTTAATTTTAAACGCCTGCAGTTCCCTTTAAAAGTTGCATTTTCAATGACTATAAACAAATCGCAGGAGTGGAGTTGCGGATACCAGCCCGTTTTACCTATTACCTATTACCTAACAAATCGCAGGGCCAAACCTTAAAGGTAGCAGGCTTACATTTGGGTTCGCCATGTTTTTCCCACGGCCAGCTCTATGTGGCTTGCTCACGCGTTTCTAAATCGCAAAATCTACATGTTTATGCTGACCGAAATAAATCGTTTAATATAGTTTATAGGAGTATATTGCAGTAGCTATAACTTTTGCATTACCATCAATCATTATATCCGTACCTATCTATCCTTACAAACTAAATTCAAATTCTTTAGGGTCCCGTTTTTACCCATTGGAGACGTAACCTTAACAATGAGACGTAATCTTATTTATACTTCGATTTTGTTATTTTTGCTATAGGCTGATTTTTATCAACACACCACGCGGGCGAAGCCGCGGGCGGAAGCTAGTAATATTATAAATGTGAAAGTTTGTGTGTTTATGTGTTTGTGTGTTTGGATGTTTGTTACTCAATCACGCAAAAATGGTTGAATGGATTTGGATGAAATTTGGCAAACAGACAGTTTATAACCTGGATTAACACATAGGGTACTTCTTATCCCGATATTCCCACGGGATCGAGACTTACGCGGGAGAAACCGCGGGGCGCAGCTAGTCTTTCATAATTATTGTGACTACCCGTCATTGTCTTGCATTTGTCATGTCATTTAGGCTTTGCACAGACCTTTATGTAACATAGAGGGACGCATTAAAAAACAAACAATGCTACGCAATATTATATTTTAATTTTTTTATACGAAACATCCTGTGTTAGAAAGATGGTGAAAACCTTGTCAAAATCTGTTGCGTGGTTTAGAATAACAACGCACACATCTGGGCGCTTACTCTTGATTTCAATTCCGATCTATCGACATTGGAATTTTCACGTTTCGTACTCTTGAGTTCGACGCTAGCGCCAAATTGTACTTGAATTGCGTGTCCATTTCGGGGAACTAAGTGGAATCGGGATCGGGCTTGGCGTGCCGTAAACGCTACTCTTGACTTAGTTTTGACAACTGTGTATTGCGCCAGTATTGCGTTAGGATTGTTTGTTGATTGGGATTTTTCCAATAGCAAAATTGTAACTTTTTTGAAATTGTTTTGCGTTTTATGTGGTTTTCAGTAATAAATAAGTGTATAACATGGCACGGTTAGCATTAATATACAGTGTTTTACGTAATTCTCGTAAAAAACAATTAAAACAAAGACGAGATGAGCGTCGGATGATGCGTTATACGGACAAAGCGCTTTCTATGAATGAAGACGAATTTAAAGCAAATTATAGAGTGAGCAAGGATTTGTTTGAGGAAATAATTATATGAAAACATTAAGCCCTTTATCCGACACCTAAGAGAAGTGATATATCACCAAAATATAAGATACCTATGTTGTTTTTGATACATGAGTTAGTTTTATCAATGATATTATTTATCATGAATTTGTTTGGAAGATCTTTAACTTAATACTTGTATAATTCTTGCAGGTTTTAGTGGCATGGTCTTTTTATGCGACTGGGAGTTATCAAAAACTAGTAAAACATTAACAGTATGACTTACCACTTGTATAAAACTTTAATATCAGTAACTTAACGGAAAATAAATAATTGTTACTGTAAAGAAACCACACGCGATCGATATCTAGTTAATGAGCTAGCTAAACAAACTTGCACGACGAATTCACTTTTTCTAAAACCACTTGACTTGACTTTATTTTTGAAATTGGAGAACTTTGACCCCGCCAAATTTTTTTCTTTGTAGAATAGGCAACGACCCTGCCGCATGCAGCCATGGTCATGGTTAACTTTATAATTTTAATGATGTTCTTACGGCCAAATGAATTTAATACGTTACAATCAATCAATTATACAACTATTTATATCACATTTATTTATTAGCCTTCTTATTTAAAGGATAAAGCATTTTAAAGCCATATTAGCGGTTTATCGTAACGAGTTGAACACCACTATTGCGGGGCGTAACATAGCTAACTTCATGTGTAACAAAATAATCGCGGGGCAATCCCAATTTCAATCCAATGTTGACGATATTGTTTTCAAGAGTACCGAACCACGTGACTGCAAAATTAATATTGGAATCGTATTGGCTTTAGATTGGAATTAAAATTAGTTTGAAGAGTAAGCCCGCAGGTTTGAATTGATTTTTTGAAGTCATCAGATTTGACATTTACATTGCTATGAGATTTGAGAAGGATCTTGTCCTTTCACAAAGTTTTACGTCTAACAAAAATATACAGGGCTATGAAACACTATTGAAGCTTCTTATTACATTTTGTTTCATGTGTCCATTTCTGAGCCAAGCTTGTATAAGAGCGTTATTCGTCTCCTTTGAGGATAATGCTTTCTGTAAGATGCAATTATCTAGACAACTTTAAGAGACATTTTGCCACAAAAAATAAGGTTACATAGGTACAATCACGAGCAATCATATGTATATATTGTCACATTTTCTAAAAATATCGTAACTTCTACCATTTCAAAAATATGTGTACGACATTTTTTTCTAAATTACCTAACCGTCAAACTGTGTCAAAACTGGGTACCTATACATTGGTTTCACAGTAATACATACGAAACAAAATCAGTAAAAAGTTGATATAAATATTGTTAACGAAAATTTGATAAAAATGTGTAGTTAATTTTGACACAATTTAAAGTTTACATAATTAGTAGGCACAGTTAGCATACTTATATTTGCGATTTAACGTTGCTTACATGAATTTGAATTTTAAGGGCGTTTCTATGTTATTGCTCGTGACTGTACACACTTTAGATCACCAGGAGCTGTCAGTGCAGCCACCATAAATCGAAGCATTTCGACAATTCAGCTTGCGTCCTAGCTAACCTCGTAGCGGGCCACTTACGGTGTGTCCGAAGCCTTACCTGAAATACCTAGCTAAGTTTGTTTTATCTGAATTTAGCATCTGTTCCATTTTGAGCACACTGCATATTAATAATGCGGGCCGCACGCGCGCATTTCATCGCGGCGCTCGGCGGCCGGCTGGTCCGGATCGAACTCGTAGGCTTCATAGTCAGCGTCATCCGGCTCCGGGTCGGAGGGCTCCTCCTCCTCGTCGATCAACATATGCGGGGGCGTGAAGCCCACGTAGACGCGGCCCCCAGGTGAGGTTTCGGGGCGCGGCACGGCAGGGCCATAGCGCCGCTTGACGGAGCGGCCTGCACGCGGCTCCACGGGGCCGCCGCGCGGCTCCACGGGGCCGGCGCCCGGCGCAGCGGCGGCGGCCGCAGGTGTCGGAGAGCTGTGGCGTACATCATCAACTTTATCGACTTTTGTTGCTGATCGTACTTTTTTTTTAGTACCTTCCCGATGCTTTGAGGGCCGCCACTTATCCTACCTACCAACCATTAATACACTCCCGCACCTTAATTGCGTAACACACTTTTAATCAAAACCCGAGGGTTTTGAAGCATGTTCACATCTATTGCTTCATTGATTTGAAAAATTCGTCTGCTCGACAACATAAGTAACGCAATGAACGCGTCTGGACTGTAAAAATGAAAGGGATTGAAAGAAAGAAAGAAAAATGCGTTTATTGGCATTGTAGCAGAAAAGTACACCTTAAAACTATAAAACAGAAAACAACTATTAGAATGCCAAAAGGGCCTCAGCTCAGCATAAATAGATTGCTGTCGGTTGCCATTGTAAGTATGTTACGCAATTACCCGCAGGACTCCTAAGTCGAGCTGCACTTATGTTTACAGGTCTTTGTGTAAGTACATTTTTTAATGGTCGTGAATTTAATTTCGGAACAATGACAACACCAAAATGATGGCCAGTAAGTATGTCAACTTCAAAACTGCATCTTCTTGAGTCATCATTATTTTGATGTTGAAGGCCGTTATATCGTTAGCATCAAGATGGAGGGTCCAAACCTTGGATTCCAAACCAGCCTACATAATAATTTTATACCATAAATCTACTATTTGCTACCTTTGCTATAAATTTAGCTACCTCAATGGATACGTAGTTATTTAGCAAAATACTTAGTCCCTCCATTTTGACGTCAAGATGCAGGGACCAAATGGATACGCTGGTCGGAGGAGTAACCTACATATATCGTATTTGAATACCTTAATTCTACCTTATAATATGAAATTTGATTGTCCCTAACATGAACCGTTTGAGAAATATCGACCATAAATGTTGCTCCCTCCATCTTGACGATTCATCAATTGAGTCAGACATGCTATTGGTTTTTTTTTTTTTGTTTTTCGATGTCACAATATTTAGTACCTTTTTTCTACCTTTAGATTATGCAAATATCTTACGTTAAAGTTTAACATAGACCCAAAAATCGTCCAAACATTTTGTCCATGACATGTCAAAATAAATGTATGGAACCGCAGATTTTTTCCAGATTTGTAAGAACTTAAGTACTTATCAAATTGACATTAATAATACTCTTAGTGACATAATTAATTGGCTTAATATGAATAATTTAATAATCAACCTCAAGAAAACCAAAGTAATGAATTTTCACCAAAGAATTGAAGTTCCAAAAATTTGTGTCGATTACAATGGCAACGAAATAGAAGAAGTAAAAGTAAGTGTGTTTTTAGGTATCCATATTGACAATAACCTTAATTGGAAAGCTCATATAGAAAAGCTATGTAAAAAAAAAAAAAATCTGCCTATGCACTTTTTCAATTGGCTAGAAAAGTAAATATAGACGCGTTACTTGTTGCCTATCATGGTCTAGTCGCCTCACTTCTACGATACGGAATTATTTTTTGGGGTAATTCCCCGGATAAGGGATTACTATTTAAGGCACAAAAAAGGTGTATTAGAGCCATGTGTGGTCTGAAAACAGATGACAGCTGTGCACAGTACTTCAAATCATTAAAAATACTAACGCTACCGGCGCTATACATATTAGAAATTAGTATCTTCGTCAAAACAAATCCCAACCTTTTTGAAAAAATTACTATGGTACGAAATGTTCCAATTCGTAGTCAGTACAAAAATTCTTTAAGTAATTATAAATGTAAAACAGCATTAGTAAAAAAAAGTGTCCTGGGTGCCATAAAAGAATTAAACTTTACACAATTTAAGAAAAAAATGAAATTGTTCTTAATTGATAAATGTTATTATACTATAGACGAATACTTAAATGACGAATTAATTTAGAATTACAATTATTAGGTAGTATTGACAGTATTTGACATTTTAATTATTTTGACATAGATTGTTTTTTTTGTTTTTGACATTTAAATATTCCTCATTTAGTTCTGACATAATTGTTTTTAATAGTATGTAATTGTTCAATTTATTTTCTAATCTAATACCATAATTATGCATGATTTTTCAAATATTTTTAGTAATTTTAATTTGTAGTACCTACTCAGCTAGATTTAAACACCATATTTGTACGCCTTCTGGAATAACATAGCGCTCTATTTATCAAACATAAGATCTGTATTTCTTTACCTATGTTAACAAATAAATAAATAAATAAATAAATAGATGGAAGTTGTATACCTACATGACAGTGTTTTATAATGATTCGAATTAAACTGCTTAGAATATGTCACTACAAACGGTTCCAGGAGAAAAAGTCGTTCTGTATTAATATTGTAGTGTTAATAAATGCGTTCCATCCATAAAGCCTATTAATTTAAATATTTTAAAAGTGAAGTATTAATTCTGTAAGTAATCCAAAATGATAATTTAGCTCATATTTATGAACAACTTTCACAAGGAACCAAATCGAAATTCCCGAAAAAAAATCAGCTGTTCATGGATAAAATGTTTGAACCATTTTACCTATGAAAGGTTGTCTGAAAGAAATTGCTGCTCAGCAGTTTACTCTTACTGCTAGCCTGCATTATCCCAATGTTCGGTAAAGGCCTCTCCCCATGACTTCCAGCTCTTTAGCAGTTTAGCAGTTAGAAAACATGGCGCTCTATTGGAACGAAGTTCTTTTACGCGGCTTGTAAACTGGCAGACATCGTTACGCTAATTTTCAATATATGCGACTGGCTTCTTCTAATTCAAAGAGAAAGAAAGGGAGAGTGAGAACGCCGGCAGAAAAAAAATCAAAAGAAAACAGTAAAGTGATTACAGTGTCGTGGGTTAGAATTGTACACATCGGCTTGAGTTCACTGCATGCCGGAGAGAGAGAGAAAGTATGAATTTCAAACTTTACAACACGCTTTGTCAGACGTGCAGTTTTTAAATTTCATGAAAAACCTTCATACCTCTTATGCTTAAAAAGTTTGTGAATAATTATAAGCTGTATAAATAAATAAAATATGGTACTCAAACTTCATATTTCCTCAAATTATTTATTTACGTCCACAACACTACTACTTTCTGTTATAATTGCTTTATTATTTAATTGTTCCATTTACGTTTTAATAGCAAAAAACGTATGAAAATTTGAATTTCGCGGGCTAGTTCGGCGCATCCATCTTAAATAAGAAAAAAATTTACAAAAAAAAATGTTTCTGTAACTAAACGTACCATGGTGGAGTCAAATCTATTTATTATTATTTACGCTCTTCTCCCCTACGTGAAATCGACATCTTTAATAATGATTTTAACCACACAACAATAAAATTAAGATTTTTCCGCTAGCGATGAGCGCGCGGTGTAAATAAAGGCATTGGTAATGCCCCTGAACAGCCTATATAAATATATAATAATGTTAATAATACATAATACGCAAATGGGGTTAGGGTAGTGAACAATATAGACTGAAACAGCCACAGACTATATAAACCCTTATTTAATAGTACAGAATGACAGATTCATTCCGCGCGAACGCGGTGGCACACGGGCCGGCCAGCGCGGTTCGTCGGGGCGGGTCAAGTGGCCTGCGTGCGTGCCAACCGCGGTCTTACCGGAAAAAAGCGCATGTCTCTGCTCGGGTGTAAATAGAGAACGCTCATTTTTTTGTAGGATAGTTCATACTAATTCAATGTATAATATCCCACTGACGTTTAATTATGGTAAAAAAAATCCCATGGGCATGCATGGGATTTTTTTTGCTTATGGTTCTTTTTTTATTAAAAACTTGCTTTTGAGCGCTTGTCTTTGGTAAAAAGCTTCACCAAAATCAATTTCTATTGGATACAAATTCCATGCTGCCATGATAGTACTTACTAATTCCATACTGCCATGTCATTACTCAGACTAGTAAATAGTAATCTGTGGCGCACATTACCGCACTAGTGCGGTAATATAAAGTAAAAAGCACGCTTTCATAATATACTGCATTATGAACCTAAAAGCGGTTCAATAAGAGCCACTTTACGAGCAAGTGTGTTGAAAAGTTATATTAATACTTATTAGTATTAATTTTCGCGTAATCTGAAAGTAGCAAATGAATATCAAACATTAATACTTCACTTCAAAAATCTCGAAAAAATCTGCGGTTCCTTTTTCACATGTCACGGACAAAATGTGAACAGGATTTCAAGGTCCGTAGGCGAGAACACCCAATGAAACTAACTCAAACTGTTTCCACTAGGACACTTTATTTCATAAGGGAGCTCACTATGTACGGTTAACTCAATATGGTTGCTGAGGCTGAGCATTCGCTACGTCCCCGTTAGGGGACGTGGCTAGCGGGATCGGGGCTCCGCCCCTCGCCCACGGAGGCTATACGTTGGCCCGCCACTGCGGGCCCCTCAATTTGTTGGCCTAGGACGGCTCACGGCATAAGTCGGCTGCGTAAACATAACGCGTCCGTGTAATTGGTTGCTATGAGTTTTTCTGTAGGCGCGCCACGACGCTATGTCCATAGCACCGCTTTCTTCCCGACATCTCGGCGGTCTGTCACCGCCAGGTGAGACCCCTAGTTGCCTAGGGGAGGCCCAGCGGGTGACGACCAGCGACGGAAATGCCGACTCGACACTCCTACAGGATAAGATGTAGTTCCCCCTCGCCCCGGTCACAGATCTAGCCGTTCGCGGATTGAGGGAGAAACTGTTATGTATGTATGAGCGGCTTGTATAGTAGTGTACCGCCGCTCAATGATAGTGTGCGTCGCGGCCCGGGTCGCGCCTGCACATGATATGTTTAGCGTCTGTGGAGTAATGGTTGTCTGTGGTTTGTTGCGTGATAACTTGATAAGCCTATATTAACCTAGAACACACCACGCAACAGATTTATAAGTACATTTGCGGAGTCTTATTGTTTACGAGTAAGCCGCGAGTTACCTGGGTGCGGCTTACTCGAAGCGTCAGTCCGGTGGTTGGGGGTCAATGTCCGCAGCCAGGTCGCGGGGTAGGCGTCTCGCGTCAGGGGAGCGCGCATGCAAAGGTGCGATCTGCCTGACATGGGACCAGGCAGACGCGTCGGCACGCGCGAACATCCCCTTCGCTAGGCGCCGCACAAACTTATCTAGGCCCTCAATCCCGAGGTCCCGGTGGATGATATCGTTCCTCATGAAACGAGGGGCGTCAATGATAGTCCGCAACGCGTGATATTGTTGCGTGCGGAGCTGCTTGCGGTGTCCCTCGCTCGTGAGGGCGAACCACACCGGGGCGGCGTACGTCAAGATTGAGCGCACGTACAACTTGTACACGCCCAGCTTGACGCGCGCCGGGATGCGGGATGAGAGCACAGGTTTGAGTAGGTTGCGGGCCACCCTACCCTGCGCGACTACATTGCGGACATCTTGCCCCATCGTGAGCCAACGATCGAAGGTGACACCCAGGTATTTCCCGGGGCGACCACTCGATGTCGGCTCCGTGTAGTTTCAGAGGCGGTGGGAGGGGCGCAAATCCAGTGATGAGCGCCTGCGTCTTACCCACGTTAACCGAGAGTTGCCACTTCGACAGCCACTCGGGAATTAGATCGAGGGCGCGCTGCATCTTGACGGCCGCGTACTTCGCATTAAGCGATGCAGTGATGTACGCGGCGTCGTCAGCGTACAGCGCGAGCATCGTATCTGGAGTGGCTGGAATGTTGTCGGTGTAACGCGAGTAACACGCCGGCGACACACAGCTGCCTTGCGGCACGCCTGCGCGCACAGGGCTGGCGCTGGATAGCGCCCCGTCGACCACCACTCTGAATGACCTATGGGAGAGAAAGCTAAACACCACTTTGACAACGCGGCGGGGCGCGTCCGTGGTGGCCATCTTGTATACCAGGCCTTCGTGCCACACACGGTCGAAGGCCTTCTCCATGTCGAGGAATACTGCTACCGCGTATTCCTTTTTGTTTGATGCGGTTGTGAGGTGGTGCAGTACCCTCGACAACTGAAGCGTCGTGCTGTGCTTCGACCGACACCCGAATTGTTCCGGTCGTGGCTCGATGTGCGGTGAAAGGTGTCGCAGCAGGAGTGCTTCGAACACCTTGGAGACTGTGGGCAACAAGGTGATAGGCCGATAGCTCTCCGGCCTCAAGATATTCTTGCCCGCCTTGGGCAGCATTATGACGCGCCCCTCCTTCCACGAGGCGGGGAAGGCCCCAGTGCGCAGTATCGCCGTAAACAGGCGCGCCAGTGCCGCTACTGCACGGAACGGCAGATGGCGCAGCGCTGTATTGGTGATACCGTCAGCACCTGGGGCCTTTCTGGGCTTCGTCCTTAGGATGGCGCGTCTAACTGCGCCAGGCGAGAAGAATATAGGGTTCTCCTCGGGAGCTATCGGCGGTGTGCGAAGTAGTCTCCCAGGTGTTTCTCGACTGCTGCGACGTGTTCGCGCTCGCTAGTCGGGTTCGGTCGGAACTGACGCTCCAGGTGTATGGCGAAGACGTCCGCCCGGTCATCCGCGGTGTATTTGAGAGCCCCGCCGCTGTCCAGTAATGGACGCACCGGGGCTGGGGTATTCGTCAACTGGCGACACAGCTTGTGCACCGACGGCCAGCTGTCTGTGGTCGCGTCGATGCGTTCTTCCCAGCCCGCGGCAGTGTGGACCTGTAGCTCGGCCTTAAACTTCTCCGCGAGGCGGTTGAGCTGACGTTTGATGGTCGGGCATCTGAGCTGCTGCCACTGCTTGCGTAGGCGCCTCTTCACGGCGATCATCGTCGTGATGTAAGCCGGCAGGGGCGGCAATAGCCCTCTCCCCTGCGGCATCGTCGTCGTCGCCGCTTCTAAGGCGCTTTGTTAGCAAGCAATGACGTCACCCGCCATCTGGTCCACGTCCGCGGAGGTGACGATAGGCCGAGTAGGCGTGGTGGTGTCTAGCATGTCTCCGAAGGCAGTCCAATCCGTTAATCGGCGTGGCACTAGCGGCTTCAAGGAGGTCGGCATACCCGATAGGACGACGAGTACAGGATAGTGGTCCGACTGTAACTCGTCGTCTATCACTTGTTGGGTGATCTGGCAGCGTAGCCCTCGGTGGACTACGACGTGCAGCACATCAGGCATGTACTGGGCTGCGTCTGGGTAATGGGTCGGCGGCGTCTCCGGCCCGGCCACTGTGTACCCGAAGGCTTCAGCGTCCGCGTCTTCCCCCGGTGTTCGTCTGCATGCTATTCCACGCCGGGTGCTTGCAATTAAGGTCGCCGGCAAGGATAGTCGCGTTTGTGCCACTTATAAGCGCCCGCAACTCTGACAAGTCTAGGTAGGTCGCGGGCGGCACGCGTAAATGTTGAGGTCCTCGCCGGCGACATGCAGCTGTACACCTAGCGCGGACAGCATGCTAAACGATGGCGGGGGGAGCTCTTGATGGACGACTCGACGCCTCACAAGTACCGCCAGACCACGGTAGCGGGCGTGCTGAGCCGACCTCTCATCCTTCCGGTAGACGTGATATCCCGGGAACCTGACCCTATCCTCAGGTCCCAGGAGCGTCTCACTGATCAGCGCCACGTCGATTTTTTGTTCCCGAAGGAGATGGCGGAGGGGGCGACCTTGTCCCGAAGGCCGCGGGCGTTCCTGTGAATCACCCTTAACGAGCTAGCCATTATACAGAGTGAGTAGTGTGGCCAACCCGCCAAGGATGACGGTCTCCACATCCTGGCCCTGCCTTATGGCCTTGATCAGGTCCATCAGCAGCTGAATCGCACAGGTTGTGAATTCCGTTTTTCTCCTTTGCGCGATGTTTGTCGCGCTACAATCATTTATTGCGCCGCCACTCGGTGCACCTGCGTACTTTCCAGTTGCGACATTCTGTCGTTGCAATGTCGTGGCGCTAGGTGCGGCCGAGGCGGCGCCTGGCTGTTGGGCGAACCTTTTGGTTGCACCACTCTTCCGCTGCGCCGTCGTGGCGCTAGTGGTGGGTTCGCACTTGCTTGGCACAACCTGTGCGACGAAGGCAGGGGCGGCCGCCGGGACCACCTCTTGTGTTTCTGGGGGGGGGGGGGGGATTCTAACCCTTCCCTCCCCGCTTTCTTCTACGCCCCCGCCCTTAGGTAGAGGCTTGGCTTCTGATGGTGGGCTCGTTGGCCGCCGCCATCAACATCATGGCTTTCGCGTCTGACGACACATGCGGCCTTTCTGCGGCCGCCTGTGTCTGGCGTGTGGCCGTGACGGCGACGGTCCCCGCTCGCTTGTTCCTGATTTCTTTCAGGAACACGGGGCACTTGATATTCCTCGCGGGGTGCGGCCCCCCGCAATTTGCGCAGGTGGCCGGCTCCTCCCGCGGGCGTGGGTATTCTCGTGCCGCGTGCTCGCATCTGCATCGCACACAAGCGAGCGGTCGGTGGCACTGGTGCGAGCTATGTCTGAAACGCTGGCACCGGTGGCACTGAGCGGGCCCGCGCTTTCCTCGCCAAGCCTAAATCCTGACACCGCGCATTAATAAAAATATTCCCCTTCTCCAGGCCGGTCAGGTATTTTTGGACCAGCCGTTACTCGTCTTCAGTGTCCGGGGTAAATCTAACCCCGGTCCCGTACGGACGAGCGTTAGGCGGCCGGCACAATTTCCGCGCCAGAGCCCGGAAGTGGGTGGCCCAGTTCGGCAACTTCTCAGCTACCAGCGGCGGGTATCTCAGCATCTTTTGCTGCTTGCCTTTTCCCGGCTGTGGCTTCGACGGCTTGGTAGCCGGAGTCACGGCGCTGTGGGCAGCAGCCGGGGTGGCAGCAGCCGGGGGGGCAGGGGAGTGCCTAGGGACACTTACCCCTGCGTTGGTCGGTGACTGTGGTGGCGTGTGTCGGACCGCGTCAGCGAAGGTAGGCGACGTAGGTGTGCCCCGACCCCGCGGCGCGCCATCGCGCTTTGGCCGCAGCGGGTCCGGACAATATACCTCTTCGCATCTGCTGTCGCGGTCTCGCCGGAGCTTCTCCTCCGCCGCTGCGGCTAGGGGTGGAGCCTAAACTCGAACCCGAAGTCTAGCGACGGCGTTGGTGATGCCGGCGACATAGGTACGTCGCCGGCGGCTTCCTTCCATCCCACGGGGGGCCGTCCCCCGGATCGCGGGGTCGTATCCTGGGACACGTCCTCGCGACCGGAGGCGGCCGAGCTCACCGACGCCAGCGACATGCTCGACCACGCACGTGAGGAGCATGTCGATAGCATGGCGGGCGAGTCGTAGGCTCAGGTCCGGGGGTGGGCTGGCGAAGCAGGCACCCTTATGGCGGCAGCGGGTGGCCTAAAATGGCCGCCTGCACTTGCCGGCCGCTCCTGCTCAGCCGGCGCCGGTCCCGCCAGCGAGAGGCTGGGACCAGGTGCGGCCGGGCGCGGGGCTTGTACGGCTTGCGGCGGCGATGCGAACCGCGGCGGCGGGGCCGCGTGCGCGGGTGCGCGCAGACGGCACAGGGGCACGCGCGGGAGGCGCGGGGTGTGCGTGCGGCGTGACATGGCGCGCGGCTAGTGTTGCAACGTGTGTCGGCGCGGGGACACGCGCCGGCGGGGCGGCGGCACGCGCTTGAGGCGCGCGGCTTGGGTTTAAGGCTGGCCCCGGGACCTGAGTGGGTACTGGGCGGAAAGCCGCTGGGCGGATGGGGACCGCGTGCTGCCGGCTCGACGACGGCGTAGGCGCAACGCGCGCAGGCGCCGTTGTCGACGGTGGGCCGGCCGCAGGTAAGGTCCCAGATCCCCCCCTTCTTCTTGCTCTGCTGGACGGGTGGCGGTGGTCCGATCGGCGGCGCACCGGGCAACACGTCGCCTAAATTAGGCAACGATGTTGTCCGGTCCAACACCGGACGCACCTCCTCGGACCCGACATCGCGGCCGAGCGAGCCGCGCTTGCCGGGTTTCGGCATTGGGATGGGGTTGTGGCCCTCCGCGATCCCGACGACGCGTACGTGCCGGGCAGCCCGGGGCTGCTCTCCCCGTGCCTGCACAGGAACCGACGGTTTCCTGTACACGCACAGAGAAACCGGAAAAAATTTGGAGCGGTCCGCGCGGGAGAAAACACTAATGCAGGGAAAGACGTCCGACACTAGTGGATCGGCAACTGAGCTAATCCTCTGTCAATATGGTTCACTCAATCTTAAACTATATATTGTTCGCTCGGAAACGAAACCATAGCGCGATCTATTTCGTTCTCATCGCCATTTAGGGAAGCGTCAGGTATACCTTTGCACCTACGAAATATTAGACATACCGCCCACCAAGGACTTATTGCAGAATGTCCTTCTCTTAATCTGAACCGCCCACCATGCAACATGTCTAATAATATGGGGGCCCAGATACAAAATCCTACTAATATTATAAATGTGAAAGTTTGTGTGTTTGGATTTTTGTTACTCAATCACGCAAAAATGGCTGAATGGATTTGGATGAAATTTGGCAAACAGATAGTTTATGACCTGGATTCCATAAATGCATGTATCGCAGCTAGTACGGGTCAGTACGTATTCGACTACCAATCGCGTAACTCAAACCAAACCAAATCAAACCATCTTAGTTCTAATTTAGCTTAGATTTACCATTTAATAATTATAACTAGTGATCAATATAACTTGTAAACCATTCCATTTTCGTATCATTAAACCATTGGTCGTAAACCAACAACTGAACCGTAACCAGTCTAAATACCAGATATCAACCAACTCAGAGGTTAGTGCTAAACCAAGCAAGCGCTAATTTCTACATGGTCCTTCGAGCATTAAGGGCCTCGGTTCGCGAAGTACAGTGAAGTATTTGTGTGCCGGGACCTTGTAACCAATGTTTTGTATTTTACCAGTTGATAGGGAAAGTAGGTTAGGCAGTGAGATCAAGTTGGAAGAAATTGAGCAGCTGTCGAGTAAGGGGAATATAAGGTCAGACCAAGCCATTTTATACGCTTTATTTTCACTTGCGCATTTAATTGACCGTGGAGATAATGGAGCAGTTAGCAGTCAGCCAAACGGAGATTTACGACTCCTTGGTTAAACTTTTAACTAACATCAAGAAAGACGGAGCTGAACGAAAAACCATAGATTACTGCAAACGGAAGTTGGAGATTTTAGAAAATTATTGGAGAGAATACCAACGCAACCATAGACAGTGCTGTGAGCTTGCTGAATTTAATCATGTGTATTTCATAAAAAAATGTTTTGATAAAGCAGAGGAAGTATATTTGTCGATCAAACAACTAATTACCAAAACCATGGAGCACTTCTTATCAAAACAACAAGAATCTCGTCAGCCGTCGCCGGTAGAGGCGGGGACATCGAAGCAAGCAGGGGATTCGTCTCGTTCACAGGCGCCGCAACAGCAACGTAGAGATACGCGGGAAGACAGTAAATTAGACGGAATGATAAAAAAGCAGACTATCAACTTTAGAGCTTTCATGAGAACAGTAGCTACCATAGAAATCGACCAACTACAGAACAAGTAGGAGTTCGACGATGCATTAAAGTCTCTTCAAAGTCGTTGGGCTATTATCGATAGCCTGCACTGGGATATAGAAGGTGAAAACGGAGATGAGGATGTCTGGTACCAAGAGGAATTCAACAGATATGAGAAAATGTATAACGATTTGAAGAAAACCATCAACTCTAAAATGTGGTCTGTATCTCATCGCGACAAATCTACCCCACAGATGGATATTCCAACATTCCAAAGCAACTACCACCAATGGACGTCGTTTAAAGACTTATTCACAGAAACCATCCACAAAAACCCATCGTTGTCAAACGCACAAAAAATGCAGTTTTTAAAGAGCAAAGTAGCAGGAGAAGCTGAGCGTCTAATCCACCATCTTCAGATTAGCTCAGAAAATTATGAGGTATGCTGGGAAATACTGAACCATAGATATGGCAACAGTAGACTTATTTTCACGTCTCATATCAACATGCTACTGAACATTCCTAGTATGCAGCAACAATCCATCGGGGCGATCAAAAAACTGCATGATGTGACCAAAGAATGTCTCCACGCTGTTCAGAACCTAGGAGTAGATATCACCACCTGGGATCCACTGTTGGTACTCTTGCTATCACAAAAACTTGACAGTGAGTCATTCGCTGAATACATTGAGTCAGTGAAGAATCCCAGGGAACTACCAGTCCTTCAAGAATTCCTAGATTTCTTGGAAAACAAGTTTACCGCTTTAGAAGCATCGCGGCGTAAACAAGAAACAAGTAACCAAAAGATGACCACCCAACCACAAAACCATCAAAATTATCAAGCAAACCAGAAGAAATACTATAGTTCGAAAAACCAGCAATCATCAAATAGAATCTATCCAACCAATACGAAATCGTTACATGTGTTGCGGCCAATGACCTGCGCATTGTGCAATGCTGACTACGGGTTATGGATGTGTGCCCAATTTTTGCATATGTCGGATGAGCAAAAATTAAAAACTGTCAACCATCTAAACTGTTGCACGAATTGCCTATACAATCATTTTAATAAACCTTGTTTATCGAATAAAACTTGTCGCAAATGCAACGGTAAGCACAACTCAATTTTGCATGACGCAATTTCAACCAAAAACAGGCCAAACACATCAGCAAAACCAAACCATAAGGCTGCGCACACACTTGCGACATCATGCGTGACCAATGATGAACAAGCAGCAGCTTCAACACATATATCTTGGAATGACGTGTCTGAGACACTCCTAGCTACGGCCTTAGTGGAAGTTCCAGGATACAATGGCACATACCATACCATGAGGGCTTTGATTGACCAGGGTTCTCAAATTTCTTTGATAAGCGAAAAGGCCGCACAAGTTTTAAAGCTTCAAAGACACCCTTGCAAAGGAACCATATTCGGAGTAGGTGAAAAAGAAAACAGCTGCAAGGGAGTAATAACCATCCGAATTAAATCAGTTTATAGTGAGTTTGCTTTAGAAGGAGAGGTCCTTATAATGAATAACCTCATCAAAAGTTTGCCAAACAAATCATTTATAAAACCATCTTGGCCTCACATACAAAATATTAATTTGGCAGACCCACAATTTAATACCAGTCGACCAGTGGACCTACTACTTGGAGCAGACGTGTACTGCAAGATAGCTTTAAATGGCCTTTTGAGAGGTGATAGCGACGACCAACCAATAGCCCAACAAACGCAATTAGGATGGTTGCTTTGTGGGACAATGACACCACGATACAGGTGTAACGTCGTTCTTCACAATACGGACGAATTACGCAGATTCTGGGAAATCGAAGATATCAACCAGCAGATTGAAATGTCCACCGAAGATAATTAATGTTTGCAATATTTTATGTCAACAACAGAGAGATTGGAAAATGGGAGATATCAAGTCCGACTGCCGTTCAAACTAGAAACCAAGGAACAGCTAGGATCCACTAAACCATTAGCACTGGCACAATTTCGTAACTTAGAGAGAAAGTTACAGAAAGATCCAGAATTGAAAACAGAATACGCAAAGTTCATGAATGAGTATTTTAGTTTGAACCATATGATGCCGTCAGCATCAAGTACGAAACCGGAGTGCTACCTACCACACCACTGCGTCACTCGTGCGGAGTCAACCACTACTAAATTACGTGTTGTGTTCAACGCGTCTGCTAGATCATTATCAGGACTTAGCTTGAATGACGTCATGTACCGTGGTCCCAACCTACAACAAGATCTGCAGGAAATGATTTTAAAATGGAGACAGTATCAGTTCGTTTACACTGCTGATATCGAAAAAATTTACCGACAGATCATGGTACATCCGGAAGATCAGTCATACCAGAAGATATTATGGAGGGACTCACCATACCAACCTATTCAGGCATACCAACTTACAACCATAACTTACGGCACCAAGCCTGCACCATTTTTGGCTATGATGTGCTTAAAACAATTAGCTGCCGAGGAAAAACATAATTTCCCCGATGCAGCAAAAGCATTAGAAGAGTGTTTCTATATGGATGACTACTGTGGCGGAGCAAATTCAATGGAACAAGCAAAGCAGCTAAAATCAGACCTGATAAAACTACTCAGCACGGGTGGGTTTAACTTACGAAAATGGGCCACAAATGAACCAACACTACTTGCTGACTTAGAAAAAGATTTGTGGAACCAGCAAATCTACGAGTTTAAACAGTCAGACTCAACAAAAACACTGGGACTTGGATGGAATCCGCAACAGGATAAATTCATCTTTGACTCAAAACTGGAAGTAGGTATCAGTATCAAAACCAACCAAAAGGTCGCTGCTCTCCGACATATCAAAAATATTCGACCCATTAGGCTGGCTCACACCATTAACTATCACCATGAAAATGCTATTCCAAAGTGTCTGGTCATCAAGTCTTAACTGGGATGACGCGCTACCAGACGGTATCAAGATCAAGTGGCTAAACTTAAGGGGAGAAATAAAAGAAATACACACCATAGAAGTGAAACGATGGCTAGGAATAAAGAATAACAATAACTTGCAACTACACGGATTCTGTGATGCATCGAACAAGGCGTATGCCGCTGTTGTATATTGCAAGGTCAGCAACCACAATAATTCTAACGAGGTAACTCTGGTCGCAGCAAAAGCAAGAATAGTACCCGTTAGTAAAGCTATATCAATACCAAGATTGGAGCTAATGGGTGCCCTACTATTATCACAGCTGATGCAAAAAGTACAGACTTGCTTGGATTCTTATAATCAGGAAATATATTGCTGGAGTGATTCAAAAGCAGTGTTAGGATGGATTCAGGGAGATCCAGCGAGATGGAAACCATTCGTCTCAAACCGCGTGAAAGCGATCACCAAAATAGTACCAAAAGAAAAATGGAGTTATGTCAAAACCATTGAAAATCCAGCTGACTGTGCCAGCCGTGGATTAAGAACCAAACAATTAAGAAATCACGATCTATGGTGGCAGGGACCATCATGGATTCAGTCATTCCAAAACCATGACATACCACAAACCACCTATGAAACCAGCTTAGAGATAAGACAGTCTAATGCAGTAGTTGTGGAAAAATACCAAAACGCAACCATGACCATAACAAACATTATACACCATTTATTACACAAATTGAATTCTTTCGCAAAAATCGTACGAGTTTTTGCATGGATACTACGACTACCTACTGCAAAAGCAGGCCGTCAACCTTATCTCACATTACATGAACTTCGCCGCGCAAAACTGCTGATTATTAAAGGTGTGCAACATACGGAGTTTGCCGGTGACGTCAGTTCCTTACTTAAGAATGGAAACGTGCATTCGAAAAGTAAACTTTTACCATTACACCCTATCCTAGATCAAGATGGTATCCTGCGTGTAGGGGGCAGATTAAGAAATGCACAAATAAGCTCAGAAATGAAGCACCCAATCATACTACCACACAACCATCGAATTACCACGCTAATCATTAAATACGCTCATGAGCTAACTTACCACGGTGGAGCGCGCCTTACTTTATCAAACATTCGACAAAATTATTGGATAATCAGCGGATATTCAGCCACAAAGAAAGTCATACGACAGTGTGTTACATGCAAGAGGCAAGAGCCCATCCAACAATATCAGCTCATGGATGATCTACCATCATCCAGAGTGAACCCTGAAAGTGCCTTCTATCATTGTGGTGTCGACTACACAGGCTTTGTGGAAGTGAAAGCAAACAAAGGACGCGGGATAAAAACTACCAAAGGCTACATAGCGCTCTTCGTATGTATGGTGACGAAAGCTGTGCATCTAGAACTTGTCTCAGATTTAACCAGCTCAGCTTTCTTAGCCGCAATAATCAGAATGGCAGCACGCCGTGGAGCTCCACGTCACATGTATAGCGACAATGGAACCAATTTCGTTGGAGCCAACAGAATGCTGCAAGAAGAATACGACCATCTTCAAAATATTTTCAATGAATCATTCTTTAAAGAAATAACAGAATTACAAATAGAATGGCATTTCAACGCACCTTCTTGGCCTCATGCGGGAGGACTTTGGGAAAGAGCCGTGCGAAGTCTGAAACACCACCTCAAACGCGTGATTGGACAACAAAAATTTACGTTTGAAGAATACACCACACTGTTATCAAAACTAGAAGCTTGCCTGAATTCACGACCACTTTGTGCGCTATCAGAAGACCTGGAGGATTTAAATTTCCTCACACCAGCCCACTTCCTAGCAGCAAGACCAGGTTTAACCGTAATTGACACAGCAGAAGATGCCAGAACCAGGTGGCATCTAGTGTCAAAATTATTTGAAGATTTGTGGAAGAGATGGAAAACAGAGTACTTAACTCAACTATCAACCAGAAACAAATGGATGAAATACCAGAAGAACGTCAACGTGGGTGATTTAGTGATGATACATGACGACAATTTGCCAGCAGGGAAATGGCCAATGGGTCCCGTGATGGAGGTCCATCCAGGAAAAGATGAACTTGTCAGAGTAGTGACTTTAAAAACCAAAAACGGCTACATGAAGCGCCCGATTGTTAAATTATCGGTTTTACCTATAGACCAACCGGAACCATACCAGACCAACCATACCAGCGGGCTTACTCTTCAAACTAATTTTAATTCCAATCTAAAGCCAATACGATTCCAATATTAATTTTGCAGTCACGTGGTTCGGTACTCTTGAAAACAATATCGTCAACATTGGATTGAAATTGGGATTGCCCCGCGATTATTTTGTTACACATGAAGTTAGCTATGTTACGCCCCGCAATAGTGGTGTTCAACTCGTTACGATAAACCGCTAATATGGCTTTAAAATGCTTTATCCTTTAAATAAGAAGGCTAATAAATAAATGTGATATAAATAGTTGTTTAATTGATTGATTGTAACGTATTAAATTCATTTGGCCGTAAGAACATCATTAAAATTATAAAGTTAACCATGACCATGGCTGCATGCGGCAGGGTCGTTGCCTATTCTACAAAGAAAAAAATTTGGCGGGGTCAAAGTTCTCCAATTTCAAAAATAAAGTCAAGTCAAGTGGTTTTAGAAAAAGTGAATTCGTCGTGCAAGTTTGTTTAGCTAGCTCATTAACTAGATATCGATCGCGTGTGGTTTCTTTACAGTAACAATTATTTATTTTCCGTTAAGTTACTGATATTAAAGTTTTATACAAGTGGTAAGTCATACTGTTAATGTTTTACTAGTTTTTGATAACTCCCAGTCGCATAAAAAGACCATGCCACTAAAACCTGCAAGAATTATACAAGTATTAAGTTAAAGATCTTCCAAACAAATTCATGATAAATAATATCATTGATAAAACTAACTCATGTATCAAAAACAACATAGGTATCTTATATTTTGGTGATATATCACTTCTCTTAGGTGTCGGATAAAGGGCTTAATGTTTTCATATAATTATTTCCTCAAACAAATCCTTGCTCACTCTATAATTTGCTTTAAATTCGTCTTCATTCATAGAAAGCGCTTTGTCCGTATAACGCATCATCCGACGCTCATCTCGTCTTTGTTTTAATTGTTTTTTACGAGAATTACGTAAAACACTGTATATTAATGCTAACCGTGCCATGTTATACACTTATTTATTACTGAAAACCACATAAAACGCAAAACAATTTCAAAAAAGTTACAATTTTGCTATTGGAAAAATCCCAATCAACAAACAATCCTAACGCAATACTGGCGCAATACACAGTTGTCAAAACTAAGTCAAGAGTAGCGTTTACGGCACGCCAAGCCCGATCCCGATTCCACTTAGTTCCCCGAAATGGACACGCAATTCAAGTACAATTTGGCGCTAGCGTCGAACTCAAGAGTACGAAACGTGAAAATTCCAATGTCGATAGATCGGAATTGAAATCAAGAGTAAGCGCCCAGGAAACAAAAAGGCGAACCACTACAAAATCAAAGTACAGGAGCCGAAAAGGAACCAAGCATTCGAGCGCAACCAAACACCAGAACGTACAGTACCTACCCCAAGATAGTAAACATTGCACTGGCATTATTACTGTTCTTAGGTATAATATTACCAACAACAGCTTCATACAATATTACGCTATTCAAAAACAATAAAACTTTGTACTTTGACACTGTGGGGAAAGTGCAACTGATCAGAGATAAGTGGAAACTAGTCACATACTTTAACATGTCTCCATATTGGCAAGGAGACAAAGCCATCCATGACTTTACAAGCTATCTCGACAAGACATGTCAAACAATTATGGAATCAAGTCACTGTCATATGATCCTGCTACAAATACGTCACGATTACAATGAACTGCAATACTACAACCAGCTGTTGCTTAGTCAGCACTACGGCGAGCACATACGAACACGACGCGGCCTTATCAATGCTGTCGGCTCAATTGCAAACTCATTGTTCGGAGTATTAGACGAAAGTTTCGCAGAAAAATACAGGCAGGACATTGAACTTGTGCACCGTAATCAAAAACACCAAGGTCAGCTATGGAAGAACCTGACATCGATCGTCGAAGCAGAGCACAACGTACTACAAAGAACCGAAGACATAATAGCAAAGCAACACAAAACCATAAATAAACATTCAAATGCTTTGGACAAGGCAAACAGTAAACTACAACAAGAAATCGATGTGATGACAACACAACAGGACTTCACATTAGTCTCTATAGCTACCATTAACATGATGCAAAACTTAAAACAGATACAAGATACTTTGATCGATACAATATCAGAAATCTACCACGGTCAAATAAGTTTGCATCTACTGACACCAGCACAGCTCAAACGAGAGCTACAAATTATCTATGGCCAAATGCCTCAAGATTTAGGCCTACCAATCGAAAACATAGAGACAGACCTTCAGCACATCTACAAGCTACTGAGAACAAAAGCTCGGGTTACTGAAAAATATATAATCTTTGAAATTACATTCCCGCTCATAGCAAGAGAAAGTTATCAATTATATAGGATAATACCAGTTCCGCAACAAACCAATTACAGCATGACCAGCATAATACCAATATCAGAATACGTCGCAGTGAATTTGAAAAAGGATGCTTACTTTCTACCAACCATACATGAACTTGACACATGCTTGTATCACGGGGACTCCTTCGTGTGTGAGCTCTTCAAACCCATCCTAACGACGAAAACATTTGCGAAAAGAGTCCAATAAACCAAAGGTGCAAAACAGAAAGAACCGCGTGCAAAAACAAATGGGTAGAATTACACTCAACGTCACAATACCTATATTTTTGCTGTGACACATATTCCATCAAAATCATATGCGACGATCAAGTTACTGTTCGTCAGCTGACTCGAGCAGGGGTCATTAGCATGACTCAGAAATGCTTTATCAAAAGTAAAGATTTCACACTTTATTCTTTACAACAGCAATCGAACCAATTAAATTATTCACCAGATATGCTCGTACCAGAGCTAGACCAGATAAATCATATTGTGAACGTTGAAATACCAACGGAAACAGAATTACCAGAGGACATGAGTTTGAACAGATCTCTATCCATTCTTGGAGAACAGATCCAAACACTGAAATCCACCAAAGCAGAGATCGATGACATATCAGTCCATGACATTCACCAGTACACCGTCGTATACATACTGCTGGGAGTTGTCTTATGCGTGGCAGCAGCCTGGATCTGGAGAAGAGTGAGATGTTGTTCGCTTTCTACGGCCAGCAGGGCGGAGCCTCACCACAGACAGGAGTCTGTGGCAACAACATCGGAGCCAACCAGAGTGCATAGTGTAGTGCAACCGCGAAAGCAGAGTACTGCTGACCGTCAGCAAAGTGAGAGTGAAGCGACAGGTTTAAGTGCATATTTCGCCAGACGGTGGCCCAGTGCTATGCGTAGTGCGGGTAAAAAGGAAAGGGCTACTTTGCCTAAAGTGCGAAAAGAACGTGTGCTTACAGTTGAAGACTCATTAGTGTAGAGAACTTATGTTTTTAAGAAAAACCGTAATTTATACTTTACCTCTATTTACCATTTTAAAATACTTTTTTACTTTTGTTTAAGTACCATTTGGCTTGTATTATTAATTTAACTAAGGGGATTTGATGATTACTTTATTATTTTCCTACGAGTATCTCTTCTTGTGCTCGGGAATATGTTCGGTACAATATTTGCAACCGAACAGCTCAGCATTTTTGCCTGCTTGCATTTCCATAAATGCATGTATCGCAGCTAGTACGGGTCAGTACGTGTTCGACTACCAATCGCGTAACTCAAACCAAACCAAATCAAACCATCTTAGTTCTAATTTAGCTTAGATTTACCATTTAATCATTATAACTAGTGATCAATATAACTTGTAAACCATTCCATTTTCGTATCATTAAACCATTGGTCGTAAACCAACAACTGAACCGTAACCAGTCTAAATACCAGATATCAACCAACTCAGAGGTTAGTGCTAAACCAAGCAAGTGCTAATTTCTACAAACACATAGGATACTTTTTATCCCGATATTCCCACTGGATTGAGACTTACGCGTGTAAAACCGCGGGGCGCAGCTAGTTCACTATAATAATAACATGGGTGAAGGAATATAAAAACAAAAAAAAGACAATTTCATAATTCTTACAAACTAGATGCATCCAATTATGGACAATATAATACCTTACAAAACAGTTTTAACTTGCTACAGGAAAAATAGCCAATTTGTTAATACTCGTAGGTCTCTTCATCAGGGAAATTTTAGTTCTAACAGTAACGATTCGCGTGATTCCGTCGGGGCCAGGATGTTTTAACTGAATCTTTCCCAGCAACCACTTACCAGGAGGTAAATCATCCTCTTTTATCAGAACTATTCCACCTACGGCTGGTTCTGGATTTTGGTGAGCCCACATATTTATGGTGTTGTAAAAATTGATTTAAATAATCTTGTGACCACCGTCGCCAATAGTCCTGTAACATTCTTTGGGTAAGTTGCCACCGTCTGAGACTAGAAATGTAAGCCTTTTCGAAATTAGAATCAGGTAAAAGGACGAGTGGTTCCCCAACCAAAAAATAGCCCGGAGTTAACACCGTTATCTCATTTTGATCACACAGGTAAGCGGTCTCGAATTGAGGCACGCCTCAATTTTTGCCAACACCGTCGTTACTTCCTCGAACGTTAACGTAGAGTTCCCTTTAACTCGTGCGGTCCATGGCCCTTTACGGGGCACCGGTGTGGGCGCGTTCCCTTAAGTTGCGGCCAGCACGCCGGTTGAACGCGTCCCAAAGGGTCATGGCCATTCGGCTGGCCCGGGGATACCGCACGGTCTCCCGTGAGGCGGCGAGCCTCCTTGCCGGATTACCGCCATGGGATCTGGAGGCGAAGGTCCTCGCGCACATCTGGGAGTGGCGCGAGGAGGTGAAGCGCCGGGGTGTAACTCCGCTGTCGCGAGAAATCGCGGCACAGCGGACAGAGCTCCGGCAAGATCTCATGGCGGCATGGAGAGTGCGATTGTCGCAACCCAGTGCTGGGCACGCCACAATAGCGGCGATAAGTCCCCTCTTTGAGGAGTGGCTAGGGAGGCGCCACGGCGTCCTCACCTTCCGCCTGACACAGGTCCTCACCGGACATGGCAGCTTCGGGAGGTACCTGTGTAGGATTAGGCGGGAGGAAACGCCCGGGTGTCACCACTGTGTGGATCGCCCGGAGGACACAGTGGAGCATACGGTTGAGGTGTGCCCTGCTTGGGCGGAGCACCGCCGTGTCCTCGCGGAGGCGATTGGCGGCAGTGACCTCTCGCGTCCGGCCCTGGTTCAGGCCATGGTACGGAGCGAGAGGGCATGGGAAGCCGTCACCTCCTTCTGCGAAGCAGTAATGCTCGCGAAGGAGGAGGCGGAACGCGTGAGGGAAAGGCAAAGTTTGCGCCCTCACGCCCCTAACCGCCGCCGTTGGAGACGCCCTGGGCGTCGGGAATCCCAGGCGGATTTCCGGCCACCATAGGCGCGGGCTTGCGGACGGCGAGCAACGGGCAGCTCGCCGTCCGATAAGGACCAGGCCCGGGTCGATGGCGCGTCGTGTTCCACGCGCGCCTCAAAGAGATGTCAGCAAAATTGACGGGGTCCAATAGGACCGATGCCTGCCAGGGTTGCGGGAAAGTCCGAAAGGGATACCGGGACCTTGACAACAGGCAAATGAAGGAACACGGGTGGGTTTTAGTCAGTAAAAGTCTGACACGCCCTTCCGCTCCGCCCAGAGCGGGAGAAGTCATTGGATGATTTCCCACACTCAAAAAAAAAAAAAAAAAAGAGTTCCCTTTAGCCATTCTGAGGTGGTATTTAGTGGACTTTATTCCTGCCTCCCATAGACCGCCGAAGTTTGGGGCGTGAGGAGGAATAAAGTTCCACTTTGTACCATTATTTGCCAAGCACTCAACCAATTCGGGAATGAATTTTGATTTTCCTTCATTAAATAACTCCTGCAGCTCTCGCGCAGTGCCTACAAAATATATGCCACTGTCACTGTGTAGTTCTGCACAATGTCCACGCCTCGCCACAAACTTCTTAAAAGCGGCCAAGAAATCTTTGGACGTCATGTCGCTAACTGCTTCGATATGAATCACCTGCGTAGATACATATGAAGAGCGCGATGTACCCCTTATACGACTTATTACTGCGTCCTTTAGACACTCTGACGTTTATCGGGCCAGCATAATCAACTCCAGTGTACAGAAAAACCTTATTAGGTGTAACACGAGGAGATGGTAGCTGTCCCATTAGTTGGGTTCTGGCTTTATTTGTATACCTAATGCAAACAACACATTTTCTAAAATAGGCCTTTACTAAAGGTTAAATCCCTGCAACCCAATACCGAGATCTCAAGTAAGCGATCATAGCTAGAAGCCCCCGTGCATCGTTTTTTGATGCGCCTCGCTTATGAGAAGCTTCGTGAGGAAGGAATCTTTAGGTATAGGTATTGTATGTTTGCGATCATAACTCAACTGAGACATCTCTAATCTACCTCCCACTCTAATTACTCCCTTTGAGTCCAAAAATAAGTTTAACGATTTGTACTTTCTTCCCTTTTTACCAAAAAATCCCGTCTTCTTAAGTTCTTGTATTTCTTCTTGTAACTCTTCTTCTTGACCCTTTCTAATACATACTTCCATCGCTTCTTCGAGTTCTATCGTAGACAACTGTTTATTTCTTTCCTTGTTAGCACAATTGTTTCTTGAATGCAAGAACCTTCTACAGCAGGCTACTACCCTGATCATCCTTGAAAGCGATGAAAATCTGTCCCAAAAGGAAGTGTCAAGGATACCCGAATGGACCTTCACTTCCTCCAATTTAGTAATCAAATGTTTAGGTTTTTTATATTCTATCACTGATTGCCTTAAAAACTCTGGTCCATTGAACCATATCACAGTATTACTGAGTTCCCCTGGAGCCACGCCGCGAGAGGCACAATCTGCTGGATTTTGTTTGGATGGAACGTATGACCAATATTGTGTATCCAATGTGTTTAAGATTTCTGCAACGCGATTGGCCACAAACGTTTTCCGACTTGGATGACTATTAAGCCATGCAAGAACAACTTCGGAATCCGTCCAAGCGTGCACATCTAATACATTTACATCTAGAGTTTTAGCAACGTCCACCATCAACTTAGCTAATAGGACGGCTCCACATAGCTTAAACCTAGGTATTGACACCTGTTTGATGGGAGACACCTTGGTTTTCGAGGTAACTAACGTAACCTTTATATTACCCTCTACATCTATAACTCTGACGTATACCACTGCAGCGTAGGCCATTTTTGAGGCATCCGAAAAACCGTGTAGCTCCGTCTTTACGTTGCTGGATTTAGTGTTAAGCTAACGTGGGATTCTAACTTTCACTAAAGAAGATAAGTCTTTACGGTAAGTAATCCATTCTTTTAATAAAATACTGGGCATTTCTTCGTCCCAACCTACTCGTATACCTGCTAGCCATAGCTTTTGTTTCAAAATTTTAGCTAAAATGATACTAGGTGACAACCAACCTAACATGTCGAAAAGCCTAGAAATATCCGATATAATTTTCCTTTTACTTAGTTTCCGTCGGGAGAGGCAGATCTACAGAGTACTGGAAAACATAAGCGCGAGGATCCCAGGTAAGTCCCAGTACTTTTGTAACATTATCTATTTTTATTTCCTCAGCCTTATCCCTTTTGCTTTCTCTTATCTTATGTAGTAATTCTTCGCTGTTACTTATCTATTTTTGCAGTGGAAATCCCCCTTTAGCTAGAATATTTTTCATTTCTGTATGAATTTTATATCCTTGCTCTACACCTGTCATTAAATCATCCATATAGAAATCATTAAGAATGAATTTTTGCTGTTAATGGATGATCCTTCGCTTCATTATAAGCAACCTGATGTAAAGAACGCACTGCTAGAAATGGCGTCGATGAAGTACCAAATATAACCATCACTAACTCAAATTCTTCTATTTGGGTCAATATCAACAAAGTGCATTTACTATCAATTTTGGTGGCGAAATTTTTTCTTCTGTTTTCGTGAAAAATAAGAACTTGATATGAGAGTAGAAAGTCCAAGCTAGAAGGATCTTCAAGAGGTCTAAGAATATCTCGATAACTTTTTGAGATATTTTAGTTCAAAGTTTAGTGTGGCCACCAAAATTGAAAATTGCCCACCATAATCGAAAGTGCCCACCAAAATTGAAAATCAGTGGCACCAAAATTGGATTTCTCTGTCACAAACCTCAATCTCACTAATTAATAAAGCTCAATGTAACCAATCTCACAAATTCTCGGGATTTATCAATTACTTGCATAGGTTAATGTTGTAGATACTAATCTCTGTTGTGGAAAACTTTTTATATACTTGGTTTATAAGTTTTTTCTGTCGTTGCCTAGTTACTTGAATATAACACTCTGAACATGTGAAAACTGTTTTTCCACTCTAATTAATTTAGCAATCCTAGCAATTCAAATATAACAGTTAAAAAAACTCTCTATTGTTAAAAACTATTTATTAATATTTGTCTGATAAACTCATAATGATAATTATGAGTTTATGACAGAAAACACGAAATTAAAAAAACATTAATATTTTTGTTGTTAACAAATTACTTGCCAACAACTAACTACAAAATTTTCCCAAACAAAACTAAGAAATAAATAGTATATTATACAAATAGTGAATAAAGGACGGATTTAAAGCGAGGGCCACAGATGAATCACGAGCAAGTGAAGGATTCTAATGACTGAATCACGACCGTAGGGAGTGATTCATGATGATTAAATCATGAGCATAGCGAGTGATTCAAGTGTTAGAACCATGAGCGACGCGAGTGCTTCATGACCCTCAATATAAATCCGTTTTATTCAAGAGTTGCATACTATACTTTATACCATGACTACGAGAAAAACTAAGTTGCAACTTCGAGTATGTTGTTATGTCAATGTTATGCCTTATTTTTATAGTACTCCGTAGCATAGAATACAGACTTTTTTCTTCGACAACTCATCAAAATAAGTTAGAAAACCAGACTCTGAAAATGTGCCAGAAGCTTGATTAACATTTGCAAAACTCATCGTAGGCTTGATGTAAACTAGCAGTGATTTGTTGGGTAGCAAGTTTTCTACTATATCGGCCGCCCTCTCTTTCTCATCTTCTTCATCACTTGAATGCATTTTCAATCGATTTATTATTAAGTAATACTAAACTTTGTGTTCGCACAGCTTACAGTATTGAAAATAGCGCCAATTTACTAAAAACAGCAAAGAACACAAAACAGTTTTTATTCTAATACTAAACTCCTTGTAGAAAATGTCGAAGAACAAATCGGAGTTAGTATCGAGTATTTTTTCGCAAGAAGCTGTATAGCATTGAGATGGAGGTCGAATTTATTGGTGTATTCTGAATTCAAACACCAAAACGAGTGCTTTTTATTCCTTGTTTTCAGTGAATAAAAGAAGCTTTTTAGAGGGGGAATGGTATAAACATAATTATCTCTCCCTTTCTCTTTTTCGTAGTGTTTCAGCCTGTTCGGGATTGCTCTTTATTCTTCCTTTTCTTTTTCTTTCTGCTATTCTCTTTTTAAGCAGCCTCTCTTCCCTGGTCTGTTTTGGCATTCTAAAAAGCAACAAATTAAAAATATATGAATAAGAAACTTGATAATTAGTATGCCACCCTTATAATTAATTATGAATAGGTCTTACTTACTGCCAAGTACATAACATTTAGTTCGCTAATCAAATTTGCAACGTAAAAACTGGCTATATAGGTACAAACAATACATAAACAGTGCATATTTAAAATTTGGTGGCTCGTTTTCAATTTTAGTGGCATGAAACCGCCACCAAATCCACCAAAATTGGAACCAGGCATAAAAAAAATCTTTAAAAATAGGGGTTTTAAGTTACAATTAAATTAATATCACTGATTTATGCGTAACCCAAATCACTACCTATAACGTGTAGCTTACTATTAAAACACTTTTAAATCAATAGCAAATCGATCCACCAAAAATGGAACAATTCTTGTCCCCCTAGCCACCCAAGATGATACCTACCTTTTTGGCGGGAAATCACAGCACTAATCACACACCTGTTACGTGCAAGTGTAAGCGCACGACTGAGACATGCGAAGTAATAAAACGCAATTGAACGCACACGCATGAAACTTTATGTTATAGTAAGTTGAACAAGTGCAAAAAAAAATTGATTTTTCTTGGACAAACTTTGATCGAGTATCCTGTGTTTTTAAATTTGATTTTCTAATATGGTTTAATCGTTTTTAGATTATGTGTCTTATGTATATACTAACGATATTGTTTATTTTTTATTGTACCTTAAATTGTTACTTTGGTGAACGGAATTATATCAAAAAATGGAGCTGGGACAAGCCACCCAACTTGAATATTAAGGCGATTTTTTTTCCCTTATTATTTTCAAACATTTACATATATTTAAAAAAAAAATGTGGCCCTAATTGAACCAAGTTACGTAGTACACCATAAAAATATTTAAGAAATATCCTATCATTCAACACCTCGATTCTCAACGTGGACACGTATAATTTGCCGCTGGCATATTCACCCATTTCCTTTTCAGGACTATCCCTCCAAAGAACCCTCTGAAACATGGTACGAGTATCATCTCTACTGACAAGAACTTGTCTATACATTTAAATTATATCGGCACCTATACAGATTGGATGTGTTCTCCAACGCATAACCGTATGTCGTAATTCTGCTTGCAGTGTCGGGCCAACCATCAAGTCATCATTTAACGATACCCCATTCATTCCCTTACAGGAAGCGTCAAATACCACGCGCACCTTAGTTGTCTGTTTATCTTCCCGGAGTATTGCGTGATGAGGTTAGTACAACCCTTTATTCTTTTCTTCTGGAGATACCTTTACCATATGGTTAAGTTCTAAATATTCCTGCATCACCGCAGTGTAATCCGCTTTTAATTTGTGATTCTTTGAAAATTTGAATTCTAAACTCATTAACCTTTTTTTCAGATATGAACCTCGATTCACCATCCTTACAACTTTGGTTACTATCCCGGAACGGCAACCTTACAATATAACGCCCGGTTTCATCTCGATTTGTGGTATTTTTAAAAATATTCTCACATTCCGCTTCCTTTTACTAAGTATTTTTTCAGTTCCCGATGGCTCCGCTTCTAGCTCCCAGAATTTACGTAAAAAGTCATCAGGCTGAACATTGGAATGCATGACAGTGTTACAAGGATATGAATTGATGTCAGACGAATTTTCTGTACCGACAACACCCGAAAGAATCCATCCGAATTCTGTTTGTTGTGTTACGAGCGATCCACTGGTACTCCTTTTGATTCCATCTTGGATAATTTGGCTGAATATCTCAGCACCTAATAAAATGTCAATTTTATTAGGCCTGTGATACTCAGGATCTGCCAAATCTTCTTCACTCAACTTTACCCATTCTACCCTGGTTGCTGTTACAACTGGGAGAAGGGATGTGATGGACTTCAAAACGTATGCATTTAATTGAACGTTGTAATCTGGATTCACTCGAGAACGTATATAAACAACGACTGAAGAATTAGACATAACTGTTTTATTACCACCTACACCAGTAACAAGGTGTTTTGTTAAAGTTTTCTTTAACCCTAAATATTGAGTTATAAAAAAAAAAAATATATATATAAAAAATATAAAAAATAAAAAAAAAAAAATAATAATAAGGCCCCACCGTCGTATCTCTACGTTGACGTCGTGGTGGGGCTTGCGCGCTCCGAACTCTAGGTCTGTGCCGGTAGAGTTTACTTTGCCGGAACGGGTCTGGGGTGAGGAGCCAGACCAAGAGAGATACAAAAACCCGCAGGGCAGCATGTGGCGAGCTGTTGGGCAGTAGCGACCCCACGGACCCTATCTCCCGGGAGAAGTCTTGTTCCTCATCTCTGGCTTGCCTTTATTGGCCGGCTGGAGTGAACACTGACGAGGAACAGAGCTCCCACCTCATTCTTGCCTTGATTGGCCGGCTTGAGTGGAGATTCGCAAGAGCAAACGTGCTCGGAGGAAGGAAGTATTCCAGTAAGATGCTGGTAGGGATCTTGACCGTACTTCCGGGATTGTCCTGATAGCCGTGGAATACCTCTCCACTCCTCTCAAGCATCTCAGGACATGTTGCCCCCTTGTCGCTTAGACACTTTGTGCTAGCGACCGTTTTCGGGGGCCCATTATTGAGTGTGCAAGTCACCCCCTGCCATTTTATCTATGTATTTAAAAACATTGGCCAGGCAGGGGCCATAGTCTTTCCATAGTTCAAGATAACTAGTTCACCAAGCCACCCAAACCCATAGCCCAATATCTTTGTTTCCATGTTCTGCAATAGTCCTACACCAACCGGGGGTTATCCTTGGTTGCACTTGCATAGTGCGAACAGGGATAACCGTCGGTTGGTGCCTCATTCCATTTAAAATTGTCTAAAGGGCCTCTGCGAGTTGGCTTCGGCCCCTCGCATGCCTTCCAAAGGTCCGGGACCCCAGGGTCCCAAGATGTACAAACATATAAAAATAATAATAATAATAATATTGCATATATAGAATACATATCACATGTGAGCTGGAGATCACATTTTAAGCAAGAAGATGCTTGTGTTAGGTGACTCCGCTCTTCCACTATCTACGTATGCAATTTAAAAACAAAAAGATAAATGAAAAAATACAAAAGGATGCGCACTAGTGTGATATTAGTGATGTATGTGAGTGAGTTTTGGAGTATGCATGTGTGTGAGTGGGTTTTTGGGGTGCGTGTGTGAATTGAGGTTGTGTGTGCGTGTGTGTATGAGGGTGTGTGCGTGTGTAATAATGTGAGTGTGGAATTAAGTATATGAGTTAATGTATATATAAACTTTAGGTTTTAGTGTAGGTTTAGGTTAGCCCTGCGACAATGTCTTGGGATCGGAGGAAGCCAAGTACAGCTCCCTCCACTAATGAATTCCTTACCGTGGTAATAATAGTGACAGGATAGTTTATAGAAGCGATGATACCAAAGCCTCAATGTCGTCGTAGGTTTTGTTCTTAAGCCAAACAGATACAGCTTGTTTACAGTCACGGAGTTTCAGAGGGTAGATGTTTAGCTCTTTGTTCAGTAGGTTGTAAATGTGGGAAGATTGCCTTCCATACTGCCGCCTAGCAAAAACAGACCTGACTGGAACAGTTGGAGCGACTAAGTAGCCTCTTCTGCTACTGATACTCGGCTTCGTGGGATCATACGGAATGGATTTGTGTTTTCTCAGGATCAGATGGAGTAGGTAAAGTTTCCTTACAGACAGAAGGTCAGAGGTAAGGTAAAGACTTTGGGTTGGGAATCTATAAGGTTTAAATAGCATAACCTTAAGTAGAGAACGCTGCGCCCTCTCAAGTTCCAAGAATTTAATTTTTGTTGTCCCGCCCCAGCATGGTATACAGTACGTAAGAATCGACTGTGCCAGTAAAACGTATACTTTCCGCAAAAGATTCTTTGAGGCGACGTGTCGCAATGATTTGAACGTCCATATTAATTTTCTCACTCTTTTCATAATTAATTCAGTATGCATGTGCCAGGACAGGCGCTGATCAATCATGATGCCCAGGTATTTGGTATGTTGTAACCTTTCAATCTTTGTACAAGAGCAATCAGGAGTTGAGGGGCTGGCACAGCAATGGATCTTAATTTGAAATTCGTGCGGAGGCTGAGTGTGTGCATACTTGGTGAAGCATATGTAGTTGGACTTGGAGGCATTTAGTGTGAGGAGGTTAAGATTGAGCCAGTCCAAAATCTGTGACAGGCCAGCTTCGGCTGTTCTTCTAACTTTGGGCCAAGTTTTACCAACAAAGACTATGGCGGTATCATCCGCATAAGAGAAAATGCGGCCCTCGTCAATACTTAGATTACATAGGTTATTAATATATATAAGAAACATCGTCGGACCAAGAACACTTCCCTGCCCAACGCCATACGATGTTGTTTCTTCCGAGCTAATATACTCCCCAATTTTTACTTTTTGTGTACGATTACTCAGGTAGGATTTAAATATCTCGAGAGGAGGCCCTCTTATTCCAATTTTTTCGAGCCTGCGTAGAAGTATGGGAACGGAAACGGTGTCGAAGGCCTTTTTGAGGTCAAGGAAAACTGCCAAACATTTGCTACCCTTATCCAGCTTGTCAACTATAGTAGATGTTAGTGACAAGACCGCATCCTCAGTAGACCTGCCCTGCCGAAACCCAAACTGAGACGGGGACAGAATGTTATGCTTAGAAAGATATTTAATTAGTCGTGAATTTAGGAGTCTTTCAAGGATTTTCGAGATAGATGGCAGTACTGAAATTGGCCTATAGTTCGACGGGTCTGATCTGTCTCCACTCTTGTAAACAGGCGTAATAAGGGCTGATTTCAATGCATCCGGAAAAAGTCCCTGCTCAAAGCATAGGTTTATTCAGTAACTTAGAATAGGGACAACTTGTTCATGTGCAGCTTTCAAAAATTTAACTGGAATGTTATCCCATCCAGGGGCGCTGTCTATTTTTAAGCCCATTAGTATAGAATGAACTTCGTAATAAAAGATCCTTGTGACCCTTGATCTACTAATGCGCGGACCACACGCTATGTTCCATCCTTTGACTTTGCTTTTACTAAAGCCGTAGGTATTAAAACCGTATCCTTACAATTTCCTGTCGAAAGACATGAAACTATTGGCTTAGTAGATCCCTCCGCTTGTACCGCGGCCTTTTGAGTTTCCTCCGTTGAGGTACTATTCCTAGTAGCAGCAGACGCTGTTTCCTTCTGAACAACGCCCGTGTCCTCACCAACAGACCCAGAACTACCGCTAGGGTGGAGCAAAGTATCGTGGCGTCTTTTACATAAATGGCATTTGACGGTGTTTCTACAAAATCTGGCAGAGTGGTTATTACCCAAACAAATTAAACATAACCCATTTTTCTGTGCGAAATCACGTTATCATAAATCAGTTATCTTATGAGCGGCAGAACAAAAAGAGATTACTCAGCTTTTTCTTTCCCTACCACATGGAACGATTGCGAATTCTTTTGAACATGAGGTTTATTTTCAAAATTTTCTAAACCTCTAAAGCGGCCCGTAAAAAAATCAGTACATTGGGTAAAAGTAGGCAAATCTTCCGTTGCATCCGGAGCTACCTTTAATTCCCAAGCTTTCCTGGTGTCCTTATCCAATTTGGCACTAACAATGTGTATTATTAGGATATCCCAAGAAGTAACATCTATCCCTAAATTTTTTATGGAGCCTGAACAATCAGATGTAGTAGGTACTAAGTAATATTTTTATTTCAGTGGCTGATTCTACTGTTAAACTCTTTTGATTAAACAAACGTTTTAAAATTCCATTTGCTAAAAATCTTTTATTATTATACATTGCCTCTAATTTTTCCTAACAAGCTGTATAATTATCCGATTTTACATTAATGTTTTTTAATAGCTGCTCTGCATCTCCGGTTAAGTACCCTTTAAGGTAATATAATTTTTGCGCATCGTCTAGAGTTTTATTTTTGTGTATTAACCCTCCAAATAAATCCCTAAACGTCCGCCACTCACTATAATTTCCAGAGAACACAGGTATCTTAACCTCAGGTAACTTAAAGTTTCTAAATCCTGTACTACAGCTAGCTCCTATACTAACATTACATAGTTCACTAGACATTTTCATATTGTTTAATATTTCTTTCAGCTCGCTTTTAAACTGTATATAAAACTCTTCGACCTCATCATATAAGCCATCCTTATAATAATTGGAAGTCAATAAGTCAGACTTTCTTACCTCACTAATTATTTTTACATGTGTTTTGTAGAATAATTGCCATTGCTGTTCTAAGTTTTCAATCCTGGTTTCTATATAACAAACAGTTAGACGCTCCATAGGACATTTTTTAAAGTCAGATTTTGACTTGAGCATTTTAGCTTTAATGTCTTCCTGAATGTCGCTAAGCGACTCCATTCTTAATTTTAAAAAAACACAGGTAGGTTATGTCACAAATATAAAATACACAATTTTTTGCAATTAGGTACTTATAAAACACTTAATAAACTTATTGTCCAGTTGACCTTTAATTTCAACTCAAAAATTCTCAAGTTCTTTGATGCACTTCGATATTTTTCTAAGTCCCAGATAAAGTTTAAAATTTTACAAGTGTTTAAACTTGTATTTCTGAGCAAAATCGAGCATAAGTTCCCCGTCTGAACCACCTTTTGCTTAAAATTAGTGCAAGTCCAAACTAATTTTACCAACGACTAATTTAATTATCAAGTGAATTTAAGGTTCAAATTTCAATGCACTTCCTAGAATTTATTGAAGTTAAATTCTTCCTATTTTATTAATAGGAAGAATTTAACTTCAAGAAGACTTCAAGAAGACAAGAGAACTTCAAGAATTTAACGTCGAAAATGTACTCACGATTTCTCCACTATACACTCACTGACACACTACATTTCATTTGCTAAACGCTAAATATGAATTCGCATGCTAGCTAACAATGAATGCGAATGCTAATTAATCTATTACTACTGACGTTGCTGGGTGATAATCACCACCACCATCACCGATGACTACCACAAAACACCTTCACGCCAATCCGAAGGACCATGAACAGGATTTCAAGGTCCGTAGGCGACAACACCCATGAAACTCACTCAAACCGTTTCCACTAGGACACTCTCATTTCACGAGGAAGCTCACTAAATACGGTTAACTCAATGTGGTTTTTTTTTTTTGTCTAGGGCATCTTGATGTGTTATTACTGAAATCATGACTTCTTAACCAGACTTTCCTGTGGCTGCCTTAAGCTTCTACACTCAGGGCCTCCAGTCAGGGGAATTTAAACTATTCTAAATTAAAATTAAATGTGCGCCCGCTAAGGGCACCCCCTGTGGAGTACGAACCTCGGCTTAGGGCGACATCACTGGCGGGGGGACAGCAAGTTGGGACAGGCTGGATCAATGGGTTTATATCATCATTATTATTAACAGGGGAATTTAAAGCTACGTGCTCAGCTACGGCGCCGGCTGGCACTACTTCATCGGACAAGGGACGGGGGGGGTGAATTTAATCGGGACGGACGCGTACGTGTTTTGCCTTGACGGCGAGGTCGGAATGACGGGAGGCGTCTGTTTCTGTGCACTGTACTGGTCTCCCTACGGCTCTCCTGGAGGAGAGTTATGGGGTCGTCTGGCTCTGAGAGAACATGCCGCGGACGGCGAATGACGCTAATACTGGAGGCCTCGACAACCAGAGGGTTGCGATGTGTGGCGGCTGTATCGAAGTAACGCTTTGAGAGGCGTTTGAGAAACTGGCGGATGGTGGGAATCTTTAAGTCGAAATGGAGAATCTCGTTACGAACATAAAAGGGGGCTCCCGTGGCCTTTCTAAGGAATCGATTTTGGAGTGTTTGCATCCAATGTATATGATGGGGTTTTGCATGAGCAAAGACGGAACCCGCATAGGTCATGATGGGGCGAATGCACTTAATGTAAGTACGCATTTTGCACTTGAGTGACGATTTGCTGCGTGCATTCAGAACTGAGTGGAGTCTACCTAGAGCAAGAGCAGCTCACGAACGAACTTGCTTTATGTTCTCTCGAAACGTGAGATGTCGATCCAGTGTTACACCTAAGTATTTGGCATGCTTCTCCCAAGGGATCTGCTTGCCGAACATGGTGACTGGAGGGGGGGGGGGGGGAGAAGCCAACCGTCCCGCGGTTTCTGAAATAATACCGCTTGACTTTTGTCGGGATTGACTTCTATACGCCATTTTTGAAATCAGGCGCCCAGATTGTTGACCGCTCTCTGGAGAGTTATGCGTATATTATCGTTACTTTTACCCTTGTAATAGATGGCCGTATCGTCTGCGAACAGAGCCAACTGTGCCTTATTATGCTTCGGGATATCGCTGGTGAACAGCGTGAAAATGAGGGGAGATAGCACGGAGCACTGAGGGACACCCGCGCGGATGGGTCGGGGGGAGGAGACGGCTCCTTCGATGCGAAAGCGGAAGGTGCGATTCGTCAAAAGGTCCCGTATTATGAGTATGAGACGATCCGGCACACCGAGTTGGTATACTCGTAACTTGTATATCAAACCGTTGTGCCAGACCTTGTCGAATGCTTTCGCTATATCGAAGAAGATTGCACCGGTCATAGCACCGCGATGGAAACCGACGCTTGCGTGCTCTATGATCCGGTGTACCTGATGCACGCTAGAGTGCTCGGTTCGAAAGCCGAACGGTTCGTTTGGGATGAGGCCTTTGGTCTCGGCGTAATCTCTGAGTCGCTTATAAATAAGTCTCTCATAGATTTTACCTATGACCTTGAGCAAACTGATGGGGCGGTAACTCGAAGGCTCCGACTTGGGCTTGCCGGGCTTCGGGATACCTATGACTGTGGCTTCTTTCCACGCTTGGGGGAAGATGTTATTGCTCAGAGCACCATTGAAGATGGTGGTCAGTAGCATTATAAGGTGAGCTGGGAACAGTTGCACCACCTTATTGGTGATGCCATCTGAACCGGGGGCTTTGCGAGTCTTAAGACCCTTGATGATCTCGTGCACCTCGTCCGGTGCGACGGGGGGCATGGGATCGTCAGGGTCTTCTACGGGCGGTAAAGTAGATCTACGTTCGACTTCAGCGTCGACCTTATCGAGGTGAGCTTTGTCTACATGTAGGGTACTGGGAGAGCATTGAGCCTCTAGGCTGTCTGCTAGGCACTCTGCCTTATCGGTGTCCTCGAATGCGATGGACTTATCGGGGCGTACTAGGGGGGGCATGCTCGCACACTGATCTGATTTGAGTTTCCTAGTTAGTTGCCAGAAGGCGAGATGATTTGGCTCTAGATCGCTCAACAACTTATCCCATCCCGCGTTACGCAGCTCCGCTACACGTTTCTTTACAGATCTCTGTAAATAGCGCATATGGGCTTTGTTTGCGGCACAGGGGAAGTTGCTGTACGCACGGGTGGACGCGTTCTTTTCCGTTATCAGATCACGCACATCCTGCGGGAGCCTCCAGCGACGGTCGTCCGCCGCCGGAACCTCCTTTGAACAATTGTTCACCATAGTTTGTACCTGATCAGTAAGAGAGTCGATCGCGGCCACCGTTTCAGCGGTAGAGTCAAATTTATCTGGGATAGAGTCCAAATGGGGGGACGTGTTGGATTTCAGCTTTTCGCTTTCTTTCTTCCAGTCCGTGACCCTTTTGGTGGCGAGGGGGTGAGAGGGGTCAGAGAGACCTATGCGGGGGGCGAGACTAATGATTATTGGGCGGTGATCAGAGTTAAACTCGTCTACCGTTTCTATACAGTCTAATCTTAGGTTGACGTTCTTAAGGAACGCCATATCGATGTCATCGGGGGTGTGGTTTGGGTTATCCGGGAAATGAGTGGGAGTCATCGGAGCGATGACGTCGAAGTTTAGGGAGGATGAGAGGTTGAACAATTGTCGCCCTCTAGTAGTGGTGGTGTGGCTATTCCACGCGGGATGTTTGGCATTGAAGTCGCCCGCTATTATAGCGGAGCTACTCAAGCCGAGAAGAGCTGAGAGGTAATTTGAGAGGGCTAGAGAGTCCTCCGCGGAGGTCGGAGGGAGGTACGCCAACACGAGAGTGATCGGCTGGTGACCTGTCATGCCTAAGCGGCATATGGATACTTCAATACGTGAGAGGGACGGGGGAGGGTCTATAGGGATGCAATACAACTCCTTTTTATAGTAGATGAGAGTGCCACCATTGTGACAGTGCGTTCTATCGTTACGGACCAAACGATAGTTAGCTAGGGAGGGATCACGGTGATGGGGTTTTAAGAAGGTTTCCTGTATAAGGAGAATATCTAATTGATGGTCGCGAAGAAAGAGAGCAGTCTCTTCTTTTTGACCTCTAATGCCGTTGGCATTGAAGATTCCTAGTCTGAGCGATCGGGGTTTAAACCTTTCTATGGTGGCGTTATACATTATGGGATCACATAGCGAGGTTCTCTAGGGCTTGCTTTATCTCTGGATAAGCATAATAGATCACTGAGATCTGACCTATGTTGCAGCTAGTTCTGGCTGCCTGGACTTCATCTCACTCAATGTCGACTGTACTCAAAGTGGTTTACTCAATCTTAAACTATATATGGTTCGCTCGGGAACGAAACCATAGCGCGATCTATTTCGATCCCAACGCCATCTAGGGAAGCGTCAGGTAAACCTTTGTACCTACTTACGAAATATTAGACAAAATGTTTAGAACACCTGATTTTTTTTTGAGAGTTTGGTTTGTTTCTACGTGAAAGTAGTCCATTATTATGAGATATATTATCCTTTTGGATTACAGGTAATTCAATTATAATTTGTTTGCAAATAAGTATAAAAAATATTAATTACTTTTTTTAAGTTAAACTTTAACGTTACGTTAAAGATATTTGCATAATCTAAAGGTAGAAAAAAGGTACTAAATATTGTGACATCGAAAAACAACAAAAAACCTATCCAATAGCATGTCTGACCCAATTGTTGAATCATCAAGATGGAGGGACCAACGTTTATGGTCGATATTTCTCAAACGGTTCATGTTAGGGACAATAAAATTTCATATTTTCTAAGGTAGAATTAAGGTATTCAAATCTATACTAATATTATAAAGCTGAAGAGTTTGCTTGTTTGTTTGTTTGCACGCACTAATCTTAGGAACTCCTGATTGGAATTGATAAATTCTGTTTGTGTTGGATAGTCCATTTATCGAGGAAGGTTATAGGCTATATAACATCACGCTACGGCCAATAGGAGCGGAGCATAAATGAAAAATGATGCAAAAACGGGAAAAAATATTCCTTTTTGAGAGCTTCCGTTGCGTGCGCTGCGTAAACGGTTTAAGTTACGCAAATATCATGTATGATGGAATTGTTCCTCTTTAAAAGTTCTAAAAAAAAGGCAGCGACAGCATATGTCTATATTTTAAGATTGACTCGCTATAACCTTTTTTTATGGTAATCATCATCTGCCTAGCCTTTTCCCAACCATGTTGGTGTCGGCTTCCAGTCTAACCGGATGCAGCTGAATACCAGTATTTTACATGGAGCGACTGCCTATCTGACCTCCACAACCCAGTAACTGGGTAATACGATACCCCTTGGCAAGACTGGTTGTCAGACTTTCGGGCTTCTGACGACCCGTAACGACTGTCAAAGATCCACAAATGACAGCCGGGACCAACGGTTTAACGTGCTTTCCGAGGCACGGAGGAGTCTCGATATGTAAAGATGGTCACCCATCCACGGACCAACCCCGGCAAGCGTAGCTTAACCTGATGAATCGACCCGTGCGGCTGTGATTACTTAGCCACGAGCTCCTCCTTTTTTCATGGTAATCAAAGTTCTAAATTAATGCATTATTTGCGAAGGAAATTTATCAACATAATATTAATTCTTATTCATATAAATAGTTTTAACATCAAGGGTATTTATGTAGCAGTAAAATACTTTTAAATTGATTCGAATCGGACATTTAATTTCGAAGTTATCACGAAATGCAATACGCGAACCGTTCGACGAAGCAGGGCGCCAGCGCGCCGGCGCTTTGCCGCGCCCCCGCGACGTTCCCTACTCTAGAGAGGAGATGATTAGCACACAGATAGACCAGGACCTGGAATAGGACATAGGATACGTTTTATCTCTATATTCCCTCGGGATCGAGACCTACGCGGGTGAAACCGCGGGGCACAGCTAGTACTATATATGTAGGATACTCCTCCGACCAGCGTATCCATTTCGTCCCTCCATCTTGACGTCAAAAGGGACCAAGTATTTTGCTAAATAGCTACGCATCCATTGAGGTAGCTAAATTTATAGCAAAGGTAGCAAATAGTCCATTTATGAATGAATGAATGAAATGCACCGACCCCAGCGTGGCTTAACCAGACACGATAAATCGAATGAACCCCAGGATTTGCACTAGCCCCTGGAGCCTCATGGTTCATGGGGTTACAGAAGCCATTGCATATCAAAGAGTAGACCGGGGGGCGCGGGTAATGGTAAGGAATAGACCGTGCCCGTCGGGATATGGAAGGATTTGCAAGCCTACCGGATATGCATCCTTGAGTAAGCAATGGACTAGTGGAGAGACGGGTAATATTTATCTAAGGATGGGCATCTTTTCATGACGTCGCCGCCAGTTGGCTCCGTTCCATTTTCACCGTTGAATCCATTGGCGGAGATATGCTTTGTTCTTGGCTCTTTTTCATCTCCCTGCTGTGCTGTGTTACACTTTGTTGTTTTCTGAGTCTTTGTCCAAGGACTCGCTGCTGTCCGTTTCAGGTTTCTTGTATATCTCTCTGGCTGCTTTCGTGATCTTGTATCGGTCTTCAGCCATATCCATCCAGAAGTTGATTTCCTTGTTGAAGCACGCCATGTCCTGTCTTAGGTTGTCGTTCCATGCGTAAATCGTTCAGCCTACTCTCTTGGATTTGGCCTTTTACTGCATTGCTGCATATAAAAGGTGTGGTTTGCCGCGTCTGTGAACATGTGCGAGATAGCACGTCCTGTGATTCTTGATGTGTTTCGTAACAGTTTTTACTTCTAAGATTTCGTGCATTTACTTTTGTCTTCGTTTATTCCTAGCGTGGTTAATCAAGTCTCTCATGATGACTCTCTCTGTCAGGATGATTCAAGTCCAGCTACACCGGTGAATCTTTTGGCGGGGTTAAACTGCTTTCTCGATTCTTTTCTTCTTAGTTCTGATGCGTTTTCAGCAGCACTGTTCAGATCGCGATCGGCCCGATCCTCGCTGTTTATGTCCGGCTCCGTCGCCGTACAAGTTCAATCTGTAGCTCGCCGCTGCTCACCTCGGGTTGATACGATTGCAAATAATATAGTTCGGAGTTAAAAGCGCACTATTCGGCTCAAGTAATTAATAAGACCCCGGCAAAAATCCCGACCCGCGTCACCCGAATTCTTCTTTCCTGTTCATAGTTACATCGCCGACACCCATAACCAACTACTTTCAAAACAAAATCCCGCGCACAAGATGACCACCTCTGTTACCGCCCAGGTTCTATAATAGCGTCCATGCGCCTTTGCTGGCTTTCCGCGATAGTACTTTGGCGGGCGCGCATCGCAAGGTCTATTCCCGCCTGCAGCGTTCGGCCACTATGTAACGCTTACCCATGCTGATCAACCAATAACATTGCAGCATCAGATTTTTGTTGCGACCCCTTTCTTGTAAATGAAAATAGCGCCCAGGATAGAGTAAATTTAAAAGCGTTAAAACTTGATAGCCATCCGTCATATTTGTTTTAAATTAGCTCGAGTATAAGCCCTTTTCAAGGATTGCACCTGCAGACAGCAGTTTGAGTGAATGAAAATCAAAGTAGGTATGTCATATTCTACACAATCTACAGTTAACACTTTCACTGTCAGCTTTGTTGAAATGCCCCGTTGTGGTATTCTATAATATACCCAAATAGTGAGTATCTTAAAAGTTAAAATACCAATTGCTATGCGGCCTAAGGGTTGGCGCGGGCGCCCATATCTGGCGAGGGATATAGGGGCTGCGGAATTTTGTTTCCAAAGTCGTTAGGTATGCGTGCCCAAGACAATAAGAGCATCACTGACCACTCACAAAAAAAAAGGTCACTTGAACTCAATAACGATTTTGAAACACAATCACCTACGCATTATATCTTAAAGTTGGGTATATTATTTAGCCAATTAAACCTGTAGTGACTTAAAATGACGGAATTATGGCGTGTATCTTGCAGAGAGGAGCAAGTCACTGTAATATGGAAAGATCTCACCAGATTAGCCTGCAGGTACACTTGGCGACCACCACCACCACCAAAACAAAACACCATCATCACTTTAAAAACTCACTATCATTAAAAATAATCCATGAAACTACACATTACACAACACGCACCACCCGATAAAATACCGATTTTGCAGAGTTCGATTTCGCTGGCAAGCGAGGGGTGCTTGCCACATGCCACTATCATAAAAAAATTACAGAGAGCGTCCCGGGCACAATCGTCTTCGTTGACGGCCAAAGACAAAGCTAGCAAATAGTAGATTTAAGGTATAATTTTTTTATGTAGGCTGGTTTGGAATCCAAGGTTTGGTTCTCCATCTTGACGCTAACGTTATATCTCGCATGATAAGCACTGGGGCGGGTTGTTCCGTTTATCCACCTGGGTTATTCCGTTTATCGTACACCTTAAGTTGGATACTCGGAAACGGAACCTACCTATGTCCGAGATCAGGGGCGGATAATCGGGAATTCGTCTCCGTGGAGACAATTGGCGGAAAAATAATATAGGTATCTGGAACCAGTTCCTATAATGTCATAAACTTTATGACATTATAGGAACTGGTTCCAGATACTTAGAACTTAGAAGACATTAGCATAAGTACCTATAAAAATAAAATACCTTTAAACGTATTTCTTCTTTGAAATGTCAAAGCAGAAATCGTTTTTAGGGTTCCGTACTCAAAGGGTAAAACGGGACCTTATTAATAAGGCTATGCCCGTCTGTCTGTCTGTCCGCGGCTTAGCTCAGAGACTGTTGGTACTAAAAAGCTGTAATTTGGTATGGGTAGGTATACATATAAATGTCGACAAAGTTATAAAAAAAATCGCTGAAAATATATTTTTTTAGGGTACCTCCCCTACACGTAAATTGGGAATGGTTTTGTTTTTTCTCGTCGATCCCATGGTTTGGGGTGTCGTTGGGAAAGTCGTTTAAAAATAATGTTTTTTATTTAAAACCATTTTCTTTAGGATCCGTTTGCGAATTATTAAGCTTTAAAGTGCTAACTTTAACCGAAATAAAAAAAAGGAGGAGGTTATCAATTCGTCTGTTTTTTTTAAACGTTTGTTACCTCAGAACTTTCGACTGGGTGATCCGATTTTGATGATTCTTTTTTATTTGAAAGATGATGCTTCCCGTGTGGTCTCATATAAATTTTATTAACTTTGCTTGAGTCGTTTTTTAGTTAGCTTCAATAATTACTTATTTTTCTCACCTAGTCTATGTAGACATCTTATTTGACACAGTCACTGTTATTTACATAGCAGGTATTAGAATTTGTGTGGGGTAGGTACCACAACTTAAATGGGAAAAATAAAAACATTTTCCAAAAAAAAAAAAAACAACCAACTTCCAAAAAAAACACTAAAAACGTGAAAAATAACTTTAATTTCGGAAGTCGGTGGTAAAAAACGAAAATTGAAAAGCAAAGGCATCGACCGATTTTTGTTAGAGTCAAGTGTCCTCCCCCCCTGCTAGCTAAATGGTTGGTTTTGGATGTGAAAAATACGCGGCAGTAGTATATATAACGAAATTAAAAGGAAAACTATCACCGCTACGTAGGCTTTACAAGTTACCGAGTAATAATCGACCACCTTAAAGGAGACCATTCACATTTCATACAACGTTGGGCAAAAAATCCAAAGTAGGCCAGCGAAAAAAAAAGGTGCTGCCTTGGTCGGGGAAGTCCTCCTAATCATTTTTACTATGGCGCCGAATCTCCAATAACATTCCTTCAGCTGTTTTTTAAAGTTGAAAAATCTAGTTACCTTGATGATATTTCGTGATTTCGTGTCTGGGAGAAACAATTTAGGTAAACGAAAAAAGTATGTCACCTAAGTCGGGGTCGTCCACCCAAGTATTTTATTTGAGTTTTTTTTTCCTAGCCCGCCTTGTCTCTCTCCTGGCAAAAGGCCTCCCAATCCTGCGCTCCAAAACAAAGATAGCTGACGTGGTTTAAAGGGTTGCACAACTTAAATGGGACTGGGCACGACATGCCCAGCCCCAGATATATTGCCTATACGGATCTGCCACTTGAGGAATGAAGCCAAACAGCGGTCATAAATCTGGCTTCTTTTTCAACTTGAGTGCAGCCTCTTTTGCAAGGTGGTCTGCGCGTTCGGTGTCCTTCAGCCCTGCGTGAGCTTTTACACAACGAAACATCTTTGCTCTGGGATAAGGCCACGCCCACGTTAGCACTCGCCTCCACCGCCAAAGCGTGGAGGTAACCTTGGTTTGCTGGATATGGAGTTTTCGCAAACTACCACCGGCTACCCCAATGGCGTGTTAATGCTCCGTATGACCTCCGGGTACAGACTCCAGCTCACTTTGGTCGCTCTAGATAGCTGTTTGTCGATTTTGGAAGCTTTTCTACACACATTAGTAGCGTGAATGTGACTTATAAGTAATAACAGCCGCAGGGGTCGATCCATGACGTTAAGCTACGCTTCCCGGGGTAGGTCCGTAGATGGGTCTTTACATACCGAGACTTCCGTGCCTCGGAAAGCACGTTAAGCCGTTGGGCCCGGCTGTCATTCTTGGTTCTTTGACAATCGTTACGGGTCGTCAAAAGCCCGAAAGTTTGACAACCATTCTTATCAAGATATCATATTACCCGGTTACTGGGTTGTGGAGGTCAGCTAGGCAGACGCTCCATGTAAAAAGCTGGTATTCAGCTACATCCGGTTAGACTGGAAGCCGACCCTAACATATTTGGGGAAAGGCGAGGCAGATTGATTGATTTTGTTCGTAGCGTGATGTTGAATGCGGGGCTTGTGGTCAATTGTGAGCAATTGACCCTACATTTTTATTTCATAGACATGCCCATGTCGACCCCACCCATGTTCAGGAGTGGGACATCGTACTTTAGCTTCCTGGTGACTACCATTGCACAGGTTTTATGTGGTGCAAACTTCAAGTTGTTTCGGATGACCCGTTTCTAATCATACTCGAGGTCGGCATTGGCCTGTCCTCGGACCTCAATGCTGGGTCGCTGTTGAAGATCATGACCATATTGTCAGCGAAAGTCTGGCAGTGATCTCCCCACTCTTGCAGCCCCTTTAATAGAGGGTCCAAAAGTAAATTCCAGAGGATTAGATTTTTGTGCATGCGGCAGACATGTCTTGCCTAGTCCCATTTAAGTTGTGCAGCCCTTTGAGCCACGTCAGCTATCTTTCTTTTAGAGCGCAGTATTGGGAGGTCTTTTCACAGGAGTGGACAGCGCAGGCTAGGAAAAAAAAGTCTTGGAAAACTGCTTGGGTGGACTTCCCCGATTTAGGTGACATACTTATTTCGTTTACCTAAAATGTTCCTCCCAGACACGAAATCACTAAATATCATCAAGGTATCTAGATTTTTCAACTTTGAATAACAGCTGAAGGAATGGGCGTGGAGATTCGGCGCCATAGTAAAAAATGATTAGGAGGACTTCCTCAGGGAAGTCCTCCTAATCATTTTTCCTAATCCTATGGGGGTCAGCCCCTAACACATTTTTTTTCGCTGACCGGTACTTTGGGTTTTGGGTCCAATATGAATGGTCTCCTTTGCAGTTACAAAAACATGCTCTCCCATACTCGTACATTCTGTATGGGAGAATATGATTTTCACGTTAAGTTTGTTCTTGGCATAAATTCATCCCAGCTATGGAACCCTCCATTGTGCGTGGTCCGGCACGCACTTGGCCGGTTTTATTTAATTACCTACCTAGAGCAATAATTCAGTGTGACAATGTATTTACATGTAGGTACGTATTATTGGAATAGGTATTTATTCCAATACGTAGGTCGTTAAGTACTTAAAAATTTATGAATAATATTTTAAAGTGTATAGGTTAACCTATTGTACTGTTGTTTGTTGGTGACTTGGGGTAAAAAGTTGGAAACACAATCAAAAGTGAATTCCAATTACCACCCCGGACGGGCTGGATAATCGGATTTCACGCGTTTCCGAGTATCCGCCCTAGGGTGGCTTTTTCAGGATGAATAAACGGAATAACCGACTGTGGTTCGAGTTAGAGAATCCAGGAGTGTTTATTTTAAGATCATAAGTAGTTTAATCCGATCTAGCATAAGTACCTATGTAGTGCTCGGCGACACGACTCCGGGAACGCGCCGCCACCGCCCCGTTCCGATAGATCGCCGGCTGCTTGCAAAAGTGCACACGCGCTTTATAATACTTTAATTAAGTCGCGGTTGCGGCGTCGAGTCGCCGAGGTGGCGGCGCGGCGGGGGCGGGTCGCGGCATCGTGTCGTCGAGCACTTAGGGCAGGGCTTGAAATACCGTTAAAAATATGGTATCGTTACAGTCTTCTGATGCAGATATCGTTAACTCTTAAATAACGTTATAATATTTAACGATATATCTGGCAAATTTTACCGTTAAACATATGTAACGTTAAAATCTACGCTACCGAAAATTTTATTGTTATGATTTAGTTTTGTTACCGTCGCTCTGGATATCGTAAAAAATTTCAGACTGCATCGATGCTAAGACTGTGCCGTACGACTATTTGCGTGTATAATAGGTATTCTCTTTGCTATTCTGTGTTGTGCTTGTTCTTGTGAATATACTTGGTTGGTTTGTCCGCCAGCCGTCATTAATAAAACGGGCCGGCAATGTCGCATAAAATAACAAAAATAATACCGGTAATGTTTTACCGCTATTTTTACAATAACATTAAAAATACCGGTAATTTTCACCACAATTTTTAAAGTTATTATTATGTTATGCTACTAAGGAACGCTACCAAATCGTACCGATATCCAGATATATCTACGGAAATACCGTTACTTAACGTTACTTTTAATGTGAATTGGTAACGTTTTCAAGCCCTGACTTAGGGATCTGGATCTCTGTTGATCCTAGCTGCGCTACGTGAATAGATTGTAAAGTAGGCATAAATGAAACAACTGAGGGGTTTCAATAATGTTTATTAATTAATTAAGTACAATTTTGTATAAACTAAGATGACGCGGAAGCGCGCGCAATCTTAGGATGAAGAAAGATCCTTATAAATGGATTTATATCGAGCAAAACTCGCCTTAAAGAGTAAGTACGTCTAATTCAGGGTTAAGGGATAGGTTTAACGTTGAACTAAATACACAGAGATACATAATCCAAAAACATCGACAAGGTAGGTAGGTAGGTACCTATTATATTTCATTGTGCCCTTTATTACAGCACTTCTAGTCGTTACTTAGTGCAGTTATTTGAATTATCCGCGATGTCGTCATAGACACCAAGAATTTGTAAGGAAATGTCTAAAAAAATAACCCAGTGTCGACGTAAACTTCTTATGTGCGGTCGAAGCCGGCTTATTTTTGTACATAAAAAAAATGTGTTTTCACCCCACAACCTCGGAATGATTCTGCTTAACATTCGAAATCTGAGTGCAAGTCACAAAAGTGCACTTTATCCACTAGCGTGGAAAGAGTTGTTTTTTGGGGCGAGATATGAGACGCAGAATTTAAATCTTATTTAAATGATAGACAACAGCTAGTGCAAATAAACTGTATCAACTCACTAGGTTTAAAAGTAAAAGTGGCTGTTCCACAAGGCTCGATTTTGGGACCTTTCCTCTTTTTAGTATACATTAATGATCTACTCCATTTATTAAAAAATCAGCCACACATGGTGTTATTTGCTGACGATACTTCCTTAATTTTTAAGGTAGATAGACGTGGTATAAATTTTGACGAAGTAAATAACGCCCTACTGCAAGTCCAAAATTGGTTCACTGCTAATAATTTAGTATTAAAAGGGAAAAAAACTAAGTGCATCAAATTTTCTTTGCCAAATGTCAAAAGTATGGATTGCGAGATTGTATTGAATCAAGAGAAACTAGAATTCGTCGATAAAACTGTTTTCCTGGGGATCACGTTAGACTCAAGGCTACAATGGGGTCCTCATTTAACATCTCTTGCAGGACGGCTAAGTTCAGCAGCATATGCTGTCAGAAAAAACCGTCAATTTACTAATGTAGATACCGCGAGGCTAGTCTATTTTAGTTTCTTTCATAGCATCATGTCTTACGGTATTTTACTATGGGGACGGGCTGCAGACATCAAGTCTATCTTTATTCTGCAGAAAAGAGCGATCAGAGCCATTTATAATCTCCGCAGGCGCGATTCTTTAATATTTTTGGTAGTGAATCATTTAGTTGACGAGAATATCTATCTGCCCATAGACTAAAATTGCCACACGCGATATAAATCCTAATTTCACAGTAAAAATAGAGATCTTTACCGCGCGAACTCGCCGGTACACCGGCGTACCGGCGCGGTTCTACGGTAGATATTCAAGTGGTGTAATGCGCGATCCACGCGCGGTCCTACAGGTAAGGGAACTGTTTACGGATATAAACATCATGACGGTACCTTGTCAATATATCTATGAAAACATCATGCACGTAAGAAAAAATTTACATCTTTTTAGTAAAAGAGTTGATAGTCATAATTATAGTACTAGAAATAGGGACCTATTGGTTTAACCAGGTTTCAGACTGGCTAAAGTAGACTCATCTTTCATGGGGTACTGTTTAAAATGTTACCATAAAATTCCTCCCCACATACTTCAACTGAATGAGACGAAATTCAAAACTTGTATAAAACGCACACTATGCAGGCAGGCATATCATAAGTTGGAGGATTACATCTCTGATAAAAATGCTTTGCTTAATGCTGGTCCTGCTCCACAATCACAACTAACTAATTAACATTCGAAAATACTGATGGAGCTGCTGAAGATTGTAAGACCATCTTTGCATTGTATAAACTCAATCTAATTTGTATTATATAATTGCATAGCACAGGTGTGAGTACTATGTACTATTGAGCTACCATTTACCGGGTAATTTGTCTTTCATTGACTTGAATGTGCCCTGGCGACTGGGAATGTCATGCTCATTGAAATGTCTCGCTGATGGTGGCGCGTGTGTTGGATCATTTAGCTCCCTTCAAAATGGTTGAACTGAATGGTGCTGATCCATGCGTATGTTCGTGAACGGACGCCGTCAGTTGTGACTGGTCATTGAATTAAATAACAGACATAAGTAAAAAAATTATATTGATTGGTATTTAATTAAATAAAAATATTTAAATAGCGACAGAAAATAAATCTGCATTCAAAAAAATGCGTTAATTTAGTCACTAATTCCACTTTCGGCCTCATTTAGCCTTAAGCTGTATATGAAGGGATCTGATGATATTAAAAGCCCAATAAGTAGGTCGGTATTGGTGTTCATTCGTGACGTTTTTCTAGTGAAGAATTCCCAATATCTTCGAATATCTTTGTTTCTAGCCTCTTGTGCCTCTTCCGATAACTGGCCAATCAGCAAAATACACGAAGCTATGACATTGCGTCCATGAAATAAAACCTCGTGTACACAAACTGGCATGTTATACCATGAGTATTCCCTAAGAAACAGGTTTCTGATTTGTTCTGTGTAACTATTGAAGGAATCTAAACCGACTGTAAAACCAGACCCGAGAGTTTCTAAAATGATATGAAACCTCGTTATTAATTCTAAAGGAGATTGGGTGTTTTTGCCCTGGAGCCCAATAGCGTTAAGATGTGACCAATGATATGATGAGATGGTGTGATCTCATCAAGGAGAATATTTTTTACTATGAAGACTTCTCTTGATCGGTAGTACGAAACGAGCTACATAGCTTTAAATGTGAGTGAACTCGCCTGGAATAGGTTAGATCATTTCAGAGAATGCTGATGTTGCAGGAATTTATTCAATACAGTCGATAAAAATACGGTATTGAAGCGTAGGTACTCTTACTGCTTTTGTAGATTATAAATTCCGCCTTTGCGAAAAAGACTACAATTACCTGTATTAGAGTACGGAGGTACCCTAGGGGAAGTCGATATCTGGATTGATATTCTGGTTTCTCAGATTTCCGGATGTGTTTGAATCCGCAAACTCCTGCCTGCGACCCCGCATGTGCGTATTGTATAATCATCACTTGCTTTAAAAACGGTGAAGGAAATAATCGTGAGGAAACCGGCATGCCTGAGAGATATTTCTCGACGACATGTGAAGCCAAGTCAGAGGCCCTTGGGCGGCTTTAAAACTCTGACACCAGGTTAGTCACTAACCACACGAAAAGAAGTAGAAGTGGACCGGCTCGGCGGTATAGAAAATTATGGAATACAAGGGTTCGAATTTTAAAAACTCATTCCACGCTACCTGATAAAATGCACTTTTGCACTCAGATGTCGAGTAGTGAAGTGAAAGTATTATTTACCTGAAAAACTATGGGATTCCGTTTTCTTCTTTTAGAAATCGTAAATATACCTAAATCTAAACAATGATGTGTAATAAAGTAATAACATATCGTTTATAGGCAGCTACTATTTTATCTGAATCTGTTAGCCTTGTTTTTGTTCAATTTAGAAAGAGATATAGTATTTGTTCGCTACCAGCGCCCGGCGGCTTAAGTCCCATGTACTGGGCCTTTTTGCCATTTAATATTACGCCTTTATTTTAATAATTAATAGCAAATGTCGTAAAAGATCGTGGTTAAGATGCTTTATCATTACGAAATGTAGGTAAGTATGGGAAAGTTCAACCTCAGTTGGTCTAAAAGAGTCTTTGAATCCATACACAGGGTTACTGGTAACTCGACGTATTCCTTGCAGGACGTCATATTAGGGTTAAAATGCAACAAATTAAGCCACCAAATGTTCTACCGAAATTCAGTAGTTTTTGAATTAGTTAAGAGTTTTAGAGCTAAAAATTACAAAAAATTAAATGTTTTGTTAGTGATATTTGCCAAAGTTTTAGGCATTATTGAACTTTTAATTATTAACAAAGGTCTGCTACGGCGTCAACTATGATAATAACTTAAATTTCAGTACAGTCGCGCCGTAAATCATTTTTAAATTGGTTTCAAATGGTTTAATCTGGGATTTTTCATTAAAAAACTAAAACTTAACTAATTCAAAATCTACTGAATTTCGGTAGAACATTTGGTGGCTTAATTTGTTGCATTTTAACCCTACTATGACGTCCTGCAAGGAATACGTCGAGTTACCAGTAACCCTGTATAAACCTGTATGGATTGTTATCATAAAAATAAAATGTCAGAATTAACATTTTTCTAGCCGACTATAGGCAATATTTCCAGATACCGACAGTCTCCTAAGAACATTTTCTGTAGCTACAATGTTTAAGGTAGCTTCCCTTAAAGCCTCGTCTCAAGTTCCACTCTTTATTACTCCGATCGGACAAGGAATCAAGACAAAACACCGTTAGAATTCATGTAAGTACTAAATCTGAATACCTTTCTAATGATAGGTATATCATTTATTCCTATTAGAGCGGGTACCAGCTTCCATACATTTCATGGGATCATCCTTTACAGTGCCCTTACAGGGTGCATGTCTTAATACTGTGTCATGAAATTTGAATGCATGCTACTTACTAACCAGTGTTTTACATGTAAGCAAATAAAATATATGAATTAGATAATAAATATTTCCACATTAGGCTGTGGTAAATTACCATAGCCTATTGTGGAAATATTTAATATCGAAGTACCCTTTATTCGTAAGCTGCGAATCTCGGCGGCTGCCGGAACTGGACGGTGTGCCAGCAGCAGACTGCGCGCCGAAGCCGCTATCGGGTGCAGGTTGCGCGCCGGCGGCGCTGCTGGATGGCACGCCGGCGGCATACTGCGCGTAGGAGATGTTTCCGGCGGCGTACTGCGGGGCGGGGCCGCCGCCGGACGGCATGCCGGCGGCCGGTACATCAGCAGGCTCGGCCGGGGGCTGCACGGCCAGGGAGGCGGGTCTCTCCAGCGCGGGCGGGCTGTAGCGGAAGGGGCAGCGTGAGCGCATTTCGTCGCGACGTTTGGCAGCCGGCTGGTCCGGGTCGAACTCGTAGGCATCGTCGTCTAACTCCGGCTCCTCCTCGTTGTCCCGCAACTCCATGGGCGTGAAGCCCGCGCACACCCGGCCCCCGGGTGAGGAGAAGGCGCGCGGCTCTGCGGCGGCGGTCGCGGGCGACGGTGAGCTGTGCGTACATCATCAAGACTACTAGTTACACCCGTCCCGCGGCTCACGGGTGGGTATAACGTAAGGTTACAGGTAAATATACTTTTGTTTGAGAGGATTGTTCACTAAGTATGCAGGCCTGCCGCCCGCCGCTAACCACTTCGCGTGCAAAACCGACAATGCCGCTCCCACCCCAACCCCATTTTCTCTGACAAAAGACTTTCAAGGTTTGTTAGTTTGACTACTGATGCCGTATTAGGAAGTATTAATGCCACCATTTTTCCAGTGTGAGAGAGAGAGACGGAGCTAGACAAGGCCGCTAGCACCATCCCGTTTTTTTACACAAAGCACTTAGGATGAATTGAAGCTGACAATTTTACTTTGCCAGTTTTTATCAGCAAGCCAACATTTTAGAGGATAAAGATTATGTTGGCCTTACAATAAAGAAATGGTAACTTGCGCTTAACATAAAGAATAAAGATATAAATATGCCTAAATAGACAGTCACAAGCTGCAAATTCGTCGAAATTAAAAGAAAATAGCGTCCAACTGTTAGCCGCTAAATGCACGCACACTAGAAAAGCGCAATAACAGCACAATGACGTGGCGTGAGTGTAAGATGTTGCTGTCACGCACACTAGCATAACAAAGTTGCCGTTTGTTTTAGTTCGCGGGATCGGGAGAAGTCATTTGATGATTTCCCAACCACAAAAAAAAAGGGGGATGAGGTATGATAACGTTACGTAATACGTTATGTATAGTTCCAGTAACCATTTACGAACTAATTTCTTGGCAATATTACGAAAATCTATCGGAATGACATCAACTATTAATGTAGTTACGATCTGGGTGGAACAGTAGAAATTATCGTTACTGCAACGGATCGTAACGGTATTTTAACGTTCATAACGTTTTAAATCCCTGATAGAAGCCCAACAAGTTCTTCTTGTGAAATACTCCGTCTACCTATACCCCGATTTCTTAGGGTTCCGTAGTCAACAAAGAACCCTTCGTTGGAAAGGTCGGTTTAAAACTATTGTGAGTTTATGAAAACCTTTTTTGAATTCAGGGATCCATTTTCGAAATATTACGCTTTAAAGTGCTAATTTTTGTTAGAGTCAAGTGTCCCCCCCCCTGCCAGTGAAATGGTTGGTTTTGGATATGTAACAACCGTGTCTTTGCTTTTCAATTTTCATTATTTGCCACCGACTTCCATAATTAAAGTATTAGTTTTTATTTTTCACTTTTTAGTTGTGGTGCCTACCCCACACAAATTCGAATACCACTACCTGCTATGTAAATAACAGTGACGGAGTCAAATAAGATGTCTACATAGACTAAGTGGGAAAAATACGTAATTATTGAAGCTAACTCAAAAACTACTCAAGCAAAGTTAACAAAATTTATATGAGACCACCTCTAAAGCCTCACCTACGAAACAAAAAAAGAATCATCAAAATCGATTCATAATTGGCGGAGCAATCGTGTAACAAACACCTCCTCCTCCTTTTGAAGAAGTCTGTTAAAAAATTCACGGCATATAACGAAATTATAAAAAACTTTTTTACAAAAAATTAAACCGACGAAAAAAGAACTGAAAAGCGAAAAATAAAAAATAAACCTTTTAGTGTAACTAAGCTCCTAAACTAATTAAAGTAACAAATTTTGAGGGATAAAAAAAAAAAAATATATATATACGGGTCGACTTGAGAACCTCCTCCTTTTTTTTTCGTCGGTTAAAAAGGAAAACGATCACAGCTAAGTAGGCCCAACAAGTTACCGAGTAATAATCGACCAACTTACATTTGCAGTTGCAAAAACATGTTCTTCAAGTTTTTCAACTACAATTTTTATTTATTTTATTTATTTATTTAATACTTTAAGCACATAAATGTACAGAGGCGGACTTAATGCCATCGGCATTTTCTACCAGTCAACCTTTGGGTGATGCAGAGACAAACAGTGGTAGGTGCAATTGCGAAAATTGTGGAATAAAAATTATTTAAATACGTTAACGTATTAAAAAAATAATATATATATATGTTACCGGCCAAACCCGATTTCAGGACAAACTAGTTTAGCCTAGGCTAAACTAGTTCTTCCTATACGCGATAGGATTAACTAATATAGCCTAGGCTAAACTAGTTTGTCCTAAGCCCGATAGGATAAACCACTTTAGGCTAGGCCAAACTAGTTGATCCTGATATAAATACGCGCTCGGGGCATTCCCGCATGTACAAGTCCTGACATGTTTGCTCAAACCTACAGTACGGCCGTTATAAGTTGGCGAGTGTGAAGTTAGCCTCTGCGAATTTTGGCGCTTGAAATATCGTACAAAAATAAAGGTTTTAAAAAAATAAATTCAATTTGCAGTTCTTATTGCTGTTAAAAACAGTTATTGGCATACATTTTTTTAAAACCTTTATTTTCGTACGTTATTTCAAGCGCCAAAATTCGCAGAGCCTAACTTCACACTCGCCAACTTATAACGGCCGTACTGTACTTTCGACTCGACTAAATTTTTATACTGTTTAGACTAGGCCATACCAGTTTATCCTAGAGTGTGCGTATTTATATCAGGATCAACTAGTTTGGCCTAGCCTAAACTGGTTTATCCTATCGGGCTTAGGACAAACTAGTTTAGCCTAGGCTATACTAGTTAATCCTATCGCGTATAGGAAGAACTAGTTTAGCCTAGGCTAAACTAGTTTGTCCTGAAATCGGGTTTGGCCGGTAACATATATAATATATATAAACCTAAATACCTAAATATATATAAATATAAGAACAAATAAATACACATAACTACACGAATATACTAAAACAAATAAGACAAACAATGGGAAAACATTACCGAAACATTACATTAATGTTAAGTTTGTTCTTGTTATAAATTCATCAGACAGCCCGTTTAGTGTACTTTAGCTATTTTCATAGTGTAATGTCGTACGGTATTCTGTTGTGGGGAAATGCCGCCGACATTCAGACTATCTTTGTTTTGCAGAAAAGAGCTGTTCGATCAATTTATAAATTAAGTCCGAGATACTCACTCAGAGAGAAATTTAAGGAGATAAATGTAATGACTGTGCCTTCTCAGTATATTTTTGAAAATCTTTTATATGCCCACAAAAATATTAAATTGTTTAAAAAATACAGTGATATCCATAATATAAATACTAGGAACAAACACAAAAGAGAATGACCATACGCCGTATCGCTATTTGTTCGGCTGTGACTTAGGTTTCTAATGTAGATAATTCATGTTTTAAAATATAATGATTTTATCTAGTAATGCGAATCTTTAAATTCTCCGCATAAAAAACATCAAAAAACTATTAGTTTTTATTTCGATTTCCCATTTTATCCATACATAGTTTTTTTTTTCACGCAAGTAATGTCATATGTCATTGGCATTCAAAGAGTATGTCAGCAATCTAACCTTCTTGTGTTACGCAAAACAATAAAAGTCCACATCCAATTATTGAAATTATAGTTGAATAATTAGTAACTAATTATGGCTTAACGTGCTTTAGGAGTCACTTAAGGAAGACTTTTTATTTATTATTTTAATTTCTTTCTTATCTATTTACATTTAAAAATATTTTTATAAAAACATATTAAAGTATTAAAAAATAGAGTTCCGCCAGGGTCCGGAAGCAGGGTCCAAGAATTTAAAGGTATTTGGGTTTATTATAATTATTACATTGTAATAGCAATCTGTTAGGATGTTTAATTAAAAGCAAAACTTTTATACGAAAGGCAGAATGTTTTCGAGACCTTTGCCTGTTCTAATCAACATTATAAACTCTTTGAAAACAGAACAAACGCGCGCCATAGGATTCTATGCGCGCGCATCCCGAGCAGAATATGCGGACGACTGAACGGCGGGCGTTCTCTTTCTAGCATATGTGCACGTCCCATTCGTTTTGTTTTAAGTACAGTCTCGAACGGTATTTACTTTTATTATTTGTTTATTATTATTGTATATTTAATGGAATGATTTAATTTATGTTTTGTTTTAATGTATACTTACTACGATTGCGATTTGGATTTATTTTAATAACATTATGTTTATAATATGTTTGTATGTCACATAGATTATTTTTTAAGTTTAGACTGAAATTAGGAAAAACTTTTACGGCAAATAAAAATGTACCTATATTCTGATTCACTTTAACTTTTTGGTTTGTTCGATAAATAAGTACCTAATTACTGTAAACCCATCTTCGTTTAAATAACCACTTAAAGAAATAACTAACGTAGACATTTTGCATAAAGATAAGTTCTGGTTTGGATTAGTACCTATATATTTACATAACTGTAAATAAGTACTTATACCAATTAAAATAAAATGGGTGCAATTAATCTAAAAAGTCTATCCTAAAAAATTAGGATTTTTTTTTTAATTTTTGGCTGTTCATTGATAGATCACTATGTCAGTCAGTCACTCACCTTTGAGTTATATAAATATTTAGATTTTGGCTGTTCTTTTCGTTTGAGGGCGAAGAAAACGTCTATACTTCGATTGATACTGTGGTTAATACAGATGACGCTACTAATTTCCCTGTAGAATTTTTTAATTCATTGAAACCGCCAGGTTTGCCTTATCATACGCTTATTCTGCGTGTGGGCGTTCCAATTATGTTGTTGCAAATTTTAAAACCACCAAACCTTTGTAACTGCGAGACTGCAAGTGAAAGCGTTTCATCGCAATAAAGTGGGAGCCACTATATTAACTGGGTGTGCGAAAGGGGAAACTGCATTTGTACCACGAATCCCATTAATACCTAATGAGATCCCGTTCGAATTTAAACGATTACAGTTTCCCCTAAAAGTCTGCTTTGCCATGACAATAAACAAGTCTCAGGGGCAAACTCTCAAATTTGCGGCTATTGTCTTGAGAGAACATTGCTTCTCTGATGGGACAGTTTTATGTTGCTTGCTCACGAGTAAGTTCACCCAATAGCTTGATAGTTTTAGCGCCTAATGACAGATTAGTTAAGAATATTGTGTACTAAGAAGTTTTGTAGATCCTAATTTTTTACACACGCTAAACAAAAGTAAAGCCGCAAAAACTATACCTAATTAATAATAATACTTCTTAACACGAGTGAAGCCGCGGGCAATAATATTATAAATGCGAAAGTAACTCTGTTTGTCTGTCTGTAGCGCTTTTACGCCAAAACTACTGAACCGATTTAAATGAAATTTGGTACACAGATAGTCTAGAGCCTGAGAAAGGACATAGGATACTTTTTATCGACATACCACGCGGGTGAAGCCGCGGGCGGAAGCTAGTTCAGTATATAAGCGTACTCTTACTGCTTTTGTAGATTATAAAGTACTTATGCCTAGATGCGAAATAGATTACAATTATCTGTACGGAGAGAGTACCTACGGAGGTAGCGTACGGGGGGTCGCTCTCTGGATTCAGATTCTAGTTTCTCACATTTCGGGGGGGGGGTTTGTGGCGATTGCTGCTCTTCCAGTATTTAAACTTTAAATACTGGAAGAGCAGCAATCGCCTCGCATTGGGCAACGAGTTCCTCGTATAGATCTCCAGTTAGAGCGCGGGGGTTTGGGTGTTCAAACCCCCCCCCCGAAATGTGAGAAACTAGAATCTGAATCCAGAGAGCGACCCCCCGTACGCTACCTCCGTAGGTACTCTCTCCGTACAGATAATTGTAATCTATTTCGCATCTAGGCATAAGTACTTTATAATCTACAAAAGCAGTAAGAGTACGCTTATATACTGTACTAGCTTCCGCCCGCGGCTTCACCCGCGTGGTATGTCGATAAAAAGTATCCTATGTCCTTTCTCAGGCTCTAGACTATCTGTGTACCAAATTTTATTTAAATCGGTTCAGTAGTTTTGGCGTAAAAGCGCTACAGACAGACAGACAGACAAACAGAGTTACTTTCGCATTTATAATATTATTGCCCACGGCTCGCTCGCGTTAAGAACTATTATTATTAATTAGGTATAGTTTTTGCGGCTTTACTTTTGTTTAGCGTGTAAAAAATTAAGGTCTACAAAACTTCTTTGTACACAATATTCTTAACTAATCTGTCATTAGGCGCTAAAACTATCAAGCTATTGGGTGAACTTACTCGTGAGCAAGCAACATAAAACTGTCCATGAGAGAAGCAATGTTCTCTCAAGTCAAGTCAATAGCCGCAAATTTGAGAGTTTGCCCCTGAGACTTGTTTATTGTCATGGCAAAGCAGACTTATAGGGGAAACTGTAATCGTTTAAATTCGAACGGGATCTCATTAGGTATTAATGGGATTCGTGGTACAAATACAGTTTCCCCTTTCGCACACCCAGTTAATATAGTGGCTCCCACTTTATTGCGATGTAACGCTTGCAAGTGAAAGCGTTACATCGCAATAAAGTGGGAGCCACAGTCTTGCACCGTTACAAAGGTTTGGTGGTTTTAAAATTTGCAACAACATAATTGGAACGCCCACACGCAGAATAAGCGTATGATAAGGCAAACCTGGCGGTTTCAATGAATTAAAAAATTCTACAGGGAAATTAGTAGCGTCATCTGTATTAACCACAGTATCAATCGAAGTATAGACGTTTTCTTCGCCCTCAAACGAAAACAGCCAAAATCTAAATATTTATATAACTCAAAGGTGAGTGACTGACTGACATAGTGATCTATCAAAGAACAGCCAAAAATTACAAGTAAAGCCGCAAAAACTATACCTAATTAATAATAATACTTCTTAACGCGAGCGAAGCCGCGGGCAAAAGCTAGTCGTCAAATATAATCCGCTAGATTATTATCTATGCACTATGCACAAAAATGGTTGATTCAAAGTTCTCTCCAAAATAACTCAATGTAGATGGCGCTAGCATACAGAAATTCGTATATTTTAAACTGAAAAGTTACTAATCTTATATAGCCTGCATCTCAAAATCCTTTCTTAGGGGATGCCTACGTGCGCCGGGGTTTAACTCCGCTGCCGCGAGAAATCGCGGCACAGCGGACAGAGCTCCGGCAGGTTCTCATGGCGGCATGGAGAGTGCGATTGTCGCAACCCAGTGCTGGGCACGCCACAATTGCGGCGATAAGTCCCCTCTTTGAGGAGTGGCTAGAGAGGCGCCACGGCGTCCTCACCTTCCGCCTGACACAGGTCCTCACCGGACATGGCAGCTTCGGGAGGTTCCTGTGTAGGATTAGTCGGGAGGAAACGCCCGGGTGTCACCACTGTGCGGATCGCCCGGAGGACACGGTGGAGGTATGCCCTGCTTGGGCGGAGCACCGCCGTGTCCTCGTGGAGGCGATTGGCGGCAATGACTCCTCGCGTCCGGCCCTGGTCCAGGCAATGGTACGGAGCGAGAGGGCATGGGAAGCCGTCACCTCCTTCTGCGAAGCAGTAATGCTCGCGAAGGAGGAGGCGGAACGCGTGAGGGAAAGGCAAAGTTTGCGCCCTCACGCCCCTAACCACCGCCGTTGGAGACGCCCTGGGTGTCGGGAATCCCAGGCGGATTCCCGGCCACCATAGGCGCGGGCTTGTGGACAACGGGCAGCTCGCCGTCCGATAAGGATCAGGCCCCGGTCGATGGCGCGTCGTGTTCCACGCGCGCCTCAAAGAGATTTCAGCACAATTAGCGGGGTCCGCTAGGACCGATGCCTGCCAGGGTTGCGGGAAAGTCCAAAAGGGATACCGGGACCTTGGCAACAGGCAAATGAAGGAACACGGGTGGGTTTAGTCAGTAAAAGTCTGACACGCCCTTCCGCTCCGCCCAGAGCGGGAGAAGTCATTGGATGATTTAAAAAACTCAAAAAAAAAAAAGGGGATGCCTACCTCATAGTAGCTTTATGCATGCAAAGTCTCAGCCCGATCGGTTTAAAATTGACAAAGTTTCATACAAACTTTCATCCCCTATTTTATCCCCTTGAGGGTAGAATTAATCAAAATTCTTTCTTAGCGGATGCCTACGTCATAACATTTACCTGCATGCCAAATTTCAGCCCGATTCGTCCAGTGGGTTGGGCTGTGCGTTGATAGATCACTGTCAGTCAGTCAGTCACCTTTGAGTTATACATTTAGATTTTTATCAATTTGTATTGAATTAATTCCTGCAACTTCAGCATTCTCTGAGAGTCTAACCTACCCTATCACAGGCGGGCTGCTAAAATTTTCAAGCTCGCTTCGCTCGTCAAAATTTTCATTCTCATAGTTCTTAAACTTTTCTGCATAAATCGATATACTTACTATTTCTTTATGAACAGTCAAAAAGAAAGAAAACTAAGTAATTCGAAGCGGGATGCTAAAAATGTATAGCTCGCTTCGCTTGCTCTAGCATCCTATATTCTCCATAGCGGCCCCATTAAGCTAAAGTGGCCTTTAAACACAGAAATACTTTATTTCTTCTAAAAAAAGTTGCCAACCCCAACGCCCACCTAAATGAATTCCTGATAGGTGCTATTTGATAAAACGCACTCTAGCTAAACTAATTAAACATTTATAGGAAAGCTTTGTTTGTTTTGGGGGACTGTCTTATGTAATTTTGACGTTCGAAAAGTGCTGATTCTCAGCCTAGTTTGAATAAATGACTTCTGATTTGATTTGCTTACTGTTTAGCTGAACGTTAAGAAACTCAACAATCTTACCAATAATGCACGGGAAGCTAATTCATGTAAAGATTATATAGATTCATGTATAGATTTATTTACGTAGGACTTTACACCAAAGCTGCATACAGAAATAAAAAAATTACACAGAATGTTTTAGTCTGGAGTTAACACACACAGATCGTTGTCAACAATATCTGAACGATCTGATATCATGCAACTAACAGCGACTGCTATTAAACATGTTAAACATAAATAATAAATTAAAATATCAAAAGAACGCTACAACAAAAGATAATATTATCACAGTGAATTACTTAAAAGTCAGTTTGTGTGTTTGGCATCCTATAACAATGTACAGTTACGATATGAAGCTGCAACAAGCGCTGGCGCGTGCAGCTAGTCGGCTCGGGGCACTCCATCGACGCGGTACGGTTGCTACGAGAGAGAGAAGCCGCACCTAGCTCACCGTTTAATCGTTATTTCACTGAAATGCATCTTAGGAGGTTTATGTGTTGTAATCAAGCGCAAGTTCTTTTTAGTCTTACGAGTTCTAAGTGCAGTGTTCGTGTGATCCACAGAAAGGGATGGTATGGTGCGATCCATCTTATCACTAAATGGAATATGTTAGTGTAGTTCAAACAGGAACAGAAATATCTGTCTCTAGAGGAATGGAAAGGGAATGAGCACGCGGCTGCTACGTGGACATCAAATGTACACGCGCGGCATGCGTGTGTCGTGCGTGTGGCGGTGGCGCGCGTGTGACCGTGTAACGTGTTCACTGAGTAAATTATTGTTACCTTAACACTACTTATTACACAATTAGGGACTAGTTATAACAAGCGCCCGCGGCGCGCGCTCATTGCGCTGCGTTTTGGGCTGATTTTAGTCTTACGCCGAAGGCACGCGTACCGTCAGCGCTGATGTCCGAGATATATGGACTTCTAGGAAGCGTTTTTAAATAACGCGTAGCTATCAGCGCGCACGGTGGTCAGCGCTGATAGCTACGCGGCCATACGCGTCGCGCGTCGGCCTCGCGTAGCTGTCGGCGCTGACGATCGCACGAGCGCCTCTGCGTTCAGTGAGCGTTCTTGTGTCGAGCGGAGCGGACGTCGTCAGCGCGTACAGTCATGGCAAATCGCGAAGTGGATACATGTCGAGTTATCGATAAGGTACGTCTGAGGAAGATATTGTGGGATGCATCCGATCCACTCTACAAAAATAAAGATGCAAGAAACAAAGCCTGGGAGGATATTGTGGACGCATTGTTCGAAAATATTTCAGGAGAAGAAAAACAACAACTTGGTTTGTTTACTTTCTTATTTTATTATCTGAATACCTACACTACAGGACAAAGCCTTTTCAAGTTACGAGTAAAATATACACGAATCTTGCCAGGGCACGCTTCCAATAGGGCTCACGAAGTACTCGGCAAAATGTTCTCGCAGAGCGTGTCGAGACCTGTTCGTAGGTACAGTTGGCAAGTCCACCATACCCTCAATTGTAAGTGTGTCTTCAATACGATAACCATCTCGAATTCTTATAAAGTTATGCAATACGCAGCATGCTTTAACTATTTTCTTTGTAACATCAAAACTCACATTAATAGGTGTATGAAACACTCTGAACTTGTTTGACATGATACCAAATGTCGATTCTATGTATCGTCTACTGCGGCTCAGTCTATAATTAAATATTTTGTCTTGTGGGTCATATTGGATCGTGCATATTGCTTCAGAATTTTATTTGATATTCCAAACGCACCATCACCCACAATTACATGTTCAACTGGACTATTTGTTCCAGGCAGTGGCTTTAGTCCTGGAATATTTAAAGTGTTTTGTTCAAGGCTCTTGTATAGTGTACTGTTTTGGAATATAGTCGAGTCCGAGTTTTTTCCATATGTTCCAATGTTTACATATGTAAAACAATAATCTGCATCGCACATAGCTAGCAGAACTATGGAGTAAAAATGTTTATAGTTGTAGAATATTGATCCACCACCGGTTGGATTTACGATTCGGATGTGCTTGCCATCAATAGATCCGATGCAATTTGGAAAGTTGGTCTTTTGTAGAAAACCGTTAGCAATATTTTGCCACATTTCAGGAGTATTTGATGGTATACATTCATCGTGTAGCGTTTCCCATATAACTTTACACACTTCGTCCACGATCTTACTGATTGTTGTCCCATCCTGAATGAATACTGCAAATCTGTATATGTTCGACCCGTAGCAAGAAATCTAAAAAAAAAAGTTTTTATTATTTCAGGAAAACTGGTTGAACAAAGGTGGAAAACAGCCCGGGACGCGTTTTTTAGAACAAAGAACGCAATTAAAAAACGCCCTCTGGAAGTGCTGCACCAAAATACAAAAAGTACATCTATTATGACGAATTAAGCTTCCTAGCTCCAACAGTTGAGAATGAAGTTGATGAATCACTGAATGACTCTTCCCTTCCCTCACCCTTAGTAAATATAGATAATACATTGGATAGTATGGGGACTTCAGAAAATACTCAAGATTCTGATATATTAATGCAGCAAGTTTTTTCAAACACTCAACACAGTGAGCAGATTGACCGTGGTGTTGATTCAGCATCATCACAAAAACCTTGGTTGGAAAAGAGAAAAAGAAGGGCCCCGAAAACAAATCCAGAAAGTTCTCCATTTGAAAAAGAATTATTAACTTTATTAAGTAACCAAACCCCAGATCTTGCCGCTGATGACCTGGCTTTTTTCGCTTCTTTGGGTCCAATTTTAAAAAGTTTTGATGTAGGACAAAAGCTGGAGTTTAGATCGAGAGTGCTACGAGAAGCCATGGATATTCGAAATTACAACAGATCAAATAGCTCAAATAGCTCTTACTCCAACGACGCAAGATATGCATCATCATACAATTATCAGACTCCAGCTTACCCAGAGTACGAAACCAACAATACGAATCCTGGTTACTCTGGTTATCAAACAGCGAGACTTACTGATGAATAAATAATTATATGTGTTCAATTACTTTATAAATTTTTATTTTATTTTTAATCTGTCCTTATGAAACATTATTATAATAAATATGTTGTTCTCTTACTTTACTATAATTAAACATAATGATAAAACGAGTAAATATGTTTTTTTCTTACCTTAAAGTCACCATTAGTCGTTCAATCGGTGATATAGGCACACGTCGTAAGCTGCAATGGACCAGTTTATCCTGTATCTTTGCCAGTAATTCGTCAAAAGTTCTAGTTGACATTCGAAAGTAATTAAAGAATTTACTTTCATCAACCCTCAAACTGCCATATAACAAGACAAAGTCTCCTGCAACGGCTCTCTGCTCAATTAATGGATGAACATAGTCTTCGTCGCCGCCGGTTTTTATTTTTTTGGGATAGATAGTACAAAGCAGCAATAATTAATACACTCCGCATTTTGGTCGTCGTCTGTACAGTAAGGCGGTCAGTACGATACTAAAACGAGCCACGCTGAGCCTCAGCGCTGACAAACTACGCGCTGAGCTATGAGCGCTGACGGTGAGCGTGAGACTAAAATCAGCCTTGGACGCACGCCGAGCGCGCGGTCTCGTCGCGTTGGACGCTCGTCAAGCGCAACAAGATTTCGTTGTAACTTTTGAACTCCAACATGCTCAGTATAATTTTTGTTTTTTTAGTTTATTACTGATGCAGAGAAAATATAAAACTAAAACCCAACTACGACAAAAAAGGCAACTAAAAACATAGAAAAAGACATCACAGACAGACAAATTAAAAATCCGATGACTCACGTGTTAGAGCATAAATTGAACAGATTACATGTGACTCTGGATTCTATTTTTGGACTACTGGATTTTTAATTTGTCTGTCTGTGATGTCTTGTTTACTTTTATATCTTTTTAGTTGACTTTTTTGTCGTACTTGGGTTTTAGTTTTATAACTTTTATTTGTTTTTTTTTAAATGGGCTTTTAATACTGATACACTACTTATACTAACATATTATATTTTTGAAATGTGCTAAATTATATCATTTGGTACCCAACACGGCATATTTTTTTTTTTTTGGTTTTAATTCATGACTTGGGTACAAATGAACATACGTACATGCATACCGGTCATAATCATAACCCTCCTTATTGCTTCACCATAGTCGGGTAAAAATAGTAAAAAAAAGAAATTGCGTCGGAGGCCGCTCCCTAGGACGGCAGCGCTTGATGTAAGTAGTTCGTTACTTAGACGCGCGGCTCCGGCGCCTGTTATAACTAGGGCCCAAACCATTTGCGACTCTATTCACAACACACCGAACTTTTATTATAAGTCGCAGGCCCTAGTTGCCCAATACCTACTTATATTTTTGCTTTACTGGTAACCCACGAAATTAAAATTTTCTTACGTTTTTTGCAAAGTGCCAAATATCACGATTTCATAAAATAGTCATTCAATGCACTTATATTGCTGATTCTAAAGTTTATAATTCTGTAAACCCATATTTGTTACGGTCACAAATAATACAGGAAAAGTTTTTGACCAGTGCGCAAATTTTTTTTGGTGGTTCAATATCAGTAATAGTACACATTTCCATTATTTATTCAATACTTTTTTATTTTTTTTTATCCTACTTTAAATCAGCAAAATATGGACACAAACTATTCGTAATAATATCAATGGGCGCGCGCGACGGCCGGCGCACAAGCTGCGGTGTTGCACGGGGGTGAAACCCCCTCCCGGGCGGCGCCGGGCTCTGTGGCCGACAGTTCGCTCATCGCACGCGCTGTTGTGTGACGTCGCGTCTAATCGCTTTCCCGCGCAAGCGCCGCACCGCACGTGTGTCGTGCTTGTACCTACCGGTCACGATGTCGGACTTCAGTAACCGCGACTTTTACGAGATGGTGCGAGTGTATGTACTGAGTGGTGAAAGTTTGCGAGCAGCTCGCAGAATGTGTGCGACGGAGAGCATACCTCGAATGCGAGCCCATGGAATCCTTAACCCCGCGGTCCCTAATGAAAGATTGTAACCCACGTAAATACCTACGCCGGCGAATCAAGCGAGCGCACAGCTGATAGATAGGTACTTTCTCGCGTTACGCTTCGCCGCGCGCCGCCGGATAGCCATACAACCACTTTTAAAGTAAACATCTTTCGTTAACGATTTTTTTTTTTGTAAGACGTTTCAACATTAAAAATATATGTTTAATAAAACTCGTTTAAGGTTAATTTGTCAAAATTTGCGCAGTGGATAATTATTTTTCCTGTATTTAGATCAACATACAACCTAACACTGAAATGCAAATTGCAAAAAATTTAAGAAAATTTGAATTTCGCGGGCTACCTTTGCGCGTCCACCTTAATCACATTAATTTATTGCGAAAACAACACAGTGGTCAAGATCAATTCCTATAAAATGTTGACATTTTTAACTAAGTACATACATAAACTGTAATATATCTAGATTTATTATCAATATAATTCTTTCTCAACGTGTAGTTGGAATAAATAAAAAATATAATATTACTTAATTTCAAACAGCACGCGGACAACGCGAGCGCCACAAATGACGTGCAAGCTGGGCGTTCACTTTGCGATTTCGAATGTCAGCGAAATAGTTTTAACGATAGAGGTTGGTTATAGATAAAAGATGCGGGATTTTAAGTATTTTCAAGGGTTACTCTGATCTCGTTATAAAAAATAAAAATCTTAAATGTATTTTTTGTCCAAGAGGGCAGCCATGGAAAAATGCTAACTTTCATAGTTTTTGGGGGCACTAAAGCAGACATAAAACCAATCCAATCATGGGGCTGCCGACAGAAGTGAAAACATAAAAACCGGTATTTATTACCGCCATCTGTATTTTAGGTTCACTACGGCGGGCGGTGACGCGAATCCATAAGTTTACTCCTACCAAAAATAGCTCCACGCGCATAAAGAAGTTTTCACTTCAAAAATCAAAATAAGTCAATAGGTACTTATGTGAAAACCCGATAATATAAATTCTAGTAGTGCAGACAATCACGTGCACATTTTGTTAAGAAAATATTTGATAGTTTTAATTGTTGTCTAATGTATGGGCGATTAACAAACTGTAAGTTGTTAGAGTGCGGTCCACAGGGGTCGCACGGGCCGCACAGCGCCTGGGCGCGGCCACGCACCCGTCACCACTAATGAGTAGTTGCACACTTTGATCCCCTTTCGGTGTGCAAGGCGGTTTGTAGGGAGCCAGTGAGTGCTAGTTGTGAGAGTTGTACGTGGTGTGTCGTGTTTGGTGCGTGTGACGAGTGGCTTGTCGATCGTGTGCCGTAGTGTCGCGCGGTCGACGCATACGATTGGGCTAGTATAGCGGTCGTGGTCGCCAGCGACGGACGTTGTCAGTGCGAGTTCATCGCGCGACGCGAGCGCGCGTAGCTGCAAGCAACGTAAACGCAAAATAAACATAACAAACAAATAAATAAACATAAATCAAACTTATTTATGCAAATAAAACCACTGTACCTACGTTTATAGATAACAAGCTCGCGAATGGTACGGGCAAACGCACGTCTGTGGTAACACTTGTCTATGAAACCACTCTAACTGCTGCTAATAGCGCTAAGTATCAAATTGTTGCTACGAACGTGCGGTTGACTGTACATACTGTACAAACCCGATCAAAGGCAAATTCAGTTGATGACGTAGAACAAAACCGACATCTCGACCCGGGGGCCCTAGTACGAACGCGAAACGTAAACGTAAATTCTAACGATTTTTAATCGAAATAGCAACTATTCTAAGCTATTTTGGCAAACATTTTGGGACAAGCACAATAAGTATCACCCAAAGATATCAATGAAGTCTTAAAACTAAGTTAATATGTGCGAAAAGAGTGTTTACAATTTTAAAATCGTTCGAATTTACGTTACGAGTGTGCTTATCACATAAGAAAAAGGACCTTCATACGGCATCTACTCGTACTTAAAAAAGTCTTAATTTCTTCATTCAATCACTGACATCGGAAGCATAAAATTTTGCACAAGAACTTAAGGCTCCCACAAACAGGTGCGATATCGCGCCAGTTTGTACGAGGCTTTAAAGAGGTATGTATGAGGAGCAGGGTTTAAAGTTCACTCATCCTCCATATAAATAAAAGGGAGGATTCTCCGACCAGACGAGTGTCTTGTTTGGTGGGCAACTGCCCAACGATTGATGTCGGGACGTTCTAAATACGCTAGTCACGCAGTTGCTTGCCACGATGAGGATTTTGCGTGACGTCAGTGTGACGCGTTCTTCGCATGTGGCGATGTAAATTGCCGCCACAAACTTACACAGCGATAGTGAGCATTTCGAAAATTCTACCGCTAAGGCCACACTTACGGAGACGCGGGGTGTTGCGCGTCGCGTGCAGCGTGGCGTTTCGCGGCGCGTCGGACGTTTTTTCTGTTTACGGTGCGGCAGCGCGTGTAGCGGCACTTACCATCGTACGCGTAAACACAAACATATGGCAATGTACGATGCTTTTCATAGAGATGCGAGACGGGAAGAGTGATGGCGGTGCCCGCCGCGAAACGTGAAGCGTGTAGCGAACCTCGTGGCGGGTAACGTAAGGCGCACTCAAACCGACTAGTTTTAGGTTAGCGAGAGATGGGAGCGCACGTGTCATAACTTGCAACTTGCAAAGTCGATCATATCGTACTCTGTTGCGACGGTGTCTAGCGTCTCCGTTGTGCGATTTCCAAATAAGACTGGCAGAAGGTTTCGCCGCGGAAATCGCTTCATCAAGAATTGCCGCTGCGTGCGCCGCCGCGTTAAACGCCGTGTGACGTGGCGATGGCATCCGCGATGCTCCGCCGCAAAAAACGCCCCATTTCAAGCAAACGCGTGTAAAATCGCTTCTCCGTAAACGAAATCATACAACGCCATATGTTTGAATTCAGTGCGGGCCGCGCCGCACAACGCGGGACAACGTCTCCGTAAATGAGGTCTAAGCGTGTGAAAAGGGGGTTTTCGTTTGTATGTAGAATCTTATTCCTTGGGTTAATACACTTAAAACTTTGTACTAATATCGACATACGTATGTCATAAGATTTAACATTATAAGTTTTTTTTATACCCCATAGGGATTTAGGGGGTGTTAAAGTTTGTAAGATATAAGTACGTGTTATTGAATTTCTCGAAACCTACCTAGGAAAAAAGGCAGTTGCAGGTAACAGTTGGTATTGTAATCACTTTATTGCTTTTAATGCCATGCTTGTGCCTATGGTATAGAAGTCAAAATTGGTTGAGCGGACTGTAAAAAAGGTTTATAGGAGACCATTCATATTGGGACCAAAACCCAGAGTTTGTCGGCCAGCGAAAAAATATGTGTTACCCCGGTTGGGGAAGTCCTTCTAATCATTTTTTACAATGGCGCCAAATCTCCACGGACATTCCTTCAGCTGTTTTTCAAAGTTGAAAAATCTAGTTACCTTGATGATCTTTCATGTCTGGAAGGAACATTTTAGTTAGGCCAACGAAAAATGTATGTCACCTAAGTCGGGGAAGTACACCCAAGCATGTTTCGAAGACATTTTTTTTCCCTTTGCCTTCTCTGCCCTATTCCTCGGAAAACGCCTTCCAATACTGCGCTCCAAAACAAAGACTGATGACGTAGCCCAAAGGGCTGCCCAACTTAAATGGGACTGGGCAGGACACATCTGCCGCATGCACTAACATGCACAAATTGAGGGACCAAATATTCCTAAAACTAAAAAAAAAACAATAACATAACTATTAAGTTAAAAACCAGTGACTTGAAAGAGTTACCGGTGCGGTAGGTGAGGCGGGGTGATGGAATGGTGCGGGTATAAGCAGATTCTAATCCTTTGGAATTTACTTATGGACCGTCTATTAAAGGGGCTGCAAGAGCGGGGAGATCACTGCCAGGCTTTCGCCGACAATATGAAAGAAAGAAAGAAAGAAAATACGTTTATTTGCGGTAAACATGACGCAAAAAAAAAGAAAATAAACACAAAAAAAAAAAAAATACAATAGGTTGGGGGAAACATGCGTCACATTCACGCAAAACGGCTATCGCTCAGCATTATGCTGCGACCCTATACAGGACAGAGCCCCAGCGCTGGTTTTCAGCGACAGCCGGCGCTGACGTAATGACGTCGACCGGTGCGGCACGGGTGAACCATTATTATTACCCAATAGAATAAACAAGTGACGAATATACTATACATAAACTATACATAAAAAAGACAAAAATAAAAATAAATAAAAGAAATTGGCAAACTTATCGGTTAAGATATGAGAATATCATCCTCCGTGTTACGTTTTATGTAGTGGCAACATTTCGAAGCGTCCTCTTTGACGTACACCCAACATGCACCAAAGAATTATGAAATTGATGTAATAATTACAAAATGGCCAGTGACGCAATGTGTTATTGCAAAAGGTATGTGTCATTTATTTAAAATGCGTTTTTAAATGAATATTAAATGAGATGAGATGGACTCAATGGGAAAACTAAAACTTTGGAAACGAGGATGACCCGGCATGCCAGTTAATAGCAATGACTTAATCGTCATTGATTTACAGAGCTCTGGAGTTCCAAAATCAGGGAGGCCAAAGAGGCGAATGTAAATACAGGAAGGCAGGAAGGTTACGCTATACAAACTCCGCCCCCAGGACGACCCACTGACTGAAGAAATGAAGTCCGACTCACAAATAGAGATACAAAAAAGAACAACACAACTAAGGTGAATACAAATATTGGAATATAAATTGAAGTTATATTGTAAATGGATGAATAAAAATATTTTGCAAAAAACATGGATGAGGTGAGCAAATAAAGAAAGTTATTGTTCATGAGAGTTATAAGTTATTGTAAGAGAGTTGTACATGCAGCAGTAATTTCTTGAGTCGAAATTTTAGTGATTGTATTGTTTTCAGTCTTGCACTGGCGGTGGAAGGCCGTTCCAGCAGCGCATGGCTGCAAACCTGAAGCTACCTCTGAATGCTGACAACACAACTAAAGTAAATAATACTATTATTGGAATATAAATTGAAATTAGATTGTCAATGGATCATTATAAACATATATAACATATGATAAGCATATATATATATGTTTTTTTTTTTTAATATATAATTTTGCGATAATCAAATTTATTAATGTTTATGAGAGTTTAAACTTGAAACTTATTGTTCAGAGAGTTGTACATGCAACAGTAACTTCTTGAGCCTACATTTAAATGACTGTATTGTTTTTAGGTCACGAACTGGCGGTGGAAGGTCATTCCAGCAGCGTGTGGCTGCAAACCTGAAGCTACCTCTGAAAGCTGCGGTTCTATGTCGCAGCATGCTAAGCGGGCCAACTACAGAACGAAGACCATATTTGTAACGATCTTGTCGCCAAGTGAGTTTTTCATATAAATAGTGCGGCTTATGGGTTGTTACAATGCCAAACATTAAATTTGCTAAATGAAGCTTTCGCCTGGCAGCCATTTTTAATACATTGATTTGGTTTATGTATGGTGTCACATGATGCCTGCGAGGGACATGAACGCAGAAACGAATACAGGCATTCTGAATTCGCTGAATTAACCTTTCTGTCCTAGCAAGCAGGCAGGGCCCATATACAGTGTCACAGTAATTTAGCCTAGATAGGATCAGACTGTCAACCAGCTGTTTTCTGAGTGGTACGCTTAGAAAATTACGTATACCATACAATACTTTTAGCCTATAAAAGCAATTTCTTAGTACATTTTTTAAATGAGCCTCGAAACGCAGCTCTGGGTCTAGGATTAGACCCAGACTACATGCCTGTTCTACTCGCTCAATTTTCTCCCCTTTAATCAGAATCTCTGGTTTGGCAGACAGTATCGCAGCAACTTGTTTTTTTGTACCCAGCACCATGAACTTGGACTTCAGTGGGTTCAGAACCAAAGAGTTCTCTTGAGACCAGGTCACCACTCCATGCAGGTCCTCATTCACCCTTTCCACTGCCAACGCTGTATCATCCCCTTTAAAGGACATGTACAACTGGATATCATCAGCATACATGTGATACTTGCAGTTTACAAAGGATCTGGTAACATCCGCACTGTAGAGGATGTACAGCAAAGGGCCCAGAATCGATCCCTGTGGGACTCCCCTTGACACCTGGAGTGGAGGGGATGACACAGTCGATCCATCCTCCCTGTGAATCTGCACATACTGTGATCTACCAGTTAAATAGCTATTAAACCAATCCACAGTGTCACTGTGGAAGCCATAATATGTTAGCTTGGACAGCAGTAGATTGGTATTAATAGCGTCAAATGCCCGTGAGAAATCCAGCAGGACCAGGATCGAACCTTCCCCTCTATCACGTGCCTCCAGGATATTGCCCACTACATCTATCAGAGCCGTTGCAGTACCTCTTCCTTTACGGAAACCTGATTGAAGTTCAGGGAGAATGTTATTAGCCTCCAAGTATTCAATTACCTGTAGATACACTACACGCTCCAGAATCTTTGAAAGACAGGGCAGTATACTAATTGGCCGGAGGTCTTTCAAATTGATTGGGTCACTAATTTTAGGAATAGGCCGAACAATGGCTCTTCGCCAGAGGCTAGGGAACGTGCGCGATTCTATTGACCTGTTGATGATATCAGTGATCACTTGCAGGGTAGTTGGCAATGTGAGTGTTAACATTTCCAAACTGATACCATCAACACCCTGAGCGTTTGATCGTAGACTTCTGACTATCTTCAGAATTGTCTCCTGGTTGGTTGTAGTGAGCGAGAACTCGGCTGGACTATGCCTGCGAGAACAGAAGTGGGACATTTGTGAGACATTATCATTACCGTTTCCTGGGACATCCAAAAAAGCCGCATTGATACTATCTGGATTGTGAAAATGACTTGGCAAAATATGGTCATGATCTTCGACGGGGACCCAGCATTGGAGGTTCAAAGACAGGCCAATGCCGCCCTCGAGTATGATCAGAAACGGGGCATCCGAAATAACCTGAAGTTTGCATCACTTATATATATAACCTGTGCAATGGTAGTCACCAGGAAGCTAAAGTACAATGTCCCACTCCTGATCATGGGAGTGGTCTGCATGGGCATGTCTAAAGAAATAAAAATGCAGGGTCATTTGCTCACAATTGACCACAAGCCCACATTCAACATCCACGCCACGAACAAAATCAATCAAGCCTCGTCTTTTCCCAACTATGTTAGGGTCGGCTTCCAGTCTAACCGAATGCAGCTGAATACCAATATTTTACATGGAGTGACTGCCTATCTGACCTCCACAACCTAGTAACCGGGTAATATGATACCTTGGTAAGACTGGTTGTCAGACTTTCGGGCTTCTGACGACCCGTAACGACTGTCAAAGAAACACGAATGACAGCCAGGATCAACGGTTTAACGTGCTTTCCGAGGCACGAAATTGTATCGGTATGTAAAGACCCATCCGCGGACCAACCCCGGGAAGCGAAGCTTAACCTCATGGATCGACCCGTGCGGCTGTTATTACTTAGCCACATCCACGCCACTAATGTGTGTAGAAAAGCTTCCAAAATCGACATACAGCTATCTAGAGCGGCCAAAGTGAGCTGGGGTCTGTAACCGGAGGTCATACGCAGCATTAACACGCCAGCGGTGGAGCCGGTGGTGATGCACGCGGCAAGCGCCTGGGCGCAGGCAACTAAGAAGATTACAGTGCAGAAAATGCTGAACACGGTCCAATGAGTATGCGCCCAAAAGCTGTGTAAATCCTACCATCCCTGATGCTGACTGGGATAGCCCTCGATCTCCAAATACAAGAAGCAGCCGCGCTGTATGTGGCAAAGAATACCCCAGGCAGCCCTCGCGGCAGGGAGTTTTCGTGAGGTGACGTTTGCGAAAACTCCATATCCAGCAAACCAAGGTTCCCCTCCACGCTCTGGCGGTGGAGGCGAGTGCTAACGTGGGCGTGGCCTTATCACAGAACAAAGATGTTTCGTTGTGTATAAGCTCACACAGGGCTGACCAACTTGCGGAAGAGGCTGAAGTTGAAAGAGAAGCCGGATTATGACCGCTGCCTGGTTTCATTCGTCTAGTGGCAGATCCGTATGAGGTCACTCGACGAGTGGAACCGAAAATACAAGAAGGGTGAAACACTCCGTCACCAAAATATTCCTCCCATTCGCGATAAATGCCTTCAAGGTAACTAGATTTTTCAACTTTAAAAAACAGCTGAAGGAATAGTCTTTGAGTTTCGGCGCCATAGTAAAAAATGATTAGGAGGACTTCCCCGACCAGAGTAGCAGATTTTTTTTTCGCTGGCCCACACTTTAGCTTTTGCTCCCAACGTTGTATGAAACGTGAATGGTCTCCTTTCTATCTTATTGCAAATAGAGTATAGGTGAAAACTTACATCTACCTAGGTGAAAAGGTGCATCAAGTTATTAGCTGAGGAGTTTACTGCTTGCTGCGATCAATTTAGTAGCCCAAGAGTTTACTGCTTGATGAAAAATTATTAATCCACTTAACGTCCAGGATATGAAGACGGCTTCATCCCGGCGACGTCAAGTGTTATTTAAGGACGGGTGCGCGCGGACAGGCGCCTCACTACCGGCTTCGCACGGCCTCACATTCTGTTCATTGTTATTCGGCAATTTAATACAGGGACTTCGATCATTAATAACATTTAACTATTGATTTTTCTTGATTTTAGGACTTACTAGAATTTGCCTTTGCTGAGGTTACTTCAACAAAGCATCAATATGTTAGGGCCCATAGCAGACACGATACTTCGAACATGGGTGACCGGCGATATTGTGTCTTCATTAAATCCTGCATTGCGGTTTGACGACAACTTGCGTTCATTCATGACGGTTACATTGCGCATTTCAGTGACTGCTTCGATATTGCTTCGTCGCGAAGGAATATAGAAAAAAAAAAAAAAAAAAAACATATCCCGCAAATCGCAATCGGCAAATTACTCGGTGTGTTTCAGAATAACTGAGCAATGAGCCGTGTTCCACAGATGCCCAAAGCCACATTACATCCTGGCATCTGAATGTATTTGGAGTGCAGCGTCCAGTCACTGTTGCCAGCCTCCAAAAACTGGTCTAGGTAGGTAGCAGTTGCTAAATGTATCGAGTCTACTATCGCCCGAAGCATGAGGAAGACGACGCTTACCGGCGGGTAGCTTCCTCGTGGCCAGCTCCGTGGATTACCTGCAACACGAAGGAAGCAACGTTAGCGTACTTCATAGCGTACGACATCGTGACTGATGTCGCGCCGACCGGAACTAAGCAGACGCTCGTGACTACGCTCAGTAGTACTTCAACTGGATGTTTCACGAAAGTCTACCACGTTGTCGGCAATATGTTGATTTAAATTGATTTCCGTATGCGCACCTAGTCACCCCTTGGTTCAATTCATTCAACTTGGCTCGTTGTTTATAAACACAGACACACAGTGCAAGACATTGACAAGTAAGTGGCTGCCATGTGCGCATTCATTGTATCTGTGAATGGATTTTACACAAAACAATTAAGCCTCTCCCCCACAGGTGCGTTTTTACCGCGCGATAATAACGCTGGCGTTATTGCGATCTGTTTTCAGTATATTTTGTATTAGGACTAGGTATTTTGTGTTACACACTGCTGCGATAATAACGCAGCAATAGGAGTAGGATGCGCATTTCTCCGTCCTGCGATATTCTGATAAATGTTCTTAAAACATTTTATATTAGGACGCATACACACCCCTGCGTTATTATCGCGCGATAAAAACGCGCCTATGGTGGAATACACGTTATAAATATCGGACGATAAAACGCAGCTGTGTGCAAGGAATCGGGACGCATTATTATAGCGCGATAACAACGCGCCGGTGGGGAGAGGATTTATGTTACAAAACTAAATTAGTATGTAGATATACAAAGTACGTGCTTTATAATGTAATGTACATTGTCAGGCTCCCAGCCACATGGACTACCACTGAAAGCTGATGCTAACATACTCGACGGAAGGCTAAATAATCGGAGAAACTACATTTACCATCATAAATACTCATTAGGTATTGTATGTATACTTGTATTTTAGTCAATATCTTCCAAAATACTGGTACACACACTACACACCTAAACTATGAGCAATCAATAATCAAGGCTATGTTTATATAATGACTGGTGTAATAGTGTGCGGCCACTCACGCTGTCACACCTCGCTAGCACGCGTTAGCGCACGTTAGCGCGTCACTGCCAGCGCAGCACCTGAAACGTGCGGCTCGTCATCAGCGGACTGACGGACTGACACAGCCAGAGTTGTCCCAATTGGCCGAAACACTGTAATACGCCGACGCCATGATAGCGCTCGGCGACACGACGCCGCGACCGTTCTGCTTGATTAATTAAAGTATTACAAAGCGCGTGCACGCGTGCTCGCCCTTTATAATACTTTAAGGCCGTACCCTACCTCAGATTTGATCTCGCTCGTACCATACTACTCGGGGCCTGAGTGAGAGCGAGACGGAGTGGGGTGCTGGCGGCTCCCAAGCCTCGAACAGTTTAGGTAATTGCTAATTTACGGTGAAAATATGGTACTTTGATAAAAATCAAAATCAAAAACATAAGACCTGCTTTATAGTTAGTTCAGTTAATATGCAAAGTTTCATGAAGTATTTTTTGAATACCAGCGGTTTATAGTTTGGTTTAGAGGTAACTTTGGAATTATTTTCGATAGAGAATTTTTTTGTAGTCGTGTTTTCGCCAAACTAATGCTGCAGTATTTTCGGCATAACGGAGGATCATGCTAAGCAATTTGAGGTAGGGTAGGGCCTTAATTCATCAAGCGGAACGGCGCGGCGGCTGCGCGGCGCTGTCGCGGCGTCGGGTCACCGCGGTGGCGGTGCGGTCTTAATCATAAATCATTTATTTGCATTAAACATGGTATATAATGATGTTCAAACATAATTCTAATGGCACAAAGATTTTTAGCTAAGATAAGACAGAGCATGCAAAATTTAAGGGTTATTGAAAATGTAACAACACATCAACATTTTTTAACCATAAATTCGTTAAACAATAGAAGCTACACTCATTCAACCACTTGTACAACTGTATCTTAAACTAGCACTTTGCCCGCGACTTCATCCGCGTGGATTTCGTACTTTCCTCTAAAAACTTCAAACAAACACCTCCACCCACCCCTCTAAGTTTATAAAAAATAATATTTACGGTCTACCTTTACCCCTTTATTAGCCTTTTACACCCAGTTAGGAGCAGATTTTTGAAAAAAAAAATTACCAAAAAAAACCGACTTCCAAAAAAAAAACACTTAAAAAGTGAATAATCATTTTAATTTCGGAAGTCGGTGTCTTTGCTTTTCAATTTTCATTTTTTGCCACCGACTTCCGAAATTAAAGTAATTTTTCACTTTTTAAACGTTTTTTTTTTTGCTAAATGTTTTTTTTTTCACTTTTTTGTTGTGGTACCTACCCCACACAAATTCTAATACCACTACCTGCAATGTAAATTGCAGTGATTGTATCAAATAAGATGTAGACTAAGTGAGAAAAATACGTAATTATTGAAGCTAACTCAAAAACTACTCAAGCAAAGTTAATAAGATTTATATGAGAACACACGGGAAGCATCAGCTTTCAAATAAAAAAAGAATCATCAAAATCTGTTCACCCAGTCGAAAGTTCTGAGGTAAGTAAGAAATATAAAATAATAAAAAATACAGACGAATTGATAACCTCCTCCTTTTTTTGAAATTGGTTAAAAAACTCGAAAAGGGTTTTTTTATTTTTTTTTTAAGAACTTTGTACCTACCGTACCGAGTTTCGAGTAAATCCGAAAGCTTACTTAGTTTGACATCCCGTTATTCCTCTATGGTAAAAGAATTTCCAAAAACCCTTTCTTAATGGATTCCTACGCCCTAATAGCTATCTGTGTTCCAAATTGCAGTCCACTCCGTTCAGTGGTTTGAGCGGTGAAATGAAATGAAATGAAATTGTTTATTCTATAAATAGGATATTGGAATCACTTTTACACCAGGACCATGTAGATTAGCGTCTGAAATGGTCTTTTCAGGAAAGAACCACAACGATTTGAGTGGACCTGTCCAGTCAGTGCAAGCATTTGTCAGTAATAGTTGAGCTCAACGACTCGACGAACAATACCAAAGAAAGGACATTTGGGTAGGTCGCTTTAAATACACAAAAACGCAAATTGCCAGACCATCGTTTAAACTAACTGAGAACGACAAAAAATAAACACAAAATCAAAACAAAAATAAAAATCCACAGTCCTCACATTCACAATAATTAAATTAATACAATACTTTACAAAGTAACCATGTCATTTTGTATGTAATATTCAATAATGTCAATTTGTATATAAAACTGGTGATGATTTTCCATAATATTCAAAATGTCACAAAGCTTAGCAGAGCGAGCAGCTGTGAGATAGACTACCGTTTTTCACCCCGTTAGGTGTAGATTTTTGAAAAACCCTGATACACATTTTTCTTTGTGTTTGGTTATAAGTATAAATACTGAGTTACGTGTTAATCGGACAGTGCGTTAAAATTCTTCTATACAAACTTTGACACCCCTCAATCCCCGTCTAGGGGGTAGTTTACAAAAACTAAATATGACAAACTTTATAATTTACTTAGATACGTTTTCGTGCCAAGTTTCAAGTCTATTAACTCAGGGAATAAGATTTTTCATGCAAACGAAATCCGTCCTTTTCACCCCCTAAAAGGTCGAATTTCCAAATACCCTTTCTTAGTTCACGCCTACGTCATAATAACTATCTGGGTGCCAAATTTCAGCCCAATCCGTTCAGTGGTTTGAGCTGTGTGTTGATAGATTAGTCAATCAGTCAGTCAGCGCACCTACCCTACCCTACCTCTTTGCCCTACCTACCTGCCTACCTACCTACGTACATACCTACCTACCTACCTATCTACCGAGAATCATCAAAAAATGTATGAGAAAATGAATTTCCTTAATACATTTTTTTCGTGAATTTTTCCGATGTTTTAATAGTTATTCTGGTATTCTGGGCGGAGTCAAATCCAACAAAACAAAGATCATCAAAATCGGTCCAGCGGCTCTCGAGTTATAAGTGCTTGAACAGTCTTGACTTTGTTTAATATACAGGATTAAACTCGTGATATCTTTCGAATAGAATGTCCGAATTGAATAATTAAAAAAGTTATATAAAGGTATTTAAGCAGTCTTGAATATGAAGTAATTTATTTTGTTAAGGATTAGTACCAAGATACAAATAAAGAGCCTTTCCTAACGGCGGCAATTCCATTAATTTAAAAAAATAAAAGAACACTTATTTTGGCATAACCATAATAGTTAAATATATGCTGTCGCGACACTTTTTGTTAATAATGATGTGTTCTGCAAAGTCGTAGTACCTACATTATTTTATTCTATCATCAATGGTTTTCGCAGCGCACGCGATGTAAAGAATATTTTAGGTAATTTTTTTACACCTTGGGTTACATTATTCGAGTTTTAGTAAGGATCCCTAATGTTTTTGAAAATATAATATAGCTTATGTCACCCGGGGATAGTGTAGCTGCCCAGCACAGAAAGAATTTTTCAAATCGGTTCAGTAGTTTCGGAGCCTATTCAATGCAAACAAACAAACAAACAATCAAATCTTTCCTCTTTATATTATTTTTTTTTAAATGTCTTTGACATATCTCGGGACCCTGGGGTCCCGGACCTTTGGAAGGCGTACGAGGGGCCGAAACCAACTCGCAGAGGCCCGTTAGACATCCATTATGAAATGGGGCACCAACCGACGATTATCCCTGTTCGCACTATGCAATGCAGCCAAGGACAACCCCCGGTTGGTGTAGGCCTTTTGCAGAACATGGAAACAAAGATATTGGACTATGCGTTTGGGTGGGTTGGTGGACTAGTTATTTTGAACTATGGAAAGACTATGGCCCCTGCCTGACCAATGTTTTTAATATAAAATACATAGATAAAATGGCAGGGGGTGACTTGCACACTCAATAATGGGCCCCCCAAAAATGGTCGCTAGCACAGTGTCGTAGCGACAAGGGGGCAACATGTCCTGAGGTGCTTGAGAGGAGTGGAGAGGTATTCCACGGCTATCAGGACAATCCCGGAAGTACGGTCAAGATCCCTACCAGCATCTTACTGGAATACTTCCTTCCTCCGAGCACGTTTGCTCTAGCGAATCTCCACTCAAGCCGGCCAATAAAGGCAAGAATGAGGTGGGAGCTCTGTTCCTCGTCAGTGTTCTCTCCAGCCGGCCAATAAAGGCAAGCCAGAGGTGAGGAACAAGACTTCTCCCGGGAGGTAGGGTCCGTGGGGTCGCTGTTGCCCAACAGCTCGCCACATGCTGCCCTGCGGGTTTTTGTATCTCTCTTGGTCTGGTTCCTCATCCTAGACCCGTTCCGGCAAAGTAAACTCTACTGGTACAGACCTAGAGTTCGGAGCACGCAAGCCCCACCACGACGTTAACGTAGAGATACGGCGGTGGGGTTATTATTATTTTGTATATTATGTTTATAAATCTCGGGACCATGGGGTCCCGGTCTTTTGGAAGGCGTACGAGGGGCCGAAGCCAACTGTATTATAGTACAGATAATCTAGAATTCAATGTTTTGAATTGACTTGGTATCTTGTTATAAAAACGCACGCACATTGCTAGGCAGTTTTATTTTATTTTTAGGCAGTATTTGGCAAATCATTCAGAACTAATTTATATGGATCTCGCCTAATTCCGAGGATTTACATCATTTGCTGTTTTAAATATTTTTTTATTCTTAACTACGAACACACATATCGTCGGCCGTAATCTAACTTGGCGTAAGGGACAAATAGCTACTTTTCAGGAGAGCCAAAAAACTTTTTATTTTTTTAAATGTTATCATACCTATCTTTTTTCTTTTTAAGGTTATATTGAAGTGGTTTTTATGGTTCTGTCTAAATTTATGGCCTCTTATACTTGATATAATCTAGCCTAGTAAAGCTATGGTTACAAAGATAGCATGTCAGTTACGTTCAAAAAAAAATGCTCATTGAACCCTAACTTTTCTTTTTGTTCACCAGTTTAAATGACGTAACACTGTCAACATTGCAATAAATAGACTCAAAATGGCGTAACTGATTTATCATGTTGGTATTAAGTATTAATACCAGTAAATAAAACAAAGGCCAATGAGGAAAAAAAAGTACTTAGAAAATTGTTTTTAATATTGTTTTAGTAGTTTTAAACTCAAAATCAACTTTTTGAAACAATACAAAACAAAATTAAAATGTTTTACCTTTTTATTATTCATGTTTGGCATAGGTTAGCCATAGTTTTGCAACAAGTAACGATAATTGTTAGCTATCTAAACTAAAAAATAAAAAATGTATTCTTCTTCATCATTAGCTTTCATCGTTATCACTGGGTAATAACTTGTCTTCAATTGCTTTAGAATGTGAAAGTTTTAAATATTCATGGCTCACATTTTGGAATAGTTCCTTGAATACATAACTTTTTCAATCATTATACCTTGTTTTTCAAAGATATTGGAAGTCTGTGAAATCAATATAATTTCAATAAATCAGCTTTTCATATAGCTGATTAATTGATATTATATTGATTTCACTAGTTCCTTCTGTATTACTTTCTTTACCTAGACTCTTCTTATTTCCTTTACCTTTTCTGTTACCTATTTGTTTCTTTTGGACGAAATAAAATCTGTCACATTAGCGATTTCAACCATACTATATTTTACATCAATTTTCTCAATATTCTTCTTTTTAAACGTGACAATCCTTAAGTTTCTATCTTTAAGAGCAGGTCTAGTAAGAGTCTCAGCTGTGACTACCTCAAAATGTAAGAATTCACACCTTGTGATCCATTACTTGTACAATATAGGGTACATGGTTTTTTTCTTGAACCTTCTATGAAAGACGGCCATTGTGAACTTGTGAAGGTGCCGATACAATTATCTTCTGCACAGCACTTCATAAGAGTTTAGTAGGTTAGATATTTTACTACCAAAGTCAAATATGAATAGGTAATTATTTTGCGCCCTAAAAGTGCTTTGGGTATTGGGTATAAAATTAAAAATACAATAGTTTGTTTATAGTAGACAATCATAACCTGTCAATAATAGATACTACCATAATATTACGTAAAATAATCAAATTATTCCCATAAAATAAAAAATTTCTTCCTTACGTCTGGTCATACACAAATGCACAGAAAAATGAATCTTAATGTAATAACATAAGGTTGAAGCTTATAACTACATTAAAATTCGAGTTGTATGTTACGTCAAATTAAGTTTAAATTTACTTCACTGTTCTCCTCGTGGAAACCTAAACCTGTAACCTAAACGTGTAAGCTGACAAGGTGATGATGACGAATGCGAATCAGTACAAACACAATAATTATAAATAAACACTGGAACAATATTCACGTGATGAAGATTCAACTACTTACCTACTATAAGTTTTACTTTACATGGTGAATCATAGTATTTGGCTCTCTTTCTTTTAGTCGTGCGCTAAAATGAGAGGGACGTGACTAGGTAGAAAAGTTTCCCAAAAAAAAAAATTCCGCATATTAACGTAAGGGACCATTTTGCCAATTTTACCTGAAGAATATTGACGTAAGGGACATTTATTCCAAAGTGTGTCTTTTACGCCATTGTGATATGAAATATCAATACATACGTCAATTGCATTTTTGCTTTTGTCCGATACATCATATTTTTGTTTAAAAAATCATTTAGAAACATGAATTTTCTATGGCGTATCGGACATATTTTTCAAGCTACGGCGACGTTACGTACACCATTCGAAAGAGCGCAAAAAAACTGCAAAGGACTGCATTTTTAGCTCATTTTGAGCAAAATGTCCCTTACGCCAAGTTAGATTACGGTCGACGATATTTCATAAATGTACAAAGATGGCAACGGTAACAAACCAACGACATGAGGTTCAAAGGTTATCAGGTTGAAAGCCACATAATTGCTCTTATGCACTTTTTTTGAGCGACAAATGCTCTGTTCCTATCGGTACTGTTACCCCACATTACACGACCATAGCGTAATAATGATTCTACAAACGCGTAGTCCAGCGTGATAGGATATAATAGAAGTTATTACGTTCGTTACATTTTTGACTTGTTTCAGTGCACGGAATAGATAAATAAGGTTGGAATGGTAATGTGGGCGTGGCAAGCGCGCCACAATTATGATTCGATAATCATAACTCGACCGATTCATTAATTCACCGCGTTTCGTGCGCTTCGGACTACTGCGGAGAACAGAGCTCTGCTTTAAAATGCCGTGTTGTGCAATTATAACTTGTAAAACAAAAAGTCAGACCGCAAGTATAGAGCGAGGGGGTATATCTTTCCATCGGTAAGTCGAAAATAACATTTAATTATAATTTTATTAGTAAAAAACATAAAAATATTCTGATCACTATGAAATTCCAAACATTAACGACATTATTGCAACAAGTAAAAAAAAAATATACTTTGCACGATGTGTACTCGCGTAATCAACGCAATTACTAAGTCCGCTTACAATGTACTGCATGCGTCGCGTCCTCTTCACTTCAACCATTGACGTTTCGTCGTTTGCCCTGATTGGCCGTGATGCACGGTAGATAGTGAGGTGACCATGTGGTTAAATAAAATCATCGATAGAATTCTCAAATAATACAAATTTACGTTGGACAAAGATTCTTTTTGAATTATTTTATATTTAATTAATGATAGTATATTTTTAGTAAGATGTATAATGAGTCAATTAAATATTACAATAATTATTGAACGAATGATACAATATAGTAAATACTTGTAGATGACAGATTTACAGGGAGAAATTGAATTCATTGGCAACATTATACGAGATCATTGTATTCATCTACAAGTATTTACTATATTGTATTTAGTATTAAAATATAAGTAAAATCCAATTTTACTTACGCAATAAATTATAAATTTTAGGTTTTCTAAAGAACCTAACGCCAGGGAACAATGGATTGACGTGACAGGTAGAGGAAACTGGATGCCGACAAAGACGAGTACTATTTGCTCTATACATTTCAGTAAAGATGATTTTATCATTAAAAAATGAGGTTATTTGTAATTAATAAAAGTAAAATAAATATTTCTTAATATTTATTTCATGTTTAATTTTCCCCCATACATTCATCAGATAATTTATCGATAAAGAATATCGGCTTTATCAAGCACTAGCGTGTATGAACATTTTTATTGCTTTTTTGCGTGTGTGTGTGTCTATGCCTACGGGGGCTTAGTACTAGTGTGCGAACGAATATCTGCCCTGAGATTTATGTGTGTCTGATTTGGTTGTGTGCGAAATATTTGTAAACATAGGAGTGCGTATGTGTAGAAATTAAAATAGTGGGAGACAAGCGGTGACACTGGTCCTGATACAAAATTGGAGCTAGGGCCTTTCCAACCTTATTTATCAATTCCGTGTTTCAGTGCATACACGAATTTATTAATTCTAGTACTAACATTATCTACGTGTTATTTCCAGTTTATATCTTTATAGATTATTACGCCTAAGAACTTCTATGTGTTACTTCATTGATTTTGTTTATATTAATTTTGGTATTGTATTTATTATCATTTGATTAAATTGAATGTAAACAGATTTATCTAAATTTATTTTCAAATGGTTCATGTCAAGTCAATGCAATAATGTGTACATTGTATTATTGATATCCAACTCATGATCTGTAATGGCACTATTATTTTTATCAGATGTCACTAACATAGATATATCGACACGGCAAATAATATGCATTTATGTTTGGTTATTTTTGTAATGTCATTTATGTATAAAATAAAGAATAATGGGCCTAGTACGCCATATTTATTATATACTAGCTGCCCGTCCCGGCTTCGTACGGGTAGCACTAAGTACCCTACCCTACCTACCTAACCAACCACCTACCTCCCCTACCTACCCTACCTACATATCTACCTACATACATACATACATACCTACATACCTACATACCTACATACCTACATACATACATACCTACCTACCAACCCTACCTACACCTACTTTACGTACAAACCTTCCCCTGAGCATAATGGACACAACAAAAAAAGAATTAAGTATCCAGATCGGTCAAGCCGTTCTCGAGTATTAGCGAGACTAACAAACAGTAATTGATTTTTATATATATAGATAGATATATTCCGAGGAGTAGGGAGTCATGTCTTTATTTTTAGTAATTTTATTGATAACGATACATTGTTGTCTTTTACTTAAATAGGACGATAACCACTGACGTGCAGGTCCCCTTTAGCATGATCTTCCGTTATGCCGAAAATACTGCAGCATTAATTTTGAAATAATTAAGTTGAGGATTGATGCTAGGTCAAAACACGATTCCATAAAATTTTCTATAGAAAAAAAAAAACCAAAGTTACCTCTAAACCAATCTGTAAACCGCTGCTATTAAAAAAATACTTCAAATTAGATCATGAAACTTTGCATAATAACTGAACTATAAAGCCAGTCTGATGTTTTTTTTTTTTGCCTTATTTTCACCGTAAAGCGCAATTACTATTCGAGGCTTGAGAGCCGCCAGCAACTCACTCAGTCCCGCTCTCACTCAGGCCGCGAGTAGTATGCTGGTGCGAGCGAGATAAAATCTGAGGTAGGGTATAGCCTTAAACAATGCGATAAACTGGCCGAGGTCACGCGTATGATGCGTGTGTGACCGTGTCTAGCAAAAGTGACGGAACTATATTTTTGTTTTGGTGTAGCACGACGCGCGCGAATACGTGACGATACGACAGTGTGTGTACCGTGTTGCTTACACATACAAATGTACGGACTGTATCGTGTGTTCAAACGAATACGAATCTTCCCGCCAGATTTGAACTCGCTACGTCGAAAATTTTGTTCACAGGGTCGAAAAATCGAAATGAAAGTGTAAAATTTCTTGAAAATGATTAAATTAGCGAAATTTTCTGACCGTTGAGAATATTCCAACTTTGAAATTTCTAAATGATGGGACTACCTACCTCCTCCCTTACCACATTTGCCTTTACACTACTACGTTTGAGACAACTAACTAACATTATAAATGCGAATGTGAGTTTGTTTGTTACGCTTTCACGCTAAAACGGCTGAACAGATTTGGATGAAATTTGGCACAAGGGTAGACCATGATCCGGAATAAGACATAGGATACTTTTTATCCCGATACTCCCACGGGATCGACACTTCCGCAGGTGAAACCACGGGGCTCTGCTAGTATAACTTACTTATATACTTACATTAGCTATGGCTGAAGTCGGTTTGGGTGCAGCGAAGCGTCCAACTGCGGCGGCGGGGGCCACAAAGGCGTCGCCAGCACCGTTGCTGCTATCAAAATACACGTTAGTATACCGATGAATAACAAAGAGTATGCAGCACGAGTTATTCCTAACACGTGTTTCTATCGAGCTGCCTCTCCTGAGCCACAGCAAAGAAAGCCTGTTAGCTTGTTGAATGTACCTGTCTAATCCAACGAACTTTTTAAATGTACCACTGCTCAGACCAAATAAAAAACCAAGACAGAGCGCTGACAACAGCGGCGTGAGGCCGGTTTCGTAAACATTGTGTGCACTTAGTTTGGTGTAGTTTGATTGTAGTGTCATTGTAAATAGTTGTAAATGTGTGTGTCTCAGCGTGTATGCACAGAGCGTTAGAGTAGTTTTAGCATGCACTGTATTGTTCGCAGCGCTCCCTCTTGGTTTTTTATTTGATCCGAGTACCACTGGCACATGGAAGTGGCATTTTATTTCGGGGCCTTAGTCATAGACTTAAAATTTATATTGGATATACTCCTTCCAATGTAACTTTCTGTCTTTGTGGCGGAGGTAAATTTTGGTGATTATTGAGGTGTACGAAATTTTCGTTAGATAAGGCAGGTATATTCAAAAAGCTAACAGTCTACACCGGTTTCGTTATTGTGGCTAGATAGAAACACATCTTTCTAACGATTGAACGCAGTTACAGATTTATAAAACATGATGCAAGTAATGGCGATACACTCAAGCAGGCCAGCTGTTCGCGAACGCTGCCCGCGTGCTCAGCCACCACTGCGGCGACGAGGGCTTTAAGGTGTGTACACACATCGAAGATAATATATATTATGGCGCTCAATGCAAATATATCTTAACCGACCACACACAGCTAAAGATACGATAACATATCGCGAGAACGTCTTCTTCCGGGCGGTTGTTTCATGTACAGGCTGTTGTTTTTGCAAGGCGCAGATACAAATGACGCGCATACAAAACGTACTATTGCTAGACCTATTTGTCAGCTCATCTGACGAAGATTGGGACAGTGGATTCGATACTCATGTTTCATTTAGAAATAAAATTCGTAAAATCTGGGTAGACAACCACATAAATCGTAAAGATGATGTTCAGTCAGTGCAGCTAAGGCGCCAAGCAAAATATTGTACCTATCGCCTTAAATACTATAAAATATAAGTCAAAATATTTTTTAAAACAAGCTTTGAACTAAAAGCTACTAAATAAAACTTTAATATTTTGTTTAAAAGCTTATCTTTAAGTGTAAGAAGGACATTTATGCCTCAAGCTTGAGCTTAAGTACAAAATATAAAAGTTCTATGTTTACGTAAGTTTTATTTAGCAATTTTTTGTTCATTAAAAGCTTGTTTTTTTAACTTAAATTTTATTTTGTACTTTTTAGCATTAGAATTTGTTCAAATAAGTATCTGTTTTATCGCCTTCATAAATCCAACGAGCCCAGCACTACAGGGCTATCTTGTAAGGTCGAGTTGGGTTTTTTACGCTGGCAATACTGGCGACAGGTCGAGAAAAAACGACGTCGTAGTTAAATATTTTAGATTATTAAATAATTGTGTTTATTTTATTTTATATCTATTATTTATCTTAGAATGTATAATATCTCACGCAGTGTTTGTGAAGTGTTTTTGTCGTGTTTATTCATAATAATCGATTTTACGAAAGCTCACATTCTTTTTAGCGAGGCGACGCGTTTCTAAACCCAACCCATTAACAAAGTATTGTCCAAGCGATTTCAATACTTACCAATTATGCATTTCAGTTATAGTCCGGGCAATAACTATCTACACACGTGGCCGCGTGTCAAGCCAAGTTCAAGATAGACATTACCACATGGCAATTACTAAAATCATGGTGGGCAATAACTGATAATATTAAAATTCAGGGTCAGTAATTGCCTACATTTAAAATAACCGTTACGAGTTTAAAACTAACACAGTTTTCAATTAAAATCAAAGAAAACACTTTACTTTTAACTGTAAATTTGCTATACAGTATGTTATCTAACGAAGGGCGTTCCCGTTAACCTACAATAGTATAGTAATACGAAAATATTTATTAAACAAAACTCGAAAATAACTTGAGTTCATCGGAAAATACAAAATAAAAAAATAAAAATCTTAAAAATCTTTGCTTACAATTACATTACGAGATTTGGTTTATAAAATAAAATAAGTGTAAATAGCCCTGTTTACCTAGAATGTGAACATAAACTTTGATAATAGATTTACCTTACAAATGTGTCAAAAAAATCATTTATGTAGGTCGCGCGGCGGAGCTGGGATAGGAGAAGTGCGTGTTTTGGATAGGATTTGGCACTTATTGTTTAAAATAATGACACTGATTAGTATAGGTGCTTCTACATCTAGATGTAGTATTCTTACAGAATATCTAGAGATAATTCAAAATACGTAAAAAATATATATAGTCACTGAGATAACCACAATTTCAGCTTATTTAAAAACATGTGAGTTCAAATCGGTATTTCCATAATTTGACTTCAAAAGATAGTTTTTTTCGCAAAAATAATAATGAAATAAAGAATATTAGTTTTAGTAAATAAGTGTAAAAAATAACAAAATTTATTGACAGTTTCCGCTGCTGCGCATTTTTGTTTGCATCCATGCAAGTAGCAGCTACTGGCGGTAGGGTGGTCCACAACCTGCCAGGGCTGCGGAAAAGTCCGAAAGGGATACCGGGGCCCTTGGCAACAGGCAAGTGAAGGAACACGGGTGGGTGGGGTTTTAGTCAGTAAAAGTCTAACACGCTCGCTCCGCCCAGAGCGGGAGAAGTCATTTGATTCTTCCTCGCCGGTTCGCGTATTGCATTTCTGAACTCGTGATAACTTCGAAATTAAATGTCCGATTCGAATGAATTCAAAAGTATTTTACTGCTACATAAATACCCTTGATGTTAAAACTATTTATTTGAATAAGAATTAATATTATGTTGATAAAACTCCTTCGCAAATAATGCCTGCATTAATTTCGAACAAATTTGATTACCATATAAAAAGGTTATAGTGAGTCAGTCTTAAAAGACAGACATAATAATATGCTGTCGCGGACTTTTTTTAGAACTTTTAAAGAGGAATAATTCAATCATACATGATATTTGCGTAACTTAAACCGTTTACGCAGCGCACGCAACGGAAGCTCTCAAAAAGGAATAATTTTTCGTGGTTTTCAACATTTTTCATTTATGCTCCGCTCCTATTGGCCGTAGCGTGATGTTATATAACCTATAACCTTCCTCGATAAATGGACTATCCAACACAAAAAGAATTTTCCAATTCCAAAAAGTAGTTCCTGAGATTAGTGCGTTCAAACAATAAAACAAACAAACTCTTCAGCTTTATAATATTAATATTATATTAGTATAGATTATTTTTAGTAAACAAAACGTTCTTTTAAAGTCAAATTATGGGAGTACTGATTTGATCTCACTTTTTTTTAATTAGCTTGAATTGTGGTTATGTCAGTGACTATAACTTTTAATTTTTATTTTGAATTATCTCTAGATATTTCTTTAAGAATATCTAGATATAGAAGCACCTATACTCATCAGTGTCATTATTAAACAATAAGTGCCAAATCCTATCCGAAATATGCACTTCTCCTATCCCAGCTCCGCCGCGCGATGCAAATTATATTTTTTGACACATTCATAGGTAAAAAAAAAAGTTAAATCTATTAAGCAAGTTTATGTTCATATATTCTAGATAAACAGGGCTAAGTATTTAAACCCTTTTTTTTATAAAGCATAATTTCGTAATTTATTTGTAAAGCAAAGAATTTTTATTTTTCTATTTTTGCGCCGAACTCCCTTTTTTATGAACGAGTGAAAATGTTGTTCCAGAAATGAATTCTTCGTCCTAGAATTATACGAAAACGATAGCGAACACGACCTATTTGCCCCACCTACCTGCAGGGTGGTACCACATGGGTACAAGGCTAAATCAGCTCAGATGACCACTAGGATGCCTGTGCCAAGCGGCTTCCTTTGTTGAAGGCTTGCAAGGTTCCCATACAAATCATGACATTAAATACCCGACTATAAGGAAATAATTAAAATGCTTACGAGTGATTTGAGATTTTTTTTATCTTTTGTAAATTACTAAAAGCGCCATCTCTCTCTCAACTCTTATCGAACGACACAATAAATAGCATACAGGAAATAATGATCACTGTTCGTGGGCAATCAGCAATCACTCTCTCGTTTACCCAAATGTCTTCGGTATGTTACCATAACTTTCGCATATCGGCCAGTATCTTAAGGAACTCTAATGTAAAATATATAATTATTATCCTCACTGTGTGTGGTGAGCCATTAAATTGTACTACATATACAACGCGTAATGGAATAAACGCAAGAGCTCATACACCCCAATTAGAATATTTCATATTATATTATTAGAATATTTTTTTATTTTATTAGAATTTTTTTTTTCTTTTTATCTGTAATTTTATTTAATTAAACCACACCTTAAATTAACTATTTTATTTAACGCGCACTACACATAGGATAGCTTATTAGCGTATTACAAATTTGGTTATTATTTAAATAGGCTTTATTCTTTTGAGATAAGGATTAAATTTCCTTAAATAAAATATCTTATTACCTTGTTATGACGCAGTGGTTCTAATTTCAGTTAAATAAAAGATTTTTTAATGAAAATTTAACATATATGAATAATGAAGGAAATCGATTCAGAAGCTGATTCTGAGCAAACTACTTTCAGGTCTTGCGCCTATTCTGTTACACGTTGTATATGTTGTATAGGTATATATTAACATGTAAATTGTTTCTACACAACCATGTGCAGAAGGTGCGCTTCCATGGTGCGCAGGGTGCGGAGCAGCTCCAACAGTACCTATCCTAAGCATGATTTCAACTCGCCTAGACTGTGTTTTCGTGAGTCGCTCTTGTGCCATCTCACAAGGGTTGCACAAAGGTGATCCAGTACCATTTGTTTGTTTTTGTAAAGTGTCAGTTCTTACTAATATAGTTGTAAGTCTTACTAATCATTTTTGAGTCTTAAGATACTTTAATGAAGATAATTCTATTCTATTATCTTCAAAGTGTGTGACGACCTTTTCACTAGCTTTGTTACTCCAGCCATTGCTCAGACGAGCTTTAGATTTCTTAAGTATTTCATTGATTAGAGACATTTATGAATAACCGTACAAGGTAGAAATCGCACTGACCTGTGCCTTATGTTTATTAACTTAATATGTTTCTTGTTAGTTTCCAGCATCTGTCGTGGAACAGACACATAAAGAGATTACTTGCTAGGTACCACAAATCAATGAATAGGCTAGTTGCATTGATTTTCAGGCTGTGCCTAGTGGACCAGTACCTATGCATTTATATTGTTAAAAGATGTTGACTTAATTCATTAAATCGTATTATTGAATGTTTATGAACGCACGTAAACGTTCCGCCATGTTGATTGTTTGTGTGACGTCACAGCATTACTAAAAATCGCGGATTTCGTATTCCAAACTGAATTAAATAAGCAACATGCCTAATGCGCACAGTACATTGTTGGTGTATTGTGATACAGCTCAATCACTCAGTGTGAAAGCTCTAGTATAATAAAGACGGCATTCAATTACTTATCAAAAACCATTCAATTGAGAAACACTTGGATAAAACTTGCGAGGATATAATTATCCTAAATTATTATTTTCGACTAAAAACAAATGATAATAAAGTTATTGAAGATGTCGATGTCGGTCTGACGTCTGGCCGCGTAGTGTGCGTACGGATGTTAAGTAGGTATAAATCAACAGAATCATATAGGCAGAACCGTACTACCTATAACAAATATACGTTATTTATTCGATTAGTCAGTCTTCCATGATTATTCATTCGCAAAATTAAATCGTTTTTACAAAATATGTCAATGTGGAATAATACGAGACTTTTTGAAGATATTGCTACAAATTACCCTAATTGGGTTCAGCAATTAAGATTTGATTTGACACAGAGCTTATTAATGTACAACGCAGACATTCAAAACAACATGGCGCCTAGTCTAAAATAATTATTTTCAGAATAATTGATAAAAAAAATAATCGTGGCGTTTTATGAATATCGTTATAATGGAATGGAGCAACCATTATAACAATAAGGTAGGTTATTTTTCAAATGAAAAGCAACCGCAATAAACAACAATGCAACTAGTCTATTAATAATAACTGAAGATCATTAAACTGGCTCGAGTTTGGGAGCTAACCCATGAATGAGAGGGGCGGGGGAGAGTCGGTCGATGGGCTGACCTGATCTCATCGTCGGAGCGGTCGAAGAAATTGGGCGCCACTGCGAAGTTGTTGTTCTGGCGCAGCAGCTTTGTGATGCCGAAGTTCCTGGCGAGGAAAAGCTCCATCTTGTCTGAAGGTCCGTCGATGGCCATCTGGCTTGCTGTCACCTCCAGCTCCTACACAAGCGCGTGTGTAACTCAAGCAGCAAAACATTTACATGTATTTTTTGGAAACCGTTAACATGAAGCTTTGATTTTCTTTACAAAATGAAAAGAAATCAAGGCAAAAGAAGATCTGACAATGATTTTAACGATTATTATTTATTTAAATTTAGTCTCGTTTGTAACTTTTGGGTGCGGAACCCTAAAAGAAGAATATACTAAAATAAATATCCTTTAGTTAATAATATTTTATTTTTATGGTACTTAACAGTAATTGTAAACTTCTTTTAAATTTTGTTTGATTATCACAACTTGAATATTTTATGGTTTTAATTATTTTCTATATTAAATAGCATCGTAGCATGTTCCATCCACGCTATTTACTGTCCGGGCATAAATATATCATTATGCTCGGCAATAATATCTGATTTCATGGTTCATCCATTAATATCTGTAATATATATGATAATTTGTGGATTTAGGTATAAGTGGCAGCACAAATATTAATATTACTATAATATGACATCGAAGGAACTTCAAAACTATCTGACGAGACAAGCAATACAGGAAGCTGCATCGGCTTCAAAAAAATGTGTCACCTACCTGCCTACTCAGTTAAATTCAGAACAATGCGAAATCTCGATGTGATAAAAAAATACCTAGTATCCACTAATGCAGCATAAAAACCTGACAGTATAATGTTTTAAGTTGTCTTCTATATTCAGTGCCGCTCATATTGCAAAAAAAAAGGTAAATTCTACTGGAGTCATAAATATCTGACGGTAATATTTGGCAGCAGAAACGTCAATAATATGGGATTTTTGGCAAATGAGACAATGTCTTCTGTTCTGCAAGTATCAAGTATGAAACTGATACTTGCATAATACTTGTAAATGTTTTAGTAGTAGTGCTCCTTGTGAAGGAGTTCGTCTGGGAAAATTTCACAAATATGTACATATTAAGTATAGTATTTATGTTAAACAAGCAGCTGTGCCGTGTTCCGGTTTGAAAGGTATATAATATATGGGTGCCGGAGTAGTTACAGACACATGCAACGGCTCGGCTTTGTATCTGGGCTAGCAACGCATTCGCGATGCCTCTGATATTGCAGACGAGGCGGCAGTGATCAGTTATCATCGGTCGGTTTTCTCGGCACACAGTGACATGGCCCATTTACTCACGTGCAGCATGAAGTCGAACAGCATGCGTCCGAAGCCCATCCGCTGGCGATCGCGCACGATGTAGAAGTCCAGAACGCACAGCGGCTCCACCTCGTGCACGGCTTCCTTGTCGTCGAACAGGAATAGGTGCTTGCGGCCCACCTTCAGTAGCCCGATGATCTCGCCTTGCCCCCTGCACGAGCACATCAAATTATTACCATGAAGATTATTATTGTTTTTTTACCCGACTGCCCCAGAAGGCGGGTAATGTTTTTCGAGAGTATGTATGTATGTATGTTTTTATATATGTATGTTTGTATGTTTTTATATATGTATGTATGTATGTTTGTATGTTTTTATATATGTATGTATGTATGTTTGTATGTTTTTATATATGTAAGTATGTATGTATGTTTGTATGTTTTTATATATGTATGTATGTATATTTCTTTGGCACGCTGCGTAGCCTAAACGGCTTGATGGATTTTAACATACGAGGTGTCGTTAGGTTCGTCTTAATTGTGGGAGAGAGATAGGCTATAATAGTACATTGTGATACGAGTGTGCTCTATTGGATATTACAGTCGAGGCGGTATTATTCGCGCAAGCCAGAGGCGAGCGCGATAAGGTAGCCGAGAGTGAAATAATCAATGCGCACGCGTTTCATACGACGTTTTTCAACACACTTGCGAGGAAAAAAACAGACTGTTGTAAAAACTTATCACGGGAACTTACGCTACAATAACGTAACTATAGAGATGATAGATTTATAAAGTTTAACTGACCTTTGTTGCCAGGTACTGACTATCCGGAGTGTCTTTTAAAAACTTCTATGTCGGTTGGTGACAATACTTTAAATTTTGTATTGTATGATAATTAACCACACAACGAAAACGATAATAAATATTTATGGAAAATGGCGCGCTGGCTGGTTTTGTTTTTCCATAGGTGTAAATAAGGGCACTAGCAAAACCGTAAGACAGCCTATACAAAAAAAATGATTTGAAAAAGAAAAAAGAATTACAAAAAAAAAATTTACTGTATCTAAACGTACCATGTCAAAAGTCACATAATTTATTTCAAATAGGCACATAAAAGGCACTTTTGAACGTCAATGAAAAACAAAGAAATACAATTGATTCTAGTTGCCCATTCCAAAAGGTAGCTTTCGTATGGAGACGAATGGGCAAGAAACTCCACCGTTACTCTTTTCAAAAATGTTTTACAATATTTTGTATACATGAATTATATAATTATATGTGAAGACGATGCACCTACAATAAGATTACAGTTCCACAAAAGGCAAAAAGAATTATAAATGGAGCATGACAAATAAATCAGTTATGTGATAGGTACATGGTGCTCACATATTTACAAACTTTGTAAAAGTATACGATATTCCTAACATCTTTACAAGAAATACTAATAAGTCAGTGCGTGAGTCCAAGCAATCACAAAGTGTAAAAACCTATGACATACAAATAATAAAATATACAACTAAATTAGCAAGCAGTTTGATTTTGTCTAGACTCTAAATTGTCCTATGGAGCAAGACCAGCATGTTTCCAAGCATTCTTATCTTGGATATAATCCTCTAATTTGTAATAAGCTTGTTTACAAAGTGTACGTTTTATATGAGTTTTAAATTTTCTTTAATTTAATTGCAATATATCACAAGTGTAAGATTATCAGTATTATTATATTCACGATTTAGGTTAAGCAATTGTTATTATTTGTACTGGTGACAAGTATCTGTCAACTTTCATAGACACGTAAACAGTCTTATATTTTCGTCTGGCAACATTGACAGATACCCGTCACTAAAGTAGTAATCGACTAATTGAACGAATATTGTTTTGGCTGTTGAGAGTTGAGACTTTTGCCACGATTATTTGAAAGTGTAATAGTTATTATTTTGTCACGTTTCGCACGGCACTATTGATTGAACCGTCGAACAGAGCATTGATATTTTAGCTGTGAGAATTAAATCGAAGAATATCCTTATAATCATTGTTTCATTTCTGAGTTGAGATTGAGTTCCTACAACTCAGAAGTGGGATCAATACAACACACCCACAATTTTTGGAAAATATCAGTTAATATGGACCGTGACAGAAACAAATCGCAAAGGAGCCGGTCCCGTTTTACTCCTGCCATTGTGAGCATGGAACGTAAGCGTGGCCGCGATAATGCAGCCAGTGAGAATCGCCTGAGTAAGAAGAAACGTCGCAGGCGGCATAAACGTACGCCTAGCGATTCGAGTGACCAGGACGACAGGAGTCGACCTCGAACACGGACTGATGGGCGGCATCGACGACGTCGGAAACGTAGCCGTGAAGATGAGCATCCCTCGCGCCGAAGCCTAACGAGGAAGCGGAGTGACCAGCGTCATAGCGGACGTCGTAAGCGGCCGTCTGACCGAAGTAGCTCATCAAACACCGCAGTAAGTGATGAACCACGCGGAAATATTCAGGTAAAGAAATCTATGTTTGCTAACAGTGAGACTCAGTTATTTTTGAACAAGTTAATTAAATCTTTGTCGGATGCGAAGCCAGAAGGCAATAAATTTCCGATGTTAGGTAACGTTATTCCTGAATTTGACCCTATGGTCAAAGGCCAGACGGTCCGCATGTGGCTTAATAAGGTCGAAGAATGTGCGAAGCTGTACCGTTGGGGTGATGATCAAGTTATACACTACGCGCTACCCAGACTTGCGGGTGTTGCTCGTACATGGTATCAGGCCTTGCCTTCAATGTCATTTTCGTGGCCTGAGTGGAAAATTAAATTAATTGATTCCTTTCCTAGTAGTGACGATTATGCAGAATTACTAACCGAAATGTTAAATAAACGCGTGAAATACAATGAGTCGTTAGAATTATACTATTATGAAAAATTAAATCTGTTGAATCGATTCGAGATTTTCGGGAAACGTGCCGGATTGCTTGCTCTATGGCATTGAGTATCGTTCCTTGAGACTTGGTGCTAAAGCAGCCAAGTCTCAAGAGCCTGAAGAGGTTCTTAATTACTTTCAGTCTATTAAATAAAGTCGCGATTTTGACAAGTCTAAGATTAGCCAAGAAAAAAAAACCTTACCATCAAGTAATGCGAATTCGAATACTAAGCAGTTCGTTGGGAATGATTCAAAGTTATCAAGGCCACAATCTAGTGCATCTATAACATGTTTTAACTGTAAAGAAGTAGGTCATTTTAGTAATAAGTGTACACAAAAGCTGCTGAGATGTAACATTTGTAAAAGGATTGGCCACGTAACGATCGATTGTCCGCAGTTGTCCAGCGAAAAGAGTAAAGACACTTCTAGTACAGAAAAGAAAGTTATGAAAGTTGATGTTGGTGATACTAGTAATGAGAAATATATGATCTCGATAAAAGTTAACGGTATTCTGGTTAAGGGATATGTAGATTTAGGGAGTCAGTGTACATTGATACAATGTAGCATAGCAAAATCATTAGGAATTAATTGGTCAGTAGGCGAGTTACCCCTTATGAGAGGATTAGGTAATAATATCGTTGTACCAATAGGAATGGCACGTGTAAAAATAGATATTAGTAATATCGTAGAGATGGTTGACGTTTATGTAGTTGAAGATGGCATAATTAAATATCCCGTGTTAGTTGGTCACAGTTTTACGGAAAAACCCGGAATCATTATTACAAAAACCACAAACTCCTTAACCTTCAGTAAGGAAGAGATTAACAAATTGCGGTTATTTCTTAAGGCGGATGTTGAAATTCAACCAAAACAAATGACTATGATTCCTGTTTATTCCAATAGAAGCTACTCTGGGTCTGTATATGTCAGGGGTTCATTAAGAGGTCAGCCTGGTAAGGAATTTTACTTATTACCAGGTGAATACTCCCTTGAAAATAGTTTTGGGGCACTTCTAGTCCAAAATTTTAGCGACCATTTACTTTTACTAAATAAAGATATATTGGTTAGTCGAGTTTACAGATCTGAAAAAGGTTTTGAAATCAATATGCTGGATTTTAGCAACCATGATACGAGTTCCGATCTGAATTATGGCGGTCACTTATCTGATAATGAGATATTTAGATTGAAGTCTCTACTAAAGAGGTACGAGGGTTGTTTTTCCTCTTGTTTAGCTGATGTAGGGTATACTAACATAGTACAGATGGAGATAGAATTGAACGACGCGAAGCCAGTGGTTTACCGACCTTATAGGCTCTCATATCCGGAACGTGAATTGGTTCGAACAATGGTAAGGGAAATGATCGACGCCGATATCGTTTGTGAGTCTAACTCGCCCTATGCGAGTCCTATCCTTCTTGTGAAGAAGAAAACGGGTGAGAAGAGGCTCTGCGTCGATTACAGAGCCCTAAATAACAAGACTCGTAAAGAGCACTACCCCTTACCGCTGATCGACGACCAATTAGATAGGTTGTCAGGCAATTCTCTTTTCATTAGTCTTGATCTTGCGTCTGGGTACTACCAGATTCCAATATCAGAGGGTTCACAAGAGCTCACGGCTTTCGTAACACCCGATGGTCAGTACCAGTATAAAAGAATGCCCTTTGGTTTAGCGAATGCTCCTTCAATTTTCCAAAGGGTAATGAATAAAATTCTCTCCGACTTGAAATACGTCGTTATTTATATGGATGATATCCTGATTCCTGCGAGTACATTTAATGATGGTTTAACGCGTTTAGAGGAAGTTCTCCAGCATTTGGCCAATGCAGGGCTAACTCTTAAACTAAAGAAGTGCCATTTCTTCCAAAAAGAGATAGATTTTCTAGGGTTTTGCGTATCTGGAGATGGCATACGTCCCGGATCGCGTAAAACAATTGCAATTTCCAATTTTCCTGTACCTATAGGACTTGCAAGTTTTTTCCGACGATTCGTCAAAAACTTTGCAATAATAGCATGCCCATTAACGAATCTTTTAAAATCCAAATTTGAGTGGAAATGGACAGCAGAATGTATATCTACTTTCAACACGCTCAAAGAGAAACTCGTAGAGCGACCTATAATAGCTTTGTATGACGCGCGATTAGAGACTGAGTTGCATACCGATGCATCAAAAACAGGTATTGCAGGCATTCTTATGCAGCGAGGTAGTGACAGCCAGTTGAGGGCTGTAGCCTACTATAGTCGGAAAAATTCAGAAGATGAGCAAAAACTCCACTCTTTTGATCTCGAGACGTTAGCCGTCGTTGCCTCTTTAAGTCGATTCCGTGTGTATTTGTTGGGACTACAGTTTAAGATTGTAACTGACTGTAATGCGTTGAGAACGACTTTGACGAAGCGTGACCTCATACCCAGGATCGCGCGATGGTGGGTGCAGCTGCAGGAGTACGACTGTACCATCGAATATAGGCCAGGATCACATATGGCACATGTGGATGCCCTGAGTCGTGCTCCGGTAGCTGAACACACTAACGATACTGATGCACATGTAATTGACGTACTGCAAACGGAGACAACCGATTGGATTGCGACCGTACAGAGTAACGATGAAGAGATAAAGCGAATTCGAGAAATTCTTCTCGACGATGAAACGAAATTCGTTGCCGATGTACGAAAGAATTATCAGCTGAAGGGTGACTACGTATACCGTGTCTTAGATGATGGAATTCGTTGGGTAGTACCGAGGGGTGTTAGGTGGCAAGTTTTGCGCATGAACCACGACCATGTAGGGCACTTTGGCTTTGATAAAACGCTGAGTAGGTTAAAAGCAACATTTTGGTTCCCGAAGATGCGTCGATTCACAAAAAAATATGTATCATCATGCTTACAATGTGCACACCATAAAGCACCATCAGGCCAAAAGGAAGGGTTATTACACCCTATCCCAAAGATAGAAATCCCATTCCATACATTGCATGCGGATCATCTCGGCCCGTTTGTTCGTTCTAGGAAGGGGAATATGTATATTTTAGTTATTGTAGATGCATTCACAAAATTTGTTAATATACGTGCCGTAAAGGATACGAAAACGTCAACTGCAATCAAAATATTTCATGAGTACTTTAGTTATTTTGGTGCTCCGTCCAGACTAATTACAGATCGAGGTACGTGTTTTACTAGTGGGAAGTTCAAACAGTTTACAGAAAAATTGAACATAAAACACATACTGAACGCGGTAGCTACTCCTAGAGCGAATGGGCAGGTCGAAAGGTTCAATCGAACTATATCTGATGCGTTGAGTACCAAATGTCACGGCAACATTGAAAATACTTGGGATGATTATGTAGGAGATATACAGTTAGGTATGAATACGACTGTGAGTAAAGCGACAGGCAAGAGTCCCTCAGAATTATTATTCGGGTTCAAATTAATTTCGACATCAGAAAATATATTGGGAGACGCGATTTCTGAAACAACTCAATTAGTTAGTGGCGACGACCTAATGCAACTGAGGTCCGACGCTAAAAAGAAAATCGATAAGGATCAGGAAAAGGCGAAGGCTAGGTTTGACAAGAACAGAAAGAAACCAAAATCGTACAATGTAGGAGATCTTGTTAGAATTGAGAGGACGGTCATTGATAAAGAGCACCTAGGTAAATCTAAAAAGCTTATACCAAAACTTCAGGGTCCATACCGAATCGTAAAAGTTTTACCCAACGACAGATTCTTAGTAGAGAACACTCCACTAACTAGAAAAGGAAACAAACGATACGAAAACATAATAGCAATTGATAAAATTCATCCTTGGCTTAATTTTAATGATTATTCCAGTGACGATGGCAACGAAAACGATAATAATGACAGCGAAACTGATAATGAATAATGAGATTAATTTAGGCCGTAATATTAAAATTAATGAATTTTGAAGTATTGTTTATGTTACCACTGTTATTACAATGCAAGGATATTGAATAATGTATGAATTATTTAGATTTTAACTAAGATGATTGATCGTATTTTGTATAACTGTGCATTGTAATAACTATTTTATTATCGATATGGAATTTATTAAGATTGAGACTTGAAATGATTCGTGCAGATAATGAATGGACTGTGACAAAGTTCCGCACAGATTATGATCATAGATTGAATTAGTAATATGAGCACAGGCTATGAACAATCAGTACAGAAACGAATGGTATCAATAATTAATTGGTATCGTACAGATGATTGTAGACCATAGCAGACCGTGCAAGATGTGTGTGTTTTAAGATAGGTTTATTATGAGCATAGACTATGAGCAATTAGTGCAGAAACGAATGATATCGAGTACAGATATCGCACAGATGATTGTCATAGTGGATCATGCGAAATGAGAGTTTAAGGTAAAAAAAAAAGAATTGATAACATGTTATAAATGATTGTATTAGAAAGTATGATATAATAATTATATGACTAAATTAAAGAAGACTTATTATTGTATAAGTACTAAAGTTTACGTTCGAATTTTTTATTTTTTTTATTTTTGTTTAAGTGACGGGACTCACTTATTATAGGATGAACGAGCTGTAAGATTATCAGTATTATTATATTCACGATTTAGGTTAACCAATTGTTATTATTTGTACTGGTGACAAGTATCTGTCAACTTTCATAGACACGTAAACAGTCTTATATTTTCGTCTGGCAACATTGACAGATACCCGTCACTAAAGTAGTAATCGACTAATTGAACGAATATTGTTTTTGCTGTTGAGAGTTGAGACTTTTGCCACGATTATTTGAAAGTGTAATAGTTATTATTTTGTCACGTTTCGCACGGCACTATTGATTGAACCGTCGAACAGAGCATTGATATTTTAGCTGTGAGAATTAAATCGAAGAATATCCTTATAATCATTGTTTCATTTCTGAATTGAGATTGAGTTCCTACACAAGGTATTTTGTTATAGCATTTAACGCAGTACCCCATAAAAGATGTTTGTACTTTAGCTAATCTGAAAAATGGTTTATCTATTTTATCTTTATTTCTAGTATTAAAATTATGTCTGTCACTTATTTTCTTAAAAAGATTTAAATTTTTTCTTACATACATAATATTCTCATAAATAAATTGGCAAGGTACCGTCATAATATTAATCCTTTTAAATAGTTTCCTGAGAGATTCGCGGCGACATAGATTATAAATGGCTCTGACAGCTCTCTTTTGCAAAATTAAGATGGATTCAATGTCAGCAGCCCGATCCCACAGTAAAATGCCATACGACATAATGCTGTGGAAGTAACTGAAATAGACCAAACGCGCGGTTTCTACATCTGTTAACTGTCTTATCTTTCTGATAGCATAAGCGGCCGAGCTTAACCGCCCCGCAAGAGATTTTATATGAGGTCCCCACTGTAATTTCTCGTCTAGCGTGATTCCCAGGAAAACTGTTTGATTAATAAACTCCAGTTTTTCTCCATTCAATATGATATCACATTCGCTACTTCTAACATTAGGTACTGTAAATCGAATACATTTGATTTTTTTTCATTGAGTACCAAATTATTTACCGTAAACCAGTCTTGGACCTGAAGAATAGAGCTATTCACGTCAAGATTTTGTGATCGTCGATTTATTTTAAAAATCAATGATGTGTCATCTGCAAATAACACCATCTTCAGTTGATTTAGAAGTAATTGGGGTAAATCATTAATATAAACTAAGAAGAGGAATGGACCTAATATCGAGCCTTGAGGAAAGCCCATTGCCATTTCAGACCCCAATGAGTTTATGCCGTTTACTTGAACTTTAACTTTCTTATCTTTCAGATATGATCTCAGTAAATCAAGAGCTGTATTTCTAACCCCATAGTGCTCTAGTTTCAGCAGAAGTGTCTCATGGTCGACGCAATCGAACGCCTTCGAGAGGTCGCAAAAGATTCCAATGGCATCCTGTGCTTCTTCCCAGGCGTTAAAAATGTTCTTTATTAGGGTAACACCGGCGTCAGTGGTACATCGCCCTTTGGTGAAACCGTACTGTTGTTCATGAAAGATGGAATTTTTATTGAAGTGACGTAATATTTGATTGAGCATCAACTTTTCAAACACCTTACTGAGAACTGGCAGAATTGACACAGGCCTATAATTGTTAGGTTCCTTACTATCACCGGATTTGAACAAAGGAACTACTTTGCTGTGTTTCATGAGATCCGGAAAGACTCCTTGGTCTACACTACGCACCTCCGCTCAAATAGTGTAGTAAGTCAAAAAATCAAACTTTCGAGAACTTTTTCTCGAAAGTTTGATTTTTTGACTTAAAAAGTTTGAAAGTTTGAAAGTTAATTTTCAAACCCCTTTGGGTTTGAAAATTAACTTTCCAAAGAAACTTTCATTTAACATTATAATGACACTAGTGCCACCTTGGGATAAATATTTAAACCATAAGTATGACACTATCTTAGAGAAGTTTTCTGAAACGAATGGTACAATAAAAAAGGTTTTACATTTTTTGAGTTGTGAGACTATTTGAGCGGATTTGCGACTGGTGTTAAATATGAAAGCTAGATAGGGCGCAATGGTTTCGATGATAGATCTACAGACTTTTACAGACATTTCCCATAGATCTTCTGTTGATTTAATATTAAGATCTTAAAAAACTTTTATAACTGCCTGGGGGTTTGTATGCTGAAACCTTAACTCCAAAGGGCATGCCTTCACATTATTTCTAAGTAAGGCAGCAGAAAGCACGGGTGAGGAATTTAAAGCTTCAGTAGTTTTAACTGGAATATTACCAAAAAAGTTTTCAAATTCCTGAGCTACTTCTACATCTGAGTTGATTGGGCCATGTGCAAACTCTAAATTAAATTCAATACTACGCTGTTTTTTCCTACCTGTTTTATTATTTATTATTTGCCAGGTAGTTTTTATTTTATCATCAGCCGATTTTATTTTATTGCTAATGTAAAGAGCTATAGCAATTTTGCACACATTTTTAAAAGTTTTAGAATATTTTGCAACATACTGATGAAAGGTTGTATTATTCATATGTTGCTTTAGGCCATAAAGTTCAAAAAGAATTTCCCTGCTTTTACGAATACCTGGAGTCGCCCAATCACTAAATAAGAACTTTGTGTAAATAGTTTTAGTCTTTAGTGGAAAAGTGTCATTATTACTGAAAAGAAATCGGCGTAAAACTCATTTGGGTCACATATTTTATTAAAACTCTGAACACATCATTTACTGGCCAAAGAATTATTTAATTTCTCTAAGTTTTTACATGTAATTGGCCTAAACCATATTTGAATTTTTTGTAAAGGCGTGTAGGCGCAGAAAATTATTGATTGTCCACTGTGATCAGATGGCAACCTATTTACAATTTGTTTCTGTAAGTAATCACAATTACAAAAAATATGATCTATACAAGTGGCAGAAGAAGCTGTCACTTGGGTTGGTTCAATAAAAGCATTTGACAAATCATATGACCTAAAAAGACTTAATAATCGGACAGTATTCGAGTAATCTGGAGTAACCCCTTTTAGAAAAGTTTTTATGAAATTTTTCTCATCATTTATCCCTGCTTTAAAAGCCAGCTCTGCTAATGTGTAGAAGAACGCCATCACATCCTCATTGGTACTTTGCCGCGCGTTATAATAGTTTTCCACATAGTCCACGCTGGACGGGAATTCGGCCTTCAATAACTCGCAAACCCCTTTGAAGTCTAATTCGTCTTTATAAATTAATTTAAAATGTGCCAGGGCAGGGCCTTGTAAGTAGGCACCCAAAATGAGAGCTAAATCGCTCTCAGGCCATTTATCTATCGCCGCTACCAGGCGGAACTGAATTAAAAATTCGCCAAAACAATATGCTCCGGTGCCCGAGAAATGAACGGCCTGTGACATAGTGACGATCTTTCGCAACTTACCTGGGACCACTTAGCTTTTATTCCGGCGTCGACGCGGCGTCTTCCTCACTATTCTTGCGCACCAACGATGTGCTGCTTAGTCACCCTCACACAAATTTTGAATTTTACAAACTTTTACTATATTACTAAAATAACCCAGTAGTTTGGGCGCCTCTACCACGTATAACGCTTGAGAGCGTTATCTTATGTGTGAGGGCGTGTGTGAGGAGATAATTTCAAAGATGTAGAGGGTTCAAGAGGGTTTATTCTAATATTTAATTTTATAAGAGATGCGTACACTGTTCGGTAGCTAAGATTGAACTGACGAACCTAAACAAAAAGCACTCCTAACATATTTAAAACCAAATTGTTGGAACGTTCGAAACTCGCTGCCCTCTAGCCAGCCTGTACCTTACGAGGTTGCGCATCGCATACAACCTCCTCACAGTACCTGAGCGACTAGTAATATAGAGCTAAATTATGTAATAGTATATATTTTATAAGTGATGTGTGTGTCTGTTTGCGTAAGTGTGTGTGAATGTGTGTGTTTGTGTGTGAGAGGGTGCGTGTGGGTGGGTGTGTGCGAGAGGGTGCGTGTGGGTGGGTGTGTGCGAGAGTGTGCGTGTGGGTGGGTGTGTTGTGTGTGATTGGGGATATGTAGGTAGTTAGGACACGTACTTAAGTAAGGATTCTGTTCGTAGATAGTCCTGTTCCAGTAGCCATTCCATTAATTTTGATTTTAATTCATATTTATTAAGATCAACAATGTTTAGGTTTTTGTGAACTTGGTTGTATATGTATGTACTTAATGTGTAGTATTGGTGTTGAGCGAAGGCGGTTTTGTGGGGGGTACTTAGGGGTAGTTTGTTCCTTGTTTTAGGGTCAGTTGGGGGAACGCTAGCGTGTCTTCTAACGGTTGACTGCAGTACAAAAAGCTGGCGCACTGAAAGTACTTTAGAATCAGCGTATAATTGCGTAGTAGGATAGCGATATGGTTTGCGCGACATCACCTTCAGTATGGCTCTCTGCGCTCTCTCAATTCTCAGAAGACTGGTTTTATTTGCACCACCCCATACTGTTATGCAATATTTATTTATTTATTTATTAATATCCAATGATGGATTGGCATAATGCATAATACACCATCCTCAAGTTATCAGGCGCAGCAGAGTCTCTAAAGGATTTGAAAATATGCAAAAGTTTCAAACATCTAGTGGTAATGGCGTCAACCTGTTTGTTCCATCGTAATCCTCCGTCTATATGGACACCCAGATATTTCACATTATCAGTTCTTACGAGCGTCGGACATAAGCATTGTGGGCATTGTTTGGAGCAGATGTGCGCTGTTATGGAGAAGAATTTGTCGGGCAAGTAGTTACGCCGGATGGCGAAGGGAATGTACGCTGTTTTGTTTAGGGTAATCAAGTTTAGGTTGCGCCATTTCACCAGAGTTGACATTGCCGCTTCTGCGTAGCGCTTAACGCTATCCCAATTTGGTCCGCGAACAATGACTGCGGTGTCTTCAGCATACGCAATGATCCTGGAGTTGGGATGTTCATTCTGCACAACTCATTGACGTATATTAGGAAGAGGGTGGGGCCTAAAATGCTTCCCTAGGGTACACCGTAAGTGGTCGATACTTCTTCACTTATATACTCTCCAATTTTTACTCGTTGGGTCCGGTTGCTAAGGTAGTCTTTGAAAATTTCGAGGGTATTTCCTCGTACCCCTAGGAGTTCCAATTTAGAAATAAGTTTGGGAACAGAGACTGTGTCAAATGCTTTAGAAAGGTCTAGGAAGATCCCTAGACTTTTGGTCAAGATGCCTAGCAACCAATTGTATCAGCTCAAGAACTGCATCTTCAGTAGAGGTTCCTGTGCGAAACCCGTACTTATATCGGCTATGAGCTGATGTTTGTTGAGGAATTTATTTCAGCTGGTATTAAGGATCCTTCCCAGTATCTTAGAGAGTGCTGATAGGACCGATATGGGTCTGTAATTATTGACACAATGCCTGTTCCCTCCCTTATGAATTGGATGGATGATAGCTTTCTTTAGCGCATCTGGAAAGATGCCTTTTTGAATGCAAGAGTTAAGGATATACGTCAAAGGTGGCGTCAAGGTCTGGCGGCAACTCTTTAGCAACAACGGGGATATACCATCTCAACCTATTGCGCAATCATTACGCATTTGCAGAATAAGAGACTCCACTTCTGACTCATCAACCTCAAGTATCACAAGGGAGTTGGCGGGGCTGGACGAAGTGTTTTGAGATGAGCTCTTCGCTGGGTTTGTAGGTTGGTGAGATTGGGGCAAGATTTTTTCTGCCAAGTTAGTGCCTATGTTACTGAAAAATCTACATACTTCGTTTACGGATGAAGGAACCCTATCACAGATGTCCAACAGTTCTACTGGGCTAGTTTTCTTTTTGGTGGTACTGGTGATTTGTTTGATCGTTTTCCAGAGGGCGTTTATTTATTTATTTATTTATTCCTCAACAAATTTACATTTGTGTCGAACAATGGTTTTAACAATAGTGATTCTAACAATGAATGTAACTCAATAATTAAACAATATCGTAATGTCAAGAAAAAAAAAAACAAACATAAATTCCACATCGGTCACACTCGCAACATTGTTAGTCTTAATCATAATAATTTAACTTAATATTAATTCAAAATCACTATAAATTTAATTCAAAGAAATGTATGTCAATAAAATTCATTAATATGTAATGTCATGATAGAATTTGGATATATTACTAACACAAAAAATCAAACAATCATCGTAAACTCAGGAAAAACCAAACATTACATTCCACATTGGTCACACACAACATTGTTAGTCTCAGTCATAATAATTTAACTTAATATTAATTCAAAAATCAATATAAATTCAATTCAAAGAAATGTATGTCAATTAAATTCATTAATATGTAATGTCATGATAGAATCTTGGATATAATACTTAAGGTCATTAAAATATAATCACATATCAGTTTGAACTACTATTATCTTTGAGAAACTCTTCAATGCTGTAATAACATTTCCTCAATAACAATGACTTTAATTTTCTCTTGAATTCGTTTGGATTCATAGAGTTTTTAAATTGTACAGGCAATTTATTGAACATATGTACTGATTGCACTCTTGAGGCATGTTTAACGGCTTTGGGGTTGTTACGAGATTTTTCAAGTTCGCGTTTTTCATGGGCTATTTTTAGTTACAGGAGCAGGTCGTTACAATAATTCCGGTATCGCGTATAGGTAATTTTCAGGATAAGATTATTGGGATCTTTTCTTGATCTGTTGTGCAACCGGTCACGGTTTTGTATGCACTTTAATAGGCCGGTGGTTATCCATGGTTTGATTATTAACATTAGTAACATTATAGTAAATATTTAGTTGGAATTTACAAAATTATTAACATTATATTTTACTAGCTGCGCCCAGCGGTTTCACCCGCGTAATTCTCTATCCGTGGGAACATCGGGATAAAAAGTATCCTATGTGTTAATCCAGGTTATAGAAAGAAAGAAAGAAAAGAAGAAAGAAAATACATTTATTCAGTACAGACTGAAAGGCACACAATATACATAATATACAGCACATAACAAATAAAATATAGAAAAAAAATAAAAACAGAAAAAGGTGTAAACGTGCGATGTAGGGGAGTGTGCCTCACGGCTGCACCAAAAAGGTCCAGTTCAGCAAAAATGCCAGACAACTGTAAGTGCCTGACGCTGGTTTTCAACCGGACCCGAAAGTGTGAGGTGACGGATGCAAATCAGTTTTATAATACAATAAGTGTATGTATACCTACTTAAATAAAATAAAAAACAAAATAAGTGTCACATAATAATAATAAAAACGAAAATATAAATAAATGAGACGGACATTTAAAATTATAAACTATCTGTTTGCCAAATTTCATCCAAATCCATTAAGCCGTTTTTGCGTGATTGAGTAACAAACATCCAAACACACAAACTTTCACATTTATAATATTAGTAGGATAGTAGGATTAGTAGGATAAGTAGGATAGTCTGGTTTTCACATCTATCGACACTTAAAGCACCAACAAGCGCAACACGTCATGCTCATAGGTTTATTATAGGTACTGTTAACATTAGCATGTCGGTGAAGCCAACCCATAAGATTTTCCTCTACCAAAAATTGCCCAACGCGGTCGGAGGAACCCCGTCAGGAACGAACTTCCTTCACATTTATCATTTAAAACAAAAACAAAAGTTTCGCAGCCACCATCTTCGATTTACATTTTGACCTTACTATCAACTTTATTATATCATTTATTTAACAGATTATACATTCCAGTTAGTTAGTAATTACATAGACACACTTCTTACACACTCGTGTTAGTAAATTATATTTGGCAAATCTTGATAATAATTAATAATAATGTCAAAATAATTTACAATATTGTCAAAATCACTGTCAATCAAATCATTAAAAATACAATAATCAATTAAGCAGAATGTTAAAGAAACATTATTTCAAGGCACGATTTGAAGGAAATACTTGTGCCCTGGTCCAGTGTCTTAGTATTTGACCTTCCGCCCTATCGGCCACAGTGATCAAGAGGCTGTTGGCGCGGCCCGACCCGTCGCATTAGGGAGGCGACACGTTTTAATGATTGCATAAAAGTCATCTATACGTGCCTCTGCGAACATCCCAGACGCGCTACAGTATCTTGGCGACCCCAACAGCGCCCTGTTTGCGTTGTTGTACTAGACACGTAAGGCGCTGTAAGGTCTTAGCGTGTAGTTGGCCCATAGACTGCAGGTGTAAAAAGATTGGCAGAATGCCCTAAACAGAGTGATTTTTACACCCCTTGAGCATTTTGCAAACCTACGGTTCAACATATTGCTCCTGACTGATAGTGCCCTACGCTCCCTCTCCATGTCAACATTATCCGTCTGATCCAATGCCCCCAGATATTTAAAAGATTTTACCCATTCTACCTCAGTCCCACAGAGTGTCAGGTGGCACTTCGCGATAGTCTTTAGTGCCTGCTTTGAACAACAGACACTCGCTCTTTTTTGCATTATGTTGGAGGCCCTGGGCTTCCGCATACTGCTCTCAAACAGACATGAGTCTCCCGAGGGTATTGATCGATGGGGCCAGCAGCACCATGTCATCGGCGTAACTTATGTTATTAACGAGTGTTCTGTCAATGGGACAGCCTACCATAGTGCCGCTGAGCTCACGAATCAGCCAATACACGTATTATTTTGCACTTATCTACTACGAACGACATGCAAATATCGTCAGAAAATTGTTGTGTTGTGTCAGCTAGTTGAAAAAGCGCTTTTTTGTCAGCTGCGTATAACTTTATGTCATCCATGTACATAAGGTGTGTAAGGGTGTATTGTGTGTCATTGTTTGCCAGGGTGAATCCTGCGTCTGTTTTATTAAGCAAGTGTGAGAGTGGATTGAGTGCCATGCAAACCCACAGAGGACTTAGAGCGTCTCCTTGAAAAATTCCACGTTTTATACAGATTGGTTCAGTAGCTACAGTCGAGGAGGATGAATTAATTTTAAGAACAGTTTGCCAATTCTGCATGGAAGTTTCTAAGATTTTTTTCAGTGTTGGGTGAATTTTATACAAATTTAGCACGTGTAATAACCAGCTGTGCGGAACTGAATCGAAAGCCTTTTGGTAATCAATGAACATTGTGTGAATATCCTTCCTGTTTTTAACAGCGCTGTTCATAGTAATCGCGTCAATGGTAAGTTGCTCTTTACACCCTTGGCTATTCTTACGGCATCCCTTTTGCTGTTCTGCTAGAATGTTATTTTTAATTAAATGTTCGTATACTACTTCACTTATGCAGGCTGTTAAGATTTTGTACAAGGTTTGTAAACAAGTAATTGGTCGGTATTTCGCTGGGTTTATAGTGTCATTCGTGTCCTTAGGTATCATATAAGTTACTCCATGTGTTATGTATGTTGGAAGTAAATTTGGTGATTGGATGAATGTATTTAAATGACTATGTAAGAATGGATGTATATTAGAGAATTTCTTATACCAGTAGTTGTGGATGTGGTCGGTGCCAGGCGATTTTCAGTTGTGCGTGCGTTTGATGACGTCTATAAATGTATCTCTATAGGTATAAACTCAAATTCCATTTCTGTAATTTCTCGTGTTGTTTCGTTGACTCAGTCTGCGTGATTATTATGGTATACTGGGTTTTCCCAAAAGTTGGCCCAGAATTCTCTTAGTGTTTCGGATGAAGGTGTCTCTAGGGTTTGGTTAGTAGTGTCTCTGTTATTAGATGCAAGGTTCCTATAAAATATTTTTTCATTGTTAGTAAATTTTGTGTTTTGTACTTTGCGGTTCGTGCATGTTATGTATCTTTTAAGTCTACTGGATGCTGCGCTTAATTTTTGTTTTAAAGTGTCCTTTGAGTTTCTTGCCCATTCTTCTCCATAGAGATCTACGAATTTGAATGGGCAACTAGCTTCAACTTTTTGACTAACTGACCGACTCTTTGACAATTCAAAAGTGCCTGAATGGTTTAATTGAAATAAATGCTTTGAGTTTGATTTTTGTCCAAAAAGTGTTCTATTTGTGTATTTGAGTTTTCGTGTTGTGCATGTAGTTGGTGTTTTTTCTTTATTTCTTCTACTGCTACTATTACTTTTTTTCTTCTAGTACAGTTTTTATAATGTGTCAGCCTACCTATGTTTGCTCTTAGATTTTCAATTTTCTTTTCTAATCTAATTTGCCATTTTGGCTTTCGCTGTGTATAATAAGTGCGATGTTCATTTTGTGAACAGTCTGATAATATTTTAGCACCGTTGCATGTAGCTGCCGCCCATGCTGCACAGTAAATTATGGTCTGCAATTTGATGAATTCGGTGTCGACATTTACGTGTTTCGGGAGAATGACGGTATTTATGTATGTAACGATGGCAGACAACTTTCTAGATGTCTTCTGCTTGGGGATGTATGGCCGTATGTATGTATATTGGGGATGTATGTAGTGGGGGATGTGTCAATAAAATTATGTAGAGCTTGCTGAAATGTGGCTTCAATTTCTGTGTTGATATCTGGGGCAACATCAAAGTTAGTGAGCGTAGGTTCAAATTGACCAATATTTATATTGTTTAAGAAATTGTCGTCGTCTGTATTTACGAATATGTGAGATACAATGTCAGTATCTGTGCTATTGTTTAGGAATATATGAGTTGTGAGTGTATTTGCAGGTGTGTCAGTGATGTTAGTAATTGTATCCGGTTGTTCTAAGTCTTTCTGCGTTTGTGTATGCATGTGATCGATATTCATGTATTCAATATTTTGTGTATTCATGTTACTTTCCCTTAATTCTGAAGCTACCCGGTTTTTAATTTCTTCTAATCTAATGGGGGTAATATAATTGTTATTTAATATCGCTCTCACTTGATCGGATAATCTTTGCTCTGTTATATGTGATAATTCCGGATAAATATTTATGAATTCCTCATGTAAATGTTTTCTATAGGCTGTTTTGTCTGTTCCTAATTTTGTGGAAGTGTAATATATTTTAATTATCTTAAATATATATAACTCAAAGGTGACTGACTGACTGACTGACATAGTGATCTATCAACGCACAGCCCAAACCACTGGACGAATCGGGCTGAAATTTGGCATCTTAAATATATATAAGTATAACTCAAAGGTGACTGACTGACTGACATAGTGATCTATCAACGCACCGCCCAAACCACTGGGCGGATCGGGCTGAAATTTGGCATGCAGGTAAATGTTATGACGTAGGCATCCGCTAAGAAAGGATTTTGATTAATTCTACCCCCAAGGGGATAAAATAGGGGATGAAAGTTTGTATGAAACTTTGTCAATTTTAAACCGATCGGGCTGAGACTTTGCGTGCATAAAGCTACTATGACGTAGGCATCCCCTAAGAAAGGATTTTGAGATGCAGGCTATATAAGATTAGTAACTTTTCAGTTTAAAATATACGAATTTCTGTATGCTAGCGCCATGTACACTGAGTTATTTTGGAGAGAACTTTGAATTAACCATTTTTGTGCATAGTGCATAGATAATATATCTAGCGGATTATATTTGACGACTAGCTTTTGCCCGCGGCTTCGCTCGCGTTAAGAAGTATTATTATTAATTAGGTTTAGTTTTTGCGGCTTTACTTTTGTTCAGTGTGTGTAAAAAATTAGGATTATTTTTTAATCTTTGGGCTGTGCGTTGATAGATCCCTATGTCAGTCAGTCAGTCACCTTTGAGTTATATAAATATTTAGATTTTGGCTGTTCTTTTCGTTTGAGGGCGAAGAAAACGTCTATACTTCGATTGATATTGTGGTTAATACAGATGACGCTACTAATTTCAATGCAGAATTTTTAAATTCATTGAAACCGCCACGTTTGCCTTATCATAAGCTTATTCTGCGTGTGGGCGTCCCAATTATGTTGTTACAAATTTTAAAACCACCAAAACTTTGTAACGGTGCGAGACTGCAAGTGAAAGCGTTACATCGCAATAAAGTGGAAGCCACTATATTAACTGGGTGTGCGAAACGGGAAACTGTATTTATACCACGAATCCCATTAATACCTAATGATATCCCGTTCGAATTTAAACGATTACAGTTTCCCCTAAAAGTCTGCTTTGCCATGACAATAAACAAGTCTCAGGGGCAAACTCTCAAATTTGCGGCTATTGACTTGAGAGAACATTGCTTCTCTGATGGACAGTTTTATGTTGCTTGCTCACGAGTAAGTTCACCCAATAGCTTGATAGTTTTAGCGCCTAATGACAGATTAGTTAAGAATATTGTGTACTAAGAAGTTTTGTAGACCCTAATTTTTTACACACGCTAAACAAAAGTAAAGCCGCAAAAACTATACTTAATTAATAATAATACTTCTTAACGCGAGCGAGCCGCGGGCAATCCTACTATCCTACTTCCTACTAATCCTACTAATATTATAAATCCTACTAATATTATAAATGTGAAAGTTTGTGAGTATGGATGTGTGGATGTTTGTTACTCTTTCACGCTAAAACTACTGGATGGATTTTGATTAAACTTGGCAGTAATATAGCTTATATATCAGAATAACATATAGGCTACTTTTTATCCCGGTCAACATGGTGAAAGCGTCTAAGTAACGATATTTGTTGACAATGTCGGAAAAAAATAAGTTGTCTGGGAGCTTTCAACGAAAACGCTGCCTAAACCCTTTAAGATATAACAAAATAATGTATGGTGCAATTGTGTATCTTATATATAGGTCTACAGAAAAGTCCGCGATACCATATGTCTAGCTCTTAAGGATAATACTAACTACTATAATACTTAAAAAAATGGGCAATTAAACTTGGAAGGGTATTTACACAAATACGTTATTAATCCTTATAATTTTAAATAGATTGGTTGGCTTGAGCATTTCATGAAGATTATATTTTCCCTTTACACCATACAAATTAAATAAATACTTTAGGAGATATAGCAAAATCAAAATAACGCGCAACAAAATTAATTTCGTGTCGCTGACTGACTAGACAGGCCCGCGCGGGCGGGGTGAGGGAACAAGTCGCTCATTGCTGAGTGCGCGACCCGAACGCGGGCAGACGCGTGAAAGAAAGAAAGAAAGAAAGAAATCATTTATTTGCTGATAATGTAGGTATACATACATATAAGTTGGAATATTTATTAAGTGTCCCAATATTAGGTTTGAATTAAATAGTAATATAGATATAGCTATTACGATCATTATTAGCCGTAGTCGAATTTAATAGGTTGATTACAGATCAGACAACAAAAGAAACAAAATAATTAGTGAATTACATATAAATCTGTGAGGGCAGACGTTATTGACGGTTGTGTCCGTAATAGCAATTTGTTTAAAAACGCACTGTAGGGTACCTATTAATTACGCGGGGGTCGTGCGGTCCATGGCCCTTTACGGGGCACCGGTGTGGGCGCGTTCCCTTAGGCTGCGGCCAGCCCGCCGGTTGAACGCGTCCCAAAGGGTCATGGCCATTCGGCTGACCCGGGGATACCGCACGGTCTCCCGTGAGGCGGCGAGCCTCCTTGCCGGATTACCGCCATGGGATCTGGAGGCGAAGGTCCTCGCGCACATCTGGGAGTGGCGCGAGGAGGTGAAGCGCCGGGGTGTAACTCCGCTGCCGCGAGAAATCGCGGCACAGCGGACAGAGCTCCGGCAAGATCTCATGGCGGCATGGAGAGTGCGATTGTCGCAACCCAGTGCTGGGCACGCCACAATAGCGGCGATAAGTCCCCTCTTTGAGGAGTGGCTAGAAAGGCGCCACGGCGTCCTCACCTTCCGCCTGATACAGGTCCTCACCGGACATGGCAGCTTCGGGAGGTTCCTGTGTAGGATAAGGCGGGAGGAAACGCCCGGGTGTCACCACTGTGCGGATCGCCCGGAGGACACGGTGGAGCATACGGTGGAGGTATGCCCTGCTTGGGCGGAGCATCGCCGTGTCCTCGCGGAGGCGATTGGCGGCAATGACCTCTCGCGTCCGGCCCTGGTCCAGGCCATGGTACGGAGCGAGAGGGCATGGGAAGCCGTCACCTCCTTCTGCGAAGCAGTAATGCTCGCGAAGGAGGAGGCGGAACGCGTGAGGGAAAGGCAAAGTTTGCGCCCTCACGCCCCTAACCGCCGCCGTTGGAGACGCCCTGGGCGTCGGGAATCCCAGGCGGATTCCCGGCCACCATAGGCGCGAGCAACGGGCAGCTCGACGTCCGATAAGGACCAGGCCCGGGTCGACGGCGCGTCGTGTTGCACGCGCGCCTCAAAGAGATGTCAGCACAATTGACGGGGTCCGGTAGGACCGATGCCTGCCAGGGTTGCGGGAAAGTCCGAAAGGGATACCGGGACCTTGGCAACAGGCAAATGAAGGAACACGGTTGGGTTTTAGTCAGTAAAAGACTGACACGCCCTTCCGCTCCGCCCAGAGCGGGAGAAGTCATTGGATGATTTCCTACCCTCAAAAAAAAAAAAAAACCTATTAATGTTATTTCGTTTTGGTATTGATAATAATAAAATTAAAGCGTCATTTGTCTATGGTTAGCAGGTAATTATAAGAATTTCTTCGGTTTTATTTTTACGTAATTTGTCTGTGTTTAGTAATTAATTATAAGAATTTCTTCGGTTCTATTTTTAATGATTATTACGAGTATGTAGGTTATAGTAATTGATTTTCTTTTTGGTATTAATAATAATAGGGTTTACTTACAATAAAACAACGAAAAAAGCACAACTAATACAATACTTCTCGGAGATTTAAATGCCAAAATAGGATTACCAAAAGAAGGAGAAAATCATGTGATGGGCAAACATGGATACGGTAAAAGGAACAAAAGGGGAGAAAGATTTATACAGTTCTGTCTACAATACGACCTCAAAATTGCAAACACTATGTTCAAAAAATCACCAAAGCTTAGATGGACATGGAAGTCACCTAACGGTACGGTAACGAACGAAATAGATTATATCGCAACGAACAAACCGCACATTATCGAAGATTTCAACGTACTTAGTAACTTCAAACACCCAAGCGACCACAGATTAATCAGAATAAAAATAAACACTAATAGAAAGAAAAAAACACGGTTTAATTTCAAAACGAGACCACAGGAAAATATAAATTTAAAAATATACACAGAAGAACTAGCCAAGTACAAGGAACCAAAGAAGAGATCAGTGCAAGAGTATTAAGACAACATAGAGAAAACTATTTTGCAAAGCTGCAATCGCGCTAATTTACCAAAGGAAAGTACACGCAAACAAACAATTATTACAGACGAAATCATAAAACTCAAAGAGGAAAAACATAATTTAAAAAATAAAGACAACAAAACCAGACAAGAAAAAAACCATCTTAGCAAACTCTACAAAGTTATACATAAAAAGATAAAAAATAAAAAATAACACCAAGAAATACAGACTAAAAATTATACAGAACTACCTAGAAAAATCTGGAGCCGTTAAAAAAGCTTATAAAAGTCTAACAAAGACAAAAAGACTTATGAGCCAACTACAGAATACGTCAGGCCATCTTGTAACAAATAGAGACGACTTAATAAAAGTGGCTACAAATTTCTACAAAGAACTTTACAAAAAAGACAGCGGTTACACAACAGAACCACAAATGAATCCCATAAATACAGACCACGTACCAGAATTCTGCAATAACGAAATCGAATACTCAATTAATAAACTCAAGCTCGAAAAAAGTCCAGGCCCTGACGGTATTACAAATGAAATGATAATAACGGGAAGGAACACCCTAACCAAACCATTAACAACTCTATTTAATATCGTGCTGGTGCAAAAGGAAATACCCAGACAGTGGTCATGTTCAAACATTGTACTTCTGTTCAAAAAAGGAGACCCGAATCAAATATCCAACTACAGACCCATAAGTCTCATGTCAAATCTGTACAAACTGTTCTCGTCAACTCTACTGAGACGATTGACAAAAAACATAGACGAGAATCAACCAGTGGAACAAGCTGGGTTCGTAAGTAGTTTCTCTACCATAGACCACATACACTCTCTGAAAATGATATTAGAAAAATACAACGAATACGACAAACCTTTATACCTGTGCTTCATCGATTACAGTAAAGCGTTTGATTCAATCTCACACAGCTCTATATGGCAAGCTTTATCAGCACAAGGAGTTAGCGAAGAATACATCGATCTGCTAAAGGTAATATACAAAAATAGCAAGTCTAGAATAATTCTCGAGAAACCAGGAATGAGTTTTAAAATCGGAAGAGGAGTAAAACAAGGAGACCCAATCTCTCCTAAAATATTTATAGCCGTGCTGGAACAAATCTTTAGAGCGATGAAATGGGAAAACAAGGGCCTAAATCTACATGGGAAATACCTGTCGCACCTAAGATTTGCTGACGACATAGTATTGCTCTCAGAAGACCCAAATGAAATACAGTCTATGATAGAGTCACTATTCGAAGAAAGCAAAAAAGTTGGTCTAGAAGTTAACCAAACCAAAACGGAACTGATGACAAATAAACACAAAACACCAGTTATATGTTCATCGGCCAACCTAGAATACGTCGAGGAATACATCTACCTAGGACATCTCATTACATTTAGAGATTGCACTGACAAAGAAATAGAACGAAGAATCAAATGCACCTGGAACAAATACTGGTCGCTGAAAGAAATATTTAAGAGCAAGCTACCGACTAATTTAAAAACTAAAATTATGGAAACATGCCTACTCCCCACACTCACATATGCTTGTCAGACATGGCCGCTTACAAAACGAAATATAGAAAAAATTAAAATATGCCAAAGAGGAATAGAGCGAAGCTACATGAACCACAAGCTAAAATATAAAGTTAAAAACAGTACAATTAGAAGGGGAACCAAGGCAAAGGAAGTGGCCAAAAAACTGCTGGGATTAAAATGGAAGTGGGCTGGACATGTCCAACGAGTAACAGACGACAGATGGACAAAAATCACCACGAACTGGTACCCATTAAATAAAAAACGTAGACCAGGCAGGCCACACAAGAGATGGAGCGACGATATTGTAAAGATAGCCGGCAGAACATGGAGCAGAATAGCCAGAGACAGAATAGCTTGGAAACGGCTGGAGGAGGCTTTTACTGCTATTGATAGCAGTCCTTGTTCGCCAGAGATTTAATTTTTTAATATACTTACTTTAACTATTAATAATACATAAGTTTAGATACATAAGAAATAGCTGGGCAAGGAAAATAAAGCTATTTTATTTTATTTTTTATTTATAAAACAACGAAAACGTAATTTGTCTGTGGTTAGTAGTTAATGATAAGCATTTCTTTGTTTTTATCTTCATTGAACAGTTATATATATATAATATAGGTAGGTAATTGTTCTGTTTTTAGTAACAATATATATTTATGTGATGATACTACCGGCAGCGTGATTTTGTTTTACAATTAGCAAATTAAAATTATTGTATTGCTGTAATTTTAATTGAAGAGGCAATATTGTATTTTTTGGAAGTGTAGAAAAGTATGTACTTACTAAGAATTATGCCGCGAAAGCGTAAGTCTAATCTTTCCCAAAGCTCTAATCGAGCTCGAGTTATGAAAGTAGCTAGACTTAACGAGACGTTTCAACAAGCTGAACTGCGAAGGCTTGAACAGGCGGTGCGTGAGGCAGCCCACAGAGCTACTGAAACACCAGATCAGTCCCAAGATCGGCGTCGAGAGCATGCTGAGTATCTGGCATCTCAACGAGCTAATGAGACTCCAGAGCAGTCCCAAGCTCGGCGTCAACAAAACGCTGAGTATATGGCATCTCAACGGGCTGCTGAAACACCAGATCAGTCTCAAGATCGGTGTCGACAGCATGTTGAGTACCTAGCATCTCAACGAGCTAATGAGACTCTAGACTCCATAATCTTAACTGGAGAAGCCAAGGGAAACAATGTTCTTATACCACGTATCCCAATCATACCCAATAACTTACCATTTAATTTTAAACGCCTGCAGTTCCCTTTAAAAGTTGCATTTTCAATGACTATAAACAAATCGCAGGTTCAAACCTTAAAGGTAGCAGCAGGGTCAAACCTTAAAGGTTAGCAGGCTTACATTTGGGCTCGCCATGTTTTTCCCACGGCCAGCTTTATATGGCTTGCTCACGCGTTTCTAAATCGCAAAATCTACATGTTTATGCTGACCGAAATAAATCGTTTAATATAGTTTATAGGAGTATATTGCAGTAGCTATAACTTTTGCATTACCATCAATCATTATATCCGTACCTATCTATCCTTACAAACTAAATTCAAATTCTTTAGGGTCCCGTTTTTACCCATTGGAGACGTAACCTTAACAATGAGACGTCTCGTCGACATCTTATTTATACTTCGATTTTGTTATTTTTGCTATAGGCTACTTTTATCGACATACCACGCGGGCGAAGCCGCGGGCGGAAGCTAGTAATATTATAAATTCGAATGTAATAATTATTATAAATTTGAAAGTAATAAATAATTAATATAAATTTGAAAGTAATAATTATTATAAATTCGAAAGTAATACATAATTATTATAAATTTGAAAGTACTTAATAATTATTATAAATTCGAAAGTAACTCTGTCCGTCTGTATGTTACTTTTCACGCCTAAACCACTGGATGGATTTCGACAAAGGCAAGGAGATAGATGGCATCCTGGGGAAGGAAAAAACGTACTTTTATTCGACATACCACGCGGGCGAAGCCGCGGGAGGAAGCTAGTTATGTATATACGTACTACTGCTGTGATTTTTTTCACATGTCCAAAAACAACCATTTATCTGTCAGATGGGGGACACTCGTCTATCAAAAATTGACACTTTAAAGCTTAATATTGCGCAAATCCTAAATCGAAAAATGGTTTTCACAGTCATACTTTTGAACAGACTCTCCAGCGAGGTTTACTAAAGCATAAAATATATTGTCATAATTTACATTGGCATAACGTAATTCAGCATAATGATCATCACGCATAATATTATCCTTACATGTAAAACAAAGTCCTCCGCCGCGTTTGTCTGTCGTCCTGTACGCGATAAACTCAAAACTACTGGATAGAGTGATTCTCGAGTAACGTTTTAGTATATAATAACCAACATCTACGCGAGCGAAGTCGCCGGCATCAGCTAGTTGTTTCATTATATTCGTTCGTCCATTTCATGCGCTGGCAACGGGATGACGCTTGTATCAAACTATTAACTACAACTTGGCCAATACATATTATTGTTTTATTTTAGACGCTTTGACATTTTCAGGGGGTTTTTAAATTTTGAATTGTACTTTTGTAAGGAGTGTCAGCGCGGTCTCTGTTCCGCTGAGTCACCGTCGGTCGGCGTCGCCGCGTCGAGCCGGTCACGGACGCGCGCGGCCCGAGCTCAGAGTTAGACACGGACAGAGGCAAAGCTTCTAAAGAGCGTGCAAAATGTATACCTATTTTGGTAGGGTTGGCACAGTATGTACAGTCACGGACTTTAATTGATGAGCCACTTGGCACTATTCTTATTTTAGCTGTGTAATGCAAATCGGGGTTAGTCGGTCATACTCGTACATCCAGAGAAGAAGAAAATTATATTTAATATCTTTACCGGTTGGCTAACCTGAGAGCCAGAACTACAAACTTGACAGCAGAGTGACTACCCAAAGTCAACCAATTGCAGATCTAGCAACCGTAACCTAGCAACGATTGTTTTAGCGTAGCCATAGTAACGTTAGCGTATCGAGAAATTTGAATTATTCATTTCGACAAATTCGAAAATTACATATCTGACATCGACATTTCAACTATCACTGTCTTCGGTTAAGTTTTCAAAAATATCGAGTTACTGAGCTCTGATTCAAAGGTCAGTACCAAATAGATTAGATAAACATTGTATTTATTTACCATTGAGAACTTATTAGTCAACCTCTATGGATAAGACTATTTCCGATTACTAACAATTTGTCATGTTTTTTACGAGCATGCGATTTGAGTTCGTGTTTAACCTTTTCACCGCCACGGACTTCAATAGAAGTTCCGGATTTTCCTGCCACCAGCGCCACGACTTCATTAGAAGCTCTTCATTTTATCTATCTTATAAAAATAAATTTACTTTATTTACAAGCTTTGTTTCCTGTTATTATTTAATATGGCACTGTCTAACGCCCTGTTTTTTAGTTTTCCACACTAAAGAAGCCCTTAATTGTCTTAAAATCGGCAAAAACAAAAACTCGTAACATTTTTAATGTCCCCCGAACGCCAAAAGTCGGTCAGTGATGGGACGCAAAAGTTATCACAGTTTGATTTCGCCCGTGGAAATATATATAAATACTACTATCGAAATCAATTTGAGGTCAGTAAAATATGAACTTATAAACTACTTTATAACAAAGGGAAAATTTACCGATTTCGACCTTCAGATGGGTGCCGATCCGGAATTAAATAGTCCTAGTTATTGTTTACCAATCCTTGTCGATAATTATATTCCCATCTCTACAAAAAGTTAGTTGTAACTGCCCCGAGCGCCACGGACTACTATAGAAGTCGTTCTGTGACGTCATAAGCGTAAGAGTGTCAAGATCACTTTGGCATAGTGCAGAAAATAAACGGGAAAGCGCGCATGCATTCTTCTTTCCCGCTTTGCTTGTGATAAGATAAAATGAATAAAAAATTGGACTGATGAGTTACTAAAAATTGTGCAATGTGTGGAATCGGAGTCGGAAGTGGAGGATATTGACACTCAAGACGATGATTCTGATGTAAGTCTAACAAGATAATAATCATAGTCTTTCAATCGTTCTAGATAACCAGTTTACTTTAGCCCTTCAAATCCATTATCTTTGTTTCCATATCCTGCCAAGTCGTACGAGGGGCCGAAGCCAAATTGCAGAGGCCCGTACCTCTGCGATTTGGCTTCGGCCCCTCGTACGCCTTCCAAAGGTCCGGGACCACAGGGTCCCGAGAATTGTCAAGAGACGTAAAAAAAATAATAACGTTATTCAAAAAGTACGAATAAACACGGGATAGACGAAAATCAAAGAGAGAAAGATCATAGACATCCTTAATCAGAATTGAATATAACGTGCTCTGAGCGCCAAGGACTTGAAATGAAGTCAACAGAAGACGTAATGAAACAATTAGAGATGTACCACATTTCTTATAGCTCCAATTGAGTTATGCATTTTTCTCTTAAATTTTTATAATTATACTCGTTTTTCTTACTCACGATAATGTGAAATAAAAAAATTCATTTATCGGTTTATACAATTTATAGCTTGCTAGTATTATAGCTTGGCGCTTGGGAGGCATCGCGTTCTGTGTAAGTGGGCGGTGAAAAGGTTAATCGTGTAATCTCGTGAATGTATGAAACAGAAAATTGAAAAGTTTGAAAGTGGCTCATCAATTAAAGTCCGTGACTGTACGTATTCAATAACAAAAAATAATTATTCAGTCACTAATAGTTCAATAGGTTGGTACACAGTATAAATTAGTAACAGTATTATATCTTCATCGAAAAGGGCCGCAACGACGCGCTTCGAAATTTCAGTGTATGCCAGTACCCAACAGTATCAAGTGCGCGGCAGTTACATACGGACACGGAGGTTTATCTACAGAGTGGCCGAAGGTAATTATTTCAAGGTCACTGCCGAGACATACTTTTTTATACTGTGGTACTACCTAGGTACGTATTTCAAATCGTAAACACCGATCATCTGTCATTAATTGTTAAAAAAAAACTCGTAGTCGTTATCATTGCTCTTGAACGCACCGTTTACGCGATAGGTACCTATTAGAAGTTAGTTTTAACAATGTTCTGGCAGTTTGAGTATTTTATGCGGCCTACCCGAATGTCTTCTCTTTGGTTTTGTTGGTTGAGTCGTTGAGCTCCTTAAGTTCTGAGTAGAGCTCCATCATTATTTGTTTATTTATTTATTCTTCTGTATCTATAAAGGTAGGTTATGTACAGTCACGGATTTTAATTGATGAGCCAATTTAAAGCTTTTAAATTTAGCAGTTTCATACATTCACGAGCTTACACGATTAAACACGAACTCAAATCGCATGCTCGTAAACAAGATGACAAATTGCTAGTAACCGGAAATAGTCTTATCCATAGAGGTATAAATAAATACAATGTTTATCCAATCTATTTGATACTGACCTACTTTGAATCAGAGCTCATTAACTCGATAATTCTGAAAACCTATCTGAAGACAGTGACAGTTGAAATGTAGATGTGATTTTTGAATTTGTCGAAATGACTAATTAAACTTTCTCCGTACGCTACCGTTACTATGGCTACGCTATAACAATCGTCGCTAGGTTACAGTTGCTAGACCTGCAATTGGCTGACTTTCGTAGTCACTCTGCTGTCAAGTTTGTAGTTCTGGCTCTCAGGTTAGCCAACCGGTAAAGATATTCAATATAATTTTCTTCTTCTTTATTACGAAGAAATGACTTTCCGTGGATTTACGAGTATAACCGGCTAAGTCCGATTTGCATTACACGGCTAAAATACGAACAGTGCCACTTGGCTCATCAATTAAAGTCCGTGACTGTACAATAGCGCTTACAATTGGCATTCACAAGCTTCCACAAATTATTGACAAATACTTGCACTGACTGGACAGGTCCACTCAAATTTGTGGTCCTTTTCTTAAAAAAAGGACCATTTCAGACGCTAACCTACATGGTCCTCATATTGCCTGACCAAGATTATGTCTGGACTTTAAGAGCGACTGCGACCTCTGAGTTTGTTTCGGTCTTTCTTCTCAGAGTAGTCAGATAGGAAACGCCGACCTCATCGAGCTATTTTAAGGTCGGAGTATCCGAATAAACATCGTTTTCTATTGTTTTATTCGCAGTTAACACGAAATTAAATTTTGAAAAAAAAAAAAACATCTTATTTCAGACTTTGATCTAGATTTATTTCGGCTGTGCGATACACGATTACTTGCACTTTACTGCATCCAATTAAATCGCAAAGACAAGTCTAAATTACGATCTCATTATTATTTCATTTGAGTTATATTACGTTTGAAAAATAAAACTTATAAAGGTCGTAAAAATGTGATATACATCGGCCGACATAATGACAATTATGAGAATACCTGTACCGCTTATTCCAAAATCAAGTGTTTTCATGCGCTCGCACCGTGTGCTTTTTAGTCCCGAACGTCTTGGGGGTCGGACGTGTGCCAATGTTCGCGAACCCGCCAGCCCTACTAACTTGTTCCCGGTTGAGTTCTTGCCTTTACTACGTTATTTTTGTCGTCATATATCACAACGACTACACTATTTTTGCAGTAAATACATTGCTTCTCAACCACTACCTAAGTGTGTCGCTAAGTGACTGTACAAGCAATGTAAAAATCACAAAACGATACTTTATGCGGTTGCATCGCGTAGTACGGCCGCTGTAGTTTGAGACGAGTCAGCGATGAGATCGTGCAGATCTTCTCAGGCCATGGTACGGAGCGAGAGGGCATGGGAAGCCGTCACCTTCTTCTGCGAAGCAGTAATGCTCGCAAAGGAGGAGGCGGAACGCGTGAGGGAGAGGCAAAGTTTGCGCCTTCACGCCCCTAACCACCGCCGCTGAAGACGCCCTGGGCGTCGGGAATCCCAGGCGGATTCCCGGCCACCATAGGCGCGGGCTTGCGGACGGCGAGCAATGGGTAGCTCGCTGTCCGATAACGACCAGGCCCGGGTCGACGGCGCATCGGGTTCCACGCGCGCCTTAAAGAGATGTCAGCACAATTGGCGGGGTCCGCTAGGGCCGATGCCTTCCAGGGTTGCGGGAAAGTCCGAAAGGGATACCGGGACCTTGGCAACAGGCAACTGAAGGAACACGGGTGGGTTTAAGTCAGTAAGTCTGACACGTCCTACCGCTCCGCCCAGAGCGGGAGAAACCATTTGATGATATTGTGTAATTAATAGCCTCTTTTATGGATCAAACGACTTTTATTCAACAGAACTGACGGAATACATTTTATAATCAACTGACAGATTCCAAACAACATTTAATTTTCATAATAGGTATACAACCTCCATCACGCACCCTTAATCTATAGCATGATGCATGCGCAAGATTACATCAAGTACCTACCTAACATATTTCCTACATGTGCACGCACCCTTAAACTACTTAGTGTGCATACACTTTAAGTAACAGTACATTCACCTGGAGCTATCGTTCACTGATATACAATCTACCTTTATTACATACGTCTGTTCTTAACACAGCTCAATAACAAAAATACTAAACACAAACAAAATAAAATTATATATTACAAATCATAACATCTCAAAACAAAATCACATCAAAGACAATATTAGTAAAAATCATTAAATCACACATTACTCGCCCCCTTAATAGATAATTTTTCTAAAAGTTGCTTAAGTTTTGGGCCTGGTAGTGATTTCGTTAACATATCAACTACCATTTCTTGTGAAGGCATATATTTTACCTCAACCGCCTCATTGACTATAGCTTCGCGAACGTAATGAAACCTAATATCGATGTGTTTAGTTCTGTTATGGTTCATCTTATTTTTAGCTATTTTATGTGCCGACTGGTTGTCGTTGTAAATGACTACCGGTTTATCAGAAGACCTCTTTGTTAAACTTCTTAACAAATTTCTTAAATAAATAGCTTCTTTCGATGCTTGACTAAGGCCTATATATTCTGCCTCTGTGGAGGACAGCGCCACGCACCCTTGCTTACGACTTTCCCAAGATACTATATTATCTCCTAGTCTGAAAATTAAACCTGTACAGGATTTTCTATCATATGACCCACCCCAATCCGCGTCTACATACCCATTTATTTCTAGGTTACCCGTTTTCTTGAACGTTAGTCCAAAGTTCGATGTCCCCTTTAAATACCTAAGCACTCGTTTAGCACATTTGAAATGTAATTCATCGTAACTTGAATTAAATTGTGACAAAACACTAACAGCGTGCGCGATATCGGGCCTAGTACTTTGAGCTAAATAATTAAGACAACCTATGAGAATTTGATATGGCAACTTACAACCGGAATCTGAAGCTTTCTCCAATTTGAGACCTACTTCCATTGGGGTAATGACTGGTTTACAATCCGTCATATCAAAATCCTTCAAAACATTAAGAACGTATTGTTCTTGATCAAGATACTCGTAAATCGTATTTTTATCTCTCCTAAGTCTAATGCCTAACACATGTCTAGCAGGACCCAAATCCTTAACTTTAAACGTTTTAAGCAGGCCATTTTTTAATTTCTGCTTTTCGGTTTCGTTATTTTTGGAATAAAATATAAAAATGTCGTCAACGTAGATGACTGCTACTATTCGATTTCCATCGCTAAACACTTTTTGATAAAGATATGGTTCTATATTTGACTGTACGAAACCTAAATTGAGCATGTTCTGATCTAGCTCATGGAACCAAGCGTTTGACGCTTGTTTGAGTCCATCAACGATCTTTGCAATTTACATACCTTTGTCTCTTGACCTTCAACAATCGCCCCCTTAGGCTGAAGCATGTAGATGTCCTCTTTGAGCTTGCCATACAGGAAAGCAGTCGTAACATCCCATTGGTCGATGAGCCAATCATATTCTACAGCTAATGAGAACAGTATTCGCAAGGTTGAGCTTCTTACGACCCGAGAATACGTTTCATTGTAGTATATTCTACGTACCTGCGTAAATCCTTTAGCTACTAGTCTAGCCTTATATTTCGACACTTTACCGTCACTATCCCGCTTAATTTTGAAAACCCATTTGCAATGTATTGGCTTTTTGTCACGTGGTAAGTCTACCAGTGACCAAGTCTGATTCTCGTACAATGATTTTAGTTCATCATTCATAGCTTTTTGCCATAATTTAGAATCAGGCCTTGTCAATGCTTCTTCAACGGTTATTGGATCGCCATCAATTTGCGCAATAGCATTATATAATATAGGCTTGCGCTCACGAAGATTGTATCTTCGTTCTGGTTCTGCTATACTGCTCGTGGTAGCAATCGTTTCATCAGGCGCCGCAGCCGCCTCAGTGTCAATACACTCCGCTTCATGAAACTCTTCTTCATCTTGAATAATATTATTAGATGCACTACTTTCAGCCACAGGTTCTATTCGTTCCTCCTCTATATAAATAGGAACAACTGTGTTCTTCGTGATGTCGGTACCATCTCCAGGAAAAACATTTTCCAAGAATTTTACATTTCTTGAGAATGTTATCTGACCTGCTTTTGGGTTCATCAGTCGATAACATTTAGTAAATTCACTGTAGCCAATGAAAATCAATTCTTCCGTCTTCATATCAAGCTTCTGCCGTTTATGTTTAGGTTTCAATGCATATGCTTGACAACCGAAAATTTTCAAATGACTAAGTCCACTTTCTTATCTGACCAAAGTTCTTCAGGTACTTTATTCATGACAGCCTTTGTCGGGCTTCTATTCTTTAAGTATACCACTGTACATACCGCTTCGGCCCAATACTTTTTACTAAGTTTGGCCTCACAAAGCAACGTTCTTGCTTTCTCAATGATCGTTCTGTTCGCCCTCTCAGCCACACCATTTTGCTCAGGCGTATAAGGTACCGTCTTCTGATGTTTTATACCAGCTGACCTTAAAATTTTATCGAAGGCTTGGTTACAGAATTCTTTACCATTGTCAGATCTAAGGCACTTTATCGACTTTCCTGTTTGCTTCTCCACTTCCGCCTTATATTCTCGAAATTTATCGAGGGTTTGACTCTTATTTTTCAAAAAATAAACTTGCGTCTTACGCGTATAATCGTCGATAAACAACAACATATATCGAGATCCACTGAATGATGGTTCTTCCATTGGTCCGCATAAATCACTATGTATAATTTCCAAAAACTCTTTCGCTCGAGTACCTTGAGTTTTAATAGAGCTCTTACAAGTCTTTCCATTTATGCACGGAACACATGGTTCAATTTTATCACTTGAATTAAAGTTCAATCCAGTCACCATATTTTTCAATGAATTCATATATTTTTGTCCTAAATGTGCCAATCTTCTATGCCAAATATTTGACAAAACTTCATTGGACAAAGTCAAATTGACAACACAATTTTCTTTTTCAATTAACTCGAAAATTCCATCAACCTCTTTGCACGTTGCTACTATTTGGTCAGTTTTATTTTTAATAGAGCAACCTCTTTTGTCAAATTTTACAGCGAAATCCTTCTTTACAAGATCTCTTACTGAAATTAAATTCATGGAAAGTCCGGGAACATGATATACGTTTGTTAATAGGAGTTCAGTGGCATTTTTTACTTTCGGGATGGCATTCCCTCTTCCTATAACTTTCATTTCGTCCCCACTTGCAACTTTTATCCTTAAGTTATTCTGTTGCCTTTCGTAGTTCAGCAATTTTCCGGCATCGTTCGTCATGTGGTTCGAGCATCGACTGTCCAAGTACCATCGGTCCTTTTTCACCGTGTTCGTCATACTCAAGCATGGATTCGCTCTCTCATTGACTTTGCATTCAGATGCTTTATGCCCTTCTTTATGACACTTAAAGCACTTAAATATCTTCTTTTCCTTGCTAAACTTCTTTCTATTTTGAGCCGTTGTTACCATCGCTTGCTCTCCATTTTGAATATTTTCGCTCTGTCGGCTTGCTTCTTGCATCAACTTTGACTTTATCTGCTCCAGTTTAATTTCTTTTCCGCCGTTGTCTATCGCCATTACAAATGGGTTGTAATCTGACGATAAACCGCTTAATAATATCGAAATTATCCACTCATCAGAGATTTTAGCATCAATGTCTGCAAGTTGTTGTGACAAACAAATTATTTTAGAAATATATTTCTCCATGGTTTCGCAATTTTCTAGTCTACATTGCCATAACTCTCGTTGCAATCTGATTCGCCTGCCCCAGCCCTTGTCTTCGTAAGCCTCGCTGAGACTCACCCATACCTCACGTGCTGTCTTCGCACTATACACATGTGCGAAACAAGCAGGCTCTAGCAGTAGACATATCGTTGTTCGCGCCTTCCTATCAGTGTCTTTTAAATCTGCTGTTATCTCCGTGGCTTCAATGACTCTGAACCAGTTTTTTGATTCTAAATAATTTTTCACCACGAACTTCCAGTTAGCGAAGTCTTCAGCACCGTTCAATTTTCTAATTCCACAAATTGAACCTGAATGTTCTTCTGCCATGACGAGAATTGTACAGACGGCAGTTTTTTGGAGCCTAGGTCTGGGCCATAACCTATTGTGTAATTAATAGCCTCTTTTATGGATCAAACGACTTTTATTCAACAGAACTGACGGAATACATTTTATAATCAACTGACAGATTCCAAACAACATTTAATTTTCATAATAGGTATACAACCTCCATCAGATGATTTCCCACACTCAAAAAAAAAAAGGTGTAGACTATCGACAATAATGTCGATTGCCGTATGAATTTATATACATAATCAGCCTATAAAGTTCCCACTGCTGGGACACAGGCCTCCTCTCAGTGAGAGGGAGTGGTCCGCAATCCACCACGCGGGCCCAATGCGGGTTGGTAGATGTCACATGTCTTCAATTTTTTGGTTCTAGGACATGCCTGTTTCCTCACGATGTTTTCCTTCACCGTTTTTGAGAGCAGTGGTGATGAAATTATTTACACAAAGTAAAGCGCCTGACGGGGTTCGAACCTACGACGTACAACTCGTAAGTCGCGGCCGTTACCACTGGGCCACCACTGCTCTATGAATGAATCAATTTATATTACTATTAAAGTTTATTCTTCAATTCGTCAACCGTTATAGCCCGGTTGGAAGACCGATGTGAAATCATGTTTCTTACTGAGTTCCTCTTGTTTAAATCTTGTTCTGTGTTAAAAGTTTTTGATGTACTTAATTTACTTTTTTTAGCTACGTTTCTCTTATTTAGGTCTATAATATTATATTTAGGTATATTTCGCTTTTTATTTATTTAATTTTCAGGAATTCCCAAAATTTTTAATACTTACAGAAATAAATGGGAGAATCGATAACTTTCCGATTTAGTAAATCACTAGCGTATATGTAACAAATGGCTTTTGCACAGCACAACGATAGCGAGCGATGTTTTCGTGTGAGTGCGTGGTAAATTCACGCTGTGTTTGATGGGATAAGGTTTATAATAGATTATATAGTACATTTCTGATTTATGACCTGCGAGTGTGTTCGCGACTTCGTATCTATTGGTTTTACTGTACTGAATGTGTAGTTGTGGCTTAATAGCTACTCGAGTTCGTGAACTCATTAGCGGTGCGCCTGGCGCGCGCGTCTTCTGCGCGTCGTAATTTGTTACGTTGCGGGGGCTGGGGTATACCTCAGGAGCTTGGGAGAACCCCGCCTTAATATGACGTGTAAAAGTGATTCCGATATCCTACTTACAGAATAAACAATTTCGTTTCATTTTATTACGATCAATATCAAAACTTTGTTACACCCTCGGGTGTGCCCGGGTTGAGTGTTCTTTCGATGTTGAGGTATGAGATATCCATCTACCACATTATAAAAAACTTTTTTACAAAAAATTAAACCGACTAAAAAAGAACTGAAAAGCGAAAAATAAATAACTATAATTTCGGAAGTCGGTGTCTTCGCTTTTCAATTTTCGTTTTTTGCCACCGACTTCCGAAATTTAAGTTATTTATTTTTCGCTTTTCAGTTCTTTTTTCGTCGGTTTAATTTTTGTAAAAAAGTTTTTTATTTTTCGCTTTTGAGTTACCATCCACTCCAGGGTACTCCAGGGGGTTACTCCAGGTTAAAGACCTGGAGTTGATGATGAGTGGTTGTGTCATCAGAACTATGTATGTGAGCGAAATTTCAACAGAATCGGTTCACAGTTGAAAATTCAGTTGGTGAAAAATCAATCAACCCCATTTTTTCTACCTTTAGGATGGATTATAATTTCCAATTTTAAATGGGACCAACTTCGAGATATAATACCCTTCGCAATAAAAAAAGAATTTTTCAAATCGGACTACTCACTAAAAAGTTATGCGTGGTAATAAATAAAAAAAAAAAAATACGTGTCGACTTGAGAACCTCCTCCTTTTTTTTTCGTCGGTTAAAAAATAATACATTGTAATCAAGTTACTATTACTTACCTTGTAGGGTATTAGGCATAATTTCAAAAAACATACAAAAAAAAAACAACAGACCTCTAACAATTTTCGTTATTTGTCACCGACTTCCGAAATTATAGTAATTTTTCCCTTTTTTTGTTTATTGGAAGTCGTTGTTTTTTTATGTAATTTTTTTTAATTCCATTTGTTTACACACATGTTTACATACAGTCTCAGACCAACAAAAAAAGAAAGACGGAGCACTCCATACATCAAACGTGTAGCCACAAAACTATGCTCCTGCAAGTAAACACACAGGCTCACGCACACACCTACACAAAAACTATGCTGATCGCTCCTAGTACGTCACGAGTCGTCGTCTAGTAAACTTCAATAAAAAAAAATAGAATTATGCCTTCTTGTGTAGTGAAAACTTTTAAAAACAATAGCAAATCACATAAAAAGTCTCCCGTAATCACTTTTCACATGGAAGTACTTCAAATAACATCGTTTCTTAATTTAGTTAACTATGAATTTTAGGTTACTTTGAACAAAAACCCGAATGAATGAACGAACGAAAACAGTGACATTTAAAGTGCGAGGATTGCCATAATATGATTTGAAATTTACCCGTTCGATATTTTTTAGTTCGAGTAATTATATGCCTGTTTCTTTTATGTATTTAATCATTTAGATTTCCAAGTTATATTGAAAATAAAAGTAAATGGATAGTAGCTATAAGAAATAGTCGGAATGATCCAGAATGGCTGCCATCGAAAACCAGCGTGGTTTGTTCCGATCATTTTAATAATAATGACCTTTATTCAACTAATCGTGGACTTCGCCGTGTGATCAAAAGCGGATATAAAATTTGAAAAACAAAAATGAGATTTTATCAAAACAGTAATTAAACACGAGACTGTATTTTTTATTTTATTTTAGTTAGTTTCTCAGCTTAGTCTAGCTAATTTAAATACTACTGTACCAAATTTTATTTTTTAGATGTTATTACCATCGTCCTACGTAATTGCTAAAAACTCAGTTTCACAAAGTTCTGGCTGTACGTTTGTTCAAGTATGTCCTAATTCTTCATTTATCTTCCTAAGGTTTTAATCAAAAGCTGCCATTACTCGTGTAATTTGTTTTGTATGAGTTACCAGACTTGCCTCATGTATCCATTGACGATAGGGCTGTAAGTATGTAAATGCACTTTGTACTTAATTGTTATTTTATTTTGCGATGTAAAAAAAAATGGTTTTGTTTCGGAATCCTTCCTAACAATTGAGGTACAATACCATACTCAACAATATCTTACTCGTACAATATTATCCTACCCAAAATATTATTCCCCAAATTATAGGGAAAAACTTTAACAAAATGACAACCCTTTTTACACATAGATAAAAAGGTGGCTTCACTTTTGATGTACGTAATGCTCCGTCTTTCTTATTTTGTTGGTCTGAGCCAAAGAGAATTAAACCACTTGAGAGCTGATAGACCGATTTCGTCTAGGCACACGACTCACTACTGCGGGCCGGGGGACGAAGAAATTACAGCGATTGTGATTGGCCGATGCAACAATGTTAGGACGAAAGTACCAAACATAGTGATGCATAAGTCAGTTTTGCAACAATAATATCGATATCGATAAAATCGACGTCTACAATCCTAATTGAACAATAAATTATTTAAATTTGAATTTCACTTAAGAACACGGCGACGGATGAATTCTCCATACAAACTTAATACCTAAATCATTTGCAATTTGAGCATATTTCCACCATAGTGTGTTGTTATTCGGATTGAGACAGTATTTATCTAGGTTCCTACATATTTTTTTTTTCCAAAAAACCTAACTATAATGAAGTTGTAGCGAATTGACTTTCCCACATTTTTACAGCGTAAATGACATGTTTTCATGTTGTTTTTTCTGTATTATAAACAACAATACTTGTGATATTGTCTCAGCAGAAACATAGTCTATATTATCAAGTTAGAAATTATCGAAAAAAAAATGGAAAGACATTAAGTTTTCATTCATCATTTTTGGTATTACGGAACACATCCAAATTTATCATAAATTTTCAATAGCCAGTAGTGCTATCGCGTCAAGGAAATGTCATGTCAATGAAAATATGTGCGTGGTCGTACAGTTCACGGTAGCTGTGTGTATCGCTCCGACAGGCACACTAGCGCAACATTTGTAGCACTTGATTCGTAGTTGCGATCGAAGCTCCGCCGGCCCCTTAAAAGAATTTATTGTTCTATCCGACAGGGATTGACATTGCTATTACTTATTTTTAATCTGCTGTGAAATGCCTTAAACAAACAATGCTATATTTATTTGGAAACCAATTTTCCCTGTGAACTGCATTAATCCACTTTTCTTTCAATTACGGAACATTTTAAAATCTAAAATGTAAACATTAAGTACTTAATGTTACTTTTTTACCATTAGGAAACATCGTAATTTTTATCGACTTAGACTTTATTTTGAAGTTGTCACAACACTCTACAGTATAAGTGCACATAGAAAGGGACAGACTTATTGCAATACCCTAGTGAGAGAAAGGGACTTTTCAAAAAGACATCAACGCGTTGTACATTTTTGTGACATTTTACGTAAACAACCAGTTTAGCTTGAGCCCTGCAATTATTCTTAATAAAATATTTATTTTACTTACCGATGAAAAGTAATGCAATCTTTTTATAGCTGGATGTTCTAGAGAATTTCCCACACCATTTAATTGAACAGGAACTCATAATTGTTTTAATTTATGCAGAAATGTTTTAAAATGTATCAAAATACCGGCGTGTGCAGAGATCCAATAACTGGTCAAAACTAAAATGGCCACTCGTGTTTCCATCTAGTATCAGTGCTATTCATCATATGTGTCGTGAGCCTGAGTCGCCCGCATGAGCAGTCAAGAGGATAGTCATTGGTCTGAGCATACAGTAAACAACGATTTAAACTTTGTCATATTAAAAAAGTACAAAACACTTAAATCACTATTATGTTTTAATCATTTCTAAACGTGAACCGTAAACACGAAAACACGACACGCGACGCGTATCCTGACTCCTGAGCGATTCTACTGATCAAGCCGGTATGAACTGGTTTCTCTTCGTAAGCTACGAAGCCGCCAGGTAGTACGCACATAGGCGCCTTATGCTTGTAGTAGTGTACCTAATTGTAGCGCACTTGATGAAGCTTACTCTCTGTACCGTTTCTTTACTCATGCATGTGGCCCGAGGTTCGCTGTCTACCTAACTTAATAAGTATCAATATTATCGACCGAACTGCACCTGCCACTACACAGTGCTGAAGACATTATTCTAACCAAAATACCTACATAATTAAATACTAAATCACTTAATACCCCAATCAATCAAGAGTCGTTCCTTAATTTTAAAGCAGTCATTAAATTAATTGACAAGACATTGGAACGGCATCAGTCAAAATATTTCAATTTGAGAACATTTCATTTGTTGGCAAAATGTTTAGATTCTCGCAAATTGGCAGTGATATCATCATTATCATCATCGTCCACAAGTGGACATAGGAATACTGCCGAAAAAATTGCAATTGCTAGCAGTCTCCCCGCAGACAGCGAGCATCAACACTTTAGGGTTATGATGTGTTGAAATCACTTACCAGTATTCGAATGTTCAACAGTTCCAGTGAATTCAGGAGCAGCTCACTAAGACTTGAAGCAAACGAATAACACAATAGCTTGTTTTCGCTAGATGCAGCGCTTGACCGATGTTCGTCTAGGGGTCTTTCATTCTTTAATGATTTTGTGTAACTTATCTTAAAAACCGTAGGCAAGCATAAAAAGGAAACAAAACAATAGTGATAAATAAAATCGCAAACAATACAGAACAAGGAAATGCTTAGGTTATCGTAAGAGTAAGGAGGCACAAGCTATCGCAGAGGAGGCAGGTCAGCGCAAATCAGCACCCACCACAGATATAGATAGACCTAGATAACGCAAGAACACCCACTTCACTTAAGCATAAAATGCTTAACGTAGGCACTGTCGCGCTCTGCAGACCGGTTAAGTAGAAAGTACCCCTAGTTAAGCTCAAAACACAAACAAGGCGGGTGCGAAGCGGGAGCGAGTCGGGCGCGGGAGTATGGCGGGTATATTAAATTGTAATTCAAGGAATTATATGGATGTCAACACACAGAACGCGTGCGCGGGTCGGGCGCGGAGCGAGAGCGGTTGTGCTATTCTGTAAAAATATCACCGTAAAAATTTGCCCTCGACATGTGGAAATATTTATAAAACCGTTCTTCGTCCGTTTCTAATTCTCTGTAAAGTCGATGATATTCTCCATATTGATGTCTTTTTTTATTAAAGTCATAAACCCACAAACTTTTCCTTTCTCGTGCTCTTCTTTTTAAAATTAGTAAAAATAGTAATTCTTCGTCCGTGTCTGAATCACCCGACATTTTTACACTGCAACCGCTGCCGCCTGTCAAGGCACGATCGCGCCCGACCCGCTGCCGCCCCGTGCCCGCGCTCTGTGTGAACACGATGAACAGCGCGGCTCACGCGATGAAAACGACCCGACTCGCTCTCGCCCCGCACCCGCCTAGTGTGTGTTTTGAGCTATACCTACGAGATGCCATTCCAAAAAAATAAAACTGTCGCGCTGAGTATGCATCGGTGCGCCGCGCTAGTTCAAAAATGCCTAATTGTAAAAACTGCACAAATGTGAGCACAAAAAAATGTTAAAGTTTCCTTCCATCGGTGAGTTATGATTAATATTATGCGTAATTCAAATTAAAATCAATAATTTTTCATCTAATACCCACAGTAATACCAAATTTGAGAAAAACAGGTCATCGAATGCATGCTGTATATTAGTAATACATTGCGGCTTTTACTTGGAGCAGTTGATGTGACGTTCTGTTTAACAAATGATGAATAATAAAACAAGTGATACTTTCGTATAACGCTTCGGTTTCGGAGTACAGGCGCTTTTATCATTTTTCTGTCAATTTTAGCGATTAGTGCTGTACATCCTACACAACACAAATCGATTCTCGAAAATCGATATCGGATATAGAGGAATTATTTTGTATTTTATATTATGTAGACAATTTTAATAAATAATCTTAATTTTTCCTGATTTTTTAGTTTTCCACATGATCTCAATTTAAAATAACAATGGATTGAGGCGACGGGCAATAAAGATTGGTTCCCAACAACAAAGTATAGCACTATTTGTTCGATACATTTTGAGGAAGAAAGCTTTGTAGAAGGGAAACAGCATCGAACGTTGACAAAAGCAGCATGTCCGACTATTGATGTACTGAAGATCACAAGAATGAAATTAAATCGATTTAGTTTTCCCATCACTAAATAGTGCTCTTGTAAAGTCATAGTAAGTAGTCAAAAAATGGCACGCTTGGTTTTTATAGAGACCGTGATACTTGCGTTACCTAGGTCTATCTATATTCTGTGGCGCCCACTGCGCCCAGCCACAATCGCGACATACTGTAGGTGCGCTGAGCAGAAACACTACGTTTGCTGTTTTTCTAATCAAAACTCGTGCTCATTAAGCCGTGATCTAGATCACACTAACGCGGCACTATTTGCATGGTTGAATTCAATTCTCGTCGCCGTCGTTTCACAGATACTTTAAGAAATCCTAAAGAATACAGTATTTTCCGATTCTAGTATTCCGGCCGTCGTGACAACGCAATGCAGTTTTCAATTGTATATAATTTCGCAGTCGGTAATAATGCTCTATTAGCAATAACACTAAATTTTTCCAAGCTCCGCAGGTATTCAAATCTTATCCCACCCCCCGAAACGAATAGCGATACGTAACAAATTACGAAACGCGGGAGACACGCGCGCCTATCTAGTGATGTGCCGCTACCATTTTACCATTACCAGTAATTTTACCATACTGGAATATTCCCAGTAAATTTCTATTGTTACCGGTAATATTCCCTTAAGCTGGTAATATTGTTTCATAATGTCTTGTTGATTTATTTGAGTAATATTTGTTTAAAATGCGCACGTGCAGCTGTTGATAGCTCGCTTTTCGCACAGCTTAAAAAAAAACTAAAAAATCTTAAAATTTTATAACTTTTCATTCTAAAAGCTCTGAAAAGAAGCATATCATAGTTTTCAGTTATGATTTACAACAGCACCTTTTTGAATAATCACAGACACAGCTAAACATAATAAAAAAAAAAAAAAAAAAAAAAAAATTAAAAAAAAATTATATTTCATTAAAAAAAAAAATATTTAAATTGTTAGATGACAAACCTAATAACAATAAGATATAATATTTTTTAAGGAAATGTATTTTTATTTTTTTTATTGTTTGGCTGTGACTGTGATTATTCAAAAAGGTGCTGTTGTAAATCATAACTGAAAACTATGATAAACCTGTTATAGAGCAAGAATGTAAAGGCATGCCCTTTGGAGTTAAGGTTTCAGCATATAAACCCCCTGGCAGTTATAAAAGCGGTAGGACTTTAGCATCCATCGATTTAAGGGTTGAGAGTTGGCGGGGGGGGGGGGGGGGGGAGGGGGGTGTAAACCCCCCCCTGTGAAGGAAAAGTTGCGGAGCCCCCCCCTTTTTGAGATATGTTTTTATTTTATTGACGTCGATTTAAAGTTCGAAAGAGGTAGGGGGTGACGAATAAAAGAAGGGGGAAGTAGCAGCGCCCCTCCCCCCCCCTTCAATACGAGTTAAGGGATTTTCAAGACAAATAAAAATAACAACCTAATCTTGCCATGTCGGATCCACCCCAAAATGAGTTTCAAAGGAAGTACTGCACTTTATGGCGTAGTCGACGGAGCCCCGCTTCGCGGGGCTCCATCCTACTTACGGGTGGTTTAAAAAAAAAATAACCATGAAGGGGATGGCGGGGTCTTTCAGACCCCGCCATCCCCTTCTAACCTTACCTGTCCGAGTCGGGGTGCCCCGAGTCCCGAGCTCGCTTCGCTCGCTCTTGCATCATATATTCTCATTGTCTAGTTTATATGGCATAGTCGACGGAGCCCCGCTTCGCGGGGCTCCATCCTACTTACGGGTGGTTTAAAAAAAAAATAACCATGAAGGGGATGGCGGGGTCTTTCAGACCCCGCCATCCCCTTCTAACCTTACCTGTCCGAGTCTGGGTGCCCCAAGTCCCGAGCTCGCTTCGCTCGCTCTTGCATTATAATAAGTTCTCATTGCCTTTTTAATAAATTGAGATATGTCGGGACTTAGGGCACCCCGACTCGGACAGGTTAGGTTCGAAGGGGATGGCGGGGTCTGTTCACTCGCTTCGCTCGCTCACTAGACCCCGCCATCCCCTTCGAACCTAACCTGTCCGAGCCGGGGTACCCCAAGTACAACAGCAAGAAAAACAAAGAACAGCCTTCTAACCTAAATCCCCACAAATTGGCAACACTGGACAATGAAAACACACGCTTGGTTGGTTTCACATATCGGGAATAGTCGGTATTTTCTTATATGTTTTAATTTATTAGCACTAATTTAAATCTGTGAAATATATATCCTATTATGAAATATGAATAAAAAGTATCTAAATCACTAAATATACGTATTTATGTCATACTTAATATGAAGTAAAACATTTTAATGCGTTGCCCTTAAGTAAAACGAAACGTTCAAGGCGAGACAAAATGTCAAAAGTGTCAAAATATTGCAAAATTTTTACGATTTTGTTTTATTTTTTTCTCGTAAACCATTGATCTCCGCAACTTAAAACTTTACATGGAGGTTTCTAATAATAAGAACTTTCTGTCAAAAAAATATGGACTTCCAACTCGACGGATGCTAAAGTAAAGCTTAGCCATAAAAGCTTTTAAAGATCTTAAAATTAAACCAACAGAAGATCTATGGGGAATGTCTGTAAAAGTCTGTAGATCTATCATCGAAACCATTGCGCCCTATCTAGCTTTCATATTTAACACCAGTGTAGACCAAGGAGTCTCCGGATCTCATGAAACACAGCAAAGTAGTTCCTTTGTTCAAATCCGGTGATAGTAAGGAACCTAACAATTATAGGCCTGTGTCAATTCTGCCAGGTCTCAGTAAGGTATTTGAAAAGTTGAAGCTGAAGAAAATGTTACGTCACTTCAATAAAAATTCCATCTTTCATGCATGAACAACAGTACGGTTTCACCAAAGGGCGTTGTACCACTGACGCCGGTGTCACCCTAATAAAGAACATTTTTAACGCCTGGGAAGAAGCACGGGATGCCATTGGAATCTTTTGCGACCTCTCGAAGGCGTTCGATTGCGTCGACCATGAGACACTTCTGCTGAAACTAGAGCACTACGGGGTTAGGAACTTAGGAATACAGCTCTTGATTTACTGAGATCATATCTGAAAGATAGAAAAGTTATAGTTCAAGTAAACGGCATAAACTCATTAGGGTCTGAAATGGCAATGGGCTTTCCTCAAGGCTCGATAATCGATACCTCTGGGCTCAAAGGGCGTATAGCACATTATTTTCCTTGTGCTATACGCCCTTTGAGCCCAGAGGTATCGATTATTACGTCCATTCCTCTTTTTAGTTTATATTAATGATTTATCCCAATTACTTCTAAATCAACCGAAGATGTTGTCATTTGCAGATGACACATCATTGATTTTTTAAATAAATCGACGGTCACAAAATCATGACGACGTGAATTATTCTTCAGGTTCAAGATTGGTTTACGGTAAATAATTTGGTACTCAATGAAAAAAAAACCAAATACATTCGATTTACATTACCGAATGTTAGAAGTAGCGAATGTGACATCATATTGAATGGAGAAAAACTGGAGTTTATTAATCAAACAGTTTTCCTGGGAATCACGCTAGACGAGAAATTACAGTGGGGACCTCATATAAAATCTCTTGCAGGGCGGCTAAGCTCGGTCGCTTATGCTGTTAGAAAGATAAGACAGTTAACAGATGTAGAAACCGCGCGTTTGGTCTATTTCAGTTACTTCCACAGCATTATGTCGTATGGCATTTTACTGTGGCGTCGGGCTGCTGACATTAAATCCATCTTTATTTTGCAAAAGAGAGCTGTCAGAGTCATTTATAATCTATGTCTCCGCGAATCTCTCAGGGAACTATTTAAAAGGATTAATATTATGAAGGTACCCATGCCAGTTCATTTATGAGAATATTATGTATGTAAGAAAAAAATTAAATCTTTTTAAGAAAATAAGTGATGGACATAATTTTAATACTAGAAATAAATATAAAATAGATCAACCATTTGTCAGATTAGCTAAAGTACAAACATCTTTTATGGGGTACTACGTTAAATGCTATATCAAAATACCTTGTGATATATTGCAATGAAATGAAAGAAAATTTTAAACTCATATAAAAAGTACACTTTGTAACACAAATGCTATGCAATGCTTATTACAAATTAGAGGATTATATCCAAGATAAGAATGCTTGGAAACATGCTGCTCCATAGGACAATTTAGAGTCTGGAAAAAATCAAACTGGTTGCTAATTTAGTTGCATATATTATTATTTGTATGTCATAGATTTTTACGCTCTGTGATTGCTTAAACTCACGCATTGAGTTATTAGGATTCCTTGTAACAATGTTAGGAATATTGTAATATCGTATACTTTTACTATGTTTGTAAATATGTGAGCTCCATGTACCTATCACATAACTAATTTATTTGTCATTAATCCATTTATAATTCTTTTTACCTTTTGTGGTACAGTTATCTTATTGTAGGTGCATCGTCTTCACATATAATGATATAAATCATGTATACAAAATATTGTAAAACATTTTTAAAGAGACCCATGTCTTGCCCTTTCTTCTCCATACGAAAACTACCTTTTGGAATGGTCAACTAGAATCAATTCTATTTCTTTGTTTTTCATTGACTTTCAAAAGTGCCTCATAAGTGCCTATTTGAAAGAAATTATTTGACTTTGACTTTGATAGAAACTTGTTAAGAAATTTACTAAGTAACTTGGTATAAGCAATCAGAAAATACCCAGAAAGTTACTGTATAGTAAGTGTAAGTGACTCAGTAAGTTTCAAGAAACTTAATCGGTAAGTTAATAGGAACATTGGGAAAATGGGATAACAAAAAAAAAAAAATTGGTTTCATTTAAACTAGAAGTGGCAGAAGTCTTATCGGAATACTGATAATAGCAAAAAAATAATTAAGAAAGACAATATTTTCCCCTATGTTACCCTAAATTACCATTTGTGTAGAATGTTACTGGTAGAGCTAATGGGAAAATACTCGACTGGGGAAATACTAACACATTCAATACAGTAAAACCAATAGATACGAAGTCGCAAACACACTCGCAATTCATAAATCAGAACGTACTACACAATCAATAATAAACCTTATCCCATCAAAAACAGCGTGCATTTACCATATGCCGTACCACTTACTCACACTTAAACATCTTAAACATCGCTCGCTATCGACGTGCTGTACAAAACCCATTTATTTTACATATACGCTAGTGATGGACTAAATCGGAAAGTTATCGATTCTCCCATTTTATATTATATTAAAAGTTTTGGGAATTCCTGAAAATAAAAAACGATATACACATAATAATATACAAATAAACAAAACGTAGTTAAAAAAATATATCTTAAGACATCAAAAAATTTTAACAAATGAGAAAATCAATATGTCACTAACTTCGCAAAAATAGTTGTAAATCAACCGTTTTAAACCAAAACTCGTGGTATAAGAACCGTTTTAAATTTGTTTAAAACAGTTTAAAACCATGACCACGTGGGCCGTACATTGATAACGCATTACATTAAAAATTAAGTTAGAAAGGCTAATTGAAATCTGTCTCCATTTTTATTAATCTACTAGCTGTGCCCCGCGGTCTACCCGTGTGCCCGCCCATCCTCTCCTCTCTAGAAAAGGCAAGGTCGCGGCGCGGCGGCGGCGCGGGGCCGGCGTCGAACGGTTCGCGTATTGCAATGTATTTTACTGCTGCATAAATACCCTTGATGTTAAAACGATTTATTTGAATAAGAATTAATATTGTGTTGATAAAACTCCTTCGCAAATAATGCATTAATTTCGAACAAATTTGATTACCATAAAAAAAGGTTATAGTGAGTCAATTTAAAGAGGAACAATTCCATCATACATGACATTTGCGTTTCTTAAACCGATTACGCAGCGCACGCAATGGAAGCTCTCAAATAGGAATATTTTTTCCCGTTTTTGCAACATTTTTATTTATGCTCCGCTCCTATTGGTCGTAGCGTGATATTATATAGCCTACACCTTCCTCGATAAATGGACTATCCAGCACAAATAAATATTTTTTTTAATAATTTTTCAATTCCAACCTGTCGTTCCCGAGCTTAGCGCGTTCAAACAAACAAACTCTTCAGCTTTATAATATTAGTATAATTAACTACCGTTTTAGGATAAGACAGACTGAAAAAAAAACTTGATATGCGTATTTATTAACCAATACATTTAAAAATAAGATATGATAATTATCAATTTAAAAAAAAACTGATTAGGTTTTTACTTAGCTACTGCATATTTTAGAATGCATTTTTTTGCAAATATGCATATAAAATTGTGTAGATAAATCAAGATTATTTCTAAAAAATATCACGGAGTAGATGTGGTCCAGATCACTTCGCGTGAAGCTACAGTGCATTCTATTTAAAAAATCATTTTAAACCATTATTAAAACGCTAAGTGTCGTTTTAAACGTTTTAAACCAAAAAGACGGTTTAAAACCAAATGGTTTAAAACGTTTAAAATACGTTTTGCATCTCCCAAGCAGCGCCCTGTACAATAAGCGATGCAAACACATAAATAAAGTATCGTTTTGTGATTTTTACATTGCTTGTCCAGTCACTAAGCGCGAAACACTTAGGTAGAAGTTAAGAAGCAATGTATTTACTGCAAAAATAGTACAGTCGCCAATAAACTATAAATACAATAAATATACAATAAATTTACTGTAAAAATAGTGCAGTCAATATTTGAAATGAAAAATAACGTAGTAAGGGCAAGAACTCAACCGGTGGGAGTGGCGGGTTCGCAAAAATTGGTACACTTTCGACCTCCAGGACGTTCCGCTTGGGACTAAAGGACGCGTGGCGAGCGCATGAAAAGATGAAAACACTTGTTTTTAAATTAGTGGCATAAATATTTTAATATTTCACATTACGTCGACCCATAGATATAGACAAATATCACATTTTTTACGACCTTTATTATGGTATAAGTTTTATTATTCAAAGCCTAATAAAACTCAAATAAAAAATAAATAGACAGTAATTTAGACTTGTCTTTGCGTTTTAATTAGATGAAGTAAAGTACAAGTTTAGTAATTGTGTATCGCATAGCGGGAATCTAAAGATCGAAGTATGAATTATGTAACATGTTTTTTTCAAAATTTAAATCCGTGTTATCTTCGAATAAAACACAATAGAAAACGATGTTTTTTCGGGTAACCTCGCCTTAAGTATTATTGTTTGGGAAAACATTGCGCTCGCAAAGCTTAGGTAAAAGCAAACGGCAAAAAAAAAATTGTTAATTCGCCGAAAATGTAAACAATTAGTAAGTTACGACTAGGTAGGAATTGCTTGATTATACACATCTAATTCATCATTCTTTTGCCCTTATCCCAAACATTAATAGTCACCCGCTTTCTAGCCATATAATCTTTCACAGCATCCATCATTTATTTAGTCTTCCCCTACTTTTATAGCCTACATTTTCTTCATTCGTCTGCACCACGTATATATATATATATCACGTTCCAGTACAATGACGACTGGTTTCCATACAACTTTTAAGGCAGATTATAAAAATAAATGACTATCTATATTTTCATATTAACTCAAGAATTAATTAATGACTTAATTTTTCAATTTTTTTTTTACTTTTTTGGCAAATACCGTTCAAATTGTGTATGTAGTAGGTATTAAGGTATTCGGTTAAAATGAATAGGTAATTGTATGTAGGTACTTGGGCACAAGTAGGATACTTACTCGTTGCCCCTGTGGTCTTTCAGTAGGTAGATGGTGTGCTTGGGGTTGTTGCGCAGCTTGTCGGCCGAAGTGATGACCTTGTTGAGGCCTTGAGAAGATGCCGACTCCTCGCCCAGCAGATCGATGAGTTTTGCGATCTGCTCCTGCACAGACCTATCACCAACAACAATGTTACGTTAGTTATGTATTCTTACTTTTATTTACCTAATAAAACAACTGAAGCTCATGTCACATCAAGGAGCATACGATTATGACAATGGTGCCTTCTCTTGTCACAAATGCCTCAAAAATCACAAAAATTTAGTTTATTTCTGTCAAACAACGATTTCCCATTCTGAAATAGAAGAAAGTCACACAACTTACGAGGTGCATTCAATAAGTACCTAGCCTCATCGCCAGAGGGCGCTGTAGTTTCAAAAGAGTTTTACCACAGTGTAGCACATTCTTTTTTAATTCTTTTTTCAAATTTTCATTCCAATCCCTTAATTTGTTTTAATTTGACAACTTATGGAAGCGAACGTGTCGATCGGTTTTACAAAAATGGAAAAAGAGCAATATCGTTCGGTGATTCGATTCCTATTTTTGGAAGGGAAAACGCGCATCGAAATCAAAGAGCGCTTGGATGCTGTGTACGGTGACTCTTCTCCATCGATGGCCACCGTCAAGAATTGGTTCAACGAGTTTGCACGTAGCCGTACGTCGGTTTTTGATGAACCACGTCCAGGTGCACCGAAAACAGCTGCTACGGAGGAAAACATTAAAAAAATCCATGATCTCGTATTGGCAGATCGCCGATTGAAGGTTCGGGAGCTAGCTGAGACTGTAGGCATTTCAGAAGGAACAGTGCATCATATTCTTCACGAGGAACTCGGCATGAGAAAGCTGTCGGCGCGATGGGTGCCGCGTTTACTCACACCAGAAAACAAGGGCAACCGTGAGACCACATCGGAGACGTGTTTGGCGCTGTTTAAGCGGAATCCAGCGGAGTTTTTGCGTCGTTTTGTGACTGTCGATGAAACCTGGATCCACTGGTACACACCAGAGACCAAGGAGCAATCAAAACATCCAGACCGGGGAACGTGCTCCAAAGAAGGCGAAAACTGTAAAATCGGCCGGAAAAGTTATGGCCACCGTTTTCTCTTTTCACCGTTCTCTCTGATTCACAAGGTGTGATCTACATCGATTACCTCGAGAAGGGTAAAACAATTACAGGGCTTTACTATGCCGATTTATTGGGTCGATTCGACGCCGAATTAAAGAAAAAACGACCCCATCTGGCGAAGAAAAAAGTGCTGTTTCACCACGACATCGCACCGGTTCACACGTCTGCAGTTGCCATGGCCAAATTGGTCGAATTACGCTACGAATTGCTGCCCCATCCACCGTATTCTCCAGATTTGGCCCCTTGTGACTTCTTTCTGTTTCCTAATCTGAAAAAATCACTCGCCGGGAATAGATATGGATCGAATGAGGAGGTCATCGCCGCCACGGAGGCCTATTTTGCAGAGTTTGACAAAAACTATTTTTCGGACGGATTAAAAAAGTTGGAGCATCGCTGGGCTAAGTGTATCGAACTAAAAGGAGACTATGTTGAAAAATAAATTCCCACTTTTCCAAAATTTTCGTTTACTTTTTGTAGGCTAAGTATTTATTGAATGACCCTCGTAACTATAGTTTGACAGCACTAAGATGGCACCGAGTTATTAATTTAGTGAAAATGGCAATTTTGTTATTCGCGGTAGGGCAAACAAGTACCACGTGAAGTCGCGATTGTCAAGTTCGATTTTAGTTGTGTCAATTTTTATTTTTTATTTATTGAATTTTTTTATGCGGAATTGCTTTATGATTCTCATTATCATATCCAAAAGTAAGGAATTTTAGTGATAGTTTAGATAGCTTAGTTCCGTGTACAAGAAAATCGACACCAATGTCTATCAGTCGTTCGTCAAACTCCATACCTACATAAATGTTGTGATTAACAGTTGTTTAGCTTAAACAACTAATAAACACGGTTTTGTGGTAGTAATGTAAATGTTTGACCCAAGAATATTAATTAACTCTTGCAGATATATTCGCTAGGATGCAAATGTCAGCCATGTACCGCAGTGCATTAAAGTGCCGAATGCAACTGTCAGCAGACTACCACGACCTAGCCGAGTTACCTAATCATTTATGTATTGTTTTACAGAGGAAAGACCAAAGTATCCGCTTCAGCGGGCCGGGCAGCCTACTCGCAGCTCCAAACGTTACATTCTAGCCCACAAACGACAAGACTTTGGCAAAAACCGATTATGTTACAACTTGCAAGTACTTTGCTCAACACAAGCCAGGGCCTCTGTATGACAACACAAGTGGTGCAGTTGATGACCACTGACCACACTTCACTGTGTTTGCCAACATCCACCAAACAGCGTTGAGTCGTCAAGTCAACACATTGAGTAACAATACGTAGATGAGTGTGCAGTGTGTTTGTTTTGTTTCGGATTAAGGCGCTCACAAAATGCAATCGGTAAAAGTAGGCTCGACTTAAACAAAAAAATTGCCAAATCTATGTATGTAGTTTGTAGTAGCGAAAAAATATATGTTAATCTTGAACATATTTCTCATAACTTGGTTGTTACTACTTACTAGTGATGTGTCCTTACCAGTAACTTACTCCAGTCGAGTATTTTCCCAGTAACGTTACCAGTAATATTCTACAAAAATGGTAATTTAGGGTAACATAGGGAAAAATATTATATTTCTTAATTTTTTTTTGCGATTATGTGTACTACGATAAGACTTCTACCACTTCTAGTTTAAATGCAACCAATTTTTTTACTTTAAATACTATTTTCCCAATATACCTAGTAACTTACTGAGTAATGTCCCATACAGTAACTTTCTGGGTATTTTCTCATTCTTCCTATCAAGTTTGTTAGTAAAGGAGGATGGGCAAAAATGTATGGGACGCGTTCCCACCGACCAATAGTAACCAGACATATGTCGTTGAAAAGCTCTTTTTATGCCTATCATTAGTTACATTGGCGGTCAGTCTCAAATCGATGAGGGAAAAAAGTTACAGCTGAAAGAAAAACCTATGTTATTGTGGCAAAACAATCGTTTATTCGAGTTAAACATCGTAAAACAGAGTAAAGCGGAATGAGCTGGACTCCTTCAACAAGTACTGGTCCTTAGCAGCTTTAAACAGAGAGAAGTGGAAAGATAAAGAAAGTAAGAAAAATATTTTATTTGGGACAGGCACAGGATATAAACGCAAAAACAAACGTTTAAACTAACAAAATCATGAAAACAAGTTAAAAAAAAGTAATTAATACCTAACAAAAGAGGGAAGAAGTCAAGGGCGGCCTTTACCCTGCAGTGGGTTCCTATTGGGTTTGATTTCTGCACTAAGTCCTCTTCAGGTGGACCACTGTGCGTGGGTCATGGCGGCCGTCACCGTTGTCGGGGCAACCAGCTCACCTCCCTCTAAAAGTTGATTAAGTCTCCTGGTTCGTTTAGAACATCTGTAAAAGATCTGGGTGACCCGAGGGTTTCTGTTCTGATCTGGGTGACGCCTGTGCATTGAAAGAGCACATGCGCAACGGTTTCTTCAGCGTCCATGCAAGCCCTGCACAGAGGACTGTCCGTTATGCCTATTGCGTGCAAGTATTTGTTTAGCGAGCAGTGTTCCGTGATGTTCCCCGTCACCAGGCGCAGGCCGTTCCTGTCCAGGTGTAATAAACGCTTGGTTAGGTTAGGTTCCCTGGACTGCCTACACCCCGGTGTCGAGGTCCACCAGTTTTCCGCTTGTGTGTGGGTGAACTCCTATAGCTAGCTGCGGAATTGGTTGAAGGGGATGAATAAGATAGGTTCGGGTCCACAGACTGACGCGCTGGATGCTCTCCTAGCTAGTCCATCAACTGCGTTACCTAGTGATCCACTGTATCCTTTTATCCATTGCAGTGTCACACTGTTGCGGCTAGATACCGTTACACGTTCTAGTGCATTGTGGCATTCCAGTGTTAGTTTCGAGGTAAAATATTTTTTTCTTGAGAATTGGAGATCAGCCTGCGGAGAGGCGCTGTCGGAGAGTATACGTACGAGTATATGAGTGTTCGTAAACCTCCTGACTTCTATGACACTCCACTTGGTAACCGGTGTTGAACATTCCCAGCAGCCTGGGATATATTTATGTCAAGGTCGTGTGAGAAAACTCCAACTCCGGCTACCGGATTCGGTCTTTGATCCGTCGGTGTATATCTCTTATCTCTTTCGGGATTGAGTAGTAACATTGTTCTTCTGTGAGTATTATGCTGGAGTGCTTTTGAAAGTAGTGTAGTTTCGGGGCTTTGTCGCAGGGTAATGCCGTCACTGGTTGTCGTTTGATCGCATCTTCCTTTACGCGTGTATGCTTGCTGATGTTTAGCCAGTAAGTAATCTTGGGATAAAACCCCCAGTTTCTGCCAAGCAGTCGCTTGCACTGTCACAGGAATATGCTGACTTTTGTGATGTATTTAGTTGGTATGTTTTAACCAATTCAGTTGTTTGTCCAAAAACATGCCCAGGTGTATGGTATAGGTGGTTTCAGTTTAAGGTTTTCAAGGAATCGTGGTAGTTGTAGTGTCGCCAATTTCCTCTTTTTTGTGAAGAATAATCAGTTCGGTTTTTGTAGGCGACATCACAGGGTTTTCTTAAGAGAAGGCAACGCAGTCAGGCGTAACGCGACACCGCGGTAGAATTATTTCCGTGAAGTTTTCATAGGAATTGTTTGACCAGATTAGCGTCGCGCCGGTCTGCGGGAGCCTTTATGCTTGCATTATCAGTTATTCTAATCATGAAGATTCGTTTGTTTTGTTATTCTTAAAGTAAAACGTAAAATACTGGTAACGGTAAAATGGTAACGGCACATCACTAGTAGTGATGTGCCGTTACCGATTGTGCTTATTCCAGTCGAGTATTTTCGAGTGTTTTTAACAGTGACTGAGCTAAGCCGCGGATAGACGGACATGGCAAAACTATAAGGGCTCCTTGTTGACACAGGGCTAAGGGGGATGTGCTATCGTAAGCAAGCTTACGTTTTTTGTTATTTGTGTTAGGTTGTATGTTGATATAAAAACATTTTCCAAAAAAATAAAAACAGCTGACTTCCAAAAAAAACACTCAGTTTTTATTTTTCACTTTTTTGTGGTGGTACCTACCCCACTCAAATTAGAATACCATTACCTGCTATGTAAATAACAGTGACGGAATCAAATAAGATATCATCTACGAGTACATAGACTAAGTGGGAAAAATACGTAATTATTGAAGCTATACAAAAAATTACGCAAGCAAAGTTAATAAAATTTATATGGGAACACAGGGGAAGCACCAGCGTTCAAATAAAAAAAGAATCTTCAAAATCGGTTCACTCAGTCGAAAGTTCTGAGGTAACAAACATTTAAAAAAAAAACAGGCGAATTGATAACCTCCTCCTTTTTTGAAGTCGGTTAAAAATATGATTCGCGACCGTACCAAATATGGCTTTATAGAATTATAATCTTTAGAATCAGCAGTAGAATTGGCCTCAAATTAAATGTCATGATTTCATACAAAATAGTCATTCAATAGGGTAATATGAACCAGGGATGTTGCGGATATTCGCATCCACATCCGCAATAGCGCAGCGTCCGCATCCGCATCCGTATTATTCAACCCGGAGCTCTTGCGGCTGCCGAAAAACCGACTTACAAAAAACACTTAAAAGGGAAAAATAACTTTTTCGGAAGTCGGTGGCAAAAAACGAAAATACAGAACCAAAGACACCAACTTCCGAAATTAAAGTAATTTTTGACTTTTAAGTTTGGAACTTGTTTGTTTTATTTTACTGGCTCATTGGGTTATTTTAAAAAACCGGCCAAGTGCGAGTCGGACTCGCGCACGAAGGGTTTTGTACCATCCTTACTTCCTTATCCTTACTAATGTTATAAATGTAGCTCTGTCTGTCGCGCTTTCACACCAAAACTGCTGAAACGATTTAAGGGGCCGGCGGAGCTTCGATCGCAACTATGAATCGAGTGCTACAAATGTTGCGCTAGTGTGCCTATCGGAGCGATACGCACAGCTACCGTGAACTGTACGACCACGCACACATTTTCATTGACATGACATTTGCTTGACGCGATAGCACTACTAGCTATTGAAAATTTATGATAAATAAACTTAATGTTTTTCCATTTTTTTTCTCTAATTTGTAACTTGATAATATAGGCTATGTTTCTACTGAAACAATATCACAAGTTTTGTTTTTTATTATACAGAAAAAACAATATGAAAATATGTCATTTACGCTGTAAAAATGTGCGAAATTCAATTCGCTGCAACTACATTCTAGTTTGGTTTTATTTAAAAAAAAAAAGGTGTTGGTACCTAAATAAATACTGTCTCAATCCGAATAACAACACACTATGGTGGAAATATGCTCAAATTGCAAATGATTTAGGTATTACGTTTCTATGGAGAATTCATCCGTCGCACGGTGGATCGAAAATTGGCTGTAGAAGACATAGGATCTCGATGTCTTAAATGTTATTTTTTTTGCTGGAAATGACTTCTGCCGATCATTACTGTTCTATAAAATGTCATATGAAGTAATTGTGTGCACAAATGGAAGAGTTATAATTTTTATAAGAAAAAATGTATGGAGCTGACATTAAAAATGAGGATATCTCTGGAATCGCTAGGATGGCCATTATATCCTTGCACACTGTTATAGTACTATTTATTTGTGAATTTTTAACATACTTTTATAGTACTATTTATTGGCGATTTTTTGAAAATGTTTATGATATGTACATTTTAATGCTTAAATATGGCTATACCAAGTGTAATTTACAATATTTTTTATGCTTAGACCAAAACATTCTAAGAAATCACAAAGTCGTATTACCTTCTTTGTGATTTTCATTTGAAATGACATGGTAATTATGAATTACGTAATACGTAATCTTGTCTAATGCCTCAAGTCCACATTAGCTAATGATTAATAAAACTTAATACCTATATACCTAGTTAAAAGGATACGTAACAAAATAATTTGGGGTACTCGCTAATTTAGCAATTAGTGCAGGATTAACTTAATGAAAGTAATTAGATAAATGTGATACCATCATTAGTCAATAACAATAAATAGTCAAACATTGGATTCACAACTTCAGTTCATTTAGAGCATTTCTAATACTAACATCTATCCTACCGTGTCTTTTTACTCAGTGATCGTGAATAATGGAAAGCATTATTACAAATTTGGATTTGTTTGTTATTCTGAGCAATCAGGATGCTTCGTCTTTCGATCATGAAATATTGTTCAACACACTTGTTATTCGACTGGGCTCTAGCCTTTCAGATGAAGACAGTGTTACCGTGAAAGAATTTTGTCGAAGATTTACACGGGCAGTTCAAAAGAGATGGTTACGATCCCACAGGAAAAGTGAAGTTTTTAGACGTGATTACAGTAATTGGCTTGAGGCAAATATTGACTGGCCAAACTGCGTGCAAACCAATTTGCTCATTCAAGAATCAACAAGTGAAAATATTTCTACTGAACCTGTACCTGAACCTGAACCATCAACTTCAACAATGAAATCAACTTCAACGATGACAAAAAGATCTCGAAAGCCGTTTGATGATCTAAGTAACAAGCAGAAGAAGAGACGATCTGATGAACATATAGGCGATGACCCTAATGAAGTAGCTTATTCAGCTGCAGCACTTTTGAAAGGAGATGGTCGTGAGGATATTGCATCTGTTATTGAACATATGCTCCAAAATCCAGAAGCAGCAGCAAAAATCAAGGAAATGTTGAACAAACCAGCTCCTTCAACAATATTTTCACCAGAAAAAGCACTGGGTTTGCTACTTTCATTAAAACTATCGAAATGGCAATATATCACATTAAGGGAAACGACTATTCGAGAAGGTTCAAAGGAGATATATCCGTCTTACTATAAAGTGCAAAAAGCTAAGCTACAGTGCTACCCTCCGAAGACATTTGTGACTGTAACGAATTCATCTGCTAAGATTGCACTACAAGCGTTACTAGATTTAACAGTGAACAGAATTTTTGAAACTATTCGTAGTCCTGATGCGATACAAGATAAACAATTAATATTAATATCAAAGTGGGGATTTGACGGTGCATCTAACCAAAGTAGATGCGAGTATAAGCAAAATATAGAGAGTGGTCAAGATGATTCCAGCATATTTATGACCTCTTTGGCTCCATTAAAGTTGACAGCTGACGGTGATACCGTATGGGTGAATCCAAAACCCTGCTCACCTAGGTATTGCCATCCAGTCCAGTTTAGTTTTGTGAAAGAAACCAAAGACGTTGTCATAAATGAAAAAACTGCAATGGATAACGAAATTGAAGCTCTCGTTCCCTCAAAATGTCAAGGACATGAAATTAGTCACAAATTAATGATGACGATGATTGACGGCAAAATTTGTACATATCTGTCTGAAGCTAAGTCAAATGCGGCCTGCTACCTGTGTTTGGCTAAGCCTACAGAAATGAATAAGTTAGATGTCATTGCGTCAAAAACCATTTCTTCTGGTGTGTATGACTTAGGATTATCATCACTTCATGCCCGCATTAATGTGATGGAATGTCTTCTACACATAGCGTATCGTCTCGACTTCAAAAAGTGGTCTGCAAGAGGAGAAGGTCATCAAGAGTTATTGCATTCACGAAAAAAACTCATTCAAGATCGATTCAAAGATGATCTCAACCTTTTGATTGACATCGTTAAGCAAGGATCAGGCACAACTAACGACGGGAACACAGCAAGGCGGTTTTTTTAATTTCCTGATAAAACTGCAGCGATCACTGGATTAGATGAAGACCTAATACGCAGATTTGCTGTGATTCTGCAAGCTATCACATCTGGAGAGATTGTAGACGTGCCGAAATTTAAAGAATACGCTAGAACAACCGCTGAAAATTACGTGGAACTGTACAATTGGTACTACATGTCATCAACCGTCCACAAATTGTTGATTCACGGAGGGGACATAATTGCAGAAAATGCTATTGTACTAATTGGAAGTCTTTCGGAAGAAGCTTCAGAGGCCCGAAACAAAGACTTTAGGAGGTTCAGAGAACACCATTCGAGGAAAAAGAGTCGATAAGCATCAAACGAGGATATCCTCAATATGCTTATCGTCTCTTCTGATCCTCTAATTTCTTCCACAAGACCAAAATTAAATGCCCACAAGAGGCAGACATACTTTAAGGAAACAGTAGAACTACTGAAACTTTAGGATCAGGAAGCTCCGACAGAGTTCTTAGAAGTTATATCTATTGTAGAGCCTGATTCTGAAGTGGATTCTGATGGTGACGAAGTATAAAATAAGTTAACTTTTATTGTTTATGTTAGGTTAGGTTAAATTTTTTATTTTATTTTTATAATTTGCTTTTATTTTTAATCATACAATAGTTTACCATTTATTGTTATTGACTAATGATCACGTTTATCTAATTACCCTCATTATGGTACGTATCCTTTTAACAGGTATATAGGTATTAAGTTTTATTAATCATTAGCTAATGTGGACTTGAGGCATTAGACAAAATTACATATTATGTAATTCATAATTACCATGTCATTTCAAATAAGTAGGTAATACGACTTAGTGATTTCTTAGAATGTTTTGGTCTAAGCATAAAAAATATTGTAAGTTACACTTGGTATAGCCATATTTAAGCATTAAAATGTACATATCATAAACATTTTTAATTTTTTAATTTTGACGATTAAAAAAAAAAAAATCCCCAGTAAATAGTACTATAAAAGTATGTCAAAAATTCACAAATAAATAGTACTATAACAGTGTGCAAGGATATAATGGCCATCTTAGCGATTCCAGAGATATCCTCATTTTTCATGTCAGCTCCATACATTTTTTTCTTATAAAAATTATAACTCTTCCATTTGTGCACACAATTACTTCATATGACATTTTATAGAACAGTAATGATCGGCAGAAGTCATTTCCAGCAAAAAAAATTACATTAAGACATCGAGATCCTATGTCTTCTACAGCCGATTTTCGATACACCGTGCGTCGCCGCGTTCTTAAATGAAATTTGGTACATAGATAGTCTAGAGTTCTAGAGCCTGAGAAAGGACATAGGCTACTTTTTATCGACATACCACACGGGTGAAGCCGCGGGCGGAAGCTAGTTATCTATAAAAACGGCAAAAAGATCACGTTTATTGTATGGGAGCCCCTTAAATATTTATTTTATTCTGTTTTTTAGTATTTGTTATAGCGGCAATAGAAATACATCAATTGTGAAAATTTCAACTGTTTAATTATCACGGTTTATGAGATACAGTCTGGTAACATACAGACAGGCAGTGGAGTAATAGGGTAAGAGGATTAATAGGGTCCCATTTTACCCTTTGGGTATGGAACCCTAAAAACCAATTGTTAAAAATACCATGAAAAATTATGAAGCAAAATAATATAATAATATTATGTACCTAGATGTTTTAGTTCACAAACATGAGTTGGTCTCTTTGTGTGTGTAGGATGGTGGATGCACACTGTCTCAGTGTGTGTGATGGTGGCTCAGCTGATTGTTCCCAAGCTTGCGCTCATACCTACATATAAACAATGAGTGCATCAGATGCACAATATAGAACAACCCGCCTACCTGAGATAAAACTTTATGCTAGAAAGCAAATACCTTGGTAACATCTTCACTTTCTGGATTTCATAATGAGTTACTTGTTACAGTTGTGAAGTGTGAACAAACTATTTGGACAACAGGTTTCAACATGATGATGACAATGATAGGCACATACAGAAATTTAAGGAAGTATGTGTGAGCGAGAGCACTGAAGATCAGCTTCATAATTATATGCTTTAGGTAGACAGTTGTACTATGAAGTATGTGTGAGCGAGAGCACTGAAGATCAGCTTCATATATGCTTTAGGTAGACAGTTGTACCATGAAATATGTGTGAGCTAGAGCACTGAAGATCAGCTTCATAATATGCTTTAAGTAGACAGTTGTACTGTGAAATCTGAGTTCAACTGTCACTAACGAGACACAATAGAATTTGCAAAAGTCCAATCAACAGCTAAGCAGCTGTCAATAACTGATGAGTCATGTTTAATTGAGAGAGCCTATTCTATTCTACACAATTATGAATCCTCTTAGACAAAGAATTAATTCTTCAAGGACATTCTAATTAACTACAATGGTTTTTGGTACGCAGATGTACCACGCGGTAGACAAATTATTGTTTTGAGACATCAAAGGGTTACTTTGTTTTAATTTATAAACAACAGAAGTTCCTAACAGTTTTTTGTTTTCTTTAAAATAGAGTTTAGCTAAACAGTAATATTCCCATTTCCCAATGATCAAGCATTAAAAAGATATATTTGTCATGTTCATTTAAAAAATAAATGTAATTATTGTTTCGCCTGGCCCCGTAGTACCTCCACAAGGAGGTGCAATAGTACATCATTGAAGGGCATTGCTGGTGCAATCAATACCGCGGCCCCGCCCGGCTTGAGCTCGTCTGCGACGGCGCACTGCGCCCGGCCCGCCTTGCGCCTCGCCAATGCAATTTATTAAGTACCTGTGATCTATGTATGTTCTTAAGATGCATCTCGCGGCTCGCGCGCCTGCGCTCTCTGACGCCAGGTGCTCGAGGCCGCTCTATGCGTACATAAATGGACACAGACCTTGACAAGGCGTGTCGCAGTATTGATCACCATATTCGCACTTACCTTTGTTTATACAGACATGTTCAGCTGATTATGGTGATGTTAATCTGTATAAAAGTAACTACTGGGTTATTCTTACCTGGTGGTGCGTACATCGCCAGAGAAATTTTTCGGCAGCATCGTAGCCGTTATCTTCGTCACCCGTTCGTCGAATATGTCATTGACAGGCATGGACCACTCCATGGTAAACGAATAAATAATTTCACAAAACGAAATATAGACCTCTAAATCACTGATTATAAAGTGGCCTACTTGAAAAGCGTTTAGATCGTTATCACGTACACGGAAATTTAACGATCATCAACAAACGCGATGTTCTACTCGGGACTGAATTCACTAAATTTGATGGCTTGAGCTTGACTGGATCACAGAATACATTTTTATACACAGTGACAGTGACTGACTTGCTTGAAAGCACAGCACAGAACATAAAATAAATACCCACAGACACCACCTGTATTGCCATGCGCGAATTATAGCGGCAGCTGGCGCCAGCTCATTAGGACCAAGCTTTTTGGATGAAAAAAAAAGTCACGGCTAGAATATTTATAGAAAATTGGTTTTAGTTCATTCGATTTTGAATGTCGTAGTCTCCGTGTAGTTTAGTAAAATACTTGTGAACTAGATGGCGCTACTTGTATCAGACTAACTCCTGTATTTTACAATAAAAAGCAATAGAGACGTTTTAAAACAGATTTATTCGAATGTGAACTAATTATCCTAAAATAATAACTTTGGCCCATGAAACAGTCAACTTTTCAGTAAATTCTGGTCACAACCCGTTTAATTCTATGTGAATCTACAGTCCCTTGCCCGCCATTTTTTAACAAGCCCACTACCATAGAGAACACAATATTAGTCGAGTAATTAAATCGATAACAATTTCACTTTTGATACTACTATTCAATTTTGAAACGTTAACATGTAACATTATCTATTTATACTAATACTAGCTGTGCCCCGCGGTTTCACCCGCGTAGCTCTCGATCCCGTGGGAATATAGGGATAAAACGTATCCCATGTCCTATTCCAAGACATTGTCTACCCGTGTGCCCATCCTCTCCACTCTAGAGTAGGAAACGTCGCGGCGCACGGTGGGCTGAAAATCAGCTTTCATAGACTTAGGGATTTCAATTTTCAAGTGCTTGTTTTTATGCTGGATATCGCTTCTATTAGTCATTACTATGTACAAAAATGACACCCGAGTTAATTCTGCCCAAAAACGAAGGAAATATATTTTTTTTACGAAAAATTTGTATGAAGCTCGTACTTATAAAAAATCGAATTATCTCCTAAACGGCATGTTTAACCGTAATATCCTTGGAGGTGGTCATAGTGCTAATTATTTATGATTTTTTGGTTGCCGATTTGACGAACGGTTCGGGTATTGCATTTCTAAACTCGTGATATTTGTTTTAGCATGTTCGTATAGTTATGTGTATTTGTTTGTTCTTATATTTATAATATATATATTTCGGTATTTAGGCTTATATACAGGGTTACTGGTAACTCGACGTATTCCTTGCAGGACGTCATAGTAGGGTTAAAATGCAACAAATTAAGCCACCAAATGTTCTACCGAAATTCAGTAGTTTTTGAATTAGTTAAGAGTTTTAGTTTTTTTATGAAAAATCCCAGATTAAATCATTTGAAACCAATTTAAAAATGATTTACGGCGCGACTGTACTGAAATTTAAGTTATTATCATAGTTGACACCGTAGCAGACCTTTGTTAATAATTAAAAGTTCAATAATGCCTAAAACTTTGGCAAATATCACTAACCAAACATTTAATTTTTTGTAATTTTTGCTATTACTTCATAAAAAATGTAGTCTAGTGCAAAAAAAAAAAACTGGATTTCGGTAGAACATTTGGTGGCTTAATTTGTTGCATTTTAACCCTACTATGACGTCCTGCAAGGAATACGTCGAGTTACCAGTAACCCTGTATATATATATATATATTTATATTTAGTAGGTTAACGTATTGAAATAATATTTATTCCACAGTTTTCGCTATTGCACCTACCACTGTTTGTCTCTGCATCACCCAAAGGTTGACTGGTAGAAAATGCCTATGGCATTAAGTCCGCCTCTGTATATTTGTGTGCTTAATACAAGTATTAAATAAATAATAAATAAATAACTTCGAAATTAAATGTCCGATTTTAATGAATTAAAAAGTATTTTACTGCTACATAAATACCCTTGATGTTAAAATTATTTATTTGAATAAGAATTAATATTATGTTGATAAAACTCCTTCGCAAATAATGCATTAATTTCGAACAAATTTGATTAACATACAAAAAGGTTATAGTGAGTCAATCTTAAAAGATAGACATAATATGCTGTCGCAAACTTTTTTTTAGAACTTTTAAAGAGGAACAATTCCATCATACCTACATGATATTTGCGTAACTTAAACTGTTTACGCAGCGCACGCAACGGAAGCTCTCAAAAAGAAAGACTTTTTCCCGTTATTGCAACATTTTTCAAAGTCAAAGTCTAATAATTTATTTCAAATAGGCACATAAAAGGCACTTTTGAACGTCAATGAAAAACAAAGAAATAGAATTGATTCTAGTTGCCCATTCCAAAAGGTAGCTTTCGTATGGAGAAGAATGGGCAAGAAACTTCACCGTTACTCTTTTCAAAAATGTTTTACAATATTTTGTATACATGAATTATATAATTATATGTGAAGACGATGCACCTACAATAAGATTACTGTCCCACATTGTTCCCACACGTTTCATTTATGCTCCGCTCCTATTGGCCGTAGCGTAATGTTATAGCCTATAATAACCTTCCTCGATAAATGGACTATCCAACACTAAAATAATTTTTCAATTCGAACCAGTAGTTCCTGAGATTAGAGCGTTCAAACAAACAAACTCTTTAGCTTTATAATACTAGTATAGATAAACTATTAGTGTGCCTTTCATCCAAATCTTATTAGTGAGATAATACTTACGATTTTACTATCTTGAATTCATGCAAGCCTAGTATTTTTGTTAGGTTTTGATTGTAGTTTTAAGAAATCAATATAATATTTAATTATTTAAAAAACTTAAGTATGCTGACAGTACTTTTAACTCGAGTATAAAAATGCAATAGGTACGCGAACCGTTCGACGCCGGCGCCGCGCCGCCTCGACTTTCCCTACTCTAGAGAGGAGAGGATGGGCACACAGGTAGAGAATAGGACACGTGTTTTATCCCTATATTCCCACAGGATCGAGACCTACGCGGGTGAAACCGCGGGGCACAGTATCCATGTCAACGGAGCCATTTCGGGGGGGGGGGTTTGGGGGTTCAAACCCCCTCCGAAATGTGAGAACCAGAATCTCAATCCAGAGATCAACCCACCTAGAGTACTTCCGTACAATACAGATAATTGTTATCTATTTCGCATCTAGGTGTACTTTAGACCGAATCTACAAAAGCAGTAAGAGTACGCTTAGTAAATACTGTATTTTTATCGACTCTGAATTTTGTATTGAATGAAATCCAGCAACTTCAGCACTCTCTGAGAGAGTCTTACCTATCCTAGGCGAGGTGCTGAAATTTTCTAGCTCGCTTCGCTCGCTCTTGCCTCCCTACATTCTCTTCGTTCCCAAATTTTCTGTATTACTCAATAAAAGATGGAAGATGGAAACGCCACTCCTCGCGTAAGGGCGATGTAAGCCACACCCATCAAACTATATTTATTTTCAAGGTAGGGCCTTATAATAACCTCCTGGACGTACTTTAGCGACCACAATGGCCGTGATCACCAATATGTTTTCCAAACGCATTGTTTGAGTACTTAGGTATTTCATTGCATCTAGCTACTTAGCTCATTGTTCAACACGAGGTAGGTAGGTATTTAACAGGTAAAGGAATGTATAGGGGTGAAAATGGAAACGATTGATTTTATCTAAATTAGATAAGTAATAAAACGCGTCTTGATCACGTGACACCATTTAATGCAACTATCAGATTACAACATAAGGAAAACGTGACAGGTATAAAATCGAAACATCAAAGGTATCATGTAAAGAAATAGAACAGTGAGTGCGACTGAAACTGAAGCGCTCGTGAGGACTACCCACGTGATAGCTACAAGGTGCGGCTCCTCTTCAGGGTAACCGGGATCATCGGCTGCTCAACACATGAAAGGGTTTTTAAAAGTGCCAACATGTACGTAGCATCATGAGGATATGTGAAGTGGACGTAGAAGTTCTAAGCGAACGCTTCAGTCGCGGTCTAGCTCTCGCACAAACAGTCGGGATATTAAATGATATTTACAATCAAACACTATTTAGGTACATATACGATCCTCAAGCTTAAAAGTAGGTAAATTATTATACTACTCAGTAATAGGCTTCCTTACAAGTACATTATTATAATATTCAGTAAGACGGAACAGTAATCAAGAAAGCCCTCCTTGATTACTGTTCTGTCTGTCGACTTGATCATTCTAACTTGAGAAAGGAGGATCTGCAATGATGATAGCATGCGAAATTCAAATTATCAATTTGCAGATCAGTGTCAGATTGTATCTTGATCAAAATATGATTCGCGACCGTAACAAATATTTATTTTCACCTTACAAGTTCGGAAGGATTCTGTTTATCATTCGAAATATGAGTGCAAAAGTGCATTTTATCCGCTAGCGTGGGAAGAGTTTTTAAAATTCGAACCTTTCTATTCAATCATGATAATCATTTTCTTTTCACCTCAGTATCTCAAACATGCAGGTTTCGCTGTCTACAGACTGAGAGCAAAATTCGATTTTGCTTCGAGCGTGAGACAAAGTAATTTTTTGTTTTTCTAATTTCCTTGGTCATCTGGTGTATCTCCTCGCAAAATGAGAAAGATTTTAATTTCACTTAGTTCTATCACTTTTATTTCGATACGCAAAAAGCGAGAGATAGAAACAAATTGATTCGAAGTTCGATTTTAAATTCCGTAAATAGTATGCCCAAAAAAGAAGCAAACAATAAAACATTCGGATGCACATAAAACCGTAAAATTGCAAATCTGTTATGGTTTATCTGTTAAGGCTTTAAATGTAATAATTTAACTTTAATGTTTTGATATTGTTTGTTTTACAAATATGCATACCTACCTATTTAATAAACGTTACAATCCTACAATTTTGTAAAAAAATGTCACATATTATGTTTTACTACATGTGCTGTTTGATAAACCTTACAAATATGTAAGAAAGTAACAAGAAAGTAACTTACAATTATTACAATTTGTAAATGCTGTTTAATAAATATTTACATATGTAGAAAACGCCTGTAGATATCGGTGACAATATTCTATTTATATATGTGTAGTTGTAAGTTACAATTTACTTAAAATATAAGTTTTTGGTGCAGATGCTTAAAGTTTTGACACACCGTGAGACCACCTGTCAGAATTTTACTACAATTTACAAAATATGTAGGTACACTTGTAATTACAATTACGTGTTCAATAAAGTAGCTTTCTCTACAACTATGTAAACGTACACTTACAAGTGAAAATGTTTATTAAACAGAAATACATAAAATTGTAGGTACAATTTTACAATTTTGTAAATTTCCCACCTTGACAAAATTGTAACTTTTAATTTTTATTAATTAGAAACTTGTAAAATTGTAGCCTGTAGTTTACAATTACAATTTACAAATTGTAGCCTGTAGTTTACAATTACAATTTACAAATTGTAGACTGTAGTTTACAATTACAATTTACAAATTGTAAGTTTTATTAAATAGGGTCCTGGTATTTACCATGTTGTATTTTTTGCCTTTAGGTAATAACAGGGGTTTAAATATGAAATTGCCGTTTTAAAGTACTGGCCACTTTGAATTAAAATTAAACCTGCATCATGATGTGAGATTCTAGAGTGAAACTTTTTTCACAAGATTCGTTTTCTTACTTTCAATTGTTTTTGCATTCAGCTTTTAAAGAAAAGATACGTTGAAAATGATACAGAGTAATTTATGAATACGAGTTCCTACGTGGAACTAACGCAGCGGAAACACTCACAAGGAACTAGCGCCATGGTTTGATGTTAGCATACCCACATAATATTGACCCATTTGCATCAATTCGGTGTGATAAAAAAGCTTGAAAAATAGGTGCCCCATGATTTGACTGATCTACAGAGAGAAGCGCGCGTTGAAGCTTGCCTTGCCTACCTACTTGTTGAACCTGTACAGAAATGATGAAAAGTAGACCAGCTATTCTACCTGGTTGTGATAATCATCTTTAGGGTATAATCTATATGTTTCTCTTGGTACAATAATAGTACATTGTGATGCGAGTGTGCTCTATTGGATATTACAGTCGAGGCGGTATTATTTGCGCGAGCCAGAGGCGAGCGCGATAAGGTAGCCGAGAGTGTAATAATCAATGCACACGCGTTTCATACGACGTTTTTCAACACACTTGCGAGGAAAAAAACAGATTTGTTGCAAGAACTTATGCTACAATTACGTAACTATAGATATGATAGATTTATAAAGTTTAACTGATCTTTGTTGCCAGGTACTGACTATCCGGAGTTTCTTTTAAAAACTTCTATGTCGGTTGGTGACAATACTTTAAATTTTGTATTGTATGATAATAATTAACCACACAACGAAAACGATAATAAATATTCATGGAAAATGGCGCACTGGTTTTGTCTTTTCATAGGTGTAAATAAGGGCACTGGCAAAACCGTTAGACAGCCTATACCAAAAAATATGATTTGAATAAGAAAAAAAAATTACTGTAACTAAACGTACCAAGGTGGAGTCCAATCTATGTATTATTATTTACGCTCTTCTCCCCTACGTGAAATCGACATTTTTTAATAATGATTTTAACCACACAACAAAAAAGTTAACAAATATTTATGGATAATGGCGGCTGGTTTTGTTTTTTCCGCTAGTGATGAGCGGGTGGGTGTAAATAAAGGCACTGGTACCCCTGAACAGCCTATATAAAAATATAATAATGTTAATAATAGATAATACGCAAATGGGGTAAAGGTAATGAACAATATAGACTGAAATAGCCACAGACGATATAAACCCATATTTAACAGTACAGAATGACAGAGATTAATTCCGCGCGAACGCGATGGCACACAGGCAGGCCAGCGCGGTTCGTCGGGGCGGGTCAAGTGGCCTGCGCGTGTGCCAACCGCGGTCTTACCGGAAAAGAGCGCAAGTCTCTGCTCGGGTGTAAATAGAGAATGCTCATTTATTAGTATGACAGTTCGTACTAATTCAATGTATAGTATCCCTCTGACGTAGAGTTATGATTAAAAAAAATCCCATGGGCATACATGGGATTTTTTTAACTTATGGTTCTTTTTTTTAAATATAAACTTGCTTTTGTGCGTTTGTCTTTGGTAAAAAGCTTCACTAAAAACAATTTTTATTGGATACAAATTCCATGCTGCCATGATAGTACTTACTAATTCCATACTGCCATGTCATTACTCCGACTAGTAAATAGTAATCTGTGGCGCACATTACCGCACTAGTGCGGTAATATAAAGTAAAAAGCACGCTTTCATAATACACTGCATTATGAACCTAAAAGCGGTTCAATAAGAGCCACTTTACGAGCAAGTGTGTTGAAAAATTATTTATTTATTCTATTTAGTGAATTCTTTACGATAATCGCAAGCGAACAACTCAACGACTGACTCCAGGTCAAACTCTACAACTTTTTTCTTCTCAAACTCAAAGCATTTATTTCAAATAAATCAATTACAGGCACTTTTGAATTGTCATGGGGTCGGTCAGTCAGAAAGATGAAGCTAGTTGCCCATTCCAAAGCGTAGGTTCCTATGGAGAAGAACGGGCAAGAAACTTCACAGACACTGTTTTGAATCAGAATATTGTTACAATATATTGGTTACATCATTCATGTTGAAATTATACATGTGAGTACAATGTCCGTCTGTAAAAAGATAAAAAGAAACAAAACAATTCAAAAATTAAAATAAATTAAAATAAGCCGTGGCAGCTAATAATACAAAATGCCTTCACACACAGTTTGTTGAGTCCAGGTCCCCAGAGTTCTACCGCAAAGGCACAAATGACCTTCCCATGAGACGGCAGAAATGTGTAGACAATGAGACTTTGATTAAATAAATATATTGTACCTTAGAACAAAAAACGGTTAATTCTTCAGTACAAAAACGGCAATTTCATATTTAAACCCCTTATTTTTTTTTCGCTGTTGAGGTGAAAGTTGTATGTGTTACATGAGATCAAAGTTATTTGCATCTCGTGTCTTTCTAGAGTTCAATTATAGAATCCTTCGCTTACTCGGGATTCAAAATCAACACTCGCAGCACAAAACAACTTTGCTCTCTTGTTGCACAAATAACTATTACCATTGGGGTCCACTGATAATGCATTAATACTTATTTCATGTCAGTGCGCCAACTTCATTTTTAGAATACCTAATCACACTAACCAACATGAGGACAGCATGAAAAAAAAATGGCTCGACGCGCTTATAGAAAATTATAAATATAATGTTTTCACTTCAAAAAACTTTATATAATTTTCTTCTGTATATTCAATTCACTTTCCATAGTTTTGGTTTGTTTATTAGTGGAGAGTTGGTGCAAGCGGTGCATACTGCCGAATTGAGCTTTCTTCCGAAAAAATTGCGCGAAAAGTACATAAAGCGAACAATTTGTTCAATACATGGAGAAACCTAGCATTTTCCTCGCTGTAGTGAGGTGAAAAGTTGTGTGTTTCACTCGGCAGCAAAGTTGTTCTGCGTAAGTACTCGCGCCAAAAAATAACTTTGCAGCCTTGCATAACAAATAACGATTACAGAATTATAATCATATGACGTCATTTACGGAGACTCAGAGCTTCGCGCGTCGTGTGCAGCGTGGCGTTTCGCGGCGCGTCACACGTTTTTTTTGTTTACGATGCGGCGGCGCGTGAAGCGGCACTTATCATCGCACGCATAAACACAAAAATATGGCAATATACGATGTTGTTTTTAGAGATGCGAGACGGGAAGTGGCGATGCCCGCCACTGCGCCCGCCGCGTGCCTTTAGCGAAACACGTGGCGGGCAACGCTGCGGCGCACGCGGGGTGCTCAATCAAACCGACTAGTTTTAGGTTAGCGAGAGATGGGAGCGCACGTGTCGCAAGTTGTAACTTCGATCATAGTCGATCATCAAAGTCGATCATAGTTTATCGTACTCCATTGCGACGTTAGTGCGATTTCAAAATAAGACGTGCAGATGGTTTCGCCGCGGGCATCGCTTCATCGAGAATTGCCGCTGCGTGCGTGCGGCGTTTATCGCGACGGGTCGATGCCATCCGCGGGCTCAGCCGCAAAAAACGCTGCATTTCAAGTAAACACATGTAAAATCGCTTCACCGTAAATGCACTCATAAAACGCCATATTGTTTGAATTCAGTGCGGGCCGCGCCTCCCATCGCCACGCCCGACGCCCCGCGTCTTCGTAAATGAGGCCTTAGAATCCTTTAAACAACTCTCTAAGCTAGATTTGTTCTCAAATGTCATGATTTCATGAAAAACTCATTCAATGGAACAACTGGCGTGCGCGAGTGGTAACACTTAAATTACAAAATTACAGTGATAAGTACGCAATTACTGCTACTAAATGTTATGGGCCTTTTCCTCATCTTACGGATTTGAGCCCACTTCCGTTCGCGGACGTAAATCAGCGTGGCCGGAAAAAAGAGACGCTGTAAATGAAAGTCTTGCTACAAATGAACGTGTGATGGACTGTACCTATCTCAAAATTCCCGGAGTCCTCTAGTTCAGTGCCGTTACTTACAGAGAACAGTGCTCATCCTACTTTAATTGCATGTTGTGAATAACAATTTAGGTTGTTGGTCAACGAGCAGTCGTGACAGGGGTGATTGCTCAGACCAATATAAAAAAACTAACACCTAATGCTACAAACAATATAGTGAAGCATGCCATAACTGCACCTCCGTTCTATGAGTACTGTACAGTCGGTCGCGAGTCGTTTTATCGTGTATCTACACCTCACAAAGTTCACACATGTTTACGAAATCGGCCTCAAGTCACTATTAGCAGCACTATGTCTTGGTATTTTATTTGATCTGAGGCGGCTTTATTGTCATTGCCTGAGGCGGACGGTTCACGGTTGAGTCTGAGTCCTGAGTGACGGCACACCGCGTATGGCGGATTGCGGAGCGGATTTACACGTCGGATATCTGTCCTGTCCTTAGTAACAGCGGGAAAGTCGAAAATAATACGCGTATTGATGAGCGCATCCGCAAGTAGAATGCGCCGTGAAGTATGCGCGCCCGCTCGCACTTCGGACAAGTTCAAATGTGTCGAACATTTGTTTAATCCGCCGTTCATTCCGCCTGCGCGGTGCGCCGTCACTCAGAACTCAGCCTGAGGCGAGTGAGAAAGACATACAGTCAATCGCAAATCGCAAGTCTGTGGTAAAACTTCAACTAGGTACAAAAACCGCTCTAAGGTGAACGCGCACTAGTCCGCACCGTACGCGCCGCCCGCCGCGCAGTAACGGCCTCGCACGTAGGGTTCCCAGATCAAAATATCAAAAATCCGGAGAAAATTCCTGACATTCCATGAAATTTCCGGACAATCTTGTTAATTTTTTATTAAAATCGTTACGCATCGTGCAAGTAAATAAACTAACCAAATCGATTGCCAAATCGTTCGAATTTTGACACGCGCGCGGTGGTTTGGTAAGGGGTGAGGGGGAAGCGAAGTGTTCTACAAAACTATTATTAAAGACTAGCTTCACCCAACGGTTTCACCCGTGTAAGTCTCGATCCCGTGGGAATATCGGGATAAAAAGTATCCTATGTGTTAATCCAGGCTATAAACTATCTGTTTGCCAAATTTCATCCAAATCTCTTCAGCCGTTTTTGCGTGATTGAGTAACAAACATCCAAACACACAAACACACAAATACACAAACACACAAACTTTCACATTTATAATATTAGTAGGATTCAGAAATGTTGAACAATATTTCTGGGAGCATTAAATATCAGAAGTAATGTAGTAGATTTAGAATAAAAATAATTTTGATTTTCTTTGATTTAGAATAAAAATAATTAATAAATAATTTGGTTTTTTCATTTTTTATTTCACTCTTCACTTATTTGTAGAAATTCCGGACGGTTTAAGATTCCCCCCGCATTCCGGACAAAGACCTATATTTCCGGACTTGTCCGGAAAATTCCGGACGTATGGCAACCCTACTCGCACGCCGCTTTCTATGCAATCGCCACACGACACGACCGCATCATATTGCTTCCTTTCAGATTCTTATAGGCTTATCTCACACCGATGCTCGGCGGCCCGGCTACTCGAGCGCGTGCACAGAACTATACTCCAAATGAAATAAGATTAGACATGTAAACAAACCTTTTTACAGTCCGTTCAACCGATTTTGACTTCTATACCGTAGGCATAACTTAAGGATGGCCTTAAAAGCAAAAACGGTTACAAAATACCAACTATCTACTGCAGCTGCCATTTGTCATGCCATCAACGCAATAGAAGTCAAAATCGGTTGAACGAACTGTAAAAAAGGTTTATTTATATCGCGGGTCTCAAACCGTAGGGGCGTATATGCAAAAATGGACGTATAGTCACGTCAAAAACACCCAATATGGTCATTCTCACGGCTGGTAATCTTAGAACAAAAAATCCTGGTATTAATAGACTTATTTGTCTATGGGTGAAACTTGTCGTAGTGACAGCTGCCCCTCGTCCCTTTCCCCTTTGCCGCCCTTGCAATCGACGCCATATTTGTTTGGTGTAAGTCTATGACGTAGCGTTCGTAGTCTGTGGTTTTGTGCATCCCGTGTGACATCCTGGCCCGGCGCCATTATAGCTTTAAAAGATTAATTTTCGTAACTTATCCTCTCAATTTTAACCTGTAATAGAGTAAATTACAACGTGCAGTATGTTCCGTAGTTGCTGTATTGTGAATTGTGGTAGTAAACGAAAAAACGTTAAATTATTTCGATTTCCCGTGTGAGATAAGACTCAAGTGAAGAATTGCGAAACCTGAGGACAGAGGACTCGTCTTCTTGTTGGCGCCTATCCCACGCGGTTTTCCGATAGCGAAATCAGCAGTGGCACTCCTAGTCCTCGGTTTCAAACTATGGACACTGCCCACATCACTGGTAAGTACCTTATTATTATACTTAATAAAATATAATTTTTCTGATACATTCCTCACATAGGTACTCAAACAACAACTGCAATAACTGGATCATGCACTTTAAAAAAATTGTTAGGTACTATTTGGATTTCAAAACTTGAATTTTCCCTGTGGAATTTCACATTGAAGTCATACATTTTAAAGAAAATAAAAACTATCCTATGTCCATCTATTGTTGTGGATAGCATGGAACAGTTAGTGCGCAGACACTTGCATTTCGATTTTTTTAACCAACTTCATTGTTAACAATATTTTGGGTACCTTATATATTTGTACAAAAGTGAAGTAATTGAGTAATTTAACATTGCAATAAATAAAAATAATGTAAAAAAAAATGTTGCAGAGGTACTACGATACATACACGGGCATGTAACGTTACAATCTGCAAAGCACACTCATATTTTGTTGACTTATCTATTATACATTTTTATTTACAGATGCAGTTATTCCTTCTACTCCGAGGCTTAGTGTCCGAAGAAGGCGGGTTATCTTAAACAAAACAAAAAGTCTCTTTCGCCGAAATGTGCCAGCAAATGGATAACTGGAAGAGAATATAGAAACTCAAATAACATGAGAAAATTGACCTACCCTTCTGAAAACGCCGTAAGAACTTTTGGCTATATAATTCAGGAAACAAACAAATTCTTGGAAATCAACCAACAAATGGGTATTATAAAAGAAATAAAAAATAAAACAAGATCCAAGTATTGTTTGATTTCCTAGATTGTGTGATGATGTGACACAGGGATGCTGTTGAGGAATACTTTCTAGAATTAATTCTTTAATTAGCAGTATTTAATTGGTGCAATGTGATAAATAAGATTATAAAGGGCACAGATGTATTTAGGTTGGAAAACAAATGTTTGCCACCAATGCAAAAGAAAGCATTTATAAAATATTAAACAATAAAAATATTTATAAATAATATTGAAGGTTTTTTATTTTCATCACATGACTAATATTCCGTTTTACACATACACTTCAGGTGTGCTATAGTTACACCTGTTTACACACAATCACAACCACAGGTTGAATTACAGTAGAACCTCTTTTTTAGAAGTTGGTTAAAGGCTTAAAAGGCTAGTTTCTAAATTATTCTGGGCTCGGAAAAGTTTGCCAAAAAGACCCGGTCTCATAATACCGCGAGCGACAGAAGGGGTCGAATTAAAAAAATAAAACAAACGTCACAATGACACGTTGCAAATCGTAAAGCGATTTTTCTTCTATGGGAGATTACCGTCTGAAGACTAACTAGTCTGTGGTCATTCTGCAGTGAGCTGCCGTACAAAGTAGACGTCAATTTTAATGTGTAGAATATTTTCGTGAATTTGCTGTGAATAATGAAGCGTAGAGACAATATCCTGCGTTTAGCACTAAAGTCATAATGTGTTAATCAATAATGGTAAGTAATATCGATTGTTCCTACTTATTTTTTTAGAATAAACTTATTTTAAAGTCTGTTCATTAATTGTCAAATTAGGATGCTGTTTACCCATGATGTATTATTTTGTTTACCTGTTTATAATTATGTATTTTTTTTGTGTTTATATATCTCGGGACCATGGCATCCCGGTATTTTGGAAGGCGTACGAGGGGCTGAAGCCAACTTGCAGAGGCCCCTTAGACAATTTTAAATGGGATGAGGCACCAACCGACGGTTATCCCTGTATACACTATGCAAGTACACCCAAGGACAACTTCCGGTTGGTGTAGGACTATTGCAGAACATGGAAACAAAACAAATTGGGCTATGGGTTTGGGTGGCTATAGTGGATTGGTAACCTAAAACTATTGAAGGACTATGTCCCCTGCCTGATCAATATTATGGTATACACGGATTAAATGGCAGGGGGTGACTTACACACTCAATAATGGGCCCCCGTAAACGGTCGCTAGCACATAGTGACGTAGCAACAAGGGGGCAACACTTCCTGAGGTGCTTGAGGAGTGGAGAGGTATTCCACGGCTTTCAGAACAATCCCAGAGCCCGGAAGATGGTCAAGATCCCTACGAGCACTTACTGGAATACTTCCTCCCTCTGAGCACGTTTGCTCTTGCGACTCTCCACTCAAGCCGGCCAATAAAGGCAAGAATGAGGTGGGAGCTCTGTTCCTCGTCAGTGTTCACTCCAGCCGGCCAATAAAGGCAAGCCAGAGATGAGGAACAAGACTTCTCCCGGGAGATAGGGTCCGTGGGGTCGCTACTGCCCAACAGCTCGCCACATGCTGCCCTGCGGGTTTCTGTATCTCTCTTGGTCTGGCTCCTCATCCTAGACCCGTTCCGGCAAAGTAAACTCTACCGGCCCAGACGTAGAGTTCGGAGCGCGCAAGCCCCACCACGACGTCAACGTAGAGATACGGCGGTGGGGTTATTTTTGTTATTATAACAATAACGTAAATATCATCGATGTAGGTAGTGTTAAGTAGGTACATAGAAACACTTTTACGTAAGGTCGGTATCATTCATAATTATTAATTCCATCATAATTAAGACGTGTTATGATTACTTTAACTTTGTTTTTTGTATTATGAATGCTACCTATAGATTTGTTTGTTATTATTTGTATAATTTAGCATAAAGTTACGGTTAGAATGCTAAACAGATGGACAGAAAAAAAAGTAAAAATATAGACAGGAGCTACAAATGACGACGACGAGCTAACTTTTGCTGCAACAAGAGCATCTTATATACGACGGCGACTTAGAAACAAAAACTAACTATTTATAGTGTCTTATTTAGTCAATAATCTTGGCAAGTTTCTTTAAAGATTTCAATAAAAATTGTTAATTTGTCATCTTTTAATAATTTTACTGGCAAGTTGCATTCATGAGGCCAAGATTGTTTACTAAATAAGACAACAAAGGAAAACGTAAGTATCTACAGAATGTATCAGAAAGGTGCGGTCATACATAAATATGATCACACCTTTCGGATACACGCTGTATACATCACTTGTATAATGCTTTCTATACTTTTATTTTTTTGAGATTCTTAATTTTGTTTTTTAATGTTTAAGATAATTTATTTTCTTTGGTTTTTATGTCTAAGTATAGTTTATCTCATGTGTCTTGATCTCAAAGCACTGTTTTTATGTTCATAATGAATATTTTTTTATTTTTAGAAGTTTCTTTTAAGATTTCATTTTATTTTATTTCTCATTATATGCCTTGACCTCAATTTAGAATGTTCGTGATTTTAAGTGATTTAAAATAATAATGTTCAAATTTTTTAATAAATTTAATTTTTTTGTGCTTATTTTTTGTTCAAATTTTTTATTCGCACATAAAACATTGTATAATTCTGTACCTCAGAGGTATACAATAGTATGCGATAAAACGAGAATTTTACAGGAGAGGCAAAAATGCGCGGAGTGAAACTTAGAATGCAATTTTGACATAGTAAATTTAAAGATATTGAAACAAAGTCAACAGTATTTTTTATTATTATTAGATGGAATTATTATGTATTACACATAATTATAATAAAGTTAATTCTTATCTGATTTTGTGGACTTGAGACTATGTACCTTGTAACATAAATTAACTTAGGTATTTTAAGACTTAGGACTTAATGTTGTATACTCGTACCATTTTGGAGAATTGGTTCTTGCGATTTGAATGGTGCAAGAAACATATTTTCAAAAAAAGTGGTGTTATTATTATATACCTCTGAGGTACAGAATTACAAACAATCGTTTTTTTTTTCTAGATTTTATACCAAAAATAGTCTATACTTCTACTATGAATTCAAATACCTACCTCTCAATATTAATGACAAGCCAGACAGGCGTATGAATTTTGTGAATCACGGAAATAACGTGAATTTTGACGGGTTCTCATTCCTAAATTGCAATATTTTAAATCACCAACTAGGCTAAAATGAATATTGGTATAATTATTGACAATTTAAGGAAAAAGGTTTTACGTCCAGGGGTTTTGTGGATACGCCCCTATGGTTTGAGACCCGCGATATGTCTCATCTTGTTTTAAATGAGATAAACACACAAACAATTATAATGTGGCGACTGCAGCGCGCTCGGGGCGGGCCGGTGCGTGGTAACCTAAAGTTTCGACATAAATCGTTGTCAACGTCAAGTAATTATAAGGTACCGTGAACGTGTAAATATGCGTGCACTGCACACTGCTAATGTATGTACATCATATATATTATCTACTGCCGTTTCCTTTGAAGACAGCTTGAAGATTTGTTAGAATTTTACAGATCTTTAAAACAAAGGAATCAAATAGGATCCCATTTTTCATACAAGAGTAAATAATATCATTGTAGCTAGGTAGAGCTACAAAATCATCGTATGGAAAATATTATTATTCTTTTGTTATATATAATTACAAAATATAAGTAAGTAGGTACCTACCTAATATATTAAATATACTTAACATTAATTAAAATGACTAAATCTATTGAACAATGGCTGATCTTTATCAGCTTAAGTACTCATAATTATTATACCTACGCGTAGCGCTAGCGACATATCTGCCGTAATGCTGGGGCTACATTGTCGCGTAAGCGCAAACTATACTTCGGGCGCTCTCTGTTGCTCGGCGAGACGTCGAGTGGTGTGCCAGAGAGAGCGCGCGAAGTTTAGTTTGCAATAACTCGACAATGTAGCCCCAGCATAAGGCGCTGCACAGACAGAACAACTTTGATCTCCGTATTGCGGCGATAGGCAACTCGTAACTTAGCTGTTAACTATAAAAACTAGAAAATGCGCAGAAATAGCTACTCTAGTTGCGAGTTTCGATAATCGACAACAAGTTTTTAGTTGTTGCACTCGATGACAGAATCGGTTTCAGATTGACGCAACCAAAACTGGCAAATTTGTACTAGCTGTGTGAAGTTGCTGGTTTCCTCAATCGGCAATCGATGCTTCTTTGAAATCCATAGTCACACTGACTGTTGACCGTGGATTTGAAAAGTTTATTTAGAATCTCGACAACTGTAAACTGAGCGTTTTTGTTGCTGCAACTAACAACCTTTAACGAAAACTTTTAAAAAGTTGATACTTTCTTCAACTAAAGTTGCTCTGTCTGCGGAGCGCTTATTACGCGATGAAATTTCTGCGAATTTAAACAACAATACAAATTACGCGACAGTATTTCGGCCTGATGTGTTGTAGGTTATTCAAAAACCATTTTATTTGGATCTAACCGCGCCATATTCAACGCATAGGCCTCATTTACGGAGACGCGTGGCGTCGCGTCGCATGCAGCATGGCGTCACACGCGGCGTCAGACGTTTTTTCTGTTTACGGTGCGGCGGCGCGTGCAGTGGCACTTATTATCGCACGCGTAAACACAAACATAATACGACAATATACGATGTTGTTCATAGAAATGCGAGACGGGAACAGTGGAGGTGCCCGCAGCTGCGCCCGTAGGGAATACTCAAGCGTGTAGCGAAGCACGCGGCGAGCATCGCTGCGGCTCACGCGGGGTACTCAATCAAACCAACTAGTTTTAAGTAAGTGAGAGATAGGATCATTGGGAGATGAGATTTTGTCGATCATATCGTATTCCATTGCGACGGTGACTACGTCTGTGTTGTGCCATTTCTAAATATGTCTGGCAGGAGGTTCCGCCGCGGACATCGCTTCGAGAATTGCCATTGCGTGTGCCGCCACGATAAACGCCGCGTGAGACGCGTCGATGCCATCCGCGGGCTCGGCCGCAAAAAACGCTCCATTTCAAGAAAACGTGTGTAAAATCGCTTTTCCGTAAACGCACTCATACAACGTTTGAATTCAGTACGGGCCGCGTCGCTCATCGCAACGCGCGACGCTCCGCGTCTCCGTAAGTGAGGCCTTAACTGTCAACAGCTGTGTCGCTACGCTAGGGTGGCACACAAGTAATCACTCGGCAGAATCAGTCCACTAGGTGTTTGTCACGATACTTTACGAGGTCACGGTAATAGTGTGTTCCGGCAGCTTAGCACCTATCTTGATTTGGTTATTTGCATTAGACTGGTTCTTTCACTACACACTTTGTCAATGATGTCATTCGCAGACACGATTCTATGGTGAATAAGTCAAAGACCTTGGCGGCCCTAAAAGAGATCAAAGAATAGGGAATATGAATGTTTTTTTTAAATATTTTTATTTGATAGTTTACGTGACCAAATAATAGTTTAAAATAATTCAACGGCAAAAAAGTAATTACAAGTATAGTGCTTAAAAGAAAAGTTAAAAATAGCCAACCGACCCGGGCTTTTTAAACGCCCTCTGGTGTGGTGACGTCACAGTCTATGACAACAAACAAACAAGTGTCAAGTCAATGTCAAACACTCCTACAAAAAAAACACATTGACATTTTTATTGTTATCATAGATTGTTACATCACATTCGCTCTGACCAACAGAGCGTAGCTTTTCAAATATTTGAAATTACCACAGATTTTTGGCACTTTAAAAAAAATAATTTATCGCTCAAAAAGTATTTTATTCAAAAATATTAATGGAGGCATAATTTTAAGTAATATAGTTTATAAAAAAAATACTTGACCCTTATTTGAATCACAAGCATACTCTCGAATACCTATCCCGCATATTATCGAATACCTATCGCCAGAAATAATAAGAGAAGTTATTCAAAATGCTCGAAGTCTAAAACGTGCAAATGTGGCACCAATTTTGACGGCGCCGCCCGGCTGGACAGAAAGCTTAGATAATTGTTTACATTAAACCTGAAAAGTTGTTATTGATCTCATCATTCTGAACAACTCAGGAGACAACCCAACAAGGGAGATTCACTGATGACTCCAACCTAGAGGGTGGTGCTGTTCCAAAAACAATGGGACTGACTATCGTGTCCAGCGTGTGCTGTTGTCATGAACTGATGATGGACACTACTGAAAGTGCTAAACTCGTTGCCACATTCAGGGCCGACTATGTTAGATTGCCATCGACACGCTAAGAAGAAGAATAAGGGACCAACCCAAAGTAAATGAGTTGTTCCATACAATTGTGACATCAATAGACAAACTGTACGGAAGAGCTGAAAGATTTTTATATAAACATTTTTCATACTTAATAAAACTTGTACATAGTCTTTAGGGAGCCGTGTGATTACTTAATATGCGCCACCCTGTATAAGTATAGTAACATAAGACTTTTAGTAGTATATCGTGACGTTTGTTTGCTTGAGATTAGGCCTTCAGCAACCGACGCGGTGCTCGACTACAACTTATGCAAATAAGCAAAACTAAGTAAACTATTTAAGATCTTGCATGCTCGATTTGTATGTAAACGGATGTTTGACAATTTAATTATCTTTAAGTCTTCGGAAATCCTTACATAGTATTATAAAACGAAGTCCTGCGCCGCGTCTGTCTGTCGTCCTTGTTTTTTTTTTTTTTTTTTGGGGTGGTAATATGAAGTATTAATGCCATCATTATTCCGCTGCGAAAACGGGATGGTGCTAGCGGCCTTGTCTAGCTCCGTCTCTCTCTCACACTGGAAAAATGATGGCATTAATACTTCATAATACGGCATCTGTACGCGATAAACTCAAAAACTACTGCACCGATTTTCGTGCTATTTTCACTAATGGATAGTGGTTCTCGAGTAAGGTTTTAGTATATAATAACCAGTGATCGGAGTAGGTAGATTGATTTTTGGTACTTGTATCATAAATGCACACAGAAAGAATAACATGGATAAGCCATTTTTCCGGAAAGTAATTCCGGTATTTCCGGATTCAATTAAATATTGTTAATGTTGGTAGTGATATTATTACTACTCAATTCAAAATTTAAAGGAAGGTATCAAAACTAAATTAATTCATTATTTATCTGTTGAATAATAAAAACAATCGAATTCCGATTTTCGATTTCAGATTTTTTTGAGGATGGCATATCATCAAATGACTCCTTCCACTCTGGCAGAATACAATTCCTACATAAGTTCCGGTTTTTTTTTAATAATCCACCAATTCCGGAGGAATGTCCATATTAATATATACGTTTCGGATCAATGGCCCCAGCTCAATCTACCTACTCCGATCACTGATAATAACCGTCATCCACGCAGGCAAAGTCACGGGCATCAGCATAGTATTATATAATTACCTCTATTATGGGTATGTATATCACATAATATGCTAGTATACAAAACAAAGAGAATAACACATGGATCGTGTGACGACTCAGCCACGTCGTGCAGCCAGCGCGTGCTGTCTGCGAGTCTGTCTGTCGACAATTATTGTTAACATTGTAAAGAATTTGAAGAGTTAGAATGACAACCACTCCAAGATGTGTCTCACGCACGAGTGATGGGATCACTATTCAGTAGTGAACCACGTCGTCTCGCACCCGCACCGACGCACAGTCATGGTGCTCGCTACTACTGGCAAGTAAAAGTAGACTCTGATAATACTAATGAATACTGCAAGATTACGCATTAATACTTAACTTGTATAGACTTGGATGTCACATGATCTGAGGAAGTGCACGGGGTGCCCACCGCAGCGCACGGCGAGTGTATTTGTGCGTGCGAATGTTACGCGATGACGCGGGGAGCACTCTCTTTGGGCGGAGGGGAGGGGAGAAACATATTGTGTCGTATTATGAATATCATCAAGAATTCTTATACTAATCTATTAGAAAACAATGAATTAATCCATGCATTCTGCATACTTAATACAACAATTTGTTGAGAATGTACCTATTTAGTTAATGTACTCGTTCGCAACGGATAGTGGGTCGCGTGTGATGGACCGCGGCTCACATCTGACAGATCGCGGGTCGTGGAGTGTGGGTCGAGTGTTTGCAATAATGGAAAAATATTGAGACGTCGTTCACGATTGGCACATTTATTTAATCTGTATGACCGCGGAAGGGCCGCTCGCGGACCAAAAACTATTGTAGTTAATTAGAAAGTCCTTGAAGAATTAATTAATAATAAAGTTAACATAATTAGTATTAAATTATTCCTACGACATCAAAAATACCTAAGAATAACTTTGTCCTACTCAAATTTAAAACACCAAAAGGATTATCCTTCTACTAACGCTGTCAAAATAGTCTAGAAAATTGACTGACTTTCGGCCTATTTTGGCCTGACAGCGCCAATCAAGACTCGCTCAACGCTCTGTCATTATTGTAAGAATGTCAAAGTTGCCTAGAGTCATTTTGTAAGTTTGATTAATGACTTATTACGCTAAAATGTGTTTACCACTTTTTAACAAAACCACTGTGGCGGTACCTACATCGCCACATTCAAACTACGCATCAAAGACCTGACGTCACACAAAAATCCTGACGTCACAAAAATCCTGCATCGCGCAATTAGAGTTTACCGTGCAGTGAACATATATACAAAAATCCAATATCAATCATTGGGCAGTTGCCCGCCAGACACAACACCCGTCTGGTAGGAGGATCCTCCCTTTTCTATGGTGGATGAGTGAACTTTACACCCTGTTCCTCATACTCCTAAATTGGTGACCCCGAATATGAACGTCAACGCAGCCTTCGTGCAACTACTCCAGCGTGACGTCATCATCATCACTCCCGCAAGCTTTCAGTGAGGCGAGTCACACAGCCAAGCCAACACCCGAGGCGTCAGCGGGTATCCTGACCACCAGCATGCAGCGAACGCGCATTCCTGGTCATCACCCGCATCCTCATCACCCCGACCCACTGGGGAATCACCTCAATCAACTCAATCAACTCAATCAACTCAATCACCACAATCGCCGCAAACAGTTCCGACCCACTGCGAACAATGCGGCACCCGGTTCCGACTCACTGGAACCACAACTGGCACTGGCAAGCATCGCAAGATACAAGACTCAGCCCACTATCGACCTTCGGTCTCCGGAGGGGAGTGATGTGGCGGTACCTACATCGCCACATTCAAACTACGCATCAAAGACCTGACGTCACACAAAAATCCTGACGTCACAAAAATCCTGCATCGCGCAATTAGAGTTTACCGTGCAGTGAACATATATACAAAAATCCAATATCAATCATTGGGCAGTTGCCCGCCAGACACAACACCCGTCTGGTAGGAGGATCCTCCCTTTTCTATGGTGGATGAGTGAACTTTACACCCTGTTCCTCATACTCCTAAACCACGAAGCGGTAGACTATTAGAGACGTCACTTACAATTTTAGTAAGAGAAAGAAAAGCTCTATGGTTCATCATTATTGATTAGCTTTAATAAAAACTACATTTAATTTGCTATAAATTCAAAAGCAGTTTATTTTTATGATTAATTTGAGCAATACATAAAAATATAAATTCGGAAAATTTGCGAATTTCCGCCATTTTCTTTGCAGCAATTTATTTGAGCCATGCTTTCATTTTGCTTCTGTGCATGTGGTAGCATGGCGTGTTTGGTTGTTAGCTCTGTCTTTCGTGCTCACTATACCACAAGAATTAAAGAGATAGGGCGCTTAGTTTCACAGATAATCGCAAAAAAGTTGGCCCATAGTTGAACTGCCGTGGTACGAAGAGCGTCAGTCAACTATGTTTTAACAGCTGCCGTAGTACGGCCAACGTCATCGGAAGGGTAGGGCTGCATGTACACACTAAGAAAATTCGCGGGGCGTATGCAAGAATTCGTGTCGTTTCTACATACGAACTGCGTGTACTGTGTACGTTAGGGGTGTGTAATATATGGCATATTAATAGATTATTATTATCACATTATTAATGTATTATGATTATTATTTATTGAGATGTTTATATATCTCGGGACCATGGAGTCCCGGTCTTTTGGAAGGCGTACGAGGGGCCGAAGGCAACTCGCAGAGGCCCCTTAGACAATTTTAAATGGGATGAGGCACCAACCGACGATTATCCCTGTATGCACTATGAAAATACACCCAAGGACAACCCCCAGATGGTGTAGGACTATTGCAGAATATGGAAACAAAACATATTGGGCTATGGGTTTGGGTGGCTATAGTGTACTGGTTACCTAAAACTATTGAAGGACTATGTCCCCTGCCTGATCAATGTTTTATATATACACGGATAATATGGCAGGGGGTGACTTGCACACTCAATAATGGGCCCCCGAAAATTATTGAGATTATTATTATCACATGATAATTATAATTTTCTTATGCTATAATAACAAATAACCTAATTTCATGTGATGTAACGTTATATTTCATATAACCTTCTTTTGCTCTAATAACATTTAGTATAACGTTAATTTCATGTAATTTTCAATTTCTTTATTGCTCTTTTTAACCCTCGACGGAAAAAGAGGGGTGTTATAAGTTTAACGTGTGTATCTGCGTATCTGTCTGTTCCATCGTAGCTGAACAGATTTTGTTGTTTTTTGTTTTTTTGAAAGGTGACTTGGTCGAGCGTTTTCTTAGAAATTATTCAAGAAAATCGGTTCCGCTGTTTGAAGTTTATCAGCTTTTTCAAGTTGATGAATGGATGTGAGCATCTTCCACAGGTCTAATCGATTCAAAATTTAGAATTCTGTTACTTCAATGATATTAGAAGAATATAGTAACCTTGAACTGATGCTGCAGCATCACCTGGTTGCAGGATACCCAACTCCCTCACCAACTTACAGCAGAGGTGTCGTGTTTGGGCTCATTGGAAACGTCTCAAAAAATACGTTACAGATGGATGATGGTGATGAAGGTCTGATGAGAGAGTAGGAAATTAAAATGATACTAAATTAGTAAATAGCTTCACTGTGGTAAAAAATCGTAGGTACAGCTACGCAGAATTCGGCTAGTCTCGTTTCGACCGTAGCGTGTCTACTAGTACTATAAAAAAATAATTAAAAAGCAGGAAATAAAAGTTAAAAATTTGAATAAAATAATAATTTAAAAACCAAAAAACCTGTAACACAAAAAAATAACCTGAATCACTGTGTAACTTTTGTTTGTCCCGCCTGCGATTCCAAAATTCTATAAATAATAATGCTTGTTTATCTCTCTTCAGTACGTATTTTTGCAGTCGGGTTTTTAGGTTTCTATATTAGTTTTTTATTTTCAGCTTTTTAGTTTATTATAAATTAGCTTGTGAAAAGCTTCGCAGGCGATTTACGAAGCCTGACACAAACATGGCCCATTTTTACGCTATCAAAAACTTTTTAAACCAATTTATTATATCCAATTTAAAAAAAAAAAACCTTTATTTTGATACCCTACTCGATAGGTATGGATATATTTTTTAAAATTAACTTATTACTATTTCGCTCGTAGAATCCGCCATTTTTTTTTAAATTCTCCTTCTAAGGACATTTGGGTTTTTAAGACGAATATAACGATACCTTAACTGTCGAAATCCATCGAGCCGTTTGGAAGATACAAGGTAATAAAGAAATTTACAAAAAACAAACATAGATACGCGCGAAAAACATAACCCTTCCTTGGCAGTCCGGGTAACGAGGTATTACAAAAATTTACAAAAAACAAACATACATACAAGATACGCGCGAAAAACATGACCCTTCCTTGGCAGTCCGGGTAAAACCAAGCATCAAACAGTAAAGAAAAAAATGTAGGTATTGGCGCTTTTATAAAAGTTGAAGGTAATATTTTGATCCAAGCGTCATCGCACAGACGGGTATTTGACCCTAAAACGCGGCCAAAATTCAATTTCAAAAAGGTCTCGTTTCTTAGAAATTAGCCTTACCTGCCTTTACCCAAGGGATTAAGGAACAATGTGCGGCCATCTTTTTTACCCGATTCTTGTCAGAACACACCTAGTCAGACGAGTTTCAACTGCGCTGTTGGTTGCACGTTTATTTTTGTAGTGAGTGTTTGAAAAGTTTCTAGTTTTCATTCTTCAAGGACATTCTAATTAACTACAATGGTTTTTGGTACGCAGGTGTACCGCGCGGTAGCATAGAGAAATTTATAAATTCTGTTTCCACCGAAGATTTTCAACATGGATATTACAGAACCAAGTATGTATTATTCAAATATATTGTTATTTCTAAAATAATTTGTTTTTATACAGAGTTATAGTGTTTTTGGATAACTGCATTATTTTTCACAAATCATTCTCGCATTCAAATTTAGAAAAGGCTAAAAGTAAGATAATCGGGTATTATCGGATTATATCTAGTATTAGGTTTGGTAGGACATATATTTTTGATATATTATATAGAAAGAAAAATTGCCACTTTTTGCCTCTTATATGGATTTCCCTTATTTTTATGTTTTAAGATCTCCATAAAACAAACTTTGTTTTGCGGTTGTGATTATATTTTTGGATTTGAAATGTTCTAGGAACGTCAGGGGCTCGAGTGTTGACACAAATGGATATTTACAACATGATCCATAACCATTCTGATGGATTTACGATTAAAAAACTTGATGAAGTTGAAGGAGAGTTAATTAATTACTCTTCTTTTGATGACGAAAAAAAAAAGTTTTTCGTCTTAAATTTGCGACATTCAAGCATGATTTTAAGTCAAGATGGCAAGCAGCAAACAGGATTAAACATAAATTTTTAAATAACAACGAACAATGGCTTTTAAGGCACTCTTGAAATACCTCTGAAAAGACTTTCTAGCGGTAATGCAGGGCGCCCAGAAAAAAACTTTGACGATTTGTCTGAACGAAGCAAACGCAGAAAAACTGAGAATCTTCGTGAAAGCCACGAAGCTCGAGAGCTATTATATGCTGGTCAAATGGCACTTCGAGAGCGTGGAGATACTGATGGAGCAAATGTTGTGAAGGAAATTACAGAATCACCGACTCGTAGCCGTGGACATGAGTACCGCATCGCTTTGCACAAAAGTGACACGTCATCATTACCAGCAACACAAATAACACCAACTGCAGCGTTATCCATGTTTGTCGAAGCTAATTTAACAAGGAGATAGTACGATATAGTGCGTGAGACAAATATAAAGTTCTAACCTTGCTACACCATCCTCCAAAAAGAAAAACGGCAATGCTATCCAGATCCTGAAAGTATTACCATATCTGAGACCTGCGCTGAAATAAAACTGCAAGCATTGCTGGACCACACAGCTAAGCGATTGTTACTATATTTAGAGGAAGTTATTTCTACTTTATCAGTAGAGGAGTTGTCATCACTTGAACTTAGATATAAGTGGGGATGTGATGGATCACAACAAGCTGAATATAAGCAAAAGTTTTCTCGTGAAGATTGCAATAGGGATATTCTGTATAGGTTGCTGCTCACATCAGACCCGTATCTTAGCTCAATTAGGCCTAGACCTAAGAAAAGTTCTAAACCTTTTACCTCTTCAGAAAAAGAATTGTTACTGCCATTTCACGACAGTGGTGACTCGGACAAGAAAAATAAAGATTAGGAGTACTTACCATACCATTTTATAGTTGGTTTTTTATGTCTAATAAATTAAAAATGTAAGAATGTGACATTTTTTCTTTACCTTTTCTCAAACACCTAAATTCCTTTCCAATTGATATTTTGCCATCAACTAGGTTTTGAATCATGATTTTTCAATAAATTAGGCTATATAAGCTCCGCAATATTCAAAAAATATTGTTAAATAGTTTTGGCCACGTTTTAGGGTCAAATACCCCTCTGTGCATCGTCGCGTCGGGGGACGGAGTTTTTTTTTACTTTTTAGATGCTTTGTTACTGTCGGGGGTTTATTAAATTTTTAATTTAACTTAACGTTCTGTTGACCTAATTTTCATATTTACTCATTTCAGCCAAAATTCTGTAATGAATAAGTAAGTATCATGAAACATCATTTATACTGTTATAATCTCATCTAACCCAAACAATTCACCAACAATAGAGGGAATCTGGCGCTCGCCGGCCGCTGCTGCGGCACGCTCGCCTCGCTCGTCTTCGCGCCTTTAATGGTCACTGTTCTAACCTAACGTGACCCAAACGATTCACCAACAATAGAGGAGATCTGGCGCTCGTCGGCCGCTCCAGTTCTAACCTTACCTTATATAACCCAAATAATTCATTAACAGTACAGTTTCGTGCCTAGATCCGACAAAATTCTTAAAGTTAAAGTTTTTATTAATGCGATTTTTGGTGGATACAACAGGGTCTTAAAAATATTTTATAGTAGCTCAAAAATCTACCCTATATAGGGCATGCATTGTTAAGTGACACTATTAGAAATTAAGTTTAAATATTACATGAAACACAATGGAGTAATTAATATCCATAGAAGTTATTATTATGAAATAGATAATGTATAATTATGAACATTGCATTAAAACATAAAATAGTCACATGAAATTTTGTCAACTAGGAATTCGTCAATGGTATAGTAGCATTTGTCTATTAAAAAAATATTTAGTTTACGTTTAAATTGTGTCAAGTTTAAATCTTTTATACCATTAGGTAGCTTATTAAAAAAAAATTGAGCCATGCAAAGTATGCTCTTGTGCATAAGGGCAGTTTTTGAACTTCTTAGGCATAATTCATGTCGATATGTTGGTCGTATGGATCGACAGCTTTGATCTGAAGCTTTTTTAAATAAATCACCGTTTTTCTTTACAAATAAAGCGGTCTCGTATAAGTAAAGACAACTCTTGTCGTGTACATGATGAATTGGTCCTATCTGCAGCGGATACGGTGAAATTTATTAGCGTGTACAAGCGGTCTTATGGTTCCGAATTGTTACCCCAAAACACTGGATCATAAATGGGTAAATTAATAGGAAAAAAATCTATGGAAATATTTCGTAGGTGATAAAATACTCTTATATTTAGGTAAGAAAGGTATATTATGTAAGTAAATAAACATTGCGTCTTATTAGACTCGGAACAAATTATCATTTGGAAGTTGGAATAAGCCTAATCTTAAATAATTACTGTAAGTATTAGGTCCCCACCTATGAAAACAGCGTTTTCTATGGAGTATTTTAAAGAATTTGCATTTTCCTTACTAACATTTTCTTAATTTATATAACAACCATGAACACTAATGTTTTAAAACTTTTATGCAATAATGTTTAAAAACTAAGATAACGTAATATGCCACTTAGATTAAGCGATAAAAATAAGTTTTGGCTAAGTTAAAACAAATACTTAGTGGACATTTCTGCTAACAAAATTAGGAAGAATTAAGGTATTTTTTATGTTTAAAAAACTATATTTAATAAGGTTTTTTTTACTGTTGGTAGTTGTCTATGATGGTCAGTATTCGATATAATACCAAGCAATTGATGAATATTTTAAATCATAGAAGTGACGAGGTTCTCTATTTGTGAGGAAAAAAAACGCCAATTTCATAGGTGGGAAACCCAATATTAAATCATTTGTTTTCGTAACATCACAGTAAAATAAAGATACAAATTAAATAATCAGGCGACAATTATATTTGGTACTTAGGGCTAAGCTACTCTTAACATGCACATAACCTATTGTGTACGTACGCCTAGTACCTACAGCGAAGCGTGCGCGCGAGACGCGAGACCTAGGAGAGAGGTGGGCAGGGGGAGACGACACTGGACGCGCTGTGTGCGATACTTTCTGCGAAGTCATTTCTTCCTAGACTATACTGTGTAGAGGCGGCAACACCTTCGTATTGTTATGTATTATACAAATAAATGAGAGCCCTAGTGTTTCTTGCGCGTAAACTTACAGACGACGTAATTGCTATAGAAGAAGATGCAATAGAAAATATAAAATATTCAGTATACAAGTATTATAATAGATAGAAAATATTCAGTTTATATAAATTTTATTAAAATATTGTTGTTTTAAGCTTGGACCCGGGAGCTTGGTCGAAGTTGAGTCATTGGGCACACGGAGGGAAAGGGGGGTAATTGCGTAACACACATAAAATGGCAATTCATCGCAATGCCTTTCATTTTGACAGTTCAGTTTAGCCACGTATGATGCGTTATTTACGTTGTCGAGCAAATGAACATATTTTCGAACCTATTAAGCAATTGATCAACAACCCGCTCAACTGTGATTGAAAGTGTGTTACGCAATTAGGGTGAATCAAACTACATACTTTCATGAATGCAGATATTATACACGGATGCGCTTTTTCTTACATTACGGTGCACCGTCCTATTGAACAACTGTCATTCCGCGTAAGAATCTGATCATGAAGCATTCAGTACGCAGCCTTAACCGATGCGTTCGAAAGGGCAGAGTATTTGCACCTGACGAGATCCCAACTCTTGTGCGAAAGCGTTACTAGCTTCATATTACAACCACTCGTATACGCAACCTTTACTATGACACTCCTTATGAACCAACGAAGCAACTGACGGGAATCCATCGCTGTCGACAGCAGATGGAGCTGACACTCCATACGCAGCCATTACCAAAGTGTTCGAAATGGGCCAGCACTGCAACTGACTACTGCCATCTCTGACGACGGTGCACCGCTTAGGAACTGACTATTACAATAAAGTTGTGCCTCAATCTGTTCTATAACTATTCGTCGAATATGGTAAAACAGCAATCGTATACCTACATTATTATAATTAATTATTTGGCTACTATTTTTGGTTGTTATGCGACAATTACCCGTAACACAGAGTCACCTCGCCCCTGACACTCAAACAACTGACACTTGAGGCCAATCAAACCGAGCACTCACACTGTCGACGCTGAGTGAGACTCAGACGCCGAGCAGACGAACAAGCAACACCAGCTAGCCCGAGCACACACCCGAGCACGCCAGAGAACACCCGAGCACGCACGAGAAAACCCGAGCAGGCACATCACGCCACTAGAGGCGAGGCGACGAGTGCAGCTGTCCCTGACTAAACCTCACGGTAAGTATTTCATCTACAATACCAGAGACCTGATCCAGAACGTAAACAAGTAATACATTTATTTCATTGTATTACGCTAGTAAAAACACACATTAAAACCTAACGTACGTTATAAATACTTAATCAGTTCAAATAGGTACATTGAGATTAATAGTTCCTACGGCTGGGTCTGCCGACACAATGTCTTGGGACTTCCGAGCCTTTATTACACCATGCTTATATATGAAAATTTTAAAGGTTTACACCCCATGAGGTTACAAACTTTAAGTCTTAACCTCCAAAAAGCACCAAATGTTTGATTGGAAAGTGTAATCGTCTCTAACCGAACGACACGTTTTGACTGTAGCTCTCCGTCCGCCGAAAGGAGCACAGTGTATTAAAGCTTCAAGTGTCCAAGACGTCAGGCGGCATCGGACGGCACCGGGTGGCGCCGGGCGGACTGCTCGCTCCCACACAATACTATCATGTCTTACCTCACTATGAGTTACTATAAGCTCGTTATTTAATTAAGGTTACATTATAGTGGTAAGTGTGGTGTGTCACATTAAACAGGATCTATGAAAACAGTGGAATACATTGTAATGTTGCGATCTACGTAGAGAACGGTCGGGGGTGCGTCAAGTCGCGAGCACATAACAGTCGCGAGACGACACGCACGCCCGCCACACATGCGCTGTGTCCTGTGTACACCACTTAATAAACACTTATTTATGGTGACAGTTCCATTGACAAAATTTATTTTGTATTATCAGATTGACTGTTTCAGAAATATTAAAGTTAACAACGATAAAGCCGTAAGTCGGCAGAAAGCTTGACAATTACCTTTCATATATCCCAACAAGCCCCTAACTGTGTACACACAACCACAATCTTTAGCTATGTAAATACTTAAGTCTAACTCACTCTGCGTGGGGCACACAGAGTGGTGAGCAGGGTCACAACCTTGGGAACCGCGTCCGGTGCGCCGCATTCCTACATTAATATAAATAAATTCGTAAGCAAGTTCGGCTCGTGTCCGGGCGACGGTCCTCGAGTGCTGTGGATGTTTACGAGTAATATCTGGTAACTCTCCCACGTGTCTGAGAGAGCATGTCAGATTATCATTTGTTGTCTTAATGTTGATGTGTCGGCCATGTCAGTGGTGACGTGTGTTATGAAGAAGGCCGGGTCCGCCCTTCAGTCTTATGGTGGGGTTCTGTTCCGGGAACGCGTCGTCATAGGGATCATGGCCATCACAATGGTCGTTGAGGCATTCCGCCACTGTTCTCGTACAGGCCGCTTAAGCGAGATGTTTCACTGTCACATTTCATCAATGGTTTGTCATCGTCGAATGTGTGTTATAATGAAAAAGTCATCACCAATAATCTATAATTAGATACTCGTTTCAACAATAGGTACAGAAGTATTCGTCAGCGGATTATATCGAATAAAAAAGATGGAAAGAAGGAGAAGCAGAACAACGAAACGTTGGCCGAACGAGAGAGAAGAACTGCAACCGCAGTTTAACTGGATATTTCAAATTATTTTGAAACTGCTTCATCTTATCACAACATTGATTTAAACACACCCATCGAAATTAAAGGATGTTACTTGTTAGCAAGTATGACTGACCATAGAGACCTGCTCAAATACCATTACATTGACAATGAGACCAACTCGTTGTTGATAAAAGATTTCTTGCGGGACTGTGTCCATCTATATTTACAAATGAAGTGTTGACGCTGTACTTATTTACCATCGGTAAATATAAAAGCATACGAGTAACAAAACCAGCACGTAAGTACAGGTGATGGCGATCACCGACACAGTACCAGCAGATCTCCGCGCAGCGGAAAACGGCCCGTCGGTCGGCCAGTCCAGGGGATCATGTCCGTGCGGCTCGACAGGGTTCTAGCCGGCGAGCGACTCTTCGTGTGCGGCCGAGGTGTTCGGGCTGTTGTCGTACATTGCGGTCATTGGGTTCTCAATGACGTTGACCACTGCCGAGCTGAGCTTGGTCTGCTTGCGGCGGAAGAGAAAGTCCGCGAGGCTGGCGGCGCGTCGCGGGCCGGTGCCCTCCAGTAGAGCCTCGATCTCGCCGCTGCTGCGCGACTCGACAACGCCATGCTTGACGTCGCTCAACGAGAAGTTCGTTTTCGTCTCGCGGATGTGGAAGGTCTGGTCGAAGTCGGTAGAGTACGCCTTGGAGTTGACGAGTGAGGAGAGCGTGGGCAAGCCGGTCTGGTCGGCCAGCGACAGCGGTCGCTCCAGCCGGAGCCGCACGCGCGCTCGCACGGCCTCCGCGATGCTCTCGCGGGACGACTCGCCGCCGTTCGGCAGCTTTGGGCTTACTGAACCGTTGGTCTCTGAAAAATTATTTTCATTTATTAATATATTATGTACTATCTGCTGCTCGCGGCTTCGCCCGAGTGACCCTAATTCTTTTTTAGGGTTCCGTACCCAAAGGGTGTTACTAAGACTCCGCTGTCCGTCCGTCCTTCACCAGGCTGTATCTCATGAACCGTGATAGACAGTTGGAATTTTCACAGATCATGTATTTCTGTTGCCGCTATAACAACAAATACTAAAAAACAGAATAAAATTAATATTTAAGGGAGTTGCCATACAATAAATGTGATTTTTTTGCCGAATTTATAGATAATGGTACGGAACCCTTTGTGCGCGAGTCCGACTCGCACCAGGCCGGTTTTTTTTTTGAGTCAAAATCGGTCCAGTCTTCTTTGCTTATAATATTTCATAAAGAGGAGAGCCAAAATGGATGAAAAAAAATATTTTTACAAAAAATTTAATCTACGAAAAACAAAACTGAAAAGTGAGCAATACATGCTAATATTATGAATTTGAAAGTAGCTCTGTCTATCTGTGTGTATATATTACTTTTTCAAGCCTAAACCACTGAACGGAAAAGCTTGAGGCGTACCTTACCTACATGTCCATCTAACACTTAAAGATAAGCCTCAAACTTATCGCTCGGTGTTGTTGTGATGTGTTTATGACCAACAATCGGAAAGCCCGTTGAGCCTGATTCCGTTGAGCCCCACTGATGTTTATAAACATCACTTGACACATGCTGTTACAATCTCTATTTTTACCGCTTAAAAGGCTAATAACGTCTGTGGAAAGGTACAGTCCAGGGCTTACGTCAAATAAAGATATAAGACGACCAAAACACATTGGCAAAATTTTAAAATTGCCGTATCAATAATTACTGTTTTAGTTCCGTTATCTACTATAAGTGTTATTAAATGTATTTACTAATATTTACTACGTAATTGTTGATAATAATATTACCAAAATAAATCAGTTGAGTGTGCAAACATTTTTTGTGAAAATACGTACTGTGAAACTACTGAGTGTGTGTGAATATAGTGTATAGTGATAGTTGTATGGTGTCTACAGCTTGGTAAGTGATGTTTATACATTATAATAAATTAATTTCGTAATTTCTAAGTGATTTTCCGTACTATAACGACATAATAACAATATTTTATTGTCAACAATCAAGGTCGCGATATACTCATGTTTCTTAATATTTTGTGTATTTATTTTGTGTTATTGTCTTATCCTCTAATTGTTTTTAGATTACTTAACTATTCATAATGCTACCTGCAAAATTTCGTGACAATTGATTCAGTAGTTTTAACAGAAATAGTCAAAACAGAAGAACACAGAAACTACCACGCCCACTACGATAACATTCATTATTCGTAAATTCCATTGTAATCATCCACCTATTGTTTATAATCATAATCATAATCATAAATAAGTAAGATCATAGATAAGTATGTGCTCTGTTTATTCAAGAACCCAAACCACTTTACGATAACGAGCTGCGTTCAGTATATCTGAAGTGATTGTGTTTTTTCGATTCCCGGTCCGGGGCGTAAAGGTGGGCGGGCCCCGGCGCTTTCGAACGTTACGTCATAGCAGCTTAGTACTTGAGCGGTTAAGAAAATATTATAGTTCTATGTGTAAGTAAGTTTTGTTAAGTACTTCTTAGTTCATTAAAAGCTTGTTTTAAAAAAGGTTTTTACTTATATTTTATTATGTATCATCAATAGTTTTCTCAGCGCACGCCCAATAAAAAATGCCAGCTAAAAAAAATGTGTTACCTCGGTCGGGGAAGTCCTCCTAATATTTTTTTACAATGGCGCCGAATCGATGCCACCTCTCCTACCGCTGTTTTTAAAAGATGAAAAATTTAAGTACCTTGGTGATCTTTCGTGTCTGGGGGGAACATTTTAGGCCAACGAAAAAAGTATCATCACCTAAGTCGGGGAAGTGCGCCCAAGATAGTTTACGAAGACTTTTCGTTTTTTTTTGTCTTAGCCAGCCCTGTCCCACTCCTTGGCAAAAGCCTCACAATACTGCGCTCCAAAAAAAAGATGACGTGGCTCAAAGGCCTGCACAACTTAAATAGGACTGGGCAGGACACGTCTGCGGTCTGCTGTATGCACAAACATGTATAATTGTGGGCCTAAATATTGCTTAAACTAAAAAAAACAAAACATAACTATGAAGTTAATAGTATACGTACTTCATAAGTTAAGAAACCAATGACTTGAAAGACTTACCCGGTGAGGCAGGGTGATGGGATGGTGCGGGTATAAGGAGAATCTAATCCTCGGGAATTTACTTCTGGACCATCTATTAAAGGGGCTGCAAGAGCGGGGAGATCACTGCCAGGCTTTCGCCGACAATATGGGCATGATCTTCGACAGCGACCCAGCATTGGAGGTTCAAAGACAGGTCAATATCGCCCTCGAGTATATTCGGAAATGGGGCATCCGAAATAGCCTAAGGTTTACACCACGTAAAATCTCTGTAATGGTAGTCACCAGGAAGCTAAAGGACGATGTCCCACTCCTGAGTATGAGCGGGGTCTACATGGGAATGTCTAAGGAAATAAAAATGCTGGGTCAATTGTGAGCAATTGACCACAAGCCCACATTCAACATCCACGCCACTAACAAAATCAATCAATCTGCCTAGCCTTTTCCCAACTATGTTAGGAGCGGCTTCCAATCTAATCGGATGCAGCTGAATACCAGTATTTTACATGGAGCGACTGCCTATCTGACCTTCACAACCCAGTAACTGGGTAATATGATACCTTGGTAAGACCATAAATTGGTTACTTTATAAATTGTAGCAAAACTTACGCCCACAAATTGGCACAAAACTGACGAAAAGTGTAATCGGTCACTACGGTACTAAACTTGACACGTTATGCTACATCCACTCGCGGTGCAGTACTGATTGCGTCCCTTTCACTCTGGTGGACTGTGAAGCGCTCAAAGACAAAGAGACCCGAAACACCCTCTATCTTTAGCTCTCTGACCATTAATGGTCTGTTTTTAGGGTTCCGTAGTCAACAAGGAACCCTTGTAGTTTCGCCATGTCCGTCTGTCTGTCCATGGCTTAGCTCAGAGACTCTTAGTACTAGAAAGCTGTAATTTGGCATGGGTCTACATATTAAACACAAAGTGGTACAATAAAATTATGAAAAATATTTTTTTGCGTCAGGCTAAAAATTTTAATAATCGACAGACTATCATCTTATTATACAACTCATATATTAGCATTTTGCTAGAAACCAAAAGTGAAACATGGAACCCTCACAAAAAAAAAAAAATACTTTAGTCCTTGAAAGGATACAAAAGTCGTTTATCCGCTACCTTTACTTTAAAATTTATGGCTATTACCCGTATATGTACCCAACACCATTCATACTGGGTATGGTGAATAACTCGAGCTTAGAAGTAAGGAGAAATATTGCAACCGTCAAATATTTCTTCCGTCTAGTCCGAGGTTCCCACTACAATTCTTCTCTATTGAAATTCGTTTCCTTTTACGTCCCTTTTCCCATTCGACATACACTTCACCCACGACAACGTCCCCTTTTTTCAATACCTCAAATCAGTTGTAGTGTGTGTAGCCCTCACGCATATAAACAACTAGAGTAAGATCCCAGGGCCACCAGACGTCACGTATTTTCTGACGAAGGAAATGTGGACGATTGAGTAGTGTTAGTATGTACTAAGAATGCATGCCTACCTGCTAGCTTGCTTAGACGGCCAATTTTCAGTTATCAGGTAATCAAGGTACATAAAAACATTACTTACCTCACGTAAATTCTCCGGCTGATTTTTACGTATGTTTTAGGCAATATCCTTAAAAATAAGTCGCCAATACTCCCAGACACTTTCCGTCGGCCGTATTGCTTTGCAGACGCTTTAAAGCTCCCAAAATAATAACTTAACTTCACGTAAATTCTGATGCTCCATTTTTATATATGTTCACCAGACAACTATTTTAAAACCTTTTACAAGAAGACAGACTGAAGTTGAACAGACTTGATTTAAGCACATTTCATGGAATTCTATCTCAACCAAATGGTGATGCTGCGAAGAGTTTGTTCAGGTTTATGACCCAAATGTAATCCATAGGAGTGTGCATTTTGATATTATTTATTTAGGGTATGATGGGTCTGTCATACGCATTGCGGTTAAAAAGTCCCTAATTAAAAAATAATAATAAAAAAAAAAGAAGACAGACCGATTCAAGGGGCCAATCATCCCCTAAACTCAATTTGAACGCCTCTGTGGGCAGGAGCGCGAGGGCATTATCCACGCGCATGAGACTCAGTGAGACATGTATTAGGATATATTGACTTCTCTCTCTCTCTCTCACTTTCTTACAGTTTACTCATATCAATTAAATATTCACACAAAGCCCCATAGCACAAAGTCACAAAGCCAAAACAGCACAAAGTAGACTGACACTACTACTATTGAGTAGACTGTTGGTACTAGAGGGCTGTAATTTGGTATGGATATACATATAAATCACGCCGACAAAGTGGTAAAAAAAACCCCCTACACCTATGGTGTGGGGTATCGTTTAAAAATAATGTGAGTTTGTATAAACCATTTTTGGATTCAGGGATCCGTTTGCGAAATATTAAGCTTTAAAGTGCTAATTTTTGTTAGAGTCGAGTCCCCCTGCCAGCTAAATGGTTGGTTTTGGATATGTGAAAAAAATCACGGCAGTAGTATATATAACGAAATTAAAAGGAAAATTATCACAGCTAAGTAGGCTTTACAAGATAACGAGTAATAATCGAACAACTTAAAGGACATTGACCATCCATATATGGGAGTTGGACCAAGTGCTGCCCAGAATGGACACATAGTGCATTATGTTCCTTGGACATATACTAGTCTGTAAACCAAAGCTCAATAAAATCTATCCCCGGAGTTTTGAGAAAAACTCTTTTGTATTGAGTATTTCTTGTTGATGAACACCAACCAACCGATGGCGCATTTTTATTAAATAATGACTGTAATTATGTTAAAAAAAACATTACTATTTCATTTGTGTGCATATCATTTTCATATTAAATAATTTTTAGTGATCATCCATATTCGGCAGTTGTTTGGTTGAGGAGTTCCTATGGCCACCTTCCGGCTCCATCATCATCATCAGACCCTGGATACAACCTTGGACTATACTAGGTACTTGTCAAGACAAATACAACGAGTCCAAACACGATGGTACTATCTTGTTTGGTTGAAGAGTTCTTATGGCCACCTTCCGGCTCCATCATCAGACCCTGGATACAACTCTGGGCTATACTAGGTACTTGTCAAGACAAAGCCAACGAGTCCAAACACGATGGTGCTATCTTGTTTGGTTGAGGAGTTCCTATGGCCACCTTCCGGCTCCATCATCAGACCCTGGACACCACTTAGTGTAATAGGACTTTTCAATACTTATCCAATGAAACCACATACGACGTGGCGATCTGGTTTATTTGAGGAGTGCCCGTGACCACCCTCCAGCTCCATCATCAGACCCTGGACACCAAGTGAGGCTATAGCACTTGTCAAGATAAAATCAACGAGTTCAAACTCAACGACGCTCTCATTTTTTCAATAATAAAATAAAATAATTAAATAAAACTAGGTAGGGACCTACCTGAAAAACATTAACCTCTCCCAGGCATTATCTTATTAACCCTGGGACCGTTTTTTTTTTTTTTTTTATGTATGAATTTATGCAAGGAACCATTTGGAAGCACTCCCATGTCTGGGCAGCATTTGGTCCAAATCGGTCAATATCCTTTGCAGTTGCAAAAACATGTTTTTCAACTTCAATGTTAAGTTTGTTCTTGGCATAAATTCATCCCAACTACAGAACCCTTCATTGGGTGTGGTCCAATACTCACTTGGCCGGTTTTTAATTTAAGTGTGATAAAGTGTACTTTTTCAGTCATTTTGTATATTTAACTAATTTTACTAAAATTTAGAGATAGGTCAGTTTCGTTCTCAGCGGCCGAAGTGTCAAGTCAATGTCAAAAACTCCTACAAAACACATTGACAGTCTATGACAACAATCAAATGTTGTCGTAGATTGTTACGTATTTGAATTTTCCACACGACATTGGCACTTTTTAAAAACGAATTTCTCGCTCAAAAAGAAATATTATTCAAAAATATTGATCGACGCATAAAAAATTCTGAAGTAATATAGTTTATAAAAAAGAATACTTTACCCTTATTTGAATTACATGCATATTCCCTATTGAACCTTGAGTCACGCCCATCTTGACTAGAAACCCCGACGCAGCACCCCGTAAGCGTTTACTTTTTGCTGCATGTTTGATAAATAGGAAAGAACAAGATCAGCAGCTTGTCCACGAATTCCGTAGGTAGTCGTGTAATTTACGGGTGTGTTACGTGACTTAGAGAAAAGTGTAACACCAAATAACACGTCCCCGTACATTTACTAATACGAAACACTTAACGACGAATGCACGCTACTACGAAAAACATTACTAGGTAACCATACGATCTCGAATAACCCAACCTAAAATTTACCAATTCGAAATACAAAATTGGTAAACAAATGCACGATAACACGAAAAACTTATCGCCGAAGCGTGTCCTCGCTTAACCAAACCTCTTTTTTTTTTCGGTGGGAAATCATCCAATGATTTCTCCCGCTCTGGGCGGAGCGGAAGGGCGTGTCAGACTTTTACTGACTAAAACCCACCCGTGTTCCTTTAGTTGCCTGTTGCCAAGGTCCCGGTATCCCTTTCGGACTTTCCCGCAACCCTGGCAGGCATCCTAGCGGACCCCGCCAATTGTGCTGACATCTCTTAACACATCTCTAACAAAAGAACATTAATAAAGGACATAGATTTTTTCTGGCCCAGCATGGATCTTTGTCATGCAGGGACAACGAGATAATAACTGATAATATTTGAAATTGCACCACAGCTTGCGTTACTTGGCAAAATAAGGGATAAAATATTTCAATTAAAAGATAATTATTTTGATTCAAGTATTCGGGGAGCTGATATTTATGTTGCCAGTTTGGGAAACATTATGGTAATTCGGATATGATTTTTTTAAGGTTCGGTGGTCGGTTGGTGTCCTGACATGCCCAAGCGGCATATGGAAACTTCCAAACGTGAGAGAGTGGGAGGGTCCATAGGGATGCAGTAAAGCTCCTTTATATAATAGATGAGGGTACCGCCTTTGTGGCAGCGCAATCTATCGTTACGGACTATACGATAGTTTGCAATGGTGGGGTCGCGATAGCTAGGTTTAAGGAAGGTTTCCTGTAAGAGGAGAATATCTAATTGATGGTCGCGGAGAAAGAGAGCAATCTCTTCTTATTAACCATGAATGCCGTTGGCATTGAAGATTCCTAGTCAGAGGGATCGGGGTTTAAACCTTTCAATGATGACTTTATCCATTATGAATTGGATTTGAGAGGGAACCTAGGGCTTGCTTAATTTCGAGATAAGCATTGTAGATCAAAGAGACCTGAGCGAGGTCGCATCTAGCCCTGGATGCCTTGAGTTCGGCGGCCATACGGATAGCGCGGGGAGAGAAGAATAACATATATGTAGATGTTATCTCGTTGAACGGGTCAGAGTTAGAGTTATGGGTAGGGGTGGGGGCCACGGGAGTGGGAGTGGAGCGCGATGCTACGGGAGCGGGTGTTCGTTTTGCGGGGGGTGCTGAGGGCGCGGGGGGCGAAGTCAATCAGTCAGTCACCGTTGCCTTTTATATAATACTACGGTGCACCTACCCTACCTACCTCCCTGCACTACCTACCTACCTGACTACCTACCTGCCTACCTACCTACGTACATATCTACCTACCTATCTACCGAGAATTATCAAAAAAGCCATTCCGTATAGAATGTATGAGAAAATGAATTTCCTTAATAATTTTTTTTTCATTAATTTTTCCGATATTTTAATAGTTATTCTGGTATTCTGGGCAGAGAAAAATCCAACAAATCAAAGATCATCAAAATCGGTCCTGCAGCTCTCGAGTTATAAGTGCTTGAACAAACCCGACTTTGTTTTAAAACTCGTGATATCTTTCGAATAGAATGTCCGAATTGAATAATTCAAAAAGTTGTATAAAGGTATTTAAGCAGTCTTGAATAATTATTTTGTTAAGGATTAGTACCAAGATACAAACAAAGATCCTTTTCTAGCGGCGGCATTTCCATTAATTAAAAAAAAATAAAAGAACACTTATTTTGGCATAACTATAAAAGTTAGACATATGCTGTCGCGACACTTTTTGTTACTAATGATGTGTTCTGCAAAGCCGTAGTACATTATTTTATTCTATCATTAATAGTTTTCGCAGCGCACGCGATGTAAAGAATGTTTTACGTAATTGTTTTACACCTTGGGTTACATTATTGGAGTTTTAGTAAGGATCCCTACTGTTTTTGAAAATATAATTTAGCCTATGTCACCCGGAGATAGTGTAGCTTCTCAACAGTGAAATAGTTTTTCAAATTGGTTCAGTAGTTTCGGAGCCATCAATGCTAACAAAAACAAATAAACAAACAATCAAATCTTTCCTCTTTATAATATTAGTTTAGATAAACTTTACGATTTAAATTAAAGATTGTATGAAGTTTAGTGATTAATTGCAGGAAAACAACAGCGGGGTTGAGTAAATAATACTTAAAATATAATAATGACCACTGTCACAGTCCTGAACCAGAAATATAATAATGACCATTGTCACAGTCCTGAACCAGAAATATAATAATGACCATTGTCACAGTCCTGAACCAGAAAAATAATAATGACCATTGTCACAGTCCTGAACCAGAAATATAATAATGACCATTGTCACAGCCCTGAACCAGAAAAATAATAATGACCATTGTCACAGTCCTGAACCAGAAATATAATAATGACCATTGTCACAGTCCTGAACCAGAAAAATAATAATGACCACTGTCACAGTCCTGAACCAGAAATATAATAATGACCATTGTCACAGTCCTGAACCAGAAAAATATTAATGACCGTTGTCACAGACCTGAACCAGAAATATAATAATGACCATTGTCACAGTCCTGAACCAGAAATAAAAGATGATTTGGAATTGCGAGTTAGTTTGAAAAGACGAGCGAAGCATAGTATGGATGGACCGTCACAGGTAATACAGGCGGCGCCGGCAGTCCAAGATACTCGTATTCCTAGAGGAAGTGTCCCCTACTTACCCACTATAAATGCAATGAGAATGGTGGTACATAGACCAAGGAACGAAGGACTTCCAACATCTCAAAAAAGCTAGATGATCTAGTCATTCCAGACAAATACAGTAATTTTCTGTTGGCTCACTACAGTACTGAAGAAGATTGTATTTTATTGTTCGGTACATCAGAACACATAAGACTTCACCAGCTTTCACCATTCTGTATCCTAGATGGTACATTTCGGGACGCGTAACCCCAGCAAAATGTTGCGCCTTAGAGAAATGAGAGTATTACAGATAATTAGTTCCCAGTTAGTTACAATTTGTTCAAGTATAGCAAAATTTGTTCAAGTTGTATTTTCGAAGTTATTCGAGAAAAACTGATTTTGCTGGAGTAACGTTACCCCAGCAAAATGTTTTTCAAAAAAGGCATTTAACCTGGAACTAAGTACATGAAAAGATAGCTTTTGATGAGTTGTAAATGTATACCAATAGCAAAATTTGTTCATCTTATAGTTTTTGAGATATCCAAGATTATGCTGGGGTAACGTTTTGGGATTTTCAAAATCTCACTCACAAAACTATTCGTCGCAGAAGTTTGGAAAAAATACCAATTATAGGCCTTAATTTGTTCAAACATAAGTATTTCGATTCATCAACAAATATCGATGTAATTAATTGTTTTTAAGAATCAGAAAAAAACGATTTACTCGTAAACTAGTACGTTTACAAACAAATAAAAAGCAGTTACATATACCTATCATATATTCTTTTAAGGTGTACAAATCTCGATTAAGCCACTTTACGCGATATGAAGATATAAAGAGATTTCATCAAATTTCAAGCGGTGTTTCTTTGGCGATCGAATACACAGCTCCCTCTGAACACAAAACGGTGGACTATAGTGAACAAATTCGTTCATTTTGTTATAAAACATCCCTGAAAGTTTCAGCTTTAAATCCTGGATAGAAGTCGCGAGCATCTCATCTCAATTTGGAACCAATTTGCAACCTGATATAGTAATTACTGACTTCGAGAAGGCGTCAATAAATACAGTAAAACAAGTGTTCCCTGAAAGTATTACTTCCATCTAGCTCAAAGAGTTTGGAAACACATTCAATCTGCTGGTTTATCCAAACAATACTCAGAATCGACATCTTTTGCTCACAAAATGCGTCATTTGGCCGCGTTAGCCGGTTAGCATTTTTAAAACCAGATGATATAGCTGAGGCTTTTGAAATACTGAAAGAAAAAGTATTTTCCAAGGATGTAGTGAAAGTTACTGATTGGTTTTCCTAATTTTATGTCAATAGTACTTATAATAAAAAGAGGACTACTCAAAACCCTAAAACATTCAAGGCAAACTTGCAAAAAGTGCCTCCATTGTTTCCGCCTAACATCTGGTCGGTAAATAGCTCAAAAGAGATCACTGCTGCACTGTTCCAATTACACAAAATAAGGTAGAATCATGGCACCACGACTGAAACTGCCTATTGGGCAGAAAGAAATGGAATCCAATGAAAACCATAAAAGAATTAAACAAAGAGCAACAGCATTCTGAATTGATAGTAGAAAAAATTAATTCACAGGCTCAAGAAACTAAAATAGCAAAGAAAAAATTAAGTGCGGAAGAAAAAATTTAAAAAACATTTGGCTAAAAAAGGAAACAGTGGACATAACCACATTTCTAGATGGTCTTGCATACTTGTACTATTTTAAACGCTAATGGAACTCATAATAACATAATTTTTGATTTTTTTTTCTCAAATGTTTGATTTGGTATAGGAATATTGTGATATCGTATACTTTTACAATGTTTGTAAATATGTGAGGACGATTATCTATCACATAATTTATTTATTTGTCAATGCTCCGTTTTTAATTCTTTTTACCTATTGTGGTATAGTAATCTTATTTTAGGTACATCGTACATTGTGACATAGTACATTGTGATACGAGTGTGCTCTATTGGATATGTAATAATCAACGCACACGCGTTTCATACGACGTTTTTCAACACACTTGCGAGGAAAAAAACAGGCTTGTTGTAAGAACTTATGCTACAATAACGGAACTATAGAGATGATAGATTTATAAAGTTTAACTGACCTTTGTTGCCAGGTACTGACTATTCCGAGTTTCTTTTAAAAACTTCTATATTGGTTGGTGACAATACTTTAAATTTTGTAATTATGTTATTAATTAACCACACAACGAAAACGATAATAAACATTATGGAAAATGGCGCGCTGACTGGTTTTGTTTTTCCATAGGTGTAAATAAAGGCACTGGCAAAACCGTTACAAAAAAATATGATATGAATAAGAAAAAAAATTACAAAAAAAATTTTTGCTGTAACTAAACGTACCATGGTGGAGTTAAATCTATTTATTATTATTTACGCTCTTCTCCCCTACGTGAAATCGACATTTTTAATAATGATTTTAACCACACAACAAAAAAGTTAACAAATATTTATGGAAAATGGTGGCTAGTTTTGGTTTTTTCCGCTAGCGATGAGCGCGCGGAGTAAATAAAGGCACTGGTAATACCCCTGAACAGCCTATATAAAAATATAATAATGTTAATAATACATAATACGCAAATGGGGTTATGGTAGTGCACAATATAGACTGAAATAGCCACAGACGATATAAACCCTTATTTAATAGTACAGAATGACAGAGATTCATTCCGCGCGAACGCGGTGGCATACGGGCAGGCCAGCGGTTCGTCGGGTTCGTCGGGGCGGGTCAGGTAGCCTGCGCGCGTGCCAACCGTGGTCTTACCGGAAATAAGCGCCAGTCTCTGCTCGGGTGTAAATAGATAATACTCATTTTTTTGTAGGATAGTTCATACTAATTCAATGTATAGTATGCCACTGACGTTTAATTATGGTAAAAAAAATCCCATGGGCAGGCAAAGGATCTTTTTTGCTTATGGTTCTTTTTTTTAAATAAAAACTTGATTTTGAGCGCTTGTCTTTGGTGAAAACTGTTATATTTGCATTGCTAGGATTGCTAAATAAATTAGAGTGGAAAAACAGTTTTCACATGTTCAGAGCGTTATATTCAAGTAACTAGGCAACGACAAAAAACTTACAAACCAAGTATATAAAAAGTTTTCCACAACAGAGATTAGTATCTACAACAGCCGCCCTTAATCGAAGTAGTGCCACAAAAAAATAAACACTAATCATAATATTATGTAACATTGCTGTAAAATTTATTTGAACGGCTCGCCACCCACAGATAAACCCTGAGAGGTTTTCGTTGTGAGGCTAAAACCAAAATGTATTAGGTTAAGTGTTTTAGAAATAAAGAAATAAAAAAAATGTAAAACTATTTTACTAAACCTAAATTAACTGCACAACGTTTGTGTACAATAGGCCCGAGTGGCTTAGTTAGGACATCGGCAAGCATATCAATACTTTTTACATAGTCTAATTTGATCACATTATTAGATACCTTCTCCCTAATAAAGTGAAACCTTGTATCAATATGTTTCGTCCTGTTGTCGTGTACAGGATTTAAAGCGAGATTGATGGCACTCTGGCTGTCAGAAGCTAAGTTAATTGAAGAAAGTTTACCTGTTAGCTCATAAATAAAACCACGTAAGTAACATGCTTCCTTCGTAGCTGACGCCAGCGCCATGTACTCGGCCTCAGCGGAGGACAACACAACAGTGGGTTGCTTCTTAGACTCCCAGGATACTGGACCTCCACTCAGCTTGAATGTATAACCGTGTTACGACCTTCTGTCGAACGGACAGTTTGCCCAATCGGCGTCACAAAATCCTTTTAAGGGTTCTCCACTTCTCCTGTAAACCAACGAATAGTTACTGTACTCTTTAAGTACTGCAAAACCCTTTTTGCTGCATTCCAGTGTTGTTTAGTAAAACACGTATTAAACTGACTCAAAAAACTTGCAGCGAATGCTATGTCGGGACGTGAGTTTACCGCCAAATACATCAAACTTCCTATAAGGGTCTGATAAGGGTAAGACTCACCAACCTGATCATCAGTTCTTCGTTCCATATTCTTTTTTACTAAAGGAGTATCCACTGTCTTGTAGTTTATCATATTAAACTTATCTAGTAAGGACAGTATGTAATTTTTTTGATTAATTCTAATACTATCTCCATCAGATTCTATTTGCAATCCCAAATAACTTCTTAATAATCCAAAATCTTTTAGTGAAAAATATTTCGACAGTTCGTTCTTGACAAGATCAAATGTCAGTTCAGACTTATGGAAGACTATTATGTGATCGACAAATATGCCCAATATTACGAGTTCTTGACCAAAAGTTTTGTATACACACATGGCTCAGAAGAAGTTTCAGTAAAACCTACTTTTCTAAGTGTATCGTTTAACTTTTTGTTCCATGCTCGTGGCGCTTGCTTAAAGCCATATAGGGACTTTTTGAGCAAACAAACCTTGTTTTCCTTGCCTTCCGGTATGAAACCTAAAGGCTGCTCCATAAAAACTTCCTCTTCTAAGTCTCCATTTAGGAATGCGGTATCAACGTCTAAATGCTTCATCCTTAAGCCCATCTCTGCAGCTAATGCAAACAAGGTGCGGAGGGAAGAATGACAAATTACTGGTGCGAAAGTTTCGTTATAGTCAACATCCTTGACTTGATTAAAACCTTTGACGACCAGTCTAGCTTTATATTTCGTGAAATTACCGTAAGCATCCTTTTTGATCTTGTATACCCATTTACATGGTATAACCTTTTTGTTAGGTCTATCAACAAGATCCCAAGTATGAAGTTTTATCAAAGAACTATACTCATCAGCCATAGCATGATGCCATTTATCAGCTTCATCGGCATGAGTAGCTTCAAAATATGTCATTGGTTCTTTTGAATCGATTGACACATTGTAAGTGAGGAATTCTGGTGGTTTCCTATTTCTTGAAGGATACCGTTGCTCACGAGGAGCTGGTTCTTCATCCAGACTGGCTGACTCTTCAGCAACACTAGGCAGCCCCTGATTTTGAAAAGAGTCTTGTACTTTCGCTGACTCTTCAGCTATTTCTAGATTTACCGGTGAAGGTGGTTCAGTCATAGTCTCGGTACTTTCTTCATAGTCGAAGAATTGACAATCTTCATGTTCTCTCTTTTCTTCGAAAAATAATATAGGCTTGGTCTGTGGCCCAGGCTCAGCTTGCTTCTTCTTCAATGAAGTAAAAATATCCTCAAAAAAGGTTGCATCTCTGGACATAAATACTTTACGCAGATTATCAGGATCCCTAAAGATGTAAGTATTTGGGTTTTCTGAATAACCGACGAATATTGCTTCCTTTGCCTTAACATCTAACTTTTTTCTGTGACATGCAGGAATGTGAACCAGTGCTCGGCAGCCGAACACTTTCAGATGACTAAGATCACTCTTTCGGCCACACCATCTGTCATACGGAATTTGTCCATTCGAAGCTCGATGAGGAGACCTATTTTTCAGGTATACGGCAACATGGAACGCATCTTCCCAGAATGCTTTGGGCAATGAGCTTTCAGCTAACAACGTCCTCGCCTTCTCTGTAATAGAACGGAGAGTACGCTCGGCCACTCCCATTTGCTGAGGGCTGTACGGTGTCGTCATTTGGTGTTCGATACCTTTTGAAGGAAGATAATCGACAAACTCCTTATTCACGAACTCTTTACCACCATCAGTCCTAACAGTCTAATATTTTCTAATAATTCCTATCTAATAGATTTTCAACAAGATTTTGAAAAATTGAAAAATTATGTTTAACTTCTGTTTTGGAAGACATAAAATAGGCAAATACCTGTCTTGTATAATCGTCTACTATGGTTAACATATACCTATTACCTTGAAAAGAGGTTGTAGACACAGGTCCCAATAAATCCATATGGATCAGCTCCAACGAGGAACTAGCTCTATTAAAGGCTACCTTCTTGAAAGGTTTCCTTGCTTGTTTACCTTCCACACAAGCAATACAACTACTTTTATCTACAGTTGTAAACTTTACGCCTACCTCGCGATTCTTCAATTGATTCATGCCTATGCGACACAAGTGTCCCAACCTCTTATGCCAGAGTTTATAACTATCCTGACAGCCAGAGTGTTCATCTTGTGTCAAATAATTGTGTGCCGCTTTGCTACTAATATAAAGAAGAGGTCTCTATTTGAATTACCAAAAGTATTAAGGGATGTAAATGTAGTGTCCTGTACTTCCACAGCATTTGCTTTCTGGTTCTTCTGTCTTGGTGGACGGTCTGGTCTTTTATGTCCAGGCACTTTACACTCGTAACATACTATCTCCTTTTTCTTCTGTTTAGGCTTCTTTTTCGCATACAATACGGAATCTACTGCTGTATCTGCAATCTTTGACATTTCATTAAGCAGTTTTGTCTTTACTAAATCAGTAGTGACTTCGAAATTGCAGTTTTCTAACGCCATAATAACAGGCTCATATTTTGGAGTGAGTCCTCCTAAAAGTATAGCAGTAATGGACGAGTCCTCTATGACTTTATTTATATCCGCCAGATCCTGTGTGGTTGACATTACTGTGTTTGTTCGGGTCAATCACCGAACAATAATAAACATGTCAGCGTAATTGCGACACCGCGCTCTATGCCTTGAATATTTTATGTATTACCTAAGTAAAATAGTCAGTACGTTTTCGGATCGCTAATCGGGCGCGACTCAATCTCATCTTTTTCACCTCATTAGTTTTAATTGTTATCCTATTCGTATAACTGAAATATAATCTTTATAATCTTTAATCTTAGTTTATCTTACTCTCACCCCAACCCCGAACATTGGTCCTTCGAGCCATCGGAGCGGGACCATTACACGTGTATAGCTACTAATTGTACTGTGTGAGTGTCTCGCTTAGAACTTATTACCAGACCCTGGCAAAAATTTCAACATCCTGCGGATCCTAACTGAACTCAGTGCTCTGGACGGAAAGGTGCCATCATCCTCCTGACACGGATTGACCCTGGGTTCTACGGAAGCATCGCGTTATCTCTTCGCGCTGTTACTCCAGGTTTGTTCTTGCAGCCATCGCAAGGACACTTAATCTAGAAAGAAGCCTTCAGTACAAGTAAGGTCTCTTATTTATCTTTATAATGTCGAAAATGGATGACATTTTAGCAACCCAACAACAACTAATCGAAGCCGTAGATAAGCTCTTCACCAATTTCAAGAAAGATGGTGCTGAGCGCAAGACCTCAGACTACTTACGTCGTCGATTAGCTACCTTGGAACAATACTTTACAGAGTTCCATAATAATCATATGACTTTGCTATCTTTTGGTGATCAATCTCATGCATATTTCAGTACTAATCAATACGATCAAATGAAGGAAAAATATAACAACATTAAAACTACTATTCAAAACTATAATCCCCTCGCAAACAGACCGCAAATCCCTGAATTGAAACCGCCGACGTTCCAACCAACTGCGGAATCTCAAACCTTGAACCTCGCATCTCATGCTGCTTCTTCTAAAACCCCTGCTCTTGAAGAGAGTAAAGCCGAAGTTCTCTTCAAAAAGCAAGCTACTAACTTTAAGGCTTTCTTGAGAACAACTTCCAATATCGACCTTGATCTCGTCACGGAAAAATGGGAGTTTGAAGACATCCTGAAGACGATACAATCTCGTTGGGCGGCGATCGACTCGCTTCATTGGGAGCTAGACAATGAGTATGGCGGATCAAACCCCGAATACGAAGAACAATTTACTCATTATGAGAAATATTATAACAAAATCAAGAAAGACATCAATAAGAAGATGTGGTCGGTTGCACATATTGAAAAATCTACTCCTAAAATGGAGATAGTCACCTTTGAGGGAAACTACAATAAGTGGATTTCGTTCAAAGATCTTTTCACCGAAGCAGTGCACAACAACCCCTCTTTGTCGAATGCACAAAAAATGCAGTTTCTAAAGAGTAAGATCAAAGGTGAACCCGAAAAATTGATTCAACATCTCCAAATAAGCTCCGACAATTATCCTGTATGCTGGAATATCCTAAATCATCGTTATAATAATAAACGACTGGTCTTCACTTCTTATCTTAACAATCTCATGAATATCCCGATAAACCAGCAACAATCATCAAATCATATAAAACGCATTCACGACACTACGTACGAGAGCGTGAATGCTATCAAAAATCTGGGAGTCGATGTGTCCTCCTGGGACCCTTTCCTGGTATGTATATTGTCCCAAAAATTAGACTCAGATACATACGAGGATTACCTACAAGCCTTAAAATCCCCGCGGGAATTGCCCGTCTTGGAAGATTTGCTTAATTTCTTAGAAACTAAGTTTATGATGCTGGAAACTTCACGAAAGAAGATTGAAAATTCCACGCAGAAACCATCCCCATCTCAATCCTACAGCAATAACAAACCATCATTTTCTAGGGGACCCAATCATAAACGAAACTATAACAATCCTAAAACGAATTACTCAACCAACCAAGTTTCGCAATCGTCAAAGTCCAAACGCAAAATTAACTATCGCAAGCAATGCCCTATTTGCAACGCAAATGATCATCGAATACATGCATGTCAAAAATTAATGGAATTGCAACCTAATGAACGGAAAAATGCTATTGCTAACTTGAACCTTTGTATTAATTGCTTACATTATCACGAAGGCAAAAAATGCCTTTCAGAAATAAGATGCAAGGAATGCAATAACGACCACAATACCATTTTACATGAATCTTTTACGGCACATCGAACTGGGTCAAATGCAACCACGATTACGAAATCGCCATCTCAGCAGCAAGAAAGTAACACCGTTGCATCACTTCTAAAAGAACCCTCAGAAATATTGCTTGCCACGGCAATTATTAACGTACAAGCTGGGGACGGATCATACCAAAAAATGAGAGTTCTTTTAGATCAAGGGTCACAGACATCCATTATTAGGGAAAGCGCAGCTCAGTTGTTAAAACTACCGCGACGGAAATGCAACGGCTATATCTCTGGAATAGGAAATAAGGAAAACAACTGCAAGGGCATGATTACCATCAAATGTTCGTCTTTGGTTAGCGATTTCACCTTTGAAACGGGCGTATATATAATGAATAGACTCATAAATAACTTACCAAGCTGTACGTTACCTAAGCCAGACTGGCCTACTCTTAACCAAATAACTCTAGCAGATCCCGAATTTTACAAAAGCAGGCCTATTGACATCTTATTTGGGGCAGATATCTATTCCACTATCCTTATGGACGGTATCTGTCGTTCAGAGGGTATATTACCAATTGCCCAACAAACCCAGTTGGGATGGATCTTAAGCGGCAACTACAAAACGTACCATTGCAATGTGATCCTAAATAATATCGAAGAGATTCAGCAATTCTGGGAAGTAGAGGATATTCATGAATCTCCAGCGATATCAGAAGAAGATCAAAAATGCATCGAGTTTTACCAATCTACGACCTCAAGACGGGAAGACGGAAGCTACGTGGTTAAAATGCCATTCAAAGAAAATTTTGAGAAAAATTTAGGCGAATCGAAAACAAAATCGATTGCTCAATTTTTCCAAATAGAGCGGAAATTAAGTAAGCAACCAGGACTGGCACGTGACTATAAAACGTTTATTTCTGAGTACCTAGAGCTTGGACATATGACACCCGTTGCGCCACACGTACAGCCGGACTGCTACTTATCGCACCATTGCATCCAACGATCTGAGTCATCAACAACAAAACTGCGAGTTGTCTTTAATGCCTCGGCAAAAACCACGAGTGGATACAGCCTCAATGATCTTATGTGCCGAGGACCCAATTTACAGCAAGATCTTCAAAGCCTTATCTTAAAATGGAGACAATTTAGATACGCTTTTACAGCAGATATAGAAAAAATGTTTCGCAAAATTTGGCTACATCCCGATGATCAAAAATATCAGAAAATTATTTGGCGGAACCATCAGTCTCAACCTTTAAAAGAATACCAGTTAGCAACAGTTACCTATGGCACAAAAGCCGCACCTTTTTTGGCCATGATGACACTGAAGCAACTGGCCATTGAAGAAAGGCCAAACTATCCACAAAGTTGCGCTCCTGACATCTTAGAACACTCGTTTTACATGGATGATCTCATGCATGGTGAACATTCAGCGAGAGCAGCTAAACAGCTCAAAGCAGAGATGATCAACCTCCTCAAATCTGGCGGGTTTAACCTCAGAAAATGGCGATCAAACTTGCCGGAACTAACAGATAGTTCGGATCCACTCCAAAAGGAAGACTTTGACTTCAAGCAACCGGAGTCAACCAAAACTTTAGGCCTTCGGTGGGAACCAAAAAATGATAAATTTATCTTTCATCCTGTAGAATTTATCTCACAAGACATCCTCACAAAAAGACAATTCTTATCTCAAATATCCAAAATTTTTGATCCTTTGGGCTGGCTAGCCCCCGTCACAATAAAACTTAAGATCTTGTTCCAAGAATTATGGAAATCAGACCTGGGTTGGGACCATCCTGTCCCTCATGAAATCGAGTTAGAGTGGAATACTATTAAAGCCGATCTATCACATATATCTCGATTTAAAATACCACGTTGGATTCAAACCCAGGAGAAAGATATCATCGAACTTCATGGCTTTTGCGACGCTAGCACAAAAGCATACGCTTGCGTCGTGTATTGCAAAATACAGAGAGAAGATGAAACCCATGTGACCCTTATTGCAGGGAAATCAAAAGTAATACCACTGAAAAAACCACAATCGATACCGCGTTTGGAACTTTGCGGGGCTCTCTTGTTGTCAAAACTTATGCGAAAAATTATCTTATCCCTATCAAGCTACAAGGTGCATGTTTACGGTTGGATTGATTCAATGGCTGTTCTAGGTTGGTTAAGTGGCGAACCGGAGAAATGGAAACCCTTTGTTGCGAATCGAGTGAGGGCTACCACGGATATAATCCCTAAAGGTAACTGGAGTTACGTAAAGTCCAAAGAAAACCCCGCAGATTGCGCAAGCCGAAGTTTATCTGCTGCTCAATTAGCCAATCACTCACTGTGGTGGCAAGGGCCCGACTGGTTACCACAATATAAACCTAAAGAATCTCATAAGATGCCCATTGATACGAAGATTATTAGCGAAGAACTCAGAAAAAAGGAGCACGTGAATACGGTCATAGTTAACCCCGAAAATTTAATAATTAATCAACTGTTACCAAAATATAGCACTTTAAGGAAAGTTACTCGAGTATTAGCTTACATCAACAAGTTCATCGACATTGTTGTTTACAAGAAAAAACGTACATGTTTTCTTACGCTGCGAAATATAAAGACTGCAAGAGAAATGATAATTAAGCACGTCCAAAACGAATATTTCAACGAAGAAATATCGCGGCTCAAAAATAAGGAACCACTGACCAAGAAAAGCCAGATTCTTAATCTCAATCCTATACTAGACACCGATCAAATACTCCGTGTCGGTGGCAGACTTAAACATTCGAATCTGGATCCCGAAATGAAGCATCCCATCATAATCCCGAATCAATCAAAATTGGCAGATCTTATCATAGATGAATCCCACGAGCTCGTATTTCACGGTGGGGTAAAAATGACTACTGGATTCATAAGACACAAATACTGGATTCTGGGAGGGAACAGAGTCACAAAGAAACGATTAAGAATGTGTGTAAAATGTAAAAGAAATAATCCCATACCACAATACCAGATCATGGGTGACCTACCTCCAGCACGATTGATTCCTAACCGACCTTTTTATCACACTGGAATAGATTATACCGGACACATCTTTCTTAAGGCAAACAAAGGTCGTGGCATTAAAACCTATAAAGGATATGTCGCAGTTTTTGTTTGTATGGTAACTAAAGCCATTCATTTAGAAATCGTCTCAGATCTCACAGCGTCTGCTTTTATTGCCGCACTTCGACGAATGTCGGCTAGAAGAGGAGTTCCTGGGCACATGTACAGTGATCAGGGAACTAACTTCATAGGAGCCAACAAAATTTTGAAACAAGAGTTTGCCGAAATCTCCTCCATCTTGTCTGACCAAGAAGTAACCTCGACAATCTCTGAAATGAATATTGAGTGGCACTTTAACGCCCCATCATGGCCATCTGCTGGCGGACTCTGGGAAGCGGCAGTAAAGAGCCTAAAACATCATCTCAAGCGTGTCGTTGGAGAGCAAAAACTAACCTTCGAAGAATATATTACCCTACTATCCCAACTCGAAGCTTGTTTGAACTCCAGACCACTGTGCCCTCTGACAGAAGATCCTGAGGATCTGGACTTTTTGACCCCGGCTCACTTTTTAGCAAGTGGCCCCAACTTAACAATTTTCGAAACAGAGCATGATCTCAGAACACGGTGGCACTTGACGCAAAAAATCTATCAAGATATATGGGATAAGTGGAAGACTGACTACCTCTCGCAGCTTTCTAGGAGGTCCAAATGGCGACAGCATCAAAAAGATCTCAAGCTCAACGACATAGTTATTATAAAGGACGATAATCTTCCACCAGGAAAATGGAGTCTAGGTCGCGTAGTAGCGCTGTATCCTGGAAGTGACGGACACGTAAGGGTCGTCACACTTAAAACCAAAACCGGGCTCTTAAAACGCCCAGTTGTAAAACTGTCCTTACTGCCGACAAATAAAAATGATCAAGATCCAAATGTCCCAAAAGTTGACAATAAATTGCCAGCGGCAAAGAAAAAAAGTCCTATCTCATTTTCAGCTATGGTTTTATCTTTAACATTATTTTTGCTGTCACTAATAAGCACCGCTCAAGCATCCTACAATTTTACCCTGCTGACAAACAATAGTGTCTACTTCGACAAAATATCTAATATGCATTTAATCAGAGATGATTGGGATTTAATAGTTTATTATGACACAAATCCTTATCAGGAAGGAACGGCGGCACTATTAAAGTATATCAAGTATCTTGAAACCTTATGCTCTACGATTAGAACACAAACACCTTGCGACGGCGTCATGTTACAACTCGAGCACGAGTTCGAAGAAATTAAACATTATGATAATATTGTCATGATGAATGACTCGTTTATGACTAATAAGAAACGCCGGCGACGCGGCTTGCTAGACGGAGTAGGCTACGTTGCAAATAGTTTATTCGGAGTGTTGGACCAACGATTTGCGGAGAAATACGAGAAAGATATTGACCTTTTAAAGCATAATGGAAACCATTTATATAACCTCTGGAAAAACCAAACGTCGGTCGTAGAAGCTGAATTTAATCTCATGAAAAGGATGGAAAATACTATGAACAAACATCACAAAATAATAAATCAAAAGCTTAATTACCTCCAAGATTCTTATAAAAATCTAGCTCAGCAAGTGGAAAACATAACTATCATCACAGACTTCATAACCTCGGCTTTCACTGCCAACAACTTGTTATATACCCTTCGACGAATCCAGGACTCAATTTTAGATACAGTAACTGATATTTATAGTGGAAAATTAGATTTTCATTTGATATCTCCAAAGCAACTCAGATCAGAGCTAAGCATAATATCAGCACAAATATCTGGAGACTTGGTAGTTCCTGTTGACAACTTTAATCTGAAAGATCTTTACAGCTTGCTCAGAGTAAGAGCCAAATACTCGGGCAAATACCTAATTATAGAAATAAGAATACCTCTGATTGAAAGGGATCTTTACGAGGTGTTCAATCTTATTCCGGTTCCACGCATAGTGAAAGATAACATGATGATGAAGGTCGAAACTATCTCTGAATTAGCAGCCATCAACATGAGAAAGGATTCATATTTAACTATCACCAACGCGGATCTGCAGTCATGCGTATTACAAAACCCTGTGACTATTTTGTGTCATATCAGAAGGCCTATTCATCACATGAAAGATGATCACAGCCTTTGTGAGACGATCCCAGGCACAAGAATTTGTAAAACTAAAACTACCTCGTGCAAAAACGACTGGAGAGAGCTAACATCAGAAAACAAATATTATTACTTATGCTGCAATGAATGTAACGTCAAGCTTCTGTGTGAAAATCAAGTTAAGGCAGTTAGGTTATCAGGTGCTGGTCTGTTGCGTGTTGGGGAAGGCTGTTTAGTGAAAACAGAAGATTTTATGGTGTATTCAAACAAAAGATTGTCTAGTAAAATTAGCACAACAAAAAAGATTATCTCGCCAGAAATATCACCAATCAATCACCTAATAAATATCACTATGCCAGAAATATCATATGAGCTTAATCTCAATGACTCAGACAACCTCAGACAATTTGAAGCTATTAAAAGAAGTCTTGAGATCATGAAGCAGAGTGAACCTTTGAGCACTAATATCTCCTACCACGACATCCATCTTTATATTGCTACATATCTCATCATATTGGGAATTTTGGTATTGGTGGCAGCTTACTGTTTTAAACGTTGGTGGCAAAGACAACGTAAAGGAAATCGTTCCACTTCTACAGCAGAGCGGGCAACAACCTCTGTGGCGACTGCTTTGCCATCTCCTCACACTGTTACAGAAAGTGTTGTGATTGAGTGTAGTGAAATTAGGGAAAATGGGCAATCTAGTAGTAAATCAGTGAAAAGTGATCTTAAGCGACTAGCTCTATCTAGTGAGTGCATACTAAAAAAGGAAGAAAGAGGTTCTTCACCAATCTTTCGTGTGTTTTCTCTTCCAGATTTACACTGTAGCGATTCTGGTTAATTTGTAATGTTACTTTCATCTCATATTTTAACACAACTTACCCTACATAATCATTTTAGTATTATTTGAACATTGTTTTCACCTTGTTAATATTAATTTCATTACCCATTTAACCATACCTACTTACTAACCGCATCCTTTTCTCCCTCGGGAGCATGTTCGGGTCAATCACCGAACAATAATAAACATGTCAGCGTAATTGCGACACCGCGCTCTATGCCTTGAATATTTTATGTATTACCTAAGTAAAATAGTCAGTACGTTTTCGGATCGCTAATCGGGCGCGACTCAATCTCATCTTTTTCACCTCATTAGTTTTAATTGTTATCCTATTCGTATAACTGAAATATAATCTTTATAATCTTTAATCTTAGTTTATCTTACTCTCACCCCAACCCCGAACAGTGTTTATGTACAGTTCTATATTTTCGAAGTCGGACAAACTCATCCTGTACAATTTACGCTCTAAGGCTAATTTACGCCCTAATCCTTTATCCTCATAAGCATTCTGCAAAGATTTCCACGCTTCGGCTGCAGTTTTCGCACATCTCACATGGGTAATAGCTGCACCGTCTACTGTCAAGCAAATCTTTGCCAGAGCTTTCTCGTCATTCCTTACCTTGACAGAGGCAGCGGTTGTGTCACCTATCGGGTAGCCACTTACTGTTGACCATAGATCCTCATGCATAAGATAGTGTTTCATCTTAAATTTCCAAGCAGGATATCCAACTTTGTTCCTAAGACAAAAGGATGGAATGGATGACGAAAAGGAATTCGACTTTCCAACACTCGAAGCATCTCCTTGTGACATTTCGATTCTTTTAAATTTTCTCGAAAATCACATCTGATTATTTAACAGCAAATTTAATTATGCTCTTTATTATTCTTCGTGCTGATAACGTGTTATATTTGCATTGCTAGGATTGCTAAATTAATTAGAGTGGAAAAACAGTTTTCACATATTCAGAGTGTTATATTCAAGTAACTAGGCAACGACAGAAAAACTTATAAACCAAGTATATAAAAAGATTTCCACAACAGAGATTAGTATCTACAACAAAAACCTTCACCAAAAACAATTCCTATTGGATACAAATTCCATGCTGCCATGATAGTACTTACTAATTTCATACTGCCATGTCATTACTCAGACTAGTAAATAGTAATCTGTGGCGCACATTACCGCACTAGTGCGGTTATATAAAGTAAAAAGCACGCTTCCATAATATACTGCATTATGAACCTAAAAGCGGTTCAATAAGAGCCACTTTACGAGCAAGGGTGTTGAAAAAAATTAAAGTAATAAAAACTAAAACCCAAGTACGACTAAAAAGGTATAAACAAGACACCACAGGCAGACAAATTAAAAATCCGGAATCATACGTGTTAGGGCATAAATCAAACAGATTACGTGTGACTCCAGATTTTTTATTTGTCTGTCTGTGGTGTCTTGTTTATACCGTTTTAGTCGTAGTTGGGTTTTAGTTTTTATTACTTAATTTAATATTTTTTTAATTCTTTTGGGGTTATTTTATATATATTTTTGAAATTTGCTCATTAAACCCTTTCATTTTATACCCAACATGGTACGATTAAACAATTTTTTTTTAGTTCCTCACTTTATGTCCTCTAGAGGGCGCCATATTTAATTTAATGTGACGTAGCCTATAACTAGCGGACGATCAAGACGCTTCCAACGATACCTTATTTGTCAAATTGTGATTAGTGGTTTAGAAGATAGGAGCTAACAGATGAACATACTTATATACATACATACGTACATACATACCGGTCAAAATCATAACCCTTTTTTCTTCGCCGTAGTCGGGTAAAAACAAAATCCTCCGCCGCGTCTGTCTGTCGTCCTGTACGCGATAAACTCAAAAACTACTTCACCGATTTTCATGCTGTTATCACCAATGGATAAAAACTTATATATAGGAAAGCTAATATTGTGTGCTTTACCTTACTCTGATACTTTATTAGATTATGACAATAATTATATTTATAAGTTGAATAGTACTATTCACAGATTGACATGTTGTCATAGTGACAAATTATTGTTTTTTGACACTAACAAGTTTGTTAGTGGTTTTAAGTTAACTCAGAGAACTTTATCTCTGTCTTGGGAATGTAGACATAATATGATTGCTATGTTGATAGCATACAATATTAATGAGGTTATAGCTAATATAACAAATTGTAGTATTAGTGACGAGTCTGTGTTGTCTAGTTATACTACCAACATAGTGAATAATCATTATGAATCATTATGTTGTACGAAGGAGGATCCACCTATAATACCAACATCTTTGGAGGCCACTACCAGTCACATAGGGTATTCTCTTCCTGCTCAAACTGCGACGGGCATTCTAGACTCTTCACTTGTAGTTGTGGAGGTCACTCCGGATAAGTCTTTAAACTAGTAAGTAAGATAACAGAAGTTACCCCTTCAAATAAACAATTATTATTATTAGAGAATAATAAAAAGGTATCTTCTGGCAATAATATACACAAAAACAAAAAACCAAAGGGGGGGGCAACATACTTTAAAATTATTCAATCAAAATATACAAGGTTGCTCTTCCAAATTACTGGAAACAGAATTGTTTTTAGAAAATACCAAGTTTGATGTTATTTGTTTAACAGAACATTGGTTAAAAGACCATCAAGTAGTGTCAATTTATTATGAAAATGATTGTGTAGTTAGCCATTTCAGTCGAAAACTTATGTTACATGGCAGTTCATTAATATAAGTAAAAAATTCTATTAAATCAAAAGAACGGAAAGACATCATTGGACTGTCTGTTGAACACACCATTGAATTGTCCTGTGTTGAGCTTGATAATCATGTTATAGTATGCGTATACAGACCTCCAAGCTATCAGAATCTATCTATGTTTGATTCTGTAATGGAAGAGGTGTTAAAGAAACTTAATGTTAATAGTAAGTCAATAATCATATGTGGTGAGTTTAACATTAATATATTAGAAAATAACTCGAATACTGTCCGATTATTAAATCTTTTTAGGTCATTTGATTTGTCAAATGTTTTTATTGAACCAACCCGAGTAACAGCTTCTTCTGCCACTTGTATAGATAATATTTTTTGTAATTGTGATTACTTACAGAAACAAATTGTAAATAAGTTGCCATCTGATCACAGTGGACATTAAATAACTTTATGCGCCTACGATGCCTTTACAAAAAAATCAAATAAGGTTTAGGCCAATTACATGTAAAACCTTAGAGAAATTAAATAATTCTTTAGCCAATAAATGATATGTTCAGAGTTTTAATAATATATGTGACCCAAATGTGTTTTACGCCGATTTCTTTTCACTAATAAACAAGCAATTTAATGACACTTTTCCACTAAAGACTAAAACTATTTACACAAAGTTCTTATTTAGTGATTGGGCGACTCCAGGTATTCGTAAAAGCAGGGAAAATCTTTTTGAACTTTATGGCCTAAAGCAACATATGAATAATACAACCTTTCATCAGTATGTTGCAAAATATTCTAAAACTTTTAAAAATGTGTGCAAAATTGCTAAAGTTCTTTACATTAACAATAAAATAAAATCAGCTGATGATAAAATAAAAACTACCTGGCAAATAATAAATAATGACAGAGGTAGGAAAAAACAGCGTAGTACTGAATTTAATTTAGAGACTGCACATGGCCCAATCAACTCAGATGTAGAAGTAGCTCAGGAATTTGAAAACTTTTTTGGTAATATTCCAGTTAATATTACTAAAGATTTAAATTCCTCACCCGTGCTTTCTGCTGCCTTACTTAGAAAGAATGTAAACGCATGCCTTTTGGAGTTAAGGTTTCAGCATACAAGCACCCAGGCAGTTATAAAAGCTTTTAAAGATCTTAAAATTAAACCAACAGAAGATCTACCTGTATAAGATTGCTTTTAGCGATAAGACCGCCCATTGTGTCACTCTATGTTAAATTTCTACATTTGTATCTGTATTTTTTATGGTGTACATAATAAAGAGTATTCTATTCTATTCTATTCTATCTATGGGGAATGTCTGTAAAAGTCTGTAGATCTATCATCGAAACCATTGCGCCCTATCTAGCTTTCATATTTAACACCAGTGTAGACCAAGGAGTCTTTGCGGATCTCATGAAACACAGCAAAGTAGTTCCTTTGTTCAAATCCGGTGATAGTAAGGAACCTAACAATTATAGGCCTGTGTCAATTCTGCCAGTTCTCAGTAAGGTGTTTGAAACGTTGATGCTCAATCAAATGTTACGTCACTTCAATAAAAAATCCATCTTTCATGAACAACAGTACGGTTTCATCAAAGGGCGTTGTACCACTGACGCCGGTGTCACCCTAATAAAGAACATTTTTAACGCCTGGGAAGAAGCACAGGATGCCATTGGAATTTTTTGCGACCTCTCGAAGGCGTTAGATTGCGTCGACCATGACAGACTTCTGCTGAAACTAGAGCACTATGGGATTAGGAATACAGCTCTTGATTTACTGAGATCATATCTGAAAGATAGGAAAGTTATAGTTCAAGTAAACGGCATAAACTCATTAGGGTCTGAAATGGCAATGGGCGTTCGTCAAGGCTCGATATTAGGTCCATTCCTCTTTTTAGTTTATATTAATGATTTATCCCAACTACTTCTAAATCAACCGAAGATGTTGTTATTTGCAGATGACAAAACATTGATTTTTAAAATAAATCGACGGTCACAAAATTTTGACGACGTGAATAGCTCTATTCTTCAGGTCCAAGATTGGTTTACGGTAAATAATTTAGTACTCAATGAAAAATCAAAACAAATGCATTCGATTTACATTACCTAATGTTAGAAGTAGCGAATGTGACATCATATTGAATGGAGAAAAACTGGAGTTTATTAATGAAACAGTTTTCCTGGGAATCACGCTAGACGAGAAATTACAGTGGGGACCTCATATAAAATCTCTTGCAGGGCGGCTAAGCTCGGTCGCTTATGCTGTTAGAAAGATAAGACAGTTAAAGAATGAAGAAACCGCGTGTTTGGTCTATTTCAGTTACTTCCACAGCATTATGTCGTATGGCATTTTACTGTGGGGTCGGGCTGCTGACATTGATTCCATCTTTATTTTGCAAAAGAGAGCTGTCAGAGCCATTTATAATCTATGTCGCCGCGAATCTCTCAGGGAACTATTTAAAAGGATTAATATTATGACGGTACCTTGCCAATTCATTTATGAGAATATTATGAATGTAAGAAGAAATTTAAATCTTTTTAAGAAAATAAGTGATAGACATAATTTTAATACTAGAAATAAAGATAAAATAGATCAACCATTTGTCAGATTAGCTAAAGTTCAAACATCTTTTAAGGGGTACTACGTTAAATGCTATAACAAAATACCTTGTGGAATATTGCAACTAAATGAAAGAAAATTTAAAACTCATACAACGTGTAACGGAATAAACGCAAGAGCACATACACCCCAATTTGAATATTAAATTATAAGACTAAAATAATATCTGTAATTTAATTGAATTAAACCACACCTTAAATTTACTATTTTATTTAACGCGCACTACACATAGGATAGCTATGAGCGTATTACATATTTGGTTATGCATTTAAATAGGCTTTATTCCTTTGAGATAAGGCTTAAATTTCCTTAAATAAAATATCTTATTACCTTGTCCTTACCTGTCGTATTTTGCATGCAATTGATACACGATGTTGTATAGCTAAACATGTGGACGATATTATATTACCAAACTGTAACACCTTTATACCATGTTTAAGGCAAATAAAGACTTATCTTATCTTATCTTATCTTGTTATGACGCAGTGGTTCTAATTTCAGTTAAATAAAAGCTTTTTTCATGAAAAATTAACATATATAAATAATGACGGAAATCGATTCAGAAGCCGATTCTGATTAAACTACTTTCAGGTCTTGCGCTTATTCTGTTACACGTTGTATAAAAAGTACACTTTGTAAACAAGCTTATTACAAATTAGAGGATTATATCTAAGATAAGAATGCTTGGAAACATGCTGGTCTTGCTCCATAGGACAATTTAGAGTCTGGACAAAATCAAACTGGTTGCTAATTTAGTTGTATATTTTATTATTTGTATGTCATAGATTTTTACACTCTGTGATTACTTAAACTCACGCACTGACTTATTAGTATTACTTGTAACAATTTTTGTAAATATGTGAGCACACATGGTGCTCACATATTTACCTATCACATAACTAATTTATTTGTCACTGCTCCATTTATAATTCTTTTTACCTTTTGTGGTACAGTAAGCTTATTGTAGGTGCATCGTCTTCACATATAATGATATACTTAATTCATGTATACAAAATATTGTAAAACATTTTTAAAAATAGCACCGTTGGAGTTTCTTACCCATTCTTCTCCATACGAAAGCTACCTTTTGGAATGGGCAACTAGAATCAATTCTATTTCTTTGTTTTTCATTGACGTTCAAAAGTGCCTTTTATGTGCCTATTTGAAATAAATTATTTGACTTTGACTATGTCACCCAGGATAATGTAAGGATTCTAACGGTACCCTATACATCCAATTCCGTTAAGGCATTTCAAAGTTATAGTGGAATAAATGTACACACGTACATACATACATGAATCCTGAAAACATTACACTCCTTGTTGCGCAGTCGTGTAAAAACCGGGCAACTGGCATTAGTAATCACATGTCCGTTTTTCTTGGAGGAGTTGTTAGTTACCTCTGGGGATGGAGGCGCGGGGCGAGGGCCCGCCATCCTCATCCGTGTGGCCCTCTGACAGCGTCTCGAGCGGCCGGTGCTCGGCTCGCACGCATTCCAGCACTCCCTCGTGGCTCGTACCCGACGTCGACGGCTGCGGGTCCTGAAACACCACGCAGCGAACATGGTGACAACTGCAGCTTTTCACGTAAATAAATACGATAAGGAAATACATCTTCTGTTCGTGACGAAAAATAATAGTCTGATTTCGATTTTTTTGTGAAATGCATGTGCTATTTTTGTCCAAGTCTAATTATGATTATAATAAGTCTAAGTATGATTTCAAATAGGCACATGATAGCAGCATCAGTGACTCACTAATTGCCAGACACTGTAGTTTTACAACGCCATCTAGGAGTCTTGCCTAGATGTATAGAAAGTTTAATAGTTTCGGGTTCAGTAAAATAAAAATAAAAATGATAATTATGTTCCAAAAACGTGTGTTTTTTTTTTAAATTCATATACCGACTTCTAGGCAAAGTACTAGATTTAAAAAAAATGTTTTTTGATTTTCCTAATTTAAACGACTAAAGTTTGTAGTAATGGTAGGACCAATTTATTGAGTAAAACGCCATCTATTGCAAAGAGCTCTCAACAAAAGATTAACAGATTGCTACTTTATCATTCTAAGGGTTCGAATTGAAGTATTTTATGTTATTTGTTGAAAATACGAGATTTATGAGTGTAAATACATAAATTAGCATTAAACAAAGATGTTTTGATTTTTACTAATATTACTTCAGCCAAAATTTGCCGTAAAACGCTTTTTAGTGATCGTTAATTTCATAATAATTGTTACTTATGCTGCCATCTATGATTTTTTTTCAAGACTAATTATAATTTGTTCGAAGTTGAGACCCCATGCTAAAAGTAACTATTACTGCCTGTGATTATTGTACAATTATAATGAATGTAATAAGTATGTAACACAACATTTTAAAATGATTACAGCATTATTTAATACAAAAATCCTTTACTCACTTATGGCCCTATAACTTTTGACCTGCACGCAATTGTAATAAAAACTTGGGATTATTAATCATAAAAAAGCCTAAATGAACATGTTTATACTAGTAGCAACTTGTTACAAGGGTTGGGACGGAACTCATATATTATCGCCCATTCTCCTTTAATTGATTCCAGGCGCCCGTTCTTTATGTTCCCTCGTAACTACTAAACGGCTGAACCAATTTTGATGAATGATATGTCGTTAGATTACTATTTATGGCGCGAGTGCTACTGTATTAAAATTGTAAAAAAAAATATAACGGACGATTGGCGCCAAAGCGTATGTGTTAAAAGAAATCTCCCGAGTCAAGTGGGGATCAAAATGAAAGCTTTTATGAGATATGAATGAATGAATGAATGAATTAATGAAATGCACCGATCCTAGCGTGGTTTAACCAGACTCGATAAATCGAATGTACTCCAAGATTTGCACTAGCCTCTGGAGCTTCATGCTTCAAGGGGCTACAGAGGCCATTGCAGATCAAGGAGTAAGCCGGGGGGCGCGATAATAGTAGGGAAGACCGTGCCCGTCAGGATAAGAAAGGATTTGCGAGCCGTACAGGTTAAGCTTCCTTGAGTAGGCAATGGACTAGTGGAGAGACGGGTAATATTTATCTATGGATGGGCATCTTTTTATGACGTCGCCGCCAGTTGGGTCCGTTCTATCGTCACCGGTGAACCCTTTGCTGTTTTCTGTGTCTTCGTCAGAAGACTCGCTGCTGTCCGTTTCAGGTTTCTTGTATATCTCACTGGCTGCATTCTGGATCTTGTATCGGTCTTCAGCCGTGTTCATCCATTTGATATCCTTGTCTAAGTGCGCCAGGTCTTGTTTTAGGTTGTCGTTTCATGTGTAAATGGGTCGGCCTACTTTCTTAGATTTGGCCATGTACTACTGCATTGCTGCACGTAAGAAAGAAAGAAAGAAAAAACATTTATTTAGCACTTATGTGATAGGTGTGGTTTGCCGCGTCTGTGAACGTGTGCAAGATAGCACATCCTGTGCTTCTTGATGCGTTAGGTTACGATTACGTACAATATTTCATATATTTTCGTTTGTCTTGGTTTATTCCTAGCGTGGTTAATCAAGTCTCTCATGATGACTCTCTCTGTCAGGATAGTTCAAGTCCAGCTTCACCGGTGAATCTTTTGGCGGCGTAGACTGCTTTCTTGATTATGTTCTTCTTAGTTCAGATGCGTTGTCAGCAGCAGTGTTCAGGGCGCGATCGGCCGGATCCTCGTTGTTTATGTCCAGATCCGACGCGGTACAAGTTCGACCTGTAGCTCGCCGCTGCTCACCTCAGGTTGATGCGGTTGCAAATAACAAAGTTCTGAGTTAAAAGCGTACTATTCGGCACAAGTAATTAATAAGACCCTGACAATAATCTCCGCCCGCGTCGCCCGAATTATTGTTTTTCTGTTCATAGTTACATCGCGGTAACCCATAACCAACCACTATCAAAACAAATTCCCGCGCACAAGATGACCACCTCTGTTACCGCCCGGGTTCTATAGCTGCCAAGCGCCGCAAGCAAGAACTCTTACGGTAGTACTATCGCGGAAAGCCATCTATGGCGGGCGTGCATCTCAATACTACAAGGACAATTCCCGCCTGCAGCGTTCGGCCACTATGTAACGCACGCTCATCAACCAGTATCTTAAAAGTTAAAATAGGTACCAATTATTTATTTATTTAAGTGCTATGCGGCCTAACGTTCGACGCGGGCCCTCGTCTGGCGAGGATTAAAAAGGGGCTGCAAGGAATTTTGTTTCCAAAGCCATTAGGTATGCGTGCCCGGGGCAGTAAAAGCATCACTGACCACTCACAAAAAAAAGGTCTTTGAACTCAATAACGATTTTGGAACAATATCACACACGCATTATGTCTTAAAGTAGGGTACTTTATTTAGCCCATTAAAACCAATTAAACCTGGTGCCGTATTATGAAGTATTAATGCCACCATTTTTCGAGTGTGAGAGAGACACGGAGCTAGACAAGGCAGCTAGCATCATCTCGTTTTCGAAGTGGAAGAATGATGGCATTAGTACTTCATAATACTACCCCCTGTAGTGACTTAAAATGGCGTGTAGGTATCTTGCAGAGAGGAGCAAGTCACTGTAATATGGAAAGATCTCACCAGATTAGCCTGCACGAACAATTGGCGAACACCACCACCACCAAAACAAAACACCAACACCACTTTAAAAACTCACTATTATTAAAAAACATATCCATGAAACTACACATTACACAACTCGCACCATCCGAGAAAAAACAGATTTTGTCCAAAAAAAATGAAGGGTTTTAAGATAGTTACAAAAATAAATAAATACAAATTATATGTTTAAATGTAATTTGAGAAATGATAAAAAACTGAAAAGCTGCTAAAAAAAGTTATTTAATAAACTAAAAACCTGACTGCAAAAACAAGCATTATTTATTATTTATAGAATTTTTAGTTTTTAGGGTATTACTAAAACTCAAACTCAAACTCAATTTTTTTATTGCATTCATGTGTACACCAGCTGTTTCATAATAAAGATCCAACATGAAACCCGGTTAGGGCACGGCAACATAAAAGGTTAGATAAAACAAGCATCCAGTGAGTAGGTACACTGGATTGCAAGTTTGTTACACAAATATAATTATTATCTACTAGTATTTAGGTTTATGTAGTTATTTTAATTAATATTAGGAGGTTAGATTATTTTATTTACTTATATTAATTATTATATTTTATTAATTTGTTTTAGTTATTATATTACATTAATTTATGTTCATTAGGTATTATATTTTATTAGTTTGTTTTGTTGTGTTATGTTATGTTATGTGTAAGTGTATGTATGTGTGCTTTTTGTGTAAGCATATCTATTCTTATGGCATGTATTTACGTTATGGATGTCTTTTGATTTAGGGAAAATGTTGCTATTTTTAAATACAAATATGCAAAGTTCCTGTATATATGTAGAAGGTAAAGTTAGGAGTTTTAATTTAACAAAATATGGCTTACAACTTTCGGTATTGTTAAATGAGCCAGTATCCTAACACATTTTTTTTCGATTATATACAGGGTTACTGGTAACTCGACGTATTCCTTGCAGGACGTCATAGTAGGGTTAAAATGCAACAAATTAAGCCACCAAATGTTCTACCGAAATTCAATAGTTTTTGAATTAGTTAAGAGTTTTAGTTTTTTAATGAAAATCCCAGATTAAACCATTTGAAACCAATTTAAAAATGATTTACGGCGTGACTGTACTGAATTTTAAGTTATTATCATAGTTGACGCCGTAGCAGACCTTTGTTAATAATTAAAAGTTCAATAATGCCTAAAACTTTGGCAAATATCACTAACAAAACATTTAATTTTTTGTAATTTTTAGCTCTAAAACTCTTAACTAATTCAAAAACTACTGAATTTCGGTAGAACATTTGGTGGCTTAATTTGTTGCATTTTAACCCTACTATGACGTCCTGCAAGGAATACGTCGAGTTACCAGTAACCCTGTATAATTCACTTGCGTTTACGCTGTTCCCCATAACATCACTCCATATCTTAGCCACGAGTATGCGTAGGCGTAGTATGCCGATAGTGCCGTTTCTGTATTTGTGCTGTGCTTTAGTTGAAACAAGGCGTAGGTAAATTTAGATAATTTAGATTTCACTGTTTCTTTGTGGTTTTTCCTATTGAGATGTGTGTCTATGTTTATACCAAGTAAGTTAAATGTAGTTACTAATTCTATAAGGGTGTCATTAAAAATTACGTTATTACTTACTCTGTACGATCTAAATTGTATAATTTTGATTTTTTTACAGTTAATTTCCAAATTGTGATCTTGTAGCCAAGTGTTACCGTCTGGAGAGTATCTTGTAAGATTGCATTTGGGTCAGAATTTTTGTCACATTTCAATAGTATGGATATATCATCGGCGAACAGTAATAGTAATGTAGTTTGTTTATTTACTAAGGCTCCACTGTCTGTCTGTCCGTCTGTCACCAGGCTGTATCTCATGAACCGTGATAGTTAGTCATTTGAAAGGATATTGACCAATTTGGACCAAATGCTGCCCAGCCATGGGAGTGCTTTCAAATGACTCCTTGCATCAATTTACAAATAAAAAAATAAAAAAATCGGTCCCAGTGTTAAAAAGTTATTGCCTTTATATGGAGCCGGCAGGTATTAATAGGAACTCCTCAACCAAACAAGACTGCACCATCAAGTTTGGACTCGTTGAATATTCATTGACAAGTGCTTTACACTAGGCAGTGTCCAGGGTCTGATGATGGGGCCAGAAGGTGGCCATAGGAACTCCTCAACCAAACAAGATAGCACCATCGTATTTGGACTCGTTGGCTTTGTCTTGATAAGTACCTAGTGTAGCTCAAGGTTGCATCCAGGGTCTGGTGATGGAGCCGGAAGGTACCCATAAGAACTCTTCAACCAAACAAGACAGCACCATCGTGTCTCAACCAAACAAGATAGCACCATCGTGTTTGGACTCGTTGGCTTTGTGTTGACAAGTGCCTAGTATAGCGCAAGGTAATATCCAGAGTCTGGTGATGGAGCCGGAAAGTACCCATAAGAACTCTTCAACCATTTTATTGAGCGTGGGTTTACAGACTAGTATAAGCCCAAGGTACATAATGCACTATGTGTCCATTCAAGGCAGCACTTGACCCAACTCCCATACACAAAGATGAACAGTAAAAAATATTTAAAATAAAAATGATATGCATACAAATGAATGTGTGTTGTTTAATATACTTACTGCCATTATTTAATAAAATGCGCCATTGGTTGGTTGGTATTGATCAAAAGAATATACTGAACGAAAAATAGATTTACCAATACCACATTATGTAAAAAGAATAAAAGATGAAGCAATAGCAAATAAATTAATTTTGTGATAGATACAGCTATTTGTAATAATTGCGCTTGGTTAGCGCCATAAAGGTCATAAAAATAAAATGACATAAGTTTCTGATTGCAAATATAAAGGAAAATGTTTGCCTACATTGTAAATATCCTGTGCGCTGGGCGACGCGGTTTCGCCGACGCCCTCGAGGAAGAAAGTGATCATGTTGCCCTTGCCCTTGACGTCTATGGTGCCGCGGCAGCGCAGTCGGTAGCCGCGCGTTGACAGGATGTCGTGCACCTCCTCCGTCACCTGCCAACACACCCTCTACATCAGCCGCCCGACGCTTGCTGCTATAATTACAACTCACGTATGACGTAATTGAGTTAACCGCCGCGCGCATGCATCGATTATAGCGGAGCTCGCAAAGTAACGGATATTATTAACATTCACCACATCACAATCGCAGAGGAACACAAATTCAATAAATTTGTTTTGCCCAAACGTCGGACTAATTATGTCTCTTGCAAATGCACTAGGTACCTATTAAGAGCCGCTGTGGAACACATCACATTTGAGTTAATAAACGAGTAATTCCGTTCGGGGTGCACACCTGGATATGGTCGAGCAGTCCGGTGGAGTCCATGCGCGAAGCCACGTTAACGGCGTTGCCCCAGATGTCATACTGCGGCTTGCGCGCGCCGATCACGCCGGCCACCACCGGCCCGATGTTGATGCCTGTCGGGCCACACAAATCTCGTTCCTCACTTGCTTCACTTATGTTTTAGCGCAACAGTCGCAAGAGCACCGCGTGCAACTTAAACGAGTAATTCGCATTGGAGACAATTCACCCGTGTCTTACTCCAGCCCGTCCCAGCTGGACAGCGCGGTACATCAGAGGAGCGCTAGCGGACTATAGATGCTAGTACACGACGTAGGATGCACCACGCTGCTCGTGTTGCTCAGACAGGACTCCTCTTACCGATTCGGATACGGAAGCTGTTGAAGGAGTGCTCGTTGACATACTGCAGCTGCTCGCGAAGTCGCAGCGCGTAGTCGGCCATTGCGGTGACGTGGCGGAAGCCACGCAGGTCGCGGGTGGCAGCCGTTAGGCCTAGAAATATATTTTCACAACACTGTGATATGAGTTAGTGCCTTCGAAAATACTAGGTTTAGAAACAAGCTGTCCGCTATGTACCCGAGGCCGCCATGTAGGTGGCACCAGTGCTCTTGATCTTCTCGATGTACTTGAACTGGTCCTCGGCGAGGATCTCGTCAAAGTCGGCGATGATCTCGTTCAGCAGGCGCAGGCACTCCACGCCCTCGTTGTTGCCCTCCAGCTCCACGTAAAACTCAGAGAAGTTGGGGATGGACGCGAACATCACGCACACCGACTCGCACTGCTCGTGGTACAGCTCCTGTCACACACACATATGGTACACTCAATGGATATACTATTTGGAACAAGATTAAAAGTAACGGTGATCAATCTAAAGACTAGTTTAAGATCAGGCTCTTAAGCCTCGGATAAAGAGCATCGCATGCGCATACAGTTTGTGTGATAAAAATCATTTATTTTCAGGCGTCGGCGGCCCATAGCGTGTTAGTAATCAGTACAAAATTAAAAACTATGTTAGTAGTAACACTTACAACACACATGAGTACAACAATTAAAACACAAATACACAATAAAAATACAAATACACACTAAAAATATAGCCAAGATAAGATAAGAGGAGGAAGATTCATCAAGTCCCATGTCTGACATGCAGTTTGATAAATCTATCCATTGTAGGCCCTTCTAGCCTTTCTGCAAACACCCTCAGAATGCTATTGCTGCTTCCCCTCAATCTACGTATCACTGATGCCACTTTTTTGCGCATGATCGCGAAATAATCATCAGTGCGCGCATCCGCGAACATCCCTGACGCACTACAGTAAGGTGGAAGACTCAACAGCGCCCTGAAGGCGTTATTATATTGAATGCGCAGTGCCCTGTCTGCTTTTTGGGTATGATTAGCCCACAGACTGCTGGTGTAAAATATTTGACAAAACGACTTAAAAAGTGTTATTTTAACCGGTGCTGAACAACCAGCAAACCTGCGTGCTAGCATGTTTCCCCTCACAGCCAGCGCCCTGCGCTCCCTCTCCATGTCTAAGTCATCTTTTAGATCCTCGGTAACAATATGGCCCAAATATTTAAATTGTGACACCCTGTTCAAGGGTAAACTGTTCAGTTCTAGGGGTGGGACATTTGAGGGACATTTATTTCTTCCTCTAAAAACCAATAACTCACTTTTCGTGGGATTATACTTTAGCCCATGCTATTTAGCGTATCTTTCACATATAGTGAGTAACTTTCTGATTCCCCCGATTGTGGGGCTCAGCAGCACCATATCGTCTGCGTAACTTAAATTATTTAAACTAACTCCGTCTACATGGCAACCGACATGAGTGCTACTGAGCTCAACAAGCAAGTTGTTAACATAAATATTAAAGATTCTCGGGGAAGTCAGACCCCCCTGCCTCACACCACATTTCAGTTTATATGGGTCTGATAATGCATTGGACCATTTTACAAAGTTCCTCTGTTTTTCATACCAGATAGATAATATTGACACCAATGCAGCCGGAACTCCCGCCTTCCGAAGCTTCTCCCATAAAACCTTATATGAAAGCAGGTCGAACGCCTTTGAAAGGTCTAGGAAACACGCGTACACTGGTGTCTTCCTTTCCGTATAATATTTGACAGTGTGCTTTAACGCAAGTATTGCACTCTCTGTAGACAGCCCCGCACGAAAACCGAACTGTGTGTCGTGTAGTTTTGTAAAGTTACTTAAGTGCGTGTCAAGCACACTGTCAAACACTTTGGCTATCACGGTTGCCAATGATATTGGCCAATAGTTCCCTTTGTCAGCTATGTCTCCCGACCGATTCTTTACAATAGGTACAACTAACGTATCGAGCATCTCCTGTGGAAGGTAAGAATGGCCCACACAAAGATTTAAAAACATGGTTATTACTCTTGGTAAGTGCACACCAGCATTTTGGAGATGCTCAATGCTGAGTCCATCATGGCCAGGAGACTTTCCCCGCTTCATACATTTAATGACTGCTTTTATTTCTGTACACGTAAACTTAAAGGGTGTTCCTGATTGATAAGACTCAGCATCATTCACCCTTCCCACAGACTCAAGAGGTGAGCTCACAATAAACAGCTCTTTAAATAAATTAGCTATCCCAGTGTGGTCACTCTCACCCTCCACTCTAACTGGTAAGCTTGGAGAGACATTGAGCTTTTTAGTACCTTTCCAGAATGACGAGAAACATTTCTTAGAATGGAGCGAGGCCAATATATCCATTGCAATTTGTTCTTGGTTCTTAATGACCCACTTCAATTTTGATTTAAATACTTTACGACTTAATATCATGTCCTCATAGATAGGCCCGCCACTGGGTTCCCCATACCACATCCACAATTTAAACTTAGACCTTGCCCGAGTATGAAAATCTTTGACATGCTTGTTCCAGCCTTTTATAACTTTCTTTCTAATAATGACTTTAGACACTCTGTTTACACTAGCTGATTCACTTAATATAGATACTAAGTCTTTATACATCGAATCCAACAATAATCTATGATTGGGATCATCACAAAAAATATCAGCGCATAGATCAAATTCCTCAGGAAAATCTAAGTTTTTCAATTTGTTGTTGCACATGTACGCGTACTCCTTTATTTCATCAGGGCTTCTCTCACCCCATCAAACACCATTAAGCGATGATTCAATTACACTAGTTTTTAATCTAATAACATTTACATTACATTATATTTTTAAGGGAAAGTGATCTGACCAAAACGTATCATAAATAACCTCAATGTTTAAAATTGTTTTTCCCGCCGCTTGAGTGACAAGGCTGTGGTCGAGCCAGCGCTTACACCCGTGTGAGTCACTAATGAACATGTATGTTTGCGATAATATGCCTAAGTAATCTAGATCCGCGCATACTAATTCCTGCTCACTACAAAAACTTATAAGTTCATCACAAAATGACTCACCCGGGTGCGCGTTGAAATCTCCCAACACATACACTGCTTCAGCATTATTGTTTTGTATAATAGAATACATCTTGCTAAGACACTCCGTAAAAAGTGGTAGATTTTCACGACAATCCGTCGGCATATACATGTTTATAACCAAAAAAACACCTGTTGTTCACCACTATATTCACTGCACATATACGGTCACTGATACATTGTACCACACTCACGTAGCTAAATGCAGTTTTACGCCATAGTATGGCGAGCCCTCCGTAGGGTCTCCCTTTACACATGCCAGCTGACGTATCCACTGAAGACTTTGCCGTATAACTGAATTCCTGATCAACACTATCAAGAAAGGTTAGATCATGTGGGTATAACCACGTTTCTTGTAGCAAAACAATATCAGCTGTTTTGCACAGTGAACGCAAACAGTTCACAGACCTTTTGATATTTTTGCAATTGAATGTTATTATGTTCATTTTTGAAATACTATCCATTATTTGATTTTGTTATTGCCTCGCTCCCAAAAATGGAATTATTTTTGTCTTCCCTTCTATTCTTGAAATGAATAAAGTGCCTAAAAGTCCCGCCATCAGGCCATATCTGGTCATCTAGAAAAACGTCCAGTTTGTTTTTGTTAACAAGCACTTTAAAGGCATTGTATGGCTTTTCCCTCTTCATCGTTATTTCCTCAAGCGAAACAATCTCCGCAGTTTTATTTGTGATATATTTGCATATGTCATCCACCGCTACCTCCTTGTTTACGTTGGATATAAACAAAGGGATTTTAACATCCGCTGCTTTAAATTTCTCCGACACATCTGTGGTCGCTCTGCCCATTTTACCCGTAAAACGATTTTTAGACCGCCGCTTTTGCACTACAGTCCACTTATCCGTTGGTTTCTTGGGCGTTTTCATTCACCATTCCTTGTGACCTCCGCCATAGTAGGTCTTTTTAATTGACTGTTTTCTGTACGACAAACAGCTGACTCAGACAACACTTCGCACATTTCATTTTCCAATAGTGTTGAGTAAATCGGTGCAGGCGCACCCGTTATGATCGCCTCAGTGTGTGTACAAGCAAGAGAGCGATACTTTGGTGACTCAGTGCAGTCGCGCTCTGCACTCGCACACCTCGCGATCGAGTAACCGTCGTCGCCGTACACAGGCGCCGCCGGTGATAATCCTACCGGCCCACTATCAAGCAAATACCCTCCTCTTTTCTTCGCATTAATATTGCGCGCTAACAATGATACTGGGAGCATGTTTGATTCCAAATCTAGCCTTTACATTCTACCGTTACATACGGTGTAAAAAATTAAAATTATAAAATTTTAACCAATGTTAATTAAATTAAAAAAAGACTGCAATAACAATAAATAATATCTCATGCATTAGGATTTTAAGGAACAAATTCATTAATTGATGTCAAAGCTACTCATATACCTAAAGAGAGACTAAGGCCTCATTTACGAAGACGCGGGGCGTGGCGCGGCGCATGCAGCGTGGCGTTTGGCGGCGCGTCGGAGCTTTTTTCTGTTTACGGAGCGTCGGCGCGTGAAGCGGCACTTATCATCGCACGCGTAAACACAAACATATGGCAATATACGATGTTGTTCACAGAGATGCGAGGCGGGAAGAGTGGCGGTACCCGCCGCTGAGCCCGCCGCGAAACGTCAAGGGTGTAGTGAAGCACGCGGCGGGAAACGCTGCGGCGCACGCGGAGTACTTAAGTCTGTTTTTAGCCGACTTCTAAAAAGTTATTAATTTTTAACTTTTATAGATTTTTCTTCTAAAAAAAAAGTCGATCATATCGTACTCCATTGCGACGGTGACTACGTCTGCGTTGTGCGATTTCCAGAAAGTTCCGCAGCGGGCATCACTGCGTGCGCCGCCGCGTTAAACGCCGCGTGTGACGCGGCGGGGACATAGAGATGAAGAGATATAGTTTAATATAATGTCAGATTAGGAATACAGAATATAAAAATAATATAAATTGTAACTGATAATGTCATAACTCATAACTATCAATGAGTGGCAATGTTCACAAATGTTTTAACATTAATAAAGGGTACTAGCTGCCAATCTCGGTTTCGCATGGTTAGCTCTAAGTACCTACCCTACCTACCCTACCTACCGTACCTACCCTACCTACCGTACCTACCCTACCTACCGTACCTACCCTACCTACCGTACCTACCCTACCTACCGTACCTACCCTACCTACCGTACCTACCCTACCTACCGTACCTACCCTACCTACCGTACCTACCCTACCTACCGTACCTACCCTACCTACCGTACCTACCCTACCTACCCTACCTACCCTACCTACCCTACCTACCCTACCTACCCTACCTACCCTACCTACCCTACCTACCCTACCTACCCTACCTACCCTACCTACCCTACCTACCCTACCTACCCTACCCTACCTACCCTACCTACCCTACCTACCCTACCTACCCTACCTACCCTACCTACCCTACCTACCCTACCTACCCTACCTACCCTACCTACCCTACCTACCCTACCTACCCTACCTACCCTACCTATGAAAATAGATTACGACTGATTTGTTTGTATATTATGATTGTATAATATGATATGATTGTTTTTCATTGACGTTCATTGTTTTTCATTGACGTTCAACAGTGCCTTTTATGTGCCTATTTGAAATAAATTATTTGACTTTGACTTTAACTTTGATTCCCAGACCTACCGAATATACATAATTAAAATTCATAAAAATCGGTCAAGCCGTTTCGGAGGAGAATGGCAACTAACACTGTGACACGAATTTTATATATTATCAATTATACAATATTATTTATTTCCGTTTCCTTCTCCGCGATCCGACATGTAGTCATCGATATTGTAAAAGCATGTGACTTTTAACCATCGCATTACCTGTTTTTTAAACATGGCCAAAAGGTAAATCCTTAAAGGAGTCCGGTAATTTGTTATATACCTTTACAGCATTTATGTACAAGTTCCTCTTATACAATTCGAGCCTGCACTGCGGTAAACAGAGTTTATGTTTAAATTTATTTTTATTTCTAGAAACTACATTTCGTTTATTTACATCTTTATGTTTGAATGAATGAATGAATGAAATGCACCGACCCCAGCGTGGCTTAACCAGACACGATAAATCGAATGAACCCCAGGATTTGCACTAGCCCCTGGAGCCTCATGGTTCATGGGGTTACAGAAGCCATTGCATATCAAAGAGTAGACCGGGGGGCGCGGGTAATGGTAGGGAATAGACCGTGCCCGTCGGGATATGGAAGGATTTGCGAGCCTACCGGATATGCATCCTTGAGTAAGCAATGGACTAGTGGAGAGACGGGTAATATTTATCTAAGGATGGGCATCTTTTTACGACGTCGCCCCCAGTTGGCTCCGTTCCATTTTCACCGTTGAATCCATTGGCGGAGATATGCTTCGTTCTCGGCTCTTTTCTATCTCCCTGCTGTGCTGTGTTACACTTTGCTGTTTTCTGAGTCTTTGTCCAAGGACTCGCTGCTGTCCGTTTCAGGTTTCTTGTATATCTCGCTGGCTGCTTTCGTGATCTTGTATCGGTCTTCAGCCATGTCCATCCAGAAGTTGATTTCCTTTTTGAAGCACGCCATGTCCTGTCTTAGGTTGTCGTTCCATGCGTAAATCGTCAGCCTACTCTCTTGGATTTGGCCTTGTACTGCATTGCTGCATATAAAAGGTGTGGTTTGCCGCATCTGTGAACATGTGCGAGATAGCACGTCCTGTGTTTCTTGATGTGTTTCGTAACAGATTTTACTTCTAATATTTCGTGCATTTACTTTTGTCTTGGTTTATTCCTAGCGTGGTTAATCAAGTCTCTCATGATGACTCTCTCTGTCAGGATGGTTCAAGTCCAGCTTCACCGGTGAATCTTTTGGCGGGGTTAAACTGCTTTCTCGATTCTAGTAAAATATTCCGGATGTTGTGCACAAATAGACATACTTTTCTAATGTACATACACGGTAATGGCAGGGTATAGTACTTTTTAACCAAGGGCTTACAACTATCCATTTATTAGGCTCCCCAGATTGCACGTACACATTTTTTTCGTACTCTAAATGCTTTTATAGTCTCCACCGAATTACCCCACAACAAGTGACTATAAGCTAGTACAAATGAAACGTATCCGTGATAAGCACAAAGAGCAGCTTCTGTTGATATATCGGTATCAAAAGAAGCTCCTCTTTGTGCATCTCTTAATCTGTTTATTGAGTAGACAAATCTGTCGAGTTTATCACATCGTAACTATCTGACTTAAGTTGGAGAATACCTTAATTATGTTAGATACAATAATATTTCAACTACCGACTACATAAGTATTATCATGTGTATGTTGTACATCCCGCAGATATGTTTTTTAATCAATATAAAGAGGGAAATATTGCCTGTGTTGCGGCAAATATGGGATACATAATAAATGAAATAGAAACGAAGTCAAAACTGTACGTTGAATGGTTACTTTGAAAAAAAGTAATTGCTACGAGGTGTGGGAACGAGTCTGATGCCGAAAATATAATTAAGAATTTTTGTGAAACAGATTAGTCTTAATCGGTTACGAAAATAAGTTATGCAATTAGTCAAAGTAAAGTCAAATAATTTATTTCAAATAGGCACATAAAAGGCACTTTTGAACGTCAATGAAAAACAAAGAAATAGAATTGATTCTAGTTGCCCATTCCAAAAGGTAGCTTCCGTATGGAGAAGAATGGGCAAGAAACTTCACCGTTACTCTTTTCAAAAATGTTTTATAATATTTTGTATACATGAATTATATAATTATATGTGAAGACGATACACCTACAATAAGTTAATTACTGTTCCACAAAAGGCAAAAAGAGTTATAAATGGAGCAATGACAAATAAATCAGTTATGTGATAGGTACATGGTGCTCACATATTTACAAACATTGTAAAAGTATACGATATTACAATATTCCTAACATCTTTACAAGTAATACTAATAAGTCAGTGCGTGATTCCAAGCAATCACAGAGTGTAAAAATCTATGACATACAAATAATAAAATATACAACTAAATTAGCAACTAGTTTGATTTTGTACTGACTCTAAATTGTCCTAAGAAGCAAGACCAGTATGTTTCCAAGCATTCTTATCTTGGATATAATCCTCTAATTTGTAATAAGCTTGTTTACAAAGTGTACTTTTTATATGAGTTTTAAATTTTCTTTCATTTAATTGCAATATATCACAAGGTATTTTGTTATAGCATTTAACGCAGTACCCCATAAAAGATGTTTGTACTTTAGCTAATCTGAAAAATGGTTGATCTATTTTATCTTTATTTCTAGTATTAAAATTATGTCTATCACTTATTTTCTTAAAAAGATTTAAATTTTTTCTTACATACATAATATTCTCATAAATAAATTGGCAAGGTACCGTCATAATATTAATCCTTTTAAATAGTTCCCTGAGAGATTCGCGGCGACATAGATTATAAACGGCTCTTAAAGCTCTCTTTTGCAAAATAAAGATGGATTCAATGTCAGCAGCCCGACCCCACAGTAAAATGCCATACGACATAATGCTGTGGAAGTAACTGAAATAGACCAGACGCGCGGTTTCTACATCTGTTAACTGTCTTATCTTTCTGACAGCATAAGCGGCCGAGCTTAACCGGTTACAGTGGGGACCTCATATAAAATCTCTTGCGGGGCGCAAGAGATTTTATATGAGGTCCCCACTGTAATTTCTCGTCTAGCGTGATACCCAGGAAAACTGTTTCATTAATAAACTCTAGTTTTTCTCCATTCAATATGATGTCACATTCGCTAGTTCTAACATTAGGTAATGTAAATCCCTGCCAGGGTTGCGAGAAAGTCCGAAAGGGATACCGGGACCTTGGCAACAGGCAAATGAAGGAACACGGGTGGGTTTTAGTCAATAAAAGTCTGACACGCCCTTCCGCTCCGCCCAGAGCGGGAGAAGTCATTGGATGATTTCCCACCCTCAAAAAAAAAAAAAAAATGTATTGTAAATCGAATACATTTGGTTTTTTTTTCATTGAGTACCTTATTATTTACCGTAAACCAATCTTGGACCTGAAGAATAGAGCTATTCACGTCGTCAAGATTTTGTGACCGTCGATTTATTTTAAAAATCAATGATGTGTCATCTGCAAATAACACCATCTTCAGTTGATTTAGAAGTAATTGGGGTAAATCATTAATATAAACTAAGAAGAGGAATGGACCTAATATCGAGCCTTGACGAACGCCCATTGCCATTTCAGACCCTAATGAGTTTATGCCGTTTACTTGAACTATAACTTTCCTATCTTTCAGATATGATCTCAGTAAATCAAGAGCTGTATTTCTAACCCCATAGTGCTCTAGTTTCAGCAGAAGTCTGTCATGGTCGACGCAATCGAACGCCTTCGAGAGGTCGCAAAAGATTCCAATGGCATCCTGTGCTTCTTCCCAGGTGTTAAAAATGTTCTTTATTAGGGTGACACCGGCGTCAGTGGTACAACGCCCTTTGGTGAAACCGTACTGTTGTTCATAAATGATGGAATTTTTATTGAAGTGACGTAACATTTGATAGAGCATCAACTTTTCAAACACCTTACTGAGAACTGGCAGAATTGACACAGGCCTATAATTGTTAGGTTCCTTACTATCACCGGATTTGAACAAAGGAACTACTTTGCTGTGTTTCATGAGATCCAGAAAGACTCCTTGGTCTACACTGGTGTTAAATATGAAAGCTAGATAGGGCGCAGAGGTTTCGATGATAGATCTACAGACTTTTACAGACATTCCCCATAGATCTTCTGTTGATTTAATTTTAAGATCTTTAATAGCTTTTATAACTGCCTGGGGGTTTGTATGCTGAAACCTTAACTCCAAAAGGCATGCCTTTACATTATTTCTAAATAAGGCAGCAGAAAGCACGGGTGAGGAATTTAAAGCTTCAGTAGTTTTAACTGGAATATTACCAAAAAGTTTTCAAATTCCTGAGCTACTTCTGCATCTAAGTTGATTGGGCCATGTGCAGTCTCTAAATTAAATTCAGTACTACGCTGTTTTTTCCTACCTGTTTCATTATTTATTATTTGCCAGGTAGTTTTTATTTTATCATCAGCTGATTTTATTTTATTGCTGAAGTAAAGAGCTTTAGCAATTTTGCACATGTTTTTAAAATTTGGATTAATTTAAAAATGGAAAATTAGATATTTGGATTAACACATAGGGTACTTTCAATGCCGGAAGTACGTTCCCGTGGGTTTTTTCCGACATCCACGCGGGCGAAAGCTACTATACGATAAATTTAATGATCGTACCCTTGAGCCACAGTGCGAAGTTACCTCAGTGGCATCACCCTGTGCCCGTGTGGACCAATGCTAGCTGTGCTGAGGAGGATTACAAAGTGAAAGCATTGTCCTAAACTACCTAAAGCCGCGTATACTCACGTCAATGTTCTTGTCGCTGCACAGGAAGTGCTGCGCGACGTGCTCGGGCAGGATGTTGGCCAGCAGTTTGCGATTGTACGCCTCCAGGTGCTCCATCTCCTCCTTCTCGTCTGCGACACAACACATGTCTCAGACAACAATTCACATTGTACCATTTATTTATTTATTTATCTTTGTGCAAAATAAAGGCCTTTGTAGGTGGATTTAATGCCTTAGGCATTCTCTACTAGTCAAATAAAGGGTGGTGGAGAGATAACATGACAGATGGAATTTGTGTTCCATAATACTGTATCAATGTCTACCTAAAATAAAGTAACTGATAAGAGATCCTAGCGTTCTAAATTGGCAATGCTAAAGAGAAAGTGTATAGTCTAAGCGTAAAAACAACACAACATGTAGGTAATTATTTTTCATATTTTCTATACAATTAGTGAAAAATTCAAACTTGTCGAGGCAGCCAACCTGAGCGCCTCCGGCTCTAAAAAAAATTTTCGGGGTAGGGCAAACAAGATCCACGTGGAGTTGCGATTGTCAAATTCGATTTTAATTATGTCAAAATATTTTTTTATTTAGACTTTTTTTTACAGAACATCTATGTTTATTGTCATAGCTAAAAGTAAATTTAGTAATAAGTAGTTTAGTTCGGAGTACAAGAGAATAGGCGGCACCAGTATCACACTTTAATTTCACTTAAAATTGCACACAAGAACGAAACAATCATAATTCATTTATAACACGGTTTGCGATAATGTCACCATATTTGTTTTGGTGACTACTAGCGCCGCAGTGGATAAAACTGAACTAAAGAATCACTTGGCTGAGTTGTGGTCAGTCATCTGTAAAGGGTTGACTTTTAATACGCCAACTTGTTAAACGTTGAATGATTCTAGTGCAATTAACTTTCGGCCTAGGCATTCAATTGGATGCCGGCGTTTAATTATAGGCCTATGGGGCATCTAATTAGCTGGCTAATTTAACCAGATGGCTGCGACATATATTTAGGGGTATGAGGAACAGGGTGTAAAGTTCACTCATCCACCATAGAAAAGGGAGGATCCTCCGACCAGACGGGTGTTGTGTCTGGCGGGCAACTGCCCAATGATTGATATTGGATTTATGTATATATGTTCACTGCACGATAAACTCTAATTGCGCGATGCAGGATTTTTGTGACGTCAGGATTTTTGTGTGACGTCAGGTCTTTCATGCGTAGTTTGAATGTGGCGATGTAGGTACCGCCACATATACATTCTGTGACTACATAAACTCACGCACTGCCTACAACAAATATTGGGTTCCCACCTATGAAATTGGCGTTTTTTTCTCAAAAATAGAGAACCTCGTCACTTCTATTTATTTATTTGTTCTTTATTTCTTTTTAAATACACATAATCCTTACATATTTAAATATTTTATATATTCTTTTTTAAATAAAACATTAAATAATATAAAAACTAGTAGCCCATCGGCATCAGGATCAGGGTCCAAGTTGCCGGTGGTCAGGGCTCTAGAGAGAGGAACCTCTTCACTATGCGTGCCATGTCCAGGAGTACTGCTTTCTGAATCAAGCCCTTGACCCAGCCGCGCAATGAGAGCCTCCTGAGATGTTGGTCGAGGCTCTTCGCTATTAAGCCATTGACCGTAACGATTATCGGCACAATGATTGCAGAGTATTTAGTTATTTATTTAGTTTTATTGTATGTACACAAAAATATATCAAATTTTAAGAAAATGTCCGATATTCATAGTTTAAATACCAGGAATAAACACAATCTTGCTGTACATCGCACTCGTCTCCACAGAGTAGGCAACTCGTTCATGGGTCAATGTATACGCTTTTATAACAAACTTCCCATTGACATTCGAAACTTACCCATTATACGATTCAAAAGCTGTATTAAAACCAAACTTTGTAAAAAAGGGTACTATAAAATTTCAGATTATTTAGAAGACAAAAAAGCATGGGATTGAACTGCTCGCTCTGCTAAGCTTTGTAAAATTTTGAATATTATGGAAAATCATCACCAGTTTTATATATAAATTGACATTATCGAATATTACAACCAAATGACATGATTACTTTTAAAGTATTGTATTATTTTACTTATTGTAAATGTGAGGACTATGTGGATTTTTGTTTTGATTTCTTTTTTCGTTCTCAGTTAGTTTTAACGATGGTCTGGCAATTTGAGTATTTTATGCGACCTACCCAAATGTCCTTTCTTTGGTATTGTTCGTCGAGTCGTTGAGCTCCTTAAGTTCTGAGTTGAGCTCCACTATTACTGACAAATGCTTGCACTGACTGGACAGGTCCACTCAAATCGTTGTGGTTCTTTCCTCAAAATACCATTTCAGACGCCAATCTACATGGTCCTCATATGGTCTGGCCAAGATTATGTCTGGACTTTAAAAGAGACTGCGACCTCTGAGTTTGTTTCGGCCTTTCTTCTCAGAGTAGTCAGATAGGAAACGCCGACCTCATCTAGCTTATTTTAAATATTTTATAATATGACGTGTAAAAGTGATTCCAATATCCTATTTACAGAATAAACAATTTCATTTCATTTCAGTCCACGTCCCACATGTCGACAACCTCGTGTGCTAAGTCAAGATACTTGGTTTTTTTATCTTTCTCAGCTTTTACGAGATTCTCGTCATGAGGGACAGCGATATCAACAATCACTGCACGGCGCTCTCGTCGATCTATCACCACAATATCAGGCTTATTAGCTACAATTGTCCTGTCAGTGATGATAGATCGATCCCAGTACATTGTGGCGTGACTATTTTCGAGAACTGGGTCGGGCACATACCTATGGTATGGTACTTCATACTCCACAAGGTTATACTGCAAGGCAAGTTGCTGGTGGATAAACCTAGCTACTAGATTGTGTCTGTGCAAGTACTCGCCGTTAGCAAGACGAGAACAACCGGAAACAATATGTCGGATTGATTCACCGGGACAGTAGCATGCCCGACAGATGTCCACCATACCGTCCTTGACAATGTATTTCCGGTAATTATTCGTCATGATGACTTCATCCATAATCGCACAGACAAACCCTTTGGTTTCCCCGAAAAGGTCGCCGAAACGTAGCCAGGATACAGACGCCAGAAATCGTTAGTATCAAGTACTGTAGGTTTGCGCCAGTTCTCTTTCGCAAAGGAGAGCGGGGTAAGGCCCTTGTCCACTGCGACCACATCTCGGTGCATCTCCACGTCAATTTGAAGGAAATATTCCCTGAGACTGCAAATCTCGCGGTTGTGGAGGGTTTTGGCATTTAACTTCTTAAGTGTCGCGTGATACCCCATAGGTATCATAAAAAAAAGCGCCCGAAATGTCGATGGCACCTATGGGGTATCACGCAACAATTGTTGCCATTGGTTGATGATTTTTAACGTTTATTTGCACTTGCAACACGATCTGGCTGTATCATTCGAATAATCGATTAATAATCTACCGATTTTAGTAACAATTTCTTGGTAACACCACTAAGAACGGACAAAAACTTAACAAAAAAAATGTATCTGTGGTAGTGAGACGCGAGGACGCCATATTGGCAAAATTCGTCAAGTGTCAAGTGTTGTTTACGTGTGTTCGCAACAGAATAAAAGAAGAAAACGGTGAGTTATCTTATAAGAATTTTATACAGAATTACTGAGAAATAAGTGTAGATTTTGTATTGAGTGTTAGTTTATCGAAAAGTGATAAATATATCAGTGAAAAAGTAACGAAAGTTTGGTAGTAAACAATTTTGACGCTGTCGCTGCCGTGTTTAGTAATGTTTTTATGATAAATATTCTTGTATACTGTTTGAAATACACATAAGTAGCTAGCATAATAATCTACGAACATAATTTTGCTAATAGCTAACGATATTATTGCGAATTGTTATCGTAATCGTATTTCCAATTCGGCGATTCCCCCGTACCATGACACAGCGCTCATAGTAGGCGAGACCAGTACAAAAGTACTATCTGCAAATAAAATCCAACTAGATTTTTTTGTTCCAATAAGAAAGAAAGAAAGAAAGAAAAAAATAAAGATTACATTTTATTATTTCTTGCAGTTTACATAACTGACATGTGAACGAAAAATAAATGTCGAGGTTATTGTTTTTTTTTTTTACCGACTTCAAAAAAGGTGGATTTCCTCAAAAAGTATGAATGTTTTTTAGGATCATGGTATTTTCCTAGGCCATTAATTTAGTAAATGATTATTTTATGGTATTTTCAGCATGGCGAGGCTGTCCTCGACCTCGGTCGCGAGTGTGACCCCCGCTCCGTGCAAAAGGGGCCCTAGACAGAGCGCCGCCCGTCGCGCTATCATCATGGGGTTCCTTGACGCTGCCCCGCGCCTTGATCTGTCCCCATCCCCACCGCGCACCGCGGTAAGTATTTTCAGTACAGCACATTACTATATATATTTAATTAGTTTCAGTGGAGTAATTTGTATTTCTTGTCTTTTCAGCCATGCTGTCCCGGTTCTAGCGACCCGTCGATACGTGTGTACCTATTACGCATTGGAATGGGCAACTGCAACTAGCTTCATCTTTCTAAGTGACCGCCTCCTTGACAATTCAAAGTGCCTGTAACTGGTTTATTTGAAATAAATGCTTTGAGTACGAGTTTTGTGTTTTATTTTATTGTAATATATTTTTTGAAAGCAACATGTGTTTTATTTCAAAATTTTCCTAGCTTTCCGTAAGTATCCCATATACTTACGAAGAGCTAGGAAAAGTTGTTGTACTAAAAACCGAGTGAGCGTGTATGCACAGAGCGAAGGTATAGTTTTGGCATGTTTCATGCCGGTTGCAGACCGAAAACTAAGCTATGCCAAGGCTAAACTAAGCTATGCCAAGCAAGCTAGGCTAAGCTAAGCTAGAAATAAATAGCGTGCACACCAACAGCTAAGCCAAAGCTCAGTCAGTGTTGCGTAGTTCAATTAGACAGACGTCGCTCGCCATGAATATAATCGATGATGAATACGTTACACAAAAAAAGATGATTAATACTGACGTCTACGTCGATTAATACGACGAAGAAGTCTGGATTACTTATTTCCTCCACTATTCTTTTCCATACAACATCCTTTATAATTAAGTTATGATAGTCCTTTGATTGTGTGTTCCATAGTATAGGAAATTGTTTTGTCAGTTTCAATAAATTGCTCCATAATCGCTACTAAACGACCGTGCGTACGACAAAGAACACTGGACAGCACTGGCGAAAGATGTGCAAAGGGTGTGCGGGGAAAGCGGGAGGGGCTTAGCTTAGCTCGTGTAGCGCGCATCGGCATACACAACTAACTTAGCTTCGCATATTTTAGTTAGCTCACATAGCTTAGTTCGCATAGTTTGCGGTCTGCACACAAGTATGGAAAACTGCGTCAGCTATGCGAACGAAGCTAAACTAACTTAGCTTAGCTCTTGGTCTGCAACCCGTATCACTGTATTGTTCGCAGCGCATGTATTGCTTTTTTATTTGCATTACTGTCACGAGAATGTCACATGATACCGCATAGGTGCATACGACTAGAGGGAATGTCTAATGCACCGCATAGGTGCATAACTGCGGTGCATTAGGGATTCTAAAATCCGACTACTATTGATACATGAAGAATTAAAAATTCTAACAGGCAAACTTTAACATGATGAATAAACACAGTAATTACCTCCACATATTTCGCTATCGCAAAAAAAAAGTATTTTTTGTGATTACAAACTTACATTTGCAGTTGGAGAATTCACCGTGACGTATATCGATATATGGGAGAACATATTTTTTAACTACAAAGTTAAGTTTGTTTTGGGTTAATTTCATCCATACAACGGAACCCTTCATTGTGGGTGGTCTGACATGCACTCGGCCGGTTTTTATTGCTTACCGTGCGTTTGCACTGGCGAAACATTTAATACAAAACATGTTGAAATCTCTAGTTCCAGTCAAAAATTGTATGGAACATTGACAGAAAGTTGAGATTTCAACATGTTTTATCTTGAATGTTTCGCCAGTGCAAACGCACGGTTAGGCATAATCGGACTGTAATGTTCCCACTGCTGGGACACAGGTCCTCCTCTCCGTGAGAGAGAGTGGGTGGGTTGGTAGATGGATTTGGGTACCTACCTACATATAAGGAAAGATAGAATAATCATTTATGATGTTTTGTCCATAATAATTGTTACACAGCTGTTAGTAAATAAGTGTACCTAGGTACAAATAATGATGAATCATTATTTTCAAAAAAATCGAAATAATAATTGGGATATCTCAAACCATAAATTTAATTTCGTATATTTTTTTGAACAGGTCATTACTATTGTAATAGAACACTAATAGTGAGAATTATGCTATCTAAACTAAAGTAACATAATAAACAGAATAAAGGACATTAACAATTTATAATAAAATAACAACAAAAATCGTACTTGGAAATTATAACATACAAATATTCGCAGTTTTTTACTCTGATGCGCTGACGGTACCCCGAACCAGTATAAACCAGTTTTCGGGCCGGCTCGGCGCGCGTCGCTGCGTAATGGCCGCCGAGTTTTTTTCGTTGTGTAAACAAAAAGTTTCTTATCGCAAAGATCGTGTTACAAGTGGAATGAGGTGCTGTTATCGTGTTTATAATTAGGCCTATACATTGTGCTAACGGTGTTAAGTGTTTGTGGAGTGAATGAATGTGTGACTTCGTGTTTTTGTGTAAAGTTTTGTAAGTGTTTCGACTGAAAATAATAAAAATAAAAAGAAAATTCATCACTGCGAGAAAAGGTCAGTATATTTAGGTTATTGAAGTATATTCCTGGCTTCGTTGATTCATAATAAAGCTTGGAAGGTATAATTTATCGTATGCAAATTACTGCTTGGTGATGAAATCATCATTTTTAGGAAGGCCTACCCAAAAATTAAAAAAACTTGAGACTAGTTTGACAGTTTTTTAGATTCTAGGTAAACCTAGGCCCGACGTAGTAAGGGTTAAGAAACCTCGACCCCCACACTCCCGCGGGATGTACAGTCTCATCACTGATGACCGTGGGTGATGCATCCGATTTGCCGTCAGCAGTGTACGGGCTTTCCTATCCAAGGCGTAAGTTCTGTCTGAGTCCATTTGAGTATGCCAAAAGAATACATCAAAACCGGCATGGTCCAGCCATTGAAGGCTCGCATCTTGTTTCTGCCTGATAAAAGACTATTTTACACTTTATTCAGGCGGCCAAAGAAGCGCTCCCTCAACGATTGTTTCATGTCGGCAACATTGATGCCTAATGCTTCCGACATACCCAAATACTTATTGATTTTATTATGATGGGTTTGTTTTTTCTATGATTTAAAATATTCATCAAATTGCTTGGTATTATATCAAATAATGACCATCATAGACAATTACCAATAGCAAAAAAACCTTATTACCTACTTATAGTTTTCTAAACATAAAAAATACCTTACAAAATGACTCCTCATTTTGATGCCTGAAATGACCACTATTTGTTTTAACTTAGCCAAAACTTATTTTTGTCAAAGTTTTAAAACATTTGTTTACGGTTGTTATATAAATTAAGAAAATGTTAGTATGAAAAATACAACTTCTTTAAAATTCTCCACACAAAACGTTGATATAATAGGTCATACCTAATATTAACGAATAAATCTTATTATCAGATATTATTGCCGAACTGTCCATAGTAAATAAATATTTTTTTGCTCGAGACTGTATATATGGATCATTTGATTACCATTGGCCTGTAGTTTCCATATGAAGTCTAGCCGGTACGTGCTCTCTGTCTGATGGGAGTGTAGCAGCAGCGCCACTGTGGCGCCCACGGCAATCACGATGTTGGTCCACTGCTGGTTCCAGTCCAAGCCGCAGCGGTGTCTGCGGGGGATTATCCACCAATTTATAGTTAACAACCACGATGTATGGATGGATTTTTGGAAATTCGTCCCTTAAATGAGTTAAATAGGGGATAAAAGTTTGTATGGAAGTTTGCAATTGTTTGCCGATACGAAACTTCCATACAAACTTTTTGCCGGTACGAAACTTCCCTATAAATTCTTTGCCGATATGAAACTTCCAAACAATCTTTCATCCCCTATTTTAGGAGACGAATTTACAAAAATCCATGCTTAGTCCTGACTTTCGGTATTTATGGAAATCTTGTGCAAAATTTCTTGCTTCTAGAACCAGTGCTTTAGTTTGTCCGTCAGTGAATTTAAGATTTTTATTAGAGATGGGCCGAATGTGGTTTGAACCGAATCCAAACTTCGGCCAAACATTCGGTTAAAATGAAAAGTTCGGCCGAACTTCGGTACAATTTCCCTAACATGAGTTATTTGGCTCGAATATATTTATCGTCTCCTGGAAGCTCTGCATATTCTGAGCGACTTTTTTCGGAGGCAGGAAACGTTAAGAAAAAACACGTAACAAACTTCTGCCAGATAAGGCAGAGTCTTTGATGTTTTTGCACCATAACCTGCCTCTAGTAAATTTTAAATACGAGTGAGCAGATAGATGAGAAAAGTTTGTTTAATTTGATTGTTTAATTATAATAAAAAATACTTATCTTAATGAATGTTTAGTTTGTGAACCAAAAACGTCATTTTTTTGTTCAATTTACGAATTGTAATCAACTCAACTCAACTCAACTCAAAGCATTTATTTCAAATAAACCAATTACAGGCACTTTTGAATTGTCAAGGGGTCGGTCAGTCAGAAAGATGAAGCTAGTTGCCCATTCCAAAGCGTAGGTTCCTATGGAGAAGAACGGGCAAGAAACTCCACGGACACTCTTTTGAATTAGAATATTATTACAATATATTGGTTACATCATTCATGTTGAAATTATACATGTGAGAACAATGTCCGTCCGTAAAAAGATAAAAAAGAAACAAAACAATTCAAAAATTAAAATAAATTAAAATAAGCCGTGGCAGCTAAGAGATGACCAGTCCCTACTGATGGCGCCCGTTCACGAACATGACGCATGGATCAGCACCATTCAGCTCAACCATTTTGAAGGGAACTTAATGATCCAACACACACGCCACCACCAGCGAGACATTAAAGTGAGCATGACATACTCTCAGTCTCCAGGGCACATTCAAGTCAATGAAAGACGTACCTAGTAAATGGTAGCTTTAAAGTACTTAGGTAAGTACATAGTGCTCACACACATGTGCTATGCAGTTATACAAAACTAGGAGATTGAATTTATACAATGTAAATAATTATAGTTTTTACAATCTTCAACAGCTCCAACAATTATTTCGAATGCTAATCAATTAGTTTATGCGCCCTGTGGAGCTGGACCAGCGCTGAGCCAAGCATTTTTAGTTAATCCAGATGTTTGTTAGAAGAATACTAAGCTTATTTAATTTTTGTAATAGTATGTCTAATTTTTATGTGTACTTAATTAGGCAGAGATTTTCAAGACTAATAAGAAGAACTGATTTTATTTAAGGTTTACATATACAATGTTCCTAACTAAAATAAATGACCATGAGTGAGTAAAAGTCATAATTTAATTTTACAGTAATGCTATTCTAATTCTATTAAATTTCAGTCAAAATAGTGCAAGTAGGTATTAATTTTCCTGTGCCGAATGCTCGGCATCTGAACCGAATTTCGACCGAATGCCGAAGTTCGGTTCAAGCTGCCGAAATTCGGTTGAACCGAATGTGAACCGAATTTCGGCCCATCCCAAATTTTTATATAAATAGATAAGGGGAACCAGTGTTTTAATAAATACTTCTACTCATTTAAACAATTTACAGGCACGTTTGAATTGTTAAGGAGTCGGTCAGTCAGTATGAAAGTTGACGCTAGTTGGCCGTTTCAAAACGTAGATTTCTATGAAGAAGAACAGCCTAGAAACTTAATGAACAGTCTTTTAAATCAAGGTATTTATTCATTTGTAACAAACCAATTACAATTTATTACAGACATAGACAGCTGAGACACCACCTTCACATAAAAATCGAACAGATTACGTGTGATTCCTGATTTTTAATTTGTCTGTCTCTTAATGTCTTGTTTATACCTTTTTAATTGACTTTTTTGCCGTAGTTGGGTTGTAGTTTATATGCATAAACCAATTATTTTTATTTTAAATGTGCTAATTAATCCCTTTCATTTGATACCCAACAGTGTATCATTAAATTTTTATATTTTTAATTCATCACTTTTGTCCTCTAGAGGGCGCCTTGTTCAATTGAATGTAACGTCACATAGCCCTTAACTAGCGGACGATCAAGACACTCCCAACGATATCTCATTTTGTCAAATTATGATGAGTAGTTTAGAAGTTGAGGGAACAGATGAACATTGATACATTATATACATACCAGTCAAAATCATAACCCTCCTTTTTACTTCGCCGTAGTCAGGTAAAAATGATATTATGTGAGCAAAAAGTAAAAAAGAAAACAATAATATAAAACATTTTAACAAAGATTAAAGATAAGCCCTGGCAGTTAAGAGATGACCAGTCACAACTGACGGCGCCCGTTCACGAACATGACTCGTGGATCAGCACCATTCAGCTCAACCATGTTGAACGGAATCGAATCATCCAACAAACGTGCTATGATCAGCGAGAATATTGAGGGAGCATTACATAGTAAGGCACTCACTGGTGGTCATAGAAGTACTGCTGGTAAACAAGGTGCTGATGCGTAGTGACGGCGAGGTAGGCGGCGGCCGTGACTGTCAGCAGAGCTAGCTTCACCACGGTGATAAGGATCTGGTGCACCGCGCACAGGAACATGGCCAGGAGCGTCAGCTGCAGGTAGTGCTGCCAAACAGAAAAGTAGAAAATTCATAGAAATAGGAAATTGCTTATTATCCATACGCATGTAGTGCAGATAATGTCATAAAGGTCTTAAAATATTACCTAAAGCTAGGTTACGAGTATATTAGTGATAGTTGCCAGTGAGCCCCAAACTGGTAAGTTAGTCTGTATCTTGGGATACTGTTTAAAATGTTACATTATAACTGTGTCCCTAGTGAAAAGGGATCTAAGTCCAAAAATGCAACTTTACAGGAGACGCAAAAAACACTCCGCGCGCTTCAAATTACGTGTTTGACCTCGTGTGACATTTAAACCGCTACCAAATGAAATACATGTGTTGTTTTTTATAGGTAAACAATTTATTTATTTTATTTATCGGGCAGTTTGAGTACTATAGGCGGCCTACCCAAATGTCCTTTCTTTGGTATTGTTCGTCAAATCGTTGAGCTCCTTAAAATTGGAGTTGAGCTGCACGATTATTGACAAATGTGTGCACTAACTGGACAGGCCCACTCAATCTGTGTGGTTCTTTCCTCAAAAGTCAATTTCAGACACCAATCTACACAGTCTTCACATGATCTGATCAAGATTATGTCTGGACTTTAAAAGAGACTGTAACCTCTGAGTTTGTTTCGGCCTTTCTTCTCAGAGTAGTCAGATAGGAAACGCCGACCTCATCTAGTTTTAAAAATGTGATTGACGTGTGAAAGTTTTTGTACAAACCTACTTACAGAAATAAAATCATTTATCATTTATCATATTTATCATTATTATTTATGCTCTTTATTATTACCTTCACAATCTATGGCCGGTTATTCGTCATAGCTTCGTCCCTAATTGCGCAAATAAGTACAAAATCTTCAGTGTCCCCGAAGAGGTACCCGGATCCCTAATTCTCTGTGTTTCAATCATCGTCGTTATTGTTATCACTGACGCTTGAGCTGCCGCTGCTGTCTACACCAACGTGAATTATAAATGGCATTGTTTCAGTGGCCTTATCGAAAATTCCTTAAATTTTTCATTCTTTCCTCAACTTTCACTAAATGCTTTACGCATTCCGACCACTGTACAGCTCCAATTCGCGCCATACTTTCTATTAGTAATTTTTTAACTTCAGTCATTTTAAAAATAAAAGGAGAAAGAAAGTCGACTATCCGGCGTAAAAAATATATATAACAAAAATAAAGTAAAATACAGGGTAAAATTAAAATCATGGGCATCATCTTAAGGGGCCATTGTACTCTTCATTATGAACAACTTTCACTATGAGACCAAAACAGAAATCGCGAAAAAAATCAGCTGCTCCCTTTTTGGCGAGCTATGCGTACATAAACATAGGGAACAGCAGATTTTTTAATCGCGATTTCAGGTTTGTTCCCTTAGTAAAAGTTGTTTATAATAATAAGTACAATGACCCATTTTTTATGTCAGCCTACCCTGAGGACGGCGCCGCCGAGGCTGGCCCAGGAAGAGATGGCGAGACGATCTAGACGCGTACCGCAAGGGTTGTATCGAGGTGGCCCTGGAAAAGGATGTTTGGAAAGATTTGGGGCGGCCTTTGCTCAGCAGTGGGAGAATGACCCCGTAAGAAGATTAAATCTTAACGGTCTTATTCATAAAAAGTTATAGAACATCTAAAACCTTGCTAATGTCTGGTTGTCAAATATTGTTATTCATAAACGCATTATAGCACAAAAACGTTCTATAAACCTACTATAAAGTTATCAAAGCCGGAACCCTACTTTAACAGTACTATAAGGAAAAAATGGCCGACTCTATATCAGCTGATTAATAAGAAAATTACATTTGACATACAAATGTAACATGTTTTGTGTGTGTCAGAATGTCAGTTTCGTAAACAATCGTACTTCAAGGAGCTGTAGTTGTATTTGATTTATTTTGCACTTCTGTTTAACCAATTTAGTTAATTATTATGGTTTAAGAACTTTATTATTCCTCATTAAGAATTAACAATAATACACTTACTGAGAAACTAGTTTTGCCAAAAACGTTTACGAGCGTACAAAAATGATGTTAAAAGTTTTATAATTACAAATGGGAAGGTAGTGATAAAAAAATAAATATCAACTCATCACCAACCAAGAAAACACGGATCTAAAGTAAAAGTAGATGTATAATAACTAGATGTGGCATACATTATTATGTAATGCAAGCTATACAAAGCTTGGATTGGATTCTATTTAAGAATTGTACGTCTTGAAAACCGCTCGCTTCAATGTATTTTGAATGGCATGACCAAATGCAAACTAGATATTGCGAAAACAACCATTAAGGTTCTAGCAGAACTTCACAACATTGCAGTTGACCATGGAGACATGCAGTTAGAGGGTAGCAATATCAATGAAACTCATACAAGTGCCCAACCCAAGAAAGGAGACATTTTGGCTAGTAGTTAATTAATAAAAAGCTTGTATAAAAAGTATCAGTTTAATTTATTTTTATAATTAGTACTCTAGAACATAATTTTCTCATTTTGTTTAGCGTTTGCCATCTGTGCCTCATCCTCATGTTATTCTTTCCTGCAGGACTTTTCAGTTTCTGCTACCTATTTTTAGTACAGCGCCATCCTTACTTCTAACCTGAAATACAAAATTAATGTAATAAATAAATTATTTCTCTTCATTATATTGAGGTCTTCATTTATAACTGACCGGCATTTTAATTTATCTGATCTATTTCGTGTATTGTAATTGCGAGTAGTGAATCTATATTTGTTTGGGCCTTTTTTTAAAGAAGAATGGGCATATTTATATGAAGGTTTGCCCAACCATTGTAGCAATATAGGCTATATGGTTATATGTTGTAATAGTTGCCCTCATCACATAAATGTATATTTTTTTACTCTCAGCGACGTCAAAGTATTAAAAATCTTTTTTTTTAAATTATTTATTATATTATTTAAAAAAATGCATCTTAAGCAAATAACTTACTTGTTTAGTGGGTTATTGTCTGATATTTTAATTTTTACTTTGCTACAGTCGTACTGTCTACACGAAACCTCAATTTTGTCTACTCTTTCGTCGACAAAACGGTGCTCGTGTTAAGCCTGCTGAACAGCATTCATGAATGAATGGCGATATGGGCACGAATAGTTTGTCTGTTTGTTGTTGCTTTTGTTTTAGGTTAGGTTAGGTTAGGGTGGTTTCCTACTGCGAGACGGTCGTCTCGCAGAAGGAGGCTGCGGAAAGGGAGAGGGAGATCTCGTCCACTCACCCGGCCCGCAGCAGGCGCACCGGGCGTCGGCGGAGGGCGGATAACGCCCTCTTCCAGCCCCCCTAAATGGGTCCAGGGGTGACGGACTCGGGGACGTCCGTCGCCCCCCCACACATCAGGACCCGAGGTGGCGGCGCGTAGTGTTCCACGCGCGCCCCTCTGACGTCACGGGGGGAGTCAAGCACCTCACTGCCCCCCTTGACCCGAGGAGGCCCGCAGTGGCGGGCCGGCACCAGTCGGGGGTTGCGGAAGATTCTTACGTGCCCGCGACCCCCGGCATAGGTGTGAGTCGGAACACCGGGGTGGTTTTTAGTCAGTAAGAGTCTGACAGACCCCTCCGCCCACCCCAGGGCGGAGGACATCCATGAGGATTATCCAACACGAAAAAAAAAAAAAAAGGTTTGGTTAGGTTAGTATGCGTATCTCCTCACTGGCACTTAGTTTAAGCGAGAGCGAAAGCAAACCTTATCAACAGTAGCCACCTTTCTCGCTCCCTTTAGAATTGCTGACAAATACGTTAAATAGACCTAAACACTTTAATGTGATGTAAAGGAACTTTAAGCTCCTGTAACTTTTTTCTGATGTAGATTTCAGCATCGCTGTCATACACAAATTGTTTGTCTAAATTATATTTGTCTACTGATATATTACTCAAAGTATTACAATACTTGGGCAAATCTGCCCATTCTTCTTTGGACAGGCAAACGTCTGGCAGTTTCTATTGAGGAGACCCTCTCACTGACCAATTCGTTCAAAACAATCTAAGGAATATAGAAGCAAAAGTAAGCAAGCATATGAGAAATTGAGAATGTTTACAAAACAAAACTTACTTTGAACACATTTTGGCTGTAGGCCGCAGGTACAAATCTTATCCTCCGCCAACCAATTGTCACATTGCGTTTTATTGGAACACTGGTCTCCTGACTTGATTCCATTTTTTAAAATTATTAATAACTATTCAAAAGTTTTTGTCGCTTCAATATATTCAGAGAGTAGAATCCTTGAATAATAACAACAAATTCATTGACAAATTTGAAAGACGCGCCGCGTCCAAAGTGTCTAAACAGTAGACAATAAAATAGTTTACAGTACGTAATAATGTCTATGGTCACAATTATTCGGCGCGTAGACAGACATTCTCGTTTCGACTTTTCGATGAGTTGGTCGATGATGGTGTGGTGTGGTGGATGACTTCAATAAAATGGCAACATTTTGGTTTATATCTGAATTTTAACGACATATTAGTTATCGAAGGTTTATAGAACGTTTATGAATACAACATTTTATCAAACGTTTTAAAGGCGTAGGCCTTCGATAAGCTTTTTTTATGAATAAGACCGTAATTGACTAAATCATTAAATTTCTTTAAAAAATTAAATCTAACTTCTAAATGGGCTAGCTCCAAGAGCATTTTGAAGATCTAGCCGAAAAACACGATTGTTGTCAGTATAATATTAAAAATTCAGTTTACATTTTATATTGAACTAGACATTAAACCTCTGTGGTAAATGTATACCTAATAAAAAATAAAAATCGGTGCATTAATGAAAAACTGTAAAGCAATGAGATTTATATAACATTTATGCACTGTTTTGGTTCTAAGCAAAAAATACGTCCTTCATTGTGATTGAAAGAAAAACATGTTTTTTTAATAAGAAATAATACTACGATACGAACATTCGTATCGTAGTATTATTTAATTAGATTTAATTAGATCGCCGGTAGAAACAGAAGTTGGTTACATAACCAACTTCTGTTTCTACCGGCGATCTAATTAAAGTTTAGAACACAAAAGGTGCTATTGTGACTTAACTATGATAGGTAGATATATTCCCTCGCGGAGTTTTTTGTAGGTAATAATGAGTACTTTAATCAGCGCACGCCAAAAATGAATTTTGTCGGCAAAATTTTGCTGCTTTGGTTTACATAAAAGCAATTTTTTTAAGGACCTCAATTTTTTTTTAAAATTAAATTATAGTACTTCCTGATAATTTAGCTTTCTATCGGTGACAAAATGGTTAAAATCAGTCCAGTAGTTTCGGAGCCTATTCAGTACAAATAAACAAAAAAAATCTTTCCTCTATATAATATTAGTATCTTTCTAGTACTAAGATTCTCTGAGCTAAGCCGCAGATAGACAGACAGACAGTCAGACGGACATGGCGAAACTATATGGGTTCCTTGTTGACTACAGAATCCTAAAAACCAGAAACATTATGAGTAAAAATTTGTTAATTTTTCTAGTTGGCCTAGCTAGAAAAATTAACACAACAGGCATATTAAATCAATGTTTGGACACCGGTACGTTTCCTAATTTAATGAAACATAGTAAAGTTGTATCAATGTTTAAATCGGGTAGTGATCCCTCTAATTATAGACGTATTATATCTGTGTTACCAGCATTGAGCAAAATCTATGAAAACATCATACTAGACCAGATGCTGTCATATTTTAACTCAAATGGGATTTTACATAGTCACCAGTTTGGTTTCACGAAAGGTAGGTCGACGACAGACGCGGGAGTAAAAACTCATCAGTCACATTTTAGAATTTTGGGAGAAATCCCAGGATGCAATTGGCGTCTTCTGTGACGTCTCAAAAGCGTTTGACTGCATTGATCACAATACACTAATATATAAATTACACCACTACGGAATTCGTGGACAAGCTGCTGATCTTGTTCTTTCTTATCTATCAAACAGGCAGCAAAAAGTAAATGTTAACGGGGCGACGTCCTCGGGGTCTATAGTTAAAATGGGCGTTCTTATATATAGTTTACATAAATGACCTTCCCTACATGATCGCTAACTTATCGGATGTAATTCTATAAGCTGACGATACTACTCTTATTAAAAAATATTAAAGTAATAAAAACTCAACTGGCGGGGCGACGACGTAGTCCGCGTCGTTCATTCATTTTAAATACTTGACAGAGACAAGTATATCTGTTTTATTTTGTTTCCTAGACTCTGTGCAAGTTAGAGCAAGATAGGAACAGTTTTTATAAGCAAATTTACGTCAAAATAGGTGCGAGTGATAGTAAAAACTAAAGGGTTTCGCTACACACGTTTGTCAAATGACAGAAACCCTAAAGGATATTTCAACAGACGAATGGAAGATTGCGAAGAAGCATAAGGAATTATTTAGTACTGCAGATGATTTATATCCTCGTAATCGACGAGACCCCCTACAGGCTCGTACTAAATATAATAAAAGTTGTATATCTTTGTGTGTACTTATATATAATAAGATACCAAGTAATCTCAAAACTTTAAATATTAGATTATTCAAAAATAAATTGCATGAATGGTTGTGTAGTCATAGTTGTTATAGAAACTATGACTAGAACAGACTTATTTCACAATAAATTGTAAAAATTAAAAATCCGGAGTCACACGTAATCTGTTCGATTTATGCCCTCACACGTGTGAATTCGGATTTTTAATTTGTCTGTCTGTGGTGTCTTGTTTATAACTTTTTAGTCATTTATTTATTTATTATTTTATTTATTTTACTTTAACATAAAACGGCCAGAGCCAATTACATTAGTTAAAGACAAACACAGAAACACATTTCAGATTACAGTAACAGAAGTATACAACTACTCGACAGTCATACGCTCATCTCACAATACTCCAGACATACTGATAAGATCTTCTTCCATTCATCCGCGAACACATCACAGTCAGGCTTAGCGTCCAAGAGAGCGTCGAGCGCAGAGAGTGTGCGAGGGATAGGAGACTGGGCTCGAGACACGGTTCGACTCCGAGGCACAGCGAACAATCTATGCCTCCTGCCACGGTTGTACTTTAACGGAGCAAAAAGATGGGACAGTTCGTCATGCAGTTCAGGCGCATCTATTTTTCCGTGAAGGATCTTGCACATATTAATAATTTGGTCATTTTTCTTCTAACCTCGAGAGAATTGTATCCTAAACAGCCTAAAAGAAAGTTCGAGGGGTATAAAAACGGATAATAATTATCCAGTCAAACGTTTATAAAGATACCTAAGATAAGCTTTTTGTACTTTTTCTAGGAGTAAAGTGTACTTCTTTTCGTGCGGGTTCCAGACGCATGCACTGGACTCCAACTTGCTACGAACAAGTACGTTAAAAATAGATTTGATAGCGCTGATGTTGCTAAAATCTTTAGCATTGCGCAGGATAAAACCTAATCGCTTAAATGAGTCTTTTGCTACCGAAGCTACGTGATCATGAAACGTGAGCCTGTTGTCAAATATGACACTCAGATCTTTCATTCCAGTTGTTCTAGTAATGGCGCTGCCATTGATTTTATAAGTAAAGGTTACCGGGTTTCTTGCTCGGGTAAAACTCATGACGAAGCATTTGGAATAGTTGAATTCCATTTTGTTCTGAACACTCCACTCCACTATCGCCTCAATATCACGCTGCAGCGCCAGACCATCGGGTTCAGAGTGAATTTCCGAAAAGAGTTTCAAATCATCTGCATACAATAGACTTCTGGCTTGACGAATAACTAAAGGAAGGTCGTTGATCATTATCAAGAAAAGAAGCGGTCCCAGGATGGACCCTTGACTGACTCCAGAACGCGTATGATAGGGCTGGGATTCATAAAGGCCCAGTCTGACAAACTGCTGACGATCGCGGAGGTAGTCAGCAAGGAGCCGTAACAGACCTGGCGGAAATCCGATGGCACATAGTTTTGCCAGCAGAATATCATTATTGACCCTATCAAACGCTTTCCGGAAGTCGAAGTACAAGACATCGACCTGACTTCCACAGTCCAATCGTTTTGATATATAGTCTACTAGGGTAAGAAGGTTAGTATTTACTGATCGTTTTGCTCTGAAACCATGTTGTTCGTCACATAGAGACTTTCAACTTGGGAATAAATATAATTATGTAGTATATTTTCAAAAACTTTAGCCGGTGATGACAGAATAGCAATAGGGCGGAATTCTTCTACTAATATTTTATTCAAACTCTTGGGAATAGGAGTGACCCTTGAAATTTTCCATTGTGGTGGGTATATTCCGGTTTTTAAGGATTGATTAAATATGTGAAATAATGGTACGCAAAAGTGTTTTTTAAAGCTCTTCAAAATTTCTGGAGGAATGTTGTTTGTTGTAATGTATGACATCACATTAAATTAAAAATGGCACCCTCTAGAGGATATAAAGTCAGTCGAACTAAAAAAAACAAAAATTTTTATCGTACCATGTTGGGTATCAAATGAAAGGGCTTAATGAGCACATTTCATATACTATACATTATAACACCAAAAGAATAAAAAAAAATTAAAGTAATAAAAACTAAAATCCAACTACGACTAAAAAGGTATAAGCAAGACACCACAGACAGACAAATTAAAAATCCGGAGTCACACGTAATCTGTTCGATTTATATCACACGTGTTATCAAGCCATAGCGGAGCACCGATTCTACGTACGCATGGTAAGACGTTATTGCCGTTTTAACGTTCGTTATATTTCTAACTTTTTTAATAGCATATACGAACTTATTTACTCGATTGGAGACGGTATCAATATGTGCTTTCCAGTTTATGTCTTGATCTAAAGTTATTCCTAGAAAGAAGAATCGGCAAGAATGTATGAAAGCTAGTCTAAGCACCCATAACAACCACACGTATATCATTAGATATGTATTTTAATATAATTCAATAACTTCTATGGCGGCTTATTCCAAATCGCTGTGTGAAAAAAGTTATGGCGATGTTTCGCATCACAGGATTGACCTGGACGCTAGATAATGGAACCTTTGAATAGTTAATCACTTCTGGTGTTCATAGTTTGAATATTTGCAAATGTATGCATTACCATGATAATATGGATCCACTTAGCTGGTCTGATTATGAATCTGGACGTTTAGATAACGGAACTCTTGAACGAATAAACCCATCGAATGTGGGCTTATTAGATGTGTCTCAACAAGTTCTGTCTATTTTACCAGATAAAGAGGACCTGATGACTGACCTGGACGTTAGATAACGGAACTCTTGAATAGGTACTTGTAAACCCATCTAGTTTGGGCTCATTAGATGTGTTTCAACGAGTCCTGTACATTTTACAAAAATTTCGTTAAACCTTCACGCCAAATTTCGTCCAGATCGGTTGTAAAACACGACCTGTAGACTAGTACGTACAAACTGAAAAAGTCGCAAATTTTGCCAGACTTGATGCAGAGACGCTTCGCTTGCTCGGCCAATTATTGCGAATGTGACGACCAAGTAATTTTTTGGGACGAAGATCTTTTACGCTGGTTGTAAACTTTCAGAAAATGTAACCCTAAAAGAAAAGAGGCGTGATTACCGTGTCGTGGGATAAAATTGTACACATCGGCCCTAGTGCCTATACCTGCACTGCATACGTGTGATGTGAGCATGAGTGGTCAAAATGAAAATCCAATATGGCGGCTGCGAAAATTTGGTTTTTGTTTTAAATCCTATGTGAGAAAGACCCTTGTTCTTGATGGGGGTCCCGCGACCCCACACGTTTTTTTTCTTTCTCAGTTAGTTTTAATGATGGTCTGGCTGTTTCAGTTACTATAAGTGGCTTACCCAAATGTCCTTTCTTTGGTATTGTTCGTCGAGTCTTTGAGTGCGCTCAAACACGTGGTACATTAAAAAAAAAAAACTTTTTTTTTCGTTTCGACACAATTTCCTACGTGCTGATTCCTGCACGGTAAAGGAACTCATAGTCGTTCTCATAATTGACAGTAGATAACCATCGATTCGCTAAACAGAAGAATATCAGGGTTTGTGACGAAACAGTGGCTGACTTTCGTGGTGTGAGATCTTTATAGGCTTATGGGAAAGTTCATAGGCGTACCGCAGGTGGGACCTGGACTACTTCTACGCTCATGGTCAAGTTGCCAGATATTGGTGTTTTTGTGTGTGTGTTTTTTTACCTCATTCATGTCGGAGGGGCAGTAGTCGCCCGGCTGCGCGAGCGTCACGTTGCCGCCGAGCTGGGCCGCCGCGGTGAAGACGCCCACCACCTGCGCCACGAAACACGGTCAGGACTAACTAACTACACATTAGATATCTGCAATAATTATGTCATAGATGGCAGAAACATATTTCTGTTTTAATAATATTCGATATTGGATATTAATTCGTTTGGTATACCTACCACTCAAATAGCATACAATATAAATATATTTTTCTCCAACATGCTTGGAAATTCGAGCATTATTTTGACAACCTTCTTCAAGATAAATCAAAATTGCTGTACTGGTAAAAAACAAGTGACGATGCGGCCAGCAAAGTAACTATGAAAATCCATATCTGGCGTGTTGAGCGGCTAAATAAATTACTATGAAAACTCATATCTGTCGTGTTATTTAAAAATGGAACGAACTTTTTACTTCATCACACTGCAACCAAGGAGGTAACTTATCAAAGATTTTATTTAAATTTCGAATTGGCTTGCAAATAGAACAAAGAAGAAACAAATGAACATATTGGCGCATGAAAAATGATAGTTGTTCGTCATTGATCTGGAATTTCTATTTCATTTACTCGGTTTGAATTTCCGCGCATTGTTTGAGAATAGTACATTACTGTCGCGGCCTGCAATAAGGGAATTGATGGACAAAGCCTCGGCCCATACGTGAGTCCATCAATTCCTGATTGCGGCCAAGGCTTGTATAGTACTTTTCTCAAATAATGCGCGGAAATTCAAACTGATTAAATTAAATAAAAATTCCAGAATCAATGACGAACAACTCTAATTTTTCATGCGCCAATATATTCATTTATTTCTTCTTTGTTCTATTTGCAAGTCAATTCGAAATTTTAATAAGATCTTTGATAAGTTACCTACTTGGTTGCCGTGTGCTGAAGTAAAAAGTTCGTTCCATTTTTAAATAACACGACAGATATGAGTTTTCATAGTAATTTATTTGGCCGCTAAACACGCCAGATATGGATTTTCATAGTAACTTTGCTGGCCGCATCGTCACTTGTTTTTGACCAGTACAGCAATTTCGATTTATCTCGAAGAAGGTTGTCAAAATAATGCTCGAATTTCCAAGCATGTTTGAGAAAAAGTACTATACAAGCCTTGGCCGCAATCAGGAATTGATGGACTAACGCATGAGTGCCTCGGCTTCGCCTCGGCCCTCATTTTCACGATCGTCCATCAATCCCCTTATTGCTGGCCGCGACAGTAATGTACTAGAGTGTAATACCTGTTGGGAACCCCTAATATTCAAAGGCCATTGCGTAAAATTGGTGCCATTTCTTTTATGGCAGCAGTCATCGGATATGAAAAAAGAAAAAGGGCTTATTCCACTAATCCCCCCTGAGAGAATCCCCCTCGGGGGAGGGGGAAACTGGACCCTAATGTAAAATTAATCCAGAAAGTCCCCTTTTCATTTTGAGTTATATTTAGTTTTGATTTCTACGTTCTTAATTTCACAGAATTATGTTTTGATTTCTAAGCTCTTCAAGTAAATTTAAAAAAATAGTGATTAGATACAATGTAATTAACAAAATTAGCTGAGAGCGGCTCATACTTTATCTGCATTAGTTGCAAACAATATGATGATTAAATAGTAGATTGTATCATAAGGGAGCAAAATAATATTTTCATGGCAAGGGCGCTTTTTTGAATCCAGAGCGAAGTGAGGGATTCTAGAGTAGAATCCCGAGCGTAGCGAGGGATTCTTTAGTAGAATCCTGAACGTAGCGAGGGATTCAAAGTACATCGCCCGAGCCAAAAAACATTTTGCGCCCGAGAGATACACTCTACTTTTCATCACCCACTATGACAAAATAAAAGGCGCCTCATATTTTAACCACGCTTGCTCAAGACGGGTTGGCTATTATAGGCTTATAATTATTAACTACAAGTTCAGGTTTCCCCATCATGTTTTCCCTCACCGATGTCAGTAATGTCCAAAATAATCTCACATGAGAAAACCACCGACTTCCAAAAAAAAAAACACTAAAAAGTGAAAAATTACTTCAATTTCGGAAGGCGTAATTATTCCGATAAATTATGTATCTTTTTGTGTAATAAATAACACACAATCTTGCATCGCGCAATGGGAGTTTACCGCGCAATCAACATTATACAAGATTCCAACATCAATCGTTGGGCAGTTGCCTTGATTCTGCCTTTTCAATAGAGGATGAGTGAACTTTCCACCCTGTTCCTCAATCTCTAAACGCTAAATCCAGTTAGACTGGAAGCCGACCCCAACATAGTTGGGAAAAGGCTAGGCAGATTGATTTTATTTTACGTCGGTCCTAACACTTCCCAGTACCCACACGACGCTACTATGGGCCGTCGTACCAGCCAGTCTTTATTCAAACAATATTTGCATACGATTTCTTTGGCGCAGAACACTAAGATGTTCCAAATTCAAAAAGTGCGCGGAAAAGATAATTGCGGCGCACTTAGCCTTTGCCGCGCACTTATAAAGAGGATTAAAAACTCATTAATGCCCGCTAAAACTTTCTTATAGAAAACACCACCTTTGGGTGTACTTAAAGGCGAACCATGTCGTCCTTTTCGAATAGATGGGATGAAAAATCTTTTGTTCGTAGTTTGTTACGAGTACTTCAACTATGTACAGGTTGAGGTTTTGTGAGTGCACGTGTTATATGATCTTGTTTACGTAAAGTTGCTGTTTCGTTTCCAGGAAAAGGTCCGTGAGAAATAATATCAATAGTACAGTAGGTACCTATTGTTTGTAATTTTAAAATAATATGGTATGTTCAATTAGTGATTTTCTTAAAATAATTAATGTTGGTGCTTGTGACTTCGGTTACATTGCGTTCCCTACTAGGGACTATTCCCTAGGGAATTTTAATGTATCTATGTACTTTAAAATTTTAAAACAAAAAGTATCCTATGTTTTCTCAATCTCCAAACCAAGTTTCATAACAATCGATTGAGCCGTTATTGCGGCAGCGTGAAGAGATATCAAATCAAATAAACAAACAAACGCATTTTCGCCTTGATAATCCTTGCTAATCCTTACTAATATTATAAATGCGAAAGTAACTCTGTCTGTCTGTCTTTCGCGCTTTCACGCCAAAACTACTGAACCGATTTAAATGAAATTTGGTACACAGATAGTCTAGAGCCTGAGAAAGGACATAGGCTACTTTTTATCGACATACCACGCGGGCGAAGCCGCGGGCGGAAGCTAGTTTATTATAGTTATAGAATCCTTGCTAATATTATAATTGCAAAAGTAAGTATTTTTGCTATACTTTCACGCTAAAACGGCTGAACGGACTTAGATGTTTGGAACATGGGACACCATGACCTGGATTAGGATATAGGATACTTTATCCCGATATTCCTACGGGATCGAGCGATACTGCGGGTGTACCCGCGGAGCGAAGTTAGTTATTAATAAATAAACTGCAATAACATGTCTGCCTATCTAAAGTATTTAAACTCGAATAACATAAAACAATTCAGTATACATTTTATATTAGCTTTATTGACTAGGTCGACGAAAGCCCGCTTGTCGGTGCTCCTATTAGTGTTTGAATGGTTAAAAATTATTGTCAAGCTCGCTTCGCTCACTCCTGCATTCTAGGTTATCTAAGTATAATATAATCTGCCGGCGCCCAAGGTAAATATTTTAGCAATCAGCATCGGCGAACTAATGGGCGCCCAGAGCCCTTAGCAGAAGCATTTCTTAAATTTTAAGAACCTCAGTGGGGATTTCTGGACGTTGGTTTTATCAGATTCCAGTTTTCTCCCGTAAGGAGGATATCAGGGCAGTATTTAAGAATTTTTTTTTTTCGTGTCCAGTTTTCCCTCTTCAGTGACACTTTCAGGGGGGATTTGTGGCAAAAGTATTTTTCCGATTCCAGTTTTCCCCTCTAAGGGGCTTTTTTAGGGGGGATTTGTGGAATAAGTCGAAAAAAGTGATGCAGAATAAATGACAAATGAAATATTCTACGAGTATAGGTATCGGTCATAAATGAAAAACTCAGTCCGGACTGAATTATATCAGTTTAGAGATTAACTAATATTTTCATATAATATTATGAAATAATTTTTGATACAAAGCATATTTTTGACCTTCCCAAGCGACATTATATAGTTATTCTAATACACATAATTATAGTTATTCTAGTTATATCTAAAAAATACATGTTTACATTTGTTTTTTTAAATAAGAATGCGAAATTAAGATTGCTTGTGCTTAATACTCAATGTGTTTGGTCAACCTCTGATTGATCACAGGTTAGTGAGTGATATATTGAGTGAGATACACCACAGGTCCGATAGCGAGAACCATCTAAGCATTTATGTAATTGCAAATATTCTAAATGCTCACAGATATTTCGTGCAATAACCGCAGAAAACTCGGAAGTGAATAGGTTTCCAACTCTTACCACAGATTACCTTATTTTGTATGCTCTATGTTATTACGGCGAGGAGCTCGTGGCTAAGTAATAACAGTCGCACCGAGTCGATCCATCAGGTTAAGCTACGCTTGCCGGGGTTGGTCGGTGGATGGGTGACCATCTTTACATACCGAGACTTCTCCGTGCCTCGGAAAGCACGTTAAGCCGTTGGTCCCAGCTGTCATTCGTGGATCTTTAACAGCCGTAACGGGTCGTCAGAAACCCGAAAGTCTGACAACCAGTCTTACCAAGGGATATCGTATTACCCACTTACTGGGTTGTGGAGGTCAGATAGGCTGTCGCTCCATGTAAAATACTGGTATTCAGCTGCATCCGGTTAGGCTGGAAGCCGACCCCGACATAGTTGGGAAAAGGCTAGGCAGATAGATAGAAGTTATTACGGCGAGCTTATAAAGAATTATGATTGAAGCCGTGATATAGTTATATCCCTAGGGATATATAGGGATATTGTTGCTATATATCATAATATAGTTATAATGTAGGGATATAACTATATCATACTGTATGAAAAAATGCGCATGGATGAGAAACCATAATAGGTTACTACTGTAGCTGTATTGTGGAAAAAATAACCGCCGAGGGTTATTTTTGCTGTTCTCACGTGAAGGCTGTTGTCTGGTACTTTCGCCGGCTGTTACTGAAAATCAGCGCTGGGACTCTATTTGCATAGGGTCGCAGCATTATGCTGAGCGATGGCCGTATTGCGTGAATGTGATGCATATTTTCCCCCAACTTGTTATTTTCGTATATTTTGTCGTTTCTTAGCGTTATGTTTGCCGCAAATAAACGTATTTTCTTTCTTCTTTCTTTACTTAGGATGAGGAGGACATCAACCTAATGTGAGTCACACGACGACGTCCAGGCTGATGAGGCTGAAGATAAACCTAGCGGATGATGATGTCCAAATTAAAGAAAGAAAGAAAGAAATGTATTTTATTTCAAAATATATACTTATATACTAGGTAGTATATATTGTATGCAAAAGTAATAAGTATGTTATTTTTTAGACTTCTTCAAAAAGTAGCAGGTTCTCAATTCGGCTGTATTTCTTCTTCTTTTTATATTCGTTTTTTTTGTGTGTAAGTAAGCGATTACTCCGTCCGTTATGCATCGATTTTGATAATTATTTTTTTGTTTGGTAGGTCATACCTCAGAGGTGGTCTCCTACAAATTTTATTAACTTTGCTTGCGTAGGTTTTGAATTAGCTTCAATAATTACGTATTTTTCCCACTCGGTCTGTGTAGACGATATTTTATTTGACTCCGTCACTGTTATTTACTTATCTGGTAGTGGTATTCGAATTTGTGTGTGGTAGGTACTACAACTAAAAAGAGTCAAATAATAACTTTATAAAAAAAAAACAACCGACTCAAAAAAACACTAAAAAAGTGAAAAATTTCGGAAGTCGGTGGCAAAAAACGAAAATTGAAAGGCAAAGACACCGACTTCCCGACTTTTTTTTGTAAAAAGTTTTTATTTAACTAAACGTTCACCATATTGTCCAGTTTTTTTTATTATAATGAGGAAAGATTTTTTAGTTTTTTTGTTATTTTGAACCGAATAGGCTCCGAAACTACTGGACTGATTTTAACAATTTTTTCACCAATAGGAAGGTAAAGTATCAGGGAGTAATTTATGCTATGATTTATTTCAGACTTTGTGAAGATAGGGCGTGTAGAGTTAGAAGCTTGGCTCTACATGAGATCTGATAACTTTTTGACAGTGCGAACAATATGGTCTCGTCTTGGCAACATTTTACATGATATATTTTTGGTGGGACTTCACTTCTTTTTGTAAGTTGCTTAGGACAATATTTTTTATTTTATTCATTATTCATTATTTCTTTCTTTTTTTTGTGGTGTATTTCTTGCACATCAGAAGTGCCTTTTTTCATAGACCACTCTCTTTATTCGTATATATGTACTAGCTGATGCCCGCGGCTTCGCCCGCTTGACAAATTATATACTAAAACCTTCCTCGAGAACCCCTCTATCCATTGGTGAAAACAGCATGAAAATCGGTGTAGTAGTTTTTGAGTTTATCGCGAACACACAGACAGACAGAAGTGGCGGAGGACTTTGTTTTATAATACGAGTATGTACCTAGTGAAGTATACTCAAACAGTAATATTGAAACCAGACGAAAGCCACATGTACACTTTTATCTCCTAATTTAAGGAGTTGAGGGGTGATAAAAAAAAAATCTAGAACACGTATTTTTTAATTTGTAAAAAGAAGTCACAGACTTCTTATTATGTATACTTGTATAATTTTAAGATCTCTAGCATAAAATTAAGTTTATAAGGGAGAACCCATACAAGCTAACATCCACTAATTTAAATGGGGGTGATTTACAAAAAATCCTGAAATATATATTTTATTATTTATAACAAGGAGTCCCTATATCAATTTTCAGACCTCTAGCAATCAACATTTGCGGAAGTCTCATACAAACTTTTATCTCCTAGTTTAACGGGTTGGGGGGTAAAAACTCCATGTTTTAGAATGTTTCTGTTGTTTGATTACTAATACTAGCTTACATACCAAATTTGAGCTTTCTAGGACTTCAGAAAGTACCCTAAGAATTTTGATGATCATCAGTGTTTTTAAATATCAATAAAATCGAAAGTATGAAAGCTTAGAAACTTTAATAAAATGGTACGGTTAATAAATCCACTATTGACATCATATCCCGAGAATTTTGTTTATCTGATATGATCCAAACCCAGGTTATGAGGGTTCAAAAATACGACGAAGCGCTTCGAGAAAAGGTAGGTAGTATCCTCCTTGCGCTTCGCTTGCCTCATCTTGGCGGGGGCACTCCCGTGCCCCCAGATATATATATATATATATTAGACATAGACATAGAATAGTGAATGACGCCTGGGAAGATCTAAAGTATGCTTTGTAAAAATAATTATTATAAAATACATGAAAATATTTGTTAATCTTTAAACTGATATAACTCAGTCCGCACTGAGTTTTCGATAATATGACTCATACAATAATTCATTCATAATAATTATTCTGCACCGTTTTTTTCAAATTTGACCGCTGCCAAAAAATAAGGCGCACGAGTGTTCATACAAATTTGGTCATTGTCTTTTACCTAAGTTGGCCGCAGTTATAACCAAACTTGTGTAAGAGCTGGTTCACATTACGAGGTCGGACCGACAAATGTGAACGGCGCCATACAAAGCAGTAAGTATACCAATATTTTATTTAGCCCAACTACACACGGTAAATGTGTCGCCGCCGACAGTTTTATAGGGTCGACCTAATGTGAACAGCGCCATTGAAATACATAATATACATCCGACACTTTTGTCGTTCCGGTAAAACTGTCAGTCCAACCTAATGTGAACCAGCTCTAAGGGTTAGCTATCCACAATTTGTGATTATATTAAGAGGCATGATGATGGCACTGACCATGACCAGCTGGATCTGCATGATGAAGGCGGTGACGACGATGAACGACAGTGTCTGCGACAGCGTGCGGTTGTTGTGCACGCGCTGAGACACGCGACGCACGCGCTCGCCGGCGTGCTGCACACACACGGGCGTGTTAGGTCATGTGCACTCTGTGCTCATTAGTAATGCGTCATGTTAACACTCACCACGAAGTCTAGGCAGACCACCAGGTACGTGCACGACGTGATGATGAGCCCGGCAGCGATAACGCTCACAATTCCCAGCAACGACCTAGACACAGCACACAAAAGCTATAATTTATGATTCAACCATAATAACTAGTCAACAATATTTTTTAAAGTTCTCCTACAAGTTTTAGTACCTACCTAAACAGACTTGTTTGACAGGCTTTAAAACATAATGCGTGTGATCGTCTGGAAGGAAACGGTTCACTGGTTCAGAACACTGCACTCGACGATCAGAGCCGCCGTCTTTTATAAACCTAATCGTTTTACAACTTTAAATTATTTCAAGTAAGTATTAAAGTAACAAATTTCCCTTTTCAAAAAGATATCAGTAGATTACGAGACACTGAAAATATTTATATCCTATCCATAAATAAATTGTAGTTTTCTTGGAGCTCGAAATGAGTAAGCACGCGTTGTAAGTTGTGTGGTGCAGTTACTTACAGGTTATAGGCTATGGTCTGGATGGCGACGCCAGCGAGGTAGATGGCCAGCGTGCAAATGAAGTACACCTTCATCATGCGATCACGCTCGGCAGTGTACTGTGAACAACGCGGGCTACGTGAGTGTGCGCGCATAAGTGACAGCGTGGTAGTATGACTCCACACCTCATTAGTGACAGCGTGGTAGTATGACTCCACACATCATTAGTGACAGCGTGGTAGTATGACTCCACACATCATTAGTGACAGCGTGGTAGTATGACTCCACACCTTATTAGTGACAGCGTGGTAGTATGACTCCACACATCATTAGTGACAGCGTGGTAGTATGACTCCACACATCATTAGTGACAGCGTGGTAGTATGACTCCACACATCATTAGTGACAGCGTGGTAGTATGACTCCACACCTCATTAGTGACAGCGTGGTAGTATGACTCCACACATCATTAGTGACAGCGTGGTAGTATGACTCCACACCTCATTAGTGGCAGCGTGGTAGTATGACTCCACACATCATTAGTGACAGCGTGGTAGTATGACTCCACACCTCATTAGTGACAGCGTGGTAGTATGACTCCACACATCATTAGTGACAGCGTGGTAGTATGACTCCACACCTCATTAGTGGCAGCGTGGTAGTATGACTCCACACATCATTAGTGACAGCGTGGTAGTATGACTCCACACATCATTAGTGACAGCGTGGTAGTATGACTCCACACCTCATTAGTGACAGCGTGGTAGTATGACTCCACACCTCATTAGTGACAGCGTGGTAGTATGACTCCACACATCATTAGTGACAGCGTGGTAGTATGACTCCACACCTCATTAGTGACAGCGTGGTAGTATGACTCCACACATCATTAGTGACAGCGTGGTAGTATGACTCCACACATCATTAGTGACAGCGTGGTAGTATGACTCCACACCTCATTAGTGGCAGCGTGGTAGTATGACTCCACACATCATTAGTGACAGCGTGGTAGTATGACTCCACACATCATTAGTGACAGCGTGGTAGTATGACTCCACACCTCATTAGTGACAGCGTGGTAGTATGACTCCACACCTCATTAGTGACAGCGTGGTAGTATGACTCCACACATCATTAGTGACAGCGTGGTAGTATGACTCCACACCTCATTAGTGACAGCGTGGTAGTATGACTCCACACCTCATTAGTGACAGCGTGGTAGTATGACTCCACACATCATTAGTGACAGCGTGGTAGTATGACTCCACACCTCATTAGTGACAGCGTGGTAGTATGACTCCACACCTCATTAGTGACAGCGTGGTAGTATGACTCCACACCTCATTAGTGACAGCGTGGTAGTATGACTCCACACATCATTAGTGACAGCGTGGTAGTATGACTCCACACCTCATTAGTGACAGCGTGGTAGTATGACTCCACACATCATTAGTGGCAGCGTGGTAGTATGACTCCACACATCATTAGTGACAGCGTGGTAGTATGACTCCACACCTCATTAGTGACAGCGTGGTAGTATGACTCCACACATCATTAGTGACAGCGTGGTAGTATGACTCCACACCTCATTAGTGACAGCGTGGTAGTATGACTCCACACATCATTAGTGGCAGCGTGGTAGTATGACTCCACACATCATTAGTGACAGCGTGGTAGTATGACTCCACACCTCATTAGTGACAGCGTGGTAGTATGACTCCACACCTCATTAGTGACAGCGTGGTAGTATGACTCCACACCTCATTAGTGACAGCGTGGTAGTATGACTCCACACATCATTAGTGACAGCGTGGTAGTATGACTCCACACCTCATTAGTGACAGCGTGGTAGTATGACTCCACACCTCATTAGTGACAGCGTGGTAGTATGACTCCACACATCATTAGTGACAGCGTGGTAGTATGACTCCACACATCATTAGTGACAGCGTGGTAGTATGACTCCACACATCATTAGTGACAGCGTGGTAGTATGACTCCACACCTCATTAGTGACAGCGTGGTAGTATGACTCCATAACTCATTAGGGGCGACGCGGACCACCAATGAGGACTTGACTTACGACTGCGAACATTTTGACAAGAAACAATATCTTACTCCTGAAAGATGATTTTCAATGTTTCTGGCGCATAAGATAAGATCATTTATTTGTCCAAAACATGAGTATACACACACATGGCATGCAAGATGTTACAATTAAATTATATTGCAGTCATATTTTGCCTTGTCGGCGTACAAATATAAATAGGTAGGTTACATAAACATCAAATAATTATAAATTTATCCATTCAAATAATTACAACTCCAAATTCGAATTTAGAAATTAAAATGTCCCACAGAATTGTGTCATCAAATCAACTCATAATAGATAATAAAAATTAGTCAATGTCAAAGTAATTAAGAATACCCAAATTAGATTGATTTATCATTTAGAAATTCGTCAGTGCTATAATAGGTTTTCTCTAAAAGAAGGCTTTTTAATTTACTTCTTAATTTTTCCGTTGTATATTCCTTCCAATATTTTGGCAACGCATTATACAGGGTTGGCGCCATACAGAATATACTTTTACGCAGTAGAGCTGTAGGGGCTAATTTGTACAGTGCATATGTGGAATTACTGATTTTTTTGCTGAAGGCTTCCGTACCTATGTGCTTTCCAATCTAATTTACTGTCTATAGTTACTGCAAGAAATTTGGTTGTGTCAACTTTGTCTATGTTATTATCACAATAGTGTACATTAACATTTGGAATGGCCGATCTTTGAGCAAAATGCATAATATTAGTTTTTCCAAGATTTATCTTAAGATTATTGTTTTCTAACCATTTTATCAATGATTCTATAGAATTGTTAATGTCAGCTTCATATGTGTCTCTATTTTTGCAGGCAATTGTAATTATACTTACTCCTTCTCCGAGACATACTCGTATTTACGAGTAGTAGCGCGGGATTGTACCAGCGCCGTCACAATTATTTCAAAGCTAAAAAATAAAAACTGTTCTCTCATTAGGCAACACTGTACTGTCATTACGTGTTTTTGTGCTTAGCGCTGTCACTACGTTCTCTCAACAAAATACAATTATTATTAAATTTTCTTTGTTATTAACGTTCAAAGTCACATTAAAATTGATTAACATGATTATATTCATGATACATGAAGTGTGTAGTTCATTATTTATTGAAATAACAAGTGCAGTGAACTCGGGTACCGGCATGAGTTGTTGGATATTTGGTTTTGTTTACAAAGGAAAAAGGTATGTAATTATTGAAATTATGAAGAACGATCTTTATGTCGAAGCATCATTAAGGTAAGACTCCAAGTTAATTACGAATTCTAAGAAGAATTCCTAGTAATAAAGGTTATAACCTAAAAATTACATAAACAATTTCGTTCATCCTTTAAGTCAACTGACTATTTCCGGTTGTCATTGACTGAAACCACTCAACTCAAATGAAAACTTCGTTCTTCGTCGTTCAAACGGTTCAAATAAATTTTCTTCTCTTAACGGTTTTTCGCGGTTCTGTGCATTACTATTCCCTCGTCTCCGACTAAACGGACGGAATAGACAGTGATTTAAAATAAAATAAAATGGGTAAACGTAAGAATAAAGACCAGGACTATATCAAGAAAAAGATAAGAAGATTCGAAAGAAAACTGGAAAAGATTCCAGTTGAAGTGGATTCAGATGTCTCATCGCCACCATGTTCACCGCCACCGCAGCCCCTGGTTGCTCAACCGACCGAAGCTTCGTCGTCACCTGTGCTTAATACACCTGCTCAAAATGAGATGGAACTTAATACAGGTCGGTAAAACACGAAATTTTTACGATATCCGTATTTTATTAAGAATGTAAACCTACAATGTTACTTCTTCAAACGCCTGGGTAATCCCAAGAGAGGGATATGTTATAAACACATATGCGCCACCACAATACATGCGGGTGGACACTGTGTAAAATTCATGGCAGGCGCTATCACACTGCGGGTAGACAATGCCAAAAATTCATTTCCACACTGGATTGTTATTGACTTAGCGCTATCACTGAGTGGATAGACATGTCTTTATATTTTATTGTTAAACTTTCAGAGGACAATCTACCTGATGAACTCCTACAAGCCTTGGGAACTGAAGGCGAAGACATAATAGAAGTTGGAGAAGCTATTCGGCCAGAACTAGCACTCCGTTGGACGAGGATAACACAGACAGGACTCGGCAAAGAACCTAGAGAGGCCATTACTAAGAAATACCCTACACCTATTAATTTTCCAAGGGCAGTGGCTCCCTTAATGAATGCAGAGATTTCCGCTTCGCTTTCAGATTCAACCCTCAAAAGGGATAAAAGAATCAGCCATAGACCAAACTTAACAGGAAAACTCATCATTTGCCTAGGAAAATCACTAAGCAAGGTACTGTTGGGTAACATTAACAGTAAAGTCCTTGTTGAGGAAATGAGCGATGCAGCGAAATTAGCTGCTGAAATATACTATCAAGATTCTCCTGATGACACACTATTCGGAACAGACTGTGGTGAAAAAATTAGGGCTGCACAAGCTATCCAAAAAGCAGGATCACTGATAAAGACAGCGGAGAAGAAAACAATCAAACCAGCGACTCAAAAAAAGCAGGTAAACTGGAGAGGCCCGCCGCAGTACCAACAACAACAACAAGCTCGCGGCGGGCATCAGTCTCAACAACACCAGCATCAGAGACAACCTCGACCGGACCAAACACGCTGGAAGACTCAGAAGCCAGCTCCATCCAGCTCCAGGCCCAGATACCGCAGATAGACCCTCAGGTACATGCAGGTAGACTCAAGTACCATTGGGAAAACTGGTGTGAACTCACCAGTGACCCAGTAGTTCTAAAATGGATTGAAGGTTATGAGATTCCATTCAGGGAAACTCCACCTCCTTATCAGGCTAGGCTACAAAATTGGTCAGAAAAAGAAAAAGATCTAATAAAACTAGAAATTGAAAAACTAATTACCTTAGGTACAGTCTCTAACTGTTCTTTCTGTCCAAATCAATTTACATCTCCAATATTTTTAGTTCCCAAACCAAATGGCTCATATAGATTTATATTGAATTTGAAAAAACTCAATAGTTTTATAGATACAGAACACTTCAAATTAGAAGATATTAGAACAGCTTGCAAACTTATATCAAAAGATTGCTTTATGGCCTCTATTGATTTAAAAGAAGCCTATTTTTCGGTACCTATAGCAGATAATTATAAAAAATATTTAAGATTTACTTTTGATGGCAAGTTATTTGAATTTAATGCTCTACCTTATGGTTTATGTACAGCACCATTCGTTTTTACAAAACTATTAAAACCAGTTGGTAGTTACCTTAGGAAAAATAACATCATCATGACCAGTTATTTAGATGACAGTTTGTATTTTCATAAATCAAAAAGAAAATGTGAAGAAAATGTAAAATTTACAGTAAATCTTTTACAAGATTTAGGGTTTGTCATCAATTTTGAAAAGAGTTACCTTAAACCAAGCTAATCATGTCAGTATTTGGGCTTTATTCTGGAATCAACAAATCTAGCTTTATTTGTTCCACAACAAAAACAGATTGCAATATTAGAGAAAATTAAAGCTTATCAAGTAAAAAGTCAATGTCAAATTAGAGAATTCTCTCGATTGTTAGGAATGTTAAGCTCAATTTGTCCAGCCATTCCATATGGCTGGGTATATACCAAGATTTTAGAAAGAGAGAAATATTTAGGTCTTCTACAGTCAAATGATAATTATGATGCAATAATGCCCCTAAAGGGTTATAGTTCATCCAGAATTAGACTGGTGGACTAAGAATGTATACAAATGTAATCCAATAAAGCAATATTAATTTAAAACAGAAATACTAACAGATGCATCTACTACTGGTTGGGGAGCTGTGTGTGAACATAATAAAGCTTCAGGTTCGTGGTCGGATCTAGAAAAGAACTACCATATAAATTATTTCGAATTAAAAGCTGCCTTCTTAGGGCTCCAATGTTTTGCAAAAGAGTTGCATGACTGTGAGGTTTTATTAAGAGTGGATAACACTACTGCAGTTGCTTATATTAACAAAATGGGGGGAGTTCAGTTTCCCCATTTAAATAGTATTACTAGAGATATATGGCAATGGTGCGAAGAAAGGAATATTTAGATTTATACATCTTATATAAATACCAAAGAGAACTATGAAGCCGATAGAGAGTCAAGAAAAATCAACATTGAATGGGAGCTCTCTCAAATGGCTTATGGTAAAATAGTAAATTGTTTTGGGTTACCAGATATAGATTTGTTTGCTTCTAGGATAAACAGTAAATGTGAAAAATTTGTATCCTGGAAACTTGATCCTGAAGCCTTCCAAGTTGATGCATTCACTCTTGACTGGTCTAATTATTTTTTTTATGCATTTCCTCCATTTTCACTAATATTAAAATGTCTTCATAAACTCAAGACAGATAGGGCAACAGGTATCTTAGTTTTTCCATATTGGCCATCTCAACCATGGTTCCCACTATTGGATTCTTTGTTAACTAAGAAATTATTAATCTTTGAACCAAATATAAAGTTATTATCCTCTCCTTTCAGAGGAAGTCACCCCCTTCACCACCAACTTACCCTGGCTGCAGGGCTGCTCTCAGCGAGGCATACATAAGAAGAGGCACACCAAACTCAGCCCTGCCAATTATGTTAAATTCACTGTCCAATAGTTCCATGAAACAGTATGACTCTTCTTTGAAATCTTGGTGCCTTTTTTCTAAGAAATGTAACATAGACACCTATGAAGCTTCCATTCCCTATATTCTGAAATTTTTAAGTGAATCCTTCGAATCCGGAGCCTCTTATGGTACAATAAATACTACCAGATCAGCCCTTTCACTGTTAGTTAGTTCTAAAATTGGATCTGACGACAAGATTAAACGATTCATGCGAGGAATATACCGTACAAAACCACCTGCCCCAAAGTATAATCTTACTTGGGACCCTGGAGTTGTATTAACATATTTATCAAGTTTTTACCCCAATGAAGACATAAGTTTAGAAAAACTAACAAAAAAAGTGGTAACTATTCTTGCCCTTACCACAGGTCATAGAGTACAAACCTTATCTTTAATCCATATTAAAAACATTAAAGTCATGAATGATTTAATTCAGATTTATATTCCAGATATAATAAAAACCTCAAAAACAGGTAGCTTTCAGCCACTATTACATCTTAAAACTTTTGAAAATAAAATCGAGATTTGTCCTGTCACTGCTTTAAAATGTTATATTAATAGAACTAACCCACTGAGAAGGAGTACTGACAAGCTCATACTAACCTTCAAAAAGCCACATCATAGTGCCTCAACCCAGACTATAAGCCGCTGGATTAAAACAACTTTACATGAATCAGGAATTGATGTAAATACTTTCACAGCACACAGTACCAGACATGCTTCTACGTCAGCTGCTTTAAGATTTGGGATCAGTATTGACCAAATACAAAGAACAGCTGGGTGGTCTCAGAACTCTGCCACCTTTGCTAGACATTATAACAGGCCAGTGATTCAAGAACCAACTGCGTTCAGTGATGTAATATGTAACACCATGATTAATATAACTTGATTTTGTTGATCTCATAATTTAATTAATTTTTAATTGTTCTGTTACTGAATTGAAATTGTTATACTTAAATACAAAAATTCTGTGATTTTAATAAATAAGTACCTTCTTATTTTTACAACCAAGTTTTTATTAACCAATAAACAACCCTGACTGACTTCAAACATCTACTCGTAAATATGTCTCGGAGAAGGAGTAAGTATAATTATGTGATTAAACAAACTTACCTTAAGTGAAGTTCTATCATAATTATACGAAGCTCCTTCTCCGAGACAGGTCTCCCAACCCACCCCATACTGAAGTTCTTCCCTAAATAGGGTTGTTTAAAATAACTAGCTTTAAACGGAATGACAGTACAGTGTTGCCTAATGAGAGAACAGTTTTTATTTTTTAGCTTTGAAATAATTTTGACGGCGCTGGTACAATCCCGCGCTACTACTCGTAAATATGTCTCGGAGAAGGAGCTTCGTATAATTATGATAGAACTTCACTTAAGGTAAGTTCGTTTAATCACATAATAAGCTCTACGTCTCACTCAAATGAGTGCTCATTCACGCCACTATGGTTCGTCTAGAACATGCTAGCTGGACAAATCCATTTTCTGCGATATTTGGTTCCCAAGGGCCTTCTTATAACCTGTTATGACTGTCTAATTTCATTTTAGTGTAAAGAGACCCATTTTGCGGGAAGAGGGAGTGGTGAAAAAAAAATCCTTATCATACTTAAAAAAACAATATATTTTGAAAATAAAACACGAAAACAAATAACCATGAGTAATCTGCACTTTTACAGATATCGGTTATTAGTCAGGCATATAGCGGTTGTCACAAAAAGGTCTAGCAGGTAAAAATTAGCGAAGACTCTCTAACTTTTTTAATTATCTAATTTGTGCATAGTGTTGTCAATAAATATTATAATTACGAGTATACTCTCTAATTCTCGTTATCGCTTATTTCTTCCTCTTCTCGTGAATCATCAGCAGTAGGCATAGTCCTGCAGCTGCATGTTAACATTGGGTCAATGAGGAATTTGAACAGGTCATGCAACTGTATTATTTAAAACAGCTTGAAGTTTAATTTCTGCACGAGTCTCATCCACAAATAAATCTTTCTCTGGAGGGAAACTGTTGAATTATTAAATTTAAAGGTGTCTTTATAAACTAACCCAGCTTTAGGTACATTTGTAAACGCATCAGTTAGTTTCGTTTTTAGCCGTGGGTGGCGTTGTTTTGTTCTCTAGAAAGTCATGTACTAACCGAATAAAAATATATTTTTCCTTTTTCAAGAATTCTTACACTTTATTATTGAAATATCGCCAAAATCCAATAGGTTATGTGCCCAGGCATTGCAATAATTGATAATTTCAGTATAAAGTTGAGTAAAGAGCAAGATTATTACCGGTGTAAAATCAACCAACCAAATTAACAATATGTTACCAAAGCGATGGAAAAATTCGATGGCAGAAACTTTAAGCAATGGAAGTTTCAAGTTAAATGTGCATTAAGAGCAAAAGGGTTAAAAATAGATTTGGTAAGACCCAACGAATCCAGTTCGCAAGTGCAATGGGATAAAGAAGTTGGCATGGGCATGTTCATATTGACGTCGTCCATGGATTTGATATCATTTATAGAAAACTGCGAGACTGCGAAGGAGGTCATGAAAAAAGCTATCTAAGAGCAAAAATCTGAATATAGTAAAATGATGATTCATGAGAAATTTTACCAGTATTCTTATTGTGCTAGTGATACAATGGGACAACATGTCTCCAAAGTGGAAAGTTTGGCAAAGCAGCTGCGAGAACCTGGTGAGAAAATCAGTGACACAGCAATAATGACAAAGATTTTAAGCACACTTCCATCAACATACAGTTCACTTAGACAAACTTGGTTGTCACTTGATGAAGATAGTCAAACAGTACAAAACCTCATCATGTTTAGTAGATGAGGAAGCGAGTCTTGCGAATGAGACAACATGTAATGAGACTGCATTAGTCACCACTAAATGGAATTCCAAACCAAGAATTGGAAGTAATCATGAACAAAGAAGTTCTCATCATAGATATTTTGTATGTTACAATTGCAATAAAAGAGGACATTTTGCAAAGGACTGCAGAATGCCAAAGAAAACATACAATAAAAGTCAGAAGCCTCACAATGCATTCAGTGCGGGAGGATACTTTTTATCTGAACATGGTGAAGAAGCTTGGATATTAGATAGTGGAGCGTCCATGCATATGTGGTTAAATTAGGGGAAATAAACAAAACATTCAAGTATGTGGAGAAGGTACCATATTAATAAATAAACTAGTTAAAGGAAAATGGGAACCACGTAAACTTGAGAAAGTCCTGTATGTGCCAGATTTACGAAGAAATCTGTTTTCTGAAGGAGGTGCCACTAGAAAAGGTTATGTCATATTGAAAAAGTAACGAAAAAGCAAGGATAATGAAGAATAACATAATCGTAATGTGTGCACAATTAACAGAAAACAACTTATATGAGTTGGAAATAAAAACGATCAAACAAGGAAATTGTAACAGTGTACAAACAGATATTAAGGTGTACAAAAAGATATTAGGAAGACATTTGAATATAAAAGAAATTAAAAACATGAGTATAAGTGGTGCAATTCCAGTTAAACTGACTGGGGATGAGAATTTTATTTGTGAAGCGTGCCAATATGGTAATCAAGCAAGATTTCCTTTTGTGAAATCTACTAGAGGCCCGTCATAACCTGGTAAAATTGTGAATCTATTGAATAAACTTCTGTGTCAGGTATGAAGTACTTTGTTTTATTAAAGATGGAGCAACAAGTTATCGTCATGTTTACTTTATGAGGCATAAGAGCGAAGTGTTAAAGTATTTAATAAAGTACTAGCTGTCCGCCCCGGCTTCACACGGGTAGCACTAAGTACTTATCTACAGCGCACCTACCCTACCTATCTATCCTACCTATATACCTACCCTACCTACCTATCTACCGAGATATCATCAAAAAAGCATACCATACAAAACGTATGAGAAAATTAATTTCCAAAAAAAAAACTCATTTTTCCGATGTTTTAATAGTTATTCTGCTATTCTGGGCGGAGACAAATCCAAAAAATCAAAGATCATCAAAATCTTTCTAGCAGTTCTCGAGTTATAAGTTCCCGGACCTTTGGAAGGCGTGCGAGGGGCCGAAGCCAACTCGCAGAGGCCCCTTAGCCAATTTTAAATGGAATGAGGCACCAACTGACGGTTATCCCTGTTCGCACTATGCAATTGCAGCCAAGGACAACCCCCGGTTGGTGTAGGACTATTGCAGAACATGGAAACAAAGATATAGGGCGATGGGTTTGGGTGGCTTAGTGAACTGGTAATTTTCAAATATGGAAGGACTATGTCTCCTGCCTGATCAATGTTATGGTATACACGGATAAAATGGCAGGGGGTGACTTGCACACTCAATAATGGGCCCCCGAAAACGGTCGCTAGCACATAGTGACGAAGCGGGAAGGGGGCAACACTTACTGAGGTGCTTGAGGAGCGGAGAGGTATTCCACGGCTTTTAGAACAATCCCAGAGCCCGGAATATGGTCAAGATCCCTACGAGCTCTTACTGGAATACTTCCTTCCTACGAGCTCTTACTGGAATACTTCCTTCCTCCGAGCACGTTTGCTCTTGCGAGTCTCCACTCAAGCCAGCCAATGAAGGCAAGAATGAGGTGGGAGCTCTGTTCCTCATCAGTCTTCACTTGCATTGCTTGGCTTGCCTTTATTGGCCGGCTGGCCAATAAAGGCAAGCCGACTTCTCCCGGGAGATAGGGTATATTATATATTATTATTATATCCTTTATTTCATAAAGTCACTTATAAATTAAATTTTTAAATATTAGAATATAAAAATGTAAAAAATAGAAGTCCGCCGGTGTCGGGAGCAGGGTCCAAGCTTAGTCCAACAATCATTGCACGGCGCTCTCGTCGATCTATCATCACAATATCAGGCTTATTAGCTACAATAGTCCTGTCAGTGATGATAGATCGATCCCAGTACAATGTGGCGTGACCATTTTCGAGAACTGGGTCGGGCTCATACCTATGGTATGGTACTTCATACTCCACAAGGTTGTACTGCAAGGCAAGTTGCTGGTGGATAAACCTAGCTACTAGATTGTGTCTGTGCAAGTACTCGCCGTTAGCAAGACGAGAACAATCGTAAACAATATGTCGGATTGATTCACCGGGACAGTGGCATGCCTGACAGATGTCCACCGTACCATCCTTGACAATGTATTTCCGGTAATTATTCGTCATGATGACTTCATCTATAATCGCACAGACAAAACCTTCGGTTTCCCCGAAGAGGTCGCCGAAACGTAGCCAGGATAAAGACGCTAGAAAGTCTACTCCAGGCCCATGGAGCGCCCGGGAAAAACGTCCGTGTAGCTCTTTGCCATGCCATACTGCCCATTATTTTTATTTTCGAGAGTGTTCTTTTTCTCAGGTCTTAGGCTGGTTTTAGCTACGTTTACGGGCCAAAGCCAAGTAAATGCAAAGCGTGGTGTCTATTTAAAATGAAGGTGTGTTTTCATACAGATAATGGCTGTGAATATGTAAACCAAGAATTTAAGACATTTTTAGAAGATAATGGAATAACTCGTGAGCGTACGGCCCCATATACCCCACAACAAAATAGAAGGGCAGAAAGAGAACTGCGTACTATCATGGAAAGTGCAAGAACAATGTTATATGCGAAAGACATTCCTTTAAACTTGTGGGCAGAAGCTGTCAATTGTGCAGTATACTTATTAAATAAAAAAACATCAAGTCAAACGGGAAATATCAAATCATTTGAACTCTGATATGGCGGAGAAAGTAACCTTCAACATATAAGAATATTTGGTTCCATTGGATATTTTCATCTTCCAAAGGAAAAGAGAAAGAAATTGGATAAGAAAAGTGTGAAGCTGTTGTTAGTTGGGTATGATCGTGATAATTACCGAATGTATGATCAGAATAAAAGAAGAACTACAGTATCACGGGATGTGAAATTTGAAGAATGCAGTATACTAGAAGAAAGACAAAATTATACAGAAATAGAGTTAGATAAAGAAGAAAAAGAACAGTTAATATCACTATCCCCACAAACTGAGGTTCAGGACCAATATAATGTATCTAAAGAAATATCTTCACACTTACACAGATGACACCTATGACCCTCCAATAGGTATTTGTTTAGAGCAAGAAGAACAGAGAAATATCACATTACGTCCTCAACGAAATAATAAACTGGAAGTGAATTTAACTGAAATAGAAATACCCAATGCTTATTAAGAGGCCCTAAATAGTATCAATTGTCATCAATGGAAGAAAGTTATAGCTGAAGTTCACATGAAAATAACAAAACTTGGATAATAACTGACAGAACTGAGAAGTATATTACGCGATTACTCCGCCAATTATTAATCGATTTTGATTTTTTGTTTGGTAAGTTATGCTTCAGAGGTAGTCCCATATAAATTTTATTAATTTTGCTTGCGTAGTTTTTGAGTTAGCTTCAATAATTACGTATTTTTCCCACTCAGTCTATGTAGACGATATCTTATTTGACTCCGTCACTGTTATTTACATAGCTGGTAGTAGTATTCAAATTTGTGTAGGGTAGACTTCCGAAATTTAAGTTGTTTTTCACTTTTTTTTGGAAGTCGTTTGTTTTTTTTTGTAAAACGTTTTTAGTGTTGTTTTTGGAAGTCGGTTGTTTTTGTAAAAAGATTGTATTATAATTTTATACTTTTGAACTTTTCTACATTGTTCAGTTAGCTTACCGAGTGTTCGAACGTTTTCCCATATATTTTGACAGTATCACTTCGTGCTTTATAGATGGCGCTGTTCATTTAAAGTCATTTTCAGAGATTCTCAGTAGGAGAATGACTTTTGCCCATATATTTATATGTATTCCTACAGTCCTACTAGGCATGGGTAACCTTTATTCCGGAAATTGAAGTGAAGTGAAGTGTTTGAATTGAATTGAATTGATTCACTTAGTTCGACTCCGAGGCCGGTACCAGTTCACCTTAGTTATTCCTTTGGCACCGGCACTCAACCGGTCATTTTGGTTCCTGGTTCCCTCCGGAACATTTTATTCATTCAGATCTTTGGATCATTAATTTGTAGTGGTGGGTCGTTGTCGAATTTTTGACAGACGAAACGAAACGCTACCGTTTTCCTGACGAAGAAAACGGTTGTTTGAAGACAAGCCGTCTACAAACCAGTTGCAATGACGACCGTTTTCTATAGGACGAAACTTATCCAACAACGGGTTTGACCGTCGCATCACGAACGACAGCATTGACAACTGGTAATACATTATCGACTGTATTTCATTGACAAAAAGTCCACTTTTGATTGTAAGGACCGTTTTGTAAACGAACGAACGCGGAACGTAGATAGTTAAATCATTGTGTTCACGTCTGTATTTTCTTAGGCGTAAATTACAAAATCGCACAAAGTAATTCGAAGATTGGTTTGTGCGACGAAGACTGTTTGAACCCAGGTCGTAAAACGGTTGCATGCAGAACACAAAACGGTTCGTCGTCGCAACGCCCACTCCTATTAATTTGGAACATTCTGTATTGAACACATAATCCATTCTTCCATACTAATAGGGGATGATTTTAAAATTCACAATACATGTACTTCATATTAAAAAAATTGTGTGACTCTTTTCAAGAGTTTGGGACTAGGAATAGTCCGTATCGTGAGAATCGGTCCACTCGGTCAAAAGTTATTACTACTTGGCTTGGAACGGAGAGTTTGAGTTTACCAGTGAGTACTCGATAGATGGCAAATGACGCGATTTTCTGAATCATGTGTTATCATCGTCCGGACCTACAATATGTCATAGTTTTTTCATTAATCTCTATACAATATTTTTTTATTAATCTTTCCAACAGTTGCATACTGCTGTCCATAATATCCACTCTATCACCACTATTATAAATATCACTAATATTATACATAATATGTCATGTCTGTTACTTTTACGCTGTAACGTTTAGACAGACCACGTGGTTTATCATAGGATACTTTTTATCCCGGTAGTACGTTCCCTTGGGATAATTTCCGACCTCCACGCGGGCGAAGCCGCGGGCAAAAGCCAGTCTATAATAATAGAAAAGAAATTTCGGCGTATTCGATAGTTAATTTTGTTCAGTTAGCATTTTCTAGACGAATCATAGTACGATGAACACGATTCTGTTGCAGAATTGAAAGCGCTTTCGTATCGTGGTAATGCTTTACTAGCATTCCTACATTAGAAGCCGCGATGTGCCAGGTACCTACACCGCGTATTACATATCTATCGAACTCTGGCGAGTAGGCTCTGCTTAACACGGCTGTCACAAATCATTACAACTACGGTTTCACTTCTCACAAGGTTTAAGTAGGTATTACACCTTTCTGTAGATTTCATTAATCTTTTTTTATATCTATTGTACCGAGGACGATAAGTCACTGTCGAACCAAACAAGTTTTACAAGAGCCCGTTCCAGGACAAAGTCGTGTTATTTATTTAGAAAAGTGGCGCGCAGTTTGCGAAGCGGCTACTTTTATAAAATAATATTTCATTCACAGCGAGGAATAAATTCCAGTCTCGTGTCATAGTCTATACGTTTCAGGTGTACAATCAAATGCTTTTCGCCCGCCGCCGCCGCGCCATCAGCTAAGTATACGGATTTTTAATAAATATACTTAAATATCACAAAGCAAATTAATTCATCTGCATCTGCTGAAGGTCTCTTCTTCTCATTAATTGTGCGGCGAGTAGTGTAACGCGCTCTCTTTTATATCCGTTGTAACGTGTGGTACTTCTGAACCTTAACGTCGTCGACTGTGGGGCAGCATGTAATATGACATGTTGGCTCTAGCTGGCGCCACCATGCCCGCCACCTGCTTGCGGATATTCACGCGTGATGGAAACTTTAAATTGAATTGTATTCAATAGTGCAAGCTTTTAACGCGACTTTATACGACTGCTACCAGACAGCGGCGGCACGTTATGCACGCTCGTTCATGGAGAGTAAGGAGTGAATGGAGGGTGACTGTCCAATACAATAAACCTTAAGCATAGAAAGCTTTATACTCTTACATGTTGTAAGAAATCTGTGACTGAGATTTATTTATTTATTTTACTCTTTCAGGACTACGCCCTGCTGCCGCCGACAGATCCACACAGTCACACTACAACAAGAAACTGTCCAACGATCTTACACACTGTTTGTTTTTGTGGCGGAAAGCTTTTTCGTTCGAATATGTGCGTGATGCGAATTTAACAAGAGTAGTGAATAAGCTTTACCTTGAGCTTAAACAATAACACAATCTGTTCTGTCAAGCGTCAAGGTTTTTTTTTTTTAATTCTCTTAGCTATCTTGAAATTATTGTAAGGAAGTAAGTTTATTTATTTATATAAACATGGTGTACATACATTCATTGCATGTAAGATATTAAATACAGAAATGTTCTATCATGTTCAGCAGCGTATAGTGGCGTACAAATTGGTAGGAAGAGATGGTGCACAAACCGCGACTATATTTATCAAAATTAAATTATATAAAATTACTTATTAAATCATAATTAGGTACTTCATCCTTACTAATATTATAAATGCGAAAGTAACTCTGTCTGTCTGTCTGTCACGCTTTCACGCCAAAACTAGTGACCCGATTTAAATGAAATTTGGTACACAGATAGTCTAGAGCCTGAGAAAGGACATAGGCTAATTTTTTGCGACATACCACGCGGGCGAAGCCGCGGGCGGAAGCTAGTTTACGATAATATTACAATTCAATGTCCATACTTATTATTAATTAAGTCATTGCGAAACTCCATCAACATAAAAAGCAATACATTTTATAATATGCAGTGATCTTATTACACAGTGACAAGTAACATTAATTCTTCAAGTACATTCTAATTAACTACAATGGTTTTTGGTACGCAGGTGTACCGCGCAGGGTCATACATCAACAACAACACAACAACATTAAAAAACAACATCATAATTAAAAAACGAAGTAAATTGTCCTCGTTCATAAACTTTTAAATACTATAATAAGTTCTTTCAATTAATAAAGTCTTTAATTTGCATTTAAGGGCAGATATACTCAATGTTCTCCATGATTTGGGCAATTTATTAAATATGGTCGGAGCCATGTAAAAGATGCTTTTTCGCATAAGAGTTTTTTTAGTGCCGTGAACACAGAGTTTGGAATTATCACGTCTATTCCTTGGGACAGCATCAGAAAAACGCTGAAATAAATTAGGATGAGTCTTAATAAACATCATTGTTTTGAAAATGTATAATGAGGGTAGTGTTTACACTTGGGTTGCCATTGCTCGATAAGTAATTCTGGGGAGCGTGACGGTATTTCGGTATTTCACCTTCCTCCGTGCCGCTAATTCGAACACACGTACTTGCGATCAGCTCTGTGTTTAAAATTCTAAAACTGTGCAAAAAGTGCTTTAATTTGCTATAAAACTATACAGCTAATGCCAGTGAAGTACAAGTGACAATTGTGTGAAAAATCATAGTGAATCAATAACTCTAACACTAATGAGAACAGTTTAAAAATCTCAATGAACTAAAAAATTATAAAACGTTCAAACATTTTGGACTTTGACCGCACTAGCGAACACAAAGAAATCTTCCCCACCGCCACCAGTTTGATTGCTACAGCTCCACGCAGTTAACTACTCACTAATTTCGACGACTCTAACAAGTGCCGTCCTAGCGCGGTGGCTTAGTGCTCTAACCTAAGCACGCTGAGAGTTCCGAGTTCAATTTTACAAGTTATAATATCACCTGTTTTTTTATTTTTGCAATTTTTGCTGATTTATTTTCGCAATTTCTGCTGATTTAAGCGGATAGAAAAATTTACTAAAACCTCGATCGTTGACCAGTACAGTGATCCCTACGTTATATATAAGTTCCTATAAGTTTTGGACGCCTGGTACTTCTACACCGAGTAACCATTCAACATGCCTCTTCAGCGCTCTCCCCCGCCTACCTCATCCGTTCCCGAGCCCGCCCCTGAGCCCGGCTACACACTCTCTGAAATATGTGCGCCTGTGATATGTGAATCGGATACTGCATCTGAGAGAAGCGGTAGCAGGAATGTCAGTATTAGACATAAACGTAGACATGGCGATGGTGATATCAAGGAACTCAAAGGGCTGATTTCGTCCTTATCATGTGAGGTGGATCAAAGCTTCCTTGAAATCAAGCAGAAAAATGAAGAGCTTAAAGAAAGTTTGCAGTTTATGTCAGATAAATATGACTTAATATTTAAAACACTTCAAAATCTGCAAGAAGATAGAGCTGAAGATAAGAAGACCATTCAGAAATTGGAAGAAAAGATTGAAGTTCTTGAGCGTAAAAGTAGGTCGGCTAGCTTAGAGATACGAAATGTACCCATCTGCTTGCGAGATGACAGGAAATTTAAGTCGAAGGAAGACACCAGTTTGGTAGTGAAAACCTTGTCGAAGGCCGTCGAGCTGAATATCCAAGACTGTGACATAAAAGACATATACAGAATCCAAACCCACAAAAAAGGCAGTAAACCCATCATATTTGAGCTGAACAGTGTCCTAAAAAAGGACAAAATAATGCAGGGGGTCAAGAATTACAACAAGAAGAAACCAAATGAAGAAAAATTAAATACTGGCCACCTCAGTATACCCGGACCTGTCAAATCTGTGTACATATCAGAAGCCCTAACACCTAACGCGCAGAAACTATTCTATGCAGCTCGACAATTTGCAAGGGAAAACGGTTACACGTACTGCTGGACTTCGCATGGTTCCATATTTCTGCGTAAAGTCGAAGGTGAGCCTCAAATTCGAATCGAATCCGCAATGAATCTAAAATTCTTAGTTAAAAAATGACTTACCTGGACAAATTATCACAATGTCAGCTTTAACAGTTTATTCATTACACACAATTTTTATTTTAAGTTTAGTATTACAGTAAATGGTCTTGTTGGCCCACTGGTAAGTTGTATGGTGTATCAAGATAGTATAGTTAGCCAAAATTTAGTAATTGTTTGTTATTTATATCCAAAGTCGGTTCGTGTCGAAGCTGTCTTACTCAGTATTTCACTGTGTTATGATATGTTCACCTTGTAAGCAACCGTAATTTAATTAATTTGTCGTATGAAACAAAATCTGTTATTAATCACAACGCAACACAATTACAGGTACACTCCGAAAACATTCACACCAAAAAAATTACCACACACCCCTTATTATAAATAGACTAAACACACTATATTATAAATTCCAAACTAAAGTACTTACACAAATGATACTCTGCAGCACAAACATAAACTGGTCATTGACATTTAAAATTATAAATTCGATAAGGACATTTTAATAAATTTATTGATTCTGTTGAATCATTTAAATCTCACGTTCATATGTGAGTTTGCCAGACCACTGTTTGAAGCACATAAACACTACCCAACCAACTTTGAACATACTGCATGTTAACATCCGAAGCCTAAATCGTAACTTTGATGGCCTCAATGTCTTAATACATTCCATGGGTGTTAAGTGTGATATAGTAATCCTCTCTGAGTGCTGGTTAAGTAAAGTGGCAGATATTCCTGTATTAACTGGCTTTACCTCAGCTAGATCTTCATTTAACAACCAAAATGATGACGTAAATAAATAATAAAATAAATAAATCATTTATTTCTCACCACAATATTAAGTTATGTAAGTTCTGATGTGATTCATAAGTTAGTTGAACCGGTTTTCCAGGATGCTAACTGTCTTATTTTGAGGCTGGGTCAAGATACAGCAATTGTTTCAATTTACCGTTCACCCTCAGTCAGAAATATAGAAAATTCTTAACTCTTTATTCATAACATAACAGTATTTTAGAATCCCTGGCGTCAATAACAACTGTAGTAGTGATTGGAGATTTAAACATAAATATTCGACTAGATAATAATGACCCAAACTCTGAAGAATATTTAAATAAAATGGCTTTTTATGGGATCCAGCCTGCCCACGTTCTCTCCACTCACATAGAAAACTGCCTGGATCATGTCTTTTTAAAAACAGATAGACCCTCCACAACTTTAGTTCTGGACTCCTATTTTACTGATCATGCACCTATCCTGTTTTGCATTGAACGAAACCCTCTTAATGCTACAAAACCTAAAAGTATAATACGGCATTTAAACTTTCCAGGTGTTATTAGCTGCTAAGAAAACTCCGATTTCTCAAGTGTTTTAGCTAGCACAGATCCAAATCAAATTGCGGAACAACTCATCTCCATTATATCTGACGCAATAAATCTACACAGTACGCTAAAAAAAAGTCCCTAGCATGAAGCAGACTATTAAACCATGGATGACCGCTGGCCTCTTGAAGTGTGTACGAAATCGGGATCACCTCCATAAAAAAGCAATGCAAAATCCTAAAGACCTTAGTGCTAATTTAATATATTCTACTCGTAGATACCGAAATTTCTGTAACAACTTACTTAAGACTATTAAATGCAATTTTACCAAAAAGAACTCCTGAAGGCCAATGGTAACCCCAAAGCAACTTGGAACATCATAAAAACTATCAGCTACAAGAACACCTCACCCATAAGTAAGGCAGGAGAACTCCTTAATATGTGCAGCGATCCAAAATCCTCTGTCAATGTTATAAATAAGTATTTTGCAAACGTTGGAGCAGATCTTGCTAGGCAGGTTGCACTGGATCAGCATGAAGTTCGCCCAAACTTTGAATTTGACAGCTTAATAAATCCTCAAGGTAACTCATTCGTATAACTTGAAACGAATTTCTCAGAAATAGAAAATATAAATTATAGAATTAAAACATAATTGTGCAGTAGGTCACGATGGAATACCAGCCTCAGTTATTAAGTCTGCCAGACATGTACTTGTTCCAGCAATAACGCATATCTGCAACTTATGTATCTTAAAAGGTATTTTCCCTGACACATTTAAGAAGGCATTAGTCACACCAGTATTTAAGGGTGGGGATGGTAACCGTGTCGAGAACTATAGGCCAATATCTGTACTCACCACACTGTCTAAAATTATGGAGAAGGTTCTGAACAAAATATTGCTTAGCTATCTTGAGTGCAACAATATAATTGCGCCAAACCAATACGGCTTTAGGAGAGGCTTATCAACAGAGGATGATGCTGTTCTTGAACTGACAAGCCAAATTGTTAAGAATCTTGATTCTAGGACTAAAACAATAGGTATATTTCTTGATTTAGCCAAAGCTTTCGACACGGTCTCTACTCCCATTCTTCTACGTGGTTTGGAAAGCTTAGGAATTAGAGATATAACTCTTAACCTCTTCGGTAACTATCTCACAAACCGTAACCAACGAGTGAAGGTAGACAACTACATCAGTGACGATGTGAATCTGACTTTTGGCGTACCACAGGGCAGCGTGCTGGGTCCCACCTTTTTTCTTATATTTGTAAACAGATTGTGTCAGCTCTCAATCCCAAACTGCAAGATACTCGTATATGCAGACGACATTGCGCTTATCATAAGCGGAGAAACATGGGAATCTACTCACCACGCAGCTGAAAATGCTCTTGGTATCGTGATGGATTGGCTTTCATTGAATTTACTTACGCTAAATGTCTCCAAAACCCACTATGTCCCTTTCTCAGCGAACTCTGCTACACAGCCTAGTATGCTAGACGTTAAAGCCCATAGTTGTCACCCAAGACTGACCCCTTGCAGTTGCCCTACTATACATAGAAGCTCTTGTGTTAAATACTTGGGGCTGCACATCGACAACACATTGAGTTGGCAAAAGCATATCAGTATGACAGTTACGCGTGTTCGGAAGCTGATGTTTCCTATGAAAAAACTAAGAAGAGTAGTTGCCGACCGCCTGATAAAAACTATCAATTTCGCCTTGGCTCAGTCACTTCTCACCTATTGCATATCTGTCTGGGGTGGTACACTTAAAACGTATTTGCTTCGCCTTGAGAGGGCACAAAGAGCTGTTCTTCACAAACCTTATCAGTACCCGACTACCCAGCTTTATAAAGACATATCTGTACTAACTGTCCGACAGCTTTGTACACTTAACATCACTCTACGTGTACACTCAACATTGACCTATGACCAAAGGTTACTAGAGCAAAATAAACGACGTAGCTGTCCTGTATGCTCACCTGTCGCCACCAAAACTGCTCTGGCGAGGCAAAGCTACCCGTGTCTTAGCAGCCACCTTTATAATACTATAAACGAAACCTGCAACGTATGTTCTTTACCTAAATTTAAATGTAAAACTGTAGTTAGTAATTTTCTCCAAAATTTAACGTACGATGAGACTGAACAACTCTTTGCAAAAAAACCTTACTAACGCATCAAAAAATCAGATTTAAATTGCCCCAATATTATCTATCCCTTATTGTGACATATACGAAACACACAACTAAACACACACACACTCACACACCCACATCACTCACACCCATTCCTCGCTGACATAAACTTTGATAAAGGTTAAGTACTTATGTTAAACTAAGTTTATTTTAGTAATTTATTATAAAGAGTTTAAGGAACAGCCCTCCGCAGATTTATGGGATGAATTCAGCATATCATACTAAGACGACCGGTACATAAAATTATTTGAGGAACGTTATGGGAATCCAATAAACCTGATTTGTTTTATTACCTCACACGCAATGTATCGTTACCGTGGCAAAACGCAGTTAGCTACACTCCCGGGTGGCGGGGGGGGCGCGCTCGCGTCTTGTGATTTATCAATGTAAATTCTGAGCTTCACGCGTCGTTCGTTTATAGTATTTTAACATTCATTGCAGATTTTTGTTTTTAGCTGTTTTCAACCGACTTCTAAAAGGATTTAGGATTATAATTTTTTTGTTTTTTTATGTTTGTTCGGTCATAATTCTGTCATATATAAACGGATTTGCAAAATTCTTTTTTGTCTGAAAGGGATGAACACTTCCGAGATGGTCTCATTATTATCAGGTCAAATTGAGGGAACTCTTCAAATATTATAGGCACACCTATGGCGATTTCGGTATTTTTTATAATAACTCGTGCAGTTGCTCTCGGAAACCACCATTTGAAGTGGAATTGATGATGAAGACCACGGATGGCGACCGGAACTTCTCGATAATAAGTATTTCATGGGTTCCGATTCGATTACTTTAATATGGGTGCCAAGCAATTTATGCTCGTCACATTGCATATAGTGGCTGATGGTGAATTACCTGCCAGGAGAACTCCTCAACGATTAACGTCCCTGCATCGGGAAAAGCGATATTTTGTTAAAGGCGATGAGCAGTTGCCGTTAGGGTATTGTAACTTAGATAAATTACAAACTGACCCACTAAAAAGCGATGAAATAAACTTTTTACAAAAAAAAAACTACCGTCTTCCAAAAAAACACTACAAACTGAAAAATTTCTTTCGGAAGTCGGTGTCTTTGGTTTTGTATTTTTGGTTTTTGCCACCGACTTCCGAAATTTAAGTAATTTTTCAGTTTGTAGTGTATTTTTGGAAGTCAATAGTTATTTTTTTTGTAAAACGTTTATTTCCTCGCTTTTTAGTGGGTCAGTTTGTAATTTATCTAAGTTACAATACCCTAATGGTAACCTGATTGATCGACCCGGTCGTCTGATATTACTTGGCTACAAGCCCCTAACACCTCCAAATCAAACGACATGTAAATCATTAAAATGCATCCACACGTTGGGATGCCACGAGAGAATAAAGAATCTTACATACATAAGGCATAACTACACAATTATGTACCATACAAATACATAACCCTTCTTGTCGGTCGGACCTTTTTGACGATTTCTCTTTTATTTCTAACTCTGTGGTGCTGCGTTTGACAGCATCATGAATGTTTTGTTGTGATTTTTTGTGATATGTTCATTGACATATTCAATGGATATGTTCCAAAATATTATTGGCTGTGTTTCTGGTTACATTTTTTTGCATTTCTGAGTGACTTCGCCTTTCTTGAACTATGGACCTTCCCATTACAGTTTACCTGGGCTACAATAACAATATCTATAACTCACATCTCGGACCACTCTGATTTTGCCTAGTTTCTAACGAAGATCAAACGTTCTATAAACTGGGACATAGCAAATGAATCATTTGGAATAATCGTTAGATTTGAGTGAAATTAAATCTGCTGGAAGACAGTGGATTAGTCTGCAATTAACAGGTTTGAATTGATTTTTGAAGTCATTGGATTTGATATTTATATTTCTACTAGCTGATGCCCGCGACTTCGCGACTTTTTGACTAACTGACCGACTCTTTGACAATTCAAAAGTGCCTGTAAATGGTTTAATTGAAATAAATTGCTTTGAGTTTGAGTTTTGTGGAGAATGCGTCGATGAGTGAGTCTGCTCTGTGGTACGTACCTTCTGCTCCAGTTTGGTGTCGCGGAAGGAGAGGGTGCAGGGGCGGCAGTGTTCGGCGCGGAGGCGGTCCGTGGAGCGCGCGTCGATAGCCTTCATCAGGTACTCGTTGACTTCATCCTCCGGCTTCTTGTTCTCGTTGCCGGCGTCTACTCCGATCCTGTGGGTAAGGACAGAACTATAGGAGGGTAAGAAGGTTTGGTACCAAACATTCACTATAGGTTAACAAAGACTATGTTCAGACTACAATCAGGTCTTATTCCGATAAATAGCTTTACCTTTTTAATGAGAGAGAGAGTGATTCTCCTAAAAGTGCTGAGTGTGATGAAGGTAGAGGATATCGCTGATATTTTACCGGAATGTGTCCGGAACGAAGTTGAAAGGAGTAACTACTTAATTAAAATAACTAGCTTTTTCGCTTAGCCTTCTTTTTGTTTTTTTTTTCTCGGCTCCTAACTGTACAAGTTCCGGCTGCGAGATTACTACGTTCATCCAGTTTTTAGGGTTCTGTAGTCAACAAGGAACCCTTATAGTTTCGCCATGTCCGTCTGTCTGTCCGCGGTTTAGCTCAGAGACACTTAGTACTAGAAAGCTGTAATTTGAAATGGGAATATACATATAAATCACGCTGACAAAGTGGAAAAATAAAATCATGACAAAAACAGCTTTTAGGTTACCTCTCCTACATTTAAAGTGGGAACGTTTTTTGTTTCTCGTCTATCCCATCTTGTGCCATCTTGTAACCATTTTTGGATTCAGGTATCCGTTTGCGAAAAATTAAGCTTTAAACGGCTAATATTTGTTAGAGTCAAGTGTCTAACAACAAAAAAAACAAAAAACCAATCAAATCTGGCAGAGGGGGGCCTTGCCAGATTTGATTGGACTTTGGTTGGTTTCAGATATGTGAAAAAATTCACGGCAGTAGTATTTATAACGAAATTAAAAGGAAAACTATCACAGCTAAGTAGGCTCTACAAAATACCGAGTAATAATCGAGCAACTAACATTTGCAGTTCCGTATGGGAGAAAAAGTTTTTTAACTACAATCTTAAGTCTGTGCTTGGGATAAATTCATCCCAACTACGGAACCCTTCACTGTGAGTGGCTAGACACCCACTTGTTAATCCAAATCTTACTTACTATATTTAAACATTTTAATTACTATATTTATGAATGGAGGGAATATATTTTAGCCAAGTTGCCTATCAAAATGTTGGCGTTAGTATTTTTGATAAGAGCGCTAACACACTGGGTCGCCATGTCGGCGCAGCCACTTCGTGTCGCCACCAATATGTATGAATAGAATAGAATAGAATAGAATAGTTCTTTATTTGCACAGAAAGTAGGTACAAGTTTTAGATGTTAAGTTTAATTTTGATCCTTATACTAACTACCTTAACTAAGGCATGCAGATTTAGGCTATAATAATAAAGACTCATTTGGTTGGCTGCGTAATATGTAGATGTGTACATTTAGTTGAGAGATATTTCACCCACGCAACCCATAACTACCCCTCTCATCAAACAAAACAAAATGCCTTCCCGCCAGCAGAAACTTTTCACCCGGCGTTTATAGAATTCGAATTTAAATCTTCTGTAGTTTATTTTGCTTAAACTATACGCTAAGCTTGAATTTAGAATTAAAGATCATAATTATTCATGTTTTGGAACTATGTTGACGTGAAAAAATTCAAATTTAAATGTAAACAAATTTTATTTAGGACCTTGTACATTTTGTACCTCAGGACGTCTTTGTGGACTCTGTACTCGAACTGTGTACTCAGCTTCCGAAGCCCGATGTCAAAAGTACCCCCCAACTGTGCACGCGAGCTTTAGAAGCTTGATTGCGACTTGACTTGATGTTTCTATGATAATAATTTTTTTCTGTATTTTTAATGCTCAAAGTGACACAAATTGTACAGGAATGAACGAGAGAGACATATACGCATTCAACATTCAACATCCGACAATAATTGGTACTGGAATGTTTTATTTAATTTAGTTTGCTCGTACTGCGATATAAACATGGCGGACGCGAGTGTTTATTTTTAGATTTTATTGAATTAGATAATGTTAATGCTGTTTGTTAACCTGTGTTTTGTGTTATTCCAATAATAAATAACATCCTACAGTAGAATGTAGCTTTAGAATTTAAAGAAGTGTAAAGTTATTTCTTCAGTGATTGAAAGTGTTCGTAAAATTTTACAGTGCAAGTGAATCTTAAGCGGCGGCGTGTTTGTGATGATACAGTGATAATTTTATCAGTTGAAATCCTGTTTGCTATACGCACGTGTGCCCAACAATATATAAGCTATCGAATAATAATAGCTTTGTCTTTCGGCGACACTTGAAATTTCAGGTATAAACGACGGGCCGCTGATGACGTCACCAGGTAAGAAATCAAAATCAAAATTAATATTCAAAAAATTGTTTTGGATGTGTGTTTTATTCATTTATCAGTGTTAAATAGTGTATGTTATGTCGTTATGTCAAAAACACAAAAACATTTAGATTTTTTTTGTGTTTTTTTTTCTATTTATTTTTATTTGACAGTTTATTGAAAAAACCTCCTTCTGTTCAGTTTACATTAAAATTAACTTTATTTCATAATACTAAAATGTATTTATCTATTTGTACGAAGCTAGCTTATCTGATTCAGATTCCTACGGCATATTTTTTGTAAACATCTCCGATACAAAACTTAACACTTATCGTCGTTATAATCTCATTTGGTTCACACGGGGTTACGATTACGGACCACCCAGAAGTAGGTATACACATTTTGGTAGCCGCGCGTCTTCGCGCGCTCCATAGTCAAGAGTCCTATCTATCTCCTTAGGTATCACCCGTAACGTCTGCCGAATCTTCGAATATGATGTTTAGGGAGTCGACCTACAGGAAGAAACCATGAACTATATATAGCTTGTATTTTTAGGCCGCGCGCACTTTGGACGCGTTTTCGTACGAATTTCATTAGTGCGAACACGTACGAATGATCCCGACCTTCCAAGTACAAAGGGGGCGCTCAGACTGGGTGCGGTCTAGTCGTACGTATATACGTACACACACAATCCGAACTTACTGGGATTTTTCATGCGTTCAATGTGATATCACCGGAACACTACCTATTTCACGGAGAAAAACGTATTCAGTGATTCGGTATACCACAGTCGTTCGTTTCGTATCATAAAAATTCACAACGCTCTTCATTATTTGACATATGTACTTTTTTTCCTGTCTAAAAATATGACATCGATATTAATACGTCAAATTCAAATTTAAACAAACCAGCCAAGTGCGTGTCGAAACACGCACATCGAAGGGTTCCGTAGTTGGGATGAATTTATCCCAAGAACAAACTTTTAACGTTATAGATGAAAAACATGTTCTCCCATACATCCCAATTGCAAATGTAAGTTATTACTCGTTAACTTCTAAAGCATACTTAGCTGTGATAGTTTTCCATAAACTGCCGTGATTTTTATCACATATCCAAAAACAGCCATCTAACTGCAGGTGTCGCATGACGCTTTCTACCTCTACGAAGAATAGACATAGCTTTTTCTATACAAAGTGACATTTCGTTTCTTCATTTTTGACATCGCACCGTAGAAATCCTTCTACAATCCGTCATTTTGTCTTTCATTTATATCGATCTTTGTCTAGGTCTTTTAATATGTAGAATATTATGGAAGAAAGTTTTCTGTCCTTACTGTCAGAATCACACTGACTACTGAAATTTTTCTAAGGTAGCGAAGACAATTTGATTTTGGAATCGCCAGTAGAAAACTTTCTACTCGATGGCCACAAAGTATCTACAAAATCATGATTTTACAAGGGAGCGTTTTGAACGCAAAACTGTGATAGTTGATAGAATAACAAAGCTATCTTCTCCTTTTTTACATCATTTAGTTAATAGGGCAAAGTACCAAGGAAATAGTTAAGGCCAATATTACTGTAAAATTGTTTGATCCGAAATACGGAACTTCGACACTTTGAGATTTTTTTTTCTAGTTGACGTGACTAACTTAATCAGTAAAAATTGAGAATCAAACAGAAAAAAATTCGTATGACAAAACAAAGAATTCTGAGTCGAATTATGTAAAAGAGTTAATTTCGTTAAAAGTGCAGTTGACTCTTTTTAATTAACTGCCGTCATACTGTCTACTCTTCCGTCGACAAAACGGTGCTCATGCTACGCCTGCTGGCAGTGACACTTGACTCTAACAAAAATTAAGCATATTTCGCAAACGGATCCTGAATAAAAAAATGTTTTCACACACCCACACGACTCCCCATAGCTTGGGACAGTTGAGAAAAAAAAATCATCACCACTTTACGGGTAGGGAGGGGACGTAGGTACCCTTAAAAAATTTTTTTTGCCTTATTTTATTTTACCACTTTGTATGTTGAATGTATAGGTACCCATGCCAAATTACAGCTTTCTAGTAGGTACTAAGATTCTCTGAGCTAAGCCGCGGATAGACATACAGACATGACGAAACTATATCGGTTCCTTGTTGACTACTACAGAACCATGAAAGCCAGTAAATTATGAGTAAAAATTTGTAGGCCAGCTAGAAAAATTAACTAATAGTGAGTCATTTACTGCATTTTGAGAAGCTATTCTGCTCATCATGCCGAAGATCCTCATCAGATCTTCACCAATTTTTTTTGAGACCTACTTTTAAGTTACTACCTTTCAAATAAAAAAAAACCATCGTTATCGGATCTCATAAGGCGGAGATATCTAGTAGTCTTTTTGCCCCATTTTGGAAGATGTAGCTCTCCAATCAAAAATCCCCGATGGCTAAAAATTGCAAAAATTTCGTTATACCTGTACAACGTTCTAGCTACAACCGTTAAGGACGAAATTTGGTAATTTCGTCCTTAACGGATGTAAAATACGTACCTGTAGACGAGTACGTACAATCGTACATACTGACAAATTTGCCAATTTTGCCAGACTAGATGCAGAGACGCTTCGCTCGCTATGCTCGCTCGGTCAATTATAATGCCAAAAATAAAAATGAAGTTATGAAACTAAAACTTGGGTTTTAGATTTATAACTTTTTTTTGTAGTTGGCTACGACAAAAAGAGTCAATCAACTAAAAAGGTATAAACAAGACACCTCAGATAGACAAATTAAAAATCCGGAGTCACATGTAATTTTTCGATTTATACCCTGTCCCAAACTTTAGTTCAATGTTTACGGTATCCTAAAGTTCCGATGTCCTTGGTGCCCAATCTGGGGTCTTAGAAATAGAATGAGTGTGTGCCTGTAGGTGCATGCTATTTCTTGCTCTGTAAAGAGACATGAGGCAATTTGTCCTGAATTTTAGTTTATTATAAACGATATCCTAGTGTTCAGATGTCCTGGAGCCAATCTGGTCACAGAAAACGGAGTGATGTGTGTGTATGCGCTATCTCTAATTTTGTGGAGAGATATCGAGACAATCTGTCCTGAATTTTATGTTAGCGAGGTGCATGAAATGAGCTTCCTCGTGGCGCACCCAGGAAGCAGCTAGACACGGTAAAGCGGTGTCTAGGCTGACTGATCCCTTCGTTTTAGAAATAAAATAGTGGAATATGCGCTGAACCAGTATTGTATTGCACTATGTAGGATTTCATTATGTATCAAGGTAACAAGATAAGTATTGAGTTTTGGAACTAAAATAGTGGACTAGGCGCCAAACCTGTATTTTACTACACTACGTAGGATTTCATTTATGTAGCAAGGTAATAGTCCATTTTTGAAAATCCTTTTTTATTATTAGTTATTACGCTTTTGTTATTTTCTTTAGAGACAAAAAATGTCTGTCTATTTTCGGTCTTCTAAATCCATTGAACCGATTCCGTATTTTTAGTATTTTTTTATACAGATTTTTCGAACAATCGATGTCATTTAGCATCCGTACGAGAATAATAATCGTTCTTGACAATGTACTGATTGATATTTCACATTTGTATGGTGCTGTGTTCTTGCAAGACGGGATATTATTTCTGAAGCGTTTTTCTATTTGATTCTCCGACGACATTCATTACGATTATGGACCTCTGTAACCGCTCCCGATGACAACCTTGGCTTTCCATGGATTCTGTACCTGCCTCCCACGATGACACCGGCTTGCCAATGGATACCGTAGCTGATTCTCACGAAGGACCTGAGACGGATATGAGATTTACCCTGAACAATGTGGAAATTCGGTCTATATTTCAGCAATTGTACCACAAAAAGTAAGTTACTATATGAACATACAAGGTACATATTCAGCAACTTTTGTTGCACAGCTACGTAACATAGGGCGCGGGACATACACAAGAGGAGTGGGGCGCGGGCGAGACGACAGAGAGTCGCGAGCGACCGAGTTCTATGTAAAAAATTGTGGTTGTTTCTTTATCTATGATGTCAATCGTAATGCCTATAATTTGTTTCTTTCTTGGGCGTCTCTCCCTTTTTATCAAATTGCCGTTTTGCTTTCAACTTCGATTGATTGGATTCGGAGCAAGTTGGCTGTGACAGACGGACAGACAAATAGACAGACACACGACTGATCCTATAGGGGTTCCATTTTATCCTTTTGAGGTACGGAACCCTAAAAAGGTATGTATGCCTATTATTGGTATACACAGCATTTACCACAAAAAATCATCGTAATAAACTAGGAAGATAACATGAAAACAAAATACAATTAGTAAATCAAATTCAATATAACGGACCACACAAAAAAAAAATATTTATAAAATGTTGCCACGAAACGAGGACGGTGAAAGGGACGGCGTGAGTGATAACTAAGATTTAATATTTTAAACTAGAGTTCGCAAAAAAATTATATTTATTGGTTATTTCATGCACTCCCGCACCTTAGAGACTGATCTTCTAAACTTGTTAATAAGAGATACACCGCGTAAGTCAGTTTGTGAGGATTTACAGAAACTGTTTTAATTACTGCAAGGATGCCAAAGATTGGATTTGCGGAAAGGGATATGAAACAACCTGGTGATGGGATGTCTGGGAGGCTTTGAGGGGACTGAATATTGGATATGCTCAACAAGATCGCTACATTTTAAAATCCGTTTGCTACTTTGTAGAGGAAACTTAGACCACGTGAACGGTGACGGTTCCGCAGTATCTTTATATTGAAAAAGTGTAAGCGCTGCTAATATGGACAGCGACTAATTTTCCTGGATATAAAGGCTAGATGTTTAGTGAATGCTCTTTATATTCTCTCAACTCTTTGCAAGTGAACTGCATAGAATGGATTCAAGGCAACACTAGCGTACCGGTCCAGACCGTCCAACCGACTTCGCACCAGGGTTCTGTTGGGCTTAGTATAACCTTTTATAACAAGCTACCCTCTTCTTTGCTAGATTTGCCTTAAAGCGTTTATTATAATGCATTTAAAGCAAAAGTAAAATGCATCCTTTGTTCAAAGGCGTACTACTCTATTAACGACTACTTAAATGATAAGAGTATTTGGACGCTGTGATTAACTCAAGACAATGTTTATGTTCTTTCTCCAGAATTAGCTTACTCACTGACAGGTTATATGAGTTCATAATTATAAATTTTATTTTATTTTATTTGGACTGTATAGTCAATGTATTTTAATATTATTTTTAATTTAATTTATTGTGACATAATCTACTCATTACAAAGTTTTCTACATGAGTTGTATTGCAATATGTGGTGAGCTAGCGACCTCAACAATTGATAATTATTATTTTTGCCTGAGCAACCAGCAGCAGGTTCGTCATGCTCCCTTAGATGTCACTGCTTGCGGTAGGGTCGGGGGTCGGGTTGTCTCCTTCCCTCAAATATTTCGAGGGGGGTAATGCCTGATCTTTGCGTTATGCTCGTGAACGGGTGCTGCTTGTGGTGACTAGTCTTCTTGCTGATCTCGGTTTTATTAATGTTATTAGTAATTATTTTTTTATATTTTACTTCGATGGTCTTAGTTTATCATTTATAACCTCCAGTTACAGCTATCAATAGCTATATGTAAGCGGGCACGCCCTTTGTGCCTGGAGGCTTCTATTTAGTTAATTTATGTTTACATTTACTTTTTATTTCTGGTTGAGTACACACAGTTCTCGTTTTTTTATTATTATTTTTTGGGTGGTATATTGGCGTGTGCTAGCTGACATGTGGCTAATAATTAGATTTATATTTTATGTTGCGTAATGTAAATGATTTTGCATACTTTTGTATAGAATCAATTGTTTCTAACTGAACAAACAGCTGTGCTGCTGGGGAGTTTGTTGCGCCACTTCTTCTTCCCAGCTAAAGCACTAGGAAGTGGTGAAGGGTGGGTTTTGGGGGACTGTCTTATGTAATTTTGACGTTCGAAAAGTGCTGATTCTCAGCCTAGTTTGAATACATGACTTTTGATTTTGATTTTGGTAGTGAATAAGACTATTCTGGTCTTTCTTTGTTGGAAGCCCCGGGTGTTCCGTTTTACAAAACCCAGCATCTGTGCCGGCTTCTTAACAATTTCGTTGATTTGTGGCTTAAAACTTAGTTCATTGTCGACCAGATCGCCTGGATCCTGTATTTCACATACCTTAGACAACGTGGTGTTGCATAGTTCTAGGAAAAGATTACATAACATTTTAGGGTGTTTAAGGTCAGTTTCCAATATTTTTTAAGTCGCTTCGAACGAGCATAGTATCTGCAGGCCCCGTGATTTTTCTATAAATCTTTAAGTCATCAGCGAATAGCAAAGCTTGAAAAACATGCTTGATTTGACTTGTGATGTCATTTACAAATAGCAAAAACAAAACTGGGCTGAGATGGAAGCCTTGTGGGACTCCAGAGCGTACACGAAATTCGTAAGAGATATAGCTTTTGACAGCAACGAACTGAGAGCGATTTATAAGATAGGACGCGAACCACCTCAGCACCGATCCGTGGACACCACTAAGCTCGAGTTTTGCTACCATGATGATGGCTCACCTTTTCGAATGCACTGCTGAATACTGCGGTGAATGTTGCGTCGACTTCGTGTCTGCCATCGAGCGCATCAGACGTACTAGATTAGACTCGGTAGATCGCCCAACGCGGAATCCGTGTTGGCAGTCGGAAAGCTTAGTCTCCAAGTAATTGGTAATGATGGGACAAATCAGACATTCAAAGAGCTTGGAAAAACAGAATAGGATAGAAATCGGCCTGTAATTTTTGATATCGCTGAAGTCGCCTTTTTTGTGCACAGTTTTTGAGTTTTCCATTCATTGGGAAATACTTCCAACTCTAAAGATCGATTAAATATCAGAGACAGTGGCCCTGCAAGCGCTCTCCCACATGATTTCATAAAAACTGGTGGAATAGAATCAGCACCGGCACCCTTGGTGGTATCTTTGGTTGGTAGTTTCTTAAGTTTAGCTAGAACTTCTTGTGATGTTTTTATATAACTTAGCACTCACTCTAAATGAAATTATTGCGTCGACCAGGTATCAAAACCGGGCCGCCCACGTAGCAGGCGGGCGAGCATTTACCCACATGACTAAATAAGGAGCAGTCTATAATCTTCATACTAACGCCTCGCGCGGGAACACTACTACACGAATAGAATAGCTATGTGTACGTGGCATGTCACCGACAAGCCGCGAGGGGGGCGCTCGAGGATAAACTGGTTTGAGTTAGCTCAGCGAGAAGACAAAGTTCAGGGGTATGCCATGTCCCAGGCAGCGGACAATTAGTGTTTTTGTTTAAAAAAACGTTGAATTGTAGGAATACCAAGGAGATTTTTTTTTTTATATCCACATAATATTGTCAGGTAATGTATCTATATCTATACCTACAAATTTTTATTACTGAATTATTTAGTAACGAGGCAGGTAATATTATCCAAAATAACTAGAAGGCGATATGGTTTTCCAATAAGAAAATAATTATTATTCTTAAGGTTTAGCGCCTTTAATGGCGTATTATATTGTTCGTCTCTTATTTTTGTGTAAGTAAGTTTGTAGGTACTAAAGTGTGTTTTTAGGCAGTCTTAGCAAGATTCGGTTTGACCTTTTCTATTAGATACTTGTAACTTACGTTCGTGAAATAGTAAAACAAGGAAGGAAACCTTATAGTTGGTCTGGGCTCATTGTCGACTTGAACTTGCCCGGTTTTTAGGGTTCCGTACCCAAAGGGTAAACGGGACCCTATTACTAAGGCTCCGCTGTCTGTCTGTCTGGTCCGTCTGTCACCAGGCTGTATCTCATGAACCGTGATAATCAGACAGTTGAAATTTTCACAGATGATGTATTTCTGTTCTCGCTATAACAACAAATACTAAAAATCAGAATAAAATAAATATTTAAGGGGGCTCCCATACAACAAACGTGTTCTTATTGCCGTTTTTATAGACAACTAGCTTTCGCCCGCGGCTTCGCCCGCGTGGTATGTCGATAAAAAGTAGCCTATGTCCTTTCTCAGGCTCTGGACTATCTGTGTACCAAATTTCATTTAAATCGGTTCAGTAGTTTTGGCGTGAAAGCGTGACAGACAGACATACAGAGTTACTTTCGCATTTATTATTATTATTATTTTCTTTATTTCTAAAACACTTAACCTAATACATTTTGGTTTTAGCCTCACAACGAAAACCTCTCAGGGTTTATCTGTGGGTGGCGAGCCGTTCAAATAAATTTTACAGCAATGTTACTTACGTACTACAGTATACAATACTTTTTGGAATAATGATATTAATTGAGGGTACATAATACATACATACATTAGGAGAAATTTTGTGAGATTTTGTTTTTTTATAATATTAGTAAGAATGGTACGGAACCCTTCGTGCTCGAGTCCTACTCGCAGTTGGCCGGTTTTATTATTTTTAAAGTGACAGCCCTATTAAAGAAGGTAAGAATGTTGAACTCTTTTAGGAACCTCTCCTTCTGTTCAGTAAGATTCTACCGCTGAAAGTCCTTCAACGGGTAGGATCTTCAATCTTCCAAAATAATATTTCTGTCTTGGGTTGTACTGTGCTATGTGTCACGCGGTCAGTCACGGTATTGTAATGTCATATGTATTTTGCCGTGTACGGCGATTAATGTTGCTAAGATTCAGTGCACTAATGTTGCTAGGACTCTGCATTAATCAAAGTTGCCATATAAATAGTGGACGAGGACATTTCCCGCTGTTTGTAGAGCCTTCTATCGGAAGCGCCGCGGGTACCGGGGGTTCCGTGGTTGGGATGGTTTTATTCCGAGATCAAACTTAACTTTGTAGTTGAAAAAATGTCTCCCATAATTCGATATACGTCACGGCCAATTCTCCAACTGCAATTGCAGTTATAAAATAAAGATTTTCGGACTTTTTCCTTCACTTGTGCTGTGAGACCTTGCTTCTTGTCTGATTTATTTGCGAGTACCAAAATATATCGCATAAATGGCCGTATTTTTTTTATTCCGTTGCATTTTAAGAGCTCTAATGGACCGTAGACCTACCTATTTGGTATTCATTTCAACTTGGTTCTTCTTCGCCTTCCTGAGAAAAAGGGTATTGACATACGGACAGACAGACGGACGGACAACGAAGTGATCCTATAAGGGATCCGTTTTTTCCTTTTCAGATATGGAACCCTAAATATGTATAAGTTATCATCTTTATAAGATTATCTATAGTTGTGGAACTAGTGGACAGGTGGGATGAAGTATACTTACTTGGAGGAGTGCTTGCCGTGCTGCGAGCCGTGGCCCATGACGCGCATCTCCTTCGACACGTTGCCGTTCAGCGAGAACGAGTGCTGTGGTTTCTTGTCCTGCGTACAACACATCCACGTTATACTCACGATATTTCACTGAATCACTAATATTTTATCAGCTCAAATAGTGGCGGTAAAGTCACAAGCACTCATTATGAACGCACTTAGCACCATTCAAATGCGATGTAATGACAATTATTTAATTTAATTTTGGCAAATTTTATTTTTTCTTTTTACTATACAATGACATGAATATTTACTTTGTAAAGTGTTATATTATTTTGATTATTGTGAATGTGAGGAGTTGCGGGTCGTTTTCTTTATCTCTCAATAAGTTTGAGTACTTTATGCGGCCTACGTACTCAAATGTCCTTTCTTTTGTATTTTTCGTGGAATCGTTGTGCTCCTTTTTGAAACAAGCTGCACGTTCATTGAAAAATGCGTGCACTGACTGGACAGATTCACTCAAAGGGGCTTGAGGAACTCTATATACTAGTGGCGCCACTTTTGATGTGTAACATCTTTCCTTTCGCTTTACTGCAATTTGTGGGAGTGATTTCGTGAAAAGGGACGGAAGTGTGTAACAGGAAGCCGGGGAAGCTCGCGTGCTCTGATTTGACCAAAGAGGGCCCACCCATTTTCCGAGAGGTTGGTACTGCCAGGCAAGATGCTAGATGTTACACATCATATTATGTGACTACTGTCAGTAAGGCTCGCTCGTATTTTTTTTCAGCGGCTCCCTTTAATTTTTATGTAATTTCATAGTGCTATTTTAGTTATAATAAATGTGGCAGTAAGAAGTTCTCAATATCATTCATTGGATGAATAATATTAATCTCGTAATTAATCTAAATAAAACTAAGGTGATGCACTTTCATCAACGGCAACCACATCCAAATATTGATGTAACATAAAATAATCATAAAATAGAATTAGTTAATAATGCTATGTTTTTAGGTATTACCATCAACAGTAAGCTTACTTGGAAACCCATGATAGAAGAACTTTGTAAACGCTTGAGTAAATCTGCTTATGCACTCTCGCAGTTATCGAAAAAGGTAAATAAAGATACGTTACTGGTAGCATACCATGGACTTGTAGCTTCTGTGTTGCGATATGGCTTAATTTTTTGGGAGCAGTCGACTGACCGTGAGCTTATATTTAGAATGCAAAAAAGATGTCTTAGAGCAATGTGTAATTTAAAAACAACGGATAAGTGTAGGTAGACACTATTTTAAAAATACTGACCCTTCCAGCGTTATACATTTTGGAAACTGCGTTTTTTGTGAAAAGAAACACACAATTATACGTGCGTGATTATACTCCATACGAGCCCAATACGCAAAAATGTAAGACCGCATTGATATGATACGAAAAAGTTTTTTTGGTATGGCACCTAAATTGTTTAATAATAGTACATTGTGACACTAGTGTGCTCTATTGGATATTACAGTCGAGGCGGTATTATTAGCGCGAGCCAGAGGCGAGCGTGATAAGGTAGCCGAGAGTGTAATGATCAATGCACACGCGTTTCATACGACGTTTTTCAACACACTTGCGAGGAAAAACACAAACTTGTTGTAAGAACATACGCTACAATAACGTTATTATAGAGATGACACATTTAGATTTATAAAGTTCAACTGACTGTTGTTGCCAGGTACTGACTATCCGGAGCTTCGTTTAAAAACTTTTCTATGACTTTTGGTGACAATACTTTAATTTTAGTATTTTTGATAATACATATTTAACCACACAACGAAAACAATAACAACTATAAGGAAAATGGCGTGCTGGTTGTTTTTCCATAGGTGTAAATAAAGGCACTGGCAAAACCGCTAGACAGCCCATAGTAAAATAAACAAAAAATAATGTTTTGAATAAGAAAAAAAAATACTAAACTTATGGCGGGGTCAAATCTATATAACATTATTTACGTATTGCTATTCTTCCCTACGTGAAATTAATGGCGCGCTGATTTTGTTTTGACGCAGGTGTAAATATAGGCACTGGCAAACCCGCCAAACATCTAATATTAAAATTTTTATAAACGCAAGATAGTGTTTTGAAAACGCAAATTAAGTAAAGATTTTTACAAAAAAAAATGTTTCTATTAAACGCCCCTGGTTTGCCTATGGTAATTTTTTTAGGTACGTAAATTATAGTGAAATTGTGCATTACGATACAAAAGCGCTGTGTTTGTCACACACGTGGCTCCCTTATCTCGCGAGCCAGTTTCATAAGACGCTTTTCAACACACTTGCGAGCAAAAAAACAGACTTATAATGTTATTGTGTTTTAATTATTGACACAATTAGTAAAAGTACAATTCTCAAAATTATACCGAATAGTTTTTGTTGGCATTTTGGCATGAAGTCTCTTTGATGAGATTTAATTAAAAAAGCGCAACTCTGCTCTTGTGAACATAGAGAATGCTTATTTAATATTATAGGATAGTTCATACTAATTCCATGTAATTATAATATCCCACTGACCTGCCCATGGGATTTTTATTTTCTTATCTAATCGCCCATGATTTGCCTATGGTATTAAAAAGTTTCACCAAAGTCAATTTCTATATATGTATTATAGGTATGGAATTAGTTAATACTATAATTGGTAACATGGTATTTGATGTTGCCATGATAGTACTTACTAATTCCATACCTACTGCCATGTCATTACTCCGACTAGTAAATAGTTATCTGTGGCGCACATTACCGCACTAGTACGGTAATGTAAAGTAAAAAGCACGCTTCCATAATACACTGCATTATGAACCTAAAAGTGGTTCAATTAGAGCCACTTTACGAGCAAGTGTGTTGAAAAATTCATAATGACATAAAACATATGACATTATATAAGTTTAAAAAAGCTCTTACTAAATTATTAATTGACAAATGTTATTATACCGTAGACGAATTTTTGAACGACCAATTATTTATTGCATTTTGATAATAAATACTAGACTATTTATTGGTTTTATTGTGTGTGATGTTTTTCTTTTTCTTCTCTGTTCATGTATTTAATTAATTTGAAATATTACTTTTTCTTATCACATGATCTAATGACACTTATAAAGGAAATAGTTATTCTTGTTCGGCGATTAGGCCCACCAAAAATTGTAGCGTCTAGTAATGAAACGTCTATGTTGATTTGATCTTTATTATAATTCAGTACAATGGTGCAATGTTCAGTATTATTTAGTAGGAATATTGGGTGTTTTGAACGGTTATTGAAAGCAAAAATCACATTATGTAACAATAAATTTTTCTTCGAAGTAGATAGTGTTTCAGCTTAAAAAGATGCAGGTCGCTCCACCTCTCATATTGATACTTCCGCCCGTGCCCTTGATACAAAAGCGTCCACAAGTTACCGCGCCGCACATCTGCAGCTTCGGACAATGTCTTCACACATTGCGTTCAAATCTTACTAAAGAATTAACTCAACATGCTTCTGGAGTCAATGCTGTACCATCTTGAAGATTCCATAATCATTATAATCCACACAGGAAAAACAGAAATATGAATTTCAAGCAATTCGAAAGAAACTGAAAAAATAATATAAGAAGTGTTGTTGTCCCTAAACACTTGTCTTTCTGGCAGTGTCAGATAGCGATGTGGCTCGATTTTATTAAACTCGTTACTCCAGTACATAAAATAAAGGCTCGAGTTCATTTTCTCTGGGGTGCCCCTCGATGTAGCCGCGATTACAAAAATAACACCAGCACTGCCATACCGCCATTCTTAATTCAATACGTAGGTAGGTAATAAAGCAGGGAATAGATATAATATTTTGAATAATAAACCGTCAAATTGTTGTGTTGTCTATTATTATATACATGCTTGGAAATTCGAGCATTATTTTGACAACTTTCTTCGAGATAAATCGAAATTGCTGTACTGGTCAAAATCAAGTGACGATGTGGCCAGCAAAGTTACTATGAAATACCATATCTGGCGTGTTTAGCGGCCAAATAAATTACTATGAAAACTCATATCTGTCGTGTTATTTAAAAATGGAACGAACTTTTTACTTCAACACACGGCAACCAAGGAGGTAACTTATCAAAGATTTTATTTAAATTTCGAATTGGCTTGCAAATAGAACAAAGAAGAAACAAATGAATATTTTGGCGCATGAAAAATGATAGTTGTTCGTCATTGATTCTGGAATTTCTATTTAATTTACTCAGTTTGAATTTCCGCGCGTTGTTTGAGAAAAGTACTATACAAGTCTTGGCCGCAATCAGGAATTGATGGACTCACGCATGAGTGCCTCGGCTTCGCCTCGGCCCTCATTTTCACGATCGTCCATCAATCCCCTTATTGCTGGCCGCGACAGCAGTAATGTACTATAAATTTCAAACTGGCTTAGGAAATAGAATTACTATTTTAAGTATAGAAGAAAGAAATGAACATATTGACGCATGAAAAATTATAGTTGTTCGTAAATTTTGATTTCATTTACTTAGTTTGAATTTCCGCCCATTATTTGAGAAAAGTACTATATAAACCTTGGCCGCAATCAGGAATTGATGAACTCACGTTTTCACGATCGTCCATCAATCCCCTTATTGCTGGCCGCGACAGTAATGTACTATAATGATTGTTCAGAGTAGCTTGTGTTATAACTGTACACCCGAACGCCGTTATCAAATGGAGCGTGATTGTGTACTGACCACGCGGCTGGTGTCGTCAGGCACGATGAGGAAGGTCTCGATGTTGTGGTCCTTCAGGTAGGCGTTGCGCAGGCCACCGTAGCCGGGCTCCACCTTGTAGTCCTCGCCCAGGCAGCGCAGGGTCTCCTTCGTAATGTGCACACGGCTGTCAAGAACCATGTGCTTAATAGAACCGGAGCACTACTCATACAATCATAAAAACATAACATCACGCCTGTATTCCCTGAGCCCGAACCGGGAACCTAACCGAGTGTTGAATACTCAGCAGTGGCGCTTGCGACAGCTAGACCAACGTCGGTTATTATAGTGTGCTTGCGTTTGAAATTCTGAGGAGCAAGTGATTGTTGTGTTGAATAAAGCGCAACCGATACAAAGTGTTAGCTCTGAATGTACTAGCTATAAAGTTAGCGAGGATGATGATTCAAAAACACACTACCAAGTTCAACCGAGTTCAACTCTTCGATGAGTAGGTTACCTCGTTACGTGGTAGGTATAATTGTACCTATAATATCAACATGGAGGATGAAGCCAATATTTTGTAACAATATTTTGATATAAAAGTGTGTCCATGGAGTTTCTTGCCCATTTTTCGTAACTAGCTTCATCTTTCTGACTAAGCGACTCGTTTGACAATTCAAAAGTGCCTGTAAATGGTTTAATTGAAATAAATGCTTCGAGTTTAAGTTTGGTGCTCACCCAGCAACGCCACCGCTCTCCATGTAGTTGGCGAGCGTGACGTCGTTGGACCACACGTCGAACTGCCACTTGCGCAGGCCCAGCACCACACAATGCACGCGGCCAGTGTGGATGCCCACGCGCATATTCACGTTCACGGCCATCACTTCACGCACCAGTCTGCAAACAGACACAAGAGTCAGGCGCTAGCACTGTGTTGTAAGGAACACTATGTGATGGATAAGATCAAAAATATTCTGGCACAGTTTAACAATTTACGAGTATTATAACAACACTAGCTGTGCCCCGCGGTTTCACCCACGTTTGTCTCGATCCCGTGGGAATATAGGGATAAAACGTATCCTATGTCCTATTCCTATTCCAGGTAATGGTCTACCCGTGTGCCCATCCTCTCCTCTCTACAGTACAGAAAGTCGCGGCGGCGTGGCGCCGGCGTCGAACGGTTCGCGTATTGCATTTTTATACTCGTGATAACTTCGAAATTTAATGTCCGATTCGAATGAATTAAAAAGTATTTTACTGCCTTGATGTTAAAACAATTTATTTGAATGAGAATTAATATTATGTTGATAAAACTCCTTCGAAAATAAAGCAATTTCGAACAAATTTGATTACCATAAAAAAGGTTATAGTGAGTGAATCTTAAAAGTTAGACATATGCTGTACCGGACTTTTTTAGAACTTTTAAAAACGGAACCATTCCACCATATATGATATTTGCATAACTTAAACCGTTTACGCAGCGCACGCAATGGAAGCTCTCAAAAAGAAATATTTTTTCTCGTTTTTGCAACGTTTTTCGTTATGCTCCGCTCCTATTGGTTGTAGCGTGATGTTATATAGCCTATAACCTTCCTCGATAAATGGACTATCCAATACAAAAAGATTTTTTTAATTCCAACCAGCAGTTCCTGAGATTAGCGCGTTCAAACAAACAAACCAACTCTTCAGATTTATAATATTAGTATAGATAATATATAGATTTTAGTGGACTACAATGTTATTTTACAGATCGTTATTCCACAGAGGGGTAATAGGGAATATGCATCTTCAGAATTATGCCTCCATCAATATTTTTGAATAAAATTTATTTTTGTGCGAGAATTTTTTTTTTTAAAGTGTGCCAAAAAACTGCGGGTAATTCAAATACTTGAAAAGCTAAGAGCGGATGTGACGTAAAAATCTAGCACAACAATCAAAATGTCAATGTCAAGTCAATCAACAAGTGTCAAGTCAATGTCAAACACTCCTACAAAAAGGAGTGTTTGGCATTGACTTGACAGTTGCTTGTTTGTTTTCATAGAATGTGACGTCACCACACTAAGCGCGCCAAATGGAGGGCGTTTGAATAGCCCGGATAGGTTGGATATTTTTATCATTTTTTTTAAGTACTTTCAATTGCTTTTTTTAACTATTATTTGACGATGTAAAGTACCGAATAAAAATGTAAAAAAAATACTTGCATTTTCCCTATTACATAACACGATATGTAGGGACTACTAGTAACAATATGTTATTATGAAGGGACTACAGAGGGGCAATTCCCGTAATTTTTAAGAACGTTCACATTCGCATCTCATTCGCAATCTGTCAAAATAACCATCAATTTACCAACATTTTTGACAAGTTTGACAGATTGCGACTTGAATGTGAATGTTTTTTAAGTACGAGAATTGGCCCTCAGGTAACAATAATGCTAGCGGTGCAAGATGCATTTCCCCACGCATAGAGTTTGGCGGCCAGTTGTTTTGCCGTTGCCGTGACAATAACTTGTTCTCTGTATAACTTATGTAAGAAGTACCACTGTGTCATTTGAATAGATTTTATCTTGAACATAGTAATTTTATTTACACACCGTCTCCAACCACGATCTCCTAAGTTCACAACAACATATACAACGGCAATCGATAGATCAATGCTTGGGTTAGGCTAATCATTCATTGTTTTGTGTATGTTGTGTGCTTTATTTATTTTATTACAAGCTTTATATTAGCTTGTTCAGTTCGTATGTATTTCCGGTTACTCCAATTGTCACCCATTTTTCACGCACTTTCTGCCATGGGATTAAGCTGAAACTTGGCATACTTATATAACTACAGAGACATTTTGAAAAAATTGTACCATGTAGCTGTTCTGATGATGGAGCCGGAAGTTGGCCATAGGAACTCCTCAATTAAACAAGATAAACAAAGAGTCTAAACACGATGGTGCTATGTATTATCTAGTGCTTTGACACTAGGTGGTGTTCAGGGTCTGATGATGGAGCCGGAAGGTAGCCATGGAAAAACCTCAATCAAACAAGATAGCATCATCGTGTTTGGACTCATTAGTTATGTATTGACAAGTGCTATTACACGTGTAGGTGTCCAGAGTCTGATGGTGGAGCCGGAAGTTGGCTATAGGAACTCCTCAATCAAACAAGATAGCACTATCGTGTTTGGGCTCATTGGATATGTATTGACAAGCACTTTGACACTAGGAGTCTACTAGGGGTCTGATGATGGAGCCGGAAGGTGATCACGTGTACTTCTCAAGTAATCCAGATAGCCCTGTCGTGTTTGGTTTCATTAGATTTGTCTTGACAAGTGCTCTTACACTTGGTGGTGTTCAGGGTCTGTTGATGTAGCCGGAAGGTGGCTATAGGAACTTCTCAACAAAACAAGTTGTTGGTGCAACAAGACTCGTTGGTGTTGTCACAAGGACTTTAGCCTAAAGTAGTATCCAGGGTCAGTTGATGGAGCCGGAAGGTGGCCATAGGAACGCCTTATCTAAACAAAATAGCACTATCGTGTTTGGAGAAAACTATAGCCTAACTAACGTGTACTGCAGAATCTAATTATAGGAGCGGAACGTGGCCACCGCAATTTCCTCGACCTTACAAAAAAGCCCCGTCGTGTTGGGCTCCTTGGATTTTTGAAGGCGATAGAACAGATATTTAAACAAATTCTAATGCTAAAAAGTCCAAAATAAAATATAAGTAAAAATATTTCTAAGAACAAGCTTTTAATGAACTAAAAATTTCTAATAAAACTTACCTATACATAGAACTTTAATATTTTTACTTATTTTTTTTTCGTATGTTTTGTAGTGTTAAATTTATTTATTTTTGCTATGTATTTTCTGGTGTACAATAAAGTATGTATAAATAAATATTTTCATCTTCAAAGATTTTTCTGTAGCTGTCGTTTGGAGTCCTTTGTGTGGGTCCATGTGGTATACTCACGCAATAGCATCGATCATGTCCAGACCCATCTCGACGCAGCACTTGGCGTGATCGTCGCGCGCCTCCGGCAGGCCCGACACGCAGTAGTAGCAGTCGCCCAGCAGCTTGATGCGCAGGCAGTGGTGTTCAGCGGCCAGCCGGTCGAACCTGAATCAAAGGGGAACAGCTCAGTTATAATAATATGTGGTTGGTATCTGGTTGGTTCCTGCAAGGAGCCTATTTGGATGACAATCAATCGACTGCCCATGTATGCTTCTGCAAGCACAATCTACTATAATGGGAGATTATAAATCCCACCGACACCCAGTGCAAACGCGGTGCTCCTGAAAAAACCATACCCTATATATATATACATTCAAGGTGTTCCTTTTGATATCCCTTAACTCTAGGGTATTAATGAGACTGTCAAAGAATCAACTGGCATATGAATTATTTTTCAATAAATTATTATTATTATTTCGTTTATTTCACTTTTATAAAGAAAGAAAGAAAGAAAAATGCGATTATTGGCATTGTAGCAGAAAAAATACACCTTAAAACTATAAAAACAGAAAACAACCATTAGAATGCCAAAAGGGCCTCAGCACAGCATAATGTCAGATGGAAACACAAAGTGTACCACCTGACGCTGATTTTCAGCTGCAACCCACGAGTGTCATACGCTAGAATATTATTATAATAAAGTAAAAACTGATCTATAAGAAATAAAATAAATAAACTACCTAATAATTGTGAATGTTTAAAATGTTTATAAATAAAATATATAATATTTAAAATGGTAACATTCCGTTTAGTCGGCATCGGTCGGCATGGACAATCTGTGCGCAAAGCTGTCAAAAATAAACTATTTGACGTTTTCAACATTTTGACAGGTTACATAAATTAGACGCAATAATGAATATAATTATGGAATTCAATATATATATATATATTATACTTACATATAATTCGCATTTTTAAATCTATAGTTCTATACTTACTATAATAATATTAAAAAGAGTAAAGATTTTTGGTTTGTACCGAATAGGCTCCGAAACTACAGGACCAATTTAAACCATTTTTTCACCAATAGAAAGCTAAATTATCAGGAAAAAACATTGGCAAAAATTATTAATTAAAAAAAAATTAAAGGTCCTTTAGAAAATTGCAATAATCTAACCCAAAGTAGCAAAATGTTGCCTATAAAATTAATTATTTGGCGTGTGCTGATATTGATGATATATTAAAATATTGATGATACATAAAAATGATGTACTCCATGATTAAATTACTCATTATCCCTTTAAGCGTTAGCTGTCAAAATAGTCTAGAAAATGGACTGACGTTCGGCCTATTTCAGCCTCACGGCGCCAATCAGACTCAGTCAACGCTCTCTAATTTTTGCAAGAATGCCAAAGTTGCCTAGCTTGGGAGTCATTTTGCAGTTTGTTTGATTAATGACGTATTACAAACGCTAAAATGGTTCCAATAGATTAAATATTACCACTTTTAAACAAACTCACAAAGCGCTCAACCACTACAGACGTCACTCACAATTTTAGTAAGAAAAAGAAAAGCTGTATGGTGAACCATACAGCTTTTCTTTTTCTAGTTTTTTTAGTTTTTATTAAAATTCATTAATATTGATGAATCAATATTAATGAATTTTAATAAAAACTACATTAAATTAGCTATAAATTAAAAGCAATTCTATTTTTATGATTAATTTGAGCAATTAAACATAAAAATACAAATTTCCGCCATTTTGTCGTCATTATCTTCGCAGTAATTTCTTTGTGCCATGCTTTCATTTTGCTTCTGTGCAATGTGGGTAGCATGACGTGTTTTATTGCTAGCTCTGTCTTTCGTGCTCACTTTACCACAAGAATGAAAGAGAAAAGGCGCTTAGTTTCACAGATAATCGCAAAAAAGTTGGCCCATATTTGAACTGTCGTGGTATGAAGAGCGTCAGTAAACTATGTTTTGACAGCTGCCGTAGTACGGCCAAAGTAATAGGAAGGGTTATTACCTACAAAAAATTCTGCAAGGGAATATACCTAAATATCATAGTTAAAACACAATAGCAGCTTTTGTGTTCTAAAATTTAATTTGATCGCCGGTAGAAACAAAAGTTGGTTACAATCGTACCGTAGTATTAATTCTTATTCAAATAAATAGTAAAGTTTTATCATCAAGGGTTGTTGTTGCATAATACTTTTTAATTAATTCGAATCTGACATTGAATTTCAAGTTATCACGAGTTTATAAATGCAATATGCACTGTTCGACGCCGCCGCGACGTTCCCTACTCTAGAGAGGATGAAATTCGGCACATGGGTAGACCATGGCCTAGAATAGGGCATAGGATACATTTTATCCCTATATTCCCACGGGATCGAGATGCGGGTGAAACCGCGGGGTACAGCTTAGTCTCTAAATATTATAAAACAAAGTCGCTTTCGCGTTTGTCTGTATATCCGCGTTGTCAACGGATTTTGATGCGGTTTTCACTGCTACTGCTGCTGCTAGTATTTTTATTAAAACATAAAAAACAACATTAAGAAATACTTATTACTTTGTCGTTTTTTTTTTCTAACCTATTTACATTTTCAAATATTTATTAAGATAAAAATTATGAAAAAAGTGCTTTTTTTTTTTTTTTTTTCATTCTATGCAATTCGACAAAGTCACGATTATTTAAGTAAAACACACTTACCAGAAATATAAAAAAGAATCAGACTGTAACAGGAACTTATTACGAACCGCTTCCGCCATAATTCGTTCGGGGTGGATGCATGCGTTAGTTACGTTGTTTGACCAGGCCATAACTACGTCATTAGGCCAGGTCATAACCTACTCAAAGGGGGGGGGGGGATGAAATAGGAACTTATTACGAACCGCTCCCGCCACAATCCGTTCGGCCAATCAGGGCAAAGAAGCTTCCTAATGACCGACTTCAAAAAAAACAAAACAAAAAGGACTACTGTACTAAAACCAAACGACAAAAGTACTTCTTTAATAATAAGAGAAAAAAATAACTTTAATTTCGGAAGTCGGTGTCTTTGCTTTTAATTTTAGTTTTTGGCCACCGACTTCCGAAATTAAAGTTATTTTTTTATTTTTTTATTTTTCTCTTATTATTAAAGAAGTACTTTTGTCGTTTGGTTTTAGTACAGTAGTCCTTTTTGTTTTGTTTTTTTTTGAAGTCGGTCAATTTTTTTTTTTAAAGTTTTATTATTTTTCCATTTTTTGTGTAATTTGATTTTTGTAATCACCATGGGTAGACCAACTAAAGAAGCCGACCGCATGAAGAAAAACAGAATTAAAGAGACTAATACTGCTGAAAAAGAACGTCTATCTAAGAATCGCAAACGGAGTGCTATGTCCGGTTCCCAAGAATCACCGTTAGCTTGTCATGCTAGGTTACTCGTATCTCAGATGAGAAATTACATGCATTCTCATTTGTCACAGGAGTCGCCAAATGATAAGATCTGCCGACTTAATCTTATTCAAAAACGATTTAGTGGCGAGTCGTCTGAACAGCGCAAGTAGCGTTTAGATGTTATACGAAACCGGCTGGCTAATGAGACTCCCGTGCCTTCTCAAGAATATAAGGGTGAACACTATACATTTGCTTACACTGTATAGTTCCCCTCATCATCATATTATAAGGTGACCATAATCAGATCTGTAATGTAACTTACAACCTATATGGTTGCAAAGTTCTTATCAATATAAATGAATTAAGTCCAAACACAAGGTAATTACTGTGAACCGTTGAGGAGTTCCGTTAATCGTCCTTCGTCTTCATCATCAGACCCTTAACGACAGTCACAACCCATCCAAGTGTAAGGTTCTTATCAATACAAATTAATCAAGCCCAAACACAACATATCTGCTGTAAACCACTGAGGAGTTCCCTCGACTGTCTTTCGTCTTCATCATCAGACCCCTAACGACAGTCACAACCCATCAAAGTGTAAAATTTTTATCAATACAAATTAATCAAGCCCAAACACGAGGTATCTGCTGTAAACCATTGAGGAGTTCTCTTGACTGTCTTTCGGCTCCATCATCAGATCGACTCCAGACCTTCATAAAATTGTAGTGCTGTAAAATACTTAATGAATAAATTAAGGAATGCACTACTTGCCCTTACGATTTTTGAAAGTTCCCCTCGATTTCTCTAGGATCCCATCATCAGATCCTGACTTGGTGACAATGGGACCACCTCAGAAGTATAAGCTTTTGAACAAAAAAAGAATTTTTTAAATCGGTTCACGAACGGCGGAGTAATCGGTGAAAATACATAAAAAAAAAAAAAAAAAAAAAACAATCATCCGAACATAGTACCTCCTCCTTTTTTGAAGTCGGTAAAAAATAGGCAAAGCGCACCCTGTTTTGACAGTGGTCTCATTAATACCCTAGAGTTATGGGATATCAAAAGGAACACGTTGTATAATTATGTTGGAGTATCCAAAAGTGTCCATGCACCTACACGTCCTAGGAACTAAAACCCGCCGCGATTGTCGTCCCCACCTATTAAAATAATAAATACGGTATTTCAGAATAATTTAGTATACGAGTAAGTTATAAAATTTCTCGACAAATAAAAAGAAAACCGGCCAAGTCCTTGTTGGACTACGCACAATGAAAGGTTCCGTAAAGATTTACCATGTTATTTTAAGACCATTGACTCATAATCATATTTTATTTGGAATAAGTATGGTACAGTGTTGATCTTAAAGTCAGTAATAAGTTCCTAATATATAGTCAGAAATGACATGCAAAACATTCCAATGTATTAATGCTATACTCTAGCATTAACACATTGGAATGTTTTGCATGCATAATTATTTCGTAGTCTTTTTTTTTACTTCTAGATTTTCCTGTAATCTTTGAGTAACGAACCATTCTCTGTATTTTTTTCGACATTTTAGTCTCAGAAGTTTCGGTGATAAGGGGGTATGGTCAATTTTCATAAGTATATTTTTTATTTATTTTAAAATTATAAAAAAATGAAAGCCTCATAACAAGTCCTTTCATTTGATACGTCACACGGTACAGTTAGCAAAACTCATTTTTTAATTTTCGTTACACGTCCGTGTTCTGGTCACAGAAATTAATATGAGTAGTTGGTCCAGTGGATTCGGAGCAAATAGGCAGCGCCAGACGGGCAGACAGACAGAAAGCCAGCTAGCCAGACAGACAGATACACGAGTGATCCCATAAGGGTTCCGTTTTTTCCTTCTCGAGGTAAGAAACCCTAAACATCTGCTGTTTTATTAATGAGTCTCATTGGTCCCCTTATTTTAAACTCGACATAAAGATGTTACAAAGCACCAGCAACAAGTTGGTCCCTATTTACAAACGGGAGAACCACGAAATTATAATTATACTTACTCCGTCTCCGAGACATATTTACGAGTAGTAGCGCGGGATTGTACCAGCGCCGTCACAATTATTTAAAAGCTAACAAATACAAACTTTTCTCTCATTATGCAACACTGCGCTGTCATTACGTGTTTTTGTGCTTGACGCTATCACTACCTTCTCTCAACAAAATACAAATATTATAACATTTTCTTAGATAACAATGTACAAAGTCATAATAAAATTGATTAACATGATTCTATTCATGATACATGAGGTGTGTAGTCCATTATGTATTGAAGTAGCTAACAAGTGCAGTGAGCTCTGGTACCGGTGTGAGTTTTGTTGATATTTGAGTTTGTTTACAAAGGAATCTCTCTCTCAAATGGCTTATAGTAAAATAGTAAATTGTTTTGGGGTACCAGATATAGAATTGTTTGCTTCTAGGATAAACAGTAAATGTGAAAAATTGTATCCTGTAAATGTGATCCTCTAAGCCTTCCAAGTTGATGCATTCACTCTTAACTGGTCTAATTACTTTTTAATGGATTTCCTCCATTTTCCCTAATATTTAAATGTGTTCATAAACTCAGGATAGATAGGGCAACAGTCACCCTCTTCTCTACCAACTTACCCTGGCGGCAGGGCTGCTCTCAGCAAGGAGGATACCGTACAAAACCACATGCCCCAAAGTATAATCTTACTTGAGACCCTGGAGTTGTATTAACATATTTATCAAGTTTTTACCCCAATGAAGATAAGTTTAGAAAAACTAACAAAAAAAGTGGTAACTATTCTTGCCCTTACCACAGGTCATAGAGTACAAACTTTACCTTTAATTCATATTAAAAACAATAAAGTTCTGACTGATGGAATTCAGATTTATATTCCAGACATAATAAAAACTTCAAAAACAGGTAGCCTTCAGTCACTATTACACCTTAAAATTTTTGGAAATAGAATTGAGATTTGTCCTGTTACTGCTGTAAAATGTTATATTTATAGAACTAAACCACTGAGAAGAGGTACTGACAAGCTCATACTTACCTTCAAAAAGTCATATCATAGTGCCTCAACCCAGACTATAAGCTGCTGCATTAAAAGAACTTTACATGAGTCTGGAATTGATGTAAATATTTGCACAGCACACAGCACCAGACATGCTTCTACGTCAGCTGCTAAAAGATTTGGGATCAGTATAGACCAAATACAAAGAACAGCTGGGTGGTCTCAGAACTCGGCCACCTTTTCTAGACATTATAATAGACCGGTGATTTAAGAACCAACTGCGTTCAGTGATGTAATATGTAACACCGTGAATAATATGACTTGATTTTGTTGATCTCATAATTTGATTATTTTTAAATTGTACTGACTAAATGGAAATTGTAATAAGTACAAAAATTCTATGACTTTAATAAATACCTTAATATAATTTTACAACCAAGTATTTATTAACCAATGAACCACCCTGACTGACTTTACTCGTAAATATGTCTCTGAGAAGGAGTAAGTATAATTATGTGATTAAACGAACTAACCTTGAGTGAAGTTCTATCATAATTATACGAAACTCCTTCTCCAAGTCAGGTCTCCCATCCCATCCCTACTGAAGTTCTTCCCTAAACAGGGTTGTTTAAAGTAACTATACTCCATTTGAAATAAGATAAGACATTTAAATAAACCTTTTTTACAGTCCGTTCAACCGATTTTTACCCGACTGCGGCGAAGAAAAAGTAGTAGTGGGTTTTAGTCTGACACGCCCTGCCCTCCCGCTCCGCCCAGAGTGGGAGAAGTAATTTGAAAACTTCCCACCCAAAAAAAAAGGGTCTCGCGGTGGATGTGTTCTGATAATATACGGCTGCACAGTCGCGAAATAAATAATACTCACTTAAAGTGAAATGTCTGATTATTATAAAAAGTGAGCAGAGCTTTGAAGCTGAGTCGTCGTGAGTGCCCGCACATATCTGCGTATATATCACTGAGCTCTGCTTTAACTATATACTGACATTAGTATTTGTTCGTTTGTTTTTTTGCAGCTGAGTGCGATCGTTGTTGATGGAGGTTGTATACCTATTATGAAAATTAAATGTTGTTTGGAATCTGCCAGTTGATTATAAAATGTATTCCGTCAGTTCTGTTGAATAAAAGTCGTTTGATCCATAAAAGAGCCTATTAATTACACAATAGGTTATGGCCCAGACCTAGGCTCCAAAAAACTGCCGTCTGTACAATTCTCGTCATGGCTGAAGAACATTCAGGTTCAATTTTTGGAATTAGAAAATTGAACGGTGCTGAAGACTTCGGTTTAAAAGTAAAAATGGGTGTTCCACAAGGCTCGATATTGGGTCCTTTCCTCTTTTTAGTATATATTAATGATCTACCCCATTTATTAAAAAACCAACCACAAATGGTGTTATTTGCTGACGATACTTCTTTAATTTTTAAGATAAATAGACGTGCATTAAATCTTGACGAAGTAAATAACGCCCTACTGCGGGTCCAAAATTGGTTCACTGCTAATAATTTAGTATTAAATGGGAAAAAAACGAAATGCATAAGATTTTCTTTACCGAATGTTAAAAGTAGTGATTGTGACATAGTATTGAATGGGGAGAAACTAGAATTCGTCGATAAAACTGTTTTCCTGGGGATCACACTCGACTCAAGGCTGCAATGGGGTCCTCATTTAACATCTCTTGCAGGACGGCTAAGTTCAGCAGCATACGCTGTGAGGAAAATCCGTCATTCACTGATGTAGATACCGCGAGGCTAGTCTATTTTAGTTACTTTCATAGTATCATGTCTTACGGTATTTTACTATGGGGACGGGCTGCTGATATCGATTCTATTTTTATTCAGCAGAAAAGAGCGATCAGAGCAATATATGGCCTCCGCAGGCGCGATTCTCTACGGGAACTGTTTAAAGATATTAACATCATGACGGTACCTTGTCAATATATCTATGAAAACATCATGTACGTAAGGAAAAATCTAAGTCTTTTCAATAAAAGAGGTGAAAGACACAATTATAGGACTAGAAGTAGGGACCAATTAGTTCAACCGGGCTTCAGACTGGCTAAAGTAGACTCATCCTTCATGGGGTACTGTTTAAAATGTTATAATAAAATACCTCCCCACATACTCCAACTGAATGAAACAAAATTTAAATCTTGTATAAAACGCACACTATGCCGCCAAGCATATTATAAATTAGGGGATTACATTACGGATAAAAATGCTTGGCTCAGCGCTGGTCCAGCTACACAGGGCGCATAAACTAATTGATTAGCATTCGAAATAATTGTTGGAGCTGCTGAAGATTGTAAAAACTATAATTATTTTCATTGTATAAATTCAATCTCCTAGTTTTGTATAACTGCATAGCACATGTGTGTGAGCGCTATGTACTTACCTAAGTACTTTAAAGCTACCATTTACTAGGTACGTCTTTCATTGACTTGAATGTGCCCTGGCGACTGAGAGTATGTCATGCTCACTTTAATGTCTCGCTGGTGGTGGCGTGTGTGTTGGATCATTAAGTTCCCTTCAAAATGGTTGAGCTGAATGGTGCTGATCCATGCGTCATGTTCGTGAACGGGCGCCATCAGTCGGGACTGGTCATCTCTTAGCTGCCACGGCTTATTTTAATTTATTTTAATTTTTGGATTGTTTTGTTTCTTTTTTATCTTTTTACGGACAGACATTGTTCTCACATGTATAATTTCAACATGAATGATGTAACCAATATATTGTAATAATATTCTGATTCAAAAGAGTGTCCGTGGAGTTTCTTGCCCGTTCTTCTCCATAGGAACCTACGCTTTGGAATGGGCAACTAGCTTCATCTTTCTGACTGACCGACCCCTTGACAATTCAAAAGTGCCTGTAATTGGTTTATTTGAAATAAATGCTTTGAGTTTGAGTTTGAGTTTGAGTTTCGCTAACTGGAAGTTCGTGGTGAAAAATTATTTAGAATCAAAAAACTGGTTCAAAGTCATTGAAGCCACGGAGATAACAGCAGATTTAAAAGACACTGATAGGAAGGCTCGAACAACGATATGTCTACTGCTAGAGCCTGCTTGTTTCGCACATGTGTATAGTGCGAAGACAGCACGTGAGGTATGGGTGAGTCTCAGCGAGGCTTACGAAGACAAGGGCTGGGGCAGGCGAATCAGATTGCAACGAGAGTTATGGCAATGTAGACTAGAAAATTGCGAAACCATGGTGAAATATATTTCTAAAATAATTTGTTTGTCACTACAACTTGCAGACATTGAGGCTAAAATCTCTGATGAGTGGATAATTTCGATATTATTAAGCGGTTTATCGTCAGATTACAACCCATTTGTAATGGCGATAGACAACGGCGGAAAAGAAATTAAACTGGAGCAGATAAAGTCAAAGTTGATGCAAGAAGCAAGCCGACAGAGCGAAAATATTCAAAATGGAGAGCAAGCGATGGTAACAACGGCTCAAAATAGAAAGAAGTTTAGCAAGGAAAAGAAGATATTTAAGTGCTTTAAGTGTCATAAAGAAGGGCATAAAGCATCTGAATGCAAAGTCAATAAGAGAGTGAATCCATGCTTGAGTATGACGAACACGGTGAAAAAGGACCGATGGTACTTGGACAGTGGATGCTCGAACCACATGACGAACGATGCCGGAAAATTGCTGAATTACGAAAGGCAACAGAATAACTTAAGGATAAAAGTTGCAAGTGGGGACGAAATGAAAGTTATAGGAAGAGGGAACGCCAACCCGAAAGTAAAAAATGCCACTGAACTCCTATTAACAAACGTATATCATGTTCTCGGACTTTCCATGAATTTAATTTCAGTAAGCGATCTTGTAAAGAAGGATTTCGCTGTAAAATTTGACAAAAGAGGTTGCTCTATTAAAAATAAAACTGACCAAATAGTAGCAACGTGCAAAGAGGTTGATGGAATTTTCGAGTTAATTGAAAAAGAAAATTGTGTTGTCAATTTGACTTTGTCCAATAAAGTTTTGTCAAATATTTGGCATAGAAGATTGGCACATTTAGGACAAAAATATATGAATTCATTGAAAAATATGGTGACTGGATTGAACTTTAATTCAAGTGACAAAATTGAACCATGTGTTCCGTGCATAAATGGAAAGACTTGTAAGAGCTCTATTAAAACTCAAGGTACTCGAGCGAAAGAGTTTTTGGAAATTATACATAGTGATTTATGCGGACCAATGGAAGAACCATCATTCAGTGGATCTCGATATATGTTGTTGTTTATCGACGATTATACGCGTAAGACACACGTTTATTTTTTGAAAAATAAGAGTCAAACCCTCGATAAATTTCGAGAATATAAGGCGGAAGTGGAGAAGCAAACAGGAAAGTCGATAAAGTGCCTTAGATCTGACAATGGTAAAGAATTCTGTAACCAAGCCTTCGATAAAAATTTAAGGTCAGCTGGTATAAAACATCAGAAGATGGTACCTTATATGCCTGAGCAAAATGGTGTGGCTGAGAGGGCGAACAGAACGATCATTGAGAAAGCAAGAACGTTGCTTTGTGAGGCCAAACTTAGTAAAAAGTATTGGGCCGAAGCGGTATGTACAGTGGTATACTTAAAGAATAGAAGCCCGACATAGGCTGTCATGAATAAAGTACCTGAAGAACTTTGGTCAGATAAGAAAGTGGACTTAAGTCATTTGAAAATTTTCGGTTGTCAAGCATTTGCATTGAAACCTAAACATAAACGGCAGAAGCTTGATATGAAGACGGAAGAATTGATTTTCATTGGCTACAGTGAATTTACTAAAGGTTATCGACTGATGAACCCAAAAACAGGTCAGATAACATTTTCAAGAAATGTAAAATTCTTGGAAAAAAAAAATCCTGGAGATGGTACCGACATGACGAAGAACACAGTTGTTCCTATTTATATAGAGGAGGAAAAAATAGAACCTGTGGTTGAAAGTGGTGCATCTAATAATATTATTCAAGATGAAGAAGAGTTTCATGAAGCGGAGTGTATTGACACTGAGGCGGCTGCGGCGCCTGATGAAACGATTGCTACCACGAGCAGTATAGCAGAACCAGAACGAAGATACAATCTTCGTGAGCGCAAGCCTATATTATATAATGCCATCGCGCAAATTGATGGCGATCCAATAACCGTTGAAGAAGCATTGACAAGGCCTGATTCTAAATTATGGCAAAAAGCTATGAATGATGAACTAAAATCATTGTACGAGAATCAGACTTGGTCACTGGTAGACTTACCACGTGACAAAAAGCCAATACATTACAAATGGGTTTTTAAAATTAAGCGGGATAGTGACGGTAAAGTGTCGAAATATAAGGCTAGACTAGTAGCTAAAGGATTTACGCAGGTACGTGGAATAGACTACAATGAAACGTATTCTCCGGTCGTAAGAAGCTCAACCTTGCGATTACTGTTCTCATTAGCTGTAGAATATGATTAGCTCATCGACCAATGGGATGTTACGACTGCTTTCCTGTATGGCAAGCTAAAAGAGGACATCTACATGCTTCAGCCTAAGGGGGCGATTGTTGAAGGTCAAGAGACAAAGGTATGTAAATTGCAAAGATCGTTGTATGGACTCAAACAAGCGTCAAACGCTTGGTTCCATGAGCTAGATCAGAACATGCTCAATTTAGGTTTCGTACAGTCAAAAATAGAACCATGTCTTTATCAAAAAGTGTTTAGCGATGGAAATAGAATAGTAGCAGTCATCGACGTTGACGATATTTTTATATTTTATTCCAAAAATAACGAAACTGAAAAGCAGAAATTAAAAAATGGCCTGCTTAAAACGTTTAAAGTTAAGGATTTGGGTCCTGCTAGACATGTGTTAGGCATTAGACTTAGGAGAGATAAAAATACGATTTACGAGTATCTTGATCAAGAACAATACGTTCTTAATGTTTTGAAGGATTTTGATATGACGGATTGTAAACCAGTCATTACCCCAATGGAAGTAGGTCTCAAATTGGAGAAAGCTTCAGATTCCGGTTGTAAGTTGCCATATCAAATTCTCATAGGTTGTCTTAATTATTTAGCTCAAAGTACTAGGCCCGATATCGCGCACGCTGTTAGTGTTTTGTCACAATTTAATTCAAGTTACGATGAATTACATTTCAAATGTGCTAAACGAGTGCTTAGGTATTTAAAGGGGACATCGAACTTTGGACTAACGTTCAAGAAAACGGGTAACCTAGAAATAAATGGGTATGTAGACGCGGATTGGGGTGGGTCATATGATAGAAAATCCTGTACAGGTTTAATTTTCAGACTAGGAGATAATATAGTATCTTGGGAAAGTCGTAAGCAAGGGTGCGTGGCGCTGTCCTCCACAGAGGCAGAATATATAGGCCTTAGTCAAGCATCGAAAGAAGCTATTTATTTAAGAAATTTGTTAAGAAGTTTAACAAAGAGGTCTTCTGATAAACCGGTAGTCATTTACAGCGACAACCAGTCGGCACATAAAATAGCCAAAAATAAGATGAACCATAACAGAACTAAACACATCGATATTAGGTTTCATTACGTTCGCGAAGCTATAGTCAATGAGGCGGTTGAGGTAAAATATATGCATTCACAAGAAATGGTAGCTGATATGTTAACCAAATCACTACCAGGCCCAAAACTTAAGCAACTTTTAGAAAAATTAACTATTAAGGGGGCGAGTAATGTGTGATGTAATGATTTTTACTAATATTGTCTTTGATGTGATTTTGTTTTGAGATGTTATGATTTGTAATATATAATTTTATTTTGTTTGTGTTTAGTATTTTTGTTATTGAGCTGTGTTAAGAACAGACGTATGTAATAAAGGTAGATTGTATATCAGTGAACGATAGCTCCAGCTGAATGTACTGTTACTTAAAGTGTACTCGTATGCACACTAAGTAGTTTAAGGGTGCGTGCACATGTAGGAAATATGTTAGGTAGGTACTTGATGTAATCTTGCGCATGCATCATGCTATAGATTAAGGGTGCGTGATGGAGGTTGTATACCTATTATGAAAATTAAATGTTGTTTGGAATCTGTCAGTTGATTATAAAATGTATTCCGTCAGTTCTGTTGAATAAAAGTCGTTTAATCCATAAAAGAGCCTATTAATTACACAATAGTTATTAACAACAATTTTATAAAAGGACGTAGTACAACTCATAACTTTAATAATGAGTGAATTTAAGTTTTAATGGACTGATGGGATGAGATTAGCTGATGAACCTTGGATATCTACATTATAGCTCAGAAAACCTCAACAGGAAAGTTGCTAAATTCACTGTCAAAGAAGATGAGGGTCTAATCAACAATTAATTAAGTAGGGTAGGGTAGGACGAGTAGGGTGATAGATTATAAATATACGTGTCGTCGTAAACATGGCCAATTGTCCATCCATGTCCCCTCATAAAAGTAATTGAGGTGTTCTCTCATACACCATAGAGGTCGTTATGGCAAATCTGGGCGATTTAATAACTCTGCGGTGGGTCATACGTATTTGTCAACTTTACGAGTAAAGCGGAAAGTTTAATGTTGTAATCGTAGAGTTGCTGAGCTACCTTCTTGGATATTATATTGTTAGAAGTGTGTGTTACAATATTGTTGCTAGTACATATCAATCTTATTTTCATGCAGGCTTGTGCTTTTGTATACTTACTTACTACTTTTGTGTCATGCACAAAAGTTTTGATAATTTATCTTTATCTTAAAAAAAGAGATTATTAGATCCCAGATATTCATTAAATTATTTTAAAAAGAGATCCCTGTCAATAAGCCTCTAGCTGTAGGCGCCACGGCGGCGGTGACGGCAACGGGTGCAAGGTGTCTATTTTAAATTAGCTGACATTTACGTCATCTATCAGTTTATCACTGCTACCGCTATGCTGATTTCTCAGGGGAGCAATTCCCGAAAGAACGTTCGCATTCGCAATCTGTCAAAAATGCAATCAATTTAACTACATTTTTGACAAGTTTGTCAGATTGCGACTTGAATGTGAACGTTTTATAAGTACACGAAGAAGTTACATTTTGTGAACTGCATTCTCATTAATAACCTCGTCTTTTACTTCGTAAGGTGCGCTAGCCAAACGTGCTCATTATCATTATTGATAACTTCGTAAGGCGCGCTATCCAAACGTGCTCTTTATCATTATTGACAGCTTCGTAAGGCGCGTTATCCAAACGTGCTCATGCTATGTTTTGTAAGGCGCGCTACCCGAACGTGCTCATTATCATTATTGACAGCTTCGTAAGGGGCGCTAGCCAAACGTGCTCATTATCATTATTAACAGCTTCGTAAGGCGCGCTAGACAAACGTGCTTATTATCATTAGTGCAATGGATCTTGTGAGGTTGCTTTTATGGTGTATCTTTCATACACGAAAACTTTCACTATGGGAACAAGCTTAAAATCGCGAAAAACAAACAGCTGTTGCCTACACATATGTTCGCATAGCTCGTCAAAAAATTTCATTTTTCTTTTAAAAATAATTCGACAAAGTCACGATTAGCTACGTAAAATACTCCATTACGCGAAAAAATAAATTTAAATCTGACCATTAAAAAAAATATCACACCGTCGCATTTTGTTAGCTTTTAATAAAAATTTGTTTGTTTGAATAAAAATGATTAACTCGTACCTATCAATGAAACTTTGATACTTTGGTTCATAAGGAAAGAAAAAATAAGAAAATTGCGCAGGAAATTGGTAGGTAGGTATGTAATTAAGTAAGTTTAGGTAGATGAGGTAGGTAGGATTATAGGTAGGTGTAGGTAGGTAGATAGGTATGTAGGTAGATAGGGTAGATAGGTAGGGCGAAGTCGGGGCGGGCAGCTAGTTTACTATAAAATATCAGTCAAAGCCATTAGAGCGTACAAAATATCGATAGTTATCTACTTTAGCAATTTAATCAAAATTCGATACTTAGTACGAGTATATACATCGAAATCACGGAGCATGTGTCCCACATCGGTAGTTCAGGTAATGGTGCGTGACTCCCTCATGCCTCGCCTTCTGTCCACTGCTTATAATGTCAGTACGGACATACGCACAAGTTTGCCCACGCGCTCACTAATATGAGATTCGACAATGTCAGGACCAAAAAGAATTAAACCACTTGAGAGCTGATAGACCGATTTCGTCTAGGCACACGAATCACTACTGCGGGCCGGGGACGAAGAAATTACAGCGGTTGTGATTGGTCGATGCAACAATGTTAGGACGAAAGTTCCAAACATAGTGATGCACTATTTAGTTTTGCGACAATAATATCGATATCGATAAAATCGACGTCTACAATCCTAATTGAACAATAAATTATTTAAATTTGAATTTCACTTAAGATAATTTATTGTTCTATCCGACAGGGATTGACATTGCTATTACTTATTTTTAATCTGCTGAGAAATGCCTTAAACAAACAATGCTATATTTATTTGGAAACCAATTTTCTCTGGGAACTGCATTAATCCACTTTTCTTTCAGTTACGGAACATTTTGAAATCTAGAATGTAAACATTAAGTATTTAATGTTACTTTTTTACCATTAGGAAACTTCGTAATATTTATCGACTTAGATAGACTTTATTTTGAAGTTGTCATAACACTCTACAGTATAAGTGCACATAGAAAGGGACTGACTTATTGCAATACCCTAGTGAGAGAAAGGGACTTTTCAAAAAGACATCAACGCGGTTAACATTTTTGTGCCATTTTACGTAAACAACCAGTTTAGCTTGAGCCCTGCAATTATTCTTAATAAAATATTTATTTTAATTACCGATGAAAAGTAATGCAATCTTTTTATAGCTGTATGTTCTAGAGAATTTACCACACCATTTAATTGAACAGGAACTCATAATTGTTTTTCTTTATGCAGAAATGTTTTAAAATGTATCAAAATATCCGCGTGTGCAGTGATCCAATAACTGGTCAAAACTAAAATGGCCACTCGTATTTCCATCTAGTATCAGTGCTATTCAACATAATATGTGTCGTGACTCTGAGTCACCCGCATGAGCAGTCAAGAGGCTATATAGTCATTGGTCAGGACCTACACAGACATCACAAGGATCGAATGTCGAATGAAAATCTTCGATCATGTCGTGAAATTACATCAACACCATTGCCATGTACTAAAATGTAATCCCACCAAAAACATTTTCATGTAAAATTTTGCCAGGACGAGACCATAAGGCTTGCACTGTCAAAAAGTTGTCAGACCTCATGTAGAGCCAAGTTTCTAACTTTACACGCCCTAACTCTACAAGCCCTAACTTCACAAACTCTACACCTTTGTCAAAATATTATGTTGCTTGGCCTCCACTCAACTCCAGTTTTGCAGTACAGTCCTAAGTCGTTGGTCGGAAGATAAAAAACCGTCGTAAAAATGTTGATATTTCTGGAATTTTCTGCGTTCGCTATAAAATACGTAAAGTAGATCGCAGTTTATTGGGAGTATTGACGCACTTTACGGCTTCCGTCATGTCCTGAGTAACGGATAGGAAGATGGAGGATGGACGGAAGGGTCAGTTCACACCTACACAGCTGAGTAAGTAAGTTTAAATTGTGCCACACATTTGTTAATTCTGCAAGCGACACATGCACTAAACACGGTCTGTTTACACAACGAGCAGTGATTTAGTATATCGAATAAATCGTAACGTCCGGATCTGTCGTCACTGGGAGCTCATAAATCCGCGCTTTGCCTTATTGCACACTTACCTTTTACGGTACACCGCCAGTACCTGCTGTATTCTACTGTGAACTAATGAAGTCGGTCAGGGAGACATCTCCCCGAAGGAGAAGGAGAGGGTGTCATCGACTGCCGGATTATAATCACCTGGATGGTAAAACTGAAAGACTTATCCTATGATTCCAGTTTAAAAAAATCGTTTGAATGTGCAATTCATATTTTCTTTGTATAGTACCTATAGTTAATTTTATTTCAGTTTTCAGGTATCCTAGTAAACCCTAATGATTTTTAGTAGGCAGGTAAAACACCTCCGCCCCCGCGTCGCGTCACGCCACGCGTACGACGCCACTGTATAACCAATACAGTCCGAAGGAGGTAACATCATGGCCCGAAATTGTCTTTTGATATTGGTCCCACAGTGTTATGTTTCAAGTTTTGGCACCAAAACCAACCACAAACAGCGGCCTATTCATGTAAACCCCTTTTAGCAATAAAATTCGCGCTTCATTAGAAAATATCGATGTCGGTCGGATCCGGGCCGGACGCTGGACAGTCCGGTTTGATGGATGGTCCAATCGTGACGGCGCCACTTTATCATGGGCCAAATGGTAAATACGCTTGTTTTGAACAATATTTTTTTACAATTAGTAAATATTGTGGCCAGTTGACGATTGATTCGAATCAATGCGAATACAATCAATAGGATGTTATAGAAATGCGGGAAGTAAAGAATTCATATTTTTGTTACGCTCGGTCCCGACGGAAGGCAATTAAAAGGTCGTGGTATTGGATCTCATTCGGTAGGCATTCAGTTTTTTTTTTTGAGGTGCAAATTACTTTCAATTAATTTATTTGTTGGATTTTGTGTATGATAATAAATAATAAAGATTAGAATGAATTCTAATTGCTAACGCCTTAAAAAAACAAAGACGAGCCTAGAGGGTAAAATGTTTGCGACGGCTAGCGGCTGTTAGATATATAAATTAACTGATTTCTCGTTTCTGTTCGTTTGTTCTAGATAGTCCTATACACAGTTCCACGGAACCCTAGCGACTGAACTCCTAAAATCACGGAGGCTCACTGTCCCAAACTTAATTCGGTAAAAGAAGCAACTTTTAAAACTTTTTGCGTTTTAACCAAAACTGAAAGCGTTACCCATTTTTACGCAATTATGATTTTGGTTACTTTCATCCTTATAATTAAGACTTGTACATGTAAATAATCTTGAATAAATACTGTGTCAGTAGGAAGCGAGCAGGGACAATGAGGTCGACACTGATTTATAACTCTGTGTACAAGTTAAATTAAATTTAAAATTTAAAAAACCCCCGACATATACAAAGCATCTAATAAACGATTTTTTATTTTTTTATAGCTAAGAACTCTCTCGATCAAGTCACCTTTCAAACAAAACCAAAAAAAATTATCGGTTCAGCCGTTTGGCAGCTACGATGGCGCAGACAGACACACTGATACAAACGTTAAACTTATAACAGCCCTCTTTTTCCGTCGGGGGTTAAAAATAGAGCGAAAATAAGCGAACTTTACAAAAGAAACAGATATCGCTGTTTAAAAAAACGTATTGTGATTATTGACCGAGCGAACGAAGCGTCTCTGCATCAAGTCTGGCAAAATTTGCGAGTTTGTACGTACTTTACAAGTCGTATTTTACAACCGATCTTGACGAAATTTGGTGTACAGGTCTAACGAATATTTAGTAATTTTTAGTCCCCTTGGGTATTTGATTGGACCCCTACTTTCTCCAAAATGGGGCAAAAATATCTCCGCCTTAGTAGAACTGATTACAATGGTTCTATTTTTATTTGAAAGGTGGTAACTTTAACCTGGTCTCAAAAAAAATTGGTGAAGATCTGTTGAGGATCTTTGGCATGATGAGCAGAATAGCTTCTCAAAATGTAGTAAATGACTCACTATTTATTAAAACCTATTTGTTCATTCTAGCTGGCCTACAAATTTTTACTCATAACTTTTCTGTTGTTTAGGGTTCTATAGTCAACAAGGAACCCACATAGTTTTGCCATGTTCGTCTGACTGTCTGTCTGTCTATCCACGGCTTAGCTCTGCGAATCTTAATACTAGAAAGCTGTAATTTGGCATGGGTGCCTATACATTATACACGTCGCCAAAGTGATAAAATAAAATCATGGTAAATATCATTCCCACTATACGTGAAGCGACCCCTCTTCACGTATAGTGGGAATGATTTTTCTTTCTCGTCTGTCCCATATTATTGGGTTCCGTGTGAGTGTGTGAAAACTATTTTTTGATTCAGGTATCCGCTTGCGTAACAATTAAGCTTAGAGCTAATTTTTGTTAGAGCCAGTGCCCCTTTTTTTTTTTTTTTTGAGGGTGGGAAATCATCCAATGACTTCTCCCGCTCTGGGCGGAGCGGAAGGGCGTGTCAGACTTTTACTGACTAAAACCCACCCGTGTTCCTTCATTTGCCTGTTGCCAAGGTCCCGGTATCCCTTTCGGACTTTCCCGCAACCCTGGCAGGCATCGGTCCTACCGGACCCCGTCAATTTTGCTGAAATCTCTAGAGCCAGTGCCCCTGACTGCTAAATGGTTGTTTTGGGTATGTTAAAAAAATCACGGCAGTATAACGAAGTTAAAAGGAAAACTATCACAGCTAAGTATGCTTTACAAGTTAACGAGTAATAATCGACCAACTTATATTTTCAGTTGGAATGTATGGGAGAGGATATTTTTCACATACAACGTTAAAAGTTTGTTCTTGGAATAAAATTTCAACTGCGGAACCCATCATTGTGCGGGATCGATGCACTTGGCCGGTTTTTTCATTTGATTTTGAAGTATTGATATCGATTTGTTGTTTTTCGGCAGTAAAATAAGTAGGTCAAATCATGAAGAGCGTTGATAAAATAAAATATTTTCGAACGCTTAGACACGAATTTTTATGATACGTAAACGAACATCCGTGGATTAACGAATTGAGTGTGTACACTGGATACGTTTTTGTCCGTTAAATAGGTAGAGTTTCGGTGATATCGCATTGAACGCACGAAAAATCCGAGCAAGTTCGGTTTGTTTGTTTACGTATACGTACGAGTAAACCGCACTCAGTCTGCGCGCTCCCTTTGTACTTGGAAGGTCAGGATCATTGTGCGTGTTCGTACGTGTTCTCACGGGTGAAATTTGTACGAAAACGCGTCCAAAGTGCACGCGGCCTAAAACTACAAGGAGGTTCATGGATTCTTCCTGCAGGTCTACTCCCTAAACACGAAATCCAAAGATTTGGCTGAAGTTACGGGCAATTCCTACTCCTTATCACCTACGGAGATAAGATTAGTTTGGGGCCCGATCTAAGAACTAATGACAACACGATTTGACAGTTGTCCTTAAGATGTGTCTAAACATTGCGCGGCAAGAGCGAAGCAGCAACAGGCGGCGTTAGCAGGACACATTTCTGCCGCGCTCTAGTGTGGAGTAAACCGACGAATGTTTGTGCGGTACTTCTGGTGGCATATTCGAGACACGCCGCACACTTCAGTTGGCATGAAAGCGATTGCGTGTGTCATAGCTCTGCTTATAATTCGTCCAAACACAATTACTGATGATTGTTTGGTAGAAATGTTTGTGCGCTACCTTGATACCTTGATTCACAAATAAACTGTGGGATCCGCACAGACCCTACGTGACTAACAGTGTGATTATTTTGGCGCGACTAGCTAATGGATCATCGTTAAAAAAAGTTTGTGCTCGCGAGGTCTACTGTTCGCAGCCCTGCTAGTTTAGCTGGAGTATATAAAATAATACTAACTGACCGGCCAGACCTTGTCATGTTTCCTAGAACTCGCAACCACCTATCGGGTCCAATTATGACTCTAAACCATCTAGGGACCCACACAAACAAACAAAAAAAATCATCAAAATCAGTTCAGTCACAGTACAGTACAGACCTACACAATAATATTTATAAAGATTTAGCTAAAGCATATTAGGCGGCCGCGGCGGGCGGCGTCGCGTCGCCGAGCACTAAATGTGTGCACATAATGTTGTACTACATATATTTCATTATGCAACTCCTTTGCTTGTTCGATCACTTCCTTGCTTATCAAACAGCCACATTCTCACTACGCAATTAGTCGTAGCTTTACAAACAAAAAACCGGCCAAGTGCGTGTCGGACTACGCACAATGGAGGGTTCCGTAGTTGGGATGAATTTATGCCAAGAATAAACTTAACATTGTAGTTTAAAAACATGTTGTCCCATATAGAATGTCCCATACATTCTGTATGGGAGAACATGTTTTTCAACTACAATGTTAAGTTTGTCGATTATTACTCGGTAACTTGTGGAGCCTACGTAGCGGTGATAGTTTTACTTATAATTTCGTTATATATGCTACAGCCGTGAATGTTTTCACATATCCAAAAACAAACCATTTAGCTGGTAGGGGGGGGGGGGGGGGGTCACTTGACTCTAACAAAAATTAGCACTTTAAACCTTCCCCATTTTAGGCGCAAGGGAGAGAGGTACCCTAAAAAAAAATATTTTCAACTTTTTTTATTTTACCACTTCCTTGGCGTGATTTATATGTTACTCATAACAAATTACAGCTTTCTAGTGCCAACAGTCCTGAGCAAAGCCGCGGACAGACGGACGTATAGACAGACAGACGGACATAGCCTTAGTAATAGGGTCCCGTTTTACCCTTTGGGTACGAAACCCTAAAAAGGACATTGTCACGCGCGTTTCTCTGTCACAGCGCCGTAATATAAAAATGTAAATAATTATTACAATAAATTATTCTATTATTACATATACATTGTTTGTATTAGATACTCAAAATTTCCATGAATTTACATAGAATTCTTACAATTGTACAACACCTCAGAACCTTTTTATAGAGGATTCATATCATGGATGTAGGTGTAGATAAAGTCTTGTATACAAATGTACATAATTAGGTATTAAAACACTCATGTGATACAAATATTAAACCCACATTCGTGTTTTAATACTATATACTCGTATTATACAACAGTTGCTTATAAGTATAACTATTTAAAAGTTGATATGATTTTCAAGCACCGAGACTGGTCTCAGGAACGCTGGCGTGACGATTTGGAAAAACGGCACACAAGAAAATTGGCGACTTAAGGGCCTATGCCCAGTTATATTGTACGCTCTAATCATTAGGATCCATTTATATCACATAGTTATTTTTGTCCTCAAAGATCTAAATTATATTATTGTCAGAGGCGACAGTACGGTGACGTCATCCGTATGCTAAGTGTGGTATGTGTTAGTAACAGATTACTTATGTATGACTTACATTACTTAATGCGGAATTATATATCAAACACGAAAAGCGACTTTAATTTATATTAAGTATAGGTGTACGTACATACCTACAATGGCAACGTATTTTCCGGGAAACTTTTGCAGGTAAGTACCTGGACGAAGGAATTCTGTCGCTATGGTATGGGATTTTTACTACCATAAAGACATTAAGCATTAATAGTAGGTCCAGATACTGCGTCTACATAATATTTACCTCGCATCTCGGCAGTTAATATACCGACTACCGTATTGCGCCGTGCCACCTCGTCTAACCGCACCCAATTAATCTCTGGGTACAAAACAAAGTGATTATCTCGCGCCTATTATCCGAAGGGCCCGCAATTTGTAACCCTAGCAGTGGCATCGAGTTGCAGGCCCCAATGCCCCCGGCCAGTGCCCTGACGTCACCTGTATAAGACGGAGGTTAACATTCAAGGGTTAAGGGAGCTCCCGGGACTTACGTTGTTCGGTGATGCCAGCATAATTATGTGTCTAAGTAAATGACGTGAACAGTTAAGAAGTAGTTTAGCTGTGATTCCGAGCAGTCTATTTTAACAATGAAAAATTGTAGCCCGTCTTTTAATAAAAAAAACTGTGTCCCATACAAATAGGCACTTCTGGTAGGTCCAGTGAGAGATTCATCTTGTCATGAGTATTCAACACGATGAGTCAAGGGCAAATAAGCTCAAGGACAGATTATAAATGGTAACGAGGTCTGGAGTAATTGGAGTTAGATAATTATTAATTAACACTTGTTGCTTCAAGCTAATTAAGGAATAATTGTATTCAAACCAGAATCTGTTCAATCTAATTTTGTGAGTATATTATTCGTAGCTGGTTCTAAGCAACATAAAACAAGACACGTCTGTGAAGTAGACCATTGACAACAGATTGCAGATTATAGATAACACAACTCTAACGGAAGTATATTTTTGCGTAAGAAAAATGTAAAATTCCGTTTATTTTCATTATTATTCGTGTTCCTGCCTCGTTGCTTGTCGCCCCTGGGACACAGCAACTCATTCATAATTCAACAAAAATTACAGAATCATCCATGATTAGTGACGACGCCGGCATTGGTGAGTTTATTAGTGACGACGCCGCCGGTGACGAGTTTATTAGTGACGAGTTTATTAGTGACGACGCCGCCGGTGACGAGTTTATTGTTTTTGTTCATTTCTTCGTAACTGATAGAGCGAAAAGCTGCGACATTAAGGTTCTTATATTTATCTCAACTAACCAAGGAGTCGTGGATCAAAGGTTGCTTTTATAATTATCGAACGGGAGCCAATGAGTTGTTGTTTACGGTTATTGAACTGTACTTCTGGAAACGTAATCTGGAAATGGGCAAAGCTGCCTGTATATTAACTTTCTTGTGGTACAATAATCTGTTTAAAATTAATCATAATGTTCAAACATACCTACCAGCTTACATTTTGGACAACAAAAAAGGTAGGTACTTTCATAGGAACGTACAATAAATAAAATGGGAAAGTTTCTTTTTAATACTTTTGTCAAAGTCTCGTAGATGGAGATGCATAGATTAAATGTATGTCTTACTAGCTTATGTCTGTGGCTTCACTGGCGTGATTTCGAACGCTATTACGAAACTTAAAATGTTTAGCATTACGTAATAGTCAGCCTTTGTGCTGCTGTAAAAGATGTGATTTATTCCATTCTAGTGCCGGGGACTGGTGCCGCTGGTATTTGTTTGAACTCATATTTATTTTCTGTTCCGAACGGATACCATTGTTTAAACTAATACCAAAACCAGTTCAAAGGTACAGCCAGTATGGATGTGAGTTTTAACGAGTGCCAGTGGTATTGGTTTTTGGTGTTGGAATGAAATAAATCAAATCAAATATGTGTGTTTAGTTGTATGGTAATGTTTAGCAGTAAATGTATGCTTAGTACGTATTATGGAAAAGTACATAAATATAAAAATTGTACGATATGGGAGCTGCATTTGCCAACAAACTGCTTTGCAGTTTGGCAGAAGTAAATTTTGTAAGTAAAAGGATTTCGCCTCGAAAAAAAATAATGAGAGAGCGCTACCAAATAAATGAGGCGAACAGTGATCTGGATGTCAATCATAACTGGGAGCGGCCTATGTTAGACAGCAAGTAAGGCTTTGGTATATCAGGTGTGGCCCATGACTGTTACCTGGCGAACAGCTCGTTGAGCAAGCGCACCAGCTCCTCGGCGGTGCACTGGTCGGACAGGGAGGTGAAGCCGCAAATGTCCGCGAACAGGATGCTGCAACAAACACACACGTCAACTGACTCACATAGCACATTTTACAACTACGCAGACTCATCTGCCACCCTCATAAGCAGCGAGTGACTGAGCTTCATATTTATAAAAGAGAACAAAAGTGTAGCATCTTTGAACTATTCTTAAATCTTAAAAACTTCCACAGTTGAGACGACATCGTTCCGAGGTTAAAAAGATTCAAAGCGTAATACTCTTCCAGGGAATAGCGAACAGCGAACAGCGCAAAGCTATGTCGTTCGTTTTTTAGTTGTGAAATGAAATGAAATGAAATTGTTTATTCTGTAAATAGGATATTGGAATCACTTTTACACGTCATATTATAAAATATTAAAAATAAGCTAGATGAGGTCGGCGTTTCCTATCTGACTACTCTGAGAAGAAAAGCCGAAACAAACTCAGAGGTCGCAGTCTCTTTTAAAGTTCAGACATAATCTTGGTCAGACCATATGAGGACCATGTAGATTAGAGTCTGAAATGGTCTTTTGAGGAAAAAACCACAACGATTTGAGTGGACCTGTCCAGTCAGTGCAAGCATTTGTCAGTAATAGTGGAGCTCAACTCAGAACTTAAGGTAATACAATTTATATGGGACCACCGCGAAAGCTTCCCCTACCAAACAAAAAAATAATTTTCTAAAATGGCCCACAAGAGATGAAAATATCAATGAAACATAAAATAAAAAAAGTCGAACTCCTCCTTTTTACGAACGGAAATAAATATAATATTATTTATTAAATTCTAGTTCGTCCCACCAGTGGGACGACAGCAGTGGGGCGAACGGTAATACACGTCTTTTTTGGAAGTCGAAGAAGGTTAAAAATATAACCCTTAAATCAGCATAGACCGCTCACCGCTCGAAGGAAACGGAGCTAGAGTATTCCAAGCAGGAAGGTATTGTTGATATCGGGACATTTGAGGAACAACTCCATAACTTGAGAACAAGCTGCTACTCCCGGACCTGTTGCTGATCGTGGCTATATTCGACCGGCTCGCGGTTGTTAACTTTTTTACATACAGTTGGAACAAAAGGTACAAGTACGTCTTCCTATTCATAGAACCCAGAAAAATGGCTGGCAGTGTAATCTGAGAGTCTTTATTACCAGAAAATAGTGTGAAGGAAACAGTAACAATAGTCGTAAATTTATATTAATAGTGAATCTAAAAGTTTCATTTACATTCTATGTCCAGGAGATACTGACATAATATACTTCAGTTTCAGAGCATCCAGTAAAAATTTAAAACGTGGAAAACTCTAGGGTTTTTAAAACAGGCTGAATTTTGCATGTGTAATGTGTACATTAATCCTCGGTTGGCTAGCTTGTTCCGTGCCGGGAATATGCGCAGATTGACCACAAAGCTGCAATTTGCCTCAAATTCGAAACTCATTCTGAATTGAACCTTACTTTTGCTAGCGGAATTATAATGGCGCGGTTTAGCTTCATGACTGCGGAATTGGTTGTTCAACAATGTGGTGGTTGACCGAATTATTAGTGAACGTATCGCAATCGACCGAGTTCACAAGTGACGCGACTCAGTAGTGTGCGATGACTTGTGACTTCACATGAGATCAGCGCGGCTTCTTTTCATCATTGCATAACGCAGATGGGATGTGCAGGGGTGCCAAGTCTCGCAGTTCACAAGTGACGCGACTCAGTAGTGTGCGATGACTTGTGACTTCACATGAGATCAGCGCGGCTTCTTTTCATCATTGCATGAGGCAGATGGGATGTGCAGGGGTGCCAAGTCTCGCAGTTCACAAGTGACGCGACTCAGTAGTGTGCGATGACTTGTGACTTCACATGAGATCAGCGCGGCTTCTTTTCATCATTGCATGAGGCAGATGGGATGTGCAGGGGTGCCAAGTCTCGCAGTTCACAAGTGACGCGACTCAGTAGTGTGCGATGACTTGTGACTTCACATGAGATCAGCGCGGCTTCTTTTCATCATTGCATGAGGCAGATGGGATGTGCAGGGGTGCCAAGTCTCGCAGTTCACAAGTGACGCGACTCAGTAGTTTGCGATGACTTGTGACTTCACATGAGATCAGCGCGGCTTCTTTTCATCATTGCATGAGGCAGATGGGATGTGCAGGGGTGCCAAAAGTATCGCAGTTCTCCACGCATCGAACCCACACAATAATTGTTTACCATTTCCATTTCTTTCGATGCATGTATTCAGATATCAACCACAGTGAGTAGGCAACCGCGGCAACCATATCTACAAACTTTCAGGGGAGTTTCCTTATTTTTAAAGCGGCGTGTGTTTTGCCAATAGTGTAGTTCATTTATTGAAACGTTATATAATTTCTTTTTGATTCAGCCTGAGGATCTCTAAGTGGTCCGGCTCTCTAATGAAATATGTATTTGAAGGCGGCACCGACTGAGGGGCCGAGAAATTGAACCGTGAGTCCTTTTTTCTCTCAGCGTATAAGTGCCGTGATGAATTTAAGGCTGCCTTTTAGCTTTTTATAAAAAAACAACATTAGCTTTATGAAAAGCAGTTAAAAAGGAGTCTTTGATTTGTTCTAAACACAAGCGGGAGCATGATATTCTAGCCATCTAGTACCTTGTGGGTGACATGCTTGGTGTGCTCAATATTGTGGTCATTATCCATTGATTGTGACGGGCGGGTCTACGTTATAAGGCAAAACTTTTTATGTCATAATATTATTTTGCATATCAACAGATAGCATAAACTTCATTTCGAAGAAAATCGTTTGGCAGACACTCATATAGCATAAATTCAAAACTCCTAATTTTGTAAGTCAGAATCATCTTTTGGCATATTTTCATATCCATAATAACCGAGTATTTTTTGCAAGGAGGTTGTATATGTGGCTGACGTCATGTTCTATTAATAAACATTTGATCTAAAAATAGACTCGCTTTGACACATGCACTCGCTACGCTCGCAATACAAAAAACGCTGCCGCCATATTATCTTCTGTCAAAAAATGTAGCCTCGCTCCGGCATTTGGGCTAAACTTGGGTGACAGCGAGTCAGAAAAAAAATTGTCGATCACCTCAGCGATGCAAGTGGGAAAATGGCAATATGCCTAATAAAATTATTCCAAATGAAATTCTGCCTTGTTAAAAGTATGCCATTGTAAATTCGGACAAACAATAATTATATTAAACGATTTTTCAGCCCTAAAAATATTCGTTTACAGAAGATTATTCCAAATGAAATTCTGCCATCTTCATAGTATGCTAAGTGAAATTGTACCAAATAATCGTCGCTCTAAATAAACGTTATGCCAAATAAAATTCTGCCATCTTAAAAGTATGCTATTGTAAATTCGGACATAATATAAACATTCGCCCTAACAATAATTAAATTAAAAAATAATTCTGCCTTAATAATATGCGTTCAAAGAAAATTATGCCAAGTGTATTCTACCAAATAAATTTCGGAGCATCAAGATTCTGCCAGGTAGAGGGAACCCGATTGCGGCGACACTTCCCCCTCAGATAATACTGCGTACCGTCAATTACGTCTATTTATGTGACGCGTACTATCTACTAGTAGACGACTTAAAATACGACCAGAAGGGGTTACATGTTATATATAGTGCTTACAATATTATGACACGAAGATTCTGCTCCATCCCAGTCATGCCTAGGACTTAATTTAGTCAAAGTTGTATTCAGGGTCACCACTACCTCGCTACCTCACGTCGCGTCGCTTATAGAACAGTCATTTTTAACTCGAAAGTACTATGATACGACGTTAGGTGCCGCCCGAAATGAATGTACCTACAATGTTCTAATGCGTAACGTTTCTTAATTAAACATGTATGTACCCTGAAATGGAAGTAATGTACCGCTGATTCGGGTACTTTATTTTATTTTTCTCTATAATCAGGATTTAATTAGACAAAGGTCGCTCGGGAAATGTTTACCATTTCCTTTGTATGCGGGGTACTTGTGTTTCGTTTCGAGCTTGCAGCACTGCTAAATGAACATTGTGAAGTATCAGTTAGCACTGCAGCTCGTCTCATTTTACAGCAACTCCGGCTTAAGTGGTTTATTTTCAACTGTGATATTTCTCGACGGCATGTAAAGCCTATTCATTGGCCCATGGCGGCATAACAACTGTGACACCAGCTTAGTTACTAACAACTGTAACGCCAGCTTAGTTACTAACTGTGACACCGTGGGGCCAATACCCGCAATTTTTGGGAAAGTTCACATTCGCGTCATAGCTGTCTGTCAAAAATAAAATGAATTTACCATCATTTTTGACAAGTTTGACAAATTGCGATTTATATGTGGAATTGGCGAGAATTGGCCTTCAGGTTAGTAACTAACTGTGATACCAGGTTAGACACTAACTGTGACAGCAAGTTAGTCACTAACCACACGAAGCAGAAAGAAGACTAGGAAATAGTTAAGATAATCTTTTCAAAGTGTCCATTAGATACCCGAGAGTTACCTAGACGAAGAGGGTTCACGTTTCTTTTTAAATTAATGAGATTTTATCTTTTATAAAGTAGTTGGCTTCAAGGCCAACCTAAAATAAAATAAAACGCACCTATGTACTGTGACATTATTTGTAAACTTGAACTAAAGCTTATTGCATTACTGGAACGCTTAAATGTAGTAAGCCGCCGGTAGATGGCGCATCAAGCGGCGGTAATTGCATTCCTGGTGTAATCCTCGTGCACATCCTCTTGTATAATGCAATCATAACGTGCTACGTCGAAGCCTGGTGTAGTGTATCTACTAGCCACTTGCTGTGCTGGGCGTGAGTTATTTAGTGCATCGTTTGAACAAATTGGCATCCGGTGTCCGGCGCAGTGGAGTCGTACAACGGACTATGTTATGTAGGAGCTAAAGCACGGAATAGATAAATAAGGTCGATATTTATCTATTCCGTGAGCTAAAGCGTATGACTTCCTGCTCGCTTATTTTTAATTATTTGCTTAATTCACAGTCATTTTAAGGCTGATTTATATTTTTGCAATATTAAAGCCCCATTTACCCCCAGCAATAATCGCATGATATAAAGCACGTTCAATTATTGCCATTCAAGAATTGCATGCACGTACGGCGATTTTGCGGACGGACACCGACGAGCCCGGACGACGGACCGTGGGAAGGTGTACGTGCGGGGTATCGCAGACATCGGAAGCGCCTCGGTGCGCGGTGCGTGGTGGTCTGTGGTCGTCTGCCGTGCGTGTCCGTCTGCAATATTGCCGATCGTCGGATTCCACCATTACACGCGTGCGATTTCCATAAATTGGCATACAATAATTGAATGCAAGTTTTGCCATTCAATAATTGCATGAGACTTTTGTTTACATCAAGGCAATTATTACATGCAATTTTTGCATCATCTAAACACAAAGGTGCTCGTCCTTGTACAATTTCAGTTGGGTTCCTTAGATTCTGAGTTAAACTGCACGATTACTGAAAAATAGGTACGTGCACTGACTGGACAGGTCCACACAATTTGTGTGGTTCTTTCCTCAAAAGACCATTTCATATACCAATCTACATGGTCTTCATAGTCATGATCTGACCAAGATTATGTCTGGACTTTAAAAGAGACTGTGATCTCTCGAGTTTGTTTCGGCCTTTCTTCTCAGATTACCTAGTTAGTTAGGAAACGCCGACCTCATCTAATTTAAAAAATGTGATTGACGTGTAAAAGTATATGTACAAACCTACATACAGAAATAAATCATATAACAATTTATTTAAGTGTTGCCCGTATTTGCGCTGACAAATATTTCATTAAATTTTTAACCGACTTCAAAAATGAAGAGGTTCTTTATTCGACGAAACTGAAAGATGATAAAAGGGACCTATCAATGCACGAGATGGTTTGACGCAAGAGCGTAACGAGGGCGCCAATAGTTCAAGTGCCTAAATAGGTCTTTGACCCGAGGTAAACACTCTGCTTTTCATTTCGAATATGAGAAAAGTAAATAACAATTATTAGATAATTTATTGAAATATGTTATTGACTGCTTCGTTGGTCTAGTGATTGCAAGCGCTAATGCTGAGCATGACGTCCTGGATTCGACTCCCAGGTAGCAGTGTTGTTGGGATTTTTTATCAGAAATTTGCCAGTAGCAGCCCGGCCTCTAGATTTGTGCCCAGTTGATGGCAATAGGCTGGATATATAAGGCATATGGGACTTAAAAATAACTGGCGAAATGTGGGTGTACTAAATAGGTGCACCTCTGCCTTACCCTTCGGGAATTACAGGCGTGATGTTTTGATAAGTTAGTAGCACGTTTCCCGAAAAAGACCTGCTTTTTTCAGCGCGCCATGTCATAAAAACATCGTAAGTGGGTATCTTTCTTTTGATTTGCCGGTAAAAGGTTTTCTACGAATGTTTTAGCCTCCCCTCTAATGAAATCAGGCGTTATCCTTAAACTGAATCTGATGAACTCCTTTTTAACCGCGAAAAAAGGTTCTTAAGTCGACGCGTATATTTTTTTATACAAATATTTGACTACGAACATAACTACCACTCGATATAACAACTGAAGATTGAATTGCTTTCTTGCTTTTTTACCCGACTACATTTGAAAAACAAGCATTATTATTTATAGAATGTTGGTGTCGCAGGCGGGACGAACCAATAACATGAAACATAATGTTGGTGTCGCAGGCGGGACGAACCAATAACATGAAACATAATGTTGGTGTCGCAGGCGGGACGAACCAATAACATGAAACATAATGTTGGTGTCGCAGGCGGGACGAACCAATAACATGAAACATAATGTAACTTTTGTTTGTCCCGCCTGCGACCAAAATTCCTTATAATTATAATAATGCTTGTTTTTCTCTTTTCAGTTGTGTTTTTACAGTCGGGTTTTATAGTTTTTCGATTTCCTTTTTTATTACAAGCTTTAAATTAGCTTGCTTTGTTCATAACTATGTGTTTCCAGTTACCTACTGCAATTATTATCATCCGTTTTTCAAGCACTTCCTGGCATTCCATTGAGCTGAAACTTGGCATACTTAAACGCCTACCGAGATATTTTGAAAAAATGACACCATGGAGCTGGTCTGATGATGGAGCCGAAAGTTGCTCATAGGAACTCCTCAATCAATCAAGATAGCACCATCGTGTTTGGACTCATTGGTCATGTATTGACAAGTGCTTTGACACTAGGTGGTATTCAGGGTCTCATAATGGAGCCGGACGGTGACCATCGGAAAACCTCAATCAAACAAGATAGCACCATCGTGTTTGGACTCATAGGTTATGTATTGACAAGTGTTATTACATTAGGTTACATTAGAGTAGTTAAAAATGTGTTAGGACAAAACAGCGCCCTGAAGCCGAGGCGTGCTAACTACATAATACTTCAAATTACAGACTGGATTATTCATGTTAGTGCTGCACAGGTTGTGTGGCAGTTGTGCGGACCTTTTCACTGCTCTCGACAATGTCCCAGTGCTCGGACATGTCACCTTCAGTTATAATTAGTAACACTACGCACCCGCGGCTGCGACGCTCGGTGCCACCGGCGCGACTCACGGGAAAGGATTAAAGGACGGCACATTGTAATCAACGTACAATCACCCGATAAATACTTAAAACCTTTTTGTCATAGTAAATAATGTTTAGCGATTCTTTTCATTGACAGACTCTGGTGAACAATCTCAAACGTGACAGGTTCATTAGCAATGCGTTGTCGGTTATACCTGCCTTATTAGATTTTTGAAACTAAAGGACATCATCCACTATTCCTACATTTTAGGATCAATTGGAAAAGTGCCGGCTAAAAAAAAAATGCGTTATACAATACTATACATAATCTGTTAGATTTGTCCCTAAGTAAGCATTTCTTAATATGCGACCGAAGCTGTAGAACCATTTCCCTTTGGTTTTATTTGAATACAAAAATCTGTCTTTTTTAGATTAAATGAAATGGTTTTACTTAAAATGCAGAACAAAATCGACTTATTTTGATCAATTTTGTTAATTTGTTGTGTGTAAGGGAAAAATAATTTAAACAAAATTATTTGTGATTTTAAAAATGGAGTTCTTTGTTTTGCATGTGGCTGAAATAGATTTTTTAACTTCGATACAAATTAAAGCAGAGAAATAATGTTGAAAAAAGCTATTAAAAAAAACCCAGTCAATAGTGTATTTTTCCTATTATTTAGCAAAACATATCGATTCTCTTTAGCTACCCTTGAGATAACACCAAAATTTTATTTTATGATTATACAATATCTTCAAGTAGGTAAATCAAAGGGGAAAAAACCATATTTTCGAGAGCGCAAAAGTGATGCAGCTGTTAACAGGTGCTGTGACTGACACGAATGGTTTAACACCACGAAAACTATAAAGTATCACAGCCTTAACGTGTCAATTAAGTATGTCAAGTTTTCTCACAATTTAGAAAAGTAATTGACAAAAGAGGTCTTTTTCGTGCACGGAGCCTTAAGTAATTTATTTCTATTTTTTGATCTTTTTTTTAGGTGTCAAATAAATTGCTGTGCACACAAATCCTATCATCATATCCACAATTCTAAAAAATACCACACAAACAATAGTACATTACTGGCGCGGCGTGTAAAAAGGGCAATGATGTACGATGGTGAAAATGTCGGCCAAGGCGAAGACGAGGCACACTTAAGTGAGTCCATCAATGCCTAGTTGCGGTCAAGCCTTGTATAGTACTTTTCTCAAATAATGCGCGGAAATTCAAACAGTAAATTAACTATGAATTCCCGAATGAATGACGAACAACGAAAATTCTTCGCGTCTATGTGTCCATTTGTTTCTTCATTATTTTATGGTAGCCACATACGTAACGATTTACTTGCGCAAGCCTAAGTTCGCGCAAGTAAATCGTTACGTGTGTGGCTAGCATTAAACAGTTCTTTTTTGCAAGCCAAATCGAAATCGGAATTAATTATGCCAACGGCAAGACCACATGTAGCACATCCTCGATAACGGATGATTTAAGCTAAACTTATGCTGATACACAGATGAAGCAGGTCCACGTAGTGCAGGGCAGACCAGATTTTGTAATGTATGAACGTACTGATAGCTGCGGCGCAGGCACGTGAGACGCAGACATGTGTCTGCCCTGCTCTGCGTCTCGTTGTAATGACGGCACAGATTTTTGCGCGACGCGTGTAGGTCGTCACTTGTTTTGGAAACCCAGAATGAAAAACTGCTCTGGCCTGCGCTGCGTCTCAGCATACACTGATTCATAATTTTGTTGCAATCGTCGTACTAACTAGAACGCGAACGTGTTTATGTAGCTGCGTCGCAGCATGCGCTCGCGGACTATGTCTGCCTCGCCTGCCCTGCCCTGCAAAATCTGTACTGTGTTATGCTGCGTCACCTGCGTTTCAGCATACGCTTAGCCTCACAATTGAGCTCAATAGTTATTTGTCACTTAAACACGATAGAGTTACAAGGACGGATTCATAGATGATTCGTGGACGACTGCGATGTGGTGCAAATGCGCACAGGTTTGAAGACTTCCAGCCTCCCGAACAAGCCGGATTCCATAATGGCGTTAACACCGTAGAGCCCATACACACGCTGCGCCAGGTTATACAGAAGAACGAAGAGCCTGCCTCTTTGCTTACCGTTTGTAGACTGGGAGAAAGCCTTCGATTCGATCGAGACGACGAAGTCTACGACGTCGGGGACAGAGCGATGTGCCTCAAGTGGAGTTGGGCAGGACATCTGGTTAGACGCGGAGATGGCCGATGGAGTAAAGCTGTGGCCGAATGGTGTCTAAGGTTAGGCCAAAGATACCAGGGCGGTCCAAAAGCGCGTTAGGTTGATGATATCGTCAAAGTCTTGGTAAACAACAAAATGAGGGACGCACGGAACCGGGAAGTATGGCAGAAAACGGGGAGGCCTTTACCCAGCAGTGGGTGATTCCGGGCTGAAATTATGATCTCGGTTACCGAGTATCAGACAGACGTATGAACAAAATCAGAAAAGCAAGGTTTACTAAGAAGCACTAAATAAAGCGTTAGCCGTACGTAATAACAAAACCCCAATGTCATGACACACCACGTAAAGCAAAACGTTGAAAAAAATCATCTTCACCGTATTAGGTTACCAATAAACTTCCAGTTCATCAATGTTATCAGACAAATAATGTCAGAATAGAAGGACAATATTGTATAAGTCAATCCTTTTCAGTGTTACCGGATTACATTACTGACAAACCGTTTCATATGAACCTGATACGATCACTCGACAACACGTTTGTAACCGTTAGTAGCCATCGTTACTATGTTCTATGTTATGGGTTTGGTTTCCGCACTTAGTCCTTAAGGTGGACCATTATGCGTGGGCCATGGCGGCCGTTTGGGGGTTATTCCAACCAGCCCACCTCCCTCCAGAAGTTAGCTATGACTCCTGGTTTGTACAGAACCTCTGTGTAAGATCTGGGTGACCCGAGGGTTTCGGTTCTAGTCTGGGTGACGCCCGTGCATTCAAAGAGCACGTGCGCGACGGTTTCCTCGGCCTCCATGCACGCTCTGCATAGAGGACTGTCCGTTATGCCTATTGTGTGGAAGTGTTTGTTCAGCGAGCAGTGTCCTGTGATGGTCCCCGCCACCAGACGCAGGCTATTCCTGTCCAGGCATAACAAACGCCTAGTTAGCCTGCCATCCAGGGATGGCATAGCTTCCTTGGACTGCCTGCAGCCCGGTACCGAGGACTACCAGTTCTCCGCTTGGGTATGGGTGAACTCCTGGAGCCACCTGCGTATTTGATTGAACGGGATGGGTACGATGGGCTCGGGCCCGCAGACCGACGCGCTAGACGCTCTTCTAGCAAGCTCGTCTGCTGCGTCATTGCCCAGCGATCCACTGTGTCCCTTAATCCATTGTAGCGTCACTTTGTTGCAACCGGAAACCGTTACTTGTTCTAGTGCGTTGTGACATTCTAGTGTAAGCTTCGAGGTGATATAATTCTTCTGTAAGGATTGGAGAACCGAAGCGCTGTTGGAGAGTATCCGTATATGGGTGCCCGTAACTCTCCTGGCTTGTATAGCATAAGCTGCTTGTATGATGCCCACACACTCTGCCTGATAGACGGTGTTGGACATTCCCAGCGGGCTGGATATATTGATGTTGAGGTCATGTGAGAAGACTCCGACTCCTGTGCCGGAGTGGGTCTTCGATCCGTCAGTGTATACTCTCATCTCTTTCGGCCCTGAGTAGTCACACCGTTCTTCGGTGAGTACTATACCGTAGTGCCTTTGAAAGTTGTGTGTCTTTGGGGCTTTGTCGCAGGGTGATGCCATCATTGGCTGTCGCTTGACCGCATCCTCCTTTATGCGTGTATGCTTAACTCTGGAGTCTCTGGTCAGGATTCCTGATAAGTGGAGCCTAAAAGCAGCCAGGGCCGCTTCCTCTCGTACGATGAGGTGCAGAGGCGGCAGTCCGAGCATTGCCTGTAGTGCAGCAGTGGGTGTGGTTCTCTTGCTGCTAGTGATTGCAACACATGCAGAACGCTGCAGTTTCTCGAGGTCTCTTCGGGCTGTGCTCAGGTCTGTCCTGGGCCACCAGACCAATGAGCCATATGTGATGATCGGTCGGATGACCGTGGTGTATAGCCAGTAAGTGACCCTGGGGCTAATTCCCCAGTTCCTTCCCAGCAGTCGCTTGCACTGCCAGAGGGATACCGTGGCTTTTGTGATGATGTAGTTAGTATGTTTTGCCCAGTTCAGCTGTTTGTCCAAGAAGATGCCCAGGTACTTGGTTTCAGTCGATAGGCTCAGGGTTGTCCCGAAGAAGCGGGGTAGTTGTAGTATTGGTAGTTTCCTCTTTTTTGTAAATAGAATCAATTCGGTCTTTGTTGGGTTCACCGTAAGTTGGTGTTCATTGCACCATTCCTCCACTATTTTCAGAGCTTGGCGCATGAGGTTGCATATAGTGTTTTCATGTGTGCCGTTGATTATTATGGTTATATCGTCCGCATAGCCTACGGTGAAGTAACCTTTGTCATTTAGCACTCTGATGAGGCTGTCTACCACCAGGTTCCATAGGAGTGGCGAGAGGACACCCCCTTGGGGGCAGCCCTTCGCCACAATGGCCCTAGTAGTGTCATTCACGGTCACCTGTACCGCCCTCAGTTTGAGCATGTTGGTGATCCAGCCACTCAGGGTCGAGTCTACGCTGTGTCTATTGAGGGCCGTGGTGATGCTTCTGAAACTGGTTTTATCAAAGGCGCCCTCAATGTCAATGAAGACGGCCAGTGCTGAGCATTTGTGGTCCACTGCACATTCAATCTTGGAGATCACGCTGTGCAGCGCGGATTCTGTTGATCGGCCGGTGGAGTACGCATGCTGTTGTTTGTGGAGTGGTATTGCCCGGAGAGGTCCGTCCCGGATGTGTCTGTCGCAGTCTCTCAAGGGTTTTGGGTAGGAAGGATGTGAGGCTTATGGGCCTATAAGCCTTGGGTAGTATGTAGTCAGTTTTTCCAGGTTTGGGTATGAAGATGACTTTCACTTCTCGCCGTGCAAGAGGAATGTATGTTAGTGCTATGCAGGCTCGGTAAATCTCCATTAGGCATGGTGTCAGATGGTCTACCCCCCACTGCAGTAGGGCTGGGAAGATGCCATCGTTACTAATTAGCGCCGTCTCTCGTTTGTAACCGTTAGTAGCCATCGTTACTAATTAGCGCCGTCTCTCGTTTGTAACCGTTAGTAGCCATCGTTACTAATTAGCGCCGTCTCTCGTTTGTAACCGTTAGTAGGCATCGTTACTAATTAGCGCCGTCTCTCGTTTGTAACCGTTAGTAGCCATCGTTACTAATTAGCGCCGTCTCTCGTTTGTAACCGTTAGTAGCCATCGTTACTAATTAGCGCCGTCTCTCGTTTGTAACCGTTAGTAGGCATCGTTACTAATTAGCGCCGTCTCTCGTTTGTAACCGTTAGTAGCCATCGTTACTAATTAGCGCCGTCTCTCGTTTGTAACCGTTAGTAGCCATCGTTACTAATTAGCGCCGTCTCTCGTTTGTAACCGTTAGTAGCCATCGTTACTAATTAGCGCCGTCTCTCGTTTGTAACCGTTAGTAGCCATCGTTACTAATTAGCGCCGTCTCTCGTTTGTAACCGTTAGTAGCCATCGTTACTAATTAGCGCCGTCTCTCGTTTGTAACCGTTAGTAGCCATCGTTACTAATTAGCGCCGTCTCTCGTTTGCTCCACGACTCAACGACACTCATACGTGATTGTGTCCTTATAACATTTACATAACGCGAACATGAGCGATAAAGGCACCGTGTTCTCATGTTATGTACCAACTAGTGAGGGAAAGACACGGAATACATACAGAAAAACAATTTCTTTTTACACGGTGCCTATTCAGGCGTCTCTTGTAATTTGGTGCTCGTAAATGTATGGGAGTAAAAATAATATTGCGAGTCGTAGGGCGGTACGACACGATACAACACGACACGATACGGCGCGACACGGTGCCGTAATAAAGCAATTTACGCTGAACATGTTATAAACTTGTAGGTAAATGTTACATCACTGCGGATTTATTATCGGTTACCCATTACCTGCTCATGTCATGTTGTGATAGCCCAGTGCTTAAGGCCTCGCCTCTCATACAAGATATAGTTTGTGTGTTCAAATTCCAGTAAGTAATTTACAATTATAATTCACAATTTTTATGTACTTTCTGAGTTTATCTTGGACATTACTGACATCGGTGAAGGAAAAATATCGTGAGGAAACCCAGGCGTAGCATGACGCTTTCTATTTCTACGAAGAACAGACATAGCATTTTCTATACAAAGTGACATTTCGTTTCTTCATTTTTGATATCGCACCGTAAAAATCCTTCTACAATCTGTCATTTTGTCTTTCGGTTCTAACGATCTTTGTCTAGATCTTTTTGTATGTAGACTATTTCGGAAGAAAGTTTTCTATCCCAGACTGTCAAAATCACACTGACAACTGACATTTGTCTAAACTAGTGAAGACAATTTGATTTTGGAATCGCCAGTAGAGAACTTTCTACTCGACTGCCACAAAGTGTAAACGGTTACCTACAAAATCATGATTTTACAAGGGTGCCTTTTGAACGCAAAACTGTGATAATTAATAGAATAACAAAGCTATCTTCTCCTATTTTACATCATTTAGTTAATAGGGCATAAGTACTAAGGAAATAGTTAAGGCCAATAATTACTGTAAAATTGTTTGATCCAAAATACGGTACATCGCCACTTTGAGAAAAAAATTGTAATTGACGTGACTTAATCAGTAAAAATTGAGAATCAAACAGAAAAAAATTCGTATGACAAAACAAAGAATTCTGAGTCGAATTATGTAAAAGAGTTAATTTCGTAAAAAGTGCAATTGACTCTTCCTACTTAGCTGCCGTCGTACTGTCTACACGGAACGTCATTTTTGTCTTCTCTTCCGTCGACAAAATGTTGCTCGTGCTACGCCTGCTGGATCGACTTACCTATGGTTAAAAAAACCCAACTACGATAAAAAAGTCAATCAACAACAAAGGTAAACAAGACATCACAGACAGACAAATTAAAAATCCGGTGTCACACGTGTTATTGTTATGTGGCATAAATTGAACAGATAACGTGTGACTCCGGATTTACTCCGGAGCTCACTCTTCATGTGTGAGCTCACTCTTCTCAGTATAAACACTTTTTCTTGCGACTGAGTACGGTGAGGCAAATCTAACGATTTAAATCTTTGGGGGACGGAGTTTGCTTTACGTTGTCAACAACACTCTCTTGGAAAACACACCAACTTACTTCCATACTGGTTTACTAGTAGCTACTGAAGAGTTCTACTGTCCACCTCGTGGCTCCATCATCAGACCCTCGACACCAAGTGCAATCTATTGAACTCATTAAAACAAATCATATGAGTCCAAACTCGAGCGGTTTACTAGTACCCATTGAAGAGTTCTACTGTCCACCTCCTGTCTCCATCATCAGACCCTCAACACCAAGTGCAATCTATTGGTCTCATTAAAACGAATCATATGAGCTCAAACTCGAGCAGTTTACTAGTACCCACATAAAAATTCCACTATCCACCTCCTGGCACCATCATCAGACCCTCGACACCCGGTGCAATATATTGGACTCGTCAAAACGAATCATATGAGTCCAAACTCGAGGGGTTTACTAGTAGCCACTGAAGAGGTCCACTATCCAGCTCCTGGCTCCATCATCAGATCAGCTCCAAGATTCCAAATTATGGTATTGTTATCCAAACTACACATAAATGCAAAGTTTCATTTCGATACCACGGTTAGAAGTTGATGAATTAAGTACGTTGGAAGATTCCGATACTAGATGTCAATGTGATTCTAGAACCCCGAGATCTATCTCTTGGGGATAGTTTTAGCGAAAACAAATAGCATATAAATGTGGCATACTATGATTGCCCTACCTCACCGTGCATGAATTATTTTCGACTTTGGGGGTCTAACCACAAAAACTTGACGTGTGTCTACTGTCAGAGTTATATCAAACTCCATACAGAAATGTCGTGTTTAAAAGGTGTATATGCTAAACAGTTGGTAAATACGGTTTTGTGGTAATAAGGTTAGTGTTTTTGTAGCATCCTCCTTTATCACTGTGTAGTGTATTTTGTTTTTTTTTATGTTAAAAAAAGATTTTGTTACCTATCCTACACAAATTCGAATACCACGATGTCTAATAAGTAAATAACAGTGACAGAAACTTATTATACCTAACTTCATCCACATAGCCTAAGTAGAAAGAATACGTATTATTGAAGCTAACTCAAAATCTACTCAAGCAAAGTTAATATTTATATGGAATCACCGCGCAAGTTTCCACTACCAAATGAAAAAGGAATTTTCAAAATCCGTCCACCATTTGAACAAAAAAAACAAACGTACGCTACGAACGTAGAACCTCTTCCTTTTTGGAAGTCGGCTCCTTGCTCCCAGAGTTAGCAGTATACAACTTTCAATCAACTTAAGCCTATCGCAGGCCACTGCTAGACATAGAAGCCTCTCCCAGGCTGCGCCACAATACCCTGTCCTCCTCCGCCAGCCGCATCCAGTATGTCCCAACCACCTTTTGTAGGGGATCTGTCCATCTAGCAAGGGGCGTCCCACACTTAACTCATTGATGCGCGGTCTCCACTGCAGTCCTCGTTCCACAAACATGGCCAGCCCACCGCCACTTCAGCTCGCTTACTCTGTAAGCCATGTCGGTAACTTCGGTTCTTTTCCGGACAATTTAATTTCTGATTTTATCCTTCATAAAAACTCCGAGCATAGCCCGCTCCATATAACGTTACTTGACGTTTATTATCGTCATGGAAAGAGATTTCATGTGACGTCGAGTGACGTTGCGCTACGAACGACATACTCGTTATTGAATGTTTTGACGTTGAGCAGCACAAAGCCTGTCCCGACACTCACGTCTTTTTAAACATGATGTGACATGAATTACGTATTATATCACTTCTGCAGGTAAAAGGATTTCATACTGCATATAATTATGGTAGCAAAAACTTAAAAAAAATTACTAGGTTATAATATGCTAACAAATATTAGCGAAAAGTGCCAGTTTTTTGCACTAGTGCTTTTTACTTTTCAGTTTTTTTTTATTTTAACTCCGTCATCAGCCCGACGTTGTTTTTGTTTTAAATCATACGTGAGAAGGAACTTTGATTCTGACGGGCGTCGACCACACACGGCCGCCGACATCTGTCATGAACGATTCTGACGGGCGTCGACCGCACACGGCCGCCTTCCCCTGTCATGAACGATTCTGACGGCCATCGACCGCACACGGCCGCCTACACCTGTCATGAACGATTCTGACGGGCGTCGACCGCACACGGCCGCCTACACCTGTCATGAACGATTCTGACGGGCGTCGACCGCACACGGCCGCCTACACCTGTCATGAACGATTCTGACGGGCGTCGACCGCACACGGCCGCCTACACCTGTCATGAACGATTCTGACGGGCGTCGACCGCACACGGCCGCCTACACCTGTCATGAACGATTCTGACGGGCGTCGACCGCACACGGCCGCCTACACCTGTCATGAACGATTCTGACGGGCGTCGACCGCACACGGCCGCCTACACCTGTCATGAACGATTCTGACGGGCGTCGACCACACACGGCCGCCGACATCTGTCATGAACGATTCTGACGGGCGTCGAGCGCACACGGCCGCCTTCCCCTGTCATGAACGATTCTGACGGCCGTCGACCGCACACGGCCGCCTACACCTGTCATGAACGATTCTGACGGGCGTCGACCGCACACGGCCGCCTACACCTGTCATGAACGATTCTGACGGGCGTCGACCGCACACGGCCGCCTACACCTGTCATGAACGATTCTGACGGGCGTCGACCGCACACGGCCGCCTACACCTGTCATGAACGATTCTGACGGGCGTCGACCGCACACGGCCGCCTACACCTGTCATGAACGATTCTGACGGGCGTCGACCGCACACGGCCGCCTGTCATGAACGAAGTTCCTTAGCAATAAAACTAATACTTCATTAAATGCGTTATTAATTACTTACTTACTCTAGATTTAGATTTGATCAATATAATATAATTTTTTCAATACTTATTTTTATATTTCCTCGCAGAATGCACGCACTTTTATCATACAATGTAAAACGTTGTATGATACACGTGCTTAAAATGATTGTCCTGCGCCGCATCTGTCTGTCGTCCTGTACGCGATAAACTCAAAAACTACAGTACCGATTTTCATGCTGCTTTCACCAATGTATAGAGTGGTTCTCGAGTAAGGTTTTAGTATAATTATAATAACCAACATCCACGCAGGCGAAGTTGCAGATATCAGCTATTAACTATTGTTTATTTGTTTGTTACGCTTTCACGCTAAAACGGTTGAACTGATTTGGAAGATTTTTCGCACAGGGGTACCTTGACATGGAAAAGGAAACAACAGGACAACGACTAGTTATTTATAATAATTACTTGATGAGGAGGGAGGAAACGCATGTGACTGAAGACCAAAGAAAAGATGTATGGATTGCGTAAGGAATGATGTTATGAAAGAAAAGTCTGATCAAATCAGCGCCGTTTACTATTAAATTACCAATATTTGTGTATATATACAGGATGTCTCAAACGTAGTGGTCCAACGGCAAATGCGATAAAGCGGAGGTGGCCACCTGTCATTTAAACATTTAAAAGTTGGGATATTCTCAACAGTTCAGAAAATTTCGCTAATTTAATCAATGTCAAGAACTTTTTCACTTTCCTTTCGATCTTTCGATCCTGTGAACAAAATCTTCAACGTAGTGAGTTCAAATCTGGCTGGAAGATGATAGTGTAGGTAAAAGATTATGTACCTATTTACGTTCAGTGTGTTTCTGCAATGCTTCAGATTTTATTTTTAGTGTCTTTTCTAAATTTTTATAAAAAAATTGAGAAATATTAAGTATAAACCCAGATTTTAAAAAAATTGTTGTACCTATTCTTTAGGTTAACATTTTTTAATAGGAATACACAATCTGTGATTTTAACTGTCTATCTTTTACGGTTTCATGAGATATAGCCCGCTGACAGACAAACGCACGGACGGACGGACAGCGGATGCTTAGTAATAGGGTTCCGTTTGGCACCCTTCAATCTACTTTTGGAAAGGACAACACAAGTTGTGAAGGCCTGGGTATCAACAAAGTAAAAAAAAAAAAACCAAATTGTACCGAAGGTCACCTGTAAATGTGTTAAAACACTTTTCAGAGATATTTCGTAAAATTAGAGCATAAAGTTTTTCGATTTTTGGACCTTGCTATGAAACCCATTATTTTTAAAGGTTCTCATTTATACCTTTAGGAAATTTTTCGAATCAATAATAATAAAGGTAATTAAGATAATTCATCAATAATTAAGGTACTCTTTACAAGCTTTATAATTATTAGCTTGCTCTGTTCGTATGTGTTTCCAGTTACTCCAATTGTCACCCATTTTTCAAGCCCTTCCTGGCATCTGATTGAGCTGAATCGTACCTAACGTTATTAAAGTTCTATGTTTACGAAAGTTTTACTTAGAAATTTTTAGTTCATTCAAAGCTTGTTCTTGAAATGATTTTTACTTATAAAAGTCAAAGTCAAATAATTTATTTCAAATAGGCACATAAAAGGCACTTTTGAACGTCAATGAAAAACAAAGAAATAGAATTGATTCTAGTTGCCCATTCCAAAAGGTAGCTTTCGTATGGAGAAGAATGGGCAAGAAACTCCACCGTTACTCTTTTCAAAAATGTTTTACAATATTTTGTATACATGAATTATATAATTATATGTGAAGACGATGCACCTACAATAAGATTACTGTCCCACAAAAGGCAAAAAGAATTATAAATGGAGCAATGACAAATAAATCAGTTATGTGATAGGTACATGGTGCTCACATATTTACAAACTTTATAAAAGTATAATATTCCTAACATCTTTACAAGTAATACTAATAAGTCAGTGCGTGAGTCCAAGCAATATATGTATATATTTAATTAAAGCTACGTGTACGTACACGGTAGTACATTTTTTTAAATCTGCGTTTATAATAAAAAGTTAGAAAAGACAAGTAAAAATAAAATCTGAAGCATTGAAGCATTGCAGCACACTCAACGTAAATAGAAACATAATGTTGTGCCTACACTATGACGACATCATCCAGCCAGAAGTTTTCTAAAATGTTGTGAATATCCCAACTTTTAAATTTTTAAATGATAAGTACAGGTCACCTCCTCTTTACTACATTTGCCTTTGGACCACTACGTTTGAGACACCCTGTTTATATAAATATTTATTTAAAAAGTTTATATTTTATATTTTTAAAAGTCTATCTGACACCTGGGTAGGTTAAAATATCCGTCGACGTCGAGGCAGATCCACGAGAAGATGGCTAGACGAGCTTGACGCCTACAGATAGGATTGGTCCACACAAGCTCAAGACAGAGAGGAGTGGAAAGGAGAAAGGGAGGCGTTTGCCCTGCATTGGGACAACACAGGCTAAAAATAATAATATTGTATATACGTTACTGAGTTGACTAATTGGGACGCCAGCACCGCCGGCTGACGCAGTGGTGTTCGAAAGAGTCTTCAACATAACGCTCGGCCAGGGATAAGCAAGCGGAGTTTGTCGGTGGCGGTCAAGTAGTGAACACGTTTAGAAACTGTCGCACGTTCCGTATAGTTGTGTCGTGTACCTATAGTGGGTGAATTGCTAGTGTGATTAATTTGATAGTAAATTTATAATTTGATCTGAACTGCAAAAGGTTTTTCTATTGCGCAATAATCAATACTACCCACAGTACGCCCGCAGTAGTTAAAATATCCCTGATACTAACAAACAGAGAAATTCTCTCTCCGTCATGTATATCTAGGGTGTATATTTTAATACACGTAATCTAACTTTCACTATGGGACCAACGTTAATCTGGGAAAATTAGTTTTCTCTATTTTCACAGCCTCGGGAATGTGATGCAACGTTGGTACACCTGGACGATTTGTAGATTATCTCTTTTTAGTTTTCACCCGAGCAGAGCTCGGTCGTCCAAGTACTATAATTATTATGCTACATCGCCGTAGCACCGTAGCGCCGTAGCATCGTAGCACCATAGCATCGTAGCACCGTAGGCCTACACCGTATTTGCTATCGGCTACGAAAACGTGTTCACATGCCCCTGTCGTGTTCATATCGCCCTGTTGTAGGCCACTGACAGATGGCGACGATGCCAAGAGGAGCAAGATCTCGTGCAGAAGGCTTAGACATGAACAAGTTCATTAAAATCAAGCAAAATGTTTTATGCCCTAAGCCAAGGCCAATAATAGGGTGGAAAAAAAAAATTGAATACGCATTTATTCGTTCTATTCATACATTGAAATTTTTCAATAATATCATAAGACCAGCATATAAATTAAACAGCAAATAACTATACAACGGAATATTTGCACCACATAAGTATCATCGCTAACCGCTCGGATGAGCATGCCGTGTGAACTGTCGACTGTTAACAACTTTAAGAAATTGGCATCAGAAGGATACTCGGTGCGATGTTGTTAAAAGTTAAAACGGATTCTAGCGCACGTCGCGCGAGTTGACCCCGTTCAGAATAATCCTTACTAATATAATAATAATGCGAAAGTGAGTTTGTTTGTTACACTTTCACGCTTAAACAGCTGTACAGATCTGGATGAAATTTGGCACATGGGTTAGGACAAAGGACTTGGTTTAGGACATAGGATAATTTTTTATCCAGATATTCCCACGGGACTTACGCGGGTGCAACCGCGGGGCGCAACTAGTAAAATAATATGTCCACGAAGAGACAACTGTAAATTATGTTCCTGTTACGATAGGCTATTGGATAAAATCTTTTTAGAACTACTTTGTAATTACAAATAGAAATACAGCCTAGGTATTGTCTGTTGGAAGCGATCGTAGCATACTGGCTACGAAGGTCTACGAAGCGTACCTCCGCCTACGCTACGGCTACGCCTGACTTCCTTGGTTCAGAAACTAAGTAGAGTCACTATTAATTACTGTGGCCAGCAAAGATAACCTTTGTTGAAAGTTTCAGTTGTACTGGATGTTTTGACACCGATCCAGAAGCAATAACATTGAACTTACTTGGGAATTGGACGCAACATCTGCGTGTCACTGATTAGAAACGCACTTAATAGCGACCATATTCACTTTTTCATCCTGCGAGTCACCACAAAACTATTATACCAGTTGTAGATTGTTAGATACTATAGAAGCTTAAACAGACTAAGGTCACCCATATAACAGTTTACGGACGACAATCTAAATGTAACTGATAGCCGACGTTGAACAGAGCGATATTCTACTGCATTTGATGGATCACACGCCCCGTTTATACAACACTTTACCGATGCAGTCACTATTTAGTCAGGTAGGGGTACTCCGGTGAGCCACAGTCCGATTGTGGAGCCACATCAAACGATGCCTCATCTCTTGTCGTGCTCTCTATGCAATAACAGCTGCACTATGGATGACCGTGGCGAAGCCAACACTAGCGCTATCGGTATCTTATAAATGGGGGCATCGATACGAAGAAGAAAAAACACTTTATCGTTAAATATCGAACAGGACAGTGACGTGTGGGCGGCCACATATACATATACAGGTGCATAACACTACATTACAGTTCATCTAGTTAGTTAGATTAAAGGTACAACAAAAAAGTTAAACATACAGGAAGCGCTGAATATTGAAAACGTTTAATAATAACGAGACACAATCGCAAATAAATCGTGTGCGCGCAGAGTTTGGTATGTTAAGTAAGGAAGTTAGCGACTCCGCGATAACTTGTAACAAGCAAGAAACGCGAGGGAACATTAATTATAATGTTTACATGCGTATTATGTACATGTGTTTGTTGTTAAAGTACATGTCATGTTTCTGATAATTCAGGGTAAAAAGCTGATGATTATTATGACAATGTGTTGGAAGGAACGTGGAAGTCTGGCGTCGGCCAAAACAGGTTTTTGTTCTGACTTATTGCGAAGGATTTCTTTTTGTATTTTAAATGTCCGTCTCATTTATCTATTTATCAGTGTTTTTTTGCAATTTTTTTGGGCAATTTTTTACGCAATCACACTAATTATGTAATTATGTATATAAGTACCATGTAGTTCGTTATTATTATTATTATTATATAACACTTATTTTGTTTTTTATTTTATTTAAGTAGGTATGCATACACTTATTATATTATAAAACTGATTTGCATCCGTCACCTCACACTTTCGGGTCCGGTTGAAAACCAGCGTCGGGTACTTATAGTTGTCTGGCATTTTTGCTGAACTGGACCTTTTTGGTGCAGCCGTGAGGCACACTCCCCTACATCGCACTTTTACACTTTTTTTATTTGTTTCTATATTTTGTTTTGTTATCTGCTGTATATTATGTATATTGTGTGCCTTTCAGTCTGTGCTGAATAAATGTATTTTCTTTCTTCTTTCTTTCTATGGGACATCTTGCTGATAATAGCACCAAATGCAAGTTTATGTTGTAAATGTTGTGTGTATATTTATTATTAGTTTTTTTTTTGTTATGTATTAAATACATTATAATTAATAAGGTTAATCCTAACTATCCATACTAATATTATAAATTCGAAATTAACGCTATCTTTTTACGCCTAAACCATATAACGGATTTCAACAAAGTTTGGCAAGGAGATAGATGGCATTCTTGGGAAGGACATAGGCTATACTTTTGATCGACAACCCGCACGGGCGAAGCCGCGAGCGGTAACTTGTAATATTATAAATGCGAAAGTGAATTTGTTTGTTACGCTATCACGCTAAAATTGCTGTATGGAATTGGATGAAATTTGGCTCATGGGCAGGCCATGACCTAGGTTGGAACATAGGATACTTTTTATCCCGATATTCCTACGAGATCGAGAATAATGTAGGTCAAACCACGGGACGCAGCTAGTTGATAATATAACATCACGCACATCATTAGTGACGACTACTGAGTCATATCCTGTTACTGTATTGCAAAGCCGAGCGACATACACGCTCGACATACACGCTCGACACACGCGCTCGACATACGCGCTTGACATACGCGCTCGACATACGCGCTCGACATACGCGCTCGACATACACGCTCGACATACGCGCTCAAAATACCCGCTCGACTTTCACAAAAAATCAGTTTGATAGTTAGATAGTTATTTACCTAATTTCTTTTTGTGTGTATCCATCCATCCTATAGTAAAATGTGAGTTTCACGGTCTTTGCCAACTAAACTAAACAAAACAAGATCACAGATTCATATAAAGTAAAACAAGTAACGGCAGTTCGCGTTTTGTTGTAGCGCAGCCTGAGCTAGGGAGGAGACTCCGACTAGCTCTAAAATTATGTTTGTTGATACGAAGATGCACCGAGCTCGACGCCGTGCACAGCATCCGCAACTTGTTACCTTCGTAAGTACTTACCGGGCGAGTTGTCAGCAGAAGTTATTTAAATTCAACACAAAAAATTCAACCTCTCTAAGAGTAAGGGAGGAATAAACATTTCTTTGGATGAAATGTAAGTACTGGGTATGATAATTACAACGCATCAATTATTTTGCTTGGGGACTTTGACCGCAACTGACGTTTTTGCACCGTTAACAAATACTTGTTGCTCCGAAAGGTTGAGCAGATGTGTACCTGTAACACATCCACATTTCGCCAGTTATGTGTGCCAGTTGTTTCTTTTAGTATTGTGTTAGGAGCCAATTTCTTAGATTGGCACTCGGGACATGAGAGTGGGGAAAATTGTAATATTTTATTAAGTTTGTTACTAAGATGACCGACAGACAACTCCTTTGACGTGTTGCTGGCAGTTCGACAACATGTGGGATCAGGAACATTGATTATTATTTTACGTTTTTTGCGTAGTTTATTCGGATGTTTGTGTTTTTCTACTCAAAAACAAAAAGGGGAGCAGAGCCATGGAATTTATAATACGGGATATGTTGTGATCAGTTGAGGGTGGTTGTTTAAGATTGTGAAGTATTGTCCTGGGCCTTGAACAGACTATCCGCAATGTCTTCTGCTTATTGGAACCCGTAATGGGCGCATTAGCCGACCACATCGCTTTATTTGTTCTTGCACTTTTTAAGAGATCATAGTTTCTTTTTAGCCTTCTCAACAAAGCGTGGTAAACATTTCTTTGACGTTTGTATGATTCGATTACCTATACGGAGCTTTCTTCAGATAATAGTGTAATTTGTCCCAGTGACGGATACTAAATCAGGTTTAGCAATTAAATTGCTCCTTAAATGCTCAATCTTATGGGATAGGCTATATAAGAAGTATCGAAGCATGATCACGTTCAATACAGGTTTACCAATTGTTTATGAAAATAGGTTTCTAATGTTAGCTTAGCTTAGATAGGTCAAACTGGCTAGGACAAAAGAGTCCAAAGAAACAAAAAGGGTTAAAGTAAAAATTATAAGTGGTCCTACGGTACGCACCTCACGTTCTCATAGCGCTGGATGTAGATCTTGTGGAATTGCTCCTGACGCGGCTGGTTGGCAATGTCGGCCTTCATCTCCATGGCGACGTGCCGCGGCAGCACCGAGAGCAGCAGGCGCTCCTGAGGACGGACGATATAATATTGAAATATTGTAAAACGTTTTAAAAGAGTGATACGGAGTTTCTTGCCAATTCTTCTCCTTAAGAACCTTTTGGAAGGGGCGACTAGAATTTTCTTGTAAATGTTGACAGTACACGACTTTTTGATGGATACTTGAAATAAATGACTTTTCATCCCATCTATTCGAAAAGGACGACTTGGTTCGCCTTTAAGTGCATCCAAAGATGGTATTTTCGGTGTTCCCTTGTTTTGCAGACAGAAATTTCATAGAATTTCGTTTCGCAGAAAATGTTTCATATAATATTTGGTCCTTGTATTTTTATTTCGAATATTATTTATTATTATATTAGTTTTAACGACTATTTACTTGAATGAAACATATTTCACATAAACACAATTCAATGAATTTTATAATCATTTTTTTTTTATTTAACAAATTTTTCAAACAGTTGTATTGTTTTTTAACGAATATTGTTTGTCCGAAAATTATTATTCGTAACACGTTTGGTATAAACCTCAGTAACCATAATATTCAAAACTTCGAAATTTTGTTTTACATAATTATCTTTACTTCTAAAACTATTCTGTCATAACATTGAGTACTATAATAAATTAATCATATCATTCATTATAAAGTCATATTATTATGTCCTAAGTATTGTATTATATAATGTGTAATAACAAACAACACATACTTGAAGCCTTCATCCATGAAAAAACAATGTATAATGCGATATGCCTATGTGAGACTTGGCTATCACCAGAAAAATTGAGTAATTTACAGTTTAGCGGCTACAAAATTGCAGCATCTTACTGTCGCCGTACTCGAGGAGGCGGCGGCGTCTGTATCTTGTTACAAAACCGCTTCGAGTACAAAGAAATTAGTGATATTAGTAATATGTCTGTTGAGTATTGTATAGAATTGTGTGCAATAGAATTACCTAATGAGAATGTACTTATAGTAATTCATTCTTCCAAAACAAGACAAGTAAAAGTTGGCTTTATGTTGTTCAAGTTAAGGTCTCTTTCTTTTAAACTCAAACATATTGTTCTCGAAGATTCCAACTAGGCACATGTCACACTTAGCTACTCAATTAGAGATTACCGTTATCGATAATGAGTTATCGATATTTTAAGGGGAATGCGCTAAAGTAGCCCGCGAAATTCAACACAACTCCTTATGTTAGCATAATCCAAAAATTTCATGATTTCATGAAATAGTCATTCAATAGGATTTTATGAACTTAGAGGTAATTATAATATTGGTATTTTTTTTTATTATAAGTCTAAAAATTTTACTTATGTAATTAATTAAACCATTGTTTCATTTTAGTTTGTATTAATTAAATCTCACTTAAGCTTTGATAGTTTTTGAACATCAAAAGGGGGCCATACGTCTAAATAAAAAAATAAATCGTATTAGTACATCGTCGTTGCGACGTCTTCTTATATGTAAAAATCAATTTTATGAGAAATCGATAAAAACCGTCTAATAGAATAATTTTCAATCGGATCAGTAGTTTAACATAACAATTCTTAATTATACTTTATAACGTGCCCTAAATGCGGCCCTGTAACAAGTACGTCCCTGGTACCCCTCCTACCCCGTCGTCCGATACCCCGCCACCCTCGGCAGTCGAGGAAAATCCCTTGCGCGCGCCACCCGTGCCGTTTGGGGTGCGCCCGCGTCGTTTGTGGTGCGCCCGCGTCACCACGTTATAACTATAATTTATATTTACTTAAAGTTAGAATTTCGGTTTTTAAGTATTCGAATCAAAGCACTCAGTTATACTGGCTCCCAACGTATTGGCCGATGTTCTAGATCATTCGAGAGTGCACGGGACTTTTAGTGAACACAATGCCGCCGCGTAAAGTTCGTAATAACGACTCCAGTTCGGAAGATGAGCCTGTGTCTGTGACGGGGACACCTGCAGCTCCGGTGCTTATGTCTGAAACTCAGTTAGCGTCGCTCCTGGCCGCCTTCTCTTCGGCGCAGGCCGAGGCGAACCGGAAGCTCGTCGAGTCTCTTCTGACATCGCACTCAGGGACGCCGCCCAGGGTGGACTCCGGCGCCACACCGTCACCGTCATCGTATTCTGGGAATGTCGTCAAATGCACCTCGCGCTTCGATGGTTCGTCGGAGTATCCGGAGACGGTCGAGGCATTCATAGACGCCGTCGAGATGTTTATGGATTGCGCTTCGGTCAGCAATGAGATGGCACTTCGTGGACTCCCCATGTTACTTCATGGGCAAGCAGCAGTTTGGTGGCGTGGCATCCGTCATGAAGTTACGTCATGGTCAGAGGCTGTCAAGCGCCTGCGTTCGATGTATGGCATACCACGGCCACCGTACAAACTGTACAGAGATATTTTTGCTGTTGAACAAGGGTTGGAACGCGCCGACGTTTTCATCGTAAGAGTACGATCTCTGTTGGCGAAACTACCTTATCAATTACCAGAGGAAGCGAGACTGGATATGATTTATGGGCTACTTCACAAGAGAATCAGGAAGCGGTTACCAAGAGACGCTGTGAGTGATATTGAATCGCTGATAGAGAAATCTCGCAGCATAGAAGAATCGTTGTCGGAGAACTCCGCGTCGCCGTCGTCGTCGTGTTTACCTACGAGGCCTGCCGGCGCGCTCAGCGAGAGTGCGCAGCAACACGTCGCTCCGGGATCGAGTTCGACGCCGTCGCCGCCGGTTCGCGCCGCTCGCGCCCCTGCTGCGCAGTCCGCACGTGAACGAGCGCAATCGCCGCGTAGTGATCAGTGTGTGAACCAAAGTGATAACAGTGATAAGAAGTTGTTCTGCGTGTATTGTAAGACGAAAGGACACGTACGGGACTCCTGTGATAAGCTAAGTAAACGCACTCTTTCTACTAACTCCGGCACATCTTGCTATAATTGTGGTGAAAACGGTTACATTAGAGTTAATTGTCCTAAAGGTAAACAAAATAGTGTCGGAGATAGTAACTCAAATGTTAAGATAGAAAATGTGTTTTCTTCTGTGTATATAGATAGTAAGAAGTTATGTTCGGATTTTGTTAACGATAATAATAAGCATGGTCGGCCTATCGTGCGTGTGTGTGTGGAGGGATATCAGGGTACCGCGTTGTTGGATACCGCCGCGCGTCGTAGTATTGCGAGTTATTCACTTTATTCCTTACTAAAACGTATTGGTTCAAACTTTCGCGCCGAAACGATTTCGTTGAAGCTTGCGGATGGTATTGTTAGGAATAGTGATGTGCTACTGACGATAGTTAATGTTCAACTTGCTTCATTGTTGATACCTATTGAATTCATTATTTTACCTGAGGCTGTCAACAATGATACTCTGTTAGGTATTGACTTTATTGCTAAAGCAAAAATGGTTATCGATTTTTCCAACTGGACTTGGCGTACAATGGATCAGCCTCGGACACTTCACACTTTATCATGGGAATCCGAACGCGAACCCATCCAGTGTGCTTCCGTGAACGTACTGAGGACGGAGGAGGGCGCTATGTTATCAGAGTCGGAGAGGTCGACGTTGGGGAATCTTCTATGTGAGTACTCCGATATTTTTGATATAGTCGGAGAGCCTACACCATTTGCGGAACACCATATAGATACTGGCGACCATCCGCCTATTGCCTTGCCCCCGTATCGTGTTACGCCTGCGAAGAAGGAAATCATGCGCGCCGAGTTAGACAAGATATTAACGGAGGACGTGATCGAGGAGTGTGAATCCGCCTGGGCAGCACCGTGCGTCTTGGTACCGAAACGTAATGGTACGTATAGGTTTTGTGTCGACTACCGAAAGTTGAACGCGGTCACTAAGACGGATGCGTACCCCATGCCGCGTGGGTGGATTTTCATTTTATGATTTAATATGACAGTTTTTGTGTGATATTACTTTTTACCTAAATAACTAAAAAATATCAATCATATTACGATGTTATTAGAAAAACTAATCGTTTTGTATATTTAAACTATAATTTAAATACCGCATTTAAAAGAAAAAGCATGAAATATAAATATCGCATTGAAGTGAATGATGTCGTGTAGATGTAAATGATATCGTCTGTTGAAGGCAATGATAAGGTGTAGACGTTAATGATGCAAAGAAAATACTATAATTACAATCAGCTCTTTATTGAAGAAAAATGAACATACGGGTACTAATTACTTAACTTAAGATATAAATCACGAAAATCTTTGATTTGTTTAAACAAAAAACAACCAGCCTCTTAAACTAATCAGCTTTGGTTTACATCACAAAATCTTTGATTTTTTAACCATAAACAACTAGCCTCTATGAAATAATTAGCTTTGGTCTTATTATTCATTGCTAAATATGTAACAAAATAAAATTCACAAAAATCTTTGATATTTTTAACAAAAAACAACTAGCCTCTAAAAAATAATCAGCTTAATGATCTACAAGTTGATTATTTACGATTGATTGATTATTATTTACGATTTATTTACGAAGATTTTTTGTGATTTTTATTATAAGTTACGTGTAATAACTTATAATAAAAATCACAAAAAATCTTAATTTGTTTAAACAAAAAATAGCCTGAGTTTCAAAATAAATTAATCAGCCTTCAATCGAAATTCAGTAACATCAGCTTCGGTCTTACTTCTCATAGTTAAACATGTAAGTAACAAAATAAAATTCACAAAATCTTAGATTTTTTTAACAAAAAACAACTAGCCTCTAAAACATAATCAGCTAAAATTCTTAATTTGTTTAAACAAAAAGTAACTTAAATAAAATAATCAGCCTCCAATCGAAATTTAGTACCGTCACGAAATACTTTTGTTTTATTATTTATTTATAGAAATTCACTGTTGATTTAGACGTAGATGGTTGGTTAAAACAATGCAAGTTTATATCATTTTGATCCTTAAAAGTTAAATCTTGTAATATGACAATTCTTTTATTTTTGTTCACACTTCTTTTACGTGCAGTGGCGGATAACATCATTACATTTTCCGATTCTTTATTATTTATAGTATTAAAATTTTGTATGTCATAGAATCCAAGATGTTTGCCGTGTATGCAATGCTCATCACAACCACACAAAAAACAGCTTACTATTCTTAAAGTAAGCTTAGTAGAGAACGAATCCCAAAGGACTTGGTGAACGGAAAAGGTTCCTTTGAAAGCCTTAAGCTTTTTTGGAAGTAGAGTTTCTCTTTCTTTTATAGAATCTTCTTTTACTATAATGATAATTATATTTTCAACGTTGTCTTTTAATACTTCACAAAATGAATCAAAATCACCAATATCTCGTCCATAATGAACCATTTTATCGGCAGTTCTCTTCAAAACGGCCCCAACACCATCAGGTGCACCCTTTCCATGCCCCGCCTCTGTATAATTCCAAGTAATTCTAGAAATGTATTCAAAATCGTTCCGAATCTGTGATATAACATAAAACATGAATTTGTTTCGGTACTGTTAAATGGGTGAGTCCGACAAGAAATGTATTGTTGTAATAAGTGGATTGATTTCTAAAGCTTGTTTTATTAAAGGAATTAAATGCGCCCAAATAGCAGCCACATCATGACGAACACAACTACTAATAGTGCATACAGATATTGGTCGTAATGCTCCTAAAGAAAAGTTATGAGTGTAAATGACTGAGGTATGCAAAGAAACTTGTTGTCTGCTTCCTCCAAAATGAAACGACTGGACTTCCTCAGCATACTTTAAGGCGTAATTTTCTGAAAAATCTACGTGAACAACGGCTTCTGATACTGTTAAATTTTCCTTTAAGTTCTTCATTGTAGTATATTGGGCTTCAATATTATGAATATGTACGAAAAAGGGATTTATCAACGTTTCTAATTCTTGTATTGCTGTTAGTGGTTTTGTAGTTATTCGTTCCTTAACCGTTACTACTTGATTCTTTTTAAGCCCCTTTTTCGTCACTACCTCTTTAGTTGCCTTTTTCCACTTAAAATAAATCAGATTGAAATCATTCGAAAACTCTTTGTAGTTAATATTCTTATCTTGACAAGAAATGCACTCTCTTAGTAAACATTTTGCGTTTCTGGGTTCACAACATAAATGTGATACTAATTCATGCGAGTTTTTTTCGCTTATAATAGATGCATTATACAAAGCTTTAATTAATAATTCTATATTGGTATGTTGAGAACACAAACATGTCTCTCTATCGGAAGGTTTAGGATGAAGTACCCAAAACGGCCGATGTTTCGTAAAAAATGAATAACTTACTTTAACATTTCCTTCTGACAGTAATTTTTTGTGTAAAACTTTCAGTGGGGCTGTAAGGTAGCGTTTCTGCATCCTCCTCTTGTTTTTAGTAATAAATTCTTTCTTGCCAGCAGAAATAGTACTTACATCGTCATTGTTGTAAAAAAATTCGATTGATTCTAGCACTTGTTGGCGAAGCAAGCCAATATTTGTGTTCTTTCTAGACCTCATAAGGGAAGTAGCACTAAGACGATTCTTATTTATACACGTTTTCTGTTTAGTTGTCTCTAGGTTATTACCATCATTCTGGTTTTTTGATACGTCACTCTTGTCATTGAGAGTTGATTGTAACCTGAAGATTGTCATTCTTTGATTTTTGTTAATTTTCCGCAGGTTCTTTATAATGTTTATCAATTGAATTCTTTTCTTCAATTCCCTATAACGTATCTTCCTTTCAGCTTTTTGTATATCTTCTTTCGTAAATAAACCGATAGGGTCTTCTTTAGAATCGGTAATTTCTTCAGAAATTTCGTCAGCTTGAACATTAATAACTACATTTGGAAACTCTGATGAGGTCTGTTCTTTTTGGCGCTGTCTATATTTCTTCGAATTTTCCTTCCACTGCTTACGCAATTTTCTTTGTTGACGTGGACTTTTTTCTGTGATAGATGTCTGTTTCTTTTCTTCTTTACGTTTTTTATATTTAGCACGTTGTTTTTCTTTCTCTAAGGCATATAGTTCGGGATCATTTTTTATTTCTAAATACTTGCGTCTCTTGTATAGCCTTTGCTGGGCTAAACGATCTGCTTTCGTTTTACCCATAGCTGTATCTGCGTAATGAAATAGAGTAAAACCATTTAGTTTAAAACTATACATTTACATCTGATAACTGTTATTCTATTGTACAGTAATAAAGTTTATAAAAATCTAATTATATTACTCTTGAAATGTCTAATTTATTGCACGTAAATCATTCACCTCTATAAGGCATCATTGAACGTAACAAAAATATCATTTTCCTCAATAGAAATCATTCATCTCTTCTAGAAATACACGATAAATGATGTTACGATAAATGACGAAACAAGATGAAACACGTTCCTGTCCAACCAAACGAAAACCCACAATGTAACACTGTCCATCTTATTTAATACAAATTCAATATTATCCAAGCTTATTTATCATTAATATAAAGTAAAATATACTTACCAACAATATTTCCAATCGTTTAATGACGAAATTTGTTGACAAACTCAAATCAATTCACTTCAAAACGTAATTTTACTATCTAAACGCGCAGACTTGTACGAATCTGAACGACGACTGAAGTGGCGGGTGGGGGACGCTATCCGAAATGCGTTTAGTTACTTTTATCAAATATTTTCGTTGAACAAATTTCTTGAAACAAAAATCGTGGAAATTAATGACGATATCCTTGTGACGAACTTTTAAATGGTTATATAACAATGTTAGGGGAAAATCTCGATTTAAGAAAAGTAATAAATATTCAGTTTAGACTTAACATATTACATACGGTATTAAATCAAATAAAATTTAGGCAAATAATATGAGATTTTGTAAAATTAATGAACATGGTAATGAAAATAACGGAGAAGTAAATGATTTCCGCGATACTATTTTTAAGTTTTTAATGTTGTAGTATAATTACTTTGTTATTTTATTACCTACTAATTATAAACAAATGTATAAAGAATATTCTTAGTTATATTTTACATTGTGCGTAGTAGATTTTTTTGCAAAAAATTAGAATCACACTAATAATATGCTATTTTGAAAATCCACCCGCGTATTGACGAGCTCTTACAATCGACCGCGATAAAACTGCGTTCGTCACGCCCTTTGGTGCCTACCGCTTCAAACGTATGCCGTTCGGCCTTAAAAATTCGCCTGCGACGTTTCAGAGGCTCATTGACCGTTTCAGATCAGGGTCTACACTTGGTGGTAAGACTATTTTAGGTTACCTGGATGACCTTCTGGTTATTTCGGAGGACCTGGAGTCCCATATAGCAGATTTGCGTGCAGTATTCGAGCGTCTCCGTATGTTCAAGCTTCGAGCAAACAGAGAGAAGTGTGTGTTTGCCCGAGACCGGCTCAAATACCTAGGCCACGTGATATCTCAGGATGGTATATCTCCAGATGAAGAGAAGGTAAGTGCTGTTATAGAGATGAAGGAACCGACAACTCTTCAGCAACTTCACACCTTTCTCCAAACTTGCTCGTGGTTCCGCAAGTTTATCCCTGAGTTCGCCAAAGTGGCTGAACCACTTACCCGTCTAACCAAGAAGTCACAAACCTGGAAATGGGGTAAGGATCAAGCTAGCGCTTTTATACAGCTTAAGTCTCTTTTAGCTTCACCCTCCATTCTGACCCAGCCAGACTACTTAAGGCCTTTCATCCTTAGAACGGACGCCAGCGATTTCGCTTTAGGTGCAGCTTTACTCCAGGGGGAGTCACCACAAGACAAACACCCCATCGAGTACGCTAGTCGTCTCCTCACGCCAGCGGAACGGAACTACTCCACCACAGAGAGGGAGGCGTTGGCCGTCGTCTGGGCAGTGGAGAGATTCCGCGGCTACATCGATGGTCATTCGGTATGTGTCAGGAGTGACTATCAACCCCTGAAGTGGCTGTTCACGCTTAAATCGCCTACGGGTAGGCTGGTTTGTTGGGCATTGAAGTTGCAGTCTTTTGATTTACATATCGAATACACTCCTGGGAAGGCTAATGTGGTAGCCGACACACTCAGCCGCCCAGTTATAAATAGCACATCGGAATGTGGTGTCTGTCCAGTTACCGTGGACATTCCACGATGGGACACCACATCTACCCGTGAAGCTCAATTGTCTTGGAAAGTTCTGATGAATTGTCAGTGCATCGTTGGTCAGATAGAGGGTACCTTACCAATCAGGGAGTATTGTACAGGTATGTAGAGGATTCTGATGCTGAAGAGCCTCAGCTGGTCGTGCCGGAGAGCCTGCGAAGCAAAGTCATGTACGAGTGTCACGATTCGCCGACCGCCGCTCATGCGGGTATCCAGAAAACTCTTCATCGCATATCTCAGCAGTTCTACTTCCCAGGCATGAGGAAGTATATCAATGACTACCTGAAGACTTGTACGGAGTGTCAACGGTACAAGTCCTCAAATCTGAAACCGCCTGGCTTACTTCAGACTCCTGTACCCGCTCAGAGATTTGAGATCATTGCTGTTGACCTCTTCGGACCGTTACCCAAAGGGCCTCAAGGCGAAAGGTGGGTTTTAATAGTAGAAGACACCGCTAGTAAGTGGGTTGAACTTTTTGCCCTGACCGAAGCCACAGCCGAGATCTGTGCGCGAACCTTAGTGGGTGAGATTTTTATGAGGTATGGACTCCCCAGGCGTATGATTTCAGACAGCGGAGTTCAATTCGTAGCTGATGTAATCCAGAAGGCGCTGTATGTCTTAGGTGTGAAACAGAACCTGATACCCCTGTATCATCCCGAGGCCAACCCGGTAGAGAGAAGGAATCGTGACTTAAAGGCTCACCTCGCTATTCTTGTAGAGGGCAATCACAGGCAATGGCCTGAGGTTTTACCGTTCGTCCGATTTGCTCTAAACAGCTCATTTACCATTTCCACCGGTTCCACCCCAGCTTACTTGACATTTGGTCGCGAGCTTCGTTCTCCCCTCTCTGTTCAGGCTGATTTACGAGCAGTCATCGAATCTGAGAATTTGGTTCCTCAGATCACCCCGTACCTTTTGAAGCTTGTTGATTCCCTCTCTCAAGCAAAAGAGAATATCGAGCATCAGCAGGATCTCCGTAAGCAACAAGCTGATTCTGCCCGTCGTGCTTCGGATCCTTTCGAAGAAGGTGAGCTCGTGCTGATGAAGACGCATGTCTTAAGTAATGCTTCCAAAGGCGTCACTTCCAAAGACAAGTAAAAGAAGACAGAAACATCTTAGTGTTCAGCGCCAAAGAAAGCGTACGCAAATATTGTTCGAATAAAGACTGGCTGGTACGACGGCCCATAGTAGCGCCGTGTATTGGGAAGTATTAGGACCGAGGTAAAATAAAATCAATCTGCCTAGCCTTATCCCAACTATGTTGGGGTCGGCTCCCAGTCTAACTGGATTCCGCATTTAGAGATTGAGGAACAGGGTGGAAAGTTCACTCATCCTCTATTGAAAAGGGAGGATACTCCGACCAAACGGGTGTCTTGTCTGGCGGGCAACTGCCCAACGATTGATGTTGGAATCTTGTATAATGTTGATCGCGCGGTAAACTCCCATTGTGCGATGCAGGATTTTGTGTTATTTACTACACAAAAAGATACTTAATTGATCGGAATAATTACGACCTCCGAAATTAAAGTAATTTTTCACTTTTTTTTTTTGGAAGTCGGTTGTTTTTTTTTCTGAGTTATTTTGGACATTACTGCAACGGTGAGGGAAAACATGATGGGGAAACCTGAACTTGTAGTTAATAACTATAAGCCTGTAATAGCCAACCCGTCTTGAGCAAGCGTGGTTAAAATATGAGGCGCCTTTTATTTTCTCATAGTGGGTGATGAAAAGTAGAGTATATATCTCGGGTGCAATATATATTTTTGGCTCGGGTGACGTACTTTGAATCCCTCGCTACGTTCAGGATTCTACTAAAGAATCCCTCGCTACGCTCGGGATTCTAATCTAAAATCCCTCACTTCGTTCAGGATTCAAAAAAGCGCCCTCGCCGTAAAAATATTATTTTGCTCCCTTATGATACAATCTACTATTGTTACGACTCGTGTGCCACTGAGCAGGGAATAGGAACCTAAATATAAATGAGGAATGTATTAAATGGCTTGAAGTAATCCTTTACAATGCATGAATTTTATTATTTTAATTAAAAACCGCAAATTGAAAACGTAATCCGTTACAGTTGGATCGCGCCTAACATTAGCGCCCGCTGTTTTTCACATTTCGTCGAGTGGACTTAATCCCTCGAATGCGTCTTTTCTTACAACTTAAGCCCGTAAACAAAGTGCGGCGCAAGTATCAAGTGGCTCGAGATTAGGACGGATGGCGCTCAGACGAGTTTCTCTCTAAGCGCCATCCTTCCTTCACGTCGCGTCGCTCCAGTTTCAAGAAAAACATTCGCAGTATTACTCCAGCGGAGCAGACATCTCGTTTTCTTCGCCAAATATTAAAATGTTTCAACATTTTTTCTTTTTGATTAAATTGGCTGTTGTAAGATTATAATTAGCTTTAGGTAGGTACCTACGTTCCTGTTTCTTTGTTGTATCGCGGCTAACATGTACTACAGGAATTCATATTAAATTTCTTTTTTTCTCTTTCATCTGTTAAAGATATTATCCTGTATTTTGTAGGAAATTGGTAATATATTGTACAAACAGTGGACAGCAGGCATATTGAAGATTCAAAGAGGAACGACCAAGAACGAAGCGGCTCATCAGAAACAGGCGTATTATCGAAATAGACAAAATACAGTATTAAATAATGTTAGTATTATGTACTACTGATATACCTCATGAAACTAATGATGTTTAAGAAAGTCGACGAGCGCTCAATCGCATGTAGTACCCTATACCTAAGTGCAATAAACAATTTTTCTTTCTTCTTTCTTTTTTCTTTCATTCGGCATAGGAAATAATGAATTGGTCGCGACTCGACTGTTTGTGAATTTGCTGAGAGCTTATTTCCACCGACGACGAGCCCTCGAGCGAGCAAATAGTTCCGATCTTCAACCACTGCTTCAACTAGCGGTTATCCTAATTCTAACTACTACTACTACTACTCGTATAATAAATCCCAATCCGTTCAGTGGTTTGAGCTGTGCGTTGATAGATCAGTCAGTCAGTCACTCTTGCTTTTTATACTTATATGTAGAATAGTACAGACAACAGACTTTATAAACTTATTTAATTTAATCGCAAATCGCACTATTTGCAATAAGGTGATAGGAATAGAATGAATTATAAGTGGTGCGACACCTTGGACCCATCGGACACCTTGGACACCTTGGACACCTTGGACACCTTGGACACCTTGGACACCTTGGACACACCGGACACCTCGGACACGGAGTGATTAATGTTTGCTCGCATTACAATGGAATTGAGAGTGACCGTCGTTGAGAGAACCAATGGATCCAAGGATGCTGTTTGAGTAGATAGAGTCAACAGCTTGAGACGCAGGGCAGGCGGGCGGTAGGCGCAGAGCTCAGCACACAGCGCGTAGGACGCAGGGCAGGCGGGCGGCAGGTGGTAGACGCAGAGCTCAGCACACAGCGCGTACGACGCAGGGCAGGCGGGCGGCAGGCGGTAGACGCAGAGCTCAGCACACAGCGCGTACGACGCAGGGCAGGCGGGCGGCAGGCGGTAGACGCAGAGCTCAGCACACAGCGCGTACGACGCAGGGCAGGCGGGCGGCAGGTGGTAGACGCAGAGCTCAGCACACAGCGCGTAGATCGTAGGGCAGGCGGGCGACAGGCGGCAGGCGCAGAGCTCAGCACACAGCGCGTAGGTCGCAGGGCAGGCGGGCGGCAGGTGGCAGGCGCAGAGCTCAGCACAAAGTGCATAGGACGCAGGGCAGGCGGGCGGCAGGCGGCAGGCGCAGAGTTCAGCACAAAGTGCGTAGGACGCAGGGCAGGCGGGCGGCAGGCGGCAGACGCAGAGTTCAGCACATAGCGCGTAGATCGTAGGGCAGGCGGGCGGCAGGCGGCAGGCGCAGGGCTCAGTACACAGCGCGGGGGTAAGCTCCGTAATGCTATCAGGAGAATCGCATTAATGTTCCGTATAAATTATCCGGCGTCCGCTATCTAGCATGAATATTGAATACGAGCGCGTTACGCTGCTGCCGGCGCCGGCTACAAACTTCATTATCAACGAATTATTAACTCAGTTACATCCAGACGCAACTTATAATCATGTAGGACCCCAAAACTATCAAATCAACAGTGTGCGAATTAGATGGATACAAAAATATATTACGCATTTATTCAGTAGGTAGGTAGGTATTCGAATAACTAATTTTGCAATGTGACGAATACGTTGGTTTGTAATTAGGAACAACACAGCAAACACAACATTAATAGCACAAACGCGCAGATGTTGTACAACGAATGGAATCAATTAAGTTCATTTCCGAAATGTTCTGATTTTAACAAACTATAATAGTTTCGTTAGTGGGTAAATAATTATCCCTTTCAGTAAAAAATACTCAACACTTTCCAGGAACGTGTTATTGAGGGCGGGCTATGCGAACGCGGTAGTCAAATTTAAGTCAAATCAAATAATTAATTTGCAAAATTGCACTTTAGTACGTATAATTGCCTAAATTTAGCTTGATTACAGCAATACCTAGACTGTTGGGTATTTCGAATGGTTTCAGTTCCCGACAAGCTTAACTTTGAGGTCTCGTGGAGTTATCACTAACGCCCCATATATACACGGTGCAAGTTTATGGCCGGTAGCATACCATACAATGAAAGCAACAACCACCACCGCACCGTTTAAACAACACGTACAATTGTTGCACGATACGGGCTAATTGTTGCACGATACGGGCTAATTGTTGCACGATACGGGCTAATTAGTTATTGTTCAAAACAGTATTTTGTGTAAACAGCATGTACAATAAAAAAATACAAAAAAACCGGCCAAGTGCGAGTCGGACTCGCGCCCGATGGGTTCCGTACCATTATCTATAAAAACGGCAAAAAAAATCATGTCTGTTGTATGGGAGCCTACTTAAATGTTTATTTTATTCTGTTTTTTAGTATTTGTTGTTAAAGCGGCAACAGAAATACCTTATCTGTGAAAATTTCAACTGTCTAACTATCACGGTTCATGAGATACAGCCTGGTGACTGACGGACGAACAGACAGCGGAGTCTTAGTAATAGGGTCCCGTTTTACCCTTTGGGTACGGAACCCTAAAAAACCGCTCAATAAAGCTGAGTGAAATATTGGGCAGCGCAAATTACTGGCAATACTTAAATCATTGTAAAAGGACGTGCAACTGTGTGCTTAGACGAGGCAAAACTTGCATTCAATGTTCGCCTTGTAATAATTGCCGTGGTGTATTCGCATACAGAAGTCGCATGAAATTATTGAATAGCAAAACCAACTACCTAACAACTTATAATATTATTACTACTACCTGACTGTAGGCGCGGTGGCTTGATAGACCACCGTGACGTCACCGTACATACCCGTGGAGTGGTACTCGGTGCAGGAGCGTACACAAAGCATTAGTTAACGTCACACAATTAGATCAAGTTACGAGCTCACACATAAGCTTACACTTCTCAGGATTAGGGTAGGGATGAGAATAATTAGGCAGTTTCTTTCTGTCTATTCGTGGAGCGACTACTTTGATATGACTGTTCTGGCTGGTTTATTGAACTGTCTTTTGTTCGACATATTAAAAAAAATTGTCAGGCTCTCTTTGAATTCAAAAGAACAATGTCAACTTATGAGACGGGCTGCGAAAATACATTTTTTATTCTAACTCGATTTTAGATGCTTATGAAAATACTAACATGAAGTTAGTATTTTTATCGACTACTAGCTTTTGCCCGCGGCTTCGCCCGTGTTCAGAAATTATCCCACGGTAACGTACTACCCACCGAAAGCGAACAGATCTCTAGCACTGTTAGTTTTGCTTTGAAACCGAGTTGAGTGCAATGTAATAGATAATGATGTGTCGAATTCCTTTGACTTGAGCAACTCACTTCGTTCCACAGGTTGTTGACGGCCGGCGATGTAATCGGATGCAGTGTTGACTGCCTGTTTGTTGCAGTTTACCTCAGTGGTTCAGTGTTGACTGCCTGTTTGTTGCAGTTTACCTCAGTGGTTCAGTGTCGACTGCCTGTTTGTTGCAGTTACCTCAGTGGTTCAGTCTCGACTGCCTGTTTGTTGTAGTTACCTCAGTGGTTCAGTGTCGACTGTCTGGTTGTTGCAGTTACCTCAGTGGTTCAGTCTCGACTGCCTGTTTGTTGCAGTTTACCTCAGTGGTTCAGTGTCGACTGCCTGTTTGTTGTAGTTACCTCAGTGGTTCAGTCTCGACTGCCTGTTTGTTGTAGTTACCTCAGTGGTTCAGTGTCGACTGCCTGTTTGTTGCAGTTACCTCAGTGTCGACTGTCTATTTGTTGCAGTTACCTCAGTGGTTCAGTGTCGACTGCCTGTTCGTTGTAGTTACCTCAGTGGTTCAGTCTCGACTGCCTGTTTGTTGTAGTTACCTCAGTGGTTCAGTGTCGACTGCCTGTTTGTTGCAGTTACCTCAGTGTCGACTGCCTGTTTGTTGCAGTTACCTCAGTGTCGACTGTCTATTTGTTGTAGTTACCTCAGTGGTTCAGTGTCGACTGCCTGTTCGTTGTAGTTACCTCAGTGGTTCAGTTGGTCATTGTGATGCCAGTGTGCTCTAATTTGAAATATGAGATAAAAATTTTCTATAGGGCGAATGGTCCAATTTTCGTGGGGCTACCTTTACTAGTAGGTTTAAAAGTTTTGCCTAATTTTCACGCAATTACTTATTAAAATAGGTAATAATATAACATCAAAACGCCTGTATTTTCCCGAAAGATTAGGCAAAGGTGAGGTGCACCTCGCACCTAGGTATAGAAACATCCACATTTCGGCAGTTATGTTTAAGTCCCATGTAATAGGGGCGAGCCTATTGCCATTAACCGGGCACAAATGCAGACTCCGAGCTGCTATTGAGAAATTCCTGATGGGAAAACCTTCTAAGTAACACTTTTCCCGACCAAAGAATCGCACCCAGGACCTCATGCTCAGCATCAGCGCTTGTGAACACTAACCCAAGGAGGCAGACGTATTTAATTTAAGTAACAATAAAATGTTAATAATTGTATTAAACCGTGACCTGATACCACTATCAACCATTAGAACAGAATTAAAGTGTCTCCAAAGTTTGTACATCCTCTTCCAAAGTTCGAACAAACCTCACCAACAGAGTCACAGAGCGTTCCTAGCAGTAACAGCTCGATGTCACAGCTTGCGACTCAGTACCAACCATTAGCGTCATGTACTGTTAGCAGCGACACAGATCCATCTCGCGACGACACCGCCCCTGCCTGTCCATCGCCGCTCGGGTACCCAAAAAAAACTCCACTCCCGACGACTAACCTTCAATGTAAGTCGCGTTTACAAATCTAAACGAGGCGCTAGAAAACACACAGTGGAAGCTACGAAGTTAATTTAGATTAATACACGAATTAGTTAAGCGAGACATTTTGTTAATTTTCGTGTAGATTAATATTAAGTTAGAGATAAAGGAATTTAATTCAGTTTCATAATTTGATTTAGTCTGTAAATAGTAGACTTTGTGAGTTGTTCGTTCCTTTTAGTCTAGTGACAAATATACAGTCAAACTTTTTTCTTAATGTCCCTCCGCAAACTTCGTGAATCGTCAATCGTCGGATTTCTATCAGGTGCCATTTGCACTTGGTGCAGACCGGACGCTCTCAATCGACTAGGAAGTATATAGAGTTTTTAATACTCTTATAATAAAATGTAATTTATTTAAAAAATGGGAGGAAATAATTTAAGGAAAATAGTTTTACAGCTCTACATAGTTCACACGGAAGTCAAAACAAAACAACAATAAAGTACTTACTTCTGAATTCAAATTATTATACACGATAAATCAAATAATTGTTGCACATGAAAATTAGATTTTTTTTTGTATTCGGAAATGCGATGATTCCTGAAGGACATTAAGAAAATAGTTGTACTGTAGAGAGAATACGTAGGTGATGAAATTAGGCTTGCAATGCTTTTAAAATTACCAGGAACTTTCAGGTATTACGTCGCGTTTTGGTATAAATGTTGCAGGCAGATTGAATGATTCGTCAATAAATAAACAGTAACGTCCGTTTACAAACGCTCGCAGTTATGCAAAATGCCGAAGGCAAAATTTAAATTGCCTTGCCACTTTTAATATGCCACAACATTTTTTGGGTACCTGAATGTTGGAATAAAGTCTGATTTGTCCAACCTGTTTTTTATGATAACACCAATAACAATGAATGTCGAAATTATAACAATTGAACAAGTTGCCAATTTGCCTTCGGCATTTTGCATGGCTGCGAGCGTTTGTAAGCAGACGGTGCCATTTGTATTGCAACTTTTGCGAGAATGACTCGCTTCAGTCTGGTCACAAGAGATGAACATAAAGTGAATGATACCTTTCGAGCAGCCGCCACTCTTCTGTGCAGGGCATACATACTCAGATCGTTTCGTTTTCGAGCCTATTGCCAGCTTTAAGTATTCACGCTCATTAGGATAAATCGACGTTGAACTTGTACACTACACAAATGTCTCTACGAGCCGCTTTCATAACTTGAACACTGCACATGTCTCCACGAGCCGCTTTCATAACTTGATCACTGCACATGTCTCCACGAGCCGCTTTCATAACTTGAACACTGCACATGTCTCCACGAGCCGCTTTCATAACTTGATCACTGCACATGTCTCCACGAGCCGCTTTCATAACTTGAACACTGCACATGTCTCCACGAGCCGCTTTCATAACTTGATCACTGCACATGTCTCCACGAGCCGCTTTCATAACTTGAACACTGCACATGCCTCCGCGAGCCGCTTTCATAACTTGATCACTGCACATGTCTCCACGAGCCGCTTTCATAACTTGAACACTGCACATGTCTCCACGAGCCGCTTTCATAACTTGATCACTGCACATGTCTCCACGAGCCGCTTTCATAACTTGAACACTGCACATGTCTCCACTCGCCGCTTTCATAACTTGATCACTGCACATGTCTCTACGAGCCGCTTTCATAACTTGAACACTGCACATGTGTCTACGAGCCGCTTTCATAATTTGAACACTAAACATGTCTGTAGCGAATGAAACATCGCTTCACTTTAATAGTAATTAAAAGTTTGTTCTTCTTCTTCTTAGCGTGTCGAAGGCAATCTAAATAGACTCGGCCCCGAATTCGTCCCGTGCTTGGCGCCATCAGTACCTGTAACGCGCAGCTGACAGGACACGCAGGACACGACATTAAGTGCCCCATCGTTTATGGAACAGTACACTCAAAGGCGGAGTCATCTATGAATCTCCTCCTGAACAGATTTTCCTTGCTTCGGTCAACCTGCGTCCGGAGTCTGTTTAAAGAGTTCCAAGTTACCCAAGGCAACTCATGGCCAGGCAAAACTTTATTTAATAAAGTATTAATTTCTCACTTCAAAGTACGGAGCTGTCAAGGTCTTGGATTAGGTTTTAGTTTGGTTACAGTTTGATGTTGATTGAACGAAATTTTGAACTTGAGAGATTTAAAATGATGATTGAGATGATTTCAAGTATGAAATTAAACATACAACACACCAAGACTATCTTTACTAACATTTATTGTGTTAGTAACCAATGTATGAAAGTTCGATAATGCACCTACATGAGGGATTAACAGGTATTATCCGCCAGTACGAGGAAGTTTTGAAGAATATGTTACTTTGTTCACGTGTGGTGAACCTATCTGGCAAGCAGCCGATGTAGCAGTAGACTGCTGTGAGCTGCACGACATGTGGGCGGGTTAGTGCCATACAAAAAAATACAGTATTTATAATATAATAAGCCATTTTTTTAATATTTTCACTCGATATCTTCAGGAAGGCATTTTTGGAATAGCACAAAAATTTATACCACGCGCTGGAAAATAGCAACGCAGACAATGATTATAATAATTATGGTATCTATTGGATTTCTTGTAAGTACATGCCTAGTAAGATCTGCAGCCTAGTTTGGTGACACATCTACCTACAATGGCAATATCTTTTATTTTGACAACTTATTCAACAACATTCATTGCGTTATTTACGTTGTCGTCGAGTAAACGAATTTTCTAAATAAATGTATGAAGCAGAAAATGACTTATGAAATTCCTTCATAATCCTTAGGATTGTGATTGCAGTATGTACTTAACTTATGTAATTTGGGGTGTTGTTTTTTTAGTTGCATCCCCAAATATAAGTTTAAATATGTATGACATCTATTGAAACTTATTTCCTCCAACATCTTCTTGTCTAGACATAGCAAGTGGATAAGTCATCAAATCTATTTAATTAGTTGACAATGTGTTTTAGCCTCATCCGGCGTGTCACCGCGTGTGTTCGGCGCAAGAGTGCTTAAATAAGGCGCGGCCGCGGCTAATCCGGCGGATACATGTAACGTGTGCCGCGCCGGATATGATGCGGCAGTCGCTGTAACACCCCCGGAAGTGCCCGGACCAGTGGCGTAACTACTCCAAGGTGCGAGGCACCAAGGCCTGCGGTGTTTGGGGGCCGTTCAGTGTCCGGGCCAGGTCTGTCAAACCCTACATCCAAAACTCAGTTAGTGGATTTTGTAGACAAAGCCTACAGGAGATCAACGACCAATCAGAAGCCACATTCAAAACTCAGTTGGTGGATTTTCCTTATATGCGTCCCGGACCGGCTGCGGCGGTGAAAATGAACAGCGTTTGACGTCGACATTTGCCGCGAAACGGAGCTCATGTAGAGTGACCTATTTGAAAGCACATTTGGGAACAAACATATTTATGTTATCTAATAAACGTGTTTTTCTAAATTTACAGTAAATGTGATTTAACTCACTTAGGATTTCGTGGCTAAGTAATAACAGCCGCACGGGTTCATCCATTAGGTTAAGCTACGCTTGCCGGTGTTGGTCTGTTGATGGATGACCATCTTTACATACCGAGACTCCTCCGTGCCTCGGAAAGCACGTTAAGCTGTTGGTCCCGGCTGTCATTCGTGGATCTTTGACAGTCATTACGGGCCGTTAGAAGCCTGAAAGTCTGACAACTAGTCTTACCAAGGGATATCGTATTGCCCAGTAATTGGGTTGTGGAGGTCAGATAGGCAGTCGCTCCATGTAAAATACTGGTATTCAGCTGCATCCGGTTAGACTGGAAGCCGACACCAATATAGTTGGGAAAAGGCTAGGCAGATTGACAGTAAATGTGATCTAACAAACCAGAAGTAAGCTATGATTCAGAAATTAGAAATGAAGCTTGCTATTTCAATTGAAATTATTTAACTTCTCCAGAAATTCAAATCTCAAAGGCTCGTACAGACGGTTACATTTGCCGACAAAGCTAAACAGGTGAATATATAATGAATAGACTATCGCATAAACTCAAGATGCGTGTAACGCAACTAGCTAATACTGTTTCCTCAATATTCAAATTTCTGAATAGAATACAATAACAACATTCAAATCATAAAAGCCGTTCAAAGCTTACAAGAAACTAATGACGTGTAACACTGTTGTAACATTATGATATCTTGTCGGAAGGAGCATTTCTATGAATAACCAGTAGTTTGTGTTCCCGGATTACCGAATATACCGGATAACGAGGATCCGAGGTGAATGGAAACATTCAATACATTGTGTAATGTAGCCCAGGACTATTGATGTATTGAATTCGAGCTAGTTGTTATATCAAGTGAAAAGCTTTTATTATGAACATTTTTTTTTAAAATAGTTAATTGATTCAGGTGTGACTTTGCGGAAATCCATCCTAAAATACAATAGACGTAGATATATTTAGTAACCTATTCCGCTTAAGTATTCTTCAACTTATGTAGGACCGAGCAGCGCCGAGCAGCAATCCTATATAAGTAGGGGTGACGGGCGATTTGATTCACCCCTCCCCAGAGTGCCGCTGAGGATTTTCAACTCCTCTTGGACGACCTCTCTGCCCTCCTCAGCCTTAGTGATTCCGCTATTTTAGCAGGCGATTTCAATGCCAAACACCCCGCGTGGAATAGTAACATCACTTCTACCAGAGGGCGAAAATTGTTCAACCTCTCTTGCTCCCAAAATTTTGACGTCATCGCTCCGATGACTCCCACTCATTTCCCTCTCGACCCCAACCATACCCCAGACGTAATCGACCTGGCGCTCCTTAAGAACGTCAACCTACGTCTAGACTCGATAGAAACGGTAGACGAGCTTAACTCTGACCACCGTCCGATAGTTATAAAACTCGCCCCCCGTATAGGTCTCTCCGATCCCTCCCAACCCTCCGCCTCCACCAAGAGGGTAACGGACTGGAACAAAGTAAGCGAAAAGCTGAAATCCAACACGTCCCCCAATTGGTCTCTAACCCCGACAAGTTTGACTCTACCGCGGACACGACGGCCGCGATCGACTCACTTACTGATCACGTGCAATCTGTTTTGAACGAATGTTCAAAGGAGGCTCCCACAGGATGTGCGTGATCTGATAACTGAGAAGAACGCGTCCACCCGTGCATACAGCCACTTTCCCTGCTCCGCTAATTTACAGAGAACTGTAAAGAGACGTGTACAGGAGCTGCGTAACGCGGGCTGGGACAAGATGCTGAGTGACTTAGAGCCAACCCACCAAGGCTTTTGGGACCTTCAGAGGAAACTCAAGTCCCAGCAGACTGCTGCCATGCCCCCCTTAGTACGTCCCGATAAATCCATCGCCTTCGAGGACTCAGAAAAGGCTGAATGCCTAGCAGACAGCCTCGAGGCTCAATGCTCTCCCAGCTCCCTACCAGTAGACCAAGCTCACCTCCATGAGGTCGACGCGGAAGTCGAACGTAGAGACTCCCTCCCACCCGTAGAAGATCCCGATGACCCCCTGCCCCCCGTCTTCCCAGACGAGGTGCACGAGATCATCAAAGGTCTTAAAAACCGTAAAGCCCCCGGCTCAGATGGAATCACCAATAGGGTGATCCAACTCTTCCCCGCCCACCTAATAATGCTTTTGGCCCCCATCTTCAATGGAGCTCTGAGCAATAATATCTTCCCCCAAGCGTGGAAAGAAGCCACCGTCATCGGTATCCCGAAGCCCGGCAAGCCCAAGTCGGAGCCTTCGAGTTACCGCCCTATCAGTCAACTCAAGGTTCTCGGCAAAATCTATGAGAGGCTTATTTATAAGCGTCTCAGAGACTACACCGAGACTAAAGGCCTAATCCCCAACGAGCAGTTCGGCTTTCGAACTCAGCACTCTAGCGTGCAGCAGGTAGGTACACCGAATCATCGAACACATAAGCTTTGGTTTCCAACGCGGTGAGATGACCGGTGCCGTATTTTTCGACATAGCGAAGGCGTTTGACAAAGTCTGGCACAACGGCTTATTATATAAGCTGTACAAACTCGGTGTGACGGATCGTCTCGTGCTCATCATTCGAGACTTTTTGTCGAACCGCACCTTCCACTATCGCATCGAAGGTGCCCTCTCTTCCCCCCGACCCATACGCGCCGGAGTCCCTCAGGGCTCCGTGCTGTCCCCCCTCATATTCACTCTGTTCACCGGCGACATTCCCAAGGGTAAAAAGGCGCAGTTGGCTCTATTCGCAGACGATACGGCCATTTACCTTAGGGGACGTCGCCCCGACCGGATTCGCCTCGCTCTCCAGGAAGCTGACGACAAGCTCAGCGCCTGGTTTAGATAGGGGCGAATCGAAGAAAATCCCGACAAAAGTCAAGCGGTTCTCTTCCAGAAATCGCGTAATCGCTTTAAAGCCCCCGTTTCCAGTCCGCTCACCATGTTCGGCAAGCCGATCCCTTGGGAGAATCGAGCTAAATATCTAGGTGTAACGCTGGATGATAAACTCGGTACTCGTTTGAGTTTTCGCTCACTTAATATTAATTAGAATAGTTTTATGCCCCTGGCTGGAGGCCCTGAGTGTAGAAGTTAAAGGCAGCCACAGGAAAGTCCGGTTAAGAAGTCATGATTTCAGAAATCAAATTCAAGATGCACAAGTTAAAAAAAAAAACTTTTTGATTCACTCTGCGTCCAGCGGTCGGTGTGGCAACACGTCGTGTTCTGGTTTGCAATTGGTCAATCGTCATCCTGAGGATGCCTCGTAGAGAGGTGAAACACGTGTCGATTTCTTACAGGTTTTTTATGACTCTTGAAGAATAGTTAAGCGGAATAGGTTACTAAATATACGAGTATCTACGTCTATTGTATTTTATATTTTTTTAAATAAAATAAAAGTTATAAAACTAAAACCCAACTACGACAAAAAAGTCTACTAAAAAGATGTAAACAAGACATCGCAGACACAGACAAATTAAAAATCCGGAGTCACACGTGTTAGGATAAATGGAACAGATTACGTGTGAATCCGGATTTTTTATTTGTCTGTCTGTGATGTCTTGTTTAAGTAGGTACATCTTTTTAGTTGACTTTTTTGTCGTAGTTGGTTTTTAGTTTTATAACTTTTATTTTATTTAAGTTTTTTTGGGGTTCTATGATCCTTATATATTATAAAATAAAGTCCTCCGCCGCCTCTGTCTGTTATCCTGTACGCGATAAACTCAAAAACTACTGCACCGATTTTCATGCTGTTTTCATCAATGGATATATGATAACCGACGTCCACGCAGGCGAAGTCGCGGGCATCAGCTAGTACCTACATACATATTTTTGAAATGTGCTAATAAAATTAAAACCTTTCATTTGATACCCATTAAGGGACCATTAAAAACAATTTTTTGTTCATGACTGTTTGTGCTCTAGAGGGCGCCATATTCAATTTAATGTGAGGTCACATAGCCTATATATAACCAACGGACAATAAATACGGTTCCAACGAAACCTCATTTGTCAAATTATGATGAGTAGGTAGTTCAGAAGTTATGAGGGAACACATGAACATACAAACATACATACATACCTACGTACATACCGGTCAAAATCATAACCCTCCTTTTTGCTTCGCCATAGTCGGGTGATTAACGAAATAGAATGCTAGAAAATGCAAATGTTATCATAAGTTATAACTGAAGCACCGTGACCTGTCAAAATTAAATGTGTTAATTATAACCGCTATTTTATTTTGTCTACGACGAATTTTAAGAACTTCCTTCAGAATAGAAATACGGAACTTACTTCAGCCAGTCTGGATAGCGTACATGGAAACGCAACTAAGTTTAATTTCCAACAACATTGTCACAAGAGTCCCCAAAACATTGGACGGCTTCATGAATGAAAGTGGCACGCACATGACATGCGGCTCGCCGACTACGCTCCAACGAACCAATTGCAATGGCAAATAATGAACGGCGAACCCAAGCCGTATTCATTGGCTCTAGGTCGACTTTTGTATAAACGACGCCTTTTAATTCCAATTCAACAGTCAAAGACAAACAGTCGTGGTACACTTTGATTGAGGTTTTGGATGTTTGGATGCGGCTACATAATTTTTGAAGTTTCATTCCAGACAGGATTGCCTAAAGCAATGAAAACTTTGAAAGTATTGAATGTTCTCGTTTTCGGTACCGAAGACCTAATTAAATATAACGTTAAATGTTTGTTAACGTTAAATGTTTGTAATGTAACGTTAGATCTTTGTAGATACAACAGACTAGTTACTACATTTAACACTATATTATTTGGTGCAATAAGCTACCTCGATTATCCGACTTCGGCCTTTCGGCTTACTATGTGAAAAACGTTTCAAACGTTTAGCGTACGTTACAATTCGTTTGTTTATAAAAGCTTTGATACAACCGCAGTCACCAGATGAATCACGTTTTAACGTGCCAGTTTTTTCTTCAAATAGGGCAGGATTTCATTTAGATGGGAGAATAGATGGCCGATGGGGCCGAGCCTTATATCTATGGGCCGAATAATTCGTTAGTGGAGACTGCGCACCGGAAGGTGCCACATGGTAGGCCCCCACCAGGTGGACCGATGGACTGCTAAGATGCGTGGAGCACAGGACTGGTCGTTGTGGCGTTGGACGTGTTCCGGCTAAATGAAGATAAAGATGCTCAAGTCAAAGTCTTACCTGTTGCTGGTTCTCGCGCTGGGTGACGAGGCGAGCCTCCACACAGTCACGCGTCTCCAGAAAGGCGCGGCGCTGCGCCAGCTCGCGCGGGTGGTGTGTCATGACGCCGGCCACGTTGCACGCGATCAGTGTCGCTACTGAGCAGTATATCTGCTGAGGACAATGTCAGAGTGCTACAAGTCAACTGCTGCCTTAGAGGAAAAAAAACCGGCCAGGTGCTTGCCAGACCACGCACAATGAAGGGTGTTCCGTAGTTGGGATGAATTTATCCAAAAAACCAACTTAACATTGTAGTTGAAAAACATGTTCGCCCATACATTCCAACTGCATAAATGTAAGTTTGTACGCACAATATTGGGAGATTTATCATGTTTTTGAAGGCCTAAACTTCTTTTGGGTTTTCCTGTAATCTAAAAGTAGGTATAGAACTATTTTCTGTATTGCATTTGAATGCATTATTGAATGAAGTTTCGGAGATAGGGCGGGAATGGTCAATTTTCATTTATTTTCTTAAATATCTTTAAAAGTGTTTATTTTAAAATTACAAATAAATTATATTTGAGATCCTCGCAACTAGACCTTTCATTTGATAAGTCATACGGTATAGATTGCAAAACGTTTTTTAAAATGTTCAAAGAGGAAGGTCACGGCCACGGAGCAAACAAAATTAACCCAAGTCCTACAGCAAAAAGAAGTATCTAAACTAAATGACAAAAATGAAGATATAAAGATGGTCTACTGACGAAAGCCATCCTTACAGTCTAACACATAAAAAAATTGCTATGAAAATTCATTCAGGGGTAGTAATATATCCAAAAATATAGCTGCAACATTGAGAAATACTTGGTATCAAATCCAAATCTTTATTGCATATCTCATGTGTGTACAAGCTCTTAAAGTTATAGTTACAAAGTTCACATGGACCCTGTCGGGCACAAAAATTTATCATAATTATTATTATGAAAAGTAGCATGCTTTAAAAACAAGTAAATAGAAATTAATTGTACGTCATAATTAGAGCTCGTGGCTACGTAATAACAGGCGCACGGGTCGATCCATCAGGTTAAGCTACGCTTGCCGGGGTTAGTCCGTGGATGGGTGACCATCTTTACATACCGAGACTCCTCCATGCCTCGGAAAGTACCTTAAGCCGTTGGTCTCGGCTGTCATTTATAGATCTTTGACAGCTGTTACGGGTCGTCAGAAGCCCCAAAGGGGTACCGCATACCAAGGGGTATCGTATTACCCAGTTACTGGGTTGTGGAGGTCAGATAGGCAGTCGCTCCATGTAAAATACTGGTATTCAGCTGCATCCGGTTAGACTGGAAGCCGACCCCAACATAGTTGGGAAAAGGCTAGGCAGATGATGATGAATTAAATATTTATGTAAGAACCGGAGCTAGCCATGTGGATACTCACGTGCACGTCAGCAGCCTCGTCCAAGATAAGATGTGCACCAATGTCGACGATGCCGAGTGCCAGCCCCGCCACAGTGGCCTCCAGCAGCCGCACCGGCAGCGTCGCGTACGTGGCGTATGTGAACAGAGCACACGCGCCGGTACTGATGCTCAGCGAACTGCACATACAATTATTCATTGAAATTAGGCTGAGATTCAGCAATTTTTGAACGTCAAGGTAAGATAAGACAGTCCCCAAAACGCTCTACCCATCACCACTTCCTAGTGTTTATCGGGGATAAAAGAGTGGTGGAGCCAAAACGTGGACAGTCACGGTACGGCTGGTTCATAAATTCAAGGTCACCCAGCGTGATAGGGAACGTGCTAACGGATCTCCTCGTTCTTCAGTGGAGACCTCAAATCGGCAAACGTAAGGTATGGCGCCCTCAGGCTAGATGAAGCGACGATCTTTGCAGAGTGGCTGGTAGCAGCTGGATGAGAGTTGTCGAGAACCGAGTTGGCGTGCAATTGGAAGGGTAGGACTTTCCAATAGCACGCCAGCATTAAGCAGCTATAGTGATGATGATGATGAAAAGAGTGGCGCGAAAAATCCTCAGTAACACATCTGAACAGAAATAAACTGAAGTAAGGGCGGGGGATGATGAGGATGTTATTCAACGTATTGTTAATAGTTATGTGTATCTTTAATAGCCCCGTCTAGACGCCAGATGGTGTTGGTCGCAGAGAGCCGGTCGTTGCCAACCGTCACTAACGACTATTAACACTTATTCTCTTTGGAAACGTTTTAGGTGTCTTTTTGCCATCATGCTTAGTTTAACCCTTCATAGTTACAGTTCCACTACTTATGTAAAAACTTATTCACCATCCGCAGTTGTAAATTTAACGTAGAACACATTCAATATCATGAAAATAAATAAAATCTAAAAAGATTGTGTTGAAGGCAGGCTACAGGCGACAGAACGGGAACACCTTCCGGCTCTCAGGCGCGCCGCATTACCCTGAATGACCACTTTCCGGCACTCGTAAACGTCCTCCTTTCTCCCCTAATACCCTTCACCCACCGCCGTTAAAAATGAAACAATAACACCTTTAACGACTGGCAAATTTGCCCGAATATTGTCCGAGTAATGCACTATCCGATAACACCTGGACATAAAAACGTTTACCGACAATAAAGACGGCGATAAAACCGCGCACGACTCGCTTTGATCTAAACTCGGTACAAACACTTCTCCCACCACACTTGTAAACTTTGTTTGAAACGGAGTTGCGGAGTTCAAATAACATTTGAAACAGTTTTGAAAATCTGGTGTAAACAAATGGACCCATGCTCTGCGGTTTGTTTGAGGCAAGCGGCTGTGGGTGTAGTGGAAAGTTTATATTTCAATTTGACACTTGTTGCGCGACCGCTAGCGTCGGTGTCGCCATTCACGGGAGTCGCTCCGGCTACTGGTCGGCCACGGGAGTCGCTCCGGCTACTGGTCGGCCACGGGAGTCGCTCCGGCTACTGGTCGCCCACGGGAGTCGCTCCGGCTACTGGTCGCCCACGGGAGTCGCTCCGGCTACTGGTCGGCCACGGGAGTCGCTCCGGCTACTGGTCGGCCACGGGAGTCGCTCCGGCTACTGGTCGGCCACGGGAGTCTCTCCGGCTACTGGTCGCCCGTGCAGAAGTCGGCAACACCGCACTCACTTGTGGTTGCTCTATAGTTGCGACTTGCGACACCGTGCGCCTATTCACGTCGCATTGTTGATGGTTTGTATGCAAAGAGTAAACGTCGGCGTCGGGAGGGCAATATTGTAATGAACCCGTAGTAAACATTTACACTCTTGTTAGTCTCGCCATTTCCAAGGACCATTTACTGTAGATTCTATAATATGGTCTTAAAATTCGAGGGATACAATATCATTGATAACGGTTTTGGCGAAACAGTACTATAACAGCGAAGTATTGAAGGTAGACTTACCGCAAAACGGAGGTGCCAGCCAGGGCCAGCTCGATGAGCAGGAAAGTCACCAGCACCACGTATGAAATGGTCAGCAGGTAGATCTCGTTCATAGCTGGGCGGCTCAGGCACGCCAGAAGGCCTGCAACAAACATATCATCAGCCATGCTGATCTACACCATCATTTAAATAAAATAAGAAGGATATTCCATAATTTCGTAAATAAATCCACAAACATCTACACGGAATCAGTTAATTATAGGACAAAAGATCTAGGAGCGATTGAAACGTCCCACAACTTAACCGGACTTGACTTAACCGTATATAGGTACTGCCAGACAATTGAACGTTTTAAGGCAAGTATATAACACTAGAACACTTTGTAGAGCATTTCCATGTCACGTAACGTTCTTACGAATACAAGCAAAACTCAATTTAAATAAGCATTTCTATGTAATGTAACGTTTCTGAACGACGAATGCTCGACTAACACAAAATATTATAATTATTTTCATAATTTCTCAAGCCTATCTATAGCAGTCTAGTGTTTAACCTTTTTGTTTTTAACCAGCCGAAACCTTATCAGTTGTGCCCCCAGAGCGCCCGGCACAGTGAATTGAAAAATAAATACCTACACTAAAGAGGGATAATAATATGCAATGCGTAAAAATGAAAACAGATTAAACGAGCGTCGTAAATATACGACCCTGGTGAAATGGACACGAAAACATTTGTCGGATAAATCCGGCGTAAGCAGTGAAAAGGTTTTGCTCTTTCCAAAAATAGCTTTCTTGTTGAAAAATATGCAATGTTGTAAATTAATGGAATACTCTTATAACAATTTACCATCTTTAGGTAGGTGCTGTGATATCAACAGTGTAATATCTCGCTACAGTCTAAGCTACATAAAAGTTCGGGGAGACTCATGTAGAAGCTAATCAAATCGTAGATGAAAATGGTAAGATACCCTCGATCAGATACTGCTCAGCCGAGGGCTAACGAACAGTTTTCTGAGGCCAAAGATAACGCTACAATTAGCCGTACAAGATAAGATGTAAGTAGGAACACAGATTGATACGTAGGCACGTAAGTCGCCATACACAGTGGACCTACATACTCTAAGCTCACTCTAACTCGCTCCCGAATACATTGCAATACCTTTAAATATTTTGGAGTGTAGTAAATCAATCCAATCACGCTCAGTTCCCTGAAGCACAGTTTCGTATAAACAACAAAATGATTTGTAAATACAGAATAGGAAACATGGTCGTCCAAATTTTCCTTAGTTTCGAATACAGTCATTATAGTTTAGTAATTCGAGCATAGTTTATTTTATTTTTCACCTAGAAGACTTACAGCTAGAATAAAGATAGGAAAACATTAGTGAAGGAAGGCAGATTACCAATTCTCGCTGATAATAGCTCTGCTGTGTGAAACAACTAGCGTGACAAGTGTTTTGGGACATTATCAGCGATAACGAGTGGTGAACCCCACGCAGGAGTTTCATTGTCAGCGGTCATCGTTTATCACTGAATTATATTGAAAACTTCTAAAGAACTACAGCAGTAAAACTAGAAATGTAGCTCTTTCTTGTTTTACCTACTGCTGTAGATCTTGGAAGTAAAACAAGAAGACGATTTATACTCACAGGCGTACACTAGAGCAGTAATTCCGAGGATGATGATGTTGACGATGTGCGCAACGCGTTCCTTCTCGTAGAACAGGCGCTGCAGCTGCGCCGCGTTGATAGCGGCCAGCTCCTCGTGGTATCGAGAGGTTGTCACGTTCTCGTATCGATTGGGGTCATGGTATCGGCTGCGGAGAGACTGGACATTAGTCGAGGTTGGTGCAAAGCCCTCTGATCTGTCGCGCATGCTTTGCTAGATTTATGTACATAAGCAAGAAAGTATATCGGGTGTAAAGACGGTCGAGTGTCTCCCGTGGCCCCTTGCGACGAAAACAAAACACAATCCCTTCCCATCAGCAGAAACTTTTCGGCCGCTGTATATTTAGGTATTTGAATTTGAATCTTCTGTAGTAAGTACAGGGTGTAAAAAGACCCATCATTTAACCGTCAACTACGCATTCTGTACATGAAACTAAGTAATAATATTGCACAAAAAATAACTGCTGGGAAACGACTTTTATTTTTGGTGTTAAAAATTGCTGTTTTACCGTAGTGAGCAACGTAACGCACGCAAAACATTGTACAAATATTTATGGGTGCATGCAACGGTTCAGGGTTTGTGGGGTATTTAAAAATAAGTTATAACATTTAAATCTTGCTTTCCATAAAAAACGTCTGAAAAAGTTGGAACTTTGACCTTCAATATCTCTGTAACCCAGGTATCAATGGTACCAGAACAAAAAAATGGTCACAATTGACTTTCGGCTTCGTTAAGCGTCTTTTTATTACACCCGTCATCGGTAGGTACGCAAATGCTGGTCCTACTATTTTAAACGTTTTAATTTAACTTTAACTTTATAGAACTCCTTCTAAAGACACTGGAAGCCGCAGGCATACGTGCCACTCCCCTGCATTGGTTCAGAAGCTACTCTCAGTTCAGTCAGAAGCTAGTCTAATAGAAAGTAATTTGTCCGAACCCTTCTCCCTCGGTTTTGGAATCCCGCAGCACACTCAGGCCAACTCTTTTTTACTCTAAATCCTTACATATTATAAAACAAAGTCCTCCGCCGCGTCTTTCTGTTGTTCTGTACGCGATAAACTCAAAAACGATTGCACCGATTTTCATGCTGTTTTCACCAATAGATAGAGTGGTTCTCGAGTAAGGTTTTAGTATGTAATAACCGACATCCACGCGGGCGAAGTCGCGGGCATCAGCTACTCGTAGTAATAAATAAAATAAAACTCTACTCTACTCTACATAAACGACATCACAAATCTTTCTCTCTCCACTGCTGAAGTAATGGCCTACGCAGATGATACGGTGATCATAGGAGTACGAGTATATCGCCGTGCGGAGGAGGGACTGCCGATAGTGGCCGAGACTATCGATAAAAACCTGCTAACCTTAAACGTTAAAAAAACAACAAACGTTAAAAGATAATACCATTCTTTAAAGGCATGCAGGGGTTCCCAACACCTTAGTCTCATTATATTATATTTGCTACAAATAGCCTTAATCCCCAATCTGAAAACTGTTCATGTACCGTGATCGACCGTATTCACTCCATGAGATATTTAAGAATTACCGTATCTAAACAACATATAAGACACGCACTGTCCGGCCTGGTGAGAACTCATATAATGAAAAACCTACGTGACTATACTGTTCACCCACCCCATACTCCGCACTTGGTCTGTGCCAGTCTGTCCTCCAGTATGGAATCTCTGTCTGAGGCGGAGCTGGTAAAACTGCGAAACTGCATAAGAAAATCAAAATTCAGCCTAGAAATAATGGAAAAATGCACAATCGGGATTCCCAATTCCCAATGTGAATTCCCTTATGGCTAGATGTTCTCTGGACTACTTATTTCCACGCATTTACAGCAAAGCCATAAAGTGCTGAAACATAAAAAACCTCAAAATATCCCTGTGCAAAAAGGTAGTAAAGAAATGGCTTTTTACACTCTTCTACGATGAAACAGAAAACATTATTTAAATGTAGATCATTATAAGAAACATCATACAGACTAAGTATACTCCTAAATGTACTCCTAAGCTCATATTCATAACACACACTTAACCCAAACACATTCACACTCTCTAACACTTAATCACTAAGTCTACTCCTTTTTTCTTTTAGGGCGGAAAGTCATCTTATTACTTCTCCTGCTCTGGGCGGAGCGAGAGGGAAGGGCGTGTCAGACTTTTACTGACTAAAACCCACCCGTGTTCCTTCAGTTGCCTGTTGCCAAGGTCCCGGTATCCCTTTCGGACTTTCCCGCAACCCGGGCAGGGGAACGAATAGCCCCGGAAGTGGGTTGGCTTTAGAAGCTAACTATAATGTAAATGCTTCTACTAGGTGAGGTAATACTCCGTGGGGGCGCCCTTATCGCGCGGTCCGAGGGAAACTTCGAGCCGCGGCGCCCCCACTTACGGAGAGTCTCCAACCCGAGCTGCTGGAGGAGGTGGTCGCAGCCCTCTTCCCGGCAAGAGCGGAGCATACTCCACCACCGATGGCTTTGCCCACAGCCGCAGAGTCGACAGAGGAGGAGAACGCCATCAGCGTCCCAGAGGTGACACAGGCAGAGATGAGGGCAGCCGTGATGCGGCTCCGGGCCAAGAACGTGGCCCCGGGGCCCGACGGGGTCCACGGCTGCGTGTTAGCCCTCGCTCTGAAGGAGCTTGAGCCCCAACTGAGAGGACTCTACACAGCGTGCCTTGAGCGGGGCCAGTTTCCCACTCTGTGGAAATCTGGTCGTCTGGTCCTGCTCAGGAAGACGGGGCGCTCTGCGGACTCGCCGTCCGCGTACCGGCCCATAGTGCTGCTTGACGAGGTGGGCAAGCTGTTTGAGTGGATAATCGCAGCCCGCCTCGTTGGCCACTTGTGCAGAGAGGGGCCGGACTTGGACGACAGCCAGTTCGGGTTTCAGCACGGGCGCTCCACAATCCACGCTGTGTCGCGGGTAAGAGTCCTGGCGGAGGAAGCGGTGTCCGGGCGGGGTGGTGTTGGCGGTGTCCTTGGACATTTCCAACGCCTTCAACACCCTGCCCTGGAGTTGTATTCGGGAGGCACTGCAGTACCATGGGGTGCCTCCCTACCTCCGCCACATCGTTGGGGCTTATTTTTCAAAGAGGTGTGTCACCTACATGGGACGTGATGGCGGAAACCAGCGCCGCATGTCATGCGGTGTTCCACAGGGCTCGGTTTTAGGCCCACTCCTGTGGAACATCGGGTACGACTGGGTGCTGCCAGTAGCGCCTAAGTTGCTGGGCGCTGCTGGGGCGCTGTCAACGCTACTTCCCAAACTGGGGGGCCCGAGCGCCGCTTGTAGGCGGCTTTACGTGGGGATCGTGCGATCGATGGCCCTTTACGGGGCCCCGATCTGGGCGGCTGACCTGACGGCCGGTAGTATCGCAGTCCTGCGCAAGCCGCAGAGAGCGATGGCCGTCAGAGTCATCAGGGGGTATGGCACGATCTCCTACGAGGCGGCTTGTGCACTGGCCGGATCCCCGCCCTGGGACCTCGAGGCGAAAGTACTCACGTCATCGTATCGGTGGCGCCAGGAAGCGAGGGCGCGGGGTGAGCAACCGATGCAGCGACACATAGAGCTGCATCGGTCTCAGCTTCGCGAGGTCCTGGTGGCGGAATGGCGGGAAAGGCTTTCACGCCCTACCGCCTCGACATCATCGAGGCGGTCCGGCCGGTGCTCGAGCGCTGGCTCGGGAGGAGGCACGGCTCCCTGTCGTTTCGGGTGACGCAGGTGCTCTCGGGGCATGGTTGCTTCGGGAAGTACCTGTGTCGCATAAACAGGGAGCCGGACGCCCGGTGTCACCACTGCGTCGACTGCCGGGAGGACACGGCGCGGCATACGCTGGCAGAGTGTGCCGCTTGGGTCGAGCCATGCCGTGCCCTCATCTCAGAAGTAGGCGGTGACTTGTCGCTGTCGGCCGTAGTGAATGCCATGGTCGGCAGCGGGGAGTCCTGGGACGCGGTGGTTTCCTACTGCGAGACGGTCGTCTCGCAGAAGGAGGCTGCGGAAAGGGAGAGGGAGATCTCGTCCACTCATCCGGCCCGCAGCAGGCGCACCGGGCGGCGGCGGAGGGCGGATAACGCCCTCTTCCAGCCCCCCTAAATGGATCCAGGGGTGACGGACTCGGGGACGTCCGTCGTCCCCCCTCACATCAGGACCCAAGGTGGCGGCGCGTAGTGTTCCACGCGCGCCTCTCTTAGACGTCACGGGGGGAGTCAAACACCTCACTCCCCCCCCTAACCCGAGGAGGCCCGCAGCGGCGGGCCGGCACCAGTCGGGGGTTGCGGAAGATTCTTACGTTCCCGCGACCCCCGGCATAGGTGTGAGTCGGAACACCGGGGTGGTTTTTAGTCAGTAAGAGTCTGACAGACCCCTCCGCCCACCCCAGGGCGGAGGACATCCATGAGGATTTTCCAAATCGGAAAAAAAAAAAAAAAAGGTGAGGTAATACTGGCGTTGGCTTCGGTGCAATCTATGATGAAACACGATCATAGCCGCGGATATATTTTCTTTGTAATTATTTTAAATTGTTCTAACAATACAAGTGAACAGTTTATATTCATCGGCGATGCTGACTTTCTGGCCGATGTCTTACTCTAGATGGAGGCATCACTAAGGATTGTCACTCAAAGACTACGTTATGAAAAAGCACCTGAACCCACGTTTTTAGGGTTCCGTAGTCAACAAGGAACCTTATAGTTTCGCCATGTCTGTCTGTCTGTCCGTCTGTCTGTCTGTCCGCGGCTTAGCTCAAAGACCGTTAGTACTAGAAAGCTGTAATTTAGTATGGATATACATATAAACCACGCAGACAAAGTGGTAAAAAAAAAATTGTAAAATATAATTTTTTTTAGGGTACCTCCCCTACATTTGAAGTGGGTATTGTTTTTTTTTCTGGTCTATCTCATGGTGTGGTGAATCGTTGGAAAGGTCGTTAAAAAATAATGGGAGATTGTGAAAACCATTTTTGGATTCAGGGATCCGTTTGCGGAATATTAAGCTTTAAAGTGCAAATTTTTGTTAAAGTCAAGTGTGTGTCCCCCTGCCAGCTAAATAGTCGGGTTTGGAAATGTAAAAAATTCACAGCAGTAGTATATATAACGAAATAAAAAGGAAAACTATCACCGCTACGAAGACTCCACCAGTTACCGAGTAATAATCGACCAACTTTAATTTGCAGTTGCAAAAACATGAGAACAAGTTTTTCAACTACAATGTTAAGTTTTTTGGATAAATTCATCCAAACTACGGAACCCTTCATTTTGCGTGGTTCGACATGCACTTGGCCGGTTTTTTTAAATAAGTATTATAATTATATTCAAAGAGTTCAGATGAAATCATTATTGAAAGTAACGTCATCCATGACGGCGCCACAGAACAATTAATGCAATAGGTACGTCACAATTAAAATGACATTTTATTTTTTTGATTCGGTCCCATTTTCTGTAAACGCAAATGTACTTAATCCAAAATAATAATTTAAATTATTACGACGCAACGCGTGACCTAATGACTCTTTTGACACAAATAAAAATATATTTTATCCTAATATTATATGATTAAATCAAATCGGTACCTACATAATTATTTTCTTCATTTTAATGTTCGTTGACAGGTAGGTACACACGGCTACACATCAAGATAATCAATCAATCTACATTTCCAGTGTATGCTGATCTCGCAATGTATCGGATTTCCGTACATTGCGTGGTCAGCTTATACTGGAAATGTATAGCTTAATGTGTAGCCGTGTGTACCTATATTTTTTACGTAGTAGCAACATTCGGAAATGAAGTGCAATTTCAGTGACATAAGCGGAAAATACGTACCACAAAAGTAAAAAATACTTTTAATTTTGGTGTCCGAAAGCCGGGTATCGTTTCCATAAGAAAAACGTAAATCTGATTAAAAAAATAAGAGTAATTTTATGAACTACATTTGGTTGTGACACTCTAGCTCCCAAGTTGGTACGGCCCTGTGGCATTCTCCTTTGGTGTACAGGTTTAAGGATTTTTTTGTAATTTTAAGTCGTCGGGGATTTTTGATTGAAGGCGTACTTCCTCCAAAAGGGGCAAAACGGGGGCTACTGGATATCTCCGCCATATCGGATCCGATAACAATGATATTTTTTTTAATTGGAAGTACCTTTATGTTGGTCGAACTAAGAACGTCGTAAGTGCTAAAAGCTTGTAGTCGTAATAAATCCGAGTAAAAACGGAATTTAAAAAATGCCTACACCTTTGTTTTCTCCTTGTAGGTATTAATACTAATAACCATCAAATTTTTATCCTATTAGTTACTAGTAGTTCTGCGAACAGTAGAACTCGCGAGGACAAACTTTTTTGCAACAATAAGTGTCATCTAGTGACCTTATTGTAAAACTAACATAAATATTGGTTTTATAGACTCATAGAAGAGAATTCTGAAGAAAAAAAATTGCGTACCAAGCGTGAGTCTCTCAGCGAGTGTTTTGCCCGCTAAGCGCGTCGCTCATCATCTGCCTAGCCTTTTCCCAACTATGTTGGGGTCGGCTTCCAGTCTAACCGGATGCAGCTGAATACCTGTATTTTACATGGAGCGACTGCCTATCTGACCTCCACAACCCAGTAACTGGCTAATACGATACCCCTTGATAAGACTGGTTGTCAGACTTTCGGGCTTCTGACGACCCGTAACGACTGTCAAAGATCCACAAATGACAGCCGGGACCAACGGCTTAACGTGCTTTCCGAGGCACGGAGGAGTCTCGGTATGTAAAGATGGTCACCTATCCACGGACCAACCCCGGCAAGCGTAGCTTAACCTGATGGATCGACCTGGTGTGGCTGTTATTACGAGTATTATCTTTGATACCTCTTGTCACTGCAACAAACGAGTACTCGCTTGTGGTGTGAAGATTCAGCGAATAATAATATATCTCTACGAATGCATCTCCTTATAACTTATACGAGACCAACAAACTTTTGTACATTCCTTAAGCGAGTAAATTGATAATAGCAAGTCGCCTCCTCGTTGGCGGTGGCAGGTGCCTTAAACAGTTACTGCCTAAATACATGGGAATAAGGCATGAGTTTGTGTATGTCATCAGACATAAGTTAATGCGTTATATTGATATAAGCTGTGAGATAACTCTTTGACTAGCAGAAGCTATTTATTAATTTTAAATGATTGTGACAAATATTAGCAGTTGAATAAATTAAAAGGCGTTCCAATAAATAAACTCACTCCTACAACCAGAAAAAAACCCATAAACGTGCTTAGTGATATATAGTGTATGCTGTGAAACAGCAGTAGAGATAGTCGACGTACTTGAAGTTGTCTAAGTTTGTGTTGTTGAGCGCGTGCTGGGCGAGGAAGTCCTGCGCGATGAGCAGCGTGCGCACCTGCACGACCATCAGCCCCACGGCCACCGCCAGCAGGAGGCCCAACAGGTGCGTCATGTTCGTCTGGTTCATTCGTAGGAAGTACCGCTGGTACAGCATTTCCACCTGGAGACAAGCAAAAGGATTTCATTGGAACTTGAGCTTGGATTGATGGACCAAAATATTTGCTCTTTGAAAGTGTATTGAGTCCCAATCGTCCAGCCGCCACATAGAACTTGTAAGTCCACAGAAGGTTATGGAATTAGAGGTCCTTAAAGGGTTTAGAAGTATATATATTGAGTAAACCGATAAAAGTATTGAGGAGGGGTGCGGCTTAAGATTTGAGAACTCAGAATGTAGCTAGAGTAACAAATGCTAACTCAAAGTTAATAACGATTACTATCACACGACAAAATCAAATCTTATTTGGATCATGAAAAAGTTTTATTAGATGAACATAAATATCCTCTCGACGATCCTGCCAACCTAACAAGAGACGTTTCAATAAATTCACCAGAAAATTATATCACAATATGAAAGCAAGTGGAATAAACGAGGAAAATATAATGAGTATCGAGCAATCGGCTCAAATCATAGATATAAGAAAGAAGGCAAGACCCGCCAGCGCGCGGCCTTACTACGCGATGCAACCGCATACATATAGTAGGTATCGCGTCCAGTCACTTAACGACACAATTAAGGTGGAATCCCACGATCGGCAATATTGCAGACGGACCCGCACGGTAGACGACCACAGACCGTCACGCACCGCGCACCGAGGCGGTTCCCATGTCTGCGCATTCGTAACACCTTCCCACGGTCCGTCGACCGGGCTCGTCTGTGTACGTCCGCAAAATCGCGGATCGTGGGATCTCGGTTGAAAGAAAGAAAAATGCGTTTATTGGCATTGTAGCAGAAAAATACACCTTAAAACTATAAAAACAGAAAACAACCATTAGAATGCCAAAAAGGCCTCAGCTCAGCATAATGTCAGATGGAAACACAAAGTGTACCACCTGACGCTGATTTTCAGCTGCAACCCACGAGTGTCATACGCTAGAATATTATAATAATAATAATATTCTAGCGTATATTGGATCGTGGGATTTGGATTTTCGGTTGAAGCAATGTATTTACTGCAAAAATAGTACAGTCGCTGTGATATTATATGAAAACAAAAATAACGTAGTAAAGGCAAGAAATATATAACGATTCGTTGTATTTCATGATTTTCAATAAAACTATAGTAAAGTAATTTTTGTGTTGATTTATGGTAAGGGGTTCCATAATTTATAAATTATTTAGTTTGGCTTAAATTTTTACAAGAAACCATTGAACAATACGGCATTCAAATGTTCTCATGATGGCGGTCGAAAGAGCACTAGTTTGCGGAAACGGCAATTTGCCTATGACATGAGAATCTCGATCATGCCGTGCAGACACAGACACACCCCCATGGCATTTTTCCTGTTTTTTTTTCTAAATTTCTATGGCTCAAATAGAGATGATATATAATGATATATATAATAGGTAGCCAACAGCAAATAGGACCTCACATTATGATTGTCTCTTCAGGTTTACCAGTAATGACTACTGTCGTTATTGCTATAGTCGCTATTGTGTAACGATGTTTCAATCGAGTCTTTCTTGGAATCATTACTTAGGGTTTGTAGAACCGAAACTGTTATTAGCGGCAACCCTTGGTCAGTGCTATTCAGTGGCGAACACGACGCATCCAAGAGACGGTGTAGTATGTATGTGCAGGCCGAAATTACGGGGGTAAGAGAAACGGAATACATTCAACTTTATTTAGTTGCCTACCGTCTCCGCTATTCAATTTCATACGAGTTTTTATTGAACAGTTGTTGTTCAAACTTTGTAAAACACAATCCTCGCTATGGAATAACTCGAGGTAATAAATTAAGGTATTGCAAGCCCTAGTTTAGATTTCTTTAAAGTTAATTACCTTTTAAGGAGTGAACTTCTTAACTAAATGCTTCCTGTTACTGACTTCTATGACTGAGCTTCTGAAAGCCAGTTGCGATGAAAGCCGGGAGAAAACATTTATAATTAATTCAAGTTTTTAATTTTAAGAGTGTCCAAGTTTACTATGACGGGAAAAAAATATTATACATATTTGTAAAGGTACGCACGGCTACACATCAAGCTATACATTTCCAGTTTATGCTGATCTCGCACTGTATAGAATGTCCGTATAATGCGAGATCAGCTTATACTGGATATGTATAGCTAGATGTGTAGCCGTGTGTACTAGAGCTGAAGGTGGCTATAGCCAAGTTAAACAACTCATGTGAAGAGTCTATAATATAAAGCTGTTGCTATTTTGTCATATCAATAAGGTAAAAGATAACCTGTCATGGCAGAAAAAAGGCGCTGTGAAAAGAAAATAAAACATAACAGACAAAATCCCGGCCCATCATGTAGCACAATGTCAAATCCACTCAGCCGATAAATTCACCATCTTTAACCAAAAAAAATATAATTATATTCCAAGTGGTTATAAAAAAGTGTCCGTATTAGCAGAGGGGCGCGGGGGCACGCAGCCCACAATGGCCCACAATGGCCCGCAATGGCCGACAATAGACCCTGAGAGGCTTCAACTTACAAATATTTCGAGGTTCTTAGCCGACCCCAATGTAAGTATGTATGTATTACAATGTTTTACTATTTATACTTTTTCGAGTTATCTATCTCGTATGTTGCACCTGCTATGTTTTGCTTATGCATCACCCTAAGGTTGACTGCTGGTAGAAAATCATCTTCATCTCAGGCATTAAGTCCGCCTTTGTATAGTATTTTTTTTAGTTGTGCATAATGATAATAAATAAAAAAAAAAAAATAATCTGCCCAACATAATTCCACCATTACAATTACTCTAACTAGTGACGACATGTTTACCCCCTGCTCCGTTACCACAATGCAGGCTACCCCCGGCGGGTAAGCTGCTAACTAGTTATAACTAGTTGTGTCATGTCTCGTTATAGTTATTATCAGAGGGCCAATTCTCGTACTTAAAAAACATTCACATTCAAGTCGCAATCTGTCAAACTTGTCAAAAATGTTGGTAAATTGATGGTTATTTTGACAGATTGCGAATGAGATGCGAATGTGAACGTTCTTAAAAATTACGGGAATTGCCCCTCAGGTTTCGTGTAACCCTCGCAGTCGAATAGGTTTTGTGTCGTTTACAGTAATTTGTTTAAATGTAGATCATTTTTGTAATTACTACAGTATTTAGAAACAAGTATTGTAATATTGTATTGTAATATATTGTACATATCTGTTTATCCTTTTAGCGTTCTAATTCACAGCACGATTTTGATGGCATGCTTTTACCATTATTTATTATTGTACCATAAATCACTCAATACTCTTAGTGCTAAGCGCATGGAGTGATGTGTGGTGTAAGCGGGCCCAGCTGCTCGTTATTAAAACGTTACATTCCACTGAAGATTTATCTAGTTCAATTTTATTATAGTGAATACGCGCTTTGTTAATGAGCCACGTATATTTAAAGTTAATTGACTAGAAGCTACAACTGTAACTAATATCTATAATGTAAATTAACGTGCAATCACTGTTCTGAAACTGCAATACCTGCGCGAGTGATCAGATTCGCGCAATATTAATTAATGTTCCTTTCAACCACCTGTAATAAATATCGAGCTGACCAACCCCCCCACAATTATAATACACCGTGGTCCGCCATTCTGGCGAATACTGCACAAACACATGCGCGACTGTAGTACGTCCCTATTAATTATTGCGTTATGCGGTTGATTAATTGCATCGGCGTCCCGAAGCCTCCAATAAACAGCCCCGTCTACCTTTATAACATTACGAGTCATTTGCAAATACCGACAAATACGTAATTGTTATGGAAACCAACGGATAACTAAGTGCTGGTCGCAAACACTCGACGAACAATCAAATGTCGAGGTCGCCTACCGCCCTAACACTCATTAAAATGCATTGTTGTAAGTATTTAAAAAACCACCCTGAAAATTAAAAATTAAACATACAGCTTAGGTAACAAAACCGTGTTTATCAATTATTTAGCCTAAACATCTTATAAATACGACATTTACATATGTATGGAGTTTAACGTAAGATTTACATTAGAAACACGTTGAACAAGTGGTGTCTAAGTTTTTGTAGTAAGACCCACAGGGTGTAAAAATACCCATCACATAGCCGTCAACTACGCGTTCTGTACATCAAATTAAATAACATTGAACAAAAATAATTGCTGGGAAACGACTTTTATTTTTGGTGTGAAAAATCGCTGTTTACGGTAGTGCGCAACGTAACGCACGCAAAACGTTGTGTTTATGGGTGTGCGCAACGGTTCCGTGTTTGTGGGGGTATTTAAAATTAAACTACGACATACAGAATTAGCTTTCTCTATAAATCATCCAATATCCCATCAATATCAAAAATATTAGAGAAAATTATAAACAGTAGACTAGCTAAACAAATTAGAGGCCATAGGAATAAGGGGAACGCTGCTGCAACTATTTGCTGATTATTAAGATGCCCGATGCCAATGTGTTAGAATAGATAATATCACGAGCCATGAGCAGAAAAGTACTGGTTTTGGTGTTCCCCAGGGAAGTAATCTGGGCCCCACGCTATTCCTGATTTATATCAACGACTTGTGTAAAAGACGGAAAAATTATATCATATGCCGACGACACGGCGTATGATTTACAGCTAAAACCAATAGTGGCCTGTTCGAAATTGCTCAACTAGGTTTTATAATACTGTGACTAATTGACTACAAAGCAATCTACATTAAATGCTGACAGGACAAAATATATTCACTTTGCCATGCGCAAGCCTCAAACCCTTATCTATATGGGCATCAATGTGGAAACCGTTCGGTCAAAATGTCAAAATCTAAGTAAAGTATTGAGTGATTTATGTGTGATTGCCCTTTGATCTTCAAAACGAGCAGCATGAAATACCTCGGGGTAATAATGGACGACACACTGTCTTTCAGAAAACCGGCCAAGTACGAGTCGGACTTGCGCACGAAGGGTTCCGTACCATTATCGATAAAAACGGCAAAAAAATCACGTTTGTTGTATGGGAGCCCCTTAAATATTTATTTTATTGTTTTTTTAGTATTTCTTGATATAGCGGCAACAGAAATACATCATCTGTGAACATTTCAACTGTCTAACTATCACGGTTCATGAGATAAAGCCTAAAAACGGCAAATAATCACGTTAGTTGTATGGGAGCCCCCTTAAATATTTATTTTATTCTGTTTTTTAGTATTTGTTGTTATAGCGGCAACAGAAATACATCATCTGTGAAAATTTCAACTGTCTAACTGCCACGGTTCATAAGATACAGCCTGGTGACAAACAAACAGACAGCAGAGCCTTAGTAATAGGGCCCCGTTTTACCGTTTGGGTACAGAAAATAAATTTAAAGGTGTTGATTTGGAAGTTTTAGAAGAAGATTTGCAAGAATTATGGCCGTCAGGAAAACCAACCAAAGAAGTTACTTGAAATCGTTATTCCATCTTATAACAAATGATTGAATTGATTACTATCAAAAACTGAAGGGAGACGATGCAATAATAGATGATATAGATGATTATTGTGATGAACCTGACTTTTATTTGGATTAGGACTATGGTAACTTTTGGATTTTTTACTGTATAACATCTGCACTTTTGTTTACCCATGTTTGCAAATAAATGATTTTGAATTTGAATTTTTGAATTTGAAAAAATAATAAACATTTTTTTTGTCATACTTTGGAACATTTTTGAATTTTCCTTTCCGCAGCTTACACAGCTCATTCCATACAAAATTTATTTTGGAATAATGATCCAGGCGCAAGTTTTCTTGAATATTGACTAAACTTTTACAATTTATTCAGTAAATACATGCATGTAAATTAGTTTAGTAAACTTAGAATTACATAAAATTAAAAACACCACATTTGGCATTACAAAGCCAGAGAAATACCGCAATAAAATGTTTGGTATAAAAATAATATGTTTACTTTTTTATCGCCAAGGTACTAACGATAATTTTATATTAAACCACGAATCGTTTTTTTAAGAATATTTTTTTTCGTATTTTTGTATTTCAATAGATATTTATGTGGCCTGAATCAGTATAGTTCTGTAGTCGAATGTTATTTGGAATTGAGTTAAAATGATTCAAGTTTATTGGAACATTTAAGCAGAATGATTTTTGTAATATTTTCCATATTGTATAAAAAGCATAATTTCTCCAAGTAGTTAGAATCATTATAGCAAAAAAAATTAACACACGTCAGGGCAACCAAGAAAATGCAAAAATGATTCCAATAGCTAGAAACACTTATGCATTTAAAAAAATGGTCTTCGACATGACAGCTGTGTGTTGGACTATATGGATTTTCGTCAATTTATAACATCGAGTCTTTGATATGTTAAAATATATCTTATTTAGAGTACCTAGATCACAAAAACTCGAAATTTTTGAGGTTGTGGGTTGGATCATTTTTGCTTAAATCGGTCCACTTGCTGGCGTGGTGAGGAGCCGAGTATACCCGACAGCGTCCAAACACTTCCGACATGCTGTGCTGTGACTACCTTGCAGAAAGATTCCCTTTGTTTGGAGTTTTTTTTGCGACAGTATAAGACGCCTTTCTTTAATTACTTAGTGATATTTTTCGTACCAACTTGCTTTTCTTTTACCAATGGCTCACGCTTCAGACTCCTTACGTTGGAATACTTAATGAAACAAAATAAATACAAGCTGAATTTGATAAGCGCGTAGGTGAAGCATAACAAACAAAATATGTTTGATAGCCTCACGAACGAACGCGAGTAATTTTTTGGGGATCACTTTCATGTTAACTGGGCAAAAATGGAAAATATCAGCTTTCATTTGTGTTTTAATTAAAAAACAAAGAACATTTCGGGCGACCGTGCGGCCCTTACCTACAGGTTTAGGTATACCTAGGCAAAATTCAAAGGTGCTAATGCGATATGGAATGTTAGAGTTGAACTCTAGGTGAAGTAATTAAACTTCGGTCCCTTGCATTCAAAGCCTTGGAATTCATCGTCGACGAGCTTCATAGCTAGAGAAACTACAATTTGTCGATAAAACTGTTTTCCTGGGGATTACGCTCGACTCAACGCGACAATGCTCACAGCTCTTGCAGGATGGCTGAGTTTAGCAGCATAATATGTTGTCAGAAAAATCCGTCAATACAATGTTACAGATACCGCGAGGCTAGTCTATTTTAGTTACTTTCATAACATCATGTGTTACGGTATTTTACTATGGGACGAGCTGCAGACATCGAACCTATTTTTAACCGATTTCCTCAAAAAGGAAGAGGTTCTCAATTCGCCTGTAAGTATGTTTTTTTTTTGTGTTTATGTTACGCTAAAACTCCGCCAATTATGAATCGATTTTGATGATTCTTTTTTTGTTTGGTAGGTCATCATGCTTCAGAGGTGGTCCCATATAAATTTTATTAACTTTGCTTGCTTAGTTTTTGAGTTACCTTCAATAATTACGTATTTTTCCCACTTTGTCTATGTCGACGACATCTTATTTGACTCCGTCACTGTTATTTACATAGCAGGTAGTGATATTCAAATTTGTGTGAAGTGAAAAATATTTTTTTTTACAAAAAAACATCCGACGTCCAAAAAAACACAAAAAAAGTGAAAAATAACTTTAGTTTCAAAGTCGGTGGCAAAAAACTAAAATTAAAAAGCGAAGACACCGACATCCGAAATTAAAGCTATTTTTCACTTTTTTTGTTTTTTTTCATAAAAAGTTTTTATTCTGCCGAAAAGAGTGATCAGAGCCATTTATAATCTCCGCAGACGCGATTTTAAGGGAACTGTTTAAGAATATTAAATTAACATCATGACGGTACCTTGGCAATATAATATCCGTGGAAACATCATGTACAGCCACGGACTTTAATTGATGAGCCACTTTCAAACTTTTAAATTTTGCAGTTTCATACTTTCACGAGATTACACGATTAAACACGAACTCAACTCGCATGCTCGTAAACAAGATGACAAATTGCTAGTAATCGGAAATAGTCTTATCTATAGAGGTTGACTAATAAGTTCTCAATGATAAATAAATACAATGTTTATCCAATCTATTTGATACTGACCTCCTTTGAACCAGAGCTCATTAACTCGATAATTTTGAAAACCTATCCGAAGACAATGACAGTTGTAATGTCGATGTCAGAGGCGTGATTTTCGAATTAGTAGAATTAATGATTAATTTTAGTTTCTTCGTACGCTACCGTTACTATGGCTACGCTAAAACAATCGTCGCTAGGTTACGGTTGCTAGACCTGCAATTGGTTGACTTTGGGTAGTCACTCTGCTGTCAAGTTTGTAGTTCTGGCTCTCAGATTAGCCAACCGGTAAAGATATTCAATATAATTTTCTTCTTCTTTATTACGAAGACATAACTTTCCGTGGATGTACGAGTATAATCGACTAAGCCCGATTTGCATTACACGGCTAAAATACGATCGGTTCCAAGTGGCTCATCAATTATAGTCCGTGACTGTACGTAAGAAAAATTTACATATTTTCAGTAAGAGAGATAGACATAATTATAGTATTAGAAATAGGGACCTATTAGTTCAACCAGGTTTCAGACTGGCTAATGTATACTCATCTTTCATGGGGTACTGTTTAAAATGTTACAATAAAATTCCTCCCCACATACTTCAACTGAATGAGACGAAATTCAAATCTTGTATAAAAAGCACACTATGCAGGCACATATGTATATTATACGTTGGGGGATTACATCGCTGACAAAAATGCTTGGCTTAATGCTGGTCCTGCTCCACAAACACAACTAATTAATTAACATTAATTGAAAATACTGTTGGAGCTGCTGAAGATTGTCTTTGGATTGTATAAACTCAATCTCCTTCGTATTATATATTTGCACTAGCTGATGCCCGCGGCTTCGCCCGCGTGGATGTCGGTTATTATTGTAGTTGTATACTAAAACCTTACTCAAGAACCACTCTATCCATTGCTGGTGAAAACAGCATGAAAATCGGTGAATGAGATTCCACCATTAGCTCCCTTCAAAATGATTGAGTTGAATGGTGCTGATCCATGCGTCATGTTGGTGAACGCGCGCCGTCAGTTGTGGCTGTCATCTCTTGTGGACTCCCACGATCGGCAATATTGCAGATGGACACGCACTGTAGACGACCACAGACCGCCACGCACCGCGCACCGAGGCGCTTCCGATGTCTGCGATACCCCGCACGTACACCTTCCCACGATCCGTTATCCGGGCTCGTCGGTGTCCGTCCGCGAAATCACGGATCGTGGGATGTTGGTATTAGCTGCCATAGCTTATTTTAATTTTGAATTGTGTTTTGATTATATTTTTTTATTACGGACGTCTTTAACGTGCTTTCTACATTGGTCTCACATGTATAATTTCAACATGAATGATGTTAACAATATATTGTAAAAAAATATATGATTTAAAAGAATGTCCGTGGAGTTTCTTGCCCGTTCTTCTCTTTTTAAGACTACTAATACTCTTTGGAATGGGCAACTAGCTTCATATTTTTGACTGACCGACTTCTTGGCAATTCAAAAGTGCCTATTTATGGTTTAATTGAAACAAATGCTTTGAGTTCGAGTTTGGGTAGGTACCTTACTGAAGTTACCTATTCTAGAAACCATGTTTCACCTCTTTTAATCTCATGAAGGAGTAAACAACACGTAAATATCGGCGGCAGGAGGCGCGAGGCGCTGCGATCGAACCGTCATGAAAACTTAGCTAAAACTCAAATATAATGAGCAAGAAGTTAAGCGCCACTTTGTGGATTAAATTAATACGACTTTCATTATTTCTGTTTAAATAACACGCTTTTTGTTACAACGATGTTCTGATACCAAGGTTGAGTTCTAATTATAAATAAATTGCATTTTATTACCAAAGATAGCTACGTACGATACGTACCTCGCATGAGAAACCGTACTAATGCAATAACAGTTAATTAACAGAACGTAAGAACCATTTATCGAACTGAATTCAATTTCAATAGCCATTGGAGCATTTCCCCTCGCTCCTTCCGCCACCAAAGTCCATTGTCTCAAGAAATAAATACTCATCACAAATAACGCAAGCAGCACGATTGGAATAAATGAAAGCTATCAACTCAGAAGTAGACGGTAGAATTTTATTGTACACAAGGACAAATGAACTAGGAGAGCACTTGACATCGAGTGCCGTAAAGCTTTAGCAACTTTGTTCCTTGTTACGTCTATTTGTGGTCCTTCTGTACGAGTGTCTCAAACGGATCTGGCTGTTCCATGTATACCGTGTCTCAAGGTTTTTCGCTGGAAGTTATTTAAATATTATTAAAGTTAACTAGTGGGGTAATTCTACGAAATTATCAAGCTGAGTTACGGAAAGGACGTATTTGACATTAATTTAGGTCTAATTGGTTAGTCCAGATCAGGGCTGCTTAATATTATTCATCAATTTAATTTAATTCAGTGAAGTGTTCTCATTCCGTGTAAGGGCGGTTTATTAATTAAAATAGCTTGGTTGTATCTGCCTCCAGTGTCAAATAAGATATCGTCTACATAGATTATGTGAGAAACATACGTAATTATTGAAGCTAACTCAAAAATACGCAAGCAAAGTTAATAAAAAACTGCTGAGAAGCAGGTGTTTTGAAGGACCGCCGTAGCGGCTGAGGCTGGCCGGCTATGCCGGAGCCGAAGCTGCGGTGGTGAACGCAAAAACCATCTGCGACAATTAGCTCGCGTGGGGCCGCCCAAACCCCGCAGCGCCGGAACCGTGACAGAAAGAATGCTTGCTGCATGTTGCATGTTGCAAGCTTGTTTGTACGCTGCATGCTTGCTTGCATGCTGCATGCTTGCTTGTATGCTGCATGCCTGCTTGCACGCTGCATGCCTACTTTCATGCTGCATGCTTGAAGCAAGCATCCTTGTTTGCATGCTTCTTACTGAATTAGAAAAAATAGAGATGAAATAGTGTGCACAAACTTTCTAGGCGTTTGGTGAAATGAGAATATGGTTAAAACAGTGTTATAATGAGTGTTCGGAAACTTAATACTTTCTGGCAACCACAGAAATAATGCGGGGTGAGTACAACTATCAGGAGCTGTTAGAGCAGTTGGTAAGGCTTCTTGTCCCTGTTGTGCCCTAACAACAACTCAGGCCGCGAGGTCACCGGCTACTAGGCGCACCGTCAGCACGCAGTGTCACGAGCTAACTCGCCACTCGTTCGGGCCCCAATGCTCAATGCTTTTCTGAAATCAACACCGGAATGTAACTCACACTCCGGTGCTGATTTGCTGGACGGTGTTTGCTGGGAGATGGATAGATGTGTGTCGTGAGTGTTGTGAGAAGATGAATGAAAGATATTTAGTTTCTTTTTTCTCTTGATGTTGTTTGTTTCTTATACAAGTGTTATTTTGTTATTTCTCGTGTTTAATATAAATATTTACGTTTTTATTTTTATTTTACTTTACTTATGTAGGTATGACGTCACTTTTTAGTTTGTTTATTGTTCTGTACAACGCTTTGGGATTATATTCTGTAATGTAGCGCATGACTTTATTTTTATTACTTTAATGTTGTTGTCAAGCAATATAAGCTCGTCACAAAGTCACAATGTATAATAATGGTGAAGTGGAGCTGATGGTGAAGTACCAAACGAAGAAAAGAACTCCTCAACGATTAATGTCTCTGCATCGGGAAAAGCAAAATTTTGTAATAGGTGATGAGCAGTTGACATTAGGCTATTGTAACTTATATAAATGAAAAACTGACTCACTAAAAAAAGAGAAACAAAATCTTTTTTCCAAAAAATAACACTACAAACACTACAACACTACAAAGTGAAAAACAAAATTAATTTCGGAAGTCGGTGGCAAAAACCGAAAATTTAAAACCAAAGACCGACTTCCGAAATTAATCTATCTTCGACTAATATCATCATGGAACCCTCGCACAATATAATTACGAAATGTTTCCAATATGCTATCCTCTATCCTAAATATGACAACATTCTATAGCACAATGTATATTTCGATATTTTCCGAAGCTTAGTGTAAAATTATTAGTTTTAGGTTATGCTGCTTTGTACAATGAATGAATGAATGAAATGCACCGACCCCAGCGTGGCTTAAACAGACTCGATAAATCGAATGAACCCCAGGATTTTCACTAGCCCCTGGAGCCTCATGGTTCATGGGGTTACAGAAGCCATTGCATATCTAAGAGTAGACTGAGGGGTGCGGGTAATGGTAGGGAATAGACCGTGCCCGTCGTGCCGTTAGTAACAGAATAGAATAGAATAGAATACTCTTTATTATAACAGTTTTTCCTTCTAAGATTTCGTGCATTTTCTTTTGTCTTGGTTTATTCCCAGCGTGGTTTAACAAGTCTCTCATGATGACTCACTCTGTCAGGATGGTTCAAGTCCAGCTTCACCGGTGAATCTTTTAGCGGGGTTAATTCTTCAAGGACTTTCTAATTAACTACAATAGTTTTCGGTCCGCGCGCGGCCCGTCCGCGGTCATACTGCTTTCTCGATTCTTTTCTTCTTAGTTCTGATGCGTTTTCAGCAGCACTGTTCAGATCGCGATCGGCCCAATCCTCGTTGTTTATTTCCAGCTCCGTCGCGGTACAAGTTCGGCCTGTAGCTCGCCGCTGCTCACCTCGGGTTGATGCGATTGCAAATAATATAGTTCTGAGTTAAAAGCGCACAATTCGGCACAAGTAATTAATAAGACCTCGACAAAAATCCCGACCCGCATCACCCGATTTCTTCTTTTCTGTTCATAGTTACATCGCCAAAACCCATAACCAACCACTTTTAAAACAAAATCCCGCGCACAAGATGACCACCTCTGTTAACGCCCAGTTTCTGTACTAGCGGCCATGCGCCTTTTATGGCTTTCCGCGATAGTACTATAGCGGGCGCGCATCGCAATTCCCGCTTGCAGCGTTCGGCCACTATGTGTACCCATGCTCATCAACCAAAAACATTGCAGAATCAGATTTTTGTTGCGACCCCTTTCTTGTAAATGAAAATAGCGCCCAGGATTGAGTAAACTTTAAGAGCGTTAAAACTTGATAGCCATTCGTCATCATATTTGTTTTAAATTAGCTCGAGTATAAGCCCTTTTCAAGGATTGCACCTAGCAATCAGCCTGCAGACAGCATTTTGAATGAATGAAAATCAAAGTAGTTATGTCGTATTTTACACAATCTACAGTTTACACTTTCACTGTCAGCATATTTGTTGAGATGCCCCGTTGTGGTATTCTATAATATACCCAAATAGTGAGTATCTTAAAAGTTAAAATACCAATTGCTATGCGGCCTAAGGGTTGGCGCGAGCGCCCACATTTGGCGAGGGATATAGGGGCTGCGCGGAGTTTTGTTTCTAAAGCCGTTAGTTATGCGTGTTCGGGACAACAAGAGCATCACTGACCACTCACAAAAAAAAATTTTGGAACACAATCACATACGCATTATATCTTAAAGTTGGGTACATTATTTAGCCAATAAAACCTGTAATGACGTAAAATGACGGAATTATGGCGTGTATCTTGCAGAGAGGAGCAAGTCACTGTAATATGGAAAGATCTCACCAGATTAGCCTGCACGAACACTTGGCACAACACCACCACCAAAACAAAACACCACCATCACTTTAAAAACTCACTATCATTAAAAATAATCCATGAAACTGCACATTACACAACACGCATCACCCGATAAAATATTGATTTTGCAGAGTTCAATTTCGCTGGCAAGCGAGGGGTGCTTGCCACATACCAATATCATAAAAAAATAACAGAGAGCGTTCCCGGCACGACCGTCCTCTTAGAAGTCCAAAGACTCAATCGTTATGCTGCTTTATACAACTATAATTATTCCAGAAAAGGTGTATAAGATAAAGTAAAGACAATACGTCATTAAACCTTAAAGCTTTCACTCCTTTGATTTCAACACGTGAAATCGGTATTTGATGTATAAAATGTGGTCAACACATCAACTTTCGGCCAATTAACCGATTGGGCCTTCACAAAACAGCTTTCAGTCGTTTTCCAAAGTATTTCGTATTATTTCTTACAAAACGAATCTATTTTGCTTCTAATGTAATAAAATCACAATAAAACTGACTGAATCGCAAACACTCCTACAAAACACATTGACATATTGATTGTTGTCATAGACTGTTACTGTTACGTCCCTTCCGCTCTGACCATTTGAATTTCCCACAGTTTTTCGGCACTAAAAAAATAATTTCTCGCTCAAAAATAAATATTATTCAAAAATATTGATGGAGGCATAATTCTGAAGTAAAATTGTTTATAAAAAAAAATACTTGACACTTATTTGAATCACATGCATATTCCCTATTATGCTTTCGTCTGAACATGGCCAGTTGGTATTGACCCTGATTTAATTGATTATTATTATGACCATAGAGACATCGAAATCTACTTTATTGTCATTTATCGACGTTGTTCTATTTTTTATAACCCAGGCTTAGAAGCGACGTTTTTACCCATAATTATTATTCTTCGCATAACCGAGCAAGTCATTATTTAAATTCACACCCTTTATGACTTCAATATTTTGAATCCTCATTAAGCTGAGTTTTAGGGAGCCTCTGTTTTAATTGCTTCGTACCACCAAACTGAAGCTATCATTAATTTTTACAAAAGTCCTTTTCGTAACGTTGCGACTGGGACGGGGGCGCGCGGCGTGGCGCGGTCTAGAGTCGGGCACAGTAAGCTTTGTGACGGGTGACTGTAATACATCAAGATTGTTACTGTTCGTGCTTCATTTGTCCATTTAACCCACAAAATAGGGTCATTAGTGTTATTCGTCAAGATCCTTTACTTCACAACGTTCAGCTCTGCGGCTCACTGTGATTGGTTAAAGTCATGAATTATATGTATAGCTACTAATAAAGTAAAACCCTGATTGCAGATTTTGTGGACAGTGTTTGCTAAAATCTCATTGTTAGAGATAATAATAATATCTCTATATTTACGACGTAATTTAGCCCGTAGAACTAGTCCTGATCTCGGTGCCAATAGTCAGTACATGTAAATGTTTACACCCGAATATCGTGTATCGACACGATACCATCATGGCAAGCCCGAAACATGTTACAAGATGAAAAAGGGGAATTCTTGTTTATTTTTCCGTAAAAATCGACGCTAGCGTAAAAAAGCATTTTATACGTGTATTTAATTTTGCTTTCAGCTTTTATAAGGATCCCTTCGACAAAATACGAATTATAATGTGTTTGCCTTTTGGTTGAGGTGAATAAATGAGCTGTTAGCATTGTTTTTTTATTTTAATTTTATTTGTTTGGGACAAAAACAGTTAAGTATAGGCAGCATTAACAAAAAGTAGTTATAGTACAGTCGACAAAACGTATAGCCCACACTGTTGTCCTTGTGTGTTATAATTTCCCGAATGTTAATTAGGAGTACCTATATACATATTTGTCTTAGATGATTAGTCTATCTTAATATTAATATTATTAACTTGGAAAAACTGGTACAGCAGTTACTAAACTTTTTTGTAGCATAGGTATATCTGACAGAATAAAATCAAATACATTAAATCATTCAATGTTACAAGTGCGTTATCTAGAAATGCAGCTAGTGGAACAATACTTTCTTGGTATCTTGCCCATCCCAAGTATATGTCATATAATGTGCGCAACATCCAACAGTCCGGGTTCCCGCTCTATGTATAACCTGGGATAGCAGTTTATATTCAGTTATCCATTCCGATAAAAGAACAGTCATATCAGGGGGTGCCGCCTGATGTGCTCTCTAATAGCGATAACACAGTTAACATACGATTGTAAAAGGTCCATTTTCTTAACTTATTAGGTTTTTACACTGTTTATAATTAGTGGAGCACTCGCGTACTACGACACAATAAAATAAACGTGAAATAAAATATTAACACAAATGCGAAGCAAACGAATACCGTAAAACAGCACGAGTGACCAGTTTTGACATTTAACAAATTCATTGATTATTGCTAGTAATTAAGTCAAGTAATGCTACAATACACGACGTTACTGCATTTATCTAAATAAAATATTCTCTCCATAAGTGTACTTAGACTTTTGATCTATAAAATCGTTAAGAGAAGGTTGGTTAGATGGATAACTTACCGTCAAAAATATATTACTTAAATATTTTGTTACGAATATTTTAATTATTGCTACGTGCGTTTATTTAACTTTTCCTCTAAGCATTGATATTATTAAATGGCAACATTGAAGATTCTTAAAGTGAAATTGAACGGATAAAATCGGATATAGGAGAATGTGACCCTGCTTATGGCGTTCTGCCCAGAAGCCCAATAGAAATAAGATATTAGAGTTATTTCTATTGGGCTTTATATACCAATGGAAAAAAAAAACTGTAAACAATTTTTTTTTTTAGATACCTCCCCTACAATTAACCTTTGCTCTGTCGCATTAATTTTTCGCGACTGCGCGCTGTGTGTTACGAGTACTTCCGGGTTACTTCCGAAATACTTCCGGGTGTGATTATGATTATGATAAGTCTAAAGTTATCACGAGTATAAAAATGCAATACGCGCTCGACGTTCCCTACTCTAGAGCAGCGGTTCTCAAACTTTTTTGGTCACGGAACCCTTTTGACAAGCAAAATACTTGACGGAACCCTACAATAAAACAATAGTTTTTAAAAGTGTATTCTTTATTATATAAGCATAATAAAAGTACAATGTAACAGTTACTAATTATTACTTACTTTACCGCATGGCAAGTACAATAATAGAAGATATTAAAAATGAAAAAATCTTAATTAATGGGAGGTATGAAAACAGTTTTTTATTTTTCATCAATTGGTTGATATCAGGTTTGATAGAAGACATTTGAAGTCTCATATCAGGTTCGGCGTCCAGTCTATTGCGATATTTTGTTTTCGTGGCTGCATAAGTTGAGAATCATGTTTCGCACAAATATGTTGTTGGGAACGGGAGAAGAATATTCAGAGCCATTCTGTCAAGCATTGGATATTCATCACGGATTCTGCACCAAAAATCGTTGAGAGGCGTCGTTTTGAACAGTGACTCCATACTTGTGTCTGATGACATTTCTAAAAGAGATTCATATATCTCGTTTGACATACTTTCGGGCTTTTGCAAGTTGGGTAAAAAAGGATTATGAATCCATGAATTCAGCTTCATTTTTGTATTCTGTTCTTCGGGAAAATACTTTTCAAAAGATGCGCGCATAGAAGTGAGATATTGGACCAATTCTTCAAACACATCATCTTGAAACATTTCTGAGTCGTTATCGCTAAAAAACTCACTGAGTGACGTAAAGCTTTCTATTCCTCTCTTACCAACGCAAATAATCCAAAAATCTAATTTTCTTTTGAAGGCAGTTTTTTTGTTATAGGCCTGGAACACTGTTGTCTGTTTACCTTGCAATGATAAATTCAATTCGTTCAGTTTTTGAAAGATATCCGCCATAAAAGACAATCGGAACAACCAAGTTTTATCATACAAACGGTCTTTCAAATTAAAAGAAACTGTATCTGCTGAAAGAAACATTTGTAACAGCTGGTTACTGACGATGTAAATAGCGCGATCTCAAAAGTAGTTCACTGGTTTAATGTTAACAATTTACTTCTTAATGAAAAAAAAAACCAAATGCATTAAGTTTACGCTACCTCACGTTAGGCAGGTGAAAACTAATGTGTTGATAAAGGGCGAAGAATTGAATCCCGAAGATAGCACAGTTTTCTTGGGCTTAACTTTGGATGCTAAGCTTCAGTGGGGCCCACATATAGATAAATTGTCAAAAAAACTGAGCTCCGCAGCATACGCTGTTAGAAAAATTCGTAATTTAACTGACATAGAGACAGCCCGTTTAGTGTACTTTAGCTATTTTCATAGTGTAATGTCGTACGGTATTCTGTTGTGGGGAAATGCCGTCGACATTCAGACTATCTTTGTTTTGCAGAAAAGAGCTGTTCGATCAATTTATAAATTAAGTCCGAGATACTCACTCAGAGAGAAATTTAAGGAGATAAATGTAATATGACTGTGCCTTCTCAGTATATTTTTGAAAATCTTTTATATGCCCACAAAAATATTAAATTGTTTAAAAAATACAGTGATATCCATAATATAAATACTAGGAACAAACACAAATTTGTTATACCTACAACAAGGCTCAAGAAAATAGGTGGCTCCTTTAGATGTCAATGTATACGCTTTTACAATAAGCTTCCAAGCCACGTACAAGATCTAAGCCTTAATAAATTTAAAACATTTATTAAACGTAAGTTGTGCCAAAAAGCGTATTATACCATTAAAGATTACATTGAGGACAAAAAGGCTTGGGATTGAGCTGCTCCAATTTCTCCAATTTTGTTATTTTTTAACTTATCGAATTCTGTTATTTTTAGTGACTTTTTATTTTATTATTATCTTATACAGTGACATGAATGTTTACTTTGTAAAGTATTATATTATTTTAATTATTGTGAATGTGAAGACTATGTGGATCTTTGTTTCTTTTCTTTTTTAGTATTAATTTTTCCTTAGTTTTAATTATTCATGGTCTGGCAGTTTGAGCAATTTATGCGGCCTAACCAAATGTCCTTTCTTTGGTACTGTTCGTCAAATCGTTGAGCTCCTTAAAATTGGAGTTGAGCTGCACGATTATTGACAAATGCTTGCACTGACTGGACAGGTCCACTCAATCTGTGTGGTTCTTTCCTCAAAAGTCCATTTCAGACACCAATCTACATGGTCTTCACATGATCTGACCAAGATTATGTCTGGACTTTAAAAGAGACTGTGACCTCTGAGTTTGTTTCGGCCTTTCTTCTCAGAGTAGTCAGATAGGAAACGCCGACCTCATCTAGTTTTAAAAATGTGATTGACGTGTAAAAGTGTTTGTACAAACCTACTTACAGAAATAAAAATCATTTATCATTTATCATTTAACTCGGCTCTAAGTTCAAATAGCCTTGTTAAAGTTTTACCCCGAGACAGCCATCGCACTTCTGTATGGAGCAGCAGTGTTTTATGTTTGCTGCCATAATCTTCACACAATAATGAGAACAATCGGGATTGTAGTGGTCGTGATTTGATAAAATTAATTATTTTTACCGCTTCATCTATAACTAATTTTAGATTTGACGGCATTTGCTTCATCGCAAGTGCTTGTCTATGCAGAATACAATGGCTGGAACTACAATTAGGCGCTTTACTTTTTATTCGTGATACTGTTCCTGCTGTTTTACCTATCATCGCCTTGGCTCCATCTGTACAAATGTCAATGCAATCGTTCCAACTAAGATTATTTTCTTTAAAAAATATGTTTATATTATTAAAAATTTCTTCCCCGGTAGTGTTTGTAGGCAGCGGTGAACACATAAGCATGTCTTCTTCAAAAGAACGTTCATATGGATATCTCACGATAACCAGCAAGATAGCCAGACCAGTGACATCAGTTGACTCATTCATTTGCAAGGCGAATCGTGTTTTTTGTAGACGTGCAACTAGTTCTTGTTTGACGTAGCTTGTCAGATCATGGATTCGCCGTGAAACAGTATCGTTTGATAGCGGTACAGTAGAAAGATGCTTTGCAGATTTTTCATCGAGCATACATTTTGTTATGTCTAACACACATGGCTTTATTAAATTCTCAGCGATAGTGTGCGCTTCACCTGCTTGTGCAATGCGATAGCTAACTAAATACGAGTATGATGCCTCCGTGGCCTTTTCATTGATAGTTTGTGTAACATGCATCATATTTTTTTGACTTTCCAATAACTGTTCTTTTTTACGAACAAAAAAATCTTTATTCTTGTCTTTAGACTCGGGGTGTACAGTTTCTAAATGTCTGCGTAATTTGGCAGGTGCCATGGAACTATTAGGAAGCAGTTTACTACATAACATGCAGAGAGGTGAGCCGTTGGACTCAACAAATCCGAAACTGATATATGATTCATCATACTTCCTTTTTTTCGTCTTTGAAACCGTGGAGCTTGACGTCGTGGCATCATCGTCGGGATCGGTAATTGCTGTATTCTCCGCGCGTACTGCTTTTGAACATTCAGCGTCATTAGAAGATGTTGTTGCAACACGTTTAACGCCTTTAAGCCAACGTTCCATTCTTCTTTATTAATAATGTTACACGTCAGGATGGTGGGGTCAAAATAATGCACAATCGTTACTGCGTTTATGAGACAAAGTTAAGTCCAAAGAAGAAATGTACAAAACTGATACAATCAGAATACAGCAGGCAGTAGAACAATGAACACTAGTTTCATATCACGTTTAAACTCCGCAATCCGCTAGCCAGCTTGTAAGTAGGTAGGTAGGAACTTATCGCTCCGAACGCTAATCGTCAACTGACTGACGAGGCGCGACGCGCGATCGCCGCTTTTATATTCAGTCCTGGACTCGAACTCGAACATTCTCAAAAATACTCGAGTCGGCGCCTTTGATAAACAAAAAGCGGAAATACAAAAAAATGCGTTGTAAATAATCTCGACTTTATGTTTTGGAAGATAGAGCCGAAAGTCGCTTGTTCACAACTATAGCGTCTAATTCAGAGGCGGCTTTTATCAAAGGGACTGCGCGCTCACAAGTATACGTTCAACCAGTGAGTCAAAACGTTCAACCAGTGAGTCAAAACGTTCGACCAGTGACCAGAGAGAGGTGTTTTGATTTTTTTCTAAATTCTTGGGGAACCCCTACAGGGGTAGTGCGGTTCCCTAGGGTTCCGTGGAACACACTTAGAGTACCGCTGCTCTAGAGAGTATGAAATTTGGCACATGGCCTGGAATAGGACATAGGACATTTTATCCCTATATTCCCACGGGTTCGACAACTATGCGGGTGAAACAGCGGGGCACAGCTAGTGTTTTATAAATACAATTGTACAATGTATGTGTCGTAGGATAATCCCCTTATCACGTCATGTTTCACGTTCATAAAACACAATGGCCGCAGCCGGCTGAGCCGCAGAGCCAACCGAGTGGCTATCACCGCAAACGTGCACAAAGTAGCCTCTCTATACACCGCTACGTGTACCGTGTCGAAATCGTTGCACTTTACAACAGCGAAACGTCCACTTTGTTGTAATTATACTCATCAGGGCCCTCTAGCACAAAACTTTACAATTATAATTTATCAGTTACAATCATTTACAAAGTTGTAACACGCACTGTATCTTACAAATTGTATTATTACACCACAAAACTCTATGCCACACAATACCACGGAAAACCTTACAAATATGTAAATTGTAGTAACCATGTCTACAGTACCTATTTGTAATTCATACGTATTTGTAATTTTTTATGTTAAGCAATTTTTTCTAAAAAAAATTTGTAGGTTCCTGCCCTGTGGTAAATTTCATCCGAATCAAACAAAATTCTTACAAACAAACAATTATATAAACAAACTCACCTACGAATTTTATTTATAGTATATAAGTTAGGATTATACTTAAGATTTTTATTGAGCACTATTATGTTTTGCGTGCATTGAAACAACCTTATCATAATTAATGCGGTCTTGTCTTCAGCACACTTGACCAGGAATGGTCAAGTGGGCTGAAGAGCTATCATTGCCACTCTACATTTGTTTAATCGATTGCTGAAACTGGGTAAGTTTCTAAAATGTTAGAAAAAGGCGCACGTTGTACCCATTTATAAAGATGGTGACAAGTAAGATTACGCAAATATACAGACCCATAAGTATAGTATCTGGTAGGGCAAAACTTTTTGAAGCGTCTTTATATCAGCATTTTTATTCTCACTTTAAACCGTATCCCAATCCCAGCATGGATTTTTTCGAAGTAAATCAACAATCACAAATCTGCTCGAGTACAAACACTATCTGTGTACTGCTTTATGTACTCAGTCCATACAGACTTTCGCAGAGCTTTTGATAAAGTTAATCATGCTTTTGAAGCTGAAATCGTACGGTATACATGCTTCCCTGTCCGGTGGATATAGTCTTAAACAAATTACTTTTCATAAAATTTTTGTAACGATCTCGTGGCAAAATAAAAATTTCCCTGTCTGTTGTATGCCGACGATCTGAAGGTATTCACGTCGACAAAAAACACCTCCGACAGTAAATCCCTTCCGAACGATTTAAATATTATTTCTGACGGGTGTACACTTACTTAATCCAATGAAATTAAACATTAATAAATTCTTTGTTATAACTTTTACAAAAAAACGTATAAAGAACACCTTTGTCTACAGGCTCGAGGGTCATTGGTTAGAACGAAAGCATGTAGTTAGAGAACTCGGCGTGTTGTTTGATGAATAACTATCTTTTAGAGATCATTACACTATCATGACGAATAGAGCCTGGAAACTTTTCTGTTTTATAACAATGTCCAGCACGCGTAGCATGACAACTATAGAAAAGGGTTTTCTACGGGTTTTGTCGACGAAAGAATAGACAAAATGACAGAATTTGATTGTGTATTTGTCATTTTGTCTATTCTTCCGTCGACAAAACCCGTTTCTATTGTGGTTATGCTAAGCGGTGTAGGTCTAGGATTTAAATAACCTCAAAGCTTCATATTACTTTATAAAAGCCTCATAAGAAATTTATTGGAATACTGTTCGTTAATCTGGTCTGGTACCGTTACGGCTTCTCTAGAACGCTACAAAGCTATTCGGAACACCTTGTTTAATTCAATTTGGAACCTTTGCATGCTCGTCGCCCACAACAAAACTTAATAGACCTGTATGATCCTGATCTCTTCAGCTCTGCTGTCCCTCATAAATATCAATACCAGGTATAACACCCGAATACCGAAAACTTTTGCACTTCTGGTCTTTACAAATAACACTTCATATTATTGTTAGAATGTGTGACTTAATAATGAAAGGCAATTGCAAATGCAGTTGAGATGAGAATGCTACGCGGGATACTGTTTTCTTTAAATAATGTAACTTTGTAACAATTATATAGTTTACCTGGCGTGTTGGGTCTTCTACACATTCCCTGCATACATAAGCTGGCAGTGTGTCGGAGGGCAGATGTACAGACCTTGTAGCTGCAATTTGGTGAACTAAGCTTTTTACTGCAGTTGTCATCATTATTATTTTTGTTTCTAGTCATGTTGTACGATTACGCTTTTAATGATAATTAGGTCGAAAGCTTTACTGTGCACCTAGTGATATACTGTGATTGTTGTACATACATCACAAGTGTCGAGGGATCAAACACGTTGAGTATCGCCGCTATTGAGGATTATTATTTTAACTTTTTCGCATCGTTATTGAATCTTTTTAGTGAATTTCATTATTTAAACAAAAATTTCTTAAAATTTTGGTTAAAAATAGAAAATCCACTCCAATCATCGAATCGTCAATTAGAATTACTATAAAAGTGTGTAACAGCGTTTTTACAAAACCATTACAATTTCTAAATCGGAACTGAAAAACATTGCAACGATATGAAGCGACGACATCATTTGACACGAGAAGAGATGACGAGAGCCGTCGGAATGTTGCAAGCTGGTTCCAGGCAACGTACTGTCGCTGTCGCTGTTGGGGTATACAGAGCGTCATATGCCGCCTCTGGACACGCTATCGTAATTTGCCATGATTATTTTTTTTTGCCATGATGTTGGCTACGAGGCTCCATATCTCTTCAGGCTTGCTGATAAGCGACCAAACCATCCAAAATCATTTACGTGTGGTGCGTCTGAGTTCCAGAAGGCCGCTGAGAGTTCCACCCCACAATCGTAGAGACCGTTTACAATGGGCTCGCGAACACGGTGTGGCGGTACCTACATCGCCACATTCAAACTACGCATCAAAGACCTGACGTCACACAAAAATCCTGACGTCACAAAAATCCTGCATCGCGCAATTAGAGTTTACCGTGCAGTGAACATATATACAAAAATCCAATATCAATCATTGGGCAGTTGCCCGCCAGACACAACACCCGTCTGGTCGGAGGATCCGCCCTTTTCTATGGTGGATGAGTGAACTTTACACCCTGTTCCTCATACTCCTAAATTGGTGACCCCGAATATGAACGTCAACGCAGCCTTCGTGCAACTACTCCAGCGTGACGTCATCATCATCACTCCCGCAAGCTTTCAGTGAGGCGAGTCACACAGCCAAGCCAACACCCGAGGCGCCAACGGGTATCCTGACCACCAGCATGCAGCGAACGCGCATTCCTGGTCATCACCCGCAGCCTCATCACCCCGACCCACTGAGGAATCACCTCAATCACCTCAATCAACTCAATCAACTCAATCACCACAATCGCCGCAAACAGTTCCGACCCACAGCGAACAATGCGGCACCCGGTTCCGACTCACTGGAACCACAACTGGCACTGGCAAGCATCGCAAGATACAAGACTCAGCCCACTATCGACCTTCGGTCTCCGGAGGGGAGTGATGTGGCGGTACCTACATCGCCACATTCGAACTACGCATCAAAGACCTGACGTCACACAAAAATCCTGACGTCACAAAAATCCTGCATCGCGCAATTAGAGTTTACCGTGCAGTGAACATATAATTATACAAAAATCCAATATCAATCATTGGGCAGTTGCCCGCCAGACACAACACCCGTCTGGTCGGAGGATCCTCCCTTTTCTATGGTGGATGAGTGAACTTTACACCCTGTTCCTCATACCCCTAAAACGGAAATTGGGAGGAAGAAGACTGGCATTGTGTTTGCTTTTCCGATGAATCTCGTTTCGGTATGAGGCCGGATACAAGACGTACTCGAGTTTAGAGGATCTCTGGACGTCAAGAACGTTTGAAATTTAGTTAGCAAGCTCATTCATATGGAGGGGAAACAATAATGGTTTGGGTCGGTACCTATTTGGATCGGTGGAAGAACCAAATCTCATTTGAATCTCATTTATTTCAGACGTGATCATCCCTTTGCGAAGCCGGTTTGGTGATTCGTTTCGGCTAATGCACCACAATGCACGTCCACAGACGGCGAAAGTCGTAACTCGCGCACTCTTACCGATGCTCGCATCAACGTTCTGCCATGGCCTGCTCAATCGTCAGACCTCAACCCAATTGAGCACGCATGGGATAGTTTCTGCCGAGTATGAATGCCGTGCATACCCCACAACAACTTTTTGACTTGTTAGAAAGAACGTGGGTGGCCATTCCTCAACGTGATTTTGATGAACTGATTTTAAGCATGGAGTCGCTGTGATTATTTGATTATTGTTAATGGTGAAGACACAGCTTTATTTTATTTTATATTTATACAAAAAAAATTACAAAAATCCTCATATTTGCCTTCTTTTGCCATTTAATTGACGACATTAACCATAACCACCGATAATTTCCCACAATTTGCAAAAACTGCAATTTTTCTTAATTTTTACAAAATATAGGGATAAGTTGTTTACTTAAACATAGGAATTAAAGTAATAAGCCAGACTGGAAGACTGGATTTAGTAAATATTTGTTGGATCATTTTTTACACGACTACGGCGAAGCAAAAAGGAGGGTTATGATTTTGATCGGTGTGTATGTATGTATGTATGTTCATCTGTTCCCTCATATCTTATAAACGACTCATCACAATTTGACAAATGAGATATTGTTGGAAACGTCTTGATCGTCCGCAAAATGGCGCCCTGTAGACGACATAAAGCTATGAAGTAAAAAAATAGTACCATGTTGTGTATCAAATGAAAGGGCTTAATTAGCGCATTTCAAGAATATTTATTATATTTATAGTTAAATATGTATGTTAAAAATTATCCCTAGACAATATTTTATGTGAGGTGAATAAAAAAATAAATATTCCATTAATTTTAGTTTATTTTGTTTCGTGGCTTTGATGTTTTTAATTATAACATACATAAAAAAAACTGGCAACTTGCATGTCGGACACCCACAATGAAGGGTTCCGAACTTAGAAATATAAAAACTATGGTTCCGAAGTTGGGATGAATTTATACCTAGAAGAAACTTAACATTGTAGTTGAAAAACATGTTCTCCCATTTAATTCCAACTGCAGATGTAAAGTACGCACAATATTGACAGATTTGCCATGTTGATTTAAAACCATAGACTTCTTATAGATTTTCCTGTAATCTATATATATATATAAGTATGGAATAATTTTCTGATTTTTTTTCAAAATTATAGGTTCAGTAGTTTTGAAGATACAGAGGGGGGGGAAGTGGTAAATTTTCATCTTTTTTATTCAATAACTTTAAAACAACCTAACTTAAAATTATAAAAAAAATATTTTTGGGACACACCCAGTAAGCCCTTTCCTAAGTCACACGGCAAAGTTTGCAAAACATTTTTTAAATTTTCTTATTTGTCTTCCATTAGTGACCTCCATAGTCAAAACTCATTTTATTTACGTTACACGTCCGTGTTTGGGTCACGGAAATTTATAATGTGTATCAAATTTCAATTTAATTGGTTTTTTATATTCGGAGCAAATTGGCTATGACAGAAGGACAGACAGACACACGAGTGATCCTATAAGGGTTCCGTTTTTTCATTCGGACGTAGATACGGAACCCTAAAAGCCCCGTAGTTTTTTAATTAAAATGTAGTATTTTTAAACACAGGCGAATGTTATATTCAAACTACATAAATATACCTAACTGTGGCCTAACACTTGAGTGATTCAAGTTTTAGAAAAATGGTCCCTTTCCTCAAAACTCCCTAAATATTTATAAAATCTTGCGCCTATATAAACAATGTAAAACATCGTAATCCGCGGCGCCATCTTAGCTTATGTACACAATTTGTTCGCTCATTTAGTTAAGCAGTATTAAATGGACATCGTGAAATGCTGGGAAGCTGTTGTTTTCCTCGACTTAATTAATAAACCCGAAACGGTCGGAACGAGTTTTGGTAATCTCAAGGTGGTTGAACTTCACGCACAATTGTCATCGTTACAAAAGTTTTGAAGATATTGATTTATATTGAGTGGAGAGATTATAAGATAGTGCGCTGTCTAAATAAAGAAAAGCTTATAATATTATAACAATAGCATAACAAGTAGATTAGTAGAGAGATGGGTCGTACTAGGTAAATTGTGTACTAGGTGCACCTAGTCCAAGTCCGTACAAATACTCGATCCAAATACCTTTTCCACCTAGTCCACGAAGTACGCATACTTTACAGTATGCTTAGTCTTTGTGTACAACCGATACGTCTAAGTACGTACGTACGCAGTACATTTAAAGATTGTTGGCGTATTTAAAAAATTTGTTTTTTTTTAACTCCTTTATTTAGTCTTTTTTTTTTAAATAAATGTACTCGTAGAAAATCAGCCACCCTTAAGAGTTTTAATTTAGGAACATTAATTGTTGGACTTTCCGGGTCTCCAACCTCGTTCTCCTGTCATTTAATAATAATCCACAGGACGAAAATAATCTTTCACAAGGAACAGTCGTGGCCATTAAAACCGATTTCAAAATAAGTCCGATACGCGTATCCGATTACAACGGCGGCGGCGAGCCGGGATCACATCCGCACGAGTCTGTACTTGATACTCGACTGCATTGCATTAAGTCTAAAGTCTTCATTCGCATCGAGTATTTACAATACCTAGTGTATAAAATCTGCCTAGTAAATTGTTTCATGAAGTCCCGACTAGTGTCGAGTATTGACAGACAAAGAAGAAAAGACTACGGAATAGTGTAGTTAAAAAAGGACAGAATGTATTCTTGGATGACACGAGTGCGCGTTGCGTTACTTTAATGTCTATTGAATTATGGTTCAAATTCAAATGACTGACACACGAATGATTTAGGCAGACACGAATGCACGTTGCGTTACTTTTATGTCTATTGAAATATGGTTAAAATTCAAAAATTTAAATGACTTGAATACGAATTATTTAGGCAAACACGAGTGAACGGCAAAGTAGACGTGCTATCTCGCTTCGCCGCGCTGGTACTTCGATTCAAGCAGGACGCGCGGGTGCCGCGCGGCGCGTAGGCATAGTGAGACTGGAGACTAGGTGGATCGAGTATTTTAAAAGTTGGAATAGGTGCAACCTAGTCTCTTTAAATACCTAGTTCCTGGATCTGTTCTAGTATATACGCCTCATCTCTTTAGTATAAGTATACATAAACGACAGTCTTAAAATAGGTAGCGCTAAAGTCGAGCTTGGACATGCATTATCTATTCAAGATTTGTGTGCAGCACCCGGATACTATTTCGTTCGTACATTATTCCAAATCCGCAGCTTTTCCCTACAATATGAAAAAACATTCATCGACGTTTGGGATCAGGCTGTCAGTGTACCATGCGTGCTCCTGCCGAATCCGGCCGCCTTACCTCCCGCACTCGACACGGCTGTAAACTTGTGAACTTGTTCCGCGTTAAAACCTTGTCGAAGATTGTAAGCCATGATATGATTGAACGGCAGCTAGTTTGTTTGAGAACAACTGAGCGGAACTTTGTCGTGTAATCCGGTTGCGATTAGGATTCACTTTTACGAGTGTTTGATATCTTTACGAGCTAAGTATTGAAAGGTAGGAGGTCGGAGTTGGATACGAGTTGTTACGAGTAAATCAGATGCCATTTAGATCAGCCCATAAACATCTGCTACCTACCTACTAAAAAGGCTATTATTAGACAACTATTTTGTAACTGAGTAAGTATAAATAACAAAAGCATTTAGCCGCCTGCAAAGTTTGCACTTGCAGGCTGCAAGTGGCATGTAACTGACCAACTATAATTGAGTCCAGCCAGCCGCCGGCTGCAGTCTCACTTTCGCAGAGCTCGGAACATGCTGAATATTTACGCAACAAAACTTCTTAATAAGTACCTATAATATAAATATAATAATCGTTTGTTTTTAACTAATGAGTTGTTTGGCAACTGTGTTACAATGCAATGGCTGTGGACCACGATTATTTTAAAAAAATGTGCACGTTTGTCTGCGCACACACTTGTGCACTACATATAATATCTCCCGCGCCGAAGGCTAGTCTCCGTTGAGATTGGCCACAAATCACAATGGTCGAAATACGGCAAATAAAGCACAAAATCGAGAAAATTCGAAGGATTGCTCTGAAGTGAGACAATCAAATATGATCTTGAAATAACTCGACTCGGTAATGACGATCTTAATATTCTTGTTTTCCACAATCTCCGTTAATCAAAGCATAATTCATGTATTTTGGTGCATGTGGGCCCTTGTGTGTAATGAGAGTCATCTGCAACCACAAGGAGGCTTGGCTTACACAATGTCACCCATGGGCATGTGACCGCCCGTATTGTTACACTACTGCCCAAAAAGGAGTGTAATTCTGAATAATGATGAAAAATTATCTAAAATTAACTTTAAAAAAAACTTCAATCTTTCATATTTTTCATGATAGTCAATTTTTTATATTTTGAGTAACTATTTTGATCTTTTTTAGGGTTCCGTAGTCAACAAGGAACCCTTATAGTTTCGATAGTTTCGCCATGTCCGTCTGTCTGTCCGTCTGTCCGTCTGTCCGTCCGTCTGTCCACGGCTTAGCTCAAAGACCGTTGGTACTAGAAAGCTGTAATTTGGTATGGATAATACATATTAACGACGCCGAAAAAGTGGTAAAAAAAAATTATTTTTTAGGGTACCTCCCCTACATTTAAAGTGGGGATTGTTTCTTTTTTCTAGTCAATCCCATGGCGTGCGGGTCGTTTAAAAATAATGGGAGGTTGTGAAAACCATTTTTGGATTCAGGGATCCGTTTGCGAAATATTAAGTTTTGAAGTGCTTATTTTTGTTAGAGTCGAGTGTCCCCCCCCTGCCAGCTACATGGTTGGTTTTGGATATGTGAAAAATTCACGGCAGTAGTATATACGTATAACGAAATTAAAAGGAAAACTGTCATAGCTAAGTAGGCTCCACAAGCTGCCGAGTAATAATCGACTAACTTAAATTTGCAGTTGCAAAAACATGTTCTCCCATACATTCTGTATAAGAGAACCAGTTTTTCAACTACAATGTTAAGTTTGTTGGATAAATTCATCCCAACTAAGTACGGAATCCTTCATTGTGCGTGGTTCGACATGCACTTGGCCGGTTTTTTTGCCATATCTCCGATATTATTGGCTCGAGTTGGATTCTGTTTATTATTTATAAAAGCTTAAGTTATTTTATCGGATTAACTAAAAAAAAATATTAAAATTAATCGACCATGGAAACGAAAGGGCGGGGGCGAAATTTTTCTAAAAAAACACAGTTTTGATTTTTTCTCAAATTCGAGCATTATTTTGACAACCTTCTTCGAGATAAATCGAAATTGCTGTACTAGTCAAAAACAAGTGACGATGCGGCCAGCAATATTACTATGAAAATCCATATAGTAGTTATAGGAAAACAAAAGCTGATTCAAAAAAAAAATACTACAGTGATCTTAAGCACTTAGTGATTAGTTCATTGTACAATGAAAAAGTTGCGTATTTTCAACACAACATAAATAATAAAATAAAAAACCCTAAATTATTATGGAAAAATATAAAATCCACCTTATCGCCCTTTAAGCCCAGACAAGACTTACCGTCGCACTTTACAGATCCTGACCTAATTAATAACAACTTTTTAATTGTTCCCGGTAATCCCGTGGCAAGCGCGTCACTTATGAGCTATTACGAAAATCATAGACGTGGTGAAGAAACTTTCGCAATCACTCCAGTGGAAGAGAACGACATCTCTCGCATTATCTCCAATCTTAAAAGTAACGCTGAAGGTTACGACAACATTACCCTGGACATGATTAACATGACTCTGCCACACACGTTAAATGTTGTAACGGATATAATAAACCGCTCCATAGTAACGTCTACGTTTCCCGACCTATGGAAAATTGCCTCCGTTAGGCCCTTGCCAAAAAACTCAAACCCATCGACTTTAAAAGACCTACGCCCTATAAGTATACTACCATGTTTATCAAAGGTATTAGAAAAAGTCGTTAGCCGCCAACTAACGCGCTTTTTGGAACAAAATAACGTTCTACCTGATTTACAATCTGGTTTCAGAAAGCAGCGCAGTACATCTACTGCTTTACTGGATGTTACTGATAACATATTATCTGCCCAAGATAGGGGAATGTGCTCAATACTGGTTTTACTTGATTTTTCGCGGGCATTTGACGCAATAAATATCCCGCTATTACTGTCGAAGTTAAATTATTATGGTTTCGATCCCAGCGCTACTCAGTGGTTCCGCAGCTATCTAAGTAATAGGGAGCAACTTGTTGACCTGCGTTTGGGTGACGGCTCTACCCTAAGATCGTCACTTACTTCTGTAGAGAGAGGAGTCCCACAGGGCTCTATATTGGGCCCGATTCTCTTTATTTTGTACTGTGCGGATATTATAAAATGTCTACAGAGATGCAAGTACCATATATACGCCGACGATGTTCAACTTTATATATCCTTCAGACCGGAAGAATACGATATTGCCATTAAAGATCTTAACGATGATCTTCAAAGAATCGCCGCCTGGTCAGAGGATAACTGCCTCTCGTTAAATCCAACAAAAACTAAATATATGGTATTTGGCACAAAACAGCAGTTGGCTCGATTGCCTGGGACTTTTGACTTGAAACTTATGGGCGGACAAATTGAGCGAGTGTATGAAGCACGGAATTTAGGGGTTATTATGGACAAAGACCTTCGTTTTGAGAAACATGTAGCGGACTCGGTAAGAAACTGTTTTTATCGCCTAAAGGTTCTATATAATATGAGGCCTTATTTATCCGAAAGACTACGAGAACAGCTAGTGGAAACCCTGGTCCTGTCTAGGTTGAACTACGCTGACACGGTTTACGGCCCGCGCCTATTAGCTCGTACAGACCGCCTCATCCAAAGAGTACAAAACGCTTGCGCACGGTTCTGTTACAATATTCCTCGCAGAAGCCATGTAACGCCTTTCCTGAACAAGCATTTTACGCTGAAAATGAAGTCCAGACGCAAACTGCACTTGGCTTGCCTTCTGTTCGGTGTAGTTAAATATCAGAAACCGGACTACCTATTCAATAAGCTTAGTTGGGTTACGAGTAGGCGGGAATGCGGGAGAAGGCAATGCTCACAACAACTCTCGACTCGGTCACGGGGTACAGCCGCTTTTAGAGGCAGCTTTCGTTATGCGGCTTCCAAAGTATGGAATAACCTGCCACCACCGATTAGGGTAATTAACACCATAGACACTTTTAGACGAAGTTTACGGCAGTACCTCATAGAAGCGCAACGGAAGCTGGATATGGTCACACTAAATGTCTCAATTATTTGATGTGCATTGTACCTACTCACTTGAGTATGTGTCAGTGTTTCTGTCGGTGAATGTTGCACGCAAATATGTATGGCTGCGGTTACACAGTCTCATTGCTGGGAATTGCTCCCGTTCATGCTCGCGCTTGGCTCGCCTCATTTGCTCATGTCCCCCTGTGTCTTCGGTCCGGAGGTTTGTTATTGCGATATCCGCGGCATCGTCAGGATTTCCTTCTGTGTATTTTAAATGTCCGTCTCATTTATTTATAATTATTTTAGTTTTTATATTTTCGTTTTTATTATTATTATGTGATATTTATTTTGTTTTTTTATTTTATTTAAGTAGGTATACATACACTTATTATATTATAAAGCTGATTTGCATCCGTCACCTCACACTTTCGGGTCCGGTTGAAAACCAGCGTCAGGCACTTAGTTGTCTGGCATTTTTGCTGAACTGGACCTTTTCGGTGCAGCCGTGAGGCACACTCCCCTACATCGCACGTTTACACCTTTTTTTGTTTTTTATTTATTTTTTCTATATTTTATTTGTCATGTGCTGTATATTATGTGGGTATATTGTGTGCCTTTCAGTCTGTACTGAATAAAAGTATTTTCTTTCTTCTTTCTTTCTTCTTTATATCTGGCATGTTTAGCGGCCAAATAAATACTATGAAAACACATAATTGGCGTGTTATTTAAAAATGGAACGAACTGGTTACTTCAACACATGGCAACCAAGGAGGTAACTTATCAAAGGTTTTGTTTAAATTTCGATTTGGCTTGCAAATAAATAGAGCTGTTTACAGTAAAGGAGAAACAAATTTTATTAGCGTGTGAAATATTATCGTTGTCCGTCATTGATTCTGAAATTTATAATTAACTAGAGGACCCGGCTGACGTTGTCCTGCCCGAACAGCGCCACAATTTCAATTGTATTTTCAAACAATCCAGGGACCCACTCAAATATATACATACAAAACATCCGAATCGGTCCAGCCGTTTAGGAGGAGTAAGGTGACAAACACACGTACAGAAAAATTTAGGAGGAGTAAGGTGACAAACACATTTACAGAAAAATGTAATGTTTACTGAGGTTGAATCTCCGCGCATTATTTGAGAAAAGTACTGTATAAACCTTGGCCGCAACCAGGCATTGATGGACTTACGTATGATGGCACAGTTGCAGGCCGCGACAGTAATGTACTATAGAAAAACAAGTGTAAGTCCATAAAAAGATGCATTTGAGCGATGTTTAACTTAAACCCAAAGACAGAGGTGAAAGGTATTAAAAAAAAAAAAAACGTGTCCCTGAAAGGACTTCGTTGCTTATGATGTTCTTCCATTTAGTTCGGCTCTCCACTTCTCTTTTTCAAGGTTATCCGGTTCCAGACGGGCAATGTGACCACAGTAACCGAGAATCCTTTGGTAACAAGTCGTGGATAGTCTATCTCATAGGCGTAGTTGTTCGAGAATAGATTCTATTAGATGTAGTACCCCGCAATAGACGCAATCATAGTTTGCTATGTCTGGAGTCAGCCAAGACAGCACTTATGCGCAAAAGTGTCTACTGCATGGGTCCAGTAATCTCTGAGCATCTGTGTCGCAGATCTGAAGCTTACACTGCGAGATAATAATATGCTGTGTTACATTTTGGTGAGTCAGTGCAGTTTGGATACATAGTGAGTTCAGGAGAGAACTTCAGGATTTCAAGCTTCATGTTTCTAGGAATAATGGCTGCCAACTGCCAAATAAATGCATTTGCACGTTAGTAGCTTTGTAATCTACAATAAATTTCGTTATTAAATTCTACATAGGTATTTTGTTTTAATACATTTAGGTTAGCAACATTTCATTATATGTATAAGTGTTTATGTTATCCGTATCAACTTTGAGTTTTAAAGGCTTATTTTAATCCTTTGTAGTAGGATTTATCTTGACCATAAATAGTCAGAAATTTAATACAGTGCGCCTAAATTGTACGAGTATTACAGTCAGTGGGACGTTTTTATTTTATTTATTTAAAGGCTTACCTACTAAACACATACACAGCATTAACCATAAGTTCTTGCCATAATATAAGATCTGGCATGTATCTAAATTACAGCAAAGCACGGCACTTACAATTAGGGTACTAGAACATCATACAAAGAAAAAAAAGAACGTAAAATTTAAACATTTATATAGGTGTATACAATATATAAGTGTACATGTATACATATATAAGTGTATACACTAACATAAACATCAATTTAATTTAAAAAAATAAATAAAGAGAAATCAAATAAAATTATCTTTGAACTACTACTAAGTTACAAATAATGTTTTTTGGTATTAACACTACATTTTATTAATTAAATTTTTCTTAAATAAACACAATTTACCACCGAAAACATCAAGCTCGCAACTATGGAACAAGTCATTACATCTTTTGAGGATACAGGAAAGAGGCGCATTGTATCCGTATTTGTTTCGACTAGATTTAATTGAGAAAGGCTTATAACTTTGAACCCTGGCAGATGATCTAGGCACATTCATGCATAACTGACTCACCAAATCCGGGCAATCCACACCTGATTTATAAGTTTATTAACCAAGAAGGTCAAACCTAAGAAGTCTCTGCGCCATTGTAACGGTTTCATTTTTAAATGACTCAGCCTATCATCATAGTGCTTCATTGTGCGTTGAACACCAGCTACTGCCGCGAGCATCCTAACAAACCGCTTTTAAATATTTTCTAGGCGTTAAATATTGTTTTGGTAGGTAGGATACCAAACGATTGAGCAATATTCAATGTGGCTGCGCACTAATGAAAAATATAGGGATTTTAATGCGGGCAGAGATCTAAACTGCTTTGTGTTACGATTAATAAAAGACAACATTCTTAAAGATTTATTTATAGTGTTGTCTACATGTTTACTGAATCGCATTTCAGAGTCAATTAAGACTCCCAAGTCCCTAATCTCAGTCACGGTATTCAATGTCTGGCCCGCCACCGTATAGGTTGTAGGTTATTTTCATTTTTTTCAAAAATAAATCGTTAAATTCTTCAACTAAGTTTTCATTCGCGGTATGCGAGAAGCTTCTGTTCCCTAAGTGCGAATGTTCCCGCGGCGCGGTGGACCGCACTCACTGGCCAGTTGCGTGTCCACCTGCATCCGCCGCGCTCCCGACATTGGACTTGATTAATTAAGTGCCGGACGATATCGATGTGATTTTCTTCACATTGTTTTCTTTGCTCTGATTGGATGGTGTTACTGTTACAAGTATCTTTTGCTGAACTTGTTTTTATATAGAACTAGCCGTTGTCCGCAACTTTGTCTACGATCCAGGATGAAAAGTAGCATATTTCCATCTCCAGGTCATGGTCTACCCATGTGCCAAATTTTATCCAAATCCATTTAGCCGTTTTCGCGTGATAGCTTAACAAACAAACAAAGAAATAAACGAACAAACTAACTTTCGCATTTATAATATTAGTTAGGATTAGTATGAATAAGGTTAGATAACAGTGTTTTTGGTTATTAACCATTTTCAGTATAATGACCGGTTATGCTCCACAAATGACATAGTTGAACTAATTTTCAATCGAGCACTAATCGTCGTCAACTCCACTTGATATTCAGTGATGATTTAATTACTGCATACCTAATAGTCGGAGCCAGGAGGATTGTGTTTAAATCCATAACTGCATGTTACATGGTTCAGTTTACGCATCAATACCTATTGATGTAGCTACAATTTTGTGTATAACACACATAAATCAAGAAATTGATTTGAGGTCACATAGGATCGTATCAGACATAGTGTCAGACTTAATGTCATACGTAGGGTCAGTGTGGGCGCCGAAATAGGAAACGGGTAAACAAGATAAATTAACGCCTTCAACGTCCACAAACTTTATTGTAACTGATTTCGCTGATCGCATTCAGTTTCATTGTTAAATCAGTCATCGTTTATAAATTGTCACATATGTTTATCCGAAGGTGTAAGTTAACTTGCAACAAATGTCACAATATTTAATATTCCATCCAAATCCCCGGCAGCTACAGCTCGGTTTACTGGCGCAACACACAAAGCGAGTTTGCGGAACATACTCCCTCCGTTTCGTCATGCGGCTTCCCGTAAGCCTCTCGTGGCTCGCCGTAACGCCGGCGGAACACGTGGCTTACCTTGCCGACTGCCGCCGTACAGCCGGTGTGCATGCACTTTTACTTGTAGCGCTGTGTGAGCTGTACGAGCACTGCGAAATTCGAAATTGGGTTATGTGAGGATTTTAGTGAACAGAAATGTTCAATCGTTTTAGCTCAAAATAAAATGGCAAATTTCTAAGCTGCTTGAAAAAAGTTTCTTCTGTGCCCAGCTTCCAATATCCCAAATAAATTGTCCTTGGCTTGTTTACAAACGCTTTGCTACATTGTGCTGAAAAGTCATTGTTTGTGTTTTGTAAAGATTCGACCTCGTGTCGGGCATAGCTGGTATTGTAAGTCCGACGCTTTCTGACACAATAACCCAATTCCCGTGCTTCAACAGTACTCACAAACTGATTCCTTTATTTTTCCTTCTTTTTGGCTCCTTCAGAAATCATTCATAATGTAACCAATTAGTGGTTTATCTCTGTTTCGGCGAAATTCCTAGATAGCTTTATAAGCATCCCCAAATTTGTCACCTCTTAGATATGAACAAATAGATTGCTTGGCCAAAGAAGCGAGGGGGGGGGTGGGTCGTTCGGGTTCAGGGGGCGGGGAAGGGGGAGGCTAATTTTATGCGCGGAAACGGAACTCCTAGTAAGTGACAATAAGTTCACGATCGGGATACTAGATAAGTGATGTTTATCGGACAATTTCAGTTCCGGTGCTTACGGCGCGCCGTAAGCACCGGAACGGCGCCGCGTCCTACATCGATGTTCCTTCCTCGCTGTGGATATTGTACGGGAGAAGGATTCTTCCTTTAAGGACATTTACATGTTGAATGGTTCTCATTTAAGCATTTGTTTCATATTTTAAGGCGGGTCATGGGCTTACTTATTTTTGTATTAGGTACTTGTATTTACATGCCGCAATCCAACATTTCCTTTAGTAACAGATCTAAGTAATCTACCACAACAGGGTTCAAGGCTTGCTCGGGCGCTCGTGTGGTAATTGCCGTATCATAGTATATTTGCAATCAAATCCTTTGTTATTTCAGCCGTCCAAAGTAAGGTAAATCTGTTACAAAAACAATATGTTCTGAGAAATATATTAAATCGAGTATCAAAGGCAATACTGCTCCTAGTTATGTACCTAATGTTTCTAAGACCAATTGCTACGATGCACACTGTGAAATATGTCGTATCTAGCGTCACTTTATTCAATACGTCATATTTATTTTTGTATCTCGTAGCATAATTAGTATTATAAACAGATTTTTTTTTTAAACACAGAACAGTGTCAGCTAAGCACTTCTTTATAAAAAAAATCTGTAATTGTTTATTTATTGTAATAAAAAAAAAATCTTGTTATGTTTTATTTTCTACCGTTAATAAACAACATAAAAATATATTAATGGATTGTATATACATAGAATTATTGGAAACAGTTTTTTTTTCATCATCATCATAACCATCCATCTCAATATTTGAATCCGAGTTCATTTATATTTTTGCTAAAATCTTCTTCTTCATCCGAATTCTCTAGTATGGCTAATAAATAACAATTTATTTTCCCTCAATATAAAGTCTAAGATGCATTGATATCGGTCCTTTTTGCTAGTAGTATGCAAAACTTATGAAAAATAGCAAGATTCTTAATACTTATCAACGCATCGAAAAAAAATTTTTTTTATAACTTGCGCAAATAGGTGCACGGGAATACAACTGATTCTTTTAGAGCACGAGTCAGGGAATAAGAAAAAAAATGTTTCAGCTCGGATACACGCGGATACATTTTCTAATGTCTTAATATATGCGTAATTAAATATACAAAACAAAATAAAAACAAACCTGTACCTATAAGTAATACATGTGTAACTTTCAAACTCACCTTATAAGATAACTAAAACACTGTAGCTGTTAATATAACTGCGTTTCTGTATGTCTATCTAAAATTTCAACCGTGAGACACCTCTAATCAATCAAAGAAATAAAAGCGAATAAACTCAATGTCAATTTCTCGATATTGTAGTATGAAAAATATCGACAACTACTCACAAATTATTATCAAATCATGCAGTTGCTTTATCTAACTGTCGTGTAAAAATATTGTATCGTTGAATATTGCATGTTCAAATTTTGGATAAAGTGACGCTAGATACGGAATATTTTACAGTGTGCGATGACGCGACGGGGTGATTGACATTGTGAGTCCTTCATATTTCCGTTTAACATTCGGACGTACAAAGTACAAACACGTCAGTTTTGAGCCGAAGCGTGACTGGAGCCGCAGAGGCTTGTATATCGAGCTACAGCGGCCTGTACTGGTGGCATGTTTGTCTCAAACTCCCTCGCAAACAATTGGGAGCGCCAACAAAACATTTTTCATTAAAAGCTTACGGCCTGAGGAGTCTGCTGACATATTTCACTACAAGCAGATCAGATATTTTGACGAAATATTGTATTTCACCTGTAAATATTTCTAGCTCTCGTGAAGTAAACCATTTTAAGTCGAAGAAAAAGCTTGTTATAAACCTACTAATATATGTTTATTGAGTTGATTAAGCTTGGAACAGTTTTCTGCTTTTTCTTGTGAGTTGTGTATGTTTGAATTTTGTTACTGAAGTGGTTTTTATCTTTTCCATCCCATCTAGAGAAATATAGGTTTATTTAAATTAGATTACTACTGCAGCTACAGGGAAGATAGAAACCTGTAGTCATTAGCAAGCAGTAATAATTCGCTCAGAAAATCTTAAAGGTAACTAAACACTAATGGCATTAAAATGCAGGCGATTCTAGTCCCTACTGCCGCAAGATTTCTTTGCAGAAACAAAATGAAGATGATCGTTTGTTTCATTAACCGAGTAATATTGACACATTGTCTCGTCTAGATCCAGTCTCAAACTACACGCACAGAAATGCAACAGTACCTAATTAATTACTTTTATAGATACATTACTGTCGCGGCCTGCAACTGACGCATCGATGGACGATCGTGAAAATGTGAGCCGAAGCGAAGCCGAGGCACACATACGTGCGTCCATCAATGCCTGGTTGCGGCCAAGGCTTGTGTAGTATCTACTTTTCTCAAATATTACGCGGAAATTCAAACTGAGTAAATTAATTATTAATTTCAGAATCAATGATAGACAAAGATAATTGTTCACATGCCAATATGTTAATTTTTTTCATCTTTACTTGAAACAGCTCTATTTGCAAGCTAAATCGAAAAAAAATATCTTTGATAAGTAACTTCCTTCGTTGCCGTGCGTTGAAGTAAAAAGTTCGTTCCATTTTTAAATAACACATCAGATAAGTATGAGTTTTCATAGTAATTTATTTTGCCGCTAAACACGACACATATATGTCCTAAAAGTTTAACACCAGCCACAGTAGTTGAACGACCCCTTGTAAAATGGAACTGTTTGCTATGTAACAAATTTATGTCTATTATAAACATATTTGCAATTGCTCTAAAATTTACTTCTCAAAAAATTTACTAAAGGTAGTCTGATGTACTACCTGATTTAAACAAAAGTATTATTTTACTATTTCTCATAAGTCAGGAAACTCCCCACAGTCGATACAATTACTAAACAAGACACCACAGACAGACAAATTAAAAATCCGGAGTCACACGTAATCTGTTCGATTTATGCCCTAACACGTGTGACCCCGGATTTTTAATTTGTCTGTCTGTGGTGTCTTGTTTATACCTTTTTAGTCGTAGTTGGGTTTTAGTTTTTATTACTTAATTTTTTTTACATTTAAAGTGTGAAAGGTTTTAATTATGTCTCTACAGGTAATATGTTCAAAAGCAAATTCCGAATCGCAGACATTAACATTTTTTAAGCAAAGACTCAACAACAGATGGTGATGAGTTTAGGGATTTAGTAGTTGAAACGGGAATATCTGAAAATAAATTCTCAAAGGCCTCGGCGACTTGTGAGTCTGATTTTATTATGTTGTCGTTAATAGACAGGCTGTAGTCAGTATTTCGGTTAGTAGACCTTCCCGTTTCACTATTACGTTTTAATTACATTTCTACTGTTTTTAGTTTTCGAACGCAAATAATGCGATTTGGCCATATAACAAATTTTTTAAATAATTTTTAAACCCCGGCGGAAAAAGAGGGGTGTTATAAGTTTAACGTGTGCATCTGTGTGTCGGTCTGCGCCATCGTAGCTGCCATATGGCTGCACCGATTTTGATCGTTTTGGTTTTGTTTGAAAGGTGACTAGATCGAGAGTGTTCATAGCTACAAAAAAAAAACCTTTATTAGATGCTTTGTTTTTGACGGGGGTTTTTAAATTTTTAACTTGATTTAACTTGTTAACATATACTCGTAAATTAAATTCAGCAATGTTTACATATGTCCTTTCACTGTACAGCTCATAAAGCTGTGTTCTACTTTTATGAATACCAATGGTAGCCCAATCACTGAAAGATGCGATACTATTAACCGAGATAGTCTTGGGAATAAAGGTGGAATTAAATTGTTTACAGTATAAATTAAAAGCTTATATAGATGATTAGGATCAGCATGAATTGACAGAACTGGTAATGTATTAATTAGTTTTTCTTTAAAAACTTCCAAGCGTTTTGAAGTTTTGGGGTTAAATGTGATATCCTTTTTAGCCACTGTTGTTTTGGATTGGGATACTAACCCTTTGCTTGCAATGATCAGAATCTAGTAAATCTATAATTTCTTTGTGGCTTGGTATAACACCGTATAACCACCGTATAAGTATAAACATCTGTATAAATATTATCTCAGCATGTGGCACTAGTAGGGGTTATTGTTGTGGGCTCTAAAAACATACACCTACTATTGGAACATTGGGAGTTATCTATTTGTAACCTTTTCCCTAAATTTTTTATGTGAAACGCCACTTAACCCTTCCGTTCTATGTACAATAAAAGAAACAGCTCATTGTTAATTCGTATACTGCCTCAACTGCTTGACGTCGGCCGTCAGCACCGTTAGTCAGGGCGCATGACGCCACATCATGGTCACGTCAGCAGCGTCACGTCACGGCGCGTAACGGCGGCATGGCGTCTATTTCGGTGCGCGCCACCTGAGCGTGATTTAAAGGCGCTGTAAAAGATACATTTGATGCCGCGCCTAGCGCCATTATTACGTGTTTTATGGCCCAGAGACGAACAGGATCTGTTCGTTTGTTTGTGTCTCGTAAAGGATTGCTTTTGTTACTATATCAGCGGGAAAAGGTAACAGTATATAATACGAACTTTATAAGATGAGTTTCATAGAGACAGATTTTAAGGACCAATGCACAATTTAGAGAACTAGGCTGTATATGAGTCATTGAAACCAACAACATGCTTAAGAGATTGATGCTTTTTTGAGTCACTAAACTGCTTGGTGATTATTGACACTAACACCACAGTATTAAATTATTTCACAATGTCATACTCACAAAAACCACGATTTATTATTAATTCTGATAAGAATGCAATGTTTACCTACACATTTTTCTGTTACGTCATTACTCAAATTGCGCAAATATTTTTAGAAAACACGATCACTCACGCGAATGTCTGTGCAATACATCTCACCGACAACGTTATTAATAATTACACATTCTTCCTACTTTTCAGAACAAGGCAGTTTTCCTCATCTGGATAGTTTCTACCAGTTGGCGATCAGACCATGGCAGAACACTTGCTGCACCACGTGTGAACAGGGCACAGCAGGAGCCGCGGGAACAAGTGGTCTTTATTTAATTTAAAATAAATATTTACGCGGCCAGTCAACCGCGGAGGCCCAAAAGAAATTTATCGTCCGCGAAAATCTCGCAGACATTAACGTTGTTATTCTAGTGTTAAATTGGGATTGCTTCTTGATAGTTTGAGTGTTGTGCTTGTGCGTGAGTGCACAGCTACGAAGACAGATGCGTCGTGCGTTTCTGTGCGCGCCTATTTATCGTGCATTTCACCGTGCACTCTCTCAATGCATGACACAACGCCCGCGCGCCCTTGACACTAAACAGTGAAACTGTTAAAGCTTCAAAATGTTTTCAACTAGTCCACACTGCAGTCACTCGTCAATCGTCTGACCGTTCAACAAACGATGCCCGTCACTACCGGATAGTTTGTAAATATTGGCAGATTGACTCCACTAGTAGCCGGTTTGATGTTACGATAAGTACTAAATATTGGGGGCTGTAGTGTTATTCAATTTCCTGAAGAGAAAGCTTCTATTAAATAAAATATAAGTAACAGCTTTTATTGAACTAAAAAGTACTAAATAAAACTTACGTAAACATAGACTTTAATATTTTCTTTTCTTTTCTTTCTTATTACATCTAAATGTAAGCCTACTGGTGTCAAATCACTGGTTAATACGTAACCAATGTGTCCAAACACGATGGTGCTATCTTGTTTGATTCAAGAGTTCCTATGGCTAACTTCCGGCTCCATCATCAGACCAGCTCCATAATATCACTTTTAGAAAATGTCTCGATACTTGTACAAGTACCTATGCCAAGTTTCAGCTCAATCTGATGCCAGGAAGTGCTTGAAAAATACATGACAATGGGACCGGAAACACATACGAATAGATAGAGCAAGCTATTATAAAGCTTGTAAAAAGTTTACAACTCTAATCAAAAACAATAACAAGCGATTATCGACCGCATAGGTATTCCAATTACAGAAAAACGATAGCAGAAGTGTTGACTTCTGCTATCGTTTTTCTATCCGTTATATTCGTCTTATATTTCTATTCGTTTTTTTTCTGCGGTCGATAGTTTTGAGGGCTTACTACCCGTTGAAACTGTTGAGTTTCAACGGGTAGTAAGCCCTCAAAACTACAGAATTTGTTACTGCAAACTCGGCAAACTATCAGCGGGAATAGGGTCGCGACGCGGAGCGGCGGCGCGGCGGCGCGGTGTCCGCGCACGAGCGATCCGCGCCGTCTGCACACAGCTTTACAAACCACGGTTAAGAAAACTGAATGTATGGCAGGTGGAGTTATTATAGTAGTAAAACTACTAGAACTGAAGTTATTGCCTGTTACATTCTTCTTTCGGGATATATTTTATGAGAATTCTGTACTATCTTCAGTAGGAGTGGCTCGTGTTGTTTCCTGTTCAATTGTAAATAGAATCACGATGGGAATACCGTCTGTTTGTTGATATATATAAATGCTGTTTGTAGACGGGATACTAAAACCACTCGAGATTCTTGTATGGATTTTAATGTGATTTTTTTATAACTTTATTGCCTTTAAAATAGAACAAATATTATTTAATTTCTTGGATTGTGTTTTCAAATGAAAAATTACAAAAATGTATTTTCAAATAGTTTTTTTATTATATTTTCTCTACAAAGAAAGCTAAGTACTTAAAGAAAAGAAAGAAAAAAAATCGTACCTAGTATCAAAAAATCGTAGTAGACATCTTATCTTAATGAATATAGGCCACAAGGTTATTTTGCGCGTGACTAAAATCGGAACTAACGCCGCCATCTTGCTTTTTGAATATATTTCAAGTTAAACATGACATAACGCCCTCCTGTCAACGTCATTCAAACGCCAAAAGATCCTTGTAGGAGTGCAGATGACTTACGTGTAGGTTGTCAAATCTGTTGGATGTGCAGAGCTCCTGCACGGGCGTGGGGCAGGTGCTAACGCAGTCGCCCCACCAGCCCGGCGCGTCCTCCGCGCCATCGTCCGTGCCGCCGGGCCCGCCGCCGCCATCCGCCTGACCTTCTGAGGACAACAGAAAGCAACATAATAACATAACCTATCATTATAGTAGACCCACTATTCACCGTGTGTGTAATATAATTATGCTATGCCATAATTATATTACACATTTATTTATTATTATTATTATTTTTATATATGTTTACATATCTCGGGACCATGGGGTCCCGGTCTTTTGGAAGGCGTACGAGGGGCCGAAGCCAACTCGCAGAGGCCCGTTAGATGTTTTTAATGGAATGAGGCACCAACCGACGATAACCCTGTATGCACTAGGCAAGTGCACCCAAGGACAACCCCCGGTTGGTGTAGGACTATTGCAAGCTATGGAAACAAAGATATTGGATTATGGATTTGGATGGCTTAGTGAACTGGTTATCTTGAACTATGGGGAGACTATGGCCCCCGCCTGACCAATATTTTATATAAAATACACAGATAAAATATTGTTATTATGATAACAGATATTACCTATAATATCATATGATATTATATTCATAATTATGCTATAAAACAAATAACCTAATTTCATGTGATCTAATGTTATATTTTTGTAACAAAAAAAGTTAAACGTTCGGAAGGTGCGCTCGTTATTATTATCTCATTTGCTGCGAGTGAGTGGGGGTGGAGAGAACTCAACACAGCCCTCGCCAAAAAATGGCGGTAATAATTTTTTTTTCTAAGTAATCGCTTTATCGGGTTTTCCAATATGATATTAGATGTCAATAATTAGCAATAATGAAGCTATAGGTATTTATTGTTGTTATCTTAAATCGGACGGGTAGCGTTCATTAGGTAGGTGTATTAGTATGGGAAATAATAAAGCTTCCGAAAAACAAATTAACTTCCAGCGATCTGTGGTGGACTGTAATACTATCAAAGCTCTGTTAAAATGAATTACCGAAAAAATACCAATTAAGCTCTAAAGACATCAGCTTCATTTCTACTTTTATTTGATAAAGAATAACTTTTTTAACTCTCCATTTTAATGATAGTAACTACCTGCCGGTTTTGCGTTCGGGGGTAAAGGTGAAAAACTGGGTGAAATAGGTAATGTTAGGTTAGAACAGTGACAAACCGCGCGCGAGCAGCGCGAGCGAAGCGAGCCGTGCCGCAGCAGCGGCCGGCAAGCACTACTTTCAAGTTGCTCGCAGATTTTATTTCACCATTTTCTAATCCGGGTTTTGGGATGAAAATGAGAAACCGTAATTTTCGATAAAACGCAATTCAAGCTGATGGAAAAATATTACGTCCACAAATGCTGTAAGTACCTATTTACTTTTCGGAATTTTCTGTATTTTATTCGGTCATTTCTTGATTTGTATACGCATATAAGTTGTCGGAAAATTTGTATATAAAGCAGTAAATTTCAAATTTTGAATTCGCTCATTTTTTTTTTTTTCGGAGCTTTTATTAGTATTGGACATTTTTTCTTCTCGCCTGCTTTCAAGCCATTGAAACTTTCTAATAGAAGAGAATTGTAACAATACAACATAAACATTGTGAACATAGAACAAAGAACGAATCATATTTGCTAATGAGCTGGCGCCACTGGCTCACAGGCGCCGCGCCGCTGGCGCTCTGGTGCCACTTCCACAGAGAAATTCAAATCAGAGGTCCAGTGTGAATGAGACGAAAGAATTTCCTCGTGAGCATTTACCTGCATGCTCGGACAAACGAACGTAATATTATGGTTCTAGAAGAGCTATTAGATTCCACTCGACGGGCCCGGATCGTAACCACTGATCGCGGACGCTCCAACTGTTTGCGCATATTAAATCAAAGCAAATATTTTAGTTGCGCATTGTTCTGTAGACAATAATCCTTTCCTTATCTCTTATCTATTTTTTGGAGATTTATTTCTCATCGTTTATCTAAGCTTACTTTCAGCGTTTGTTCTAATTCACTATTTACTCGCACTGGCCCCGATAGAAAAAAAGACGCATCTAAGTTTTTCCACATTTTGAGTTACATACATTGCCGAAATCAGAAAAAAAGGCACATCTGTCTGTATTTTTAATATTTTTCTAACTCCCTCCAGTGCGGTTTTAGCATAACAAAATACGCTTCTGTTCATTTTTTTACACCCGATTGAAGATGAAAAGACGAATTTAGGTATGTGAAACTTAATTAAAAAGTCGCATTTATGTAGATAATGTCCTTATACTTTACAGTTTTTTTTTTAGTTCAGTAATATAACAGGCGCATATTTGTCCCTATTTCTGAAAGGAAGTTAATAAGACGCAAATAAGCATTTGCGTCTAACGCGCTACCAAAAAACTGCTTCCATATTAAGAAAAAAACATCACATTTAAGAATTAGAAAGTATTTAGATAACCCTTGACTTAGATAAAATGTTTATAAAATTATTTAATAATCCTTTTATTTAAGGTAATATATCTGAAATAGTACATTAGGTTCGTGGTTCTCATATAAGCCATAGCCTAATTAATTATTTGTAAATAAAACACAATTGATACAGTCAAGTATTTATGTCAGGCGCTGTACTAAACATACCCCGAACGAGCCCGCGCAGTCTCCGCTCGATTCAAAATTCTAAGAAAAAAGGACTTTTCTGCACACATGCGCCTTTTTTATTAAGTATCGTATTGTATTTTGTATTCAACGTAACATTTAAGACGCTTATGGCAAATGCGCCTATGCTAAAACAATTTTACGAAGTAAATAGGGCGCAAGTGGTTAATTAATAAATTCATACTATTTATTAAAATAAGTTAAAGCCTAGCCTAGGCATTATTTTCAAATTTAAGTATGTAAATATTTTAATTTACTCGAAGACAGCAAAGGATTTCCTGTTTCATTCATTAAAACATTTTTTTCTCCGTTTTTACTTTTAGTTAGATGCGTCTTTTTTCTATCGGGGGCAGCGCAGATGTAAATTATCACACTGTGTGGCTTTTGAGTTTAGTATAAAAAAGGCACTTTTAGGTTTCCATACGTCCGATTTAAAAAACGCAACCCTCGTGTGTCTTTCTGGTGGGCTGTCTGTCTGCTGTCACAGCCAATTTTCTCCGAATCTACTGGACAAATTTTCTAAATTCAAATTCACGTAAAAAATAGTTACCAATATAGGAAGAGCATTGATTCTCCTTCAAATACACTAGGATTGGTTGTGACAGCGGATTTTTCGCTTGGTACAGGGTGCCCTATATTTGAACGCATTCTCCTTTACTGCTTTAAGTACTAAATTTCCGACAACTTATGTGCGAAAACAAATAAACAAACGACCGAATAAAATACTTAAAATTCCGAAAAATCTATACTTACAGCATTTGCTGACGTAATATTTTTCCACCAGCTTAAATTACGTTATATCGAAAACTAAAGTTTTTCATTTGCATCGTAACTCACATTATGAATTTAGAATTAACCGTAGACATTATAAAATATAGTTATTGGTTATGCAAGAATTTAAACATTTATTGGGGTACTAAGCACGACACTTGTAAACTTGTCAGACAGAATAGAGTCGCTGGACACTCTCAGGATTTGTTATGATTTTCTACAAGTTGTAACTTACAAAGAATTTTGTGACAAACAAAACCACGAATAATATTATAAAAATACTAGCTGATGCCCGCGACTTCGCCCGCGTGATGGTCGGTAATTATATAAGTACTAAAACCTTACTCGAGAACCACTCTATCCATTGATGAAAACAGCATGAAAATCAGTGCTGTAGTTTTTGAGTTTATCGCGTACAGGACGACAGACAGACGCGGCGGAGGACTTTGTTTTATAATATATAAGGATAAGTACTTGTGAACTAAATAATGACATTTGGTACTACTAGCCTTTTAAGTTTTGATAACTTAAAAGGCACTGGATGTAAGACTCCAGAGCGAAACTTTTTTCACAAGATTCGATTTTTTACCTTCAATTGTTTTTGCGTTCATCTTTTAAAGTAAAGATATATATGGAAAATTAGAATAATTTTTGAATACGAGTTCCGACGTGGGACTAACGCAGCGGGAAACAGCTCGCAATATCAATGCTGTGTTTGGAGAGGATACGGCTAATGAACGCACTGTGCGTTTTTGGGTTTTTAAAAGCTTTCTTCGTAGTGGAAACTTCGACTTGAAGAATGAACCCCGAGAAAGACCAGCCACTAAGGTAAATAACGATGAATTTGATGCGATGGTAGAAGCCTATCCGTATCAAACTACCAAGAAACCAGCGGCATGGTGTGATGTTAGCATAAGCATACCCACAATAATCCCATTGGCATCAATCGGTGAGACGAAAAAGCTTGAAAAATAGGTGCCCCATGATTTGACTGATCTGCAGAGAGAAGCGCGCGTTGAAGCTTGCCTTACCTTGTTGAAACTGTACAGAAACGAAGGGGTTTTGGGGCGAATTGTAACGTGTGATGAAAAGTAGATCAGCTGCTCTACCTGATTTTGACAATCATTTTTACTGTATAATTTATGTGTTTTTCTTTATACAATAAAAATATTATTTATTGACCGAGCGATCCTTGCGAGCGAAGCGTCAATGCATCAAGTCTGGCAAAATTGGCGAGTTTGTCTGTATGTACGTACTCGTCTACAGGTCGTATTTTGCAACCGATATGGACCAAATTTGGTGTACAGGTATAACGATTTTTTTGTAATTTTTAGTCGTCGTAGATTTTTGACTGGAGGGCTACTTCCTCCAAAATGGGACAAAAAGGGGGCTACTGGGTATCTCCACCTTATAAGATCCGATAAAGATGGTTCTTTTTTTATTTGAAAGGTGATAAAGGAGACTGGGCGTTTCTGCCCCGGAGCCCAATAGCGTTAAGATATATACATATGTGGAGCTACAGAGCTTTAAATGTGAGTGATTAAATATTATTGTAATTCTGGTATTTGGTCAATTAAATAACTTTTAATGATTAAGTGCCCTGCAAACATCATCTTTCAAGCCTATAAGCGAAAATTTTAAAACATTGGTCTCCAATATGTGGCGTTGTAAGAACAATGTTTTTAAGAGTTGGTCGACCGTACGGGTCTTTAAGCCTGACGTGTACACCAATAGAGTTGATTATATATGCCAATGGAAAGATTTCTTCAAGGATAATATTTTGTGATATGACGCTTCTCTCGATTGTTAGTACGAAAGGAGCTACAGAGCTCTATGTGAGTAATTAAGCCGGTGCCGAAGTTGACACACTTATTTAGGTAACTAACTCCGAACTGACTAGCAATTGGCAAATGTCGTGTTAGAAGCAAAGGTTCTCTTTGGAAAGCTCTTTCTATTGGTGTATGGCGTATGGCTATTGGGCCAAGAAAATTCATTAACTTCGGAGCCCAAGCTTTTACCTATTTAGGTCATTAACTCCGAACTGACAAATAATTGGCAAAAGTTGTGTTAGTAGCAAAGATTCTTCTTAATGCTTTTTTCATTAGTATATATCTTATGGCTATTGGACGCCAAGAATTCCTTAACTTCGGTGCCGAAGTTGTCACACTTGTTTAGGTATTAACTCCGAACTGACTAATAATTGGAAAAAGTTCTGCAGGTAGGAAATGTTCCCCTTGAAAAGCTCTTTCCATTGGTATATATCCTATGGCCATTGGGCTAAGAAAATTCCTTAACTTCGATGCCCAAGTAGTCACACTTATTTAGGTAATTAACTCCGAACTGACTAACAATTTGCAAAAGTCGTATGAGAAGGAAAGGTTCCCCTTGAAAAGCTCTTTCTACTGGTATATATCCTATGGCTATTGGGCTTCAGGGCAAATCCCATGTGTTGTTGCCCATTCTCCTATAAGTAGGTCTCAAAAAAAAATAGGTGAACTTTTGATGAGGATCTTCGGCATGATGAGCAGAATAGATTCTCAAAATAGAGTAAATGGCTCACTATTTATTAAAACCTATTTGTTAATCTTTATAGCTGGCCTACAAATTATTCATATTTTTTCTGACTTTTATGGTTCTGTCGTAGTCAACAAGGAAACGATATAGTTTCGCCATGTCTGTATGTCTATGAAGATCTGATGAGGATCTTTGGCATGATGAGCAGAATAGCTTCTCAAAATGCATTTAATGGCTCCATAATTACTAAACATATAGTGTTGCCATGTCTTTATATCTATCCGCGGCTTAGGTCAGAGAATCTTAGTACTAGAAAGCTGTAATTTGGCCTGGGTATCTATACATTATACACGCCGACAAAGTGGTAAATTAAATGAAGGTAAAAATTTTTTTAGGTTACCTCCCCTCCCTTCTCCTAAAGTGGGGATGATTTTTTTTTCTCGTCTTTCACATGTTGTGGGGTGTCGTGTGGGTGTGTGGAAACAATTTTTGAATTAGGGATCCGTTTGCGTAATATTAAGGTTTAAAGACTTAATTTTTGTTAGAGTCAAGTGCCAGCTAAATGGTTGTTTTTGGATACGTGAAAAAAATCACGGCACTATAACGGATTTAAAAGGAAAATCACAGCTAAGTATGTTTTACAAGTTAACGAGTAATAATCGACCAACTTACATTTGCAGTTAGAATGTATGGGAGAGGATGTTTTTCAACTACAACGTTAAAAGTTTGTTCTTGAGATAAATTAATCCCAACTACGGAACTCTTAATTGTGCGTGATCCACGCACTTGACCGGTTCTTTTAATTTGAATTTGATGTGTTGATATCGATGTCATGTTTTTTGACAGGAAAATAAGTAAGTCAAATCATGAAGAGCGTTGAAGTAGCCTTACTTACCTATTTCACCCAGTTTTTCACCTCTGCACCCGAATGCAATCCATGTCACATGAAGCGCCCGCGCGGGCCGACCGGTAAGTATTTTCATTAAAATTGAGAGTTAAAAAGTTTTTCTATAACCAAAAGTAGAAATTATGCTGATTTCTATAGAGCTTATTAAGAAAACGATTATCTTAGCAGAACATTATGTTTTCGGGAACTAAGCTGTAGCTTACTTTTCGGAAATAAATGGTGTTTTTCTTGGAAATTTAGTTTGTTATTTGCGTTTTAAGTAGGTACAGATTATTTTTCGTAGAATTGTAATTTGAATAAGCTCATGTTTGTTTGTTAAATACAATTTTTTTTGTCGGTTACGTTTGTATTAATTTTTCCGGAATCATTTTAACACAGCTTATTTAGTATTACAGTCAACCACAGATTTTTGGAAGTTAATTTGTTTTCGGAAGCTTTATTATTTCCCTTGAAAAAAATACTGAGAATGGTTCTTTACTTATAAATTAGTTACAGGAAATCCTATAAGAAGTCTATGATATTAAAATAACATGGTAAATTTCTTAATATTGTACGTACAAACTTACATTTGCAGTTGAAATGTACTTAGCGGCGAACATGTTTCAACTAAAATGTTAGGTTTGTTTTTGGGATAAAATCCCAAATAAAGAGATCACTTCATTGTGCGTGGTCCGACACGCACATGGCCGGTTTTTTTAAAGCAAGGTTGGCAAGTCGTCGTTTTACTGAATGCAAATTTAATAGTGGAACAGAAGACATCTACTTGAATCCGAGAGCGCGTGTCCTAGCTGTGCGGGGGCGGCCGCCCGGCTGGCGAGGGCGGCTGCGGGGACATCCCGATCATACTTGCAATACTCGCATATTTTATTTACATTCTGCCGCAACGCTCGGATATTGGATAGCGGACACAAAGGCAACAAACATTCCTAACAAAAAATAAAGTCTTAAAATAAAGTATCTCGAACAGATATTATTTTGCATAATGTTAGTTGAATACAGTCAGTAAGGGAGCGACCGGCTAATAGGTACATAATCGGTTGTGTTTGTTGCGCTAGTTCTGAGTCCATTGTTTTAGCATCACTGCCCGTGTGTGAAAAACGAGTATTGTTAGAGCCGTCAACTTAAATTATGGACGCTCATTCACACAAATGTGACTAAACATGTTAACATTGCCGTAAACAGAGTTTTCATTCCAATTGGCGCTTCAGTTACAGAATAAAGTGTATGAATCTGGCAAAAGAGCGGGAAGGGAGTTGCCTCGATATTTACCGAGCATTAGACGACATTGGGACGAGATGGGAATAAACTCGGATCTGTTGCATCGTAATGGGCAACAAAACGCGTGCGAAGACGCCGGACCCGCGGCGCTTTGATCTGCAGCTCTTGTCACCAACAGATTAGAATATGCTGCTCAGGGTTAATTGATCTAGTGAAAAGGTATTGTTGAGTGTTTCATCACGTTGTCCATGTATGTTATTAGTATTAAGTACAAAAGGGATACGATATTATGAAAAACATACAGGTTAAACAGGTTTTAAAAATATAAGAATCATACTAATACCTTCCCACTGAATGAAACGAAATATAAATCTTGTAAAAAACGCACGATATGCCGCTAAGTATATTATAAATTGGGGGATTACATCGCTGATATGTAAATGTAATGCTTGGCTGAGCGCTGGTCCAGCACCACAAGTGCGCATACACATTTGATTAAAATTCGAAAATATGGCTGGAGCTGCCTAAGATTGCAAAACCCATCTTTACATTGTATAAATTCAATATCCTAGTATTGTATAATTGCATAGCACATGAGTGACCACTATGTACTTACCTACTTTAAAGCTACCGTTTACTAGGTACGTCTGCATTGACTTGAATATGCCCTGGCGGCTGAGAGTATGTCATGCTCACTCAAATGTCTCGCTGGTGATGGCGTGTGTGTTGAATCATTAAGTTCCCTTTAAAACCGTTGAGCTAAATGGTGCTGATCCATGCGTCATGTTCGTGAACGGGCGCTGTCAGTAGGGACTGGTCATCTCTTAGCTGCTACGGGTTATTTTTAATTTATTTTAATTTTTGAATTGTTTTTGTTTTTATCTTTTAATTACGGGCGCTTTTAAAGGCTCCCCAAACAGGCGCAATATCGTGGGCGCGAAATTGGTAGCACTGTCTGTCGCACCCGCGATATCGCCCCAGTTCGCAAGAGCCTTGCCGTGCACGTCTTTTTAAAATTGTTCTCATATATAATTTCAACATGAAAGGTGTAATCAATATATTGTAACAATATTTTGATTTAAAACGTTCTATTTCTTGCTCGTTCTTCTCCATAGGAACCTACTAGGTACCTAAACTTTGGAATGGACAACTAGCTTCATCTTTTTGACTGACCCATCCCCTGACAGTTAAAAAGTACCTGTTGGTTTACTTATTTGAAATAAATGCTTTGAGTTTGATTTGAGTTTGACTACTTTCCCGGAACCGAGTCACCTTGTATTTTAATGTTAATAGGCCTAAAACATCAAAAGATTTGTCAGAGAAAATTTTTTTTAGCAGTTTTGAAGCTGACGTAGGCACTGGCCATCATTTCGGTATCACAATTTAACATATATATTATAGCTATACATATAAAATGGTTTGTCTTGAATGACTGACTGACGGATCAACGCACAGCCTAAACTGCTGATCGTAGAGACCTGAAACTTGGACGTTGTGTTCTTTGTATGATGTAGGCATCCGACAAGAAAGGATTTTCCGAAATTCTACTCCTAAAGGGGTGACAAAACGGGGGCAAAGTTGGTATGAAAAATCTTATTCCTTGAGTTAATAGACTTGAAACTTGGCACGAATACTTATCTAAGAAAATAATAAAGATTGTCTTTTTTAGTTTCTCTAAACTACCCCCTTAACAGGGATTGGGGGGTGTCAAAGTTTGTATGGAAGAATTTTATTGCGAGGTCCGATAAACTCGAAACTCAGTATTTATACTTAAAACCAAAAATAAAGAATAACGTGTGCCAAGGATTTTCAAAAATCTACCCCTGATGGGGTGAAAAGGGGTAATCTATATGACAGCCCAACCCACTGAACAGATTGGGCTGAAAGGCACACAGATAGATATGCTTGCTCAAAAACCCTCGGGCTCCCACCGTACAAGATTCGTAAAAACTTGTAGGCGGAGAGACACATAGGATTGTAAGGGTCCGCTCAATACGTGATAAAACATTCTTAACAAAGCGCGTGAAGTTATAATAAAAATTGCGTGGTTTAAAAGTGTCACTCACCCCGAGTAATATCCGTTACAAAGAATGCAGCACTCACCCCGAGTAATATCCGTTACAAAGGATGTAGCGCCGTAGCACTGGGTAAAGCTAATATTGAGAATTACATGTTTTACAACCGCTTGTGTAATTAAAAAACCGGCCAAGTGCGTGTCGGATTACGCATAGGTAATAAACGGTTCCGTAGTTGGGATGAATTGGTCCCAAGAATAAACTTAAATTTGTAGTAGAAATAATTTCCCATAAGTACGAGTACATCAATATAGATACGTCACGGTCAATTCTACAACTGCAAAATGTAAGTTTGTAATAGCATTTTTTGTATTTTTTATTTGATAAAAGTTTAACGATTTTTCCTTTACTAGTGCCACAGAACAGAAAAAAACAGTAGAAGTCGCAAGTAGGCGGGGCCCGCGTACCCCGAGTTTTGCGGAGTTCCGCAAATGTTTGCTTCCGCGCACACATCACGCACATCAGTCTCGTTACAAGCATCACGGTGAAAAGAACTTGGAAAAAAAATACAAAAATGCCCTATTGTGCTGTTTTAGAATGTAAACACGATAGCAGAACCAAAAATTTATCAAATGGAGGTATATCATACCATCGGTAAGTCTTAATTGATTTTATTTCGATTAAAATATAAAAATAATATTTTATTAAAACAAGACAAGTAAAAGTTGGCTTTATGTTGTTCAAGTTAAGGTCTACTTTCTTTTAAACTCAAACATATTGTTCTCGAAGATTCCAACTAGGCACATGTCACACTTAGCTACTCAATTAGAGATTACCGTTATCGATAATGAGTTATCGGTATTTAAGGGGAATGCGCTAAAGTTGCCCGCGAAATTCAACACAACTCCTTATGTTAGCATAATCCAAAAATTTCATGATTTCATGAAATAGTAATTCAATAGGATTTTATGAACTTAGAGGTAATTATATTTTTTTAATTATAAGTCTAAAAATAAATATTTGATTCGGCCGTAAATCATATTTATATCAACATATACAACCTGATACTGACTTGCAAATTGCAAAAAACGTAAGAAACTTTGAATTTTGCGGGCTATCCTGACGCATTCACCTTAAACTTACAATGTTTTCTGTATTCTATGATATACCGAGAAAAATTTAACCCTGAATGTGAAACTATAAAACATGGATATAGGTACCTAATCTATTCGTCCAGAAAGTCTCAAACCTATAAAAAAGTGGGTTCCGTATTATTTTGTGACTCCAGATTTCCTAAGGATCCAGACAGAAAAGAAAAATGGATTGAAACGACTGGAAGGCAAAGTTGGTTTCCTGCAAAAACTAGTAAAGGACAATTGTCTGTATCAAATGTATACATAACCGTGCGTTTGCACTGGCGATACATTACAACAAAACATGTTTAAATCTCTAGTTCCTGTCAAAAATTGTATGGAACATTGACAGAAAATAGAGATTTAAACATGTTTTATCGTACATGTTTCGCCAGTGCAAACGCACGGTAACATAATCCGCCTATAATGTTCCCCACTGTTGGGACACAGGCAGGAGGCCTGTGAGAGTCTCTGTGAGAGAGAGTGAGCCGTAATCCACCACGCGGGCCCAGTGCGGGTTGGCAGATGTCACATGTCTTTGAATTTTTGGTTCTAAGACATGCCGGTTTCAATCAATTTTATGAGAAATCGATAAAAAACCCGTCTAATAGAATAATTTTCAATCGGATCAGTAGTTTAACATAACAATTCTTAATTATACTTTCTATAAATCGTAAGTATGTATTAAAATAAAATATTAACACTTGATTTCAAACATAATAATATTTATCGACTCAAGCTGTTGACTATTTTGTTTGGAAATTAAACGAAATGTCGATAAATAAGTCAACGACAGTGGTGCATCCCTAGAAGAGGACGAATAGTAATAAGCTCGTTACTCAAATATAAATCTTATTTATAACGAAATACAGCTTTAAATTGAATGCATTTATTATAGTGACATCTAGCGGCGGGTAGCGTAACTTGATCAATAAACTGTTCCGTGTGCGCTTTAAACGGAAAAAGCAATAAATACGTAAAAAGAATAGACAATAAACAACTCTATCGTCATACAACTGTGGTTTATTTTCAAATAAGCGACGACTGACATTATTTCCTACTTTCCTTCAATGTCAAACTACCAATCACACCAAAAATTTCTTAGTGTTACGAAATACAATTAACGTGTAGATGTGTGAGTTTGGGTACGCTGGTTCCGATACTAATGAAGCGATATGCGACTTCTACTGTTTTTTCTGTTCTGTGACTAGTGCTGTGTGTTATGTTATGTGTCTGCAACCTTGCTTCTTGCCAAATTTTACGATCATACGTCAACGGGAAGTATTATAGTTTTGTACTGATTTATTTGCAAGTATCAAAATTATGTCGAATGGCCCTGTTTTTATTGCGTTGACTTAGAAACTTGATTTTATATACTCGTAGCTCCAAGAGACCACACCTCTTCCTGAGAAAATGGGTCTTGACAGACGGATGGACAGCGAAGTGATTCTACAAGGGTTCCGTTTTTTCCTTTTGAGGTATGGAACCCCAAAAAATCTAAAAATAATTTAGCAAAACCGGTACAGTATCATAATATGCCAGCAATGCCAGACTGGTTATAAATGGTTTCAGAGTACACTAACTAACTTTCACATGATATTTAATAAAAAATACCACCAGCCAGGTAAACAGATTACGATTAAATTATTTAAATTTGGTCATACTGTTACTCACAGCTCCCATCTTCCCATAAAGAACACATTACTTCTGCTATAAAATAAAAGTGCAATGATTCCCAGCAATGAGGAGGTGGCAACAAGGTTGCCAGGGCACAGGGGGACAGGGGACAGGTCGTAACGTGTCAATCAACCCAACACTTTTACTGCGAGCCTCGAAATAAAATTAGGTAAACGAGCACCTCCGAGTTTTACTTGGCTATAAAAAGAAGTGGCTTTGTCTTTCTCTGATGAGTCGCGCACGAAACGCGTCTAATGTTATTTGATAATGTTGTGCGTCAATAGTCAGGGGTTGAGAGGGACTCGTTTGCAAGCAAATTAATATCATAACTTATCATCCATAACTTAGTATTAGTTACCTCTTATGACTTTTAGAACCTGTTAAAATAAAATACAAGTATTGCTTGGATGAATCGATCTCTCAAACATTCCAGAATTTCACAAATCCCCGTTTTGAGCGGTCATGAAAATTCTGTTCGGTAACTTGGTTGTTCTTTAAAGGTTTCTGGGATACGTCTTACTTCCTTAATACTTATTCTTTGAATGCAAATCTCTAAGTCGTTTATATAAAAACATTTTCCTATTTATTAATTCAACAGTTATTTTTCTGCCAAAATATTATTAATCTGTACGGTACCTATCCCACAACGGCTTCTAACAATCCTCCTACCTGTTAGGCCCTTTCCTCACTGGTCGGTATGATATCGCTTCGGTACCATTTTGGTATACCTAATGCCGAAACTATACCGCACTGCTTTCGTTTCCTCACTGGTCGGTAAGCAGCAGTGCGGTTTGCTCTGTACCGAAACAAAAGAAACAATTCTATAATTTACTTGCTTTTTTTAGTGGCTTCGTCCGCGTGCATGTCAGAAATTATCGCACGGGTACATCGATTCCCGTGGAATAAAAGTTATTCAGTTCGATGGTCTAACTAAAGCACTTCTTAAAGTTTGTAAAGTAATTTTTTTTTACACCTTATATACCGGGATAAAATTATCTCGCCAAAAATATTTTCATGTAAAATGTTGCCAAAATGAGACCATAGGGCTCGCACTGTCATAAAATTATCAGAGCTCATGTAGAGCCAAGCTTCTAACTCTACACGCCCTAATTCTATAAGACCTAACTTCACAAACTCTACACCTTAGTCAAAATAAGTGGCTTGGCCGTTACCGGCCCGATCGCATCTACATGAGAAATAATTAACTAATTGAAAGAATTATTATTAAATATTGCATAAAAGAAAAGTAAATGAACAGTGAATAATTTTTTTACCTTACGCCCATGTGACGGCGAGACGGCCAAGCCACAAATTTTAGAGCTTGTGCAGTTAGGGCTTGTAGAATTAAGGCATGTAGATTTAGGCTTATTTTTAATCTTATATTTTGAATTCTTTTTGATTATTTTTCGTTTGACATTGTTCTCACATATAGAAGCACGAAGAATACTGTACCCAGGATTTTGTAATATCTATATACATTTTTAAAAGAGTCCTTGGAGTTTCTTGCCCGTTCTTCTCCATAGAGATCTGCGAATTTGAATGGGCAACTAGCTTCAACTTTTTGACTAACTGACCGACTCTTTGACAATTCAAAAGTGCCTGTAAATGGTTTAATTGAAATAAATGCTTTGAGTTTGAGTTTGAGTTTGAGAAGGTTTTTTGTTGTTTGTATACTAATACTAGCTTACATACCAAATTTCAGCTTTCTAGGACTTCAGGAAGTACCATAAGAATGTTGATGATCATCAGTGAGTCAGTGAGCCAGTGAGTGACGAAATCGGTTTTTTTTTAGATATCAATAAAATCTAAAGTATGCAATTGAAACTTTATATGTTTTTATAAGTCTACTATTGACATCATATCCCGAGAATTTTGTTTATCTGGTATAATCCAAACCCAAGTTGACCTAAGTTGGGTTAAAAAAAACGAAGCGCTTCGAGAAAAGGTAGGCAGTGCCCTCCTTGCGCTTCGCTTGCCTGGTCTTGGCGAGGATACTCCAGTGTCCCCAGATCCTATGTCCTAATCCAGGTCATGATCAATCCGTGTGCCAAATTTCATCCAAATCCGTTTAGCCGTTTTAGCGTGAAAGATAAACAAATAAACGGTCGCATTTATAATATTACTAGCTACCGCCGCGCCAGCAGCTTCGTCCGCGCGCTGTCTCGATAAAAGTAGCATAATTATGTCCGTCCCCATGGTGCCATCTATGGCAAAGTTTGCACCCTCGAGCCCCTAATCGCCGCCACAGGAGACGCTTTAGGCGTCGGGAATCCCAGGCGGATTCCCGGCTACCATAGGCGGCGGGCTTGCGGACATTGAGCAATGGGTAGCTCGCCGTCCGATAACGACCAGGCCCGGGTCGATGGCGCCTTGTGTTTCACGCGCGCCTCAAAGAGATGTCAGCATAATTAGCGGGGTCCGCTAGGACCGATGCCTGGTAAGGTTACGGGAAAGTCCGAAAGGGATACCGGGTACTTGGCAACAGGCAACTGAAGGAACACGGGTGGGTTTTCGTCAGTAAAAGTCAAACACGCCCTCTCGCTCCGCCTAGAGCGGGAGAAGTCATTTGAAGATTTCCTAAACTCAAAAAAAAAAGTGTGCCATCTATCTCCTTGGCAAATTTTGTTGAAATCCGTTCAGTGGTTTAGGCGTGAAAAGGTAACACACAGACAGACTGACAGACAGAGTTACTTTCGAATTTATAATATTAGTATAGATACATAGAGGCGCTCGGTAAGCTTTCAGTACCGAGTAAACCGAGCATGTAGTAAAACGCGTGACGTCACGCGGAACCGAAACAATCCCGCTCCGTCACCGCGTATACCGAGCAATCAGGAAATGCTCATTGAAATATAGGTTGTTGGTAAGCTTTCGGTACCGAGCGAGCATAACAATCCCGCACCGATACCGTACCGACCAGTTAAGAAAATGCCTTACTCTTTCCTACAGCTATAACAATAAGAGATTATAAACTTGCATTATTTACAACATAACGCCGGACGCACACTAGCGACTGTCAGTTGATGGACGATGGCGGCGGGGCGTGCAAACAATTATTACTTAGCTTGGCACTTTTTTAGCGCAGCTGAGAAATGCAGGGATCTTGCTAAGAAGCTAAGTAATATGCAAAACGAAGGGAAAATATGGGGGTGATCAGTCAAGTGCACTTGAGATTATGTGACAGTCTGTAGATGAGGGGTGTCAAGAAATTGTTGGCCACGCTTTGGCGGTTGGGGCTTATTAGTACAGTTTTTTTCTTCTTTTTTGTGCCTTTCCTACCTATTTGCTTTTCAGAGTAAAAAATAGAAAAGAGATCATCGCATCGATACGACAAAAAGAGAGAAAAAAAGGTGGCGTTCAACTTGGAGAAGGCAGTTTCATTCAACAACATCTCACGCTCTATCTAGTGGCAAATCGATCACAAAAACAGTGATATTATCCCAAAATATCAATGTTCACGGCTGTTTATTTATAGAATAGAATAGAATAGAATATATTTATTTGCTTTAAAACATGGTACATTTAAGGTCTTATTTATATAGTTGTGATCTTAGGCAAATGGCCAACGAAATCGTTGCTGCCAGAAATGCCAACGACGTAGGTAGGATTCATCAAATTTTTAATGCGTATCCCGAGATCACGCAAGCCATGTCCTCCCTAGCCAACCACCCTACCCCCCATAATGTCTAACACCACCGTAGCTAGGTTCAAACCCCGATCCCTTAACTTAGGATTTTTCAATGCCAACGGCATTCAACACCAAAGAGATGAGATCGCGGAATTCCTCCGCGAACATCAGATAGATATCCTCTTAGTACAGGAAACATTCCTCAAACCCCATAAACGGAACCCTTCTATCGCAAACTATCGTATAGTTCGCAACGATAGAACCCGTTGTCACAAGGGCGGCACCCTTATATATTACAAAAAGGAATTCTATTGCATCCCAATAGATCCTCCCTCTCTCTCTCGGATAGAAGTCTCAGTATGCCGCCTAGGCATGTCCGGCCATCAGCCGATCACCCTAGTCTCTGCTTATCTCCCTCCCTATTCCTCCGCCACGGAGAATCCCCAGGAATTCTCCAATGACTTCACCGCCCTACTCGGCTTGAGTGACTCCGTTATTATAGCGGGTGATCTCAACGCTAAACACCCGGCCTGGAATTGTTCCACTACCTCCGTTAGAGGGCGACACCTGTTCGACCTCTCAAACTCCCATAACTTCGATATCATCGCTCCGATGACTCCCACTCATTTCCCCCACGAACCCAGTCACTCCCCCGATATCCTAGACATGGCGATCCTTAAGAACGTCAACCTTAGGTTAAACTCCATAGAAACGGTGCACGAGCTCACCTCTGACCACCGCCCAGTAGTCATGAAACTGGCCCCCCGCATAGGTCTCCCCGACCCCACCCAACCCCCCGCCACCAAGAAGGTAACGGACTGGAGGAAAGTAGGCGAATTGCTGAAATCCAACACGTCCCCCCAATTGGACTCTATTCCCGAACAGTTCGATTCTGTCGCAGACACGACGGCCGCGATCGACTCGCTCACGGATCACGTACAATCGGTTTTGAACGATTGTTCAAGGCAAGTTCCAGTGGTGGACGACCACCGCTTCAAATTGACGGCCGATGTGCGTGATCTGATGACCGAGAAGAACGCGGCCACCCGTGCCTACAGCAATTTCCCATGCTCCGCTAACAAATCTCACATGCGCTACTTACAGCGTAAAGTAAGGACACGCATTGCTGAGTTGCGTGAAGCGGGCTGGGACAAGATGCTGAGCGATCTCGAGCCCACTCACCAAGCTTTCTGGCAACTCCAGAGAAATCTCCAGTCCCAACAGGGCGCTTCCATGCCCCCCCTAATCCGTCCCGATAAGACCATAGCCTTCGACGACTCCGACAAGGCGGAATGCCTAGCCGATAGTCTCGAGGCTCAATGCTCGCCTAGCTCACTGCCTGTAGACCAAGCTCATCTCGATGAGATTGACGCTGAAGTCGAACGCAGAGCATCTCTCCCCCCCGTCGAAGACCCCGATGATCCACTGCCCCCCATCACTCCTGATGAGGTGCACGAGATCATCAAAGGTCTTAAAACGCGTAAAGCCCCCGGCTCAGATGGACTCACTAATAGAGTGATCCAACTTTTCCCCTCTCACTTAATAATGCTCTTGACCATCATCTTCAATGGTGCTCTCGGCAATAATATCTTCCCCCAGGCATGGAAGGAAGCCACCGTTATAGGTATCCCCAAACCCGGCAAGTCCAAATCCGATCCCTCTAGCTACCGTCCCATCAGTCTGCTCAGGGTTCTCGGTAAAATCTATGAGAGGCTTATTTATAAGCGTCTCAGAGACTACGCCGAGACCAAGGGTCTCATCCCGAACGAGCAATTTGGGTTCCGCACCCAACACTGCAGCATCCACCAAGCCCACCGCATAGTCGAGCACATAAGCGAAAGCTTTATGCGAGGCCTAATGGTGGGGGCGGTGTTCTTCGATATAGCGAAGGCGTTCGACAAAGTCTGGCACAATGGCTTGTTATACAAGCTATACCAACTCGGTGTGCCCGATCGTCTCGTGCTCATCTTACGAGACTTTTTGTCAAACCGCACCTTTCGCTACCGCATAGAGGGTGCCCTATCCTCACCCCGTCCCATTCGCGCAGGTGTCCCCCAGGGCTCTGTCATATCCCCGCTCATCTTCACGCTGTTTACTAGCGATATTCCCAAAAGTAGAAAGGCACAGTTGGCTCTGTTCGCAGACGATACGGCCATCTACTTTAAGGCCCGTAGTCCCGTTACGATTCGCGACACTCTCCAAACCTCAGTCGACAAGCTCGGCGAATGGTTCAGGAAGTGGCGAATCGAGGTCAATCCCGATAAGAGCCAGGCGGTTCTCTTTTCCAAACCGCGTAAGAAACCCACCCTCCCCGAGCCCATCACCATGTTCGGCAAGCCGATCCCTTGGGAGAAGCGAGCCAAATATCTCGGTGTAGTCCTCGATGACCACCTCACTTTTCAAGAGCACATAAAGCAGGTTCGCTCGCGAGCCGCTTTCGCTCTAGGTAGGCTTCACTCCGTCCTAAATGCACGTAGCAAATTGTCACTTAGGTGCAAATTGCGTATCTACACTGCGTGTATCCGTCCCATCATGACATATGCCGGTGCCGTCTTTGCCCACACTAGACCCCGCCATATTCATAGGTTGCAAACCATCCAGAACCGATTCCTCCGTAGAGCTACCGATTCCCCCTACTATGTCCGTAACGAGATCCTCCATCTCGACCTTAAAATCCCCACGATAGCTCAATTCTTAAAACGCCTCTCTAAGCGTTTCTTTGACTCCGCCGCCAAACATCGCAACCCACTGGTTGTCGAGGCGGCCAATTATACCCCCTCTCGCATCAGTCATACCCGCCGTCCGAGGCATGCTCTCACCGACCCCGACGACCCCATAACCTTCCTCCAGGAGAGCAATAGGGCCACCAGTACGGTTCTTAAAACCAGACGCCGTCCTTCATTCCGACCTCGACGTCGAGGACCTCCTCGACCGCGACCCCGATCTAACAGGATGACGACTCATCCTACTCCTCCCCGACCCTTGTCTGTCGACGGTGAAGCGCCCGCACAGGCGGACGCTGAGCCGCCAGTAGTAGTAATAGTTAATTTAAACTCCCCGATCCAGCCTGTCCCCACTAGCTGCCCTCCCCCCAGCGACGCCCTAAGCCGAGGTCCGTACCCCACAGGGGGTGCCCTTAGCGAGCCGTCGTTTAGTTTATAATTAGTTTTAGATTAGTTTTTAAATGCCCCTGGCTGGAGGCGCTTTGAGTTAGTATCATAGCTTAGAGCATCTTCGCAGGACAGTCCGGTTAAGTAGATAGTACCCTTTGTGGTAAAACCTACGAGATGCCAATCATAAAAACAAAAAAAAAAACAAAAGTTGTGATCTTTACATGTTTCGCCATGGACTGGCATACAAATATCTAAACATGTTAATTACATGTATTATTATACAACAAATTTTATTTTCAAATTATAATTATAACATGTCTATTAACATTGGTTTCATACCTACTTGAACACTTAAACAATAATAATTATATATTTATAAGTACTTAATAAAACATATGTTATTTTATCTTATATTTATCTGTTATTTTTTTATCAAAAAAATCTTTTATACTATAAAAACAATTACCAATAAGCCATTTGTGTAGAGTTCTCTTATTTCTTTTGGGATATTATTGAAGATTTTAATTGCTGTGATAAAGCTATTTTTATGACATAATGTACTTTGGGGAGAAGGAATTCTTAGCCGCGTTGGGTCTCGACGGTTATATTGTGAATGCGAGTCGCATGCTACAAAAAATATAGAGTGTTCTTTCACAAATACACCAGCTTGCATTATGAGACCTGTTAAGACTTGTTAAGGTTAAAAGTTTAAGATTTTTATATATTGGTCTGCAGGATGTTAAGGGACTGATACCGCAGATTGCTCTTAGGCATTTTTTCTGCATTAGGAAGGCATCATTGATATTCGTCGAGTTCCCCCAGAGTAGGAGCCCATATCTAAGTAAAGAGGAAACATATCCGTGGTAAGCAGTGAGTGCAACAGCTTCACTCGCGGTACGCCGTAAACGTTTAAGAGCAAATACAAATTGATTTAGTTTCTTGCAGATATGCTCTATATGTAATTTCCAGTTACAATGCTGGTCTAGAATAAGTTCAAGAAATTTGTATTCACTAACCTCATTAATTTGTTGTCCTTGACCATTGTCTTTATATTATGTTTTTTGTTTAGAATTGTAGTTTTGAAAATTTATATATTTAGTTTTATTTAGATTTGCACAGAGATAGTTGTTTTCGAGCCATTTTAAAACTTGGGTTACTGTTTCATTAAGATTTTTCTCATGATATGTTTCTGATTAACTTTTATTTGTAACAATTACCGATATGTCGTCAGCAAAAAGTATGCATTGTTGTTGTAAAGCTGTAGGTAAATCGTTGATGTAAATGAGGAAAAGCAATGGTCCAAGTATGCTTCCTTGGGGTACTCCTGATTTAGTTTGACGATATTCAGAACTATATGATGTTGACTCATTATTGTCGTTTATTGTGCTTAGTTCTACTTTCTGTTGACGGTTAAATAAATAGCTAGTGATCCAATCAATAACTATTCCTCTTATTCCGTAGTTATTGCATTTTTGTATGAGTAAATCGTGGTTAACAAAGTCGAAAGCTTTGCTCATGTCAAAGAAGATGACAGATACTGGAATGCGTTTATCTAAATTTTCAATAACATTTTTTATTAGTTGAAATGCTGCTAAAGTAGTCGATTTTCCCCTTTGAAAGCCGTTTTGTTCCACTTTTAAAATCTGAAATTTTTCTAAATAATTTGTGAGTCTACGATGCATGACTTTCTCAAAGATTTTTGATAAGTTAGATATTAGTGTTATAGGGGGTAATTAGTTATGTCTTTTACGTCACCTTTTTTAAATAAGGGTTTAACAATAGGTTTTTTGAGTTTATCTGGAAAAATACCTTGCCAGAATGAGAGATTTATCAAGTGTCCAATGATTGGGGAAATCATGGAGGCACATGATTTAAGTATGTGAGTTGCTATACCGTCAAATCCAACCGATTTTGTATTGTTAAGGGACATGATGGTATTTTTTACTTCATCTTCATCACATAGATGTAAAAACATATGGTTTGTGTCATATTCGTTAAATCTAAGTGTTTTTTGTCTGAAGTAGCTTTATTTTTGTTATGGAATCCTTCGGCAATGTTTATGAAAAATTCATTGAAAGTTTCAGCAATTTCTTTAGGTTTGTTTATACGATTATTGTTGATTTTAATAGTATCAATATTCGTTATAGTGTTTACGTGATCAGTTTTGTTTTTGATAATTTGCCATGCAGCTTTGCCTTTATTTTTTGCAGATGAAATTATTTTAGAATTTATGAGGTGTTTTGACCGGCTAACACATTTTTTGAAGATAGTACTGTATTTTGTATAGTTTGATGTGTCGGCTTCAGATTTGGACATGTATTGGCGATACCTTAGTTTTCGTTTATGTTTACTTGACTTTCTAATTCCTGTTGTGATCCATCTTGGTGACTTACAGTTTACATTAATTCTTTTTTTGTTGATCGGAAAGCAAAGGTTGTAAAATAAACAAAATGTATCATGAAATGTATCAAAAGCTGAATTTAAATTTTCTTGGTCACTTCTGACCAACTTAGTGCTGATAAACAATTTATAAATTTGTATAGGTTGTCTTTACTGTAGTCTCTTTTGCAAACATACCAACTTTTTTGTCTTACTGGTTTATTATTTATGGGAAAATTTAAAGTTTGACCTGTGTTGTAGTCGGAGAGAAATAATTCGTGAACTTTACCATTCGCGTCTTTAATGTTACTTATAAAGTGATCAATGCAGGCTTTTTGTCTAGTTGGTTTGTCTATATGTAAGGAGAGACCAAAATTTAGTAACGTGTCTTTTAGACGTGATGCTATTTTATTGATTTTGAGTGTATCTATATTTAGATCGCCTGTCAGAATATTTTTTTTATTAGGTTTACTACAAATCTTATGTAGTAGCAATTCAAGTTTGTCAAAGAATGAGTTTATGTTACTATCTGGGGTTCTATATAAGCAAATGACAATGCAGTTGAGAGAAGGAAATTCAACGCCGCAACATTCAAATACTTTGTCTATAGTCATGGTATTACAGATCGTCAGATCTTTATAATCTAAGGAGTTTCGGGCAAGAATACAAACGCCACCTCTTTTTTCTTTGATTCTAGAGTATGATGTAATTAGCTTGAAATCTTTTAAAAGAACGTTGTTTTCATTGCCTCTTTTTATGAAAGTTTCCGAGAGGCAAATTATGTCAATGTAATTATTACTTTTATCGAAGTCGTCTATGTATAATTCTAGGTTTTCTTGTTTGTTTAATAGGCCTGCTATGTTCTGATGGAACAGTGTAATTGAACTTGAAGTATTACATTTGTTGTTAAAAAGATCTTTGGTATTATAGAAAAAACGTATTTTCTTGTTTAGGTGTCCAATTTTTATCCATCTCTAATTTTTTATTACGCATTAAATCGAAAAAATATGGTATAGTTCCTTTTACGTGTTTGTTATTATCAATGCATTTGTTATCTTTTTTATTTTTACTCTCTGTATTTTCATGGCTGGGTAATGTATTTTTATTTGTGAAAGCATTTTCTTGAGATGAAATCTTCTTTTTAATATTTATGACACTCTTTATTGAAGAAATTTTTTAGTATTTTGCATTATAGTCTAAAGTGTCTATAGTAGAATTAATTTTGTTACATAGTGAACATACAGATAACTTATAACAATTAATAAAAGTACAGTTAGGCATATTATAAGAAAAGTTTTTCAATGTTTTATTTAATGTATTTTCTTTTAAATGATAACTCTTATTTACACTAAGAATGATGGCTTTAGTTTTTTTCAAACTTTTTTAGTACATACGATAAGTTGTATAACAGCTTTATGGGGTTATCATCATTTTCACCAACACTTATAATTATTTTATCTTCGCTTGTTATTTTTATTCGTTCGCAGCTGCTAAGTATGTCATTTGCTGAAGCTTGCGGTTTAGTAGTAGATTCAATTATATATTTTTCAAACCTGGTATTATTTCTAGAATGAACCAATTCAGCTGCTAATACTACACATTGTTGAGCACCAAATATGTAGATAGATTTCTGTTTATTATTCGTGACTTCTTCTTTATATGTCTGTTTTAATAAGTTATTTTGTGTAATATTTTCATCTTCGTTCGCTACCGTCATTAAATCATGTTACCCATCGTGAGAAGCCATGGCACTCCTGTTCACGACACATATCGCTCTAATATACTTACCTACAATTTAATTTCAACTCTTTATTAGTGGTTTTTCTGGGCATGACAATTAGTCATTAGTCATTTATTCATGAACAAAGTACCTTGTATCTTAAAAATATAAATATTTTACAATTATTAAACAAAGTCAAAGTCAAAGTCAAATAATTTATTTCAAATAGGCACATAAAAGGCACTTTTGAACGTCAATGAAAAACAAACTACATAAACAATCTATAAATTACAATAACAATTCGATAACATATATTATAATAGCAATTTGATAACATAAATTACAATGACAATTCGATTATTCAATTATTCAATTTGTTACAGTTGTAATAGCAATCACGCCATTTGGTTTAAATAGGTTTTTTTAAAATTACTTTTTGATTATTTGTCTTTTATTATAGATTATTTTCTATTTTGTGAATGTGAGAACGTTTTAGGCTTAGTGGACTGTAGATGAACTTCTTCTATTTTGTTAAGTACCTGGTACTTGTTGAAAGGCCTACATTGTCTTCCCATGCCTACTACTAACACTGTAATTTGAAAATATTGTAAAAGCCAATTATTTTTAAAAGAGTAACCGTGGAGTTTTTTGCCGGCTCTTCTCCATAGGAAACGATCAATTGGAACCGTGCACCTAGCTTCTGACGTTTCATGTAGGTTTATGTGAAATAAAATATTTTGATTTTGAATACTCTAGTTAAATTCACTTACGAGCCCTAATCCAAAGTTGGCGATAAAGCCCGGTTCACATGATCTGTCACGCGACCTCGTTAAACACATCTGCCGCTCGTGAAAGCGCGATATCGTAAATCTGCGATAACACAATCTCGCGCGACAGTCGTGCCCCGTGACTTGCCGCGCTCAGCGAGGTGTGACCTGTAGGTGATACCTAGCAGATTTTGATGTTGTTCACTCTGTCCCGTCTATAAGTATATTAAAATATCTTGACACAAGACACTGTGTCAAAGATGAAAGTAAACAAGTCGTCAGTTTTAAGAAGGAACGCCAACTAGTAAGTAGACTTACCGTCAAACGTGGCACAGAGTGACATCGTTGGACTTTCGTTTTGTCTTCTTTCATACACCCTACATTACAGGTCGCATTGTTCGAAGAAAATGTACTGAATTGTACATTATGGTATTGCAAACCTTGTAGTGATAGAATTACGGGACTTAAAAACGGTTAATTATGGTTTATTTTCGTTAGTAGGTATTAATAATTTACCGAATGTTCAGAAATTAAATAGTTAGGTAATTTTGTTAGATACCTCAAAATATTTGACGGTTGGTAATCAAAGGTTGGTGTCGGTTTATGTTTTCACTGAAGTCCGGCGGAAAAGTTGTGAAACTAATTTTTAACCACTTCTTTATTTTAAATACAAGTTGATGCAATGACATAGTCACTAGCGCCGCGTCTATCGGAATTGAGTGGTGGCGCGGACTCTATGTTATTGTTAACTTGAATGGTGGCGCGGACTCTATGTTATTGTTAACTTGAATGGTGGCGCGGACTCTATGTTATTGTTAACTTGAATGGTGGCGCGGACTCTATGTTATTGTTAACTTGAGTGGTGGTGCGGACTCTATGTTATTGTTAACTTGAGTGGTGGCGCGGACTCTATGTTATTGTTAACTTGAATGGTGGCGCGGACTCTATGTTATTGTTAACTTGAATGGTGGCGCGGACTCTATGTTATTGTTAACTTGAATGGTGGCGCGGACTCTATGTTATTGTTAACTTGAATGGTGGCGCGGACTCTATGTTATTGTTAACTTGAATGGTGGCGCGGACTCTATGTTATTGTTAACTTGAGTGGTGGTGCGGACTCTATGTTATTGTTAACTTGAGTGGTGGCGCGGACTCGTATGTTATTGTTAACTTGAATGGTGGCGCGGACTCTATGTTATTGTTAACTTGAGTGGTGGCGCGGACTCTATGTTATTGTTAACTTGAGTGGTGGTGCGGACTCTATGTTATTGTTAACTTGAATGGTGGCGCGGACTCTATGTTATTGTTAACTTGAATGGTGGCGCGGACTCTATGTTATTGTTAACTTGAATGGTGGCGCGGACTCTATGTTATTGTTAACTTGAGTGGTGGTGCGGACTCTATGTTATTGTTAACTTGAGTGGTGGCGCGGACTCTATGTTATTGTTAACTTGAATGGTGGCGCGGACTCTATGTTATTGTTAACTTGAGTGGTGGCGCGGACTCTATGTTATTGTTAACTTGAGTGGTGGTGCGGACTCTATGTTATTGTTAACTTGAGTGGTGGCGCGGACTCTATGTTATTGTTAACTTGAATGGTGGCGCGGACTCTATGTTATTGTTAACTTGAATGGTGGCGCGGACTCTATGTTATTGTTAACTTGAGTGGTGGCGCGGACTCTATGTTATTGTTAACTTGAGTGGTGGCGCGGACTCTATGTTATTGTTAACTTGAGTGGTGGTGCGGACTCTATGTTATTGTTAACTTGAGTGGTGGCGCGGACTCTATGTTATTGTTAACTTGAGTGGTGGTGCGGACTCTATGTTATTGTTAACTTGAATGGTGGCGCGGACTCTATGTTATTGTTAACTTGAGTGGTGGCGCGGACTCTATGTTATTGTTAACTTGAGTGGTGGCGCGGACTCTATGTTATTGTTAACTTGAGTGGTGGTGCGGACTCTATGTTATTGTTAACTTGAGTGGTGGCGCGGACTCTATGTTATTGTTAACTTGAGTGGTGGCGCGGACTCTATGTTATTGTTAACTTGAGTGGTGGCGCGGACTCTATGTTATTGTTAACTTGAGTGGTGGCGCGGACTCTATGTTATTGTTAACTTGAATGGTGGCGCGGACTCTATGTTATTGTTAACTTGAATGGTGGCGCGGACTCTATGTTATTGTTAACTTGAGTGGTGGCGCGGACTCTATGTTATTGTTAACTTGAGTGGTGGCGCGGACTCTATGTTATTGTTAACTTGAGTGGTGGCGCGGACTCTATGTTATTGTTAACTTGAGTGGTGGCGTGGACTCTATGTTATTTTTAACTTGAGTGGTGGCGTGGACTCTATGTTATTGTTAACTTGAGTGGTGGCGCGGACTCTATGTTATTGTTAACTTGAGTGGTGGTGCGGACTCTATGTTATTGTTAACTTGAGTGGTGGCGCGGACTCTATGTTATTGTTAACTTGAGTGGTGGTGCGGACTCTATGTTATTGTTAACTTGAGTGGTGGCGCGGACTCTATGTTATTGTTAACTTGAGTGGTGGCGCGGACTCCATGTTATTGTTAACTTGGCTGTTCTGCTTTGTAATGCTAGATGGCGTCACTGAGACGTGGGATCCTAGTTTCAATTTATCCTAGTTTCAGTTTATCCTAGTTTCAGTTTCAGTCCCAAAAAGGAGTGTAATGTTTTTCTATCTTCTGATGGGCTCTCTATAGTACCTTATATCTCATTGGTCTTGTGGCAACGATAAACAATATCATGCCTGTGCATGCTTAGGTGGCTTTTAAAGTTTGATGTGTCATATTAATGCCCGGTTACTGACGCTATTATATAAAACCGGAATACAACATCCCAGGTAGCTTTAATGTTTAAATAATTCCTATTGCCAGCATAGCATGTAATTTTAGCATAAAGCAGCCAATTCGCACCTGCAGCACATAATGTAACAGCTAATGCGTTAAATGGCTTTCGACGGCAGAGGTCGAAGAGTCCCGCATAATGCTCGCTGAGGTCCCGCCACGGCTTAGACACTAGCGTGACAAGGTATTATAGTTCGATACGAAAAGTACATCATAAACTTAAACGTGTTGAAAATGTTTATCACGTTAATAAATAGTTCTTTAGTCATAAACGAGAGAAAGTAATTTAGCATTATGTTTTCAATAAAAAATTAAAATATGTTTAGAAATAGAGCTAGTCTTTATTTTGAACATCTAGACACGCGACAGCGTGTCAAAGCCAAGTTCAAGAAAAGAACTGCCGACGCAACAGCCGTATGTGAACGAATCATTTGAAACTAGTTTTCACCCCTCAATAACTCGAAATTGATTTAACTTATACACATTGTAACATTGTACCGTTACTATTGTCATAATCAACTGAATGAAAATAATAAATGTCAAGTCAAACCACAGATGTAATACAATTAGGGACGTCTTAAGTTACTGAACGTAATTAGTTAGCTGTGCGTGCTAGTGGTGCGCGTGGTCGGCGTATCCGAACGCGTGAATAAGGAACCGGTAACCTTCACCTGACCTTCGTGACATCTCCGTGGTCACTCCACTCACGATGATCAGCAGATTCGAATTCCTGCTCCGGGCGAAGACGCACGTTCACTTGATCCTCCATCACCTGTGACCTTACCATACGTGTAGTCTTCGTAATTATTTAAGCCTAAAGCAAGCAACAGTTGTATTGACTCCTATTAGTTAAATTGATTAAATTCTGTGCTTTCGTAACCCAGTACTGGGGTCCAAAGTTCGGGGTCTGAAGTCCCCAGCTATTTTACCATCCGAAGTGCCGGCTAATCCGGTATCAGCAAGCTCCGTGTTGGGTACCTTTTTACCCACGTGGCCACATCGAGCATTCTACGGGTCAAGCGTACGGGTCACCATCCCTGGCGTCAGCAGCGTGGCACACCCGCTGAGTTATCGCCACACTAGGCTGAGCCATGAGAGTACTGCGCTACTCCCAAAGAAGTTGAGAAGATTGTGACCATAGACCTTCCTACCCCCTTTCTCCTATTTAATATATAGAAAGGCAATACGTCGTCTTTATCAGTAGAGGTCTTATTGTCTCATATGCGTGGGTTTGCGGGCTAGGAGATTTAATTAAATGGGAATGAATAATAGTGTAAACGACGTTCCACCGTTGAGGTGCGAGCGCAGATTATTCAACTCACTGCTCTGCCAGGGTAGTCACCATTATCACCAACACCGCAGTCGCCATTAATCCTTACCGGTTTCCCGGTTTCGATCCATCTCCGCCATCTTCCATTATTTTGGCGGGGGGCCGCCTCCTCCGTACTCCGAGTTGCGTCAAGATGACAGCTGTCACAATCGTTCGAAAATCAACTCCGTAAGTTTAGCGTCGTAAAACCTTTAGACGCGCCGACATATATATATTTATGTTGACAAGGTTACGTGGTCTATTTTGTGGCTTCAAAGATTAAAAAGGTGTCAACATGGTATATTTTGAAAATGCAATAAACTTAATGCTGTTTCCGCTGATACAGCGACGTGACATCACGGTGCAGTTCAATAAAGTAATATTTAATTCTATTCCACCAATTTATACAATATGAAATAACTGCAATAACAAAAAAAATACATCAGCATTCACCGTCATAAAATCTCTAGTTGTCTACAATAATTCCTTTTTACAGACAAGCACAATGATTGACGTTTTTATACGATTAATTGTAAAGTACCATTGCCACGGCCACATAACGACGTTAACCACTCACATGTTCATGGGTACTACATTCCCCAAAAAAAATCTTGTTTATAGCGTCCATGGGGAGTATAGTCACCGAATGACGTCATGCAGTTTAAACGTGTACAGCGCTAAAGTCAGGTGATATTCGTACAGTAGAAAATTACTAGATGGCGCTATACTTAATTTGTCACCCGTGAGAGTGAATTTTATCCGTGCAATGGCAACAAAAATTTAGAAAAAAAAATAATGAAAATGACAGTTCGTCTTTCTTGTCAACGAAATAATAGTGTGTGTGGAACTCCAACCAAAATGTGGTAAGTTTTCTGTTTTTATACCCTATTTCTATTGTTATTGTACATCAAATTAAACGTGAAGATATTTCCTTTACGAAATATGCATTACGTACGACAATTTCAAAACATTTACATAGAATAATTTAGTTTGAAAAGTTATATGATCACTACGCGATCATCGTTTGATGATTCTGGGCTGTTTACAATGTATTGTAATTGTTTTTTTTTTTAGATAGATGATAAATATAAGAGAATACGTTACTATTAGCACGTTAACAGCCATGTACAAACGAAATATATTGAGATGGGGTCTAGAAGTGATTAAAATGCAACTCGTTTTACATGATTTTAGTGTTGGTGAGTGGAGTCACCATGGACAGTTGTACTTACAACGTAAATAATGGTTTGTTCATACGGAGAATTGGTGATCAGCTTGGGAATGTTTTGTGGCTTTTTATTGGTGTTTATGTACCTTGGTGTTTATTTAATATGTTTTCGTTTTTCAATATCATCGTCTAGCAGTTTGAGTAATTTATGTGGCCTACCCAAATGTCCTTTCTTTGGTATTGTTTGTCGAATCGTTGAGGTCCTTAAGTTCTGAGTTGAGCTGCACTCAATCTGTGTGTTTATTCCTCGAAAAGACCATTTCAGTCACCGATGGACAGGGTCTTCACATGATCTGACCAAGATTTTGTCTGAACTTTAAAAGAGACTGTGACCTTTGAGTGCGTTTGAGCCTCTCTTCTCAGAGTAGTCAGATAGGAAACGCCGATCTCATCTAGTTTTTAAAATATGATAACGTGTAAAAGTGTTTGTACAAACCTACTTACAGAAATAAAATCATTTATCATTAACTTATAAATATATTTACTGCATGTTTTTTTTAATGCGTGGTTCAATTTCATGGGTAGAACACCCTGTAAAAATTTGGAGACAAAAAAAAACATCCAGTAAAAAAAAAACATCCCAGTGTTTGCAATACACTTCCCGAATATTTATATTTGTGTTTAATTAAAATAACCTCGTCGTGTGCGCACGCTATTAGCGGGGCGGCCATCTTGTCACATCATTGTGTCGCCCGAGGCCCGGGGACGTTTTGAGAAGTACTTGGCTTTGTTAATTTTTTCTTGACAGAAAACTAAGTATTTATATAAAGATATTGGTGTCATTTTAAAGGGTATGTCATGTTCTATTGTAATAAAAAATAATTGTTCCATGTAACTATTATACTTTTCTTGAAAAACACGAAATAAAAAATAAATACGATTTTTTTTTTATTTCCCCATGTTTAAACTTTATTTTCATCCTTTATTATTAATTTGCCAAATTTACTTTTAACCAAATTAAATTCTGGATTTTTTGAGCTTTCCATGAGTATTTTTTATTCGAATGTAGCTATAGCAGATTTTCAGTAGTAATCGTTTTTGTTGAGAGTGTCTCGCGCGCTCGTAAAAAAGAAACTGACAGTTCATGCGCGGACAGGTGGGGCGAGAATCGCCGCGCGGCTGGGACGCTTGAGTGGTTAAGAACCCGATTTATAAGAAACAATTCAGATAATATGAAGTTTCATTTAAAAAAAAAACAATTATCCTGGAGCACATAATACAGCGTGGACACTCTAAGGACATATTCACTGCTAATAGTATGAATTGCAGCTTATTGCTGTTAGGTGGCTTAGGAGCGCCCACCTCGCCCACCTCGCCCACGCGAACCTCACTCTCTTGCACCCAGTTCTTGATTTACTAAAATACACTAAGACTGCTTATGTTTGAGAAGGCTTTACTGAAAGAGTTAAAGCTTGCAAGAACTGAGGGTAATAAGTTAGAAACTTTAAATACCTTACTACTATCATAATTTTAGTTCTAGTCTAGTGGTAACTAAAACTACGAGGAGAAAGAAAAACCACATTATAGATAACACTGAAAGAACCGTGGCTAATTAATGCAACTAACAACCCCAAAATCAAATATGACTAAGCATGAAAGCTCTAGTGTTTTCATAGGTACAGAGCCGACCCCAAAACACGGCCAAATGATTATCCCAATCAACTTAATAACCTTCATCAACATACAAACATAAACAAGATATTAATTCGACAAATTTCCCAAACATGCTCACGACATAAGCTTACAACTAACCCTTCACACGTAGTGAACACAATTTCCCGCATGTCAATGAGCGGGACAGGTGGGGACAGCTTTGGCCTTGCCACTGAGTATAGCCACAGAAGTGACAGGTTATCACGTAATAGAAGTGCATCAGCTGTAGCCACAGACGTGACACTTTACAAACTTAATTAATGTTTGATTGTGACATTGACATGACAATTATGACTTGTCTTACATTGGAGACTGCTTGAGACATGCATTGTCACGTCCAGGACAGTCGCAAGTTTGGTGTGCAACATTAATAAATACATGTTCAAAAAATAAGGCCACTGACGCATATGGTTGACAGAAGCATTAAGTCCTGTTCTTGCACGCGATTTAAATTACCATTTATCAGTTCAAAGGAGTTTCGTTTTTGTTATCAATCAACAAAATTAATCTTAATGCCAAAGGACTATGACCAGATTATCCTATACATGCATACCCTTACTGAAACAATCTGTTCCAAAGCTGCACATTGTGCATTTAAAAGCACTTTTCGACCTACATTTTGAAACAATACCTCTTGTTTAAGATAATGGAGCAGTTTTTTGTATATTCGTAACAGAAAAAATCTTTTTCCTAGCTCTTTTGATCCGTTACACTTAAAAAACTATTGATTGCGAATCATTTTGTGTCAGGCATGAAAAAAAAACCTGAGAATTAGGCAGCTTTTCCATCAGAGATGAGTGAGGTAACTAAGCTACGAAACTATAATTGACTTTGTTTTATTGTAACCCTTTTCGAGCAGAATTAAACCAAACTGCGCTATGAATATCAATCGATCCTATTGGACACATATCCATTTGATCTCTTAGAATAGATATAAACATATGGCGTGGACCTACCAGAACTTTATAACTTATGGGAGAATTCCACATATTAGTACGAAACGGGAAATAAAACAAACCTCTCAAAAACAACGTACCCCCCTTTTATTCAAACTTAAACAATTTATTTCAAAACCTAAATAAATATTAGCCTTGGCAGTGAAGAGACGGCCAGTCCCAAAAAGTTGCGTGGATCAGCACCATTTACCTTATAACCATTTTGAAGGGAACTGAATGCACAAAATCAACACGTCATGTTGTTTTTTGCAGTTGCACGGATAATTCACTAACTGCACGTTTCTAAATACGTTGCACGCGCAAAACACATTTGATGCACCGAAACATTGATGCATGATTCTAATCAACTTAGCACCGCAATATCGTATCCAATTACATTTCACCGAATCACTAACACAAATCGTTAGTCCAGTAGGACACCAAAATCATCAACAGATATCGCTTTCAAAAATATGTATATCGAGCTAAAATGTGCAGAAAAGTTACGGGTAAGTGTTTAAATAAACAATAAATAAGCAAACAAACAATAACACACGCATAAAGCACAACTTTGGACTGGTTTGAACGTAACAGTAGGTTTCTATAGTGACGAGTGACAAGTGATTGAATGATCGAGTGACAACTACAATCAATGTTTCCAGATGGTTGTTATTTTTTTTACCCAAAAACTTTTCAAGAATCTGCTTCGGAAAAAATACTACATATATTATATTACCTACAAAAGAACTTATTAATCAAAATATATTATAACATCTTGGTAATCTTTTTGTTATTTTGTAATATATTTCTGTACTATGATAGCTCATTTTTGCTCTATTTTGAAACAAATTCAAGTAACGTTATCATACGCATGCTATAATAATGTCTGTTGACTATATCATGCATGTTGTTGTTTAAAGTGCTGCACTTCTGTAAGTGATGAATTCACAGTACCTAAAACTGTATGAAAGCTCTTACATACTGGGGCGATTCGTCGCGCGACGCGAATTTTAACAAAACAATTTCTCACGGCGAACAATGCGGCGGCGTGCGTCGCGCGACGAATCGCCCCATTATGTAAGAGCCTTCAATGTGATTTTTGTTTGTGTATGTTTTAGTGACCTAGTCGTTGAAGTGCTTTTTAAATAAATAAATAATAATTATGGTGGCCTCCATGGTTATCTCCTGTACCTCAAAAATAAGGTATACTCCTACCACTCATCTGATCACATTGACCGAATGAACGAAATGAACTGCTTTCACTTATCGTCGCCATTAAGTCAAAAATGTAACCAGAACTACAAATAATATTTATTTTTATTCAATTTTAAACATAGCCTTTGATTTACTCTGGACTGTTATCTAAAAAATAGTTTGAATAAATAAAAATATGAATTGGCTGGAACTGATTAGGGCATAAATGGTCATTGTCATTTAAAATAGAAGTTTAGAGTAGAACGATGTGAATAACGCTTTTGGAAAATAAACATAATTATATATGAAGTCGACTGAACTACGTGCTGAGTACTTATTAGAATAAAGACTTTTCCATAAGTTTGCTATGTTTCACTTTGAAAACAGCCAACAAAATTTGAAATTGAATTAAAGTTTCCAGCGTCCATTTCAGTCTTCACTAAAGTGTCACGTTTCGTTTTTGTATTTTAAGTTTTTTTACATTGTATCGTATGTGATCGAAAATGGGTTGATATAAGGAGTCTATTGTCACGCACTAACACGCTCCTTGCCTCTGAGACGGGATGGTTAAGTTTCAAAGCACTCGCAATACTTTTCGCTTCGGTGACCGCTGATTTCGCGAATACCAACTGGGAAAATTTGGTTTAGCGTTCAATCTCACGTTTCGATAACTTCATGAAAGTTGCATTTGAATACTTAATTGCTGCAACTTAATTTTGCGACTGGTTGTGGTTTCAGTTATTATTAGTATCGAGTGTCCTTTGTACCATAGCTGGTGCTCGAGCGAAAGAGGGTGAAATTGAAACACTCAAGTGTAAGTAAATATCGAGGGTATTCTCCGCGTTTAAAAAAATACAGCCGCTTGTCTCACTTTCTCTTGTACACTCATGTCAATCGCTCTAGTTACGTGCGTTAGACGTGGCGAACACGATGCGCTCACGTGGCGTGCTCGCTACGCAGACGCAGAGAGCGCGTTAAACACACTCTTCGCTGGAAACTTGCTCGCTAATCACCAGTGCGATAAGGCCCTTACGTATCGGGGGCGCACCGAGTTATGCGCCCTCACGCCCGTGTCGCATGTCGGCACAAACACTGTCCTAGCTCGCACAGTAGCACACGTTCCGCGGTGTTTTGGCCTCCACCGCGCCGTGTGTACCTACTCTGCCAAGATATTGCCTCTTATAGCGCACATACTACCCGCAAGTATTTGACCTCCAAATATCGTTTTGTGTGAGGGCTATTCACCATAATAGCCCCTTACTTTTAGATTTTTTTTTATAGAAGCTTGCGCGTTATCTATGTGAATCGTCTCAGTTACGGATATAGTACCAAGGTATAATATAAGTGAATTTCTGAGTGCACTTTCACCTTAATTGCTCTTAGAAACAACAAATTAGATCGGCCACAGACAGGAGTAGAGGACAGGGAGTGGCCACGAAGCACACAACTTCAAATATCTGTGACCTCCACCGAGCTACTAATGCGTCTGCTAAGTTTTGAGAGGTAGGTAGGTGCTTTATAAAGTGCCTTTTAATTATTTTTGGGCTTTCGTAGAGAGGTCGTATTATAACGGTGCACGTATAAAATCTGGTGTGAGCTATTTAATTAAAAGGTACTCTAACGACCTATCCGCTTAACATGAAGCGTGATGAAAAGAACATTCGTTGAGGATTACCGTGAATTTATCAATTATGAAAAGAAGTCTTGAAAAAGCTAATGTTACCAAAATAGTTTTTTAACTAATGTTGTTTTAACATTGTAGTTGAAAAACTTGCTCTCCCATACGGAATGTATGCAAGAACATGTTTTTGCAACTTCAAAATAATGTAAGTTAGTCGATTATTACTTCGTAACTTGTAGAGGCTAGTTTAGCTGTGATAGTTTTCCTTTTAATTTCGTTATATATTACTGGCGTGATTTTTTTTAACATATCCGAAAAGGCAGGTTGATTATCACTTTACAGCTTAATATTTCTCAAACAGACCCCTGAATCCAAAAATCGTTTGCACAAACTCACTTTTGGACGACCTTTCCAACGACACCCCACACCATGAGATAAACGAGAAAAACCCTAAAAAAATGCATGATTTTATTTTACCACTTTGTTGGCGTGATTTCTATGTATACACCCATACTAAATTACAGCTTTCTAGTACTTAGTCTCTGAGCCGCGGACATGGCGAAACTATAAGGGTACCTTGTTGGCTATGGAACCCTAAAAACTGCGATATAAAAAGCCAAACGAAGAATATTTTTATCCTAAATATTTAAACTTTACACAGACTCCGACAATAAAACATGCATAGTACTGATATGAAACGCAATACGTTGCAATTAAACATGAAAAAATTCATATAATTGGTAGTGCACGGTTTGTTTGTGATACGATGGCGATGGAAGGATTTCGATATTTTTATCCTTTGATGCAGATGGTTGATTGCTGTTTTAATAAATATTATGTTTGCCTCACGCATGCCGTAATTGAAAATGGGAGGAATCTTATTCAGTTCTGAATAGGGAAAACTTGATATTTTTTACAAATTTTAGCTATGAACTCGGTAGGTAACGCTCTTTTTGCTGTACCTAGCATTTTCTACTCTTACGGACTATGTGTTTTACACTATAAATTACACTATTTAGAACTACTAATTTCCTCAATAACACAACGAGCCGAACTGTAATCAAGTTCTAAGAGACACTAACTCCTTTCCACCGTAATCTTGGATTAACAACAGCCGACCCTCGGAATGGGAGTGTCGAAAAGCACATCGCAATCCCGATGGGTCTAATTGATACCAACACAGTCGGCGGCCCACAGGGAGTCGAACCTGGGACCGCCGGAACCAAGATCGGCTTAATTGAATCAGGACTTAGCGCCATATTTAATAATTTGTTAAACCGTAGGGATGAGCTGGCGAGGATTGGTAACGGTATGTAAGCCTTTTATAATTATAGTGTTGGGATTATCACGAATGGCGTGTTTTTGATTTTTCTCTAGTGTTTGGTTGAGCTACTGTTATGTGTTCAATTCTGGATTTTTCACCTAAATGTTTCCACAATTGAGTGTACTAAGACAGAGGAGAACACTGGCTTGATATTATGTTTATCTTGCAATTAAGATTAACTGCCAATAATCATTCGGATATTGATGGACATAGAGCTACAAGTCCCGATTACTATCCAAGTTCCTGAAACCATCACCGTGCAATAGGCTTCTATTTGCGATGTTATGTTAGTTCTCGGTAAGATTATATTCCCGTTCCAATTACCGCTTTGACCATGTCGTTACCGCCCTGAGGTTGGGGTGGGAGGGGGAGGGGTGACCACAACCTGTAACGGCAATATTCGCAATAATTACAGTGTTCATCAAAACGTCATGATTCTCTCACGTGGACATTTTGGATTCAATTACCGACACAATATTGAAAATTAAGATCAAATGTGATTTACATAAAGGCTGTGTCGTTTGTTGGGACATAATTTGGGAAGGGTCTTGGTCCAGGCGGTGGATTGGTAGGTTGCGGTCTCATAAAGAAATAGCAAGCACGTGGAGCGAATCCATTAAAATGCACCAAAAATCGTCGATACCCGTTGTACACACGGCTACACATCAAGCTATACATTTCCAGTTTATGCTGATTTCCGTACAGTGCGAAGGTCAGCTTAGATTGGAAATGTATAGCTTGATGTGTAGCCGTGTGTACCACGCAACTGCATACTTTAATTGCAATACAAACAAAACAAAGCAACACTGAAACCACAATGGTATCGAAACTTCAATAGATTGCTATTTCCCCCTGTGTTTGAATTGCACGTTGGTTACGAAACGATATCAAAATATCGCGTGACATAGGTACACATGGAATAAATTAGCTTAGTTTATTTGTTCAAAAGCGTTACTTCAACAATGAGTTATGTTCCAGCGCTTAATGAAACATGTCAGGTACGAAACACAAATCACGTCAGTAATACCTACGAAGAGCAAACATCTACAGATAATCAAGCATGAGGAACCAGAATGAAGATGTAAAATAACGAGACACTTCTGGTGAAGACCACAATTACGTGGAAAAAAAAATACACATTTTAACGACAGTTGCTGTTTATTATAGCAAAACTATGATTCTAAAAAAAATACTAGTTTCACGGACGAAGTGTTGAATAGTGGTCCCAGGTGACGAAGACAACACAAGATTGTTCTTCTACAGCAAGTAGATTCAATACAATATTAAATTAATAATAATAAAAAAAGAATGCGAAGACTCTCCACAATCGCGAGGTGGGCAGCCTCAGGGAATATTTTTTAAAGCCAAAGTGGGTATGTGCCTTGATATTGTCGTAGTGGACAAAGGTCTTACCCCGCTTTCCATGCCTAAAGAGAACTTGCACAAACATGTAAAGTATTTACTACAGATGACCGCAAGGAGGTAAGGCAAACCAAGCAGCTTAACGGGCACTTCTATCGGAGACATATTATGAAGACTTATGTCAGGCATGCCATCATCCAGGTGAGTCCAGCAGATATTTCATTATCTCTGGTTGTTCTCGTTTGGCTAGCGGCAAGTACATGCACAGGTATAACAAGTATGTGCCCGACCCAGTTCTCGAAAATTACCATATCACGTTGTACTGGGATCGGTCTATCATTACTAACAGGACTATTGTTACCAATATGCCTGATATAGTGGTGATAGATAGATTAGCGCGCCCCGTAACGATGCTCGGAGTTACTATTCCACATGACGAGAACCTCGTGAACGCTGAGAAAAGAAACAAAAAAAAATCTCGACTAAGAACAAGAGGTTTTTGACTTATGTGGAATATGAGCTCGGCTGTCATTTCTGTTCATAAATCAATAAAAACAAACTTTACTGCAGCACAAGTTCTAGCATTCAATTTCATTTAAAATAATATCTACTATTTATTCCATTTATTCATAAAAATAAATAAGTACCTAAATACCTATGTATATGTGTAATTTTAGTATATTATACTTATTATTTGCACCTACGACAGCCCCATTTTATCTCCAGACAAATCACTGTCCATTCCAAGGTTGCCTGGAAGAGATCGCGGAAAGCGATAAGGCCGCCCATTCCATATTTTGTAGTTTTTTTTGTGGTGTACTTTAAAGGTTAAATAAATAAATACCTAACCTAGTCAATAAATTTAAAAATATCTTCAATATTTTAAGAGGTCGGGTCGGTTTTTTTAGGCGTTTTGACGACGTAATATCTGGTATTAATATTCAGGTTGAGTTGACACGGGCCCAGTTGTCACTGACCCGTTTTTATCGCAATTTCACCTTTGGTTCCATAGTAAAAGATGTTAATAATGATGAGTAAAGTCACATGTTAGAGTATCGGTCACTAATTACCAGTCATCCTAAATTAAATAAAGGAAATAATAATAAATGAACATTTATGTCTCTTCCACAAAGGCGCCTCAAAAATATTATGAAGATTTTAACATCTGATAAATCCTTTGTGGGAGACTGGTATCTGCACTAGAAAGGTGCCAGTGAAGTGTGGTGTGGAGTGGTTGAAGTGTGGTATGGTACGGTGTAGTGTATAAGTATAGTGTGGTGAGATGTGATGTGATGTGGTGTGGTTAACTTTTTGTTTAATTGATTTAAGGTACAGGTTACGCAACTGTGGGTTGAAAAAAATAACTAAAATTATTACTGTTTCCGGTGGTGGTACCTGGGTACTTTCTGGAGTGTAAATTTTGGAGAAAGCGCTCGTGAACACCCGTCATATATCCAACGATAGTAAAAAAGGGAGGATCCTCCGACCAGACGGGCAGTTCCCGCCAGACACAACACCCGTCTTGTCGGAGGATCCTCCCTTTTCTATAGAGGATGAGAAAACTTTACACCCTATCTTCTTACCCCTAAAGTAGCTATTTTTGGATGGACTGTGTGTGCATGTTTAATTCGTTACATAATTTGAAACATTTATTTATTTAAACTTTTCGCACTCAAAAAAGAGGTACAAAGGCGGACTTAATGCCTTAGGCATTCTCTACCAGACTACCAAGGGTGGTGAAGAGATGAGATGGCAGGTGCTCTGACTGTGACGAACAAAGAGAAAAAATAATAATAATAATATGATATTATATCATAAAGCATAGATAAGACAGGTTTTACAGAATAAGAAGCTATAAACTTATGATACATTTACCTACATACTGATTCACTATATATATACCTATAATATATATACAATATATATATATATATACATTAATAATATACAAATTCTAGGGAGAGAGGTGTAGATATGACTCTACTCTATTTGTTCAGAAAAAACTCTGCAATTTCCGCTTAAATGCATACCGACTGGTGGCCGTCCTGATATCAAGAGGAAGCGCATTCCAAAGAAGAATGGACTGAATATGAAAAGAAGAATGAACGAAGTCAGAAGTATGAGAAGGACAGAGTAGGAGAAGATTGTTAGAAGAACGCAGATTCCTAGTGTGTGAAGAACATAGATATTGGAAGTGAGACACAAGATAAGGAGGAGAGGGAGAATTGAGAACGGAGAAAAGCGTGGTCAAAGCACGCAAACTTCGTCTTTGGCGAATGGACATCCATTTGAGCTCAGACCTATAGCTCGACACATGATCATATTTCCTCAGGTTGAATATGAACCGGATACAGTTGTTGAGTAGTCTGTCAAGCTTATCCAGCAAAACTGCATTCAAGTCAAAGTAGCACACATCACCATAGTCGATGATGGGGAAAATTAAAGTCTGCACAAGCATAGTCTTCGTCTTAGCGGGCAAAAAGTTCCTCAGACGATACAGGGATCGAAGAGTACCGCTTACCCTTTGACTAACACTAGAGACCTGGCGTTGCCAGCAAAGTGTCGAGTCCAGATGCAAACCGAGATCCTTCACAGTAGAGGTAATGGGGATAACGGTGCCATTGAAAATTAGAGGAGGAAGAGAGGTAAGCGTCACCCTACTCATCATGCGTCAGCTCCCGATTACAATGGCCTGACACTTTGAGGGGTTTACTGACACCCCAAAACTATCAGACCACCTTCTGATGGCATCTAAATCTTGGTTTAAATCCGCTACAGCGTCTGATAAACCTTCAACCCGCTCAGCTGTATATAATTGAAGATCATCGGCATAAAGATGATACGAACACCGAAGACAGTGAGTTATGAAATTAATGAAGATGGAAAATAACAATGGAGAAAGAATACCGCCTCGTGGAACACCAGCATCCAGGTCGCGCCAACTCGAAGAGCTCTCATCAACGAGAACCGACTGCTGACGTCCCCGAAGATAAGAAGAGAACCATTCCAGAGCCTCAGACGAAACCATAAGGTGAGATAGAATAGAAAGGAGAATATCGTGGCTGACGGCGTTAAAGGCATTGGAGAAATCAATTAATACCAAAACGGTAACCTTGGTATTCTCCATCGCTTCTCTAACGTCACCAGTCACTTTAAGCAGAGCGGAGGCTGTACTGTGCCCAGGCCGGAATCCAGACTGAAATGAGCTAACAAGGTTGTTTTGGTGAACAAACCCCGCAAACTGCTTGTGTACACAGGCCTCAAGCACTTTAGACAGGAACGGGAGAATGGAAACGGGTCGGAAGTGACTGGGTAAGGAGGGATTTGAAATTTTAGGGAGTGGACGTACATACGCCATACGCCACAAGGATGGGAATTGTCCGGAATCAAGAGAAAAGTTAATAATGTGGGTAATCACAGGGAGAAGGATGTCAAGAACCCAAACGACCATACTACGACTGATGCCATCACAGCCCACAGCCTTGGATTTTATGGACAGGATGATCTTTTTAATTTCGTCGAAGGTGACCGGCGAGAGGTGAAATGGTTCTATAATTGGGGTGGCTAGGCCTGTAATGTAATCGACCGTCTGGGACAACATTTGGGAATCCAAATGGCAAGAGGTTGCGAAGTGACGGTTGATATCATCAAGGCCAATTGTTTTAGGAAAATCCACATATTCATAGGATTACGAATATTGCAAAATATTTCTGAATCCTCAATTTCAATGACTGAGCAAGTATGCTGGACTGTAGGAAACCAAATATAAATTTTCAAAGTAAACCTAACAACCGTTAAATCAATTCAATCTCTAGATCAATGTTCATGAGTATTCATATGAATATATATACACGTGAGCAATTTCAATAATCAAAGTTGCCGACTTGCGAGATACTTGATGTGCCGTGGTGTGCGGTCGCCGGCCAGGTCGGGTCGTGTGTGGCGAAGCTCGAGATATCGCTAGATTCGATCTACAACCGATACGTTTCAGATCAGGATGGTACACAGCACACGCGACAAACATGTTGAACACAGGCACAAATATTTACTTTGATTGACCGAAATATTGGCGATGCCAGTGCCAGATGTTGCTTTGCTGTTTGTTGTTGTTGCATCTTATTATGTTCATGAAATAGGTAGTCTTTTTCATGGTATAAAATATTAATCGAATCGCGTTTACCGCATTTATCTAGTTTCAATAAGAGTACCTACAATATTTTTAAGCCGTCGCGCTATCAGCCTGGGGATAGAGCGAGAGGAACGTTTTTTTATTATTATTTTTTTGGTTGGTATATTGGCGTGTGCTAGCTGACATATGGCTAATAATCAGATTTATGTTTTACTAGCTAATGCCCGCGACTTCGCCTGCGTGGATGTCGATTATTATATACTAAAACCTTACACGAGAACCACTCTATCCATTGGTGAAAACAGCATAAAAATCGGTGCAGTAGTTTATGAGTTTATCGCGTACAGGACGACAGACAGACACGGCGGAGGACTTTGTTTTATAATATGTAAGGATGTTGCGTAATGTACATGTTTTGCATACTTTTATATAGAATATTTTTTTTCTAACTGAACAGACTGTTGCTGGGGAGTTAGTTGTGCTGTGAATACTTGCTCAGTCATTGAAATTGAGGATTCAGAAATATTTTGCAATATTCGTAATCCTATGAATATGTGGATTTTCCTAAAACAATTGGCCTTGATGATATCAACCGTCACTTCGCAACCTCTTGCCATTTTGATTCCCAAATGTTGTCCCAGACGGTCGATTACATTACAGGCCTAGCCACCCCAATTATAGAACCATGTCACCTCTCGCCGGTCACCTTCGACGAAATTAAAAAGATCATCCTGTCCATAAAATCCAAGGCTGTGGGCTGTGATGGCATCAGTCGTAGTATGGTCGTTTGGGTCTAACTGAACAGACTGCTGCTGGGGAGTTAGTTGCGCCACTTCTTCTACCCAGCTAAAGCACTAGGAAGTGGTGAAGGTTGGGCGTTTTGGAGGACTGTCTTATGTAATTTTGACGTTCGAAAAGTGCTGATTCTCAGCCTAGTATGAATAAATGACTTTTGATTTTGATTTTGAACGGTTGCTCTAGGCGCCAGATGTATGGGGCGCCAAAACGCTAGATACTAAAAACAATTCCCAGCGCAAAATAAAGTTTTGATGACGCCTTTTGAGTAAATAAGTGCCAATAAGTGCTGACATCTATCTATCTATATACATATGTATCTTCTTTCTTATATATAAAAAAATAGAATTGTTGTTCGTGAGTCTCGCTAAAACTCGAGAACAGCTGGACTGATTTGGATAATTCTTTTTTGTTGTGTTCGTTATTCTCTACTTTGATTTTACTAACAGTGCGAAGCCGCGGGCGGGCAGCAAGATTGCAATAAGTTTTTTATTTTTTTATTTGGGATTTATTTTTTATAGCTTTTTCTCGCGGCGCCGCCCGCGTGGATGTCGGATATCGTCACACGGGAACGTACTACCGGGATACTTAATAAATGCTGGGTTTCCTATACAAACTTTCATCCTCTATGTGGGTGACATAGGGGATGAATATATACGATTATTTTTTAAACAAAAAGTAGCCTATGTCATTCCACAGGATGCCATCTATCTCCTTGCCAAATTTTATAGAAATTCGTTCAGGCGTGAAAAGGTAACATACAGACAGACGGACAGAGTTACTTTCGAATTTATAATAATATTAATAAGGATTTAATATGAAACCGAAATATTTATGTGAAGTGAAAGCGTCTATCAAAGAGCGCCGAAAGACAATCTCGCTCAAACCTGATCAAGGGCTAGATTCCAGGTTGATTTCAAAGCATCGCCTGTACCTTGGACCACACTCGCCAATCCCTGCTTCGAAAGGAGTTTAGCGAATTCAATTATGTGATTTCGTTTGCTCTCGAGTTCACTTTTGAAACTTCAGGAGCTCCCAACTATTTTCTTAGTGGCAAGTCTTAATAAATGATGGCCGTGTGGTGTCCCGTGTCTCGAAAGTGTAGTTTTGTGAGGCTTAAGGGGCAAACACTGTACCAGTACTTACTCCAACTTTAATAAGTTTGTTTCTAGACTAGAATTTGCTTGAGTGATTTCGAAATTTGCTTTAGAGATGTAGTTTCTAAGTAGCTCTAAGAAGTTAATTAAGCCTTGTTCTGGAGATATGCAAACACAAAATATATTATGATAACACTGTATTTTATTGAATAAACAAATCTATAGGTCCATTGCAATATTAATTGAATAGAGTTGAACAAATGAAAGGTATTTGTTTGCAAAAAACACTACTCGGCCTGCAGGAATACGAACAAAAAGTGAACTAAGTTCCTAACGAAGCTACCTCGCGGTAGCTGATACCGCTAACTGAGCCGTGTCGTCATTAACATCCGACCGATAAAACTTCCGCACAACTTCCTCGGCTCCATAACTTTAATTTCACTTGTTCTTCTCTGCTCGGCGTTCTTCCCCGTGTTATCAGTACTTACTACTAAGTATTAATAGTTATTTTTCATTGCTGTGTTATCTGGAATCTTTTCAAAAGATTGTAGAAACATAGGAACGCCATTTTCAAGTTTCAAAGAACACTTAGAGGTATTTAACTGCGCGTGAAACAAGCAGATTTGGCAAAGAATTCCCAAGTAGACATATCACCGAGAGAGCTGAATTTTTAACTAAAAATCACGTTTCAGAACTCAACTTGAATCTAATAAAACCACAACTTTTCTTTCGCAACAAACTTTTATCAATACAACGGGACTTTGAAGGGACTTTTTGTTTTCCGAGAAATACCATCCAAACTCGGTAAAGCAAAGATACTTCCCAAGTTCCAACCGGCACTGGTGGGCCCGTCGTGACGTCACTCGTGCGAGACGCTGATACACTTAACACTGTTGTAAGTAAAGGATGGGTGTAGAAGGAAGCTTGGCTGTTGTGTTATGCATGCTGTAAACCTGTTGCTTGCGGTGGCAAGTTTTGTGCCTCGTGTGAAATGTGAGAGGAAGGCATCGACAAGTGGTTGCTCATAGCAATTAGACAGTAAGCTTCGAAGGTTCCTTGTAAGCTAGGGGGAAAATTACTCTCTTAGTAAGTTAGAGATTCAAGATACAGTAAGTACACTTTAAAACTGTTTTTTTTTAACAATTTTGTCATATCTTGGCACAAAAATATTGTGGCGAACCAATTAATTATCTGTGGTTCCCACCGTGGTATAACCTGACAACACTGGTTGGTCTAGGATAGGTCTATGATCCAAGAAGTTTTTGGACACTGATCTGTAAAAACCTGCTAGGATAATATTACTATAAACTCTGTGTACTACCAACAATAATATCCTGGATACTGTGCTGTGTTATATAATTAGTACACGTCTTTTGCAACTGGACTGAGTTTCATTCATAGGGCGCCGTAACGCGCCTAAAATATCAACGAAAACCACATCCAATGACGTGACGTCTTAAATTTGAACGCTTCCACTAGTTGTGCGTCAGATGTCGCACCTGTCGCTGACCGTACAACAATTAAACAATACATTTTCACCGCACTATTGACTGAATGGAAATTATTTCTTGGGTTTACAAGTTAACTGTACGTTCACTCAATATTTGGAGAATATTTCTTAGTTAGTGATATTATAAATGTATCACTTTGTAAAAGTTACCATCTCTTTCATTATGATATTTTTATTTCGGTTGCCGTATTGAGTGTTTATGAAACAATACATTACCTACATGTTGACTAATGTAGTTTATTCTGTCAACTGGTTTTAACAAACACTTTTAAGTCAATAAAAATATTTGTTAAACTAGATGAAGTCGGATAAATATCAACCACCATAGTGCAATACTATGAATGGAAAATATAAAATGATAAATTCATACAAATTTCTGACCACGCATTGGTATTTGCGTAATATCGATGTAAATATCACAAATATTTTATTACAGGTTTCAGCGAGTCTAGATGTATAATTGTTATTTATTCAATGGTTTCAAAAATAAACACCCTCATTTATACCAACAATCCATCAATACGCGTGAACGGAATTAAAACACTTTGTAAAACGAAACTAATTGGAATTATAAACTGCTGGACGCAAAGCGCTGTTGCGTGACGAAGATCATAACCATTGTGATTGTGATAGGCGTGGCATGTTTAGTAGTAACGACCGTGTTTAGATTTTAATTGTACACGTATGACATTGTAAACTAAAACAGAAACATCGGATATTACTGATGAATGGATATAATGTATTAACATCTGTATTCTTTATCTCTTTCTTCAAGGTAATGGTGTGACGTATGTTCAAAGACTAAAAGTCACCAACTAATGGCCAATTCCTACAATATTTACGGACCGTTATTAGTTAAAATTAAGCCTCTTGTATCTTTATCAATAATGAAGCAAAGACATAGCCTTGCATAGACATCCCATATGGAAGTACTTATCACAGGTAAAATTAGCTTATGAATCTATGTACATGCCCAGTTTGGCAATAAAAAATGTTACCAGTGTTATGCAAAACGATTCGTTTTCATTTATAGGAACTGAGCATTAATCTGTTTCCGCATGATTCTCAAAAAAATTAAGAAACTCTTAATTTTAAAAGCCCTGATCTAGCTCTAAATTATGAAGTGCTAACTCTCGACGCGGTTCAATTAGTTGAAACTAAAATTAGTATGAAGCATCTCGAGGGTCCTCACTCATCATTCCCGGTGCTCATCACAAACTGACTCTTGGCCGGCACTATTTATCTGTATTGTCAATTCAGAGGTTACTTAATCTTACTTATAAATCTTGTAGAGAGTTATTTGGAAGTATTTTCGGGTAATGAATTACTGTCTCCTATTAATATTTTCTTTAATTATTAATATACACAATTTGTTGGAATTGCTTTAAAAGTGTAATATTTTAGTAATCAAGGTTTATCTATTTATTAGGTTGTTGTCTATAACCTTGTTCGATGTGCTGCCTCGTAGTTTGCTTCAGACTTTGTTGTTCTAGCGCATAGAAAGATGTTGCTGTCTGATTACTTGCCTGAAACGACTTTAATTAAGTACCAATATCTATAAAATCCAAAGGAGAATACCTAACGATATTATGACAATCTAATTAACTGAAGCCACTGCTCTCATCACCTCAGCTAATGTCACCGCCATTGCGTGCGGTACAATGGGAAGTTAATTGATCAGTCGCGTGTTATAAATATGCATGAGTCCCTGCTGATCCTGCTTATTTACTTAGGCTTGATGTACATGACGCCGGAGCCGCTTCGGAGTCGCACCGGAACCGCGCCGGACCCGCACTGGAGACGCAACGGCGCGGCGCCGGCGCGGCACCGGTACCGGACTTCAAGATGAAACAAAATTCAGAATACCTCAGAATGAAAATGTAATAAAAACTACGCGGCGCTGCCGCGCTGGTGTGACGCCGCCACCGGTGGAGCTGTGGCGCGGCTGCGGCGCGGAGACCACGCGGCTCTAGTGCGGGAGCCACGCGGCTCCAGTGTGGCGGTGGTGTGGCGTATGAGTGATATTCAGTCGTATATACAAACATCTGGTCCGGCTCAGGTGCGGCTCCGGCTTCCATGTACAGGAAGACTCGCTATTTGTTATCAACTGTTTTTGTTTAGATTTGATCTGTCAATCAAACGTTTCAAGTTTTGTATGTACTTTAAGTCAATCGTTTCATAGCAATTGTTCCGTGCTTTGCGTGTTAGGTTCCGAGATTGAAAGAAATCTATAATTGCCTTGGTATTGTTATCAATAGTAACTCATTATTTAAGATGGACCATAATTTAATTACCATATAGGTCGACAGTCCTAATGCCATATCCTATGATATCTCTGAACCATCTTCTCATGCTCTTCGATCCCCGAATCTTTCCATCAGCGGTTCGCAATGCTACTTCAATTAGCAATTCAAATACTTCCTCCTCCCGAGTCCCTCCGGCTGAGTGCCTTAATGTGTTCAAAGTTCACTCATTTTTCCTCTGTCACGATTATTTCCCTCCCGATTGAAGCAACTGTTTTTTTTTTAAGACATTTTGCGAGGAACAATCGCGTGACTTTGCAAGATTTCATATATTTGGTTTTAGAGTCGAATCATCAGTCATCTCCATCATCGTGTACGGACGTAAACATCTACTAAACAAATTTACTTCCATTATTGTCACACCAATGAATACTCTGTATATTTTAACTATCGCTGCGGATGGGGGTTGCTGCTGCCAATCCTTGGACATCAATCCATTTACTTCAATATTCTCCGTCGTTTCTAAGTAAACTCGTCTAGATCCGGTTATGTCAAGCCAAAGCAGCTCAAGCATTAACAAGCTTGTCTAACGTTATTATAGGCTAGGTTGTTTTTGCTCACAAACTAGGTGTTCCCGAGGTTTTGTGTACTTTAGCAGCCAGATTGTTGGCTTTCTCTACAGAGTGAGAAGTTTCAGATCCCACCGTGAATTAATTAGTGTTACATATTTAACCAGAATTTTCCAAACAAACGAAAACGAGCTTTTGCGCACCACATCCGACAAAAATCCGAGAAAGGACGTTTCCATTCTGAGTAAAAAAATAGTAATAATTGAATATTACCTAGGTAAAATGAATCTAATAGAATTGGCAGGGCAAATAAATAGGTAAGTATTGACTATTTGAATCATTAGGCATAGTTTAATATTCTCATCAGCCCCGAGTTATGGGCTACATTGATCGTGGCTGGAATCCTAACAACTATTGGCAATTAGGTTAGTTTCCAACAATGTATCCCTTAGTATACGTGCTAATTGATCTAAATGATACTTTATATCTACATAAGGTGTAGGTACATTTGTTTAAATCAGGCATGCATAATCTGCATTCGCGTATGCATTTTATGAGCACATATTTGATGCAATGAAGCGAGTGTAATATCCAGCAGTAAGATGCATAAGTTTATTCATCCATAAAATTTCTCATCTGAACCGAACTAGCTCTTCATATTTTTAAAGGATGCAATCTGTCGGTAGTACATGAATGAACAGGGGCGATTCGAATTAATATATCGGAAAGGTATACCTAATACCCCTTATCAATTAGTAGGCAGTACCTCATATAAGACGGACCACGCAAACAAACTCCCTCACATTTTAAAGCCGCCCCAAAGGACTAGAAAGGATTAGTGTCACTGATAAAGGTTAGCTGCTTTCAGATGGAAACACGAAAATATAGTATAACCAGTGACAAGATGGGACCGATACCACGATGCACAAGCTAGGCTAAGAAGCTTATAGGTACCCCCTAAAATTTCTCGGAAGCGAGTACATAGATACCTGATAGGTAGGTAGAGTTGCAATGGCTGCCATGCAATTCCATAGATTGGTATCTATATTTAAATTCCAATTAAGCACTGGAGAGTGCGCTTGCGATATAAGAGCGGAGCTGAATATCAGAAAATTGTACGAGTAAGCAGGGTTTTCCAATTGTAATAGAAAACTGAGCACTTTTCTCTCGTTTATGGTGAATCATCATTGTGAGGTTATTTGACCGGTAAGTATTATTGTGGGGTTAACCTTAAACTTTTTTATGTTTAGAATACTCCATATTTTCTCGGTAGCAGTCCGCATTTGTGCGGTCAATGGCAATAAGCTCGCCCCCTATTACATGGGATTAAACATAACTGGCGAAATGTGGGTGTGGTATAGGTAGGTAGACCTCTGACTTACAATTCGGGAATGCAGGCGTGATGCTATCATAAGTTATGAAGCTATGTTAGGTGCTCCATATTTTCAGAATTGATTTGTATATTTGTTTTTAACTCACCACTTTTCCACCGTCTTATTCCTGGTTCACAGTTAAGCTGCACAGCTAATGTTCTATTAGGTTAGCGTGTATTGTGTGCTTAAAAATGTATTCGGTAGTAGGTACCTATGCTACGTTTACATAAACAACAGCGGAGTTAATCTCACACACTACTGACAGTCTTGAATAAGGAATAGATCGCTTTATAATGTTCTAAATTGAACTAAATAGAATTTGTTTTGGGCTCTATGCCGTGATGATTTATACGAACATAAATGGAGAGACTGGAACAAGCAACCGAACTTGTTCGGTAGCTGGTCCTCAGAGGCGCTTTAAATACACGTAAATTATGCATGGTTAAAATAAAATATATTAGGACTGATTGATTTTTTAAAATTTTCAATCTATGTTTTATCTGCTAGAAGTATACAGAATCACTACTGTTCCTCTCTCTCTAATACTCTCATTGCGATTGGTTGATTCACTGCGTTGTGATTTATTACCTAACGCATTTTTTTAATAATTGGGTAAGTACGTGGAATTTTCAATAAGAACTGTATAATGAATTTACAGTTTTTATTGAAAATTACATCTAGCACAGACTGTGTAATACATTTCAATAAAATAGTGCAGTAACTCATCATCTGCCTAGCTTTTTTCCCAACCATGTTGGGGTCGGCTTCCAGTCCAACCGGATGCAGCTGAATACCAGCATTTTACACGGAGCGACTGCCTATCTGACCTCCACAACCCAGTAACTGGGTAATACGATACCCCTTGGCAAGTCTGGTTGTCAAACTTGCGGGCTTCCAACGACCAGTCCTTAACGTGCTTAACGTGCTTTCTGAGGTACGAAGGAGTCTCGATATGTAAAGATGGTCACCCATCCACGGACCAACCCCGGCAAGCGTAGTTTAACCTGATGAATCGACCCATGCGGCTGTTATTACTTAGCCACGAGCTCCTCAAAATAGTGCAGTAACTAATACGTACAAAATATTTACCAAACTACGTCAGTTTATTATAAAGTACTTTTATCCGAGACTGAGCAACAAAAGAAAGATATTAAGATTAACTGGAAAACATTAATAGAAAATGTTTCTTTGATGGAAAGTTTAATCTAATAAGCTGTTAAATACTTGCAAATACTGGAAGCCGAAGTTTCTGATGGGACAAGTGACAAACTTAGCGAGGGTAGGTAGGAGACCCAAGATATCATTTTTCACAAACTCTGTATTCACAGAATCAGAATTAATTATTATTTATCTAGGTTTCATATCACTTAAATAAATCTCATTTGTCAGACAGGTACGTGTTTCATTTTGTCCACAGAGTGGGAGCTTTTGAAACGTATCCTGGTTGTTTCCTCGTATTACTCGTGTTTATATAAATCTAGATGGGGATAACGATGAAGTCATTGATATTAGCCCCAGGGCTTAGCCACTTATTACTTAATAAACTCTTCAGTCATAGCCTACGCTGTCGGAGGCCAGTAGTTTGAAGACCAGCTTGTACCTATCTTTTTATATATATATTGAATTTTGCCTATTCTAGTAGTGAAACGAAAGGGATTGTGTTGCTACGGGCAACATAATCTACCACACTAATCTAGTAATCTAAATATAAGCTCTTCAATCGACAAAGATTTGAGACGTTCTATCATGTCACCCATAGAGATCGTGCTCACGAATGTACCACGGGTCGTGTTCTAGTATTTCCCAGAGTAGATCGGTATCAGTGCGTCTGGGTAACAATGCGGTACTCTTCAATGCCATTGTATACTGCCTCTCCAGTTTAAGCAGGTTTGTTTCGCTGTACCTCGGTAGCAGTTGTATTACTCCGTAGTCTATCACTGGTAGTAAGCATGCTTGAATGACTAGCAGCTTCACGTCGACACTTAGCTTGGAACAGTAGTCGGTGAATGGGTATAGCGCTCCTTTGACTCTCTTAGCCTTTTCAATATTTTCCTTGGCATGTTTATTATTTATTCATCGAGAGCCAGTTGTCCAGGTATTTTACTTACGTATTTTATTTATTTATTGTTTGAATGAGATGCGTTCGCCAAGTATTTGAACGTAGTTGCGGTCTCTTGTGCGAGAACATGATACATTCTCTCGTCTGTATCCATTCCGTTTGTCTGTATTCATTCTGTCTTGTCTTTATTCATTATGGGGTAAGCGGAGTTGCGACTTAGTAGGAGAAGGTACAAGAGTGACTAAGAGCATTTTGCTGACATTTGATCTGTTGTAGTTCATGCTATATCTTGACGGAGTTATTTTTGATTTGTGGTTACTCCAGTGCCCAACTAGATCTATATCTTGTTGGCATTGAAATAGTAAATAAAAATAGTAACTTAAAAAATTGCTAGCCAAGTATAGCTTAGTTTTATTGTTGGTCCAGCGATATTAAAACAAAAAAATCGTGGTTTTGATATTAGTTTAATACCTATAGTTTTATCATATCGTATGGTATGAGATTTGTGTCTTCGAACCATACAGGAGAAACTAGTTTTCCAATATAGACCAGGTACTATGGTTTGGATAACAACAGTGTTTCGGGAGTAGAGCTATCTACGTGGAATACTATCTACATCTTCACACTATGAAGATGAGACTGTCAGATGGATGAGGCATATATTACCATATTATTAAAGAAGGACCTTACTTGTTGAACATCGAGTGGACGCTATCGAATCGTAACCTCCCGATAGTTAGCCGTACGGTGAGTAGAGGGTGGCAATTAATTTCCCTGACTTTACAATAGCTTCTATATCATTTGGAAGGCATCTTGAAACTGCTTCACGAAACAAGATTATGTAAAAAATAATATAATAAAATTGTGAAAAGAACTTTTTCCAAAAACTTTTTAGTTGTGGTACCTTCCCCACACAAATTCGCATACCACTACTACCTGTTATGTAAATAACAGTGACGGAGTCAAATAAGATATCGTGTACATAGACTAAATGGGAAAATTACGTAATTATTGAAGCTAACTCAAAAACTACACAAGCTAAGTTAATAAAACTTATATGGGAGCACCTCTGAAGTATGACCTACCAAACAAAAAAAAAAAAAAAATCGATTCATAATTGACGGAGTAACCGCGTAACATACAAAAAAGAAACATACAGATGAATTGAGAATCTCCTCCTATTTGAAGAAGTCGATTGAAAATAAACTTCTCATTTCGCACACGGGGTGAAAGTCTCTGTATTCAGCTTTCTGCGACTCTCAGTTAGGAACAATAGCAGACTAGGAAAACAACAGACAAACAAAAAATGCGCTCATAAAAGTTTTTGGAAACATGAAAAACCTATTGCTACAAAATGTTAGCTATCATTCATGTCATACTCACTCTGGTTTGATTCCGGCGTAAAATTGAGTATTCACTGTATGTTTTCATGGAAGTTCAATTGTTAGGAATACGACTCAGCGCGAATGTTAAAGCAATATCAAATACGTCGACAGGAAAAATAATGGTCCTATTAGGAAACGTATGTTTTATAATGCAGAGTTTTTAAAGGCTGTTACGTACTGGGGCGATTCGTCGCGCGACCCGAATTTTAACAAAACAATTTCTCACGGCGAACAATTCGGCGGCGTTGCGTCGCGTGACGAATCGCCCCAGTATGTAAGAGCCTTTAATCGAAACTTTGAATTTATATGAACTTAATTCGTATATGGAATAATATGTCAAGGCTTTGGAAAAATAAGTAATAAAAAAAGATAGACATTTTATGTCTATTATAAATCTAAACGCTGGTCCGTCAGGTGCAAAATTAGGGCCAATATCTGAACCTTGAAAGTTTTAGTCGCCATTAAACTAAGTGCTTCCACAAAAAGCCCTGACGAGGAATATAACTGAAACAAAGTACTGCTTTACGGTTTTAATATTGGACAAAAGTGCTGAAGATTCATGATTCAAGCTTTATATTTTTCAATGTATAATTTTAACAACAGATTTTTCTCTCATCCCAATGTTACTCGAGTTATTTTATTGTTTTCAATACCTAATTCTTTTATTATCTTCTTCATCCAGTGCTCACAATACAATCAGAAGGACTAGGTCTTTCTTTTATATAAAGCCACATACCCTTTTAAACAAATAAGACTCTTTTAATAAGAACTACGAAATAACGCAGCCGTGAGACGCAGCAATCAAATAACGCAGCCGTGAGACGCAGCAATCAAATAACGCAGCCGTGAGACGCAGCAATCAAATAACGCAGCCGTGAGACGCAGCAATCAAATAACGCAGCCGTGAGACGCAGCAATCAAATAACGCAGCCGTGAGACGCAGCAATCAAATAACGCAGCCGTGAGACGCAGCAATCAAATAACGCAGCCGTGAGACGCAGCAATCAAATAACGCAGCCGTGAGACGCAGCAATCAAATAACGCAGCCGTGAGACGCAGCAATCAAATAACGCAGCCGTGAGACGCAGCAATCAAATAACGCAGCCGTGAGACGCAGCAATCTGTTTACGTAAACTTGAATTATTTACGATACGTTTAGGTTCGCAACGTTTTTGTGTAATACTTCATATCGATAAATCAATTAATATAGAATTATCGTATAGTATTTTCGATATCTTTTATTGGTGTAGTTAGTGGTATCTTTAAGTTTGATGCAATCGTTTCCTGACCTATCATTTTAAGGCTGTGCTATGTTTTATGTGTTTAAAAAGCAAGGCCTTCTTTCACTAGGTAGGAAATGAGGAATAGGGTGGAAAGTTCCTCAACCTCCCATCGAAAGGGTAGGATCCTCCGACGAAATGGGTGCTGTATATTCTGACTTGTGTCCGTGACTTCGTCCGCGCTTGTTCCCCCGACCACCACGTCGCATTGCATCGCCCGTCCGCGCTCATACTTCGTTTTTGCTTAGCGTTCTGACTTTATTTATTTTTACTCGGCTCCTGAGGGTCGTAACGTTATGTTAAGTAGCCTATAACATTCCTCAGGAATTGGGCTATCAAATGCAAAAATACTTTTTCAAATACGACTAGTAGACGCAGATATTAGTGCGTTAAAACAAAAAGTCTTCAGTGTTATTATACGAGTATTAGTATATAGATTGTGTGGATAACACTTTTTGTGTGATGTAGGTTTTGCCTGACGAGGTATGTAGTAGGTAGGCTGTCCAGTTAGTATTTAGGCGCACTTACCGTCAGTAAGCAGCGGCTGCACATCGGCGTCCGGCCTGCCGGCGGGGCACAGCGGCAGCGCCGCCGGCGACCCCTGCGCCACGCCGCCCTCGGACTCGACCTGAGACAACAAACACATGTTATTAAGTACAGGGATGGTTGTGTAACCAAGGAATTGTGATGATACAATATTATGAAAGGTTGGTGTAAAACTGTACCATGTTTTGGTAGCAGCCAAATTCATAATACATAGATCATCATCACTCTCTTGCAACAAAATTATACCTTCATTTTGGTGAAATACTATGTGTATTAAGAGATATAAAAAAATATATAAAACACAAAGCGTTTAAATTTCGATTAGACCATTTACGGACATATTGTAAGGAGTCGGTCAGTCAGAAGGATGAAGCTAGTTACCCATTCCAATTCCCAAGCGTAGTAGGTTCCGAAGGAGAAGAACAGGAAAAAACTCCATAAGGACACCCTTTTAAATCAAAATATTGGTTGCATCATCCATGTTGGAGTACACATTATTATACAAAGGTATATGAGAACGATGTAGAAAGTCGTGCACGTTAAAAGCGTCCAGAACAAAAAGTTAATTCGTTCATGCGCCCTTGTGGATATAAAGCAGGTTCATTCTAAACAAAGGTTGTCGACATTAGCATATCCTACCCTCTTTAGCATCACCACAGTCCCCATAACCAGTATGTAGTAAGCATAGCTCACGACGATGGGTATTGATTCGATTTAAGGTGCAATTTCGCAACGTCTGTCGTATTGCCGTAACAAATTGAGGCGCCGTGTGTGCTTCGTGTGTTGATACCACATAATCACAACTTGTTATTTGGCATGCTATTTGGAAAATTGGTTATGAATTTATTATACTGGGGAAGTATCAGATATTATGGCAGCTATATTTTTAAGGAACTACGATAAAAGACCAGAAATGTGTATTATTAGTATTAATATTTGTCTCTTTTCTCATAAATTGAAAGCTCAATATCCTTGCAGCTCGTACCTTATTTTTAACCAACTTCAAGAAGGAGGAGGTTCTCAATTCGTCTGTATGTTTGTTTTTTGGTGTTTGTTGGGTGATGAATCGGCCAATTATGAATTGATATTGATGATTGTTTTTTTGTTTGGTACGAGTAGGTCATGCTTCAGAGGTGGTCCCATATTTTTTTTATTAACTTTGCCTGCTTACGAGTAGTTTTTTAGTAACCTTCAATTTATTACGTACTAGCTGCGCCCCGCGGTTTCACCCGCGTAAGTCTCGATCCCGTGGGAATATCGGGATAAAAAGTATCCTATGTATTAATCTAGATTATAAACTATCTGTTTGCCAAATTTCATCCAAAGCCATTCAACCGTTTTTGCGTGATTGAGTAACAAACATCCAAACACACAAACTTTCACATTCATAATATTAGTAGGATAGTAGGATTTTTTCCCACTTAGCCTAAATGAACGATGTTTTAAGTTCCCGTCACTGTTATTTATATAGCAGGTAGTGGTATTCGAATTTGTGAGGGGTAGGTAGTAGGTGCCACAACAAAAAAATTAAAATTAAAAACTTTTTACAAAAAAAACAAACGACTTCCAAAACAAACACTAATAAAAAAATTACTATAATTTAGGAAGTTGGTGTCTTTGGTTTTGAATTTTTGTTTTTTTGCTAAAAAAGGAACTAGAAAGTAAAAAATAGGTTGATAAAATTGTCATTGCAGTCTTCTGGGGAACTTCTTAGATTAAAAAGTGTTCCACAGAACGGTCCCCCTACAGCAATGACAATTTTTTTCAACTAGTGTTTTACTTTTATTCGTTCCTTTTTTAGCAGGGTAGTCGTGATTTTAATTTTTTAGTTATTTATATTAATTTTATTCATTTTACTGAGAAGTTTTATTTTTTTTGGAAGTTGGAATACATTTTTTTTACGGCTATTAGGCAAATGTTGCGATAAAGTTAACAAAAAAAAAAACTTGCCTATTGTTATTCGTGTGATGGTGAAAGAATTCTTCTAATAATAACTCAATCATCTACCAAAACATTCACTCATTTAGACATTCGCAGTGTTACTAAAGTCTGATTAAATCGATTGCAGCCAAATATGAAATATTTGTTTTGCATGTACACAAGACCTATGTAAAATTATGCCAATAAATTTTATAGATTCGGAATGTGCTCACTATGGCCTAAAATCGAATAGGTACCCATAAATAACTGAAGACGTTTTTTATATTTTACATTTGAAAACGGTGCCGCCATATTGATTTGAAAACAAGTAAAATTAAATTTGAAATACCCAAGACGAAAACAAAGCGTCTAATGAACGACATTTTTTTTTATAGCTAAGTACTCTCTATCAATTCGCCTTTCAAACAAAACCAAAAAAATCAAAATCGGTTCAGCCGTTTGGCAGCTTTTTCCGTCGGGGGTTTAAAAAGAAACATGGCCTGTGACACTCGGGATGTTGTTAGGACTCTAACGATATCCCATACATCCAAATTCGTTGAGGCATTTACAAGTTATGGTGGACTAAAGAAACTCGCATACATACCATACATACATGAACCCTGAAAACGCTGCACTCTTTTTTGGGCAGTCGTGTAATAAATAAAGTTTTCGTTTTCGTCTGTTCTTCCGCGTTTTATTTCACGTTACTTTGGTACAATTTAACTTGTTCGGAGGTTCACCGAAGAGGTTGCAGGCCCTCGCTGCTGTATTTATTGCAACCATTTCTTTGCGTTCGTTGATGGAAAGCATGGGCGACGAAAAATATTTCATTTAGGGAATAATTTCTTAGTCAAATTAGGTATTACTAAAAGGAATCAATTATCTTAAACGTGGATGCTAAGTTACCACTTGAACTTTCTGAATCCTCGAATTTTCAAAAAATAGAAAATATAAATTATAGTTTTAAATAATACATCCATGCGTATAACGATCAAGTCCAGATCTCGAATTAATAACGTAATACATTAAATAAACCTCTTAAGAAATATATTGCTACCGATCATGGTTCTATTTTCACCATAGTTATCAAGTTCTACATTTACTTAGCATGTTATATTATTTATAACTGAAAGGTTCCAGTATTTCCGTCGTGTAATCATTTAAAAAATTCTTTCACTCGGTTACTATCTCTGCTTTTACCTTCGTGTTGATAAATAATCACAGCGTCCCATTGACCCGGCTCACCGCTCGCAGGAACCGGCAGTATGTGGTGACGGGCAACCAGTTGCACAGCAGGCTCATAGCCACCAGGGCACAGCACAACAACGACAAGCAACGACCAGCCCTCGGGAACCCCAACATCACATCGCACACGTGATACCAAATAGACATACACACACAATGTAATACGCATAAGCACATTGCAAACCTCACTACAAACTTGTTTCACACTGTTCCTGCAAACGACGAAAACTATTCAAAATGTTCTTTTAATCACTTCTGTTTTTATTAGAAATCTCCGATCTTTTTTGCAGCAACATGTCTTCCCGTTGTGTCACCTACAAATGATTCGTCTGTATTCTCTATGACAACCGACACAACATGGCTGACCTCCGAGGAGTATTGTTATGATATGATTAGGTTCAATAAATCGCTTTGTGGTTAGCTATTCTGCCGTGTTCGTGTTCTGAGCGTTCTGTTTTATTACTTCTCTGATTATTATCTCAGTTTAGAATATGAGACGTTGAGTTGGCTCAGCAAATATGAGACGTTGAGTTGGCTCAGCAAATATGAGACGTTGAGTTGGCTCAGCAAATATATTCGTACCGACTTATTTCAACCGTTCACAGATGTAAAGAAAAACTTAAGCTAAGTTTAAAAAATATTGATTTAAGTATGTTGATGGAATGATAACGTACTTATTATAATATAACAAGCCGCGTGAATGGTGGGGCTTCCAGGCAACAATGACGAGCTTCCGTATAAACGATCATCCCCTACTCCTTAGGGGATGAATTTTCAAAAATCCTCCTTTAGTGCTCTCCTTCGTTCTACATATACTACACCCAGAGATTTAGTAGAGCTTGAAGGCGATAACAATTAAAGTTCTATTGTGTCTCGTTAGTGACAGTTGGAGTTTTAAGTAGATTGTGTAGAGGAGTAAAAACACTACCCAGAAATGAGATAGATACTTAGCTATGGTTCTTCTAGCATCGGCACAATCTACTAAACAATAAATAAACCGCTAAAGGCTTCCACGGTTGAGAGTTGTGCGAAGTATTTAAACCTACCTACCTGTTTATCTGTATTAAAAAAACAAATAAATGATTTCTATTTTCTATTTCTGAAAATGTCCAAATTCATTCAAGCAATCCCTAACTATTTAACTTAAATAAAACCAAGCGAGGGGGGGATCTTTAGTCTTAAGGCAAAGTGTCACGACTCGATAAAACAGTTAATACCGGCCACTCGGAAATATCAAATAGAATTTCCCCTCGACTTCACAGAGCCGTGAGCAGTAAGGCTGCATCTTATTCCGTATCTAATCTCGCAGTCCAATCTCGTTAATTACAGGAAATTGTCTCAGCCTGCCACACAGACACACAGACCGACCGCTATCACTGGCTGTATAACTTTGGCACCAAATGCCAAACGCTTAATTAACAAAAGGCGAAAATTTAGATTTTCGGTCAATTTGTGTTATGACCCGTAAAAGATTAAGTGAAATTTTACAACGTTTCCAGTATTTTTTAAACTCATAGTACTTTGGTTCGTTTCTTCTGTTGATCCCCATAATAATACTATTATTGTATGTAAAATAAACTTAAAACTAGCGGCCACTGTGTACCTAATAGGTCACCGCACCAGATTTAATAATAGAGTTCCTTCGAACAAGCAATGAAGCGAGCTACTGTCGCTGTTTAGCAATTTAATGAGCTTTATTGGCGGTGGCGGGCAGCTTGTTGCAACAGGCGTCTCGAGAGCCTTACATTATAGCCTGCAGACGAGAAATAATTTAGGCCTATGTCCTAGAGGCTTATGATAGGCTGACTTACCATAACCTACATAAACTAATAAGGTACTATGCAAGAAATAAACAACAGTATATAGTTTTTTGAAGTGAAAACATCCAGCGCGTTGAGCGATTCTTTTTCGTGCTGGCCAGTGCGATTATCCTTAAAATGAGGTCGGTGCACTGAAATAGGTATTAACGCATTATCAGCGAACCCGGCGGTATAGAAAATTATTGAATAGAAAGGTTCGGCTTTTAAAAACTCTTTCCATGCTAGCGGATAAAATGCAGTTTTGTACTCAGATTTCGAATGATAAACAGAATCTTTTCGAGCTTGTGAGGTGAAAATACCTTTATGTCTTGAAACAGGTCGTTTTCTTTAGATACAGAATGTAGCATATTATAAAACAACATAATTATGTCAAAAGAAGGAAGAGAAATATAGGCTTGGACTTTAGGTAAACTTCTACTGTAAAGAAGTTATTGCTCATCCTCATTAGCAACTGTAAGCTCAAACTTAAGAACAACAAACAAGTCACAACTGCTTCTAAAACATGAGCCATTTTGCTACCAAATAAAAGGTGTACAGAACACTAACACCTTTGTATCAAAGCGTCAATTAGCATACCATGGTGACGGCGCAGGCGGTAGGCGATCATGAAATATTCATATTTAAAGTTGTTCTCAGTAAGTTGGAGTAAGTTTGTTAAGATGTGGTCTTGGTGGTCGTGTCAGGGGAAGGTAGCAGATGTCTTGATTTTCTAGTGTTTCAGCAACATCAACACAGAAAGAAGAAGAAGCAATGGATTTACATCTTAAGGAACACTACGTTTGCGTATTTCAAGTGATCAGACTACTCGTAATTCCTGGTAAAAGTACCTAATAATCTACAATTTAGATGGAAAACCAATAAGCTTATTATTAAGCTAACAAGTCAGTTATTATTCTGAGCAGTAGGTTGCCATATTAAATTCTCCGCAAATTGTTTACGAAACGTTAATTTATTGCCAGCCCTAAGACCAGTGGAAGCCAGCGCTGCCCTAAATCACCGCTGTGCGGTCTTTGTCTAAATATTTTTATTTCGGAGGTCTTTCTGAAGCCTGTAATTGCTCCGAAAGATAAGATCAGGGTAATATTAAGAAATTGTATCTGAAATATATGGGCGCAAGCTTCGCAGGCTCTATACGGGAACAACGGTGCATGTTGAACTAGGTTATGTATTTGGTAAAGGGAAAATACAGGTCTAGATGAAATTGGTACTCGGTTAATTTAGCTGTATTGCGAATTTAATTCAGGGACTATAATTATAAGTAGTATTATGTTGACAATATATGTATAACCGATACATTAATAGTGTAACATCGTGTACTGAGGATGCCTAGAACAGAACAGACAACCTCCAGCTGTTCTAGTATCTACTATTTCATTGAGATTGATTAAATCCGGGGTCAAACGTAATCTGTTCGATTTATGCCCTAGCACGTGTGATTCCGGATTTTTTATTTGTCTGTCTGTGGTGTCTTGTTTATACCTTTTAGTCGTAGTTGGGTTTTAGTTTTTATTACAATTTTTTTTTTATTACTTAATATTTTTGATTCAGTCACATGAATCCTCATAAAATTAAAAACGCTCAGATATTGCTCAGGCAATTTCGTAAGTAAAGCTCCCGCAATACTAACTTGCATGGAGCCTGCCTAGTTGTTAGCATCGCAAGAGTTTGCGATGATTGCAATAAACTTCGCATGGCAGCCGGCCATCGTGCGGGGTTTCATTTGATTGTGCGCTGAGCCACTTCTTGCTAGACTATGAGTGTATCTCTACGGTCTATAGGTTTGTTGAACTGTGAGAGCATGTCTGTCTGTATCTAGTACTTATTTTGCGATTAAAGCCGCATTGAAATGCGCGTAATCCGTCAGAAGTTATAATGCAATAACTACTTGTAGCTAATATTTATGTTGAATTTATAAGTTTAAAATTGAAATCCCCAAAGAGCGTTTTTTTAAGAAATACACGTAATAAATTATTTAGCTGAAGCAGGAGTAGACTATGGGTACCTACTTAGTAGGACTATGTATGAATAAAATAATATCTTATTTTTGCGACTCATGAGTTCTGTTAGTCTTGATATTTTAGGAGTAGGGGAATGAGTTTAGCATTTTTACGGATTCAGCTGAGACGTATATCTCACGTGACTTACCAGCTGATTGTAATGATATTTACATTGGACTCAGTAAAATATAATTTTTTTTATGGTACCTTTAGGTACTGTCTCTAAATGTGTTTGTAACTTATGTCTTACCTGGTACATTATATTGCCACATCAAATGTATGAACCCGCAGCTAAAATTAACTTCCAAACCTCCATTTTGCTCTCAACTTTTTATCGGTTGCCATTTTTCAGTTTTACACTTTTAGTTGCTTGTACATTTGACGTCAAAGCTTCCCAACATTGGCAGTCGCGTGCAACCAGATCGTTAGCGTCGAGTTACATCTCTTAATGAGAAGGTATCTCTTAGCCATGGAACTTAAAACTTGGCCGCGACTTGCTTCGCCAGTAGGTACCTGAGACAAGTTTTCCCTAAAGGCTAACTTTTCAAGACACAGACGTCGCTCGATTTAGCTAAATGAACTGTGTATTTCGAATTTTGCTTGCAGGGGCCATTTCGAAGTAAAGGAGATTGGGCGTTTCTGCCCTGGAGCCCAATAGCGTTAAGATATATACCAATGGAAAGAGGTCATCAAGAAGAATATTTATTATTCTGAAGACTTCTCTCGATCGTTAGTACGAAAGGAGTTACAGAGCTTTAAATGTGAGTGATTAAATATTATTTTAATTCTGGTATTTCGTCAATTAAATAACTTTTAATGATTCAGTGCCCTGCAAGCCTATAAGGGAACATTTTAAAACATTGGTCTCCAATAGATGGCGTTTTAGGAACAATGTTTTTAAGAGTTGGTCGACCAGACGGATCGTTAAGCCTGACGCGTACACCAATAGAGTTGAGATATAAATGCCAATGAAAGATCTCTTCAAGGCTAATATTTTGTGGTAGGACGCTTCTTTCGATTGTTAGTACGAAAGGAGCTACAGAGCTCTAAATGTGAGTAATTAAGCATTATTGAAATTCATCACCTATTTAGGTCATTAACTTCGAACTGACTACCAATTGGCAAAAGTCGTTTTAGTAGCAAAGGTTCTCCTTAAAAAGCTCTTTCCATTGGTATATATCTTATGGCTATTGGACGCTAAGAATTCGTTAACTTCGAAGCCCATGTTGTTACCTATTTAGGTAACTAACTCCGCACTGACTATCAATTGGCAAATGTCGTGTTAGTAGCAAAGGTTCTCTTTGGAAAGCTCTTTCTATTGGTGTTATCTTATGACTATTGGGCCAAGAAAATTCCTTAACTTCCCATGTGTTGATACCTATTCTCCTTTCGCGGTTATAGTTTCCAAAATCTTTATACATGAAAATGTATATCTTATACTTGCTAACTGCAAACTATTTAAGTTCCGATGGTTCACTATTCTAGCGTAGAAACTACTCTAGTATCATTAAAATCAAGATTTTTTCTACAACAGTCAATCTGTTGGATCAGGTCAAACTGCCTGGAAGACAATTTTCGTGGAATGTTACAAAGAGGTAATTTGAAACCAGGGAAAGGACAAAGGGGCACCTTGGTCCCGGATATTAAAAAGTAATTCACGTGGGCGGAGTTAACGGTACAGCTAGAAATAATTACATCACTTTATTTAACACAAGGGGTTGTAATGAACTGCCGGCAAAATATTATGATTGGACGTAAGGAATGCGAACAATTCCGCCGCAACTTTATGGAATCCTGTTGTTTTGAAGATAAGTTCAGAGGGAAATGGTGATTCCGCGGTTAGAGAACTTTGCGATATAAAATAAAAAAACCGGCTAAATGCCTGTCGAACCACGCACAATGAAGTGTTCCGTAGTTGGAATGAATTTATCTCAAACACAAAACTATAATTTTACTTGAATAACTTTTTCTCCCATACGAAATGTATGGGAAAACTTGTATTTGCACCTGCAAATGTAAGTTGGTCGATTATTACTCGGTAACCTGTAGAGCCTACTTAGCTGCAATATTTTTTCTTTTAATTTCGTTATATATACTACTGGCGTGAATTTTGTCACATATCTAAAACCAATCATTTAGCTGGCAGAGGAATACTTTACTCTAACAAAAATTAAAATCACCACTCATTCGGCGTAATTATTTAGATGCATTGTTTCTAAAATCCAAAAGTTCAAAACCTACTCTCACAATCAACTGCGCAAACTGACCCATGAAATAGAAACCTATATAATTTGTTATTTGAAACCTAAGATTGAAACAAAACATTACTTCAAACTTAAACTGTTAGAAACAATGCCACTTCAAAGATAAACACGACAAGTTTGACATTAAATCAAAGGTTGTATTCGCGTGTCGTTATGCGTAGCAGGCGCAGGCCGCGGTAGGCTCGCGTGAGCCCGTGATGGGCATAGTGGGACAGCTGGACAGTACACCCATGTAGTCCAGCGCTGTTTACAGACCAGCAGCGCTAATTATATTAAATCACGAACGAGCTTTATTTATTATGCATTCGAACAACAGATATCTCACGGCCGTATTTTGTAATTATACGAGTTTGAATTTAGTAGCTGGAGAGGTAATTATGTAGGTACGTAGTACGCGTTTAAGTGATTAAAAGTAAAATAATTATGTAATATTTTTAATCCTTTTTTTGGGTTTATCACCATTATTTTTTATTATAGGTGCATGTTAATCATTAGCTGCTAGTATATCTTCTATACAAAAGTCGCTGTTCGCGTTTGTCTGTATGTCCGCGTTGTTCTTCTAAACTACGCAACAGATTTTGATGAGGTTTTCACCATCGTATAGAGAATTTATTCCGGAAGGATTATGTATATAATACGTTATTATTAAAGTTACATATAACTAAGAAATCTCGATGTTTTGTCAAGTCGTGCGAAGCAGGAGCGGGTCGCTAGTACAACATAATATATTAGTAATGTTGATTGTGACTTGACGACATCGACAGTGTTCAAACCATGTTACAAACAATCGAATTTATAAAGAAACAGTCATTACATTTTCTAATAAAAATATTTGAGCAATAAACTAGTAAAATATGTGTGGGTACATCCCGAGCTTATACTAAGAATGTATACACCTAACAACTTGTGTAAATTATTGCGCATGTTTGCGTAAAATTACACCAAAACATTATTGACCTTCTTGGTTTACCGTTCAATTCCAGTGTTATTTACAAGAAAATAGAAATGGCTATATGAGTTTAATTTTAAAACGAGGGGTTTTGGGAGACCGCACTGTGGGGGTCACGGGGATAAATAGTATCTTTAACTGAAGTACCTTTATTTTTGTGATTTATATACCACATTAAGTAGGACTACGAAGTAAGCACCTAAAACCTAAATGAATGTCCTTGTGGTAAGATTTATAATATTAGTAAAGGAATCTTTCTTATACCCTTACTATAAAGTTGAGAACAACAAAAAACAAAACACCTACCTCTACGGTCCCTCCAGTAGCTAGATCTCTCTACTTTTTTAAATAAAGTGTAATAGAGAAGGATCGAAGTTTACTTTACGTCGACGCGAACGTTTACGTAATGAAGCGCTCTTTATCAGATACAAGTCACGTTCTAGCACAATGTATCGTATGATACGATTCAACTCATCATAAGCAATGCCTTTTCATCAAGCGAATTTACAAAGGTTGTCAGCACAAGGCGCCATTACATTGACGTTTGTGAATACGAGTCACCAGTTATACAAATACTAACAATACTTTATATTTAAGCAATGGAATATGTACGAGGAGGATAGGTATCGGTATTTGAGTCTATATAATGGTACCATCGTGAGAGGTCTGTATTTGAACCTGCGAGTAATGTGCAGACAACAAACTAGATGTGCAAAAGGCTACGGGTGAAATACTTTTGTCAAACTGAAACAGGAGATAAATTGGATAATCCCTAATTTTTCGCTGTTTTGGAGACTCTACAGTGTACACTTGTACAGTCTCCAAAACCAAATCAATGCCATTGAGGTCACTATAGAGTCCACAGTGACCTCAATGGTATTTATGTCATAGACTATTGTGAAGTTCCAAGTGGGCGTGCTGGGCGTCCTTATAGTGGGCGTGCTGGGCGTCCTTATAGCTTTATTTATCCCAAACTAACGAGCCGCTCCTGCTTCGCACGGTTTTCACAACTTGACAAAACATCGAGAATTCTTAGTAAAATGGAACTTTAATGTTATCGTGCACACAAAACATCCGGAATAAATTCTCTAAACCCCGGTGAAAACCTCATCAAAATCTATTGAGTAGTTTAGAAGAACAACGCGGTCATAAGGACAAACACGAAAAGCGACTTTAATTATAATATTGATTTATATATAGACATAGATATTATTATTCTCTTTGAAAGGTATTGCGACTGATGCCGCAAACCTGTTTCCCGTTGTCTGTTGTTATTGTTGTTGTTACTGTTTTGTTCTGTTTTCTGTTCAAACAACTGTTGGTTGTTTGTTGTTGTACGTTCTCAATGTTGGTATATGGAGGTTATCTACGAAATGTTGTGGCAGTGTCTTTGTAGAATAAAAACTAAGGATAACTTGAAATTTAGATCAACACAAGAAAACCTTTTAGATCTGTGTTGACTTTGAGCCACTAAGTATAGGTAAGCAACTAAAAGTATAACAGATTTAAATTGGGAAGTTATCGATACTTTAAGGGGGATGCGCTAAGGTACTCGTAGCCCGTAAAATTCAAATTTCCTAAGTTTTATGCAATTTGCAGGTCAGTATCAGGTTGTATGTTGACCTAATTATGATTTGCGGCCGTGGAGCCATTACTTACAGAGTAAGTGGACTAATGCAAATAACTTTACTGATCTCTTTAGTTTTGTTTATAGTGAGTGCTTACTCGTATTACATAAAGCGTACTTACAACAGAATCGGCCGTATGTCTAGCAGTGAGATACCTAATGAATGTTAACGATGGATCGTTGATAGTGTTTTGAAATTGCAACAGAAAGGTTCAGTTACCTTATTTCCTGATTTTCCTTACAGTTTGAGCACCAATGAGCCAGGGTTTTTATAATACACCAAAGCTTCCAACTTTTAAAAACCGGGAATAATAAAAAACGAATTAAAAAAACGCTAGCCTACAAATTCTTGCACCAAACATAAAAGGATTCTAACAAGTTGAGCTAAGCTCATCAACCGAATTATACCGGAATGGAAAAAGTTGCAAACAAATATTGGAGGGAACCCTTGCTTGGCGTTATTTACATTAAAATACGGGCAACGGGATAATAATACCCTTCACTAACTCTGAATGAAAAGAGGGGGGAATCTTCTGTTGGAAGGAGATGTTATAGTTTTCATAATTCATCGTTTTCGTATCAACTCAGTGCATTGAAATATAACGTTCGGGTATTGTTAGCCTTGTAGTTGTTTAGCCCGTTTGTTTAGATTGGTACCTACATTATAATTATCTACTCGTAGTTGTAAGCAGTAGGTAGTTAGGAGTTAGGTTTGGATCCAATATTTAATCATTGTAATTGCTGGCCTATTTGTTGGCCAAATAATCATCATTGCCATACAACGTGACGATGCTGCCAGCCTTTTGGCCACTTTTCCTGTTGAGAGAGTACGAATTTTTTGATGTTTGTTTTGTGATGATCTATCATTCTTTCCCCTACTTTTATATTCATTTACATAATTACTATATTATTGTAATTGGTTTTATAAGCAGTGATAGTCTAGTGGTGTGACCGTCGGAGTGCCAAGACAGGTCTCGAGTTCGAACCAATGACACGCACCTCTGACTTTTCGGATTCACGTGCGTACCTATTGTATAATTATCACTTGCATCAAAAACGGTGAAGGAAAACATCGTGAGGAAACGCTTGAGAGATATTTCTCGACAGCATGTGAAGGCAAGTTAGAGGCCCTTGGGCGGGACACCAGGTTAGTCACTTACGACACGAAAAGAAGATATTAGTGCCAGGAACACCTGCAAAGGTAGGACATGCGATGTCGGCTTTACGTTGACCATATTTGTACATAATCATATCTTGATTTCGGTCTTAAATATTTTCTTTTTTCGTACTTTTTAGATCACTTTTATTTTTCCGTAGTCGGGTTACTTTTTTTGAAGCTATAATTTTTTTTTATCTGAGGACCTCTGGACCTAGCGTGGTCCTAAGTGGCACTCTACACACGGTGAGCTTGCTACTTCAGTTCAGCTTTCAATTAATTGCACAGAGAAAAGACCCAAGCTACGACTCGAACTTTTAACGTATCCGTGGTTGCTTATAGATAAATAAATAAAACAGTTCGTTATTATTGCCTCGTTGGCCTATTGGTCGCAAGCGCTACTGCTGAGCATGAGCTCCTGGGTTCGATTCTTGGGTCGGGCAAAGTGTTTTTTGGTTTTTCCCAGCTGGAATTGCTCAGTAGTAGCCCGGAGTCTGGATTTGTGCCCGGTTAATGGCAATAGGCACGCACCCTATCACATGGGACTTAAACATAACTGGTGTAATATGAGGGTGTAGGTACTATAGGTACACTTCTGCCTACCCCTTCGGGGAATACAGGCGTGATGTTATGTTATTGTTATGTGTTACTTATTAGCACTATTAAAATAATCAAGAACAATGGCACTTTCCTAACCAATCATCCAATTGCTAATCGTTTTGAGGATCTAAGTACTAAAGCCAAGTTGCTCGATCAGCCTCTAATTAGTCTGCTTATGTATGGTAACAAGAATCTAATTATAAATTAAATTGTGTTAACTATTAAAATATCAATGATATTTCTGACACAAGATTCGCTAGGAAATAATTGGATTCTTATTGTCAAAGTTTGGGAAGCAACGTCGCGTCGTCGTCGTCGCGCGTCGGATTCTAAGTAAGTACTTGAGAATTTAATAAAAAGGAATTAGGGACATTTGGGTAGAGGGGGGGGGGGGGGGTATCACGGACATTTTGTAAAGATACACAACATCATAAAACTAAGTTTAATAATGGTAACATAACGGCGCATCCGTTATGGTAACATGTAGCTACCAACAGATATCGTGTTGAGTACACTACCTATTAGTATACATATTCTTATTTTTGTTGCTAACCTGCCTGTATGTCCCCAGATTTTACAACGTATGAAATTCAGAAATTCGGATGCGGCGCCCTTTTTAAACCCCGACGGAAAAAGAGGGACCTTCTATGTCCGCAATTTGGATCTTCACTTAGATCTCAAAATGCCTCTCAAAGAGTTTCTTCGACTCTGCTATAAAGCATCCCAATCCCCTGATTACGGCAGGCGCCTGTTACACTCCCTGTCGCATAAGTAGGATTCGCCGACTAAGGCTTACTCTCACTATCCCAGACGACCCTACGACCCTCCTCCAGGAGAGTAGTAGGGAAACCAGTACCTTGTGCCGGCAGTTCCGGCATCCAATAAGTCCAAACGCGCTCTTGCCAATCAGAGCAGAAGGCCAGACTTATCTCCGGAAACCGATCTACTAGCCACAACTACGTATTCCGAGGTCAGGTCCCTTAAGTAGGTACTATGACTTTTTTTTCGGCAGAGACTAGTCAAACTCCAACACAAAGCATAAAACGATTTACAGGCACTATTGAATTGTCAAAGGAGTCGATCAGTCAGAAAGATGAAGCTAGTTGCCCATTCCAAAGCGGAAGGTTCATAAGGAGCTGAACGGGCTAAAAACTCCATGGACACTCTTTTAAATCAAATTATTATAGCTATAAAAGCCATTTCCGGTAAAGAAATTGGCTAATAATCTTTATTTTGACAAAATTTAAATACAGTTGGTATACAACGTGGCTATGCTTTCAGCTCTTTGGGCACTTTTCCTACTAATTGACAGCGTTGCCGATGAATTTTTAGATGCCCAATAAGCTTTTCCCTTTTTTTTATTTACTTGTACTTATTATACATACAATATAATTATCTGTGGCCCTAGTGAAAAGGGATCTAAGTCCAAAAATGCAACTTTACAGGAGACGCAAAAAACACTCCGCGCTTCAAATTGCGTGTTTGACCTCGTGTGACATTTAAACCGCTACCAATTGAAATACATGAGATGTTTTTTATAGGTAAATAATTTATGCTCTTTATTATTATTGAGTTATTTTTTATGTAAAGTTTAGATTTTAAGATAGTGACTTATACTAACCACAAAATGAATTCCTTGAGGGTATAATATATGTTACACCCCTTCTCCCATATGTTAAATGTTAATAATTCACACAAGTGAAAGTGGATACGCATTTCATGTTCATACTAATCTCAGCAGAGTTACTTTGATTTTTTCCCTTTATTTTGGTGAAAACGGATTTATGTCTAATAATATCACATTACTCACTAAACCATTTTTAAGAACCAGGTGATTTTGTATTGATGAACACCAACCAAATGAAAACGTCGGTAATTTATGTTAATTAAGATTAAAAAACACAAAATATTTAAAAAAAAATCCGTTTAAAAGAATACTTAAGTACTTGAAACCGACTTTTGTAGTTTTTTTGGTGTCAGTTGGACCCTTTTACACAAGGTAACTTCTTTATTTTTAGAGATTGCTTAGATCCGTTTACACCAAACGATAGAGCATTTTTTTCTGATCACTTCTGTATACTTAAATCATTTTCCACAAAATCGGACCTATACCCCTTTTCACTAGGGCCACAGATATTTCTGTCTAATAATTAACTCATCACTGTAAAACAATATCTGTTTGGCTTTTGTTGTACCTAGAGGCAATTTTCAATGAGCATAAACTATGCTGTATCAAGGGTGAACTTCCGAGAAATCGAAGGACCAGACACAAGTTACAAGTAACAAGTTTAACAACTACCACTTTGTGCATTAAAATAAGCAAGATCAATTTAATTAAAAACTGTATTCTAAGAAGCTTTATGACTAACCGACAAAGGAAGGTTCTATCTCCGTTATGGTGAAAAGGTCGTGAAATTTTTCCAGTGGTTATTTTTTACTGAAATAATAAACGTTTACAACCTAAAAACTTAGGTATTACAATGGAAACCAATAATGTCTATATAGAGATTAATGTAGGTAGATTAAAGTTAATTAATGTTAATTAATGTAGGTAGATGAAACGTATAATAATTATTATACCCCTCGCCCATCACCTACCTACCAGCCACTGCGCAAAGGTTCGAATCCAGTATTCATCAGGACGGCTCCATACATTAAAAAACCGACCTGCGCGTCCGAATGAAGGGTTGGCAGTTGGGATGAATTTACCTCAAAAACAAACTTAACATTGTAGTTGAAAATCATGTTCTCCCATACGTTCCAACTGCAAATGTAAGTTTGTACGCGCAATATGGGGGAGATTTACCATGTTTTTTTATAACCATAGACTTCTTATAGGTTTTTCTGTAATTTATAAGTATAGAACTAGTTTCTGTATTTTTTTGTTGAAATTTTAGTCTCAGCTGTTTCGGAGATAAGGGAAAAAAGATGGTCAATTTTCATAAATTTTCTTAAATATCTTTAAAAGTGTTATTTTAAAATTATAATTTTTACTTGCCCCCAAAAGTGACCCCATATTCAAAATTCATTTATTTTAGTTACACGTTCGTGTTTGGGTCACAGAAATACACATGTGTACCTTTCAACTTAATTGGTCCATTTGATTCAGAGCAAATTGCCTGTGACAGACGGACAGACAGACACACCACACGAGTGATCATATCGGCTGTCCAATTTCAAAACCTAGCAACTGACATTTCTCAAAAATACTGTGTTTTTGCATATTTTGACTTGATAGATAACTATCAGAGAGAGATTGATTGAGATTGAGAAATGTCAGTTGCTAGGTTTTGAAATTGCACAGCCCCTATAAGGGTTCCCTTTTTCTTCTTTAAGGCTCTTACATACTGAGGCGATTCGTCGCGCGACGCGACGCCGCCGCATTGTTCGCCGTGAGAAATTGTTTTGTTAAAATTCGCGTCGCGCGACGAATCGCCCCAGTATGTAAGAGCCTTTAGAGGTACAGAACCCTAAAAATGAATCTCAATGAAGCTGTAAAGGAATCGCGATGCAAAAGCTAATTACAAAATGACCATTAGCTTCCGTAATTAAAACATAGTGACTATTAGTCAGCCGGCGTCGGGCGTCGCTAGGGCATCGCTCGGGCATCGGGCATTACAACGAATATACTTATGTATTTATGAGACCATAAAGTACACCCGTAACAGTGGAATTAATTATGTTGAAACAAATTGATGCTAATTTATAATAGCAGCTTTTAATTGAATTATAAACGGAGCTGAGATAACATTTTAACGCCCCTTCAAAACCAGTGACGTATTTTACGTATCAGAAGGGTTCCATTTCGCGTGACTTTATTGTAAGGTCACTCTAAAAACCTTGTAATAACTTCAAATGTGATCATTCTCTTACTCTCGGGAGATATGTACCAGTGTACTTACCTCGCTATAAAAAAGTCACATCCGGTGTACGGTATACAGTGAGCGCGAAAAAATATTTTCAATGGTTTTCACGATATGTCGGTGGTCACGAACTCCCGACCCTTGGCGTTAAACGAACAAAAACTCCTGTCATCCGAATCTTATAGGAGTAGGTATATTTCGAAGAAATGTTGAATGCTAAATAAAACGCAGTGATTCCCGCATGGTGTAAGTAGACTTACCTATTATGTAATTGGATCACTAAAATAGTCAATATAGTAGTAGTAAAGGTCAATGTTTTCTCGGATTTAAATATTCTTTTTATATATTCATAATGGCCTACGTTTGTTACTTTCACCCTAAACACATCCTACGATGGTTGAGCAAACACCGCTCGCCTATTCTGTGGAACAATGTCTTGGGTTTACATCGCCTATTGACCAGCAGCGGTCCCTCTGCTGTTCCCGTTCGATGGCAGGCGCCATGTTTGGGTTGCTACCTATGTAGAGTGACACGTGCCTTTGACTCAAACAAAAGGTTTACATTCCGGTTCTAATGAGCGCCGTAGGCGCACGTAATAGAGAGGTCCCGAAGGACCAGCTGTTAGACAATTATTCATTCTACAAAGAGAAGTTGATAGAAAATAATAATATTTTGTTTAAGCAAGTGATCAACGTCACTTGAATTTGTGACGTTAATCACTTGCAATACAAAGTAGGTAGCAGTATTAGACAGATATTGAGTTTTTCATTATATTTTCTTCTGACGTACTTGTAGGCTAGGCAAGAGACAAGTAGACACTGTTAGTACATAGGACTAAACTGTGATTGTCGTGATCGACTCCTCGTCTCGGATTGTTTGAGAGCGGCCCTTTTGATCTTCCTGTCCCAGGTAAGCGTAGCTGAAGGTTCGCGGTAGGTAGGCCATGCCGGCGACGGCGCCCTTTGTCCAGGAGAATGTAATAGTTCCACATTTCATACCCCGACATACATTTTGTATAGCAAGGTGGCTAGGCTGTAGGTACCTACACGTGGCTGACGTCATACTAAATCGTTTCTAGGTAAACTACAGCGACAAACGCTATATACGTAGATGAATTGGGTTTTCGTTAATTATTTCCAAATACCTAACTCCAAGATACTCACAAAATCAATCGCTGTCTAGAAACATTATTTATTTGAGTACCTAATATCTTTTCTATTTCATCTTTGCTACACAATAGATTGGTCCCAAGTCCCATACAAACATTGCCACGCTTGAATAATATCACGAAAACAAAAGCCTCTGACATAATTCTTCAGAAATATATTCTCGTAATAAATTACAAGGAACATTAAAAAGATAAGCAGATATTATGAGTAGTAGAGACGCCACAAGTAAAATATTCCGATAAGGGTGAGATGCAGCACGTGGACTGATTTGCCTAGTTAGTTATACCTTCTGTAGGGTTGTAGAAGGAGAATAATAATATCAGTAGTTCAAAGTGAGAATACCGTAAATAATTAAAAGATTGTACTGATATGCGCCACCAAAACACAAGAGAAAAAACTTGTTACAAAAAAAAAACAATCGACTTCCAAAAAAAAAGGTTTAATTTCGGAAGTCGGTCTTTGCTTTTCAATTCTCGTTTGTTGCCACCGGCTTCCGAAATTAAGTACTTTTCCAATTTTTTTGTGTTTTTTTTGGAAGTCGGTTGTTTTTTTTTTTTTTTGGAAAATGTTTTTATTTTTCACTTTTTAATTGTGGTACCTTCCCCACACAAATTCTAATACCACTAACTGCTATGTAAATAACAGTGACGGAGTCAAATAAAATATCATCATGTAGACTAATGTATAAATAAGTTAATAAAATTTATATGGGACCATCTCTGAAGCATGACCTACCAAACAAAAAAACAATCATCAAAATCGTTTCATAATTGGCGGAGTAATCGGGTAACAAACACACAAAAAAAAACATGCATACGAATTAAGAACCTCCTCCTTTTTGAAGAGGTCGGTTAAAAATACATCTTGGCGTTAAAACCGATCACATACAATCATCATCGACCAAAAATTCAACAAAACAGTATTGGTTGACGAAACAGTTGTGCTATTCTGTAAAAATCACACAGTGAAAACTTAGGTGAAGTGAGCTTGGAGTGAACTGTCACTGCCTTAGCATCAGTAGGTATCGATGACAATGACAGCTCACTCCACGCTCACTTCACCTAAGTTTTCACGGTGAGATTACAGAATAGCAATGCTGGACTCTTTACTTTGTTAAGCTCCGCGTCACGACGTATCAGCTGGGGTGGAATACCGGGTTTACTTGTGTTATTCCTACTATAGATAGGTACTTACACACTGAACGTTACATGTCCGATACAATAAATGTCATTTCTGTTGTGGAGGCAGGTCGATGTTATTTTGTGTTGGTGTGTTTTTGTTTGTCAATAAAGGAAATACTGTTTTTCTCTGAATCATGTCATATAAGACGTACCTTGGTAATGGTATCTTAAGGATTTTTTACGTTCGTTACATACGGTACTTCAAATGTTCGCACATATAATCTGTGCCACCACTGCTCAACCTGTTTCAATCATCTCCAGATAAAAAACAATCTGAGGTAACAACAGAAACGGCACACTACGCCAGTTACGGAGCCCCGGCGGGCAGGACCCTTGTCAGCGCCGTCACGACGTCAGGTAAAGTGACGCTTTCATGTCGCTAGCGTGTGACGTGTCGAATATCCAAGTCAATACAAACTGAGTGGCAAAACTTCACAACTTCACAACTAAATCTATTTGTATAAAGTTGGGAACAAGTTTTCTTTTAATAAGCTCCTGCGTGTCGATCAGGCGGAGTTTTATCGATATCGTTTGCAGGCTTGGGCCTTGGGGCGCGGAGGTGAGCGCCGGATGATAATTCTTCTTATTGTTGTACCGGAGGTGAGTAAACTTTTGCTTCAATTTTTGGAGTAATGGAAAAAAAGTCTTACTGAACCCGTCGGGTATAATATTGTAGGTGGGTAAGTTTATGTATTCTAGTAAGCTTTCGGTTAGCCACAACAACCGGTTACCTGTCTTTGAACAGCTTGTATTAGAGTATTAGAGAATATTGTGGTTTCGGCCGATAAGGTAGATGAAATACTTGATAATAATATGTCGTTTGGTTGGCCCATGTAGTTTTATGTGAAATAAAATATTTTGATTTTTGGACAATTTACCTGCAATTACCTACCTGGTTCAATAATATATCAATTCTAATGAGGGGCTTACAATCGACTTTCCCTTTTTAGGGTTCCGTACCCAAAGGGTAAAACGGAACCCTATTACTACTAAGGCTATGTCCGTCTGCCTGTCTGTCCGTCTGTCCGCGGCTTAGCTCAGAGACTGTTGGTAGTAGAAAGCTGTAATTTGGTATGGGTATACATATAAATCACGCCGACAAAGTGACAAAAGAAAATAGTAATTTTTTTTTTTTTAGCTTTCCTCTACACCTAAAGTTGCGATAGTTTTTTTTTTTCTCATCAATCCCATGGCTTGGTGTATCGTTGGAAAGGTTGTTTAAAAATAATGTCAGTTTGTGAAAACCATTTTTGGATTCAGGGATCCGTTTACAAAATATTAAGCTTTAAAGTGATAATTTTTGTTAGAGTCAAGTGTGTGTCCCCCTGCCATCTAAATGGTTGGTTTTGGGTATGTGAAAAAATTCACGGCAGTAGTATATACAACAAAATTAAAAGGAAAACTATCACCGCTAGGTAGGCTCCACAAGTTACCGAGTAATAATCGACCAACTTAAATTTGCAGTTGCAAAAACATGAGAACAAGTTTTTCAACTAAAATGTTAAGTTTGTTGGATAAATTCATCCCAACTACGGAACCCTTCATTGTGCGTAGTTTTACATGCACTTGGCCGGTTTTTTTATAATTGATCTTATCAAAATACGGGTACTATAATAGTATTTTTATCAGTTATAGACTTGTATGGAGTGTCACGTATGCACGTAATCGTTATAATTATGTGATTATATCTGTACACCTATAGTTTCATATAATCCCGCAGTGTCCTCTAATTGAGCCATCAGTATCCGTTTGGCTTAAATATATAAATGCACGACTGTCTCGTTGGTCTTGTGTATGCGTTACTCGATCGGTCGAGCTTTGTTATTAGGTTTTCCATCTGGAGTTTCTCAGTGCAGCCCGGAGTCTGGACTTATTCCCCGTTGATGGCAATAGGCTCGCCCTATTACATGGGACTTAACATAACTGGCGAAATGTGGGTGTATAGATAGATACTTCTGCCTAACCCTTCGGGGATTACAGGCGTGATGTTATGTTCTATATGTAATCCGAACGATTCGATTGGTAAACACAGTCTAGCAACCAAACTATAATATATATACAATTCCAAGCCAATAATATTTTTAGTTCTAAATTAGACCTTTCTAAACCACCTCCAGCATAATTATACCGAGCAATAAAAGGACTTCAAACCGATAAAACTCGCTACACTGAACTGTAAAAATACCACGAAGACAAGAATATAAAACCGGGTTAGAAGCAAACCCACTTACAACAAGTGCCTTGAAAAAACTCGGCGACATTACGAACACTATTTATGACAAAGGCTTCTACAGAATAACGCGACAAAGAAATAACAACATTGGTCCGCGTCTGTTCGCGTCTGTCCGCACGAGGCCGCACGAGGCCGCACGACGTGCGTGGGCCGTGTGGATGTCTTCCACATTTTTTTAGAAGAAAAGAATAGCAAACCGTCGCGTCGATCCACGTTTTTACGATAATATTTTTATTGTTTACTTGGGTCCCGAGTTACGTATAAAAAACTTACCTCCATTTGGACAGAAAAATTGAACGCGAACCTATTTAGTTGAGTGATACTTTTAGGTACAATTTCCAATCTTGCTTCGTATATTATTATAATAATCTTTTTCGATTCCCTTTGATTGTCTGTGCGCCCCGAAAAGGGATCAACTCCTAGAATATTAATCTTATCAACAATGCTACGTGAAAGGGTCATGTTAGTACATTACAAAAAATATTGGGAGTACGTCATAATTCTACAAAAACGAGCCAATTGATGAAGAAAAACCAATCTCATATAGATAACAAGAGGCTTTGAAAGAAACCAATAAAAAGCCCCATTTATCTTAATTAGCAATTCATTGACCGTGAAACAGACACTTCATATAAACATTGCACTAAACGAGTAGCACCGGACTTGCAGTCAGCTAAAAGCTCTCACTCCATTACTTACAGATAACACCTACTTAAATTTGGATTTTACGACTATAAAGAGGACAATAATGAAAAAGGTCATCCCTGAGGTCCAATTGTACGCATTTCCGAGTTTTTACGCACATCTCGGGTACTAACTCGATCGGGAGCAACGGAAAACGGACCGCATCCACAAAATTTGCGTTCGCTTTAATGGACGCGGCGGCGGCGCCGGCGCGCGCCCCGACCGAGGGAGACTGGGAAACCGGGACCAAACGGACGCTTTTCAATTAAGAGAGGATAAAGAGGCCGATTTTCTGACGTATTTATACGTGGTTCTGAGAGCAACTCTGTTGAATTTAATTAAATATTTTTAGAGAATTTTACAATAAAGCTTTAGGTCTCGTTTCAGCGGAACATTTGTTGTAAGTATTGTTTCAATTTCGAACCGCAATGCGATATAATTTTGCTGAGATATTTCCTTTAGGAGCGAAATCAGTGGAGTCGCCTCAGGACACGAGGTGAAATGAGGCGCTATTAGCTCAGACGTAAGTTACATTTATGACGGCAATAGTAGCTGAACACACGCCAGAACTGTTTCGTTTTACAATAACCTGCTATCTTTTGCTTCAGATGTTATAATACTGCGAAGGTTCACGATTATATCGTGGCAACTAACGGCTGTAGTCAAGCAACAGCCTGACTATCTACTTATCATGCGAACAAGTTTCTGAAAAGCGACTGTTTTCTTTTTATTAAGTAGAATATTGTTAGAAGCAGTTGACTCGAGTTCCATCATCGCGTCATAGGGTCTTCACATCCATGAATACAATCACCTGTATAGTTAATATAATTCAAAAATAATGTAAGGACAGACGACAAAAAAGTTAGATATACAGGCATAAAATATTCATCTTTCCACGACATACTTTTGTTAAGGACTTGACAACCACTAATCAGACCACTTGCAACAGTTATAACACTTGCAATAGTTCAAAAATAGTAGCCTGTATCCCAACTCCTTGTTAGCCTGTACTTACCTAATAAAGCGTAATACTCACAGCGGTAGGACTTCTTTTGCTCTTGCTAGAAGAGAAGTGTTCGATAACTTCCCAGTTGGATTTCTTGGGGGCGGGGGTGTCCGCGGGCGAGGGTGAAGCGCGGTGGGCGGTGGAGGGGGTGCTACGCCCCGAATCCTCCGTCCCCCGCAACGGCGTCGCCGCAGAACGCAGAGACGCGCATCGTCGCCCGCGCAGCGCCTCCTGCCAAAAAAAGTAAGGGTTAGTTGCATATTTCAAGAAGATGTAAAAATAGTAATATGGCGATTTGGCTGAAAATTGGTGGGGAGGTAGCCTAGAACCAGGAGACGGACATAGAATACTTTTTATCCCGTTCTCGGTAGGGTAGGTAGGTAGGGTAGGTAGGTAGGGTAGGTAGGTAGGGTAGGTAGGGTAGGTAGTTAGGGTAGGTAGGTAGGGTAGGTAAGTAGGGTAGGTAGGTAGGGTAGGTAGGTAGGGTAGGTAGGTAGGGTAGGTAGGTAGGGTAGGTAGGTAGGGTAGGTAGGTAGGGTAGGTAGGTAGGGTAGGTAGGTAGGGTGACGATGCACCTACAATAAGATTACTGTACCACGAAAGGTAAAATGAATTATAAATGGAGCAATGACAAATAAATTAGTTATGTGATAGGTACATGGTGCTCACATATTTACAAACATTGTAAAAGTATACGATATTACAATATTCCTAACAAGTAGGTAATACCAATAAGTCAGTGCGTGAGTTTAAGCAATCACAGAGTGTAAAAATCTATGACATACAAATAATAAAATATACAACTAAATTAGCAACCAGTTTGATTTTGTCCAGACTCTAAATTGTCCTATGGAGCAAGACCAGCATGTTTCCAAGCATTCTTATCTTGGATATAATAATCCTCTAATTTGTAATAAGCTTGTTTACAAAGTGTACTTTTTATTATGAGTTTTAATTTTTTCTTTCATTTCATTGCAATATCACAAGGTATTTTGTTATAGCATTTAACGCAGTACCCCATAAAAGATGTTTGTACTTTAGCTAATCTGAAAAATGGTTGATCTATTTTATCTTTATTTCTAGTATTAAAATTATGTCTGTCACTTATTTTCTTAAACAGATTTAAATTTTTTCTTACATACATAATATTCTCATAAATAAATTGGCAAGGTACCGTCATAATATTAATCCTTTTAAATAGTTCCCTGAGAGATTCGCGGCGACATAGATTATAAATGGCTCTGACAGCTCTCTTTTGCAAAATAAAGATGGATTCAATGTCAGCAGCCCGACCCCACAGTAAAATGCCATACGACATAATGCTGTGGAAGTAACTGAAATAGACCAAACGCGCGGTTTCTACATCTGTTAACTGTCTTATCTTTCTGACAGCATAAGCGGCCGAGCTTAACCGCCCCGCAAGAGATTTTATATGAGGTCCCCACTGTAATTATTTCTCGTCTAGCGTGATACCCAGGAAAACTGTTTCATTAATAAACTCTAGTTTTTCTCCAATCAATATGATGTCACATTCGCTACTTCTAACATTAGGTAATGTAAATCGAATACATTTGGTTTTTTTTTCATTGAGTACCAAATTATTTACCGTAAACCAATCTTGGACCTGAAGAATAGAGCTATTCACGTCGTCAAGATTTTGTGATCGTCGATTTATTTTAAAAATCAATGATGTGTCATCTGCAAATAACACCATCTTCGGTTGATTTAGAAGTAATTGGGGTATATAAACTAAGAAGACGAATGGACCTAATATCGAGCCTTGAGGAACGCCCATTGCCATTTCAGACCCCAATGAGTTTATGCCGTTTACTTGAACTTTAACTTTCCTATCTTTCAGATATGATCTCAGTAAATCAAGAGGTGTATTTCTAACCCCATAGTGCTCTAGTTTCAGCAGAAGTGTCTCATGGTCGACGCAATCGAACGCCTTCGAGAGGTCGCAAAAGATTCCAATGGCATCTGTGCTTCTTCCCAGGCGTTAAAAATGTTCTTTATTAGGGTAACCCCGGCAGTGGTACAACGCCCTTTGGTGAAACCGTACTGTTGTTCATGAAAGATGGAGTTTTTATTGAAGTGACGTAACATTTGATTGAGCATCAACTTTTCAAACACCTTACTGAGAACTGGCAGAATTGACAGAGGCCTATAATTGTTAGGTTCCTTACTATCACCGGATTTGAACAAAGGAACTACTTTGCTGTGTTTCATGAGATCCGGAGACTCCTTGGTCTACACTGGTGTTAAATATGAAAGCTAGATAGGGCGCAATGGTTTCGATGATAGATCTACAGACTTCTACAGACATTCCCCATAGATCTTCTGTTGATTTAATTTTAAGATCTTTAAAAGCTTTTATAACTGCCTGGGGGTTTGTATGCTGAAACCTTAACTCCAAAGGGCATGCCTTTACATTATTTCTAAGTAAGGCAGCAGAAAGGACGGGTGAGGAATTTAAAGCTTCAGTAGTTTTAACTGGAATATTACCAAAAAAGTTTTCAAATTCCTGAGCTACTTCTACATCCGAGTTGATTGGGCCATGTACAGTCTCTAAATTAAATTCAGTACTACGCTGTTTTTTCCTACCTGTTTCATTATTTATTATTTGCCAGGTAGTTTTTATTTTATCATCAGCTGATTTTATTTTATTGCTAATGTAAAGAGCTTTAGCAATTTTGCACACATTTTTAAAAGTTTTAGAATATTTTGCAACATACTGATGAAAGGTTGTATTATTCATATGTTGCTTTAGGCCATAAAGTTCAAAAAGATGTTCCCTGCTTTTACGAATACCTGGAGTCACCCAATCACTTAATAAGAACTTTGTGTAAATAGTTTTAGTCTTTAGTGGAAAAGTGTCATTAAATTGCTTGTTTAGGTAGGGTAGGTAGGTAGGGTAGGTAGGGTAGGTAGGGTAGGTAGGGTAGGTAGGGTAGGTGGGGTAGGTTGGGTAGGTGGGGTAGGTGGGGTAGGTGGGGTAGGTGGGGTAGGTGGGGTAGGTGGGGTAGGTGGGGTAGGTGGGGTAGGTGGGGTAGGTGGGGTAGGTGGGGTAGGTGGGGTAGGTGGGGTAGGTGGGGTAGGTGGGGTAGGTGGGGTAGGTGGGGTAGGTGGGGTAGGTGGGGTAGGTGGGGTAGGTGGGGTAGGTGGGGTAGGTGGGGTAGGTGGGGTAGGTGGGGTAGGTGGGGTAGGTGGGGTAGGTGGGGTAGGTGGGGTAGGTGGGGTAGGTGGGGTAGGTGGGGTAGGTGGGGTAGGTGGGGTAGGTGGGGTAGGTGGGGTAGGTGGGGTAGGTGGGGTAGGTGGGGTAGGTGGGGTAGGTGGGGTAGGTGGGGTAGGTAGGGTAGGTAGGGTAGCTTTCTTACAATCAAGTCGCAAATGTTGGTAAATTTATTGTATTTTTCACAGATTGCGAATGAGACGCGAATGCGAACGTTCTTAAAAATTACGGGAATTGCTGATCTGAACTAAGGGCTTACTGGTTTTTGCGAGTAGGTACCTAACTAATAGAAGTATATGATTAAGTGAGTCTGATAAACATAGCGAGTCACTACAGTAGCAGTAGGTTGGGATTATAAAGTAAGTGGTCCAGTGATCCTCAGGCATCATATCACTGAACTGAATAATAATTCTGTTATAAAGGTTTGATCCTGGACTTAATTCTGCTTTGAAAGAACTTTTAAAACACAATAAGAAATCACTTCTAAAAAAACACTAATAAACTGCGACGAAACTATTAAACATTTTACATAAATAAGGAAGTATCGAAACGGTGGTGAAGAAAAACATTATGAGGAAACCGGCATGTCCTAGATCCAAAAATTTGAAGATATGTGACATCTACCAACCCGACCTGGGCCCGCGTGGTGGATTAAGGTCCACTCCCTCTCACAGAGAGAAGGCCTGTGTCCCAGCAGTGGGAATATTATAGGCTGATTATGTTATGTAAGTAAATATCAGAAGTTATGGAGAAGACAGTCTAGACGTGTGTCTTAGAACGCAACAGTTTGCAATAATAGCAGTATGACAGAGTTAAAGGACAAGTTATAACTTATAGTGCACTTGCAACTTTAGAGGCTCTTTTGACAATACTTGTGAGACGCAAAGTAGTCACAAAGTTGGAGAGAACTACTAACTTACTACCTTTGTATAGTGGTTCTCGAGCTGTGTTGTTTCCATCGACAACTTTGATTTTGTACGCCTCAGTCAAGTTCATACATATTTATGTACAAGTTGACTCAAGATGTTTTCCTTCAATGTATGTAAGTTCTGACTGTTATGAATGTCTCACATATTGAAAATAATGCATTGTTTGCAGTTTTACCATATTTATACTTAATAAAATCACAGATCAGAATTTGTTTAAGATATGAATTCAACCTAGTCTCTGAAAACTCGCAACGCATCGGACGAGGTCCAGCCATCAAAGTATTACTATTACCTCTTTCAATTTAACATACATGATGCGCTACATTTCAATTAGCTTTAGCTTTTGCCTGCCACTCAAAAACTGTATGTTTTTCGTAAACCCATAACTTGATGTATTGCATGGCCGCACGTAAGGCGCGTGCACATTTATGTGATGGCGGCGGATATCCGACGGCTGCGGATACTGCGGTGTAAAATTTTATGGTATGGCTTGCGGCTTATGTTTGCGCGCTAAGTAGTGAGGTTTGTGAACAGATGTGTGTACTGTATGGTAGCCTGGGCGGTCGTGTTTGTGCAGTTTACTAAGTAAGTAATAACTATAGTGCTAGCTTCACACGGCGCGTTACATAAATAATTATCTTCGTTTTTCAATATCGTGCATAATATTCGAGGACGCAGCCGTGCACCTTACACGTTCGCTCAGAATCACTGGTTCTCGTGATAGATGACGCGATCAGTCAACGTCAGCTCAATTAAACAATGTTTTGCATTTGTTAGAACAACGGGACAATGCTGCTTTTTAATTTCACGAGGATTGCTCATTTTTTAACAGGGTTACTCTGTTTTGGAAAATATGTACTCGCTTTCATAATATTTTATTTTAAAATATTCAAATAAAAGGCACACCGAAATTATTTCAAATAATTGGCATAATGATAGTATAAGTGTGCCATAGTGCATTTCAATTGTATTAAATACATTATACATTGAAGTGATAAATAAATGTTTTACAACTTTTGAAAGGTACTTTACAATTGAACACGGTCAAATCAACAGAAAAAGAAATAGGCACACCTTTGTATCCCGTACGATACGAAGTGCAATTAAAACGATAATGAAAATGGGATAGTGTTGAAACACGGAAAAGTCAAAGTCAAATAATTTATTTCAAATAGGCACATAAAAGGCACTTTTGAACGTCAATGAAAAACAAAGAAATAGAATTGATTCTAGTTGCGCATTCCAAAAGGTAGCTTTCGTATGGAGAAGAATGGGCAAGAAACTTCACCGTTACTCTTTTTTAAATGTTTTACAATATTTTGTATATATGAATTATATAGTTATATGTGAAGACGATGCACCTACAATAAGATTACTGTACCACGAAAGGTAAAATGAATGGAGCAATGACAAATAAATTAGTTATGTGATAGGTACATGATGCTCACATATTTACAAACATTGTAAAACTATACGATATTACAATATTCCTAACAAGTAGGTAATACCAATAAGTCAGTGCGTGAGTTTAAGCAATCACAGAGTGTAAAAATCTATGACATACAAATAATAAAATATACAACTAAATTAGCAACCAGTTTGATTTTGTCCAGACTCTAAATTGTCCTATGGAGCAAGACCAGCATGTTTCCAAGCATTCTTATCTTGGATATAATAATCCTCTAATTTGTAATAAGCTTGTTTACAAAGTGTACTTTTTATTATGAGTTTTAAATTTTCTTTCATTTAATTGCAATATTCCACAAGGTATTTTGATATAGCATTTAACGTAGTACCCCATAAAAGATGTTTGTACTTTAGCTAATCTGACAAATGGTTGATCTATTTTATCTTTATTTCTAGTATGAAAATTATGTCTGTCACTTATTTTCTTAAAATGATTTAAATTTTTTCTTACACACATAATATTCTCATAAATGAATTGGCAAGGTACCGTCATAATATTAATCCTTTTAAATAGTTCCCTGAGAGATTCGCGGCGACATAGATTATAAATGGCTCTGACAGCTCTCTTTTGCAAAATAAAGATGGATTCAATGTCAGCAGCCCGACCCCACAGTAAAATGCCATACGACATAATGCTGTGGAAGTAACTGAAATAGACCAAACACGCGGTTTCTTCATTCTTTAACTGTCTTATCTTTCTAACAGCATAAGCGACCGAGCTTAGCCGCCCTGCAAGAGATTTTATATGAGGTCCCCACTGTAATTTCTCATCTAGCGTGATTCCCAGGAAAACTGTTTCATTAAACTTTAGTTTTTCTCCATTCAATATGATGTCACATTCGCTACTTCTAACATTAGGTAATGTAAATCGAATGCATTTGGTTTTTTTTTTCTTTGAGTACCAAATTATTTACCGTAAACCAATCTTGGACCTGAAGAATATAGTTATTCACGCCGACAAGATTTTGTGACCGTCGATTTATTTTAAAAATCAATTATGTGTCATCTGCAATTAACACCATCTTCGGTTGATTTGGAAGTAAAGTCAGTTAATTTGGAAACGTACACCAATAACAAGGAGAGTTACAATCATAAGCCTACGAAGTGCGGCTAAGCCGAGTCGTGAAGAGCTACAAGAAGTCAGGGTAGCGAAACGGAGAAATTGTGTCGGAGCTCCACTTCGTCAGTCTGCACTAAGCTTTACTACATAATAGCTTATAAAGTCTAGGTACTACTCGTACAGTTGAATGGGCCTGCTAATGTTGTCTAGATTAAAGTTATTACTTTAGAGCTTTACAACTAATATTTATTTGAATGCTAAAAGTACATTGGTAGCGAATTAAAGATAAATTTGTACATTTTCAAAAATCTTTTTTTAATAAAATACGTAGGGAATGAATTGGATCAGTCAATCGTCCTATGTAGGTTACTTTTTTAAAGCGTGTGTCTCCGGATTTTTAATTTGTCGGTCTATGATGTCTTGTTTATACCTTTTTAGACGATTGATTTTTTTTGTTGTAGATGGCTTTTAGTTTTTATTACTATTTTATTATATTACTTACTTTAAATTTTTTTTATACATATTTTTGAAGTGTGCTAATTAAGCCCTTTCATTTGATACCCAACATGGTATGATGCAATTTTTTTTTTAGTTCATGACTTTGTTTCCTCTTTAGGGCGCCATTTTCAATTTAATGTGACGTCACATAGCCTATAACTAGCGGACAATTAAGAAACTTCCAACGATACCTCATTTGTCAAATTGAGATGAATCGTTTAGAAGATAAGAGGGAACAGATGAGAACATACATACATAATAAAATATACCATTCAAAATCATAACCGTCCCTTTTTCTTCGACGTAGTCGGGTAATGAATGAAGTTGAATGAAAGAAAAACAGTCTAGTATGTCAGATGGATATTTTCCCGCAAAAGCAGGAAAAAAAGAATTTGTTATTTCAAATGTATCCGCTAGCATGCGCCACGACAGGGAGCGTTTTCATGTTCATCCTTCACTATCTCCATTGCCATGTGGGGAGATTTTACATAATATTGAAATCAAGTGAAGATTGGTATAATAATATTAATATCTAATGTTTATGGAATAAGCATCAACACCCTAAATGCGTAGACTTTCTTTCACAATCCGAAGGACTTTGAAGGAAATTCCTAATCCAAGGCTTCATAATGTGGGAATGATTATTACTAGTGGCAACACGATACGAGGGATGTTAGAAGATGGGAATGACAGGAGTGTGCGAGTGAGAGGGAAGAATGAATAGAAGATGGACGACGACGGTGGAAATCGACGAACGTGTGTGAAAATATAAGAAGTTAAAGAATTGTTTGCTTTTAATTTTATTCCAATCCCTACATTTGGGGGCTCGTCCGGGATGGAAAAGTAAATAAAAAGCAAAGATAAAAGTAAAAGCAGCAGCGGATGTGAATTTTTTTCGGTTGAAGAAAAAACAAAAGACGAAAGACGATTTGAAGACGTTTGGGAAAGAAAATAAAGACGGACGGAGAAATTTTCCACGACTGCATCACACACACAATGACGACTACGACGAGAGAAGCTGAAGCTGCAGCTTCTGTAAATATAAATTCCACTTTCCACATGAGCGCGGAGTTACTACCCAAATTCAGCGGATGCGACAGCACGTACCCAGTGACGCGATGGGTAGAAGACGTCGAGAGCAGCGCCGTGATTTACGGATGGACTCCTCTCCAGCAGTTACTGGTGGCACAACGGGCGCTCACCGGCACAGCAGGGCTATGGCTACGGGCGGAGCGGCCGTACAAGTGCTGGGATGAGTTAAAAACAGCGGTGTGTAAGGAATTTCCGGACACAGTAGATGTAAAAGCGATCCACGAAATGATGAGAACCCGAAGAAAACAAAAGAATGAATCTTGCCTGGATTACCTACTAGTGATGAAGGAAATGGGCAAACGGGGTAAGATGCCAGATTATGTCGCGATCCAATACATAGTTGACGGTATAGTGGACTCCGAAGTGTATAAAATGATGCTGTACGGTGTAAGAACGTACCCCGAGCTTAAAGAAAAGTTGAAGATTTACGAGGTTATCAGAGGGAAAATTGACCAGGAAAAACGTGAAAACAGGCAACCGACATCATTTAAAAAATCATCACAATCACGATGTTTTAACTGTGGGGAACTCAACCATGTGTCGTCAGAGTGCCCTAATAAAGCACAAGGGAGAAAATGCTTCAAATGCAATGAGTTCGGACACATTGGTACAGAATGTAAGAAGGAAAAATCTTCGTCGACGCCATCATCATCATATTCATCATCAAAGAATAAGAACATCAAGCATTGCTCCCAGCAGGGCCAACCGAAAGAAGCATTTTTTAACAGTGCCGCAGATGGCAGCACTGTCGACGAAAGTTTAGAACATGAAGTTGGCTACTTGCATAATGACATTCATAAGCGGACGCTGATTGGTCCATCGAGTAATTACTGCCATCATGGCGGATGTGAAGATAATTTATGTCAAAGATGTCAACGGGACGTTTGTAATGTAAACATTAACGGGAAAAAGCCGATGAAAGAAATAAAGCTAAAGAATGGAATAGTGGTCACAGCATTAATTGATAGTGGAAGTGACGTCAATTTAATATCGAACGAGTGTTATGTGCAGTTAGGATTGCCGAAATGCGATGAAAACAATAACATTTCAATGTCGGGTCTAGGATCATCCAAAGTGTTTTCGAAAGGATATTTTAGAACTTTAATTGAAATTGATAACCGTCGATATTTTAACGTAGGATTTCATATTGTGCCGCAAACGTGTATGCCTTTTAAAGTGATTATTGGTCAAGATTTTTTAAAGAATGTTTTGTGTGTGTTGAAAGGAAGTACAGTATGGATGAGGCCGATTGATGAAGAATGGTTAGGTAGTTTAAACTGTTTTCCATGTGTTTCAGATTGTATTGGTTACATTGGTAGTGAACTACTCAAGGGTCAAATCATTTCCTGTATTGAAAGTTACCAACCAAAACAAACAGAAGAAGTTCCCATTGAAGTGAAGATAGTGCTGCGGGATGATATTCCCATTGCTCAACGCCCACGGCGCATCTCGTTTGCAGAGCGCGATGAAGTGGATAGACAGGTAGCAGAGTGGTTAGCAAATGGAATAATCAGGGTAAGTTATTCGGATTATGCTAGTCCTCTAGTCCTGGTACGTAAGAAGGATGGATCCACCCGTATCTGTGTGGATTATAGACAACTCAATAAGAAAATGGTAAAAGATGAATTTCCTCTACCGCTGATAGAAGATTACATTGATAGATTGTCAGAAGCTAAAGTTTTCAGCGTGTTAGACTTGAAAAACGGATTTTTTCATTTAAAAGTAAGCGAAGACAGTGTGAAGTACACATCTTTTGTGACTCACAATGGTCAATACGAATTTTTAAGAGCTCCTTTTGGTCTGTCGATATGTCCCAAATATTTTATGCGTTATATCAGTTATGCTTTTAGAGAGTTGATTGCAGCTGGAAAAATTATGATATTCATTGATGATATTTTAATCCCTGCAGAAGATGAACATCAAGCTGTAGAAAGACTTAAAGAAGTACTGGAAATAGCATCACAATATGGAATGCAATTTAGTTGGAAAAAGGCCTTTCTGTGTATTATATGAGTCGAAAAACAACAGATGCAGAAAGTAGGTACACAAGTTATGAACTTGAGGCATTGGCAATCATTGAAGGTATTAAAAAGTTTAGGCATTATTTATTTGGTAGACATTTTAAGATTATAACTGATTGTAGAGCCTTTCAGATGACATTAAATAAAAAGGACTTGGGAATGTCTACTAGAGTAGCTAGGTGGATATTATTTCTACAAGATTTTGATTTTACCATAGAGCATAGAGAAGGTTCTAGAATGAGACATTCTGATGCTCTAAGCCGAAACCCTTATGTTGCAGTTGTTGATGAGTTATTTGACAGCTTACGAAAAGCTCAGCAAGCAGATGAAGGTTTGAAGGCCATTATGAGTATTTTGCAGACTGTGCCATATGAAGATTACCTGTTAGACAATGGTCTTGTTTATAAAGGAAGTGACAAGAAATTGGTGATACCAAGAAGTATGGAAGACGAAATAATTAAAAGAGTTCACCAGAATGGTCATTTCTCAAAGAAAAAGATGTTGGAATTGATCAGTAAAGATTATTTTATAAAAAACGTTAGTAAAAAAGTTGAAGATTTTTTAGTAACCTGTATACCCTGTTTACTAGCGACTAAGAAGCGAGGAAAGCATGAAGGTTTCCTCAACCCTATTGAGAAGGAAAGTGAACCAATGCATACTATGCATCTTGACCATATTGGTCCAATGACCGAAACAAAGAAGAAGTATAATCATATACTTGCTATTGTAGATGCATTTACCAAATTCGTGTGGCTTTTCCCCACGAAAAGTACTACCAGCAGTGAAACCCTGGAGAAACTCAAGATACATCAACAGACGTTTGGAAACCCACAAAGGATTATTACGGACAGAGGTACCGCCTATACCAGTCATGAGTTTAAAGAATATTGTGAGAATGAGAACATACAACATTTGCTGATAACAACAGGAGTACCCCGTGGTAATGGGCAGGTGGAAAGGATTAATGGTATTATTAAGCCAACTCTTACAAAGCTATGTGCAGAAGACTCATCAGTATGGTACAAACACGTCAGCAAGTTGCAACGGGCAATAAATTGTACTTTTCAGAGAAGTATCAATACCAGTCCATTCAAGTTACTTACAGGTGTTAAGATGAAATCCAAAGAAGATATTCCTCTAATTGAATTATTACAGCAGGAAAGTTTAGAGCAGTTCGATGTTGAAAGAGAAGAACTAAGAAATAGAGCAAAGGAACAAATAATTAAAATTCAGGAAGAAAACAGAAAAACATATAACAAGAAAAGAAAGGAAAGTACCAAATATGAAGAAGGAGATCGAGTAGCGATACGGAGAACACAGTTTGGTCCAGGACTCAAACTGAAACCGAAATTCTTAGGACCCTATAAGATTACTAAAGTCAAGTGTAACGACCGCTATGATGTAGAGAAAGATGACATTGCTGTTGAGGGTCCATTGAAAACTTCTTGTTCAGCTGATGGTATGAAGAAATGGCCCGAGGACGTATGAGTAAGTAAGAGATGATTGTTTGTAATAGGTAAGAAGAATGAAGGAGTGAGATTTTTAGGAAATTGAGTTGTATTTTTTTTTATGTGTTAGGTGGAAATGCAAACACGGTTGCGTTTCATAAGTTTTATTTTATTTCATAAGGCATAAAACATGATGTGATCTGTTTTATTTAAGTAAGATGAATAAATACATGATGTGTTTAAGTTTGATGTTAGTGTTATAATATTGTAGTAGGATTTTTTTTTTTTTACTATTTTTTGTTTGTAAAGTATACTTAGTTAAAAGATGTTAACTAATTTAAGTTGTTATGATTGTATGAAGGTATGTGTGAGCAGCTGGTGAGTGCATGCCTGAGGACAGTCATGATTGTCAGAATGGCCGAATGTGGGAATGATTATTACTAGTGGCAACACGATACGAGGGATGTTAGAAGATGGGAATGACAGGAGTGTGCGAGTGAGAGGGAAGAATGAATAGAAGATGGACGACGACGGTGGAAATCGACGAACGTGTGTGAAAATATAAGAAGTTAAAGAATTGTTTGCTTTTAATTTTATTCCAATCCCTACAATAATGTTTGACAAATTCGTCTGCTCGACAACGTAAATAACGCAATTAATGTTATTGAATGAAAGGAATTGCAATTTTTAGTGTGTTACGCAATTAGTGTTTAATAGAGTGTTATATACATCAGCCTCGCTGATGTCGGCCCTGCAGGCGGGCGATGCGATGCAACTCGGCGGGTCGAGGGCCGAAACATCGCATCGCCCGCCCGCGCTTTTATTATGTTTTCGCTTAGCGTTTTTTCTGACTTTTTCAGGCTCTTAAGGGTCGTAGCGTGATTTTACATAGCATATAACCTTCTTCAACAATTGGGCTATCAAATACAATGGGACATCTTTCAAATCCGAATGGAAGTTCCAGAAATTAACGCGTTCAAACAACCAAACAAACTCTTCTTGTGTATGTAAAATGATTTCAAAAGAATTCCTTAAAGAAACGACAAATCATCATCTACCTAGCCTTTTCCCAACCATGTTGGGGTTGGCTTGCAGTCTAACCGGATGCAGCTGAATACCAGTATTTTACATGGAGCGACTGCCTATCTGAAAGAAACGACAAATAACACCTTAAAAAGTACTGCTTCAAAAAATTACTTAGATCCTATCCCCACAAGCCAACAAACTCAGCACAAAACTTAAGGCAAACATATCAGTACACTGGAGAAACCAGTAACAGAGATAAAAGCATCTCCAAAATTTTGAGTTATAAAACATTCCAGAAAATTAAAAATCCAGACTCACACGTAATCTATTCGATTTATGCCACGTGTGATTCCAGATTTTAAATTTGTCTATCTGTGAAGTCTTGTTTATACCTTTTTAGTTGACTTTTTGTCGTATTTGGGTTTTTAACATTTTTCGTAGGATTCCTAATTAAAAAAGAAAAATGCAGCCCATATTACTCGCTGATAATGTAGCTTTCCATGAAAGAATTTTTTAAATCAGTTAAGTATTTTTAACTTAATCCATTATAAACAAACATACAATCTTTTCTCTTTATAATATTAGTTTATAAAATATCTGCCTGTCTGGCTGGAATGCCTATTCTAGACTCACGAGAGCACAGTTTATTTTCAACCTCTTCGGTACATTTAATAAGGTTTATTTTCCAAAATTGAGTTACGGCTTCCGTTTAGCCCTCATAGCTAGCTGGACATTTTGTAAAGTATTTTATTAAAACTAAGTTAAGGTGCTGGGAACAGATAGCGCCTTCAACAGTTCGAGCGAGGAAGTGCGTGGGAGAGATTATCTACCGCCTTTGGGTTAGAAATACGAAGCCAGATGTTGATCAATCTTCCGAGCCTTTTTCCAACTATGGTCGACTTCCAGTCTAACCGGATACAGCTGAATACCAGTATTTTACATGGAGTGACTGCCTATCTGCCCTCCACAACCCAGTAACTGGGTAATACGATATCCCTTGTTAAGACTGGTTGTCAGACTTTCGGCCTTCGGACGACCCGTAACGACTGTCAAAGATCTACGAATGACAACTGGGACCAACGGCTTAACGTGCTTTCCGAGGCATGGAGGAGTCTCGGTATGTAAAGATGGTCACCCATCCACGGACCAACTCCGGCAAGAGTAACCTGATGGATCGACCCGTGCAGCTGGGTAGATAGGTATTATAAGAATTATTTAAAACGAAGCCAGATGCTGATGCGATATTGTATTGTATTTGTTGTATTGAATAATGTCTATTTGAGGTTAAGTTCTGTTTACGTTTTTACCTGACTACTGTAACGCCAAAATGAAGGGTTATGATTTTAGCAGGTTATTTATGTATGTATGTAAATATGTTTGTATTTACGTGTTTCACGGTAGCGACTAAACTACTGAACCGATTTTGATGAATGAGATATTAATAGGTTAATAATGTTCCGGGTGACTAGAATCTATAAATACTCCCTTAATTTAATATGGTGAGAAAGGTCTTGAAGAGCACGTTACAATTAATGATGTATATATCATATTTTATAAATATTGTGTTTAAAATTGTTAAATTAAAAACAAACAAAAGTGAGACTGCGCTAAGTACGGCGTTGCTGTAAAATTAATACCTAAAAAATCAGGATTAACAACGCGCACTTCAATTTAATAGTAACGGTATAAAATGCCACTCATAAGAAGAACGACAAAAGTAATTCGACAAGTATGATGTAATATTATTGGCACTGCAATAAAATCACTTATGAAAGGAAGAAAGAAATAAATTTCTGATGACCATTTTTTTATTGGCTTACGTTTACTTCAACTTAGGGAACAGTGCAAGTTTCATCAAAATCGGTTAAGTAACTTTCATGATATGAACTAACTAGCTACGCCACGCGGTTTCACCCGCATAAATCTCGATCCCTTGAGAATATCGGGATAAAACGTATCCTGTGTCCTTACCATGTCTTAATCTACCCATGTATCAAATTTCATCCAAATCCTTTCAGCCGTTTTAGCGTGAAAGCGTAACAAAGAAACTCACTCTCGCATTTTAATATTAGTTAGGATACGTTTATGTGTGATGTAAAAGGGAAAACATCTCAAAACCTTGGTCAACCACAATTAAAAAGTGAAAAATAAAAACGTTTTTACAGCCGAATTTAAAAAACAACTAAAATGTGAAAAAAGTCGGTGGCAAAAAAAAAAGTTCTTATCGATTAAATTTGGTATAAATTAGTATTAATGATGACTAAGCAGCATAAGTTCAAATATCTCCAAGCTCATAGAACTGCCCTTTCATCACCCGCAATCAGCAGTTCCTAAGAGTCTCAACCTAAATCAAATGTAACGAACATTTAATTCTAACTAAATAACTTGCTTCCTAACGGGTTCTGTAGCATTGCTCACGTGTATCATGATAACGTGAGTTCAGCGAAGTGGAAGCTAATTCAGTAGCCGAAGCGACCAGGCGCCCGCCCGTGCGACGAGGCGCCCGTGTGACCGGCGACTGAGCGACCAGTGGCCAAAGTCAAAGTCAAATAATTTATATAAATTAGGCACATAAAAGGCACTTTCAAACGTCAATTTTTTTTTGCGACTATCCACTGGCGGCCTAACCACCGATGAGTTTCGGGGCGCTCTGTGATACTGCGATTTCGGAGCGGCCATAATTGTGTTAATTACTTTGATTCTGTTATCTCCCCGCAGATGTGCAGTTACTGTTGCGTCCTCATTATTTAGTTGAGCTTCAGGATGTTTTGTAATTACATATTAGAGGTTAATAAATTACCGATTCCTGTATAAATTCATGAGGGTGTAAAAAGACGATGTTTCATTCCCAATAAACAAGCAAAGACTTATAAGATACATTTTGAATTTCACAAAAATTTAATAAAATATTAATGAGTTGTATGGCCCAGTTTCGGTACAAAAACCGTATTTAGTAAATTAAAAAAATAGTTTTTACGAGAAAGGATAAAGTGCCAAAAGCTTTTTCCAAAAACTTTCGGCAAAATTTGCTTTCAAAATGTCTAAGCTCACAATTCAGCTAAACTATATACCTACCTATTTCGGCAAGAAAGCTCTCTCTCTCTCGCGCCAGTGTTATTAGATTCCACCTAATAGACGGAGATGCTTACGCTACCTAATTGAACACGTCCAATTTCATTACCAATTTGAGGGAAGTGGTCTTCGGCAATATAAGTCAGGAAGACGCTGGTCCGGGGTGTCCCGGAGTGGGCCACGGATTGGATTTCACTGGATCCACTTCAACAGATTAACTTAACTTGCTCGGATGGAAAAGATTTCTACTTAGCCTGCATTTGTAAGTCATTTCGGAATGTTGTAACATTTAAAACTAATTTAACTGAGAGTAAATTGGTTTTGGAGCAGTGGTGGCCGACAGGTAACGGCCGCGAATAACGAGTTGTAGGTCGTAGGTTCGAACCCTGCCAGGCACTTCACTTTGTGTAAATTATTTCATCACCACTGCTATCAAAACGGGGAAGGAAAACATCATGAGGAAACCGGCATGTCCTAGAGCCAAGAATTCGAAAACATGTGTGACAGCCACCAACCCACACTGGGCCCGCGAAGTGGATTACGGCCCACTCCCTCTCACAGAGGCTTGTGTCCCAGCAGTGGGAACATTTAAGGCTGATTATGCTACTGTAAATTGGTTTTTATTGTTAGGTTCTGGTTGAATATTGTTCAAGGTTCTTGTTTATCCATGGGCAATATATACTACATTTTATTGAATAAGTATTTGGTGTCAGTTGCCGTGCCAGTAAGTAATATGACACTTTATTTATCGCTCAGTTGTTTGATAACTATAAATAACTCAAGTGACGCATTAAATATGTGACAGAACATTACTTTGCGCTTTCTTCTGAGTTACGGCAAACGACGATACATACATCAGACGGACGTTTATTGATACCTGATGGAAAACTCACAGTAATCGAGGATTATCCTGAGTTTGGCGTTTATTACCTATTTGCTTCAAATATTATTATGTTATTTCTTGCTTTCATACTTGCTTAAATGATAGTTGATTTTAGGAAACAAAGATGAAATGTGGAGAGTATTACAGCAAGAAGTTTAAGGTAAGATTAAGCGGTATTGAGGTTATTGAAACGGTTTTCAACTAAATTAAAAATCTTCTGCTTCATAAAACTGTAGGTAAAAATATTATAATTAACTTTTACACATAATATTTTAGGTGCCTACTTATGAACTTGCGAACTTACCAAGTTGAAATGAAAATGTACAACATTACCTCTGTTTTCAAGTTTTTATGATCCTCGGTTCAAACTTTTGTAATATTACAACCCTTACATTTGAACACCACGTTGAATGTTTGACTCGATTCTAAGAAAATCACTTCCGCTCTCAGTTAATTAATTAATTAACGAATTGAAAGGTTTCTTTAATCAGATTTTGATTATTGCCTGAATATTTGATGGAAGTTGTTCGAACAACGGTTCCGTTCTCGCAATGTTCCCCCTAAGGAATGATGCTTATCAGCGGCGGCTGCTGAACAGACCATCTGGGTGTTCTTCATTGTTTCGAAGAAATCTTTCAATTGCTAAGACGTTATTTAGGCATCCTGAATGATCTGTGTAGAGCTTTGCATAAAATTAGGTCGGCCAGCCTTCTGGACGGGTGACAAAGCCGGCAGAATATGCTCACTGAGACAAAAGGCTCCGACTGTGTAAGCCTAGATATAGGTTATTTTTAACGCGCGCCACCGCTTTTTTTTTTTTTTTTTGAGGGTGGGAAATCATCCAATGACTTCTCCCGCTCTGGGCGGAGCGGAAGGGCGTGTCAGACTTTTACTGACTAAAACCCACCCGTGTTCTTTCATTTGCCTGTTGCCAAGGTCCCGGTATCCCTTTCGGACTTTCCCGCAACCCTGGCAGGCATCGGTCCTATTGGACCCTGTCAATTTTGCTGACATCTCTTTGAGGCGCGCGTGGAACACGACGCGCCATCGACCCGGGCCTGGTCCTTATCGGACGGCGAGCTGCCCGTTGCTCGCCGTCCGCAAGCCCGCGCCTATGGTGGCCGGAAATCCGCCTGGGATTCCCGACGCCCAGAGCGTCTCCAACGGCGGCGGTTAGGGGCGTGAGGGCGCAAACTTTGCTTTTCCCTCACGCGTTCCGCCTCCTCCTTCGCGAGCATTACTGCTTCGCAGAAGGAGGTGACGGCTTCCCATGCCCTCTCGCTCCGCACCATGGCCTGAACCAGGGCCGGACGCGAGAGGTCACTGCCGCCAATCGCCTCCGCGAGGACACGGCGGTGCTCCGCCCAAGCAGGGCACACCTCAACCGTATGCTCCACCGTGTCCTCCGGGCGATCCACACAGTGGTGACACCCGGGCGTTTCCTCCCGCCTAACGCGCGCCACCCCTGAGCACTGTGCGATCTAATTTGATCATTTACATAGTTTCTGAAGGCATCTGAACACAATTGAACCTAGCCAAACAGCTTGGGGCTGTTTGGCTCAATGGTTATGGTTATACCTGAATGTAAAATTTTGCCCTTTTTAGGGTTTCGTAGTCAACAAGGAACCCTTATAGTTTCACCATGTCCGTCTGTCCGTCCGCACTAGAAAGCTGTAATTTGGTATGGATACAAATATAAATCAAGCCGACAAAGTGGTAAAGTAAAATCGTATATTTTTTTTTTTGTGTACCTTCCTTCCCGTAACGTAGGGACGGTTTTTTTTCTCGTCATTAAAATGGTATGGGATATCGTTGGAAAGGTCGTTTAAAAATAATGTCAGTTTTTGAAAACTATTTTTGGATTCAGGGATCCGTTAGCGAAATATTAAGCTTTATAGTGCTAATTTTTGTTAGAGTCAAGTGCCCCCCCCCCCCCTACCAGCCAAATGGTTGGTTTTGGATATGTGAAAAAATTCACGGCAGTAGTATACCTATAGGCGACCAACTTAAATTTGCAGTTGCAAAAACATATTTTCCCATACATTCTGTATGCGAGAACAAGTTTTTCAACTGCAATGTTAAGTTTGTTGGATAAATTCATCCCAACTACGGAACCCTTCATTGTGTGTGGTTCGACATTCAATTGGCCGGTTTTACTTTTGATTTTATCACTTAGTAGTTATTTGTAAATTTTGCCTTTTGTTGTACCTACTATTTTTTTTTTAATTATAATTAATTATGTATTGTCATGTTAAAAGTTTAAACAAATCCCATCCGACCTTTGTCGTATAACGAGAGCACATTCCATGCTCGGTACATTGCAAGTTGCGAGGTATGCAGTAGGTACATACGGGAACTTTGAATTTTATTTGGTTTTAGTGAAGCTGATAGATATTAGTTTGTTTATTTTCTATAGGCAAAGCCTATATACCACTTGACATTTACTTGTTCCATTTGTGGATTCTATATGCGTTTGATTAATTAGTGGGGCTTTGATTGGACTGCATCAGTTATCAATATCGCAAAACAAAAGCCCCATTTTTTGTTTTGTTAACATTGGTCAGGTATTTCTCCAAAAGATTTCAAACCTTTTATTCCTATTAAAAGGAATACTGAATCAATAATAATGTACTTAACTAAGTAACGACCAAACTATTTGAAAAGAAACTCCTTACATAAATCAGCTCTAATTCTATGAAATATATAAAGACTACATCCCAAGACTCGAAACTGAAAGTGTATGTTACACCAAAATAGAGCCTACTCACAACTTTTCCAGTAACTGAATAAGCTCGAAGGGATCAATGGCGAGCACTTCTCAACTTATATCAAGGGAACTTCTGAGCCGATCCTTTTGTCTCTAACCAACTATAAAGTGTAGACTCACATTGTAATATACTTCTCATATTGATGTATGTTTGTGAAATGGCTCTAAATCGTGAAGATTTATAGAAATAATAGTGAACATTTTAAGATAAACATTTGTAGAAACAAATACCAAATACATTAACGTAATAAATAGAAGGCTGAGATTGTATGTAAGTACTTGACGGTAAGCAACAATGTCGATACGACTTAAACAGACTAGTAGAGAGAAGCAAATCGATTAATGACTGCAGAGCTAGAATCCATCACTTAAGATGCTGACCTACTTGTTACGGAAGAATGTCACAAGTAAGCGCTCTCACAACAGCAGGAGGAGCTCTTGAACTCAATCGACGATGCATAATTATAACCAATGAACGTCTGCAGTTATAGTCTCCCCGTTACATAACTACGAGAAAATTTGATGACCCAAGAAATAAGTGAGCAATACATACATAAAACATACTTTCTAACACTAAAGCAGTTATTACCTTCATACGACCAAATGTCGAGATCCCTTCTTCTGCGACAGACCTCACTTAACTCAACACACGCAATACTTATCCTTATTGCTACTTCAATATAAACTTTTGTAGGTGCAAATTATATTTGTTTGGTTGACATTTGAAACAAGCTATTCCAAACCATATTGCTGTAAGGATAAGATGGTCAAGAAGTGCAAATGTTTTTTGCTGGTAAGTTTTTCGGTCGACGACACACGAGGACCGTGGCGATTCGGAAATGAGTATAATGTGCTTAGAACGAGAGCAGATAAGGAGTGGTCTATAGAAACCGTTTAGGTGGGACGAGACTCTTGTAGGGACGTTTTATTTGTATACATTTGTACCGCTATGAAAGGTAATTTAGTTGGAGCACGTGCAAATATGACGACTGAAATACGTGAAGTTATGGCACAAAAACTCGGAAAATAAATGTAGTACTTATTTGAATTCGAACAAAAACTACGGTGTAATAATCTAATTATTTCATCGAAAATATGAGAAATATGTTCTTTCAGGAGGATATTTACTGGTACAGGCTACAGTGCTGTGTCGGGCTGTCATTATATTGTTGGTGAGTTCCTGTAAGAAGAGGAGGGAAAATAATCAATTTTAATAATGAATGGTCCATTTATAATCTATAAACTAGGTGTAACTAAGCTATTGTTTTAACAGAAACTAAAAATGTTTGTAATGAGTCAACAGTTATACTTATTAGGTAACCAAAAAACTTGGGTACAACAGAACAGTTCTTTGTGAGCTATTTAGTCAATGCTTATTCCTACGTTCATATCTTCAGTCCCTATCGTTTTGTGTATCATCTGGGCGCACCTTTTACCTAACTAAGATAGCTAACTAAGTAAGTGTTATATAGTACATGTACACAATTCATACCGTGGGCCCGGAAACACCCGCCTTGGGCCCGAGTCGCACCTTAACATTCAACTTCTCCGAAGTAGGCCCCAAAACAACTGACTGATGTACTTTAAGAATGCCAAGAATTCTCGTCCCTATTTCTAGATTTGGGTATGTACCGTACCTACGTTTAGTTATATTTTATTTTTTAGAGACAATTTAGTTGCGGATGTTCATAGTTTGTTGATACTCGTATGGGTTCTCAGCAAAAATAAAGTATTTAAAGTCGACACCTATAAAATTATAAATATTTTTTTGCATTTCTTTCTTTATCAGTAAATAATCATTACAAAACAGGTATATAGGTAGGTATCTACATAATATTGGTGACAAATTAAGGCTCTTGCATACTGGCGCGAATTGTCGCGCGACGCGACTTTTAACAAAACAATTTCTGAGAAACTTCACGCCAGAACTATACCGGCGGTGCGGCGTCGCGTCGCGCAACAAGTCACGTCAGTATGTAAGAGCCTTTATTCTTGCCAGTTGCCCTTACCGTTTCATAAGGTCATGGCTCATAATTTCCTTTAATTCCGTCAGTTCTAGAACTGTCCTCGTCACATCTAGAACGTCTATCTAGTTCAATTGTGTCTGAAGTATTTGTGAGTTTGTGAGGCTCGGACGCGGGTAGACCGGCGGCGGCCACTTCCGGCGCATTGTGGTGCAAACTTCCATCGAGTTCCAGTGTAGCATAGAGGATAATAAAGTTAGTCTGAGCTAGTGTTTATATTTGCAAAGAATTGGATTCAATTGGATCATCACTGTTTGTTTTCCTGAGGAGATAGGTAGTGGTGGATAGTCCACATTTCACTAATTCTTTTATTTTTGTTTCTTTCTATTTCATTCTTCAGAGCGAACTCCAAAGCTAAGTAAAATAGAAGCAAGTAGACAAACTCAAACTCAAAACTCAAATCATTTATTTCAAATAAACCAATTACAGGTACTACTTACTTTTGAATTGTTAAGGGATCAGTCAGTCAAAAAGACGAAGGTAGTTGCCCATTACAAAGCGTAGTAGGTTCCTATGGAGAAGAATGGGCAAGAAACTTCACAGAGTCACGAGTTCAAGTTTGGAGAACGCATACATATGTTTTTCTTTTAATAAACCTTAGTTTATCCAGGAGTTGAATTCGTCTTTCATAACATAAGTAGGTACGTACGTAACTGTAAGTACGTAATATAATTATTTAAATCTTAATAGCGACTATTCGAAATATTCAATTCCCTGCACAGGAAGCGTCCCCTGCTGCCTCCGTGAGCTTTATGTTGGAGCCTACACGATAATGGCGGCGGGGAGCCGCTGCGTCATTCTGTTCAGCTGCTATTTAAATATCAAATGTCAGGTCAAGGCGAGAGCTAGCGAGCCTACGACGTCACAAACTGGGATAAATGTGAATATTTTTCAATGTGAGAATTTTAGACAGCGGGCTTTATATGTTTTGACAGCGGACTTTGTATGTTTTCGGACTGTTTTATTTTAATTCTCGTTTTTGATCGTCGTAAGACTGAGATTTCTGTAATTTCTGCTTTATGTTGATAAAACTCTTTGTGGAAAGTTTATCTAAACGTTCTCTAGGAAATCACAGCATCTTTATTTATTTGCGGTTACTATAAAGCGGCACCGGTTCCATAGCTACCATAGCCGTTACCAGCGACGAGTCAAGAGCAGTTGAAGACTCCCTGAGAAAACATTTAAAAGATCCAGACCTATGTCTGGTTATAATCAATATGCAAAGAGCGACCGCCCTTCCCCTTGAGCCGCATGCGACGTACTGGCCTGTTCTGCGGGACTCTCTGGACCGGTATCAACATTGACTTGTAAAGCGTTGGGCACATTACAAAGTCATGAGTGGCTTGTTTTTACAATTTTTTTAAGACGGCGTCAATCCTGTATAATCTGGGCCTACCGTTGCTTTTGTTTTGTTTTTAAGTGTCACTTTAGCTGCTTAATTAAAACTACTCTTCACTTTATCGCAATCATTATCAGTAGCTTTCAAAAGGAAGGAGGCCTTTACTCAGCAGTGAGTATAAGGGTGCCAATAATGATGATGATGATCTCCAACTTTCGAGCAAACAACAGCTCTAAATGCGAACTGATGATGTGTGCAAAACTCAGGACCGATGGTGGTGCTATGCCTGTCTAGTGGTGGATGACTGCAGCAGATATATATAAGCATAATCAACCCATATTGTTTCCACTGTTGGGGCACAGCCCTCCTCTCTGTGAGAAGGAGTGGGCCATAATCCACCACGCGGGCCCAATGCGGGTCGGTGGATGTCACATATCTTCAAATGTTTGGTTCTAGGACATGACGGTTTCCTCACGATGTTTTCTTTCACTCAAAACGTATGGAGTGACAAGCAGGACACCCGTAGCCATCGGTACCAATATCAATGTTCGTACACAGTGTCTTGTCAGTCTCCGTCAGCAGCGCGACAGAGTCGTAGATACCGTCGATTTGAATTTTGCCATTCTAGTTCACAAGCTCATTCATAAAAAAAGGGTTCGAACCTACGACTTACAACTTGTATGTCGCGGCCGTTTCCACTAGGCCATCACTCAAAGTCATAGTCAAAGTCAAATCATTTATTTCAATTAGGCACTTAAAGGCACTTTTGACACATAAAAAAAACAGTCGGTGGCAAAAAACTAAAATTGAAAAGCAAATACACCGACTTCCGAAATTAATTTTTTTTTTCACTTTTTAGTTGTGGTACCTACCCCACACAAATTCGAATACCTGCTATGTAAATAACAGTGCCGGAGGCAAATAAGATATCGTCTACTTAGACTAAGTGGGAAAAATACATAATTATCGAAGCTAGCTCAAAAACTAAGCAAGCAAAGTTAATAAAATTTGTATGGGATCACGTATGAAGCATGACCTACCAAACAAAACAAATAATCATCAAAATCGATTCATAATTGGCGGAGTGATCGCGTAACTTACACAAAAAAAAAAAAACAGACGTGTTGAGAACCTCCTCCTTTTTGAAGAAGTCGGTTAAAATAGAACTGATTCTAGTCGCACCTTTCAAAATATCGTTTTTGTGTGAAGAAGAATGGGCAAGAAACTCCACCGCTTCGTTATTCTTTTAAACATGTTATACAATATTTTGTAAAGGTACATTAATTTTTATAAATTACTAGCTGATGCCCGTGGCTTCGCCTGTGTGGATGACGGTTATTATATACTAAAACCTTTCTCGAGAACCACTCTATCCATTGGTGAAAACAGCATGAAAATCGGTGCAGTAGTTTTTAAGTTTATCGCGAATAGGACGACAGACAGACGCGGCGGAGGACTTTGTTTTATAATAATAATTATGTAAGGATAGGGTACAATTAAATTAGTAGCAAGTTTAATTTTGTCTATGACTCTAAGATTAAAATGAAATGAAATTGTTTATTCTGTAAATAGGATATTGGAATCACTTTTACACGTCATATTATAAAATATTAAAATAAGCTAGATGAGGTCGGCATTTCCTATCTGACTACTCTGAGAAGAAAGGCCGAAATAAACTCAGAGGTCGCAGTCGCTTTTAAAGTCCAGACATAATCTTGGTCAGACGATTGTCAGCTCTGCACTGCTCTACTGGCCACCACTGCTCTACTAGTATGATGATTATGATAAAATTACTTAAAGGCCTACTCAATTTACATGTAGGTAACGAAACTGTTTATCAACTGTATTATTTGCCTAAACAACTCCGCGCCCGCATAATTGCAATATTGTAGAAAGTTTATGTTTTTGTAAAAGAAAAACAGACATTTTCGTCGCACCCTTTGTAGTTGTCCCGAAATAAATATACAACGTAATGTTTGATCTGGAGGAAGCTTTGAGCTCATTGCTGCAGATCTTGCAGATAACAAAACCTTAACTTAAACTCACTATGAGGGTTTAGTCTTTATTTAGTGTTACCAAGTTAATTAACAGAGTGGCATGCAGAATTATCTTTTTGGGTAAGTACCTACTAATAGTTGATTGGCGCCAGCAAAGGAGGTACTTACCTACCAATGTATTTCCTGTAGGTATCACGGCCAGGAGCTGAAGTATATTCAGCTTCTAGCATGACGTTTCTAGTAGGTATAGACATTGCAAGACGTACATCCGATAGTGCTAAGATGAAAAGACACAAATAGCTTTCTTCACTAACTTCCAGTAGCAGCTAGTTCTATGAGGACTGTAACTCCATGAATCAAAAGAGGAAGTATAATTAGCAAGACAACGAAACAACCGGTAGATTGTCAACACTGCCAGTTTACCAAATAATCGGTTAGCAGCTTGGCAACGATTGGCTCCCACTTGGCACCCGCTTGGCACCCGGTCGGCACGATCGCGTCTTGTTTTCGCTTCGGTAAAGAGTAATTACCGGCGCGGTAGGGTACGGTAATAGTAAATCGGACGATTGCCTCGTAAATCAGGCGATAGTGGAATGAAAGCGTTGCATCACTGTTACTGTTTTGTAGGGAAAGACGGGTAAGTTAGGGATTGACAGTTTCAAGAAACAGGTAGCGATGAATATTATTTTCAGATGTGTTATTTTTCTCAGCTTTTGGCTTTTTTCAACTACATGCACGAGCCAAAGCTCATTAATAAATTCAGCGTGTTTTGATTATTAAGATGAGAGTGTGGTTTCCTCCTCTAACTGCATGATTTTTATTTGATCTCCTTATTTACAAACTTTGAAGGTAAGACCAAATGATGAGGTTTGCTTAGAAGACTTTTATACATAGCTAACCTTTTTATTCTACATCCGGTTATTTAACGAGATAATGTTGTTTACCCTTCTGCATTAAAAGATTTTCATTTTTAAATAATATAATTTTTATTTAATTTTTAAATAATATAGATTTTTAAATAATAGGTGCGGTACTTTGAGCAAAACTCAAAGTACCGCAACCTTTTCAATTCAATTCAATCCTTTTAAAATATTTATCGTATTGCCCGTAACTACGTCATCAACTATACTCGGTGACGCTGAAGCCTTTGTGATTGTAACTGAAGCGTGCATGTCGAAAATGTGAATAAAATAAACGTGGTACAATGTGGTTGAAACACAATGAACAGTTTCAAAAGCTGCTTCAAATTATGTACTTAAAATACTTCTGAAATATTTTCATTGCAGGGTTAACATTTGCTCATCACTTTATTTCGACAATACAATGAAATATAAAATTGTCTTTCTTCTTTCTCTTATTTACTAACTTAACAAAACGAATACTTATTAAATCAGTTTGATGACACAAAAAAAGTGTTAAATGTGAATAAAGACATATCCAACTTTCCTTGGTGATCCTTTTATATCGCAGAGCGGTACAACAGTGTGCGGACGGAAATAGCCCGCAGTAGGCTTAACTCACTCAGAACTGGCCTAATCACTGATAACTCTGTTGATATGCCCGTGCCGACTGCGAGGGAAGCGGGATATATATCACAACTTGTCACATCGAAGGCTTGGTTATGGTTAAACAGGAATTATTGTTAGTTTTGCAGAGAGAAGTTAATAAACACCATTGGGCATTGCAAGCGTAGATTATATCGGAAATGTAGGTTGCACTATATTATGTAGATACCCCAAAAATAATTATATCCTCACTTAGTACCAGCGTATGTATGTAAGTAGTTAATTTTTAACCGACTTCTAAAAGAAAAGGAGGAGGTTGTCAATTCGGTTGTTTATGTATAATATATTATGTATATATTTTTTGTGTATGTCCGGGCATAACTCTGTCATGTATAGACAGATTTGCAAAATTCTTTTTTGTTTAAAAGGTTTACTTCCGAGATGGTCCAGTTGTCATCAGGTCAGGATCTGATGAAGGAATCCTGGAGAAATCGAGGGAACTCTTCAAATATTATAGGCACACCTATAGCAATTTGGGTGTTTTTTAACTAACTAACTCATGCAGTTTTTCTCGAAAAGCACCATTTGGTGAAGCTGGAATTGATGATGAAGACCACAAATGGCTACCAGAACTACTCAATAAGTATTTCACGGGTTGCAATTCGATTACTTTAATATGTTTGCCAAGCAATTTATCGTCGTAGCTCGTCACAAAGTCACAATGTATATGGCGAAGTGGAGCTGATGGTGAAGTACCAAGAGAACTCCTCAACGATTAACGTCCCTGCATCTGGAAAAGCAATATTTTGTAATAGGTGATGAGCAGTTGACATTAGACTATTGTAACTTAGATAAATTACAAACGGACCCACTAGCAAGCGAGAAATGAAAACTTTTTACAAAATAAAAAAACACAACAAAATGAAAAATAACTTAAATTTCGGAAGTCGGTACTTTTTGTTTTTTTGTTTTTGCCACCTATTCCGAAATATAAGTTTTTATCAGTCTACGACAAAAAGAGAAACATTTGATAACCACTGTCACCAATCGTATAAAAGGAAAGATAACAGCATTAAGTTAAATGCTCTCAGATAGGCATCACTACCAGTTTAGTTATGGCGATGATTCATCAATGTCTAAAATGAGTGAAACCAATTGGTAAAACAAATATTTTTTAGTCATCCTATATTTTCACTACGTTCTTGTTTCTTAGTAAACGCTTTAATCTGATATTTTAATACTAGTATAATTATTAAGTATACTGTTTAATAAAATTGAAAGTTAATTGGGTTAATAAATATTTTCTCAAACATTCTTGGAAATTCAAGCATGATTTTGACAACCTTCTTCGAGATAAATCGAAATTGCTGTACTAACCAAATGACGATGCGGCTGGTAATATTACTATGAAAATCCATATTTGGCGTGTTTAATCTTCAGAACACACACAAGGCGGGTGCGTGACGGACGCGTGTCAGGACGGTAGTAAGTACGGCGGGCATAAATAAATTGTAATTCAAGGAATTATATGGATGTCAACGCACCAATCGCGTGTGAGGGTCGGGCGCGGAGCGCGAAAAAAAAACGTTCTGTTTGGCGATGGATCTCTGGATTATGAAGATTTTAAATATTGCTATTTTAGCTTCCATAACTAATTTAAATTAATTCTCTATAAGTACCTACAGGCGATGATATTCCCATATTCAATTTTTGATTAATTATTTCATGAACCCATATCCGTTACCTTTTTATTACGCTTGTTTTCAAAATACATAGAAATAATAACTTCTTCTTTCGTGTTCGAATCACCCGACATTTTCAACTGCAACCGTTGCCACCGGGCTAGGTACGTCCGTGCACGTCCCGCTGCCGTCCCGCGCCCGACCCGCTGCCGTCCCGCGTCTGCGCTGTATGTGAACACCATGAACAGCGCGTCTCACGCGAAGAAAACGACCCGACCCGCTCCTGACACGCACCCGCCTTGGGCATGTTTTCCGCTTTAGCGGCCAAATAAATTACTATGAAAACTCATAGTATCCGTCGTGTTAAATTTTTACTTCGACACAAATGGCAAACAGGGAGGTAAGTTATCAATGATTTTATTTAAATTTCGATTTGGCTTGCAAATAGAGCCGTTTATAGTAAAAAAAAAACAAATTAACATATTGGCGCGTAAAAAATTATAGTTGGCTTCGCCTCGACCCACATTTTCACGATCGTATATCAATGTAAGTTTTGATGGACGATATAACACTGTAATTTTAAAATATTGTAAAAGCCAATTATTTTTAAAAGAGTAACCGTGGCCGGCTCTTCTCTATAGGAAACGACCAATTGGGACCGTGCACCTAGCTTCTGACGATTCATAAGTGCCCATGTATGTTATGTGAAATAAAATATTTTGATTGATTGATTGAATGCCCTAATTGCTGGCCGCGACAGTAATGTACTAGGTATTAAAGTCCGTTTGAGAATAAAAATTAGAATTTCTGCTTAAAAGGTTACGGCTGTCTGAGGCCTGAGTCGGTCAGTGTGTCTATAATGTTCCTACCCAACTGTATGTAACATTGAATATTGATTGAAACTAATTCAGACTTCTTCAAGGTGTAATCATCATGTCAGTCTAAGGTTTTGTTCGAAATAATTGTGAAGCGTGCACCTGATGTATGCGTGACAAATAAATCCAGGTCAGTACTTACTGACAATGACTATGTGGTTGTGATGTGTGGTGGTTTCTAAAATAAGGACAACAGACAACGGTTTTAACTTTCATTAAATATTCCATTTATTTCTCAGTGCCGAAAGCATGTTAAAATAATAACAGCTGGCTAAGTAATAACAGCCGTACGGGTCGATCCATCAGGTTAAGCTACGCTTACCGGGGTTGGTCCGTGGATGGGTGACCATCTTTACATACCGATACTATACTCCTCCGTGCCTCGGAAAGCACGTAAAGCCGTTGGTCCCGGCTGTCATTCGTGGATCTTTGACAGTCGTTACGGGTCGTCAAAAGCCTGAAAGTCTGACAACCAGTCCTACCAAAAGGTATCGTATTACTCAGTTACTGGGTTGAGGAGTTCAGTTAGGCAGTCGCTCCATATAAAATACTGGTATTCAGCTACATCCGGTTAGACTGGAAGCTGACCCCAAAATTGCTGGGAAAAGGCTAGGAAGATTGATTGAAGGCATGGTTAAAAGAAAATCTTCCAACACAATGATATTGCGCCAGAACACGCCCCATTATTATCGTAAATCGAATCCATATCCGGAGCTTGTTCCTCCTGTCCTTGACCTGCCACAGAAGTAAGAAAACTCATTGCAAGTCAATACAACCAGGGTGCATATACAATCGTCGGCCACATGATATCTCTTACATTATGGAACGAGGATGGCAGTTTTCAAGAAAAATATCGTATTTTTATTGAAACATCTATTTCTCAATGTAAACAACTGGCAGCTTCATTTTTTTTTGCAAAAATATTATTGAATTTATCTGAATATAAAAAAAACAATTGCAAAAGACCGAATAAATTGAATTGATATAACATTGGCAAAATAAAAATGTATAATTTAAGGAATTCTATTTTTACAGCCCGATGTCTTCAAAGGGGCCGTTTATAAGTAACTACTTACAATTCATTTACTTTTATTTAAAAATTGGAACTGTAACTTCGAAATAACAATTATTGGGAAAACCTCTGCGCACATTGTGTAGACGAAGTAATAGGGAAAGTGTCGTTGTATCAGAATTAATTACATGCACATTGTTTGCGCGCAGACGAACCGATCAAAACTGAAACAATCGGTTAGTCAATCAACTTTTCCGGAAACGTTTATTGTTTTAATAATTAAATTTTTTGGCTACCTATTATCAAAGTAATTGGTTGGACTTTTGGACCGGCGAAACACGTGCCCAGCTCCATCTATTCTACAAGTGTGACACTCAAATTTAATCAATCAGACCGCCCAGAAAGTAGTTTTTGGTAACTAACAACAATCGGAACGGTGAGTATCAAATAATGTTTCGTAAATCTACCGGTGGTTGCACTCTCTACAAGTGATCTTCATCATTTACAAGTGAGTACAACTTCCAAGATCTGACGTTTATTGTATTCTGAAATTGCGCGGGCGATGGCGGCTGGTCAAAGTAAGTCGCAGTTTCATAACGTTGGCGAGGGCTCGCCGGAGGGAGTGCCACAAGAGGCTCCTAGTTCCGGAGCAACGTGCAGCCTCAATAAAACGACGTTATTATATTTTTGAAATACACTTTCAAGGGAGTTCGCGTTTTATTTTGAATTTCTGAACTTGAGTGAAAGAAAATTGAAGTAACGTTATTTTATGAGAAAACTCAAACTAGACATCCGCAGGTACTTACTTATAGTTTTATTATTGTCTGTAGACTTGTTTCTTGGTGATATTAGGTTAACACAATAACTTGAGATATATACTAGACTATTAAAATATGTAAGAAATGCAAATCTGTTAAAAAAGACGTCAAGTACTCATGAAATCTCATTGAAACTGTTGGTAATTGGTATGGCCGTAGCAGTACACGTCACTCCTTATTCCAAACGTCTAAACAGACATAAAATCCGCGAATAGTCAACACGTGATTTGAACGGCGTTGATCCGAAACACTTCCACAGATGACTAAAGAAAGTTGCACTGGACGAGAAAAGTGAGTGTTGTCAGTACTGATAGTAGGTTCATTGTGAAAGATGGACTGTTGTTCAAACAGATTATAAATTGATCTTCGGGAGATACTCCTATTTCGAGAGTTATAAACTTGTTTGTCGTAGTTTTGTGCACTTTTCATTATTTTTAGGGTTCCGTGCCTCAAAAGGAAAATACGAAATCCTTATAGAATCACTCGTGTGTCTGTCAGTCTGTCACAGCCAATTTGCTCCGAATCCAATGGACCGATTAAGTTAATATTTAGTACACAGATGTATTTCTTTAACCCAAAATAGGACGTGTGAAAATGTATCATACTATCACTGATCTCCTTAACTACTGAGCTTAAAATTTTGAAAAAAATACAGAAAATTTTCTTTACTTAAAAATTGCAGGAAAACCTATAAGAAGTATAACGTCTTAAAAGAACATGGTAAATCTCCCAATAATGTGCGTACAAACTTACATTTGCAGTGGGAACGTATGGGAGAACATGTTTTTCAACTACAATGTTAAGTTTGTTCTTGGGATAAAATTCATCCCAACTACGAAACCCTTCATCGTGCGTGGTCCGACACGCACTTGGCCTGTTTTCTTGTTGATGTCAAAATATTGTGTCCATCTATCACAATAAACACAAAAGAAATCACATCGGAATAAAACACATCGTCCATTACAATGTTTAAGTAGATAAATGATTATGATAGATAACTACAGGCACTTTTGTTAAAATTGAGATTGATCTTCGGGAAGTAACGAAAAAAAAAACTCGGTCTACATTTCCATTTTGAGACATACACTTTCATATAAATTTTTCACGTTTTATCATTATTTCATGTTTTAGTAAAAATTATGTAGTTGTTGTTTTGAAATTTAGTTGGTATAAAATTGTGATGATAATATCTTCTGGAAGAAAAAGCTTTTAAAAATACTCTGATTTAGCTAAACTTTTATTACTTACTAGCTTTTGCCCGCGGCTGGCTTCGCTCGCGTGGTTGGCGGCAAATATCCCACGGGGACGTACTACTGGGATTACATACCAAATAGGCGAGTAAAGATCATCCGAGCGCTGCGCGAACTGCTATCAACCATCACGCGTAATTTTGAATTTGTGTTATCTTTTAAAGTATTCGTAAATGATAATATATGGAGTCAAGACATATTTTTATCTAAATTAAATGCTCAATTTAAATAACATATTTTATTGGGTAAGGATAGTGCTTCAGAAATAACAATTAAATTTTTATCAAACGAAAGATAAAAATGTTTACAGTGGGTCCTCCTTATAGGATAGACATAATGCTATCACGGACTTTTTTGTAGAATCCTGTAGAACATTCATTTTATGTATATCCCAGTCGGCATGATATTTTCATCAATTATACACCTGAACCTTCCTCATGAATCACTCTATCCACTAGTAAAACCGTTTGAAAACCCGTGCGATAGCTTTTGAGTTTATCGCATATAGACAGACAGACAGACGCGGCGGGGGCTTTGTTGTATATATATACCAGCTGATACCCGCGGCTTCGCCGGCGTGGATGTTGGTTATTATATACTAAAACCTTCCTCGAGAACACTAGAACTATGCATTGGTGAAAACAGCATGAAAACCGGTGCAGCAGTTTTTGAGTTTATCGCGAACAGAACGACAGACAGACGCGGTGGAGGACTTTGTTTTATAATATGTAAGGATGTAGTGATATGTAAGTAAGGTTGTAAGGTTATACATAATTCAAGTCATTCATCGTCATTTGACGGTGATGTATAATACAAGTACAATATATCGTTCACTGCTCTATACTAAGTTCGTGAACCGAGTGTGCGACATACTAACATGAAGCGGAGCATGAATCCTTTTATGCTGCACCTTCCAGACGAGATGACGCTGTATCGTGATGTTTATACTTAGAATAAGTACTAAATCAAATTAATTACTTGATTAAAGTGCCCCGTTGTTTATAAGTTAAGGAAGAGTGGTGATCAATCCTCGCTACTTTTACAAGTGGTATTATTTTTCTTTGCAATATTAAAAATACGGTGTGGTAAGGAATAGTTTGGAAGAAAATCGCGGCTATATTATTATATCTGTAGTTGTACTTGAATACAGATGTTGTGTTCGGATGGGATTCAAGTTTGTTACAGTACGTCGCTAGACAATAAACGGAACTCGTTTGTTGTCGACATTGATATGTCTTTGTGTTTATGAATGAAGACGTAACAAGAAAATATTTGCTTTGGTGAAAAAATGGCTGGTGGTTTTTACTGAGCTTGATTGATTTTAATCAACGGTCTATATTATAATCCTAACTAATATTATAAATGCGAAAGTGAATTTGTTTCGTTTGTTTGTTACGCTTTCACACTAAAACGGCTGAACGAAAACGGACATATAATAAGCTACTTTTTATCGAAATTTCAGGCGGAATGTAGTATAATATACATAATAGGAGACTCTACGACTGTTATTTGACTTACATTTTTGTATGGTTAGTACCTAAAAGAATACTATTATTAGTACACAATCTAATCAGCCCGTAATGTTCCTGGTACTGGGACACAAGCCACCTCTCTATGAGAGGAAGTGATTGGTGGATGTCACCTGTCTTAAAATTTTGGTTCTAGAACAAGCTGGTTTCCTCGCGATGTTTTCCTTCACTGTTTTGAGAGCAATAATGATGAAATAATTTACGCAAAGTAAAGCGCCTGTCAGGGTTCGAACCTACGAATACTGTAGTACTGAATTTAAAATGGAAGCTTTTATTTGTGTAGACACAGGTTGTGATAGATACAAATTAAATATCTTCTAGACGTAATAGTCATTCGCATGCCCTGTATCTACAGTGTACATAGTATTTAACAAACGCACCGTGACTCGAATCCTGCGTAATGAACTAATGACGCAATAAATACGTCTACTTATTTATTAACGTTAACGTTGTCAAGTCCTTACCTACTTATGTAACGTCTCAGGCACAGCCTGACAAATTGATGCCGTCTTGCCTCTATTGCCCATCAGAATTCATTAAAGGTTCATTAAAATTTTGCTGTAGGTACTTAATGGTACTTTACAATGGTACTTTCTCGAGAATGGCAATACAGTAGGCCTGTACTCAGGAAACCATGTGACACTATTTTTAATGCAAATTATGATAAATGTGAATAATCATTTAGAGATGACGGCTAGTGGAAGAAGAACCTGTGGCTTGGGCCATAAATAAATTGGGATAAGGGCAGGAGGATGATGATCAATATAAACACATCAGGCTAGCATCAAGCCAAATATAAACACATCAGGTTAGCATCAAGCCAAATATAAACACATCAGGCTACCATCAAGCCAAATATAAACACATCGGGTTAGCATCAAGCCAAATATAAACACATCAGGCTACCATCAAGCCAACAAGCCAAATATAAACACATCAGGTTAGCATCAAGCCAAATATAAACACATCAGGCTACCATCAAGCCAAATATAAACACATCGGGTTAGCATCAAGCCAAATATAAACACATCAGGTTAGCATCAAGCCAAATATAAACACATCAGGCTACCATCAAGCCAAATATAAACACATCGGGTTAGCATCAAGCCAAATATAAACACATCAGGCTAGCATCAAGCCAAATATAAACACATCAGGCTACCATCAAGCCAAATATAAACACATCGGGTTAGCATCAAGCCAAATATAAACACATCAGGCTACCATCACGCCAAATATAAACACATCAGGTTAGCATCAAGCCAAATATAAACACATCAGGCTACCATCAAGCCAAATATAAACACATCGGGTTAGCATCAAGCCAAATATAAACACATCAGGCTAGCATCAAGCCAAATCTATAGGTTCTACAGACATGACATTCTACATGTTTGCCATAAATATGTAGTAATTAAATGCAACCAGATTTCTAGAAACCTGAAAACGATTAAGCCTAATTGTTTGCAAGCTAGTTGCTTACAAAGAATTCTAATTAAAATATAACTGACAGAAAATTAGCAGTTTATATTTTTATAAAATTAATCCCAAATAATTAGTTTCAGTCCAAAGAAACACAGGCAGCACCTGCCCGGGGGTTTCCTTAAGTAAAACATCACCTCTCTCAAATCTTTTCAGTGTAATTTCTTTTAAATATTAATTTTACAAACTATTTTTAACGAGTTTCTTCCATGGGATAGGAGGCTACTGCTTTAACTCTTGGGCAGTCTAATAAAATATCGCTTGTAGAAGGTTTGCCTCACAAAGGGCGTTTCCATTGTTTCTTTTGTATTTTTATCTAGGGACGCACCGATACGCATCTTGGTCGATATATACGATAAAGATATATCGGCCAGGACTGAACCTTAAAAAAAAAATTTGCTAGTATTATCTGTAAACTAACAATCATAAAAATATATAGATAATTATTAAAATTAACAATAACAAGTTTTTTTTTTTTTACAATTCATTCTCAAGTTAGTCCTGCTATGGAATATACTCAACACCCAATTTATTGTAAATAGTCTCTCGGATGCGACAGTACTTATTTGGAATCTAAAGCACTTTTACGCCAATCTTTCATCAAAAATGATTTTTAACCAAGTAAAATGTGTGTGAGCGAGTCATATTTTATTGTCCTTTAATTGTTGAGAACGAGTCTTTTGGCTACTTTGTATGAAAGACGTTTTTTTGCCGTAAAAAAAACTACGGTTTATTTTGCTGTGTGTATATCATCAGTGTTGTATATCATCACTATGGAAGCTTGTTTACGGACACGGGAGCACTGGGCCACGGTGCCGTCGCCGTAACAAGCACACACGATTTTTCTACGGCGAGGTTAACACGCCGCGGCCGTAACGTAATGTAACCGCTCGGTGAACAACAGGCCTCAGTTTAGATTTTTTAATTTTTTATTGTAATGTGTCTTTAATTTGTGCGGAATAAACTATTTTTTTTTCTTTCTAAATAAGTTGCAATTACCATTGAAACATATATCATATTCAGATAGGTACCGGCTCTTACAAACTGACACGTCAGAAGCATGTACGCACTGGATTAGAATAAAGAAAGGCCTAAACAAATAAGTGGGTACTAATTTACCGCTCATACCCACAATACGCCTTCTAAGTCATCCTTATAAAATAATCCTAATTTTTAATTTCATGTTCCTACAAAAAAAAATCTGTACGATCCCTTAAATTAATAAAAAGAAAAACATTGTGCCGCTAACAGTATTATTAATTCTAATAGAAGTATTCGACAAAGTAATTAGGATGTTACGGCCGAACAGGCCCGGCGGTGCTTTCATTTACTGAACGTTTCAGGGAGTTTCAGTTTCAGTGAGAGTTGTTTAATAAGTCGAAATTTTCTGTAACAGGAGGGGGGGAGGGACGCGGACTATCTCATAGTGTCGTCTAAACTTATTTATTGTCAAATTGCACAGTAAATGATTATTTTAGGAGAGTACTCTAAAAGTTTTGTAAATTGAATGAGTTTTGAAATGTTTAGGTTTTTAAAACTAGAGAGATTTTTTGAGAAAGGTTACTCTTACTTATGTCTGCATTCGTAATGTGTGTTATTTGTGACACATCGAGCAATCAGTCTATCTGTATATCTGTACATGGAGTACCCAACATAGGTAGAAAGAAGTAGAACTGAACAATAAAATGCAATGGGTATCTCCTTATTCTTTACGTTTCGACCTTTTTTGATCTCTGTAACTTATTCTGTTTGGCCCCAGAAGGTGGCCACGTTCACTTCGGCGCCAGAGAGGTGCTTCAGATCGTCAAGAGTGCAGGTGAACGGATATTTGGGATACTCTAGTAGATGGGACAATGGCCCTATGGGAATGGGTATCAAATCCTCATCACCTTTTTTTTCTCCTATTACTTCTATTTGCAATCGGTCATCGGACCATAAGCGAATTTGTTCCATGTCGAATGGCATCTTCACAACTAAAACACAAAATTGAAAATAAAACATTATACTCACGACGCTATGCCCACTGCGGCTGCGCAGACTGAGCCGCATCTTCCAGTCGCGCTTGGAGGACGCGCCGCCCTCCGAGCTGAAGGACCTCTTCATAGGCAGCGACATGGCGCACACTGCACTACCCGCCACTGACCACCAAGCGTCTCTGTCGCATACTCTGCGCACTCACTAGCTGTCCTACCACTTTCGCAAGTGCTTACATTATTCCACTCAACGTCAAAGACATCGCAGACGCGACACTTACTACATAGTGACTAAACTATCCCTACTTACACCTAACATTATATCACTAACACTGATTAATTAGACACTGAGAGAGAAAAAACAACGATCTAACACTGCTAGACACTACACAGCAATCTGGAACAAAGAGAGCATGTTAGTAAAGTAAGTTGAGCCTCCGAGAGCCCTTTGTAGCGAGGGCCTCATCTCGCGTAACAGCCGGATTGTCACTAGCAGGTAAAGTACACAGGAAACGTGTTAATCTGTTAAGCCTTCATCCCTTTGGGTGAGATACACAAGGGAAAGCTTCTGAAACCAGTTTTTGTGGTAATTTGAAAGGATTCTATTTATACGTAGCGATGTGAAGAAGAGACCAAACGTTTGTTTGTATTATGTTGCGGTTTATGGACTTACAGTCGATTTGAACTTGTGCTCGATACTAAACAATTTGTTGGTGTCCCCTTTGGTCTTTCAATCAATCAATCAAACCCCGAGACACACATTCTTCTGCTATAAACAACTTCTTCAACTTTTTATAGGGATTGAACATTTTTAAAATGTAGGTAAACAGACAACATATTTTTAGTAAAGTTTTGAATCAAAATAAAGTTGCTAAGCGTCCTGTGAACTCAATAGAACTCATTCAATAAGTAGGTAGGTGCCTACCACTTTTCCAACTCCAAAAATAATATGATTATATTACCAAAGTTAAACATCCGGAATACTTACTCAGACGAAACTCAATCAAATCATGAATCATTACGAAGTAAGTACATAATATAGTTATGTTTCCTTTCGCTCACATCCGTTCTGGGAGAGTTATTTGGTTGTCATTATTATATTATTTATAACGTAGGGACCTACTCAACTAATAATATCTCATGAATGTCACAAATCAATGAAGCAGTGAATCAATACTGAGAAGTACTTAATGTATTGTGTAGATAGTGTTTTTTTTTTGGGTAAATATCTTTACCGCATCTATATCTATAAACATATTAGAAAAAAAAAGATTTTATTGTTTGTTTGTTTGTTTGTTTGCATTGAATAGGCTCCGAAACTACAGAACCGATTTGGCTGCAAATTGGTGGGGAGGTAGCTTAGAACCAGGAGACGGACATAGGATACTTTTTTCCCGTTCCGGTAGGGTAGGTAGGTAGTCAGGTATGTAGGTAGGTAGGGTAGGTAGGCAGGTAGGCAGGTAGAGTAGGTAGGTAGGTATGTGCGCCGGAGATAAGTACTTAGTGCTACCCGTGTGAAGCCGGGGCGGGCAGCTAGTCTCTAATAAGTACTTTATTTTTCTATACTAAAAATATAAACAATATTTGTGCTACTAAATCTTTTAAAATTAAAATAAACGAGGTTTTAAGGCTCTTACATACTCGGGCGATTCGTCGTGCGACGCGAATTTTAACAAAACAATTTCTCACGGCGAACAATGCGGCGGTGTCGCGTCGCACGACGAATCGCCCCAGTATGTAAGAGCCTTTAAGTGCAGTCTTTTTGGGCAGCTCGTGGCTAAATAATAACAGCCGCACGGGTCGTTCCATCAGGTTAACCTACGCTTACCGGGGGCTTAGAATCAGCACTTTTCGAACGTCAAAAATACATATGACAGTCCCCCAATACGCCCTCCCGTCACTACTTCCTAGTGCTTTAGTTGGGAAGAAGTGGCGTCTCCCCCGCAAGCCCAGCTGTCTATTCTCATGAAATTATTTATGATTAAATCAACTTTATGTAAACTTACGAAAATAAATTTATTCTATTCTATTCTATTAGCCATTATGTCAGCTAGTACACGGCAATATACCAACTAAAAAAAATTATCGAGAATTACTATACTCAAGCAGAAATAAAAATTAAATGTAAACATAAATTAATATTTTATTTAAATAAAAGCCTCTAGGCACAAAGAGCGTGCCCGCTTACATATAAATAGCTATTTATAGCTGCAACTGGAAGTTAGAAATGATAAACTTGGACCATCGAATTAAAATAAATAAAAAGTTAATTACTACACAAGCAGCACCCGTTCACGAGCATAACGCAAACAACAGCCATTACACCCCTCGCCATATTTGAGGGAAGGAGGCAACCCGACCCCCGACGCTACCGCAAGCAGTGACATCTAAGGGAGCATGACGAACCTGCTGCCGGCAGCTCAAATTTTCATAACACATTCAGCATTAACCTATGCTTCACAAATAGAAGAATACTTCTGCTAACATAAGGTCCACTACTTCCGTGTTCCCTGGCTAAGATTAAAGGCAAACAAACGGTCGATTTTGATTTCATTTTGGCAACAATCGGCTAGCGTCGCGTCTTATGAAAGCAGTTTGAAATGTAAGCACACAAGTGTGTGTTATGCCAAAGTTTTTGACTTTTACCACGTCATATTGAAGTACCTACACTACCTACAAGGGTCTTTTATGTTTGAAGGGTCATATAACCAGAACGCAAGATACCTAATTAGTGGTATTTTTCGAAAATAAAGTAAACGCTCAATTATGTTTCATTGTATCATGGCACTCCCGAATGTACAAAATTCAAGCAAAACCTATATTCCTGTACGCAGAATTTTCGTTCAATCTGCTGCCAAATTCGACTCTTTCGTAGTTTCGATAAACAAACGTCACTCAAACGATAACAGCAAAACCTAGTTTTTCAGCTCAGTCATGTGGTTGCAACACGTATGGCCTCCAAACACGGTGCGACACAGTGTAGAACGTCACGGTACATAAATTGCCACTGTGTGCTCACACGCGTCACTTGGAAAGCGCAATTTGCGATCAAGTCTATTCTTACACGGTGTGTCGATGTAGCAGGTAATTGAATTCGGTCGCTCACTTACTTTGACAAAGAACATGGACTGATATTCTAACAATTTCGAACACCAGTCTGTAAAAAGAACAGGGAATTCGAAAAAGCATTTTAGTGAATGGCTTCCAGCTGGAAATCTTTCTCAGTTGAAACCGTGGCAATATGAGTCTTAAAATGACTACGTAAAGTTTAAATTACTAGTAGTTGAATATTTACACTACTTGCACATTGATTGAGATGTGACTGCATGTGCGCTGTTCATTTACTATAAAGAATCTGAGCTCATAAGCTCTCGTTCACAAACGGAAAGAAAAGTCTTGGTCTCTCTGGTCTTTATCACCGAATACGGTGAAGAGGACTAGGTATACCTACTCACCCACAATATATGTAACGGTATCATTACATGCCGTAATTTAAAAAAAATATATGTTGCCCCAAGTAAAATCAATTTACAAATCCCCTACAATTCAAAAGACGAGTCCCTAAATTCCAATAAAACGAGCAGTATAAATGAAGCAAATGAGCGAGTAACCCTTTGTATCACACGCCGTCAATGGCGACGGTTTGACACACGACCATCATCAACCGACGAAATAAAAACAAACAATTTGAAAGGGAACCAATTGAATAAAGTACATTCGAACATTTATCAACGTTGAGGCTGTGGCGTGGATGTACCGCGTTGTGTATGAATCGTCTCCTTCAGGCTTATTATACACAGAATATTGCTAATTGATTTTTCTTTGGGCCTTTTAACGGTTTCTATTTTTTTTTTAAAGCGACAGTCAAAAATAATTGTTCTATTCATCGTTCAGAACAAAGAAGAATTGGAAAGCCAGAGTAGGTACACAAATATTAGACGACTTTCAGTCCTGGACGCTGTTGATGACAGTGTTTATCCCCGATGTTTCATTTTAGCAGAATATCTTGAGCTTGCCATCCGCTATGGTTTGGAAGCTGGGTAGCTGGCTGTTTGAGAGTGATAACAGCATCGGTTGTAGATTTGATGCCATGTTTGTTACTCCGAATGTAAACCGCTCAATTCAGATTACAAATAAATAGAACGAAGTTTAATGAAACTATATAATGAAGTGAACAGTTGACGTTAAAATAGATCAATATACAAATGTAATATTCCTTCATCCTGTTGTTCCGTCTAAAGAAAGCTCCGTCTAATAGGAATTTGAACGGAAGGAACTGCGCAGTTTATTATTAGCTTAACTTATTCGCTTCAATTCATCCTAATTGCTTTGTGTAAATAGTTCGACTATTCAATGAAGTTATATTTTTAAATAGCAAACATTGTTATAGCAGAAAAACAAGAAATATGGTTTAAAAATTAATTTAGAATGATGTAGGTAAGTTCTTTATATATTTCAGGATTATCTATAGAACTTGGCACCCATTTAGGTCTCAATTCTTTTGTTGGCGAGGTCGACAACCACAATATTGAATTTGGCTCCCATTTCACATTTATGTTTTTGATTGGATATCATTACTTTTTGTAAAGAAATTATTATTATTCGTCAACTAAAAGTGATCTGTAAAATCTATTTTCAATTATAAGTAGCAAGATTGTGTAAGAATGTATTTCTTTCGTAGCACAATTAGACTTTGAAAACGATACCCATGACGAAAAATTTGAAATTCTTCGCAGCCGCTATTTTGGATTTACATTTTAAATTCACTATTGGCTTTGACACGCTCGAAAACATTACGTAACGTATCGGTACAAGTACGATTTATTTTTATTTTTATATGGGCTACTAGCTTTAGCCCGCGGCTTCGCCCGAGTGGAATTTTTTCCACGGGAACGTACTGCGTTACGATCCTGTGGAAAATGAGTACACTGGTAAACTCAAACTCTCCGTTCCAAACCAAGTAGTACCTGATTAGTTTTGATCGAGTGGACAGATCTTAATGAATGAAATAACTACTAAGATTTCGTGTCCACAACACCGCAGTCGCACTGGCGCGCGGTGACCGCATGCTTGTATATACGAATGAATATCGCTCATGGCGCAAGGGCGATATGCACTGGCACCGCAACGGTGCGGGAGGTGCGGCGCCGCGTACATTTTTCATTTTCATTCTGAGATGTTCTGAATATTTTGCATCTTGTGGTCCGGCCCTGGTGCGGCTCTGAAATCATGTACAGGAAGCCTAAATGTCACCGCGAGATACGGACTATGACTATATTTCCAAACCCTTAAATCCCCGTGACCCCGGGCGCGCCGCACTCCTGCTGCCCGCCTCGCGGAAAACTTAAACAGCCAATGATTAACAATTATTATTAATTATTGGTTGTCTAAGTTTTTCAAATCATCTGGTATATAAAACGATGAAAGCGACCTTTCATCTTGGAACCAATTCTCCTGCTAAAGAAAAAGTTTTTGCTATGATAATTTCGTAAGGCGCTAGGTATGAATAAAAATCGGAAATATTTCAAATCGTAAAAAATTTCTGTTTTCTGATTTTTTCCTTTTTATACAGACAAGCACCAGGCTGGATACCAAATTTCAACTTTCAAGGTCATCTGGAAGTGGGTTAGGTTTTTGATCTATAGGTAGGTATATAAGTCAGTCAGTGATAAAAATGCCGATTTTTAGACGTTAATATCTCAACAACCGTTTGAGCTGTATTTATGAAATTTGGGGATTTAGTTAATCTAAGGGGTTATAATAAATAAACCAAATTTTATGTGTTAGTTAAATAGATTTTGAGATATTGAAGGGTCAGAAATGGCTGCAAATGGTTCGTGTAATATACGAGTAACACACGGCTGCTGTCTTTTTTTGAACTTTGACTTGACACGCTGCCTCGTTTCTAGATTAACATTGCTTTGGTAGTTTTTCAGTTGGCTCCAAAAATACGTATTTAATCCACTTGGTATATGTTGATGTTGTTATAAAACTTCCTATCGATGCTGTTTACATAGCAAGTAGTGGTATATGAATTGGTATGGGGTAGAAGTGGGCGCCGACCAAAAATTGGTCGCCCCGGTGCGCCTGGAGGAACTGGTCGACGTGGAGGGGCGACGCCGCGGCACGGGTCATTTAGGTAAAAAAAAGTTTTTTTTTGGATTTAATGTTTTTTAAAGCTATCATAGGCAGAAACTAAAAGCAGGCAGATACATAAATAAAAACATTATTGTACAATGACCCTTGTAGGGCTCAACTCAACCGCCATATTTTAGTTTTCAAAACGAATGTTGCTGAAGAAGAACTGCGCAACAAACTCTCCCGCAACCACAGCAGCCTGATCAGTTAGAAAAAAATATGGATTCTCTAAAATAGTAAGTACTATGCAAAATAATTTACATTACGCAACACAAAACATAAATAAAATTGTTAGCAATATGGTCAGCTACCACACGGCAATATACAAACAAACAAAAAAACGAGAAATAGGTAAGAACTCAAGCAGAAATAAAAATTAAATGTAAACATAAATTAATATCTAAATAAAAGCACACAAAGGGCGTGCCCGCTTACATATAAATAATAGCTATTTATAGCTGCAACTGGAAGTCATAAATGATAAACTAGGACCAACGAAGTAAAATAAATAAAAAGTTAATTACTAATAACAATAAAAAAACCAAAATCAACAAGACGACCAGTCACCACAAGCAGTACCCGTTTACGAGTATAACGCAAAGATCAGCCACTACCCCCCTCGCCATATTTGAGGGAAGGAGGCAATCCGACCCCCGGGCGCTATCGCAAGGAGTGACATTCTGTCTGTAACTGTTGGTGACATTCATTTTGATATTTGCGGTGGCCCTCCAAGCTAAGCAGCGTGCGGCGCCTGTACCCTGGGGACCCGGCAAATAGAGGTATAAGTAGGAACTTGTCTAGATTGACTAGACAACTAGGACTATTCAACATGTTGCCATGGCCAACATGCAAAGCCTGCACCAAACCCATTAATAAATATTTTAGGACAAATACGTTCACCTAGACTACATCTTGCGACACAATGTCTCTGATAAAGCGGTTATTAATTAAACGAGATCAGCAGCGAGGCAGGCTGACGCGTCGTCGGTCCGTTTATGGGCAACTATTTTGTATAACAGCGTCGTCCGTTATGGATAATTTTCGTGCACTTTCCGGGTAAACAATAGTGGGCACAGAAAGATGAAAACAGTTTTAAAAACAGTTTTGGAAAATTAAGATCTTCAATCTTAGATACTGCTGGTTTCGTGTATGAAAGTCCATCTGTTACTTCTGGCTATCATATTCGATATATATTCATACGAATGAAAAGGCAAAAATACGACACGTGATAACTCTCATTGCCATTTTACTTAGTTATCAATTATTTTTCATTGAATAAAACTTACTTTCGGCAAAATAAACACACCAAGACTTGAGGAATCATTTATGAATGTTTGAAACTAACATTTATGTTGAGTTGCCCTCGCATCGCCCTACTCCCCCTAAGGGAATGAAACAAGGCTATTCCATTAGGTGGTTATCCATGGAGTTCCAGTTCCTCTCAGTTCAAATCTCAGTTTGTAATAAAGACGGATCGGTGGAGACGCGACACAGATTCATTCGCAGAAATTACGAGAACTTTGCAAAAATTCTTTATTTATGTTTGATGTATTTTAGCAAATATGTTTATTTATTCTAGTAACACCAAAATCTTAACTGGGCACAATGCAACCATTCACAGAATGTTATTTGATCAAAATGGAAAAATGATCCTTAAGAACTTACGCCACGAAGGACCAGACATTTTTGTCTATTAGCTATATTTAGAGAGCATCGCGTTTGACACTAATGTTGAAGATAGTATCACATTTGACACTAGTATTGAAGATAGTATCACATTTGACACTAGTATTGAAGATAGTATCACATTTGACACTAGTATTGAAGATAGTATCACATTTGACACTAGTATTGAAGATAGTATCACATTTGACACTAGTATTGAAGATAGTATCACATTTGACACTAGTTATAAAGATAGTATCATATTTGGCACTAGTATTAAAGTATCACATTTGACACTAGTTATGAAGATAGTATCATATTTGGCACTAGTATTAAAGTATCACATTTGACACTAGTATTGAAGATAGTATACATTTGACACTTGTGTTGAAGATAGCTTCGCATTGCACACTGTGTATTTAGTATTTAAGATATCATCGAAACATGCAGCTTACATTGCACTTTGTACTAAGTCCTGAGAGGTTAATATCTGTCACGTCGATCTAAAACGAGGAGTACAACAGTGTTTGCTGATGCTTATCTGCAACTGTGGACCTTGGAGTGTCAAGTACGAGGCGGTCACGTTTTAAGAGAATTTTAAACGTGGCAATCAATATTGATAGCGAAACCAAAAAACAAATCAGAACATATTATATTAGTTACTGCATTTTTGATCTACTTAAACACAATTTCATCAATTAAACTAACGCGATCAGCACAAAAACTACGTTTAAGGGCTGTCGGTGTCATTATTTTCTGTGGAATATTGACACTGACAGCTCTTGAACGCAGTTGAGATGTGACAGTGCTGATCGCATTCAGTTTCATTGGTGTTTACACTAAATCACATAATTGTAACGGAAAACCTTACAAATATTTTAATTGTAGTAATAGTCTACAACATTGTAAATACATATTTGTAATATTTTGTTAGATTTGATTTTTTTTCCAATTTATCAATTTTGTAGAATTGTAAACTTGTATAGTTTTGTGATATAGGACCCCTGAGTTAATAAAAAATGCCATAGCTGTTTTTTAATGTATGCTACTGGCTTAAATCCAGAAGGTGACAAATAAGGGATTGTGGGACCTGAATACAATGATGAATGATTTGAAACCATGAAACTCTCCTTAAACTAAAAGCAAAATAATAATAATAAATAGAACCTCCGCGATCAATGCATAAACATTGTCGACAGTGATACAGAACTATGGTCTGAAACGAACAGAAATGATTTATAAAGTAAATGCAGCAGCATGTGTTTACGTGTTGTGGCATTGTTTACGTGTTGTGGCATTGTTGATGAATCTCGGGAGTGATATACAGAGGGCGCACCAAACTCGCACTGTTTACGATTGAACCATTATTTAGTCTGCCGGCTTCAGAAATAGAGCTCTTTTACTAATTAAACACGGTTTTATTTCGGCTCGTTAATTCGCAGCAGATTGATTGCTTTTATCTTATTATGAACTTTCCACAGGGCCTCTGAGATTTTAATGGTACAGGCACATATGTATGTAGGTACTTACATTAAATCCGATTGACTTTCAATCCCAGTTTTTTGCCAACAAAAATAAACCATCCATGTTTTTATGACAATAACACTTTTTGCCCATCAATATGTCAAAATTCGATATCTACCCCAACAATACGACCCTTGAAACTAATTGCTATCATCCATCCAAGCCGAATACTCATCCAGCACTAGGTACTTGAACCCTCGTCCCATAGAGTTTGTAATTAAACAATAGATCTTTAAATCTGGGTACTGAACAGGGTCGCTTGATCGAATTCGTTATTCATTAAATAAGGTGTTGAGAGTCACATCGACTTTGCGATTCTATTTATGAATTGTTCCCGCTCGTAAAGTATATGCGTGAATAAGATAGAAATAACAGATGAAATATCTGAATGAGAGTTGTTGAAGAACCTTTGAGACTTTTGAAAGCACGCGAAAAAGCCCATTAGTATCTGAAAAAGTTTTAAATCACCTAATGGATGCCTATTACGAGGCTGACTTAAAGGAAAAAGGAATAATGTGTTTAAATGTGACAGAGCGATCGAGTTGACGCATTAGAGTTCTACCTTCAATATATTATTTATTGTTAGAAGACTTTTGATAGCTAACTCGTGTTCGTCTGAAAGCTTCATCCATGAATTTAGCAATTCCCTACTTACACTAAGTGTCACTTAAAAGCAACGTTAACAATACCAGTCTCTATTAAAGACGAAAATAAAATACGACTGCCTCCATTAGCTCTTATTTCTTTCTTTTAATTAACAACCCTTAATTCAAAAAACTATAAAAAGTGTCGAGTCCTCGTGTTGATGTCGAGTCGAGTTGCTTCCGAGTCGTTTGCTCCGTCGGGACAAGCTGTTCACTGATTTAAGGACTACGCTAATAGTTTTTATGGCCTGAATGTTGAGCTTAATATGAACAGACAGATCTGCAAAACTCCCTCAGGGTTTAAGATAAAGCCGACGTGTGTAGTGGCATAATGTGTTTTTCGATAATGTACGGGTTTTAGATAATTTCTGATAAAATGGAGTACCCTAGTTGAAGGATTTTTCTATTCTAAAGTAATTCTAGCGTCCTTGTACGTAATACACACCTTTCAGGTCACGTGTTGTTGTTGTTGCTTAGAGTGCTTCCATAGTTTTTATAAACAAACAAGAAATAAACGTGAAAGCGATACAATTTCCTTACCATATTCACGGGTCATAGTTTCCCTACTATATTCACTGTCATAGTTTCCCTACTATATTCACGGGTCATAGTCAAATGTCTCAAGTTCTCATTACCTAATGTTCCTCAAGTAGGACTAAATTTAAAACTTGATCACAAGAAATTAGATGCTATTACGGAAACTGTATTTCTAGGAATTACTCTAGATTCGAAATTACAATGGGGCGCCCACATTAGAGCTCTTTCAGGCAGATTAAGTTCAGCTGCATATGCAGTAAGAAAAATAAGGCAATTGACTTCTTATATAATGTAATGTAATTCAAGTTACCAATGTATAATTTAATTATAATTAATTTAATTTTAATTGACTTAGATTTTTAATTTTAAGTAATAGCTATGAATGTAACAATAAATTTTGCTGTGGCCTGACAGGGTCTACAACGGCTCTTAGCTCTAAGTTAACATATTGTTTTACCTTGTGGAACGCAAATAAATGAATATGAATATGACTGATATAGCCACTGCTAGGTCAGTATACTTTGCTTATTTCCACAGTATTATGTCTTATGGCGTTCTGCTGTGGGGATCAGCAGCGGACAAAGATTCAATTTTCATTTTGCAAAAGAGGGCAGTTCGCGCGATCTATAAAATGAGTCCTCGTGAGTCCCTTAGAAATAAATTCAAAGAAATTGATATACTCACTCTGCCTTCTCTTTATATCTTAGAAAGTATTTTGTATGTTCGCAAAAACTTTGGACTTTTCAAAAAAAGAAGCGACTTCCATAATATTATTACACGTAGTAAACATGAAATTGTGATACCCAAATATAGATTAGCTAAAACTAGTAAGTCGTTTCTTATAAACAGTATCCGCTTTTACAATAAGTTGCCAAATTCGGTTACAGAACTTAGCGATGGTAAGTTCAAAACCCACATCAAACGTATCCTTATCAAAAAAGCATATTATAAGATTAAAGACTACGTTGAAGATAGGGAAGTTTGGCAATAATTCCTTCTGCACATGTGGCTTCCCTGGTACCTTATTAACGGCATAATTTTGTAAGAGTCTATTAACTGCTCCCAAATTACCATGTTTATTTTTTACATTCATCCCTGACAGACATAATCATAATATTATTTGACATTATATACCTACAATTTCATTTCAACTCTATAGTAGTGGCTTTTGCGGACATTTTAATTATTCAGATCTGTTACAGTTGTAATAGCAATCATGTCATTTGGTTTAAATAGGTTTTTATTTGAAGTATCTTATTTATCTTATATAGATTATTTTCTACCTTGTGAATGTGAAAACGTTGTAGGCTTAGTGGAATGTAGGATTTTTTTTAACAATTTCTATTTTTTTTTTTTAACTACCTTCATGAAACTTTTTGAAAGGCCTACACTGTCCTCCCATAACTATTAACACTGTAATTCGAAAATATTGTAAAAGCCAATTATCTTTTAAAGGAGTAACCATGGAGTTTCTTGCCCGCTCTTCTCCATAACAAACTACCAGTTGGAACCGTGCACTGCTTCTGACGTTTCATAAGTGCCCATGTAGGTTTATGTGAAATAAAATATTTTGATTTTGATTTTGATAGTTTCCCCACTACATAAATCGCTTCAAAATAATGTTATTGTTCACCTTGTTGAGGTAAAACATTCAGTGTCCTAAAACAGATTGTGAAAACATCCGTTGTGGCGTTTTCAGTTAGTTTAGTGTTTGTTGACAGACCAAAAACAAAATTAAAATGTTAACAACACGCGTTTGCTTTATTGGCAACTAGCTTCCGCCCACGGCTTCGCCCGCGTGGTATGTCGATAAAAAGTAGCCTATGTCCTTTCTCAGGCTCTAGACTATCTGTGTACCAAATTTCATTTAAATTTCAGTAGTTTTGGCGTGAAAGCGCGACAGACAGACAGAGTTACTTTCGCATTTATAATATTAGTAAGGATATTCGTTTTCTGTGAATTGTACAATCGTTGATTTGATACACAGTTCAATTAAAAATTAACGTACAGTTATTTTCCTTTCTCTTCTCATTAAGGCCGTATCCTACCTCAGATTTTATCTCGCTCGCACCATACTACTCGCGGCCTGAGTGAGAGCGAGACAGAGTGGGGTGCTGGTGGCTCTCAGGACTCGAAAAGTTTAGGTAATTGCTTTTTACGATTAAAATAATGGTAATTAAAATAAACATAAGACTTGCTTTATAGTTAGTTCAGTTATCATGCAAAGTTTCATGATCTATTTTGAAGTTACAGTTCGGTTTAGAGGTAACTTTGTTTTTTTTTTCTATCGAGAAAATTTTATGTAATCGTGTTTTCGCCAAATATAGGACCTAGCATCAATTCTCAACTATAACATATTATATTTATTTCAAAATGAATGCTGCAGTATTTTCGGTTTAACGGAGGATCATGCTAAGCAATTTGAGGTAGGGTGCGACCTTAAATAAAAAAGCAATTTGAAAGAGCGGCATTTAAATGCAAAGTTTATTTATCAGCGGAGCCGCAGCGGTAAGTTTTCTATTAGGTTTCTATTCTTTGACGGTCGCAAGACAGTTTAACTTTCCAACGAGGCCAACTTAATTAATAATACTTTTTATGAACTCTGAGGAAGTAATTGAAAGAAGATGATAGTGTTGGATGAGGATGATGGCGAAGTTGTCTGACTGTGATGCTGTCCTTTTTTATTTGCTTCTAAAGCCAAGATTATATTTGAAATAATCTGCAATTAGGTAAAAGGAGAATGGTATTTAGAAAGTACTTAACCTTTTTCTTCATGTCTTCAAAAACCCTGAATCGGACAAATGAATGGAGTTCAATCAGATTGATGGCGAATATAAAAGTGCTTGACAAACATCAGACGATCAACTTCCTTCGAACATTTTGTTTTTGGTCCCGATAATGACAGGCTATGGTGTACACACGGCTACACATCAAGCTATACATTTCCAGTATAAGCTGGCCACGCATTGTACGGAAATCCTATACAATGCGAGATCAGCATAAACTGGAAATGTCTAGCTTGATGTGTAGCCGTGTGTACAATGGGTAGGTAGGACATTGAGTGACCTGATCTAATGTACTGGTCCTTCGGGTCGAAACGAAACTAAACTGAAGAATTGAACCACTTACCTTTTATAACATTGTAATACATTGTAGTACATATTGTATGAATACCTACCTAGGTACATGAATGATAGATATCTTGACAAGAAATAGATAATGATATTGTTTTCCGGATAATGTACATTTTTCTACGAATAGGTATACTCGAAGACAGTGACTTCGACTTTCCGATAATAGTGAATAGGAACTTGATAAAGATTATAGAATGTACCTGGTGCAGGCGTCTAGCATATCTATTGGTATTATACGAGCTTAAAATGGAATATATCATATTTGTTAAGTAAATAATCGCAAATGTTTATTTCATAGCTCGATAGATGGTGTTGCGCTGTTAAAATTCGCGCTATGGTTTGGTTACATACGATTAGATATAAGGTACAAAAATTACTAAATAAAAAAAAACCTAATACAGCATCGTCTTGTTTTAATACCAAATTCCATAACAAAGTAAGCATCTTAGTAGTGGTTGAACATGGTCCTTCGGAGTCGGGTTTAGAGTCAGTGGAGTGAGGTTTCCCGAGACCCACTTTTTCGTCATCAGCACCTAGTAGGGGCAGTGGATCGCTGCTCAGGGCTCAACCTTCCAGTGGGAGCAGCAGACTGGAGACCAGAGGAGCAACCGGGCAGAAAGCGAATCTGCAGTGGCGCCACCTAGCGGAGTAAGTTGGCAGCAGGGAGCGGTGACGTGAAGAAGCATAGTGACGTACGTGAGTGTGAGTGACGTGTATCAGTGATCGGACATAAAACTGTGAGTACTTTCTGATTCGATTTTAAGCCTTATTCTCTTGAACAAATTAACTTTGAAGATTAGAAGCATTTTGCATAGACTTAGAAAATTTTGCAAAAAAGTGAAGTGACGGGGAATCCATGCCCAAAATTTTGCAAGTCAGTTTAAGTTCAAAGACTTAGAAAATATTTGAGGAACCTACAGTGACTTAGAAAATTTGCGATAATTTGGACCGATAGTTCAGCATTTCTGCTGAGAGATTACGGTTCGACTTAAGTGTTTCCATCTATCAAAGGGTTATTGGTAGACATTGTATTTGTGTATTTTTTTTGTATTGACATCTACACAACATGGATGTCTACAATAAAATTCAAATGGACACTAATAAGACCATATCGCGGGCCAGGTCTAATTTCAAAAAGTCGCCCAAGGAGCGAATTTCTAAGGCATATGTTGAAGTAAGATTGGAGGGTTTGGAGTCACAGTGGACGACATTTTCTGACACACATCGTAAGATATTACGTGAAATAAAAGAACCTGAATATAATAAATCGCATTATTGTTCTTCAGAAGTGTATGAGGTTACGGAAGAATTATATTTGGACTTTAAAACGGAGTTAAAAGAAAAACTTACTGAATTGTCTAAAAAAGAAGTTTCTCAAAATGTACCACAGTCTAGTGCAGGAAAAAACTCAGATGAATCTTGCAATGTAAAACTACCTAAAATTAGTATACCTATGTTTTCTGGACAATACTCGGAGTGGATCACCTTCCGTGATTTATTTTTATCCCTTATACACAGTAATAAGTCTTTAGATGATGTTCAGCGACTTCAGTATTTAAAAAGTCATTTAACTGGAGAAGCTGATCAACTTCTCAGAAATATACCTATTTGTAGCTCAAATTATCAGACGTCTTGGGAACAATTAAACAAGCGCTACAATAATAAAAAGTATATGGCAAGTTGCATTCTTAAGCGGTTTCTTAGTCAGAAAAATATATCGAGCGAGTCAGCACAATCTTTGAAAGAATTATTAGATACAAGTAACGATTGTTTGAATGCACTTAAAAATTTGGGAATTAAGGTCGACACCTGGGACTTCATTGTAATATACATTTTAAGCTTAAAATTAGATTCGGAGTCTCGTAAATTATGGGAAGCAAAAATTTGTGAATATTCGGAAGATCTACCTACTCTAAAGCAGTTTAATGAGTTTTTGGAACAAAGGTTCCGTTCACTAGAATTTTTAGACAGTAAGTCTTCTAAAAATATTACCACAAAAAATGTTCCTGTCAAGACACTACATGTAGCTACTCTGTCATGTGTATTTTGCAAGTCTGATCATAAACTTGGTAGTTGTAAGAAATTTAGTAACGAAGATGTCACCTCACGGCGTAAATTCGTCCAATCCAATGGATTATGTTTTAATTGTCTCGGGTCAGGCCACGCGGTTTATGCCTGTCGTTTGCCGACCAGATGTCGGTTATGTAAAAGAAAGCATCATTCTTTACTCCATTCTAAAGATGCGTCTGTATCAACTGACCCTAAAGAAGAACCTAAGCAATCAGTTGATACAAAACAAACACAAGACGATGCAACTAACACTGTAACAAACTGTGCTGCGACTTCCCGTAGCCATGATTTGTTGCCTACGGCCTTGGTGAAGGTTACCTCCGGTACAGGCACAGAAGCAACTCTGCGCTCTTTGCTGGATCAGTGTTCGCAGGCTTCGTATATTACGGAGTCAGCAGTTCAACTTTTAGGGCTGAAAAAATATATCAGTTATAAATCATCACTGAGGCTAGGCGAAGATGATAAAGGTTGTGCATTGACCTCAAAATATGTTGTTTATTTAAGATTACAATCAATGTACAACCCTAACTTTAGTTTATCGGTTAAGGCTCATGTCCAGAAGAAATTAACTTCAATTCTTCCTTCTAATAAAATAAAGTTCCCACTGTGGAAAGAACTGAAACAGTATAATTTGGCAGATCCTACTTGGGATACACCAGGAAAAATTGACATTCTTTTAAGTTCCTCGGTGTATAGCAAAGTCCTCAAACAAGGACTCAGTAAGGGTCCGCCGGGATCTTTAATAGCGCAGGATTCTGAATTGGGATGGATACTTTCGGGAGAGATTACGGGAAAGGAAGAAAACGCAGAGAGTCTTAACTTTGTAACGTTGGAAGGTGATCAAAATGATCTGATAAAAAGATTTTGGGAATTAGAGGAAATAGCAGTGCCAAAAAAGCACTTCACGGAAGAAGAGCAAAAATGTGAAGAATTTTATAAGCAATCAACACAACGGGATCCTGAAGGCCGTTATGTTGTTAGGTTGCCGTTTAGAACGCCAACACCACACTGCGCAAATGGTCAAACCAAAGATATTGCATTGCGCAGGTTTTTAAATTTAGAGAAAAGGTTAGCTAGAGATCCTGACTTAAAAAGCCAGTATGTGAAAGTAATTAATGAATATCTCGACTTAGGTCATGCAGAAATTATTCCTTTGGAGCAAATTAACAAACCTGATGTCGTATACCTTCCCCATCACGCGGTGATCAGGGAAGATAAAGCAACTACTAAGGTTAGGGTTGTATTTGACGCCTCTAGCTTAGGCAAGAATGGTGTGTCTTTGAACAGCGAACTAATGGTCGGCCCACCCTTACAAGCTGATTTACGGCACACTATAATGAGATGGAGACTGCATCCAATTTGTATAGTTGCGGACATTGTAAAAATGTACCGGCAGGTGATTGTCTCTACTGAAGATGTTGACTACCAAAGATTATTGTGGAGACAAGATCCCAAGGACAAAATTCAACACCTGCGGCTTTTAAGAGTAACATTTGGCACAGCGTCGGCTCCATATTTGGCCGTCAGAACTTTGCATCAAATAGCGTATGATGAGAGAGAAAGCTTTCCTATTGCATGTGAAAAGACTCTGACGGATTTTTATATGGATGACCTGATGACTGGCTGTCAAAATATAGCGGAAGGAAAAGATATATATGAGCAAATGACACAATTATTAGGAAAAGCAGGTTTTGAGCTACAAAAATGGAGAACCAATAATTCAGAATTAATGAACCATATGAGAATAGATAAAGAAGAAGAAAATCTAAAATTGAAAACAGATGTAGTCTTAAAAATATTAGGACTTACCTGGTCCAGAGAAACTGATGAATTTGAATACTCGGTGACGCTGCCTCCCTCGAAGATACCTGTAACTAAAAGAAGTGTTATCTCACATATTTCGATGTTGTTCGATCCATTGGGTTGGTTAGCACCTGTAATCATAAAAGCAAAGATATTAATTCAAAAATTGTGGTTGGCTGGTATTCATTGGGATGATGAGTTACCACCGATATTGTTAAAAGAATGGGTTACTTACCGCAGCGAACTTGAACAACTTGTACAGTATCGGATTCCTAGGTGGTTATCAACCTCCCACGGTGATTCATTGGAGCTGCATGGATTTAGTGACGCCTCGAATCAAGCTTATGCAGCAGTAGTCTACATACGTGTGATGGATCAGCAAGAGATCATTTATTCTCGCCTGGTGACAGCCAAAACGAAGGTTGCACCAATTAAACAAGTTTCAATACCGCGACTTGAACTGTGTGGTGCAGTTTTAGTGTCGAAGTTGTTGATTGAAGTAGCCGAAGTATTGAAAATTGGAAAGCAGAAAATTCGGGCGTGGACCGATTCGACAGTAGTACTCGCTTGGTTGAGTAAACATCCATCTAATTGGCAAACATTTGTAGCCAATAGAGTATCAGAGATTTTGACAGTATTAGACAGAAGCCAGTGGGGTCATGTGAAATCAACGGACAACCCGGCAGATTGCGCCTCACGGGGATTAAAACCAACTGAATTAATCTCTAACCAATTATGGATGGAAGGGCCAGAGTGGCTGAAAAACAAAAACATCGATTACAGCAAAAAGACTGAATGCAAGACAGTGTTAGAAGAAAAGACACAAAAGGTGAGCTACGTTACAACAGACGAATATTTAGCGTTAACAGTGTGGACAAAATTCTCAACATTGAGAAAGTTAATCAGAGTAATCGCTTATTGCAGGCGCTTTATAAATTGTAAGAGAAGAAGCGTCAACTCTGAACAATTTCCTTCATGGTTAACTGCTAAAGAACATCACGAGGCGTTAACGGTTTGTATTAAACAGTGTCAAAGGCAATATTTTAGTAGAGAAATAGACGATCTCGTTAAAACAGGAAAGGTTCAAAAGAAAAGTGTACTTACCTCGCTTAATCCATTCGTTGATCACGAAGGAGTGCTCAGAGTGGGGGGACGCTTAGAAAGAGCCACAATCGATGAAAACATTAAACATCCGATTATTATACCAGCCAAGTCTCATTTTACTGACTTGTTAGTAGCAGATACTCACCAGAAGACATTACACGGTGGACCCCAACTAATGCTCAATTATTTAAGGTCCAAATATTGGGTTCTTAATGCAAAAAATCGGACTAAATTCTATGTACGCAATTGCATAGCTTGTGTTCGTCATGCAGCTCGTATAAGAGAACAGCTCATGGGTCAGCTGCCCAAAGCAAGAGTAAATGCTAGCCGACCTTTCCACCAAAGCGGAGTGGACTATGCCGGTCCAATAAATATACGAACGTCCAGAGGGAGAGGCCATCATTCATACAAGGGGTATATTTGCCTCTTTGTGTGCATGGCGACAAGAGCCATACATCTCGAGGCGGTCAGCGATTTAACGTCTAAAGGATTCTTGGCAGCATTCAAACGATTCGTGGCCAGACGTGGACAATGTGCTGATCTTTACAGCGACAACGGCACCAATTTCGTGGGTGCTGCGAAAGAGTTGAAGGTACTGCTGGCTGCTGAAAAATCAAGCGTGACAACAGAAATAGCAGATTGGTTATCGGATAATGGGACTAACTGGCACTTTATCCCACCCCACGCTCCAAACTTTGGTGGACTGTGGGAAGCGGGCATAAAGTCCACAAAACACCATCTCAAGCGAGTTGTTGGAAACAACACTCTAACTTACGAGGAGATGGCTACCGTCTTGTCTCAAATAGAAGCATGTCTAAATTCCCGCCCCATTTCACAGTTAAGTGACAATAGTCAAGACCAAACTCCTTTAACTCCAGGCCACTTTTTAGTCGGAGAACCTCTTGTGCTTGTACCGGAATTTAACTATGAACAGTCGACCCTAACTAGTCTAAAGCGATGGCAATTAACCCAGCGGATGGTTCAAGATTTCTGGAGACGCTGGTCGAAAGAATATTTAACTCAGTTCATGAATCGCTACAAATGGGCATATCAGACTCCGGAGCCAGCCATTGGTGATATTGTTGTGGTGAAAGAGGACGATTTACCGCCAGCTAGGTGGCTTTATGGTATCATCACTCAAAAACACCCTGGGTTGGACGGAATTACGCGTGTGGTCAGTTTAAGATGTAAGGGGTCGCAAATAAAAAGACCAGTGTCGAAGGTATGTGTGCTTCCAGTAAGCAAATAAGAGTTAAAAAAAAAAAAAAAAAAAAAAAAAAAAAAAAAAAAAAAAAAAAAAAAAAAAAAAAAAAAAAAAAAGCTTTTATTTAAACAATAACGAACAATTTGTAATTATTGTGTTGTATGTTTAACCATAGTCACAGGCTTACAGGTATAAACTATACTATTTTAGTTATACCTATTACATTATTTTACTAGATATTAATTAGCAACGTATTATTTTTTGTTCTTTTTTTTAGTAGCAGCTGCGACCGCGTCCTTTGTTGCTGCTTAATTTTATTTTAATGTACTGTGTTGAAAGTATTGCAATATTCTAGTGTTACTTAAAGTGTGTAACAACCTTCTCCTTTTAATAAATAAACACTGTGTTAATTTAGTTTGATATACTATTGTCTCAGTTGGTTTTGTATTGGTTAGTATCGTGTTTCAGTTTATGTTAAGTTTATTATGGACAAAATATTGGGTCAAGATGGTCCCGGTAATCTCATATTTTGTCCATGGTGGGCGGAATGTTAAGTAAATAATCGCAAATGTTTATTTCATAGCTCGATAGATGGTGTTGCGCTGTTAAAATTCGCGCTATGGTTTGGTTACATACGATTAGATATAAGGTACAAAAATTACTAAATAAAAAAAAACCTAATACAGCATCGTCTTGTTTTAATACCAAATTCCATAACAAAGTAAGCATCTTAGTAGTGGTTGAACAATATTTGATACTTATCGCTCTAGCAGAGACATATTGTTGGGTGTCGATATCTATAAGATATTGTAAGTAACTTAGTAAAGAATTTGACTTGAATTGAGACTTTTTGTTTAGCTGTCTTGTTTCTCTTTTTCTCTTAATTTCACAATAATTATTTTTCTCGATAGTTCTCATTTTAACTGTATATTTTGTGTTAGTACTAAGGCCAAATTATTAAATTATCTTTATTGATGTAATAGCTGCTGGATAAGATTAGCGTGTTAACGTGTGCCATGTTCATGCGATCATAAGATTAGCGTGTTAACGTGTGCCATGTTCGTGCGATCATAAGATTAGCGTGTTAACGTGTGCCATGTTCGTGCGATCATAAGATTAGCGTGTTAACGTGTGCCATGTTCGTGCGATCATAAGATTAGCGTGTTAACGTGTGCCATGTTCGTGCGATCATAAGATTAGCGTGTTAACGTGTGCCATGTCCGTGCGATCATAAGATTAGCGTGTTAACGTGTGCCATGTTCGTGCGATCATAAGATTAGCGTGTTAACGTGTGCCATGTCCGTGCGATCATAAGATTAGCGTGTTAACGTGTGCCATGTTCGTGCGATCACGTTGTACCAATTATGAAAACTGACAATGTATGGTGGAACTCTTCACTGCCATAAATTCAATTATTCTCTTCGACTTTATTGACAAGAATCGTCACTAGAATACACTTGTTTAGTACTTCCAGAAGAAACAAATCACTTAAAACGGCTGAAGTATTAATATTAACGCTGCTTGAGGAATGTTTCCCGCCAATTAACTTGAGGTGAATTGATGTCCCGCCAAGCCAATAAGGCAGGAGCGGTTGAAAAACATATATACTAATATTATAAAGAGGAAAGATTTTTTTGTTGTTTGTTTGTATCGAGTAAGCTCTGAGACTACCGGACCGATTTTAACCGTTTTTTTCACCAAAAGAAAGGTATATTATCAGAAAGTAACAAAAACTATAATTTATTTAAAAAAAATAGAGATCCTTATATAAATTGCAATAATGTAACCCTGAGTAGCAAAATTTTGCTTATAAAATTCTTTACATGGCGTGCGCTGAGAAAACTGTTGACGATACATAAAAAATATGTACTACATGATTAAAGTACTCATTATTACAGACAATAAGTCTGCAAGGGAATATATCTAACTATCATAGTTAAGTGACAAAAGCAGCTTTTGTGCTCTAAAATTTAATTAGATCGCCGGTAGAAACAAAAGTTGGTTACATTTGTATCGTACGATTCATTCTTATTCAGTTAAATCGTTTTCATCATAAAGGATATTTACCTATGTAGCAGTAAAATTCTTTTTAATTCATTCGAATCGGACATTTAATTTCTTAGTTATCACGAGTATAGAAATGCAACGCGAACCGCTCGACGCGACGACTTTCTCTATTGTTTCCTCCATCCAATATGTTTAATTAAATGAAATATAAGCTGTGAAAGATTTTATTATTGTGTCTCCATTAATCAAATCCTACTCTAATATTGTGGTTGTGTTAGTAAGTATGTACATAATAATTATGTTTGTACTTCTTCACGCTAAAACTAATGAACCGAATGCAATGAAACTTGATAGGTAGGTACATAGTTGTTACATATAGCTGTTACTTTTTATCCCGATATTCCCGCGGAATCGAAATTTATGCAAGTGATACCGCGGGGCGCAGATAGTTACATATAAAATGAAATTTTACATAAATCCCGGCCCGACTTGAAATGAGACTGATAAGACCTAACGCCGTGCCAGTTTGAGCACAGTCAACTTTGCTGTAATTTAATTAAGGACTGCCGATCCCACATTATTTAAAATGCGTGATTTACCATCCTCACACGTGTGACCTAATACGTCCTACCGTAACTTAATATAAGATCGTATCTAGCGATCCCTGGATCATAAACCTATAAAAATGGTGCACAGCAAAACCACGAAAAATTAAAACCGTGGTTTAACAAATCTGAACTCTTCCTTATAAACATAAAGTAGGTATTACTACGCGACATCATGTTTGAATACGTTTTAAAGAATCTGTCCAACTACAAGGGGAATTGAACGTTAACTGTAACGGAATAAAGATTGAATTTGTGTAAAAATGCTTGTAAAAAATTTACGATAAGCTTCGATAACAAGGTGTTTTACAACTATCGGATAGCGATCGATTATCCGAGAGCCGATAATCGATATCTTTGCGATATGTATCTCAATAAACGGCTATCGTCGTAAATACATAATAATTGTTTATCTATCTTGAACCATATCATGTAGCGTTGTAAAATGATTTGTCAGTTTTATCTACTTAACAAAAACACAAGTGTTAGCTTGTTTTGTTTAACCTTCCTCAAAGACACTGCTTATGTATAAAGAATTTTCTTTAATAAGTTACCAATTATGTATTTCTAGGAGAACCAACAGCTATAACAGGTTGATAACAATTATATAAGAAACACAGAGCCAATTACAGGTTCTCACGGGTACAAACTGAAAAACTAGTAGAAGTCTTAGGATCACTAACAAGCGCGACAGACAACAATGTAATATGTATGCATATCATAATTGTGTAAGGTACAACAAAAGGATAATGCCGTTTAAAAAAATTCAGTGTTCAGCCGAGTGCCTGCAGAATAGGATCTGGTGGTAAATGAGTCAAATGAGAACTCTTTACAAATAATATTAAATTATTCTGAATGTAATAATAGATAGTAGGTAATCAACTTTCAACTATGGGCCTATTTTGACTTATCGTAAATAATAAATAATGTATCACCATTTCATCGCATACGTCCATTCAAATCCACTACATTAGAACAAAAAATTAAAAGGACTCCGAGAGGATGTTAAGACAATCAAAAAAAAAGTAACCTCAAATATTTTCCTTTAAACCCCAGCTATCGTCCATTTAGCCCTCAGTGAGGCAACAAGTACAACCGACACCTCGCTTTAGCTTCGGATCTCGATTTCTCGAAACGAGTTAGGTACAGTCACCCTCAAAAAGATAGCATCATCGATAAGAATTAATTTGATTGTTGACAATCTGTTTTTCATAATATTGTATCAATATGTAGCTACAATCAGTACCTAATGTGTATTATGGTATTTGGCAACAATGATTGCGGACAATCAAAGTATTCTTGTACCTAGATATTTACATCTTTTTGAGGCTGACTGTACTATAGTACAGCGTACTGCAGTTGCTACGATAGCTACCACTTTCCTTGAGGGGAGTGTCATCAGCTCAGTAAGTGGTAAGCTGTGAACTTACTGAAAGCTCTTCCAGAGACCTTCTGGGAAACTGCGACGTGATACAGAAGAGGCTTTTAGGTTTTCAAAACGTACCAAGTACCAAGAAAATGTTGCCTTTACGGTTTATCATAATGTAAGTATACTGGTACATAAAGCGGCATTGAAATCAATCCATCCGTTTGGTAGGTAATAAGTTTGCCACAAATAGACATACGCAACGCATTCCTCTGTTCTGATTGAATATTGTATAAAGCAAATTATTTGTACTTTCTTTTATGTCAACAAACCGTGTAGTTACAAAGGCTGTCACGTTCTGCTTATACCTACTCCCAGACTGTCACGTTCTGCCGATACTCCCAGACCAGGCGATTTGATATATAAAAAGTGTGACAGTGACAACACAACAATGTCTGCAGACTGTCCTAGTAAAACTAAATACAAATAAATTAAAACGTGATAGATTTGAGTTCAATTGTATTGTTGAAGAGAAAAATATGAACGGTGTTGACAACTGTATTTTGAATCTGTGTTACTCGTCATGAAGACCCATTCTGATTAGATCTTTGCTTTACGGGGAACAGGGGACAAGATTCCCGGTTTTTTAAAAGAGAATACCATAGGTAGGTACCTATTTCAGCCTGAAGCATTCATCAGTATTATGAAAAAATATAACGAATTATGATAAAAATAATAATTATGACATGCGAATGTCGGTCAACCTATCCAACATACTTTGTACTTGCAACAGGTCTCTGATACAAAGGAAGTAATTGTTACTCGTCATCTCGCGTCTGTGCGTGTCCTTAGAACAATATACGGAAATACTTTTATCGAAAAATAGTCGTTTCGGAATAGGTTTTTTATCGCTGATGTTATCTCGCCGACTAAAGTAAACTCCAAAACGAATATCAGAATGGCACAAGATATTGGTCCTTCGAGACGAAGTAGGCAATTGTATTTTTCGGGCTCAAATAAAAGTGAGGTAAATAGCAGATCGAAGACATTTGGTCTACAAGCGATGTGAGCAGAGCTCTAGTGTCAGTGCTCACTCAGGCAAGAAAAGTGCTCGGCCAGGCAGAACGAGCCTACAGGAGTCAGACAATGAGAATATTGAATTATTTGAGATTTTCAAGTAGCCACTAGTTAGTGTTGAAGACTTTTAAGTTACGTGAGTTCTTGTTGCGCAAATAGTTTGTTAGCTGGGGACTTTTAGAATGAAGGTTTCGCTAAGGTCGGGTGTTATCAAACACGATGTACTAAAATAAAAACTTTTTGCAAAAAAAAACAACCGATTTCCAAAAAAACACTACAAATTGAAAAATTACTTAAATTACGGAAGTCAGTGTCTTTGGCTTAGAATTTTTGGTGTTTGCAACCGAAAACCTTTCTGCAAACGTTAAAACCGTTCCGCAAACGTTATTTTTCAGTATGTAGTGTTTTTTTTTTTTTAGTTTTTATTTCTCGCTTTTTAGTGGGTCAGTTGGTAATTTATCTAAGTTACAAGGGATGTTAATCGTTGAGGAGTTCTCCTGATACTTCACAATCGGTTCCACTTCACCATATGCATTGTGACGAGCATAAATTGCTTGGCAACCAAATTAAAGTAATCGAATCGCAACCCGTGAAACACTTACAATCGAGTAGTTCCGGTGGCCATCTGTGTTCTTCATCATCAGTTCCACTTCACCAAATGGTGCGTTGCGAGAGAAATTGCACGAATTACATAAAAAAATACCGAAATCACCATAGGCTATAAATATTTGAAGAGTTCCCTCGATTTGTCGAGGATCCCATGATCAGATCCTGACCTGATGACTACTGGATCATCTCAGAACAAAAAAAGAATTTTGCAAACGCGTCTACTTATAACGGAGTTATGCCCGAACCAACATATAAAACAGCCGAATTGCCAACCTCCTCCTTTTAGAAGTTAGTTAAAAACGGAAATTACAAAATATTTTACTTTAGCACAAAAATAACAAAGACATACGTATTCCTTTCTGAAATCTCCATAAAAGAAACCGTGTTTGACCCAAAAGTACACTGACTACAAAGCCAGATTCTAAGAACTTGTCTTTAGTCACAGCTATCCTTCGCAGGTTGTCACCGTTATCAGTAGCGTTCCCGTGGGTCCTGCCCGGGCAAACACAATAACTCCAGGCGGCCTAGAGCGCTGTCGGCCCTCGTCACACGCGGCGTGCTCGCCCACACGAAATCGCATGGATTAGCAAACAGCCAGGGGCTTCACTTTCATCCCGTGACGTCATGGCGCCGTGTGTACTCAGTATGCTGACCCCGTCTACGAGGTCGGCGTAATTGTGGAATTGTTTAAAGATTTATCTTGTTTCCATTTGTTCGCGAAAGTTTTGACGTTTTATATTGTTGAGGCGACGTTCATCATCTTGTTAGTTTCAAACATAGCAGGTACCAAGCTACCACCTTAGGTATGAGTAATTAGTAAGGTACGCGCATTGATAGGTAAAGTACCTACTTTGAAAATTTTCAAAGTAGGTACTTTACCTATCAATGCGCGTTTCTTCTCAGTGTATGGAGAGCCCTCATAATAGGAAAGTAATAAGCTAATACTCGTATTATTTTACCTTTTTACCGATATTAGTTTTCTCAAAGGTTTCACGAAGATCAATAAAGGATTCCTTTGAGAATACATGATAGTGCCTTTGCATATTTCTCTAAGTAATGAGCTTAAAATAACTCGAAGAAACATTACGACTGCATTAAAACATACATATCTTTGCAGAGTAAACTACCGAAAGAGATGCTGTCTTTGAGATAAACCTTATCTCCATTTCGGTACAAGGGATACATTCAGCGAGACTGATAAAACTACATTTAATTTTTCATCCACGTTCTTTTAGTTAAATCCAAGGCAAGCAACAAGGGAAAACTCTTTTTTTAGGGTTCCGTAGTCAACAAGGAACCCTTATAGTTTCGCCATGTCCGTCTGTCTGTCCGTCCGTCTGTCCGTCTGTCCGCGGCTTAGCTCAAAGACCGTTGGTACTAGAAAGCTGTAATTTGATATGGATATACATATAAATCACGCCGAGAAAGTGTGAAAGTGGGGATTGTTTCCTTTTTCTCGTCAATCCCATTGTGTGGGGTATCATTGGAAAGTTCGTTTAAAAATAATGGGAGTTTGTGAAAACCATTTTTTGATTCAGGGATCCGTTTGCGGAATATTAAGCTTTAAAGTGCAAATTTTTAGAGGAGCTCGTGGCTACGTAATAACAGCCGCACGGGTCGATCCATCAGGTTAAGCTACGCTTGCCGGGGTTGGTCCGTGGATGGGTGACCATCTTTACATACCGAGACTCCTCCGTGTCTCGGAAAGCACGTTAAGCCGTTGGTCCCGGCTGTCATTTGTGGATCTTTGACAGTCGTTACGAGTCGTCAGAAGCCCGAAAGTCTGACAACCAGTCTTACCAAGGGGTATCGTATTACCCAGTTACTGGGTTGTGGAGGTCAGATAGGCAGTCGCTCCATGTAAAATACTGGTATTCGGCTGCATCCAGTTAGACTGGAAGCCGACCCCGACATAGTTGGGAAAAGGCTAGGCAGATGATGAAAGTGCAAATTTTTGTTAGAGTCAAGTGTCCCCCCCCCTGCCAGCTTAATGGTTGGGTTTGGAAATGTGAAAAAATTCACGGCAGTAGTATATATAATGAAATTAAAAGGAAAACTATCACCGCTACGAAGGCTCCACCAGTTACCGAGTAATAATCGACCAACTTTAAATTGCAGTTGCAAAAACATGTTCTCCCATACATTCTGTATCGGAGAACCAGTTTTTCAACAACAATGTTAAGTTTGTTGGTTCAATTCATCCCAGCTACGGAACCCTTCATTGTGTGTGGTTCGACATGCAACTGGCTGGTTTTTTTTTTTAACTTATTTTGCAACTACAACAGAAAGTGATGTGGTTAATCCAGGTTAGTTATAAATTGTGTGCAAAATTTCAACCAAATTGGTTCAGCCGTTGTTGCGTGATTGAGTTACAAAACATCTAAACTTTCACACTTATAATATTAGTAGGATAGTAAGAGAACATCACAAGGCAAGCAATGGAACATGCTCTTACATTGATAAACGAAAAGCTCAGAGTAAAATGAGAGGAACCTTTCATGTTACACTCTGGTAACATCATCACCCTTCCTCTCCGCCGCAGTCGGGTGACAATGATCACACCTGTGTAAACGAACAAAGGTGACATTTCCGGACACAACTGGCGGACAGGCCCGCGGCGAATGGTTATACACTATGTATATGTCCAATTATGTCTTTTCATAAGTTTTATGCGCTGGCTACTTTTAATAACAGTTCATTGTAAAACAGTATTAATTCTGACTCTTTAGCGCAAAAAACATCAACTGTACTCGTATATGTATACAAATAAAAGTTATTTTCTCAATAAAAAGAACGCTGCATTGTTTTCCTACTTGCTTTTCATCCCATTTCCGCTCATGTACATTTCGAGCAGAAAAAACAACACACGAGGTGGGTGCTGACTGGGGGATGCTGGCTGGCGGATTATCTCTGCTTTTACTTTACTATTTATTTGAGTCGAAGTGCAAAAACATTTTGTGTTCGGACATTTTTACAAAGCTATTTTAAAGGACACTATTTTAGATGAATTAATTCATACATTTGATTTCACATAATTCGTGTAAAATACGTGTAATGAGAGGACGAAGTCAAGCGAAGTCGGCAAGCTATCAATTAGTTATTCATGTATGTAACTTGATCATGCTTCAGTTTTCCTTAAATGAAGGCCTTAGTAGTAGAAAATTAGCTGTAAAACGTAGGTTAGAACATTCGCATTTATTATTCCGTCTAAAGCTGCTTATTGGAACTACTGCGAGGTAGCTGTGTACCTCACTTACGATAGCAATGCCCTTGCAGTTTGACAGTTCGGCAACATTACATAAGTAACGTAGCAAATAAATCACTCTGATACTGATACTGAAAGATTATGCATTTTAGCCAGCGTTTGACAAGAAATAATTTGGACATAAAAATATTGATAATAAAACCGTTGAAAGTGTTATACAACTAAATTCCTTGGACTAATCATTGACAAAAGACTGGACTGGAAACTACATATAGAGAATCTCTGTAAAAAAATTAGTAATTCGTCTTTTGCCTTGCATTCCCTAGCTGCAGTCGTGAATGTAAATACACTAATTGCGGCCTACCATGGCTTAGCTGCGTCTCACTAAGATACGGCATAATCTTTTGGGGAAATTCTACCGATTTCAACATCGCATTCAAGGCCCAAAAGAGATGCATTAGGTCAATGTTTAGGTTAAAGACTGATGATACTTGTAAACCGTATTTTATAAGATATAAGATACTAACTTTGCCTTGTCTGTACATTCTCGAAACTGTAATGTTTGTTAAAGCGAATCCCAAACTTACAGGACGCTGTCCCACGTAACAGACGGGATGTGAGCATAATTCGCGTATATCTTGCTAAAACTACATTCATGCGCAAAAGTGTCATCTGTATGGCTTCAACTATATTTAACAAGCTACCTAAGCGTTGGAAGGAGCTAAGTATCAATGCGTTCAAACGTCAGTTGATAGTGTTTTTATCGCAAAAAGCTTATTATAGTGTGTCTGAACTTTTAGTTGAAAAACTTGTCGAACATAAATTTTATTATACTGAAGTCTATTGATATAAGTAGTAATGTGACTAAAATACTTGTAAACCAATATATTATAAGGCTAAACATGATTGGACTTTAATGTAACTGATTAACATCTTGCATGCTCTTGTATGCGTATACCATGTTTAAACAAATAAATAAATCTTATCTTATCTTATTAAAGATTTGGAATTTCTTTCAAAATCTTTCGTGATAGAAAGTGTGTTATACAATTGGGGTGCAAGACTGGAATCCGACTTAATAATTATAGCCTTCTCTGTCATTTTATATTTTTCCTCATTAACTCAGAATCATTCCTCCCGTAATATGTATAAAAAAGAAAGGGTTCTTTTAAAATAATATGCGATTTTTCAGATGATAACTGATAGTAGTGTGTGTTTAAACAAGGTTTGCAGCAATAGTCTGCAATGCGTCTGCTATCGATTTGGTAGGGCTGCCAACAGTGCCAACTGCGTGGCAAGATCGGCGGCACCCGCATAGCAACAGGGACTCGGGGGTGAGCAGGAACTCGCATAGCCGTGTTTTTACTTCCGCATGGCTGTGTTTAGACTTTTATCAGGAATATTCTTTTGAAATAAACGGGTACATTTGTAGGTTTAGGTTGAGTTAGCGTTCCAGCTACGTACAAAATAGTGAGTCAGGCGAACTGTTAGAATGGCACTGGGAGTGAACGACACTAATATTTGTACAGTAGGTACAGTATTAGTTTCGTTGTATGTACTTTTCGATAGTTTTGCAATGTCTGTTTATACAGTCAGGGAAATTTATTGTTTATCAAACTGACACACTACATCAATTTGCCGTTATGTGTGATTTGAACATACAGGCAATATAAGTTGCTAGTCAAATTAGTAAAAAAAAAAAATATCCCTGACCTTATTTGTGAGATTCCACAATAAGCAAGAAATCCAGCGAATCTGTCAACAATACAAGCCAAAATATTTTGTCGATCGTCGAAAACAATAAATAAACAACATTCTAGCAGTCAGTTGGCGCCTACTTCGCTGACGTCACTTATCAAGAGGTAGCCGGCTACGATGGCGGTGATAGCGCTCAGCGCCGCGGCCGGCGGCGGTTATCGCGTTGTCGCTGTATCTCAAGTAGGCGTTGTGCGCGAGTGCTTCTTGCCGATAACAGCTGATAAACTAATGGTGTAATTAGCTGGCATTTTCTTGCTATAAGTAGTTTGAATAAAAATGGTAGAGATTTTGATCGGTTTTAACTTTAAAGTAGTAGTAGTATTTATGTACACAGTAAAATGCATAAAGATACGACATAATTTTATTAAGAGGACAAAGGAACTCCTTCCAACAGATCTGCGAAAGGAGAAATGAGAAAGAAATGTAGACAATAGTGTGTGAGAACAAGAAGAGAAAAATATGATTCTGCGAAGTCTTAAAATATGACTACACATGTAAGGAAAAAATTAACCAATCCTACTAATATTATAAATGTGAAAGTTTGTGTGTTTGTGTGTTTGGATGTTTGTTACTCAATCACGCAAAAACGGCTGAATGGATTTGGATGAAATTTGGCAAACAGATAGTTTATTACCTGGATTAACAAATAGGATTCTTTTTATCCCGATATTCCCACGGGATCGAGACTTACGCGGGTGAAACCGCGGGGCGCAGCTAGTACTTAAATAAGTAAATATATAAATATACTGTAGGTACCTATATAATTTTATACTCACAGTTGAGATGAGAGATAATGCTCTTTTAACACGAAATTTAAATAGAGAATAATTATTTGTTCTGCAAGGCTGCAAAGTTGTTTTTTGGCGCGAGTACTTGTATTGAAACCTGAGCAAGCGAAGGATTCTAGGATTGAACCATGAGCGAAGCGAAAGGTTCAAATATAGAATCTTGAGCGATGCTAAGGTACGAGACGCAGAATAACTTTGCTGCCGAGCGAAACACACAACTTTTCACCTCACTACAGCGAGGAAAATGCTAGGTACAAAAAAAAACAGCAAATATTAAATGAGTGTTTATTTATGTTAAAAATTTAATGTAAAAGTATTACAATTGGTAATGTTGAGAGTTACATTTTTTAATTGAACTTTAATTGTTGTGTTTATGACTTGTGTATTAGGTTTTTGCGTACTCAATTTCATTTGTGAATGTTGGAGACACGGACGGAATGGCAGGCGATTCATTACGATTTTCTATCATACTTTCTTTAGAAGTTGAAGGACGAGTCCAAGGATCTTGTTTTAAAGTTATACCTCCAACGATGCCCTTGCATATTTTTGACTTGTTTTCTATAGAGTCTTCTATCTATGTATCCTTCTGCCACAGTACTGGACTTCCAGCCGCTGTGACGGTTAAGCGTAGATAGATCAGCGCCCGAGTCAGCTAAAAGTGTGGCCGACGTCCTCCTAAAACAATGCCCGGTGTATTTCTCTGGTTCCTGTAGTCCAAGGAAATTGCCAATTTCTCGTGGCAAACCACCAATTTTGGTACTTCCCATAGGCTGTCTAAAACATTTTCCTTTGCGGTATTGAAAAAAAAACGATCGATTTGTGTATTAGCAGGGCGCAAGGCTTGATATTTATCTACAATTTTGACATATTCGTCACGAATCACGAAGTACCAATCAATATTGGTCTTCGTGTTTGATAAGTTAACCAACAGCAACTTTTCTGAATGCTTCTCAATGTTTTTCGTTATAAGATAGGGCAGCTCAGTCCGGCACGCCCCACTAATGTCAATAATGAGGACAACCTGTAACGCAAAGAAAGAAAATTCGTTTTACTGCAGATACTAAGACATTAAGTACATATTTTCACATAAAGTAGGTACACTTTGAACAAAGATAGGTAATAATATTATAATAAAAAAGCGAAATACTTACTTTTGTTGCAAGAAATTAGAGTCGGGCGCTTCGTTTAGAAACTGCGCAATGTTAGTAGTGGTGAAAATTTTTGGGTTTTGGCCGTTTGACTTTTTTTTCTTTTCTTAAGAAACGCCAATAGTTTGGAATATTTTTTTATGTGAATATAATTTTTTGTTGTGATCGTGGCTTTTAGCATCGAGTAAATGCTCCAAAGTGTGCTTGATTTCCTTGTTTTAGATAGTTCAATGAAGTATGATAGCATTATAGTCTCCGAAAACGTTTTCGCACCTTTAGAATGTCTCCATGCATTGAACAAATTGTACGCTTTTATGTACTTTTCGCGCAATTTATCCGGCAGAAAACTCAATTAGGCATATCAAAAAACAATCCTACTAATATTATAAATGTGAAAGTTTGTGTGTTTGTGTGTTTATGTGTTTGTGTGTTTGGATGTTTGTTACTCAATCACGCAAAAACGGCTGAATGGATTTGGATGAAATTTGGCAAACAGACAGTTTATAACCTGGATTAACACATAGGATACTTCTTATCCCGATATTCCCACGAGATCGAGACTTACGCGGGTGAAACCGCGGGGCGCAGCTAGTCTAAAATAAAATTAATGATGGTAAGTAGATTGATTAGAGAGAAGAAAATTTTAAGTTTTTTTTTTCATGCAGTCGTTTTACTGGCCAGTGCGATTATTCAATAAATATGGTTGGCGCATTGACATGAAATAAGTATTAATGCATTTTCAGTGGACCCAGCGGTATAAACAATTAATGAATAGAAAGGTTCGAATTTTAAAAACTCTTTTCTCAAATATACTTGGAAATTCGAGCATTATTTTGACAACCTTCTTCGAAATAAATCAAAATTGCTGTACTGGTAAAAAACAAGTGACGATGCGGCCAGCAAAGTTACTATGAAAATCCATATCTGGCATGTTTAGCGGCCAAATAAATTGCTATAAAAACTCATATCTGTCGTGTTATTTAAAAATGGAACGAACTTTTTACTTCAACACACGGCAACCAAGGAGGTAACTTATCAAAGATTTTATTTAAATTTCGAATTGGCCTGCAAATAGAACAAAGAAGAAACAAATGAACATAATATTGGCGCATGAAAAATGATAGTTGTTCGTCATTGATTCTGGAATTTCTATTTAATTTACTCAGTTTAAATTTTCGCGCGTTATTTGAGAAAAGTACTATACAAGCCTTGGCCGCAATCAGGAATTGATGGACTCACGCATGAGTGCCTCGGCTTCGCCTCGGCCCTCATTTTCACGATCGTCCATCAATCCTCTTATTGCTGGCCGCGACAGTAATGTACTATTTCACGCTAGCGGACGAAATGCACTTTTGCACGCAGATTTTGAATGAAAAACAGAATCTTTACGAGCTTGTGAGGCGAAAACAGTTTTAAATCACCATCCAACGCAGAAGTGAGTCACAATCTTACAGCGTGGACAGTGAAGGAATAAGAATAATAGCTAGTTTTATGAGGATGAGACTTAAGGAGGGATCTATGGTGTGATCTACACGGAGCGTCGCTAGGGCGAGCGTTAGAAAAACGCTCACGCAGGTAGGACGGATAGGACGGGTTGTGTAAGATGTTGAAGACGAGAATAGAATCGAGAGAATAAAATCAGAGTGTTCCTGCGAAGGTGGATTGGGAGCCACTTGAGTTCTTTGCGAACGTGAGAAACACTACATACACATACTTTCGAAGACCGAATGAAAGATGAAATGTACCATTGTACCTTTCTGAAAACTAGAGGAGATTACTCTGGTAACAATGTTGATGAAAATTTCAAAAGAAGAGCAGTGAGAACGCTACCCTGAGGAACACCATCAGTGAGGCTACACCGATCAGGGAAGGACTCCTCCAGGCGAACGCACCGAGAGCGACCCCGAAGATAAGAACTGAACCAAGCTAAAGCAAAAGGAGAGTAATTCATAGATTTGAGGATACCAAGGTATGTTTAGGTTTTCAGTGTAACTACTATAATAGTTACACTGAAAACTGGGTTATGTAGGGTTGTTCCATCTGAAATTTTTCAGTAGTAGCCCAAAGTCTGGATTTGTGCCCGGGAAATGTGTGTGAACTATAGGTACATCTCTGCCCAACCCGGGAAAAAAGGTGTGCGGTTATTAAAACTTTGTGACTGGTTCTAGGTTATAATGAAGCATGTCACAATTATCGGTACCAGTGTGGATACGAAGGTGGCGTCTAAGATACCATGTTCCTGTTTTAAAACCTTTCCTATAAACGCTAACTGTGCCTTCGAAGTTTATTTACGTTACGAGTAGTACTAATCTGTGGTGACAAGAGGGACACCCAGCTCAAGCGCTGTTGGTTAGTCGGTGTCAGTTTTGTTTATTTTTAAGTACTTACTTTATTATGTTTATTCAAATTGAGAAAACATGAGTGAAAATGTTTAACTTCACACGGTATATTATATCATAGATATCATTTCCGTTCATTTCGCGAATTTGAAAATAACAATCATAAAATATGGAGTTCGGAAATAGGAATATTGTAGGTTTGTTTGGAACCTTCCCTGAGGGCCCGTTTGATGTCAGACCCTGTTGCCATAGTCACGGGGTTTTAAACGAGAACGCCTAGCCTTGGGGCTTATTAACGAGCTTGTATGAATAGGGTAATAGTTCTGTACATGTTATACATAATTTTATGTATTTACATAGTAAAGCAAAAGTTATCTGAACATGCATAATTTTGCGTATCTCTTAGTATACCAACGACCAACGTATATAGGCAAGATCATGTATATGTTTGAAAACAAGACTGCTTTTTGTTTTCTATATTACACTAGCCTCCGCCCGCGGCTTCGCCCGCATGGTATGTCAATAAAAAATAGCCTATGTCCTTTCTCACGCTCTAGACTATCTGCGTACCAAATTTCATTTAAATCGGTTAAGTATATTTGGCGTGAAAGCGCGACAGACAGAGAGACAGTTACTTTCATATTTATAATATTAGTAAAGATTAAGCGCGACAGCTAACACGATTCTAATCATAATTTACTACTATGTTAAATTCCCTTATAAGGGCCTTATAAGGGCCTTATAAGGGCCTTATAAGAGACTTACTTACTACTGCGTACTGCGTAAACCTGAACAGCAAATGATTACCTAAAAAATTAAGTACCTAAATAAAAAATTGCATCAAGCAGAGTAACCGGAAACACATATGAACGACGCAAATTAATGAAAAGCGTGTTAAAAACTCTTTTAAATTATCAAGAAATCCAGTTCGGTCAGTTCATAACAAACTTAGTATCATAGTAAGCGGTTTGTAGGTAATCTATTTACTTGTGTAGGCATCGTGACGTCACGCGGGTGATGCGGTTATGAGCAGACTCGGCGGAAGTGTACACACGGCTATATATCAAGCTATACATTCCAGTTTATGCTGATCTCGCATTGTATAGAATTTTCATAAAATGCGAATCCTTCAACTTTCGGTTACTAACATAAACTGTAATCAATAATTTAAATAAAAAATTATGACATTGTTAATTACAATGGTTTTATATGAATGGTCACTTAGCTTTTTGTTTCTAACTATCACAATTCTTAGGGTGCCATAAATAGGTATTTAAAAATATTTACAACCACGTTTTACGTCCTTTCTTTAATCAGGACAGTCAAGTAGCCGTGTACCTGACATGATACTGTTAATAATTAATATAGCGTAATTAAGGAAAAATTGGTTCAACGGAATATTTCCGTAAGCTTATTTAATTTATTCTTGTTATCGTACTTTGTTAAAAGAAAAAAGTCTCTTTAAGAGATAACTTTTTGTTAATGATGGTAATTATCATACTATTATGAAAGCAATTTTTGGCCTTCAGAAACGTATTTGCGTGGAAATTTTGATTTCATTATAAATGTATTAACTATGGAAATCAAAGAAATAATAATAATATGTCTTACCTAAAATTACAAGTTTAATTTTTTTTTTATCTGTATCGTCATAAAAGACAATGATATCACGTAATAAAGCCAAATAGTGTAAGCGCCACATTCGTAGCCCCGTCGTAGTACCCCTACGCAGCAGCTACGCTCGTAGCGTGTCGCTACGAGCACAGTCTGCGAGGCCCATCACCCCGGGCTATTTTGAGCGTGAACAAGGTTTTATTTTCAGGGCCCTATTATTAGACGCTTCAGTCCACTCTGGCTATTAAAAGGTTCGTTTAACAAAGACGCAGCATGTATGACACTCACATGGCTTTACGATGTTTCACGATTGGCTTTACATTTTTCACTTACATGTTCTGATTTAATCGCGTCGTGTGCCACATAGCCCCTACCAAGGGAACGTCTACAAAGTATAGTTGATGATATTACCTCACAATTTCCTTGTCTGCTTTATAGGGCTGCTTAGCGATTCTTTTTTCGTCTGGTTACTTTTGTAACCAAGTACATCGCTTTACGTAGGTACCTTTTGTTTACGTAGCTTTATGTCAATTGAGGAAGAGAATAGTAACAAATTATGTCTCTTAAAAAGTAACTTTGCAATAAAGCGAGAAAATACAATGACCAATTCTTTTTAAGAGTCAGTTTTTGGAACGACGTTGCGCTAGGAGTTGACTGGTAGAAATCGTCACGTAAGGAAAAAGTGATGCCCCCTCCATGCGAGTTTCCCTCTCTCTGTCTCTTTCTGTGTATCTGCTATGTATGTGTGCGAGCATCGCGTAAGGAACTTCGTTCCTGACGGGGGTCGCACAACCACAAACGTTTTTTTTTAAATAAGATACTAAAAATACGAGTAAATACCACCTATCTTAAAAAAAACAATAAGATTTCACGAAACGAATGATAATATTATACTTACCTATGTACAATACAGTATTCAGGTGCCATCCCTGATGAGAGTAGGATATAATAAATAATTATGATGGAATCACAAGTAAGATCTTGTTCGCTATTCGCCATTGTGTCTGATCGTATTATTATTACTTTCTCAGAACCATTCCCGTTGTGCATTTATCGGGAAAGTCGGTGACGATTTGACGAGCTAAAACATATTATTCGATGGAGCTGGTAAGAGTTTTCAAGCATCTATTGTGTCTCATCGAATCGTGTTGATTTTATTTATTTATTACTAAGTATTATTAAAACCTATCAGTTAATTGAAGACAGATACGTGTTTTTTATATTAAAGGTAACTTCGATTTCGTTCACGAAACTCTTTTAATTACAAAGAGAATATTGGAATCTGAATTATTCTGCCTATGTTATCATTCAGGTCACAGTCCAGCTATTTATCAAGTTTCTAAAACAATTACTGCGAACAATTCGCATATTGTATAAAATAATTTGTCCCGGCTGCCCATTCAACTGGAAGCTCATGGAAGACCACGTCTAAATAATGACACATGTATATACGTACACAACTAGGACACATTGTTTTAGGTACAATGTTTACATACCTTTGTTCTAACCCTGATCAAAAAAGTTTTCAACACCTTCCTGCGCAAAATAATGTTTAAATCATTATAGCGGGCTTGAATTTAAACAATGAGCAATGCAGTGTAATCACTGTATTTCTAGTTAGTAACTCAATTGTTCTTTTGATGAAGAGCAACCTCAAATTTTATTAGTTTCAGTTGCAGTGGAACAGTGCATTCGTAGTAACGGGCGGCCCTCGAGAGCTAAACTAACATTACGTCACTTGTACCGGCGCACGGTCGACTAGAACCTGCTCCTAATTTCATAGACGCAGGAGGATCGTTTCCTCAACTTAGATGGCTTGTTGAACTTCTAACATCGACCTGCAAGTACACGGATTAATTAGAGGCTGTAAAGAATAGGGCAGAAGGCTATGCTATTTAAGCGTGTAGGTTTTCCAAGAATGCCATTTATTATTTGAATCATGTGTAAAGGTGAGTTTCACATTACAATAGTTACCTACGCTCTCTCTGGCTACCAAGCATAACCAGTAGGTACAATAATATTTAACTTATTAGTCAAAAGAACGCGAACCTTTGCGTTGCTGGGGAGTAGGGGGCCCGTCGCCCTGCAGTGGCTACGTCCAGGCCACTAATAGAACGCGACGAGGTTAATCTTTAAAATAATAATAATGTTGTCAACAGCCTACGTATTTAATTTTCTGATATAAATAGAATGTTGAATTAGACATTTTTCCTTTTAGAAATTCGAAAGGGGAAATCAATTTGCAATATTATGGCTAATATATTATTTGAAATGGCTTTTCTTCCTGCTTTTATTTCCACGCTGTCGCCGTTCTTCTATATCGTCGTTACTGGGTGGATTTCATTTCATAAATTGCCATTAAATATCGACTCTTAGTTCAGATAGGTACTTATTTCGATAATTAGTTGTTAGTTTAGTTCACGTTCATGTTCATACTGTTCGAGATCAAACTTCAGACTTGTAAATATATTAATACCCCGGAGGAAGGGGAATTGATTGGGTGGTTTTCTTTCTTTCTATTGTTTATAATTATGAGTACAATGACCCCTTATGAGAATGCCATGAATTCAATTTCACCTTGTATATTATCTTTCGCGCACAAGTGTGCTGGATTGGAGGGTGGAAATCAACAGGACACTAGTCACTGTAAAGACGGACGGTGGACCACGGTGGAAGTACTTAAAATGAAAATACTATATTCCACTGTCAAAGGTAGCGAGTACTGATGATCTACTCAGCCTACTGTCTTGTACCAGTTCCGATTCAGATCTGCACACTTGTGCGACCCTTTGCGCAAATTTATAGGTATATCTATCAAATTCAGATTAGTTACATCATTTATAACTAAAGCACGGCTGGACCGATTTTTATGATCTTTGATTTGTTGGATTTGTCTCCGCCCCAAATAGCAGAATAAGTATTAATTGAAACATTGAAAAAATTCACGGGGAAAAAATCATTAGGTAGGTATATATAGGTAAGGTACCTACGTAGGTAGGTATAGGAAGATAGTACCACCTACCTACCTAGGTAGGTAGGTGCGTCGTAGATAAGTACTTAGCACTAGCCTAACAAAGCCGGGGCGGGTAGAGCTAGTTGCTAATCATTATGAACATTAATCAGCGACTACAGCCCCGTACACACGGCTACCCGTCAAGCTATACAAATCCAGTATAAGCTGACCTCGCATTGAGCGGAAATCCTATACAATGTGAGATCAGCATAAACTAGAAATGTATAGCTTGATGTGTAGCCGTGTGTAGGTAAGTACATAATCGGTAAAATAGAAACATGTGCGCGAATATGGTTTTCATTTTCGAATTAATACGCCTTGAGTCTTATGTACCTACTTGTGTTATCTATGTACATAATAAAATAAGCCGCGCTGTATCGCGCTCATGAGGAACGTAATGAAAATGGGTTACATCACGGTATGAATCAGTACCGCAGCCCGTTCACATATTGAGTAGGTCTAGTTAAATTCCATTAGAATTGAGCTTTCCATGTGGAAGACTTCAAATAACACGGCGTATGTAATGCAGTGACAACCCAGTCACCATCCACATAGTCTAATTGCGAATAATACGTATTATTGAAGTTAACTTAAAAACTAAGTTAATACAATTTTTCTCAAACATGCTTGGAAATTCGAGCATTATTTTGACAACCTTCTTCGAGATAAATCAAAATTGCTGTACTGGTAAAAAACAAGTGACGATGCGGCCAGCAAAGTTACTATGAAAATCCATATCTGGCGTGTTTAGCGGCCAAATAAATTACTATGAAAACTCATATCTGTCGTGTTATTTAGAAATGGAACGAACTTTTTACTTCAACACACGGCAACCAAGGAGGTAACTTATCAAAGATTTTATTTAAATTTCGAATTGGCTTGCAAATAGAACAAAGAAGAAACAATGAACATATTCGCGCATGAAAAATGATAGTTGTTCGTCAGTGATTCTGGAATTTCTATTTAATTCACTCAGTTTGAATTTCCGCGCGTTGTTTGAGAAAAGTACTATACAAGCCTTGGCCGCAATCAGGAATTGATGGACTCACGTATGAGTGCCTCGGCTTCGCCTCGGCCCTCATTTTCACGGTCGTCCATCAATTCCCTTATTGCAGGCCGCGACAGTAATGTACTATATATATGGGACCGTAAGCTACCCCCCCTACTGAATAAAAAAAAGAATTTTAAAAATCGGTTCGAATATATCGAACCAGTCTTGCCAAGGGGTATTGTATTACCTAGTTACTGGGTTGTGGAGGTCAGATAGGCAGTCGCTCCATGTAAAATACTGGTACCTATTCCAGTGCATCCTGTTAGACAGGAAGCCGACCCCAACATAGTTGAGAAAAAGCTTGACAGATGATGATGCATGTTGCCATTTGGGCTATGGATACTATTCACTTAATAGCTTTCCACCTCTCCACGGATGAAAATATTAACGTTTATTTATTAAAAAAACTAGAATCATAATTATTATGATAGCGTGTTTTCAGGAACTTCGTACTACAAAGTGAAATAATTATTGTATGGAGAATTTGGACAATGAAATAATCTTGTATAAAATCAATCATTGTATAAAATCATTTCTTTTTCTAACTGAGCAGACAGCCGTGCTGCTGGAGAGTTTGTTGCGCCACTTCTTCTTCCCAGCTAAAGCACTAGGAAGTGGTGAAGGGTGGGCGTTTTGGAGAACTGTCTTAAGTAAAGACGTTCGAAAAATGCTGATTTTCAGCCTAGTTTGAATAAAAATGACTTTTGATTTTAATTTCGAACTGTCAAAGATCTACAAATGACAGCCGAGACAAACGGCTTATCGAGCTTTCTGTGTCACGGAGTGATCTTGGTATGTAAAGATGGTTACCCATCCACGGACCAACCGCGGCAAGCGATTGACCCGTGCGGCTGGTATTACTTAGCTATAAGCCAAACTGCAACATGGTGTATATAATTACATGATGTTAATTTATTCATGATTAACTTCCTACATTATAAAGTTCTCCAATATTTAACCAAGGCTCAATTACTCGAATATTGAATACCTGCATACATACCGCAGTTAATGTGTTTCTGGTACATACTAGGGTATATTAGTCCCTCAAAGTCTTAATTGAATAAAAGCTTTATTTTTTATTCATCAATAAATAGGCTGTTTAAGTATAGTTAACTTTATTTATTTATTTAATGCCTGATTTACGCGATGCGAGATAATTATCTGTGGGCGTGGCATACAGTAAAAGTTGCACCGCTTACAGTTCGGCCGCCGAGAGAATGCGTTCTTGTCACCTGTCAGAGAAGAAACGCATCCTCTCGACCGTCTGACTGTAAACAGTATTTAAAAGATGCGAGTCATTTGTTGCTTCAACTTTATTGCAGGCCACAGGCAACAAACTTGCGTTGTAAACAGGGCATAAGCCAGCAATCATAGCCTGCTTCCTAACTAGTTGTTAACATTTTAGTAACCGTGCATTACTCCCAAATGTACAAGTCCACTATTAAAATAGATAAATATAACCTCAGCAAAGAATTTAAGTGGACCCCAGTCTAGGTATCTATTTAAGTGGACCCCGGTCTAGGTGTCTATTTAAGTGGACCCCGGTCTAGGTGTCTATTTAAGTGGACCCCGGTCTAGGTGTCTATTTAAGTGGACCCCGGTCTAGGTGTCTATTTAAGTGGACCCCGGTCTAGGTGTCTATTTAAGTGGACCCCAGTCTAGGTATCTATTTAAGTGGACCCCGGTCTAGGTGTCTATTTAAGTGGACCCCAGTCTAGGTATCTATTTAAGTGGACCCCGGTCTAGGTGTCTATTTAAGTGGACCCCGGTCTAGGTGTCTATTTAAGTGGACCCCGGTCTAGGTGTCTATTTAAGTGGACCGCGGTCTAGGTGTCTATTTAAGTGGACCCCGGTCTAGGTGTTTATTTCCACGGAAACATTTTCACGTCCAGTAAAAATAGCGAATATTCTAGGGAAACGAAACAAAATAATGGAAACTAGCGAGAGAAAATTAAGTTGTCAACTTTCAAGCTACCTATATTAAAACTTTAGAATTTCAGACTACTGGGAATATACACAAACTAGAAATATGAAATTGGAAACAGTCAAGTTGCATTGGCTTAATAAGTTAATATTCAACCAACAAAGTAATGGACAGACAATGTATCGAACATATTCTAGATGATGTAGAATTTATTGAAATTAAAAATATCGGCTGATGTTTCGGAATCATAGCAGCTGCTAATAAATATTGACGCGAATGACATTAGGCTCAACTAAAACTGAAAGTTAGTATCACTAAAATAAGGAACTAGTAAATTTTAAAAAGAGGTTCTCAAGTTTCAGAACACAAGGACGTGTCACGTTAGGTATTACTGAAAAAAGGCGTTTATTCGGTAAGCCCAAAAGTGAAATTGGTTGGTTCAAACACAAAAAGAGGTTTAAGGACCCACTGGTACCGGCTTAACGATCCGGACGGACAGTTTTAACTGGTCGGTAAATAACTTTGTCAATAAATAATAAGTTATTATTTGAACTGCATCAAAGCCTGTGTGATTATTTATTAAAATACGCAATTTGCATTTAACTTAACCGTTATTCTGATTATAATTAAACCGGCCCAAAATAACAGATCATTAGTCAAATAATATGCATCAGTGGGTTTGTGTAACTAACGTTAATAATAATGACTTGTCAAATTAAATGTTCACATGCACACGATGCTGTGAGTATATACTGAAGTTTTATTAACTTCCACTGAGTTTAAATGCGAAAATATCAACAACTGCCTTTTTTTTGTGAAAACATTTTAATATTTTCCAAAAAAACGTGAAAGCAAATAAAACAACAAGACAATGCACAATTGAACTTGTTCGAAACGGAATACTGAGCGGCAGTTAGCACTTAGAGAAAAGGGTGCAGATGAGTAGCTGGTATAGTATTTATACATAACATAACATCACGCCTATAATCTCCGAAGTGTTAGGCAGAGGTGAGGTGAGAGGGTTAGGTATAATATTTATCTGTTCTTCCAATAATTAGTAATACCGGTAGACCAATATTGAACTTTTAAGTGAAGAAAAAGATTTGCTGGAGAGCACGACATAATAGATATCTGAAAACTTGAGACTAGAGATGCCGATGCATTACACCAGTTTGTATGACAAGTCTTTTACAGTTCAAGCAGTACGGTTATGGAATGCCTTGCCCGTGTCGATAATGCGAGCTCAATATTTGTCCTCTTTTAAAATTCTGGTGAACAAACACTTCCTCTCCTTAAACATCATCATTATATAGTTTCTTGCTGTTGTTTCAAATTTATTTTTATATGTATATATCTAGCTATGTATGTTTTGTATATATATTTATATAGATAAGTATATGCTTTATGTGTGTATGTATGTATTGTATATGTAAACGGTACACCACTGACTACCTGCAGTATTCTCTCCTTCTCCTTTTAACCCATCCAAAGGTTGTCTGTAAAAGATCGCTTTTAGCGATACGACCGTCCATTGCGTCACCCTATGTAAAATTTCTAAACTGATGTCTGTAATTTTTGTGGTGTACATAATTTAGAGTATTCTATCTATCTACGAGTATCTACCTGGACATATATTATGGTGTAGGTAATCTGGGAAAACGGAAAAATAAAGAAATAATCATCACGTTATCATTACATGCCAACAAAATTATCTTTAGTACCTGCATCACGTCGGCTAAACCGCAAAAAGGTAGCGAAAGGAATGACACGCGTTCAACCCTAACGATAGCACCCTCATTTACTTGCAAATATCGAGCCGACGGCCTGTGGCGAATGAGAATTATTTACAGACCAAAATATTAAAGGTCTATGAGAATTCCAAGAGACGCTTTTGTCAAAAAAAGGATCTTGAATCGAAGAAAAGATATTCGTTGTGAAAGGGTGAACATTTCAGTGAGGTGTTACCGAAAATTTTCGTTTTTTTTTTTCGTTTTTGATTAAACAGAGAGAATGCTTGAGATATAATGGTCGTCGCGCGAATGAGATTCAATTATGTATTAGAATTTGGGGAGGGAGAAAAATATGCCGCCGTCGTTAAAGTAGAAAGAAAATCGGAACGCCTGAAAAGTTTATCCATTGTAATAATGTTCATTAAAATTTAATAATTTTGTGAGTTGCAGAAAAGGCTTGTGAATTCCAAACGAGATCGGACGTGAGATCGCCTAATGTTTATTATACCCAAGCTTAGTAGTAGCTATTTCATAGGGGATATACTAGAGGATCATATTTAAACAATCGCTTTTTGTGTGCGATGGGAATGAAAAGAGTGCCATGTTTTTTTAGGCTCGGACTTTTAATCTATTTCGTGTATTGGAACAAGAGTAGTAAAGTCCTGAAGTTGACTACAAATGTTGACGCAGCTCAGTTAGGTTTCTATAGCTTAGACATGAGTTTCGTTTCAGTTTACCTACTGCAACAAATCCGTGCGGACTGAAAATGTGTAGGTATGTAAGCTTAAGCTTTATAGCTTTAGCTTTATCTTTAAAGATTAAATATAAATTGTTAAGGAAAAGATTCGCAAAATGTACCTACAAAAGCACTACTTCTGAAAATGGTCACCCCATTTGAAAGAATCTTTGGTTTATACATACACTAGCTGCGCCCCGCGGTTTCACCCGCGTAAGTCTCGATCCCGTGGGAATATCGGGATAAAAAGAATCCTATGTGTTAATCCAGGTAATAAACTATCTGTTTGCCAAATTTCATCCAAATCCATTCAGCCGTTTTTGCGTGATTGAGTAACAAACATCCAAACACACAAACACACAAATACACAAACACACAAACTTTCACATTTATAATATTAGTAGGATAACTACCATACTTACGACCTAGGTTTACTAACACTTGTGTTATGTATGCGAATGGTTTATGCATTTCTGTGTTTTTGCTTGCGCCTTTGTCCATCTGATTTGCGTCCAAATCGAAAACTACAGTTGTCTAGAAATTCGAAAATACGTATAAAATATTCTTATTTCAACCGACCAAAATGCTGCCTGGCCTGAGCAAGTGTGAGTAGCAGACAAAACAATTAGGTTCATCTGTTCTATTATATTATGTTCCCCTTCTTTCCAAAGTTAGAATATCGATGAAGACGGACATACGACGTTATTGAACGAAGAGTGTGAAACCTACCCGCACTGAATCTGAAAAGCAAGTATGAATATGTAAATTACAGCATATGACGATGTGCATTACAGTATATACTAAGAATATTGATATCTTCCTACTTTGTACCACCTCCACGCGTTGACGCCTTTGATTTCAATTTGTAAGTAAAATCAGTGAATTAACGTAAGTTAATTCAGTTTTCATATTTGCTCGTGAAAGCGGTGATTTCTGATTGGGTGGGAAATCAAATACGTTGGAAAAATAAAAATAAATCAGCTTTACCTACATTAAGTTGTCAGTCGAGTCCAACCGAAAAGGGATCCTTTTTTCGGCCAGAAAACTCATATCTGTCGTGTTATTTAGAAATGGAACGAACTTTTTACTTCAACACACGGCAACCAAGGAGGTAACTTATCAAAGATTTTATTTAAATTTCGAATTGGCTTGCAAATAGAACAAAGAAGAAACAATGAACATATTCGCGCATGAAAAATGATAGTTGTTCGTCAGTGATTCTGGAATTTCTATTTAATTCACTCAGTTTGAATTTCCGCGCGTTGTTTGAGAAAAGTACTATACAAGCCTTGGCCGCAATCAGGAATTGATGGACTCACGTATGAGTGCCTCGGCTTCGCCTCGGCCCTCATTTTCACGGTCGTCCATCAATTCCCTTATTGCAGGCCGCGACAGTAATGTACTATATATATGGGACCGTAAGCTACCCCCCCTACTGAATAAAAAAAAGAATTTTAAAAATCGGTTCGAATATATCGAACCAGTCTTGCCAAGGGGTATTGTATTACCTAGTTACTGGGTTGTGGAGGTCAGATAGGCAGTCGCTCCATGTAAAATACTGGTACCTATTCCAGTGCATCCTGTTAGACAGGAAGCCGACCCCAACATAGTTGAGAAAAAGCTTGACAGATGATGATGCATGTTGCCATTTGGGCTATGGATACTATTCACTTAATAGCTTTCCACCTCTCCACGGATGAAAATATTAACGTTTATTTATTAAAAAAACTAGAATCATAATTATTATGATAGCGTGTTTTCAGGAACTTCGTACTACAAAGTGAAATAATTATTGTATGGAGAATTTGGACAATGAAATAATCTTGTATAAAATCAATCATTGTATAAAATCATTTCTTTTTCTAACTGAGCAGACAGCCGTGCTGCTGGAGAGTTTGTTGCGCCACTTCTTCTTCCCAGCTAAAGCACTAGGAAGTGGTGAAGGGTGGGCGTTTTGGAGAACTGTCTTAAGTAAAGACGTTCGAAAAATGCTGATTTTCAGCCTAGTTTGAATAAAAATGACTTTTGATTTTAATTTCGAACTGTCAAAGATCTACAAATGACAGCCGAGACAAACGGCTTATCGAGCTTTCTGTGTCACGGAGTGATCTTGGTATGTAAAGATGGTTACCCATCCACGGACCAACCGCGGCAAGCGATTGACCCGTGCGGCTGGTATTACTTAGCTATAAGCCAAACTGCAACATGGTGTATATAATTACATGATGTTAATTTATTCATGATTAACTTCCTACATTATAAAGTTCTCCAATATTTAACCAAGGCTCAATTACTCGAATATTGAATACCTGCATACATACCGCAGTTAATGTGTTTCTGGTACATACTAGGGTATATTAGTCCCTCAAAGTCTTAATTGAATAAAAGCTTTATTTTTTATTCATCAATAAATAGGCTGTTTAAGTATAGTTAACTTTATTTATTTATTTAATGCCTGATTTACGCGATGCGAGATAATTATCTGTGGGCGTGGCATACAGTAAAAGTTGCACCGCTTACAGTTCGGCCGCCGAGAGAATGCGTTCTTGTCACCTGTCAGAGAAGAAACGCATCCTCTCGACCGTCTGACTGTAAACAGTATTTAAAAGATGCGAGTCATTTGTTGCTTCAACTTTATTGCAGGCCACAGGCAACAAACTTGCGTTGTAAACAGGGCATAAGCCAGCAATCATAGCCTGCTTCCTAACTAGTTGTTAACATTTTAGTAACCGTGCATTACTCCCAAATGTACAAGTCCACTATTAAAATAGATAAATATAACCTCAGCAAAGAATTTAAGTGGACCCCAGTCTAGGTATCTATTTAAGTGGACCCCGGTCTAGGTGTCTATTTAAGTGGACCCCGGTCTAGGTGTCTATTTAAGTGGACCCCGGTCTAGGTGTCTATTTAAGTGGACCCCGGTCTAGGTGTCTATTTAAGTGGACCCCGGTCTAGGTGTCTATTTAAGTGGACCCCAGTCTAGGTATCTATTTAAGTGGACCCCGGTCTAGGTGTCTATTTAAGTGGACCCCAGTCTAGGTATCTATTTAAGTGGACCCCGGTCTAGGTGTCTATTTAAGTGGACCCCGGTCTAGGTGTCTATTTAAGTGGACCCCGGTCTAGGTGTCTATTTAAGTGGACCGCGGTCTAGGTGTCTATTTAAGTGGACCCCGGTCTAGGTGTTTATTTCCACGGAAACATTTTCACGTCCAGTAAAAATAGCGAATATTCTAGGGAAACGAAACAAAATAATGGAAACTAGCGAGAGAAAATTAAGTTGTCAACTTTCAAGCTACCTATATTAAAACTTTAGAATTTCAGACTACTGGGAATATACACAAACTAGAAATATGAAATTGGAAACAGTCAAGTTGCATTGGCTTAATAAGTTAATATTCAACCAACAAAGTAATGGACAGACAATGTATCGAACATATTCTAGATGATGTAGAATTTATTGAAATTAAAAATATCGGCTGATGTTTCGGAATCATAGCAGCTGCTAATAAATATTGACGCGAATGACATTAGGCTCAACTAAAACTGAAAGTTAGTATCACTAAAATAAGGAACTAGTAAATTTTAAAAAGAGGTTCTCAAGTTTCAGAACACAAGGACGTGTCACGTTAGGTATTACTGAAAAAAGGCGTTTATTCGGTAAGCCCAAAAGTGAAATTGGTTGGTTCAAACACAAAAAGAGGTTTAAGGACCCACTGGTACCGGCTTAACGATCCGGACGGACAGTTTTAACTGGTCGGTAAATAACTTTGTCAATAAATAATAAGTTATTATTTGAACTGCATCAAAGCCTGTGTGATTATTTATTAAAATACGCAATTTGCATTTAACTTAACCGTTATTCTGATTATAATTAAACCGGCCCAAAATAACAGATCATTAGTCAAATAATATGCATCAGTGGGTTTGTGTAACTAACGTTAATAATAATGACTTGTCAAATTAAATGTTCACATGCACACGATGCTGTGAGTATATACTGAAGTTTTATTAACTTCCACTGAGTTTAAATGCGAAAATATCAACAACTGCCTTTTTTTTGTGAAAACATTTTAATATTTTCCAAAAAAACGTGAAAGCAAATAAAACAACAAGACAATGCACAATTGAACTTGTTCGAAACGGAATACTGAGCGGCAGTTAGCACTTAGAGAAAAGGGTGCAGATGAGTAGCTGGTATAGTATTTATACATAACATAACATCACGCCTATAATCTCCGAAGTGTTAGGCAGAGGTGAGGTGAGAGGGTTAGGTATAATATTTATCTGTTCTTCCAATAATTAGTAATACCGGTAGACCAATATTGAACTTTTAAGTGAAGAAAAAGATTTGCTGGAGAGCACGACATAATAGATATCTGAAAACTTGAGACTAGAGATGCCGATGCATTACACCAGTTTGTATGACAAGTCTTTTACAGTTCAAGCAGTACGGTTATGGAATGCCTTGCCCGTGTCGATAATGCGAGCTCAATATTTGTCCTCTTTTAAAATTCTGGTGAACAAACACTTCCTCTCCTTAAACATCATCATTATATAGTTTCTTGCTGTTGTTTCAAATTTATTTTTATATGTATATATCTAGCTATGTATGTTTTGTATATATATTTATATAGATAAGTATATGCTTTATGTGTGTATGTATGTATTGTATATGTAAACGGTACACCACTGACTACCTGCAGTATTCTCTCCTTCTCCTTTTAACCCATCCAAAGGTTGTCTGTAAAAGATCGCTTTTAGCGATACGACCGTCCATTGCGTCACCCTATGTAAAATTTCTAAACTGATGTCTGTAATTTTTGTGGTGTACATAATTTAGAGTATTCTATCTATCTACGAGTATCTACCTGGACATATATTATGGTGTAGGTAATCTGGGAAAACGGAAAAATAAAGAAATAATCATCACGTTATCATTACATGCCAACAAAATTATCTTTAGTACCTGCATCACGTCGGCTAAACCGCAAAAAGGTAGCGAAAGGAATGACACGCGTTCAACCCTAACGATAGCACCCTCATTTACTTGCAAATATCGAGCCGACGGCCTGTGGCGAATGAGAATTATTTACAGACCAAAATATTAAAGGTCTATGAGAATTCCAAGAGACGCTTTTGTCAAAAAAAGGATCTTGAATCGAAGAAAAGATATTCGTTGTGAAAGGGTGAACATTTCAGTGAGGTGTTACCGAAAATTTTCGTTTTTTTTTTCGTTTTTGATTAAACAGAGAGAATGCTTGAGATATAATGGTCGTCGCGCGAATGAGATTCAATTATGTATTAGAATTTGGGGAGGGAGAAAAATATGCCGCCGTCGTTAAAGTAGAAAGAAAATCGGAACGCCTGAAAAGTTTATCCATTGTAATAATGTTCATTAAAATTTAATAATTTTGTGAGTTGCAGAAAAGGCTTGTGAATTCCAAACGAGATCGGACGTGAGATCGCCTAATGTTTATTATACCCAAGCTTAGTAGTAGCTATTTCATAGGGGATATACTAGAGGATCATATTTAAACAATCGCTTTTTGTGTGCGATGGGAATGAAAAGAGTGCCATGTTTTTTTAGGCTCGGACTTTTAATCTATTTCGTGTATTGGAACAAGAGTAGTAAAGTCCTGAAGTTGACTACAAATGTTGACGCAGCTCAGTTAGGTTTCTATAGCTTAGACATGAGTTTCGTTTCAGTTTACCTACTGCAACAAATCCGTGCGGACTGAAAATGTGTAGGTATGTAAGCTTAAGCTTTATAGCTTTAGCTTTATCTTTAAAGATTAAATATAAATTGTTAAGGAAAAGATTCGCAAAATGTACCTACAAAAGCACTACTTCTGAAAATGGTCACCCCATTTGAAAGAATCTTTGGTTTATACATACACTAGCTGCGCCCCGCGGTTTCACCCGCGTAAGTCTCGATCCCGTGGGAATATCGGGATAAAAAGAATCCTATGTGTTAATCCAGGTAATAAACTATCTGTTTGCCAAATTTCATCCAAATCCATTCAGCCGTTTTTGCGTGATTGAGTAACAAACATCCAAACACACAAACACACAAATACACAAACACACAAACTTTCACATTTATAATATTAGTAGGATAACTACCATACTTACGACCTAGGTTTACTAACACTTGTGTTATGTATGCGAATGGTTTATGCATTTCTGTGTTTTTGCTTGCGCCTTTGTCCATCTGATTTGCGTCCAAATCGAAAACTACAGTTGTCTAGAAATTCGAAAATACGTATAAAATATTCTTATTTCAACCGACCAAAATGCTGCCTGGCCTGAGCAAGTGTGAGTAGCAGACAAAACAATTAGGTTCATCTGTTCTATTATATTATGTTCCCCTTCTTTCCAAAGTTAGAATATCGATGAAGACGGACATACGACGTTATTGAACGAAGAGTGTGAAACCTACCCGCACTGAATCTGAAAAGCAAGTATGAATATGTAAATTACAGCATATGACGATGTGCATTACAGTATATACTAAGAATATTGATATCTTCCTACTTTGTACCACCTCCACGCGTTGACGCCTTTGATTTCAATTTGTAAGTAAAATCAGTGAATTAACGTAAGTTAATTCAGTTTTCATATTTGCTCGTGAAAGCGGTGATTTCTGATTGGGTGGGAAATCAAATACGTTGGAAAAATAAAAATAAATCAGCTTTACCTACATTAAGTTGTCAGTCGAGTCCAACCGAAAAGGGATCCTTTTTTCGGCCAAAAACCAAAAACGAACTGTTTCTTCGTTTGTCGATAAGGTCGATTAGTTTAACCAAAGAAAAATCTTTGGTGAAAATAAAATAAATGCAGTGTTGGTCTTTAAATCATTATGTTTAACCTTTTCAACTTAAATCACACGAAACTATATGCTACTAATCGAACAATCTGATGATATAAGTACTCAAGTATTATGGGAAACAGCATTGTTTATGTATTTTCAGTTATTACCCTTTAAATTGTTATAACTATGTATTTTGTCTTAGTAACTTAATTGAAAGCTTGATTTTCTGGCACTTATTTTTTTTCAGCCACGGAATGTACTATTTTTCGGCCAAACACGAAGCTTGCCGAAAATTTCCAAAAACTTAGAACGAAATTCGGTCAGACTCGACGTGGCGCTCGATGATTACTTATTTTAAGTAGTTTTTCTTATTTCCGGAATTACATTCCGGTCAGGAATGTTGAAATGAAGAAATTAAACGTGGAAAAAACGCTGAGAGCTAGACTGGTAAAAGAACAGTCGTGACTTCTGCTTTAATTAAAAAAGTAGCTAATAAAAAGCAAATTAATCAATTTCCAAAATTGCCGAACATTTTAAGGAAAACCACTCGGAATCGTGTAATAGAATTAATCAAATTATTCGCAATTTCGCATCCGTTTCCGGTTGTCGAGTGCTTCAAAAGTCTTTAACGTATTTGAAGTGAATATTTTACCGTTTATTAAATGATCAACGTTGTCGGTTTCGTAATGAAAAAATGTTAAGTGTTAAGTGTTCTAAGGCCTTTAAATTTTTCTTTCATCTGTATCGTCAAAGTGGTTACTCCTTTGTGTAACAAATATGTAAATTTTCTTCTTAATGTAAATTTTAACTATCAACCTTTTAGGTCTTCTGCAGATAATCTGATATTTATTTCTATAAGTAGGTTTGCATAAACACTTTACACGTCAAAAAGGTAGATGAAGTACAACTATTGAAGTACGGTTACCCAAACTGAAAAAGTACTTCCTAGATAGTACAGTACAGCTCCCGTCCCGAACATGTCCATTACTGCGCTATTAACCGCAATTTATCGACTGACACACCCAAATTCGCTTCTATAGATACAACGTAATATTTTTTTTCTTTCCTCAGACCGTTTATTTGCTGCCTAGTCAACATTTACGTAATTTATTAGTCTGATAATTCACTGCAATAATAAACAAAAAAAAAAGAATTGTTGAAGAACAAAGTCCTCAAACTTAACCCGTAAACGTGCACTGGGTTCACAATCCTTAAAGTACAGTTGACCCGGTAATTCTCACTTATACCGGGTTCACACGGTTGGATTTTAATTGAACAACTTTTGTTGTTCAGCAAAAAATACTTTGAATTTAGCATTCAATTTGTTGTAAGTCTGTTCATACGATTTAAATCGCTTTCGACTTAGTAGTTGATCAACTAAAATCGAACCATATGAACCCGATTTTACGTCACTCACCGATACGAGAGGCTTTTAAGGTTATATCGGAGGCATCCTTCGCCCAATTGACGCTACTTAACAGCTGTCGGCCCCGGGAGAATCTATTGTCTTAAGATAACATGGTGATAAGGAGCCGGAAAGTTTTTCTGTTTAGTTTTTAGATTAAATGATCAATGAGTGTTGGTTATAAACGTGTGGGATGACTATGGAAGATGAACATCAACCTAAACAGGGCGACAGTAGACCTTAAGTAGAGGTATAGTATTTAATCAGGAGCCACATTTTAGGAATGCTTATTAAGAAAATAAAATCCTTCCACTCCTTTAGAATCCTAGCGGCAGTTTTAGGTTACGGTATCCGCGCGCGTGTTCACCCGCCAAGTCCGAGGGGTACCTCCGGGCGCGCGACACCCGCAACCGACACGGGGAAATATTATTTTTGCATAAAATAATCGACTCTGTCTATACCAAATGTTTTCCTACACTGACTGATAATATTTGTAAACGATTGAACATAAAAGATGCTAAAAACCTCGTGCCCAAAATGTGTAAAAAATAATATAAACGCGACAATTTTGACATTGTTATTCTGTTATAGCAAATAGAATCGTATCGTAATCTTAATCGTTTTTGCATTCTGCGCTGTGACTCTAGAGGTTAAATACTTTTTGAAGAAAAACCTAAAGACAAAAACTGGTTTCAACTTGTCACTGAAGACCAAATGTACACAGATATGTTTCATTGTTAAAAATGGTATGCCGTATTGGTATTATAATTTCTATTAATTTTAATGTTTAATTATTGATTACGTAGATCCTGAAAAGAAACACATATCCAATTCACCAAATCATAGACGATAAAAAAATTGCTATCACACGGAACAGGTTGGAATAATGCTAGGACACATTCACTATTACTAAAGCTAGCTATATATAGGTTAAATGCCGGGCCGAGGAACCAAAATATAAAAGCACGGGCTTATAAAATCCACACAACATACATTACGATATAAAATGCTGCCTTTCCACAATCCTTTACAAAAACTGTCAAATTCAACCCCTCACCCACGACGTATTCCAAAACAACATTCTATCTGATTTACGGACGATTTACAAAGAACGACGCGTGACAAAAGCGTCGCTGCAATTAATTGCACGCGTGCAAGCGTGGCCTCGCGGACAATAACGTGTTATTCTCGTCACGCCGTCGGTCCTGGCACGCCGGCAGCGCACTGACGTATAAACCCGTGCACACGGGACCCTAAAGCGTGTATTGTGTGGAAAACATCACGACTTTACAAGTGATCTTTCAAAAGAAGTCTTTCAGTCATCATTTGCCTATCCTTCTCCTTTAGGTAGCTTCGAGGCGAATACCAGTATTTCGATCGTTACTGTAAGTAGTAGAAAATTCATTAAATATTTGAAATGTTTCCTCGTAAGTATTAAGATAATAATATACGGTCTTCTTTGGCTTGGGTGTAAACGAGATGAATGAAGTTGTCAGTCCCTAACTTAGATAACTCCAAATCAGAATTTAGTCCCGGACTTACACGCTCAAAACCTTCCGATATTGCATGCCCAACACTAATATTAATAATACACATGTTAATAATAAAGCAGGTAATTTATACAACGCTTTACACTTTCAAATCCCCATTATATAACAACGCTCTCATGAAAATAGCCCTACCCTAATAATATTCAATACACGCGGTACACGCCACACTGTTATCCTAAACACACATAATATTACTGATTACATTCTCACATTCTACAACGTCTGCTCAATATAATATTATGTGTTCGTCTCGGGGTGGCAGACAACAAGGCTGGCATCTATAGAGCCCAAATTCGAACCTAACATTACCATCACAAAAACTTTCTTTAAGAATATTATCAGTTAGGTACTGCCTGTCTTCAGGAATCACCATCTTGTATTTAAACCACAACAATATAATTATACACCTGTCTCTATAACTTTCATGAAACCCTTTATAATTAGTAATATCTAACGCTTTCAATAAACATTATAAACTTGAAGATGCTATTTCATACTGTACTACTAAATATCCAAGCCTATTCCAATCTAACACCGTTATTTCAATAAACCCGTAATAGAGAGTACTACAAGTGTTACTTCGCCGACTTACCGAGTAACTTCGTTGTGGCGCGTGTTTTACGAGGGGTGCTATTAGCGGTGCTATTAGCCACTCTATTGAGTATCGGCATTTTATTTATGGCTCGTAACATCGAATGTAGACGGAGGTGTGTTCGTCTCACAGTTATTAAAGTTGATTATTGAAATTAAAATTGACTCAAATAATAAGAGTTTTCAAGTAAGTCTTCGAAAAGAGTCGTACCTACAATATTTATTGCAATAATTGGTTGTAAGAATGATTGTTAATAGATTACAATAACTAGGTATACCTGTCTCACTCCTGAACCAGCACTCTTCGACTCAACACAACACGCTTGTTATATAACATAATTATCAGACGCTATCATCTCTTCTTTTCACTAAAGTACTAAAATTCAGTCCGACAAAGGTCGAATAGATATATAGGTAAACAATAAATTAATTTATGTATAACTCATAAAAATAATTTCCTATCAGTTTCTATCAAGAAAATGACGTAGCATATAGTTTAAACTTAACCATTTTCCAAACATTTTTTCAACAATCATGTCGAAGAGAATCTTTCAGTTAAATACCCATTCGATTGATGTTGTAATAAAACAAACTTTAAGCGAGCGGTAAGTGGTTTAACGCCTTCATTCCAAAAAATCATTATTTCTTATTAAAACTGACATTGTCAAAACCATAAATTCTGCAAAAAAAAAACTCGGGTACAAGGATCTATGAAATAATAATATTTTATTAAAACACTCAATGTTATTCACGACTTCACGAGTGTAGGTACATAACACAACATACATAGCATAATCAGCCTATAATGTTCCCACTGCTGGGACACAGGCCTCCTCTCTTCGAGAGAGAGTGGGCCGTAATCCACCACGCGGGCCCAGTGCGGGTTGGTAGATATCACAATGTCTTCGAATTTTTGGATTCTAGAATTTTAATTTCCTCACGATGTTTCCCTTCCTTCTTCCTTTTGTTTTTGAGTGTAGGTACCTAATCATATACATTTTTCACCACTAGGTCTCGATAGAACATGGTCAAATGCAATAAAAGCATTAACGAATGTGTTAATAACCAATTTTAAGTGCAAAATGAGCGGCGCCAGCGCAGCGCATAAAATGTATGAAATGTGGTTTCTATTCCCTACTACCCTGCGGAGTATGTCTACAGTCAAGATATTAACTTTTTCAGGGACCATTGTCGCGAACCTTTACACTTACTAGACTTTTGAGAATATTTCAATCTAAGAAAAACAGTATTTTTAACCTCTAGAACACTTCCAATACGAGGTAACACAGTTTTTCCTTCCATTTTTGTGGTTTAAAAAGCCCTAACTTTACATTTCGCCGTAAGGAAAGCCGCGAAACCAATTGTCAAATATTTAATAATTTTAACCCATTTAACGAAAATGAGGAAAATTAATCGGTTGTCTTGAATGTAATTGTTAGTTGAATCAATAAGTTCAGGCGTTAAGTTAGGGAGCAAACTGGCAGCTCGTCAAGAGGTCGCTAGCTGGTAATTGCCTACTATTCATTAGCTAAATTTGGTCTATTTGAGTGATGAGGCCACTGATTGGCAGCTATTGACGGCTTTACGATTGAGATTTTCAATTTGTTTGCTCAATATTGACTTACTTAACCATTAAGTGATATTGCGAATTTTTCTATTGCATGGGAATGCTAGTGTAAATAATCCTTTTTTTATCATCAACTCCCATAAAAGTTTTCTTACTATTATGGAGTTGAAAGAGTTTCATAATTCATAATTACGATTTTTCTTATTACTAGGTACCTACAAAAATTTCCCGATAGACATTATATTCTTTGCAAATAATTATTATTTGAAAAGAATATAATGTCTATCGGGACAACATTAGCCCGTTTAAAAAAGTACCTATGTACTTAGAGGTAAGCCAAACTTAGAAAAATATGAAGTGTAAAACGACGTTTTAACGTTTTTCAGAGACTTGTAGATTAAGTATTATTAAATTTTCAGACCTGAAACAAATTGTAACTCATAATAAAATGCATTTTAAAAGTTGTTTCCCGTTTATTATTTTTACAATATAATAATAAAACAAAAATTCATAAAATTTAATGTTATACTTACTAAACTCCAATAAACACGTAATCTCAACAAATACCTGGTCCCAAAGCACCGAAATCACATTTAAAAATCCACGCTCTGACTCTGAATCGATTAATGCGCCTGTTTTCAATTCAAAGGATCGGAACACAAAGTAGCTTTGAACTTCGCCTCAAACTAAACCGCAGAATCTCAAATTCAAATTGACGTTCCCTACGCCTAAAACATTAAAATCACCACCGTACCCGTCGGTACCCCAACATTATTCCAACCCGCCGGAGAAAATAAAAAATTCAAAAAAAAGTAGACTTAAAATATATTTTAGGATACGTACCTTAAAATTACGAAGAGTAAACTACGAACTAGAGTATGATCGCGCGGAGATACAGAGTTGCGAGTCGCGTCGGAGCGAGCACGTCTGTCCGCCGCGACGGCGAGCGCGCGATGCCGGCGGCGACGGGGTGCGGCGACGTCCTATCTGTTGCTTCGCGCATGCGCTGCGGCTCACACCTGTACAACACACAGAGCCACCGTGTTATAGTGTGGACCGGACCCCGCCCATTTGGTAGACGTGAATCAGCAACATGGCCGGCCACCGCGAGAGGCGAGAGAAACAAGCGCCTACTGATGTGCCCACAGATTTACTCAGTGCCCACAGATTTACTCAGTGCCCAACATAGATGTGTTGAAGTAAAAAGTTCGTTCCATTTTTAAATAACACGACAGATATGAGTTTTCATAAAAAAATATTAGGCCGCTAAACACGCCAGATATGGATTTTCATAGTAACTTTGCTGGCCGCATCGTCACTTGTTTTTTACCAGTACAGCAATTTCGATTTATCTCGAAGAAGGTTGTCAAATTAATGCTCGAATTTCCAAGCATGTTTGAGATAAAACACTCATTTCGGTTTCAGCCGGCGTTTACGTATTAAAGTGCAATTAGATCAATTACATGTTATCCTAACTTATATTATAACTAGCTGTTGCCCGCGATTTCGTCTGCGATACAGGATGAAAAGTATCCTATGTCCCAATTCAGGTCATGGTCTACCCATGTGCCAAATTCCATTCAGCCGTTTTAGTGTGAAAGCGTAACAAACAAACAAAAAACTCACTTTCGCATTTATAATATTAATTAGAATAGGATTAGGATAATGCGAAAGTGAGTTTGTTTGTTACGTTTTTACGCTAAATTCAAATTCAACAGGAAAATACGTGCCAACGCACTTTGTTTCTCTGTTGAATTTGGGTTTTATAGCATTTTGATGGGTTGTTCGAACAATGGTTTACATCATAAATCGTATATGGTAAGAAATTAATTTGATGAGCGCTGCCGCCAAATGATCTTAACGCTAAAAATAGAATGACAGGACATCAATAATAATTGTGATTTGATGATTGATTGATGAATTACCCACAGCTCGGAGGGAACACTGGCACCGCCAGAACATGTTAGATAGCAGTTCATTGCTACATATTATAAACCTTTATATTTTGATACTAGGCTTAGGTCGTGTTTTCTCTGACATTCTGCCTCTGAACATGTGTAAATAATTAAGTTACTTCGTGCCACTTGCTTAGTGGTATAATTGAAGTTTCAAATAATCGCAAAACACTGCTTGAAACTTCCTTTGGCAAAAAAGTTTCGTGGAATTGCGGTACGCAGTGGCATGTTGCCAACCAACTACTTAGTTCAATGCTACCTTCTCTGCCCTGACCTCACTGGCGAGGGGGAGGTATTGACAAGATTGATCTACTTGTTATGAACAGATCCATTTTCAGACTAGTTTATTAAATAAGATTTTAGTTTTATGTGAAAATGGTTCGTTTTTCCGCCACAAATTGGTCCTTTCATACTTTTATTGATTTGGTAAGGCGCTTAGCCGTATGCTCCAAACGTTTATTATCTACATAACTAATCTAAAGATGAAACGTTTTTTCCATAAATTATAAATATGATCAGAAAATATTTACCTTTTCCATTAATTCCAGAGTTTGAAGTGAAATAAATCGTTGTAATATTATATGAATTCATTACTTTTAGTTGGCATGAATGTATTCTATTGTAGCGCATTATTCTCGTGAATATTATCATTACAGAGGAATTACTTCAATTTATTATAAGAAATTGCTTTTCTCGTTTTACTTTTAAATTGGGACACATAATGTTTTCATGTAGGGGCGTAGGGGACTATAAACTGTCACTGTTGGCATTTGTCAGTACACAATGGTTGTTATTGGCCATACGATGTAACTAATGAACAGTGAGCGGAGTAGGTAGATTGAGCTGGGGCCATTGATCCGAAACGTATATATTAATATGGACATTCCTCTGGAATTGGTGGATTATTTAAAAAAAACCGGAACTTATGTAGGAATTGTATTCTGCCAGAGTGGAAGGAGCCATTTGACGATTTGCCATCCTCAAAAAAAAAGGTAGGAATTGTAAAAAAATGAGCAAATAAATAAAATAGCAAATAAATAATGAATTAATTTAGTTTTGATACCTTCCTTTAAATTTTGAATTGAGTAGTAATAATATCACTACCAACATTAACAATATTTAATTGAATCCGGAAATACCGGAATTACTTTCCGGAAAAATGGCTTATCCATGTTATTCTTTCTGTGTGCATTTATGATACAAGTACCAAAAATCAATCTACCTACTCCGATCACTGCTAATGAATGATGGATGACCAGTTTTATTAGATTTATGTATAATATAAATAGTGCAATGGACACTGTTTTTTAACCGACTTCAAAAAAGGTGGAGGTTATCAATTCAACTGAATGTTTTTGTATGTATGTTTTTAGAAATTTCTCGCCAATTGTTAGCTGATCTATGATTCTTTTTTGTTTAAAACAGCACTTAATCATCCGAGATGGTCTTCTTTTTTGGTGAAGATCTGATGAAGCCTTTTGGAGATGGAAAAAAAAAACAAAATTATAAAAAACTAACTTTTCAATACTTACTTTTCGTAGAGTATTGTTTTTTCTAAATCTCGATTCGTTTATTGAATTTCTTTATTAAGTGAATTTTCTCTTAAGTTTGAAGCCTCGTTGGTTGTAATAACATTTTCATATTAAAGACGAATTTAATTTTCTGATTTAATATACGTTGTCGAGGTACGAGCTAATCTCCGAGTAATTTCAACTTTTCGCTTCACTTTAATAAAGTTGTGAGAGTTTGTGTGACGAAGGTGCACTGCTCTTTCTTCTGACTTTTTTTTATGCAAATTATAAAAAAACTTAGTTCAGAGAGGAGAGCAATCTAATAACAAGCAAATCGTATGATCGCTACTGAATGAATTATAACTATGTTCCAAATGTGTAGGTAATTCTCCGCCACCATCTATCACGCAGAATAATAGATTATTCACTAAGGGGATAAAGCAGTGTCTTTGTCGCGGGTGTTAAAGGTATTGAATCGTTGAAACGCAGCGAAGGATCGCCCTGACACGTGGGGACAAGGGAGTTAAGACTAGTATCCAGAGTGCAATCTTGCTCAAAACGAAGACACTTTTATACCCAAAGAGAATTATCTTCTTTCCGAACCTACTGCGAGGTAATAAAAACCAATTAGATTTCGAATTAGTAGCATAAGAAACTGATAAATAACCGAGAAATACTTAGCTACGAGTATGTGCAGTTTCATACAAAATACAACTCTTGCTCAACTTAATTTCATCAAAATACTAATTAATTAATAAGATCATAGTTATGCCGTCCACATTAAAAATTAAAACGCAGAGAGCGGGTGGGGGGTGTACGGCCCACAGCAACCGATCAGCTGCTGTGATGGCAGTACATTTATGTAGTTTGTGTGCGATAGCATGCCGCTAATACCCCCACAGATAATGTAGAAACAGTGGTTGGGAGAGTATAAAAAACACCATAATTCGACCATTTTGGACTTGATCATAGAAAACAACAGATTTGGACTACAGCCTAGGGGTTTACAACTTGCTTTAGGTTAGGTTTTCATTATATATAATTTAACATTATCGAACAAGTGATGTGAAAAACCAATAAAGTAGCTTGCTGCTTAATAAGAGGCATGACCAAAACACTGCCTACCTGCTAACTCCACACTCTCAACCCCCGAGAGATTATAAGTTGTCAGTTCTAATACATAGAATATTAACATGCTAGGGGGGAGCGGGGGGGCCGGTGCGGCAATCGGGGGATTGGACCAATTCCATTTAATATTCCCATGACTCATTTCAGCTTATAATGATTTAGGCATCAGGCAAGCGAGATCAGTTTGTTAGAGACGATTGTAAATTGCAACTGTTTTCAGATTTTATGACTTGTGTTTTAGACGCTTCAATATTTATCGTTACATCAGACAATGCTAATCGGAAGGAACCTGACAAATTGGCATGCAATTAAAAGCAGTTTTTAAGGAAACTGCTTTCGACCCGTGTGGTGCGTTCACACGGGTCGACTTTTTACACCGATGTAGTCGCTAACTGTTTACCTTTACCATCGTTCGTGAAACGCGGATAATCGAAATGAAGCATCATTTAGATTATCCGCGTTTCACTAACGTTCATTTGTGTCGCCACTGAGTGTAACCACTCTGAAGATTTCCTTAATCTTTATTCGTTTTTACTGTTTTTAAATAGTTAGAAGATTCATTCCTGTTCAGTGTTTAAGTAGATACATAGCTATAAAACTGCTCAGTTAATATTAAAGGTCGCCTCAATGATATGCAAACTCAGATAATTTCGGCCACAAAATCTGTATAGCTTTACCTACTCAAATAAAAATAAAGAATAGCAACGTCTTTAAATATGGTTGAATTGCTGTGTGCGTATGGATTGAGGAGCCATGTCTCATATTGAAACGCGGGTACTGCCAATATTTAGTAGTAAATTGTCCGATTTTGTAGCCGCGATCCTGGAATTTGTAGTAAAACCCTTAAAAAGTTACAGGGCATTTAAGGTGGCTCCTCAATTCAGACGTCTGGAATGTTTTTTTTATTAATATCTTTTGTATGTGTAAGATGTTGGAGTACGCCAATATTTAGTAGAAATTTCTACTAAATACTGATGCTATTGTTATCCGAATTGATGAACTACTTTAGTAGCTACGTACATATTTTACTTAGACCGTTTGGATTGAGGAGCCACCTTAGAACTACAATACTGGCCGGCAGATCTTTTTGAAAATTTGGTAGGATTTAGTAGTACTTTTGCGTAATCTATACAAAAAAAATGGGTTTTGTACGGCTGAATTTGAGATAGCTACAATACTTTGAATATTCAAAAATCCAAATAAAATATATGTTGAGTTGTCGTATCTACCTACCCCACACAAATTCTAATATCACTACCTGCTATGTAAATATAACAGTGACAGGAAGTTGTTATAACATCATCTATATAGACCTAAGTGGGAAACATATGTATTGTTGAAGCTAACTCAAAAAGTACCCAAGCAATGTTAAAAAAAAATATGGGACCACCTCGAGAGTTCAAACCAAAATTCACCATTCAAACCAAAAAATATATTTTGCAAATCCGTCTTTAAATGATGGAGCTATGGCCGAACATACATTTAAAAAAATATATAAACATCCGAATTCAGAACCCTTTCTTTTGTTTTCTTTTTTAATAAAAACTCGCAGTTTCTGTTCAGTTCATACAGGGTTTCGAGTTCAATGTGTAGGTAGTAAATTGATGTTGAAAAACAATAGATACCTATTTGGTATTTACATAATATATACTCTAACAGACTTAAAAATAAATATTTTAGTATCTACCAAAGATACCTATCTAGAATAACTACATTACAATAATTCAAAACCCTTGTATGTATATATCCACATTCCGTTCTATCCTGTTCCCGATCCAGCTTTTATATAAATCTTGCAATGTTCTGACAGTGTGGCAGTTATTCATTATGAATACTTTATTAAAACAGCACTCTAAATTGCCGTACGGTAGTTTTGTCACTGATAAAAGACGTAAAGACATCTGTATGGATAATTATAGATTAAGGCATTCGTTTATGTATAGATTTTTTATATTCTTAGGCCCATTTTTATATAATAAAGTAAACGCAATTTTGTCTATGTCTGCATTAAAAACGGTACAATGCAAAAATGTTATTATAACTTGGTTATAAAATTTGTCTTATGATGACACAGAAAAGTTACTAGTTGTTTTAAGTTAAATATTATTTTTTGTTTTATTTAAGTATTGTCCTATCATTAGTCTGTTAAGTTACTCACTATTTATGTCTAACATCAATTTTAGAAAATTGTAATGTAATTTTGCACTTATGACACCTGAGATACAGTTTTTTCTTAGTTCAGGTCGAATTCCATTATTAAATACCTACCACTTTAGTATAAGGCTTAATATTGTAAATATGCATTGTTTTATTGTAAAAATAAATTTTACAATTCTAAAATAAAAAATACAAAAACAAAAAAAATATTGGTCATTAATTGTAATACCTAATTCAATTATTTTAGTTAATCATTCAAAGTTATTAATGCATTTTTACAAATGCTTAATGTGTTTAACTGAATGCACTTTTTATTTTAGGGTGTAAGTTTATAGTGAAGCCTACATGAAGTTCATTTAAATGAACAGAAACACTTTGCTCTTCATGAGAGACCAAAGTTAATTGTTTCAATCAATTGTTTAACAGCCACTTCCGCGGCCGGAGTGCTGCCTAGTTAATAAACAAACCACATTCACCCCATTACAGGAGTTATTTAGTCAGTCATAAAGGCTAAAATTCCATATCTTGTCAGCGTCCACTTGGAAACCTGTGACTAGTTATGCAAACATGTTCTAGATAACCCTAGTTTCAATTTTATTTGAGTGAAATTGAAGTGTTGTAGGGAATGCATCATTGATGTGGACAATGCTCATGCAGCAATAGTTATTTGTTATGCAAGGCTGCAAAGTTGTTTTTTGGCGCGAGTACTTGAATTGAATCCTGAGCGTTGCAAGGGTTTCAATGGTACGAGACGCAGAATAACTTTGCTGCCGAGCGAAACACACAACTTTTCACCTCACTACAGCGAGGAAACTGCTAGGTGTCTCCATCAATTCAAAAAATATTGTACGCTTTTATGTACTTTTTGCGCAATTTTGCCGGAACATAGCTCAATTCGGCATTATGTACCGCTTGCACTAACTTCGCACTGCTAAACAAACCAAAATGATGGGAAGTGAATTGAATATACAGAAGAAAATATAAAGTTTTTTGAAGTGAAAATTTCTTTAGGCGCGTTGAGCTATTTTTTACGTGCTGGCCAGTGCGATTATTCTAAAAATGAGATTGGCGCACTGGCATAGTATTCAGGCATTATCAGTGGACCCGGCGGTATACAAAATTATTGAATAGAAAAGTTCGAATTTTAAATACTCTGTCCACGCTAGCGGATAAAATCCACTTCTGCACTCAGATTTCGAATGATAAACAAGATCTTTCTGAGCTTGTGAGGTGAAAACATATTTATGTTCTTGTTAGTAACAGTTGTATTAGAGCTTACATTGACAACCATAACAGAAAACACCCTCCAATGAAATAAATATAAGACGTTTTAACCTCCTGTCCTATTTCCCATCGAGAGACATCGACTTCTTTCTGCAAGGTATTACAGATGGGAGACGAAGTGCATCCAACATCGAGGAAAAAGAAAATGGCCGCCTCCAGGCAGAGAATTAATTTCTAATATAAAGCCAGGCTGCGACGACTGGCCTTAATCAAGCCATGTCGGACGCGAAGTAGATTTTTATTTAAAAATAAATCCGGGATATTATCCCTGACTTTATGACACCTGCATAAATAGGTAAAGCAGAGGTAGGAAGGAGGAGGTGGTTGGAGGAGGTAGGTCGTTTATTAAGAAATCTTGAAAGAAGCAATGAGACGTAAGTGGAATTAAATCTAAGTCTTGAAAGATTTTAATAATCTCAGCTATTCAGTCTACTGCAGTACCTACAAGATTTATTAAAATATATAAAATAAAACACATTTATTCCGAGCAATTTCAACTCATAACATGACATACAAAAAACAGAAACACAATAATATAAATAAACTAAGGTGCCTAAGGCTTGCTTCCACAAGTCCTAATCAGTCACAACTGCTCGGTTATCTCATGGAAGTCTGTGTTGAAATAAGCTAAGTTGAGCTAAGTTTAAGTTATACTTGCAAAGAAACCAAAAAAAACTTGTAATATGCAGTATTTTAATATAATGCTGAACTGGGAATCTATACTAATATTGTAAAGCTGAAGAGTTTGTTTGTTTACTTGAACGCGCTAATCTCAGGAACTACTGGTTGGAGTTCAAAAAATCTTTTTGTTTGGATAGTTCATTTATTGAGGAAGGTTATAGGCTATTTAACATCACGCTACGACTAATAGGACCGGAGCATAAATGAAAAATGTTGCAAAAACGGGAAAAATGATTCCTTTTTAAGAGCTTCCGTTGCGTGCGCTGCATAAACGGTTTAAGTTAAGCAAATGTCATGTATGATGAAATTGTTCTTCTTTAAAAGTTCTAAAAAAAAGTCTGTGACAACATATGTCTATCTTTTAAGATTTACTCACTATAACCTTTTTTTATGGTAATCAAGTTTGTTAGAAATTAATGCATTATTCGCGAAGAAGTTTTATCAACATAATATTAATTCTTATTCAAATAAATAGTTTAAACATCAAGGGTATTTATGTAGCAGTAAAATGCGTTTTAATTCATTCGAATCGGACATTATAATTTCGAAGTTATCACGAAAAGCAATACGCGAACCGTTCGACGCAGGCGCCGCGCCGCGCCGCAGCGACGTTCCCTACTCTAGAGAGGAGACGATGGGCACACGGGTAGACCATGACCTGGAATAGGACATAGGATAAGTTTTATCCCCATATTCCCACGGGATCGAGACCTACGCGAGTGAAACCGCGGGGCACAGTTAGTTTAGAATAAAATGGATCAGGTGCTTAAAGAGTTTCAAGATTTAGAAGTAAGTTGTTTGTCGAGGCTTTGGATCATATTTATAAAGGGCGGTAGAACTATTGAATGATTATTGTGACCTACGAACGGTGAGACATGGTATAATAAAAGTTCTAGCTTTTTTTTTTCTTCAATTAAAGAATTTGAGGCTTTCATCAGCAGCGGAACAAAGTGGGATACATCATTTAAAAAAAATTAAAGAAAGAGAGTCCTTTTTCCTGCAGTTGGTCACCAAACTTGCATGACAGTAAAACAGCAAACTCAAACTCAAAGTATGTATTTCAATTAAACCATTTACAGACATTTTTCAACTGTCAAGGAGTCGGTCAGTCAGAAATATGAAGCTAGTTGCCCATTCCAAAGCCTCCACGGACACTCTTTTAAATAAAAAAAATGTTAAAAAATATTGCTTACATCATTCATGTTGAAATTATGAATGTGAGAACAATGTAGAAAGCACGTTAAAACGTCCGTAATAAAAAGATGAAACCGATAAACAATTCAAAAATCAAAATAATCCATGGCAGCTAAGATATGACCGGTCACAACTACGGCGCCCGTTCACGAACATCCATTTTGAAGGGAGCTAAATTCGCACACATTCAATATTGATGCATAATTTAAATGAAATTGTTTTTATTATGGGATGTCAGGCGTTCTTCTTTCAGCAGAACCAACTGTGACACCAATTATGGCTTTCATGAATTTCACAAACCAAACATTACAACAAACTGTATCTTTAGACTCGACTGTAAATGCAGTAAATGCCAAAATAAATATCAAGTATGTATATCATAAATCCTTTCATGAAATAAAAGAACAGGTATTTTTAACCGACTTCAAAAAAGGAGGAGGTCATAATTATGCTCGTCTGTTTTGTTTTTAAAATAACTTTTTCTCAAACATGCTTGCAAATTGGAGCATTTTTTTGACAACGTTCGAGAGAAATCGAGTATGCTGTAGGTGATACTGGTCAAGTTTAAATGAGTCTGCGGCCGACAATGGTACTATGTAAACTCATATTTGTCGTGTAATTTAAAAATGGAACGGATTTTTTACTTCAACATGGCAACCAAGGAGGTAACTTATTAAAAATGTAATAATTTCGATTTGCCTTGCAAATAATTAGAGCTGTTTAAAGTGAAGAAGAAACAAATGAACATTTTGGCGCGTGAAAAATTAGCGTTGTTCATAATTGATTCTGGAATTAATAATTAATTTACCTAGTTTGAATTTCCGCGCATTATTTGAGAAAAGTAGGTGCTATACAAGCCTTGGCCGCAACCAAGCATTGATGGAATCACGTATGTCTGCATCAATGCCTCGCCACATTTTCACGATTTTCATCAATGTCCCTGTTGCAGGCCGCGACAGTAATGTACTATAATTTCGTAAGCTGTTGGCAAAAAACGAAAATACAGAACCAAAGACACTGACTTCCGAAATTAAAGTTATTTTTCAGTTTATAGTGTATTTTTTTTAAGTTGGTTGGTTTTTTTAATAGTAACATTTAAAAAAGTACCTACCCCATGATAGATGAGTCTACTAGCCAGCCTGGGAGAATGGACAACAACACATGAAATTAGCCCTGAAGCCCAATAGCCATAGGATATATACCAGTAGAAAGAGCTTTTCAAGGGCAACCTTTCCTTCTTACACGACTTTTGCAAATTGTTAGTCAGTTCGGAGTTAATTACCTAAATAAGTGTGACTACTTGGGCATCGAAGTTAAGGAATTTTCTTAGCTCAATAGCCATAAGATATATACCAATGGAAAGAGCTTTTCAAGAGGAACATTTCCTACCAACACAACTTTTGCTAATTATTAGTCAGTTGGGAGTTAATGACCTAAATAAGTGTGACAACTTCGGCACCGAAGTTAAGGAATTCTTGGAGTCCAATAGCCATAATATATATACCAATGAAAAAAGCATGAAGAAGAACCTTTGCTAGTAACACAACTTTTGCCAATTGTTAGTCAGTTCGGAGTTAATGACCTAAATAAGTGTGATAACTTCGGCACCGGCTTAATCACTCACATTTAAAGCTTTGTAGCTCCTTTCGTACTAACGATCGAGAGAAGTCTTCAAAATAAGAAATGTTCTTCTTGATGAGATCTTTCCATTGGTACATATCTTAACGCTATTGGGCTCCAGGACAGAAACGCCCAATCTCCTTTGGTTGAACTAATTGGTCCCGATTTCTATTAATACATTATAATTATGATTTTCATCTCTTTTACGTTAAATAGAGGTACTTAATTATACAAATATTGGCACTCGTCAAATCTAAAAATCCGTCTGTTCAATCTAAAAATCATTAGTTAGTTTTTACAAATTCAACCCCCCATAACATCCACCAAAGGCACTATTCAATCTCTCTACTATCGTAATCTTATTAATATGAAGCCACAGACTTACAAATCCTCCAAGTTAATCCCTATATTTGATCCAGTGCCACCACAACTTACTATCTATTCGACATTATTGTAATATTCGTGAACTGAATGTTTTAACTCTTGTGTTTGATGAGGAAGTGATGTAATGTGCCATAAATATAATGTATCGTGCGGCTATAAATATCTACTGTGAGTGTAAAAGCCTGCCTGTCTGTCTGTCTGCTTCAATTTCATAACTCAACTATTACAGAGCACTTGATATATGGATTTTTTTTTACTGAACGCTTTATTTCAATCAGCACTAGGTACAGTCTACCAGTCAATGAAGTTACAGTAAGAGAGAAGCTGTAAGGGCTAATTTCATAGTTCAAGTGTTACTATAACTATTAACGTGGTGATGACCGTACATAAAAATAATCGTTCTATTATAACGTTCCAGACTAGTGCATTATGAGCATAAATTGATCAATAAATACTGCATCTGATCGCCTATAAACAAACAAAGAGAACAATGGACGTCAAAACTCTTGGCGCCTTATATATATAACATAGATACATGTGACATCGCTGCAATTTTATTTTTCACATTTTAGTAATTTGTCTATCAAAACCCAAGGTCCACAATTACGTCCATACTGTTCATAATTTCATGAGCAATAAGGACTGACAGCTGGACATTCTTTCTGTATGGCTGTGGGAAGCGCGACCAAACGCCGCGTCCTTCACATGTAATATACTTGATGTAGTATATAACACCGCCACCAGCTCGTAACTAGTAACGATTATGTTATTTGTTACTGTGTGGTAAGTGGCTGGAATCAATAGCTTACGTTTAGCCTCCCAACTAATCAATAGCTTACGTTTAGCCTCCCAACTAATCAATAGCTTATGTTTAGCCTCCCAACTAATTAATAGCTTATGTTTAGCCTCCCAACTAATCAATAGCTTATGTTTAGCCTACCAATTAATCAATAGCTTATGTTGAGCCTACCAACTAATCTTATTTAAGGATACAGGCACCTTACTATGTTATTTTGAACTAAATCACAGAAACTTGACAATAGAAATGAGCCTTTGAATATGTTGGGGAACACAAAAAGACGCTTATGACGCTACATTATTATATAAACGTGTCCAGTTTTATTTCAAGGAAATCAAAATGGGAATTATATAGGGTTTTAAATACATGCCGAATGAAAATAGAAGCTATCTCTAATGTGGCAACTGTAAGCATTAATCCTTTTTACAAGCATTAAGTAGATACACGATAGTAGTATTCTGTTAAGACGGTAGCACCCGATGATACATAAGATTATTCTGTAAATATCTATTTTGTTACAGATAAAATCCTCTTATTCCTAGGACAGCCGCACACTAGAACCAAAACATTTTTGTTATAAATCAGACCGCTTCAATGCCTATAGCAGTCTTGTGTTATCATTTTCATAAGGCAAATTTGTTGTGAATGAATGCGCCATCATTGTTATAACCTATCTAATAACCTCGACTCAGTTTGTGCACAGCCTTACTTATATTTTACAATCCGTTTGACAACGGCGCGGTGCCTACACCGTTACAATGCACCACGGTCAGTAACCCACAAAGAACAGATGCCAGAGAACACCTGAGGGTAAGCGAGACAATGTTTCTCATATAATAACATAATAAGCTCCTTACGTGTGTGTCTCCCTGGTAACTGGTACAAGGGACTTATACGAGTACACCGAAAGAAAAGAAAGAAAATACGTTTCTTTGCGGTAAACATGACGCAAAAAAAAAACACACCGCAGATTTTACGAGTACAACAATACTTAGTTCAAAGATTTTGAAGCATTCAATCCTTTCACAAAAGCGATGACACATCCTATGTGTTAGAATGATTTCTTACTTCATGAATGAATGAATGAAATGTACCGACCCCAGCGTGGCTTAACCAGACTCGATAAATCGAATGAACCCCAGGATTTGCACTAGCCCCTGGAGCCTCATGGTTCATGGGGTTACAGAAGCCATTGCATATCAAAGAGTAGACCGGGGGGCGCGGGTAATGGTAGGGAAAAGACCGTGCCCGTCGGGATATGGAAGGATTTGCGAGCCTACCGGATATGCATCCTTGAGTAAGCAATGGACTAGTGGAGAGACGGGTAATATTTATCTAAGGATGGGCATCTTTTTACGACGTCGCCGCCAGTTGGCTCCGTTTCATCTTCACCGTTGAATCCATTGGCGGAGATATGCTTCGTTCTCGGCTCTTTTCTATCTCCCTGCTGTGCTGTGTTACACTTTGCTGTTTTCTGAGTCGTGTGTCCAAGGATTCGCTGCTGTCCGTTTCAGGTTTCTTGTATATGTCGCTGGCTGCTTTCGTGATCTTGTATCTGTCTTCAGCCGTGTCCATCCAGAAGTTGATTTCCTTGTTGAAGCACGCCATGTCCTGTCTTAGGTTGTCGTTCCATGCGTAAATCCGTCAGCCTACTTTCTTGGATTTGGCCTTGTACTGCATTACTGCATATAATAGGTGTGGTTTGCCGCGTCTGTGAACATGTGCGAGATAGCACATCCTGTGGTTCTTGATGCGTTTAGTAACAGTTTTTCCTTCTAAGATTTGCATTTTCTTTTGTCTTGGTTTATTCCTAGCGTGGTTAATCAAGTCTCTCATGATGACTCTCTCTGTCAGGATGGTTCAAGTCCAGCTTCACCGGTGAATCTTTTGGCGGGGTTAAACTGCTTTCTCGATTCTTTTCTTCTTAGTTCTGATGCGTTTCTTTCGTTTTCGTTTGTTTGTGGTTTGATAAAAGTACAACAAATATAATATTAGGAATTGGTTAACATTTTACTAAGAATTAAAAAATTGGTCCTTGGACCCCATAGGTCTCTCCTCTTTAGGTAACATTGGTAGGTACATTTTACAAATCTAACTTCTCAGAAAGTATCACACGTATCGTTCAACGTTTGCACGATGCAATAAAACATATTATTATCGTTGACATGATAATATAAGCTCTAAACCAATATGAGAATCACAGTGAATATAACTGATGAATGCAATACTGCAACCGAAGCGACCCTTAGAGACGTTCATATTTTTCTCAGAACAAAATAACCTCACTGCAGCCATCAACTACAGTATACAATCCTACAATAAGAGCTGTAAATTTATACTGTATTCAATAAATCGTAAAGGAACGAGCTCAGAGCCATTGAACAGACGGAATGCTATTCCTATTCCCCCCTGGGACAATACAAGCTATGTTTTGCATAGAAATCGGAACCGAGCGCAAGCAACGCGGGTGCAGACGGTAGTCGAAGCTCTGCATTCTGTTTAGATATTACAGGAAATACTTTTGCCATGCTTAGATTTTGTCGAAGGAAAATCCCTAGTTTTTCAAAAGTTAGTATTGCTATTCAAAACTAAAGGCACTCCCTTACCGGGAGCATTCACATATAATTTAACCTTTACCCGCGACCTAGTCGTGTTACTTCTGCCTATTTAATTATATGTACCTATTAACCTATCCTGCTGGTTTCAACGATCTCTCTACACTAACTAGCAGTTGACGGTCTGCACAGTTAACTTGCAAAGCCCTAGCCGTTACAGTGGAATCTTAAGTCGTCACATTACAGGCGAATGCTCCCAGTGAGGGAGCGCCTTTATATGCAATAAAACTCTCTGAATTAATGCGTAATATCGAATATCCAACTTAGACAGGGCTCCCTGATGCATATATAAACAAAGTCAACCAACTGAGTTTTGAGGGTGGCTTCTGAGTGGTCGTTGATCTCCCATAGTAGACTTTGTCTACAAAATCCACCAACTGTTGATGGACTTTGCTTATCCCTGATACGTTAAACATTAAGCTCTACATGACATTGATATTTGATACGAACCATAATAACACACCTTAACAATATCGTATTTAATTGTTATGTGAAATGAGTCCTTCTGACCTTCTCACCGCTTTGGGAAATCACAGTTTCGAAGGACCGACAACATTGTACGAAGCAATTGCAACCTCACAACATAATAATGTTTTACGCAAGATTGTTTAAACATGACTTGTTACTGACTAGCTCACAATTAGGTACTCAAACTCAACTCAAAGCATTTATTTCAATTAAACAAATTACAAGCACTTTTTATTTAGGTACCTATGAAGAAAAACGGGCAAGGACCTCTACGGACAGCTCTCTTTTATATCAATATACATTATAATGTGAAACCGATGTATAGGAGAACGTTAAAAAGGTAGTTTGTAAAAAAATTGAACAGACCAGAATATAAATGCAAAGAAAGCAAAGGAGCTTCTTATTTTTTTTTTAAATCTCTGTATTTTTATAACATGTCAGCGTCATTGACACCTCAGTCAAAGCACGATTAACTGAAGAAAATTACTTATTTACAGACATCAAGAATGTCCACCAGCGATTCTTAAAAATCTCTTTTTACTCTCAAAAAATATTGCTCAGAGCGTAATTTATTCAGAGATTCTCTAATTAAGCTTTGCACGACTGTTTAATATTTCACAAGTACAGATACGATATTTTTGTTATTTTTTACAGTAATTATTGCAGGGTAAAGGTACCTAATTAATTTCATATTAACTTAAACTTTCTGCTTTTCGCGAAAAAGGTCAGATGTCATTAAAGTTAATAAGAAAGAGTATTTTAATTGTGACTTTTAAGGTGGACAATTAATAGATATTTAATATTACTTGGAATTTTGAAATTATAATATTACTGTCAGGGGTTGTACAGTTTGGGCACGCCACAATAGCGGCGATAAGTCCCCTCTTTGAGGAGTGGATAGAGAGGCGCCACGGCGTCCTCACCTTCCGCCTGACACAGGTCCTCACCGGACATGGCAGCTTCGGGAGGTACCTGTGTAGGATTAGGCGGGAGGAAACGCCCGGGTGTCACCACTGTGTGGATCGCCCGGAGGACACGGTGGAGCATACGGTTGAGGTGTGCCCTGCTTGGGCGGAGCACCGCCGTGTCCTCGCGGAGGCGATTGGCGGCAGTGACCTCTCGCGTCCGGCCCTGGTTCAGGCCATGGTACGGAGCGAGAGGGCATGGGAAGCCGTCACCTCCTTCTGCGAAGCAGTAATGCTCGCGAAGGAGGAGGCGGAACGCGTGAGGGAAAGGCAAAGTTTGCGCCCTCACGCCCCTAACCGCCGCCGTTGGAGACGCCCTGGGCGTCGGGAATCCCAGGCGGATTTCCGGCCACCATAGGCGCGGGCTTGCGGGCGGCGAGCAACGGGCAGCTCGCCGTCCGATAAGGACCAGGCCCGGGTCGATGGCGCGTCGTGTTCCACGCGCGCCTCAAAGAGATGTCAGCAAAATTGACGGGGTCCGGTAGGACCGATGCCTGCCAGGGTTGCGGGAAAGTCCGAAAGGGATACCGGGACCTTGGCAACAGGCAAATGAAGGAACACGGGTGGGTTTTAGTCAGTAAAAGTCTGACACGCCCTTCCGCTCCGCCCAGAGCGGGAGAAGTCATTGGATGATTTCCCACCCTCAAAAAAAAAAAAAAAAAAAAAAAAAAAGGGGTTGTACAGTTCATTTTTCGCACGGTTTGTAGTGCAGATGATAGCAAAGATTCTATAGATTACATTTATACCTTCACAGAATAAATGTTTTGATGTCTGCTACTGATGCTGAGCATAATAGAGCTACCTGTAATAACTGAACTCCGTTCAACTAAGGACTGCATCAGATAGTTACCGCCTATCCCATGAATGCATTTTCATCAGTGGGATCCGAGGACGGTCCATATCAAATTCCTTTCACTGACTTGCTTCATAGAAACTCAGCAGATACTATGTATAACAAGTGCGTATCGGTCCGCGATGAAGGGTTCCGTGCTTCTGATGAATTTATCCCAAGCACAAACTTAACATTGTTGTTGAAAAACATGTTCTAGCAACTGCCAATGTAAGTTGGTCGATTTAATTTGTAGACCCTACTTAGCTGTGATAGTTTTCCTTTATTTCGTTATATATACTGATGTACGACATCAGTATATATAATATTTTTTTCACATACTCGTATCTAAAACTAACCATTTAGCTGGAAGGAGAGGGGACACTTAATTCTAACAAAAATTAGCACTTTAAAGCTTAATATTTCGCAAACGGATCCCTGAATCCAAAAATGGTTTGTACAGACTCACAATATTTTGGAACGACCTTTCCAAAGACACTCCACAATATGGGAAAATCGAGAAAAAAAAAGCATTCTCAAATGGTTATTTATTATCATTGGGATTAGAGATAATGTAGATTACAACTTAAATTGACGATTTGTTGTTTGGTGATATTGTATGGGTTTTGTCTGATTAATTACTTACCATGTAGTCTATGAATTATTTTTAGATTGTTGTATTATGTGCTTTTTGCGTAAGATTAATTTAATCATAAAGCTTAGAATAAGTAGCGAATTTACTTATATTTTCACGGTTAGGTGTCAATCTGATTTGCCATAAAAGTTTTCTTTATTTTTTAATACAATTTAACGCCATGTGATAGCCATTCCATGTTTATTTAATATGTTGATTTTAATTTTTAACCGACGAAAAAAAAAGGAGGAGGTTCTCAAGTCGACCCGTATATATATATTTTTTTTTATGTGTGACCGCGCATAATTTTATACGGGAAGCTAAAGTCGTTTAATAATTTAAATGTGTCGATAAATTCACTGTAGGCTATAATGGGATCTACAGTAAGGTAGATCTCCGTAAAATTGATACTGCTTACAAATTTTACTATATACTCGTTACTATAATCATTTCTAGTTATATACCAGTCATATAAACTTACTGCTTAGATTTCTGCTGTATGGTCTGATAATGCAAATTCCAATTCGTCAGGTTTACAAGTTCTTTTAAAATTATGCGCAAAATTATCTATGCACGTCTTGCTAGCCATTCGGGTTAGCTGTTTAAGAGTTTAAAGTTGTTGTTGTTATTAGTAGCAGACACTCCAGTGTAACCGTATCATTATTCGGTTTTAAAATATCGATAGTAAAATCGCCCTTTTTTTTTCATTTTGGGGAATCATCCAATGACTTCTCCCGCTCTGGGCGGAGCGGAAGGGCGTGTCAGACTTTTACTGACTAAAACCCACCCGTGTTCCTTCAGTTGCCTGTTGCCAAGGTCCTGGTATCCCTTTCGGACTTTCCCGCAACCCTGCCAGGCATCGGTCCTACCGGACCCCGTCAATTGTGCTGACATCTCTGAGGCACGCGTGGAACGAAATTACAATATTCTTAGAACGCCTGTTGGATACATGTTCGAGCAATTTTTCAAGTTTAATAAAACAATCATTTATATTCCTAGCATTTGGTACTCTATATATATATATATAATTATGAATATTAATTTATAGTTTATAAGCTCAACAGCACAACACTCAAAAACCCCTGGTGATGACATATTTTAGCACTTTAAAGCTTAATATTTCGCAAATGGATCCCTGAATCCAAAAATGGTTTTGAAACACTCACAATATTTTTGAACGACCTTTCCAACGACAACCCATACCATGGGACAGACGAGAAACAAAAAACGAACCCACTTTACGTGTAGTGTAGGTACCCTAAAAAAAAGTGGTAAGTTTTTATTGTACCACTTGGTGTTTAATATGTATACCCACGCCAAATTACAGCCGTCTAGTACTAAGAGTCTATGAGCTAAGCCGCGGACAGACGGACGGACGGACACGGCGAAACTATAAGAGTTTCTTGTTGACTACGGAACCCTAAGAATAGTACCTACTTAAAACTGAGAGTATTGTATAGGTAAATCAATTTGACATGACATCGTTTCTTTAGAAATTCAACAGAAATTCTTTTAAATACCGACGTAGGTATCTTCAGGAATAACATTATGACAAAATTATGCAACGGTCAACAATAGCAAAGTCTTGTGTTCTAATAAGTGTAATGTACCTAAAAGATAAAGTGATAATGGTTGTCAATGAATCGTTGATATTTTATCGCGCAAATACGTGTCAACTGTTAATACTTGTAACACATTTTGATTGTTTTGGTATTTTAAAAGATAAAGATAACAAATTGAACAATAAAGAGCGTGAGTTAGTAGGTATACTTATAATTTTATACTAACTAATATTATAAATGCGAAAGTGAGTTTGTTTATTTGTTTGTTACGGTTTCACGCTAAAACGGTAGAACAGATTTAGATAAAATTTGGCACATGCGTAGACCATGACCTGGAATAGGACATAAGATAGTTTTTATCCCGATATTCCCACGGAATCAGGACTTGGGGCGCGGGTGAGACCGCGTGACGCAGCTAGTTATTTATAAATGCAAGCATGTGTCTCTAGGTATGTAGTGCAGTCCTTGCCATTTTAATGCTAAAAATACGCTAGCATAAGATTTCGATCATCTATCGGGAAGCTTCATAAAAGATATTTCTCAGGAGCAGCCCGGAGTCTGGATTTGTGCCCGATTGATGGCAATAGGCTCACCCCCTATGGGGAGTTTAACATTACTGGCGAAATGTGAGTGTAGAATAGGTTCGCCCCCTATGGGGACTTACTTAAACATAACTGGCGAAATATGGGTGTACAATAGGCTCGCCCCGTATGGGGACTAAAACATAACTGGCGAAATGTGGGTGTACAAATAGGTACCTACACCTCTGCTTACTCTTCGGGGAATACAGGTGTGATGCTATGTTATGTAATAAGTTTCACTAACTGGCTAATTGTTCTACCAAGACATTACTTGACTTACATCAGCCGAAAAGTTGTACCAACACGAAAAGGGAAGAATTACTTGGTAATACGAGCAGAATTCACGAGTCCTGCTTTACACAAAACATAACAATTCTATTTTGTTCAGCAAACACACACAGCTCCTGAACTGTAGTGAGATATTTACTTACGTAGCGGAATAATAACATGTTGTGGGTCACCCTTTCACAAACAAAGCCCCGCTGAAATATTCAAATATAGTTATCATAATGCTCAATTTGTTTTGAAAGACGAAAATACTTTACGCATATGAAATACGCCTACTTTCTTGCGAATAAAAAAATTATTCAAACAATATTTTAGTGGATATAAACTAGGCTGAATTACGATGCAAGCTTGCCTAGATTACATAAATATTACAAGAGTATGCATACATTATGGTTTTGAATAGACACATTATCACAAAGCTTACAAGTTATTTGATAAGATCGTTTAAAAATAGATAAGGTAATTCAAAATCCAACTAACACCTTAGCTTAGCCACTAAAAGTTAGCCCAAGAAAATGACATAGAATAATATAGGTATCTAAATTTTATTCATCCAGGTCTTCAGAGAATTCCACTGCTTTCTGAAGTTAAACTAACATAAACTAATTACTAGATAACGCAATTACGAGAGCTCCGGGTTTGAACAAATTAGACAGGTATTCTGTCGGCTAACACGATTTCTCATTCATAGTTAGCTTAATTGATATTTTGACACGCTATGCTTTAAAAATCGTTTGTGATAGCTGAAATCGTATATTATGGAAATAATGGCTGCACCGAAGCTTTCCATTGTTCCATTCCGCCACAGTGAACAGTCGTCAAGCGTACTAATTAATTGTCACGATCGCTGTGCTTGTCGATGTCAATGTCATGAATATGAGCAGACAGGAGGACGCTGACTCTTCATCCCTTTGACAAAACTAGGACCGACAAACATACATTTATACGTTAATTGTTTGGAAGAATATTAGGGATCACAATTTTCTAATAATTTTCATCAACACACGTAAACTCTAGCAATCAGCATACTAACTAACTTTGTGACAGCCAGCGGACCCGTGGGAAACTGTGTCGTTGTTATCGACCGCGGCTCTGAACAAATAATACAATCAAATTGTAATTACTTTGATTTATCATTACCGTATGAAAACTCTTCATTTGTTCGTAATAGATTTTGCTGCATGCATATCAGTGTTCCTTGTTACATGGGCACAGTTGGGGTTGTTGCTACAGTGAGAGAATGTTCTGCAGATCTTTTATGAATAAAATGATTTTTATAATTACGATCTTTTAGTAATGTGGTAATCTAACGAGCTTCGTTGAATTGATTGACAATGATGAGAACCGACAGGTGATAAAAACCTCAAGAAAAACATTGTTTTCATTAATTTGTGACTCAGCTACGTGGCTTCAACGTTGTGTTATTAAAATTACCATAAGAATTACGCCACCGTTAGAAGTTGCGCCTTCTATGCATTCAATGGATCAAGTGACCAAACAGCGTACACGCTTCCCTATTCATAGCCCGTGCCCGTGTCCCGAACAGCCGCGGTGTATTGTCAAAATAATCCCATAACGGTTATGTTTGCGGTGCATCGCTGTGAACGCCATTGTAATTAATTCCCTTCGTCAAAGCGCGAAAGTGTAGCATTTGTGCCGCATTAGTTGTTAGAATTCTATCTACTGGTTCATATTAGTTGGATGTTTGATTTCTTACTAATTGGAAAAGGTCTCTATTAATACAATTAATTGTACTTATTCTTTTGCAGTAAAATCTTCCGGTTCAATCCTGTGAAGTTGCGACATCATCAGATCGTCACCAGGTTGCGTGTCATTCTGCCATTGTGTGCACGTCTGATCGCAACTAATGCCACCGCTGCCATCAACTCGGAAGCCGCCGCGACCTCCACGACTCAACCCTGACCTACAGCCTCGCACCATAACAGCAAAACCACAACGCACTAAAGCTAAAACCCAACTCTATCTCTAAGACATAAAGTTTAATCTCAATGTTTGACAATTAGAAGTTATGACGTTTAGGCCGATGCACGTAGTACGTCGGTCTCGCTCTAACACGCAGACTTGTTTTAGTGTTTGTGATAAATGAGATACGAAACGATCAGATAAGTTTGTTTCCTCGTGCTGTTAAATATTAAAATGGTTCCATGAAATGTTACGGCTCATCATTTGCGTAGCCGGCCAGGAGAAAGGGAGAGAAAATGTGTTAGATAAGGAAAATTGTTCAGTTTTCTTGAAAGACGCAATTTTCCGATGTAATTACAGTTAATCAGCGTACCGTTAGTTCCTTGATCGAAGATAAAACATTGCTGGACTTGTCTTAGGTGTAGGAAGAATTATTTTTAACCGACTTGTTAAAAAAGGAGAAGGTTCTCAATTTGTCTGTATGTTTTTTAATTTTTTTATATATCTATATGTTACGCGATTACTCCACTTATGAATCGATTTTGATGATACTTTTTTTGGTTGATAGGTCATGCTGCAGGGGTGGTGGTCCCATATAAATTTTATTAACTTTGCTTGCGTAGTTTTCGAGTTAGCTTCAATAATTATGATTGTATTTCCCCTCTGGTCTGTAAACGATATTTTATTTGACTCCGCCACTGTTATTTACATAGTAGGTAGTGGTATTCGAATTTGTGTGGGGTAGCTACCACAACTAAAAAGTGAAAAATAAAACCTTTTTGTAATTTTTTTGGAAGTTGGTTTTTTTGTAAAAAGTTTTTATCCTATTCATTTTTTTCACTAGGTACTTTGGAATGTGCTTTGAAGATGTAAGGAAAAACCTTTCTGATGGTGTCATTCACTGGTTTAGTTCACGAAGATGATGAATATTGAGTCGCAAAATGAGTGAACCAGACTTGCGTACCTACTACAGCATTATCTTACTAATATTATATTTTACTAGAGATACCCCCGAATCTGTACAGGAAACGAACATAGCACTATAACAGCTAGACAGAAAACAGAACACAGTAATTATTAATTTATGGAAAAACTAATAAGTATTATTATTTTTGTCGAATCCAAACAGGATAGGAGTGGATTAGACAAAGTTAAATAAATTATCATAGTTATATGAATAGAGTACAAGATTGCAAGTGAAGTAAAACCATTTTTGCATAACAAGCGAGAGCATGCGAACGTGTGAGCCAGCATGAACCCTGAAAATAAATAAAACATGCTAAAATAGATGTCTCTATTCACCATCTGCAGGACAACAAAAACTCAAATGTATTTGAACCGGAATAATTCAATGATCTTTTTTACGATGAACGCTAAGTTGAGATGAGGAAAAATAATAATTATGATCGTCTGAACCTAATGTTATTTCAAACATAGTTGGAGATATTTTATTCAGGGAAATATAATTATATTCACCATAATGTGCAGGTTAGTCCGATTTGCCCAGTTTAATGGGTTGGATTTTGAAAAACCTAAAAGCAAGATATTAATATTTTTTGTTCCAATGAAGCATATAGATAAAATCATTGCAGATGACAATTGACAATAGGGACTTAAAACTTTTAGTGGTATGATGACGTGAAATTGTCTTTCTTAAAAAATCACGAAGGTCTGGGAATGCTATTAACTGATTAGGTAGGTATCCTAATAATACCATTAGCCCCGTAAGGAAAGCTATAACTTTCAACAATTATTAGGTAAGTAAATTCCTAACTGTAATGTAATATTGAAGGCTTCAGATACATACGTGTTTTCAGGTATATTAAACCGAAATTAGAATCTGCTTCATGAAATTGACACTTTAACTCAACTATAGTCGTACTTAAAATAATGATTGCATTAAAAAAGACACAGCGTTTTGTCCAGAAAAAGTTGCGATAGCGATCAGTCAAGATGCCCGTGATTGGGATAGGCTCCTGCCAATGTTGATTGGGATAGGCTCCTGCCAATGTTGATTGGGTTAGGCTCCTGCCAATGTTGATTGGGGTAGGCTCCTGCCAATGTTGATTTCCTGCCACATTATGCGCTGTTCAAATTATATCGAGCGAACAATATGAATACGGTACTACAATTGTTACTCTGTTGTACGATTTCGTAGGTAATCGGAATAGTAGATCACCTTTGTATTCTAGCAAAGCGCTTTTCATGGTCCTAATTAAATTGGCCTGAAATACAGAGTATAAGTTATGTAAAAGGGCTCAGACTGCTGTTGACCTTCTAAAACGTTTAATGCTTAGGTATAAACATATCGTCCTTCGATATCAGCAGCCCTAGTAAGTGCGAAGGCATGTGAAGCCAAGTCGGCGGCATAAAAACTCTGACACCAGGTTAGTCACTAACCACACGAAGAACAAAGAAAGAAAGACGTCAACTGTGTGCCTGGGAAGCTAATCATATATACTAACTCAATTTACTTTCCCTTACATGTATAACTTTTGGTATACCTCGCCAGGGTCATTTTTACAGCATAGGTTTCACTAAGGCAATCACAGTTCTCAATAATAGGGTTTAAAAAGTAACCAGAAGCCAGCTTACAGAGAAAAGTGAGGTGATGAAGAAACAAGATACAGAAACCAACACAAAACCCGGGTGAAGATTAGTCTCCTCATGTAAGCGCTACACACTACACAGGTACTTTAGCAGCATTCAACAAATGACACAATACTAAGCGTAATACATCCATTGCGTAGTCACCACAACAGCTATATCAACAAGTGCTAGATAACGAACAATGTATCACAAACATTGCGTAAGAAAAGTTACTTTGAAAACGGTCAATGCCCTCACGTCGCGTGACTAGATTTAAGCACAGTACAACTTAATATAATAGGTACAGAAGGATCACTTAAAGCTGCTCTCAGGTATAATCAATACTAATCACAAACGGATCTGATTCTTTCCTGCACACTTCCAGTATAATAGTCAGAATTTGTCTGTTCCACCATTTTCCATAAGGTGTTCTGGTGAAACATAATTATTATTTCTCAGATAAATACATAGATAACTACTTAATCTGTTCCTTTTCACATAGACCTGAATGAAAATGCAGTAATTGATCATTTTAATTCTGGTTAATCTGTCGATACAAGTAGATAATTTGTCGATACAAGTAGATAATTGGTCGATACAAGTAGATAATTTGTCGATACAAGTAGATAATTTAAAATCTTGCTTAGATCGGCCTTAGCATAAAATATAATTTAGTATAAAAGTTATAAGATTATGAATTATAAATGAAGTTGCACTATTCGTTGATTTGATACTAATAAGAGTTTAAGGCTCATTTTCATTGGTCGATAGGGCTTCTGTAACGCATGCCATAGGGCCCGCAAGCAGGGAACCGGTTTCATTATTAGATAGCCTGAATTTGAACCGTTTTTTATTAGTCGAAAGGGACTTTTGGCAGTTGCTTTGAAAGCCAATTTTCATTGGTGTTTTTTCATTGGGTATGAGTCTCCGCACGCTTTTTACCAACCGATAAATTCCCCTCAATCGGTGTACCGACCGCGATATCAACTAATGACTTTCAATTAGTCGTTACCACGCCTGCGGGGAGTCCCCGCATAATGTATATCGACCGATGAGGCATTTATGCATGCCTTATCATGTTCATAGTTTTCGTTACTTCAGGATACCGTGTCATGCTTTTCTGACAAATAATAAAAATATCTACCAGATGTCAGATATTAGATATCTACCAGTGTGAAACTGACCTTCTGATAGTTTCTGTTATGTGACACAATTGAGGAGCAGAACTTATGAATTCGTCATTTGCAAATTTTATAACTGAATGTAACTAAGTGTAGATGATGCACACGCGGTGAATTGAAATGGTTTATTTGTAGACGCAGGTCCGTTTGTAGACGCAGGTCCGTTTGCAAACCTTACGATACCTGTTGTCGGTAAAAACTTAGAATTGTAGTATATAAGTACGTAGTGGTGGTACAGTCACAGAAATTAATTGTAGTCAATTTGCTTACCAATTAATTTCCCTGTCTTTCCTTGCATACAAGACGCTTATGATAATAATTCATGCCGTTTTAAAAACTACAGAATTTCTTGCACATAGCTATTTCAACAAACATCAAAACAAACCAGTTATTATCTAACAACAGACAAGTGTTTCCGGAATTGTTTTCAGGAACATTTGAAAGTATTGATGTGATTAATTTGATGAACCACCAGGATCACGATGAAATATTGATCTTCGGGTGTTTCTATAGAAACAAATCCCTACTATTAATATGCATAAGCATGCAACAGCTGACTTACAAACTATTGCAGCCAAATGGACTGACTGACTAGCTCATAGTGTTGTATACCATACAATATACCTAGTCACCGGTCGTTAGTACAACTTGCTTCAAATTCTTTACTTTTAACACAGATGCATTTAAACAATCCCGCCAAAACTTGAACCATTAACTACTTAACAAATCGCTGATTGGCTAATCACCGCAAAACGTCACAATCCACCAATAGCAAGTCACGGTTACAAACACAAATGTGTTTGTAATTTTTTTCTTATGAAGTCAGCTAATTACGTTAAACATATACTTGTTGAGACTGCAGTTAAGATGGCGGCCTAATATACTGGTTCAATAAATGTGACACAGCGATGGGGCATTAAGTTGTTGATATTATTGCTTAATAGGTAGTTGTGTTGAGGATAGCGCCGCCGACGTGCTTCTCTATAATAAATATGACAGGTAGTGTTGTGGTACTTCCCGTACCGAGTGTATTAGGTACAAGTGTTATGTAAGATGTACCTATCTGTGAATTAATAGTGTTTCGCACTTGGTTTTAAGAGTAGGTTTCTTAATCGTATAGCAGGTTAATGATTTTGAACATATTGTAATTTAAATGTAGTTACGTTCGTCAACACCTACTCGTCAATTCGAAAAGGCCTATGTCCAAAATACAAATTGATTATATAGTTATATTTTAAGTTCCTATCTATAATGTCTTACCCGCTAATTAACAAGCAGTGACAATGATGTATACAGCAATTTTCGAATGTCCTCGAACCTCTAAAATAGTTGATACTTGCAAAGATGACGGAAATCTATATAAAGATAACCTAGTGAGAAATGTGGGTATAGTAAACAGGAAAATTTTGATAGCTAATTAGTACCTACCGGAGGTAGTTAGTTAGGTACATGTACTTACCTAAGTATCGACAAAGTGTCAGATTTTCCTTCGAAGTCAAATATTAGATTATATTAGTTAATATTAAGTTTTTGCCTGTGTTTTGGTCCGGTGGAATGAACCGCGGCATTTGAATCCGATGTCTTGGGTTCGATCCCGCAGTTAGAAGTCGTTATAAGTACTTATGTGTGTTGTGCTAGGAGTCGGTTCCCTATCAATCACCGTTGGGCTATCACCGCTAATGTAATACTTTAGTAGGAACACTATTTTTAGTACCTAGAAGTTGATCAGTGCCCGTCACGCGCGCGTTACACAGACGGCTGACTGCTGCCTAAGCCTATTACCGGTCGCGTGACATTGAAACTCAATCGATAATAATACGGATTTGGGCATCACCAGCTGTCTATTACAGTTTATGGAACATTCTCCAAAATAAAGAAAGTTTTTACTTGGGCATCATAATTGTGTTAACTTAACTTTGACACACTAACAAAGGTTTCACCGGTTAAAAATAGCACTAAAAGTACATTTAAATATGACCATTCATGTATCCGTGACGATATGTATCACAACCGCTAACTCAAGAACGCTAGGATCAGTCGAGCCAAATACATAGAAGGCCACTTTTTGGCTAAAACCGAAACTGCGGCCGAAGCCAGATTTTTTGGCCGAAACAAACTGAAACTTTGGTCGGTCTCTAATTATTAATACATGGTCTTAGATTTTGATCTCTCAAGGGCAGGTAAAAAGGTTGCGACAGGCAAGGTCTTGTAACATTAATATCACATGGCGAAGAATCTCCGGGGACAGAAGAAAACTTAATCAAGGCAAAAACGTCTAAGTCCCGAAATATAAAGACGGCTTACAGAGCGTCGCGTGAGGTACCTCTCCAGGGAACAAGGCACATGTACCGAGGTAATACGTCGAGCACAATATGCTAATATGACGCCTGAAGCTACAGGCCTTTACCAGATTTTTCTTAATTATTCAATTCTGCGTCATTGCTTGTATAAATTAATTACATCACGCCTGTATTCCAGAGGTGATAAGTAGGTAAGTCCACATTCCAACAGTTATGTTTAAGATCCATGTAATAGGGGGCGAGTAACTGTGATTTACCGGGCACAAATCCCAGGCAGTTACTGAGAAGTTTCTGGTGTAAAACCCGAGAGTTACCTGCTTGACTAAATTAAGTAATAAACAGAAACTACAGAAGAAACTACTTGTTTAGAACATGTTATGATATAATCACCGGACGCAGATATCATCAAACTATAGTTTGAGATATTGATTATCTTGTAAGTGAAACCGATTTGAGTGACATTACTACGAGTACCTACTGATAAACTATCTCGGAAATCGAGATAAATGATGACAAGTCATTTTACTGACTTTATTAGTTATGAAAGAATTACTCGGTTTCCTTTACTTGTGTATCAACCCTACAGTACTTAATCGATGGGATTTTAAGGTGATATCTAACTTTCTATGTAAATCATTATTAACTCAATTAGAAAGGGGATGACTACTGAGATGACGGCTAATAGCGATCTGTGGAAGAAAAAGACGTGACGCGCCAACAACAAACAAACTGTTACGAGGCCGAGAGGATGATGATACTGCACCAATCTTCACAGAAGTTCGCCGGGGACCAAGCAGCGGCGGTCCACATGTAGGTAACATCACTGAATATCAAATGCTTATCTAGATGAGATAAGTAATAAGAAGATGCGTGTCTATCAGGGATCCATTATCACGACAACTACCGCCCATTATCGGCTCGTCGGCTAATCCTGATAAAGACTGAAGCCGATTAGACGTGTAGCAGACTTGTAGCGTACTATAAAACATTTAGTATTATCTAGCCAGTGACCTGGCACATCACTACAATAACCTACGGCTTCCTCACAATCCTCGTCCTTCTGCTATCATACCAGCTCATGTGTGCACGTCGCAGCACGTCTTCTTTGTTCATACGTCTCTTTTTGCTATCAACTCTGAAATCATTCCCAGCCATATGGTTAAAAAAATGGCTAGAAAAGATGAATGGACTGTGTGACTGATGATATCATCATTCACACAGTCCATCCATCTTTTCTTCGATCTACCCGTTTTCTTGTGTCAAAGGCGCTCCTTTCAAACTGATTCTGTAATATGGTCCATGGGGGGATAGAGCCTTGGAAAAGAACTGTCCGAGTACACTGTGAGTGGACTTACCATAAAAGCATTTCAGAACGCGGACAGAGTCTACAAAGGCTTCCTCTAAGCTCAAATCTGCCTAGTCTAGTTTCGTGTTTGGTAGGGAAATTACCAAGATTAAGATAAAATCAAGCTGCAAAACATATTAAAAGAACATATCAGGTGATCATGACAGATTTCATTAGGTTAATGATCAAACTTTTGAGACATTTCTCACGATAAATATTTTGCCAAAACTTTTTTATCTGATTTATTACGTTTTCTAAAATCTTCAATATCGTATCTGAAGAAAAGGTTATAACTTAAATGATTAAAACATTTTCTTTTAACGTTTTGAAGAAAACGTTTACGGAAAATGACGGTTGATAGAAAGAAAGTTGCGTTTAGCTTTGGACACTATAACAGTTTCTGCCGCTGATATGTTATGAAATAAATAATTTCTTAAATTGCTGCAAAGAATGTTATTCTTAGTGTCATTGTGAACATTTGTTAAAATCATTATCAGGTTGTAAAATCTAAAATCATAGAATGAATCGGTTAATTCTTGATCATAACCTTTTAATTATTGATCAAAAACAGCTGTTCTAGTGAACGAGCCGTAAAATAATGGACCTTGCCCGCTCCCCCCCTCCACCCCCTGCGGTTTCGTCGCCGTCGTCGCCTTACAGTTACATGTAAGATTGGTTAAAATCTATTTGTTTGTTTACATATAAATGCAAACAAGGCTCTTTAGTTGAAGGGCTATATATCGCTACAGAACTATTTCTTCATAGCAATAATGAGAACACCATCAATATATTTCTAAAGGCTAGCACGTCTTCATCTCCAGTAAAAGGGTTTTCATTAGTGTCCGTCCTCTGTTGTGAAACTTTGCACCGAGAAACTCATGCGCCGCCGTAGTCATAGGAATCTTTTGAACGATGCAGTGACATTCATGACACTACAAACTAATGAACAGCCAACACAATAGACTATTACTATTACTAATAGCATAATAACAAGTGCCAGTAACATCCGACTCACTCCAGCCAACATGCGGTTACCTCCACTCCTCACGAAAATCGACTCAAATACGATTTTAAACGACACATTAACCTCACATTATGATGTTAAAAGTGTAAAGACAACAATTATGTAAAACAAATATAGTAAGATTTCCTCAAGCGTGAGAATCGTCTCAGTATTGGATAGCAACTACCCACATAGCTAACTAGCAAACACTTAACACTGTGTTGACAAAGGCTCGCCGTATCGCAGTCTGACATTTATCTCACTCACGAAAATTGCCACTGGAAACCAACCACACGAAAATCTTATTAATTGCACTATTCGAATATTGCCTGCAAGTGCCCCGTGAATCCGTGATGACATCTTCAAAAACAATTCTATGTATTTTGAGTAACACTTTCAGCTAAAAGGCGCCCGTATGCACACCGCCCCATAGTTCTGTCACAACCAAGGTTTGAAATTTACGAAATTGTGACGAAAATCTACGGATTTCACGGCAAACGATAGCACGCTCGGCCATCAGAGACAGAGGCATCTAACGCGATAACAATAGCCGAGCTGATACACTAAGACCGACAAATTTGCTTTAGGATGATGCGGCCTTGATGAGTTGCTGCGCTTCCACTGACTCACGTGTAAACTTAAGAAAAAATACAATTTTCCCCAAAAATTGTGAAGTAACATTGCGGTCACGAAGAGGAATAGTCTACCTATAAACAATAAAGAGTAAGTAATCAGAGAACTGAACACCATTTGCTTAGTCTAGTTTAATTAGATGTTAAGTTGTCGAAGTGCCGCGGGGCTATGAGCGGGGTTATGTGGGGTTTGAAACTTACGGGTGTTGTGTGGTTACGGGAGCGAGTGGAGCGGAGCTGATCGGTGCGCGGATCGACGTGCGCTTCAGACAAGCGTGGACGCGCGACTGGACGAGCACGAGGTGCGAGGCTCGCGGGGTGATAACCGCTGATAAGCGTCGCGTCACCGCTTACGCAGCGTGCCGTTAAAGTGACGCTCCGCGGCGCACCGGCAGAATCATTATGTTCGGTAATGACAGGTGAGAATTTATCGGCGACGAGGAATATTATTTATTAGTTGCCTTTGCCTTCGCGCGTTTTATTTCTATTTTTATGGCTTTTTTTTTTTTTGTTACTCTTTGACAAGCTTTCCAATAAAGTAAAATCATTATAAAAGTGTTATTTATGCGTTTCATCATTGTCATCATCACAGCCCGACTTCACCCACTGCTGGGCATTGGCCTCTCTTTGTTTGTGCCAATCCCCACGCTCCTGCGCCATCCTCATACAGGTTTTACCCGTGATGATCGGATGGCAGAAGGGACATCCTCACATTGGGTGCCATGCTTTAGCTGGGCCGCCTAACGAGAGCATGATGAGATGTTGGTCATTAGACCAGTGGCCGCTTCAATAATCAGCACTATGAAAGCCTAGTCCACATTCCACAAGTCAACAACCCCGTGTGCTAAGTCGAGACACATGATTGGTTTCTCTTTCTCAACTGTCACGATCGTCGATGTTACCATGACGGGAATCATGTAGAATGTTATAACATCGACAATCTCTGGCTTATTGGCGACAATAGTCCAGTCAGTACCTAACAGTAGATCAACCCCAGTATAACGCGAAGTGTTCAATATCGAGACTTGGGCCAGACACACTTAGGTGGATAGTCCTGGGGTAGTATTATGAAGTATTAATGCCATCATTATTCCACTGCGAAAACGGGATGGCGCTATCGGCCATGTCTAGCTCCGTCTCTCTCTCACACTGGAAAAATGATGGCATTAATACTTCATAATACGGCACCTGGCTACTCGGTTACGCCTGTGCAAGTACTTAACAACAAGGGATGTATTCACAGGACACTATGGAAGTTCGTTCATCGAATTCTGCTCTTTAGCATAAATGTGTTTTTTTTTTTTTTTTTTTATATTAATTCCAAAATCTGTATTAACAATAACATACTTAAGGTCTGCCAAACTGCATAACAGTTTGTCGGCAGTTGTTCTCGTCTAGCAATGGATTACAAATTTTGAATTTTGAAAATAAATGTGCTAAAAATTAATTAATGCTAAGTAAACTATACAATAATATACCTACAGTCGAGATCAAAAATCTCACTTTTCCCAAGAAGGCATTTTTGCAAACGTGTGGTTTGTTAAAGATATAGCTACGGACACAATGAGAGATAATGTTTTTGTAGAACTCTTTTAAGTTGGTACTTAGACTTGACATGCGATATCAGTTTTGAGGGTAGCTCATTCACTAATGTTGGTACCATGTACCTTCTTGTGCGCTTACCAAAGTAATTTGTTACTTTTGGAACAGCAAGGGTCTTCTTCTTAGATAAACGGGTTGGGTGCATATGCTTACGCTCCACTTTGTGGTTTTAATTATTGAATTGTTCAGTCAAGATATTTAACTTACTTTTAAGATGGATCGGGAGTACTTTACAAATTGAAAATAGTGACGTTAGCACATACTTCTCCGGCTGTCTTCGATGTCTGAAACTCCTTGCAACTGCATAACCAGAATAAGGAACAACGCTAAATATCATAAAAGCTATCACTACTAAAATTAAATTCGTAATGACTTATTTTAAAATATCGATTTTCTGCCTGACCGTACCAATCACCGTAAACCGGAGTAAAATATTTGGTATTATTATTCGGGTTGAGTTGACACGGGCCAGTTGTCACTGGCCCGCTTGCCCCCATCGCAGTATATCCATTCGTCAACCCGTGGTACTACAGTGGCCAAAACGGCTGCCTCTCAATTAGCATAAATACGACAAATCTGGAAAAAAAACTATCTCGTGACTATCGCGTATGTCGCTTGCACAATAACCGAGAAAGTGCCAGAGACCTTAGATTGCCTTTACTCGGTAAAAACTTTAGCTTATATATAACTAGCTGATGCCCGCGACTTCGCCCGCGTGGATGTCGGTTATTATATACTAAAACCTTACTTGAAAACCACTCTATCCATTAGTGAAAACAACGTGAAAATCGGTGTCGGAGTTTTTGAGTTTATCGAGTACAGGACGACAGACAGACGCGGCGGAGGACTTTGTTTTATAATATGTAAGGATATTATCAACTACAGCTTTTAAATTAACACAGCACACGGCACAGTAACGCACTACCGAGATAAAACTAACCCAGCGTGCCAAACTTCACCGAAATCCATTCAGTCATTAAGCTGTAAAAAGAAGACAGACAGAGTTTCTTTCACATAAAAACTATTTGTATGGATATTACATAATTATAATGTCTCTTAGCATGATCTCCACTCCACGGGTGCTGGGTGAGAAAAGGACGAGAATCGAGTAGAATGTCGGGTGATAGAAGAGGTCTAGGTACGTTCACCAGTAGAATGTCGATTGATAGATGACGCCTATGTCCACCAGTAGAATGTCGAGTGATAGAAGACGCTTATGTCCACCAGTAGAATGTCGGGTGATAAAAGAGGCCTAGGTACGTCCACAAGTAGAATGTCGGGTGATAGAAGACGCCTATGTCCACCAGTAGAATGTCGAGTGATAGAAGACGCTTATGTCCACCAGTAGAATGTCGGGTGATAAAAGAGGCCTAGGTACGTCCACAAGTAGAATGTCGGGTGATAGAAGACGCCTATGTCCACCAGAAGTCTGATAATGAATATATTGTATGCACTGTGCACTAAGAATAGCGTTTCTTTTTACCCGACTACGGCGAAGAAAAAAGGAGGGTTATGATTTTGACCGGTATGTATGTATGTATGTATATATGTATGTATGTATGCAAGTATGTTCATCTGTTCCCTCCTATCTTCTAAACCACTCATCACAATTTGACAAATGAGGTATCGTTGGAAGCGTCTTGATCGTCCGCTGGTTATAGGCTATGTGACGTCACACAAAAAGGAGTGACACGTAATCTGTTTGATTTATGGCCTAACACGTGTGACTTCGGATTTTTAATTTATCTGTCTGTTGTGTCTTGTTTATACTTTTTTAGCCGTAATGGGTTTTAGTTTTTATTACTTTAATGTTTTAATAAGCAGTTGAAACTACACACATGTGTTGGGTAGTTAATAAGAAAGATGACCCTTGACCCTTCATCAGAAAAAAATCTAGTAACGATGAGGCTGCTTCGGCCAACCTGTATGGCATCACTTCATCATCATCAACATTTCCGCTGAAAGTCGTTCACAGCTGGACGTAGGCCTCCCGCAAGCATCTTGTCACTAAGTGAAGTCACATTTTGGTAAACTATTAAGATTACTCTATTTCATTTTGACAGTTCAACATTCATTGCGTTATTTACGTTTAAGAACAGTATTTTTTTCGAACTTAAGCAGCAATGGTTTAGCATAATTTTTCGAAACAATTCAGATTGTAATTGATCGTGTAATACGCAATTAGGGTACTGCTGTTTTGTATGGAACAGAACGTTGGGCCACAAAAGGGATGAATGAAAGGCAATTGCATGCAGCTGAGATGAGAATGCTAAGAGGGATGTGTGGTGTTACGCTAATAGATAGAATAAGAAATGAGTACATAAGAGGAAGTCTGAAGGTGGCACCGGTGACTGAAAAGTTGTGCGGAAATCGGTTGTCATGGTACGGGCACGTGATACAGAGGAATAAGGAAAATGTCGTGAGGAAAGAGTATGAATGAAGATGGCTACCTATAAGAGTAGGGGTAGACTAAAGAATCGATGAATGGACTGTGTGAGAGATGATTTAGCTGGAAGGGGTGACTACCGAGATGACGACTTATAGAAAAATAAGGAAGCAAAAGACATGTTGCTAAGACCACAAATAAATTGGGAGACAGGCAGAGAATGCTGATATCAATAGAGTTTACGGTCCACATATTATTTACCTCGTCGTGTACACATATTTGCTTCATATCATAAAGCACATTAACAAAAGTGAATTTAAACCATTACAGAAAAGCGCATACATTAGCCACAATAACAACCTTTGCTTTGTTGTACAAGCGAGCGGAGCTTGGTGAGTCCTGCCAGGGAAGTCAGGAAAATGAGGCACTCAAACTTGGTGTTGTATGTTTGCCTTGTGGTTCATTACGTGGCGATAGTTGCTTGAGATAATTAATATTGCAGGTAAAAGGAATCCCATTAAAAACATAACATGTAAAAAATGCAAGTCACGCAACGCAGTTCTTCTACCGCAAAAAGATGTGAGATGTTAATTTATTCAATGCCTATCTATTTGTCATCCTTATTTCTTTAATAAATAGAATGCCTTGGCGATTGACCATACCTAAATAATTTTATAAAATCCACCATATTGCGTTTTTCGTCCGGAATTTCTCAATAGCAGCCCGGAGTCAAAATTTGTGCCCGATTGATGAAAATAGGCTCGCCACCTATTACACAAGACTTGTACTACTAGGTACACTCATGCCCAAACCTTCGAAAGTGATATAATATATGTTTTAACGAAATCGCCTATGAAAAATATAAGAGCAACAAAATGATACATTACGCGTTGCTCTTTGGAAACATTTATGAGGCATTAACTCATCAGGATGAGGCTCTTGGGTCCAAAGGAATGGACTTTACTCTCATAATCCCCAGTCGGCGGCTAAAACATTGATGTTTATACCTCTAAAGCTCAGAAATCTCTCTGTACATCTTATAACAGTAAGATCTGGGAAAAATACCTACTTTGGTATTCATAATACGCCTATTGAAACGTTGTAAGAAAATTAATTAGTATGCATATTATTTTATTTTAAGCATGGTTCTATTTTGGTAGAATGAATATACTTAGGTACCTCAAAGGGAAATCACGGAACCCTTATAGGACCACTTCGTTATTGTCTGTCCGTCTGTCTGTCAGTTTGTCAAGACCCTTTTTCTCAGAAATGCGTGGAGGTATCAAGTTGAAATTAATATCAAATACGTAGGTCTATGGTCCCTTAGAAATCTAAAAAATTGAAACATTTAAGTCAACGTAATAAAAAACGGCCATTTATGCAACATAATTATTTTGATAAATGAAAAACCTAAAGGTACTTTCCGTTCATTGTTCAAGTAAACGAAAAGTCTGAAAATTTTGTTTTTACGATTTTTAACTTGCATTTGCAGTTACAGAATTGACCGTGATGTCGATTTATGGGACATGTTTTTCAACTACAATGGTATGTCTGTTTTTGGGACAAATGCATCCCAACTACGGAACCCTTCATTGTGCGTTTTTTTCCTAAAAGAATGTTGTCATATTAGGAAAGTCTAACATACATACACTTTTATATAGGTGTACGAATGGGCAATCGTACCTAACCTATATGCCACCCATGTGCGCACCTAATTAATACCTATTGTTACTTCGTGAGGGAAAGTTTTAGCCCATCTAATTTTGAAAAACTGTCTTGCCATCGGCATCAAGACAGAGAATGATTTTAGTAATAAATGACGTACTTTTGCAGTTCCAAATGAGGCTTTCATATAGAACTGCCAAACTACGTCATTTCTGACCATCTCCGTCTGCCAAAGATAGTAATTTCTCACTGTCACTCACTATCTTCTGCATGTTGTTACAGTCTATAAGAGCACTCTGGCCATTTAGCACACTGTGCCGTTATGGCAAAGTCCGGAAGTCCTAACCTAACTTATAACTAAGTTTTTATTAAGAAAAATCGTTTTTCTAAGGTACAACAGGTACATGACGTGTTGAGACGTCATATTATTGTACCTTATATTTTATTTTATTTATTATATTCTATACATAGATACGTAATCTGTTCGATTTATACTAACACGTGTGACTCCGGATTTTTAATTTGTCTGTCTGTGGTGTCTTGTTCATACCTTTTTAGTCGTAGTTGGGTTATAGTTTTTATTAGGTACTTAATTTTTTTTTTTAAGTTTCCTTTTCACTGATTTTATCACAATTGTGTCCACAAGAAACGATACTTGGAAAGTATACAGAATGTTTTTAAAATGGCACTCAGGCAGAATCAAATCTCGTTCTTTTTATTAATAATTACCTAAAACCGACCAATAATAACAAGAACCGACATAAAAGCAAAGAAGAAACGCTTTCAATGACAGATTTTAACGATCGATAATAATCGCTTGAAGTTTACCGCGTCGCTTCGATTTAGCGCTAGGAGGCGTTGGCGAGCACTCATTCGAAAATAGAACGGTAGACTCGATAGTGTTTCACGCACATGTAATTTTAGCTACGTTTCGCGCGCATCGGTACGGCGCGCGCGCCGCTCGCTCTTTATATCTAGTAAACAAAATAAGGTAAAGAATTATTAAATATTTTTTTGTAATTTTTTAAGCTTTTCGCAGCAGTGACTTTAAGTTTTCTTCGGTTTAAGTTTTCAGGCGAATTTTTCATGATTTTTTGTGTTTTTAGTGAATCTATAATACTTCCTGTAAGCAAGGAAATGCATAACTGCGAATTATTTTTTATATTTTAATTACTTACTTAAATGTTTTTCTCGCGGAATTTGATTTTATTAATAGAGAAACTGTTTTATTGTTAATTATACATTTAGGTAAGTACCTACCTACTTACGTGGCCGTAATTTGAAACGACACGCTATAACATTAGCATTTTAATTTCCTACAATCGATTCCAAATGAAATTATGATTTATTTTTAATAGTCTAAGTATTAAAATATCAATGGCGCTGGACCATAGTGCAATATGATGAAAATGAAAGGTAGATGAGGTTTTTACGATACTTTTTAGAGAATCTAAATGTTTGCATTGAGCCTCGGAATCTCTATTTTGATCTATTTGTATTGGCAACCAGAGACACGGCTGGTGGCCATCGTAAACCAATCTGCCCCATTTATTTAGATGCAGCAGGTACCTAGGTACTAGTGACCGCACGTACTTGACGGACGCTCATCATCAAACTATTTCAGTTACCGCTCTTTCTGGACTAACCAAAGAATCTTGTAAGAATGCTAAACCACTCATTAAATAATAGGTCCAATAGGTCACTTTTAATCACGATGTGGCTCGTAAATTTACCGTACTTTTAGAAACATGTGCAACATACTATTCAACAATAGCATTATTATTATTTTAGATTAAAAGATTCCATGTAAAGTCTATATTGGCGTGGGCACTCCCGTGCCCCCAGATCAAACCTCGACGCTGAAGGCGAATGACGTATTTTCCGGTTTTATTGCATGGACATAAAGCTTTTTCTAAGCTGCTCATTCTAATTCCGCGTTGATAAGTGTGGCCACTTCCTATATGAGATCGGCTATCGTTATTGTTCGGCAATATGATATAGATACGACGACGTGATGCTGGTATAGTATTGCGGCTGCTGCAAGCTCTCTACCTCGGTGATGAGCTTGTAGAAGGGATTCTCATTATTATTGCAGTGCTAGGTAAAGTGTGAAGAATTACTAAGATAGTTATCAAGGGGTATACAATAGATACCTACTAACGTTTTAACTCCTTCTTACTAATGAAAATAAATTCAAATCCATATTCATCATCATTTTCTTGCCCGTATCCCAATATATTTTCTGTCGGCGCAATATTTGTTTTTCCTGCCATACTTCTCTATAATAGTAGCCATCTCAGTAGTCACCCCCTCTCTAGCCATATCTTTCTTATCTATCACACAGTCCATCCATTGTTTCTTTGGTTTTCCCATACTCTTCAAACCAACCATTCATTTTTTTTTTTGTACTGTTTTTTTAGTAATTATATATGCTATGTTTTTGTGTTTCATCTAATTTGGTCGTAATTAGATATAAATTAGTTAACGTTCTTAGCTATTGCATTAGGGTAAACCCTGTAATAAGCTGTAATTAAGCTGTTATAAATAAATAAATAAATACTCAAAATTTTCCTCCCGACATTTTCCTCATGCCTCCGAATCACACGCCCATACCTTGACAGCCGACTTCAGTCACCGCACCGGTGCCATTTCCAGACTTCCTCTTATAAAGCTACTCAGTTCTTATTTTATCCATTCCTGTAACACGTCACTCATATACACATAATTGTACAGTCACGGAAATTAACTGTAGTGTGACTAGGTGTGGAGCTGTTTATTATATTAGGTACTAGATTTTGCAAACGGCTTCACTCGCGTGGTCGGAAATTATCCTAAGAGAACGTGCTACCGAGATAAAAGTCTCATATGTCTTAACCTAGGTCATAGTCTACCCATATGAAAAATTTCATCCAAATCCGTTCAGCCGTTTTAGCGTGAAAGCGTAACAAACAAACTCACTTTCGCATTAATTATAATATTAGTTAGGATTATGATGTCTGTTTGATTTGAAAGAGCAGTTAAGAGTATATCATGTTCACTCATATGTATTTTTCTGTTGGATTATTTGCTTCATGGTGCAGTCCCACGCGTCATATTCGTGAACCCCCGGCCTCAGTTGAGACTGTTCATCTCTTTTTCTGCATATCTGACTAGCTGACCGACTGCTTGACAATTCGTAAGCAAGTGCCTGTAAAAAGTATAACTGCTTTGAGTTTTATTTTGAGTTATAAAATTGTCAAAGAATGACAGTTCTAATTATATACATATAATGTACGAACAATAATATTATGTAAGCAATCAATTAGATTAACAATAAATACTGACTTTACAGACTTCATCTTCTGCTTTTTAACACACACATTAGCTTAAAGCACCGACACACCTACACCACCAAAAAAGCATGCTTAAAACTAGCATGCTCGCATTTGCTAGCAATAAGCATGCTAGTTTTAAGCATACTCCTAAATACCCGTGCTCAAAGCAAACAACTGGACTCACATGCTATTTAAGCACTGGGTCTCGGCCTAATTGTAAGAAAATACAAATCAAAACAATGGTTCCCTAAACTTACAAAGTTACAATAGTGTCAGTTTATTCTTCTCCCCAACTGCAACGCGGCAAGGCGACATATTTGTTTTTTTTTGAGACGCGTCACTAACACCTGTCGCGGACTGGATCAAATTGATGCTCTTAAGCACCCACGCCTCAGGTAGCATGCTCGAAAATCAAACGAATGTGTGTGAGCATACTTGAAATAAGTTTGCTCATTACTAGCAATGTTTCGACACATATGCTACTAAGTAATGGGTCAATAATGCTCAGTAATGGCATGCTTTCGTGCCACTAATGAGCATGTCTGTCCGTACCTTACCAGCTTGGATACTAGCGAAGAGCGGTAGTTTAATTATGTTCATTATACACATAACGTCACACTTGTCATCCCCGAAGGGTATGGTAGAGGTGTACCTATAGTACACCCAGCTTTCGCCAGTTATGTTTAAGTCCCATGTAATAGGGGGCAAACCTATTGCCATCAACCGGGCACAAACCCAGATTTCGGGCTGCTATTGAGATTTTTTTTATGGAAAACCCTATATCACTTGGCCCCCGACCTGGGAAACAAACACAGAACCTCATGCTCAGCAGAAGCGCTTGCGACCACAAGACAAACGATAACGAGGAAGTCATATTTTTTATTTAAAAAAAAAACCCGATTCCTATCAATAGATTGTGCCGAGTTAGGCTGCCATCAGACGGACTGCATCGCAGCAACCGCGCGCTGTCCATTGCTAACCGCATACAGTTAGTGTGCAGTTAGTCAAGGAGCATAACTGTCCTGACTGACGCACGCTGTCCATCGCTAACCGCATACAGTTAGTGTGCAGTGACAAGAAGCATAAATGTATGCAGTTAGCGATGGACAGCGTGCGTCGGCACTACACGACTGTAGCCGACCGCGTAAAGTTGAAGTCACGACTGTATGCAGTTAATATTGACTTCACACGACCGCAGCCGACCGCGTGAAGTTGATATCATAACTGAACGAAGTCGACATATTCAACTGTATGCAGTTTAATATATCGACTGCGCGCGGTTGCTGCGATGCAGTCCGTCTGATAGCAGCCTTATCTTTTATCAATTGCTCGCCGCATAAAATCATTGTAATGTGTTTAGATGATTCTGCATCTTCACTTACTTGGTGTCGATAAGAATTGAATCATTAGGGTATAGTCAACCTCACGTAGATGTTAACAATTAGATTTTGACATCGTCTTTATTTCATAGCAATAAGTAGGGAATTTTCATAGTTTAAGTATTCCTATTGGACGTCCAGTTGACCGTACGTTGTGTAGGTACTAGATGTGTTTTTCAATTTACTCTCTCGTGGAAGCCACACTTGCATGATAATATATCTGATTATTAGTGTTATTAGTTGTTACTCTCTCTAGCCTCGAAGAGAGCGGACGTTTTAATTACTCTGATGGTCACTTACGAGTATTATGTTATTTTGTGAAAATAGTTTGTGTGTTGATCTTCTTAAATTAAATAATATTTATATTACGAATCTCAACTTAGACTAATAAAAGTAAGCCGATAAATGTACATATTGAAAAGTGTGCAATTTGCCGTTATTGTCATTAAAATTATTAAAAGAAAGTCTCAATAAAGAACTGTTTGGAACAAATCCAAAATAATAATACTTAATGTGTTCCGGAATGTAGTCGTTCGCACTACGAAATTCATTTCGGCAGATTTTTCCTATGAGAAAACTTAGGACTTCATTATGTATGATGCACACGGACGGTACCTATTGATAACGAGTTATAGAAAACCACTACCGTCCACTAGAACCCAAGCCACGGCTGCAAAACAAAATACAGAGGAGAGAGCAAGGAACACCGTCTCGCACATTGTGTGGCGATTCTTTTATATTTCGTAGTAACTTCTACCCGCGGCTTCTCCCGCGTGAATGACCGAAATTATCCCACGGCAACGTTCTACTGGGATAAAAAGTAGCTATTCCTATGTCCTAACCCAGGTTATTGTGCCATTCATCATTTCATCGAAAGTGGTGTGAAAAGATAAATAGACAGAGTTACTTTGGCTTTTATAACTTTAGTAATTATGGATAGGCTTGCCGTCAAACTGAAGCAGACAGAGTTACTTTGGCTTTTATAACTTTAGTAATTATGGATAGGCTTGCCGTCAAACTGAAGCAGACAGAGTTACTTTGGCTTTTATAACTTTAGTAATTATGGATAGGCTTGCCGTCAAACTGGAGCGACATGATGACGTACCGGTCTACTATTTCATGAATGAGTGCAATCATTTATTAATCTATTGTATTTGTATGTATGTATACGCAAGTTCCGCATCGTGCTGACATTTTGTCAGTATTCAGCGGCTAATATTAGATGCTCGCTATTGAATGTGTATTTTATTTTGTCTTTTTTACCAAGTACGAACTATTGTTTCTACAATTACTTGCATTATTATAACATTCCCTTTGTTCAAAGTGAATGAGATATTTTCTATCAATTATGGTGTTAATGGAGCGTTTCTAATCGATGTGCCTGAGTTTCTTCATCATACGTGATGGACGATATAATAAGGACACTGCACTGACACCACCATGTATAGATATACTAGCGGCGCCCCGCGGTTTCACCCGCGTAAGTCTCGATCCCGTAGGAATATCGAGATAAAAAGTATCCTATGTGTTAATCCAGGTCATAAACTATCTGTTTGCCAAATTTCATCCAAATCCATCCAGTAGTTTTAGCGTGAAAGAGTAACAAACATCCACACATCCATACTCACAAACTTTCACATTTATAATATTAGTAGGATAGTAGGACTAGTAGGATTAGTAGGATAGTGTGTCCGGACATGGACCTGCGATATTCTGAATACTTAAATATACAATGATACAATTTTAAAGTACAATTACACTCGTAAGTTTGGGTCCAATACACTTCTCCGCTAAATGGTAGCCATTTTGTTTTTTTGTTGAAATATTCACTATGCGAGTACAAAAAAAACAACATATGTCTCAAAGTTTTAGTCATACTGAAATAAAAATAGGCTTATTCGAAAGGCAATAATAATGTCTACCGTCTGCATTACAAAGCAATGTGTTTTCAAATCCATAACTTTTGAAAAAAAATGTGCAAAAAAACATTAAATATTCAGCCAATAATTGTTAATTACTACAAAAAACACCCGACAACTATTTTTAATTTTGTTACTAGATCGACAAATTTTGAGCTAAGCTACAATATTACATAAAATTCATAATTGTGAGTCTAATACTTTAAGAGTTATTTTTGTTTGAACATAGCGAATGCGCAAGCTTGGTGCTATTTGCAAGGCAATTGTCGGAACCCTAAATAGGAAATCATTGATTTTTTTTCAATCATTTTAATCTATAAAATTGTACTCTAAAATAGTTTATATTTAAGTATTTAGAATATCGCTAGTCCATCTCCGGACACATTGTATAATAAGGACACTGCACTGACACCACCATGTATAGAAGGGCAATATTTTTACGAACGTTCGCATCAAATCTGTCCCGACCTGTCAAAAGTACGTCTCTTTATCCTACTTTTTTTTTTTAAATTTATTGTCATTGCTGTGATTGCTACAAGATTGTGATTTTTTTCAATTGCGGGAATTGGCCTTCATGTCACTAGGCCAGGGATGTACCTACTTATAATCCCAATAAATAAAGCTTTACGTCCCCAATTCTAGGGTCCAAAATGCCTCATATCTACGAGGAGACCGACCCTGGGTACGCGGCCACCTGCAGCAACGTCACGCTGTGCTCCAACTCCAAGGGTTTCTTCAAGGGCATGAGCGACGAGCTAGTGGCCATGGCTGAGGGTGACGGCTGGCTGGACAAGTTCGAGGTAGTAGAGGATGGAAAGAAGGTGGCTGCTGTACTGGAGAACGAACCGGTAAGGAGAACAGCATACCTTTCATTCAGTATAGGAGATCAGCACAATATAAGAAGAGAATGAGAGAGGGCAGGGTTGAAGAACCCTGGTCGTGTTTGCGCAGTTTACGATTAGTTGAAGAGCCTTGGGCGTGTTTGCGCAGTTTACGATTAGTTGAAGAGCCCTGGGCGTTTTTGCGCAGTTTACGATTAGTTGAAGAGCTCTGGAAGTTTTTGCGCAGTATACGATTAGCTGAAGAGCTCTGGGCGTTTTTGCGCAGTTTACGATAATTTAAAGAGCCCTGGGCGTTTTTGCGCAGTTTACGATTAGTCCTGAAAATGCATGTAGCTTTTAAGTGCCTTTGCGCATTAATGACCATTTTTTTCTCTAAAATATAATATACATCGCTGTACCCGAGAATTCGTTGATCCAGCATTATATTTATCTATAAGGTAAGTGCACCACCTTATACCTATGTATAGCCAGCTAGCTATAGTCTCCTGTGTGTGTGTTAGTGTTAAGTGCTACTGTGCCTATTATAATACCAGCACTGCATATCAAATCCAAACAACATTCTTCTTGAATAAGCTTCGAGTCCCACAACAATATCTTACATATAGATACTACCTATTCATATACACGACCCAGTAACGAACTTGCCAACCACAAACATTCAAAATACAACCCGGCACAGAGCAACAGTTGTGCCAGGTTGTGCCACAAAGGGAACCACTCACCGTCCATAGTAGATGCAACTCACGTCCCAAATAATGGTTTCCAATGCTCTAGCAACAGAATAGAAACTTAATATAAATGTCCTGAAGTACACTCGCGAAAGATTTTTATTTAGTTCCGACTTCAGTTGGAAAAGTTCACAAATGTTCACTTCGGTATTGTGTTGTTTTCTCTGACGGCGACTGGAAAACTTTGAGTGGTCCATTTTCTATTCATGTTGTTGAAATTGTGTTAGATATTACTTCTTCATATTATGTGACATTAGTTTTGAAATCCCTTCTGAGGCATTCAACAACAGGTCGATTATGGTTCTTCTACGATCAAGAGATACTGCACAAATAAATATTAGGAGTGCTACAGACTTTTTCAGGTCGGCGTGATAAGGCGCGATTTGGCACAGCCGGGTGTCAAGATATACAATCGATTGTGCCGCCCTAAACAAAAGTGTAGCATCCCTTAGACATGGTGAAACAATATCAAGGTGTAAGTGAGGTGTGTGACAAGATCAAATTACAAAACACCTAAAACTAAACAACATATATTAGAAAATCTTTTAGAAAAATTGCTATTGCTAATAGCTATTGACATTTTAGGTCATAGACAAACAAATCATCAGACACCATGGACAACAAAGCAGAGTCATTAGGCGTCTTTAGAAAGCCAAAACAAAGGACACCTGTCATCGGCTGTTTCATTATCAGCCCTTATCGTTGACACTAATGGTCGGATTAAAAGAATAATTGTAGGAGACACAATACTTCATCTGCGCTATTCTCACAAGCAGTAGGCAAGCCGAGCTGTGACGCAATGCTCTTGACCTCATTGTCGCTTCGATGCTGACTTTTAACCACCCTTTAACGACTGCTGAAACTGAACATTCTAACCAACTGAACCAACCATTTGATTGTAAGCCTTATGGACGTATTCCAAAGGACATATTTCGTATGGCAGGTGGCATTACCGTAACCCCTTGTGTTCACCACATACATACACAGATTTATGATAGTGAACTCGCAAGAGAAAAATGCATCGACAACTGTTTGCAATATTTTTTTCTATTATGAACTAACGTGGAATCTGACCTAATGTGGAATATGCATATTCATATAGATAGCTCAGTGTGGCAAAGTCTGAAACAATAAAAGAAGAGTTTGTTCTTTTGCACCAAGACGTAGATTTTATTCTAAAAAAAATCCTTGCTCATAGATAGTCTGACATTGTTCCAAATACCTTTGTAGGTGATGGAAGCTCTCAACGAGGTGCTATCAAGAATACAGCCTCTCCACCGAGGCAAAGACGTGCAGGTGTCTCGGGATCGACGACTGGCTGCTCAGAAGGCTCTGGAAGATGGAGACCTGGACAAGGCCCTGGCACTCGCCAGTCAAGCTGTGCTGAGAGCCCCTATGACTGGTAAAACATGGAATAATCAATTCACTTCATAATAATATTTTGTAAACATATATTAATGGTACACAGATGTTTATTTTAATTATAAATAAGTCATCCATGTTCTCGTCACATATAAATCATAATACTATTATAATGCAGTTATCCAAAAGACAGTCACTGCTGGACATAGACCGGGACTCAAGACAGTCACTGCTGGATATAGACCGGGACTCAAGCGTCTACCGCAACCACTAGTCCTGTATTTTTCACATCTCTGTATCAGAACATATCCTGGCATAAATCTTACATGAAACGAAAATCACCGTCTAGATATGAGTTAAAATGTACAATAATCCATTTAGTATCTACTGAATAGACAGAGATGAAAAGCGCCATTTTTCATTTAAAAGAAAGAGAAACAATTTCCTTGCTCGGCCAGCCGGTTAGAAACATTCACGTTTTCGTTATAAATAAAAATGTTTATCTTACCCTCAATATTAGAGCTCGGGATCTTTGAAGGAAGTTCAAAGTTTTTAGGAAAAACAACGTAGGTAGTACTTACTTACATAGTTGTTTGTTGTTCTTTTGAATATTTAGAACAAAATCATCATCTAGTTCCTTGAGAATTCAATGATTCTAGTCGCAAGGTTTGCGAACTCCACAAGGGATAGGTTATTTCTAGCTACTACATTAAAACTGTCTAGCTTTTTGCATTTTAATTGTGAGGCTAAAAAATGTGCAACGACTAATGAAGCAAGTTTTTTTTAATAAGGTGTCTTGGTTATTCGACGCCGAGGAAACCAAAGCCCCCGCCGTAACAAGTTGCAGCCCTATTCTTGATACAGACTAAATACTTTGAAAATATTTTTCTTATCAGGAATGCATTTTTTTTTTAGAACCTACTCCTTATTAGTTTTGCCATTATGCTAAAATAATAATACGACTATCATAAACACTCCGCTAACAAAAACTACCTTATCTCATGAACTTTCGCCCCCAAATATTATTATACTTTAGTTAGGCGGAGGTAACAGAGACAGTAGGTAGCGGTGGAACACCACACTTGCTGTTTTGCCTGCATTTTCATTTATGTTGGTAAAAAATATATTCACTGAGTACTTTCGAGAAACAAAACCAAAAACATAGCCTTTTCTAAATTTAGAACCTAAAACTTTACTCAGCAGCATCTGCGGTTTCCTAAAACAGCGGTGGCCGCCACACAACGGCTGCAGTGACGGCTGTCATCAGTATATGGCGGCCACGGCTCTTCTAGAAACCCGCAGCTTTTGCCAGTCACCCGATTTAAAAAACATAAAAATAGAATAATATTCTCCAGAATAGTATTACGTTCGATTTGCTCGGGAGTTTAGTAATTAGGACACGAAGAGGCTCCGCCACAAAGGCATTCTAAGCGGCGTGCGGCGTGTTAAATAGATCAGCTGAATAATGGGACAATGTTATTTGTACCCTTATCCAATCCTACTTAGTTACTTTTAAACCCAGGCGTATTGCTTGGCGATTCTTGATTAGTTCATTGTTGAAGAAGATGAGATAATAATGAATAGGAAGTTTAACCCTAGAAAGATACCCTACGCCTCTGAGGAGCCCGCTATAAACATATATGAGACCACTTTATTGATGCGATAAGTAGGTAGGTAACCTAGTGTACCTACCTACTTTCCATAGTTTTACTGTTAAAAAAGCCGATCCGCTCGTGAGGCGAATGGTTATCTTTTGTGTAACTTTTAGTGTTGCGTTGATACATTGGTTTTCTGATTACAGACGTAATGTTTGCGTTTTAGTTACATTTTTAGGGTTCCTTACACGAAGGGTGCCAAACAGAACCTGATTACTAAGCGTCTGCTGACCGTCCGTGCGTCCGTCCGTCCATCTGTCTGTCAGGTGGTTGTATATCACAAACCGTAATAGGTAGACAGTTGAAGTATTCACAGATTGTGTATTTCTATTGCATATAATCAAATAAAGTTTACAAATAAAGGGGGTCCTCATACATGGACTTAATTTTGTCTTTTTATATAATACACTAGCGAGCTGTTCCTGATTCTGACGGTTTTTATAATTTGACAAAACATCGAGATTTCTAATTTATACCTATGTAACTTTAATTTTAACGTAAGTATTATACATATAAACTTTCTGGAATACATTCTGTAAACGATGGTGAAAACCTCATCAAAATCTGTTGCGTGGTTTAAAAGAACAACGCGGACATACAGACAAACACGAAAAGCGACTTTAATTTATAATATGTAGAGATTAATCATTCTTGAGAGGTTACATTATCTTAAATAGAGGAGGTTCTGCTACCGTCACGTATAGTTATCTATTCTATAGGAGAAATAGTAGAAATCTTACCAAAAGATGTTGTCTGCCCTGTGCCTGTCGTCAAAGCTATTTTGATCATGGAGCAGCGGTAGACTATTCATTTGCAAACAACCTCGAACCTCGGGACGAAGTTTTCACCGAGTAAATATTATTATTTTGTATTTCTGTTCCACAAAAAGTTTGGAAATATCATGTAATTAGTCATATTATTTTTATTATCGCTTATCACTTTCATGAAAAATCAAAGTAAAGATAGGCAGTTTTGGTTACTTCCCTCTAACGCGGCTTGTGTTAGGTGTTGACTGGTACAAATCGTCACGTAGGGAAAAATTATTCTGCCCCTCCATGTGACATTCTCTCTCACTTTGTCTTTTTCAAACTAGTGTATGTATGCGTGCAAGCATCGCGTAAGGAACTTTGTTCCTGACGGGGGTCCCCCGACCGCACACGTTTTTTTTCTTTGAGATTAATCTTAGCCAAGGGAAAAGGCCGCGATCAACGAGTTGTTTTGAAATCTACGACCGGTTTCGAACTACGACCTACCAACTCGTCGCATCCCAGCGACAGCCCAAGGACATTACTTTGTGCAATTATTTCATCACCTCTGCTCTCAAAACGGTGACGGAAAACATCGAGAGGAAAGCGGTTTGTCGCAGAACCAATAATTCGAAGACATGCGTGACATCCACCAACCCACTGGGCCTGCCTGGAGGATTATAGCCCTCTACCCCTTACAGAGAGGCCTGTGTCCCAGCAATACGAACATTATAGAATGATTATGCTATGCCACTAATTATTTTTTCCAGGTGGAGATGACGCCATATCTGAAGGTGGAATCTCGCTTGCCCTAGCCTTATGGCTACGTTCAGAGATCCTGCTGCGATGCGAGAAACCTAAGGCTGCTCTAGAAGACCTGAAACTGGCGCTGAAAGAACGACTACCAGCTAAGATGAGGGCCCAATATTACTGGAGGATGGGGCATTGCTATCGAGGTTAGTATTATTACATTCTTGAATTCGTAATCCGCCTTACCAAAAACTCGCAATACTATCCAATGGAAAAATATTGCGGTATTTCAAACACTACAATACATATAAAAAGCCTCAAGTTCAAATGACAGCAGCGGCTGAACCATGTTGTATTTGTCCCCACTATGTTTAAAGTGCCAATTAAAGTTGAACCTCCACAGTGGCAACAAGTGCAAACTGCATATGCATCATTTGTAGATATTTTTACTCTGAATAATATTGTTTCAAAATAACCTATAATTCACTCACAGTCACTTTAGTGAAATCTACTAGAACCCACTGAAATAGACTGATTTTTCGTGACTAAACTAGCTTATATTAAACTAAACTAGCTTATATACATTAAAATGAATGTAAACTGTAAAACGATTATAATTATTATTATGAATGTTCATGTAATTATAAATTACATGAGCCTAAAGGTCGAAGCGTGATGTTAACTAGCCTTCCTCATGAATTGGGCTACCAAATGAGAGAAGAATTTTTCACATCCGATGGTAGTTCCACAGATTAGCGCGTTCATATACTCTTCAGCTTATATTTCTAGGTGCGCCCCGCGGTTTCACCCGCATAAGTCTCGATCCCGTGGGAATATCGGGATAAAAGGTATCCTATGTCCTTCTTCAGGTCATGGTCCAAATTTCATCTAAATCCTCTCAGCCGTTTTAGCGTGAAAGCGTAACAAACAAACAAACAAACTCACTTTCGCATTTATAACATTATGTTATGATATATTTATTATATTAGTTTGTAATCACGTTCTCGGAAACGGCTTAACGATTTCGATTAAAGTTACAATATAGGGGTTTACGTGGGTGAATCTAGGAAGGTCTCGTAATATCTGGAACAAATCGTTTTCTCTCGAGCTCGGTCGCCCAAACTTTAAAATAAGATAGCTGACCTTAGAATAATAACATGGCAGCATGGAATTAGTATGTAATAAACATGGAATTAGTTGAACTATTCTATATTAGTATTAGTGAACGGTTTTTTGTTCTTCATGAGAATAAAATTCTTTAAACCGAAATTATTAAATGAGCATTCTCTATTTTCACCAGAGCAGAGCTTGGGCGCCCAGGTACTAAATACTACCTAATGGCACAACATTGATACACCGACGACTGATGCATGCTTACAAATTATTGCTGACTAACAGCTATCAATAAAACACTTAAGTATAACAAAAGTACAATTATTTTCAAAATATGTGAATGCGGATCAAAATATTACGTTAGCGACAACGGTTAAGGTACCTGCCCTTATTGCCTCATCTGAAAATCCACCCTGTATATGTCATGATTGGCTTCTTAGCTCCATAAAAATAAAGCGTGTGATAATCATTTAAAAGGTTAAATCTGTAACTATCTGCAATATTCTAGCTTTTTGACTTATCTTATCCCGCGGTTTCACCCGCGTAAGTCTCGATCCCGTGGGAATATCGGGATAAAAAGTATCATATGTGTTAATCCAGGTTATAAACTATCTGTTTGCCAAATTTCATCCAAATCCATTCAGCCGTTTTTGCGTTATTGAGTAACAAACATCCAAACACACAAACACACAAACTTTCACATTTATTATATTAGTAGGATTCCCAAGGATAGGTTACATTTTTCGCGCGTATCTTGTATGTTTGTTTATTTTCAACTAAATCTATCCGTATCCGAATCTTTGTATGATGCTGCAACATACATTCGGACAAGCCGATAAACAGACCAACAGAAAAAAAAACAAAAAAAATGGCATTAATATCGTATCCAGACCCCGTAGCAATTACTTACCTCTTTTCAAAAATATTTTCTTCGCTACGAATTTATTATATGTATACATGTAGCTATAGGGCTATATTAAGTAGATGCACAACGAATAAAAAAAAGTTACAAATCAGTCATAAATCAGTGGGGGTGTTCATTTTGAGTTCAATAGGTAGGTATGTAATGTAATATGTAATAAAATGATAACAGTTGGCTCACGCTGTTTACCAGCTGTGCCTGTGGTTCCAGCAGCCGCTCAGTTCAGGCCACCGATAGCCAAATAATATACATGACCAAATAAGAACTCAAAGACCCTATCTGTACAATCAAACAAACCTGTTCATACAAAGGCAATCTTGGAGAACCGTAAATCGTTCCACTTCCTCGTGTGTCTGGATGCTGCACAGCCGTCAAAGTCAGAGATTGCTGATGTGTATCGAATTACTCACAGAGTCTACTTCTCAATGTGCTGCGTTTTAATGGAACCTCCTGTATGAAGGATGAAAGGGCTCAGCGGAGATACATCGCCGAGCCATGTATCTCAATGATCTGAATCAAAGATTTACCTTAAGGTTTGATTATGTACTTCTTCATCAAATGTGGTTAAATTTGTATTCGCCGGGCCTTAAATCTTTGACGAAATGCGGGTTTTACTCATTTCATTGGCAGAGAAAGTCTGATTCGTGTCACCGACGATGCCGTGGTTGTGGGAAAGTTTTGTTGGGCCAAGAAAAGTAAACTATTACGCGTACGCTGCACCATGAACTGTACGGTAGTGATAGGTTTGTATTTTGGTAAAAAATTGCATTTAAGCGCCTGCGCCTATCTTTTGACGGCAGAAATGGTGAATGCGTCTAATTATTATTAGACTGCCTAATTATTATTCTATAAACCTGCTTTATAAAACTCACAGCTTTACAGCAGTATAAGCTTCTCAAATATTTAATTCTGTGTGTCATTCAAGTACCAACTAGAAACTGAAACACAGCTGAATTGATTTCCGAAACGGTTAGATAACGACATCACGTCCCCCAGCCAGACAAGAAATTAGGTTTCAAAGGCCTTTAGCGTACAAACGCGTCGTTAATTAGTATGCTGCGCAGGGTATTAGGTTCGAATTCTGTGGCAAAGTGGTGGTGGTGGTGGTGGTCTAGAACGTATTTATAGGAATTACGTAATTTGCCGATGTCAGGCTTTAGAGTTCGATGTTACTGTTAACTTACTGCTACTATTTTGCAAATTCGTTTTTTTTTTGTGTGTAGTTTTTAACTAACCTTGTATCAGAGTTTTTATACCGTTTATGGGCCTAACAGCCCATGTTGTGGTGTGTAACACAACCTGGACGCGTAGCATGACCACCGTAGAAACGGGTTTTGTCGACGGAAGAATAGACAAACTGATAGATTGCGATAGTTTATCTGTCGTTTTGTCTACTCTTTCGTCGTCAAAACCCGTTTTCTACGGTGATCATGCTACGCGTGCTGAAAGAAAGGATAATTTTATGGCAATTCAAAACGTAATATCTGTTCCATAATTGAATTATTTGGTACCATCCGAACTTCGACCAAATCGCCAACTACTGTCCTTTCGCAGTTATTTACCTCTGATTTTGAATCACAGTGATCTTTATACTCATTTTTGTAAGTTTGCTGTCAAAAGTAAAATTACTGTGAGAGGACTTTTCGTTCATGACCTCGTGGACAACGGGTCGATGACTCTATGGAATACCGAACCATGGGAACATCCTACGGAGGACAACATAATTATTTTCATGACTTGCGAACCGGAGCCGCTACCTATTTTCAAGTACCATTGATGGCACTGCTGTCGTAATTAAACTATAATGAAACGAATGCCTGCAGGACTTCAGTATCGTAACATAGTTTACGTTGCAAACGTCTAAGCTTTATTAGACTGCTACAATAAAATAATATTATGTTATTGAATTTCATTTCCGTTCCCTTAACTTGCGAATTGGTAGAAACTGAGGATGCCTTAAACTCAAAGAAAATTTAATTAAACCACGCACAGTAGTTTTGACTTAAAAAAGTGGGTCAGTCGGTCAATAAATTGAAACTATGTAGTTGTCCTAAAGCGTGGATTCTTGACAGAAGATCGACTTCTAACAATATGCTGCGGCGAGAACTCGCACGTAACCACTAATAGCCCACTTGTGTCGCAGCAATCGTGATGTGACGTGTGTATTATATTTCTATAATAACCATCGACATCAGTACCATCCTCACGAATGTTTCTCAGCAACACGACCAAATCATGACATCCGATTATCAACTGATTGTGAACTTTAAGGCTCATTATAACTTATAAAGTTTTCGTGTATCGGTATAATCAAATCACAACTGCCATTCTATATTAGTTGTATGAAATACACGCTAAATTGACGTAGGGTGTCATTTGCTTACTGACTTTATTTCCAGGTGCAGATGAGGCGACCCGCGCTAAGGTATCTTACGAGCTAGCCGGCCGACTACTGGGATCCGACGAGGCAGCCAAAACCAGACTGGCAGAAGATATAGAGAGCCTGGACCACTCGGCGCAGCCCAAACAGAACGTAGAGAAGCCTGGTGAGTAGAGAGTTCTCGGAGCAGATGAAGACATGACAGGCCTCCACAAAGATCTTACTTTATCGCCTTCTAAGGCCCGTATTACAGAAGCTCACTCAAGACTCAACCATTAAAAGTATTTTTAACACCGCCATGACACGCGGGGCTTCGTCAAAGGATGGGGGCGCACTGGGTTGGTTAACTGCAGCTGTTAAACAGCTCTCTTGAACTTAGTAGTAGTACCTAGTGGAGTGATTTCGACCGAGGAAGAAGATAAAACCACCATCCCTATTTCTGCCACCAAGCAGGGTTGATGTGTTCCAGTTTGAAAGATATTTATTGTAGACATGAGACATTCTGGAATGGAATTAGCCTACGTTTCACAAGCGCTTGGTAACATAATAAAGATAAGTTTGAGTTCTTCTGTTTCCGTCCACACAACAAAGTTTTACGATATAATTTTGATGCAAGGATGCAAAAATTCAAAAATAAAATAAAAACGACGCGTTCGGTAGACGGCGGCGGCGACGCGGATGGCGGGGCGTCGCGTGATCGCCTCGTACGTGTCGCGCTGAGCGCGTATACACCCTGACTGACTAACAACTGTCAGTTGTCGCGAGCTGTAAGTACTTATCTCGAACGGTATATACCAGTGCAAGAGGCTTGGTGGGGTGTCCACCGAGCACAGCAATATAAATTATGATCTTTGTGTTACTCTGGAAAGGTGTTACCATTCAGCAAAAACTGCAGCACATCAAGCAATGGATTGTGTACCTCCTCGCAACGTCTTTTTCAGTGACGGCGGTGGCAAGCTCCAGCAAAAGAGCTAAAATGATCACCAACACACGACACCCTTTGCATGACAACATGTTTGTGCCAATAAGGATGAAAAGCCGAAACAGTTTTTTAAATTCTGTCATGCCACTCACTGGCGAACGACCAAAAGAAAGACTGATTATCCAACTCATTCGTTCCACCTGCTGAACAACCAAACAGACCCCAGACCCAGGTTTGCCGAAACAAGGAAACCCTGTTCAGGTGAAGATTCATAGGTTCCGCCTTGGAGTGTAAATATGGTGCTGTTCTACAAACGATGAGACACTTAATAACATACTGATTGGCGCTAGTAATAACGCCAATCACAGGCCGAATTCTTGGCCAAGTCCATTTAGATTGCCAACGGCACGATAAGAAGAAGCACATTAAAAAAACTCCGCGATTGAGCCGCCCAGTGTGTTCTAACTACTTGTCCTTATACTATGTATAACTCGGTCTCGGTCCACGTATAGTTGAATGTCAGAGGTGCCGGCTCTCGACCCCCGGGTGCCAACATTGTGAGCCCCATCGGAAGTGGTGGCAGCTCTGACATACGGACATGGTGGGAAATAGAAAGGTGCCATAGTACACACGGCTACACATCAAGCTATACATTTCCAGTATAAGCTGACCTCGCATTGTACGGAAATCCTATCTAATGCGAGATCAGCATAAACTGGAAATGTGTAGCTTGATGTGTAGCCGTGTTTACAAATAAATTCTGTTTATCGAGTCCGTTTTCATAATATTTTAATGTTACTCAGGAACTCAGATCCTTATGTTCTGGCTTCGTAATAACTTTTGGAATTTAAATAGCAGTAGTTCGTAATTAGCATGAACTATTTTCATATGAAACAGACACACACGTAAACCAAATAGGTAGTTCAGTACTAGATACATAGCAAGGGAATTCTCATTTTATGTTTTTTGCAGGAATATTGCTAACAGGTGGCGCTAAACAGAACATGCCCTCGCTCTCTAAGTTGCTGAAAATAACTGAAGAAGACGCTAAGGTAAAGTTTATAATTTCACGGTTCCTGTTCACTATCTTTACATATTATACTAGAGGAAATAAAGAAAGTAACTGAAAAAAAAAAATTTTTACTCGTGCCATCTTGGGTATCAAATGAAAGGGCTTAATGAGCACATTTCAAAAATATATATATTAAAACCACAAAAGAATTTAAAAAAAAATTAAAGTATTAAAAACTAAAACCCAACTACGACTTAAAAGGTATAAACATGACACCACAGACAGACAAATTAAAAATCCGGAGTCACACGTGTTTTATAATAAAAATCGAATAGATTACGTGTGACTCCGGATTTTTTATTTGTCTGTCTGTGGTGTCTTGTTTATACCTTTTTAGTCGTAGTTGGGTAGAATAGAATAGATTACTCTTTATTATGTGTGTGTGGGTTTTAGTTTTTATTACTTTAAATTCTTTTGGGGTTATAATATATTTGAAATGTGCTCATAAAGCCCTTTCATTCGATACCCAACATGGTAAGATTAAACAATTTTTTTTTAGTTTCTGACTTTTTGTCCTCTAGAGGGCGCTATTTTTATTTTAATGTGACGTCACATAGCCTATAACTAGCGGACCATCAAGACGCTTCCAACGATACCTCATTTGTCAAATTGTGATGAGTGGTTTAGACGATAGGAGGGAACAGATGAACATATACTTACATACATACATACTTACATACATACCGGTCAAAATCATAACCCTCCTTTTTTCTTCGCCGTAGTCGGGTAAAAACAAAGTCCTCCGCCGCGTCTGTCTGTCGTCCTGTACGCGATAAACTTAAAAACTACTGCACCGATTTTCATGCTGTTTTCAGCAATGGATAAAGTGGTTCTCGAGTAAGGTTTTAGTATATAATAACCGACATCCACGCGGGCGAAGTCGCGGGCATCAGCTACTACATTATAAAATAAACTATTCAATTACTACATAGTTTATTAGAAGTTAGGCGGACTGTTTCAATCGCCAGTTAAGTAACTTTTATCTAAATATTTAAGATAGATGTACATATTATTTTCTATATAAAAGCTATCAAATTTAAATTTGTATTCCTTAGAAAATACAAAAACCGGCCAAGTTCGAGTCGGACTCGCGCACGAAGGGTTCCGTACCATTATCTATAAAAATGGCAAAAAAATCACGTTTGTTGTCTGGGAGCCCCCTTAAATATTTATTTTATTCTATTTTTTAGTTTTGTTGTTATAGCGGCAACAGAAATACATCATCTGTGAAAATTTCAACAGTCTAACTATCACGGTTCATGAGATACAGCCTGGTGACAGACGGACAGACAGACAGGCAGACAGCGGAGTCTTAGTAATAGGGTCCCGTTTTACCCTTTGGGTACGGAACCCTAAAAATCGGTCCTTAGATAAGGTGAAAGCTACAGGTTAGCCCGCGAAATTCTAATTATTATTATGTTTGCCGGACGCCGGACGCAGAATCACGCCTCCAGCGTCCGGCGTGGCAACACGTTGGGTTCGGGATCGCGACAGGTCAATCGTCATCCTGAGGATGCCTCAATGTGGCTCGAGTCGATTTCATAAAGGGTTTTTTAAGACTCTTGAAGAACAGTTAAGCGCAATAGGTTACTAAATATATCTACGTCTATTGTATTTTATGAATAGTTGCAAAAAAGTCTAAATTAGTCTAGTGCTTTCTGTATGAAATAAGGTGTTAGCCGTGACCTTTTAGAAATGACACTTCGATCATGTTTTTCTATATACGCAGGTACCTAACAGCTCTTGATTTATTTTGAGCGATATATGTTGACTATTAATAAGTGCAGTTATATTTTTACGACAAAAAAGACGATCTGTTTGTGTTTATGTTAAGGAGCAGGTGAAAAGTATGAGGCAAGAAGTAGGTATGGCTGCCCATGCTGCGCCAACCTCAAATAAACAAGTGTCTGCCTCGTCTGCCCTACCCTGCAAAATCTCTACCTACTGTGCTGTGGTGGGTCACCTGCGTTTCAGCATACACTTAGCCTTACAGCCGGAGTATAATCATATGATTATGATGACTGAAAGCTAGTTTAACATACATTGGCACTCCCAGAATGATCCTCAATGTAGCATACCCGCGCCTTGTGGCTGTCACGCTTGTTTGTTCCCGTCAGGGTCGCTTCGCCGTCGCCCACGCCCCGATCAAGACTGGCGACATCCTACTGGTAGACCCCCCATACGCCGCATGTCTACTCGCTGACTTTTACGGTACGCACTGCTTGCATTGTGTCAAGAGGTAAGATACTTTTCTAGTGTCTTAGCCGAGATATTTGCAAGATATCGAATGTTTCCTAATGTTTCAGACTGGATGATTGTGAGAACGAAGCCCCCGTATGGTGCCCGAAGTGCTCAGGAGTCGCCTTCTGCAGTGTTGTTTGTAGGGACGCAGCTGTTTCTACGTATCATTCTTTTGAATGTCAGTTTTTAGATCTTTTTATAGGTGAGGAAATTGCATTATATGAAACAATGTGTTCAATAAATAATAGTAGTGTTTGTTTATTTAATTATGATATTATATTTATAGTTTGTAATAAGTTTATGTGTATCTTTATAAGTTTATAGTTTCTCATCCTCAATTTTTCGTAATTGCACCTACCACTGTTTGTCTCTGCATCACCAAAGGTTGACTGGTAGAAAATGCGTACCTATGCCTTAACATTACAATTTACATTTCTGTGCTTGAAGTATTCAATAAATAAATCAAGATTCCTTATTTTCACCTGCGCTTGATGAGCTCTGTGCTTGTGACTAGAAAAAATATGTACTAACACTCCTGTATGTGTTGTCTAGGTTCCGGCATGTCAGTACTAAGTCACATTGCGTTACGTATGGTCACACAGGCAGGTCTCGACACCAGTCTATCAATACACTCTAAATACATCAGCAATGAAGTCAAAACAGTAGAGGGAGCAGTTCTCAACGACATCGAAGGAGTCGCCAAGAAATCCAAAATAAAAAGCAGAAAGGAAAGACTTAATAGATCTAAGAAAGGTATCAAGAGTTTCACAGAAAAGAACTTTAAGGAAGAAGAAGAAGAAATTAAAGCTGACGATAAAATGAGTTTGGAAGAGAAGCTGGAGTTAAGAGCAGCTCAAATATACGCGCTATGTAGTCACTCAGCGGAGAGGAAAGGAGACGATTATTTGAAAAGAATAGTCATGTCGTTGTTTTTGACGGAATGTCTGAAGAAGGCAGGTTTCTTTAAGAAATGTAAACAAGAAGATGTGAATAAGGGTGAGTAAACTAAAATATTAACAGGAATCCGATACTCTTCACACTAGAGAGAGGCTCAAACTCGCTCCAACCAGGACCAGTGAATAATTGGTGCTACGTGATAAGAATAAGATCATTTGTGCAAAACTCCAATTAGTCGCATAGCACTAACTTTAATCAATCAAATATGGGTTCTCAACTCAATTTCGTGGTCCCTACAGAATACGAAGTACTTTCATGACCTTAATCTGTTTCAAAATTACTTAACATCAGTCATTTTGTCGTCAGAACGCGAACGTCGCAACTGTACGGTGAAGACAATAACACACACATTTATAGAATGCTAAAATCATAACGCTTACCTTTGACTTTTCCGTAGTCAGGTAATGAAAGAAGTTGCTTAGAGCATGCCACGAATCACCGCGACGCGACTTGCGGAGCGACAAACGGAAACTAGAACCGCGCGCGCCTGTCACTTGACGCAAGTCGCGTCGCAAGTAGCATCGCTCGAGGACGATTGTGAACGGAAATTAAATAAAAGTAACATTACTGTCTCAGCTAAAAGTACATTTCCAGCACATCAATCCATCGTGGAGCTGATCGTGCGCAACCTGCTGCTGCTACAGTTCAACGCGCACGAGATGTACGAGACCACGCGCGGTGCTCACACGTTCAGCGGCTCCAGGCCGGTCTACATCGCTGTGGGGCTCTTCCCCATCGGAGCACTGTTCAACCATGAGTGCTACCCCAGCGTGGCCAGGTGACAACTTCACAATATTCAGATGCCTAATTGAGTATCACACTTTCGGTCACAATCCGAAAGATTTCGAAGGAAATTGCTAGACCATTGCTTCACATGCTTGAAAAATATAAGTCTGCTCAGTAACTTAAATAACGCAAAGAATGTTGTTCAACGATCAAAATGAAAGAAAATGCCGTTGCAAGAGTGCTACGCAATTACCCCGCTGCTGTAGTTTGGCTTGGCAAGTGGTGAAGGGCGGGCGTACCAGCCAATCTATACAGTTAAAATCTAAAACCGTGAAAACCTAGGTGAAGTGAGTTTGAAGTAACCTGCCATTCCACCCGTTTGCTAAGGATTGACACTATTGACAGCACACTTCAACTGAGTTTTCACGGTGAGATGTTTACGGAATAGCACTCAGATACCTTCTTTCAAGCAACATTTGACGACTAATGCTTTTTCTAAGACGATTTTGAAAAGGAGAGGTAAATAGTTTAAAGACTTTCAGAGATGGTTACAGAATCGCAATGCAGACATTTTAATCGAGCCGGTTAACTCAATCAAATCTTTTTGTTTTGACTTTCAATTGCACAAAGTTGTGGGTCTTTAGCTTGACCTATATCCAAAACATTAGGCTAACAAAAAAAAACCTTAAATCGTTTATTCAAATTAAGTTGTAAGTCAAAAGTGACAAAAGATAGCACCCACAAGGCTCATCCTTCACCACTAGTAGCAGGGCATCACAGGCTAAAGGTTCCGTTTCCGAGTTAATATGTGTGCTATGACCATAAGGCGCCATCTGCACGGGCGGGGGACTCGCGACGATAGTCTCGCTATGCCATCAAATTATCGCCGCGACGATAATTATGACCGTGTGGAGATTGATTCATAGAGTTCATATTTGGTGGCACAGCGGCGATACTAAGGCTTCCTGTACACGACGCGACGCCGGAGCCGCACCTGCGGCGCCGGACCGCATGTTTTTGTATACCAATGAATATCGCCCATGCGCCGCACCGCCACCGGACCGCAAGATGAAAACCAATCAGAATATCTCAGAACCAGCCCGCGGCTTCACCAGCGTGGATGTCGGTTATTATAAACTAAAACCTTCCTCGAGAACCACTGTATCCATTGGTGAAAACAGCATGAAAATCGGTGCAGTAATTTTCGAGTTTATCGAGAACAGACAGACAGACGCGCCGGAGAACTTTGTTTTATAATATGCAAGGATGAGTGGAAAGCCCACTTAGCGCCGGTGCGGCGCCAATGCGGTACCGGTGCAGCTCCGGTACGGCTCCGGCGTCATGTACCGGAAACCTAACGTCGCGATTTTCCCGCCCGTGGATGGATGAAAGATGGCAGCTAAGACCGTCGTTTTATTCCAGATACTTCGAAGGTCGGAACATCGTGCTCCGTGCGACGCGCCCCCTGTCTCCTGGCGAGGTGGTGGCAGAAAACTACGGCCCCCACTTTATGATGCGAACCTTGAAGGAACGCCAGAGGTCTCTTGCCTCGCGCTACTGGTTCAGATGTGACTGTTTGGCCTGCAAGGAGGACTGGCCCACCTTGAAGCTCATGAGTGGAGATACTCCGCCCTACATCAGGTAAAGCAGATAGGTCTCAGAAGCTCAAGGATAACCCCAAGTTTTCGATTCAGTTTTCTTATTCTGCTCATTGTAAGTGCATGCACTGAATGGGAAATGTCACCGATAGTAGATGTTTTTCTTGAAAATATTCATTGCTGGAAAAACCTCATCAAAATCTGTTGCGTGGTTTAAAAGAATAACGCAGACATACACGAAAAGCAACTTTAATTTATAATATGTACAGATACTTCTTTTGTTAAGAGCCAACTGCTTCAGCTTAGGCAGTGGTACGGCCCGCAACGAAACTAAGTTTACATTGATATTTTCACTGACACAGTCATTCTATACATTGCTTTGAAGCATCTTATAACATTCTACCTTTAGTGATGAACGAAGTATTTCTTCTGGCTAGGTGTCCAAACGTGGCCTGTACGGGTAAGTTCCGGGCAAACTTGCAGTGTCTGCCCGATCGTTGCGCCAAGTGCTCCACACCCATCAGTAGAGAACTAGTCAAGATCAACATGGAGACCGTCAACCGATGTGTCAAGCAGTATCAGGTGAGTAGTAATTGTGACGTTAGCTTACTATTAGAAGCTGTCATTACATAGTATACTCGCGACCCGCACCTGCTTTGCACAGTTTTTACGACTTGTCAAAACATAGAGATTTTTGATTAATGTACCAAACACAAACAAATTATAATTTACTATCACAGAAGACATTATCGATACAAGTAGCAGAAGTTGGAGTTACCACCTACTCTAGTCGGTTCTATAAAAACATTAGATAAATTGAACGATTTAAAAACGCTATAGACTATTATTAAAATCACCACAAATAATTGCGGCTTTCTTACTGGATGCAAGTTTCGCTAGGACATCTTCCATTATAGTTCCGATAACTAGGGGGTCTGTACACGCACACTACAACATGCCTATCCAGCTCAACACAGGACAGTTCGATGCAATGTTCAACTGATAAACCAAAGAACTACATATGTCATAACGTTGCTTATATTTTAATATTTTTTTCATTAACAACAGAGAACCTCCATCCTATGAATTAATTTCAAGTTTTCAAATAACCGTTTATGTAACAACCTTTCTTCTTTCCTCCTAGGAAGGTGCTAAGTTAATGGAAAAGGAGCGAACACAAGAAGCGATCACAGCGATGTGTGGGGCCATTGACCTGTACCACGAGATCGCTCGGCCGCCGCACCGCGACACCCATCTTGCGCAAGAAGCACTGCGATCGTGCTTCGCGGCAGCCGGCAATACTCACGTGGTACGGGGGAACCCGGAGCCAGATGCTACCAGCAAAACCAACGACTCCTCAAAGGCAGTATGATTGTGACTCCCCAATCTAGATTGATGACGAAAGAAGCCCGAACATATTGTCAATCTGAATTGCGTCGCAGATTTTTGATCTTAGACCGAGATAATCTGTATAGGATGTGTGCGATACATGTGTTTTGTGTATAGTATTCCCATGGAATTATAATGAAATACATGATGTGAATGAATTTTGATTGATAGAAAAGCTCCATTTAATGGATGATATTGTAGTGACGAATGAGATTTTAAAATTGTTTTCTATTCATTTTTACTTGTTAATTTGTTCCAGTTATGTTTTAATTTAAAATAAAAAACAAAATAACTGCTTATTTTTTTTATTTCATGTATATTTCACGTTTCAATTTATAACAGAATATGTTCTTATTTTCACTTACACAAGAAAAACTGCTGCAAAATATTTGGCACAGAGCAGTGCAATCTTTAGCATATGCTCAAATAACAATAATACTCAAACTAAACGGTCCCTTCCAAAATACATACAATACAAAATGGGAATTATTTACGGGGATGGTACCTCTTTTAGGCATTTTTTAGTCTTGAATTTCCGCCAGTTCTCTAGTGTGTGAGTGATGTGCTCCAGAAAGTTATCTTTATATTTTTATTTAACTGGAGAACTTAGCGTGGGTGAACTGTATACGAAGGATCAAACTATTGACTAAACGTATTTCAAACTGCCGAAAACTGGGCAAATGTGAGTTATGGCTGCTTTCACTGACGCCACATGCGCATCACACACGATACTCAAATTTATTAGCGACTTTATCTGGAATGATCATTATAAATTAGGTGTTAAAAAAAAATAAGAAGCCACTTATGTCTTCCAAGCAATTTGTCAAATTCGAAACGTTTGATTGAATTTGAAAAGGACCTTCCAGACCGTATTACTATTATCGCTTCGCAAAATGTTACACCCCAAAAAACAGTAAACGTACTCCTAGTGAGGATGACAACAGAATAAAAAATTCTATAGAATAAACTATTCATCAGTAAACTGATTCAAATCATACTTCTACTATTTTCTTCTGTGCCCTCGAGGATTAATTATCAAAGAAGGATTTACAGGTGCAGTCCTGCACCTCGTCACCTTCTCCTTCACCGGTACTGGAGACTGTCCTCCTGAGAGTGTCCACTTGTCCTTGAAGACCTATGATGCGAAGCTGCGCTTGCTCGAAGTTGTCATTCAAGCGTTTTATCTGGCATTGCATGCGACATTGCAACTGTGATGGATAAAGGAAGAGATAATATTAGAGCCCGGTTTAACAGATTGTAAAGATAAGGACATTTTTGAAATATGACTTAAGAGATTGCGGACCAACACAACGCAAGAAACGTAGAAATTTTCATTTTCTGCTCCGAGTTCAATTTCCTATCCGCGGCAAACTTCATTTAGGTGCTGCTTGATGGCTGACATCCATTTTTTATCTCGTTCGTCGAAACACTTTCAGCCGTGGCCGACTCGAGGGCAGGATTTTGCGTCTGCCAGTTTGTTTCTCAGAACTGGAAACATGATCAAAATAATACTTACTTCCTCGCGATCTTTTTCAGAGGTCTTTACTTGAGCTCTGGTGGCAGCTAGCTGTCTTTCCATTTCCGCTATTGTGGTCTGCATGCATCTGCAACAAATGAAAAATAAATAATGTAACATCAAAGGCTTTCACTGCTGTGCATTATCACATCGAGTCAACAACCAATATGTAACCTGAAAAGTACAAATGGTTGTGCATGATGACAGGAATGAAGGTGATTCATATCCTGTTTGCGGGCTCCGCAGCGACACGGTGCTTGTTCTGGTTCAATTAATCATCATTGACCCAGAATAATTCTAATCTGACTCATTTGAGCAGATTGTTTATAAAGTGGCAGCGGTCAATGGTCAAGACGTTGTTTCCACAAGCATCAACTCCCTAGTCTTTTCCCAACTATGTTGGGGTCGGCTTCCAGTCTAACCGGATGCTGTTGAATACCAGTACATGGAGCGAATGTCTTGACCTCTTCCATCCACTGGGTAACACGATACCCCTTGGTAAGACTGGTTTATAACTTTCGGGCTGATTACCCGTAACGACTATCAGAGATCTACAAATGACAGTCTTGTCTCCACGACCCCGCAGAGTTACAAACTATACAGGTGGTAGAGGGCAATGGGACAGCTCCTGCTGGATTATGTCTGGAGCACTCACTATACAGGTGGTAGAGGGCAATGGGACAGCTCCTGCTAGATTATGTCTTCAGCACTCACTTGCGAATGGTATCGGTGCGCTCGTTGGCTCGCTGCAGAGCACGTGCCGCCTCGTCGCGAGCCCGGTCCAGCTCGCCGCCGATCTGCGCACATTCGTGCATCTTCTCCTGCAGACGCTTCTCATTGGCCAGCACCGATTCCTCCATGTGGATCACGTTCGACCTAAGAATAGAATTTTTTATTATAATACCAGCCTATATTGTCCGGCTGCAGGGCAAAGGCCTCTCATACAGAGAAGGCACGAGCATTGATCACCACGCTTGCTGAAGACGAGTCGCGATTTCAGATTCATATTGAAACTCCAAGTTTCCTAACGATGTTTTCTTTCACCGATGTTTGTAATGTCCGGACATAACTAATCAAACAATAATTTTGACAGGAAACTGAATTACCAGCCTTTAGCTTTAAGATTTGTAAAAACTTTTAATATGATAACAAAATTTCATTTAAAAATATTTAGAGAAGGCTTAAGGGCTTGTACACAAAAAAGCGTTGCGACATCGCATCGCAAAAATCAGCGACGGCGCCCCAAGATTTTCTTAAGAAAGCTTCTGCGTTGCGAATTCACATCGCACCGATTCGGAGTTTTGTGTACAAGCCCTAAGTGCTCATTGATTTTTAAAGAACGCCTATTTCCAATAGCACCTGCTATAGGCAAAGTTGCGAGGTCACTAAAATGCTTTTAAGATGCTGTTGGGGCTGCCGTGGCACTGTAGCACGTCTGGTAGGTATGTTTGCTGAAGCGCGTACTGGCTTTCAAGCCATCATGCGCAAGAAAGCAAATTCCTTGCTGCATCGTCTACAAAGCAGTAGTAGCAACAGCATCCTTAATGCCATTGCTGCCACTTTTGGCTGTCCTTTCCGAAATTAGGATAGCATAGGTATCAGTTCAGTATAGGTACTAACCAATACTAACAATTTTAAGTACAATTTTGTTACTAACACACTAACACGTTATGATTTTGTGGTGATATTATGAGTATGTAACTTATATGAAGATTCTCTGAAATAAAATACTAAAACATGAATTTAAAAAAACAAATTCGTATCCACATATCTTTTTCTGCAGCGACATGACTGTACTCACTTGAGGCGCTCGATGTCTCCCTTGAGCGCCATGTTAGTCTCTGTCAGCTGCGCTATCCTCTGCTGCAGCAGCTGCAGCTGCTTGTCATCCGTGGTCTTTTCCTGCTTCTCTGTCGGCTTCATACTATTGTGTAGCAGTATGTGGACCTGGGAGCAAAAATTTGCTTTAGACCAATTTTATCACAACTATTTCAAAAACCGTATAATATAGGAACGGTGAATAATCACAGATTCTACCGAACGTTTAACAAGTCATGATTTTCATTTTTCGGTATTGTAGACAATCTCATCCAAATTAAGACGTTGTTGGCAAAAAGTTTGCGTAACACACTTTCAATCACAATCCGAAGGATTTTGAAGGAAATTGTTAATCCATTTTTCTCTCTCCTTTCACTCAGCGAGCGACACTTTAGCTCTTACCTTCTCCCTCGCACAGTTCAGTTCCCTGGCGAGTTGCTCGGCGTTGTGCTCGGCCAGCGCCTGCGTCTGCTGCGCGTCCTTTAGTTTCATCTGCGTCGCCTTCAACAGATCCGGGATTGGGGCCAGCTCTTGTAGCTTCTCTTGGAATTTCAGCTGAGGAGAAAATTCATCAAGAATACCTATGAGTCTGGTTAATTTTCTCCCTAGATCAGTTAGAATAGAAAGAAAGATGACGCATTATTACGTCGTTTAGTCATTACATTTCTAAACACATCTGAATTAGGGTTCTCTGCCCTTTCGCCGAAAATTGTTTGCCAGATTTTCACTTGGCAATTAACGTCTCACAATTTTATTTCGCCGAATAATCATTTGCCAATTTATCATTTAATTTTGTTTTATTTCCCAACCTCACAGTTACCAACGCAGTTGTACGTTTGGTCTGCTTTTCATAATGGCACTTTTTAAAATGCCATTTTTCAAGTAGCAGAATGTTTTAGTTTGCGTAATATTCATTTAGTTGTTTTTTGTTTTCCATATCTAGTAGGGTTTCTTTTAATAATTATGTAATATTATGTGGGTAAGCGCAACTTATTTTTATGACAATGTAGGTAAATACGAATAAATTGACGATTGATCATCGTGATATCCTGGTAAATTTATTTACAAGGATGCCAAACAAATTATATACAGGTAGTTATTGTTATTTTTTATTTATCTTTAATGTGACCTATCCTAACTGTTTCCTTTTACAAAAGCGATTCGCTTCTGGCACATCGCCGGCCGCTGCGCTGCGGCAGCATTTTGCTAATCGTTAGTTGTCAAAGTGTAAAACATCGATGAAACGTCGGTTGGCAAGTGATAATCTGCCAAATAATTTTCGGCGAAAAGGCAGGATACCCTGAATTTGGTATTTTTACAAGTGTGACAAAGTTCTGTGCACAGCAAAGTATTCACTTGTAATGCGCGCAACACTTTTGATTCACGTCTTAAACAAGAACTTGCTAATATTGTTAAATGAATCCAAAGTCACACTAAGTTAACTTTCACCGAAGAGCGAGAAACTTTCCGATACTTAACTGTGGATAATTTTAGTTAATGCGCATATATTTTGCAACTAACTTTTCTGCTCGCGACCAACCGCGTCACATCGCACACGCTATTACTTCGTTTTCGCTTAGCGTTCTTTCTGTCTATTATCCATTTTACTCGGCTCCTAAAGGTCGAAGCGTGATGTTAACTAGCCTTCCTCATGAATTGGGCTACCAAATGAGAGAAGAATTTTTCACATCCGATGGTAGTTCCACAGATTAGCGCGTTCATATACTCTTCAGCTTATATTACTAGCTGCGCCCCGCGGTTTCACCCGCATAAGTCTCGATCCCGTGGGAATATCGGGATAAAAGGTATCCTATGTCCTTCAGGTCCTCCAGGTCATAGTCTACTACCCCTGTGCCAAATTTTATCTAAATCCGTTCAGCCGTTTTAGCGTGAAAGCATCACAAACAAACAAAGTCACGTTCTCTACATTAAGGGTCAGCTCAGACCGCGACGTGAAGCGACGCTGCGCGCACTTTTTAACAATTATCGAACTTATTTTCTTCACGAAAAGGTATAATTTCAATGCGAGGATTGACACGTGTCAAAGTTCGCTGAGATGCGCGGTGCTAAGCAGTGCGTGTACCTTATTGTGAAGTAAATAAATTCGATATTGTACCGGATCATAAAAAAGTGAGCGTCGCTTCGCGACTCGTGTGAACTGACCCTTATGGTCGCAGATGAAAACGGAATCAAAAAGATCACCATGTGAATTTCCATAAAGCTAGCCACGTACCATAGTTACTTGTTCAGATCGTACTGAACGGTCTACTGTGAACACTGTACCTTGACTTTTTGTATCTCAAGATTGATTTGTTCGCTGATTCTGCTGTTGTCCATGTCCATCATATCCATTTGACGGCGTTGTTCTTCCACTAATTGCTGTGCTTGCAAGTACTGAGAAAAGAAGAGAGGTGTAGGCAATGATACAATCACAGGAATTGCATACTGGACATTGAAAGAAGAAAGAAAGAAAGAAAAATTGTTTATTCTGCACCATCAAAACATACAACACGTTGAGCTTATAAAAGGAGTCGAGCGCCCGATGGTGCTTCTTAATAGGAGCCGAGCGCCCGATGGTGCTTCTCATCGGGTCTTTTATCCCCTATTTAACCCCTTAAGCCATGCATTTTCAAGCATCCTCCCTTATTTTTTATTTTCTTTATATAAACAATATTTAAAAAAAACCCTGTCCAATCCGAAAGGAGCACATAGGATCTTCAATAACCTTACCAAAAAGTAATAGAAAATTGTATAATCATTGAAAATAAAAAAAAATCTTGCTATTTAAAATTTTCATTTTTAGTACCAAAATTACCCCAAATCCATTAAAAAATTGCACATTTTCAACAGGGGTCATAAGTTATGACTTGTAGACCCGCTAAACGACTGCCACCTGGTGCCGTATTAATGCCATCATTTTTCCAGTGTGAGAGAGAGACGGAGCTAGACAAGGCCGCTAGCACCATCCCGTTTTCGCAGCGGAATAATGATGGCATTAATACTTCATAATACTACCCCTGCGCCCTTTATTATGTGCCCCGAAAACAGGGTCAAACTCCCCATTCAAAAAAATTAGCGTTTTTTTCTTTATTCCTAAAAATTACCACTTAATACTCTCTCAGCCGTTTTTTATTTAAGTACACAAAATAGATGATTGACGATCCACTCGTTACCTTGACTCTATAATCCTGAAGCTGATCATTCTGCTCCTTCATCAACGTCCTCAGTTCGTCTATTTCCTCTCTGGCCTCTCGGTAGCACTGCTTCAACGACCTCACGCTGACCTCTTGCTCGAAGGCCTGTTCCTTGGTCCCGAGCAACATGTTCGTGTGGGTCGTGAGGCCTTCGAACTTCATCTCCAACTCTCTCAGCTTGTTCTGTACCTCGCGATGCTGACATCTCTCTTTCTCCAACTCTTCCTTCTTCCGGAGCAGGTCCGCTCGGAGCATTGCACACTGCACAGTAATGGTGTCTGTCATCGTTGTTTTTTCCTGAATTCTTCAATCGGATAATAGGACTTTGAGCGGCAACTGCCTGTCCGTAGCTAAGGTGTTAAGAAGTATACAAAAACCCGACTTGAACTACAAACAAAAGGCGCTGTCAAAATCAGACTATTTCCATGGTCGAGCGGCTGACTGCACCACCTACCTTTATAGTCTTCGCAATATATAGTGTAGACTGTTATGCTAAGCTTTTAAATAAAGAGTCTGGGACTTTACGAACCTATTTCCTGCCTGGCAAACAGAAAACGGGGAGAATTAGAAGGCCAAAAAAAAAAATGCAATAGCATAATCAACCTATAATGTTCCCACTGCTGGGACACAGGCCTCCCTTCCAGTGAGTGGAAGTGGCCGTAATCCATAACGCGGGCCCAGTGCGGGTTGGTAGATGTCACATGTCTTCGATTTTTTGGTTCTAGGAAATTCCGGTTTCCTCACGATGTTTTCCTTCACCGTTTTGAGAGCAGTGGTAATGAAATGTTTTACACAAAGTGAAGCAAATATCTGCGTTCGAACCTACGCTCTACATGTTGTAAGTCGTGGCCATTACCACTGGGCCACCACTGCTCTCCTTCTGGGATACCATTGTTCCTCATCACTACTAGACAGATCGAATTTTTAAAAGACTGGTCGTTTTGTTCTTCCAAAGTATTAGAAATACATACATTCGTGGTATTTTCTAGGGAATTATGAAAAAAATATTAGTCAATTAGTGATTCACCGAAAATTATACAGGGCAAAATTAATACTTACTCCGAACAACTGTCTTTGCGTATACTATTTAAGTAGCACAGACCTAAGTTTAAAATCTCAGTAATAGCCCAGTACTGATGTGGATACGGTTTTTTAAAGACAATTCAAGACCCAAGACAAGATTTTAACGTATCAGGGCATGACCATGGGGACGAAATAGTTTATGGAAGATGTATAGCTAGGCTTAGTTTACAATACATCTAGAGAGCCATGGACACTGTTGTATGCGATACCTCTGCAACTTTGAGCTTGAAGTTCTCTTCCGTCTGTCGTAGCTGATAAGTTAGTTTTACTACTTCTTTCTCAGCGGGAGTCTGTGGAAATAAAAATTAAATAAACAAGTAAGAAGGCAAAACAACGCCTAGAAACTAGATTAGACAACATCATCTGCCTAGCCTTTTCCCAACATGTTGGGATCGGCTTCCAATCTAACCGGATGCTGGATGCAACTAGATTAGACAACATGTCTCGATAAACAGATGGGACCAAAGACAGAATGCACTTAACGCCACTATATACTCGTAGTAGTTGATCTTGATGTGACAAGACGTGGAATTAACGGCCGATTTCTTCATCAAAAGTAACAGTCAACTGTTCTTTTGCACTGTTCTATTTTCAATCCTCGGCGCTGAGGCGAGGGTTGTAAATCCAACAGCGTGGAAGAACAGTTGACTGTTACTTTGGCTGTTACTTTTCACGAAGAAACTGGCCGTAAATATTATCGAACTTGATTTATTCTAACTATATATTTACCGGTGGTGCGTTAGGATTGCATGGTGCAGGACAAGGTGGACAGACACCACACTGTAAAGAAAAACGAAGAAAGATCAGAACATATAATTAAACGCTAACGAAACATAACGACAATGAATTTCAGCACAGATAGATTACTTACAGCTCTCGCCATAGGCGGCATTGGTGGTCCTGGCTGAAAACAGAAAGCAAATATGTATGCATAAAGCTTGTACAACATTCAAACCATAATTAGTAAGGCAAACGACCTCAACTGCAGAACATAGGCCTACCTCGAGAAAAGGCCTCAAGCGGATTCCCGCGACCTTCCCTTCACCGATACACCATGTCGGGGGCCGTCAGCAACCGACGCCTCGTTGTTTATAATCTGCTTCAGAGCCAGTCTGGGATGTCTTTGGGATGTCTTTGGTAGTGTCAGGTCGCCTAGCGTTTTGGTCTTTGGTCAAATTCGCAACGGGTTTCCATTATGACGTGTATAACTTTCAATGTTGTTTTAAAGATCTGATTAAAACACTAATAAAACAGTCCCAATAATAAAACAAAACCTGAATCTACCTTAATCGCCGTTAATAGGAATTTCAGGGTAGAAAAGAATAATGTCAGAGACAAACCTACTGCCATTCATCAGACAAGTGTAAAGCTCAAAACACACACAAGACGGGTGCGTGTCGGGCGCGTGTCGGGACGGTAGTACGGCTGACATAAATAAATTGTAATTCAAGGAATTATAATTAATGGTTGTCAATACACCAAACGCGTGCGCGGGTCGGGCGCGGATCGAGACGGCAGCGGGTCGGGAGCGGGAGCCGCACCGGCGGGCGGCCCGCCATCGCCACCACAGACAGCGCGCGGGCAGCAGGTCGGGAGCGGCTGTAGCGCCGTTACATTCGTCATAATACACGTATTCTTCGATAGGCATTCACACTGAACGCGGGCGCGGAGCGTGTCGTATTTATTTTGTGAATATTTACAAAAAAATGTTCTGTTTGGCGATGGATCTCTGGATTATGAAGGTTTTAAATATTGTTATTTTAATTTCCTTAATTATTAATTTAAATTATTCTATACACAGGCAATGATATTCTCCATAATTATTCAAGTTTTATTTAATTATTTCTTGAACCCACATACTTTTTCGTTATCGCACACTTGTTTTCAAAATAAGTAGAAATAATAAATTCTTGGTCCGTGTCCGAATCACCCGTCATCAATCACACTGCAACCGCTGCCGCCTGCCTAGGTAAAGTTTTATAATTGTTTTTAACATTACATTTTATTGTGTTGTTAGGAGAACACCGGAAAGACAAAAAAACAAAAATAATAAAATAAAAAGTAATAAGCACTTGAACAAGTTAAAACTGCCCGCGAAACAATTTTTTTGTCATCGTTCACCGATAAAAGATAAAATATATTTTATGCAAATATGGGTACAATACGAGAAGAAATAGGGAAAAGATTCAGCGATAACTTACCAGTAGGCATGCAAAAGTTACAAAAATTATACACTAAATCCACTAAATTTTAACAAACAGAACAAAAAATCCACACACAAACCAAACAATTCTTATTTTTAAACGTTACAAACAGTCTAGGTTACAATATTTTTTTCATGAATTTTGGGTACGCTGTAATATGCTTTAACTATCAATAAGCTTCGAAGCCTTTTTTTAAATAGAGATAGCGGCAATTCTTTCCAACATTTTGGTATTTTATCATAAATGACCGGACCCATGCAGTAAACACATTTGCGCATTATTGCTGTCTTAGCAGACTGATGACATAGTAGTGTCATTGCCAGACGTTTAAAACGATTTAACGATATGAATTACTTACGTTCTTGGCGGAAACACGCAGCGAGGTAGCGACTGTTGCTCCGCGTCGAGCGCCTAGCGCGGCTGACTACAGCTAAGTGAGGGGGGGGGGGGGGGGGGCCTACAATGCTGTATGCAAACTAAGCCTGTGCAACTTTTCAGGACCTTGTGTTTTCACTTATCAGTAACTATTGGGTAGGTATAAAAATAATAACACTTTTGGTCAGTACTATAACTACTGACCTATAAATAGTTTTTCTCGTTTGTTCCCGTTGAGTTACACCATTTTGTGTTACACTGTTACCCATTGGGAAAAAGATTACCGATTAATAACACTGTAACTCAAAGCCACATTTTTTTTCCCTTTGATTGACAATGTAACTCAACAGAACGCTGTGTTCCCGTTAAGTAACAACTTGGGTAAAAGAGCATTGTTGAAATACAACTGACTTATAATACAACGATTATCCCAAAATAACGAGTGTCTCTTAATTAAATCAACTAAACGTTTGATCGTTAAATGCACTTAGAAACAACGGCGGAACCACAACATTGTTCTAAAATAATCTAGATAGAAATTAAAATTTAAGTATATTTACGAAAATAGTATGCCTAAAAAAAGGTTTAATTTTTTATTTCTATGGTTTTATTTAATCTTTAATTGAACAATAAAGTTCTGTAACTCTTTGGGACATTTTGTTCCCGATATGTAACCCTATTACGTACTATTAGGTTACAGTGTAAATTGATGGGAAAAAAAATAGTTACAGTGTTACTAATCGGTAATTTTTTTCCCAATGGGTAACAGTGTAACACAAAATGGTGTAACTCAACGGGGACAAACGGATTTCTTGTACGAGACACATTACCCTCAGAATCGGACAACCACCACGATGACGAATTTAGTGGTTTAATTTTTTTTTTATAAATAGTTATCTAAAATATATTTATTGCCTGCCGTTTTCTAAAGAAAATAATATTGCAACTGCATTTTAACTTTCTGCAGTAGCATTTCGTCCGTAGATTTTCTGTATGGAAAATTCAACCGAATATACTGTGCATAGTATACGTAAAGCTACCGGTTGTTCGAAGCAAGTGTTAGCGCCGCCACCGGCGCCCGCGCCGCGGCACGCGGTCATCGCTGCATTCTTCACCTGTTGCATATCCATCTTCACGTGATGAACCTCTAGTTCCAATCCAACTAATTGTTTTTCCTGAAACAGAAATTAAAATAGTATAAAATCTTTGGAAAAATTGTTAGTTCCTACGCCTGAAAACTTTAATGACACAAGTACATTAGGTATCAGAGTACGTACCAGCCCTTCTGTAGAACTCTTATAAATCTCTAATTTGTTAATAAGTTCCTCCGCATGAGTAGCATCGACAGACGATTCGCTCTGAAAAGTAAAAAATTAAATTACAAAAATCTGAAATCATTCTCGAGCATTAATTATTTTGATTGATGTATTTTCATAAACTGTACCACAACAGTAGAACTTCAACCTTCTATATCCAATAGCTACACCCGTATAACATTTTTCAGGTCTTCAGTTTTTGCCTATTTTAGTTTTCTTGGATCCTTTCATATTAGTTAAATGAATAAACTTGCCCTTTTTCCTTAGTTTTTAAAATTAAAGTCAAAGCCAAAAAACACTTCCAGATAATAAATATCATAGGGGCAATTCCCGTAGTATTAAAACGTTCGCATTCTAACACGTTTACTGCGTACAACGATCTCATAGCATTTTCATTTTAATTTATGCGGCACACCTTAGTATCACTCATAAATATGAAAGTCTTCAAACTTAATAAATGTTTTATTATATTACTACCTGATGCCCGTGGCTTCGCCCGCATGGATGTCAGTTATTATATATTAAAACCTTCCTAAAGAACCTTCCTAAAGAATCCATTGGTAAAAACTACAAAAATCGGTGCAGTCGTTTTTGAGTTTATCGCAAACAGACAAACTGACAGACGCGGCGGAGGACTTTGTTTTACAATAATGTAGTGATGTTATTGTTGTTCGTTTGTTTGTTTTAATTAGTAATTTCCAAATCGGTCCTTACATTACATCCGTTCATCCATTTTCTGAATCCGGTGTCCCTCGATTTAGCCATAAATCGAACAGATTACGTGTGACTCTGGATTTTTAATTTGTCTGTCTGTGATGTCTTGTTTATACCTTTTTAGATTACTTTTTTGTCTTAGTTGGGTTTTAATTTTATATCTTTTATTTTTGTTGTTGTGTTGCAATACTTTCCGGAGTATTTCATTTGGCTTTCGGCTTTCATAATATGTGGGTCTATAGTCTCATCACATGACAATAACATGACTGTCATTTATCTACATTTTTGAAGAGTTTTGACATTGATTGTCGCTGAGACGAGATAGATTGTGACTAGATTTTGAACGTTTTGAAATACGGAAATTGGCCTTCTGGAAGTGGCCCATTTTACGGACCTATTGTATCAACTAGTTGAATAGGTATGTACTTAAATAGTTTCAGCTTACTTCTTCACATATATCTATTTCGTTTTGACATTGGGAATCTTTGTTCATCGCAGACGCATCGCCCTGCACATGCAAAACTATTAAAACACTTCACATCTACACCGTACACAATGTACAGTCACGAGCACCATATGTATACACTTAGCAACTTTTAAAAGTAATTTTCTCCTACTGTATTGATTGTTATTCTATTTTATAACGAACATAGTATTTTGGAACCCATATTATCATGAAATAGGTATCATCTCAAAGTTGCAATCGTTTTTCCACGAAAAAATGGTTATTGAATTTTGCTAAGTGTATAAATATTTTTGCTCGTGACTGTACATCCTGGTTCGGGCCGCATAGCTGTTAACAGATAGCAGAGCGGAAGAGGTGAACTGACTGAAGAACATTCCGTTACTTAAACTAATAAATATACGAGATTTAGCATCACCAAATTATTTAGCTTCACCAAATTATTTAGCATCACCAAATTATTTAGCATCACCAAATTATTTAGCATCACCAAATTATTTAGCATCACTAAATTATTTAGCATCCCCAAATTATTTAGCTTCACCAAATTATTTAGCATCACCAAATTATTTAGCATCACCAAATTATTTAGCATCACCAAATTATTTAGCTTCACCAAATTATTTAGCTTCACCAAATTATTTAGCATCACCAAATTATTTAGCATCACCAAATTATTTCACCGACAGCCTCGTTGGTCTAGTGGTCGGAAGCGCTACTGCTGAGCATGAGGTCTTGGGTTGGATTCCCAGATCGGGAAGTGTTATTGGGTTTTTTTTTATGAATTATCGGCAGTGGTAGTATTTTCTATCAATAACAATTTCTCAGTAGCAGCCCGGTGTCTGGGTTTGTGCCCGGTTGATTGCAATATAGGCTCGCCCCCTAATAGGTACATGGGACTTACGAGTACACATAACTGGAAAAATGGGGGTGTACTATAGGTAGGTACACCTCTGCCCAACCCTTCGGGAAAACAAGGCGTGATTGTTAAGTTATGTAATCATTTCACCTCCGGATTATTTTTATTTAGTTTCTCATGCAGCAAACTGTTCTCTCTGTTCATAAGCTTCAACTCTCCTTGCAGCCTCTTGACCTGAGCTCTGGAAGTCTCCAGATTTTGGTCTTTCGTCATCAGCTCTTTATACAAAATATACCTGGAAGTACATACCTTAATTTATCCATGATTCTGTGTATTTGTTAAATGTAGGAGATTAAAATTGCATGGTGTATGATTTTTGTATTTTTTATACGACGTTGTTTGACTGTTTAACTGATTGATAACAACTTGACATCTTGATTGCAAATTCCTATTTTGAATTTTTTTGATGGATGTCGTCAGCCAGTATGCATAAATTAGAGACTTACGTGACATTGGCAAAACGAACAAATGGTGCAAAGCCAGAAAAAAAAGAAAAACTATGTTTGAGGTTGACGATAAACCTATTTGAAAAAGAAAAATATTATGTCTAAGAAATAAACGCGAAATAGGGATTTATGAGCAAAACTAATGGTGACAAGTCATACAAAATACAAGGTGCGACTATTCGGATTTCTTTATCAAACACAATGCGCTCAACGGAACTCCATACTCTCTCTCTCTCTCAGAAGGACTGGTGTTCTCAAGATGTTGTGATCACAGGCCAACAATGGAGCTGAGTGTCTAGACAAGTGATAATCGCTTCGAAAGCGTTTCGTATTTCTACAACTTTTAAACAGGATTGGCAGCTTTTCGATAGCTTATGTCAGTCCTATAAATTTTTGCCTTTCCATCATCGATATCGATGCTTTGTTTCGGCCCTCAGATCAATATAGTACTTCCAGCAGCTATAGAATGTTGGCAAGCCCTCAAGTTTCGTGAACACTTATTAAAAAGATTCTAAACAAAGAAACAAGGTCCAAAACTAAACCTCTTGACTTCTAAATCAGCGTTATCGGCGGCTAGTTTCTCCTGCATGTCGTAGCTTTCACTTAGCTTGCGAGTCAGGTCAATCTCCTTAAAAGAAACACAAGATTCGTTACAATTGTATATTTTACTAATTTTTTTTTTTACATTCTTTTTTATTATCGTCTGGGACAAGTTTGAGGACGTACGGATTTGCTGCGTGTTTGCGGCTCGCAGACCACCAGGCCAGGGCTGCAGGCGCTCTGAGGACCCGCCAGGAGAACTGTGGGGTGACCCATCTTCATCTCGTGGTACAGAGGTGGCTCTGGAAAAGAAAATGTTTTTGATTAAATCTTGAAATTCTGTGCGGACGTCTTTATATTTTTCAGCATCAAAATCGTGGGTTCATCAATCTCCTGCCCCCTTATCCCAATTTATTTGATGTCGGCGCAACATGATTTTTTTTCTTCCATACGTCGTTATAAGTGCCAAAAGTTCCGTGGGTTCCAAAACGTAGGTTTGCACTATTTGCGAATAATATTTATTTCGCTGTGACTACTGCTATACAAATCGCACAATATTATGAGATTTGTATAGCAGTAGTCAAAGCGAAATGAGATTTTGCCGGACCTTCACATTTAAAAACCAAATAATTCGTTTACTTATATGGTGCGTGATAATTATTGCGACTGCAGTGTTAAATAATGTCCCAGTTGGTATCGTGGGTGACGCTAAGGGTCAGTTCACACCGAGACTCGACGCGACGCGCACTTTTTTATGATCCGACACAATATCGAATTTATTTACTACACAATAAGCGCGCTGCGCAGCACCGCGCATCTCGGAGTACTTTGACACGTGTCAGCTCTCGCACTGAAATTATACCTTTTCATGAAGAAAATAAGTTCAATAATTGATAAAAAGTGAGCGCAGCGTCGCGGTCTGAACCGACCCTCACTGAATTTCCAAGAGAAACGCATTCAGAACTTCAATGGGCAGTTTAGTACTGTTGCACTACATATTATTTTATCGGGAGATTTGTTTTACACCAAGCTTATGGAATTAACACAACTTATAGCCTTTAACACAACTTATGAACGAATTCACTGGTTATTATAAAGGTTGTATGATAACATAAACTAACTAACGTTCACGTTTAAGTGCCTTTTAAGTGCCTGCTTGAAATAAAGTATTTGACTTTGACTCACGAAATACACTAGCCAAACCTATTCTTTGGGATTTTTTAATGAAAATACTTAGATGCCACCAAGTAGCTTCTCTAATCTATTGAAGTGCATAATTTCACATTAGGTTAATTTAAAATCTTTATTTACACCCATGCTATAAATCCTCTATAAAAGTTTCTGAAACAGCTTATTGCCAACATTAAAACAACCAATGTCATAGTAACCATTATATCATCCAAGCGGGTGTTATAATGTTGTACTAAATCTCATAATGCAATTCATTTCAAAATAAGAACGCTGTCATGCAGGCGCGTTCCACTAACTACGCTCAGTCATTTTAAAAAAAACTTGTAGTATATTCTAATTCTAAAAATTGGAATTCCGATGTATCTCGCCATTTTTGTTCGATATTAGTATTACAAAGAACCATTTATAGAGGATTCATAACACGGGTGTAGATAAAGTCTTGTATGCAACTGTAAATAATTAAGTATGAAAACACGAATCACAAATACCCCTTATTATATAACAGTTGCATAAATAACTATTACCATAAGCACTGCCAGGCACATAGTCCATGCACCGCTGAGGCTCCTCCTTGGTCTTCCTCTGTAGCGTCTCTGGCCCCACCAGCTTCTGTATGTTCCTGGTCATGCAGTCGAAGCGCTCCATCTCTCGGAGAAGCAGGTCGTTCCGTTCGCCCAACTCTTTCACATCGGCCTTCGTCATTGTGGCTTTCTGGAATAGTGACAATAATTTAAATAGATCCAAAAAAAAAGCCCTGTGGCCACACATTCTCCTCGTCAGAGCCCATCAGGGCTCTCAGTTACGGAACATGCTCTGACAAACACAAACGCTTGTCGAACACATTCAGGTAGATCGCAACTTTACTCATCATCAAACTTTCAAAACAGTAAACAAACTACCTTTTATTTACTCAACTCAGGAAATAAATCTCGCACAAACCTCGCCAAATTCATTGAAATATTTATAACCAAAGGATGAATCTGCATGAGCATGAATTATTGATCAGTTTTAAAAACATTATAATTGCCGTAAAATAATGTTGCTACGGGCTCTACTCGACAGCCATTCCGAATTTAAATATTCTATTGAAATATGTACCACAAGTGACGGTGCTATTGACAATGCATTGCAGCATGATCCATTCTATCCAATAATAATTGCTTTCCATAGGGCTGTGAACATCCTTGTTCATTAACTTAGGTATTTTTTGGACACGCGTGCGGCCCGGTCGGTTAAAATCTAGCTCGGAGCTTGTAAATTTGCCTAGGGTTCACCCTGATGAATAGTAGTCAGTCTATTCGAGACACAAATAGGCACAGAAGGTGCATGAAAGCAAATGTGATTTAAAAAAAGAAACATCTGCGAACAGCATAAGATTACCTCATTGGTGCCAATTGAATGAAACTTCTGCATTTGCTTATTTCGTGACACGTTATATTCGGATTGAGAGGATGGCTAGAAATTGAGCAAAGGCGGCGAATGTTCTAAGCTCGTGCAAACATATTCGGATTATTTCAGGAAAGCTTTTAGTGAGTTCGTTAGTTATTCGCAGTCTATTAAAACAGCCGACAGCAGCCGCCCGTTACGTATGATATTAGAATTTCACTCAGTTACATACATAATAAGTTGGAAACTCAACACTCAATTTATTTATTGCTTCCACATGTGAACTTACGGTAGGTTTTACAAAGACAATCATTGCGGACCCTGTCGGGCACAGCTAGTATAGTATATAGAGGAAGAGGGCTTTTATTTGATAATTAAATTTTAATCCTAATATTATAAACGAGTGAGTTTGTTTATTTATTTGTTCGCACTTTCACGCTATAATGGCTAAACGGATTTAAATGAAATTTGGCACATGGGTAGACCATGCCCTGGAATAGGACATAGAATACTTTTTATCCCGATATTCCCACGGGATAGAGACTTTTGCGAGTGAAACCGCGGGACGCAGATAATTATTTTATAAAACATGTTGTAATTAATTTTAATATTCCTTGTCACAATAGCATTTAGAAATTGTTTTAATTTATTTATGAATGTATGTAATTTTTGTTCTTTTTATTTCTGGAGTATTATATATTTTAATTGACATGACTAGTGTACCTACATACTTGTTCGAGTACATTTTTAGGAGAGAGCTGGGTAAGTTAACTTATTTTTATGGCGTAATCTATACTAATATTATAAAGCTGAAGAGTTTGTTTGTTTGTTTGTTTGAACGCGCTAATCTCAGGAACTACTGGTTGGAATTGAAAAATTATTTTTGTGTTGGATAGTCCATTTATCGAGGAAGGTTATAGGCTATATAACATCACGCTACAACTAACAGGAGCGGAGCATAAATGAAAAATGTTGCAAAAACGGGAAATTTTATTCCTTTTTGAGAGCTTCCGTTGCGTGCGCTGCGTAAACGGTTTAAGTTACGCAAATATCATGTATGATTGAATTGTTCTTCTTTAAAAGTTCTAAAAAAAAGTCCACGACAGCATATGTCTATCTTTTAAGATTGACTCACTATAACCTGTTTTTATGGTAATCAAATTTGTTCAAAATTAATGCATTATTTGTGAAGCAGTTTTATCAACATGATATTAATTTTTATTCAAATAAATAGTTATAACATCAAGGGTATATACTCGTAAGTAGCAGTAAAACAACTTTTAATTCATTCGAATCGGATATTTAATTTCGAAGTAATCACGAAATGCAATACGCGAACCGTTCGACGCCGGCGTCGCGCCGCGCTGCCGCGACGTTCCCTACTCTAGAGAGGATAGGATGGGCACACGGGTAGACCATGACCTGGAATAGGACATAGGATACGTTTTATCGCTATACTCCTACGGGATCGAGACCTACGCGGGTGAAACCGCGGGGCACAGCTAGTAATGTATATTTTTTCTCTTGTTGTCTAAAAGTGTTGGTAATTTTGGATATTTCTAGATTTTTTATGTTCTTGGAAATGAGGTTTGCAACTGTCGTGTCTTCTATATTTACTAGGATTCTTATTAGTCTTGTTTGCAAAGTGAAAAGTATCGGTGCATGTGTGCTGTTTCCCCACAATATCACGCCGTAACTGAGCCACGCATATGTGTAGGCATAATTATGTAGGTAACACATAATTTAGGTTGGTTTTACAAAAGGTCGTTCGACTACAGATGCGGGTGTTGCTCTGCTGAAACACATATTTAACGCATGGGAGAGCTCGCAAAATGCTATTGGGGTTTTCTGTGATCTCTCCAAAGCCTTTGATTGCGTGCACCATGACACGCTTTTGCGTAAACTACATCATTACGGTGTGCAAAATGAAGCTCTCAATGTTTTAAATTCTTATTTACAAAATAGGTTCTAATGTGTAGATGTTAATGGTGTGAAATCTTCCGAGCTACCAGTTCAGTTAGGTGTACCTCAAGGCTCCATACTGGGTCCATTCTTGTTCTTAGTGTATATCAATGACTTACCATTCTATTTAAAGGGTGTCTGTGAAGTTGTACTGTTTGCAGATGATACCTCTCTTATTTTTAAAGTAGACAGGAATAGGCAAGATTTTGACGATGTAAACAGTGCACTCTCAATGGTAACGGATTGGTTTACGACAAATAACCTAGTTCTCAATGCCAAGAAAACGAAATGTGTAAAGTTCGCCTTACCGAATGTTAGAAATTTAGGACCCAACATCGTCTTAGATAAAGAGGTGCTTGAAACTGTAAACTCGGCAGTTTTTCTGGGGATAACAGTAGATGCCAAACTTCAGTGGGGCCCACATATATCGAGCCTAGCGGGGAGGCTCAGTTCTGCCGCTTACGCCGTCAGAAAAGTAAGACAATTCACTGACGTTGATACTGCTCGGTTAGTCTATTTTAGTTATTTTCACAGCGTTATGTCCTACGGTATTCTGCTGTGGGGCAAAGCTGCTGATATTCAAAATATATTTGTGCTGCAAAAACGAGCTGTTCGAGCAATTTACCAGCTAGGTGCCAGAGTTTCTCTGAGAGATTTTTTTAAAGAGATTGGTATTCTCACGGTGGCTTCACAATTCATCCTCACCAACATCTTATATATAAGGCAAAATATACACTTATACACTAAAAACAGTGATATCCACAGTGTTAACACTAGGAATAAGGACAAACTACGAGTTCCCTTTCACCGGCTTCATAAGGTTCATAACTCATTTGTTGGGCTTGGTATAACCTTCTATAACAAGCTACCCTCTTCATTGCTAGATTTGCCTAATAATGCGTTTAAAGCAAAAGTAAAATGCAGCCTTTGTTCAGAGGCGTACTACTCTATTAACGACTACTTAAATGATAAGAGTAGTTGGACGCTGTGATTAACTCAAGACAATGTTTGTGTTCTTTCTCCAGAATTAACTTATCCACTGACAGGTTATATGAGTTCATATAAATTTTTATTCTATTTTATTTGGTCTGTTTAGTCAATTTATTTTTAATGTAATTTATTGTTGACATAATCTACTCATTACAATGTTTTCTATATGAGTTGTATTGCAATATGTGGTTAGCTAGCGACCTCAACAATAATTGATAATTATAATTTTTGTCTGAGCAACCAGCAGCAGGTTCGTCATACTCCCTTAGATGTCACTGCTTGCGGTAGCGTCGGGGGTCGGGTTATCTCCTTCCCTCAAATATGGCGAGGGGGGTAATGGCTGATCTTTGCGTTATGCTCGTGAACGGGTGCTGCTTGTGGTGACTGGTCGTCTTGCTGATCTCGGTTTTGTTAATGTTATTAGTAATTAACTTTTTATTTATTTTACTTCGATGGTCCTAGTTTATCATGTATAACTTCCAGTTACAGCATTAAATGGCTATATGTAAGCGTGCACGCCATTTGTACCTGGAGGCTTTTGTTTAGTTAATTTATGTTTGCATTTACTTATTTCTGCTTGAGTACATTATAGTTCTCGTTTTATTTATTTTTTTGGGTGGTATATTGGCGTGTGCTAGCTGACATATGGCTAATAATTCGATTTATATTTTATGTTACGTAATATAAATGATTTTGCATACTTTTGTATAAAATCAATTGTTTCTAACTGAACAGACAGCTGTGCTGCTGGGGAGTTTGTTGCGCCACTTCTTCTTCCCAGCTAAAGCACTAGGAAGTGGTGAAAGGTGGGCGTTTTGGGGGACTGTCTTATGTAATTTTGACGTTCGAAAAGTGCTGATTCTCAGCCTAGTTTGAATAAATGACTTTTGATTTTGATTTTAACAAGTGCAGTTTTAAGGTTAGTGGTATTTTTGACTTCACGACGGGCGTATGGAAGTTTTGATAGTTTTGATTTTATCTTTTTGGTGTGAGATTTCCAATTAATGTTTGTGTCTATAGACAGGCCAAGTAAAGTAAATTCATGAACGACTTCTATTGTTGTGCCTTAGTAGGTGAAGTTTATATCTAGTGGGATTTTTAATGGGGGAGGCAGGACAGTATTTCTATAAACTGATTTCTAGGTTATTGATCTATTAGTGTAGTGGATAAGTCAAAACCCAAGCCAACATTGTTACGGCAGAACTTAGAAATTCTAAATATCCACCACAACAAGATCAAAAAATCGACAGGGAGCGAAATAATCAAAAGAGTGCGACTTTGTATTCAACAGGAAGGGACTCATTTTGAGCATTTGATAAATTGATTAATTTTGTATTAAAAATATTAAAATTAATGGTCTTCTTTTTATTTGTGACACTATGTTATTTAGCAAAAAATAATCCTTATGATGAAGCCTTTCGATCGGTATGATAAAGCTACGGGGTGATTATTTTTCTCATGTAACGGGGTCGATTCCCGGTTCAACCATGTAATTATTTAAATATCTATGAATGCAGTTTAAATTGCTTTTTAAATTCAAATAATGTCTTCTTTCAGTAAAATGTTCCATCTACAATATTCAAGGTACTTTTCTTCCATGTGGCACATCCGTGGGACGCCCTGCATGTACCTAAAGTATTACTTTGCGCAATAAATATACCAAAAATTATAATCAGCCTTTAGTGCCCTACTGCAGGTGTTGTGTTATAGAAGGCCATCAATAAGCCGAGCACAGAATTATGGGGATATACCTTCTGTATTTCAAGGAGCCTGTTCCTGGAGTCCCGGATGATCCTGGTGCTCTTCCTGGCATCGTGATGGATGTCCCGGATCTGGCGAGACACAGAGTCGTCTAGCTCGACAGCGAGGGGAGAACCTAGGAAACATTATATGTACACGTGATTAAAAATAACGCTTTTTCAAATGGTAGTACTTACTATATTGGTGAGCTTGCAGTGCGCACTTACATGATCTTGATTTCTGAAAAGAAATTAATAATTGAGAGTTAGTCAGTTCGCGTGCTTGCAGGCTTTATTGTACAAAATCACTGACGAATAAAAGCCCAACATTATGTACCTATTCATTCTCAGAAGACATTTTCTTTAGCGAATAAGTTGCACGTAGAGAATTTTTTAACGTTCATAAAAGTGCTTACTTACGGTGCAAGTTACCTTCGGCACAATTTGTTTGCCACAGCACTTAGCCCTGTCTAGTTTCCTTCCCCCTCTCTGTAAGTTTGCCGGGTTTTTCGCTGGCATGAGGCCACACTTCCGGCTCGTTTCCGGGACCGGACTCCGGTTGTCCATGCTGTCCGGGCTGGCGCACTGGTCACCTTTACCCGGGAGGTGGTCTAGCCGTGGAGTAGTCGGCGTTGGCACATTCTCCCTGATAAGCTGGAATAAGGATGGATATTCGTTTTATAATTTTATTAAATGGCACTTAAGCAGGCGGCTACCTGATTGCTAGTGTTGCCATCCCAGAGACTATCTGTGAACATAAATAACTTGCCGCTAATTGTGACTCCGAAGCACACTGTCCGTCGAGCGCTGGTATGCCGTGCTCTTCAACTCGCAGCCTGGTTCTGTACTTCTTCCTTGCGCCGGGCAGGTCTGAGAAGCTGCAGGTGTAGTCCACCCTGGACCTTGGAGATTGCTCGAGGCGAGCTGCACGCTGCTTGGAAATTAATTTCGTAGCCTGAAGAAGAGAAATGAAAAGTCCACAACTTATGATCTATCGTGGTGGTGCCTGATGAAAATCCAGCATGGGTCCGATATTGTCGTTAGCTTGTCTTGATTTAAGTTTCCAGTGTAACTGGTGCTTTTCTTTTCTCAGCTTTAGTTCATTCTTATTTAATAGGGCAGATTATACTCAATCTATCAATTAGCAGACCGATGTGAGAGCGGAAATCACCCGAACACCATCACCGCTTCAATATTTAAAAAAAAGTATTGATGATATTTCAGTGTTTGTAGGTCAAAGCTATCCACGTGCAAATGCATATTTACCAAGTCTGTTGCAGCTTGATTTTCTTTGTTTTATGTATTGATAATTAATATTAAAAAATATATATATACTAATAATTTATTCATTTAAAAAATTTAATAACTGATCGTTTCGAATTAAATATCGTTTATTTTCGACTGCTTCGATTCTGATGTAATGCGACATAGCCTCCACCTATTCGTTCTTGACTGACTTAGGAAGACATATGACACTGCTGTCTGACCAAAGTCCTCAAATATTTATACTGACCACTGTCAAGGTTGGTCAATTTACCATTTCCAAATAACATGCGAGTTTGTAAAAACGTTCCCAAGCTCGAATGTTCTTGTCAGGCAGCACTTTATGCCAGAACTAACCTCACTCAAGGTATTCTAGACCTACTGCCCACGTGCCTCCATTGAAAGTCAGATAATGAACTGATACCTAAGTAGGTACTTACTGACCTCTTAACCATTCGTGGCAATTTATATCCAAATATAAAAGTAGCCTGTTTCTTGAAGGGTTTCCCGATATCAATTATATATCTAATCTTTTTTTCATTGGACGTCATCAGTCTACTGTTTTGATTCAAACAATTGTGTTTACGGATAAATAATTTTGAATAATGTTATAAATGCGAGTTTTTTCTTGTAATCATGACAACTTACGGGACCCACTCGATTTAGAATGACTTTTTTCCAGTGAATTTATCTCTGAAATAGATGCTCACAAATCCTGTGAGTAGGGCTCAAAGCAATACTCAAACTACTCAGGATTCTGAAATCAATACTCGTGTCACAGCCTCTTTTTATAATGCAAAGATTAAGTAGGACGAAGTTATGGCCCTGGTCCTGACACGGCCAGAGGACTTCATGGGAACACGAGGAAGGAGATAAGTGGAAAAAAGTTTGCACTCAATTCGACAAAGCGTTTGCTATTCGAAAACTGAGACGAATAGCCAGTCAAGAAACAGCCCTTAATGCATATCATGCCTATGTTTCGTCAGTGCTGCGTTACAGCCTCGCGATGGGGAAATTTAGTACACATGAACAGAGCATTCATAGCCAAAAAAAGTAGTATCAGAACATGGATGAAGCAGAAGATTAGTATAAGAACTTGGATGGAGCAGAAGATTTAGAGCATTATAAGGCATTATTTAAAGCACTAAATTCCTCCACTTTACATTTTGCCTTTACATTTTTGAAATTAGTTTAATTATGTTTTACCGACTTCAAAAAAGGAGGAGGTACTATGTTCGGATGATTGTTTTTTTTTTGTTTTTATGTATGTTCACCGACTGCTACGCCGTTTGTGAACCGATTTAAAAAATTCTTTTTTTGTTCAAAAGCTTATACTTCTGAGGTGGTCCCATTGTCACCAAGTCAGGATCTGATGATGGGATCCTAGAGAAATCGAGGGGAACTTTCAAAAATCGTAAGGGCACCTAGTGCATTCCTTAATTTATTCATTAAGTATTTTACAGCACTAAAATTTTATGAAACTCCTCAGTGGTTTACAGCAGATATCTTGTGTTTGGGCTTGATTAATTTGTATTGATAAGAACCTTACACTTGGATGGGTTGTGACTGTCGTTAAGGGTCTGATGATGAAGACGAAGGACGATTAACGGAACTCCTCAACGGTTCACAGTAATTACCTTGTGTTTGGACTTAATTCATTTATATTGATAAGAACTTTGCAACCATATAGGTTGTAAGTGACATTATAGATCTGATTATGGTCACCTTATAATATGATGATGAGGGGAACTATACAGTGTAAGCAAATGTATAGTGTTCACCCTTATATTCTTGAGAAGGCACGGGAGTCTCATTAGCCAGCCGGTTTGTGTCGTATAACATCTAAACGATACTTGCGCTGTTCAGACGACTCGCCACTTAATCGTTTTTGAATAAGATTGAGTCGGCAGATCTTATCATTTGGCGACTCCTGCGACAAATGAGAATGCATGTAATTTCTCATCTGAGATAACCTAGCATGAAGAGCTAACGGTGATTCTTGGGAACCGGACATAGCACTCCGTTTGCGATTCTTAGATAGGCGTTCTTTTTCAGCAGTATTAGTCTCTTTAATTCTGTTTTTCTTCATGCGGGCGGCTCCTTTAGTTGGTCTACCCATGGTGATTACAAAAATCAAATTACACAAAAAAAATCAAATCAAATTATAAAAAAAAAAATTGTCCGACTTCAAATAAAACCAAACAAAAAAGGACTACTGTACTAAAACCAAACGACAAAAGTACTTCTTTAATAAAAAGAGAAAAATTAAAAAATTAAAAAATTACTTTAATTTCGGAAGTCGGTGGCCGAATACTAAAATTAAAAGCAAAGACACCGACTTCCGAAATTAAAGTTATTTTTTAATAGTTAGTTAGTTAGTTATTTATAATTATAATATTTATATGTGGATATTAATTGGACTGTAAACTTTATTTGCTTAATTTTAATATTTTTTACAACGGTACCCGGTAGTAGACCATTGGTGGTCCAGTGATAACGGCCACACGAGTTGTAGGTCGTAGGTTCGAACCCAGACAAGCACTATAGTTTGTGTAAATTATCTTCATCACAACTGCTATCAAAACTGTGAAGGAAAACATTGTGAGTAAACCGGCTTGGCATAGAACCAAAAAGTGGAAGACGTGTGACATCCACCAACCCGCACCGGGCTCGCGTGGCGGATTACTTCCCGCACCCTCTCACAGAGAGGAGGCCTGTGTCCCAGAAGTGGGAACATTACAGGCTGATTATTAACGTTACCTAATATATATTAGGTGTATGCGAAGCTCTTTGCTATACTCTGAACTAAATGTTATATCAATTCTTTTCTATTCCTATTTGCTCAGTCGTGGGGTAAAACAGAATGACAGCAACAGTACAGTTATCAGTCAGACTTTGTTCTACGCAGGCGTACAATTTGCATAAATTGTGTCAGATATTATAGTGTGTAAGTAGTTATTTTAGGTTTATCTAAGTGTTAACTTAACACTTTCAGAGCCATGTGGTGTATATTTTTGTCACACAGTGTCTTGAACATTGCGTATCCAAGAGTATACATTGTGTGTTCTGCTTGGTAAAAGCGTATCTTACAATAGCTGATGCCGGCGGCTTCGCCCGTGTGGATGTCGGTTATTATAAACTAAAACCTTACTCGAGAACCACTCTATCCATTGGTGAAAACAGCATGAAAATCGGTGCAGGACGACAGACAGACGCGGCGGAGGACTTTGTTTTATAATATGTAAGGATAAGCACACGTTCTCTATAAGTACATTTATTGAGAAAGAAATGAAACCCCAGGCCTGTCACAAATTTGTCAAAAATTTAAAGAGCGTCCACCTGATGGGTGGCGCTGAGGGTGATAAGACAGTTTTACACGATAAAGGGTAACATGAATAACATTTTAGGAATCATTATAGTTTCAATACATCTAGTACACACACTTTTATGCCATTGTAATAATAAGTTATCTAGACCTTGCAATCGTTCTCCATGCGATTTCAGGTAAATCGAATCATACCGTTTCAGTACCGAGAAAAATTACATTATTTACCTACAAAAAGATCGGAAAAAACCAACTATACCTACGCTACTTAAATCACTATTGGCCAAGTTTGGGAATTATGACTGTAACAGACGGATTGGAGGACCACAGTCTGCAATGGAGGCAAGAAGTGAGGCCTCATTTACGGAGACGCGGCCGTGGCGCGGCGCGTGCAGCGTGGTGTTTCGCGGCGCGTCAGACGTTTTTGCTGTTTACGGTGCGGCGGCGCGTGAAGCGGCACTAACCATCGCACGCGTAAACACAAACATATGGCAATGTACGATGTTGTTCATAGAGATGCGAGACGGGAAGAGTGGCGGTGCCCGCCGCTGCGCCCGCCGCTGCGCCCGCCGCCGGCGGGCAACGCTGCGGCGCACGCGGGGTACTCTATCAAACCGACTAGTTTTAAGTTAGCGAGAGATGGGAGTGCACGTGTCGCAACTTGCAACTCGATCACATCATACTCCATTGCGCCGGTGACTACGTCTCCGATATGCGATTTCAAAATAAGACTGGCAGAAGGTTCCGCCGTGGGCATCGCTTCATCGAGAATGACCGCTGAGTGCGTCGCTGCGTGCACCGCATCCGCGGGCTACGCCGCAAAAAACGCTCCATTTCAAGCAAACGCGTGATAAAACGCTTTTCTGTAAACGCACTCATACAACGCCATATGTTTGAATTCAGTGCGGGCCGCGCCGCCCAACGCCACGCTCGACGCCACGCTTGACGCCCCGCGTCTCCGTAAATGAGGCCTAAGGCTTAAAAGCTTACGAAATCTAAATCAAAAGTCATTTATGTTATAAGTTAGGCTGAGAATCAGCACTTTTTGAAAGTCAATATTACATAAGACAGTCCTCCAAAACGCCCGCCTTTAACACTTCTGAGAAGTGGCTTAACAAACTCACCAGCAAAAAACTAGTTTCACGATAATCTGAAATCTAAAAAAAAAATCTGAAATCTGAAATCTAAAAATCTAAAAAATCTAAATCTAATTCTGTGAGACGAGACCCTACAAGCTACAGCTCAAAACAACACGCCAGCATGGCAGTCGGTCGCGACACGAAATGTACCGCTGTAAAGGCTCTTACATACTGGGGCGATTCGTCGCGCGACGCGACGCCGCCGCATTATACGCCGTGAGAAATTGTTTTGTTAAAATTCGCGTCGCGCGACGAATCGCCCCAGTATTTAAGAGCCTTAATGCGTCTGTTATGTCAGCTGGTGAATTGTAGGAAATGACACGTCGTCGTGCCCAAGGTCGGACACGTAGGTGAATGGTCGCCAGGACGATCAGGTTGCTACAGACTGCATGGCCGGCCATGGGTGGCGGACATTAATGCAGGCCCCGAATACTGTTGCACTATGGTGTAAGGGGTGCTACGCACTTGTTCTGGTCGTCAGCCGAGCAGCAAAAACGAAAAAAAAACCGCCTGTTTGTGCCGAATCGTGCCGGATCGTCAAGTGAGTAGCACCCCTGAATAGCGGATTGATGCAGCACAGAGCTTTTTAGTTAAGAGCTAAGAAGGACCAATCCACATTTTCTTTTTTTGTGACGTAGCAAATTAGAAGCGTTTTATGCTTCCTTATTCTAGAAAAGAAAATCAGCCAGAAAGCTTGAACCTGAATCGATTCAACGTAAATATAGTAGGTACTTACCTGATTCATTAAAGGTGTTTCTGCTTCGTAGCGTGTCGATTGCAATCAAAATTTTCTATCAGGGCAGCCCAGAACTGAGCTACGAGGTTACAGACTTCAAAAGTTTCTTTACCGTGCAGATGTCAGGGCGTGCAGAACATGATATGGCGCAAAGTTTACGGAACAATATCTTATTTGCACTCCAATGGCAAGGAGGTAATTTACCTAATATTTATTATTACGGGTCAGGGACACGAATAACAGGGCGACGAATTACGTCGAAATTGTAGTAAAAAAGTACGTAAAAAACGCAACGAACTAATAAGCTTATTAAATAAATCATTATATAATTACCTTCATCACAATAACCTCTCTCTATAAAATATACACTTCCATCAAATAAGAATATAATTTAAAGCGATAACGTCAAAAATTAGCCGAATACAACATGGCCGAACTTTGACAGATATTACATAAACAAGATTTTTTTTCTTGAGTTTTTCGTCGGCCACTGGCTATCTTTATTTTTATTCTTAGTAAAGAGTTTTTTAACTTCAGTAATAATAATTATTTCGTGTCGTGTCGTGTGAACAATCGGTGCTTGTACGAATCTATCATTCATTTGTTATGTTTTATGCGAGACTGCTAGATTGGTTAGATATAGGTTACTTAAATATATTACCTAATATTTAATTTCTTGCAGTTTACATAATGTGCAAGTTAAAATTGATGAAAACCCGTTTCATCAAACAAGTAGTGACTAATTAATAATTAATATTCTAACTACCCGCACCAAATTACAAAGTGACGAGTCGTTTCCAATTACCTGCATCGTTAGTCTAGTGGTCGCATTGCCGCAAGCGTTACTGCTGAGCGTGAGCTCTTCGATTCCCACGTGGGGCAAAGCGTTTTTGGGTTTTCCCATTTGGAGGTTCTCAATAGTCAAAGTCAAACCATTTATTTCAATTAGGCACATAAAAGGCACTTTTTTACGTCAAAAATAGCAGCCCGGAGTCCAGATCTGTCGATGCCAATAGACTCATACCGTGTAGAATAGTGAATGTACTGTACACCTCTGCCTAGCCCTTCAGTGAATACAGGCGTGATGTTATGTCGATGTTGTTGTTGAGAACAAATCTTCAACCAAATTGCCGGCCTGAGCAAATCGTAAGCATAAATCACAATAAGTTAACGATGTACACATATGACCACGAAGGCACAAGGTCACTAAGAAATGAGGCAAAGATCCGCAGATCCGGGCAGTATTCAAAGATCCGCAGATCCGGGCAGTATTCAAAGATCCTCAGATCCGGGCAGTATTCAAAGAGCCGCAGATCCGGGCAGTATTCAAAGATCCTCAGATCCGGGCACTATTCAAAGATCCGCAGATCCGGGCAGTATTCAAAGATCCGCAGATCCGGGCAGTATTCAAAGATCCGCAGATCTGGGCAGTATTCAAAGATCCGCAGATCCGGGCAGTATTCAAAGATCCGCAGATCCGGGCAGTATTCAAAGATCCGCAGATCCGGGCAGTATTCAAAGATCCGCAGATCCGGGCAGTATTCAAAGATCCGCAGATCCGGGCAGTATTCAAAGATCCGCAGATCCGGGCAGTATTCAAATCGTCTGACGTGAACCGGAATCTATTGCGATCTAGTCACAATAGTTTAGATAGAGTTAGTCTAATTAACTATTCCTCACCACCGTCGCTGTCTGTATTTCTAACTTCTATAAAAGTCGCTACGCTTTGTATTACAAACATATATATACATAAACTCACGCCTTCTGCCCATGGGAGTAGGCAGAAACTACGGAACGCTACGTGCTACGATCCTAACCTATGCCTTTTGCTTCGGTTACGTTCATACATCAGCACCCTAATAGCGTAACACACTTTCAATCACAATCTTAATGATTTTGAAGGATATTGCTAATCCATTACTTCATACGCTCGTGTTTTTTTTTTTTAAATAAACTAATTTTGTACATTTCGTCTTTCTACGATCTAAAGTTTTTATACATGTTAGTTACGAAGATAATTAAAATGTCCAAACGCAGTCAAATAGCAGAATACATATTACTAAAATTTATCTCTCTCTACCAACCCGTATTGGCCCACCACGTGGTGAATTATATATAGTCCACTCCCTCTCACAGACCGGAAGTCTTGGTTCCAGCAGTGGGAACTGTAAATATTGATTATAATACATTTCTTTTGAAACAGACAGACAAATATTAACTAACTAAAATGTCTACATCTGCCAGCTGTTCACAACGCCAGAGACAATTGGCAGTATATCATTGGCTATGTTTTATGTACCCACGGTGTACACGAGGCGATAAATCATGTTAGTGTTAGTTGTAAGTAAGGCCACCCTTTAAGGATATGCTGGTTGGGAGTTATGCCTTTCATTTATTGCTACAGTGAGGCAGTAAGTTTAGCTGTGGCCCAAGCTGGTTCACATAATGGACCAGATAATGGTCTATCCATTAGAGTCATTTTCTATCCAGGGTGGTATAAAATGACAAATTATAAAAGGCTGTTTTACATCCGTTTTTTCTTATAATAATCTACTAATTTAGAACATCATCAAAGGAAAATCCTGCATATAAGTATAATCAGCCTATAATGTTCCCACTGCTGGGACACAGGCCTCATCTCTTCGAGAGGGAGTGGGCTGTAATCTATCACGCGGGCACACTGCGGGTTGGTAAATGTCACATGGAATATTCGGTTCTAGGACCTGCGCGGTTTCCTCACGATATTTCCCTTTACCGTGTTGTGAGCACTGCTGATGAAATTATTTAAACAAAGTAAAGCGCCTGCTTGAGTTCGAACCCACGACCGTTACCACCCGGCCACCCACCACTGCTCTTATAACTGCTACATGTAAACCGACGGCATCAAACTCGGGCCCTAACGCCTAAACTGTCATAGAGGGGATTACCTATCAGCACCTATGTAAATACCGTTACCACCTACCAGTAACGCTTGCAACCACTGCACTCATGAGAGTTTCTATACAATTTTCCGAACGATTCACTCCTGAGGAGCCGCACCTGCGCGGATGGCAGCTGCAGGTATCTGTAGGCAGCAGTGAATAGTTGCCATCGAGTGGGCTATGATTATTATTAAAATATATAGTTTAAAAAAACATAAAAACTATTTTTTATCAGGCACTAAACATTATAAAATAATTAAATTGACTTGTATTAGTAATGATATAAGTACTCACATAATTATGCAACTTGTCACTTCTTTTATATTCAATGAGTAAGTATAATTCAAAAAGTGTGGAACGTTTTGTTTACACAACCGCGCTCCATGCTTTTCCATTCCGCTTCTCCATCATCAGAGCCACAACACCAAGAGCAATCTATGTGACTTATCAAAACCAATCATATGACCCGAAACTCGAAGTGTTTACTAGTAGTCACTGAATAACTCTAGTATTCACCTCCTGGCTTCATCATCAGATCAGCTCCAAGTTACCAAATTATAGTATTGTCTTCCGAACTACAAACAAAGTTTTAATTCGAGACGATAATTAGAAGTAGGTTAAAATTGACTTCCATAGTTACAAGTGAACATAATAAAAGCGTGTTAAAATTTCAAAACCTGTAGCTCTATCAAAACCTGTGGCTCTATCAAAACCTGTGGCTCTATCAAACAACTGAATCAACTCATTTTGATCGTTTCATTTACTTTTACACACATACAAACTCTTCAGTCGATAATTGCTGAGTATACAATTGATGCAACATGTAAGAACCTATCGTAAAAATAGCTACACCGCCTTGTTTCAAAATGATAAGGATCATTATTGAACAGCAAATAGTTCTATAACAGCAAGATAAGGGGGGGTAATGTAGCATCGCAGATAATACGTCTAATACAATTAGTTGCATGGGCAAGGTTTCGGTGGGGAAGAAGCCAGTTCTTCACTACCCAGGCTAGCGAGAAGTCAGCTCCAGGGAAAATGGCTCAAGGTAAGAAAACTTTCAGTTTTAGAATCCTCTTTTATTGTTCAAATAGTCCATACAAGTTGACTAATTGCATAAATAAATTTTAAGTACTTATCAATTACAAATAAGCTTTATTATATTTTGATAACTAATAAGTACTATTTGTGTTCTATAAAGCTAACCAATTTTATTCGCAAACGGTGCAGCAATTTTCGAGTTAGAACGAGAAACATAAATGAATGCATAATTAAATAAGTTATCACATATTTTAATTTATTTACTCAAGTCATATTATCTGGTCGAAGGTAGCCGGTATCAACTACCTTTGTAGTTGTTAAAATTAACTGAATGTCCTCGACCATTTGATCAGATGGTATCCAATGCCAGCAAGATTTATTTTTAGGTCGGTATTTACGATATTATTGTAAATAATGATGCCATCAAAGTGAAATACGAGAGCATAGAGTCCGTCAGTCTTAACTTCAACGCATCTATTCAACAATACTCGTCGTTCCTTTGTCCACATATGCTTGAATACGCATGCCAATACTTTGCACATGAGTAGGCAAGTAGCTTGCATGATATTGGTGCCGGATATACTACACCCAACCTACACACTCTATTTCGTCGAGCTTACACTCGGGATGAGAAGGAAACCATAGCGACTTCTAATTCGATCCCAACGCCATGTATCGAGCAGAATGTATGTAAGGTTGAAGGTGAAAAGGTTGGCTCGCCATGTATCCTAGTCGTCAAAATGTGTAAACGAGATAAGAAAAGATCAAAGAACCATATCGGATCGGACTGCGTCAGTGGTTGGGTTGGATCGGTCTCGAGATAATTATATTTTATGACTTTATGGTGTATAGATGTAGTGAAATCATTGATATTATACTAAAAATCGCAGTGAAATAAATTTAGAGTGTTCCATTAGGAATAACTTAGGTACATGTCGATATAGGTACCTACCGAGACATTGGTAGTCTTCCAAAGTCGAGCGGGACAGTCTCTCGATTTCAGACACTTATCTGCACGGTTCTCGTATGATCTGACTAAGATTATGTCTAATTTTTTTTAAAGACTGACTTCGGAGTTCCTTTGTGCGTTTCTTCTTAGAGCAGTCGAATAGGAAACACTGACTTTATACGAGTATAAAATCAGTAACCGTAACGGTAAACGTAGACCGTACTGGTAGGTCGGTAACGGTAAACCGTCTCTAGCCCTCGGGCTCGGGGCGGTTTTTGATTGCTGAAATAACTATGGACTCTGATATTCTTTTATTGATGCTAAAGGACTTTTAACCATTTTTAATGAATAGAATTTGTTAACTGAGAAAAATAATGTTCAAACCATTCTGAGCACTGTTGTTGTAACATAAAAAGCTGGCAGAGCTGTGACCTCTTTTCCTATTGTCCTTTAGGTACAGACATTATCCTAAACTCTGAAGTTCTGAAACTCTGACATTAAGAACCACACCTTCAGATAATTCATAGTACCACAATCTTAGTCTGCAAATAACAAATATTGTTGCTTATACATTTTACGACATTAGTCTTGTAACAAACTTTATGTTGGTAAATATTTCACATTTCGTATCTAATTTGTGATAGAATGACGTCAGTTAGGCTGCGGCCACAGAGGACCTACCTGAAGTTCTCTATAAGGTGACGATAGCGTTAGGTACGTATAACACCACTAAACAACTGATTTCGCTGATACTTCGTGTTCGGGAGGCATTCGCGCATGCATATTGCACACTAGCAGCCTAGGTGCAACTCCCTACGGATAGTCTGAATGCCTCATGTCCAAATAAAATTGGCATTTGTGAGCTTCAAATGAAACAATAAAGTATGTAGAAATAATTACTCCATTTGTATTGTAAAGTAAGTAGGAATAAACTTTTACTTGGAACTGGTCGCTACACGCATCGCAGTCCCACCGGGGTCTTATGGATTACGTGGCCTACATACGACGAACGTAGAAGATCATATAACTCCTACATATTTTATTACCTTTTTCTAGGCAATCTGTTAGTAACAGTCTAAACAACTGAGCGTCGACGCTAAATGAGATTCATGATTCATGATAATAGTTATTCCTTCTGTAAAGAACAATATTCAGGAAAATAATTACCTTGTTTCTCGTGGATTATCCATAATACCTATGTATGACGCACATTATGGCTAGGCAATGTGTGCGGGCTGTTTTATAACTAGGAGAAGCCCACAGTCTGTGTACGCTGTCTCTTCAACACTCTAGCATTTCCCTCTAACAGTCATTCTGGTTTAAGGAAAAGACTTTCCTGGTCAGTCAAAAGCATCGTGACACGGATATTCTGGACTTTCTTTTGGTGCCTCTCCAACTACTGAAGGTTGGCCATCAACTACGAATATTTCTCCCCGTCCTTTGCGAGGTGGAACAGCTCAGCAGTACACAATTTTCCTCGGTCAGAGTAAAAAGTATTTCTATAATAGTGGATTTGTTTCGAACATGTTCCATAGCCGTGTCGATCGAAGGTTCAGCTTCGGATTTCGCGTTCAGTTCTTGGATGGCTGCCCATCCATTAGGTGCATATCGAGACCCCTCCGTGCCTCGGGAAGCACCTAAAGCAGTTCGTCCGGCTGTCATTCGTAAATCTTTGACAGTCGTTATGGGTAGTCAGAATCCCAAAAGTCTGACAACCAGTCTTATCAAGGGGTATCGTGTTACCCAGTAACTGGGTTGTGAAGTTCAGATAGGCAGTCACTCCACGTAAAATAATGGTACTCAGCTGCATCCGATTAGACTGGAAGCCGACTCGAATATTGTTGAAAAGGCTGGGTAGACTGACTGCATTTGTTTATAAATATAAATAAAACGGTTCAATCATTCAGTTTTAACAATCCCGTGTAGCCTAAGCCTTAAGTCGTGTTTATAATTTTTATCGCAATATCTCGGAGTGATAATACAATGTAGACCAAGGCAATGACGGAGACTTTATCACTTAGTAAAACAACTGTTGACAGATTTTCATTAATGCTTTACATAAGTACCTAGTATGGTGGTGTTAAAATAAATCACAAAGGACAGGTATTCTAATGAAGTCGTAAATCCTTGTCAGTTTGACTAAACTTGTTTGCACGTCATGGATCCATACCACACCAATATCAGCAAGTACTAGTACATCAATAGTATCATTAGCCAGCATTTTGACACTTATTTTTTCGTGTAAAGAAAAACCAATCTGATCGGGTTCTTCAGATACTATCCAGTTCCCTACAATGCAAGAAGTCGATCAGTAGGATAGTCTCCATTGAGTTATATAAGGGGAAAAATCGCCCAATTGCAGGTTAACGCTAGCGGGAACTGACTCCGACCATTGTTCCTTTTCCTCCACGCAAATTAACGCGTGTACGACACAGTTAGTTACTGCGATAGTAGTTTTAGAAGAACGTTGTCTTTATAAAAGAGGACGAGGTCTCTTGATTATTTCGTATAATCTGCAGATTGTATTTGTCAGCGATAACACAATACAGACCGAGGACATTCCTCGCAGCATAGCGATATATTGTTACGAATACTTCCGACGTCACCACTTTGTTATCAGTGTCACTGTCCTTGCCCGCAGGTTTCACTGCCCGTTTCCTTAGTGACACGGCGTAATGAATTACCTCTATGATAAGTTAAAATTGACGATCGTTTTAATGAGCAGTTTTTTGGTTGGAAATTATACCGTGGAATTGGAAAGTAGTTCGACGTGGCATACCATAAGTTGAAGTATCAAGAGTGCGTTTCATCAAATAGTTCCTATGCCGTAATGTTGGCTCCACTGTTGTGGGACCAATACGAATACGCCGCGCCGCGCCGCCAGGGCGCTAATTAATAGGTCCGTTTGAAAAAAAAATTACAGTGGAGCGTTACTCCAAAGGAACTATTTGATGAAACGCACTCTATCAAAGTTGCAACTTTTGAAATTTAATTGTATTGTATGCCATATAATATGTAAAAACTTTTTACAAAAAAAAAACGACTTCCAAAAAAAACACTGAAAAATGAAAAATAACTTTAATTTCGGAAGTCGGTGTTTAAATTTTTTACTTTTTAGTTGAGGTTCCTGCCCCACTCAGATTCGAATACCACTATCTGCTATATAAATAACAGTGACGGAGTAACTTAAAACATCATCCATATAATTATACGTAGTGGGAAAAACGTGATATTGAAGCTAACTCAAAAACTACGCAAGCAATATATGGAACCACCTCTGAAGCATGACCTACCAAATAAAAAAGAATCATCAAAATTAATGCATAATTGGCGGAGTAATCGCATAACAAATACACATTAAAAGCATACAGACATATTGAGAACCTCCTCCATTTTGAAGAAGTCAGTTAAAAAGAGGTAATAGTAGGTTACGTTGGTATATACCCAATATTCGATCTTTAATAAAAACGACACTATATCACACCATTTAACCACAACACTTACTCAATGCAATAAAAAAATTACTTGCACCGTGCATTTAGTATTTATGCGGTGCAACTTTTAATGTTACTTAAACTTATGGTAGGTATGCCACAGGCAATAAAATCACACCGTGAAAATCAGGGTTTAGATGACACGTGAAAGTAAGACGGCATGTCGTAATTATTGGGAGCGAAAAAGAGGCAAGACGAAGAAGCCTTGAAGTGTCACTTGCGGAGCGCGTATAACCTATCTGCCTCTTTTTCCATACGTGTAAATGGAGCTTTAGGGAATGACTACGAGAAGAGTGGGTCGATCCACGGTCTTTTGGAATTTTTTCTGATAAAATTAACACTAGCAGTAACATTAACAAAGAATAAATAATCTCATAATCTGTCCGTTGCTCCATGGTCTATGCTATGATGATAGCTCTCAAAGTTAAAGTACGGTTGACAAATTACTTCCAAGATATTTAATCGAAAAGTTTTTCGAGTATCAATTAAAGTTAAATAGTCCCATTATTCTGTTACCGTATGTTATGTTCCTACTACCGTATGTAGTTAAGCCTAATGACACTTTTTGTTACCAAAATGAAGTCACGTCCACGCATTGCGTACCTATTGTTAATGACTTTAAAAGTCATTAATAACTACTTCCTACATGGCCGCTACGGGTACGAAGACAGACTAATGAGTTTGACGTAGGTATCTAAGTTTTAACATTGTTAACTGACTATTATGATGTTCATCTGAGAGTAGTGGAACTCTACGGAACTGTCATTTGTACAGTAATATAACGTAGATCAGTAGGTCTAAATAAATAGAATTCCAATACCTCTTCCTCTTCGTCGTGCCTTCATTGCCGAGGAGCGCGCCATTGTTATGACGTATCACATGCTGCTTCAGACAGATTTTGTACAAAAAGCTGAGGGCACGACTCTGGCATATTTCAGTCAGCCGCAGGTACGGAATTGGCTGTCATAATGTACTTTGTACAAAAATCTCGATTTGTTCTACTTTGATTTGTACCACAATACGGTTAAAGATTGGGGATGAAAGTTTTTATGAGAAATTCCGAAATCTATGAAGATGAACTCGCTAACATCGATTTATATTAATGACTTGTGTGGTCTTAATATAAAACACGGCAAAATTGTATCTTATGCCGACGACATGGCGTTAATATTTAGCCCTAAAACCAGGAGCGAACTGTTTGCAATCGCTCAACTGGGTTTTAATACTGTGAATAATTTGGTTCAAGCAATTTACTAACATTAAATGCTGACAAGACAAAATATATTCACTTCTCCATGTGCAAGCCTCAACTTAACATTACTAACCCTCATCTATACAACCATCAATGTGAACACCGTACAGTCAACATGTGTGTAATTGCCTTTTATCCTCAAAACGAGCAACTTGAAATTATAATAAAAATGGCGACATTCGGAGATTTTATAAAGGTGAAATAACATCAAGCGAGTTGGAGAGAAACAGGGTGCGTAGATGAAGTAAAATGCTATGTTTCTGATTTTTCTCTGAACCTACGCACATGGAAAGAGGCCATAAGATAAATGCATGTATTTGTGTAAAATAAGTAATAGCGAAGCAGTTTGCGGAGTTACATGGAATATATAGCAACTTAGAACAGCAGTGCCACGTGCATAATAATTAAAAATAATGGGCGAAAACAGCAGCATTTTCCTCATAGAAAAAATTGAAGTAGGTAACATAAACTAATCGCTTTGTATAATGTATAAGTAATGTGACCCGTCGTTTTGGAGTAGGTATTACATAATTTAGGGAGTCATTAATAAATTAATTATTGTTACTTACTAATTATTTCTACACAAAGATATTGGTCCCAATATTTTAGAGAACTGTCCCACTGTGTCCACCGAAAGTGAAAACAATGCACATAATATTTATGTGAAGAGTTAACCAATAGGATTATGACATTAAAAGGAATGGACGACAGTCACACAATCCGCCAGCTAAGCGTGTAGATAGCCTGAAGCCTGAAGTGAAGTAACAACTATTGAGCCTGAATTGTCCCACTGGTGGGCAAATGCCTCCTCCCTTTTCCTCACTGGTATCCCCTGCTTTTCTAGGATCGTTTCCGTAGTAGTCAAGTGCATCCCTTCATCTTTGCCTTGGTGTGCCGCGATGTTGCCGAGTATTCAATGGGCCAATGGTACTATTGATTCTGGTTTATTACCCAACTACATCTTTTTTCGGTTAGAAAACTTTTTGGATACTTCCACCTCTTCCTCTTGCATAGGGTTGAGGGCTACGATATGGAAACCCTCTCTTCTTACTAAAACCTCGGTGTGGTTTTGCTCAGTATTTGCAGTGTGACCCCAAGATTCCTGAAACTTAAAACCAGTTTTAGAAGTACAGCAGTGATCGACACAATATTATAATAATGATGATTCTTTTTGAGATGGTGGTAACGAGACTACTTATCCAGGGTAACTAGTAGAGCCTTCAGTATGTCCAGCCCTAGAATCAAAACTATACCTAGATATATGTTACATCTTCACAGACTTCAGGTAAATGACCTTCGAAGTTAGGAATTTTGATAACTAATGGCAGAAAGAAAGAAAGAAATTTTATTTGCCTGAGCAAGTGTATACATACGGAATTAAATTATACTTGCATGCAAGATCTTAAACAAGAGTGGCTCACGACATGTCTGCCATTTCTCATAGTTTTTAACTTTTACATTTATAGGTCCATTAAATATCAATCACAGTTAAACAAATTTCTTATGTTCAATCATTTACATTATCCAGTTAATTATTTTTTATTTACCTTGTCCAATATTACAGATTACAATTATCACAATAACGATTTACATCTCTTTTAGCAGGCGTTCAATTATTTATCATGTTCATTTTAAGTTGACCATAATTACTACAATGTTATATTTATTTACTAGCTTCTGCCCGCGACTTCGTTCACGTGCAAGACATAGTAAGACAGTACAATATACAACTATAACAGCCACATCCTGTATACTACGTACGTTTGTAGTTTTGTTCTCAGCAGCCAAAATAAACAGAGAGTCTGGAGGACGGTGACACGGGGCCAAGCGACGTACAGTTGTCCGTGTGAGAAGCAGTTTGTCCTGAGGTCGACACCCGCAGCCTTCAGTGTCTGCCCCTCCACAACAGTGTTAATCGAGGTGTATATCACTTCGCTCCCTTATTCGCGAGAGAATAGTGGTTGATCGCTGCAGCTTAATTTGTTTTGGGCGTTAAAATGACCCGTTCACACACCCATGACTTCTCTTGTTACGGTTTTCAACTGATGTCCCCGTACACTTGACACCAGTTGGACACCAGTTGGAAAGGTCATTCAAAAATATTGCGAGATTGTGAAAACCATTTTTTGATTCAGGGATCCATTTGCCAAGTATTAAGCTTTAAAGTGCTAATTTTTGTTAGAGTCAAGTTAACCCCCCTGCGAGCTAAATGGTTGGTTTAGGATATGTGAAAAAATTGGCTCCAGTAGTATATATAACGACATTAAAAGGAAAACTATCACAGCTAAGTAGGCTCTACAAGTAACCGAGTAATAATCGACCAACTTACATTTGCAGTTGCAAAAACCATAACAAATAGCGTAACAGTTTGACCAGACTTATAAGCAACTAGCTGCGCCCCGCGGTTTCACCCGCTCAAGTCTCGGTCCCGTGGTAATTTCGGGATAAAAAGTATCGTATTTCCTATTCCAGGTCATGGTCTACCCAAGTTTCATCTAAATCCGTTCAGCCGTTTTAGCGTGAAAGCGTAACAAACAAACTCACTTTCACATTTATAATATTAGTTAAGATCTGTGCAAAATTGGAACAGAATCTATACGGTAGAATTTGCGCGATGCTGGAACATACATTCAGACAAAAAACTTTATTTTCGGCATTAGAATCAATCCACGACCTCGTAGCAATTACTTTTTTTCAAAAATATTCACTGAACAGTTTTGACTTCGCTAACATTTTACTTCGCTACGATTTCATTATATGTATAGATTTATAATAATCACCATGAGTCGTTTAAAGGCTCTTACATACTGGGGCGATTCGTCGCGCGACGCGACGCCGCTGCATTGTTCGCCGTGAGAAATTGTTTTGTTAAAATTCGCGTCGCGCGACGAATCGTCCCAGTATGTAAGAGCCTTAAAACTTCTGTAATGCAAATGTAGGTATTACACGTCCCATATTAATTTGTAATTAGTTACGGTTATCGTAAGTAATACTTTATACGTCGTTACTTACTATACTACTATAAGCGTTTCCCGTTGGTTTTCACATAATGGTGATTAACATTTTTTCCTATGCTCCTATGGGCTTTAGGACAGAACTACAAGAACAAATAAAAGAATCAGAATTTTATAATAGCTTTCACTTTTTCTACCATTTCGGACCTTGCTTATATTGCGTAAGTCTAGATCATATTATAGATATATAGAGTGTAGCCCCGGGCATAACTAGTCCATTAGAAATCAATTAACAATAATATCATTTAAATAATTAGGTGTCATGCCTGTGTGTAGTCAGCAATACCTACTTAGTCAAGTCTGCACAAAATCTACAAATTATATTTTCTTTTAGTTTCATTACTTTTTTAATTTGTTTTCTTCTCATCATAGGTATGTGGTTAAATTATTTACATTTGAAAATATTTCATAAAAAAAAAACAAAAAAAAAACAACCTACTTCCAAAAAAAACACTAAAAAACGGAAAAATAACTTTAATTTCGGAAGTCGATGTCTTTGCTTTTCAATTTTCGTAATTTGCCACCGACTTTCGAAATTAAAGTTATTTTTCCCTTTTTTTTTGTGTTTTTTTTGGAAGTAGGTTGTTTTTTTTTTGTAAAAAGTTTTTTTTTTTTCACTTTTTGCTGTGGTACCAACCCCACACAAATCCGAATACCACTACCCTATGTAAATATCAGTGACGGAGTCAAATAAGATATCATCTACATATACTAAATGGAAAAAATAAGTTATTATTGAAGCTAACTCAAACACTACGCAAGCAAAGTTAATAAAATTTATATGGGACCACCTCTGAAGCGTGCCCTACCAAACAAAATGAACCATCAAAATCGATTCATAATTGGCGGAGGAATCGAGTAACATACACACAAAACAAAAAACGTACAGACGAATTGAGGAACCATTTTGAAGAAGTCGGTTAAAAAAAATGGCAACAGGAACAAACCAAACTACCGGTGGTACCTCCAGGGACAGCAACATCCTTTATTGTGCAAAACCCGACTGCAACTAAAAAGTTCGAAACAAGCTCACTTTTCAAGCAGTCTGATGCAGCTGGTGGCGGTCCAACTGTCAACGGTCCAGCACCAACTACATCAAAGGTACAAATCATAAACACGCATGAAAAACATAACCCTGTCTTTGCTGCCGTGCAGTCGAGTACTTAATAAGTCCCTTGATCGAGCCGCCTTAAGGTCTCGCCTCCAAACATAGAGCGGCAGTCGTGCGCTGTTGCCGCGCGCGGCGTGTTAAGCTGTGTTTGGACGATTGCCGCGCGTGAACGCTTCTGTCTGCCGCGCACAAGCATTTCTAGCAAACAAACATTCGTCAATAATTGTATTTGGACGAATTATAAGCAGAGCTACGACTCACGCACCCGCTTTCATTTTAGTTATGATGCCAACAGAAGTGCGCGGCGTGTCTCGGATATGCCGCGCAATACGAGTATATTCCACATAGTGTCGAGTGCCAAGGGGGCAACATGTTCTGAGATGCTTACGAGGAGCGGAGAGGTATTTCACGGCTATCAGGACAATCCCCGAAGTACAGTCAAGATCCCTACCAGCATCTTACTGGAATACTTCCTTACTCCGAGCATGTTTGCTCTTGCGAATCTCCACTCAAGCCGGCTAATAAAGACAAGAAAGAAGTGGGAACTTCGTCAAATCACCAAACATCACACAACACAAATCTGCAAATTCTGTACATTTAGTTCGCAATAAAGAATTTGAATTTGAATTCCTCGTCAGTGTTCACTCAAGCTGGCCAATAAAGGCAAGCCAGAGGTGAGGAACAAGACTTCTCCCGGGTGATAGGGTCCGTGGGGTAGCTATAACTGCCCAACAGCTCGCCACATGCTGCCCTGCAGGTTTATTTATCTCTCTACCGGCACAGACCTAGAGTTCATGAGATCGCGCAAGCCCCACCACTATTTCAACGTAGAGGTGGGGATAGTTACCTATTATTATTATTTTGTAAAGCGTTAATAATCATTAATATAATTATTTCTTCTATAAAATAATGATGCAGGTGTCCATGTTTGTAATGAAAAAGTTTTAAATTATTCTCGAGACTAGCAAATAGCAATAATGATGAGTGTTAGAAAGAGGTTCTTGCTATTTTGTTTTTTTAGGTAATAAACCGGTTCAGCAGTGTAATAAAGTCAACGTCAGCGATATTTATAGTTTTTATTTATAATTTCGTAACCATTCAATGAGTTCCAACTCATTGTGTGTGTGTGTGTGTGTGTGTGTGTGTGTGGACTGTGAATTTTTTCTAGATGTTCCATAGATTCAACCTGTTGCTAACTCAAGTTATATGCTTCTGTAATGAAGTAACCTACATATTAAGTTCAAATCATCCATTAAACGTAAGTTGTTCCAAAAAGCGTTCTATACCGTTAATGGTTATATTGAGAACAAAAAGGCTTGTGATTGAGCTGCTCCTCTTATAATGATAAATCTGGAAGTTTGAGTAGGTATTTTGCTTTATGCGGCCTATCCAAATGTCCTTCATTTGGTAGTCACATGATCTGACCAAGATTATGTCTGGACTTTAAAATGAATGTGACCGCTGATTTTGTCTCGGCAATCTCAGAGTACCTAATAATCAGATAGGAAACGCCGACTTTATCTAGTTTTTATTAAAAATACCTATACAGAAATTAAAATTATATGTGTATTATGGATATTATCAGTTTTTTATAATATTAACCAGTAAACATAAGCCGCGGAAAAAATACTGTGGAAAACAAACACACAGTTTTCAACTTTTATTCTGAAGAAGTTTTCCTCCGGACGAATATAAAACAGGTGCTAAATGGTACTGATTCAAATGTGGACGATTACTGACGCGCAACGACGTGTACGGTGAAAAATTATATTGTTTAAAAAAAATGATATTATTTAATACTTTTGTTGTTGTGCTGACGGTACTAAAAGGTGAGTGAATTTTCTATTTGAGTGTGTTGTCTTGGATAATGTGCGCGGGAGACGGGAGAGGGTAGTCATGTTTGATACGGGGTTAAGTAGAAGACTAGGCTAGGCAGCGAAAATTGTCGGAAAGACTTTTGTTGCATAATAAATAAATATGTAGTAGGAATATATACAGCATGTAACAAAAACCCAGGCCGATCCGAAAGGGCTAGGTACCGCAATAACATTACTAGAAAGTTTTTTTTTTTGTTAAAATAAGAAAGGTACTATTTAAAATTCACATTTTTAGGGTTCCATAGTCAACAAGGAACGGCATGTCCGCCTGTCTGTCCACGGCTTAGCTCAGAGACTCGTAGAACCTACTAGAAAGCTGTAATTTGTCATGGGTGTACATATTAATCACGCCAACAAAGTGGTTTATAATAAAAGCATAGTTTTTTTCGTGTACCTCTCCTACACTTTATTTGGGGATGTTTTTTTTTCTCGTCTATCCCGTGTGATCATGGTGTGGGGTGTCATTGGAAAGGTCGTGCAAAATATTTTTTTTCCTTTTTCTTAATAAGCCACATAAAGAGACTCTCAGCATGATTCTTAACCACACCCTCACGGATCGGACGGGTTTTTTTTACAAGCTTTATAAGTAATCATATTAATCGGTAAAGAAATGAAGTGTTCTGCGAGAACGACACAAAACCTGCAAGATTCTTCACGAAGCCGTCATCTACGCATTCTGTACTTAATTACTTTATTTTTGGTGTGAAAGTACTCGTAACTGTTTACGGTAGTGTGCAGCGTCGTGCACGCAAAACATTATGCTTTGTGGATGGGTGCATGCAACGGTTCAGGGAGCGTGGAAGTTTGTAAAATATAAAACTTGTTTTCGTAACAAAACATCAAAATAAGTTGGTACTTTGACCTCAATATCTCCGTACTCTGAAAGTTCCCAAGTATAATTCAGTACAAAAAACCGGCCAAGTGCGTGTCGGATCACGCACAATTAAGAGTTCAGTAATTGGGATAAATTTATCCCAAGAACAAACTTAACACAGTAGTTGAAAACCTTTTTCTCTCATACGGAATGTATGAGAGACCATGTTTTTGCAACTGCAAATGTAAGTTGGTGGATTATTACTCGCTAACTTGTAGAGCCTACTTAGCTGTGATGGTTTTTCTTTTAATTTCGTTATACATATCTACTACTGCCGTGAATTTTTTCACATATCCAAAACCAACCATCTAGCTGGCGGGGTGGGACACTTGCCTCTAACAAAAATAAGCACTTTAAAGCTTAATATTTCGCAAACGAATCCCTGAATCCAAAAAGGGTTTTAACAAATTCACAATATTTTTGAATGACCTTTCCAACGATATCCCACACCTCGGGATACGCGAGAAAAAAGAAAAACTTCCCACTTTAAGTGTATTTAGGTACCCCCTTCATGATTTTTATTACCACTTTGTCGGCGTGATTTATATGTATACCCATACCATACATATATGTATACATATGTGTCGCTTAGAGAAGGAGTAGGTACCGCTCCTCTATTGAAAAGGAAGTATCTTCCGTCCAGGTCAAATGATCTTGCCTGGTGGGAAGCACTACCAAGGGTCCCTAACACAGCCATTTCGAATGCAGTCTCTGCGTTTTCAGGATTCATGATGTCAATACAAAAAGTGTCACTTAGATTCTTGAAAATAATTTAAAAAATCAAGACAGGTATCTGCGCGGCCCTATTAAAACAATCGAGGAGGCAAGAGGCAAAAAAAGATCAAATTATCAATATCTTAAACACGTTCCATGCATCAAGAACAGTATAATAATACAGGGCAATACTCGAATTTACCAGGACTTTACAAGGGCACGGCGCCTAAGGTCGCAGTTCTCACAGTGTTGCGGCGCGGAGGTTTCTAAAAGATATTCCATAAGTACAATTGAAAAAAATTATGGATATGTTTTGAAAAGAAACTTATTTTGTTCAAAAAATTGCAAAATTCCGCAAAATTATGTTCATGACGCATAATATTAGAAGTATAAGTACCTATCTTGACACACACAAGCACCTCATGCCGCACTGTTTTAGCGATCGCGTAGCGCTCTGTCTTGCTTAGTGCCGTATAACGTCGACGCGTGCACACACATTTTTATCGTTAAAAGTTATGAAAATGATAAATTAAAAATTTAAGTTTTTCATCTTCACCATAACATGAAAAGTGTAATAATGCTGTCAAAGACGTCCGAAGCTTTATTATTTGCAAAAAAGTGAAAGAAAACCTTCATGTTAAGTAGGTACTAGCTTCTGCCCGCGACTTCGTTCGCGTGGAAGTCGTAAGACACCACAATATACTAAAATAACAGCAATTTTTTTTTTTATCAAACTTCCAAACTCTACGTTTGTAATTTTTGGTCTAAGCAGCCAAATATGCAGAGAGTCGGACCTGGTGACGCAGAAGAAAGCGACGTACATTAGTCCATGTGAGAAGCATCGCGTCCTGAGGTCGACACGAAAACCCTTCAGTAGCAATCTCCCATTGCTTTCGTTTTTAGTGAATTAATGAACGCCTGCGATCCTGCTTTAAACTGCCATATGCCAATGGCACAATACGATACACTGACTGTTGCGGTCTTACAGATTATTCTTGACGAACAGCTATAACTAAAATAATATAACTGTAGATTGTAAACAAAGGATTTCTCATTAACAGCAAGGAACATATGTACTCACCTACGCTACGGCGAGATTAACAGTCACCTAATCATCCATAGATATTTATTTTTATTATAACCAGATGACAGAAGACAGATGTTTTTCTGTAGCCTTTCTAGGAACTTTCACATTTTAATACTTAGAAGTCGGTTTTTTTTTTTCACTTTATCGTGAAATCCTAACTAATATTAATTAAAACTAACTATACAAATAAACAATTAATAAGTAAATATGGCGTCGAAAAATTCCTCCGCATCGCTGTCGGCTGGTAATTGCATTGCCACGTTGTATGGCACTTTTTAGTTGTGGTACCTACCCCACACAAATTCGAATACCACTACCTGCTATGTAACTAACAGTGACGGGATCTTATACCTAACATCATCCATAAAGGCTAATTGGAAAAAATACGTATTATTGAAACTAACTCAAAAACTACGCAAGCAAAGTTAATAAAATTTCTATGGACCATCTCTGAAGCATGACCTACCAAACAAAAAAATAATCATCAAAATTCATTCATAATTGGAAGAGCAGGTAATCGCGTTACAAAAAACAAAAAAAAAAATCGTCATGTCATGATTGACTGCGTAGTTCGATAAAGGTATAATAATCGTTTTAAAGGTTATATCTGTAACTATCTGCTATATTCTTTCCCTATTCAGCCCAGTGAAGTACTTAATGGAATAATTCGACTACGTCATACACGTTATATTGTGTACTCTATCATCAATGTCAGTCTCATTCCCGCGAAATGAAATGAAATTGGGAAAGTTTTCGCGATTTCTGACTTTTCTAGTACTCAAACCTTAGTTGTTCCGTTAGAGTTTTTTATCCTTTTAAGAAACGGGATTGATAGGCATAAAAGGCATCAAAATAGTTTTAGTGAAAAAAATTATTTGTTGACTGTTCAATTTTTCAAAATACAGGTCAAAAAGTTAAGGGCAGTCTCCTAAGACGGTTTTCTTGCCGTCCCATCTCAAAAATTCACCCATATGCCATGTTTGACTGCTTAGCTTCATAAAGGTTTAGCGTGAAGATAATTATTGAAAAGGTAACTAAATCTGTAACTATCTGCAATACTCTAACTACTTCGACTCGTCTTTTTACAATTTGCGGTAAACGTCTATCGTCAGGCGGGACAAACAAAAGTTACACTATATGTCAGGTTATTGGTTCGTCCCACCTGCGATACCAAAATTCTATGAATAATAATGCTTGTTTTCTTTTTACAGTTATGTTTTTGCAGTCGGGTTTTTAGTTTTTTATATTACTTTTTAGGGTTCCGTACCCAAAGGGTAAAACGGGACCCTATTACTAAGGCTACGTCGTCTGTCTGTCTGTCTGTCACCAGGCCGTATCTCATGAACCGTGATAGGCAAGACAGTTGAAATTTTCACAAACGATGTATTTATGGTGTCGCTATAACAACAAATACTAAAAAACAGAATACAATAAATATTTAAGGGGGCTCCCATACAACAAACGTGATTTTTTTTGCTCGTTTTTGCTCGATATTGATAACGGCAACAGGTAGACGCTTGAAATATTCACAGAATATTTAGTTATATATTCACTTTAAAAATAAACAACTAAATTAAAATAAAAATTTTTTTTGAAGAGGGTTTTATTTTATTTAACGTATTACTATTTCGCGCCAAAAATCCGCCACTTTGTTTTTTTCAAACACCTATCCAAAGACGAATATAAGGGTTTTTAAGACGAATATTACGCGAAATCCATCCAGCCGTTTGGAAGATACGAAGTAAAAAAGAAAACAAACAAACATTCAACATACGCGCGAAAAACATAGCCCTTCCTTGGCAGTCGGGTAAAAAGTATTATTATATATATTTTATTGTGTAACCTAATGGTAAAAAAAATTGGTTCAAATTGTGGTATGTGATAGCTGCGGTGCACTATCACCCTGTATTCAGGGTGGCAGGGGCATCGACGCACAATCTGTTACCATGGATTTGTGGCGGCATCTACATTGCCACAAGCGAACTACGCATCACACTGAACGTCACCCAAAATCCTGCATCGCACAAGCAGGGATTACCGTGCAACTAGCATACCTAAATACGACGTCCCGGCCCGATATCAATCATCGGTTGCCCACCAGACACAACAGGATCCAGGAGGTTGGAGGATCCTTCCCTTTCTTTAAAGGATGAGTAAACTTTACACCCTGTTCCTCATTCCTCCATTTAATAACCGACGAAATATTTCAACGAAATGGTCTCTAGAATCATGTCCATGATATTGATTGCGTGTCGATGTCCGTGCCACCCTGTATAGAAGATGAAAATTTAGATGTTAGGAATGAAAATGTCTCGTTAAAATCAAAACAGACGGAATCAAGAAGATCCGTCTGAATCGCAAATCCTGCTCGTTCAAGAAAATCACGATCAAACCATTTATTACTCAGATACTTAGTTTACGCCCAGTGTTTAAGTTAGGCAGAATTGTAACCACTGTTGTCTCCGATACAAAAACGTCTGCTTTAACATACAATGGAACCGTAGCAAGGTTAGCTGTTTTGTATAACTTTGTAACGCAATTATGGAAATAGGCAGACTGATCTTATATTTAATTAGGTAACACTTCGGCGGCGGAGACAGTTTACCTTGTCTTTTCGATAAATAAAGGTAGCATGGCCCACGGCCACGCTACAGTATTTTTCCTATGGCAGCAAGCAACAACCCACCAGCAACCTTATGGCAACAAAAAAATTAAAGTAATAAAAACTATAACCCAACTACGACTAAAAAGGTATAAACAAGACACTACAGACAGACAAATTAAAAATCCGGAGTCACACGTGTTAAGGCATAAATCGAACAGATTATTTGTGGCTCCGGATTTTTAATTTGTCTGTCTGTGGTGACTTGTTTATACCTTTTTAGTCGTAGTTGGGTTTTAGTTTTTATTACTTTAATTTTTTTAATTCTTTGGATTTATAATATGTTTCATTTTCAAATGTGCTCATTAAGCCCTTTCATTTGATACCCAACGTGGTAAGATTTTTTTTTTTTGAATTCCTGACTTTGTGGCCTCCAGAGGGCTCCATTTTTATTTAATGTAACGTCACATAGCGTATAATCAGCGGACGATCAAGACGCTTCCAACGATACCTCATTTGTCAAATTGTGATGAATGGTTTAGAAGATAGGAGGGAGCAGATGGACATACTTACATACATACATATCGGTCAAAATCATAACCCTCCTTTTTTCTTTGCCGTAGTCGGGCAAAAATACGGATCAATGTGTTTTTGGCAGTGATGAAAAATCACGGGTAAAATAATGACAGTAAAACGGATGGAAAACAAATGAACCGCGCAGCTCACGTCGCACACCTCTCCGTGCACAGCCTGCGTAGCAGTGGACGGTCCACTTTAAAGTTAGAGAATTCCTTTAAAAATGTACTATTTTACGAGTAGACGAGGGCTTAGGATCTACACTCCCTTCGCAAACTTCGACCAGACACACGGGCCCTGCAATCCTGTAAGGCCGAGCCTGAACTGCCTGTAGTTCACTAGCCACAACGCGGCGGCTCCATTGCTTAAAAATTCGCATCGGATATGACCGATTGAATAAAGCTTGACTGAATGGTGACCAAGGTTAGCCCAAAGAAACAAGGGCCGTCCTTTTGTTGGCCGTTGTGTTGACGATATCGTTAAAGGGAAACACCTGGATCAGGGACGCGCGGAACCGGGAAGTATGGCTGAAGAAAGGGGAGGCATAACTGCAGTAGGGGATTCCGAGCTGAAATAATGATTATGAGTCACAACACAATTCTTCAATGATACGAGTAGGACCTATGACAGTGACTTGGCTGTATAAAATAATAAAGCGACAAGGTTCTAGAGTGGCGATTGCGTACCTGAAGGTGCAATGTGGGTCCGCCAACACCCCCCAAAAGATGATCTCGGGAATCTACTAGATGCGCGAAGCACAGGACCGATCGAAGTGGCGATACTTGGGGGGGGCCTATGTTCAACAGTGCTAGTCTTTCCGCATGCTATTGTGGGGTTGATACGATTCCTAACATCAATATTAATTTATGCGATGATCGCGTGCAACCTTGTTGCACCGGGCGTCGCCCGCGCAGCCGATGTCAGGGCAGTCCTTAGATCGAGATTTTACATCAATTGAGATTAATTGAAAACCTTGATAAACTGAAACTGATAATAAAGAAAGATAATATATATATCGGATGTACAATATCTTGGACAGGGCAAAAAATGAGAATTCTTAAAAATTATAAAGTCTGCTAGAGCGTACTTTGTATTACCTAATGTAGGAAAATGTCCCTCACCTGCATCGGGAACAGGCTCCAAGCTTGCAAGCAAGGTGGTAAGGACTCCGGAGACAGGAACCTTCCCAATTTTTCTTCTTTCTTTCATGCTGTATCCAGAAGTAATCTTTTATCGAGCACCTGCTCCAGCTGCTTAATGAGAGCCCTCTGAGATATTGGTCGAGACTCTTAGCTATTAGGCCGTGGACTGCAACGACTGTCGGTGCGCATTGCGATGAGAACATTGCGGAGTCCACGTCCCATTTGTCGACAACCTTATAATTTGCTATGTCAATTTTCAAGATGTACACCATTATCAGTTGCTGACATTCTTACTTGTTATGCATCATAATCAGTGATCGGAGTAGGTAGATTGATTTTTGTTACTTGTATCATAAATGCACACAAAGAATAACATGGATAAACCATTTTTCCGGAAAGTAATTTCGGTATTTCCGGATTCAATTAAATATTGTTAATGTTGGTAGTGATATTATTACTACTTAATTCAAAATTTAAATGAAGATATCAAAACTAAATTAATTCATTATTTATCTGTTGAATAATAAAAACAATCGAATTGCGATTTTCGATTTCCGATTTTTTTGAGGATGGCAAATCATCAAATGACTCCTTCCACTCTGGCAGAATACAATTCCTACATAAGTTCCGGTTTTTTTTTAATAATCCACCAATTCCGGAGGAATGTCCATATTAATTAATATATACGTTTCGGATCAATGGCCCCAGTTCAATCTACCTACTCCGATCACTGATCATAATCGATAAAATAGACCATTACAATTAACCCCGTATTTTCATGATGCTATAAGCTAGGAAATTGCTCCCAAAAAGCCAAAGTACGGCAAGATCCCAAGGAATGCATAGCTGACTCATGTCTACTACACAATTTGTTGCGTTATCACTTTAATAAGGGTATAATCTGACAGGCGTGAAGCACGAGAGCGCTAATATTGTAATTACACATAATTTGGAGGGCTCGTGGCTAAGTACAGTAGGTATAGGTAGGTAGATCAGTGATGCCTCGGTCAGAGGTTCAAGTAGTGGTACTTAGCTCAACAACATCGCGCCTACTATAAGTTCTAATTAGCTATGCAACCGCGAAAACCTCGTGGTACATGCTCATGTCAATCAAACATACTCGTAATGGCAAATTTCGTTAGCCCGATTAGTTCGAGCTCGCACGGAGTTCTTACTGTTTGACTCTTCAAGAGTGGAACTGACTTTAACGCGATGATTCATGAGAAGAAAATTAATAAACTAGTAGCTGACCCGACAGACGTTATCCTGTCCCGTCAATAAATCATACAAGAAAGGACGTTAACATTTTCCTAAATTTGAAAAAAATCCGGGCAACTTTTCCTATTTTGCTTTCCTTAGAAACCTGATTCTGACAAACATTTTAAAACAAAATTTCCAAACCAGTCCGGCCGTTCTCAAGTGATGCGCACCAACGAACAGCATTTCATTTCTTCATTTCATAAAAATGCTGAGCTGCAGGACGTGGCGACCTTGTTGTTGTTACATTTGCAGTTGAAATGTATGGGAGAACATGTTTTTCAACTAAAACGTTAAGTTTGTTTCTGGGATAAATTCATCTCGTTTTTTCATTCAACATTTCATTTCATTCGGTTTTTTTTATTATACTTGTATAAATGTTTAGGATCGTATATACGTTGTCGGGTACAAAAGTTATGTTTTAAGCGTAGTGAAAAAAATACTTATTGTTATTATGACGTCGCGCCGACGCTGACGGAGATAATTCATGTTCTTTGTGTTTAGTTTTGCATAATACGATGTGATAGACGTACAGACATCGTAATGGGACAATTATGTTGAAGAGCTACCATGCAACGATGAAGGCAGCAAAGGAAAGAGCACCTACTGAGGTGCTCTTCCTTTTAGGAAATACTACCTCCAGGCAGCGCGGTAGCGTTCTGAGACCGTTTGAAGGGTAGCAGTGGGTGCCATAGGTAATTCTACTAACATATAACATATTTCAGTTTTGGTATATATTTCTATTCGTTTTATTATTTACTAGTTGATGCCCGCGACTTCGCCCGCGTGGATGTCGGTTATTATATACTAAAACCTTACTCGAGAACCACTCTATCCATTGGTGAAAACAGCATGAAAATCGGTGCAGTAGTTTTTGAGTGTATCGCGTACAGGTCGACAGACAGACGCGGCGGAGGACTTTGTTTTATAATATGTAAGATAAGATAAGATAAGATAATATTTATTTTGTGAAACATGAGTACAGGTTGATGGTCTTATATTAATTTGAAGTGGCTACATGTTTTGCCATTTATGGCGTACAAAATTAGTTGCAACAAACAAACAACAAAAAAATAAAAAGGAAGGATATACCCACAGTAAAAACATACTGGGGGCCTAAAACGGCCACACTAGCAATTCTTCTAAAAACAATTGATTTCCTGAATTTCCAGCTATCATTAGCAATTCCTCTAATTTGACACAAAAGCAATTCATAATGTGCGGACAGTTTTACGAATCTCCATAAAAAACTGTCAAACAGATGAATTATTTCGTAATATTATGAATCGCACGCAGATCACATTAAGAATTGTCAGTTTGTGATATTTTCTTCGATTCTGCCAAAGTGGCTGTTTCTTAAGCCCCGATAAGATATAATTTGAGTACAAAGGAACTGCTTATTCCTTAAGAAATGTCTTCCAGCAGACCTGCGAAAGAAGAAATGAGACAAAAAGAGAAAAATATGAATATGCGAAGTCTTAAACTAAATATATATTTTTCTTTTTTTACTCTCTCGCGATTAAGGGAGCGATGTGATATACACTCGAGTTGTGGAGGGGCAGACACTGAAAGCTGTGGGTGTCGACCTCGGCCAACTGCTCCTCACACGGACAACTGTACGTCGCTTGGCCCCGTGTCACCGTTCTGACTCTCTGTATATTTTGCCTGCTGAGAACAAAACTACAAACGTACGTAGTATACAGGATGTGGCTGTTATAGCCATAGTTGTGTTGTTATTGTGGTGTCTTACGGCTTCCACATGAACGAAGTCGCGGGCAGAAACTAGTACTTAAATAAATACATAAACTTAAATATATAAATATAATACACTATAGTAAGTATATAAATACTCACAGTTAAGAGAAAAGATAATGCTCTTTTACACGATATTTAAATAGAGACACAGTTTTAAAATCACGTTTACACAATCTTACAGCATGGGCACAGAAGGAATAGAATAGTAACTAGATTTAAGAGGATGAGATTTAAGGAGGGAAGTCGTGTGATCTAAACGGAGTGTCGTTAGGGCGAGCGTTAGAAAAACGCTCACACAGGTAGGATGGATAGGACGGGTTGTGTAAGATGTTGAAGACGAGACATATAATCCGAAAAACACACCCGCAACACACACATGCTTTTCTTTATTTTTTTGAGCAAAATATTTACAAAAAAAAAAAACCTCTAAGAAAAACTCTGTACATGCACACTTGTCACACTTGTCTTTCCACGTTGAAATACAAGTGTGCGTATACAGACTGTTCCTTTTACGTATCAATTGATTTTTTTTTTTTTTTTTGTGAATATTTCACAACTTATTTTTTTTTTTTTCTGGTTTTTTTTTTGCATGTTTATACTCTTTGCTATTGCGGGTTAACGGGAACGCCCTGCGTTAGTTAATATATCACATACCGATACCTTCGTTTTTTAAAAATGATACTCGTGACGATCATCGACTTGTTGTTAGTCCTCGGCCGTGAGCAAGGCCACAGACTCGCCGACCGCCTACCATTTATTTCTTGCTACGGCACAAGACACAGGAGAGTGGAGTTTTATTTTAATTTTGGACTATTCTCTCCTGTTCCTGTTTCCATTGCCAGTGTAGGTTGTTGTAGATTTTTTTGTTATCGAATACTCTTATTTCGTCGGTCTTTTGTTTCGTTGTCTGCCCTTCCGTTGTTTTGTCCAATCCCTTATACTCAACTGCCTCTACAACCTCAAAATATTCTCTTTAATGTTAAATTCCTGTCAGTCAGTACAGCTGCAAAACTGTTTTATATATAAAAAGTTAAAAAGATATTTATTAAGCCAATCGCTTCAATACTGCGCTTGCGCCAGGCCGCGGATCGCAACAAGTCGGCTGCACGTGTATCTTGTACTTGTTACGTCACGAACTGTTTTGCGGTTTGAAAAACCGCACGTATTCGTATAACTATCGGAAGGAACCTAACCTTAATTCCTTAGCTATTGACTGCTTCATTAAGTCAGCGTAGTCTTTGTTATCTGCTGCCCCAACGATTGATCTGGACTATCTCTCGCACACGGTTGATGTGGCTGATAAAATGGCTTATCCCAAAAATTTGGGAAATTGAAATTATAGTGTCAGCACCAGCCTGTCTTGCCGAGGATGGTGTTTGTGACAACAATCCAACATTAACTGGAATTTGACGGTTTAGGAGGCCCAGATCGCTGAATCTACGGAATTCAATCGAGATCTCGCGTCTTTTGTCGAGATTCAATCTCGTGTGAATCTCGTTCTTGAAATCACATTTGAGACAGAGCGCACGCGCATAAACATGAGCATAACTACACTAGGCTTCTTGACAAGCCATTTCCAATATAATAATTAATAGCATGCGTGACGTGAGTATGCTTTTTTGAAAAAAAGTAATTGCTACGAAGTCTGGAGACGATTCTAATGCCAAAAGTATAGTATTTTTTTTTGTCTGGATTTTTGTTCCAGCATCACGCTTCACGCAAATACTACCTGATAGAAATTGTTCAAATTTTGCATGGATATTTCCTAAAAGTCTGACCAGTCTGTAGGTTATAAAATATCACGCTATTTAGTATGGGGGTTGAGCAGTATTGCATTATGTTCGAATTCTTCTATCGTTAACCGCAAATTTAAAAAAAACTAGTCAAAGTAGTTAAAATATTGCAGATAATTACAGATTCAACCTTTTAAATGATTATCATCACGATTATATATATACCTTTATGGAGCTAAGTAGTCAATCATGACATATACAGGGTGGATTTTTCAGATGGGAGAATAAGAGCACGGAGGCTACCTTAACCATTTTCGCTACAAGAAAACCGTCTTAGGAGACTGACTTTTTGAAACATTTTGACCTGCATTCACAGATTTTGATTGGTGAGATCTCGAATGGCCAATCTCGACACCTAGACTTTGCAGGCGAGATCGCGAGTTGCTCATCTCGACTCGAGTTTGCATTCCCTAACTGAATCTGATTGACTATACGTATTACTTGTGTTACTAAAAACGGCTGCATCATTTAATTAGTATTAGTAGGTATGTATCGTCAATCTGTTTACCACAAGCAATCTTCTCAGAAACAGTTGAATACAATCTAATTATTGATAGATAGCGGTCAACACACATCGATAAATTATAGATGGAACTGAGTTTGTAAAATTATCTGACAGATATATTAAATGGCACTTATCAGGAGATAGTGAAACACACCAGAATTCAAGCAGTGCTGCTGAATATAAGCCCCTCCAATGTCCGTGGTCTACGTTGAATCGACCAAACTTGCTGCTATAATCCATCGCGTTTGATGGAAGGATTGCTATCTGTGTCATTGTGTAGGATCATCTTCTCCTGCTTGTCCTGTTACTTGGTGTCGGCGAAATATTTATTCCTGTGTGTTCCTCTTCCAGGCTTCTTTGTTGACTATCACTTCATCACTCTCTTTTCATTCATAATTATTAACTTGATGTCACCTCTCCCACAATTAATCCATCTTATCTCGAATCTCTCTCTCCAACAACATCTATCAACATTTATAATGTCCCCATATTAATCTCTGTCTTAGTCACATGCGTCTCTTCTCATTACATGCCCATGCTGCTGTTTTCCTATGATTACCACTCTATCTATGTCATGTTTCAGGCCAGTCAGAAATAATTGTCACAGTGTATTTGTCTCTTCCCCGTAGCAACGCCAATTTCGGCCTGTCAATGCTAACATAGGCTCTGACTAATGGTAATAAGTATTGTATTGTCGATGCTCAAGGCCGGGCCCACACTCAACTGTTGTTATTACTAAACTTATCATGTGATTATGGTATTTTGGTTTAAGTTAAATTTTTTCTATGGTTGTGAAACCGGGAAGAGGTTTAATGACTTTTTTGGCATTGTTAGGAAGGGCTAAACTCCGCAAGACGATATTACCAGTTAAGTAAGTAGGAGTCACTGTTGCCTGGTCTGTCTATATAAGACTATAAGAGCTTCCTCCAGTATAAGAGCAAGAAAACTCCGAGAGACTCGAGATAAATTTCAATAATGGGATCATTTTGCGCCGTTCGTACTAGTTGATTCCTCCATTAGAACAAAAGAGCAAAACAGCAGATTCTCTAAGAAGCTATAATAGTTTGATTGAAAGAGTCGTTAGGAGGACCAGAGCTTCTACGAGGCATAGATCAACATACTGCAGTAGGGGAATCCTAGCTTTCACGTAACAACGTCAAGGAAACACTTTTTCAAATTAACTTTTCCTCATACACACTGTATGCGCAAATATAATATCAATAGAGATGTAAGTTACGACATGCGTTTCGGGACCTCATTTTGGTAGCCTACTCGCAATCTTGCCACACTCAGGCAATTATCTACTCAGTGTACAGTACCAACACAGTTTAAAATGTCGTGGCTGTTAAGGGTACTTAATCAGGTAATTTGAAATGTAATTAGAATAAGCATCATTTGCTACTTGAGAGACGGATTCGATTCGACAAAAAAATCTGTCTGCCAAATGAATGTTTCGCTCTCGATGTTATTTAGTTAGTTTAACAATAGTTTGTGTCAATAATATTAACTATGTCCAATAATGACGTCTGACATGATGATGATTATTTCTTGAAATGCTTCCATCATAAGAAAGAAAAAATCAAGTGTTTGTCGGACCACGCACAGTGTAGGGTTCCGCAGTTAGGATGAATTTATCCCAAGAATAAACTTAGCTTTGTAGTTGAAACAATGATCTCCCATACATCGATATGCGGCACGATCAATTTTCCAATTGCAAATGTAAGGTCGTAATCGTAATTTCGGTATGAAAGTCAGATAAACTGCGTTTGATGGTCAGATGCTCAATCAGTACAGTATGGTCTGGATTGTAAAGTGAGGCACGGGGGTTGACTTCACCCACTCTATTTAACCTGTACATAGACCGGCTGGTTGGTGAGCTGAGAGCACTATGGTTGGTTGTTCTGTGGATGGAAGAATGATCAACAACATTAGTTATGCTGGTGACATGGTGCTGCTCAGCCCATCAATCTGTGGACTAAGGAAGTTTTTGGCCATGTGTGAGAGGTATGAGGATGCTCGTGGTTTGAGGTATAATGCTACTAAAAGCCAAGTGGTAGTTTATAGTACATAATAATACACCCACGAATATACCACCAACAGTGACGTTACAAGGAACACCTTTAAAAGTCGTCACTCATGTTAAACACCTCGGTCATGTGGTCACGGATTCTCTCACAGATGTTAAGGATATAGATAGGGAACGCAGGGCGTTGGCAGCCCGATGCAATATGCTTGCCCGCAGGTTTGCGCGGTGCACTGGCGTGGTAAAACTGACGGTCTTCAGAGCCTACTGCCAGTCGTTTTACTCGTGCAGCTTGTGGGTTAGGTATACGCAGAAGGCTTTAAACGCTCTGCGCGTGCAGTACAATAATGCGCTGAGGATATTGTTAGGGCTGCCTCGGTTTTACAGTGCATCGGGCATGTTTGCGGAAGCGTGAATAGATGAATTTCATGTCATCATGCGCAAACGGTGTTGCATGTGCATCGATGTTGCGGCGATTGAGGGGTAGCCCTAACAGCATTTTAGCTACACAGCTACACTGGCGGACAAGGTCGATGGACCATTTATCAGGCTCTGGGCTGGCAGACATGTGCGTGCACATGTTCATGTAGCCAATTAATTTATAAGTATTGAATTTTTAAGCTATTGAGTTTACTAACATAGGCTAAGTTTATACTAACACTATATTACAGGATCCCTAGGTCTGGAATAAAATATTTGAACTGAATTGTAATCGCAAAAAAAAAGTACTTATGTGATAACATCGACTTTTCCTTGTGCTGTGCGACCTTGACCTTTGCTGCATGATTCTTGGTTAACGGGATGTACCCTACAGGTTTTGATATATATTGAATAAATGACCATAAGACAGACAGACAAACTGACGGATAAACATTACTGATCCTCTAAGTGTTACATTTTTTCCTATTGAGGTAGGTACGGAACCCTAAAACGACATGACGTAACGAAAAATAGAATAAATACATAAAAGAACAAGTTGGGGGAAAATATGCGTCACATTCACGCAAAACGGCCATCGCTCAGCATAATGCTGCGGCCCTACCCGCGATAGGGCCACAGCGCTGGGTTTCAGCGACAGCCGGCGTTAACGTCATAATGATCTTTGCGTTTTTATTTTTCCTTGCCTTTGGACCGACTCACGAAGCCTCTGACATCGTAATGTCGGACTCGAAGTCAGTGACCAAGAACTTCAGACTTGTTTGCTTGTATGTTAGCCTTCTTTCCACACAGCTGCCATCAGCAATTCAGAAATAGGTAAGTTAACTAATAGGGCTAAGTTATAACTTATTCTGACCAAGTGAAGGAAAAAATCTACAAAAATAGGTGTATGTTTGTTTGTTCATAGAATGTTTCCTTCAGGTGCTCTCTTAGGACAATTTTTTTCCTCTCCCATGCTCTTCTGCTAACTGCCACGTTTTCATCGTCTTCTATTAACAACTAGCTGTTGCCCGCGACTTCGTCCGCGATCCAGGATGAAAAGTAGCCTATGTGCGAAATTTCATCCAAATCCGTTCAGCTGATTTAGCGTGAAAGCGTAACAAACAAACAAACTCACTGTCACATTTGTAATTTAAGTTAGGATATCACTTTGCCCGCGACTTTGTCCGAGTGGATTTCGTACTTTCCTCTAAAAACTTCAAAGTCCTTTGAAAGATAGTTTTCGAAAATTAATATACCCATTTAGGAGGTAGTTTAGAAAAACAAAAAATGACAAACATTATCATTTACTTAGATAAGTATTTCGTGGCAAGTTTCAAGTCTATTATCTCAAGGAATAAGATTTTTGCCCCCTTTTCACCCCTGTATAATATGTCGAATTTCCAAAAACCCTTTCTTAGCGGATGCCTACGTCCTAATAACTATCTGTGTGCCAAACAGCCCAATCCGTTCAGTGGTTTGAGTTGTGATATAGACTACCCCTTTTCACCCCGTTAGGTGTAGATTTTTGGAAATCCCTGTTACAAAATAAATATTTTTTTGTTTTAAATATAAATACTGAGATTCGAGTTAATCTGACCGCGCGTTAAAATTCTTCTATACAAACTTTGACACCCCCCAATCTCCGTTTAGGGGGTAGTTTAGAAAAACCAAAAATGAAAAACTTTTTAATTTCCTTAGATACGTATTCGTGCCAAGTTTCAAGTCTATTAACTCAAGGAATAAGATTTTTCATACAAACTTTGCCCCCGTTTTTCACCCCCTTAGGGGTAGAATTTGGGAAAATCCTTTCTTATCAGATGCCTACGCCATACAAAGAACACACCCTCCAAGTTTCAGGTCTCTACGATCAGCGGTTTAGGCTGTGCGTTAATCCGTCAGTCAGTCATTCAGGACGAAGCATTTTATATGTATAGATAGTAATTGTTGCTAGCCGTATCCAATAATACTCTGCTTCAAGGTTTGATCTATCCACCACCCCCAAAGCGAAAATTTGGTAAACGATATATACAAAAATGTAAGTAACTTCGTAAGGTCGTGTACATACTTTCTTTTGACATAAGATAGGACTCGCTCTAAATATTTACCGCCTGCATTCATTGCGCGCCGGCAGCCGCGTATTTCGCGTAAACCAAACTTGCCTCTAAATTCTCTATCTACGAGTATACTGTACTACGTCGTGCTTTGTTGTCACTGGGCTATCTACTCAGGAATCGAAGGGAGGTATAACTATAGATAGGCTAACTCAGGGAACATGTTCACTGTCACATGCGGGTCATCCCCCATCACCATATATCCAGACTTTTCAAACTATATTGGGTCGGCTTCCAGTCTAAACCGGCACAAGCTAACACCATTTTTAGAATAGTTGATGGCTGCCTCTTTGCTGTATTGGTTGCAAGCGTGTCCGGTGCGTGTGGTGCAGACTTAGATCCTCGGATAAAGAAAAAACGGTGCTCGATCTTGAAAATGAAATAAATAAAGTTAATTCATTTGGCAAAATGCGTTTGCAATCACCCATAAACCTCATACAATTAAGACTTTTTTGAAAAAGGCTGACATGAGGCAGTACCTCCTGGAACAACAAATGCACTGCCAATCACAACATTTTTTTTTTCATAATTAATGCTAAGTTATAGCATTAATATCCTTGATGTAGTCTGTTATATTAGACACAAACCCTGTAACAATGCTCAGTGTACCGCGGACCGTCGCCTGCGCCGTTACGAAATTATTATTCAAAGTCGAGAATAAAATTAGAAATATTTTAAATAATATTGTTGATCTAGAAGCGATGTTGACATTTGTATCCGTTTTACGTTAATGGTGTTATTTAGCCCTGTTTTTCGAATTTGATCGAAGACATTGTTCAACAATGAGGGAGTTGAATGGTAAGCGTTTGTCAGTCTTTAATAGATCCTAATTATATCGCGGTGAGGGTGAATAGTATTAGTTGTTGCTGTTTAGCGAGTTTGTTTTCAATGTTGTTTATTACCTATCTCAGTTGTGGAACACCTCCGAGAATGACAACGTACCTAATCATAAACTATCTGTTGCGCCCCGCGGATTCGACTGTGTGTCATGATAATGTGTCGGTACCGCCATGAAAAGTGTCCAACAACATTGTCTTTCCCAAATTTGGCAGCCGTGTTGTGCGGTAGGTCCGCACAACACGGCTGCCAAATTTTATGAAAACCGGTTCAGTAGTTTAGTTTAGGCATGTAGGTACCTACTGCTAAATAACAAACACACTCATTAAATATACAGAATGAAAGATTGTTACTCTGTACCTAAGTACGAGTGACTTTCAAAGTGTTTCAAAAATGTCAAAACGCCAAAAGGTATTAAAAGCCTCACATACTCCTAAAAAATTCAAGAACAGAGATTTTCACACAGACGGGTCCCATTTTATCGGAATTAAAGAAATATATAACCGACCTCGACAGATCCCATAAGAATGGCGCCATGACAGACGATATTTGCCTATTTATCTGTATCGTGTCTTTACTACGCATTGTTGGTAAACGTGCAGGGCATGATAATCAACTAACAGCTGATGACTTTTAGGCCTCTCCCCCACTGACGCGTTTCTATGTTTAGGGTTTGGTTTCCGCACTCGTGTGTGGGAGACAGACTTTATGCCATTTTCTATTCACTTCAGCGGAATGAAAAAATTGCTAAAGCCTATAAGTGTTCCGATTTGTACCTACTTACTACTGTTTTATTGTAGTTTTAAACGTTAGTGTGGCGAAGTTTTCTAATCATTTACTTTATGATTAGAAAACTATTTACTTATCGAAAATTTTTCTCCTTTTTTGTAAATATTACGAAACAGAGTCAGGTCTGTTGCGCCATTTATAACCGATAAAAACTGGCCAAGTGCGTGTCGAAACAATGAAGGGTTCCGTAGTCGGGATGAATTTATACCAAGAACGAACTTAACATTGTAGTTGAAAAACTTGTTCTCCCATATGGAATGTACGGGAGAACATGTTTTTGCAACTGCAAATGTTAGTTGGTCAATTGCTGTGATAGTTTTCCATTTAATTTCGTTATAATATGTATATACAACTGTCGTGATTTTTTTCACATCTCCAAAACCAACCATTTAGCTGGCATGGGGGGGATACTTGACTCTAACAAAAATTAGCACTTTAAAGCTTAGTATTTCGCAATCGGATTCCTAAATCCAAAAATGGTTTTCACAAACTCATCATATGTTTGAACCTTGAACCTTTTCAACGACACAACAAGGGATGAACGAGAAAAAAAATGTATACTCATGCCAAATTACAGCTGGTAATAAGAGTCTCTGAGCTATGCCAAGGACAGACGGACAGACAGACAGACATTGCGAAACTATACGGGTTCCTTTTTGACTACGGAACCCTAAAACTGGGCTAAAACAGAAACACTTACGTAAGCGACATTCATAGATTTGATTTGTGACCTTTCCTGACTTCGAGACCTGCACCAAAGTCATTATCATACGAAATACTTTATGGTACATTATAGGATTTATTCATTAATTTATTTTTTTCCAATCAATAGTAAGTAGCTAGATTCGTAGATTATGTACCATGTAAGACTGCTTCTAAATCCCGAGATGTTACGAACTTCGACTTTCAGTTAAGGAATCAGTCGTAGAGATTGCTGAATCTGAATCAGCAACTCGTAGTAAACTAGTCAATTGGTAGCATTTTTAACCGACTTCTTCTAAAAGGAGGAGGTTCTCAATTCGTCTGTATTTTTTTTTTGTGTGTATTTTACGCGATTCCTCCGCCAATTATGAATCGATTTGATGACTCTTTTTTTGTTTGGTAGGTCATGCTTCAGAGGTGGTCCCATATGAATTTTATTAACTTTGCTTGCGTAGTTTTTGAGTTAGCTTCAATTATTACGTATGTTTCCCACTTAGTCTATGTAGATGATATCTTATTTGACTCCGTCACCGATATTTACATAGGGTTGTGGTATTCGGATTTGTGTGAGGTACCACAACTAAAAAGTGAAAAATAAAAATTTCGGAAGTCGGCGGCAAAAAGCGAAAATTGAAAAGCAAAGACACCGACTTCCGAAATTAAAGTTATTTTTCCCTTTTTTAGTGTTTCTTATTGGAAGTAGGTTGTTTTTTTTTTTGTAATGTTTATAATTTTCTAAAACTGTTATTCGCATTAACACTGGAAGTATAACCTATTCTAAACCTTGGATTCTTGTTATGAAAACATCGAAGGTTGTAAACTACGACATCGTATTAATATATAAAGTTAATAATTTTATTCAATGGTAATTAATGAGTAGGTATTTCGTAAATAATCGTCTTCAGCGAGATCTCTCCATAACGTCGTCCGCGCGATGTCCTTGACAATGAGATATATATAGAATCGTAGTGTATGTTGTACGCATTTAAATAATTTAAAATATCAAATTAGCGCGCTTTGACGTCATATTCGGCTTATTAAGACAAAAATGTGTGAATACGATTTTTTTTTTTTTAACCTTTGCAGATTTTATCAGCATTTATTTCATTTGCTTAAAATAAATATACAACCCTGAAAACAGTAATTCTGTGTTAGCTTAGATATACATGTACCTACTTAAGGATTACAAAATATCTGCATGGAATTACCTTCGTCTATATGGCGCTAAAAAACTCGTAGATTAGGTATTCTAGCTCTATAGATCAGCCTGTCTAGTTATGGTCGGTTCCAAAATTATATGATGAAAATGTAAACAAATGGATATACTTGTGCCAGGTGGCAGGTGCGTTACTATCGCCGTATCAGCCATATTCATACAGGCCGACCAAACTAAAGCCGTCTTCTGTAAGCAAAAATTCGTAAAATATTATCCATAACCTCATAATCTTAATGATAATGAGAGGTCTGAGAGAATATCTAATAAGTACATAAAAGAAAATTATTACAATTTGTTTATGGTTTGCAACAGCAGCAACCTGTAGGTGCAGTCTGTGGTATTCTCAGGCTCGTGCACCCATTTAATAAAATCACACAGAAAATCTAACATATCCGAGTCAGGGTGCTCCAATTTTCGAGATCGCTTCGCGCGCTCTTGCATGCTCTTAATAAGGTCACAATAGCTGCTTAAACTCCCGATTCAGAATGCTATTTATAATAATTGAAAAAACAACAAGTCTTATTTTGAGATTGAGAGACCAAACCAACCTGACTGATTGCAACCTTCCAGATGAATAAATAAAAAAATCGTTAACTATTAACCTATTAATATTTACCTAGGGAGGTATGAGTGATGCTTGCCTACAGCATATCTACGACTGTAATGGTTATATTTTCAATCACTAACCTATCCCGTTATTCAACTTTTTTGTTACTAAACACTGCACTACGATTTTACATTTTTAAGTGCTTTGCTTTTTCCCGCCCTGGCTTTTGCGATTTCATGTTTCTAATTAATAAATAGGTACTTATTGTAATTTATTTCTATGCAAATGTGTTATTTGTAGCAATCGACATCCCTCGCGTTTTACTTTTACTTGGAAAAAAATGTTGCTTAGTCCCTGCCTAATACAAAATTACAAGTCAGAAGAAGCTCTCTCAAACTCCACAGGCTATTAGGTTGGTTATGTAGGTGACCTATCCTACCAATAGCCTGTGCATGGACTTTCGTCAATTAAGCATCATCAGTTACTGGTTTGATGATGACAGATAGGCACTCGCTCCATTTAAAATACTGGTACTCAGCTGCATACGGCTAGACTAGAAGCCGACCCCAACATAGTTGGGAAAAGGCTAGGCAGATTGATTAGGTACACAGATATTTTCATTACAGTTCCCCAAGTTGCTATCCAAGCTCGAATGCATTGGAATTCGCGGTGTTGCGCACGACATCTTCCGCAGCTACCTGAAAGACCGCCTCCAGGTAGTTAAAATAGAAAGCTAGACTAGCAAAGAGAAAGTTACTTTTCATCCCATCTATTCGAAAAGGACGACTTGGTTCGCCTTTAAGTGCACCCAAAGGTGGTGTTTTCTATAAGATACTTTTAGCGGGCAGTAATGAGTTTTTAATCCTCTTTATAAGTGCGCCGCAATTATCTTTGCCGCGCACTTTTTGAATTTGGAACATCTTAGTGTTCAGCGCCAAAGAAATCGTACGCAAATATTGTTTGAATAAAGACTGGCTGGTACGACGGCCCATAGTAGCGCCGTGTGGGTACTGGGAAGTGTTAGGACCGACGTAAAATAAAATCAATCTGCCTAGCCCAGCTTTTCCCAACTATTTTGGGGTCGGCTTCCAGTCTAACTGGATTCAGCATTTAGAGATTGAGGAACAGGGTGGAAAGTTCACGCATCCTCTATTGAAAAGGGAGGATACTCCGACCAAACGGGTGTCTTGTCTGGCGGGCAACTGCCCAACGATTCATGTTGGAATCTTGTATAATGTTGATCGCGCGGTAAACCCCCATTGCGCGGTGCAGGATTTTGTGTTATTTACTACACAAAAAGATACATAATTTATCGGAATAATTACGACTTCCGCAATTAAAGTAATCCTTTACGTTTTAGTGTTTTTTTTTGGAAGTCGATTGTTTTTTTTCTGAGTTTATTTTGGACATTACTGACATCGGTGAAGGAAAACTTGATTTGGAAACCTGAACTTGTAGTTAGTAATTATAAGCCTCTAATAGCCAACCCGTCTTGAGCAAGCGTGGTTAAAATATGAGGCGCCTTTTATTTTCTCATAGTGGAGGATGAAAAGTAGAGTGTATCTCTCAGGCGCAAAATATATTTTTGGCTCGGATGACGTACTTTGAATCCCTCGCTACGTTCAGGATTCTACTAAAGAATCCCTCGCTACGCTCGGGATTCTACTCTAGAATCCCTCACTTTTCTCTGGATTAAAAAAAGCGCCCTCGCCGTAAAAATATTATTTTGGTCCCTAATGCTACAATCTACTATTTAGTGTCCCTCAGGGAAGTGGAACTCTCTTCCTCATCTACGTGAACGAACTGTGCCAATTATCTTCACCTAACTCTAAAATCGTCACATATGATAAAGCTCTCATAATTCACGGCAACGATTGGTCTGACATGGTAAAGCGGAAATGGGTCTCAGAAAGGTCATGAAATGATTGAATACAAACCTCCTCACGCTTAACATCAGCAAGACGAAGTTTATTCCCTTTACCCCTGGCATTTTGAGCCAGCCCCCAACTTCCTTGGAAATTAAAGCTTACGAGTGTACACTCACCAACTCTTCAACTTGTAACTGTACACCCATTGATTCAACCTATAGCTTACGATATCTCGGAGTAATCATTGAAAACCATTTAAAAAGGGAAGGTCAAATCAATTCTACGGTGACACGAGTGCGAAGATTAATTTACATTTTTTTATAACTTAGGGCGGCTGCTGACTTCAAATGCCTGATAACTGTCTGCCTTGCTCTCGTTCAATCAGTCCTTGGGCATTGCGTGACCACGTGGGGTGGTGCCCACAAAACAACCATGCTGCTACTACAAAGGGCGCAGAGGCCCGTAGTAAAGGTCCTATCTAAAAAACCAGTCCGTTATCCGACATTTGAGCTTTACTCACTTTGTAAACTTCACGGTTAGGCAGCTCTTCGTTCTACAGACTGTACTCAGAAAACACATGCTCGTACCCTTCGACCCAACCTACAGTACTGCGAAACGCCTCGCCGATAGTCTGTAAAATTGTGCCCTGTAAAGCAGCAGTGGCGAGAAGACACTTTAGGTTCATCAGCCCCAAGATCTACAATAAAGTAAATAAGAGCATCGACATTTACCGATTTTACCGCTATCCCGCACTCACGCGCACCCGAGTGTGAGTGCTTCTACTAGATAAGTTTTAAGTGTTAAGGAGGGTTTTTTAAGTGAGCATTTGTAAGAGAGGGTTCTCTTACATATCCTCACTTACACACACCTTCACTCACAAACACGCTCACGCACGCTCACCCTCACTTACCACTCCACACTCCACCACATCTACCAACATACAAAAAGTTTTGTATATCTTTTATCTTTTATTAACCGACTACTTCAAAAAGGAGGAGGTTCTCAATTCGTCTGTTTTCTTAATCTTTTTGTATGTTTGTTACGCTATTACTCCGCCAATTATGAATCGATTTTGATGATTCTTTTTTGTTTGGTAGTTCATGCTTCCGAGGTGGTCCCATATAAAGAAAGAAAGAAAGAAAAATATTTTATTTGGGACACGCACAGGAAATAACAATAAAAACAATAAAAACAAAATAACAAAAACGATAATAACAATAAAAACTAACAAAATAAAATAATACAACGTGTAACAGTGTGTGTAATTTTATTCACTTTGCTTGCGTAGTTTTTGAGTTAGCTTCATTATTACGTATTTATCTCGACGACATTTTGAGTGACTCCATCACTGTTATTTACATAGCAGGTAGTGGTATTCGAATTTGTGTGGGGTAGGTACCACAACTAAAGAGGGAAAAATAAAAACTTTTTCCAAAAAAAAACGATGATTTATTTGGAAGTCGGTTTTTTTTTAACTTTTTTAGTGTTTTTTTGGAAGCTGGTTATAATTTTTCGTAAACGTTTTTTAAAATTTTCTTTTTGCATGTTTACGAGTTTTATTATACCAATGTCAGCTATCTATAACTATACCTACCACAGATAAGCCTAGAACTATGTGTTTCTTTCCTTGAGATGGGCGTTGATGGCTGCGACACAGTTTTTAGCTTTTGCAACTATCATTGTTACATACGTAATTAACTGTAGCAATTTTTTTTGCTGCAACCAAAATGAAATTACAAATTAAACAAAAAAAAGTTTCTTATTTTAGCAACGGCGGTGGGAAAACTTGAAATTGACGGAAATGATAAATTCTTAGATCTAGACACGACAGTTTAATATTATTATTCGGACGAAGTATTGGGCTTTTATCGTGACCTACCTCGTAACGTCAGACGTCACCGGAAATGCAAATCCCTCTCCTTGAATAATTTTAGTCTAGGTTCTCATTGACAACACACAATGTCAAAACACTCAGGCACAGGCATAATATCTACGGGCCTGGTACGATGGTGTTCGCACAGCACAGTAGTGGTCTCCCCATAATATCTACGGGCCTGGTACGATGGTGTTCACACAGCACAGTAGTGGTCTCCCCATAATATCTACGGGCCTGGTACGATGGTGTTCGCACAGCACAGTAGTGGTCTCCCCATAATATCTACGGGCCTGGTACGATGGTGTTCGCACAGCACAGTAGTGGTCTCCCCATAATATCTACGGGCCTGGTACGATGGTGTTCGCACAGCACAGTAGTGGTCTCCCCATAATATCTACGGGCCTGGTACGATGGTGTTCGCACAGCACAGTAGTGGTCTCCCCATAATATCTACGGGCCTGGTACGATGGTGTTCGCACAGCACAGTAGTGGTCTCCCCATAATATCTACGGGCCTGGTACGATGGTGTTCGCACAGCACAGTAGTGGTCTCCCCATAATCCTCAGGCAAATGTAACATACGATTACAGGTACCTACCTACCTACCTATCTCGAGAGTACTGCTAGTTTGATTGAACCAGCTAATTATTGTAGGTGCAGCGACCTGTTATCCTCTAAGCGTTCTTCCTTAACTGTAGGTACAAGTTGGTATTATGAAAAAAGCGCAATAAAATAAACTAAGTACATATTAATTTGCCAAATTAATATAAAAACTTTGCACAATGAATTCAAGTAAGTTACAAGTAAGTAAGTTATTAATAATAATCTGAGACAATAACCTTGCTTCATATTATAGGTAACACCGCCTACCATTTATAATCGTGATGGTACTTATACTTACCTAAATATCACATTATTTTGGTACAAAGTACTCAGCTTTAAATGCACGATAAGCTTTTATGTTAAACCACATTTTTTTCGCAAGAACTGGCTTTGTCTTCTACAAGCAATTGAAAACTATTTAAATTGGGTCGATTGTAAGACTTCCATAAGTCTACATAGATACCTCTTCCACTAAAGTATTCACTCATAGATAGCCTGTGTTTAATTTCACTGTATGACGCGATGTGTAGCGACACACACTTCGTACACATACTCAGTCGGACGTAGCAGTAGCAGTTCCTGAAGCCTGAAGTTGTGAAGAAGTGGATAAAGCTCTTTTGAAATCTACTCCTAAAACGACCGGTTCTGGGCTGTTTGTATCTGCTATCGAACATAAGTACTTACTTACCAGATGTTTCTCGTTCCAGGGATCTCATGCGAGAAGGAGCTGGGCAGACGAGCGGCAGTGCCCGTCGTCTTCGTCCAGGGAAACCACTACGATGTCGGATTCGATGTCGTAAGTATTAACTTAACCACGAATCTGAGCTTACCCTGGGTTTCTATAAGATTATTTAATCTGCTGTTTAATCTCATGCTGTGTGTACTATCTAACTCTAAATACAGGATCTTTCGGAACCTGGGTTTACCTAAGTACGAATTGTTACTTTTCTATTTTTTACAAGAAAACACCTCAAAAAGGAACTTTTTTTCACCTAAACTTTTTTTGTAGGTCAGTTGTTAAGAAGCTAATAGGTGTAAACAACACCCAACAACCAGTCTTACCAAGGGGTATCGTATTACCCACTTACTGGGTTGTGGAGGTCAGATAGGCAGTCGCTCCATGTAAAATACTGGTATTCAGCTGCATCCGGTTAGACTGGAAGCCGACCCCAACATAGTTGGGAAAAGGCTAGGCAGATAGATATAGGTGTAAACAACAACTTGATATTCCCAGGGCCACACCTTCTCATCAGTGATTAAGAGCTTCTTAGCCACGTATGAGAACCTGCGGGACTTCGAGAAGGAGTACAAGACGGACACCGGCAGGAGTGCGTACGACAAAACCCTCGCTAACATGAAGAAGAAGTTCCCCTACTACGTCAAGGAGATGCAAGGAGTCGCAGATGGCGCTAACGTGCCTTTCTATCAGGTATAGGCAATGTAACCGGGAGGTTTCAAAGAAAATAAATACTTACAGTATAGTCCATTCTTCTTTATACGATCTAGACACAACTATTCTCATCAGGGACCGAAAAACTTTATAAATTACGGTACAGGTATTGAAGAATTTTGGTTACTTTTACGACTAACGATACCGCTATCTAGGTAGGTCACCCAAGAAGAAGAAACATGTTATCCTATTTAGGTTACCGTTTTAATACCGGTTACACACACACACACAAGCGATGCGCGCCCTTTGACTAATGCTGACGGCACGTGTAAGATAGAGGTAATTTTTATTTCGGTAACCGGTATTAATAATGGTTGTGGAAACCTTTAAAAATACCTGCAAAATATGAATATTGTAACCAAAATAATACCCGTATTGATCATACCGGTTTTGGTCCCTGATTCTTATACCTCTTGCAGTATTAATTTTAAAAAGCAGTAATAAGGCTAAAATAATAAACATTATGTGGATTTGGCAACAGTTCATTGAACCGGTCAAAGTACACGATTATAAACATGATCTCACCAAAGCGGTATGGTAACCTAAACGCATAAACCCTCGATTAATATGGCAAAGCTTAAATAAAAGATAATTGTACTGTTCGTGGCTCTTTTGGTTGCCAAATGGTTTGATAGCGTGTTTCAACCAACACCTGGAGACACTACCGATAACAGTTTGGTCAAGAGTCAGATGCAACAGGCAATAATTTAAAATATTATTTCTTACCTACATATATGGCAAGAAATAATATTTTAAAAATATTGACCAAATTATTTACGTGTAAAAGTTTTTTATAAGATCTAGGTAGGTACTTACGCAAATAAACATCTTTTCATTACATTTCACGCGTTGTGAGAGGGTTCCTCACTTCGGATCCCTAAATGCCTGAGGCTAGGAAGGAAGAAAGGCTTGATCATCATTTGTTTGGTCTCGCAGCTGTTCCTGCTGCAGATGGACGACCTGATCGGCAACGTGAACGACAACCACATCCCCCGCAACGACACCGGCGGTTGCAGCTCCATAGCCATTAAAAACCCACAAGCGGTAAGACCTATCTAAATAATACTAATTCGCGGCGGAAGTTTTCTGTAATGTCAGTATCGGAATTAAAAATTTAAGTACCTTCAGTTGATTAGGTAAGAGTTTCGTTCCGCATCTGTTATAGGACTACAAACACCGCGCACTGTAGCTATTTAATTTTATACATTCCACAAGGTACCTACTTTTAACATTTTTTATGTTTTCAGACATTACTGGGTCACACTGAAGATGCGTTCCACGAGACGCTGAACCATTTCTACATCATGTCTGCACATATCATACCATCCCCAGAAGATAGAGAGGCTGGAGTGAGTATATACAACTGCCAATCAATGAACTAGTACCTACAGCACTTTATTTACTTACGTCCTGCCACATCTTAGTGCCACCTTATTTACTTACGTCCTGCCATATCTTAGTGCCACCTTATCGCTTTCCTGTCCATATCCCAATCAATTTGTGACCGGCGCAGCATGTCTTCGTTCATACATCTCTATTAGCTATCTTCTCAGTCTTCCCTTTCTAGTCATATCAACTTTCACAGAATACATCCATCGTTTCTTTGGTCCCCCCTACCCTTAGGTACAGCCATCCACATAGTCGAATCTTTTCTCACCGAACTATATAACTAATCCGACGGAACCCTTCACCAGGCAGTAGAGGAGAGGTTCGCGTCGCTCTGCTATGCGGGTCACATGCCAGGGTACACCATGGGCTACAACGAGAACGGCCTGGTCTTCTCCATCAACACCCTTAGCCCCCTGATTCTGAAGCATGGCAACACGCGTGAGTATTCATGTCGGATCGAACATCGAAACTTTTGAACATAGTTAATTTAATTTAGCCGTTACAATTTAAGGCAAAATAAAGAAATGAGTAAACCATAGTACCGTACTGTCGCGGCCTACAACTAGTCAATGCCTGGTTGCGGTCAAGGCTTATAAAGTACTTTTCTCAAATAAAGCGCGGAAATTCCAACTACATAATATGTAAAGAAACAAAAATAAGTTTATATAACACAGAAACACGTGTATAGAAAAAGTTAACTCGAGTACCAGAAAAATTAAATAAAACACAGTAGATCTAATATCACGAGTAGAAAACAGAAATAGTCGGCTAGCTGCTGGCACGGCATGAGTGTGACAAAAAGGCTACCACTCAGCATGATGCTGTGCTATGGCGCAGCACAGCGCTGATTTTCAGTGGTCACCCGAAAAAGACGTACTGTTTTAATCAAGTCAGGTTTAAAGAATTGTACATAGATCACAAAATAAAACAAAACAAACAGTACCTAGAGTATAATGCTACTTATATAACCAATTATTATGAATACTTATATATGATTAAATAACTTATCCAATTATCCGCAGGCATCACCGTACTTAAATTAATTATATATTGATTCAATGACGAACAACGATAATTTTTCACGCGCCAATTATGTTCATTTGTGTCTATTATCCTTACATATTATAAAACAGTCCTCCGCCGCGTCTGTCTATCTGTCGTCCTGTAGGCGATAAACTCAAAAACTACTGCACCGATTTTCATGTTGTTTTCACCAATGCATAGAGTGGTTCTCAAGTAAGGTTTTACCGACATCCATGCGGGTGAAACCGCGGGCATCAGCTAGTTATACATATTTGCAAACCAAATCGAAAAATCTTTGATAAGTTACCTCCTTGGTTGCCATGTGTTGAAGTAAAAAGTTTGTTCCATTTTTAACCTGTATGACCGCGCGCGGTAAAAACCATTGTAGTTAATTTAGAATGTCCTTGAAGAATTAAATAACGCGACAGATATGAGTTTTCATAGTAGTTTATTTGGCCGCTAAATACGATAGATACGAATTTTCATAGTAACATTGCCGGCCGCATAATCGTATGTATTCGACCAGTACAGCAATTTCAATTTATCTTGAAGAAGGTTGTCAAAATAACGATCGAATATCCAAGCATGTTTGAGAAAAATAAAAGATTTTCAACAGGAACGCCATTTCCCCTAAACCTAAACCTAAATAAATAAAAATAAACAATAGGTAGGTACCTAATACTCAAATGAATTTAACATACTTCGTTGTAGTCATTTTATTTACACGAAAAAGAAATATACGCTGTCTCACACACCCTGCCCTGCCTATACCCTGCTAAGACGTAAATAATTAGGACAGAATCTCAACAATCAGTTTCAATAACTCCTCCGATATGCCATCCAGCGCGGACATTCCTCACGCGAGCCATGCTTGCCGCCAAGAACTTCGGGGATGCGGAGCAGATCCTGCGCGACGAAGGCCTGGGCATTGGCAACGGCTTCTCAGTCAACATGATCTGGACCAATAGCTGGGGAGACCGCCAGGTCTACAACGTAGAGGTGTCCCCCGACCTCAAGGGAGACCGCTCGCAGCTCAACGTACAGAAGTATGATAAGGAGCCTTTGATACACTGCAATAAGTGAGTGTTAAGTATAAGTCATTATTTTTGAAACCACGTTGTCGCATTTGTTGCTAATAGAAGCATAGATTTTGGTTGGGTCTCCTTAATTAACTAAACGATAACGGTGATGTCTGGCGCCAGCATAAACGTTGCAGAATATCATTTAAGCAGCAGATCCTATGCGTTTAATTTCGAGGGGGCCACATCAGTGTATACGTTTCCATAGCAACCATCTTGACTCAGTGTACGGCAAGACGCTGAACGTTTATAGCCTTATTGGCATGAAATCCCAGACATAAGTCAGTATTAATTTAAAAAACGAGCAACCGTACTCACAGATCTGATCCTTCCCCAGATACCAGCGAATAAACGTGACGGAGGTGACGGGCCTCATCATCGACAGCAGCGTGGCGCGCCTGAAGGTGATCCACGGGTACCCGAAGCCGCGCAGCCGCGCCGACGTCGCCGAGATCCTGTCAGACACAAGCGACCAAGACTTCCGGCTGTTCCAGGACCAGCCCGGTGACGTTATCATGACTATAGCTGCAGGTAAATAGCATGCGGCAGTCAATCATCTACTAAGCTTATCGCATCCCGCTGATGGACATAGGCCTAGCTTATTTCTATACGTCGTTGACGCTTCATTTTTGACGTCGCCGTGAGCATCTTATACGAGGAAAAGGTTCTAAGTATGGTTAAAGTTTACATTAGCTGATCAGCACGTAATCTGTTCGAATTATGCCCTAACAGGACGTGTGACTCTGGATTTTTAATATGTCTGTCTGTCATGTCTGTTTATACCTTTTTAGTTGACTTTTTGCCGTAGTTGGGTTTTAGTTTAAGATAAAACTTTGATTTTTATAATACCCAAGAAAGGTTAATTCCTATAATATATGCAACCCTTTCTGAAAGCCACCAAGATTATCAGCTTTACTACTTGGAATATTAATATATTGATTCGAAATCGATTTTCAGGAATCTTCGACCTGGACAAGCGCACTTGGAGCATTTACATCAACAAGCCGAAACTGTCGCAGCCCGTGGCCGTCCTGCCTATAACGTTCTCTTCTTTAGACTATTAGACACCGCACAGGGTATAGCATTATAATCTAGGAATATTCGCGAGTTAATCTATATAGACAGAGTGGTCTAGGTATACAGAGTGGCAAGTACAAATAAAATTTCAGTTTTGAGACCAGTTTTTGCGCCATCAATGAACTGACAGCTGCATAACTGCTTACTTCCCTTTTCTATAGTACTTCAATGCTACACAGTTACTAAATGCCGAAGGCATTATGAACACCTTTGTACTGCAATTTTTACTTGTGCATAAAAATTGATTAATTGTAAATTATTGCAACTGTACTCCTCACGTAGTTAGCAGATTCACACATTGATATTTCAAGCTGTGGTTCATACAACACCTACATTGGATTCACAAGCGTAGAGTAGGTAGTCATTTTGATTATATTACATTTTTATAACCTGTTTTGTGCATACGCAGGGTTAGGAAATAAGCTAACATCAGGCCATTCAGGGTTCGGAACGCTTCTGGCCGCCATAAGTAGAGCACCGTTAGTGGTTTTTCATTCCCTGATTGTGTATGTATCTACCTTTTCCGTTGTATTAATTAGGAAAAACCATGCCAGACTGTAAAGTACCAATATTGTATAAATAATGTACCCAGCATATTAATGTATCGTGTGTAGACAGTAAACATTGTCCGTCCAATTATTATTCAATTATAAGTAGAATAACGGTTTGGTGTAGTTACTTATATAAAATTACTAGTGCTTTGAGTAGGTACATTGAAACTTACTCACAGGAACGCAGGCGAGTTTTTTGAGTGTCATAATAATATGCTAGGCAGAGGGTCACAAGTATCAGTTTAGTGTAGGATACCTTTGTCAACTTCTACTGGTATCCGAAGGCTAACTTTGTCGGAGTTATCTTTACTCCACTATTGCGATAACGTTTACCGGCAACGGTTCAGGCTTGGCACCAAATCCAATGTTAAGCAAAAACCAGTACAATTCTATCCAAGCCCGATAAACACATTGGAGCCATGCTCCAAGGCTACATCTTGGATCAAATTATGTCCAATGTGTGGCCCCGGCAATAGACGTCGTTAATTTTGTAGAGGCCATACACATGTAGCTACTGTTGAAGAAACAGTTATACAGACAGATTACTACATTTGTGTGTTTCTTTAGTTATCCCACACACAAAGACATTTGCCTTGTAGTCTTGGTAAGATATTTTAATTTGTGTGCATACAAAACTATTTTCCTCATTGTACACTAATTGCCATGAACACGCCTAGCATTTACAAAAGAAATAAAATACTTATATAAAATTTGTTAATATTATTTATTTAGTTTTAAAACATCCGTTTGACGTTATTTAAGATAGATTATCTGATAATAAACTTATTAATAGTTAAAACTGTGTTTTAATTTACAACTTTTCTGTACGTGCGATTTTTTTATACATAAACCTAAATGGTAAAGGAACAGAATGCATTTAGTGATGTTTTACAGCGGTATAGCAAAATATTGACAACATGGGAGAGCGTCAAGGCAGTAAGCGGTACTAAAGCGACTAAATACACAGTTTCATATTACAGTGATACAAAAATACAGCAACGAATCAGCAATCTTTACTGTCGGAGTCATTTAGTATTTTGATTAGTAATAACGCTAATTCATTTATATAAGGAAAAACAGAAAATGGAATATGTATTACTTATTGATAAGTTTTGAGTGTAGTGAGCGAGCGAAGCGCTATTTTTACCATAGATAGTAGTACAACACATTAACTGAAGGAAACATCCCAAAACGCATGTTTTGTTTAGGACTATATATTATTCAAGGCATAAACTGTGGCAGTATATTATCACATTGAAGTTTTTAAGTTCTAAACCATGGCTACTGCCGTGTAGTTTCGTAAAACCTTCTGTCCCTAATTGTATCTGTCTCTACTTATCGAGAAATTCTGATCGTGCGTCCCGCTCGGACACTACACACTATAATTTTTCATAAAGGGTGAGTTCTAAAACATTTTGATAGAGCTCGTGAATTAACGGTATCGGAAACAGTTTATTAGCCAGCGTTAATAAGGTGCATAATCGACAGGCAATGCGACATGGATCTAAAAGACTGTGATGGCGACGCTGCTCGTAAAGGGACGATATCAAAAATGTAACAGGGCCTCGTGGCTACATGTACGAGGTACAGTAGGACACAGATACACTGGTTGATCGATCAATGTTAAGCTACGCTTACATCTCTTATATATCCCGTTCACCTAATCCGTTCGTCTCATGAAAGAATGCCAAGACTCATCCTTGATGAAAAATGTTATGTTAAAGTAACCCTAGGAGCCATATTTAGTACAGTTAAGTATACTTGGTGATATAAGGTCCGCACTTCCTTATCCGCAGCCACAGCCTCCCATAGGCGGGGCAGAAGGGCCAGACCCTGAGGGTCCGAAGCCTCCGAACTTCCTCGTTGGCGGCTTTGGTGGGCTGGAAATAGAAACAAATGGATTACATAACCATTCTTTGTTTTTGCCTAAAAATTGACCTGTTAAAACGTTCAAAATCTAGTTGCTATCTCTTCTCAGCCGGACAATCAATGTGAATAACTTGTCAAAAATGATGGCACATTCGAGGTATTTTTTACAGATTAAGACTGCGATTAGAATGCGAACGTTGCCCCTCTGGTTTGATCAGAGATACGATAGGATCCCACGGGTATTTCTCACAGAGAGCAGATGGTATCTTTGGTTTTCAATGTTAGTTTTTTGCCACCGACTTCCTCTGAAACATGACCTACCAAACAAAAAGAATCATCACATCAATTCATAATTGGCGGAGTAATCATACAGATGAATTGAGAACCTCCTCCTTTTTGAAGTCGGTTAAAAAGGATATAATTATATTTGAGATCCTCACAACCTCAGACTAAATAAAAAACCAAGACAGAGCGCTGTCAAGAGTGACGTGGGTCGGTTTCGTAAACATGTGTGCTGGTGAAGTTTGGTTGTAAATGTGTGCGTGTGAGCATGTTGAGAGCGGAGATGTAGTTTTGGCATGCTTCACTGTTCGCAGCGCTCAGTCTTGGTGTTTTGTTTGGTCTGAGCTCACAAGAAGGCCTTTCATTTGATGTCACACACGGTACAGTTTTTTTTACATAATTTCCAAATGGTGGAGGTTCTATGTTCGTAAGTTTTTTTTTTTATGTGACATACATCTATGTTTTCGCTAATTGTGGACCGATTTTTAAAATTCATTTTTTCATTTGGTAGAGGAAGCTTGCGCGGTGGACCCATGTAAATTGTATTAACTTTGTTTTGGGTAGTTTTTGAGTTAGTTTCAATAATAACAAAGGTGTGAGTACTATGTGCAGTCACGGACTTTAATTGATGAGCCACTTGGCACTGTTCGTATTTTAGCCGTGTAATGCAAATCGGGCTTAATCGGTAATACTCGTACATCCAGACACGAAAAGTCATCTATTCGTATTAAAGAAGAAGAAAATTATATTTAATATCTTTACCGGTTGGCTAACCTGAGAGCCAGAACTACAAACTTGACAGCAGAGTGAAGTCAACCAATTGCAGATCTAGCAACAGTAACCTAGCAACGATTGTTTTAGCGTAGCCATAGTAACGTTAGGGTACGGAGAATTTTTAATTACTCATTTTGACAAATTCTAAAATAACGTCTCTGACATCGAAATTTCAACTGTCACTGTCTTCGGTTAAGTTTTCAGAAATATCGAGTTATTGAGCTTTGATTCAACGGAGGTCAGTATCAAAAAGATTGGATAAACATTGTATTTATTTATCATTGAGAACTTATTAGTCAACCTCTATGGATAAGACTATTTCCGATTACTAGTAATTTGTCATCTTGTTTACGAGCATGCGATTTGAGTTTGTGTTTAATCGTGTAAACTCGTGAATGTATGAAACAGCAAAATTGAAAAGTTTGAAAGTGGCTCATCAATTAAAGTCCGTGACTGTACTATAGAGCTACCATTTACCGGGTAATCTTTCATTGACTTAAATGTGATGCTCACTCAGATGTCTCGTGTGTCTCTCTTCTCATGTATGATGGCGCGTGTGTTGGATCATTTAGCTCCCTTCAAAATGGTTGAGCTGAATGGTGGTGATCCATGCGTCATGTTCGTGAACGGGCGCCGTCAGTTGTGACTGGTCATCTTTTAGCTGCCATGGCTTATTTTAATTTTTGAATTGTTTTTATTTTATAATTGCGGACGCTTTTAACGTGCTTTCTACATTGTTGTCACACGTTCAACATGGATGATGTAACCAACTTTTTGTAACAATTTTTTGATCTAAAAGTCCGTGGAGTTTATTGCCCGTTCTTCTCCATAGGTACCTACTACTTTTTGGAATGGGCAACTAGCTTCATATTTCTGACTGACCGACTCCTTGATCATTCAAAAGTGCCTGTAAATGGTTTAGTTGTACACATACTTATTTTTCCCACTTAGCCTATGTGTATGATATTTTCACTTTGTAGTGTTTTTTTTATTGATTTTTCAATTTCCCCTTGAAAAGTGACCCCCATATTCAAAATTCATTTATTTTTATTTTCGTCACACGTCCGAGTTTGGGTCAAAGAAATTTATAATGTGTACCCAACTATATTGGTCCAGTAGATTCGGAGCAAATTGGCTATGATAGACGGACAGTCGGCCAGTCAGAGACAATGGATCCTATAAGGTTTCCGTTTTTTCATTCGGACGTACAGAACTCTAAATGATTCACATTTTTTTTGTTTATATTGAGTTTTAGGCCAGCTCTGAACCTCGATCTCGCCTGATGGAAAGCGATAGATCAGGTCAATGATGGAACGAGCAAGCCCAGAAGATGCTTGTTCACTCTTGCTTTGCCCTTTTACGGGATCGTGAGGAATAACCAGGAGTAACCCTGCACAGTTGTTGCTGGCTAGGATGATGTAAGGCCACGTACCCACTGCCCGGCGGCCTGAAGTCTCTCGTGTACTTATCTCCATGCTTGCTGAAGTTCGGGTTGATCAGCGTCTGCCCCCTGAAACGTATTGCAGCAATACTTAAGTGTTATAAAGGAAACATTGAAGCAACTTTTACAGAACATAACATAACATCACACCTGTGTTCCCCCGAAGGAAGGCAGAGGTGTACTTACAGTACACCCAGATTTCGCCAGTTATGTGCAAGTCCTATGTAATAGGGGGCGAGCCTATTGCAATGAACCGAACAAAAGTTCAGACTCCAGGCTGCTACTGAGAAATTCCTGATAGTAAAACCCAATAACACTTTGCCCAACCTAGGAATAGAACCCAGGACCTCATGCTCTGTAGTAGCGCTAGCAACCTAGTAGAAAAGTACCATGTATGGTACTTTTATTAGAAAGCTATACTAATACAGTGTGTTAGGGTAAACACCTTTAACCTTGAAACCAGTGGTTTGGTTTCATTTATAGAACGTAAAATCAATGGAAAATTACAACTTTTTTTTTAAGGAAAATCTACCTTTTTACACAAGAATATCACCCTATGCGCTAGCGACTAGGGCAACGAACTTGCGTCTCAACACGCGGGCGCGGCGCGGGCGCGAAGAACACGCCACGTCCGCGCGTCCCCTTCCCCTCTCTTACCTCACTCCAGTCAGTCAGCTGTCTCGCTAGTGAGTGCACGTAATGCAACGTCGTAGCGCCGCCGCTCATTTCTCGCGGGTAAACAATAATAATTGTAGTTTGTGAGTAGTAGTTACACGTAAGTATGTCTTACACGAATGAACAGTTTACCGAAATAGTACGGCTTTACGCCATCGCGGGTGATAACCTGAACGAGGCGCGTAGGATGTACGCCGAACTATTCCCTAGACAACGTGTACCAAGCCGTAAAACAATGTTGGCGGCTACACAGAGAATGTGTATCTACGGACAGTTCACCGTGCCGGCCCACGCGCAGGGTCGTGGTAACCAGCAGCTGCCGGTTGATCTGCAAGAACGTATCCTGAATGTCTTCGCGGAGCAGCCAGAGGAAAGTACCAGAAGGACGGCACGTGTTTTTAATGTTTCGTAATTGACAGTATGGAGACTTCTCCACATCGATCATCAACATCCGTATCATTTTCAACCGGTTCAAGAATTAAATGACAACGATCACATACCGCGGATGGTATTTTCCCAGTAGTAAGCCAGGTATGAAGTATGAAGGGAAAGTTGCATCGCAGGTTATGTATGTGTATTCATGTGTTATGTAGGTAAGTAGCGGGCGGCGACCGGGCGCATATCCATTAATTAGCGGACGGTGTCGGATAGGAACTTTTTAAAATCTTTTAATGAAAATAAGGTTTTTTTTTGTTGTTACTGGGTCATTAATTTTTATATTTAAGTCAAGTACCCATGGTTTGAATGACAACGGTGTTTACCCTTACATACTGTATTATAAATTCGAAAGTAACTCTGTCTGTCGCTCTTTCAATTTGGTACACAGATAGTCTAGAGCCTGAGAAAGGCCATAGGCTACTTTTTATCGACATACCACGCGGGCGGAAGCTAGTTTATAATATGTATAGATATACGAATTGTGTTAGGTGGTCAAACTGCCTCTCTGAGTCATACGGGTTGGAGTGCGGAGTGAGACAGGGGGGGTTGTCCTCTCCAAAGCTGTTTAACCTGTATGTCAATGACCTCATAGTCGAGCTCAGCAGCATGCGTGTCGGTTGCCGGGTGGGTGGTGTTTGTGTGAACAACATCAGCTACGCGGACGACATGGTGTTGCTGGGACCGACTGCGAGATCAATCAAAGAGATGCTGAAGGTCTGTGAAAAGTATGCCGAGTCACATGGCCTTCTATATAACGCAACGAAAACCGAGTTCATGGTCTTCAAGGCCGCCGGCAAGTGCCCAGACACAATTCCTTCAATTACTTTGAACGGCGCTAATATAAAACAGGTGACCAAGTTTAAATATTTGGGCCATATACTTGTCGACGACCTTAAGGACGAGGATGACGTGGAGAGGGAGCGCAGGGCGTTGGCGGTCCGCGGGAATATGTTGGCGCGCAGATTTTTTCGTTGTACCGATCAGGTCAAAATAACCCTGTTTAAAGCGTACTGTCAAGGCCTGTACACGGGAAGTCTGTGGTTCAGCTGTTCACGGGGGACGCTAAATGCCTTGCGCGTCCAATATAACAATGTTTTCAGGATGATGTTGAAACTCCCGCGTTTCTGTAGTGCCTCGGGGATGTTTGCCCAAGCGAATATAGATGGTTTCCAGGCTATCATCAGGAAAAAGGTGGCTTCGCTTGTGAGGAGGATTCGGGGGAGCGGCAATAGCATCCTGAAAGTCATAGCTGAGGACCCGAGAGCTCCTGTGCTGAGGCATCTCATGCGGAATCATTATCCGCATGAAATGCCTCTTAAGTACATGACTCAATAACTTGTTATTTATATTTTGTTACTAATCCTAGTGTATAAGTTGTAGTTTCTAAGGTGTGTACTAACAAAAATGGTTCCTATGTTGTCCCAAATAAAAAGAATTTATTATTATTATTTTGTTTTTATGTCTTTACATATCTCGGGACCATGGGGTCCCGGTCTTTTGGAAGGCGTACGAGGGGCCGAAGCCAACTCGCAGAGGCCCCTTAGACAATTTTAAATGGGATGAGGCACCAACCGACGATTATCCCTGTATTCACTATGCAAGGGCACCCAAGGACAATCCCCGGTTGGTGTGGGACTATTGCAGAACATGGAAACAAAACATATTGGGCTATGGGTTTGGGTGGCTAAAGTGGACTGGATACCTAGAACTATGGAAGGACTATGGCCCCTGCCTGATCAATGTTTTATATATACACGGATAAAATGGCAGGGGGTGACTTGCACACTCAATAATGGGCCCCCGAAAACGGTCGCTAGCACATAATGACATAGCGACAAGGGGGCAACACTTCCTGAGGTGCTTGAGGAGTGGAGAGGTATTCCAAGGCTTTCAGAACAATCCCAGAGCCCGGAAGATGGTCAAGATCCCTACGAGCACTTACTGGAATACTTCCTTCCTCCAAGCACGTTTGCTCTTGCGAGTCTCCACTCAAGCCGGCAAATGAAGGCAAGAATGAGGTGGGAGGTCTGTTTCTCGTCAGTGTTCACTCCAGCCGGCCAATAAAGGCAAGCCAGAGATGAGGAACGAGACTTCTCCCGGGAGGTAGGGTCCTATTATTATATAGAAGTTGAAGGGCTTGTGGCTAAGTAATAAACAGCATAACAAAAAAACTCACATTCACAATATTAAGTCAGGATAGTATGGATTAGCAAGGCAGGCAGAAGCCATAGTCTTTCAATATTTCTAGATAACCAGTTCACATTAGCCACCCAAACTCATAATCCAATATCTTTGTATACTTATACTGCAATAGTCCTACACCAACCGGGGGTTTCTTTAAAAACGGACCTCTGTTATTTGGCTATGGCCCCGTGTATGCCTTCCAAAGGTCCAGACACCAGGAGATGATGAAGACATTTAAATTATAATAGCCACTCAAACCCACTTTAAATACAGTGGTTAGGGAGATCAATCAATCTTGACTGTAATTGCATCATCAGTACCTATTGTTGGGTCTATAAGGTTGCTTGTCTGAACACTCTTAGTCAAAACATGCTGAATATTTTAGGTGTACCCCTGAGTCCATTGTCTATTATATGAGTGTATTGACAATTTGAAACAGAAACGAATACTCACAATAAGTAAAGAAAGTTGGCAATGCCCCAGAACCACCCAAACACGCTGAATGGACTCTGCTCCACAACGGTACCATCTGAAGAAAAACAGAAGTCAGAAGTCAATGTTTCATAATATATACCTCCCTTGCATATTCTTAACTAAATTATTATCCAAGGTGACAAAAGGAATTGTGTGAGCAAATACTACATAATTATTCAATCAATCTTTTCATTTGTTGACCTAATTCATTCATTTGTTTATAAATTGGTATCACATAATTAGGGCAGTAGGCTAATCGTTGATAAAAACCGAACTTCCTGAAGTTCTTGCTCAACAATCAACAATATTTAGGTACATTCTGACTGACGTGGCCTTTATCATCCAGGATTCTAGAACTAATCTCAAATTACAGAAATAAGAAGTTAGAGACTAACACAACTCAATTTCAATACGTACCTCCTTTAACATATACCATGGTTATAAGATAACAATCACAGGTTCATGCAATTATTCAGGATAATTTCGAAATACTTGATGATTGTTGATGATTTACACCAAATAACCAACCAGCGGAGTATATTAGTAATCTGTGAGCGGAGTTTATTGTTTTATTTTGTCAATTTTGTCAATGACGTGACGGTCTACGGTCGACGGATTGGACCACAGACTACTTAGAGAACTAACGGATTGGACGGATTGGCTATTGGATAGCGTTAACGTGACAGTGACACATAGGCCGTCAGGCCGATTTCCGAATTAGAAAGGTAGCCCGCGAAATTCAAATTATCTTACGTTTTTTGCTATTTTCAGGTCAGTATCAGGTTGTATGTTGATATAAATATGATACGCGACGGTACTGCTGGTTCTAATGAACATAATTCTGTACAGCCATATTTGTTATGGACGCAAATCGTATTTAGATCAACATTCGCATAAAATTTGAATTTCGCGGGCTAAGCTAAAGTTAATTTTTTCGTTCGGAATATTGCACCTATGCGTTCTCCATGGTATACAAAAGTACTCTAAGACCTCATTTACGGTGCGGCGCGGGAGGCGCGTGAAGCGGCATCGCATGCGTAAACACAACCTTAGGGCATTAAACAACGTTGTTCATAGAGATACGAAACGAGAAGAGTGGTCGTACCCCCCGCGAATCCTCAAGCGTGTAGCGAAGCACGTGGCGGGCAACACTGCAGCGCACGCGGGGTACTCAATCAAACCGACTAGTTTTAGGTTAGGGACAGATGGGAGCGCGCGTGTCGCAACTTACAAAGTCGATCATATCGTACTCCGTACTCCATTGCGACGGTGGCCGCGATAAACATAGACTACTTAGAGATATGCGATAAACGCCGCGTCTGACGCGTTAATACCATCCGCGGGCTCCGCCGCAATAAACGCTCCATTACAAGCAAACGCGGGTAAAATCGCTTCTCTGTAAACGCAATACAACGCCATAAGTTTGAATACAGGGCGGGCCGCGCCCACAGAACATACTTACTGGGCCGGGCCGCACCGCCCAACGCATCGCGTCTCCGTAATTGAGGCCCAAGGATTTTCGTTATATTGCCAAGAAATTAGTTCATATATGGTTACTGGAACTATACATAACGCTATAATGTATGTAGAGTTACGGACATTAATTAATGAGCCACTTTCAAACTTTTCAATTTTGCTGTTCATACATTCACGAGATTACACGATTAAACACCAACTCAAATCGCATGCTCGTAAACAAGATGACAAATTGCTAGTAATCGGAAATAGTCTTATCCATACAGGTTGACTAATAAGTTCTCAATGATAAATAAATAGGTACAATGTTTATCCATCTATTTCATATCTATTAGATACTGACCTCCTTTGAATCAGAGCTCATTAACTCAATATTTCTGAAAACTTAACCGAAGACAGTGACAGTTGAAATGTCGATGTCAGAGACGTTATTTGCGAATTTGTCGAAATGAGTAATAATTAAAATTTCTCCGTACGCTAACGTTACTATGGCAACCAACGCTAAAACAATCGTCTCTAGGTTACGGTTGCTAGACCTGCAATTGGTTGAGTTTGGGTAGTCAATCTGCTGTCAAGTTTGTGGTTCTAGCTCTCAGGTTAGCCATCCGGTAAAGATATTAAATATAATTTTCTTCTTTTTTTAATACGAAGACATGACTTTCCGTGTCTGGATGTACGAGTATAACCGACTAAGCCTGATTTGCATTACACGACCAAAATACGAACAGTGCCAAGTGGCTCATTAATTAAAGTCCGTGACTGTACCTCTATTTTGATTATCGTTTCAAGTCCCTGTTTGGTTTGCCACACATCACTGACACATTCTGACACAGTCTGTGCCCTTTTAACTATTTATTTACTATCTCAATGGTCTGTGCCCCTATCTTATTGTAATGTCAAAGTTGTCAATGTCAACTCATAACAACAAAGAAATCAAATTAAAATAAACATGAAGAAAAAATTTTTACAATAAATAATAAGAAAATTATACCTAAATGTTACTTTTTACCTAAATTTTATCAAGAAACTATTTTACGTTAGATCTTAATTCTGTAATATACCCTGAATATTGAGCTAAGTGTAAGGTACAACATGAGTTTAGCAAAGATAAAGTTAGTTACATTCGATGTTACAAATACCCTGCTAAAGTTCAAGGCGCCTGTATGGCAATATTACGCCATGGCAGCCCAAGACCACGGGTTTAAAGGCACCGAAGATGAAATCAAGACTAAGTTCAAAAGTAGTTTCAAGAAAATGTGGGAACAGCATCCTAATTTTGGAAAGCAATCGATAGAATGGGTGGACTGGTGGAGACTAGTAGTCAGTATGACGTTGAAAGACCATCTCCCGAGCAACGCCAACTTGGACGTCATCGCTCACAAGCTTATCGAAGAATTTAGAACTGACAAATGTTGGCAATGCGTTCACGGAGGGCACAAACTGATAGACCAATTTACGACTCTGGGTATACCCGTAGGAGTTATATCAAACTTTGATCCTCGCCTCAACGACATACTTGAGAATGTCAGTTTACACAAACAGTTTAATTTCATTGTTACTTCATATGAGACTGGATATAGCAAGCCTGACAAGAGAATATTTAAGAGTGCCATTGATAAGTGCACTTCAATGGTATCACCGTCTGAGGCTCTCCACATAGGAGATGACGTGGTGAAGGACTATGAAGGTGCCAGAGCGGCAGGTTGGCATGCCCTGCTGGTGAACCCCAAACTCAAAAAACAGTCCAACGCATCACAGGAACATGTATTCAGGAGCTTGGAAGAGTTAAGTATAGCCGTGGAGCAGATGAAATTGAAATTGTGATGTATTTATCATTAAATATCCCTTATAAACTGCTGTTATCAGAACTATGATGAAATTATAAATATTAGGCAACTAATATCAATAGGAAATGGATTAGGAGTCAAATATGAACCTGCCTCAGTAAACTTGAACATAAGAGTACTGTTATCTCACTAGATTAATGAAAACCATATTTTAATGAAGAAATATCTCTTTAAAGAGGAGGATTAGCATCCTATTGCTCACTTACGTTTACTGTCTTTAACATGTTTAAAAACACACCATGCTTTTGTTTGTCTTTTGGTGCACAACTCAAAAATCATGTATCCAATTTACATATTGTTATTCATAGATATGTTCTTTGCCTATATACAAGATGGACAATGGTGTAACTAGCTCCAATATTACGCACCATGCAACAAAATTGTAAATTGGTTTTTATTTGAATAATGAGGTGATCCTAGCTTGTGATATAATTAATTTATTTCAGTAGATACATATTTTGAATGTTACCATTTAGATATTTGTATTTGACAATATGAAAATCTTCTAAACCATCTATCTAGTCTACTTTATAAATAATTAATCATGTTTTTTTGGTTTTTAAATAAATATATAAAACTGTAAAATAAGGATTGTGTCATAGTTTTATTTTATTATTATTGATGATTTAGGATAAGCATTGCCATTACAGAAACGAATCCTGTTAAAATTTAAGCTGACTTGCCAAGGTACGTTCTACACAGTAAAGAAAATGGTCCGAAAAACGAAAAATGAATGGAAACTTTACACTAGTACCCTTTTTCTCTATTATGAGAGGAGTGAAGGACTCGGAGACATGGGCTACATAGGCAAGGAATAGGGAGAATTGGAAGGGGTTGGTGGAGGCCTTTTCCAAAGGGTACACAGACTCAGAACTGATATTAAACATGTTTTATATTACCACTATCACCCTGAAATAAGGCTATATAATAATTAAATGAAGGAATTGACTAATTCATAGACCAGCAAAAGTAGGTACTAAACACAAAATTCTCAACTGCCAGGTGTTATCGGATTGATCCGATAGGTATTTCTAAATTGGTATTTAATTACCCGACTACGGTGAAGCAAAAAAGAGGGTTATGATTTCGACCAGTATGTACCTATGTGTGGCGGCATCTACATCACCACATGCGAACTACTCATCAAAGGCCTCATAAAAATCCTGACGTCAAATAAATCCTACATCGCGCAATTAGTTTACCGCGCGCTGGACATCAAGAAACCAACATCAATCGTTGGGCAGTTGCCCGCCAGACACAACACCCGTCTGGTCGGAGGATCCTCCTTTTTTATGGTGGATGAGTGAACTTTACACCCTTTTCCTCATACCCCTAAATATGTATGTTCATCTGTTCCCTCTTAACTTTTAAACGACTTATCACAATTTGACAAATGACGTATCGTTGGAAGCGTCCTATTCGTCCGCTGGTTAAAAGGGTATGTGACGTCACATTAAATTGAAAATGGCGCCATCAAGATGACAGGTCACGAACTAAAAAAATAATATACCATGTTGGTTATCAAATGAAAGAGCATCATTCGCACATTTCAAAAATATATAGGTACATACTTACATACGTATATTATAACCCCAAAACAATTAATAAAAATAAAAGTTATAAAACTAACACCCAACTACGACAAAAAAGTCAATCAACTAAAAAGGTAAGTATAAACAAGACATCACAGACAGACAAATTAAAAATCCAGAGTCGATCAGACGTACGTGTACTTCTTCCAAGGTGTGGACTTAATCTGGAGATCTGGGCGGGCAGCGCAGCGCCAGCATCTCAAGACATTATTAGGTAGGTACTTATGAATAATATCACGCCCTGTTTCCCCGAAGGCTTAGGCAGAGGCGTACCCATAGTAGGTACACCCAAGTTTCGCCAATTATGTTTAATTCCCATGTTAAACGGGGAGGAGTCTATTGTCATCAACCGGCCAGACTCCGGGATTCCTAATAGAAAAACTCAATAGGAAATGTAAAAATTAAAATGAGCCGTGGCAGCTAAGAGATGACCAGTCCCTACTGTCAGCGCCCGTTCACGAACATGACGCATGGATCAGCAGCATTCAGTTCAAGCATTTTGAAGGGAACTCAATGATCCAACACACACGCCACCACCAGCGAGACATTTGAGTGAGCTTGACATACTCTCAGCCGCCAGGGCACTGAAAGACGTAGGTAGGTACCCAGTAAATGATAGCTTTGTAGTAGGTACATAGTAGGTACCTACTCATACTTGTGATAAGCAATTATACAATACCAAGAGATTGAATTTATACAATGCAAAGATAGTTTTATAATTAAAATCTTCAGCAGCTCCAACAGTATTTTCGAATGCTAATCAATTAGTTTAAGCGCCCTTGTGGAGTTGTGGAGCCAAACGTTTATGTCGGCGATTTAATTCCCCAACTTATAATAAATTATTATATTCTGTTATGTGGGACGCAATGAAGAATGTTGTGGTATGGTAACATTACTGACTATTGTGATAATTATGATAAGGTGTTGTGTGGTATGGTAAGCATGTTATGGTCTCAGACCAAATAAAAAACCATGACAGAGCGCTGTCAACAGTGACGTGAGTCGTGAGGCCGGTTTTTACCGACTTCAAAAAAGGAGGAGGTACTATGTTCGGACGATAGTTTTTTTTTTTTTTTTTTTTTTATGTATGTTCACCTATTACTCCGCCGTTTGTGAACCGATTTAAAAAATTATTTTTTTGTTCAAAAGCTTATACTTCTGTGGTGGTCCCATTGTCACCAAGTCAGGATCTGATGATGGGATCCTAGAGAAATCGAGGGGAACTTTCAAAAATCGTAAGGGCAACTAGTGCATTCCTTAATTTATTCATTAAGTATTTTACAGCACTACAATTTTATGAAGGTCTGGAGTCGATCTGATTATGGAGCCGAAAGACAGTCAAGGGAACTCCTCAATGGTTTACAGCAGATACCTCGTGTTTGGGCTTGATTAATTTGTATTGATAAAAACTTTACACTTTGATGGGTTGTGACTGTCGTTAGGGGTCTGATGATGAAGACGAAAGACAGTCGAGGGAACTCCTCAGTGGTTTACAGCAGATATCTTGTGTTTGGGCTTGATTAATTTGTATTGATAAGAAACTTACACTTGGATGGGTTGTGACTGTCGTTAAGGGTCTGATGATGAAGACGAAGGACGATTAACGGAACTCCTCAACCGTTCACAGTAATTACCTTGTGTTTGGACTTAATTCATTTATATTGATAAGAACTTTGCAACCATATAGGTTGTAAGTGACATTGATTATGGTCACCTTATAATATGATGATGAGGGGAACTATACAGTGTAAGCAAATGTATAGTGTTAACCCTTATATTCTTGAGAAGGCACGAGAGTCTTATTAGCCAGCCGGTTTCGTATAACATCTAAATGATACTTGCGCTGTTCAGACGACTCGCCACTTAATCGTTTTTGAATAAGATTGAGTCGGCAGATCTTATCATTTGGCGACTCCTGCGACAAATGAGAATGCATGTAATTTCTCATCTGAGATAACCTAGCATGAAGAGCTAACGGTGATTCTTGGGAACCGGACATAGCACTCCGTTTGCGATTCTTAGATAGGCGTTCTTTTTCAGCAGTACTAGTCTCTTTAATTCTGTTTTTCTTCATTCGGGTGGCTCCTTTAGTTGGTCTACCCATGGTGATTACAAAAATCAAATTACACAAAAAATGGAAAAATAATAAAACTTAAAAAAAAAAATTGACCGACTTCAAAAAAAAACAAGACCAAAAAGACAAAAAATAACTTTAATTTCGGAAGTCGGTGGCCAAAAACTAAAATTAAAAGCAAAGACACCGACTTCCGAAATTAAAGTTATTTTTTTATTTTTTGTCTTTTTGGTTTTGTTTTTTTTTGAAGTCGGTCAATTTTTTTTTTAAAAGTTTTATTGTAAATATGTGTGCACTTAGTTTGGTGTAGTGTCATTGTAAATAGTTGTAAATGTGTCTGTGCGAGCGTGTATGCAGAGAGCTTTGGTGTAGTTTTAGCATGCTTCACTGTATTGTTCGCAACGCTCCGTCTTGGTTTTTTATTTGGTCTGAGGTAAATTCTTGTAGCATGGTAGGGCTAAGTTAACTATTTTTGGAATGAAGTTCTTTAACGCGGCTCGCAGTAGGAGTTGAATGGTAGAAATCATCACGTAAGGAAAAAGCGTTATGTGGCTACTCCAAGCGACTTTCTCTCCTTTCAAAAATAGAGAGAGAAAGTGTGATATACGAATGTGTGTGTGCGTGCGAGTATCGCGTACTTCATTCCTGGCGGGGGTCCCTGACCGCCCCTTCCTTTTTCGGGTTCCGTACCCAAAGGGTAAAACAGGACCCTATTACTAAGGCTATGTCTGTCTGTCCGTCAGTCTGTCCGCGGCTTAGCTCAGAGACTATTGGTAGGTACTAGAAAGCTGTAATTTAGTATGGGTATACATAATTATAAATCTCGCCGACAAAGTTGTAAAAAAAAATCATAGAAAATATTAATTTTTAGGGTGGTACCTTCCCTACACGTAAAGGGGGGATGGTTTTTTTTCTCGTCGATCCTATGATGGGGTGTAACGTTGGAAAGGACGTTTAAAAATAATTAGAGTTTGTGAAAACCATTTTTGGATTCACGGATCCGTTTGCGAAATATTATTAAAGTGCTAATTTTTGTTGGAGTCAAGTGTCCTCCCCCCTACCAGGTAAATATGTATAGGTAAGTACCTACGTTTTCAATTTAAAAATCTTGTGTTACAGAGAGTATGTAGTGCTGGCTACCAATAGATTCGTTGAATAATAAAACACGATGTTTTTTGGCTACGATGCATGTAATCGAAAATTTCACAACACTTATTTAAGTACCTAAGTACTATAATTTAATTTAGACACTGACGAAATAAAAAATCCAACCAAAGCTGAACCACTACCATAAAACAGAATATTCTACTAAGTATCTCCTCACTAAGTATTTCATGTTCTTAAAGGGAAATAAACCCTGCAGCATAATTATAAAGGCAATGCCTTGACAATCCGTCCTATCTTAACCTCCCCATTGGGACAATCCCCAACATTATCTTGAACGGTTACCAGACGGGAATTATCTGGGCTAGGTATCTGGTTAGACAGGTTTCATCGAGATGTTAGGAGACCAAAATTTATGTCGGTCTCAGTCCTACTAGCTGGAAGTCAGACAGCCCGAGACCTGCTCAGGAGTGCAGGGTGCACTGCGAGGAGTAATGACATGGATTTAATACTCGGACTACAATCTAAAATAACATCGACAACAATGATCATCCTGATCCTAGAAGCACTGCATTCAATTGCGAGCCCGCCACCCACCCTCACACAATGAAACCTGCGCCAAGACTAGCAAAGAAGTAAAGTTTTAGTGAAGTGTAACAAAATGTAAATAGTCTATGTCTTGACCTCTCGGTTTTTCCAACTACGAGGAAGGAAGCAGACGACTAATATGTGGCCTCGGGGTGCTCGTAGGCCAACCGTGATGCACCACGGTTGGCCTCCGAAAATTAGTCTTGAGGTCAGATGTCCCGCGTACAGAAGATACTAATTCAGAAATGTCAGAAGCGTAGGAATAGTGGGCTTTATAGAAGATCCATTCCAACTAAGTTTGACTGTGCTAGTCAGTCGTTGAAAACTTAATTCTCAACGACTACGAACGGCGGCCGCGACACGGTGTAGTAGAACAGCGTGGTCGGGCCGTTCTCCTTCTGCTTGCGCTGGTTCAGCCTCTTCTTGCGGCGCTTGGCGGCTTTCTTGCTCAACACTGGAGTCAAACAAAACACAAGGTTAGCTTGCAATTTAAGTGTGTTTTCATTCAATATTACTAGCTGTAGTAATGGTGATGCACGGCTCAGAGATCATAGCAACGCACTGACTAGGGACTGGGTGGTCAGGTCACTCCAACCCTGATATCTTGGACACTTGCAAATCGCTTATGTTCATGGGGAATTAAAGCAACGCAAGTCATAACTGTCGAACAGCTGACATTATTATCATAAATTCGCACTACATGAAATACTAAAAACCTTAAGTTAACTACCTACTATATTGCCAACTACCGTTTTTACCGACCGTACCGAAAAAGCCTAATCTGCAGGATGTTTAAAATTCGCTTAGGTAGTTGGCAGACCAGATGAAGTCTAGTAGACTAGGTATAGCAAAGGTTGGGGCGCATCGAGCGGGTTGCAATTCCCCTCCCCCAGCGCAGACTTCCGCGCGCAACTGCCTCTCCCGTGCATCCTGGAAATGGGTCGAGTCAAAAATTTATACCTAAGTGCCTAAGAAGCCTACGTGAAGAAATAATTTTGCTTTGCAACGACAAGGTTCTCGCTAAGACCTACCCTGCGCCTCAGCCTTACCTAATAGGTACCTAACTTCACAAAGGACAACAGACTTCGCACAAGGCACACACAAAACAAGTCGCCTTCTAAGTCTTCTTAACCTGGCTCTGGGAGGTCTTTTGTGAGACTATAAATACGCCGTAGCTAGCGCGATCGATATCTGCTCCCTGTACCATCCTACATCAGCCATGGTAGACTCTAGACTCCTAATAAACCATTTAGATACGAAAACAAATAAAAATCACAATGTCTTTAAAAACACTTTGATCTATCACTAATAAAAGCAGCCCAAAGATAATGCACGAAGATCAAGTCACGTCGTGTTGCACTGGATCGATAGGGCAGAACCTACAACGTACTAGGTAAAATCCGTTGCACTTGTCACTGACCTGGTGGACCAGGTGGAGCCATGCATGCTGGAGGCACGGTCGGCATCGCTGCTCTTTCTGAGACTCTTCTTGGCAAGACAAGTAGGTTGCTCGGTGGATACAACTGCCCGTCGCCAGCTCCCCGGTTAGAATGGACCGATCTAGAGCGGCCGTCGCGACCGAGCTTCATCGCACGGGCGCCGGGTGCTACACCGGGGACGACAACCTTCGGCGCGAGTTCTAACGTTAAATAATAGGTCAAAGTTCAATATTTATTTTCATCATCTAAAGCAATTTACTACTTTCTTATCAAAATATTCATTAACAGCACGTAACATCACGCCTGTATTCCACGAAGGGTAGGTCCGATTCGTAGATTAGGGTAATAAGTACTGTACTTAAAGCACACTCATATTTTGACGAGCGTTTTTAGGTCTCATTTAATAGAGGGCGAACCTATCGCCAGCTACCGAGCACGAATCCAGTGTCAAGGCTGCTTTTGAGAAATTGCAATTGGAAAATCCCAAATATGCTGCGACTAGATCTCATACTCATAGTATGAAACTAGTCAAAACCTGTCATTCACTACCTACTTATTCCTGTACCGAATAAAGGGGATTGAAGAAAATACGGAGAGGAGAGGAACGAGTTATAAAGTACATTGGCTACTTTGGCTAGGCTAGCCAGTTGTCTAGCCTAGACAGCTTCGATTACAACTAGCGACTGCATTCAGTAGTACCTATCTTCATTCAGTAGTACCTATCTGCATTCAGTAGTACCTATCTGCATTCAGTAGTACCTATCTGCATTCAGTAGTACCTATCTTCATTCAGTAGTACCTATCTACATTCAGTAGTACCTATCTGCATTCAGTAGTACCTATCTGCATTCAGTAGTACCTATCTTCATTCAGTAGTACCTATCTACATTCAGTAGTACCTATCTGCATTCAGTAGTACCTATCTGCATTCAGTAGTACCTATCTTCATTCAGTAGTACCTATCTACATTCAGTAGTACCTATCTGCATTCAGTAGTACCTATCTACATTCAGTAGTACCTATCTGCATTCAGTAGTACCTATCTGCATTCAGTAGTACCTATCTGCATTCAGTAGTACCTATCTGCATTCAGTAGTACCTATCTTCATTCAGTAGTACCTATCTACATTCAGTAGTACCTATCTGCATTCAGTAGTACCTATCTACATTCAGTAGTACCTATCTACATTCAGTAGTACCTATCTACATTCAGTAGTACCTATCTGCATTCAGTAGTACCTATCTACATTCAGTAGTACCTATCTACATTCAGTATAGTACCTATAATCACCCTTACTTAAGATTACGAAATAAAAGTCCGTTCAATTTCAAATTGTTACCGGATTGGACGTGCTGTTTGCTGTGAGTTGGGTGCTGACGAGACAATGTGGACAAACGCGGTAACATCAATCCATCCTATATATAGACAGGTAAGCACAGTGAAAGCGCAGGCTTTTACAGGATAATGTATAAACTTTCATGCAAGACCACGTGCACCTTTCAAAATTTAAAGCTAGAAAAAGTTAGTTAGAAAAGAAAAGAAATAATAAAGTACATTATGATTATGTTATTTTATTTTTTATTTTTAGAGTCCTCTTACTTTCCAGGATCCACTCTGTCGGAGTGACGACGCTATCGCTAGCGGCTAGATACTGAGGCAATAAGTAGATACTTAATGTAGACGATATTTTATTTGACTCCGTCACTGTTATTTATATAGCAGGTAGTGGTGACCTCGGAAATGAAAGTTATTTTTAATTTTTTTTGTGTTTTTTTTAGGAAGTCGGTTTTTTTTTTGTAATTTTTTCTAAATTTATTACATCTCAGTTATAAAAATATTAAATTACTTATAAAAGTGTTATTAGGTAGGTACCTACATACTATTATCTAACCAATTTACAGAATTTGATGATCATTAACATGCCTTTACTAAAATTAGGGTAAAAAAGATGGTTGTTGGTTGTATTGTATTCAATCGGACGACAAAATGTTGAGACCGCCTGCGTTAGCAGCTACATATTATCTAGGTACTGTACGAACTGGTGAAGATCAATACTCAGCTCGCCGGCAAAGCCTAACTACGGGCCCGGGGCTGTGGACGCACTGAGAGCGTACTACGACGAACATTAACATTAAGTTTCCTTCCAAGTAATTGAACGGGTGATGCCCGATTGCCCCAAGTTCCAAGTTCCCCAAAGCTTTTATAATTAACTAAAAGTTGCACGACTCTGTCACGTCGCATGGTCTTACTTCCTTTTTAGGGTTTCGTTGTCAGCATAAGGAAACCTTATGGAAAAAAAATAAAGAAAAAGCGTTTATTCATGGCGAAATCCTTTAACAAACCAAATTTACTTTTGCCAAACTGCAAAGCAGTTTGTTGGCAGATGCAGCTCCCATATCTCATATCATATATTATTTGTGTACTTTTCCATAATACCACCATACAACTAAACACACAATATATTTGATTTGATTTATTCCATTCCAGTAACAAAAACCAATACCACCGGCACTCGTTGAAACTCACATGCATACCTACTGGCTGTACCTTAGGTATATCTTTGAACTTGTTTTGGTATTAGTTTAAACAATGGTATCTGTTCGGAACAGGAAATAAATATGAGTTGAAACAAATACCAACGACACCAGTCCCCGGCACTAGAATGGAATAAATCACATCTCGCATTAGCACAAAGGCTGACTATTACATAATGCTAAACATAGATTATAGATTCGCCATGTCCGTCTGTCTGTCTGTTATTATTTATATCCTGCGTTTCGCCGACGATATTGTTCTGTTTCATTTTCGGCAGCTGAATTAGGCGAAACGCTTATTGAATTAAACAAGACAAGTCTCGACATTGGTCGTCGAATAAACATGGCAAAAACCAAACCCTTGACGCGTCGAACAAATCAGTATGTGGAGGGTGATGAGTTTCTAGGCGAGAGAAGAAGAAGTAGTTGGTCGCTGCACCGAAAACGCTTGGATGGAAGAGCTATTGATGGATGAAAAGACCTCATGGAAACAGAACTTACAATTTGTCATATGTAATCGCAAATTGATGGACATAATCTTCCTACCCTACATACGGCGCTCAAACCTGGTCTTTTACAGTTCAGCAGAGGCCCACCCTCGAGGTTTGACAGCGAGTAATGGAGCGCAGTATCCTTGGAATTTGACCTCCCGACCGGATACGGAACACTATACTGCGCTCCAAAACACAGATCGCCAACGTCACCCAAAAAGCAGCCCAGCTCCTGAGCTCCAGTGGGACTGGGCTGCTCCAGTGCGCCAGACTCACTGACAGCACCACTACGACAGCATGAAAAAAAAATCGATCAACGCGCTTAAAGATGTTTTCACTTCCAAAAACTTTATAAAATTTTCTTCTCTGTATTTAATTCACTTTCCAACATTTTGATTTGTTTAGCAGTGCATGGTTAGTGCAAGCAGTACATACTGCCGAATTGAGCTTTCTTCTGGAAAAATTGCGCGAAAAGTACATAAAAGCGTACAATATTAGTTCATGCATGGAAACACCTAGCATTTTCCTCGCTGTGAGGTGAGGAAAAGTGTGTATCGCTCAAAGTTCAGCAACGTTATTCCGGGACTCGAACCTACCTTTGAAACCCCGAAAAATTATAAAAAATGTTCCAATTCTAGAATCCTTCGCTTGCTTAGGTTTCAATACAAGTACTCGCGCCAAAAAACAACTTTGCAGCCTTGCAGAACAAATAAATATTTTTTAATGTTTTTATTTTACCACTTTGGCGGCGAATAAAGCGATAGCTGCGAGAAGAGCGAGGCTGAACAAGCTTAGTAAGCGTCTTACGACAGAAATTCAGAAATACAACGGAAACAAAATAACTTTGGCGGCGTGATTAATATTTCTACTCTCGCCAAATTACAGGTTTCTAGTACTAAGTCTCTGAGCTATGCCGCGGACAGACGGACAGACGGACAGACAGACGCACATGGCGAAACTTACCGAACACTAAAAAAGATCCTCATCGTTTGAAGTTCAAAAATTTGTTTTGACGCGCTGTTTAATAGGTAGGTATATAATATTCTATTAATACAGCATGTAGGTACACACGGCTACACATCAAGCTATATATTTCCAGTATAAGCTGACCTCGCATTGTATGGAAATCTTATACAATGCGAGATCAGCATAAACTGGAAATGTATAGCTTGATGTGTAGCCGTGTGTACCTACCTAAGAAATAACGGACATTATTTTTTAACTATTTTTTCCTTTTAATTAAACAGTTAAGCTACATTACACCTTGACCTCCAATACCTGTGTCTCTTACCTACCTAAAATGAATGTGTTTGTGCTTTCCAGGCAGAGAATCCTACGACGGATTCCACCCAGTGCACTGCTCCGTAGCGCGCCGATAAAGCCAAGTTATCAAGTAGTAACTTGAAAACTAGAAGACGATGATTTGTTATTCTATTAGATTTACACCCATCAACGAATTATATACAACTAGCTTCCACACGCAGCTCCGCCCGCGCGGTATGTCGATAATGTCGATATAAAGTAGCCTATGTCCTTCCCCAGGGTGCCACTTATTTCCTTGCCAATTATTCCGTGATTTAGGCGTGAAAGGTAACATACATACAGACAGACAGAGTTACTTTCGAATTTATAATATTAGTATGGATTAGAAGCCACGAAGGATCGTTTTCACTATTGGTCAAAAACGTACACCTTCCCACGGCCCGTCGTCCGGGCTCGTCGGTGTCCGTCCGCAAAATCACCGATCGTCGGATCTCGGCATTATAGACAATGAGTCTGGGAGTACTCGTATAAGCAAAACGTGACAGCATTTGTAACTACAGGGAGTCGAGATAAGAATGCTTGGAAACATGCTAGTCCTGCTTCATAGCACAATCTTAAGAGTCTAGACAAAATCAAACCGGCTGCTAATTTAGTTATATAATTTACTAGCTGATGACCGCTGCTTCGCCCGCGTGGATCGGTTATTATAATACTAAAACCTTCCTCGAGAACCACTCTATCCATTGGTGAAAACAGCATGAAAATCGGTGCAGTATTTTTTGAGTGTATAAAGTACAGGACGACAGACAGACGCGGTGGAGGACTTTGTTTTATAATATGTAAGGATGTAGTGATTATTAGTACTGTGATTACTTCAACTCACGCACTGACTTACTTGTAAAAAAAATTGGAATATTGTGATAATTATATTGTCTACTTTTACAATGTTTGTAAATATGTGAGCACCTGTATCTATCACAAATTAATTTATTTGTTGTTGCCTCAGTTTTTACTTATTTTTTACTAGCTGCGCCCCGCGGTTTCACCCTCGTAAGTCTCGATCCCGTGGGAATATCGGGATAAAAAGTAGCCTATGTGTTAATCCAGGTTATAAACTATCTGTTTGCCAAATTTCATCCAAATCCATTCAGCCGTTTTTGCGTGATTGAGTAACAAACATCCAAACACACAAACACACAAACTTTCACATTTATAATATTAGTAGGATTCTTTTTACCTTTGTGGTACAGTAATTTTATACTAGGTGCATTGTCTTCACATATTATAATGATTGTGTAATTATTGTACGGTTGCAGTCTGAGAATGTTTACCACCTTAAGGCTTATAATTGCATGCACACATCTATGTCACAAGGTCGATGATTCAAAATTCAAACCTATTTCCTTTGTTAAATGTCATTATGGTAATGTGTCATTTTGGACTTTACTGCACAGAGTGTGGTAAAGAATCTTATTAGAAAACTGATAAACATTTTTAGACCTCGATAGTACCTATACAAAACATTTTAAAAGAAAAACGACAGAGATTCTTGCCCATTCTTCTCCATACGAAAACTACCTTTTGGAAGAGGCGACTAGAATCAGCCCTATTTGTTTTTAACGTTTCAAAAGTGCCTTTTATGTGCCTAATTGAAATAAATGACTTGATTTTGACTTTCATATATCTATTTAAAAAAAAACAAATGTGGGGCAAAGTAATATTGTTTCACTACTTTGGTTGCAGAGCCAGATGGAAGTACTTGAAAAATTCCCACAAAGCATGGATAGCAAGTGTATGCGCAGTATGCAGGAACTGGAGAAGCAGTTCAGCTCCCGCATGCATACGTGTGAAGCTGGAACTGACCATGCACACTAGGCTCCGAGTTTAAATCCTTTGTTTGCGAAACTTTCTCTCACTTAAAAACTCAGATTGAACTCCTATCTTTGAGTCTGGATAGACATGAGACATGGAAGAAAGATTATGCTGTTTCACTGTATTACCGAGAAACCTAACAAAAAGCTGTGCGACTTGATTCTCCTTACTTCAAATAAATAACTGATGATTGATGAAATTAAATTGGATTATTTAGACGTATGCCAAAGACTAGGAGCCCCACAGGATAAAAAAAGACCTGTGCTGGTGCGATTCAATGACATGGAGCATCGTCGGTAAGTTTGGGATACCATAACTACACTCAAAAACTGCGGCATCACCATTTCGGAGTTTCTGACTAAGACACCCGGTATTTATTGCTGACCGCAAGCAGTTAAGCATTAATAGCCGCTAGTCTGCCACAGGGAAAGGTTATTGTCTTGAAGCCGCAAGATACCGTTGATGGGTGAGCTTGAAACTTTAATCACGTTATTCCCCGCTCCAGCCAGTGCTGCCGCACCCTATGATCCCGTGTCTTCCGCTTCTACCTCGTCAGCAGTGGCATCAACATCACTGGTAACCGCAACCCCAAAAAGAAAGGTTGTGAGGTGACTCATCACTGAGTTTACTAATTTAGATGTCCGTTTGCATGTTTTACATTGATCGTTTTGTGATACATGATATCGATATACATTATCACGGTTTAAAATTAGATTTTCCTTTCGTTATCCTAACCATAGCACTTACTTTTCATTAATTTTTAACCAACCACAACCAGTCAACCACAGACCTGGTTAATGTTTTTATTTTTCTGTGACGTTACGTCTTGACGTGACATCTGTGAGCAGGGTTGCCAATGCCTATTTTCCAGATTCCTTTAAATTATTGGTGAAAATCCCCGAATTTGGGGAGAGCAAAATCCTGATTCCAACAAAACCGCTTCTTGAATTCATAAAATAAGCACAATATAAAACATAACCATACAATAATCAACAATATTTATTAATAGTAAAGAATATAAACCTTAATAATAGGATAAAAAAAATATTCTTTTTCACGCAGCTACCAGGAGTTTCGCCCGAAGATTTATTGAAATTTATGTAATGTTGCCATAAAATAGACTGGAATTCACTGGATGACTGATCCATATCCGTGTATTTATGTAGTAAAATGATGTTTGTAATGTAATATTGGTTTGACTTGGTAAAGTTTCAAAATCCCCACGCTGTGTCCCCACGTAATCCCCGCATGTGTCATCTCCAATTACTATACTCTATGGTCCTCTCCCCATAAAATCTCCAATCGTTTTAAGATTCTCCGCAGTTTGGGGAAATCTCCAAAATTGGCAGCGTTTTCTGTCAGTGTCATTATTTATTTTCAGTTCCGTTATTTTTGCCTGTCTTTTCTGTTTATTTATTGATGTGGCTGATTCACGCTAAAGGTTATGTAGGTGGGTATACGTAGTACTACTTAGTATGTGGTAGGTATACGTAGGTAAAATAGGTAAAGTAGATATTTAGGTGCGCCGTAGCCGTAGTTATGTATATACTTAGTGCTACTGGTGCGAAGCCGTGTCGGGCACAGCTAGTAAAGCTTGTCTAGTATATTATATCGAAAGGGACACTGCCAAGTCTGACAACAATGCATTGTGCACAGTGACAGCATGCCCGGATTGGAATGGAAAATTAGTATAAATACAAATATATATATTACGAACAATAAAAATAAGAATGTGATGCAATGCGAAATCAAAACGCCTATTAAAAAAATATGGAATTTTCTTATAAACACGGTAACACACATCAATATAATGCCAATGCTATACTAGTAATACTAATACAAATACTAATTCCATGGGCAAAGGACAATGGTACATCCGTTCAGGATTGTTCAAGCGGAATATTTAACTATTTTCACTCTCTAGTCAATCTTCTTTCGTTTTTATCGTAGTTGTGCATAGACAAAAAAGAAAAGACTACACAGACAGACAGCACAGCAATGATACCCATGTAAATAGTCCTTTATGCATTATGGTTTACTTTCTAAAATGCAATTCTATGTTGATATTTTTCGTGTACGGCAACACACAAAACTGCTGCGCGTCCATGTCAAGATAGACTCATCTGTGTAATACGGGATCAATATAAATTAAAAATGCGGAATCCTCACACAAAATAATGTTATTTATGTTCAAACGTCGCGTAATATGTAAACAAAAGACATTTACATAAACTTCGCCGCCGTTATACCCAATTAAAACGCATCTGATCGCAGACCACTCTGAATACATAGCAGCAAAGAGAGAATGACCGAGCCATCCTTTATCTACAAAGTCAAGTGTTGAAAGTTATGTGAAAACTGTAAGGTGCATTATGTAGTGGGAAGTTAACATTAGTGTGTGTAGTGGCGTATTAGCGTTATTTGGGCGTTACCGTGTTATTATGTCGACGAGATGATGTGGTCGTTAGTGGTGGCGGTGGTGGCGGTGACGGCGCTAGGTGCGCGCGGCGAGCAGGTGCTGCTGCTCGATACCACCACCGAGGCGACGCTCGGGTGGACCCGCTTCCCTTACGGCGCGCAGGCGAGCACGCCCGGCTGGCTCGAGGAGTCCTACACTAACTTCGAGAAGCAGATCAACTGGCGCTCCTACGTCGTATGCGACGTTGCGCATCACAACGTCAACAACTGGCTGTGGACACCGTTCATCGAGCGCAGAAATGCCAACCGTATTTATATTGAGATCAAATTCACTATAAGAGATTGTTCATTGTTCCCTGGTAATGCACTGAGCTGCAAGGAAACATTTAGTTTACTGTACTACGAGTTCGACGTCGCAACGCGAGAGCAGCCGCCATGGGAGCCCGAAAGCTACAAGCTGGTTGGCCGCATTGCTGCAGGTGAGGGCCGCTTCAATACTAACTCTGAAGTAGACATCAACACAGAGGTAAAGAGCATAGCAGTAACTAAAAGGGGCGTCTACTTCGCCTTTAGAGACCAGGGCGCATGTATATCAATATTGGCTGTGAAAGTTTACTACATAACATGCCCCGAAGTAACAGTCAACTTTGCTAGGTTCCCAGCAACACCAACAGGTCGTGAGGTTACTGTTATTGAACAAGCTAATGGCACATGTGTTGAGAACGCAGAGACAGCCTCAGGTGAGGCCCCTCCAGTATACTTATGCAAGGGTGATGGCAAGTGGACTTTGCCCAGTGGGTCATGCAAATGCCGCGCTGGGTTTGAACCTGACCTAAACAACCAAGTGTGCAATGAATGTTCACCAGGAAAATTCAAATCTCACACTGGTGATGACCCATGTGTTACTTGCCCAGATTATTCTGAATCCACAGCATATGCCGCAGCTGAATGTAAATGTGTACCAGGTTTCTTCAGAGCTAAAAAGGACCCAAAGAATGTACCTTGCACACAGCCACCGTCTGCACCTGTCAATCTCACAGTTACATTTGCTGATCAGTTTTCAATTTCCCTTGCTTGGCAGCCACCTCATAAAACTGGAGGACGCAATGACATTACTTATAGGGTGTTCTGTTCAAACTGTGGTCCTAATATTGAATACAGGCCGGCCGCAACTGGTTTGAATAACACGAGAGTCACTGTAATGGGTTTGGACCCAGTAACAGAGTATAAATTCCAGGTTTATGCTGAGAATGGGGTCACAGAACAAACAGGTGAAGAACCTAAGAAAATTGAGATTACTGCTGTCACAGAGGCCTCTGTCGTGAGTGTGGTTTCTAAACTGCGTATTCTGAGTGTAGAAAGTGATAAGCTGTCGTTAGCATGGAACCCACCACCTATAGACCTAACTGATCCTGATGATACAATAGAAAGTTATGAAGTCAAATGCTTCCCAAAGAATAACTTGGAGAAAAGTGCAAATGCCACCCTTAAGATCTCTAAAGAACCACATGTAATAATTACAGGTTTGAAAAGGGATACAGAATATGGTATTAGAGTCAGAGCTAAGATGAAGCGGGGTTGGGGTGAGTTCAGTGGCATAGTTTACGCGCGAACTGGATCCGTTCTGGAGACAACTTTCGTAGGCGAAGAGGAAGGCGCTCAGGTCCGTTTAGTGGCAGGAGTTATGGTCGCAGTTGTCGTATTGTCAGTGGTTGCTATTATAGCTACTGTGTTGTTCCTCCGATCACGCACTGATGACGAATGTGACAAGAAGCAGCCAAGCGACTGCAATGCGCTTAACTATCGAAATGGAGAAGTATACACGGGTCCCGAACGTCCTGCCAAGACAAGCAGTAATGCCACGACGCCATTGTTCGCTGGGACCGGCTCAAGGACTTATATTGACCCTCATACGTATGAAGATCCTAATCAGGCGGTTCGGGAATTCGCACGCGAAATTGACGCATCTTGCATCACAATAGAGGCAATTATCGGCGGCGGTGAATTCGGGGATGTATGTCGAGGAAAACTGAAATTGCCCGCCAGCTGCGGCCAAGAGATTGATGTTGCCATCAAAACCCTTAAACCGGGCTCCACAGAGCGAGCGAGACGCGACTTCCTTGCTGAAGCTTCGATAATGGGACAGTTTGAACACCCAAATGTCATTTTCTTACAAGGAGTAGTCACAAAATGTAATCCAATCATGATCATAACAGAGTTCATGGAGAATGGCTCTCTGGACACATTCTTGAGAGCTAACGACGGAAAATTCCGTGTTGTGCAATTAGTAGGAATGCTACGCGGCATTGCGACGGGGATGCAGTACCTGTCTGAAATGAATTATATTCATCGTGATCTCGCCGCTCGTAACGTACTTGTCAATTCTCAACTCGTGTGCAAAATCGCTGACTTCGGCTTGTCACGAGAAATAGAGTCGACAGCGGATGGCGCTTATACAACACGCGGTGGCAAAATTCCGGTTCGATGGACTGCACCGGAAGCCATCGCGTTCAGGAAGTTCACCTCAGCCAGTGACGTCTGGTCTATGGGCATCGTCTGCTGGGAGGTTATGAGTTTCGGTGAACGACCATACTGGAACTGGAGTAACCAGGACGTAATTAAGTCCATAGAGAAAGGATACAGGCTACCGGCGCCCATGGACTGCCCCGAGGCGGTGTATCAGTTGATGCTCGATTGTTGGCAGAAAGAGCGTACACACCGTCCCACATTTGCTAGCATTGTGAAAACTTTAGATAAACTGATCCGCTGTCCTGATACATTGAGAAAAATTGCCCAGAATCGTTCTGCTGACCCTTTAGCGGGCGACACCCCTGACCTGATTCAGTTCTCGTCGGTGGAAGAATGGCTGGAGTGCATCAAGATGTCGCGGTACATCGAGAAGTTCCGCGCGGCGGGCGTCCTGGACATGGACGCCGTGGTGGAGCTGACGGTGCACCAGCTGGCGTCGTTGGGCGTCACGCTGGTAGGCCACCAGAAGAAGATCATGAACAGCGTGCAAAGCATGCGCGCTCAGATCCGCGGCAGTGGCCCCTATGGCTTCTTGGTGTGAGTGACATTGTGCTAGTAGGGACAGGAGTGGATCTGGAAGAGCAGCCACACGCGACAGTGATCTATAATAATAAAATGATGCATTTTGTATATTTTTCTAAAAAACTGCCATAGAGTTTAGGTATAGGGGTAAAAAGGACTTCTTCTCATAGTGATGTTAAGGTATCTATGATATTGTGCTGTTTATATTTCTTTTTTAAATGTTTTTATTGAACTATTGTGTTGTTTAGTGACAGCTTGAGTGACACCTACGGACTTGCCGGCCTAATTTGAAGACTACTGACATCCACATAAGAAAGCTTTATGATTACTGTTACTTATGTACTGTACAACGAAAATATGAGTTTTAATTTAATTTTTTTTATCAAAACTAATAGGTATATCTCACTCTCTGGGATGAAAGTATAAGTAAAGAAATTTATTTATAGAAATATAAAGAAGTATGGTGATAAATTTATTTTTAGTTAATTGCTAGCCAACTTTCATGACAACATTATTTATGTAGACTGATGTATGTTAATATTATTTTTATTAATATTTTTGTACTTATAAACTTTGATACATTCTCTTTACGCTTTTGAAGCTAATTTTATAAGTTTCCTTTACCCAAAAATTACAACAAATTATAAATGTTATACCATCATAGTCAGGAAGTAAAACAGTTTTTGTAAAAATAAGATATATCTAAATTGTAGTTAGCCAATTTTCTGTAAGTTTTTTGAGGAAATGTGTATATTCAAGAGATTTTTAATTGAAAAAGTGTATAGATGTGCTTTAGAGTGTCTCATATTCTATAATCGGGATAATATTGATGCCGCCTTGAGCTGTTTATTGTAAGGTAATGTTGACTTTAAGTAACAGTGGCAGATGGCTAACATTAATGTTAACCCCACTATAGAATACTCAAAGCTTTTTTATGCTGAACCTCAAAAATTGTGATTGAACTGAAGTACTTAACTAATTTATAGATTTCCACGTAAATGCATTTAAGTTCGTACGTATTTACTCCCTTTTTACATCGCATGTACATAAGGCTGAATAATTTAGTGTTAAATTGCTTTAAAATGTAACTCAAAAGAATTACTTATATATATATTTTAATATTTTATTTTGTGGTTTTCGGTTTGGTAAAGGCGGGGACACAAGTCAACTTCAACATTTTGCAGTTTTAAGACTGATTCACATCGTTTATATGTTGTACCAGTTTTTTCGACAATAATTACAAGCTTCAATATAAGTAGGTACATCATCAGTACTTACTGTAAACTTCATAGATATTTTTTTTTTAATAATCTATTTAATTTATCGGCATATATGCATTATCAAGGTAACACACTGGTTTTACCATGACACAAAGTCAATAGTCATACTTCTTTATCAGATGCGACCTATCTTTTCATCAGAGCATTACCTAATTGCAAGTATTAACTAATGTACCTACTCATATTTGTGTATTGTACCAAATGTTTACTGTTGCTGCCAATATTTGGGACAGTATAAAAGTCATAATTACTAAGTAATTTCCAAAAGGTTTGTCTTTAACCCTTGGTTAGACCTCACAATCAATGTTCAATGTTAAACATGAAGTTGGAATTGCTTGTCTACACCCAGCCTAACACTGCCTGTAAATGTTAAAGATGCTAGTATTAATTTTGTTTACTGAACAAATCTGTTCGTAATTGTACCTATTGAGAAATGCCAATATAGTTTTAAGTGCTTTGCTTCCCAGCTTGTGATGTTACAAAGCGAATGTATAGATGTTTGAATGCTTCGCGCCTTCGACGACAGCTGAGCGATAATCTGAACGATAGCCGCACCACCTACCGTCTGCACCACGAACTAAATAATCAATGATTTTGTATTTAGTTTATAATCGTTTATTCGTAATATAAGATGTTAAGTTCATATTTTTATACAACGTAATGTTATGTGGTGGCAGTAGTTTGTGGTCAATTCTATTCATGATCATCAAAATTGCTCAATTAGCCATTTCATCTTGTACATTCGATAATTACAGATTCTCTAACAGAATTACTCTTAAACTGTATGTAATAAGTACCTACATCTGATTTAGAAAGCACCTTTTAATTTTGACAATGATTATGTTTATTTAACTTGTTTGTTTGTGCATATTGGCAGCTAGGTCTTAATTATATTTATTTTTATGTTGTTTATAATTTTGCCATGGCGATTTGCGAGGCGGGTTTTTTACTATTGTACCGTAAAAAGATAATTACATAACTGCGCTCCTCCATTGAAATGTGTAGCCAACTAACCATGTACGTCGACATAAGGTTTCACGTACACTTGAAAAAATGAAAAATTGATTATTTTGTTAAAAATATTTGGCATTGCGTTGCATAGTATGAATATAAAGACCAAGAAAAATTGCTCAACAACGCGTAAACCCATGTGTTGGCACTATAGATCTCAATAAAATCGCGCTTGTCATCGGCACAAATTCTCAAAAATGCATCCGGTTTAGAAGCGAGCGGCTGCACATTACGTATGCAAATTATCTGCGACTTACGTTTAATAACAAATTTTTAAAACAGAAATGTGCGGCTGATGTCAGTCATGGAACCTGTTTTGGTTGTGTCAGAGCATCGCGTGCTGATCCTAAATAGCGTTTTTCCGGCCAACGCTAGTGCTTCATACTGCGCGTGTTTATCTCACCGTTTTATGACTTACACTGAACTGTTTCAATTCTACTGTTCTGTTTATTCTCTCTTCTTTGTCTTTTCTTTGTGATATACACACGTTTTTATTTGTATATTATGTATGCATTGCTTTTAAAGTATAAGCAGAATTTTGACGTACCAATGTAAGACTATCAAACTCTATATCATTAGTACCTCATACCTAAGGAGAAAGGCAACCCCGCGGCCCGTTCATTTGCATGCATCACTCGATGACGATATGCAATCATCACTTCTATGAATCAAGTTGTTTTGCTTTTGACAATAATTATGCTGGAATAAAAAATCTGATTATTAAGGTCGTACTTGTAATTAATTTTCCTATATTTAAATATTAATAGTCGTCCACATCGTCGCCGACTCCAAGGGCCGCCCCTTTTGTCTGGCACTGGCAACTCAAAATTGAACGAAAATGTCCTGTCAGGTATTTACTTGTTGCACACGAAAGCCGTTTTGTCCTCGAGTGAATACATGCTAAAGTCTTATACCGATAATTAGTTCCGTTTTCAGTCTAAATGGCAGCACTACACCGAGTCCTTCGAAGACCAGTCATTTGTGAACCTTTTCAAGTTTTCTTATTAAAAGCGTTGAAGCGTTCTTGTTTTTAAATATTTTCTATCAAGACTACGTCTGTCTGATAAATCACTTGGCTATTTTAATTAAAGTTGGCGTGTCAGGTCGCACAACACGTAGGAATGCCTATATTAGACGGGAGGTTCCTTGAGAGGTAGTGAGCTCTCCTACAAGCTTTTAACATTTTAAATTCACATTAAGTATCCCAAATAAAATCATATTGTAACATTAAATATCCAAATACGTACGTTATAAACCTGCATGTTTGAAAATTATCTTTTTATTCACGTCTAATCCCCGTAAAATCATAATGCGAGTACCTTCATCAAGACGGGATAGGGATAGGGATGCTAGTCTGCGGGTAAATATTTTGGTTTCGACTGTACGAAATCAGATCTATTGAGAATCTGGTGTTTTGAGAATATGGTATTCCGATATTGAGTCGTAAATCACCGTACGTTAGCGAATTTGAGATCCGTGGGTTTTAATTGCCACTTCATTAGGAACCTTAGGCTCCATGCAGACAAAAATTGAGCGCGAAGCAGAGGATTTTCTTTAGACTTGGGACAGTGCACATTATAACTATTGTCATAAAGTTCAAATTTGTACGAACATCAACGCAGACATCAAAGGGCTCCTCGGGGGTCCTTGAGCGTACTCGCGTTGGTTTCGTTTGCACTTTCAATCACTGATATTAAGGTTCATTATTCAATGACAGGTCCTATGCACTTGTCTTTGGTCTGCGCTTTGCTTTACAAGCTTCGAATAACACATACGAAGCTTCAGTTATCTCTTAGTAGATATTAAATATTTTTGACTAGTAAATTCTTTTACCTGAAACAGATCAGGTTTCATATTTTCCGAGTAGGTTTTCATAAAATGGCTGCCGTGCAGATTCTCAGATTAAACTAAAGCAAAGTCCTGAACGACTGACTGAAAAATATTCTCCGAGACAGCTTCGGGCAAGGTCTGGCACGTCATTCTGTTTTCGGCTATCATTATTGACAGTGCATGAAACCTGTAACAAGACTAGTATTAGACATGACGCTAGAATAGGTATTACGGGATTCGATTTCTGCGATGTTTTCCTACAGTCCATAATAAAGGAGAAAATCCGATCTACTTCTAAGTTCAAAAAAGATTCGTGGCGCGTACTGTACATAGTAATATATTTTTTATTAATTTATATTTCAACATGATCTGGATAGATACGAGTATTTATTTATTAACTACAAGGAATTCTCGGAGATAACATGCGCCTGCTATTCGCTAATTAATCGAAATGAAATAACATTCTAATAACAATATAAATATTTTAAAAGTATCTATCGCCCGCGGCTTCGCCCACGTGTAATGCCGATAAAAAGTAGCCTTTGTCCTTCCCCGGAATGCCATCTATCTCCTTACCAAATTTTATCGAAATCCGTTCTGTGGTTTAGGTGTGAGAAGGTAACATACAGACTGACTTAGTTTCGAATTTATAATATTAGTATCTATGGATGAAAATGGTGAAATAATATTTTCGCACAAAACAGAGATTTGGGACACAATATAGGCTAATAAAAAATAAAATATTTTCGTATAAAAAATATTAAACATCTCTTGCGTGCTTTCCAGGGATGGTGTTTGTGTTTTATCCTTAAACTATTCTGCTCTTGCTGTATTAAAGTAAGCATTAATCATGTGTAGTTCTATTTTGCCTTCCTGTTTTCGGTGGAACACTTCCAAAAGCCAAATCTTGAGTTGGTGACCGAAAGCAACAAGTCGAGGTCCTTCCTCCTAAAAGCACGCTAACATCTCGGATAGTAGATAATGTTGATATGCAAATTCATTATTTTGAAACTCGTGATCCAGAATTAAGCAGATTTTTTATGTCATGAAGGGATGAACGCAAGGACCTGAGATAGCAATATCTAGCTTCCGCTCTGCGCACAGTTTAGACAAACGTTTCAAATTTATTGGTATACATTTTAATAATTCATTAAAACATTCTAGGAGGGCCGTGGTTCTTTGACGGTGAAGAATTCAAGGGTTCATTTTAACAAATTTAATGTGTCCGTAAGTATGCATTAGCATTATGTTTTTACTGGTACTCAAAAGTTCTGCTCAATACATGTTACACAAATTATTGTTATCTTTAATTGCTTTTTAACAAAAAGATGCTTTTGTTATAGCTTCACGGGTGTGGTCTGAAGTTGTTATAAAAATCTATTAGATATAGCTCAAAGTATCTAGAGAGTAATAATAAAAATAATACTTGGCACAAACATTCTCGAATATTTAAATAAATAAAAACAAAACCTAACTTATGGGGCAGTCTGGTAAAAAAAAATGACTTGTCTGCACATTTCCATAAAAAACTTACATCTTAAAATTTTCTCATCAACGTGGTATTTTGGCATATAATTATTTCGCGTCTGTACACTTTGATAACAACTACATATTCTAGGAGAAATATCGCACACCTTGATCTAAACTGAGGCAATTCAAAAATCGTTAATTTTGAGTTATGTTTGTATTCGAATGCTCGGTGATCAATTGATCATACGCAGGATTGAATTTTAGCCTCAGTTTATATACAGTGACATTTTACAAGCTATTTATTATCTAGAATCAAATTAAATTGTATAACTTCCCAAACAAAAAAGGCAGATGTACGTTTTTATCGTCTCTTGAAAAATTACCTATTTTGAGTTGTCTCAGTTTAGATCTAGGAGTGCGATATGATAGGTATCGTTTGAGCAAATAATACCGTGATAATATATGAATGAATAGTTGCAGGAATATGCGTCTAGGAACGGCTAACAATATTTGCCATCAAAGCTCTGTGACTGTCGGTGTATTAATATGACAATGGCTTGCCATTGTCAGATCGACAGCCCTTGGGCTGTCGATCTGTTAGTATTGTAGTGACTTTATGTCTGGACATGTAAGGCTTTTGAGGCCTATGATATCTTCTGTCTTGGTTTCTTTGACATGGCATCGCTTTGAGCGACGCGAACTGCGCTACTTACACCGGCTTGCCAGCCATAGTAGAATAGATTGTCTGTCACAGTCGGAGCCCTTTGATTGCTACCTGTGTATTATGTCATCGTGAATTATTTAGTCTAAGGGTCAGTTCGCTCATACTCGAAATATAAAATATAGATTTTAGCGATGCATCCGGCCATGTCCATTTCGGAATGCTTTGCAAATTACACTATGCATGTGACGTATCAAATACAATCAATCGATCCAATCTGTTTGTGCCGATAATAGTAGGCGACAATATGCCAACTATTGCCACCTGCGATTGACAACCGTTTTTTTTATTACTTCCATTGAAAACTTTAATGTTAATTTATGTCATCTGGTAACACTACAGTTATAACTTAAGTAATTATCGTAGCCTTAAACTCTAGCTGTCTCCCTTGGACGTAGCATAAAGAGATCAATGACCGTTGTTTTAAAATGAGTTTTTAATTATTCGCATTTCAATAGTTTAAAACCCTGCTCGCAAATAATTTAGCCAATATACAGTGTCATTCTTGGTACGTATCACTACATATCCTTACCTACTTATTATAAAACAAAGCCCTCCGCCGGGTCTGTCTGTCGTCCTGTACGCAACAAACTCAAAAACTACTGCACCTATTTTCATGCTGTTTTCACCAATAGATAGAGTGGTTCTCGAGTAAGGTTTTAGTATACATAATAACCGACATCCACGCGGGCGAAGTCGCGGGCATCAGCTAGTTATAAAACAAAGTCCTCTTACTGTCTGACTAAAAAAAACTACCTAACGGATTTTCATACGGGTTTCACCAATGGACGGAATGTTTACTTAATGAGTAAGAATTAGGCATATAATTCATTACGGTCGATGTTGAAGATAGTGAAAATAACATGCCGACTGGGAGCTTTATTGGTGTACGCGTTATCGTAGTACGTTTCCGTAGGATAATTTCCGAACTCCACGCGGGCCAAGCCAGGGGGCAAAAGCCATAAAACGAGATGCGGTTTTTATAATTAATTGTTGTTCACATGGGTGAATTTTATTTATGTATATTATGTACCTAAATGACACTGAAATATAATTGAATTTCGAATACCTATGTAGTCTTCCAACTATTTTTTTCATGGGAGTGTTCTACGGATGTTGATGTAAAATTATATAAAAATATTTAGGGACTGAATTTATTTGAAACCATCATTAATACTGCCTGCAAATATTTTGAAGTAGGTATTTAGTATATTGTGCCGAACTATGTGTTGTTGCGTCACAATTAAAGAGACGGAGAACTACCCTCATGCGATCTGCAAATGTAAATATGCGTAGATGCTAAGTTTATTGCCATTCTAACGGTACTCTCGAAACACAGACATGATTGAAAGTTTATTTTTGGCTAATGTTAGATAATACTTCAAAGAGAAACTATAAGCAATAATATATGAACCCCGCGACCTCGAACTAAATATAAGTGGAGCAGCTCATTCCAAGGTTCTGGAAATTTATTTCAACTAATATGTGTACATGTCTGTGTTTTGGTACTTAAACAAATGAGTGCCGATGAGTCGAGGGTACTCCATATAGTTACGCTGTAATCTCTTGCCGTACGTTATGTTTTACACTCTTTTGATACCTTGCCATTTTATGACCGATTATTGTCTCATAGCATGATTTTCTATCTCTAATTTAAAAAAAATACCGTTTTGTACTTTACTCCATATTCTTTAGATCATATAAATTTTTAAATAGTTTGATATCTGCAAAATTGTTGTCATTGTCAGATCCATCGTTTTGTATTCCCATTTTACTGTGATCTTATATATTTATAGTAGTCATAATTAGGATTGCCTTCATGCCACGGATCACACCAATTCATAGTACATACATATAATAAAGCATTAAGTATATAGAAATTTATATCTACATGTACATCTGTATATTCATGAATTTTTGACTTTCATATATTTAATCATACATTTTATAATAATAATATAATTCGAGTATTTTTCATGGCAACTTTTGATATACATAAACAGTGCAGCTGACATTATTCTTTGTCGACGATAGTGTTATTTAGCAATCATCCTCGTAAAATAAAGCGAATTTAAAAAATTCATGAATATAAAATATTTTGCCGAGATTGTCACAGGTCATACTAATAGGACACCTAGTTTTTATACGTGAATCATCTAGTTTTTGCGAATATAATACGTGAATGAAGATAGAAATCTTTAGGTCTACTCAGCGACATGCGACAACCTCGTCAGTCCATCATAACACCAAACCCATACAATAGTTATAATAATCTAATAAAAATGATGTTTATTTACTAATACTTAAAAAATTAGTTAGTATAATGAAGAATATAATAAGAGTTTTGATACGTTGGACAAGCAAGCGAAAACATATTGAAATCCAGTATTTGAAAGTTAGTCTAACAGACTTTTTAAATCACAACAGTTAATGCAAATGGCGGATAAAACATTGGTCCTTTTACACTCGGGTCAATTTAATTCGTCCTTTGTGTTATGGAAAATGAATCTAATTGTTTACGTAATAAGATGTATATTGTACCCGATAATAAACTGTATTCGTTAAAGCAATAAGGCGTATGCCTCGATAAAACAGTGATGGCGGACAGGTTGCTAACGCCATCTTGAAACGAGTTCTGTCACAAAATGTGTTTTCTTAATGGTTTGCGCTTTGATTTTGGGCTTATATCTTCAGACCCAACTAAATTAATTTAAATAAAACCTTATTAAACTATCTACAATCACTACCATAACTCGAATATGCGCATTGTAAGAAATTGTGGTTCACATCACTACATATTTTGAAGCTTAAAGGTAGGTAGGTACTTCTGACTTTACCGATGTCTTCTAAGATGCCGTAACAATATTTGACAAGAATTTGAGCGGTGAAGGTTAATGAGGTTTTAAAAAACAATTGGATTTCTTAAAGTGAGAAATCATGTAACGTAATATCCGTGCATACGTATTGCAATTCACTGTTGGATTTTTTGTTGAATCAACGCGCAAATCAATAGAAAGGTCCCTGATATGTGATACGCTGTTAAGCCATAACCTTAAATGATTAATTAGTTTTAAATGCTTATGCAGATCAAATTAGGAATAATTTTTATCAAACGCAATTGGATTAGGAACCGTAGTAACACCAATCATAGCCTAATTAATTATAACATAGAGTGATGTTAGATTTTATTTATAAGTATTCTTTTTATATTATAGATTAAGAAGGCGTGCGGCTAGGGCGGGTTTGTCCTGTCTCGAGTATATTTTGATGGCCGTACGTCTGCGTCGTATACAGAGATAGTGAAAATTAGCGCAGTTTTAAATCTTTACTATGAATCAGTATAGGTGAAAGAAACAATGAAGTGTAAGCTTGGCTATAATTTATGTAATAAACTATTGATATTTATAATGTGTTGTTATTTCTTACCTCCTCTTTCATTGTAGTCAGTTTTATTTCCTCAATGAAGACTTACACCCGTGTAACTCTCTCTGGCAGGGCCACCAACAGGGATTTTAATTTTGGTAACACAAAAAATGTTGTCGCCAATTTGTCCAAATTTGTCACCAAATATCAGAATTTGACGGTCACTGGTTCAAAAGATGTAAGGGTTTATAGGTGGCCCTGCTGGAGAGTCTCCCTAGCAGAGCCAAATTTATATCTCAAAAACTAGGGCACCTAGCGAAGATGTGTTTTCTCCCATATTTTGTCGCCAATTTGTCCAAATTTGTCACCAAGTTACAGACTTAGTCGAGTCTTAGTTTAGGAGATATAATGAGTTCAATTAGTAAGTCCATTAGTATAGTCCAAGAGCTAGATCGAAGAGTTTACGAAAAATTGCCAAGAAAAAATATAAACCTTGCTCTTGGTCTATTTGGTGTAAAGATGTACAGTCGCATGCAACTGCTTTACTAGTTTACAATGTTAAGCTCTAATTTACGTTAGAATAATTTAAAAAAATCGTACCCTTAGTTAAATGCTTAAAATAGGTAGGTACTTAAACGTTGAAAACATATTATTGTCAATTGTAATAAAATTTTATTTTATAAAAATAAATTTCCAAAAAGTACGTTTGACTGTTTTTTCCCCGTGGTCCCTCCCGTAGTCCCTGAATCTTTTTAAATAATTGGAACCTTTGATTGTAATATAAGACTTGACTTAGGCACAATTTGAATTCAGCAACATTGTATTTCTCGGAGGGATGGTAACTTCCAGGGACTACGGGAGGGACTACCATTTTAATTTAGCAGCATTATACTTTACGAAGGGACCACGGGTAAAAAAATTCCCCGTGGTCCCTGAAAGGGACCACGGGGAATAAACGCGTTTGACGTGTTTTGTTTATGTGTGTATTTTGAGGTGATTGTGAGTGTTATGTTGTGGGTATGGACGGGTTGAGTTTTTAAAAATCTTAATTTAGGTTAGAATAATAAAACTTCTGTTGTCGAAATATAAAATGATTTATTATATTAAAATCATGGTAACTTACATTTTAATATGCACTCATACGGCGTCCTCTCGTCTCAAAACACACTCAGATTATCCACCACCTTGTTCAATACACTTAAACGCCCGCATTCGTAATCGTATTTTTTTTTTTCTGAATCAAACCTTCTAACTGTACTCCCGGTGGATGACTAAAGAAAAAATCCCTTAGAGCAAGTTTGTTTATTTACCTACCTATTTGCGAACGACGACGCGCCGCGACTTGCCGCGCCGCGCCTTGCCGCGCGCGCCGGTAAGTTGCAGCAGGTGACACCCTTGCTCTATCTCGCCCTTTTCCCCGTTTTTTTGTATTTGCGGAATACCTAGAGATAACAACACTTGAGTTCGTAACTATTCATAGTAAGTTCCACTTTAACTATACTGGCTGACGTGACGGGCAACTCGTTCTAAGTAGCTCGTCTGTCTGTACGAAAGGCGCATAGTCTATCTCTTTCTTACTTACCGTAAATGAAACGGAGCGCAGCGATCTATCTGCCACCGACTTGTGTGTGGTGGTAAGTGCACACATTGTGATAGATAAATAATTACCTACATATATTTATTGTAGATTTGTTTATAGGCAATGAATACAGCTTTCCTTTGGTGGGATGAAATTATAGAATAAATTTATATTTATTTATTTCGAAACAATCATTCCTCCATAAGACGTCATAGATACCTACTGTCTAGAAACTACATAAAGTATTTTGTACTTGCTTGTACCACTGTATGGGGAAATTTAATTCTTTAATATCTTTTTAATTGCACACCGACAAAATCTGTAACTTGGTGACAAATTTGGGCAAATTGGCGACAAAATATGGGAGAAAACACAAAGTATGCGCTTAAGTTTTTTGCGTTTCACAAGTTAAAATCGAATTTGATTAAACCATAATCAACTGATACACGTTCCAATTAGTGATGGGATTCTACCCGGGTAAATTCCTAAAATGGGAATATTCCCATTGAATCCACCCAATGGGTATTTATTCGGGTATTTATATTTGGAAATTTCTTAAATTCAACCTGACAATTTTGGCAACGAATAACTGATTCTGAGTGTATATATTATTATTGTGGTATTGCTTTCAAATTTAGTGAGGCGATCGAATCTAATTTACGTAAGTACTTACATTTATTCTTTAAATATATTTTATTGATATGATATCTATGATAATAATTATGTCGTGTGTAGTTATAATTATGATTCTCTTTTCCTCTGATAGAAAAACATGCCATATTAGTATTTAATAAATAAATAAATTTAAAACGAATATTATAAATAAATTTTAATAAATTGTTTTGAAAATATTTAAAAATGTAATTTTATATATATATTTACAAAACATTTTTTTTTTTTAAATATTAATATTGATTAACTTTATTGTTATAGATATCATCATGCCGAAACAGAAAAAACAAAAAGTTTGGAGACATTACCACAGCTTACCTGACAAATCAGTCAAATGCACATTTTGTTCAAAAATGTACCGAGTACCTAATATAACCAAAATAGGTAATCATTTGATGAAGTGTCCTAAATGTCCGCTGGTTATAAGAAATGGTTTAACGGAAAGCTGTGAAGAAACATCGTTAATAGCATCAAATACATCGAACTCATCAACTACAGAAGGAGAAATAATTGAAAACTCAACACCCAGTGACGCTACTCCTTTGCTCGAATTTACAGAGGAAAAAAAACGAAGACTTACAAAATTGCTTTCGAAGGCAATTTATGTTACTGGCTCGCCTCTGTCTATGGTTGCAGAAAGAGCTGCAAAGCTGGCCTACATATCATATAACTGGAATTTGTTACACAATCAAAAAGACGAAGAAGTAGATGAAGAAGATGAGGAACCCACTTCAAAGTCCTTTTATGGTTAGCCCATTGACCATAAACAATATTGAACCTCAACCATCAACTTCTGGAAGAAATACAAGAGAAATAGAGTTTTACGATATAAAAAAACATTCTCCGATGACAGTGATTTAGACAAATAGACAGTGATTAAATGAATCTCAATAACATTTTACCTACTTACTATTATAAGAGTATTAAACTTGAAGTGATTTTTGTCAACCCATAACCTGATATTTAAACAATAATGTTCATATTTGAACCATCCTTTTGTTGATTAAATGATTTTAGAGTTGGTGTTTTTGTTTTTATTCAGTACTTACTAATTCAATCGTCATAGAAATGAATTTACCCACGATTTGGGAACTTTCCCGGGTAAATACCCATTTTGGGAATATTCCCAGGAATATTCCGGGTGGAATGATGGAAACTTTCCGAGTCGCCCATCACTAGTTCCAATTTACATAAAAAAACTGGTACTTTAAAAAAAAACATAATATTAAATCATTTTATTCTTATAAATTTAAAACAGACTTAAAAAGTAAGTTAATTTTAAATAACGGTATTAATTTCAACAAAATTTACGTAATTAGAGTTGCTAATGCATATTTTAGCAATATTATGTATTTTAATATTTGACGTGTTTGTCAACCAAATCGTGAATGTCAAACTGAAAGTAACTAAACATAAAATTAAATATGTTTTATTGGAATTCTGTTAGTACGAGTATTTTTGCTTAAACTTCCTACAATTGAACCAATAATGGATAAAGATAAGAAAAAGAGATCGCCTAACTATGCTCTAGAGGAGAAAGAAAATCTTTCAATAATAACAAGGTAAGTACATAATAACCTATAATGTTTACCATATTTTACGTTTCACCCTCAGACCAACAAAAAAAGAAAGACGGAGCACTACGTACATCAAACGTGTAGCCACAAAACTATGCTCCTGCAAGTAAACACGCAGGCTCACGCACACACCTACACAAAAACTATGCTCATCGCTCCTAGTACGTCACGAGTCGTCGTCTAGTAAATGTCAATAAAAAAAAAAAATATTAAGCCTTCTTATGTATTGAAAACTTGTAAAAACAATAGCAAATCACATAAAAAGTCTCACGGAATCACTTTTCACATGTAAGTACTTCAAATAACATCGTTTCTTAATTTAGTTAACTATATTAACTTTAGGTTACTTGGGACAAAAACCTGAACGAATTAACGATCGAAAACAGTGACATTTAAAGTGCGAGGGCTGCCATAATATGATTTGAAATTTCCCCGTTCGATATTTTTTAGTTCGAGTAATTATATGCCTGTTTTTTTATGTATTTAATATTTTAGATTTCCAAGTAATATTGAAAATAAAAGTAAATGGATAGTAGCTATAAGAAATAGTCTGAATGATCCAGAATGGCTGCCATCGGAAACCAGCGTGTTTTGTTCCGATCATTTTGATAATAATGACCTTTATTCAACTAATCGTGGACTTCGCCGTATGATCAAAAGCGGATATCCTAAAAAGGTATAAAAAATTTAAAAAACGAAAATGAGATTTTATCAAAACAGTAATTTAAACACGAGACTGTATTTTTTATTTTATTTTAGTTCGTTTCTCAGCTTAGTCTAGCTAATATAAATACTACTATCCCAAATTTTATTTTTTAGATTTTATTTCCATCTTCCTACGTAATTGCTGAAAACTCAGTTTCACAAAGTTCTGACTATATGTTTGTTCAAGTATGTCCTAATTCTTCATTTATCTTCCTAAGGTTTTAATCAAAAGCTGCCATTACTCGTGTAATTTTTTTGTGTAGGACTTGCCTCATGTAGCCATTGACGATATGGCTGATTTTATTTTATTTAGCTATGTAAAAAAAAATGGTTTTGTTTCAGAATCCTTCCTAACAATTGAGGTACAATACCACACAACAATATCTTACTCGTACAATATTATCCTACCCAAAATATTATTTCCCAAATTATAGGGAAAAACTTTAACAAATGACAACCCTTTTTACACCCACATAGATAAAAAGGTGGCTTCAGTTTTGATGTTCGTGATGTTCGTAATGCTCCGTCTTTCTTTTTTTGTTGGTCTGAGGTTTCACCACATTAGTTATTTAGATGTTTGTGATTATTCTTACTTCAGATACCAACGTGTAATAGAGTGCAAAAGGACTACTATATTCAAAAGAAACAGGAAGCCTGGAAGTCCATTACAAAAGAGTACAATAGCCTCTGCACAACTGATGCAGACGAACGGATGCAGACCTCCACTTCTCCTGCAAAACTGTCGGTTTGCCCGAACGTAGAAAGAAGTGTGTGAACATTTTTAGTATTGTACCTACTGTGATGATTATTATGAAAGTGAAATACTAACTGATTTTCTGTATCATTGTGTTTTATTGTAAACATGCACCATGGATTCCGTACCACCGAATCGAGATGATGACGGCACTATCAGTCAGCCATCGCTGACGTCGTCATATATTTTTGAAATGTGCTCTCTAAGTCCTTTCACATGATACGAGTAAGCTACATTTTTTTATTTCATGTCTTTTTGTCCTCTAGAGGGTGACACGTGAGGTCACATAGCCTGACCTCAACTGTTCTCCTCTAGAGGACAAAAAGTCACGAGCCATCACAGATGGCTTGAACATTTATAGAAAAAAATATTTTCTGTTGCTATACTTACAGCTCAGCTCTGATCCCTCCTGGTGAATTTATTTTTACATGTGTGCAGTCTACAGCACCTATGACTCTAGGGAATTCAGCTATGACAAAAAATCGTGCCGCAATTGATGGTCTCTCCTGTGCAGTGGGCATACGAACATATTGCCGTCTTAATAATGCTATCACACTAGTCACCCTGTCTACCACGCGGTACACCGTCGCTTTGCTCACATTCACGGTGTCCCCTACAACAGCCTGAAAGCTACCAGTCGCGTAAAACCTAAGAGTTATTAGTAGCTGCAACATGGGATAAATGCAGTCCCGCCGTTGAATACGACAGGTCAGTTTAGGCTTTATTTTGTTAAAAATAAAGCTAACCGACTCCTTCGTAAAGCGAACCGTCTCTTAAATTGTTCGTCGCTTAGCGTGATGAACAAGTTAGGCCGATGTCCTACAATTCTTCTGCGTGGTTGTCTGCATGGAGGCATCTCCAAAGACGATAGGGATGTATTGTCGTCACTCATTATGACCAAAATAACATTAAAACATCACTCGTTACTAGACTTGATACCAGTTTGAGTAGCTGAAATTGGTGTGTCAACTTTCAACTGCTTATCTTGACGTTGATAATGCTTTGAGTATTGTCAAACACGTTTTTTTATTTAAATTCAGAAACACAACTGACGACCCTAATCATGAGTTAAGCATTCTTTCTGTCTAATTTAAATGACGTTATATTACTGAAATCTTGATTAGAGTTTAAAAAAACTTAATTCAGAAATGAAAAAATGTTTAAGTTATACTTAAGTACAGATTGGGACGTTCTCAAATTCAAATTCTCAATTCAGAAACCGGGGGTTAGAACATGGTTTTAAAATTAGGTGAAGCAAATCTTTATTATTGTGCGTTTGCACTAGCGAAACATTCACATAAAAACATGTTGAAATCTCTGTTTTCTGTCAATGTATCGACTCACGTTCGCATTTTCAGGCAACTTGTTGACGCGAAACATGTTTGACGTTTGATATCACTTGACATGTTTCACCACATGTCTTTACAAACCAATTTCGTATCAAAATGTATCTATATGAATCTAGTAACATGTTGTAAGATTGGTTTTGACACTTTGATCGGTTTTTATAGTCCACACATTTTGTATTCCACAAACATGGAAACCTTGCCAAAGCTCTATAAACTTCATCGTGTCGACTTTGGACCACTCTATGTTTCGTTAGAAACACGGGATGTTTACCACCATACTCGGATAACACTAAACATCAAGCAAGACAAGTTGCGAGACATAATTTGACGTAAACAAACAACATTGCGAACGCAAACGTGACAAATCTCTATATAAAACATGTCTATTGTATATGTTTCTACACAGTGCGAACACAGTTTACAACAAATCTTGGGATCTCTCTTACCGTGCGTTTGCACTGGCGAAACATTACAACAAAACATGTTTAAATCTCTAGTTCCTGTCAAAAATTGTATGGAACATTGACAGAAAATAGAGATTTCAACATGTTTTATCGTAAATGTTTCGCCAGTGCAAACGCACGGTTAAGACTAACTCATGTTTCGTACAGTGCGAACGCAAGTTCAACAAAACAAGTAATGAGATTTGTTTCATGTTACAAGTTTCGAAACATCTACATGTTGAATGTTTTCTGGTGCAAACGCATAATTAAGTACTATAATAAAAATAATGCGGCAGTAACGATGTCGATGAAATATACACCGATATCTGTGTGATTAACGCATGGTCTGAGGCTCTGAGCTAATAATAGGCAAGCCCCGTCAATGTTGTAAAAGACGATTGCATTCTCAATACCTACCCACTGGATTGCAAACCTACCAACTAGGTTAGTATATCGACAGCCCTCACTGGGCTTGTAATAAGAAGCTTTAAAAATGATAGCGTTAATGGACGTCAGATTCCATGTAGGTAGGTCATTTTCCAGCTAGGACATTTTCCAACTAGGTCAGATTTTTCTAGTAATGGTTTTTGGTACACTTACTCACATAATATTCATCGCACCCCGTCTGCGAGGCATCATTCCAGCCAGAGGCTTGGCTGACATTAAAAAATTAATTTGAAAAAGTTGAGAAATTGATCGGTTACATAAATATTTTGAGAGTTATTGGCTTGGAACAATTACGGTCAACGTTTTCTGTTGCGAAAAGGAAACGCGTCGTACTACCAATCTCTTGGAGGGATGGCATTTTAGGGGTATGAGGAACAGGGTGTTAAGTTCTCTCATCCATCATAGAAAAGGGAGGATCCTCCGACCAGAGTGGTGTTGTGTCTGGCGAGCAGCTGCCCAACGATTGATGTCGGAATCTTGTAAGTATATATGTCCAACGCGCGGTAAACTCTAATTGCGCGATGTAGAATTTATGTCTCGTCAGGATTTTTCTGTGACGTTTTCTTTTTTTCAGGGGACTAAAAACCTGCACCCTAATTGCGTATTGCACGATCGATTAGAATTGGAACCGGTTTGAAACAAATGTCTAATCCAGTGCATCATAAGTTCGAAAAAAAAACCGCTTAAACCGATTACATTTTATGGTTTTGACGTGGACGTCGACGATACTATTAGAAAAAATACTGTTAGAAATTATAAGATAAGATAAGATCATTTATTTGTCCAAAACATGAGTATACACACACATGGCATGCAAGATGTTACAATTAAATTATATTGCAGTCATATTTTGCCTTGTCGGCGTACAAATATAAATAGGTAGGTTACATAAACATCAAATAATTATAAATTTATCCATTCAAATAATTACAACTCCAAATTCGAATTTAGAAATTAAAATGTCCTACAGAATTGTGTCATCAAATCAACTCATAATAGATAATAAAAATTAGTCAATGTCAAAGTAATTAAGAATACACAAATTAGATTGATTTATCATTTAGAAATTCGTCAGTGCTATAATAGGTTTTCTCTAAAAGAAGGCTTTTTAATTTACTTCTTAATTTTTCCGTTGTATATTTTGGCAACGCATTATACAGGGTTGGCGCCATACAGAATATACTTTTACGCAGTAGAGCTGTCCTGGATCTAGGAATGCAAAGTTTGCTATTGTCGCGTCTGTTTCGAATTACTTTATCTGATAATAGGGGGAATAGATTTGGGTTCGATTTGACAAACATAATGGTCTCTAAAATGTACATCGATGGAAGGGTTAATATTCTATATTTTTTGAAAAATGGTTTGCAACTCTCAGTAACGTGATGTCCCAACATAGTTCTAAGGCACCTCTTTTGGGTTTTAAAAATGACATTTTTATTTGTTGAATTGCCCCAAAAGATTACTCCATATCTCAAGTTAGAGGACACTAAGCCATGATAAGCAGTAAGTAGCGCATCAACATTTAACATAGGGGCTAATTTGTACAGTGCATATGTGGAATTACTGATTTTTTTGTTTAAGACTTCCGTATGTGCTTTCCAATCTAATTTACTGTCTATAGTTACTCCAAGAAATTTGGTTGTGTCAACTTTGTCTATGTTATTATCACAGTAGTGTACATTAACATTTGGAATGGCCGATCTTTGGGCAAAATGCATAATATTAGTTTTTCCAAGATTTATCTTAAGATTATTGTTTTCTAACCATTTTATCAATGATTCTATAGAATTGTTAATGTCAGCTTCATATGTATCTCTATTTTTGCAGGCAATTGTAATAGTACTATCATTGGCAAAAAGTGTCATTGGGTGGTCAATACTTTTGGGTAGGTCATTAATATAAAGTATAAAAAATAGTGGTCCCACGACAGTACCTTGCGGTACGCCAAATTTAACTACACGCTCTTTAGATTTATGAATTACTTCATGCTTATTGTTTTTATTTATTGCCGAGATTTCTGTAAATTGTCTTCTGTTGCTTAAATAGGATTGAACAAGACTTGAGACATTCCCTATAATGCCATATGCTTCTAATTTCTCAATTAATATATCGTGACGCACATGGTCGAATGCCTGTGTCATGTCACAAAATATCGTGCATACAGGTACATTTGCATCTACTTTTGGCATGACATTATGTAAAAAATCATATATTGCTAAGTTGATTGTTTTACCATTTCTGAACCCTTTCTGTTCATTTGCGAGTATATTTTCTTTTTCGAGATATGTATACAACTTTTTATATAAGTACTTTTCAAATATTTTTGACATTATACTAATAAGGGATATGGGCCTATAAAATTGCATAAGCTCTTTATTTTCCTTTTTAAATAGTGGTTTAACCTTCGATATTTTGAGTGCATCGGGAAAAATACCAGTCTCTATACAAAGATTAATTATGTGGCTTAGATGCATTGATATTTCTTCCTGCTACTGATTTTATATTTTTTGTTGATAGACCATCGTATCCTACACTATTTGTATTTTTTAGTGTTTTTATTATTTTAAACACTTCGATTGGCAGACATGGAGCCAGGAAAAAAGAATCTTTCCTTTTTTGTATCAATGATGTAGTTTTTTTTCCAGATGCTGCTATAGGATTAATTTTGTCAACGAAATAATTATTAAAAGCATCTGCAATGTCCTTTGGGTCAGTGATAATGTCATTGTTCACACGAATTTTGTCAATACAGTTTTTCGGAATGTTGAATTTTGACTTATTAATTATTTTCCAAGTAGCTTTGGATTTATTATCGGAAGTATTTATTGTGTAGTTGTTTTGTGCTCTCTGAGTGAGTTTTACAATTCTTTTAAAAAGTTTAGAGTACTTAGTAAGTTTTCTTTTATCTGGTTTGGTTTAAGTCTATATTGCCATAAAAGCTGTCTTTTCTTTTTACTACATAGCTTAATACCACGTGACACCCATTTCGGTTTACTCATAGTATTAATTCTAATATTCTTTTTTGGAAAGCATAAGTAAGCTATAAAAGCGCACATTCATTCAGTTCGAAACAGTTTTGCTTTATAGTGTTGTCACACACAGCTGACACAGCTCACTTCATAGGCAAATTATGAAGTATCTACGTAATAATACGTATATACTTCGTAATTTGCCTATGATAAGAGAAAGGACAATGACCGCTATTGTTTGTAGGTACCTGATATCAAATTAGCCTCAACTAGAGATTATACATATTGGTAGGTATATGCCTGATCAGCGGGCTAATACAAAGACAAGGTGTGACTGTGTTGTGTTTGTGTAGGTATTACCGTGCGTTTGCACTAGCGAAACATCCACAACAAAACATGTTGAAATCTCTAGTTAGTGTTAAAAATTATATATACAGGGTTACTGGTAACTCGACGTATTCCTTGCAGGACGTCATAGTAGGGTTAAAATGCAACAAATTAAGCCACCAAATGTTCTACCGAAATTCAGTAGTTTTTTAATTAGTTAAGAGTTTGTTTTTTAATGAAAAATCCCAGATTAAACCATTTGAAACCAATTTAAAAATGATTTACGGCGCGACTGTACTGAAATTTAAGTTATTATCATAGTTGACGCCGTAGCAGACCTTTGTTAATAATTAAAAGTTCAATAATGCCTAAAACTTTGGCAAATATCACTAACAAAACATTTAATTTTTTGTAATTTTTAGCTCTAAAATTCTTAACTAATTCAAAAACTACTGAATTTCGGTAGAACATTTGGTGGCTTAATTTGTTGCATTTTAACCCTACTATGACGTCCTGCAAGGAATACGTCGAGTTACCAGTAACCCTGTATATATATATTTTAACATGTTTTTTTGTGAATGTTTCGCGGTTTCGCCAGTGCAAATGCACAGTTAGGTATCTATCTATGTAAATATGCCTATTATGTTCCCGCATAACGTTTCACATTGGACAGCTGATGTACCTACCTAATCTAAGACGGGAATACCTATATACTTCATTCATATTCATCTATTTCAAATTAATAAAACACAAAAAGATTCAATGTCTTTACGAGCGCCCGTACTATATATATAATTATGTTCACCTATAGATATGTATGTAGGTAGGTAGGTACTGTAGGTGACATTCAAAGGCGACCTTACGTCATACCTACCGCCTGATAGAAAAATAACTATTTCTCAAACATGCTTGGAAATTCGAGCATTATTTTGACAATCTTCTTCGAGATAAATCAAAATTGCTGTACTGGTAAAAAACAAGTGACGATGCGGCCAGGAAAGTTACTATGGAAATCCATATCTGGCGTGTTTAGCGGCCAAATAAATTACTATGAAAACTCATATCTGTCGTGTTATTTAAAAATGGACCGAACTTTTTACTTCAACACACGACAACCAAGGAGGTAACTTATCAAAGATTTTATTTAAATTTCGAATTGGTTTGCAAATAGAACAAAGAAGAAACAAATTAACATATTGGCGCATGAAAATAGTACATTACTGCCGCGGCCTGCAATAAGGGAATTGATGGACGATCGTGAAAATGAGGGCCGAGGCACTCATGCGTGAGTCCATCAATTCCTGATTGCGGCCAAGGCTTGTATAGTACTTTTCTCAAACAACGCGCGGAAATTCAAACTGAGTAAATTAAATAGAAATTCCAGAATCAATGACGAACAACTATCATTTTTCATGCGCCAATATGTTAATTTGTTTCTTCTTTGTTCTATTTGCAAACCAATTCGAAATTTTAATAAAATCTTTCATAAGTTACCTCCTTGGTTGCCGTGTATTGAATATAAAAAGTTCGTTCCATTTTTAAATAACACGACAGATATGAGTTTTCATAGTAATTTATTTGGCCGCTAAACACGCCAGATATGGATTTTCATAGTAATTTTGCTGGCCGCATCGTCACTTGTTTTTTACCAGTACAGCAATTTTGATTTATCTCGAAGAAGGTTGTCAAAATAATGCTCGAATTTCCAAGCATTTTTGAGAAAATGATAGTTATTCGTCATTGATTCTGGAATTTCTATTTAATTTACTCAATTTGAATTTCCGCGCGTTGTTTGAGAAAAGTATTATACAAGCCTTGGCCGCAATCAGGAATTGATGGACTCACGCATGAGTGCCTTGGCTTCGCCTCGGCCCTCATTTTCACGATCGTCCATCAATTCCCTTATTGCAGGCCGCGACAGTAATGTACTATGGTTGCATTCAAAGGCGGATCCAGGATTTATTTCTGGGAGGGGCACATGGGCCGACAGATAAGAAGTCTCCCATATCTTGTATTGGACCGTTTTTGGGATTCATTCTTTTTCAATGTCATATAAGAATAACTACAAAATACAATATTAGCACCCCGTCTCGAATAGAATAGATTTTCTTTTGATCATAGATGCAGAATTAAGAGTTACTTTATCGACATCGGTAGTAGGTACCTAGGTAGGTATAAAGTTTAAGAATTAACAGAAATTGGGCTGCAAGAGCGAGTGAAGCGGGTTCAATCATTTTAGCACCCAACCGAATTGGTTTGGTTAGTTATTCTTATACTTTTTTTCATGACTTCAGTTGTGCTATTCTGAAAATATCTCACCCTGAAAATTTAGGTGAAGTGAGTTTGGAGTGAACTGTCACTGTCTTATCATCAGTAGGTATCGATGACAATGACAGCTCAATCCACCTAAGTTTTCACGGTGAGATGGTTACAGAATAGCAAGCTGCGCGCGAGGACACGTCGGGCCATGCTATCTTTTTAGCATTAGGTACTTATGCTGAAATTCTCTCGCCGAATGAGGCTTTAGGCCGGTCGGCTTAGCAGACCTCTGGGCCCGAGTATGAACTGACTGCACCACTTTGAACCTTAGTAGTTACGCCACTGCTGCTGAAGATACAGTAGCCTAGCCTTCTTCTTCAGCGTTCATCATTGAAGCAATGTCAACACATATTGCATTCAGGCCAGTCCATTATAGACGATTTGATTTTATTTTACTTAAACTGTTTGGGGGGATCACGTGCCCCTGTGCCTCCCCCCCTGGATCTGCCCTTGGTTGCATTCGAGAAAAACAAGTGTTCAAATCGTAGACGGAGAATGCAAATACTCGTAGAAGCGTAATTTATGTCAAATTGTTACCACAGACGTGCGATCGACTGTACCATAGATCGTGAATGGACAGTAAGGCTAGGCGCATACGACTCATAAGAGCCACCGGTAACCCAGCAACAAACTGTTCACATCCGTTTTGTATGGATTCGTCGCACACGAGTGGCCGGTGGCGGGCCTGGTGACAGTCACCGGTGGTTGGTGGTTTGTTTGCGCATAACTTAGTAGTTTACAAAAACAGTGGTAGCGCGGCCAGAGAGGCAGGGAGTATATATACCTACTCCACAGCCGCGCTACTAAAACTTCAAAAATCGTCGAAAAAAAAATAAAAAAATCTGCTCAGCAACGAAACTTACGAACTTATGAAGCAATGCATTAGACATTTGTTACAAACCGATCGAGCATTATGCAATAAGGATCGATTCCAATTCTGATTGATCGTGTAGGTACCTATTACACAATTAGTGCTGGTTGGTTCAAGGGTTCCATGTTTATCTTCTTTCGGGACTGTCGTCCAATCAAGACCGTTCGCCCGTATTTGACTGCGGCTTTATGCTAGTGAGCTGGTCAGGGGTTGGCAAAAAATAAAACAAATAATTTCTGTAAATTTCTATGTTCATTTATCGAAAGAGAATTATACAAAATAATATGGCGAATTCACATGAAATATTTTAAGTAAAAGCTAACTAATTAGTTACAATAAATTTAGAATTTTACAAAATACTTTATTAGACAGGAACTAAAAAGAAATAGCCCAAAATTTCATGAATAACACAGCCATAAGATCACGGCAACGATTACAAGATCAGCAGTAGATTGATTTTGTATAGGTAACACCTTACAACAAAACGTCACAAAACAAGAAATAGAATCAGTTGCAAAATATGAAAGAGCAGCACCTTGTGGACACGTGAAGTGTTACCGTGCGTTTGCACTGGCAATACATTTACGACAAAACATGTTAAAATCTCTATTTTCTGTAAATTTTCCATATTTTTTTTACAGGAACCTGAGATTTCAACATATTTTGTCTTGAATGTTTCGCCAGTGCAAACGCACGGTAATGAACACAAATCTCCGAAGATCCTTTACGTTTACCAACAAACTTGTCAATGTTGATGTAACCGTGCGTTTGCACTGGCGAAACATTCAAGACAAAACATGTTGAAATCTCTACTTTCTGTCAAAGTTCCATACAATTTTTGACAGGAACTAGAGATTTCAACGTGTTTTGTCTTGTATGTTTCGCCAGTGCAAACGCACAGTAAGGTACAGGAACTCTCTAGGAAGGTAAAGTCATCCTTTTTAACATTGTGGTAGCTTAGCTATGGCACAATATAAAATGGGCTGTCTAAATTCTGCAACTGAGTCGAGATTACTAAAGTACCTATAAGTAGTCTTAAAAAGATCTGTTATAGAATTCACTCTTCAAATACCATTAAAAAAACAATTATTCACGTAATTACTCATTAAAGTTAACTAAAAATAAATATAAAATAAAAACATATTCAAATAATGATTATCTTAAATACAATTATTATATACTTTACGATGCGCACATTCGGCACCCTAATTGCGTAACACACGATCAATAGCAATTTGAATAAGTTTGAAAGGTATTGCCAATCCAATAAATCATATTTTCGAAAAAAATATCTGTTCAACAACGTAAATAACGCAATGAATGTTGTTGAACTGTCAAAATGAAACATATTGTGATTGATCGTGTGACGCAATTAGGGTGCTGGTTTCTATTACTGGGTACTTATTTATTTAAATATTTTTTCTGTTGAATGACGTAATATACTAAGTAGGTATCCGCAAACTGTTTAAACCGCCTGTCACACACAGTATTTTTGGGGGCTGATAATCAGTACAAAAAACTAGCGCGGTTTTTTTAGTTTTGTTGCTAACAATAAATTAAAAGCGTCATGATGAATCATGACTATTTTAATTTGTTACAAAACTGTGATATTATTAATCCATAAACAAATCTGATGCTCTTATTATTTGAGGTGTCTATGTTCTGTAATCCCCGGAGGATTAGGCAGATTCTCAGTGACTGCAGATTTATTGTGCAGGCTGTTGCCCCCGACAGTGTCAAAAATGGTATCCGGGTAAAGGATATCAAACGTCCGGTCTTGCACCCTAATTGCGTAACACATTTTCTTTCATAATCTGAAGGATTTTTAAGAAATTCCGGATCCATTGCTTCATAAGTTTAAAAAATTCATCTGCTCAACAACGTAAATAACGCAATGAACGTGGATGAACTGTCAAAGATAAATGCATTGCGATTAATTGTCAGTTTATATGTTACGCAATTACCCGGCTGCTCTTATAGGCGTTCTTACAAAGTTAACAATAAATAATATAATTATGAACTTAAACATCTGTAACCCCTATCACTAATTTGTTCTAAATCAAACATTAGTCTAATGGGGACCACCACTGTTTTAATTCCTATGTAAAATATTCTAGTTACAGTAAGCATGCATAATTTTTATTTTTGAATTTACTTTGTAACAATGGATCAACAAATTATTCTTATTCAAACATTTAGTTGCAGTTTTTCCACAACAGATTTCAGAACTGTACAAAACTCGTTGGTAATGTTGTGTGGACAGTTTACATTGAACCCCGTACGTCTTTTACTAAACAAATTAATTGTTTTATAGAGTTCACACGAGTCCAGGGGGCTAAGTCTACTAATTTACAAACGTGTCAATGGTCTCATAATGATGAATTTTAGACAGATTTGCCATACAAAATCTGTCAAAAACTCATCATTGCGAGACTATTGGCACGTTTGTTAATTAGTAGATTTGGTCCCTTGGTAACTACCTATGAATCGTAAAAATACAAAGACAAACGGGTCTGTAAAGGACCACTCTACTAAACTTTGGATTAAAACCCCGGTTAAAAATCTGACAGCTGCCTTTTACGCTGATTGGCTTCTGTCTTTGACTGTAAAAATTCAACAAATTCCACAGTTTTACAATTCTGAGGATGCAATTCTGTTGTCTAATCTGTTCCGTTTCTCTCGCAGTGACAGAACGCTACGTTCGCACGGGCGTAAAAATATTGCGGCGTGATATTATCGCATATTCGATTTTGAACTGTCGTTGTTGAGCCGAACATTGACAATCCAACAGAGAGTATACAACCGCGTCAAAAAAAAAACTCTCGGCGCTAATCAGTGCGTTGAAAAACAAGTGCGAATAAAAATCGCCGCGGAAAAATCGCCAAACATGTCCCTGAACCCGTCATTGAACCATGATAAACTGGGCGATTGATAACGAATCCTAACTATAATATAATAAATGCAAAAGTGAGTTCGTTCGTTTGTTACGCTTTCACGCTAAAACGGCTGAACGGTTTTAAATTAAATTTGGCACATGGGTAGACCATGACCTAGAATAGGATACTTTTTATACCGATATTCCCACGGCATCGAGACTTACAAGGGTGAAACCGCGTGGCGCAGCTAGTAAGTAATATATTTTTCGATGACCCTTGTCCTTTGTCGGATAAAAAAATCTGCAAGAAACGTGGTCAAAGAAACACGGCTATAGAATAACTAGCTTCCGCCCGCGGCTTCACCCGCGTGGTATGTCGATATAAACTAGCCTATGTCCTTAGATTATAAAATGAATCTAAGCCCATGTCCTTCCCCGGGATGCCATCTATCTTCTTGCCAAATTTTATCGAAATCCGTTCAGTGATTTAAGCGTGAACAGGTAACAAACAGACAGACAGAAAGACAGACAGAGTTACTTTTGAACTTATAATATTAGTTTAAGTACGTAAATGTCTAGTATAGCGCTCCTAAGTAGGCTAATGTACTGCCCGATATCGATTTGAATGGTTTATTGAATTTTAAAGCGACAAAGCGATTTAAAATGCTGTTGTAGCAAGCAGCGCTCGCCTGGTAATTTGCTAGTGATTAGGCGTACGTATATCAGTGCACGGTAGAGTGCGGGGCGAGGTATAACGCTGCTATGTTCAATAATAAACCAAAGGACTGATGAATTTAAAACGTAGGTAGATAAAGACGCTATTTCCTTAAGTGGTCGTTAATAATGCAAAGTTCACATCAAACATTCAATTAGACCACCACAATCTTACCCACGGAAACTCTAAGAGGACAAAATATTATCCTGAATAATTATACTGTGCACTGTATCTACGTGATGCTGCAACGTCGCCCACTGACCCGCAACGTCCGACGCAGCATTATGTGGCTCACCTACTGGACGCGAGACATGTTGCAAATTCCCACATTCTAATCTGTCTCTTATACTATAATAATGATTAGTTATACATTATGAGACATATTCCTTTGACCACGTTGTCATAGAACCGCCACAGCACACAATCAATAAGGGCTGACAATAATGACTATACCTACACATACCTAAACAATAATATCTTATAATATATTCCCTTATCACACGTGCCGACGTGTGATTCCACCAATATAGCATGGACATTGTTGGAATTACACGAACATTTAAATTAACATTAGGTTATTTGATAAAGATAAACAATATTAGTCTATAAATGCCGTACTAACAATAACATTTTGCTGATTGCTGATTACACAAACTACGGTGATTATTCACAACTTACAAAAGAAGTTAAAATACTCGTAAATTTTGTAAAACCGTGATTTAGAATGTCGTTGTGCACATAGAAGTGTAAGTCGCAAACTAGTGGCGTTGACAGTAGGTAGGTACTGCAGCGTAGGCATAAGCTATTAAAAAACATTATTTCCTACTCTCAAGTCATAAAAAAAAAGTAATGTTTAAATAGAACTACAAATATAAAATCTGCTTAATTAACGCCGCACTTGAAAAAATTATTAGCTTGACGAAATATATTTGTATCTATATTGCTTACTCTTGATAACATACATTTGTTTAGAATTTCTATTGATTGTTCATTATAGGTATAAATAGCGTCTGCATAAACCAGTGGCTGTAAAATCATCGTATCGGAGCAAAATTTGCAACAAATCTCAGCCGGCCCGAGCTTCTGCAATGTGAAGAGTCTCTATGTATATACAGAGCCACAAGGCCGTCTGGGAATATGAAGACGTATGCAGGCACAGTTAAAATTTCTCTGAGATGTATAGAGATTACAGCTTCCACAGATACTCCGTGTGCACCGCAAATCCTGCGGGACCTTAAGTTTGAACGTATATTTATTGTATACGTATATGTATTTTAGAAAGCTACTCTCAAATAATGAGTGGTTCACCGTGGCTGTTCTTCAGAAAACTTGGGAGGAATCTGGCGTTTGGTGGAGAAGTTTTTTGAGAGTAGAGAAGAGGCAGCGCCATGAGGTGGTTACGAACCAAACTGCACCCTAATAGCGTAATACATGATCAATCATATCTGAATCGGTTTGCTTCATATATTATGTTCGAGAAAAAAATCTGCTCAAAAACGTAAATAACGCAATGAATGTTGTTGAACTGTCAATATGAAACAGACTAGTCTCAAAAACTAAATAAGTTACGTAATTAGATAGCTGATCATAAGAATATGCAGTCAGGATTTTTAACAGTGACACAGACGTGTTTTCCGACCTTATTCGGGACTGGTTTAGATACTAAATATATTCCAAATTACGCTTTGCGCTCCAAATTAGATTGACACAAGAGCAAAAGAAATGCGTTATTTATGTGAAGTAAATATTCTTAACCACGAATGATGTGACATGAATATAAATGGGAAATAGGTAAGTAATTGAAAAAAGTCATCAGATAGTTTTATTTTATCAATGCTTACTGTTCTAATTATTGCGAGCAGTGGTAAAGCTTTCCCTTAAATAATTAGGTCTACTAAATGGTCGAGTAGTTCTATAAAACAATCGGGTCAACGGCACATCGAAGCATCCCGGTTGCAGGATCCGATCACTAAAACATTCATGGGATTTATATTACAGTTCCATAATTACTAACAATACAGAGTGTGTAGGGCATCGTTTGCTAAATGAAAATGGCGGATAAGAGGGGCCATAGTCTATCTTCTCAGGCCCCAAAAAAAATGATATCACAAACGGGATCTTTTAAAAATCAGATGAGGACAAAGGCTAGATGTTACTTGCAAGTAATTTTGATTTTGATAGAACCGTACAACATCACAAATTACAATTGAAAAAAATTAGGATGCTATTCCAATACCTTTTTTTAATTCAAGTTCAAAGGCTAACTTTTGTGATTTTTCGAAAATAATATTAAAATATTTACATAAAATCCCGTGGGGCCAAGAATTTCTTTGGGGCCTGTCGATATAGCACATGACCCACCATTTTCATTTGGCAAACGATGCACCAAACACTCGGAACACTAGATATTGGTAGCTATCCACGTATGCTAAAGCTTTTTGGTTTACTGTTATAGTCTTTTGAGTACCTACTGCTATCTAACTGCGTAAGTAACTTTTTTTCGTAACCGATTAAGACTAATCTGTTTCATTTTGACAGTTCAGCAACATTAATTGCGTTATTTACGTTGTTGAGCAGATTTGTTTTTAAACTTTTGGAGCAATATTTTCGACATCTGTTTCAAACCGATTCAGATTGTGATTGATCAGTTGTGCTATTCTGTTAAAATATCACCGTGAAAATTTAGGTGAAGTGAGCTTGAAGTGAACTGTCACTGCCTTAGCATCAGTTGGTATTGATGACAATGACCGCTCACTCCAGGTTCACTTCACCTAAGTTTTCACGGTGAGATGGTTACAGAATAGCAATGCTGTATTATGCAATTAGGGTGCTGTTCGTTGCAACTTGAGTTTTTTATGCATCTAATCTATTTTTCATTTAGGTATCCTATGCTTTCGCAAACGTTGGACAACTCTGTGATAATTTCTTCTTCAATAGGTAAAAGATCTGACAAAATATGACAAACCGCCATAATTATTCTGCCAAAGTAAAAGTTATCTGACGATTGAAAAATCAGATTGAAACGTCTTTGCAGAACAAAAGGCAAAATACGCCGTCAACAAAAAAAAGTTGGAAATATTATCGTGTAACGTGCTGAGACTTGGTGACGCTGCGACCTCAGACCAAATAAAATACCAAGACAGAGCGCTGTCAACAGTGACGTGAGGCCGGTTTCGTAAACATGTGTGCACTTAGTTTGGTGTAGTGTTATTGTAAATAGTTGTAAATGTGTGTGTGTGTGAGAGCGTGTATGCACAGAGCGTTGGTGTAGTTTTAGCATGCTTCACTGTATTGTTCGCAGCGCTCCGTCTTGGTTTTTTATTTGGTTTGAGGCTGCGACTATCAGATTTTAAAATTGTTAGATTAGATTAGAGTATTACATTATTTGGTTAAGAATGTACACTATAATTTGATATAAATCTAGAACAGAGATAGATAATAAATACTTGTAATGGCAATATAGTTAATCTATTGTTAGTGTACTTACACAAAACTTTAACGATAAGATAGTGCGATACAATCAGCACCTCTAAGTAAGTATCTATACATCGTAGAAAAGTATCCGCATAACTTTAAATAGCATTTCCGAGTTACAAAGTGAAATACCTAACTCGTAAATTAATAATTATTTACACAATCGATTTGAACATGAAAAGCATTATTATTATAGCATGATTAATTATATCATTTCGATGCGAAGTACTTAATATGCATGTTCCTGTTTGCAAGTTACAACAACGATACAGTATTCACTTTAGTCAACAACTTCGTATTTTTTATTACACGACCAACTCGTCGCAATAAGGCGCACCTGTGCCAACAAATAAGTATAGCAACGTTATTGGCAAACTGATCATTCGAGTCGATCGCTTGCGCAGACTTTTACTCTCAAATAACTGTATTTAGACCTCTATTTTCTAAGGCACAAAGTAAAATAATTGTTAATGTTAAATTACGGGAATTTATTACCATTTCGAGGTTCTAATCTGGGAATTGTAAGACAGGATTTAAGGGTGGCTTATCATTTCCGCAAGAGTTGGCAGAAGAAAACAGTACGACCAATATTTCGTCTATGCACGAGTCTCCAGCAAAGTCCATCCGACCTTAAAAGAGATAGCTCCCTAATGCTCCTGTTCAGTTCGAGAGTTCTATAGTGGCTAGACAGAATAGCTCGCGCTTCAGTAGTTCGAAAGGTCTATAGTGGCCTGACAGAATCGCTCGGGCTTCAGTTGTTCGAGATGCCTATAGTGGAGTGACAGAATAGCTCGCGCTTCAGTAGTTCGAAAGGTCTATAGTGGCCTGACAGAATCGCTCGGGCTTCAGTAGTTCGAGATGCCTATAGTGGAGTGACAGAATCGCTTGCGCTTCAGTAGTTTGAGATGCCTATAGTGGCCTGAAAGAATAGCTCGCGCTTCAGTAGTTCGAGATGCCTATAGTGGCCTGAAAGAATAGCTCGCGCTTCAGTAGTTCGAGATGCCTATAGTGGCCTGACAGAATCGCTCGGGCTTCAGTAGTTCGAGATGCCTATAGTGGCCTGAAAGAATAGCTCGCGCTTCAGTAGTTCGAGATGCCTATAGTGTCCTGACAGAATCCCTCGGGCTTCAGTAGTTCGAGATGCCTATAGTGGCCTGAAAGAATAGCTCGCGCTTCAGTAGTTCGAGATGTCTATAGTGGCCTGACAGAATAATTCGCGCTTCAGTACTTCGAGATGTCTATTTAGCGATACCTCCAATAGTCCATTCAAATGGACTACTGGCAGCATCGCTAAATCTTTTCAGGACTGATTTTTCAATAGACAATCATCTCATAACTGAGGAACAAATATTGTGGTTTGACAGCTTTTGTACAGACAATACGACAATCTCTCGTACTTATGCTTAAATAAAAAGCTATGAGACTATTGAAAAATCAGCACTCAATTTGTGACTCAATAAGTAAATGGAGAAAACATTTGAACTTTGTTAGAACTCATTGCCTTGCTCCTGAATGATAATAAAATAGTTTTCTCAAACATGCTTGGAAATTCGAGTATTATTTTGACAACCTTCTTCGAGATAAATCAAAATTGCTATACTGGTAAAAAAACAAGTGACGATGCGGCCAGAAAAGTTACTATGAAAATCCATATCTGGCGTGTTTAGCGGCCAAATAAATTACTATGAAAACTCATATCTGTCGTGTTATTTAAAAATGGAACGAACTTTTTACTTTAACACACGGCAACCAAGGAGGTAACTTATCAAAGATTTTATTAAAATTTCGAATTGGTTTGCAAATAGAACAAAGAAGAAACAAATTAACATATTGGCGCATGAAAAATGATAGTTATTCGTCATTGATTCTGGAATTTCTATTTAATTTACTCAGTTTGAATTTCCGCGCGTTGTTTGAGAAAAGTACTATACAAGCCTTGGCCGCAATTTATTGCAGGCCGCGACAGTAATGTACTATTCACCGTCAATTGTTTAGAAGACGAAGAGCAATTTAACAATATGGTTGTTTTTGAATCGCAGACAATTTGCTCTATTATATTGGTGATGCAATTCATTACACATTTACATACATTATACATGATTACAATTCTTGAGACAATAGTTAGGTACTGTTTCTCCGCCGATTCTTGCGGTATATGAGATGAGAAGAAACTCTTTCCCTTGGAAGCTGTACTTCCACTACACACCCCAGTGTTGTGGTAAGCAAAGCGCTACAAGGTTCATCTGGCGCGTGCCTAAAATCGGAACTAACGCCGCGATCTTGTTTTTTCAATACATTTCACAAAACAATTGCACAAATGTTTACCAACAGCGCCTTCCTGTCAATGTCATTCGAGCGCCAAAAGATCCTTGTGTATCCGTAAACGTGATGCCGATGCCGATATCGAGTTGCAGGTACCGAGCAACCGTTACCGAATATCACCGGCAGGCGCGTGACTACTTCACTTTATCTATTGTATAGTAAGTATATCGCCACTCGAGTTCGCCTTTCCTTCCTGAATCGGGACCAATCGGCACGCGGTAAACCCTAATTTAAAATAACATAACGGACATAATCATTGTTGGCTGAGGCACTTTAGGTGAGTTTTAAAGAAATTATCGCTTTATTGTAGGTAAACCACTAGTAGGTAGATCATAAAAAACAATTTAGTATGATTGCTCTCACAATGAGTTATCTTATCACGCAACTCATTATAACAGCTCGAAAATGAACGCCATAATAACTAAAAAGAGCAAGAGGGTAAAAACAAGCATTATACATGTTATCTATGGAATTTCGGTACCTATTGAATGCGGGTATAAACAAAAGTTGCACCATATTTCAGGTTATTGGTTTGTCTCCGTCTGAAATACCAATATTCTATAGATGTTTGTTTTTACCCGACTGCCCCAAAAGGAGGTAATTCTCTTTTCAGTTTTGTACGTATGTTTTTAGAAATGGGTTTTTTGTTTCTTTAATTTGCTTTATTTCAAGCTTTTTAGTTTAATTAAAATATTTATTTATAATATATATATATATGGAATTGACTCATTGCTAGCTTTTATTTGATACCAATATTAATGTAATTTATTTTACAAATAACTTTCCCCTTCTTTTTTTGCATTTGCAATATATAAATATTAATATAGCCTATATCACTCCCACAATTAAGACGAATCTAACGACCTCATGTTGAAATCCATCAAGCCGTTTAGGCTACAGAGCGTACCAAAGAAATAGACATACATACATAATCTCGAAAAACATTACCCTCTTTCTGGGGCACTCTGGTAAAAACAGGAAAAATAACTGCAAAACACTACATTTCTTGTACTACCAGTCTCATTTATACTATTTAATACTATAATACGTAAGTAATAATTAGCTAAATAGGTTTCAATAGCTAATAAATTATAATATCTATCAATTATAAATACAATTAGGTATATGTGTTGCTAATAATGATATTCGATCTTACTCGCTACTAATAATGTTCTACATTATGTATATATTGTACATTGCTCATGAGTCGGTATCTCAATAATTATTTCAATTACAAAAATATAATTATTATTATGTGATATAAAATAAAAAAAATATTACACAAATATCTCAGTATCTCGCTATAGTTTATTCGGAAAATCATTTAACTACCTACCTACTGAAATATTTATACAGGGTGGATTCTACGCAGAGTCTGTGAATGCAGTTAGCAAAGAATCAAAGAGTTAATAAGTAATATGAATGACTGTCTCCTAAAAAAGTTTTCCTGTAGCTACAATGTACCTGCTCTTACTGTACTGTCTCAAAAATCCACCCTGTAAGTATAGGTACTTTAAGTGAAATGTTTGCCAGAACTCCTATTTCAATTAGAATAATTCCTAAACAGATTCATGCTACATATATTTTGTTTCAATTATAGATGATACAGACCAGTATGTGCACTATGACATACGTATCTTAAATCTTAAATATAATATAATGTTCATATCTATGAAAATATCTTAAATGCTAATGATTTATTATATTTGTACTAGCTTCATTTATTATTGCGAGATTTATGGTATAAAGGAGAAAACCTGTTTTATTTTATCAGTTCAACAACATTCATTGCGTTATTTATGTTATTAAGCAGATTTTTTTACGAACTTATGAAGCAATGGATTAGACATTTGTTTCAAACCGATTCAGATTGTGTTTGATCGTGTATTACGCAATTAGGGTGCTGGTCTAAGCACCAATAACAATCACACATACGTCCTTAGATAGGTATTTCAATATAATAAAACTAGCTGACGCTCGCGGCTTCGCCCGCGGCTTCGCCCGCGTGAATTTCGGTTATTATATACTAAAACCTTCTCGAGAACCACTCTATCCATTGGTGAAAACAGCATGAAAATCGGTGGAGTAGTTTTCCAGTTTATCGCGTACAGGACGAAAGACAGTCGCGGCGGAGGAATTTGTTTTTATAATATGTAAGGAGTACTATGAAGCTCATTCTAAATCGCTGTGCGAAAAAAGTTGTGACGATGTTTCGCAGGACTGGCCTAGACGCTAGATAATGGAACGTTTAAATAGTTAATCACTTCTGGTGATCATAGTTTGAATATTTGCAAATGTATGCATTCCGACGATTTTATGGATCCACTGAGCTGGTCTGATTAAGGACCTGGACGCTATTTAACGGAACTCTTGAATAGCCACTAGTTAACCCATCGAGTGTGGGCTTATTAGATGTCTCTCAACGAGTTCTGTCCATTTTACCAGATGACAAGGACCTGGACGCTAGATAACGTAAACCCATCGAGTTGGGGCTCATTAGATGTGTCTCAATGAGTCCTGTTCATTTTACTTGATGACTGACCAGGAACCTTTGAATGGCTATAATAGTGAAGCCACCGAGTTTCGGCTTATTAGTTTAGTCATAACGAGTCCTGTTCATTGTATCTGATATAAAGTACCTGATGGGTGGCCTGGAAGGTGCATAACGAAGTTCTGAAATTCCACCCAAATTCAATGTTTTTTTTAACATTTAGAACAGAAATACGTTTTTGCGATTAATATGGATGACGGTATGGAATTATAATAAAATTGGTTTACTCCACTTGTTTTTTTTTTCAAACTAGAACATTAGCAGTAATTAAAATTCGAGTATTCCGTGGCTAGCGGCCAGGTCCGTCCTCAACTTTTCCACACAGCGATTTCAAATGAGCCACCATAGTGCGTAGTTGTTGCTCTATATTAAAATGCCTATATGACATCGGTGCTCTTTATTGGTCGTGGCGACCATTTTCTCCGGTCCTCCTTTGTTTTTAAACTTTAACTTTTGTTTTTCACTTTAAAATGTAGGTAGTTTATAACAGAGACTTAAAATAATTAGCATATGCTTCAACATGGTTTCCAAAAGTTAGAGCCAAAAAGAAATATCCACTATCGTCCGCACGAGACGTATGGAACTATAAATTTAAGAAATATATCTTTATTCAGTATTGGATTGACTTAAATCGGGAATTACAATAAAAGGGTTTGTCATAAGGTCTTTGGTACGTGAATACTTTTAGCATTGTTGTTTAAGTGCAAACAGCAGGGTACCTTACATTTTAGTCGTTTTTGTGATACAATGCAACAGTGAACAAACTTGTAAACTTTTAAAAGTTCGTAACAGATGCATAATATTACAGCAATTTATGAATTGGTTCAATTGTAGTCTGAAAACATAATTTCGGCCGCTCTGTGCATACACGCTCACACGCACTCATTTACAATCAAACTGCACCTTAATAAATGCATACATGTTTACGAAACCGGCCTCACGTCACTGTCGACAGCGATTATCTTGGTTTTTTATTTAGTCTGAGGTCTCACTGAACCACCTGATTGTGAACGGGCATCATTGCACAAAATGCTTGCTCGTTTGGATTTTTATCTAATATTCTGGATAATAAGCACTGCAGCTTTACTTAGCGTAGGTACGTACCTACATTCAATTTGTGTTGGATGAAAGTAAAATTACCTATAATTATACTTAACTCACTGCATGTTACAAATATGTTATAATCAGTGAATGTAGGATACACATAATTTTTCACACAGTTATGTTACATGTAACAAAACATAGATATATATTATGTTTTGACTGTCTAATATAAAAATCTGTAAGTATTTGTATTATTATTTTAAATATAGGTAAGTAAACTTTAAAATAATCATTTCTTTTGAGTATGCTATTATGAAAAGCTGTAAAACTTAACAACATTGCAACAGTAAAAAATACTGTTTTTTACCCTGGTAAAAGTAATATTACTTGGTGCATAATACAGTTATTAATAATGTTTCTTTTTTTTAATAAACATATGAAGCTGTAACAACAAAAATGTTTGTTTGTTATAATATTGGCAATAATTATTGATTTTAAATATAATAACTTGATTATTTTATGTAGGTATCGGATTTATAAAGTTTTACATATTATAAGACTCCACTTTAAGATACCACAAATTATCATTTCAATATATATTTGAATGTACAACTTAAGTATGAAACCATTCATTTAATATTCTGATACACAAAAATACACTGGCCTTCAAAACTGTATCACACTTTTATAATTGCAATTTCTCGTAAACTGTAGAAGTCAGAGTTTTGAAATGAAAAACGTTTTATAGCTATTTTCACCAGCATTCTTGGAAATTATAGTTTATTATACATAAGTAACGTTTTTAATTTAAACCATTAAATACTCACTTTTAACTTACAGGCAAAAACTTTAATAGCATTTATACAACATTTTTTAAACAGTTTTACGCCTTATTTACATTTTTTTTTTGACACTTTGGATTTTGAAACAAAATTCATCGATCAAGAAATAAATGTGAAAACAAAAAGAGCCAACAGTTGCAATAATGTGTTTTTGTTTATAAGGTTGTTTTAGCCATTTCTTAAAAGACGGTAATCGGCAATAAAGAGTTTATATTTAAAAAAAAAAATTGTAATCCTTTTTATTTCGAAAATGTAGCTTGTGTAATTTAAAAGTTATTGCAATTTTAGTTTTGGAGTTTCCAAGTGTGGTACTAAGTTTTGATGGCCAATGGAAAATACAAAAATAATAAAATATTGATGCCATCTACGTATAATGTGGCTACATACTAAAATATAAAAATGCTGAAGATTCTCAAAAATAAATTAAGCGATCAGATTATGATTATAAACCAAATAACCCCAACAACTAGTGTGGTATGTTTGAGTTAAAACATATTTACATTTCACTACTCACTGTTACAGTCATCTTTGGCACCACCTTCAATACTATACTAAATATGTAGAGCACTGAGTCGGTCTCCTCTTCCGGTGCTGCTATACAGTGTCCACTTTAGGTACCTCAATCCGGGTGTAAGCGGGCGTGGGCTTTCGCTTGAATGTTACATATGTGTACAACAGGCTAGCCAGCACACTGATGTTGAGCCCCACAAAGTTCAGCAAAGAGAACACATAGTCACCACCAATCACCATTCCTAAATATGTGACCAGGATATTCTTCAGGCACCCAATTATTGTGGTAGTAAGTGCACTGTTGTATTGTGTGCAAACCATTACACTGTAGGACAGAATAAATCCCATCACACAAGACATTAGGAACTGTGCAAGGAACAAGGAGTCATCCCAGTTCTCATAAGCAGCTGAGCTGTGTAAATCTCCAGTGCTCCATGCTATCACGGTAGCTGGGATAATCATGAACAAAGCATTATAATACATCAGACCATATTTACCAAGATCTTTTGCATCCAGCTTCTTTTTCATGTACACTCCATTGGAAGCAGTGAACACATCATTGAGCAACACCAGGGTGTACCCAGTCCACGAGAATGTGACGTCATCGGCGGCAGCGAGCATAGCACCACCGACCATAGCGTAAACACTGGTTTGTACTGACCAGGAGGCCTTCACACCCAGCACGAACCTCTCGCCCAGCATCGTCATGAGGATGCTGAAGCGGCGCAGAGCTGTGAACATCGGTAGGCTGAGCTCTTTGGTACCACCCAGCCCTGTTGCCATATTACCCAAGTAGATGACTGGCAGCGGCCAGATGCGCTGCAGAATATCTGATGATAGAGGCGGGAACTGCACCACCCTGAAGAAGCGGCCAGCCCACAGCACCGTGATGGTCGCCACCATCTGCCCTAGGCCGAGTACTTGGTACGACGGGAAGGCGTACGTCGTCAACACGGTCTTGTTCACCACGGTGATCATGAATGAGGCTAGCGCGTAGAACGATGCGCTCAAGATCTTCTTCAGCATTTGCGCGCGGTCCGCCGCTTCCGCTCGGTCCTGCGGGCTCAGACCCGACATCGTGCCACCACGTATGTAATTATACTAACTAACAGCGAACTAAACTAACATGATCGATTAGCGAACGCGTCATGAAACCTCGCGGTCGGTCACGAACTTTAACATATTATAGGTGTTTGTTCATGCTCATTACACTTTCATGGTCGATTCAATAATCCTTCCAATAAACATAAATAAAAGAAATAAAACCTTGATCACACCGCATACCTAGCAGTGCAATATCATTACCAACTAATGAATTTATGAATGACAGACAGATGAACGACAACGACTGTCAACGAACGATTTGACTTTGAAGTTGACATTTGGGTTGGCACTACTTGGCCGACTACATTTACTAACTTCACGTAGGGTTGCTGACTGCCAAGGAAGGGTTATGTTTTTTTGGAACATTTTCAATTAAAAACGAAATACTTAAAAAAAACAAAGGTCTGTTAAGAACCAAAGCTCCCTTTTCATTCATTACATGGGATCACATAATCTGTACAGTTTTTTTTTCTTTTTATGTTTACCTACTCTGTCCCACAGCAGAGAAAAGACCTCCCCCAAATCTCTCCAAGCATCCTTTTCCAGGGCCACCTCGATCTAACCCTTACAGTATGCGTCTAGGTCATCTCGCCACCTCTTCCTGGGCCGGCCTCGGCGGCGCCGTCCATCCTGAGGCACCCACCGTGTGGAGACTGTTGCCCAGCGGTCGCCATGCAGGCGGATGACATTTCCCAACCATCTCAAAAAATCTTAGAATACGGAATGCGAAAATACTACAGCACTACAGTACAGCACTGATTACTAATAGGTAAATGCAGAGTACACGGACGAATCCACTCGTCTTACAAATTACATTTCGGTAAATGTGTGCCTTTGAGCTTATAGGGTCATATCAAACTCTTTCGTATTAGCAATGCATCTTTTTTCCAGACTTTCTAACGTAAATAACTATTTTCATTTTCAATAATAATAATAATGATGATTTATGGCTAGAAACAGAAAGGGGGTGACTTCTGAGATGACAGCTAGATGTATGGACGAAAGGGACATGTTTCGCCGACCCTAAATAAATTGGGATAAGGGCAGGAGAATCAATGAAAAAATAAATCGAACTGTAGTATCAAGACCACACGCAGCACAACCTTGGTACATACATGATATCATACCACAACCACATATCATCTATCCCCTCTCTATATCTATCTATCTATCTATCATCTCACCACAGAACTTTCCCCACATCGACAGTCTACAGATAAAAAATAAAGCCAAATCAGCTATAGTCTAGAGTACAAGCAACTTAAAACTTTTTAGACTATGGTCCAATGGTATTTGACTAACATTTTTTTTTTACAATAACTGCTAATTAAAAAATAATATTTCGAAAATACTTCTGAAAATATAATAAATCATTTTTTCTCAAATAACAAAAACATCAACATTATTATACATTTTCAGTTTTTTTTCCGTTCTGACATAATGTTCATGTTGTTTGTCGGACAATGAACGGTGCATTGTGAAGAATCCGCGTAGCAAACCAAACCAAGCGACATTTTGATTATTATTCCATTGTATTGCCATGTCAGTCATTATTGTTTGTGTATTATAAATAATCGCGGAGACGGGTACCATCGTAGTGATGCATTGTAAATAATGTTTGAGAAATAGAACGTTCCTACCCGATTCGTATACGTGGGCAATAATTCGCATTTGAGTTTTCAGTTATGTATCACTGTTGGGACGCGTTGCTATTCTGAAAGTGGTACAGGTCGTGTTAGGGGGGCGTCTAGTGTTTTTTTTATCGTGATTGTCGGGGTTTGTCGACGGGATGGCTGTTCCCGAACAGTTCTCGCTTCGATGGAACGATTTCCATTCGAATTTGTCACAATCGTTTCATGCGTTGCTGGAGGGCGAGGACCTGGTGGACGTGACCCTGGCAGCCGGTGGTCAGTACGTGCACGCTCACAAGCTGATCCTCTCCGTATGCAGCCCTTATTTCAAGGAACTATTTAAGGTATGATTCATTAGTTTTGCATAATTTTGCATCATTATGCTTACTGAAATTCTTAGAAAATACCTTAATCGAGTTCGATATTCAGTATATTTTTTCTTCACCCATGCTTATTTGCAAGAAAAACAAAATTTCTCATTGTTTATGACAAAAGCAAGGAATCAGATTCTGATTAATTAAAGGTAGATATAATATGCATACTGTAGTGTTGTATACAAACATATTGATATATTATATGCTTTTGTGTCCAGTATGGTAGCTAATGGTATTGATTTTTTGTCTATAGATAATTTGGTATCTGTCTGCAATTTACTCCCCCACCCCTCACATGGGGAGGCAGACAGGAGGGTTGATCTGTTACCTTTCCCTGCTCACCTCACCTCACCTCTGTGAGATTAAGGGGAGGCCTTATTATTATAACATGCCAGTTTGAAATGCCCTTTTGAAAGCAATGTAAAATTTTCCTTGTTTGTGATACAACATAATTAGCTGTATTACTGATATTGGGCACATGTCCCATTGAATTGGTGACCATTTAGATTATTTTATAGAAATCAGTGCCTCATATTTATTTAAATATAAAATTTACACATCAGATCAAGGATTTTAATAATGTAGCCCATAAAATGTTGCTATCACTTGTAATTTCCTTTCAAAGGTTAGCTATATTGTTATCTATTGAGGCAGTTGACATGAAGACTCCATTCTATACATTCATGACACAGATAAACTATCAATAGAAATATAATTGTTGTCCATTTTCACATAAATTTATTTTTAGGCATTCATTTATATGGTGCCTATAGTTAGTGATAATGGGCATTAGTAACTTAAGTTCTACTCAATGATTAATTCAAAGACTATTGCTAAATCTAAGCCTCTAAAAAAGAACATACTGATGTATTGTACCTCATTGGGAAAGGTATCTATATTACAGATTAATCTTGACGACATGAATAGTTCTATTCTTCAGGTTCAAGATTGATTCACAGTAAATAATTTGGTACTAAATGAAAAAAAAACCAAATGCATTCGATTTAAATTACCTAATGTTAGAAGTAGCGAATGTGACATCATATTGAATGGAGAAAAACTGGAATTTATTAATCAGTTTTCCTGGAAATCACCATAGATGAGAAATTATAATAGGGACCTCATATAACATCTCTTGTTCGGCTAAGCTCGGCCGCGTATGTTGTTAGAAAGATAAGACAGTTAACAGATGTAGAAACTGCCCGTTTGATCTATTTCAGTTACTTCCACAGCATTATGTCATATGGCATTTTATTTTGGGGGTTGGGTTGCTTACTTTGTATCCATCTTTATTTTGCAAAAGAGAGCTGTCAGAGCTATTTATTATAACTTATGTTGCCACGAATCTCTCAGGGAACTATTTAAAAGGATTAATATTATGACGTTACCTTTCCAATTCATTTATGAGAATATTATGTATGTAAGAAAAAATCGAAATCTTTTTAATAAAATAAGTAATAGACACAATTTTAATACTAGAAATAAAGATAAAATAGATCAACTTTTGTCAGATTAGCTAAAGTATAAACATCTTTTATGGTGTACTGCGTTAAATGCTATAACAAAATACCTTGTGATATATTGCAATTAAATAAAAGAAAATTTAAAACTCATATTAAAAGTACACTTTGTAAACAAGCATATTACAAATTAGAGGATTATATCCAAGATAAGAATGCTTGGAAACATGCTGGTCTTGCTCCGTAGGACAATTTGAGTCTGGACAAAATCAAACTGATTGATAATTTATTATTTGTATATCATAGATTTTTATATTTTGTGGTTACTTATACTCACGCAGTCTTATTAGTATTATTTGTAAAGTGTTAGGAATATTGTGTTATCCTATACTTTTACAATGTTTGTAAATATAATATGTGAGCATCGAGCATGTGTATCTATCACATACTTAATTTATTTATTTGTCATTGCTCCATTTTAATTCTTTTTACCAATTGTGGTACAGTAATCTTATTCTAGGTGCATTGTCTTCACATGTAATTATAAATTGATGAATACAGAATATTGTAAAACATTTTTAAAAGAGTAACGGTGGAGTTTCTTGCCCATTCTTCTCCATACAAAACCTACCTTTTGGAAGGAGCAACTAGAATCAGTTCTATTTCTTTGTTTTCGACTTTCAAAAGTGCCTTTTATGTGCCTTATTGAAATAAATGATTTGTCTTTGACTTTGACTTTGAGAGGACATCACTGTGGCAATTTACCATAAATGTTCCTCAAATATTGTACCCAATCTCATCCAACAGCTAAACAATACGAATTATGCTCAAAAGAAGAAATTCAATGAATCACTTACTATTATTGTTACAATGACCTTTGTTCCATATCTCTGTATTGGAACTAGAACAAATAAAAACTATACATATCTGCTATCATAATAGCATGAATGTGGCTAATACAATAGTTGTTTATTGAATAGTTGTAACACTTGGGCTCTCCTTAGCTATCTACATAAACCAGAAATTGCAGTTTTGACCGTGTTTACTAAAGAGACATTTCTAACAATGTCCCATAGATAAAATATATTTATAGAATCTTCAGTATTGTCTTTATATAAATAAAAAACAAATATGACCATTATTGTATCCTGGCTTTCATTAGCTTACCCTATGAATAGGAACGATGATCTGTAGAATTCAGTGTTTTTAGGGTTCCATAGTCAACAAGGAACCCTTATAGTTTTGCCATGTCCCTCTGTCTGTCTGTCCGTGGCTTAGCTCAGAGACTTAGTATACATATTAATCAAGGAGACAAAGTGTTAAAATAAAACATTGAAAACAATTTTTTTTGTCTATGTTGTGTACCTCTCCAGCACATAAAGTGGGGATGATGCTTTTTCTCGTCTATCCCATTTTGTGGGGTGTCGTTGGAAAGGCTATTAAAAAATTTGCGGTTGTGTTAAAACCATTTTTCGATTCAGGGATTTGTTTGCGAAATATCAAGCAATTTTTTGTTCAAGTCAAGTATACCTCCACCGCTCCCGGGTAAATGGTTGTTTTTCGATATGTAAAAAGAAAAACCGCCGTATATACTTATTATGTATCTTAGCTAAGTATGCATTACAAGTCAATGAGTAATAATCGACCAACTTACATTTGCATTTGGGTAATGTATGGGAGAACATGTTTTTCAACTACAATGTTAAGGTTGTTGTAGGGATAAATTCATTCTAATTACGAAACTCTTCATTGTGCGTGGTACGACACGCACTTGGACGGTTCTTACCTGTATGGATAATTGTAGTAGTAAATAGATGCGTGAATGTACTTTTTTAAACAGTACAATGGTGCAAATGTTTGCTACTCACTTTCAATAGTTAACAGCCAGAATGCAATAGGTACTGAATACATCTTCCAAATTATTTCTGTTACTGCTGAGTAAGCAATTTATTTAGTAGACTGTGTATGTAATTTTTATTCCAAGTGTTATCAGAGAAATATACTATGTATCTGAAAACAAAACAAGAAAAAACTTTAAAAAAAAAACAACCAACTTTTTCACTTTTTAGTTGTGGTACCTAAACCACACATATTCGAATATCACTACCTGCTAATCTGCTATGTACATTACAGTGACGGAGTAACTTAACATCGTCTATATATCAAGTGAAAAAATATGTAATATTGAAGCTAACTCAAAAACTACGCAAGCAAATTTAATAAAATGTATATGGAACCACCTCTGAAGCATGAACAAACAAAAAAAGAATCAGCAAAATCGATTCATAATTGGCGGAATAAGCGCTAAACAAACACGCAAAAAAAACATACAGAAGAATTGAGAACCTCCTCCTTTTTGAAGAAATCGGTTAAAAATAGGTTATTTATATGTTAAGAGGAGCTCGTGGCTAAGTAATAACAATCGCACCGAGTCGATCCATCAGGTTAAGCTACGCTTGCCGGGGTTGGTCGGTGGATGGGTGACCATCTTTACATACCGAGACTCCTCCATGCCTCGGAAAGCACGTTAAGCCGTTGGTCCCGGCTGTCATTCGTGGATCTTTGACAGCCGTTACGGGTCGTCAGAAACCCGAAAGTCTGACAACCAGTCTTACCAAGGGGTATCGTATTACCACAGTTACTGGGTTGTGGAGGTCGGATAGGCAGTCGCTCCATGTAAAATACTGGTATTCAGCTGCATCCGGTTGGACTGGAAGCCGACCTCAACATAGTTGGGAAAAGGCTAGGTAGATGATATGTTAAGAATAGCAGCTGCAACATAGAAGTGGCGTTCACCCTCTCTTAGTGTGGCTGTCATAATAGAATAATAAAGAATCTACAAGCAGTGGCATTCTCATGCGCCTGTCTATCTAGCTGCAATCACATTATCAGTGCTTGTTGCATCTGTTATGAATATGGCCTTGTCACCCAACATCATTCACTTTAGTTGTCTAAACATGGGAATTTGTTGGTAGGAAAAAATAATATAATTCCAATATTACTTAGCTACAGAAATATTCTGGTCAGAACTTGTAAAAGTGAACATCCACTGAATTCAAAACCATTTAGCATGTCATACAAGCAAGTCATACAAGTTTTTGTCAGTGATTGACCAACTATCTCTGTTCACAGATGAACCCGTGTGAGCATCCCATAGTGATCTTAAAAGACGTTGCGCACCAAGAGTTGCGTCAGCTGCTACAGTTCATGTACCGCGGGGAGGTGCACGTACGTCGCCAGGAGCTGTCAGGCTTCCTGCACACCGCTGAGCTGCTTCAGGTCAAGGGTCTCACCGGCGGACGGGAAGTTAGTACTGCTCTTTATGTTATAGGAAGAAGCTGAATGATAATTTCACATAATTATATTCAAATAAACTCAGGCCTTGTTGCCATGGGAGGAGGCAGAAACTACAGAACCCCACCTGCTACGATCCTTACATATACTCCTTTTGTTTCGTTTACGCGAGGCCTGACTTTATGTATAGTATGTTTGTATATTCACATAAATTGGGCAGACATTGGAAGTTAGCTGTTCCAATTTGTCCTATGGAAAAGAAGCAACAAGAAGAAAGATGGCACTTTCTTTGAAAATAACTGACTTTTACAATGTACTATTTAAAGGAATTGTTAATTGGTACGTAAGTGTATGAAACAATGTAGGTAGACCCACAATAATAATCAGGTATTAACCGGGTACAAACTCTAGATGAGAGGTTGATACTTTGGTAAGTTGGGCCCTATTGGTGATGACTGTAGTTGCGAAGCGTAACCGTCACCGTACTTTAAAGCAGCATTGAGCATTCTGAAGGACCACACCAGCACATTCTCACAGGAATGGCTTACAGCATGACGCTGTATGCAGGCGATTGCGTTTATAGTCAAACAACGGTTATTGCAAATTAAGTGTAATAGAAATATATTTATTCCAGGTTTAGTTAACACATCACTTAACAGTAAAAGTATTATCTACAGCTTTTTTAAATAGTTAGTCTGTATCTTGACGCACAGGATGTGATTCAATGAGAGATCAAACAAATCACTTGATTTTCACAAACTTTCTCGGTATTCACAGCGAAGCGAGTCGCCCACAGCCATGCCGGACGAGGTGCCGAAACCGATGCCGCCACAGCAGGATGCCGAGCCCGTCAACGAGTGGACGCCGGCGGTGGAAGACACCACGTCTTCGGAGCCGCCGCCCGAGCCCGTTGATACTATCACCATCAAGGAAGAGGCCGCTAGGAGCCCACTCAAGCGGTAAGACACAGATTTGTAGAGATTGTTTTGGAGCTGTAGATGTCCAACATCTAGTTGCTATTTTTATTCATAATTTTTTCTAGAAATACTATGAAATACAAACTTATTTTTGCGACCGATAAAAAATACTGTGTAAACATTCATCTCAACTGCGGAACCCTTCGCTGTTTTTATGTATAGGTATACTTTAGAACCACTTTTTGACACTTGTCTACTTAACAGTATTTAAATCCATCAAAATATAGTACATTCAGATGTCACGGCCCTTTCCCTACAGATTGCTTAAGAACACCCCGACCAAGAATAGCCACAACGTTAAGAAGAAACCGCGACCCATCAAGGACAGCCCCACGCACCCGGAGAACACCGACTATGCTTACGATGGGTATGTACCCTCCCAGAGCCCGATATTTTACTTTTATAGCGTCAGTATACCCTTTAGCCAAACATACTTGGATAGGTTCTACATTTCGTTTATATACTATCTTTTTAATGCAGTTGTAAATAAATTCGTCGTTTATTTGAATGTAATAATAAGCTTTTAGCATTTATATTTGCTTGCTGCTGTAAATCTGCCGGCTTTGCAAACATATGCACCAAGATGAAGCGGCGGTAACACGTTACCAAGATACACTTTAGTAGTTTCGAGTCGATATAGGCAGCTCTGATTACAAGTTGTGTATGGCGATAAAACTTGTTGATGATTGTCGTCTGAGGATTCTATCCTGAGCCTAGGTTTGACTATAAAGAGGTCGTAGTAGTGTGCTGTGGCGCTTAAACATTTCATACAAAATAACACACACAGGATAAAATACACTCCTTTGCAAAAAAAATGGGCACCTGTTTACAGTCAATGGCTTTTCTATGGATAATATTAATATTTTTACTATGTCATTAGCATAAATGACTAGTAATTTCTTATCATCAATGAGAATATAGTTTTTTGGCTACACCTCTCTTCCAGCAGCGCTATAATTTTATTAGCTCTTATTGCTTTTTCTGTCATTACAATCGACACAAAGATATCTGTTTTAAGTCACAATAAGGCTGCCTTATGCGACAAACATATATTATTCTGCAAAAAATAACGACACGTAGTTTACATGGAGCAACTGTATATCTGACCTCCTCAACCCAGTTGCTGGCGCACCCACCCACGGACATAGGCACCTGTCCCACCGCCGACGAAGAAGCGACTAAGTAACTGTGGACGATTTCTTGCCAAGAAACGTACAAGAGATGTAGTCCCCGTGCCAGTAAAAGAGCTACATATATTAATAGTTGATCGCTGACTGTTCACACTGCCGCCAAGAACTCTTTTGCCACTAATTCAAATCAAAATATTTCACTTATGAAACGTCAGAAGCTAGGTGCACGGTTCCAATTGGTCGTTTCCTATGGAGAAGAGCCGGAAAGAAACTCCATGGTTCTTTTAAAAATTAAATTTGTCGCAGCGACAAGAGCTATCGAAGATAAAACTCGCTCAGCGTTGCTCGCCAACTCGTTTGTTTATCGCTTATCGTCGGTGCTGGAACAGGTGCCTGAACCACTGGGTAGCTTCCATATAAGCATCGCTTCCGTACTTACGTTGCGCGTTGCTTGCAGCGAGCCGCTGATTGACTTCGACAACGAGCTGTTCCACAGCGTGCTTGTGCTGCCCGAGTCTGCCAAGGAATCTGGTAAGTCACACCTGCTTTACGCTATACTTTACTGTAATAAAAAGGCCAATTTTCGTAACCAAAACGTCAAAAATCTAGTTGCTATCTCATCTCAGCGATGATCAATGTGAATAACTTGTCAAAAATGTTGGGAAATTGGAGGTATTCTTGAAAGACAGAGACTGAGATTTAGACGTTCTTAAAAATACGGGAATTGCCCTTCTGTAATTTCAGGCTTTTATAAGAGTATGCTAGACAGAAAGCAAGTAATATTTATTAGTGGTGAAAACATAATTTTGTTTATGAAAAGATGAAAGATCTAATTATGAAAATACTTTGCCTTATGCCTCTTCCAAAAATAGTAAGGCTTATTTTGGTTCAGACCGCCTCATTTAACTAGTAGTCGGAAGCGAGGGGGTTGTTGGGATCCTGGGTTTTCTATGATATGATGATATTTAACAATAGCAGCATCGAGTTTGGATTAGTACCCATCATGGCAGCAGTCTCGCTCCACACCATTCTTCATTTCATGAATGTACTGTAACTCAACTTCGGTCGCATCGTAACAGCGCTCGGTTAGTTTAAACATCTGTTCTTCTTTGCTAGGCCAAACTCGCAGCTCAAGGAATGGCTGCTTACTTGCACGAAAAATAAATATATTTTAGAATTAATTATCCTCCTATTTGCTATCATGCTTATCTAGCCGAAAGCTTACATCAATCTAAGTTAAAATATGGAAGAATTCCATAAGCTCGTTGCCAAGTGGTCGTAAATGTGACTGATAAGCATAGGGTTCGAACCCAGGATCTTGTGGTCAGACGAAGTGTTATTTTATTAAGTTTCGCTATTAAGAACTACTCAGTAGTCGGTAGGAGTCGGGATTTGTGCCTGGTTGATGGGCATACGCCTTGAACATAACTGGCGAAATGTGGATACACCTCTGCGTAACTCTTTATACAGGTGCGAAGTTATGTTATCTACTTAATAAAAATCTTAAATTCATTAATTTACTGACAAACAACTCACAGCCTACACCGCCGGGTTGAGAAGTATGAAATTTTGCACAAGGTGAGGACTAGGGAAGGATGTTCATCTCATATAGGGGTTAAATAGGGAGTTAAAGTTTGGGATGGGAAATGCCAACGGGCACTCGGCTTGTGAGTACAGAGACTCAAACAGCAATAAACTCGTATGAACCACGACCCCATCTAACTCCCATACCCCCAGCAGGATGGAACTGCAAGACGGGCGGCGTGAAGTGCCCGTCGTGCCATCGGTTCTTCGCCAACCGCTATAACCTGAAGGTCCACATCCGCGACAAGCACGACACGCGCGAGGGCACGCTGCAGTGCGACATCTGCCAGAAGCGCATGCGCAACCCGAGCTGCCTGCGCGTGCACATGTACCACCACCGCAAGCAGGCTGCCTACCTCGCGCAACTCAGCTCGCAGGGAGAGCAGATGAAGCATGTGTAAGTTAAAGTACCATAATGAGTGCTCCAAAGTACTTATCTGAGGAAATTGTAAACATTATAACCTATTCAGGTTCAATTCTTACGCAATTACTCCCTAAAGGGAATTAGAACCACATCTGTATTTAGAGGGTTTCAAATTTATATTTCACCAATTTTTCCATGAATATGTTAGAAATACCTACCATTACTTTAAAAAAAAATTGAAAAATCATTACCGAAAATTGGTTGCGAAATTAACAACTTGAAAACGCAAGTGTCAAATGAAAAAGAACTTTACGGCGATTTAAAATTGTATTTCGTACAATCAAAGAACTCAAATTGTTAGTGGTACTATTATTTGGCATCCACAAGTACGTTTTCTGATACATTTGTTTACATTTTCATCAGATACTGTTGGAACAGACCATGCACTCTTCGGCCCTTTTCTGAACCATGTTGCCAGCCTAACAAGACGCAGCTGATTACCAGTATTTTGCGCGGAGTCACTGCCGCCTATCTGAACTCCACAACCCAGTACTGGGTAACACGATAACTACTTGTGAGGACTGGTTTTCAGAGTTTCGGGCTTTTGATTACCGGTAACAACTCTCAAACATCTCAGAATGACGGCCGGGACCAACGGCCTATCGTGTTTAGCATACACTCATAATCATAAATTATTTTATTTCTTTGAATTGCATCAATTGAATTGAATCTTGAACTGCCTAAAACCTACATACGCACTTATAAAACGTCGGAAGCTAGGTGCACGGTTCCACTTGATCGTTTCCTATGGAGAAGAGCCAAAAGAAACAAGACGGTTACTCTTTAAAAAAAATATTGAATTTTACAAGGTTTTCAAATTACAAATCAAATCAAATCCTTTATTTGCTTGAATATGGGTGCATGAGGCCATACATACAACAAAAGTTCTTAAAACAAAACAAAAATTAATATTAGATTATTTATGACATTGATTAACTTAATAACATTTATCATTTAAATATAATAGGCTTATAGGACTCTATTTATTTACAGTGTAATATAATATTATGTTGATGTAACTGTTCCAGTGTGCAGAACATGGTGGGAGGCAAGTGGCGCTCCGACTCGTCCATGAGCAGCGGCGACTACAAGGACGTGGATAAGTAAGTACTGAGCTGTTACAATAATTATCATAATCAACAACGACTTAACTGCCTTTATTCTATATGAAAATATCTGAAAAAGCAGTACCCGTCTTTTGGGCTCCGCTGCAGTCGGGTAAATGGTAGCTCATCGGTATGATGGGGCCCATGGTTAAAACACGATTGAAAGTTGGTTAATAAATCATAATTTAGTAGTTGAACGGAATTAGGCATAATATGGGAACTTATTGCCCGGGTATACAGCTATTGTGTAGGATGTGAGTGAAAAGGGTAATAGTATTAATAGACAAAAAAAATGACTTAAGTGGGTTTCAAAGGAAAATTATGTTATTTATAATGAAGGGTGTCCTTGAAATTCATTATTTTTATTGTGTTAAGAGAGTGGTGTGAAGGTTAACAGTATTTGACCGAATTTGGGTTAATTTGGACACATTACAATTGTTTATAAGATACGAGGGAGTTGGTTTTATTTAAACTTTATAAATTGTATAGCAGGTTGATAAGAGTATGGTAACCATCAAGAAAAATTGTATACATTTTCTTGGTGACCACACGGTTCTTGCAATATTAGCGTATTCATACAAAAATATTTAAATGTATTTAGTGTGGAAAATATTTAAAATATTATTCTATTTTTGTCTTTTTAAAATGATAGATAGCGAATTATGTTTTAAATATGTTTAGCGTTAAGAGTTTTGTAAGTGGATTTTGTGATTGTTTTGTTTGTCTTAGTGAGTATTGAAATAAGTTTATTAATAATATTTATTTTAATACTCATTAAGACAAATGAAAAAATATTTTGACAACTCTGTGCCGACAATTCGGTGAGTTTGGTTTTAGTAACTATGGGCGGTGTACAAAAACAATAGACAGAAAATAACAAAGGAAATATAATTATTTAGTACTTGTAGTATTGAAAGACGTACAACATGTTCTGTAAAATAAAAAGTGTAAATACCGTTTACATACACATTACATATAATGGATTCTTAGTTGAATTCTTGCAATCAATACGTTCAAAATATAGCCACAGACGTATCCTAACATCAAAAACTGTTCAAAAATGATGGTAAATTATAGATATTTTTGAGATTGAGATTGAAATTAGAAATTGCGAACGTTATGAAGGATACGGGAGCTGTTCGTATAAGTCGCGCACCGACGGGGGTCTACATCCTCAGCAGGGAGCGCCTGAAGTCAGCACTTCTGTCGCTGATCATCTCCCGCCGGGCCTCGTCCGGGGACCCGGAGGTCTAACCTGGCAGAGGCAGACCGCCGCGCGCCGGGGTGGCGTGAAGAAAGCGGCACTGTGGGAATAAAGAACCAAATTTACTAACACAAGTGCGTCTGAATGACCCGTCGTTAAGACTATAACTTTATCATCAATTTTAAGTTTAAAAAAAAATCATTATAATTTTCAAAGATTACTTACTACTATAATTTAAAACAATCAATTAACTATTGTAAACTTAAATATTACAAACTTATAATCACAATGATGATTATAATAGCAGTATTAGTTTATTTATCATAATAACAATTAAAAACAACAATCTTAACCCTAAACGCCGCAAACTCCTGCTAAATACCAACATTTTCAAATCTGAATAAAATAAATCTTACTTAATCATCAAAGTTAATAAAATATGTATACTCACTCAATCCTCAGACATATTATAAATGCAAAAGTAAATTAATTCAAGACATAGACAATACCTTTCATGTTTTTAGCTAATTTCATATATTTTTAACCAACCTCCACCTAAAATTGTAAATTCGAATATAATAATACAAACACCAATCAGTAAATCTTATATGTACTTAACCTTGGGATTACAAATAATATGCCAATAATTAAAAAGACAAAACATTAATCTCACGAAAACTTACATAAACAAACGAAACTAACTTAAATACATACAGACAACTAGATACAGTATTAATGACAATTTTAATCTTAACTCTGACATCCTCTGTAAATCTAGAATTTCACCATAAACATAATTATATTCAACAATATAGCTTTTTGAACAACAAATAAACCTATAAATAATATGCTAAAACATAAATATGCACCAATACAACAGTAAAACAATATAGCCACAGACCTGCCTGCCTGGCCTCCTCACGAGAATCGAAACCACAATAAATTTCAAAACCGTAAACTGGAGTATCATAATAATACTAGTCACGAAAAGATCGCTGTGCAAAAAAAGGCTGCTAAGCACAAAATTGTCGCTGAGCATAAAATAGCCGCTGCACAAGCAACGCTGCGCGCGACTGATATGGGTTATCCTAACTAATATTATAAATGCGAAAGTGAGTTTGTTTGTTTGTTACGCTTTAACGCTAAAACGGCTGAAGAGATTTAGATGAAATTTGGCACATGGGTAGACCATGACCCGGGAATAAGACATAGGAGACTTTTATCCCGATATTCCCACGGGATCGAGACTTACGCGGGTAAAACGCCAAGCGCAGGTAATTATGTCATAAGTTGAACTGCTATGCGTTGCAAAACAATGATCTTATGTTACGATGAGTTGCACTGTACTCTGCTTTGCGAACAACTTGCGATTCTAAACTCAGGGAAAGTAATTGTTAAGCAAATTGACACCCTACGTCAATTTATAATGGTATAGCCATTTCATACAACTGTCAAAGAATAACAGTTGTGTTTTGTTTATACGGGCAATTTAAGTTTATAATCAACTGCTTAACAATTCATTTCCCTGACTTTATGTGTCATAATAATAAGTTAGAATTGAAACTGTTTTGAAAGGATTGTGCCTTCTATGTTAACAACAACAGCTGCATACAACCTTATCAAATCGATAACTATGGTAATGCACTGACGTGGGGCAAGAACAGCGCACTACAGCTTAAAAATTAATCCGTGAGTAACGCCAAACGTCACCATTAACGTTCAGTGGCCTAACACCATGTTTGATCACTCAAGTATTTTAAAAGAACTCTCAGCGTAATAACCAGTGTCCTAATTAGTATAGATAATTTATAGAATTGATAACTAATTATTGGTAAAATATTAGTAAGCTGTGCTTTGAATATTTGCTGTGCGCAAAGCTGTGATGTGGATTGATTGACCAGGATTGATTTAATAATCATTAGAAAACATATTTTTAGTAAATAATACTAAAGTACGCAAAGTACGGAGTTGGGCATTGTCCAGTTAGAAATACAATACAAAACAACTTTGTACTAAGCCTGCTGAGCTATCTAAGTAATTTTGAAAATTTCGTTATGCATTCACTGTTTTCATCCCATGGCTCGCTTTTAGAACAACTTACATACTTAACATTGTTTCTATCCCTATGAACATGAACAGTATATAACTAAGAAAGTAGCAATGTGACATTAACAGTTTCATAAATATTATGCACATTGTAAACTTCTTGACAACATTGACTTACAAAGGAGAATCACCTAACCGACATGCACGCTATTCGTTAGTAAATGATGATCATTTCATCAATCATATTCCTACTTAGTTAAAGGAAGCGCACTTTTGTCTGGCATTACATATTAAAATAATAATGTCTGAAACTAATCTAATTATACAAGCGAATAATATAGCAGTAAACTGTGCAGTATGACGAATGTTTTCACTAAACGTGCATTGTGTTAAATTGCCGTGAGGCTGTGCAATTTGTAGTAAATAGCGAATGCATGAGTTAACGCGCTTACTAATGTACACGAATACACCGTGACTAAGCTGCGCAAATACTTACATAAATATTGATTGTAATTCCTTTAGCTATGCAATATGCATAATTTCATTAAGGAATGAAAATATTACACTCAATATAAACCAAACTAATAGAGCAGTGGTAACGGTCCCGACTTACGAGTTGCAGGCCATGGGTTCGAACCCAGACAGGCGCTTTGCATTGTGTAAATAATTGTATCACCACTGCTCACAAAACGGTGAAGAAAAACATCGTGAGGAAACCGCTATGTCCTAGAGCCAAACATTCAAAGACATGTTACATCTACCAACACACGCGCGTCTTAGATTACAGCTCACTCCCTCTCAACGAGTGGTGAGGCCTGTGTCCCAGCAGTGGGAACATTATAGGCTGATTATGCTATTATGCTTATGAAATATAAACGAGGGCCTAATACCACAAAACTTTACAATTACTAATTTGTAAATCTAACAAGTGTCTGTATCTACCACAAACCTGTAAGCCACATAATTGTAACGGAAAAACCTTACAAATATGTGACTTGTGGATTGCAAATTGTAACTATAGGTACATATTAATCGTAATTTCAATGATACGTAATTTTATTTACAATTTAACAATTTTATAGAATTGTAGACTTGTAAAGCTTTGTGGTATAGGGCCCAGCTGGCTGCTACACGCAATTTATGAAATAATAAACTAAACGTACCGTGCACAGTACGGTCCCGTTAATATGGCACATTGGGTTGTAGAGAGATTGTCACAGCTGTGAGTGACAGGGACGACGCCATACAAAGTCGAAGTTTTTGATGAACCATATTAACAGCCGGCACTGTGCATTTATTTATCTGTTGTCAAAGAACCGTGTGGTCGCATCCCTTGCCTTCTCTATGTTACATCCATTGGGTGTTTTAAAGATCCGTAAATAATTATGATGTGTCGGTTCGGAAAAGTGATAGTGCTTATGTAACGTTGCAACCAATAGGCTAAGCGTATGCTGAGACGCAGCAAAATTACATTGATGCACGCAATGACGTCCGAGCTGATGTTAACAACGGTCAGAAAATTAGTCATCAGCCCATAGCAGTCGACTGCTGGACATAGTCTAACGCCTCTCGATTTGCACGCCATTCATCTCGATTCTCGGCTACTCTTATCCAGCTGTTATCAGCCGCCCTGCCAAGACAGTCGCTGCACCTAGCCTGAAGGCGTCCTACTTTACTTCTGTGAGCTTTTTCTAACTTTTTCCACCAGCTCACCCGTTCCGGATTCGGTCTCTCAGAGAGAATCCAAGCATAGCCCTTTCCATAGCTCACTGAGTGACCTTGATTTTATGGACCAGTCGTACTGGTAGTCGAGGTTCACTATGCACTAATTCAAACAGTTCTGTCATTGCTGTCAAAATAATATTCGACAAAATTCCATACAAACTGTCATCCCATATTTAACTTCTGTCTTAGCATTCGTTGCAAAGGGAACTGTGTGCATGTGTTTCATGCTTCTCGACCCAGCGGCTTAGGCTGTGCGTTGTTTGTCGGTGAGTGAGTGAATTCATTAATGAATTTAAGAATTCTATTTTGATGTGCACTGGTCGCGCATTAATTAGTGCCGTCACTACAACGATCCGCAGACAAGACAGACACGTGTCTGCGATCCACGTGCCTGTCCAGTGCAGAAGCAATGTACGCAGCCCTTTGCTTGTTCATGAGTTACAATAACAAAATAATAAAAAATACGAATTTCCAAAAATACTAAATGACAAAAAATAATAAATAACTATGTAAATGAAATGCATTTGAATTTTTTGCAGTCGTGGGACCAATAATTATTATGAACCGTTTTTCCAAACAGAACGGTCCTCCGACTGTTAACTGATTTTGGAATCTACTCATCAACTTCTACACAAAATTAAAATTAACTATAAAACTTAAATTAAATTAAATAACACTTCTTTTTTGGGTAGTCGTGTGAAAATCTGTTCTGTTTTGCGCTGCTTGAAACTGCTTCACTAGCTTCTCAACATAACGCTTAGCTAGGAGAGGTGCTCCATACAACGCCTGCAAAGTGCAATAGTGTACATCGTAATCGTCTTCTTCTTTTCTTATGTAAAAAGAATTGCCAGTAACCAAAGTAGAATAGTGGCCCGCCTTACGAGTGTGTCTTACGCAGACATACACTTCACTTTGTGCAGTTTAATATATCTCTTTTACTCTCAAAACGGTGAAAACGGTAAAACTGACATGTTCTAGACAGAAAAATCCGCCTACGTCCTTACGACCAGAGAGGAGGCTTGACTCCCAGCAGTGGGGCACACATTCAGTTAGTTATGTATGTAATGTGGTAGCGGAGATAAATGGGTACACTTGTCGATAGTTTGAAGTATCACAGTCGTGGAAGCTATTTTCTTTGTGGTTTAAAGTTAAGAGACGTTTAAATGTCAAATAATATTTCGCTAAGCTGACTTCAATCATTACTTAACTTAAAGAAACGTTTATAAACAAAAGGACATAATTATTATAGTTTTGTGTATTGGCTGCTTTCCTGAACAATTTTGTTTAGGATAGCGACATCTATCCGAACAATATGCAGTTAACTATCTATCGGTCGATCACAAAACTCAGCTAGTTCTAAAACATAATAATAGATGGCATTATTGTCTGTAATGCTATTTTCGTTGCTGATAGAAATATATGGTACTTGGTATTTCTGGACAAACCCTATCGCAGAGAGATATAACAATACAATTATCAATTCAAGAGTTCAATAGTGGATGGTTATTTACCGCTTTGTATGATGCAGTATTAATAAAACAGCAAGTGCAAGTTGGACCACGCCCAATGAAGGGTTTCGAAGTTGGGATTAATTTATCCCAAGAACAAACTAAACATTGTACCAGTACCTAGTTGAAAAACATGTTCACCCATACATTCCAACTGCAAATGTAAGTTTGTCCGCACAATATTCAGAGATTTACCATGTTATTTTAAGACCATAGACTTCTTATGGGTTTTCCTGTAATCTCTAAGTATATAATTGTTATCTGTATTTTTCCAAAATTGTAGGCTCAGTAGTTTTGGAGATAAGGGGGAGGGAATGGTAAATTTTAATCCATCAATTTTAAAGTTATTTATTTTAAAATAGACAGCCCGGCCCTCGTTTTACACGGGTTGAACAATTATCTATCTTAAATATTAGGTTGAATTTACGCATTTAAAAATTATAAAAACATGTATTTGAAATCTTTACAGTCACACGATACTGTTCGCAAAACTATTTTTTATTTTCTCATTTTTCGCCCAATAGTGACCCCCATATTCAAAACTAATTTATTTACGTTACACTGCCATGTCTGGGTTACAGAAATTTCCACTTAATCGGTCCATTACATTCGAAGTAAATTGGCTGTGACAGACGGACGGACAGACATACAGACAGATACACGACTACCTACAGACGACGGAATCCTAAAAATAAATAAGAATAGTCAATTCCCAGTTGAATTGGGGTGCGGAACAAATATTGAACGCGCGTAACTGGTGTACAGCCACGGTCTGAATAAAACACAGCCTAATTGTTTTACTCATATTTTGTTCACAGCTTCTCACCTGGCTCGACTCCGGAATCGAATAAGGCGTTCCTCGCGCAAATCGGACAAAGCGAGGCCATGAGGCAAGTGTAAGTATTATGATAAATGAAATATGATGAATTCATATATGATTTCTGCAAACTGTCTGCAAAAAAATACTTTTACACTTCAAAATAAATAATATTTAAGAATTAGATGAGGTCGGTGTTGCCTAACTACTACTCTGAGAAGAAACAAACTCCAAGGTTACAGTCTCTTTCAAAGTCCAGACATTATTTTCTAGTAAGTAAGTTAGTCGTCTTTATTTGCCTTAAACATAGTATAAAGTTGTTACATTCAGGTATTCATCTAAAGTCCACATTGAGCTATACGGGATATTATCTATCAATTGCATGCACAATAATTATGGTTATCTAGTGATGACCATGCAGATTAGCGTCTGAGATGGTCTTTTGAGGATAGAACCACACAGTTTTCAGTGGACCTGTCCAGTCAGTGCACGCATTTGTCAGTAATCGTGTAGCTCAACTTATAACTTAAGTAGCTCGACAGCTCTACGAACAATACCAAAGAAAGGACATTTGCGGTAGGCCGCATAAAGTTCTCTAACTGCCAGACCTAAATTAAATCTATTTTTTTTATATATGAATAATCCACATCTTGGATATGTGGGTCATTTATATATTTTTTATATCATAGGATATGTCATAGACCTATGATTTAGCCAATCGCCTACTTAGATGAATTATGTGAATATGGCTAGAAAGGAGGTGCCTACTAAGATGACGGCTAATAGAGAGACATCAGGCATGTAGGGAGGAAGAACACATTCTGCGGGGCGAATAATTCAATTCAATACTTTATTGCACATCACATGTATTTTACAAGATATTAATAATAATTACAAGTTCACATAGAGTCTCTGTGAACTTGTAATTATTATTAAAATGCGCGTTTTCAAATTCGGAAGTAACGCCGCCATATTGTTTTTTCAATACATTTCACAAAAAAACACGGATTTTAATCAGCAGCGCTTCCCAGTCCAAGTCACCCAGGCGCTAAAGTGCGCCACGTCACGTCATCACGATAACACTGGGAAGTAAATGTATGAGAATATATAAATGAAGACGCTTTTAAATTTCCGTCCGCGATAACTTTATAACGTGCGCATATTTTCATACATTTTATGGCCGTGGACGTGGACGTCCACGATAATATCGCCACGTTAGAAATTATAAAAGTGCTCAAAAGATGCTTGTAGCACTGTACGTGCGCATGGTCTCCGGAGTAGCATAATGCCTGAGGTTCATGCCAACATCAAACATTTCAGCTTCTCATCGCCAACTCCCGAGGCGAAATCGTCCCCCGACGCGAACAACTTCCCGAGTACGCCCGAGCCGACCAAGTTCGCCGAGCCCGTCCTGCCCAAGACCGAGGCCGACTCCGAAGCCGCATGATGTCAGCCCACCTGGCCACCGTTCATCTACGACTACGTGGCTCCCGATCGGCTATACTCCATCTTCGCAGAACAATCGTACTGGACCAAAAACCTTATCTTCAAAATGGGATTCAAGAAGATTCGATGTCCATGAAGTTGAACAGGACACTAACAGGTATATATTCACTTCCGTTTACATATTTGACGTACATTTTAGTCGAACGGACGTATTATGAACGCATTTTTGTAACTTGAGATTAGAAGCGTAATCAATGAGTTTATACTCTGCATTTTTACTTATTGTTAGTATTAACCGTACCTCGAGATGTAATGTTGCGTAATCCTTGATGTTTTGTAGACGCGGTCTAATCTAGACAGAAGTCAGTCCTGTTCTAACTGACGAGTGTGTATTACATTTTGAAGTTTAGAATTTTTATATCGTCGTATTACGAGTTGTGAGATGCAACATTTTTATGAATTATTACGTGGACATCAGGGAACCTTCGAAATTATCGAACTCTTTTCTTAATTATACACTTTTATAATAATATTTTATACATTCCAATACACAAATTCCAAAGACTGAAACAATAATTACAACATGCATATTATGTAGTATTTCAAAAGCGCAGGATGATATTAATCTAATACTTGCACGAACTGTGTGTGCAGAGAGTCTGCAATTCGTCTGTAATCTCATTTACTCTGCAATTTTGCTTAGATTTAAGACTGCGTTTGATGCCATTCTTCTTATAATATCTTCTACACTATATTCTATACTCTTAACTTTAACTAATAAGTATTACTTAAGGATTTTTGAAGGATTTATTAGATTCTGCACTTCTACAATTATGGAAATCGGATCTACCTGTAGCCTAGGTTAGTAAATATATATAAAGTTTACTGAATCACATCCTGCGCTTTTATTAAAACGAGATTAATCAACATAACTTGTATTCTATTGTCCATTCTTTTATTGCATAAAATTGCTCAATAAATGGTTTGTAAAATATTATCGTATATACAGGATCCTAAGTAAAAGAATGGGTCATAGATAATATTTCATAATAAAAATAATCCAAGTACAAGTTATTTTAGGCAGCTAGACCGAAACCGATTAGATTATAATAATATGAACAAACAAACGTTGCCATTCCGCGTCGAAGTGTACAAACAAAAGAAACTTTCTTTATGACAACTTGATATTCACCATGGGTGACGTATCACCGTATAAAGCATAACCTTACAGTACAAAATACGTTATCGTATATTAATCATCTATGTATGCTTTACTTAGAAATTAAGTTAATTTTTGTAAGTTCTTAATTAAGTCCCCGTAGACGTGAACAATTTTATACGTACAACATAGGTTTAGCGATGTATACATTTTTTATACTATACAAGGGTTGTTTAGGTGTATTAAGATTATAAAAATTATACCTCAATATTTCAAGCGACTGTTTATGTAAGATATGCTATCCACTTGGGTTCACCGTAGGAAGTAGAACTGCTCTCGTTCCGCGAAAGGTTTATGTTGTGACTCGGGATACATTATTACTGTATCCTGTAACGTTTATCACCCGACTGCGCGACAGCAAAGACAGTAAGGCCGTATGATGCAACTACTTCGGATTTGTTTTGACGGGCCATCTCATGTCAGTAAACGAATGTCAGTAAAAAAAATTCATCTGCGCCGATATCGTTATCGAACAAAATTTAACTATGTATTTATTTAGATGGACGTATTTGCTTTAAATCATGCCGCTGGCAATGGTAGGCGTCTCAATAATTGTGCGAACTGTTTCGGCAAAAGGTACGCATACCTGTGTCCTCCCTTCTGTTTCTCTCTCACGTCGGTCCCCTCTACAACATACCAGTTGGTTTCGTCCCTACGCTGCATCCTTCTTCAGAGGAGTTTTCATCCCTTGCCCTATCCCTCCTATCAACTCAATGCCATCCTGTTGTGTATTGTCCTCCGATTCCCATATTTGTACAGATGATTTTGATTATGTTTATATTACTTGGATTCGATGCTTGAAAAGTGATCATGGTTTGAACTTTTTAGTTGTAGTCGGGCTTTTTATCGTATCATCAATAATAATAGTCTCAAAAACATAAAGGTAATTTAAAATGACACCCAATATGTATAAAGAGTATGCTGTATGCAATATATTACTGTATCATAGGTTGAAATACAATTGTCTAATTGCTAACATGGACGTACATGATAATATACAGAGTGCAATAGCGATGCAGGCAATGAGCAAATTTATACAATGCTAGTCTTGCCAAGCAATGGAAGTCCAACAGCGGAGGAAAGATAATATTTGAGCGAAATAATTAAATTAAGAATATTCATTATATCATCATTATTTACTTTCATTGGGAATGTGTACAGTTTTATATAATTAAATTAATTTCTATCATTTGATACAGTAAAAAAAAACAATACGTCTCATTTCAATATTAGTGCTATAAGTGTGAAATTCAAAGACTTACTCGAAGGTAGAAACTTGAACCTTCATTATTGCTGAACGTTTTTAGATTATGTATTATTATTTGCGATAAATAATAAAAAATCGATTGTCTGCAACACTATACAGTTCAAAATAAGATCACTTTTCAAGCAGCCTGATGCAGTTGATGGCAGTTATTTTAGTTTAATCTAAGATTTGGTGTCCACCAAATGCATCAGGCAACCTCAAAGTGATCTTGTTTTGAACTTTCAAGAGTGTTATTATATTTTGATAATTGTCCTCCAAAGCACTTCAGAATTTTTTTTAAAGACTGCTTTTTCGCCTTTATTGCGCCATTTATAAAAACAAAACCTAGTCCATAATGATCGCACCACCGCAGTCGAAAGACCTCATGCCCGCATGCTTCGACGGTATAATGCATCCCACTTACACAGATACGCGTGAAAAACATACATAACCCAGTCTTTGCTGTCGCACAGACGGCTATAAACGGTTTTTTTTTGTATATTCGAAGTAAAAAGTTTGCTAACATTTATAAAAATAATTTATATGACGGACTGATAATGTTAACATTACACTATGACGTGGTTCAAACCTTGTTCAGAACGAGAGCACGTGTGACGGCTCGTGGAGTCTCGTGGAGTCTCTGATCGGTGACAAATCACATTCCAATATAATTATGATAAGGTATTAAATTTTTGTCAAATTGTGACCGGAAAATATCGCACGGATTTTGATGATGTCGTTTTTGTAACTGTGTGGTTACTCGTGTTAATGTTTTTCTGGTCAGGCTTTAAAGCGTGTATAGCTTTAACGTTTTAAGAATCGTCCCATCGTAATGAAGTCGAAATGTATTGTAGTCATTAGCTCTCTTATTGTGTCGAGGTGAACCTTGGACTCGGAGACGTTTAGCGGACGAAGCGCGCCTTCTATGTATATTTTGTATGAGCGCGCCATAGGCGCCGCGCCTCTTTAAAAAAAAAATGTATAAAAAAACAAGTACGTCCAATAATCGGTGTATTTTTACAAAGGTTTGGGTATCTAACCATTAATTATAAGGGGTAATGTCACTAACACTATGATATTGAAAAAAAAATCTCTTTACATTCCACTAGATATAAATAAGCATAATCTTTAAAAAAAAAAGAATCTTTTTGCTAACTTTATAACAATATTATATTTATAAATAAGTAATGTAGCGATTTTAAGATTATAAAAGAGATTATTAAGAGGTATGAGATAAGGACATTCCATAGTAACGATAGCTCTTGTAGATTTTTAGCATTTATATTGATAATTATATGATGTGTTTTTACCAAATTATTTTTATACCAATGCTATTTACATTATAGTATATGTCGATTGTGTAAGGTGCAACCGCGAGGCCTCGGTCGTCAGCGACGCCCTCACAATGCCATCATTTATTGAAGACGTCTCGTCTTACGGGCATTGGCGACATTGTGCCCATTAGCACTTATGAGCCGGAATATTCCGCAGATGTTTAGATGTTTGTCGCCAATATTAGGAATAATTCAAAAATAGTATATATATTTTTTATCCAAACTGGCTGGAAGGTATTGCATAATATGCATTGAACAGAGTTCATGTTAAAGGAAGCCAGAGAGGGCTCCCTGTGTGGCAGCTGCAACAGCTACCTGCTCGAGGTCACTCGCAGTAGACGGCCACAATTCGCCACTGCCTCTAAGTCGAAGTCTGCCGAGCCCGCTCAACTTTGTTTATTACTCGATGAAAGCGCTCAGAATATATTTTACTCTTATTCTATTTAATACTCAGTATAATGTGTTGCCAAATAGATGTACTGTCACTAGTATGTTATCAAGTCAGATTCGAGGTAGCCTGAACGATGTTCTAAAGTAAAATTTTAATGTTCTTTCTAAATGTTTTCCGTGAATTTGATGTTGCTGTATTTAAGGCTCCGCTAGTCGTGTAACGGCTAATTTATTGGCAAGTATATTAATAGAAGCCTAAACATTGTGTAGCTTAGTTCTACATGTAAGTAATGTGGTGAGCACATTGAACACCGCTTGTGACGCAGCGAGGCGGCCTCAGAAACAAAATCGATTAATAATCTACATTCTACAGTTAATAGATTAAGTCGCGATGGTCGCACATTTATCAATTAACTCATACTTTAGATTGATGTGTCAGTATAACGATTGCTGAATATGTTAACGTATCTAACCCATATTGTAAGATTTCTACATTGTGCTCAAATATTCTTTGAAAGTACAGATCTATGTATCCATGACAAAACTCTAGTTTTTAAGATAGTTTACTCAATTTTGAATTTCAAGTTTAACCAAGTTAATATCGATTTTCCTTTTCTTGCATTATGTTTTTTGGAAATCTTTTTAATTTCAAGTTCACTTTTGTTTTCTTTTCGGCCTAATTTCTTCTCTATATACAACATGTAACTTAATTAACGCACATCCTGAAAATAATTTGTTCAGAATCGTTTACTGAATCGATTTATATAATTTTTAATATAGGTAATTTTTTATCCCAAAAATAATTAAAACTACGGAAATTATTGTCATATTAACGCTGTACAGTCAAAACAAATTGAAATGGACCGTAAATCAAAGTAATAAGACTTTTAAAATCGCAGTTTTATTTGTATTCATACAAATTCCATCATTCAATACAAAATAAAATACAAAATACAAATTACTAAAAAGTTCTCCAAGAATTGGTATAACTAATTTAGTAAATAACAATGCATATACATGTTAAATTAAAAATTCAGTGTATGTATTATGATTATAACATAATATTCTAATTGGGGTGTTTGAGAGTGTGCGTTAATTACGTTACATGTTGTATATTTTACAAGGACCGCAACACGACCAAGCTAAATATTTCTGAGGGGTTTCAAAGTTGAAGGGGTTTTTGAGATATTCAAGAAAGCGTCCTTTTCTATAAATGAATAAGTTTATTGTATTAGAGAAAGCCCTTATCATAGAGCTCGTTGTTGTGCGTCGCTCCTGTAAGTGCAAGAAATGGAACTTGGAATTCAAAAGTGACTAAACTTGAAAAGTAGTTCGTTCACAACGATCACTCAGCCATACAACACGTTTTAGGCAACTAATCAATCGTATTAATATCAAACTGTCCGTCTTAACATTTATAATTAAGTATTTTTTACGAAGCAAAATAACCAATAGAATGATATTCGTAGAGTAGATGTAATTTTTCCAAGTCTTCTATCAATTTTTATACTGTCTCTATGTAAGACATGATTTCTACATTCCATTATTTACGATATATTTCTTATACAAACATGATAAGCGATTTTCACAATATTTATGTATCTATATGTGTATATTTCGGAATAAAATATTTATGGTATGTAAAATTTTGACAATAAATTGTCCAAAAATTGGCCAGTATTTTTTGAGACTAGGATCTAAAAATATTCATGTGACGAAACATCTGTGCATTATTATTAATAAGGCAGCAGTTCAGTTTTAATTGTTATTTGAAGGCAGCACTTATTGTGACAAAAGTCTGACTTTTATGTCTGTGCAGAGTTGTAGTTCGTGAATCATAAAGTGCAGTGATATGTATGTAATCGTCCTATAGAGATCGAATCTCGCATAAAGGCTGCTATTTAAACGTTTGACTGCAAAATTCTGACGAATCCTTGTCTCAATATATTTATAAGTAATCAAAGATGATTTCGATGCGAAAGATTTTGATTCAAACGTAAAGTTGCGTCAGTATCACTCCTAAACTGGTTACAAGCTGCATTGCAGAAGTAGAATTTTATGATGATGTAACATATAAAAACTTGATTTTCCATTTTCGAAATAAATTGAACAAAATTGCTCAATACGTTTAAAACTTATATTTATCAGCATAAGTCTTATCGAATTTATAACGTACATGTATCGAATTTACGAACGAAATATATATCGTACTCTCTTATATTACACGTTACGGTAGCATGCTGAAACGATGTCGAATTCTTAGGGCCACATCACACTGACGATTTACCAGCATGTTACCGGCGAGGCGATTGTTTAACGCGCTCGTTGCGTGTGAGTATCAGCACGCCAATATTGTGAAAACCTGCGTTCTGAGAGCACGTTTACGAATCGCCTTACTGGAAAAATGCTGTCAAAATGTCAGTGTGATAACCCTCTTAGCCCTCATACGCACTAGCGGTTAACCGCGGGGGCGGCTAACCGCGCGGCTACCCGGTTTTTCATTTTTTAATATTCAACCGCTAGTGCGTAAGGCTTCTTACTGTTACTCTGTAATAACTTGGTTTATGTGAATCTAAAGTAAACACTTGTAGAATAAGCCTTTGGTACAGTTAGAGGCCTTACGCACTAGCGGTTGACAGCCCATTCAACCGCCGCGTTGGATGACGGTTAAGTGCGTACAACAATAAGCGGTTGCTAATTAAACAATGAAAAACCGACTAGCCGCGCGGTGTTCCGTCCCCCGGTTAACTGCTAGTGCGTAAGAGGGCTTAGGCTTAAATTTCTTTGAAAACTAATATTTCTGGGAATGTCTCGAAAATCGTATTGTGATGACGATTACGACTATGTATCAGTTTTACAACAAATTAATAATATACTATTTAAGTAACTCTTCAGTATAATTTGTTCTTCATTTAGAACTTTGGAATTAAAACAGAAAATATTTCGTCACACAAAAGCATTGCTACCTCTTCAAAGAAAATCTTATTTTGTACAACGAAGATGATTTTGATTTGATTCGATGAATTCTCTTAAGCTCTCTAAGTTGTGATCATATTTATTGATTAAGTTAAATTTTCACCTCGATGACTATACTTTTATCAATGTCGATTTTGATATATTTGCAATGTGAAATAATTTATTTTTATTCGTGTCTAATGCCTGGTTTTGATATATTTGCAATGTGAAATAATTTATTTTTATTCGTGTCTAATGCCTGGTTTCTAACGTCCTCAGAAGCTTGTATAGCTGTTGGTTTTACAAAATTATGTTGTAGCGAAGTTCTTTATGATGAAAACCAAAATTTTACGGTGGATTAAAATGTGTCGACGTTGATATTGGTATTTTCACTTAGTAATGGAGTAGTGTTGGCTCCCTGCCTGGTTGCCCAAAAACTTCTACAATTCAACTTAGTTTTAACTCGTTTGTGCACCCACCAAGTCACATTCTAAAACAGCCAGTTTATCAATAACACAATAACTAAACATGTCTCAAACCTGTATCACTTCGCAAAAATTTATGAAAAAGTTTTTGGGCGTTTTGTTTTTTTTTTTTTGCAAGGAGCAATACATTTTTATATGTATATATGGTAATGTCGACGTGACATAATATTATGTGCTCTGTTTATACTCAAATACCTTTTATATTTTTATATTTTAGCTTTACTAAGATAATAAATTATAATTTTGTATGAATATTGTTTCATTTTGATTATTTTAGTTCCTAATTTACCTTATGAAAACGTTGATCGTTTTGCTTCTCAATCACATTCAACTCGTTTACATCTTCGTCTATATTCACCAATTTTATTACAACGTATTGACAGTTCTAAAGCGCAGGTCACACTGGGAACGAAGGTAAGTGCGTTTAGCTTCGCTCATGTAGCTACCGCGTCTTTTCATACTTCGGTTCATAGATCGCGGTGTGAATCAAAGTATGCAACCACGCGGTAACAAGATGAGCGAAGTTAAACGAACTTAGCTTCGTTTCGCTTCGTTCTCAGTGTGGCCTGCGTTTAAGTATAGTCACAAAGTCACAAAATTGTTGACTACAGACCGTTCACTATAACTTGTCCCTCGCCGTCATTTTGGACCATTGCTTGTCAAGCTTAGTTTCAAAAGGCCTTATCACAAAAACTTGGGACACTTGTTCAACACGTATATAATGTCAGTTTTATGTGAAGATTGCCATACAGAAATGTCATGTTTAAAAGGTGTTTAGGATAAACACGGTTTTGTGGTAATAAGGAAAGTGAACACAATGGTGACTGACAGAACGAACGGTGCTACACGGGACAAACTGATATTTCAAGCATGCGCTTGACGCAATGCATAATTGTGTCGCAGGCAAAGATTTAAATCGATTGAAATCTTTCATCGAATCTGAGAAAATCGAAGGATTTTTCAAGTTCATTTTGAAAGGTCTTCAGCCCACAGACAAACTGAAATCGGTGTTAGAGTGCGTTTCATCAAATAGTTTCAACACAGGACCGATTAAAAAAATTCTTTCACCTGTGGAATGCTACCTATATTATCAATATCTATAATCACAGAGTAACATAAGCCAGAATTTATAAAGATATAACGCGGCCGGTCCGGTGGCGCTAGCTAGTGTATAATAAAATTAATCATTACACTCGGCTCAAACGTGCTAAATGGTTTCGCTACGATTTGTTAAATGTCTTAACTACCTATTGGGCAGATTTCAGCGTTTGGGGAAGTGTTAAGGCCACGAGAAAGAAATAATGAAACACTTTATCTGAGTACATGAACTATTCCCAACGATAAGTGAAGCACTGGGCAGCAGCTAGTAAGAAATACGTCGAGGAGATAATAATTATAATATCCGTATAATAATAAAAAATCGGTCCCACTGGGGCTTTGCAGTTTTTCCCATGATTGTGTCACGTTAATTTTTTCAAAATAACGTAAAAATAAAACTCAAGTTCTTAGCCACCACATGGACGCCCTGGTCCTGGGGTACTCCATCAGCCCCTCGGTGGGCCCGACGGCGGAGACCACGGGGCACTTGTTGTACAAGTAGCGATAGCATGTGGCGCGCACGTGTGCCGCCGTGATGCGATCCACGGCTCTTATCTGGTTCAGCAGCGTCGGCCGGCAGCCGTAATACAGCGTCCACCGCCCTATGTCCATGCATGTGCCCAACAAAGTGTCCATTTCTGACAAAATTTTCGTCTTCAGAAAATTCTTGGCCCTCTCGACCTCCGACTCCGTGACGCAGAAACACAAGTACATGAACTCGTCCTGTATCAACATCATCATGTCATCTAGGTTCATAACACCGCTCACAAAATGCACTCCAAAGAGTCCGCAGTCTTTGTAGGTAATATTGAATGCTTGGTAAGAGTCGCACAAGCCGCAGCAGGAGGCTTCGCGGGCTACTCGCACGGGGTGTAACTCCCCGCCGGGCTGCGAGCGGTCCCATCCGCCCAGTACGAACTTCGCCACCTCCATCACGATCTTGTCGTCGTCGGTGAAGCATGGCCCCTCCACGGCCACCATAACGTGCGCGGTGGGCATCGAGTCGTCACGATATCTCACTTCCGAGCCCGTGTACCTATAGGCACCTATGTCTAAGCACTTGAGCGGGTCCAGCTTGCTCAGGTGAGTGACGGCTAGTGATGCCATCTGCTCGTGCGAGACGCCGCCGGCCGCTGCCAGTACCGTGCGGCACGGGTCGTAGCACTTGGACAGGTACCTGCAGATGGTGGCGTCCGTGAAGTTGTACAGATTGGAGGTGGGGCCCATCACGGTCTGCGCGAGGGGAGTGCCCTGAAACGCACTAGCATGCAAGTAGTCAACCACTATTGCACCGGGGTCTTTGTCGCGTTCTAGCATTTCCGCATAGACGATACATTTCTGATACTCGATATCGTAGTTGTCTAAGGCGTTGTTGAACACACAGTCGAGGAGTATGTCGGTGGCAAGTGGGACGTCCGAGCACAGGCACTCCACGTAGTAGACCACCAGCTCACGATTAACGCTGCACTTGAACTGGGCACCGAGACACGCCATCTGTTCCGCGAGATATTTTTTGTCTCGGCTGTTCGTTCTTGTGAAAGCTATATGCTCGATGAAATGAGCTATTCCATTCTCCATTTTGTTCTCGTACCTAGAACCGGCGTCTATAAAGAGTCCGATGCACGCGGTGCTGCACTCACGCTCCTCCGTGGCGATCGTCACGCCGTTGAACATCTTGGTATATCGAGTTACCGGCAGGTTTCGGAGGTAGTTAGCGAATATATTTGGGTAACAGGTGTGTCTGGTATAAGACTTTAAAGGTTTAAATTGTCTTTTCAGAAGGCTTGTTGCTCTGAGCATCCTTGAACAATGAAAGTGAACAATATTATTTATGCAAAAACGAGCAATGTCAATGAGACGGGTGGTATTTTAGGCTGACGTCAGTTACTTTATTCTTTGTCTGACGTGTCATCGTTTTAATATGACTGTAGTCGAGCAGTAAGGCTGGGAATATACGTCAGATTTTTTCATCAGACTATGGGATCGGATAGTTCGGTCGGAAGGCATTGGAGCCATTATTTTGATTGAACATTCAACACACGTCATAGCCGATAGTCGGATCGGACGTCTGACTCGGAAACTGGTGCGAGGCGTTTACGAATTCATTATCGGTCCGATTGTCTGAAGGCGCGGTCTGCATACTTCTGGACAGAGCCAAAATAGACGTCCTATTCCTCTCTCCGACTTGCCAGTTGATTCTAGCGTTGACACTGAACGGACGCATCGTTGTGGTTCGGACAATGGGCGATAATTATGATACTGAACGGTTTATTGTAGCCGTAGAAAAACGTATTTACCTGTGGCACTCAGGCAATGAAGAGTATCACGACAGACAATAGAAAGATTTGGCTTGGAAACACCACGTGACAAGAAACATTAGCAAAAAAATAAGTTTCAATGGACGTTGAACAGAGGAAGATACTTATGTAGTTTATTTTTGTATTTCGTCTCGATTATACTTTAAAACTATACAAAATACTTACAGCTTGGCAAAAAAGAGTATGATGCGGTGACAGATGAAACTAAATATTTTACTTTAAGTAATGCAAACCTATAATGTTGGCACTACTTTGCCGACATGTGCTAGTAGGTTTTGAGTCAGTACAAGCTCAGTTTTTAATATCGCATAATATGTCTTGAATAATAAATAGTATCGACTACGTCAACTGCGTGTAAAGCCAGCTCTTGATTTTTAAAATTGCCGCTTTTTTCTAGGACAGCTTTCGTTGGACAGACGCTATCGAGTAAATAGTCTGATGAAATTGGGAAATAAAATCTGACGTGTATTGGAAGCCTAAAATGGAGGTTTGTAATAGTGTTAGGCCGTAAACGCTCGTCAGATTTTCTTTCCGATTGTCTGATTAGAGACCGGGTCCTACAATTTTGTAAAAAAAAGTCACATATTTGTAGTATTTTACTTAGGTACAATTCCTGTTACATCATGAGAACCTTTTCACCGTCGAGTATTTAATTCTCACACAAAATTCTTAACAGAATGATTGATTGCAGTGCATGAATCACCTGTTTGCAGTAATGCATTTTTGTATTCCATGGAATAGCAAAAACCGTGTAGGTAAGATCCGAAAGGGTCACATAGGGTACCCGCTGCAATTACATTACCAAAAAGTAATAAAAAATCTTAATATTATTCTTAAATAAAACAGTACCTAATTGTTATTTAAAATTCAAGTTTTCAGTACCAAAATTACCCCAATGTCATACAAAATTAGCAAATTTTCAACAGGAGCATAAATTATGACTAAAACTTAAGTACTTACTTATGTTTTAAACTAATATTTGTATTGTGTACCAGTTAATGGTGAAACATGTATAGATCTCTTCTTATTAAATATACGAACATCCTATGTACCGTGTTTCTGGCAAATAAACAACCGTTTTTCATTTCTTACCTGACAACGGCGAAACAAAAATGAGAGTTCTGATTTTCATTGATATGTAAGTAAGTAAGTACATATGTGTACTTATGTATGTATGTATGTATTGATATATGTATGTTCATGTGTACCCTCATAACTTCTAAACAACGCATCATAATTTGAGAAATGAGGTATCGTTGGAAGCGTCTTAATTGGCCGCTGGTTATAGGCCCTGTGACGTCACATGCAAATGAATATGGCGCCCTCTAGAGGACATAAAGTGGACATGTTGGGTATCATACGAAAGGGCTTGATTCGCACATTAAAAAATATATATTTATTATAACCCCATACAAATTTAAGTAAAAATAAGTTATAAAACTAAAACCCAACTACGACAAAAAAGTCAACTAAAAAGATGTAAACAAGACATAACAGACAGACAAATAAAAAATTCGGAGTCTCAAGTAACCTGTTCGATTAAAACGTCTCTCGTCGTTGTAGTTGGGTTTTAGTTTTATAACTTTTTTGCTTTCCTGCGGCTGTTAATTTTCAAGCATTATTCTTTTCAAATGACTCACTCTCTTCTGCAACAGCTTCCTTCCCGTGATTTTTATCAGTTCCTGAAAACGCTTCCTGTATTATCTGAGGTTCTTCACTGTGACTTGCTACTGTCATGGCAACTGCAGTACTCACGGCCTCAACCGTGTTATCATAGTCACTTGCAGTTTCAGTCATATCAGGATTCCATGTGACATCATTACGATCATTGCATCTCAAGTAAGTATGTCGGATTCGATCATCAGCTAGAATCAGACATACTTGAGTTAGATACCTCTAGAACTGGATTGATTTGTAACTCATTATTTTCATTACAATTTGCAGTACTCGTACATACTGATTCCATGCTGCCATGTCATTATTGTGAAGTAGCCATCTTGCTCTAAACTTTGGGCGACCGAGCTCTGCTCGGGTGAAAATAAAGAAAATAAATTTTCTTAGAAATGATACCTAGCTAGATCGATTTTTCGCTCCGTAAACCCTTATATTGCAACTTTCATCGAAATCGTTAGAGCAGTTTTCGAGAACATTATTACAAATATGCTATAGGCTATAGGTATATAATTATATTAGATATATATACAAATATTGCTCATTTAATAGTATAGGATACAGTATTTTACATAGGGTGGCGCGAAAATAATGAATAATCTAATTTTCTGTCAATAAAATTATCATCTGCCTAGCCTTTTCGCAAATATGTCGGTCACATTTGCACGTTTTAGAGCCCTCCTTCTGGCGATAGATTTGTTACTTCTATAGTGGTCTTTTTTAGGGCCGCCATAGTCTTCTGTATGTTCACAATAGATACCCAGCTTCAAAATATCCCATAGAAAAAAATTGCCTATAGTTGAAAAACCAGGTGACTGCGGGAAGTAGCCGGGGTACAAGATACCCAATACCAAGGTACAAGATACAAGATACCGGCAGATAAAACTGTTATAAAACATTGTTTGCAAAAATGAGAGCATCTTTCGACTAGATCATTACTTTTGCCACCAACAAATATTGCCTGCATTGCTATTAAGTTGACTACAATATTATTTACAAAAATCTGTCTAGCTCTGCTGTCTTCGATTGCTTCATCAGTGAGCCACAGGCGCACTGTCTGCGGTCTAACTCTTTCGAGGAACCTCGGCGTCACGTTTTTGATAATTTTCTTGTAACAAAGGCGTCATCAACTTGTCTTTATAACTTGCTAGTCGGTGTTCCAGTCCCTGAAGATATCGAGTCAAGTCCAGAAATTTACGATACTCGTATTCTGTCGAAATATAAGTGTTGGTATTAGACCTAGAGCTTAATTCTGGTTTATTCATAACTTGTTGTATCCACGATAGGTAAGGGCTGACTGGCGTGTAGGATCGTTTGGAGCTGAGCGTGGCCCCGACGTGCACGCCCGCCAGCTTACCGGCGTGAAACAGCGGGCTGCCGGGCTCGCCCGGGGGCGTCTGCTGCGCCCTGTCGGAGCACTTGGGCGCTACGCACAAATATGACGCAAAGGCAGACTTCTCGTCGTCATTACACAAACTCACGACACCTTCTCTGAGCTGCAGTGGTTGAACTTGATCCTGTTGTAACACCCCTTCGTTTTCCTTTGTGGTGAATTCGAAGCCGGCGTACTCGATGAAGTGACCTATCAGCGCCTTGTAGTCTACGGCCGACAAGTGCCCGTACTCATTCATGGGCACCGCGTTGACGTAGATCAAGCCGAGGTCGGGCGCCAACATCTTAGACGCTGGTGGTCGTTCCAAAAGTATGACTTTTCGGTGGGACTCTGACTGGTCGAAAGGTATAGTAATGTTACCATACTGTATGTGTGTGGTGTCAGCAAGGCAGTGCGCAGCCGTCAGCACCCAGTTGGGTGAGAGGAGCGTGCCAATGCAGTGACGGTATTCTTTGACCAGAGCGACTATGTAGCGGTAGTTTACGTTGGTGTCATTGGTGCCTTCGGAGGTGCGTCGGGCTTCATTGGCGTGGAGCTGGTGCGTCAGCATCGCCGCTATCAGCATCATAGTACGTACAGTCATGATATTCATGTAGGTACACGTCGCACAATTTGCGCAAACTCTTTTTTAATGTTTTGTAGCTAACTTATCAACGCGCAGTTACAAGTACCGCTACTCGTAAAATTTATATGCACGTTTATGTTATGTACCTATGTACATAAATTAAATATAAAACCTCTTAGATAAAGCCATGGACGGGGTTGAGTAGAAAAATAATTCCTCCACTGAGTATTACACTATGACAGATGAGGAGGGTGGGTACCCAGATAAGATTGTCCTTTGTGCCTTAAGATTGTCATCGCGTAAATTAAGAATTTTAGAAAGGTTGCTTGTCCATCTTGGTAGATGGACAGACAATTTACTGACTGTTATATTTTGAACACAATTAGTGTTTAGCCTATAAAGCAAGGAAAAATCCACAGAACTTGCATTGCTACTGTGTATTCTTCCTTGCCATAGCCTTGCATATTAATTTTCAATGCGCCAGAAGTCATGGACCATTCCTATGATTTTCTCGCGCATTAAAAATGACTCTACTCTCATATCACAAAATTCGAATTATAAACTTCAAATCGGTATTCTCTTCAAATCAAGTTTATATTGACATTTCTCTACTGTTTTCACGATACAGGTCCTATGGGGCAAACCCAAGAAGTTAATATCACCAAGGAGTTTCCAATTTTTTTTCTTCTAGTGTTACATTTATACTGGCTGTCCACTGAAGCAGAGTAGACAAGAGCGGAGTGGAGCTGTGCCCATATTAATCAATGGAATTGCATAAAATCCGCTCCGCTTGAGTAGACAGAGATTTGCGAGCTAGTTTAAAAAATCATTCAAAAACGGGAAGTGGAGCGAGGAAGTGGAGTGGGGAAGCAGAGCGGGGAAGCGGTAAAATACCGGCCGGCGGCGGCGCGGCGCCCGATCACATTACTCGTCGCGTGAACTCCGCCTACCACTACCTCGCTCCGCATCAATGGACAAACACAGTCTGCAACTCCGCTCCGCACTATCTCGCTCCGCATCAATGGACAGACACAGTCCGCAACTCCGGTCCGCATTACTCCCTTGCTCCGCTCCGCTGCCTCGCTCCACGTCAATGGACAGGTAGCCTGTCCATTGACCAGGCGCCCATAAGCGTTTCACGCCCCCTGACTTATTTTTTTATTTAGTAGGTTCAATCCCAATGTATGAGAGTAGTTATAGTAGTGCATGCAACTACACATAACTATGCATTAAAATAATCGTGTTTTAATACCCCTCATTATGCAACAGTTTCATAACCTACTAATACTACTATTGAAAAATCAGAGGAGTTAAAAACAATGGGAGAACTTCAATCAAGCATGTTAAAGCGAAAGTTTCAGGGAAGCCCGCGAAATTCAAAATTTCCTTCGTTTTTTGTAATTTGCAGGTCAGTGTCAGGTTGTATGTTGATCTAAATAATATGATTCGCGGCCATAACAAATTGGGATTTACAGAATTATAAACATTAGAATCAGCAATACAACTCAAGTCCATGTAAGTGTATTGAATGACTATTTCATAAAATCATGACATTTAGTACTTATACTTTGACTAGTCATAACAAGCGCCCGAGGCGCGCCTTGTACGCTGCATTTTGGGCGCGCACCGAGCGCGCGCCCGTTGGCGCACGCTTAGTACTGCCAGCATTGTTGCAGTGTTGTTGCACCTTACTTTTTGAAGAGAGGCTACATACGAAGCTGAAACGGGCTAGAGCTTAACGGACTAGAAAGGGAATCAATAAGTAATATTCTAGTACAAAAAATATATATATTTTAGGTACGAGTATGACTCGTACTTTCTATTACATGATAAAAATCAAAATCATCCTCAGGGGTATTCCTCGAAGCGCACCTACTTTGAAACGCACGTCTTAAAACTCAATTGTCCTAATCTAATAGTTTATTTATTAAAACTACCACGAAAGCAGAAATGAACTGGAACTAGGTGCTTATGCGAATTACTACTTAGCTCAATAATGGTAAAAATACAGGTTCTAAAATTTAATTATAATTATGTTAGAAATGTTGGCTCCTCTGTAAAATTAAAAAAAACGGACGTATTACGTAGACAGATTCCCTATCTATGACGTATTAGGTAGCTCCGTAGCGGACTAGTGGCACAGCGTATATTCGTATTGGTCCTTAGATTATAAAATGTGGTCTAACAACTGTGGAGCCAATATTACGGCATAGGAACTATTTGATGAAACGCACTCGTAATTCTATTTTGTACATAGACTTATTATCACAGAACATATATACTCAAAAGAGCTTATTATACTCTTTGGTACATAGATGAGTATGCCGTGAGTACCCTATAATATAATAGTAATCTATGGCCGTGAGTTTAAGTCAATATGTTCCAATATGTTCCTTGTTTTACATAACCTAATTTAATTTTACAACAATGTTTAAAACGGTATTAAAATATATTTTCATAAGACTCACCAAGCATGCTAGAGGCAGTAGCACGGAGGTGTGCACACTGCCCAACGAAGTGAAGGTCGCCACGCATGTGATGAACACGCCCCTCACCTGCGTGACGCTGGCGATCGCCGCGGGCCCACGGTACGAGATGCCCTGCACCAACGGGCTGACGCACTTCATAGAGCACATGGCTTTCAGAGGGTGCAGAACGTTGAGTAGGGAACAAATGGAAGGATTATTGATCGGTATAGGTGCTAATATGACAGTGCATACATCGAGAGAGGTGCAAGTGTTCTCAGTGTTGCTGCCATCGGAGAACGCGCTCTACGCGGTGGACATACTCTACAAGATTGTCAGCGAATTAAATCTCAACGACTGCCAAATACACCTGGAGCGGGACAACATATGTCGGGAGCTCGCCGATACTGATGCCGATCCAAAACAAGTGCTTTTCGATTACCTTAACGCAACAGCTTTCCAGGGTACACCGCTTGCCCAGCGCGTTATTGGTTCATCCGAAAATTTATGCCGATTTAATGCTGATATCGCATCAACCTTCATGAGCGAGAACTACGTGCCTTATAGATTGTGTTTGGCATCTGCAGGGAAACTAGATCAAAAGCAATTGCTTTCTGCTGCTCGAATGAATTTTGCGTGTATAGCACCGGTGCCGATCGGTGAGCCAGAGCAGGGGCCGAACCGGTTCACCGGCTCCCAAGTGTTGTACCGCGACGATTCTATGCCCTTCTGTCACGTAGCGATCGCATTCGAAGCTCCGGGGTACACTAACCCTGACTACTACAAAATGCTGATGTTAAACTACATCGTAGGCAAGTGGGACCGCAGCCAGGGGCGCGACGTGACGCAAGCGCCGCCGGTTGCGCGGTGGATGGCCATCGACAAGCTGTGCGAGCGGTACGAGCCCTTCTACGTAGCGTACCGCGACGTTGGGCTGTGGGGCGTGTATTTCATCGCGGACAAGTGGAAGCTAGACGAAATAGTTACCAGGCTTCAGAATCAATGGATGGAATTGTGTACCGTATTGACAGCTACGGATATTGAGAGGGGTTGTAATCTCGCTCGGCTGCACTTGGCGCGACGGTACAGCAGTGTGGTATTGTCTGCGCATGACTTGGGAAAGCAGATGCTGTACAGTTGCGAGAGGAATTCTCTGGAGACGGTGAACGCGGGTCTGATGGGCACGGGCTTAACGGATCTAAGCATAATGGACTTACGGAAGCTGGCGGACCGGTACCTGTACGACCGGTGCCCGGCGGTGGCCGTAGTGGGGCCCTCGGAGACGATGCCGGACTACGTCAGAATAAGGAGCGGCACGTGGTGGCTTCGGCTTTAATTTTAAAATAAAATTACCTACTTTTGTCGTTCATTCTTGTTTGATATAATACTGTATTGATTACTACTAGCTGTGCCCGCCGCTTCGCTCACGTGACTCTCTCTTCTATTACTGGCTGTGCCCGCCGCTTCGCTCACGTGACTCTCTCTTCTATTACTGGCTGTGCCCGCCGCTTCGCTCACGTGACTCTCTCTTCTATTACTGGCTGTGCCCGCCGCTTCGCTCACGTGACTCTCTCTTCTATTACTGGCTGTGCCCGCCGCTTCGCTCACGTGACTCTCTCTTCTATTACTGGCTGTGCCCGCCGCTTCGCTCACCGTGACTCTCTTCTATTGGTTTGCGCATGTTGAGCAGCCTCAACGTGCGTGTTTTACGTTTTTTGGAGGGCACTTATATTTACTTATGTCTTTAAAAATAAAACTCATATTTGTAGATCTAAGTCCAGACATAACGGAAACATTATTTAAAAAACTGGCCAAGTGCATATCGAACCACGCATAACGAAGAGTTCCGTAGTTGGGATGGATTTATCCAAAAAACTTAACATTGTAGTTGAAAAACTTGTTTTTGAAAACATTTTTGAGAATATGTTTTTGCAACTGCAAATTTAAGTTGGTCGATTATTACTCGGTAACTTGTGGAGCCTACGTAGCGGTGATAGTTTTCCTTTTAATTTCGTTATATATACTACTGCCGTGAATTTTTTCACATATCCAAAACTAACCATTTATCTGGCAGGGAGCTGACTTGACTCAAACAAAAATTAGCACTTTAATGCTTAATATTTCGCAAACGGATCCCTGAAGCCAAAAATAGTTTTCACAAACTCACATTATTTTTAAACCATCCCAATTAACGTGTAGGCAAGCTAAAAAAAATTACGATTTTTTTTATCACTGTCGGCGTTATTTGTATGTATTTTTTAATTTACAACCAAATTACAGCTTTCTAGTACCAACAGTCTCTGAGCTAAGCCGCGGACAGACGGACGGACAGACAGACGGACATAACTACTAAGAGTAAGCATTGGAACCACAGTGTATTGTATACCATTTTAATATTAAACTAGCTAAGCCCGCGTCTTCGCCCGCGTGGATGTCGGTTATTATATACTAAAACCTTACACTAGAACCACTCTATCCAGTGGTGAAAATAGCATGCAAATCGGTTCAGTAGTTTTTGAGTTTATCGCGTACAGGACGACAGACAGACGCGGTGGAGGACTTTGTTTTATAATATGTAAGGATATTTAAATGATTAATCATTCAATCTTTATTCGTGATAACAGGTATTACAATAAAGGTCTTATGTATACATTTTAGTCGAGCTCTATGTCCTATCAATCAATTTGGTGTACAAATAGGTATATTAGTTTTTTTTGTAATAAGCCTGAATCTATACGTACAATACAAAGTCACGTTCTAGTAAAATAATATCAATAGATGTAAGCTTGTGGCTAAGAAATAGCAGTCGCTCGGTTCGATCAATCAGGTTAAGCTTCACTTGCCGCGGTTGGTCCGAGGATGGGTGACCATTTTTACATACCAAGACCCCTTCGTGCCTCGGAAAGTACGTTAAGCCTTTGGTCCCGGCTGACATTTGTAGAAGTATGTACGTATGTAAGTATGTTCATCTGTTCCCACCTATCTTCTAAACCACTCATCACAATTTGACAAATGAGATATCGTTGTAAGCGTCTTTATCTTCCGCTGGTTATAGGCTATGTGACGTCACATTAAATTAAAAATGGCGCCCTCTAGAGGACAAAGTCAGGAACTTAAAAAAAAATTGTTTAATCGTACCATGTTGGGTTAATTACATTAAAAGGGCTTAATTAGCACATTTCAATAATATATATATTTTAACCCCAAAAGAAAAAAAGAAAAAATTAAAGTAATAAAAACTAAAACCCAACTACGACTAAAAAGGTATAAACAAGACACCTATACCTTTTTAGTCGTAGTTGGGTTTGAGTTTTTATTACTTTAACTTTTTTTTACTAAACACACATATAAAATTATACAAATATTCTTAATGTGTCATTAATATATTCATTATCAGGATAATACGCCTTGTCATATTAAAAAGCTTACGTTTAAACTCATTCATAATGTTGCTTGAATTTGATATGCAGTTTTGGAGCCATTGCTAGTGCCATATACTATTGTATAGAAATTTGGTTTTTGTGTGTAACGGGTGTAACTTAGAAGACAGTTAGAAGAGTAATTCTCTCGTCGCATCTCGACAAACCAAAAACTAGAAAATACCGTACCTACGTACTTGTAATGTCTGTAAGGAGTAAAGACAACATGCTGTCTGAGGCATGCGCGTCTCGATTATTCCATTGGACCTCACAAACATGATAACTAGACAACGTGATATTATTATCTTTCAGGTTAGTTTAAGCAAAATCAACCTATCTTTATAGGCGTACTACACACTACTTGTCCGGATTGGCATGATTCGGCACGACTCGGCACAGCCGGGAGGCTAATAATATCCGATCTTGCGCCCCGGCCTGTGTCGAATCATGCAGACCCGAATTAGTGTGTAGCGCCCCTAAAACACAGGCCTACTGTGGTGGTGATATATGTAAATTGCACTAAGTAAAGAACCTGCGTGGATTCGAACCTACGACCTTAAACTCGTGGCTGCTTCCCCTGGGCCACCACTGCTCTCTCTCTTTCAAGTACAAGTAATACATTTTAATATCCCGCAGATGTAATAAATTGCTTTTAAATCTTGGAATACACTGGAACCGATTAAATAAAATATACTCTGTAGGCATTTACTGAAGAGCTTTCATTAAGCAATCTATTAGCCGTTCCGCCCCATATTGCTTTGTATAATAAACCACAAATCTATGAATAAAGGAACAGCTGGAATATCTCTTTATTACGTCTACGTTATTTAAGTTAACACATGAAGAACTGACGTAACGGTGATATCTAGCGCAGTCATTTATGCCTGACTACCAGATGCGCATGCGGATGTAGATAACGTTGCACAAGCGAAGTGGTGGTGACCCCTCAGTTGGTGGCTAGTATAGAGCCAGTGCAAAGGAAGCTCTTCTTCTCAGTAGATCTGTGGATGCTGCAAGATAAGCCTGCAAATTCTTGGCTTCAAAAAACTAACACAAATACTAACAGCGCTAAACCAAGTGATTCCATATTGACGGTATTTCAAGAGAAATTGGATAGGATTTTTATCGGTCATAAAGTTTTTATAGTTCGCTTCTGGTTAGTCAGGAGGAGTCGCATTGAATTATTGAGCACTGCGCCAAATCTGACGTTTTAATAGATGAATCGAAGGTGTAGTCCTGCCCTTACGAATCAGATGGCGAACAGTAAATAAATTATTGAATGTTATTAGAAGTAGTATCTGACAGGATGTGGTTCAATCCTTTTTCGGACAACAGTGTCGGGCTGTTTACACATACATCCATCTTATGAGTCGTTATTATTTTAGACCGACTCATAATGTTTGCTGCCGCTCTAATTCGTTCGTCACGATTCGTGAATCGTAGGGCTAGGCCACAAAAAATAAACGATTCCTAATAAATCACCCAGAGAGAATTACGAATTTTTGTCAGCATAAATAATTCCTTTCAAACTTTAGAATACCTACTACTTTTAACCGGATGAAGAACTAATTAGTGTCTCTGGTATAACTTGGTATATATTATGAGTCTGAAGAAGTTTGTTTAAAGAAACGATAGGGAAAGGCAATATCCGTAGTCAGGACCGAAGTTGGAATATGCCAAGATATTCACCTGGTTGCCAGTCGGCGGTTGGTTGATGCCTAATAGTGAGAACTAGAGTTGTTCGAGGATACTTGTTCTTTTACAGAGTAGGTAGTTCAAAATTTTGGTTTTATTATTGACGTTGGTTTGAAAATCGAGATGATGCTGTTAACATATCCATTTTTACCCGACTACGGCGAAGAAAAAAGGAGGGTTATGATTTTGACCGGTATGTATGTATGTAAGTATGTATGTATCTATGTATGTAAGTATGTTCATCTGTTCCCTTCTATCTTCTAAACCACTCATCACAATTTGACAAATGAGGTAGCATTGGAAGCGTCTTGATCGTCCGCTGGTTATAGGCTATGTGACGTCACATTAAATTAAAAATGGTGCCGCCAAGAGGACATGAACACAGAACATAAAAAAAAAAAAAATATTTAATCCTACCTATCATGTTGGGTATCAAATGAAAGGGCTTAATGAGCACATTCCAAAAATATGTATATACTATAAACCGAAAAGAAAAAAAAAATTAAACGTGTTAGGGCATAAATCGAACAGATTACGTGTGACTCCGGATTTTTAATTTGTGTGTCTATGGTGTCTTGTTTATACCTTTTTAGTCGTAGTTGGGTTTTAGTTTTTATTACTTTAATTTTTTTAAAGAGTAAATTAGCCAAGTCATGGAACTGTTTATTAAAATAGTTTGAACTGTAATAAGATTTCAATTCTCAACAATGACAAACACACAAAATGATGCAAATTGAGGATATCTCTTGAGGAAATATTGTCAGCACGCCTCATAGCGCGTTGCATCAATGTTTCATTTATTTGTGTTGTGTCTATAGGTGTATCTGCTCCTGGTACCGCACAGCGCAAGATGTCGTCATCAATATTCGTCACAGCTTCGCTATTGTTGTTCTCTTCCGAAGATGGAATCAAAGGAGATATGATAACTTTAACATTTTACATTGATGACGACCGGCAGGTGGGTTCTAAGTTATCGTTATCAAAGATAACTCAGGGTTTTTTTAAAGGGTTAAGATCAGCGGGTCTAAAAAAGCAGCTTTGGCAGAATTGTATTAGGATAGAAAATGACGGATGATGAAAGAAATGAAAATGGTCACAAATTGACAATTTCACCATTCAAAATATGATCTGCGTGCAATTCGTAGATGATTCGGAGATTCGTAAAATGATCCACAAATTATGAATTGCTTTATGGAGAGTAGAATTATAATTAAGAAGTTAGTCACAAGCAACATCTTACAAAAAATCATTTAGAAAATTTGGTTAAAAAAGAACGAAATGATGGCAGATGGCTAAGTCTTTTCAGTAAAACAGGTGAAAGACACAATTATAGGACTAGAAGTAGGGACCAATTAGTTCAACCGGGCTTCAGACTGGCTAAAGTAGACTCATCCTTCATGGGGTACTGTTTAAAATGTTATAATAAAATACCTCTCCACATACTCCAACTGAATGAAACCAAATTTAAATCTTATATAAAACGCACACTATGCCGCCAAGCATATTATAAATTAGGGGATTACATTACGGATAAAAATGCTTGGCTCAGCGCTGGTCCAGCTCCACAGGGCGCATAAACTAATTGATTAACATTCGAAATAATTGTAGGAGCTGCTGAAGATTGTAAAAACTATATTTACATTGTATAAATTCAATCTCCTAGAATTGTATAACTGCATAGCACATGTGTGTGAGCACTATGTACTTACCTAAGTACTTTAAAGCTACCATTTACTAGGTACGTCTTTCATTGACTTGAATATGCCCTGGCGACTGAGAGTATGTCATGCTCACTTTAATGTCTCGCTGGTGGTGGCGTGTGTGTTGGATCATTAGGTTCCCTTCAAAATGGTTGAGCTGAATGGTGCTGATCCATGCGTCATGTTCGTGAACGGGCGCCATCAGTAGGGACTGGTCATCTCTTAGCTGCCACGGCTTATTTTAATTTATTTTAATTTTTGAATTGTTTGGTTTCTTTTTTATCTTTTTATGGACGGACATTGTTCTCACATGTATAATTTCAACATAAATGATGTAACCAATATATTGTAATAATATTCTGATTCAAAAGAGTGTCCGTGGAGTTTCTTGCCCGTTCTTCTCCATAGGAACCTACGCTTTGGAATGGGCAACTAGCTTCATCTTTCTGACTGACCGACCCCTTGACAATTCAAAAGTGCCTGTAATTGGTTTATTTGAAATAAATGCTTTGAGTTTGAGTTTGATGCGCATTATGAAAATTTCCGTGAGCACGCCCGGTCCCGTCACAAACTCGATGCCAGTTTTTCCTTTGGTGAATATTTCCACCACAGATTGTCCATGATCCAAAGCCATAATTCAACTTCTCTTCAATAAAAAAATCGGCCAAGTGCGAGTCGGACTCGCGCACGAAGGGTTCCGTACCATTATCTATAAAAACGGCAAAAATATCACGTTTTTGTATGGGAGCCCCCTTAAATATTTATTATATTCCATTTTTTATTATTTTTTGTTATAGCGGCAACAGAAATACGTCATCTGTGAAAATTTCAACTGTCTAACTATGACGGTTCATGAGATTCAGCCTGGTGACAGACGGACAGACAGACAGACAGACGGACGGACAGCGGAGTCTTAGTTATAGGGTCCCGTTTTACCCTTTGGGTACGGAACCCTAAAAAGGCAAGGCTATGATGTCATTATACCATACTAACTAATGTCAATATACAGAAACGTGTGTCGACAATAGCATGTCTGATTCATTGTGCAGATTTGGAGTAAAAGAAATGCTTAACATACATAAGTAAAGCACACAACAGTGAAAAGTTGCTATACTGTAACATACGTTCACCTATTTGGAGCGTCCAAATATTTGCCTCAACAAACGATTTGAAACTAAAAGTTTGATTCAAATCACAGTGATTCAGATTTTGTATAAATATTTTTCTCAATCATTAAGATTTACAAAATTAATGTTAATCGACTTTTGTCACTGACCGTACATATCCGACTGTCATTTTGTAAAACGTCATCATCAATCATAGTCACTGTTTCGTCATAAATCCTTATTACATAATTATTATAAAACTAATTAGTCCATCGCCGCGTCTGTCTGTCGTCCTGTTCGCGATAAACTCAAAAACTACTGCACTGATTTTCATGTTGTTTTCACCAATGGATAGAGTGGTTCTCGAGGAAGGTTTAAGTATATAATAACCGACACCTACGCGGGCGAAGACGCGGGCATCAGCTAGTATGGAAATAAAGGAGCTATATCAATGGAGAACGTTATGTCGATTCAATAAAAAAGGACGCAATGATACTGTCATAAGCAGAGACCCAATCACACGATATGACTTCCCATTAGTTTTCCGTCTTTCCCACAAGATCATAATCTTAAATGCAATCCAGTTTCATAACCGAATATCAGAAGATTGTATTGTGAATGGAAAATAAACAAGTGCTTGACTAACATTTTCATATGGCTTCGCTTTGATCGTTTAACCAAGCTTTTATTGGGCCGCGACCCGAGTTGGGCCAAGTAAAACAATTGATGTTGGAATCTGGTATATATGTTGATCGTGCGGTAAACTCTAATTGCGCGATGCACGATTTTATGTGACGGCATGATGTTTGTGTGACGTCAGGTCTTTGATGCGTAGTTCGCAAGTGGCGATGTAGATGCTGCCACAATCCCATTGAACTATCTAGCAGACAATGCTGCACAAATTCATATCCAATTTTTTGATCTTCTGGTGAATAGTGGCTGTCCGAGCACTATGAAACATAACGATTAATATTACAAAATTCTTCGATTTGGTCACGAAAACACAATATGTATGTATGTGAAGACCGTTTGGAATGATTGTCCTATGTAAGCAGAGCTCTTGAATGCGTTCCAAATGCCGTGATGCGCCGCTCCTAATTAATGATGTTCATAACACTGCGCGACCATTGCCCCCTGCCGGAATTCAGAGCTCCCTGTGTGTGTATAAAGGGTGGACACTTCAAAACTGACTTGAAGAGATGGTTCTGATACGTAAATGTTATTCAGATAAAAAATATGAATGGGATGTCATATGTGTTAATCTTATGTCTCTGACAGGTGAAGTTGAGTTGTGATTCAAGGTATATATAGGATCTTTAAGACAAAAGTCAATACTGTTATTCAGTTTAAAGATGAGAGGAACCTATTACAAACTTAAATCAAGCGAAATGTGTACTAAAGATATACCTACACATCTGTCTAACCCATCAGGGTAAACGGGCGTGATGTTATGTTATGTTAGGAGCTGTTTCTGCCGAGCAGGAGACTGGGTTAGCCGCATGAAGTTACTGAAAATCTTGGAAGTGTCCAGTCGTTCTCTCTGCTCAAGTAATCTCAGTATTCTTATTTTTAATAGAGCTACTTCTACAACTGCCTAAGCTGTGCAAGGCTGCAGTGTCTTTGACATAGATGCTCTTGGTAGGCTAATTTAGACTTACGTTCACTGTGATTAAATAAAACCAGCCGCACGACCGACGGGTCGATCTTCAAGGTAAAAAAACGCTTGCCGAGTGTGGATCCACACTCGGCAAGCGTTGCCAGATGGATGACCATTCATTGTATACTAAGATCCTTCCTTGCCTCGGTAAGCATTTTAAGCAGTTGCCCGCTTCTCATTCGTTTATCTTTAGCAGTCGTTACGGGTAGTCAGAAGCCCGAAAGTCTGACAATCAGTCTTGCCAAGGGGTCAATCAGTGTTACCCAGTAACTGGGTAGTGGACGTCAGATAGGCAGTCACTCCATGTAAAATACTGGTATTCAGCTGTATCTTGTAATCTGGAGGCCGACTTAGTTGGGAAAAGCACCCTGTATATTTGTCGTACCTAGGTATATACAATGTCGTACAAGACACGCTTGTATTCGGGACAGCCGTCTAATGATGGTAATTTAGAGACATGTTTTTCAGGCCTTAGTGAGGCTCGCTTCTTATTTACACAAGTGCTTGAAATTCATTTAATTGTACCAACAACTAAACTTGCATGAACAACATTGTGGAATAGTCTGATATTATAATCATAATGTTTCATATTTAAGTTATACATTGGAAATAATAAAACTACGATAATTTATTCGTATGTAACTAAGTACTATATATTATTTTACGTCGTTGAAAGTGTTCTCAACCACTTTATTTAATCTCTCCAATCTCATTTTATCAGCTTAAATTAAAACTGCGCTGCAGTTTACCACATGGCGCGTTTGCGTTAGCAACTTTTGATTACCTCGTTGAAGTACTAAATGGGAGCCGAACTTGGGATAGTTGGCTCTCAGAGATGAGATTAATCCATATCTCTCAAGACTGGGGCTTTAAGCAAGAATGAGAGGATTCATTATCTCCTCTACAAGCTGGATCTACGCTGACCTTATTCTTTGAAAGGACAGTTTCTATTCAGTTTTACAGGAGTAGTTATCAAGCGGAAGATCGGTAAGAACATCTTCTTTCCGGTCCACTTTAACTAGGGATGGTTAACCAGAAATTCATCTTACTTATTAGGACAAAACGGTCTCTAGGCAACAAAACGAAATAAAATTAGTTTACTTAATGATTCGTGTTCTCTGACAGCAACGGGCACACAACAGTACCTCCACGATATATCACTGTACCTCTTTGCGACTCTCGGAGGAAGGAAACCGTATATTCTGATACACAAACCACACAACATTAAAAACGAGAAGATTATAATATCAATAAAATAAAAAGCAACGAGATTCCCCGGTATTGCCCGGAGCTCGGTAGCATAGACGAATGTCGGTAGCGGAGCAATATTGCGCGGAAGACACGAGTGCTAATGACATAGAAGCTTCTTAATATCAAGCTATAACACTGCTCTTCTTATGTTCATACGAGCTGGAACAGAGCAGCTCTAAAGTATTGGCCAATCAGCGAGACTGGTGGTAGCTCGGGACTGGTGTCTAATTATATCGTCAAACATTTTTTTAGATGATTCGTAAATTATATGCTGAATTACGTAATCAGCCTATAATGTTCTCACTGCTGGGACACAGGCCTCCTCTCTTCGAGAAGGAGTGGGCCGTAATCCACCACGCGGGCCCAGTGCGGGTTGATAGATGTCACATGTCTTCGAATTTTTCTAGGACATGCCGGTTTCCTCACGATGTTTTCCTTCACCGTTTTGAGAACATTGGTGATGAAATTATTTGCACACAAAGTAAAGTACCTGTCTGAGTTTGAACCCACGACCACTCGCTAGACCGTAATAATAGACAGTTATATCTATCTATATAATAAAAATGAAATGCTATTGGCTGGTAAGCGTATCACTCTCGATTGGTGGTTGTAATAGTCCGAATCATGTTCTTATGGAAATAAAAATCAAAAAAGGTTCCCATTACATTTTCAAATTCGGGAAAACTGAACGCCCTTTTTCCTATGGGATTTTTGTATGAAATATTGAAAATTAGACAACGTCTGTCGGGTAAGCTGGTAATTTTTTTTTAAATGGCCATTAAAGTTGCGCATGTTCTATGGGAATTTTTGGGAAAACTAAAAAGAAACAATAAGTAATGACTGATTTTGTTGCACCTTGCTCCTCCGATTGAGATATTATACCTAGTATTTCATCTTATAAGTTAAAGGAATCACAAAATGTTATGTGCGTATGTTTTTATGTTAGACTATTATAAAGCAGGAAGGAATGCAGGATACGGAACCATCTGTCGACGAGCTAGTAAAAGGGGAAAGTAAGTTACAAAGGGAAACAATTTTCCCGCTCTTTTAAAAACATAATTTTGGAGGTTTCACTTTGACCGAATTTTCACAACAGTTTTGAAAGTTATTTGGTCTAAAGCTCACGTGATCGAATTTTCACGTTTTCACAATAAAACAAGCGACAGGCTACTATCCACTAGGCTACTGGCTAAAATTGCGGGTTTTGAATAACTTCTAGGTTTTCTCAATAATATGACAGCAGCTGTGGGCACTGTGGCTGTTATTTTGACCAATAATCTTTACTTAATAATTATTAAATGAGGTTTGATTTTTATTTTGTTTGTTAGAGGTGAAAATTTCTGATTCGGTACTGATTCTATTACAAAAATTATTCTTCTGATAGAAAACTACACTATTGCTGTTGAGATGTTTTATGGTATAGTTGACTTCCACACGGACGAAGCAACGGGCAGAAGTTAGTCAATGCAATCTACTTAATAAAATTCAATTCACAATAGACAGCGAACAGTCGAAACCGAGGGCTACAGAAGTATAAAATGAAATTGTTTATTCTGTCTTAAACAATTTTATTTCATTACATGCTTGAGCCATATAAAAACAAAAAAAGTTGCTAGATGGAGTCAACTACCCCTGAGAAGAAATGGCGAAACAAACTCAGGGGTGACCTTCACCCCTGAGTTTGTTGTGTCTTTTGAAACCAGACATAATCTTTGTCAGGTCATGTGAGAACCATGAAGTTTTGCACAAGAGTACCAAACAAAGAAGGATTTTTGAAAATTGACCTCTTGTTGGGGTTAATAAGTGATGAAAGTTTGTATGGAAGCTCGTCATCTTAGCTGATTGAAAATACGGCTTGTACTTTTATAATGTTCAGTTCGTAACGTTCTGATACCACGAGGTCCACGTGACCCACTGTTGTTATTGGCAAGATGTCGCCCCGACACCACGAGGTCCACGTGACCCACTGTTGTTATTGGCAAGATGTCGCCCCGATACCACGAGATCCACGTGACCCACTGTTGTTATTGGCAAGATGTCGCCCCGACACCACGAGGTCCACGTGACCCACTGTTGTTATTGGCAAGATGTCGCCCCGATACCACGAGGTCCACGTGACCCACTGTTGTTATTGCTCCTTACGGTTTTAGGGATCCGCCATTCTGAAACGTTTCTCGGGGGCAGAATTTTGTATCTAGGTATGTCACAGACAAATAACGACATTACAGAAAGGTGGTACCTTCCGTTTCTTGTAACCGATGGAGATTAAAAAGCATACGTCAGCAAGTTACAATATGAGGACACAAAAGGACACGTAGCCAAATAACAGTTTTCATGAATTTTTCTGCCAGATAAGTTAAACGGAATTTATCTGTAGGTGGTGAATTAGCTAGCAGACTTTAGTTAAAATATTTTCAGTTCTAAAATTAGCCGTACATTTTGTATTAATAAAAAGTTAAGCATCTACATATTACAATGTAAATACGGAACCACAGTATTCCAGGGTTTATAGTTTTTTTGGTAGATATTGTGAAAGCCGGGGCGAAAACGAAATTTTTTTTTAGGTTTCCCTTTGACATTCAGTTTGAATTTTCTTAACAATTTTGTAAATTGTTCAGGCTGTAGCGTACGCGAGGAAACCTTTTAATATCACAATGGAATAAAATATCCAATCATCTAGGGTTTTTATGCTACTACAAAATTGAAATGTTTTCAATCTCTCTTAATTTGCCTGCCAGTTTTATCTACCAGCGGGGTAATGGCGTAAGGGCCTGTGCCTTTGCCATGGTTGCGGGAAAATCCGAAAGGGATACCAGGACCCTTGGCAACAGGCAACTGAAGGAACACGGGTGGGTTTTAGTCAGTACAAGTCTGACATGCCCTCCCGCTCCACCCAGAGCGGGAGAAGACATATGAGGAATTAGCACACTCAAAAAAAAAAAAGGGCCTATGCCTTTCATTTGAACACTTTTCAAACCTGTGAAGCAAAAGGAGGATTTATGAGCGTAACTGAAGCAAGTAAGTAAGGATCTTAGCAGGATCATTTATAATATTTTCTATAGTTTCTGCCTACCCTTTTGGGAAAAAGGCATAAGTTTATGCAGAAATGGATAAGCAAATTTTTTCAATTGAAAGTGTGATACGCATTTGGGGTGCTGGTCAATTGAAGTTATTGTTTGATTATTTTAAGTGATAGCCTGAGTGCCGGCGTGTTAGCGCCCGGCAAGGATGCGGCCCGCCAGGGTACATCTGCAGTACTAAGGAATCGTAGCACGTACAAGCTACGTGCATAGGTCTGTTAAGGCTTATATATCGATATGGCATTAATGTCAATGTATTAGCAGCTCTATTTTGAATCTAGGTCAGTTTCATCATGTTTGCTCTAGACACAGTCTCCAGAAACACTAGCAGCGGTGTATAAACACAGTCTCCGCTTCCGATGTTTACCAAAGGCTCGTCTCAGTAGTCTGTTGATTCCCGGACGGTCGACACTGAACCCAAAACTGTACCCAAAAACTTTTTCTGTTTTAAGAAAATTAAAAAACTCCAGCTGCAACTTTGAATAATGGCCGCTTTAAAGTTTTGACAGAAATTTTCGATCGCTTTTACTTGATAAGTATCACAGGGAAAACTTTTGTAAGTAAAATTCCGTTTTTACGGCATCTGTATGTATTGTTGTACCTACAGAAGGAAACATGAAAAATATATAAAAGTAAAGAAAAATACCAAAACGCTCCACGAATTGTTCAGGCTGAGGAACTCACAGGAAAAGTTGCTGCTGGTTTTCAAAAGAGTTTTCTAAAGATTTTGCGAAATTATTTTCCAGTTGAGGAAGAAATTAAATGCAGCATGATTTTATGCCGTAATTTTCAAACAGTACGCAATATTGAACGTGCAAAAGAAGGTAAAACCGAACTCACATCCAAAAAGACCATAAATACCTAATGGAGTTGATGATATTTTGTTATTTTCAAAATTAACAAAGACGTTCTTGTCAACGACCCTACGTCACTCGCACGTAATTTTTAGGAAAACTTGTTGCGAGATTTATGATTTGCCATTATTACTTAAATTATTTTATAAATCCCTTCAAACCATCTGCAAGACTAAAAACTCGATTTTTAAAACCATAATCAAGTTTTTAAAATTATGTTTAGTTTCCTTTCTCACGTTTGTGAGAAAGCGAATTAAAAATAATTTAAACAGTGAAGAGATTTGAAATTTGAATTTATCTGTGAACAAAATTGTCGTTTTCGTGCTCGGCCTCTGAAATAACGGTCCAAATATTTATAACCCCGAACCTCATTTACACAAACATATTTTTCAAATATTTCGTTGAGTATTAAAATGTAAACACACGAAAAATATTTCAAATCGTTTGTGAACGGTTCAGGCTGAACCATGGCGCTAAACAAAGTCAAATGCGCGCGTGTTCTATTGTTTTTGATAAAGCATTCTTTATTCACAAGTAGGTCAACGTGTACAAGGTTGTTTGGCATGACGGCCATCTTTATGGAATTCAGCTCTTTTTTAGGGTTCCGTACCCAAAGGGTGCCAATGTCCGTCCATCTGTCACATGGCGTCATTTTCTGAACCGTAATAGATTTAGACACTTGAAATTTTCACAGAGTGTGTACTACTATGACCGCTGTATTAACAAACAATACAATAAAATAAATTAAAAAATTAAAGGGGGTCCACAACCACATACAAGAAACGTACTTTTTTGTATATATAGGTAATGCGGACTGATATCCGCAACTCCACGTCAAAGCGCGTATTTTGCGTAAAAAAAGTTTTGCGTACGGAACCCTTCGTGTGCGAGTCCGACTCGCACATGGCTGCTTTTTAAATAGTTTGTGTTACAGACCGGCTGTGTCTCTATCAGCCCGATAATGCGGTTTCATCTCCAGAAACGACCGACCGGCAACCGACTGAACCAAGCGAATCAATAAAAGAAAGCATAATTGCACGATGTATAGTTTACTGCATTTGAAAGCATACACCTTGAACCGTTCACAGCCTTCTCGCAAAGAAATGAGAGGCTGCATATTTCATAATATTCCTTCATCATTTTCATTATAGTGTGCACGTAGCCGGGTGAGCTCGCAACAGCTTACAGTGCGCAACGTTAGACGTAGGGGGTTAGGAGATACTTAACTCATTTAAAAAATTGGATAAACTTTGTAGTATTAATTAACTAACAAATTATTTGAATAAAAAAATAAAAATAACCTAAATTAACTAAATCTATTAATATTATAAAATAGGGAATGCCGCCGCTGCCGGCGTCGGCTCCCAAAAATAACGCCATTGGGAACCGGCAATGTCATTACTGCCGGCAACCGAGATTAAAAACATCGGCTGCCGGCACCGCCGGCTCCCATAATGGACACCGGCTGCGCGGCGTTTATAAAAACCCTTACAGTATTCAGAACCCAAACTAAAATTTGTTTTTCTGCATATTCTGGTCGTTTTTGGCACTCGCCAGCCGCTGCCGCGGCACCGCTCACTTCGCTTGCTCGGCTCGTGCGTGCGTTGGTGACTAACCTAACCTTTTTGCGATTAATTAAATTTAACCTCATCTTACTAGTTCGGTTCTGGGTAGTACTTTATGACTTTATTACTGGAATATGGAAAAAAACATGCTCTATTACATGTTTTTTTAATTATACCTACTCCGCCTCTCTACTCCATATGCCAAATTGCCAACCAAAGTCAGCGCCGACAGCCAATTTAGCAACCGGCGCTGGCAGCCAATTCAGAAAACGGCGCCGGCAGCGGAGGCACTTCCTACAAAATAATACGGCGTCGAAACATTCATCCGCATCGCTGTCGACTTCTAATGTATCTACCGACTCAAAAGACTGGCGATATTGCCACAGTGTATGGCCATGCAAAGTTATTTAACTAAGCAGGCTTTATCAATTCCCAACCACGTGTAACGCCGCAAATTAGCTGAAACATTGCCAAACAGAAAACTAAACGATGTGTACTTATCCAGAAAGTTTGCTAAAATACAGTTTTATTTGTTCAAACTCGTTCAAACGTTCAACAACGAGTCCAACGTTTGAATACTGTTCCAGTTATAATTGCCGGTTTAATAACTGTTTGTGGACGTCCTCTTCTAGTGGAATTAGTTAATGCGCCGCTGTGTTAGCAAGTACGGGGCAACTGTTGGCGGCTTCTTGTTGCGACGGGACATAAAACTATATTAAAGTGCTCTTCGATGTGTCTTGTGTTGTTTTGTTTTAATTTTAGTGTTTTCTATGAAAATGACATCTAGCGAGAGTGAATGTTGGGAAACCTTATAAGTACCTCGAACTCAAAATTTAAATTAAATCAATTAAAGACACTTTTGAATGGTCAAGGAGTCGGTCAGTGAAAATATGAAGCTAGACTGAAGAACCCTAGACTACTTAATTGATTTCCTTAAATTCAAGCGATTACAGTAATTTTACAAATGCGTTTTTTTCGCAAAATCTCGCTACTGCTTGTAAGTACTCATAGACGTGATATAACAATTAAGTAAGTGTAGACTTTTCGAATTTGAACGACTAAATACCTAATTAAAAATACAAGGTAGAAGATTCTCTCCGCCGAGACGTGTGTGTTGTGGAATCAATAAATAGGTAGTTTACTGTTTCAATTTGCTCATTAGGGTTTTTAAACAAAAGATATGCGTTTTGTTTTTGATATTAATTATAAAACAACTATCAATGGATTCTTTTCTTACGAATATCGATACCTTCTAATCCTACTATCAGGTACATAACTATAAGTTCATTATTTTACAATGCAACAACGCGCTCCTGTCAATGTCATACCAGCGCCACAAGATCCTTTTAGCACTGTATCATGTTCTGATTGGAGCTGTCGTGGCTAGTGCTCCTTATCTATATTGTGCTAGTACTGCGGTGCGGTGGGCCCAAGATGTTTATCCTTACTAGTCTACCACAACGCAACGTTACCCAAATATTCCACCACCACTCAAATCTGAAATCATCACGTCAGAAGCACTAAGGCAAAGTTAAAAGCTTTGTAACTCGATTAAATTATATGAGTCGGCAATCACGACCGACTAACTTTGTGCCAACTTTAAATGATGTTATGAATTTAGTTGGGTACTATTGGAATTAGAGTATTTTGTTTCAGGGAGATGATGAAATAATATTCATGATTCTGGCCTTAAATGGAGTCTTTTTTAAGCATGAGTTTTTATACTCGTGCACCTCTTCGATCGAACGTGCAACATCTTCGATCAGACGTGCACCAACTTCGATCGGACGTGCACCAACTTCGATCGGACGTGCACCAACTTCGATCTTACAAGTTTTTTACCAATAACAGATATTATAAGCCTGACTCGTTGGTCTAGTGGTCGCAAATGCTATTCTAGAGTATGAGGTCCTGGGTTAGATTCCCAGGTCGAGCAAAGTGTTATTGTGTTATTTTGATGATGATTTTGAATTCTGCAGCAGCAGCCCGGAGTCTGGATTTGTGTCCGGTTGATGGTAAGACTCGCCTCCTATTACATGGGAAAACCTAACTGGCGAAATATGGATGTACTTAATTGTTTTTAACCGACGAAAAAAATTGGAGGAGGTTCTCAAGTCGACACGTATATTTTTAAAAAATTTTTTTTTGTTTTTTTTTTATTGTTTGACCACGCATAACTTTTTAGTGAGTAGTCCGATTTGAAAAAATATTTTTTTATTGGGAAGGGTGTACCCCTAAACACCCCCCTAAAGGTGCACCCCTAAAGGTAGAAAAAATGGGGTTGATTGATTTTTCACCAACCGAATTTTCAACTGTGAACCGATTCTGTTGAAATTTCGCACACGTACATAGTTCTGATGACACAACCACTCATCATCAACTCCAGGTATTTAACCTGGAGTAACCCCCTGGAGTACCCTGGAGTGGATGATAACTCAAAAGCGAAAAATAAAAAACTTTTTTACAAAAAATTAAACCGACGAAAAAAGAACTGAAAAGCGAAAAATAAATAACTTTAAATTCGGAAGTCGGTGGCAAAAAACGAAAATTGAAAAGCGAAGACACCGACTTCCGAAATTAAAGTTATTTATTTTTCGCTTTTCAGTTCTTTTTTCGTCGAATTAATATTGTACTATAGTTGCATCTCTGCTCAACCCTTCGGGGAAACAAGCATAATATTACGTTATAAGAAAATGCAAGATGCGCTGTAACTAATTCTTTTTGTCACGGAAAATTTTGTCGTTTAGTTATTGCGAGAAGATTAGTGAACAAACAAATAGGATCCATATCAACATTCCACATTACGTACATTCACCTACAAACACTGTGTCTTCGCAATGTTCTGGCCTGTTTCTCTCGTTGACTTGGCGTTGTTAGCAGCCGGTAAACTGGGTCACTTTCATGTTCACCGCCTGCCTTCGACTGCCGACGCTTTTCAACACTTTTATTCAGTAACTTCGTTACGAGGTGAACTGGGATTCGTTGGAATTGTGATTGATGAGCTGATTTCAAAGTTGAAGGAGTTAGTGATTATTTTGCGTTATAGGTAATGTCAATGGATGGTAAGGAACAGAACTCATACGCAAGTAAAACATGATTCGGTTTAGTTTTATTTATCTATTTACTAGCTGATGCCCGCGACTTCGCCCGCGTGGATGTCGGTTATTATATACTAAAACCTTATTCGAGAACCACTCTATCCATTGGTGAAAACAGCATGAAAATCGGTGTAGTAGTTTTTGAGTTTATCGCGTTCAGGACGACAGACAGAAGCGGCGGAGGACTTTTTTAAAATTTTTTTTTTCAATATGTATGGATTAATAACTAGCTAATATTGCCAGTTTACATCACTCATACAAGTTACCAGTTATTGGGTACTACTTACTTGTTACAGTAAACACAGAATTCGTACCCAAAAGTATGTAAAGTAATATACTGTTTATTTATAACTTGAACGGAGGATGTGGAGGCACCTTGGCAACAGTAGTTTGTTTAAACTGAATATTCTAAGTTTTTGGAAGAGACTGAAATACATCACCTTTATAAGGGTCTTTTGGCGCCTGAATGACATGGCAGAGTTGTTAGTAAGCATTTGTGAAATATTGTCATTGTGTACCATCGAAGTTGTAACTAATGAGATTCAGATACAGAGGAAAAAAAACTCGACTGCAACAAAAAAGTTCAATGCAAGCTTAATTCTAAGCATCCTGATGCAGTCGTTAGCAGTTATTCAGATCATTCTCAGATGCCACCAACTGCATCAGACTGCTTGACCAGTGAGGTTTTTTCGAACTTTTTAGTTGCAGGTGGAGTTTTTAATTTTATTTATGTTCAACCTTTTAGTGTGTTATATTTTTGGAATGGTTTCCTCAAGCCCTTTATTTGGATAAATTATCAGTGTACAAAAAATATTTATTTTAAAACTATACTTGATTTTATTAAAACAAATAAATAAGTAAGCGTTCATAGTACACGGTGTGAACCGAAGTATGTAAAGACGCGTAAGACAGCTTTGTTCCCAGTGTGGCCAGTACTTTAGTCGCCTCATGTATTAAAATCTATCCAGCTGTTCGGATGCTCCGAGAGTTTAAAGAATGTCTGAATGCTGTCGCGCAGTCGGGTAATAAAAGGCAAATTTGACTTTGACGTCATGATTGGGGTTCTTGAGGTGACCGTAGTATGTGGTGTACCTTGGGAAGAAAGTCCTTGGAATAAAAGAGAATTGTGTTAGGCCTAGTTAGTTGCCATGTTGTGGTAAACCGTAGATTTTTACGGCCATAGTCGTTCTAATATTTTATTATATTCTCAGTAAACTGCAGACGTAATTGATTTACGATTGAAGAAAATCAACTGAAAAGCCCAATGCAGAATCTCACAATAACTCAATTATGTTTCGATTCGGTTCAGCCGTCGGTTTAACACCGTACTTTATTATTTAATTTAAACCAAAATAATTTATCTTTTGTGATTAAATATTGGTATTTTCCATATGGTAGCTCGTCATTACGATTCGCTATCGAAAATTATAGATACAAAACAAACTATGAAATAATGTGATTGTTGCATGTTTCACGTCTGTGAATACTCTCCACAGTCTGATATTTTGTAAAATCTTTTCATGGACGAGAAAATAATGTCATTTATGTCAAAGCCTGGGAAAAGAGGCACCCAGGTATATTTTATGAACGTAGTGCAATGCTTAAAAGGTTACACTGAGTGTGGGCATCAGAAACACCTGTACACTTTCACGAAGCACCTGTTTACATGCCAGACAGTGCATCTGCATGGTGCTATCAAAATCTGGTTGTACTTTCTTTATGCTTTGGATAAATTACTTCCGCACTGTCGGTTACACTGCTAGGTTACACTAGAGGATAGTATCCAGTAAAGATTTTCAAGTAATCTTAGCTATTAGAACATCACATAACATCACGCCTGTAAATCCCGCAGGGTTAGACTGTGGACGTAAAAAAACACGGCCACTATAGTATCCGTATCTAAAGAAGCTGAATAGTTTTATGTTTGTTTGTTTGAACGCGTTAATTTCTGGAACTTTCAGTCGGCTTTAGAAAGTTATTTTTGTTTGCTATACTTTTGGAAGGTCATTTAACATCACGGCACGATCCTTAGGAATTCAGCAAAAACAAAAAAAGTCTGAAAGAAAGCTGAACGAAAACGAAGTACAAGCGCGTGTGGGCGATGGGATGCGACGCGGTGGGTCGGGGCGAAACTTCATGCGGACGAAGTCGCGGCCAGAAGCTAGTCGTAGATATTAGGGTCTGTGAATACGCATCTCACGCAAAAGATGGCACTAATCTCAGATTTGTACCGTCTTGTAGATGAGAAAACGGTTGAAAATGTCGAGTAGTATTTATGTATGTAGGAATGTATTAACTTTGAATAGAATTGTTGCTAATTTAGTTTTATTTATTCATTTTAATGTTTTGTTGTATTTATTACGATTTAATTGGAAGCCATTAATTTGAATATTTGTGCGCCGGAGGGATATATTTAATTCTTTTATAATTAAGATAAATAGAGCTAAGAAATCTTGATGTTTTGACATGTCGCCTGCGCACCCAGCACGGGGCTGCTAGTGAAAAATAAACGATTGTTACTGAATTGTTTATTAGTAAAATAACGTGACTGTTTTGAGATTGTTCTCTTAACTAAAGCGAGAGTCGAACGAATCGCTGAATTTTTGTGTACGAACATACGAGTACTAGGTACTCATTCAAATCATGACCCATCATGTTCATGAGTATACAAGAGTATTTGTCCTTACCCCATGTTAAAGTTATTTCGTCACCTCTTTTTAATTTGCCGCCTAGCACCCATCCCTCCAGTAAATAGTTAAAGTCAGCAAGTTCCCCTCTTTTCTTCTTTCATAAGCATGACTTGCAGTACACAGTGGATTATGCCGGCTTAGAGCCCCTTCTCACGAACTCGTAAATTATTTAGGGGTGATATTTTCCCGGTTAACACAGTTTTGTAATGAATAAGGCGCTAAGGATTTTGTGTATGTAGCTACCGAAGAGTATTCCTGTTCGCTTCTTTAGTTACAAAAAGGAATTACAAGGAGAATTTCTTAATCTATGTTAGGCTTTTAAGATGATATATTTTAGGTGTATTACGCATGTACTGTGACACTAACCGGGCATCATCCACGGCTGCACTACGAAGTACATTCACATTATTATTTCTCGACGGCTAGCGAATGCCTCGTTGTGTTCGCAAGCGCTACTTAACATGACGTCCTGGGTTCGATTCCCAGGTCGGGCAAAGTATTATCGGATTTTTCCATCTGGAATGTCTCAGCAGCAACCCGGAGTCTGGAGTTGTGCCCGGTTTTTGGCAATAGGCTTGCCCCCCATTTGGGACATGGGACTTAAACATAACTGGCGAAATGTGGGTGTCCTATTGGTAGGCCCTACCCAACCATTCGGAGAAAAAAGGCGTGATGTTATGTTATATTATTATCATACAGGTACCCCAATCCCCGGGTAAACTGAAAGTCATTATAAAATATGAAAACTGTAATACTTGGTTCATAGTATGTGGTTTGAAGGACTATACCTGTTACACAAGTTCTCTTGCCGTAGAATTTCCTTATTACCAAATTGTTACGTTAGCCTGACGGCGAAGCTATTAGACCACCTTATAATATTATCAAGGTGTAGGTATTATTAACCTAAGTCGGAATACCGAACTATTTGAACAGGAGTAAACTACTAACTTGAACTAATTACGTCGTTAATTTTAATTAAGTGAATTAATATACCACACTGTAGTTACAGCTTGTGGTTGTTTCCACTAACCACAATATTATCTTGACTACACAAACACGATTCACTGTTGACATGGCCAAAAGTTACTTGTCTTATCAAAATAAGAGTTTAAAAACTATTATCTTTCTTTTCTTCTCTATCATTACGATCGTCGGGACAAATTCCTCACCAGCAGGTATACATTTTAAATGCTTGCTTTATTTATAAACTAGCGACTCGCTCCTGCTTCGCACGGTTTTTACGACTTGGCAAAACATCAAGATTTCTTAGTAACAGTAATTCATCATCACTTTGTTTAAAATGTCTGCTCCGTAATGCGGCTGTTAGAGAAGAGTCCCTCTATTTTTTCCCCTTATTTGCTGTCTCGCTCTGTGCATCTCCAGATGTATTTGCTGTCTCGCTTTGTGCATCTCCAGATGTATTTATGACCACATGATGAAGGCTATTGAAAATATTTTGTGTTGTCCCCTGTGGCTTTGATTCTTGGGGCTAGGTCCAAGTTGTGAGCGTTGTGGCGACGTTGGCGTAGAGTAGATTATAGTAGAGTAGAGTAGACCTCAGGGTCTAGACAAAGAGACATTCTACTTGCGATAACGATGATGGAAATGTATGAGACTCACATAAGGTACCCAAGATCTTATGTCAAACCCGTTGAAAGTTTTTGAAGAAATACGAAATGCTTTGAAAGCGATTGCCACTTGTCTAGGCTCGGTCCTTGGTCTAGAAGTCGCAAGTACTACTTCTGGGCATGGCGTCCTTGGTTTGATTCCCAGGACGGGCGACTGATAGCATAACTAAATATAGGTGTACTATAGGTACACCGCTGCTCACCCCTACCGGGAATACAGGCGTGATGTCATGTTTTGAAGGTGAATATTTAGACATTTACGACCTAAATTCTCATTGACGTGGTATTCACGCGGCGCCGACGAGGGAGCATTGTTCGTTGGTTATGTATGCAAAAGCTGAATGGAGCGCATTGTTGCCTTAGATTCCTGCTACCTGAGGTATTTGTTAGGAAATGTCTTCTGGTTTAATAACAGCAGGTCTCATAATTGAGACCTGCCGCAGATCGGTAGGGGTCAGATTAGTGTAGAACGTGTCAAAACGAGGGGATACAAAGGGGTAGCTTCCCATTACCTAGCTTCTTTTCATGAACAAATTCAGTTTTGTTAATAGACTGTTTCGGTAAGTCATCATTATTATCATTCTCCGGCTCGCATCACAATTAGGGTCGGCATAGTATGTTAACTTCCATACATCTCCAACTAGTTAGTCGTCGACTCAGTAATCACTCCCTTTCTCGCCATATTATCATATTTATGTGTATCCCTTGTTTCTTCGCCTTTTCTCTTGGACTTTTTCGGTAAGTTTTAATAATACCAGCTTATTACTGTTCCACTGCAAGGCAAAGGTCTCTTCTGATACAGAGAAGAAATGAGTATTGATCACCGCCCTTGCTCCAGACGGGTGCCGATTTGAGACTTATATTAACTACCAGCTTCGGCTCGCGACATCGTCCGCGTGTTTCGGTCCCCGCCCCACCGCGTCGCATCGCATCGCCCGCCCGCGCTATTAGTTCGTTTTCGTTTAGCGTTCTTTCTGACTTTTTCTTTTTATAGTGCAAAAATAGCAAACACTTGCTACTTATGATGGTAATCTAAGGCCCACGTGTACCTCAACTAACTAAAAGCGCTTCAGTAACGCTAAAAATATTTAAATCATCACTGTCTCCATAGCTCAACGACTGACAGTAACATAACGACATTTTGACAAATACGTTTAACGCTAAACGCATTTCAAGCCTTGGTAGGGCTTCAAAGGCAATTGTCCAAAAGGCATGCATTCAAGCACATTACACACTACCTCCAATTTACTCTAGTTTGATGTATTGGGATGCAATTTTTGTTTAGCTTCTATTAATATTGGAACGAGGGTTTTCTAAAAAAATCCTAATTACACTTATGTACCGGAGTCACACGTAATCTGGTTGATTTATGGCCTAACACGTGTGACTCCGGATTTTTAATTTGTCTGTCTGTGGTGTCTTGTTTATACCTTTTTAGTCGTAACTGGGTTTTAGTTTTTTATTTTATTTTTAAATTCTTTTGGGTTTATATATAATATATATATTTTTGAAATGTGCTCATTAAGCCCTTTCATTTGATACCCGACATGGTACGATTAAACTATTGATTTTTTTAGTTCCAGGTCCTCGAGAGGGCGCCATTTTTATGTGACGTCACATAGCTTATAACCAGCGGACGATCAAGACGCTTCCAGCGATACCTCATTTTTGTCAAATTGTGATGAGTGGTTTAGAAGATAAGACGGAACAGATGAACATACTTACATACATACATTCATACATATATACATACATACATGCATACATACCGGTCAAAATCATAACCCTCCTTTTTTCTTTGCCGTAGTCGGGTAAAAACTACACTTTATCATGTCCTAGTTTCATGAGTACCGTTTGCGACCACTGGACCAAGTACCTATTGTATTGTTTCCACTGGTTTTAAAGCCGTTTCACTTAATATATTTCAAGTTCATATTCTGTGATTCTCTCTGCCCGCCATTTTCTTATGACTTCAACCGCTATCCATTTCCCACACTCTTTATTTATTTCGTATTCCCCTTGGCGAATTTCCAAATAGCACACACAACCTTGATTCCGCATAGGAATATTACATTAAGCCTCTTATAATCCATAGTGCTGGCTATGAACTGTTTTATTAAGTAGCTCTCCCTTATTGCAGCATCCTGATGGCTGTAGCTTTTAACTAATGAAATGGATACTAGTTGCTTGCTCTCGTAAAGAGCAATGTTTATTGTACGATAGTCCAGTTTGACATTCTGCAGTTGTAGTCACCTACGGACCCTTACACGGATACTTACAGCAAAGGCTACATGGTCGGTGTAAAAAAATAAAATTAAAAGTCATGACGAGTAACTTCCAAAGGCTTCAAACAGGATTCATACATAGAAGTGCTGTACGGCAGCAGGTATAGAAAAATACTGTTGTAATAAGCTTTGACCAAACTAAGGCGAATCCCGCGCGGAATGCGGGATGAAATTCGCTCGCTGATTATGTGAACATTATGTCAACTAACTTGTATGGAGGTGAACAAATCTGTGCAAATAGTCGTGAGATTTCCTAATGTATAAAATAATTGACGCGCGCAGAAATATCCCCCGTATCGCGCGATTCAGTGTGGCCAGAGTACGTGGAAATTGATCATAGCTGGCGAAATGTGGTTATTTTGTACACCTCAGCCTAACACTTTAAGGGAAACAGGCGTGATGTACTGTTGTTGTTTTTGAATAGTCCAACAACAACAGCCTTCAGGAATTAATACACAATTGTGGAGCAAGTTACCAACAGTTAATTAACTTAAAACTGAAGCCTGAATGCGAAATTTAGCTTACGAATATATTAAAGCTAGTATTTTAAGTTGGCAACTTTGTGGTGGAGTGTTTTACGAAGAAACTTGGTCGTAGAGTTGCCCGATGAAAAACGATGAAGGGCAAAGATGAAAATATTTAGCTCAGGAATAATTAAATAATCTTTTTTCTTGGAAGGCTGCCGTCAATAATTTGTTGAGCTTTTATAGATCTTTTATTTTTTTTAAGCCCAGTCTGGCGCTTCGACTGTCTTTAAATTTTCATAATAAATAATTTGTGACATTTTAGTTTTATATTTAAGTTTGATTTCAACAATATTTTATTCCCGAAATGTTATTGTCACGTAGAGAATGCTTTATAATTCCCTATTTTTAGAACACAACCTACACTATTCAAAAGCCATCCCGACCACTTATGTTCGTATCAACCTTGCTGGTAGCAAGCTAATGAAAATTGAAAAGTTCCCTGACAGGGAATCGAAGCGGCGTTGCCTATCTAAAATTGGAAAACTTGACGGTGCAAGTAATTGTGGGCGGGAGAGGCACTTACCGTGTTAATGGCGGTTAATAAAAATGTTTGTGACTTTGGTGCCGTGTTTATTCAGCAGCATAATAAAAGAAGCCTATGTATAATGTTCTAACTGCTGGGACTCAGGCCTCCTCTCGAAGAGAGGGAACGGGCCGTAATCCACAGCACGAGCCCAGCGGGTAGCGGCATGTCACATGTCTTCGAATTTTTGGTTCTTTATAGGACATGCGCACAATTTGAGAGCAGTGGTGATGAAATAATTTATACAAAGTAAAGCGCTTGTCATTGTTCGAACCTACCTATGTCGTGTACCACCGGGCCACCACTGCTCTTTATTTTTTCGCCTCGTTGGTGTAGTGGTCACAAGCGCTACTGTTGAGCATGAGGTCATGGGTTCGATTCCCAGATCGAGCAGTGTTATTGTGTTTTTGTTTTTGTATTTTCTCCGTAGCAGCCTGGAGTCTGGGATGGTGCCTGGTTGATAGTAATAGGCTCGCTCCCTTATTATTACATGGGACTTCATTATAGCTGGCAAAATTTGGGTGTAGTATAAGTACACCTCAGCCTAACCCTTCGGGGTTTATAGGCGTGATGTTATTCTATGTATATTAAATGCCAGGTAAAAGCCATGTGGTGTTGCTTTGGTAAGATATTTACAATATATTGTCTATGATTGATTGGTAAAATCCCTTGCTTTTCTTATATTTAGAGGCTGTAAATATAGTATTTTCATAACATTAAAGGTTAAAAGAAAAGTTAAAAGGCTTTAGTGAAAATACCCACTTAGTTCTTATTTTAGTTGATATGTAAACCAGCTATATGCTGTTATAAAAATCAATATTATTACTTCTACAGTAACTTCCATCTAATGAGGTCTTCACATTGTCATTGAGAGTTATTTTTCACTCCTATACAACCTTTTGAGTTGTTCTTATGTTACGTAAAAATGTCTTCAATAGCTTCTGCGTGGGAAGCCATGCTTACGATTCCTCAATAACATAAAGAAATATATTTACGACAGAACACATAACATATTCATCCAATTAAAATCACATAATACCATCCGGAATAAAAAGGAAATCGTCTGGAACTGAGTACCTACATTCAATTTCGAAAAATTGAACATTGTTTGCGCACCGTATGTTTTTATGCTGAGTAATTGGATCCAGCGCTTTGGGCCCATTGGGCGCATTTTCCGCCTCCAATTTTTAATAAGCCGCGCAGACCTGAAGCTTTTAGGGTTCCGTACATGAAGGGAGCCAAGTGCCAACGGGACCCCATTGCTAAGCGTACGTTGTGCTCCGTCCAGATAAAAATAAGAAAAACCTCGTATTAAGTACGACCTTCATCATGACAATATAATTAAAAATAAAAAGCCCATGAAGACATTTTTGTTTTGAAACAACGTAAAACGTATTTTTCCAACAGGTACAGGACGATTTGTGTAACTCACATTGGCTATTTGGCTGGTGTTAAATAGTTATTTTTGTTCAACTGTTAGCAAAAAAGAATGTGATAATTATTATGGCGAAACATAAAAAATATTTATTTAAAATTACTTCTCTGAACGTGTGATTTCGTGAGTGTGGTGTATATCTAGTTAAGACTCAAACGAAGGATCGAAAACGGCATTAGCAAAAGCTTTCGCTTGTGTATTGTGTATCGAAAAATCGCCCAGTTTTATTCGCACGTGTACACTTGTCCATGCGGCGACAGAGAGCAAAGAAATACACGTGTCAGTTTTTCTACTCTGTTTAACGCAGTTGCTCATCTTCAGTAAAGGTATTTTCGACGTGTAAATTTATAAGAAGTCGGTGGATTTGTTGCACAAAATATCAAAGGCTGTTGGGCATTCTTGTAGACAGTTTTAATTAACGGGTTTTCATTTTATGGAATGCACTTTGGATTCAGAAACATTTCAGTCAGACAATGGTTTCAAGCTTAGTCACAATTAATTAATTATCTATTGTCTCGGAACTCTTACGTTGTTTTGAGAATGACTGTTAATTAACTGACCTAAGGTAATTAACTATAATGTTTCGTTTTTATCTTGTTCATAACGTTTAGTCCTCATAGCCCAGCATTACTTTCAATGAAACATTGTTCAAACAAAAGGCGATAATTACTAAAGCATGGAACACACAGATATAAACAGTTCGTAGAAGTCAGGCGGCTATTGTTGTAGCTTCAATATGTGAGAAATGTAATGCTGTGTGTATACGAGTGCGATACTAAGCTAGTTCATACGTTGTGCACTACTATTTACAAATGGGAACATTTTAGTAATTCCATACTTTGTTGTTAGGCAGCGTTGTATCATTCGTGGGTGCTGTCTGTCGGTAGTTCTGGAGTTTCATTACCATCGCTTTACGGTTTGACGCCTGGGCTTTATTTTGGAGTCAGAGTCACGTAACTACTTCATTGTAGTGCAATTTAGTGTAAATGTATAGAATATAATTTAAATGCACTATTTACTACATTGCCATCAAGTTTCAGATAAAATCCGGCTTACCTGTGACAGTATCCTTCTAAAGCTCGATGATATTAAAGCCCAAGCATTTTGTATAGTCAGGGAATTATTTAACAAATTGACACCCTTCATCAATTTACCGTTTTATAGCCATTATTTCATACAACTGTCAAAGAAAAACAGTTTTGATTTGACCTACGGACAATTTAAGTAGATACTCAATTTGCTTATCAATAAATTTCCCTGGCTGCGTTGTGTAACCCTAATCGATTCATCCATGAAATAATTTATCGCAATGCCGAATGCAACCATATAATAGCCGTTAGACGTGGTTAGCCTCAGGTATTGCTGAGCAGACAGAGGGACCGCTACAGGAGCGGTCATTTGTACAGCATTACAAGGATATTTTGGCGTTGACAGGGGGGGGGGGGGGGGGTTGGTAAACATCTGTAACTTATACCTACTTTCTATTCTAAATTTTTGTGTAATTTTTTGTGAAATGTGCAACATTTCTGGCGTTGTATTTGTAGTTTATTTCACACCAACCAGTTTTGTTTTAAAAGACAGTCTCTTGGGGGCAAGTCTGTTGTCATCACTGGCCACAGATCCATCCAGTCATGATAACACGATAACTATTCACACGCATGTGTTTGTAGTTATTTCACACCAACATTTCGCTAGTTATGTTTTAAAGTCTATCATGTAATAAAACAAGTAATACTACCATCGAATGTCCTATTCGCCGTGCTCTCACGCGACCACTAAACCAAAGAGTTTCTAGTCGTCCTAGATTGTCAGTTAGTGATTTAGCTGCAGCAGTAGCTTCCTTATTTTCTGGTAGTAATCACATAGTGTGAGGACGTTCGCCTTCTGTTTGCACCCCGACTGTTGACAGTCTGCGCTAAGAACAAATATTTGCACGACAGCATACATATATAAGTTCTAGGTGTTTAATACGTGAGGTATCTGTAACGTTTATAATTATGTTACTATCAGGGAAATTAATGGTTGAGCAAATTGTCACCCTTCGTCAATTTAATAAAACCATTTTATCAAAGTGTCAAAGAATGATAGTAGTGACTTGAATAAACGGACCAACAGATGGTAGTCAATTTGCTTAATATTAAACCCGACTTTACAATTGAAGTGCAGCCTACTGTTTACCGTGGTAAGTATAGGTTTGATGGATTTTAAATGGTTTCATGGTTTTTAGCCATTGAAATAAGTATAGATTGGCCGATAGACTGCATGTTTTTTTGGAGAAGAATGTTGGGCTTAAAAAAAGTCTCGTTTTCAGATGAAAGTGTTAATTTTCAATTAATTTGAGTACTTTTCGAAGAGGATTGTGGTTAATAACTATTGCAGAAGGCCGAGAGCCGAGAGTTGTGGTACAAATTGGGAGAACCGTATGTCCAACAGTGAAACTAATAGGCCTTGTACTTTAATAAAAGGCAAATCCAAAAATAGCTTTAATAATTATTTTAAATTGAAACCACAAGTATAACAAGTTGTTCATATTGAAACACAAGTTGAAAAGTAACAAGCGCACTGAGTAGTCACGGCTGTTAACCATGTCCACGTAGTTTCGAACTAGTATCCGAACATGTTGCAAGTTGAGGCAGGCAACGGTGGCAACCGTGACGTCACCACACGACCGATGGCCAAGTTTGAACATGTCCAGAAGTTAGTGGCATACAGCGGATGAAATTGAGAGCATTCGTGAATAGAGGCCCAATGTTTCGTAGGTTCCTGTGTAATGGTGTATCACAGAAGTGTTTACCACTTTGTATAACTACTGCGCATGGGATTGCCGCTTAGTGTAACTTATCTTAACTCTTGCACGCCTTATTGTTGAATACGATACCTTTATGCATGTGTTTAATATCATAATCAGCATATGATGTTGGGACACAGGCCTCCTCTCGGTGAGAGGAAGCGGGCTGTAATCCACTATGCGTATGCATATACTCACAGAAATTTATAAATTATAAAACCACGCCTACGTGTTTGTAAACCTTTCGATTAATCGGACATAACTCGTTCATAGCATTTCAAATCATATAATTATTCGTCCTTTCAATACTGCCAATATTCTCGTTTTCACTGAGCATGCAGGTGTAGCACTTCTGTGTATGTGGGTGTATACCACTGCTGGCCACTTGTCATCAGACGCTCCGGCGCCGGCGCCGTGCTGTGGCGGGTGAATAGCGCCTGATGTTGAATGGACCTTTTATCGTGTGAGTCGGATCCCGGACAAACTTGATACGTATAATTGGAATTTTCTGTACTTGGGTTAAAAGTTGTTGGGTGAATCTAATATTTTATTTCGGCTCCAAGTCGTGTGCTCTTCGACAGAAAAATGACAATCTTCCATGCAAACTATCTTTTGTGGAAATGCCACTTTGTGAAATTCTTTTCAAAAATGCATAATTTCTTGCTTCTACCCCCAGCAGTTGACGCCGTTCGTCGTCTGCCAGTGAGTGACTGAATGTAAGATCTTTATTAATACATTTCTAAGCCTTTCTCCAACCCCTGACTGTGTTAGTACGGACTGCAAAAATAGTCAATGCAACAACATTGCTTCTTTTACATATCATCTAAGTTTGACTCAAAATGATTCGATAATCTGCTTTTTAACATTTTGTATACTAATTAATAAGAGTTAATTTATTAAATTTTACCGTCGTTCTCAATTGCCCTTCTCTTCGGGAAATGAATATTACATTGTGTCGTTTCTCTAGAAGATCTACCTATTTGATGTTTTCGTAAGTTTGAATTACACTATAACTCCAAGTTGCAGTCTTAGTTTCCGCCAACTAGATCTCAGACAACGTACGTATATAGCCGACATACGCTTACCGCTGCACTGCTAAGTGCTAAGATAAGGCTCTTATACGAGTATATTACAGATGATTTATGCACCTCCTTGCAGTGACGGCCAGATATTGTGAAGATAAATTATTATATACGGTGTAAGACATTGACGCGCAAACTGTTATCATGAATTCGGCACAAATGATTCTAAACCCACCAGACTTGAAATTATTCGTCAATTATTAATATCACATTTTAACCGTGTATGAATTTTTTGTATGAAACAGCTGATTTGTACCGGAATAAAAGCACGTATCCTAACTCAGATCATGGTCTACCTGTGTGACAAGTTTTATGGAAATCCGTTCAGCCGTTAAGGTGCGAAAAGGTAACAGACAGACAGTTACTTACGTATTTATAATAGTAGCATGGATTAGTATCCTACTAATATTATAAATGTGAAAGTTTGTGTGTTTGTGTATTTGTGTGTTTGTGTGTTTGGATGTTTGTTACTCAATCACGCAAAAACGGCTGAATGGATTTGGATGAAATTTGGCAAACAGATAGTTTATAACCTGGATTAACACATAGGATACCTTTTATCCCAATATTCCCACGGGATCGAGACTTACGCGGGTGAAACCGCGGGGCGAAGCTAGTATTACATAATGGAAATATGGACATTTACCAAAGTATATTTTTAAGTATCAAACCAGAAATAAGTAAGAGTAAGTATATGTTGTAAACCTCATAATATCTGTACTCCCCGCTGATGGACTAGTTAACTTCGTGTGTTCAAGTTTTGAGCGAGTTGCCTCACGCAGCTCCTCCACAACTTCAGATACAAGGCTTGCGGGTACTTACGGAAGGCTTTGATATAATATTATAACTTTGTTTCTTCTTCTAAAGTGGTTAAGGAATGAAATTTCGTTTTAATTCATTTATTTTTCAGTCATGCTCATAAACAAGATTCAAATGCGATTTTCTCCAAAAGTATTGATAGAATGGTGCTACGAATATAGTGTTTTCAAAATCGTACTGCTATTAAATAGGTCTTTTCCCAAAATTACGATAATTATTATTCCTCAAAGCAAGAGTGAACAGCCATCTTCTGGGCACGCTCGTTCCATCATAGACCTCGTCCATCTCTTTCCATCAGGCGAGATCGAGGTCAAGAGGAAAACGAAAAGGAAATCGCTTTTGAATTTTGCGTAACTGTAAGGTATTTAAGATCGAGCCTGTACACTGCACAAGACTTAGTTATATTTTAAAAGAAATAATATTATACACTTTATGAAATCGTTACTTCAAACACCAATACAAATATGAGTAGAATAGTAAGCAAGTAGCTAGATAACTTACTCATTACTGCTTTGCCTGCCTACTTATCTCAGATGCACTTACTTTCGACGACGAACAAATTACAAAACATGTTCGTTAATATGACAGCGCAAGTACATAAAATTATCACAAAACAGTTCGTTGCGCGCTACGTGCTACGTGCTACGTGCTACGGCGTAGCGCACAACGAGCTACGACCGCTACGTCTCTACTTGCCTCTACGGTGCGCCTACGCTTTTAAATCGTATTCGTTCGTTCCTTTTGCGTGGTAAATAAATTAAGTCCTGATAAAACTATTATAAAAAAATACATTAGTATTATTGTATTTTAAGACTGATAACTTAAAAAAATAATTAATAATGATTATTGATCAATATAGCGGTCCCGCATGACGAGAACCTCGTGAAAGCAGAAAAAGCTAGGCAGATTATCTTGACCTGCCTCGCAAGGTCGTCGACATTTGGGCTGTGGGTACGGCAGTCATTGTGCTGAATGTCGTGACGGCCAATGGTGTAATAGCCAAGAGCCTCGAGCAGCACCGGAGGAGGCTCTCGTTAGGCAGCTGGATCAAGGGCTTGATTCAGAAAGCAGTACTTATGGACACAGCACGTATAGTTAGGAGGTTCCTGTCTCTGCAACCCTAACCACCGGTAGCTTGGACCCTGCTCCCGACACCGGTGGACCTCTACTTTTTATATTTTTACATGTTTTTTAAACAATTTTTATTTTAATAAGAAATATTTCAAAGGGTCAATAGGTAAGAAAAACATTAAAAAACAATAAAAAATTTAAATAATAGTCCATCAGCAATCCTTCAGCAATCCTTCAGCATGATAAAAAATAATAATATTGTTATATTTAATCATATTGAAGGGTGAATTTATCCAACTCTATCTGTTTAAAATTTTATAGACCTAAATGGGCACAACTGTCTAAGACATGGCCACTGTGTATTTCGTATTTTCAACTTAAAAGTATTTCTTTTAGGGAGGGAGCAAGACTTTCACACAATTGTTATAATATAATAGGCGTTGATCGACAAAATGTTATTTCCTACACAATTTGAAATATGAATCCGAGAATGCCGTCCTACGCAAGTTACTCAAATGAGGTCGTTGCGTGGGGGTAAGTTTTGATTCCTGACCTTGTATTCCATGGGGTATGGGGTGCCTACTAATACTGTCTAAATATTTTGTGATTGTATAGGTGACTTTAAGATAGGTCTTAACTTTTAACTCGACATTTCATGAAAGTATAAATAGTGTGAGTGATAACTATTAGTTTTAGAGGAACACACTATAATAAGGTTTTCTACTGGTACTAACGTAAAATATATTGACATCGTGTAAAATTTAAATGTCTCCCTTTTTCGATGAAATAGGCTGAAGCCTTTTCGAAGAATAAATAATTGGGGTCATATTCATACCCTCGTAATAGTGCTGAGTCATCTGATTACACATACAAACACACGCATATACAAGACAAGACAGTGTGACGAGTAATTTCAGTGTGTGTGTGAGTGATGTCACGGAGTCTGTTTTTTTTCGAGTTTGCGAATGCGATATTAAGAAACAAGATAAAGATGTAATTAGCAGATATTTTATAAAGATTTTCTAACAGGCGCGCTATCAATCTTCCAATAATGACAGGAATCAGTCAAGCAATCAGGTTTCCATCCATTACGAAATGGTAATGGATGGAAACCGCCATCGCGACGGGCGGCGGCGGCGGCGAGGTTTTCTCGTACGACACGAGCTGTACGAGACTAGCTCATGCCGTGAGGAAAATATTAGCCAGTCAGTTGGTGGTAGCGTGGTCTGCCTGCCTGAGTTGAATCAGACGTTCATTTAAATGCTTTGTAATGTATGGCTAAAATGCATATCGGATGCTTGAAGTTTCCTTAAATACATACGAGTATAACGAAGCTTTCATAGCGATTTTCCAGAGTAAATGCAGTCCGGCGATCTCCTTGGAGAGCTGTCAAATGAGACGATTGATTGCTGCGACCACCGCCTCCCAACGCGATGGAAGCGTGATTATATTAACCAGCCCAATGTTAGTCTAATATTGCATAGCAACGTGATTTTGTAAAATGAAACGGCTTATTATTGATCGTTGATACTGAAGAAATCTCATTTTGCCATCGTTTTTCATTGCGTAGTTAGTTCTGTTTGGTTAGTAAGTTGAGAATGCTAATAAGCATTTGCTTGGATACGGACATTGATGCAGGAATTTATTGCGAATGTGCATTTGGTCAGTAGTAGGTACTTACGGTAGAACTTGAAAAACCTGGAACATGGAATTGGAAAACAACAGGGTGGATCCATAATAACAGGTCTATCGAATGTTATCACACTGTGTAATTACAACTGTTATACGTATTTACACGTTGAATACTGATACGATTACTTAATTCAGCTCGTATGATTTTAATCAGTAATAATATGTAAACAAATTGCCTCCGCCGACAACACAGCATGATGTAAACAATTAAATAAAACACTGATCGTATTCGAATATTTAATTTGACTGAAGAGTCGATAAATTCGTCAATTTGTTTGTGCGTGAAATGTTATATTGGAATCGATTAAGGGTAGTTGCATTCGTGATTCGTTGAGCGTTGCGTTCGTTCGTCGGGGAGCACTGGTGGCCCAGTGGTAACGACCCCGACTTACGAGTTGCAGGTCGTGGGTTCGAACCCAGCCAGGCGCTTTACTTTGTTTATATAATTTCATCACCACTGCTCTCACAATGGTGAAGGAAAACATCGTGAGGAAACCGGCATGGCTTGGAAACAAAAATTCAAAGACAGTCATGTGACATCTACCAACCCGCACCGGGCCCGCACTGGGCCCGCGTGGATTATAGCTCTCTTCATCTCGAAGAGAGGAGGCTTATGTATCAGCAGTGGGAACATTATAAGCTGATTATGCTATACTTATGCTAAGGATCGTTGCAAACTTTATTACTTACATACAACGACTCAGTGAGCTTTTTTCATGTAATTGGATGGCAAACAAACCTATGGCCGATCTGGGGGTCTAAAACAGCCACAGTAGCAATTCCTTTAAAAGCGATTCATTTCCTGAATCCCCAGCTGTCATTAGCAATTCCTCTTATTTGACACAAAAACCATTCATAATTTGTGGACCATTTTACGAATCTCCATAGAAAACTGTGAAACAGATGAATTACTTCGTAATATGAATTGCCCGTAGACCAATTATTTTGAACTACCTTCCGCCCGCGGCTTCGCCCGCATGGTATGTCGATAAGAAGCAGCCTATGTCCTTTCTCAGGCTCTAGACTATCTGTCTACCAAATTTCATTTAAATCGGTTCAGTAGTTTTGGCGTGAAAGCGTGACAGACAGACAGACAGACAGAGTTACTTTCGCATTTATAATATTAGTAAGGAGTAAGGATAAGGATTGTCAGTTTGTGACATTTTACGATGATCCATAATATTTTTCTATTGTGTTCTGCTAAAGTGGCCGTTTTAAGTCCCCTGATGATAAGTATTAACTGCCGTCTATTGATAACTGCAGTACCAGAGACATCGTAGATACGTTGCTACCCCAGAGGCAAATCTGAAATGTCCCATGTGCCTGTTATAACACTAGTTGTTCGCCAATTATTTAAATATTTATCCTCTTCAAATAACAAATTGGTCGATGACTGTGTAAGTGTGTTGCGGTTGGGACCATTTATTTTTCAACACAAGCTTGTGGTGGCCCCTTGTGCACAAACCGTGGCTGAAACCCAGGCGAAATTGTGCGGCTGCGCTTGTTTGTTTTTGTTAGAAAGTTGTGAATTGTTACCACATAACGTTATGTTCTGTGGTTAACTGACTCACATGGCGTATTTTATGTCCAAATACCTACAGCGCTCCACAATTATGTTTTTTTCAGTAGGTCGATTGGTAAATGTTTTGGATCTGCGGTTGCTCTTAATTGAATAGATATAATTTTGTTTATAAATAGATACTTATTTATAAACCTCAGACTGATTATAATTATTTGGCGGAAGCTTTAGATTCAGCAAAATATTTTGTGTTAACTTTGATTTGACACGCGGCAAACATTGACAGTGTTAACTCTGTGAAATGCATTTCATTTAGTGTGTATAATTTAACTTCAGCGTGAAATTACTTCAACGCGCTGTTCAATTTAGTGACTAAATGTCAGTCTGTGGTCCTGACCACCTGTCAGTGGTCGTGATCAGCTTCCTGTGAACCGGATGCACTCATAAAAGAGTTTTTTCAATCTGTTGTTACGAACAGATATCTGTTGTGTGTTGGCGGTGGGACAAAGGGCTTGTTGCTTTTATGCTAGCTTATTTTACATTATTGTTTTGCTATCTTCGGGCGATCCTTTTGAAGTGTACACCCACGCCAGACCCACACAAATCACCGAATTTAGTACGTTTGAGTCCAAACAAATGAATATCTTTTGTTCTGTGATTAAACATGTCTATGTAGTTTTATAACAATTTGGAAGGGTAATTAAAAAAAAACAGTAATACATTACAGCAAACGTGTTTATTGGTTACCAAGTGTAATAAATATATAAATAGTCCAGTATACAGTTGCCTGGCGCTTTGCTAGACGGGGAAGACAGTGAGGTGAGTGACAGTCTCGCCGAAGAAATATAACCTTCGGAGAGACGAAGTTACAGTGAAGTGAGGATCAGTGATAATGTTATCAAGAGCTGAACTTACGCAGCAACGCGCCACACAACTCGGCACAAGCGCACTCGTCGGAAATTCGGTTTCAAGCTCATCATTTGGGGTAATGGGCATTAAATAAGATGCTCAACCACTGAAGTCGTAACAATTCATAAATGTTTGGTACATTAAATTTAAATAATTTAGTATTTATCAGATTGTTACGACATAGCAACCAAAAGTTTAAGTACTTACTTCGATATCAAATAGAACCCCTTTAAAGCTTAATAAACTTTAGATGAATGGCTTTCTTTAATGCCCAAATTAAATGCAGAATGAAAATTATATCTCGCTTCGATGGGTGTGGCCACACTGTGACCAAACGTTGCGGTCCCGATGTCTCACCTGCGTCACATGGCGGCTACTCCCGGGTTTGTGAAACGATGCATTGTCATAACATTACTTAGCAAGTTTCCTGTAGTATCAACCCTACAACAGTAGTACAACAGTAGTAAATAGACTTTTTAAACCGACGGTGCGCTCAACAGAAATTACATGTTTGTACGTAAAACAGACAAAATAACCACAAAATAACAGCCCGATTTTAGAAGAAAATCCTTAGTTTATAGTTGAGTATAGGTTCAAAAATCGTTCAGTCACAATTTATAAGAAATAGTCGTTCTTTCACATCATATATTACAGTTATATTTAAATATACATTAAGAAATTCACAGCATTTCATTTTTTAAAGTGGATGGTATTATTGTCAGTATGACAAAACTGAAATTACGGGTTACATACGTTTTCATTTCTCCCTCCTCGAGGCATTGAAAGCCTTTTAGTACAAAATTATAAAAAGAAAAGTGTAAGTAACAGTTTTAATATCAAACTGTATAAGAAGTTATAAAAAGTTTAGGTCATTTTGGCACAACGATCTCCATCACAAGTTTAGACCTTACGCTACATTGTATACTAGCTTTTAGCTTACATAGTCGGACAGCGCCGGACAGGCCCGTGGGCCGGCCCTGTCTGGCGACTCGAGGCTTTGTTGCTCTCATTCCTAGCTCAGCTCAGCTCCGCTCGCATTTAATGCTTGCAAACTTGAAAGCCAAATGATAAACGAAGTCAACATAGCGGAAGATGGTATCATCGCAATACTTGCGGTGTTTGCCTCATGCTCACTTCGCTCATTACTCGCTTCAGTTAAAGCCTCGTTTACTCTAGTCCGATTTAAGTAGAAAATAAAGTAACATAACGACATAATATTTTCACATACAATACATGTAAATAGATGTTAACTTATATTAAAATGGTATAATAGATTAACCACAAAAATGACTAACAAGCAGTGAAGTTTAACGAACCCCTGGTGAAAACATACGGCGTCAAAAAACATGATGAAACGCCAATCCGTATGTTTCCATTTTCATACAAATAGCTTTCAATTCCTTACATGTAATTTAACATCAAACAATAGGAATCCAAATATCATAACTTTCAAACTATGTTTTTAATTTAGTATAACGTCTTTATTACAAATTTATTCTCTACCTACGTCCCTAGATCGAACCTTTTATTTTTTATTTTAAATTACAATAGTAAAATAAAATATTTTTGTTATTTTTTCTCTATTTACCCAGTTAATTTTACTTTCTCTCGCACTAGAGCCTTCCATTTAATTCCAATTTTGAGTTCTCTATCTAATACTCTCCTGATAATGCCACCTTGGGAAAAGAGAGTGAGAGCGAAAGAGAGATAGAAGTCGTATTATCAGAAAGAGTGGAGTTGTAAGGAGTGTGTGATATGTGAACGCAATCTACTCGGTTGTAAAGAAGGAAGGAGTGCACAGTTCACAATGATACAACTACCATGCAGCTACAACATTTATTACATATATTTTGATTATCTAAAAGTTACGACATACAAACTACCGTCATATCTCACAAGTGTTCAAACCTGCCATCTTCACAAGGATGTTGAATAATAACAGGTATATTGGTATTGGTGGCCACAGTGGTAATGTATATAACAAAGATGTCCTTTCGCGAGCTTGTTAAACCTCGCGCGAACTTATTTGGCAGCGACTGTTATTGCAGCAGTAAACTTTTCACTGAAGACAAAGTTCCGTTCTCAGCTTTAAACTTTTATCATTAGATTCAATTAAAAACTGTGATTGTTGTTGGAAACAGGTTACTTGATAGTGCAGCGAATATAATCGATGACTGATTGATATCATGGCGACCACAAACCACTGCATTCAATATACAGTGAAGCTAAATGGCTGTTATTGATTTTAGAACAAATTGCAATAGACACAAACACGATACCTTCGCTCGGATTAATGTAACTAATAGCAATTTCCAAACCTAACCAACATTGTGTTGGGATTACCCAAATCTGCCTAAATGTTGCACATAAAGTGCCTACGCTAAGTTTAATTTAATAAATCGTTGAACATAATTCATTAATACGACACTACTAAATTGCCTCTCGCTTACCGATCGCTATGATTTCGAATAATTGAATCCACTGAAATTGAAACCGTCGACGGCTTACTGAAATAGATCTGGTGAAATTACTGAGGCTATACTTACAAATGGCCCGAAGTCTGTACTCATATTAATACAGGCATAAATGCAAATTAATACCAAAATATTAAGCAGAAAAAACAAACCGTTCAGTTCAGAGAACATTAAAATGTTCCTCAATAATGAACAGTGGCTTAATTTTTACTCTCTGTGGATTAAAGTTTGAAAATACAAATGTTAAACCCGGTTGAATGCAAGCAGTTAAGTGTTACTTGCAGTTAATTCACTTAATTGTCTTAAACGTCGCAGCTGCCATAATAAAGAGATCTTTCTCTGGGTTCAGAACTCTGCTCCGATGAATTTATGAACTCTGAACTGTGAGCTCTCTTGTTCAAAACTTTCAGGAGCTCGTTGTGCGCGTCATTTAACAAATTGTATTATATTTGAAATTGCATTGTTGAGGTCGGTCATTGATTGTACTTCTCATTGGCATAATAAGAATGACATTATTCATGCTAAATGAGGCTGATGTTCCATTTACATACCAAATCCCATCGCTTATGAAATATGACAGTAGCTATCCTGAATAATAACTAAACAGACACATATCGACGCTATTACGTCATCGGTTAAAGTCTCTCCACACTTGTTCGGTTATAGCATTATTTGTTCATGTATGAAATTGAATTACATTACACTTTATGAGTTTATGCGGCCTTAATTATTATATAAAGTAATTATTTTGTTCAAATATGTTAAACTGTTTCGTTGATAAGGTAACAAATAGTTCTGATAAACAATAGTTAGTTAATTAATTAATTAGATACGTTCCATTAATTGAGGTTTTGAAATGCTTTTGATTTTAATTAGCCAAATATGCATGAATTGTTTTGATTTGAATTTTATGTTGTTATGCAAAATGGAATTCTACAAAGCATCGAATCTATAGAACAACTGAACAAGTGTGGAACGTCGCTTATCGGTACACAGTCATTTATCATGTTAAATACGCATCAATTGGAATCAAACTTTCGGATTGAAGTCACGGTCCGCTGACGGTATCGCTGGACGCGACTGCCCATTCAATATACATTTCTATATTTCGACCGAAAATTATTATTTCGGCCTTTTCACAGCAACCAGTATTTTGTCAATCAATTTGAATAGACGCTTAAATATTTACAGTGACGCATCAAACGGGACCTGTAAACGAGAGACTCGCGAATTTCAGTCGCGGCTCGAGTTTCCATTTAATAAAATTGTCAGTCGAGACTACTGCAATTGTAGTGCATACTAGTATCGGGGTTACCAAACGTGATCCCGGGATATATTGTCGATGTATTTTTGTTTATTTTGCAAATAGAATTTTAGAGTATGTGGCCACTTGATATTGGTTGGGTTTGTACAAAATAGATAAGTTTAGGTGCATTGGTCAAGCATTTTATAGAGCTAAGGGCCCTAAATTTAGTTTGATTTGACGAACCGTGCTCCTGAGCACTGCGACTCATGGCTCATGGCAGACTGTATAGTGCAGATAGTAGTCAACGTAAAATGTGTTAATGATATGCATATGATTTTAACTCTCGTGTCGGGAATACTTATTAAATTCAGTGTGAGCTATTGAATTACTTTGGGGTTTGAACAGGCGCTGATTATGATAGTTTAAAATAAAATTTCAGAGGCAGTTGTCACATAGATATTTTGGGAATACTACGAACTTGCGGCGACAAAACGCAGGAATTGATAGATCCAAATGAGATACAGACATATTGGGATGTTGTATATGCAGAGCAAGTATTGTTTGAAGTAGTACATGGTGTCGCTTTGGTCCTCATGATGGCAGATTGGGAGGTGTACCGGGAGGCTGTCGCTGCAGAATAGCGACGATAACACGTAAGTTGAATCGGTCATGGTTCTATTGATGCTACACCATAGATAATAGTCTCAATCAAAGAGACACGGAACACAACCTACCGGTTGTGTTCCTTGTCTCCGCTTTGTTAAAATAATATCACTTTATATATATTGATTTGATTGATTCGTATTTGGATGTTACGCAGTTTACGGCTCTATTTAATGATTGATCAAATTGATGACTCAAAGAGTTGAAATTAACAGGTTACCTTAAGAATTAAAGACAACACCATTCAATGATTCATTTAAAATATCTCGTCGCTTGTCCGATATGTCGAAGCCAGTCCCGTTTGATTAACGTGTCACTATTTCATTCAAATATACACCCTAACAAATAGAAATAAAGTTCAAATCAGCAGTCGCGTGTTACGAGTTAGGGGCAACCTACACGTATTCGGTGTAGAACGCGTTGCTGGTGCAATTTCCGTTGTCATTGGGCGAGTCAGGGTGCTCCTCGGGCTCTACGCCGTTCGTGCGCATCTCATCACGGACCTGCGCAAATAAACATGATTTATGCCTCGTTAGTAGTGTGCCTTGAGATAGGAGAGAAGCAACTAAGTTTGCCCAAGTCTTGTGTTCTGCAACATTGTGATAAACCGGATCTGTGTAGAGAACATGGGGCGGACTTGTAACTATTGTATGTAGTGAGGTCTCGCCGCAGTAAATTGGAAGCTATGCAGAATATTCTCCGTAACCGTCGGGTGTGAGTGAATATTCTGCTGGATTAGATTTGACACTATTGACATGGTAGCAGTATAGCACATTGCTTGACATGAACAGTTTGGAGATCGAAATTGAAAGGGACGATCTTGGTTGTTATTTTTACCCGACTGCCCCAGAAGGAGAATAATGTTTTTCGAGAGTATGTATATATGTTTGTATGTATGTACGTATGTATGTATGTCTATTTCTTTGGCACGCTCTGTAGCCTAAACGGCTTGATGGATTTTAACATACGAGGTGTCGATAGGTTTGTCTGAATTGTAGAAGTGACCTATGCTATAATTTTTTTATAAATTTCATCTGCAAATACATAAAAATGGGAGGGAAAGGTTTTTTTTATATCAACTATATTGGTATCAAATAAAAGATAGTAATGAGTATATTCCAAATACGTAGATTAATAAAATTAAAAAGCATGAAATAAAGAAAATTATTAAAAAAAAAAAAAACCGACTTCAAAAACCAATATCTGAAAAAAGAGAATAACAAGCATTGAACTTTGTTTTATGTAAGGTATTGCAGGCGGGACAAACCAACAACCTGAAATATGGTTTAACTTTTGATTGTACCCGCCTGCAATACCTTACATAAAACAAAGAACAATGCTTGTTTTTCTCTTTTTTTCATATTAATAGTCATCAGTGAATTTTGCAAAGTTGAATTATTACAGCAACAAGTAACACAGCTGCATGCTAATTGTTACAGCAACAAGTAACACAGCTGCATGCTAATTGTTACAGCAACAAGTAACACAGCTGCATGCTCATTGTTACAGCAACAAGTAACACAGCTGCATGCTAATTGTTACAGCAACAAGTAACACAGCTGCATGCTAATTGTTATAGCAACAAGTAACACAGCTGCATGCTAATTGTTATAGCAACAAGTAACACAGCTGCATGCTCATTGTTACAGCAACAAGTAACACAGCTGCATGCTAATTGTTATAGCAACAAGTAACACAGCTGCATGCTAATTGTTATAGCAACAAGTAACACAGCTGCATGCTAATTGTTATAGCAACAAGTAACACAGCTGCATGCTAATTGTTATAGCAACAAGTAACACAGCTGCATGCTAATTGTTACAGCAACAAGTAACACAGCTGCATGCTAATTGTTACAGGAACAAGTAACACAGCTGCATGCTAATTGTTACAGGAACAAGTAACACAGCTGCATGCTAATTGTTACAGGAACAAGTAACACAGCTGCATGCTAATTGTTACAGGAACAAGTAACACAGCTGCATGCTAATTGTTACAGGAACAAGTAACACAGCTGCATGCTAATTGTTACAGGAACAAGTAACACAGCTGCATGCTAATTGTTACAGCAACAAGTAACACAGCTGCATGCTAATTGTTACAGGAACAAGTAACACAGCTGCATGCTAATTGTTACAGGAACAAGTAACACAGCTGCATGCTAATTGTTACAGGAACAAGTAACACAGCTGCATGCTAATTGTTACAGGAACAAGTAACACAGCTGCATGCTAATTGTTACAGCAACAAGTAACACAGCTGCATGCTAATTGTTACAGGAACAAGTAACACAGCTGCATGCTAATTGTTACAGCAACAAGTAATACAGCTGCATGCTAATTGTTACAGCAACAAATAACACAGCTGCATGCTATTTGTTACAGGAACAAGTAACACAGCTGCATGCTAATTGTTACAGCAACAAGTAACACAGCTGCATGCTAATTGCTAGTAGCGCTAGCAAAGAAACTAATTGAAAATACTTTTGTTTTAATTTGGCATATTTTATGACTAACTTCCCATAATAAAATAAAAAATTCTTAGAAATTAGGTTACCTACTCTATTACTTAAATTTTTTCATTAGCAAGTGGTGAATTGTTCAGTGTCGTCTGTAAAGGCCCTTTCCCTTTAACTGTGTTAATAATACTTTTTCGTAACTCTAATATAGAATAAGTCATACAAAGTTAATATTTTATTGATCAATATTTAGTGCTTCTAATGTATTTAGCCTGCTAGCGGCGCCTGCTCCTTCTATGTAATCCAACCAAAGCCAATAACTTACGAACACTGTAATAATTTTAGCTATATCGTCGGCACTTTAGTTCCCTTTTGGTAACTTATATCATGTTTTGACACTAACGGATATCCGCTGTTAGTTATTCTCTATGTTAAAAATATTTATGAAGTATTTAGATGATTTTGGTCGACCAAAATATCAAGATTAATCATAATGTGAAACTGACCCATGTACTTGAGATTTGAGCCATAATCAGTCAAATCCTTACACATAAAAAAAAGGTATATATTTTAGGAAAATAGTTTTCTTCATAACTTGTTTGTGGGTTGTGTGGTAAAGTGTAAGGAACAAGTAACCTTGGAGACCCACCTTTTCAACTTGGCGCATAACGCGCAGCATGTTAAGCCCAGCGAGGTTCTTGAGCTCCTGCACATTCCACTGGCCGGAACGAAGCAGTTCAGCGAACAGTTCCGGGTACCTGGACACGTCCTCCAATCCACGGGGTACCCTGGAGGTTGAATTTTGAGGTTATTTTATTATATAAATATACACATAACATCACGCCTGTAATCCCCAAACGGTTAGGTAGAGGTGCACCTAATAGTACAGTCACATTTCGCCAGTTATGTTTAAGTTCCATGTAAAAGGGGCCGAGCCTGTTACCATCAATCGGTAATAAATCCAGGCTTTGGACTGCTACGGAGAAATTTCTGATTGAAAACCCAATAAAACTTTGCACGACCTGGGAATCGAGCAGACTTCATGTTTTTAAATGTGTAACCCTAAAAAAGGTAATGGGAAGTTAAATAGGACACCCACGACGCAGGCTGCAGGGGGAGTGACGATCTTCGCAGGGTGGCTGGTAGCAGATGGATAGGAGTAACCGCGGTGAGAGTTAAATAGCATATGTTGACGAGGCCTTTGTGAAATTCTGCGATATAGGCTCATAATGAGAATTCAGAGTGTCCATTGTATCCATAATTATAAAGAACATAGTATTTTCTTTGGTTTAATCTAATATTTTGGAAAGATACGTAAGAAATTTACATTTGCCGTGTAATGGTGGAAGTGGCTGAAGCTGGCATTTTACATTTAAATATGTTACATTACATTTAAATAACGTTGTGAATTTCGTCGGCATGAAGTTCCTTAGCGAAAGCTATGTCGTTTGGCTATTTGCAGTCAAGCAAGACTGCAAATAGCCAAATCATAATGTATGACATATTTAGAACCTACTTTCGGTTTAAATACTAGCTATTGGAAGCTTCCTAGGATAGGGAGAGAAGAAAGAAGTCGTGTGACAAATAGAGTGATGAATTTAAATGACAATGGATGACGGAGAAGAGACAGACATCTCTCTCACAAGTCATCCAGGATTATGGATATAATTAAGGAGAAGTAAGTGAATGATAACGTGACAGAAAATAGGAGAGAATGGGAGAAAGAGTAATTATGCGCGGACCCCAAGTGATACGGGCAAGGGCAGAGAGCTGAAGAACGAAGTTTCCTAACAATTTTAATAGATATTGATATATATGTGGGAATGATTATTACTAGTGGCAACACGATACATGAGGGATGTTAGAAGATGGGAATGACAGGAGTGTGCGAGTGAGAGGGAAGAATGAATAGGAGATGGACGACGACGGTGGAAATCGACGAACGTGTGTGAAAATATAAGAAGTTAAAGAATTGTTTGCTTTTAATTTTATTCCAATCCCTACATTTGGGGGCTCGTCCGGGATGGAAAAGTAAATAAAAAGCAAAGATAAAAGTAAAAGCAGCAGCGGATGTGAATTTTTTTCCGTTGAAGAAAAAACAAAAGACGAAAGACGATTTGAAGACGTTTGGGAAAGAAAATAAAGACGGACGGAGAAACTTTCCACGACTGCATCACACACACAATGACGACTACGACGAGAGAAGCTGAAGCTGCAGCTTCTGTAAATATAAATTCCACTTTCCACATGAGCGCGGAGTTACTACCCAAATTCAGCGGATGCGACAGCACGTACCCAGTGACGCGATGGGTAGAAGACGTCGAGAGCAGCGCCGTGATTTACGGATGGACTCCTCTCCAGCAGTTACTGGTGGCACAACGGGCGTTCACCGGCACAGCAGGGCTATGGCTACGGGCGGAGCGGCCGTACAAGTGCTGGGATGAGTTAAAAACAGCGGTGTGTAAGGAATTTCCGGACACAGTAGATGTAAAAGCGATCCACGAAATGATGAGAACCCGAAGAAAACAAAAGAATGAATCTTGCCTGGATTACCTACTAGTGATGAAGGAAATGGGCAAACGGGGTAAGATGCCAGATTATGTCGCGATCCAATACATAGTTGACGGTATAGTGGACTCCAAAGTGTATAAAATGATGCTGTACGGTGTAAGAACGTACCCCGAGCTTAAAGAAAAGTTGAAGATTTACGAGGTTATCAGAGGGAAAATTGACCAGGAAAAATGTGAAAACAGGCAACCGACATCATTTAAAAAATCATCACAATCACGATGTTTTAACTGTGGGGAACTCAACCATGTGTCGTCAGAGTGCCCTAATAAAGCACAAGGGAGAAAATGCTTCAAATGCAATGAGTTCGGACACATTGGTGCAGAATGTAAGAAGGAAAAATCTTCGTCGACGCCATCATCATCATATTCATCATCAAAGAATAAGAACATCAAGCACTGCTCCCAGCAGGGCCAACCGAAAGAAGCATTTTTTAACAGTGCCGCAGATGGCAGCACTGTCGACGAAAGTTTAGAACATGAAGTTGGCTACTTGCATAATGACATTCATAAGCGGACGCTGATTGGTCCATCGAGTAATTACTGCCATCATGGCGGATGTGAAGATAGTTTATGTCAAAGATGTCAACGGGACGTTTGTAATGTAAACATTAACGGGAAAAAGCCGATGAAAGAAATAAAGCTAAAGAATGGAATAGTGGTCACAGCATTAATTGATAGTGGAAGTGACGTCAATTTAATATCGAACGAGTGTTATGTGCAGTTAGGATTGCCGAAATGCGATGAAAACAATAACATTTCAATGTCGGGTCTAGGATCATCCAGTGTTTTCGAAAGGATATTTTAGAACTTTAATTGAAATTGATAACCGTCGATATTTTAACGTAGGATTTCATATTGTGCCGCAAACGTGTATGCCTTTTAAAGTGATTATTGGTCAAGATTTTTTAAAGAATGTTTTATGTGTGTTGAAAGGAAGTACAGTATGGATGAGGCCGATTGATGAAGAATGGTTAGGTAGTTTAAACTGTTTTCCATGTGTTTCAGATTGTATTGGGTACATTGGTAGTGAACTACTCAAGGGTCAAATTATTTCCTGTATTGAAAGTTACCAACCAAAACAAACAGAAGAAGTTCCCATTGAAGTGAAGATAGTGCTGCGGGATGATATTCCCATTGCTCAACGCCCACGGCGCATCTCGTTTGCAGAGCGCGATGAAGTGGATAGACAGGTAGCAGAGTGGTTAGCAAATGGAATAATCAGGGTAAGTTATTCGGATTATGCTAGTCCTCTAGTCCTGGTACGTAAGAAGGATGGATCCACCCGTATCTGTGTGGATTATAGACAATTCAATAAGAAAATGGTAAAAGATGAATTTCCTCTACCGCTGATAGAAGATTACATTGATAGATTGTCAGAAGCTAAAGTTTTCAGCGTGTTAGACTTGAAAAACGGATTTTTTCATTTAAAAGTAAGCGAAGACAGTGTGAAGTACACATCTTTTGTGACTCACAATGGTCAATACGAATTTTTAAGAGCTCCTTTTGGTCTGTCGATATGTCCCAAATATTTTATGCGTTATATCAGTTATGCTTTTAGAGAGTTGATTGCAGCTGGAAAAATTATGATATTCATTGATGATATTTTAATCCCTGCAAAAGATGAACATCAAGCTGTAGAAAGACTTAAAGAAGTACTGGAAATAGCATCACAATATGGAATGCAATTTAGTTGGAAAAAGGCCTTTCTGGTGTGCCGAAGCATCACTTATCTCGGACATGTGATTGAAGATGGGAAGGTGAGACCTTCCAATGAAAAGACTGAAGCTGTAATGAAGTTCCCTGAGCCGAAGACGGTAAAACAGTTACATAGTTTTGTTGGTTTAGCGTCATACTTTAGAAAATACATACAAGATTTTGCATTGATAGTTAGTCCTCTAACTAACTTGTTGAAGAAAGATTCAGACTTTAAATTTAATGAACAAGAGCGCGATGCATTCAATAGAGTTAAGAAAAAGTTATCAAGTGACCCAGTATTAAAAATATTTAATCCAAAACTATACAGAGCTACACACAGATGCTTCCTGTGTTGGTTATGCAGCTATTCTTATGCAGCGTAGTGTGGATGATCAGCAGCTACACCCTGTGTATTATATGAGTCGAAAAACAACAGATGCAGAAAGTAGGTACACAAGTTATGAACTTGAGGCATTGGCAATCATTGAAGGTATTAAAAAGTTTAGGCATTATTTATTTGGTAGACATTTTAAGATTATAACTGATTGTAGAGCCTTTCAGATGACATTAAATAAAAAGGACTTGGGAATGTCTACTAGAGTAGCTAGGTGGATATTATTTCTACAAGATTTTGATTTTACCATAGAGCATAGAGAAGGTTCTAGAATGAGACATTCTGATGCTCTAAGCCGAAACCCTTATGTTGCAGTTGTTGATGAGTTATTTGACAGCTTACGAAAAGCTCAGCAAGCAGATGAAGGTTTGAAGGCCATTATGAGTATTTTGCAGACTGTGCCATATGAAGATTACCTGTTAGACAATGGTCTTGTTTATAAAGGAAGTGACAAGAAATTGGTGATACCAAGAAGTATGGAAGACGAAATAATTAAAAGAGTTCACCAGAATGGTCATTTCTCAAAGAAAAAGATGTTGGAATTGATCAGTAAAGATTATTTTATAAAAAACGTTAGTAAAAAAGTTGAAGATTTTTTAGTAACCTGTATACCCTGTTTACTAGCGACTAAGAAGCGAGGAAAGCATGAAGGTTTCCTCAACCCTATTGAGAAGGAAAGTGAACCAATGCATACTATGCATCTTGACCATATTGGTCCAATGACCGAAACAAAGAAGAAGTATAATCATATACTTGCTATTGTAGATGCATTTACCAAATTCGTGTGGCTTTTCCCCACGAAAAGTACTACCAGCAGTGAAACCCTGGAGAAACTCAAGATACATCAACAGACGTTTGGAAACACAAAGGATTATTACGGACAGAGGTACCGCCTATACCAGTCATGAGTTTAAAGAATATTGTGAGAATGAGAACATACAACATTTGCTGATAACAACAGGAGTACCCCGTGGTAATGGGCAGGTGGAAAGGATTAATGGTATTATTAAGCCAACTCGTACAAAGCTATGTGCAGAAGACTCATCAATATGGTACAAACACGTCAGCAAGTTGCAACGGGCAATAAATTGTACTTTTCAGAGAAGTATCAATACCAGTCCATTCAAGTTACTTACAGGTGTTAAGATGAAATCCAAAGAAGATATTCCTCTAATTGAATTATTACAGCAGGAAAGTTTAAAGCAGTTCGATGTTGAAAGAGAAGAACTAAGAAATAGAGCAAAGGAACAAATAATTAAAATTCAGGAAGAAAACAGAAAAACATATAACAAGAAAAGAAAGGAAAGTACCAAATATGAAGAAGGAGATCGAGTAGCGATACGGAGAACACAGTTTGGTCCAGGACTCAAACTGAAACCGAAATTCTTAGGACCCTATAAGATTACTAAAGTCAAGTGTAACGACCGCTATGATGTAGAGAAAGATGACATTGCTGTTGAGGGTCCATTGAAAACATCTTGTTCAGCTGATGGTATGAAGAAATGGCCCGAGGACGTATGAGTAAGTAAGAGATGATTGTTTGTAATAGGTAAGAAGAATGAAAGGAGTGAGATTTTTAGGAAATTGGGTTGTATTTTTTTTAATGTGTTAGGTGGAAATGTAAACACGGTTGCGTTTCATAAGTTTTATTTTATTTCATAAGGCATAAAACATGATGTGATCTGTTTTATTTAAGTAAGATGAATAAATACATGATGTGTTTAAGTTTGATGTTAGTGTTATAATATTGTAGTAGGATTTTTTTTTTTTACTATTTTTTGTTTGTAAAGTATACTTAGTTAAAAGATGTTAACTAATTTAAGTTGTTATGATTGTATGAAGGTATGTGTGAGCAGCTGGTGAGTGCATGCCTGAGGACAGTCATGATTGTCAGAATGGCCGAATGTGGGAATGATTATTACTAGTGGCAACACGATACATGAGGGATGTTAGAAGATGAGAATGACAGGAGTGTGCGAGTGAGAGGGAAGAATGAATAGGAGATGGACGACGACGGTGGAAATCGACGAACGTGTGTGAAAATATAAGAAGTTAAAGAATTGTTTGCTTTTAATTTTATTCCAATCCCTACATATACAAGAAAGGAGACTGTCACTAGTAAAAAATAACTACTACTGCTACTAAAACTAAACTACTAAATACTAGTGAGAGTAAAGTTAAGGTCATCAATAAGGTAAGTTCACCTGTTCACGCCATCGAAGTCTCCACCGATGCCAACGTAGTCAGCGCCAATCATACGCTTGATGTAGTGGAAGTGTTCTGGGAACAAGCAAACAGTTTAATTTGGCAAACAAACTATGAAAATCGACATTATTTACAGCTGAAATGCTTTTATTTGAAGTTGGACGAAAAGACAATCAAAAGTATTGAACTTAAAGAAAAGCTTACCATTAAAACGGCAAAGTTGTTAGAAAGAATAAAAATGGCAAATGCATACAGCATACATTCCAAGCTTTTAAATACGATGACCGTTTTGAAGATGACTGTCTGTTGTTTTGGTTTTTGAAGAGATACGAAGTTATGGATGATGATGGAACAAGCTTGAGTAGTGTCGGCAACCGTTGTTATTAAAACCTCGGGCTCTGACAGATGAAAAAAAATACAGGCAGGCCTCTCAGCAGTCGACCGCACAGACACACCTCTGCGATGAGATTTGTGACTTGTTGATTTATATTGACTTGTTGGCGTATATTGACTTGGAGATAACAAGTAGCTTCAGCGACTGTCTGACGACCGATACCGAATGTTGACTGTTGTATCGGCGACGGTTTTTTATACGTAAAAGGACGCTATAAGGCTTCACAAACGCGCATGCGCGAAGCTTGATGTTGAAAAGTTGGCAAAAGCATTCCGCACATTTTCCTTGGTCGGAAATAGATCACCGGGCAGGTAGGCACGTTTTTTTGCCTCATGTCAATTATGGTGTAATTTGCAAGTCAAGCAGTACAATGTTGATTATTTACCAACAAAAATAGGTAAAATAATACTCCCTGAAAGTTTGAAAAAGTTTAACTGATTCTGCAAACTTTTTCAAACTCCTTCACATGAAATAGATAGGTTACCTACAGATACGCTTTTCAAATAAACACAAACTCGTATTGTAAATCAAAAACAGCCGTTTTTTTATCTCAAATTGGATCATATCCGGTGACGGAGCACGCAAGCCGGCCTGTATAGAAGCGTGAGTTTCAAGTTTGTACTGGACGAGCCGCCGTCTGGCCGGTCCCGTGGCACAATACCTCCGGCCGCGCGTGCCTCCGGTGCCGGTCCGGTTGGTAAGAAGAGCGGGTTATAGCGTCGCGTGTGAGTCCCGGCCATTATTATAGTATATCTCATCTGCCTAGCCTTTTCCCAACTATGTTGGGGTCGGCTTCCAGTCTAACCGGATGCAGCTGAATACCAGTATTTTACATGGAGCGACTGCCTATCTGACCTCCACAACCCAGTAACTGGGTAATACGATACCCCTTGGTAAGACTGGTTGTCAGACTTTCGGGCTTCTGACGACCCGTAACGACTGTCAAAGATCCACAAATGACAGCCGGGACCAACGGCTTAACGTGCTTTCCGAGGCACGGAGGAGTCTCGGTATGTAAAGATGGTCACCCATCCACGGAGCAACGCCGGCAAGCGTAGCTTAACCTGATGGATCGACCCGTGTGGCTGTTATTACGTAGCCACGAGCTCCTCTATTATAGTATATGTGTTATATATAACTGAAACAGATGTCAGTGAATGGGTTACGATAAAACAACTCAGCAGTGTCAGATGATAAAAGATGAAGAACCACTTCTTCTGTAGTAAAAATTATGTAACATATTTAAATATGGAACTCTAAAAGACAAGAACCTAAATAAAATACAGGTTGGTTGCTTTATTGACGCGAGCCCGCTTCAAGCAGAAACAACTTGAGCTTATTTGGAGTGGTAACAGAAAGACTGGGTCAGTGTTACCAAATGATGAGACTCGCTCTTATAATTCCTAAGTTCAACAATCTGATGATGTGAAGAAAAATACAATGTGCATAGGTAGTAGAAAAAACGTTTAACAAAAAAAATACAACCGACTTCCAAAAAAAACCATAAAAAGTGAAAAATAACTTTAATTTCGGAAGTCGGTGTCTTTGATTTTGAATTTTCGTTTCTTGCCACCGCGTATTTTTCACTCTTTGGTTGTGGTTGGTGTAGATAACAGTGACGGGACATCATCCATATAGGCTAAGTGGGAACAATACGTATTATTGAAGCTAACTCAAAAACTACGAAAGCAAAGTTAAAAAAATTATATGGGACCACCTCTGAAGAATGATATTGATCAACCAAACATAAACAAAATAAAAAACATCAAAATCCATTAAAAATTAATTGGCGGAGGAATCGCGTAACAAACAAAATAAAAAAATAAAGATACTGTCGAATTGAGAACCTCCTCCTTTTTGACGAAGTCGGTTTAAAATGACTACTGAAATGACGACGAATAGAGAAGTATGGCAGATGGAAGCAGAAGAAATGCTGCGCCGACCCTAAATCATACTTTTTGATATTGTAATTTAAAATCTTAATAATGACATTAGTACTTTGACATTATTATGAATTTTTGAACATTGTAATTTTAATTTTGACATTATGATTTATATTTTGGCATTATGGTTTATTCTTTGACATTACGATTTATATTTTCGATATTATTGTTTTTTGATGAAATTCATAAATTCATAAACTTAATACAACATTTCATAATTTTATATATTATTCTTATAATGTACCTAATTCGATGATTTGCATGTACCTATTTAATATTATTGGCATATTTTTGTTTTTTTTTGTTTTTAAATATTTCTACACCAGCCATGGTAGTATGTGTGAAACAGTGTTTAATGTAAGATCTCAATGTACCATATACTGAGAAATAAAATAAATAAAAATAAATAAATAAATTGGGACAAGAGCAAGAGAGTGAGGACGAGGGAGTAAGAAATAAAAAATTAAAGATTCCGACGAACTGAGAACCTCCTCCTTTTGTTGAACGGTCGGTTAAAAGAAACAGTATGAGCTTTACCAAGCATTATTCCCCGATGAATACAATAAGTGAAAGGAACGAGCTCGAGGCCAAGTAATAACGGCCGCACGGGTCTCAGGCCGTGGATGGGTGACCAACTTTACATACCGAGACTCCTCCGTGGCTCCGTTGGCTGGCTGTCATTCGTGGAACTCTAACAGTCGTTACGGATCGTCAGAATTCGAAAATCTGGCAACCAGACTTACCAAGGGGTATCGTATTATCCAGTTACTGGGTTGTGGAGGTAAGATGGGCATCAGTCGCTCCATGTAAAATACTGGTATTCAGCTGAATTCGGTTAGACTGGAAGCCGACCTCAACATAATTGGGAAAAGGCGAGACAGATTATATACAGAGAATACAATAAGTGAAAGCAAATTAAAAGTTCCGCGATCTAAACACCGTAGACTTTAATTATTGCTTTAACTTATAATTGCATTCAACAGGCAAATTAATAGCTCCGTTTAAATGAAACCTTAACAATCTAAACTCATTGCTCGCGTTTTTATTTGCCATTAGGTAATTAGCAAATTTTCTAACTTCCAATCGAGATATATGTATCTCTTAATGTATATTATTACGAATATCAAGCACGTTCGTTGGCCGCTGATCCAGAACTTGCAAAGATTTCGGAAGTTTGTATTCCGTCTCGGTCCGATTGGGATGATGCTAATAAATCAGTCACAGCATAAACATCACACGCTAGCTGATACTATGGCTTTGCTTACGTCTTTATTTTTTTGCAAGAAAGTAAGAAGGATAGTATATCACACAAATACAAAAAAAAACTAAAGTTATTTTATAACTTTTTATATCTAAATAACGTGTGTGATTTTTATAAAAGAAAATTAAAGTGCCCAGAAAGAGGTATCTTGTACGGTTATTATGTTTTTTTTTATTAGTTTAGTTATTGCTTGCGACTTCGTTCGCGTGGAAGTCGTAAGACGTTAGACGCGTACAACAGTCACATTTTTATAAAACTTCCCTGTTATTGTAGTTTTTGTCTCAGCAGCAAAATATACAGAGAGTCAGGACTGGAGACGCGGGTGATACTAAAATAGTATAAATGTAGATTGAAAACTCACTTAATTTCTCTTAATTTCAAATTCATTATACGTAGATAGATAATTAGAACTTATTTCTAACCGCTTCCGCCACAATCCGCTCGTCCATTAAGAACGCTTCTTCTAGAAGGTTTTAGAAGCCGTGTGACAGACAGACGACGGGCAGCTTTTATGATGTAGTTTGTCCGACGTCCGTCAACTGGGCTCCGCACCAAACTATTACAATTTACGAAACCTTTCTTCCCCTCTTAAACCCTATTGTTTTATACATATATTCTGATGTGTGTAACATTAAAGGTGATAAATTAGACACACGCAGAAATGTTTGTGTAGTAGGCAATAATTTTGTATGAATAATGTATTATTTGTAAAAAAACAACTGACCCAACTCAATGAATAACAAACAGACTAGCATTCTTTCATTATGAAGATCGTATATATTGATATAGTAGTAAGTTCTGACTTCAGTAGACGCGACCGGTTAAATAAATCATAAGAAATTTCCCTACATATCGTGCAGACGCGGGCTGTATACATTTGTATACATTATACATGTATACGCACAATGATGTATCTGCTTATTATGCTCAAACTTTTGGAGATTACTGACAGATTGGATGGCACTTATATTCGTATATTTTCACCCGACTGTGGCAAAGCCAGAAAAGGAGGGTTATGTATTTGACCTGTATGTATGTATTTGTGTATGTCCGTCTCTATGTTCCCTCGTAACTACTAAACGGCTGAACCAATTTTGATGAATATGTCGTAAGATTCGTCTTAATTGCGCAAGTGTCAATGGGTATATTAAAATTATAAAAAATCTAAGTGGCGAATTATTGGCGCCAAAATGGGTGTATTAAATAAAAAGAACCCCAAACCTATCGAGTTGGATAACAAAATGAAGGGTTTTAAAAATATAACTATGCAAATTATTGTTTTTCTGGGTATTGGATATTTCAGGTTATTGGTTTGTAACCTGCGATATCAAAATTCTATAGATTATAATGCTTGTTTTTCTCTTTTCAGTTATGTGTCGGGTTTTTTATTTCTACAGGTGGACATTGATTTGTTGGTTTCCATTACTTACTAGCTGACCCGACAGATGTTTGTCACCATGTTTCACACAGTTTAGATCGTTCATCATACATAATCATTTAAACTGATGTATATTGACAATGCGAAGAATAGCGGGTATCACTTGGAGAAGTCAAGCACATAACCGCACAGTGTGGCAAGCTCTAGAGGAGGCCTATGCTGGAAAGCAAGACAATCTTCACTTACCGGTGTCAGGTAATAATATAAACGAAACTTGTGATAAATGTTGTGTTCATGTAAGATTTTTAAATAAAGGCTTTTATCATTATGATTATTATATTGACAATGAACTCACGTAAGACTTCCCGCATTGGCACCATTTTGTTCATAGTAATTTCATTGGCATAATTAAGCCGCTTGACGTGGCTGCTGAAAGCGGTACGTTGTACAGCTATGCATAATGAATCGACACTATCAATCAATTTAATGACCGCGTGTTAATCCTAGTAATAATTAACACTAATGGGATCATGGTAATGTAATCGCTAGATAGTCTGTCAATACGTGATTATAGTTGCATCTGGATTATGTAAGCTGGTTCAAACGACCTCGAGGAAGCACGGTCGGTCCGGATCCGGATCATGAAGACGTTCATGTATTATCTTACAACTTTGTACGTGGTACGTGTTACTTACATTGTTGCTATCCATTTTTGTAGTCACCTATTCATGACACAACTTTATATTGAAAAGTAATTAAAGCCAATATTTAATCCACAATTACAGAAAGAATTGAAATGCATGCAGTATTCTGAACAGGAATCGCAGTAGAAAAGATTTTCAGTTGATACCGGCTCTGTGCAGGTAAGTAATAATATAATAAGTTTATCCTGATATTGCAACTAACACGTGGGGTGATTCCACCAGTTAATTGCGTCAGACCGAGTTAATATTTTTTAAATTTAATTGAAACCTCTCATAAGTCTACGTTATAGGAAAACTCGTGCGTTGTGCCTCGTGAGGGGTTCGGAAGAAACCTGGGAAACAAAATTTGGCAGCTTTGTTAGTCGTACTTTACCGGTGCCTGTTGGTTCTGTTGCCTCATAAATGTCAGAGTACACGTAGTTCTTCATTCAATTGGTCGTAATCAAAGTTCATTCGTTGAGCTCCTTATGTTCCGAGTTTAGCTATACGATCACAGACAAATTACACAATCATAAGTTTCTTGTCCGTTCTTCTTCATAGGAAGCTACTGGAATGGGCTAGTTGCCCATTCCAAAGCGTAGTAGCTTCATTTTTCTGACTGACCGATCCCTAGATAATTCAAAAGTGCCCGTAATTGGTTTATTTGAAATAAATGCTTTGAGTTTGAGTTTGATCTGATCAAGATGTCTGGACTTTAAAAGAGACATCCTCTAAGTTTGTTTCGCCATTTCTTCTCAGGGGTAGTCAGATAGGAAATATTGACTCCACCTACAGATAGTGCCATCCAGAACACGCGCCTCACTCCGCGATCTGTACTGTAAGCCGGACTTTAGTCCGGAGCGGAGCGGAGTGGGAGCGTTTTCGTGGATGGCACTATCTATAGCTTATTTTTTTAATATGAAGTGTATAAGTTATTCCGATATCCTATTTACAGAATAAACAATTTCATTTAATTTCATTTTATTGAACGTGACGCTAACGTTGTCTCGGCTGTGATTTCGATTCGTTATGCTAAGCTACTACTCGTATCTCCTCCCCAGCTGGCTCTTGCTTTGAGAACGTGCCTCTGAATGCAACACAAGCAGTATTATCAGCGTATGGCGGGAATATATTGCTTCCTGCCACATCTACGTAATAATATATCTGATCCAATATTTTCCTCACATCCGAACGAGGATTTGTTTACTCGGAGACGGGGAACTAAGGCCAGTAGCATGCTACTCAAAAGTAACGTGTTCCAAACTCAAATCACCAATGGGTGGCCAGAATATACATTAAGTGTTTTACTAACGCGTTATTATCTAGTTTATGATTGGTTGCATCGGGTACGGACCACCATTGACCTACCTATTGGTGCTGCACATCTGTGACATTCTGGTTAGCTCATTGGTGATTTAAGGTTGTAGCTTTTTAGTAGTGTGAGGGTATGGGCCTAAACTGCCCTGAAAATGTATTAATAATAAATAAAAAAAGTAACTTAAAAAAAAAACAAAAACAAACTATTATAATTTATGCGGAAATCCATAATCACAAATATAAGATTGAAACGGGTTCTTTAACATTATGACCATAAATAACATTGAAATTCAACCTCATATCATACTTACGTGGAGTTCTCTTGATTAGACTAGGACGTGTTCAATATAATCGGTAGGTGTACTTAGTTCGTTACTGACATGCACCTGTGGTCTATAATTACCTTCCTGATTAGGTACGGCAGCTTTGATATTTGAAACTAGTTGCAAAATATAATAAAGGCTTGAACTTATTTCATTAATTGTAACACAAAGCATTTTTGCTTTATTTCTCAGATATTTGATGAACAAAGAAACAAAATGTTAATCTATTAATACAAATTTAATGCTGTTCGTTGGTAAGCGCATCATTTCGGAACAATTGGCCAGATTAAACAAAATAACTACATCGGATACAAAATCGTATTGAATCATGATTATAATTAATGAAATCTGTATTTAAAAGCGTTGAAACTCTATTATATCCCCAACATGGATATTGTTTTATACGATGAACTCAGCAGCCTCTGGCAATACCATGTCAGTAACAGGAGCCGCAGGTAGATCTGATTACATTAATGGATTTATAATATATAATATTATCTGCAGGCGATATTGCTTATGTTATGGTTTTGCACTATAAAATTTGTTCTAAATACCTGTGACTATTACGTATTAGTATTTCATAATCGTTAAGGCAATGATTTGTTGGCCACATGCTTCAGGTCGTGTTCTGCTATAATGCATTGAGAATCTAATATTTTTGAGAATCCGATGGCTTAATCTTCGGCAAAGCAAATACCCTCGAACTAATGATTACCACAAGTGATTAAGTATTTAGTAGAATTCCGGCACTAAGTTGTGGGAATCTTTGCCCAACTGTGGGTTTAATGGGCAATTCTGAGGTAACTTTGTTTCTCCGTGTAATAGCGTGTTGCGGTCTAAATACGAATGCGTAATGCGGTCAAATGCGTGATTATGTAAATTGTACGCGTATGAGTTAATTTTCTGTGTTATTTGTAAATGGATTGACTGGTTTAGAGGTAGTTTTGGGGTAGCTGAAGTTTTATCAGTTTAAACACTTACCTTATTATTGATCACAGAACTTACAAGTAAAATGACTGGCTGGGATCCATTGTGATTGCATACATTGTAATAATTATATAACCGTCTGTTTTATTAAATAAGACGATGAAAGTATGTTTGTTTTCAATAATACCTTCTTATTTTCGAATCAATACAACCTAGTAATTTTATTAGTTGTCACTTGAGCTCATTAACTTACCAGCGACGTCAGAGATGGTAGCATTGGGAGCGCATTTCACGAAGTCAGGGAAGAAGTTCACCATGATAATACCGCCATTTTCTTTCTGCAAACAAACAATTACATACCTATTTGTGTTTCACGAACTGTGTCCAAATTCACATTATTCTTTCTTTCTATTTCTACCGTCAAGCAGTGGTTCGGTTGAAGAACATGGGTGGTTTATGTAAGTGAGACATTTCAAATTCGACGCGTCTCCCATGCCTCTATTATACCAGATGATTATAAGCGGCAGTGAGCCGTTGCTTGTTTGCAATACAATAACATTCTTCTTCTTTAAAAGTTAATGTAATTAATATATTAATATGTTAGATTAGTTTGGCTCAGTGGCCACACCAACCGCGGCATCAGTGGCGTTCTTTAGTGGCGGTCCTCAGAAGTGCAGTATGGATACTTTGGAGACTCCAACAGATGGGGCATGGTTTGGTAAAGAGCACCGCATTCGCACTGGGTATCGGTGGGGTCTATGAGCCCCATTCCGCTAGATAGTGCTTTAATAAAATTAAAAATCTGTGAAGTGTAGATACAAACCAGTGAGTGAATGATGTCATCAGGTACATTCCGCTTATGGTTGCAGAGGCTGTAGACCGAGGAGTGGGTGAAGACCACGGGTGCCCGCGAGATACGTATGGCGGCTCTGGTGGTGTTCTCTCCCACGTGGGATAGATCCACGATCATGCCTAGGCGGTTCATCTCACGCACCACTTTCTGTAGACAAGGATTGATAGGTTACAGGTTACAGCCGCGGATTGCCGTCTGTTCTGTAAAAATGTCAACGGTGAAGTGAGCTTGAAGTGAGCTGTCAAAAGTGTCAATCCTTAGCATCAGGTGGAATGACAACTCACTTCAAACCCTCTTCATCTAAGTTGCCACGTGAAATTTTTGCAGGATAGATCGGCTGTTTTACCTTGCGATGGTAGATGTATTGTTTATCGCTAGCCGCTAGCATTTCAATATTGTTTGCTTGTAGATACGTGTTGGTAGGTGTATTACAAATATTATTTTAGTATTGTGTCAAAACTTCGGATCAAGAGATTATGTTCAATGAACATTTTGTTTTTTGCGAATTCAAAATGTAAATAAATTGGGTGATGTAAATAGTAATTGACCAGTCGACAATAAATTCACTTCTTCTGAAAAGTCTGCAAAATTATAATGACACAGCAAAATATTGGGACTTGGGACCCAGTAGTAATGGCAATTAATGCGATTTTTCATTAATTTCATTAGCATGTGAATTATTGAGTCTTAGCATGATAATTGCTATTGCTATGCTAATAGCTAATATGATGATAATTGATAATAATGAAGTATGAAAATTTTATTAAAAGTGTGAATTAAAATGGTGAACGCTCATTTTAATTCGCACTTTTAATGAAAATGAAAATGTACGAAGCGATAATTCACTTAGCACTTCACGAAATTTCGCAACTAAATTTCATTAGCTAAATGCTAAATGATTTTTCACAAGCTAACAATGAATGCGAATGCTAATTAATCCATCACTAGGACCCAGTCTACAAAAATACAACCAAAAATAGAAAAAAGCCTAAATCATGACGCGTTTCTTATATTCATAAAATATCTACAGGCACGCCCTACAAGGTCGATTCACACGATACGATATCTGCAAATGGTAATTTCAGAGGCGATGTTATTCATGCACCTGCAATGAATCTCTCATCGGATTGGATGGTAAGTTCACGTTCATGTCGGCGCGAAATGTAGCCAGTGTGAAACGAACTTTATGCATTTATACTCTTTAATACTTTCGCATCGGTGAATTTTGATTGGATAATTTAACAAAATAATAACTACTATAGTAACGTTCCAATCTGTCATGCATATTAAAAATATAAAACCATGATTAATTTGTATTGTGATTTATTTAAAAAGGACTGGGTATCCAGTTATTAAATCATAATTTGTAACGAAAATAACAGATTGAAATGTTTCACCAGTTTCAGATCTATACAGACACCCACACATAGTTGGTAACAATTTGACTTTGACAGCGCATTTATGTGGTAGCAGTAAGGTTGACTTTCGTAATGGAAGTGTTACCACTGATGTGCGGTTGACTGTACCTTACGAGAGATTTTCATTAGTTGGAAGTTACCGTGAGTACGGAAACTTACATAGATCTAAGTGGGCATAAGCGTGATAACCCTGTAATGGTTAATAATGAACCTAAGAACCTACTAACGAAAATTAATGTGGCGCCAATCCGGTGAAACCTCGTTTATTAAATAATTGTTATAATTTTATTTATATAGAATAGAAGTTGATGTGACATTACCTATATCATACTACAGAAGTAGTTAAAAGAGAGTGGTAGTTTTCAGGTCGTCGCAAATATTTGTATTTCCCATACAAACTGTATGTATATTCGGAGCTTCCTAAATACAATACAAAATACACATCAAAATATAATCCACATTCCGGTGTAACGCCCGTATTTCATAAAACGCACCTTTCGACTAAACCGTCCCGCTTAATAAATTTCGTCCGCCATTTTAAAAACCCCGGTCTTGTCACATTTAAATTGTGCTCTAAATCATCGTTATGTCTTTATTGTACATCAATGGTGTATGCGAGAGCGACTTTTAATTAATATTTCTGTTCATTTACGCCCGACTTTCTCCAAAGTAAGAGATAAAATCATCATCTGCCTAGCCTTTACCGAACTATGTTGGAGTCGGCTTCCAGTCTAACCGGATGCACCTGAATACCAGTATTTTACATGGAGCAACTACCTATTTGACCTTCATAGCCCAGTTATTGGGTAATACGATTCCCATTGGTAAAACTGGTTGTCAGACTTTCGGGTTTCTGACGACTCGTAACGACTGTCAAAGATCCACGAATGACAGCCGGGACCAAACGTGCTTTTTAAATACTAAAACACCTTCGGTAAACGATTCATTTTTCCGGTATCGAATGCAAGACCGGTACAGTTGTACAGAGAGCGCAATTATTTAAAGTTTTCTATTCAGCACGCGCCACTTCAAGTGCTCTATGAAAGTTTTAAAGCAAGTTTTCCTTCGGCGTTTCTGTTTCCAGCTGTTTCAATATTAACATTTGACTTTTTAAACTACCCGCGCGTTTGTGTACTTAGGACGGAACACTGAGGGTATTATTTTAAGCATTGTGGCGACATCGCTGCACAATGTTATTATTTCCTGCTTTTACATTTTGAACGCATTGAGTGAGTGAGAGCTTGAGGTAAAGTTTGTTTACTTATTCTAGAAGGCGGAAATTCGTTCCCTTAGCTACTTGATATTACTTCTTCTTAGATACCTTATGTAGTACTTACTTCGCATTTACTGTTAAATATTTGTGTAGTAATATTATCTTTACATAGCTAATGTACCACAGTGAACGTCTTTTTACCCGACTACGGCGAAGAAAAAAGGAGGGTTATGATTTTGACCGGTATGTATGTACGTATGTACAGTGTACTCGCGTGACAGTGACTAAGAAAAATGAATTTAAAAAAATTCGGAGTCTCACGTGTTAGGGCATAAATCGAACAGATTACGTGTGACTTCGGATTTTTAATTTGTCTGTCTGTGATGTCTTGTTTATTTATACCTTTTTAGTCATAGTTGGGTTTTAGTTTTTATTACTTTAATTTTTTTTATTATAACTACGCGTGCTTTTATGCAAATCAAAATTCATTTTTCTTAGTCACTGTCACGCGAGGTAAATAATAATATTCTTGAGATTTATTATAATTTAATAGCGGTACGATAAATTCTGCAAGGATGATTAATTCCTATTGTGCCTGAGTATCTCCTTCACTTCGATTTCCCGCAATTTTCAATATTCTCAATTGACAATTCATTTTACTTTCTGCGGGCTTCGTTCATCTTAGACAGTTTTAACTGTAGTGCAGCTGCTGCAAGAAATGTAGATTTATTCTCACATTTTAAGTTTTATTAAGCACATACAACATAAAATTAAATGTCCCACTGCAGGGCATAGGCCACTTCTACAGAGAAGGCAGGAGCATTGATGACTACGCTTGCTCAACACTTACTGTTTTCTTTTTACCCGACTATGGCGAAGCAAAGAGTAGGGTTATGATTTTAACCGGTATGTATGTATGTATGTTCATGTGTTCCCTCATATCTTCTAAACTTCTTATCACAATTTGACAAATGGGGTGTCGTTGGAAGCGTCTTGATCGTCCGCTAGTTATAGGCTATGTGACGTCACATTAAATTAAATATTGGGCTTCCTTGCCATAAAGTCCTGAATTAAAACATTTTTTAATTACGCAATGTTGGGTATCAAATGAAAGGGCTTAATTAGCACATTTCAAAAATATAATTATATATTATAAAACAAAAAAGTTATAAACCTAAAACCCAACTATCAATCCGGATTTTTAATTTTACTGTCTGTGATGTCTTTTTTATACTTTTTTAGTTGGCTTTTTTGTCGTAGTTGGGTTTTAGTTTTATAACTTATTTTTTAATACAAAATACAACATTTTTATTTCAAAGGATTTAAAAATTAATGTGCATGACAGCCTGGCTCGAACAACAACGTAAGTACAATTACCAGTAAGCAAGTAGGCAAAAGGTCGTATCTTTAGCTCTACACAATTTGTAGATAAAATGTTATGAAATGTTCCGGAGTGCAGACTATTCTAAATGATAATTTAATTTAGTCTTAATGCAGCCGACAGTCACACCGGTTACTTAATTGTTTGTATTTAAATTGTTGGTACTTATTAACATGAACGAATTGTTTTGACTTTGGTCCAGTAAAAGTCAGTTCCTCCTTTTACAGTAGTTAGGTATGTTAAGGATTCTTTTGGGATGTTATCATAATTCATCATTTGAATATCAATATCATGACCATCTTCTATTACCTATGGCCAAACTAACTGGTTAATTCTTTTTTTGTTTAATTATCTTTCCCTATGTACATATTATTATTATTTTAAAACTATTAGCAATATATAAATATTATTTTAAATAAAAAGTTATCTTTCCTCATCTTCCCCACATTTAGCTACGAGTCTTATTCTAATGATCTAATCCAGGGATCACCAATTAGTTTCATTGAGGGTCCGTTTAAAAAAGTTATGTGATTGTCGCGGTTCGTTTGGAACACGATTACCTACTAGCAACCAAGATTAAAAGCTGTTCAAGGACCTTCCGTATTTTTATGAAATCAATCAGTTCGATCTGTAGAGTACCTAGCTCTATTACTCCGTGATTACTCCCTACAACATTTGCAGGTTCATGCGGCTTGGGTCTCGCGTCGTCTGTTGTCGTGTCCAGTAAATACAAAGCACGGACATAAATAAATTACTCAAATTTTTATTATTGTTCAAGTCCGCACAAACTCGTTCAGCTGGCGGCGGCGCGGTCCGGACAGCGGTCCGCCATTTGGTGACTCCTGATATAATCTATTGACTCGCTATAATTTCGTGTGTAATCAATTGTAACGAGACACTATGAAATACCTTCCGTAGCTAGCGACATGTCGATTTCATAGAAATATATAGAAACCAGTCGTGTCGCGACGACACGTCGCCTGCTGCTGCTGCCTGCAGTCGGCTACGGACTTGTATCTATAATGGCTGCAAAGGCGTCGTAAACTCCCCCAACTTGATATTAATATAGCTCCGGAGTCCTACTTGTACGCAGGGAGATCATCGATTAACCATCAACTTAATTGATGCCATTCATCACTACTGCTGTCTCGCCAACACATTCATCTTCCTAAATTCTAACATAGGGCTGGCAAACGGTGTCGTGTCTATGATTATTTGATTAATATTTATATCCTATTACGATTTAAATATGACGTGGTATCTAAAAATGGGCAATAAAACGTTTTACATTTTATCTATCTAAAATGATTTATAATTATGTAATACGGTTAGTTTATAACAGCTTTTTGTTAGACAAAGCTAATTCCCGGTTTTCATTTCAGATTTTAGCAAAACTCGTGCCGTCAAAATTCTGTAGCAAGTGAATAGCGCCGTGTCGTACGTAACTCGTCTTGCCAACCCTCTTACAATAACAGCAATAAGAAACAAGAGGATTCCGTTCTAATTACACGAACGACCGCCTAAATCATCAATGTAATGCCGAGCTTACACGTTTACACGAACCACACAAAAACATGGCGAGAGATCACAGCGTGGACCTGAGATGAAAGATAAAAAGTGGGTAAAGGACCATTCATTTAACTTTGTGGATGTCTCCGAGACAATTTAATAACATGCTAATGAGAAGCGAGCTGATGGGCCAGTGATTATATTTCAATTTCTGAAGGTTCATCCAAAATGGCGGCCCTAAGCGGTAGGCAGCACGGCGGAGTATTTTACGAGGAAATTCGGAGTGGTCGCGAATGTAACTCGATTTGAAGTGGCGTTGTTATCTTGTTTGTTGAGCAGACAGTTGGTATTATTAGGAGCTTGATGTGTTTTGTTACTACTTATTTATCGTTGTTATGATGGCACTAAACTGTTTTATGAATGACCGTCTTTTTATCTGATTTTCTTTATTTATGTTTCGGAATAGTTAGTGAATGTTCCTACAAATTGTGTATTTTATTAATTCCTTTGCTGCTTGCAAAATAGTTTGCAGTCTGATTTCCTTGGTGACTTCTTGTTCAATAGTTTTGCTGCAGACCACTATGTATCTTGAGTTACTAACCAAGGAGTCATGTCAGATGCGTTATGGTGGAATTTAATACGTTTGAAATTGATACATTATGAGTTGTTGATAGGGAAACATGTGGCACGTTGTAAAACTCACTGTAACAGTCATAAATTGTGATTTAAACGAAAACGAATTTCACGACAGCAAATTAACTGTTCACACTACAAATCAAATTAAAATTTAACCGAACTGGAATTTAAATCTTACCTAAAATATTCAACCAAGTGAACAATTAGTTCTAAAATCGATTGAATAGTCCCCAGCGGCCGCAGTAGGCGACAGTGGTAATGAAAATAGAAATCAACTAATTAGTTTCAACTAGTTTCAGCCGTTGGAAATGGAAGCCGTTCGAATTAGCTCGTGTACACGAGCCTCTAGGAACTTGACTGAAGACGTAGGTAGGTACTTTGTTTCTTTTTCTCGTTTACTTAGGTTAACTTGGTTGATTTGCATTGGTTAATTAACTTAGTTAGTTAAATTGAGGATAACGTGAAGATTAGTTGAGGTTTAACTTTATGTTCCTTTCGTGATCATGCTTTATACAAGTAAAAATACTTAATGTTTTCCGTCATTATAACTATAAGTACTAAATAAAGTCTTGAGCCTAATGATTTGATTTTAGTTTAGTGACCTTTGTTTCGTTTACCGTCGAAGAAATTAAGTGTTGACTAAATTGTCACACTTAGTAAATTTGCCGTGTAAGTCGTGTTATAAGCCATTTCATACAACTATCAAAGGATAGCAGTTGTAATTTGAACATTGAAAGATGTCAATTTGAAAAAAAAAATTGCCTGGCTTTACGTCAGTAGTACTTCCTGTTACACTCGGTATACGCCTGGTCTGATGGTATTAGCTATCTTAAGTAGGTACCTCATGAATGCGCGGGTAGTGTCACAATGGTTTCTACTCACGGTTCAAAGATAAACACAAATTATGTGCATTTTTTACCTAGGAGCTCGTGGCTAAGTAATAACAGTCGCACTGAGTCGATCCATCAGGTTAAGCTACGCTTGCCGGGGTTGGTCGGTGGATGGGTGACCATCTTTACATACCGAGACTTCTCCGTGCCTCGGAAAGCACGTTAAGTCGTTGGTCCCGGCTGTCATTCGTGGATCTTGACAGCCGTTACGGGTCGTCAGAAACCCGAATGTCTGACAACCAGTCTTACCAAGGGGTATCGTATTACCCACTTACTGGGTTGTGGAGGTCAGATAGGCAGTCGCTCCATGTAAAATACTGGTATTCAGCTGCATCCGGTTAGACTGGAAGCCGACCCCAACATAGTTGGGAAAAGGCTAGGCAGATAGCAGATAGATGTGCATTTTTTACCTAGATGAAAATCTTGAGTGAGGGTTTTAGAGTAACTTGATTTGAAAGCGTTAGTAATTACATAAAAGTCCGTTACCGACTGCCACAAACAAAAACAAAATAGGACTAAATTAATAAGCAGTTATGTCTATTAATAATTATTCTTTTATTTCAATACCAGCGTGGTCTGGAGGTACCCTTCGAACTACTTCGAAGGGTAATGAAGCAGTGTGGCTTCTAGGGTTGCCGCGATCAATAACCTCACAGGGCTACCACGCATCGTTTCTACCCAACCTACTCCGGACATAATTTCAACATTCCTTACAAAACAAATCGACATTTTCATCCTTCCATATTAACAGTGGCCTTGCAAACAGACACTCGCGTAGCTCTTACAACACATACTATAAGGTTGAAAATCGCTTACCTCTCCAAATTCAGTCAGTCCATTGGCCACGGGCGCTTCGTTCGATGAGTCGGCCCTGAAAGGAAGGAATAAATGACGCAAAAAGGAAAACAAAATGTACAACAAAAAGATACATATATGTACAGAAAAGATACGTTCGCCATTGTTCATTCGCAACGCTTTCTTTGGCAGTCGTCGGAATCACAAGATACTGAAGTGCAGAAGGACCAAGATAACAAGCTCATGCACACATAAATAGAGGCAATATCCAACAAATCGAAATCACAGTCGGAACTACTCGGAACTACTCGGGACTGCTCGCAACTGCAAGGGAGCCATATTATTTTCTTTTATTACAATTTAATGTGCGGGAGGTTGTTATCAAGCATTGTCTTCAGTTCTACGAATAATAAAAGTAATTCGTAGCTTCAGTTGAACTTCTGTTTGATTCTCTTTATGTTATAGAGCATTAGTCTAACGGCTATGCTTCTCAAAATAGTTGGCTGTTCCGCTAAGAATAGAGCAATGCCTGGCCCGGGGTCAGCAAAACGTTCAAGGGAAATTATTGTGTGAATAACAATATTTTGCTGTTTCTGTATTGTGCTGCCCCAATTAACTTTTATGGCGTGCGTGCTCAGTAGACTGTGGTGGATACTCTGTACCGTCCATTTAATTATTATAAAACCCGCAAAAAAGGGTGGAATCGGACCATGGTGAGCTTACACATAATCGGCCTAGAATGAACCCACTGTTGGGACTCAGGCCTCCTCTCGAAGAGAGGGACGGGCCGAATAGTCCGTAATCTACCGCGCGCGACCAGTACGTGTTTGATGGATGTCACATGTCAATGAATTTTTGGTTGCTATAGATAGGACATACCAGTTTGAATCTTCAAATATGTGTTATCAATTTCCCAGAACACTAAGCAAAAGCAAAACAAGAATCAGTCTTCCTAACATAATAATTTATTAATCAATTTGTAACACTGAACTTCATTGAGTGGCAGCGTTAAATATGTACAGAAGACGGAACTCGGATGTAAGCGGGACTTCCGATTCACGACACGACACACTTGCAACATTGATTAGATACAGTAATATCTTCAGCGTTAGCTTATTGACAAAAAGGGTAGAACGTCATTCTATGAATTGAAAATTATCGGTTCATTTAGTCGTGATGTGAAAATGTTGGTGAATTTGTGTCTGTTCAATGACCTCGTGAGCATAGAATTATAATTGATATTATCGACGGCCTACATAGCTAATAGAGCATTGAAGAACGGATTTATTTGAACACAGCCAAATTCCAAACCGTAGGACTATTGTCTTTTCAAAATAACATAGATTTTATGTACTTTATATTCTTAGAAAACAAAAGTCCAAGTGTAAAAAGTTTTAAGTACCTAGTAAACAACTTTTAACTGTTTTATTTAGTTTTATTATTCGTCTAGTATGAAAGATCCAAGCGGTATGTTATAGGCTTATTATAAACCTAAACTATATTTCATTACGGCACGTAAAATCAAAGTTAAAGTTTTGTTGTAACAGTTGGAATCTACAGCCGGCAATTAGCAAAATACGAACTTCGTTTGTACACCTTGTACGAACTCAGTAAAGCTCGTGTACGACTGCTTTAGTTAAAAAAAAAATTGTATATTGGCGTGGGCTACTTATACGGCAAATAATTTGATTTAATGTTTCGTGTTGCGTACTGTTTATTATTGCATAGAATATTTTTTTCTAACTGAACAGACAGCTGTGCTACTGGGGAGTTTGTTGCGCCACTTCTTCTTCCCAGCTAAATAACTAGGAAGTTGTGAAGGGTGGGCGTTTTGGGGGACTGTCTTATGTAATTCTGTCGTTCGAAAAGTGCTGATTCTCAGCCTAATTTGAATAAACGACGATTTTGATAGGAAGCGTGTTGAGACACATTACAAACGTTCAGTTTTACAATGGTCTTGAAAAGTCATATGTGGGTTGCAGCTGAAAATCAGCGTCAGGTGGTACACTTTGTGTTTCCATCTGACATTATGCTGAGCTGAAGCCCTTTTGGCATTCTAATGGTTGTTCTCTGTTTTAGTTTGAAGGTGTATTTTCTGCTACAATGCCAATAAACGAATTTTTCTTTCTTTCTTTTCCTTTCATAGTAGTATAACAAAATAGTTTATTGACTAAATAAAGCATTTTTACACTTCCTTAATATGTAATACAAGTAAACTAAACTTATTGTCGTATAGGAATATATTTCCTATAAGACAATTATTTTATTTTATTTTAATATTTTATCTTGTGGAACTAGGTCTTGTCTGTCTCATAGAGCTCTTGAATTATATCCAATTTGGTGACAAAATAAAAAACCTGAGCAATATCAAGGTCACTTCTCTAATCTTGCTTTAAATAGTCCTAGAGAACCTGGAATCCCGCCAGAATGCTTAAACTGAACAGGAAAAAAAATGGCCTTCGATTTTAATACGAATCACAAAAATCCAATCACACACACGTAGTGGGATCAAGCCGAAGCTAACTAACACTTTCATTGGCAACTTAAACCGGCTTTCCAATTGAATGTGACTTCGTTTGTCGTTGATACCGAGCGATATTCACTGCTCGAATATTCGGACGCAAAACCTAAAACTAACGCAGAGGATCCAATCTATACCATCGAAAATTAATTCACTGAGAGCTGATCGCTTTGATTAACGACATGGAGGACAATGTAGATATAGCAAACGCGTCACGACCAACCGAACGTGTCATGTATGTCGTATTGAAATTAATGAAAGAAAGAAGAAAAAACGTTTATACGCGAATAAAATGACGCAAAAAAAAAAGGTGTTGCTGTAAAGCGATGTTGACGTGTCGCTGTAAGGGAATATTGGAGAAAGGTTTGACAAATACAGAAGCCCAGCGTACGTGATTGACTCGACTGGTTAATTAATAAACATTGGATTAGGATAGGCCATTCTGTCCTTTCTATTATGTCATATTGAAGATAGGTTTCATGTTTCGCGTAAGTAATAATTAGCCCAGAGTTAACGGATTGATGATCGCATGAACTTTGTTAGATTCTTTAGGCAGATTTACTTTGACATTGTAGTGGACTATGGTTAGCCGTTTTGATACTAAGCTCGTTTTCGAGTGATTCTTGCTTTGACCCACAGATATTCTGGATCAGGTAGACAGCACTCGTAACACGAGACGGGCATGAAGGGTGGGTAACGGAGAGCAAATCGTATATCTGGAATCGTAGTTTGATAACAGACAGATTCGCCATAGCGTGGCTGTGATACAAAATGTTTGTTAACAGTTTCGTCACTTTGAAGTCAAAGAAATAGTTAGTTATGTACTTATGTATTTTGGCAAACTGATGTATTTTCTAGTTGCTGTGTTTTCAGAAGTCTTTAGGTAACAACTGTTTCTGCTTGAATCTCGTTCGTTTCTTCAGTAAAGTAAGTAGTAGTAAGTAAGTATTTCAGAAGAAATAAAATGGTTCACTTAAAGATCTATATTTAGGTATTGTAACTCCACGGTCTAATCGTTATATTCGAGCCGGTTAAGTTTGCATTTACTTTAGCTCAGTATATTGTAATACCCACACGAAGAGCAACATGGTAGCAAAATACAAGCCTTTATCACGTTACCTAATATTCCGGACAAAAATACAATTTTCTCACCTTTTGTATTGAAATGGTCGTAGAGTTTATTTCGAGACAATGCAATTTTTGTGACGCCATGACAGGAGCGCAGGACATTGTACACTGCTGTCGTTGGGGAATATCGGGGAAAAGGGGTTGTTTTTATAAACATAGACAAATTAACTTTTTAACGGCTATAGAGCACGGAATTGTCGCGTCAGCAGTGTCTAGAGACGGCAGTAATTCGTGACGCCGAAAGTACGTTGAGCGCACAACTTCTGCCATGGCCGCCATTCAAAGCCGTGAGTTTGTATACGTCGTAGTGCTAGTAAACACGGTGACACGCTTAGTTTGTATGGAAAGTGTTGCCAATGCCGTCTCTAGCAGCGGCTATCGAGACGTCTCCGTGCTCTGTGGTAGTAGCATTAGTGGGTAGTTGTTGAAAAGTTCGCTGGAAAGGAAAACTATGAAAAAATAGGCTATTTTAATAGTGTGTGACGTCTTAAGTTGGCACTGGCAGTAGTTCAAATCGTAGTGAATATACTAGTAAGCTGGTCATGAAGGTAAGGACTTCTGACAAACACACAACATAAGTTGATACTTTTCTAAAAGGACAGTGTTTACGCAGGGCAACAAGCAGGGCTCGAAGTAACTTCATATCGTTAATCTCTGCAATCTCTTCTTAATTCTAGCTGCAGACATGAGCTGAACAGTTATCGTCAAAAACGATCTCATAAACTGGCACACGTACTAACAAACAGTTCTACGGCACAATCGTGTACGTTGGAAAACTATCTCTTATCTATGTTGGAGTAGCTCGTACACTGTGTACCACCCCTGCCCCCTGCCGCCCTGCTACCTACGACACGTGGTCACGTACCTAGTTGATTTAGATCGCAGATTTACTGACGCCGTGATCCGGAAGGAGGTGACAATTGTTTTTGTCTGCGTGTGCTTGTTTTTAAAGGGTTATAGTGAAAATCGTGTATTATTGTAGGTTGATATTGGGTCTATCCTACGGTGTGGGAGAAGATTTGGGTTTCCGTCTCTTAGTGTAAAATTACGATGTTATAATTATATGTCAGCCGCATTTGGTCAGATTGAACATTTATGTAGATAAACGTACGTGTCAAGGGTTTAGTTTGTTGAAACTGATATTTGCCCAGAAATTATAAATCACTGCAATAATGAAACTTCAGAGTCCACGAAAGATCAAATAGCTAAACGCATGCGTGCCAACCACGTCAGAGGTAACAATATGGTAATAGTAACAGTAAACAAATGTATGAGAAAACGTATCACGTACCATACCGTGTGGATGCGTATTTGTAGTGCCACTTATAAATTGACTGCTTTAATTCGATTATTTTAGTACTTAAATCCGGAATTGTAATTTAAAATTACCTTTAAGATATTTTTACAACCCTAATTTTCGTCAATAATTTTTAAATGAATACTATTAGGTAATGAAAAAATTATTGTTGGATATCTGGTGTAATATTAAAGAGATAACTTCTAAATACAAATTAATGTGTTACTAATTCCCTTTAGGGAGTGATTGCGTCAGAATTTAATTTGAACAGGATTTGTTTGCACTTTCATCATAGATTTTTTGGAACAGACCTTATGTAGGTACCGACATGTGTGCCCTCTCGGGCACATTACAAGCCCTCAAGTGCAGTTGATGGTATAATTGACATCTACACCCCAGGCGCGGCCCACATACTGACACAGGATATGTGTAATGTCCTGTAAATGTGCCCGAAGCTGGGTCTGGCTGTTCAACAAGCCTCGGTCGTGATTGAATAATAGACACACTGAACAAGCCAATGCAGGATAAAAATACTTTTTAATCTGTGATAAACTTGATCTCTGTTCTTAATTTTATTCTATTTTTTCTATTTGTTTTTGTTTTGTTTATCTGTATTATGAATGTCGAAAGGCAAATATGTATGATACCAAGATTGTCACATGCCATTGTTACATGACTGTATAACATTGTTTACCAATATTTGCAAATAAATAAATGATTTTAAACAAAAAATTAGATAAACATGTCATTGTGAGTAAGTTTTAAATCATTGTAGAATAATCCCAGAATAATTTTAAAATTTATAACGACAATAATGCAGACGTTTCTAACAAAACTATTATAAATTGTGAGTATTTTAAACTCAATGAACACAATAATCAACTAACTATAATTTAATTGAATGATTCTTTTTGTCTAACAGATTTATCAATTAACGAGCTACCTAAACCCATTTAGCTTAATAAGGATATTTTTTAAGCCATTTAATCCGCATTCAAAAAATAAGAATTTAATTTTAACGAGGAAGAATATTTCTATCTAAAAATGGCGTTCATGAAGCGTGTTACTTAATAAATCTAAAAAGTATCGTATAGCGGAGTACTCGGGTGGCGGACGGAGAATTAATTGCTACTATAGTGTACGAGGGACAAGACTGCCTCGGATAATAGAAATGTTGATATGGCAAAGTAGAAGGAAAAATATTTGGAATGAAAAGTGGTCAGTTTAAAAGATAATGGAGTGGCACTATGTTAAACGATAAAGAACGAGCTGTTTTGATAATTGTATACGAAACTCCTGAAGAAGAACTTGAATTGACTAAAAAGCCATGTGCAGTCAGAGGAATTTATTGATTAGGGGACTGACATACTATATGAAGGTCTATTCTATTCTTATTTATGGCAATGATGCCGAAGCATAAGAAGGTAAATTCTCGTACATATATTCACATTCAAGTCGTAATGTGTCAACGTTAAAGTGCATAGTCAATTTGCTGATCAATCAATTTCCCTTTCTTTACCTATGAACAAAACAACACAGGCAGTTCAAATTTTACCAACACCATAATGTCACGTCTAGTTGTCCAGAACACATCCTTACAGCACATCCAGCTCGTGGTAGAGTGCTGCAAGGATCTTTTGGCGCCTAAATGACATTGACAGGGCATTGTTTTTGAACATTTGTGAAATTGTCACAGAAATTTTATTCACACAACAATTGGTCACGTTAATTCCGACTTTGGGCACGTGGTAAATAGCCCTTGTAGAGCTACAAGTTCAAATGTTACTAACAACATAGGGGTTTATTTATGAACGTTGCTTATAGTAAAGTTATGATTAGAGACTGTTTAATCGTACATTTTTGACGTTTGAACGTCACTTAAGTTTAAGCAACGTTTGTAAATAGACCCATAATGTCACGTTTAGTTTGTTCAGAGCACATCCAGTCCGTGGTACAACGTAGTAGGTGCCTAATTGAGTGATTGGCGGCACGTCACTCGGCCATACGACATACGGAGCCCACTAATTGCCTCAATTTTACCCCGTTTTTGGCAGCCCTTTGTCCGGCCGATATCTTTAAATGCACCGGTTGCATGCAGAAATGTAAGTGCTATGGAGCGGTTTATTGGTCCAGCGAGTGGAGGTATTTTTGATTGGTTTTAATAACTGGTTTTAAACATTCTTTATTGGTTCTCTTCCCGTGGCCTGAGAGCTAGCCTATTTTTCGGCCAAAAACACAGCTTTGTTAAAAGCATTTTTACTGTTGACAGCGTTGATGCGGACGAATTTTTTCATGCCCTATGATTCCTTTAACCCCTTTTTCATACATTTACAGTCACGAGCCTTTTATGCAAAATTTTTAATCGATTTTCTTGTGAAATAACGATTGAGTAAAACCTATTTCATAGTAGTATGGTTTCAAAAATTGTATTTTACACCATATTACTATCAATACTTTTGGAGAAAATCGCGTTGAATCTTGCGTAATTGTAACGCTCTTTTTACTTCACTATTTATGCTCGTGACTTACAAAGCACATTTAATAACTGAGAGTGTGTGAACTTATAGTTTACCTATGTAAACTTTAATGTTTTAGTACCTACTGTATCATAAATAGTTCTCCAGTATTGTATCACAAATGTGCACATCATTATTAATCCTAACTCGCCACATCCCCATATGTCTCAAATCCGAGGCGCGCCATATTGCTTCCAAGTTTCAATTAACCATTTACAGTTCCATCTCGTAGCGAAGTGATAAGCGTGGCACTATTCCTGTTACCCATATACCCAGAGGACTAGCTCGGGTGAAAGGACCTTGACCCAGCGTAGGATTTCTAAGTCAAGTTCAATTGTATTTTCTGAAACATTGTTACGTCTAAGATAAAATCTTAGCAGTTAAAAGTTTTCTATTGGTTATAGTTAGGTTATTTTTTATTAGAATCTTTCATCTACGATTAGCTTTCTTACTATTTCGGGATGACACCGGCTCCTAAGCTATGCTTAAGAGAGGCTGATCACATTAAGCGCTGGCTTGTGGTAGATTAGCAAAGCAGTCCAAGACGTTTGCTAGTAATTCACTGTGTTAATTGGCAACCACGCTCCCTCTGTATACGTAACTACTGTTTACTATATGCATGGATTTGGGAAATATATTCTGAGTTACAATTCGTTGGTATTCTGGCACCTTAGGACATTAACTTAGGTTCTAAAGTTTTATTAACAAGTGTATGAAAAATCAAGAAATTCGATCTAATCTAGAAAACGTTTTTGGAGATTCGATACGATAATTATGGGGATTGTGACTTCCAATAATATTAAGTCAAATCAATTTTTCGATTTATAAATTATTTAACTGCTTATTTTGGCCCAATACGAATCTAGAAATACTTGAACGTAGCTTCTAGTAATATGGGTTTCACATACTTCGATTTCGTCGCAGGTCGAGATGAATGGTAATATTGAGAGCGCGTCGTATTAATTTCAGAAACATGTCTAGACGGGCTGATATATCAATATATTCTACGGTTTGTATTGGATAGTTTGAAATTCAAAGGAGCCTCAAAGTTTGAACCTTGATAAAACTGTATTTTAACTGTATTTTTTGAAAGTGTCATCTCGTAATGTTGGAAACTAAACCAACAAACAACCTTCATTCAGTAGGATCGAGCATATGAAAATGTAACTGAAAAAATGTTAAAACACCAACATTTCTGTGCAACAAGTATCGATACCAGGCGCTTAGAAGACACGAAGATATATTTTTTTCAATCCGTCGTCCTTTTACACCGTACGGGAACGGCACATAAAAGTAATATTGTAATATCGTACCTTTTTCGTATGAATGGAAATAACACCTCATTTGTCAAAAGGGAAAGGAGGGTGTCGGTGAGGCAAATACGTATTGTACTTATAACTATGTATCAGGAAATACAGGGGGAAACCGAACGAAGAATAATTTATTACAATAAAATAGAATGTGTGGAACTCGGCGGTTGTCCGTAATTGTCAGAATGTTTAGAAGGAAAATATATGAAACTGATAGAATGAAATGACTGTATAACTCAGCATAGGCTTACTAACAAAAATACTCGGGCGATGTCGTGTAACATCTGGGGGGAACGAATTTCCTTTCGCTGTTTATAATGTATTAATTCAGAGCCATCTAGTATGGTCTCAACTTTCAAGTGTAAAAAGATTTGTTTTTAATACAGAGCCCTCTAGTTTAAGTTTTTAACTTGTTAAATACTTTTGGTTCAAGTTAAATTTTTAACTTATTAAAAAGTTAAACAAAAACTTTTGACAATTGAAACTGACTTTTTCGGGCATAAAATCACATCGTTTAGTCAAAAACCTGAGCGCCAGAATCATATCGTAGATTACATACAGCTCAATTGAATATAATTTATTTATTCAGTAGCAATTCACAGTGCGTTCGAATAAAATACAACATGAAACATAAGTATCTACTTAAACACAAGTATTACAAAATGATGATGATAATTATTAAAATACATACCTACATAACACAGTCTGGCTGTCAACAGATTGAGGACGACATGTTTCCAACAAATGACCCATGTCCAGTGTATCGCTCATTGTGTTGTGTCATCTGTACGTGAAGCTTGTAGCCCGTCAATCAACGCGCAGATCAGACATGGCGATGTGTCGGACGACAACGGAAAATAATACAAGTTACACGTATTCAACACGGTAGTCGGATTGGATATGTACAAGTTAAATAAGATTAGATTAATTAATAAAATAGATTATTATTAAGTAGAAATAAAAGAAAACTGAATGACTGACACGCATTAACATCTCGGGATAGATTATGCGAGCTGGAAACTGTAAGGTCCTCACCTCGGATAGGTTAGGTTATCTTTTGACAATAATTCATACAGACAAAGAAGTTACTTCGTCGACTTATGGGTAGAGCTTCACAGGCTGGCTATAGGCTGACTCGAAAAATGGGATAAAACTACCGACAAAACATCACTCCTGACAACTGGAAAATAAAAAAGTAGAAAAAGTTTTTCGGCTTTCACGAACTGTTGGCAAAATGGAACAACAGTCGAAAAAGTTGAAAATACGAGTATCCCAGCACAGGGAGCGGCCACAACACAAGCCAGTCTTGTCACAAAGCGTCGGACGGAGGCGTGGGAAAAAGGATAACCCTGTAAAAGGAATAATTCTTTAAGGATTGTGAATTGCATGGGGTCGGGACTATAGCCGTAGTGCCATTGATTGAAACTCAACACGCTTCTGAGTTTAACATCGTATATCCACTTATTTTTACTTTCTATTCTTGCCTATTTCAAGATTTACAAAGCCTATTTACCATGCTTAATCATTCATTTACACCTGCATTTAAAGTGGTAGCTTTTAATACCTATGCCGCCCTCCCACACAACAGCCCCTATTCCCAAAATAACAGCTTAAAGCCTGGACAAACTTTTCTCACGTAAAAGGTTCTCGTTGATTTGTAAAAATGAAACAGCCAGATTGCGAGATAAGCCTGACTTTGCTAATACTTAGTCGAGAGCCCAGTTTTATATTAATGAAAGGGAATTTGTCTCGTGGTGTCGGGCTCGCGCCATCGTTTCTCATGTGTGCCGTAAGAAGCGATTAGGGGATCAGATGGATAGGCGGCAGTCTCTACCCACATTAATATAGAATCGATATCAATATGTTCACGTTTGCGGTGAGACGCGCAAGCCATTTGTTAAGAGAAACAATTTAAGCTTGAAAGCTAACACAATATTGATACAAAATACTTTTAAAACGGAATAAAATATTTTCAGCACTTGATATCGGCACCAAAATCCAACAAGATATTCAACGTAATTATTAAAAGAGTCTTATCCCCGCGATCTTTTTATCCAATCTTAGAAACAAGCAGGTGAGCCGGGCGCAGAAACGCCACGCCGCCGCGCCGCCGCCGCGTTCTCTCTTAAATCCAGATATTTACTTTGTTAACTTTAAAGTGAATTTCTTTTACAATTTTCAGTTTTAATTGTACGTTTTCTTTTGTTGAAGAACAATTGATTTTTCGACAATTTCCCGCTCACCGAGCTTTGTGAAGGAAATGAGAAATAACGTGGTAAACGCCTGTCGTCGTGGAATATTACGGGATTAGGGCTTTTTTGTAATCGACTTTTAAGGGCCCCGTTCTTCTCTTCTTGTGACGTAATTATTTAAAGATTGATGAGAAGGAACGCTTTCATGTTCTTATCTTAGAAAATGAAAAGGGGCTCATTCTATTAGGTACTTGTAAGAGCTTTCAAAGCTTTGTATGCTCAAAAAAAATGTTGATGTTTCATTAAAAAAATGTTTTAAACATAATCGTGACAGATATGGTATATCTAATTATGTTATACAAAAGGGATCATTATGAAAAATGATATTATATCACGTTCTAAAAACATATTTATTCATGACAACGAGCGGTATTATAATGAAAATACGTGATTTTGTTCGTGATCACGAAAACAAAGTGTGTTGCGATTTAATGCCTCAGAAACACTTGAAAGGATTTTCTTCTTTCTTTCTTTCACGCCATAATAACCAGAGACTTTACTCAAAGACCCTCAACGCGAGAATGACGTGCATTGAAGGCGACTTACATTTTAACTGTTTGTGATGCCTTAACTTTCTGCTTATTCTTTATTTGTAAGTTCGCAACAGCTCGATCCTACGGAAAATAAAAAAGAAATGTACCAGCACCCTAGAGCCCAAGCGACAATTTCTCCGAAAAGCAATTTCAGTCACTCAACTTATCACTATCACTAAAGCGCCGTGTCCCAACACACCTACTCGTATGTACCGCAAGAGTAACGTACCACGTCTCCGTCCTTTGCCGGAGACTAATGTTAGTCCATTAAGCAGCACATTTGATGTTAGAATTCAAAGTATTTAGTGCGGGGGACGTTACAAATGCCACGTCGTTTGTACAGACTAAGTCTTGCCCTTATATCTACATTCGGGGTTGGAGTTAGTGACCCGATGTCGCGAGTGTAACTTTAAATCATAAGACATATTGTAAAAGCTTTTGTCTTGTGTACCCAAATCAGAAAACCATGTTATTAGGTGTTCCACTTTATCATTGTATACTAGCTGTGCCAGTGGCCTCGCTCTCGTGACCGTGTATTCTTTTGACTTTAAAAATCAATGTAAATTTTAATTAAAGTAGGTATAATCAGTAAAATAAAAATACCAAATTATAATTTACGATCACTTTCGTTTCCCGGGAATTAAAATTTTTCTTTATTTTTAAGGATTTTTAAGGATCTTGTTTTCTTTTTGTTTTGTTAACTTATTAAACACTATTACGGGTTCTTTTGTAACTATTGACGTTCACAGACAGACAAATAAAAAATCCGGAGTCAAACGTAATCTGTTTGATTCCGGATTCCAGTATCACGTGTGACTCCGGATTTTTAATTTGTCTGTCTGTAATGTCTTGTTTATACATTTTTAGTTGACTTTTTTGTCGTAGTTGGGTTTTAGTTTTTTAACTTCTATTTTGATTAAATAAGTCCAGCTGCCCGCTCCGCTCGTGCGTGTGTCCGCTGCACAGCAACACCGTGACATTTGTTGCGCTTAGCCCGTCACGTCGCAGACGGATCGTGGACACTGACACCGATGCTTAGCAAAGATTTAATGTAATTAACAAACGCTGGATTCTGACTCCAGAGATTTGTTCAGCTTTTCATTAACTTATTACGTTTGAGTTCAAGGAAAGTGGTTTAATCTAAGTGCTTCTATGGTTTTGTTGACAGATGTTTTAAACTGGTTCTGGTGCATGTTTGGAATTTAATGTGCTTGCAAATTATGTCTGAGCATTGTTTTTCTCGGACAGAAATATAGAATATTTAAACCGTCTATAGAAGCTAGACTCTCAACAGCCTCGTTGGTCTACGGATGGGCACCCCTCCGTGGTAAGCAATAGTCTAACAACTATGAGATTAATCCAATTATACTGCAATACCATGAATATATTGAAATCTTTATGCTGGAAACACAGTAGCAGTGTAGCTAATAAGCACTTTCATCTTCAACAGAATGAGTACGTTATGACGAACATATCGTGAATACGATCACAGTGTTAGTACCCACCTGCAGGTACCTATTGTTTGTAACTAAAAGAGTTTTTGTCCCGATCTTGCTCACGCGAACCGTTGAAATAGTTTTAATCCCGATCTTGGGCACGCATAGCGTTGAAATAGTTTTTATCCCGATCTTGCGCACGGTAACCGTTTAAATTACATGGTACTCTCCCTAGCGGCAGTAACCCGGCTTGCTTTGAGCATTATGTGACGCTGTCGGGCTAGGCTTGCCATACATGCCCTGAAACACTGTAGGAGCATAGAGACAGAGCGCTGATAAAGTTCACGATTAAAGTTGTTAAAGTGATGAGATCTTAGCGACTGTACATAGTAAAAAATGATTATATACTCACTCACTGTCCTACCATTATTATAATTCATCGTCTTCCTTTATGCCAATTTTCGACTATGGACGACGAAACATGTCTTCTTATCTCATACAGCCGTCATGTCAGTAGTCAATACCTTTCTACTGTTGGAAGCAGAACAAAAACGAGCTGTCAATCTTGTTTGCATTCTATTTTCATCACTGTCTTCCTTTGGCTTTCTTAGTCCGAAAATACACGGAATTTATACACTCAAATGTAGTCACAGAACTACGACGAGTAGCGTTTTTACTAACACAATTATAGCGTGCTTTCACTACGTCATTAAAAACGGCGTCAAAATTTTCATTTAATTTCATCCGCTTCATTTAAAAAGTTAAAACATTGACTACCCGTTTCACGCCGTACGATAATCCAATTTTACCACTAAGTAAAGCACAGCTAACAAATTTTTAAATGTATATCCGACTGGGAAAGCCGGCAAATTCACTGGAAACGTTACTGACTTTTACAATGCGAATTGACAAGCAGTTGCACATTTTATTTTCATTCTCAGAATTGCAGGCATTTTTCAGATAAAGGTAAATGTAGTAGATTCGGATGGAGAGATTCGTTCCTGCCAAGAACTAGCGTTACGAGGTATTCGATAAAAGATGGACGTGATCTTTCTGATGGTTTGGTCTTAGAATTAACTATTGTGTATGTATCCGATTCAATAGATTGCTTTATTTCAAAATTAGATGTGTTCAGCTCAAAACACTAAAATCCGTTTAGAAATATCGACTATAATATACGTATGTGCAGCTTTTGATCTAATTTATAATGTTATTATTTCATTTGAAGGTATTACAATACTTTGTTGTCAATGTAAGTGTAAACTGAGTTCTACTTAGTAGAGTTTAAAGTGGCTCAGAGTGTAGATACCTCTTAGCTTACCATGAAAATGATTTAGATTTTTTGATATCTACGATAAAGATCACTTTTGGAATCAGAGGGTTACACACGAACATAGTAGTTGTAGTACTACTACAAAGTTAAAATAAAACAATAACTAATAGTTCATAATTTATTGTCAATAATTGGTTCAACGCCGTCACCGCGATGGGAATTAACGGGCCTCGGACACTTTGATAAGTGTTCATTAAAACGGTTCAGTGCATCGAAATGTATCGCGACCAATCTTTGTTTTACTTCTGGTTCTATCTATGCTCTATAATCTGCCGTTTATTAGATTTTAAATATTTGGGGGCCTGCCACCACCGCTTACAGCAGTATTATTTTAATATTACTTCAGTGTAGGAAAGAGATGAAGCTCTACAGGACGTGTAGCTCCATCTTTTTCCCCCACTGAAGTAAGATTAAAATAATACTACTCTAAGTGGTGGTGGTAGACCCCCTGAACATTATTATTTCGGACGGGTCACTTCATAAATCCAGTCTATGTAGGGGCTGACTGGTGTATAGCCATCATTCACAAAAGTATCGAAGTCCTGTCCATAAGACAGCACGCCGATAATGCGTCCGTCGTACAACAAGGGCCCCCCGGAGTCCCCGATAGATGGCCTGTCAAATCTGTTCGCACACCTGGGCGAAATGCAAATCAAATATCTGGTTAAGTCCCTAAATTCCTCATCACATGCGACGACAGCGCCTTCCCCGAGCTGCAGCAGCCGCGCATCGTCATCCCCACGCTTGTCGGTGACGCCGGCCCCCACGTATGTTATTGGGAGCCCTATCATAGTCGTGTGGTCAACCGAAGATAGTCGTCCATAACGCCGTAGACTGATGGGATGCACACGTAACAAACTTATATCGTTATTTACTATGAACGCATTCGGCAATTCGAAGTCTATGTAGCGGAAGCCTGGATGTACGAATATTTCTAATACTAAAGAAAACAATTTGGATTTGGATGGCGCCACAGTATAGTTGCCGAACCAAACATAGGATTTACTGTCTTGCATACTATGAACGCAGTGTGCCGCAGTGATTACCCAGCTCTCCGTTATCATGGATGCCGTGCAGACTCTGCAGGCACCAAAATGGCAGATTTTATCGAATTCAAACAATACTACAGCAAATGGATACTTGCCGTTTTCGATATCTTGTCCATGGATGACTCTTAGATGGGTATGATTGAAATGTTTGTCTCTGACCACAGTAGGTTGTCCAGCGGTTTGTTTGATGATCGCACTAAAATAATATGTTATGACATAAAATACTAGGACTAACTTGAGCATTGTAGGTACAGGCTTAAAGGATTGTTTCAGAAAGATTTCGATAAGCGTGTCAAGTCGTAAAGTATTGCAATTTTATGTTTCGATTTTTTTACAATAGCGTGATTTATTAAGTTTGAAATCATTGTACAGGTACCCACCTACTATTCAATTTATTTAAAAATTGTTTGATTTTTTACCTATTTACTATGGCAATATATAAAACGAACCACATCGATATGCGATGTCTTGTTTATACTTATTTAAAAGGTCACGTTTTTGTCGTAGTTGGGTTTTAGATTTAACTTTAGTTTTTGTTTTTTAAAATAATACCAGATATAATAAAAATTTTGTTTTTAGGGTTCTGCAGTCAACAAGGAATCCTTATAGTTTCGCCATGTCCGTCTGTCCGCGGCTTAGCTCAGAGATCGGTGGTACTAGAAAGCTGTAATTTGGTATGGGTATACATATTAATCACGTCGACAAAGTGGTAAAAGAAAATCGTATTTTTTTTTTATCTCCACCCCTACAATTAAAATTGGGATGGTTTTTTTTTTCTTCTTAATCCCATGGTGTGGGGTATAGTTGGAAAGGTCGTTTAAAAATAATGTGAGTTTGTGAAAACTATTTTTGGATTCAGGGATCCGTTTGCGAAATATTAAGCTTTAAAGTGCTAATTTTTGTTAGAGTCGAGGGTTCCCCCTCTGCCAGCTAAATGGTTGGTTTTGGGCATGTGAAAAAATTCATGGCAGTAGTATCTATAACGAAATAAAAAAGGAAAACTATCACCGCTACGTAGGCTCCACAACTGACCGTGTAATAATTGACCAACTTAAATTTGCAGTTGCAAAAACATGTTCTCCCATACATTTTATATGGGAGAACAAGTTTTTAAACTACAATGTTAAGTTTATTGGATAAATTCATCCCAACTACGGAACCCTTCATTGTGCGTGGTTCGACATGCACTTGGCTAGTTTTATTTAATAATTTCCAGGACAAAATGTTATTGTAGGTATTACTGCGTCTTGTTACCATCATAATAATGAATGTTGCTTATTTAATTATAACAATGCTGGGTTTGTATTTTAGGACCCGTTTACATGTACCACAACCACACCACAGCGCAGCGACAAAACGTAGGCAAGCAGTGCTTACGGGTGAATAGTGTCGCTGCAACTTCTTGCAGTTGCGTTGTGGTTGCGTTGCCGATGGTAGTTGCAATGTGGTTATGTTGTGGCTAGTTTTTGCAGACAGATCGTTGTGATCGATGACTGGCCGATAGTGCGCGGTCTCGCTGGTGGAGTTGTGGATTATTATGATGCCCAAAATATCTCAGTGTCCGTGTATTTGGAAGTTTCTTGTTTTGTTATAAGTACTTATAGGATCCGAAGTAAGATCAACCTTCAGGATCGACCGACCCACCTGTTTACCGGATGATTTTTTATAAATCAAATTATATACTTCATATTTTTCTAAATACAAATGCAAATGGCAAATGGGTTGCCTAAGTAAATAATATGTTCATGGTAAAATTAATTAAAAAGGCAGTATTTTTTTTTTGTATTCTACTATCTGGTTTACCAAACTGAACGTCCTTGTTTTCTATGGGATTTTTGTATGAACTCAAGAACACAGGAAAACTTCTGTCGGGTAATCATTTTCATTCGGTGCGCAGATGTGTGAAGTTCATTTTTCCTTCGGATCTTAGACTATTACCACTGACGGATGGCGAGAAGTCTTTGGTTGTAGTCAAACCTACCTTAGTTTAGTAATTCACGAACATATTATTAACTGCCGCGCTAATTCCGAATTGTTTCCCTGCATTGTGTAGCTGTCATTAATCTGCAATTAATTAGGATTAATCAAGGATTCCTGATTAATTTGGGCCGTTGAGACGTCAGAAAGCAATTCACCGTAATGATTGATTCCTGACCAAATAGAACTAATCTGCCTATTAGTGACAACAGTTGTAACGGTAATCTATTAAGCAACTTCTAACGAAGTGATTAAGGAAAATATCCCTTGGTTTTAGACAGACTGGTTTATTTAAATACTGATGATGGTTGCTAGTCACTGTGGGTAGCAGTAGACGAATATCTCCCTTATTTTTACGTATAGATTTTATTAATCCCTTTGGAAAAAATATAGCCCTGAATTGTTTCTGAAATCGTCCAAACAGAATATTATATTACCAAGCATTAAAATGGCGAATGTATTGCATAAAATCCAGCTTATTTCAAGATAGCCATAGCCGGAAATCGAAAAGTTACCCTCACGGTTGACAGTCGCTAGCCGCGTTAGCAGTAACTGTGCGATGACGTCACACACAGGTACTGACTGTAAGTGCAGACTACGCAGACTTTGTGAGGTGAATCCATTTCCTGCGGGGTAGCTGACAGGTGGGCGATCTCAGGGTATTTATTATAAGCAGCTCATGTTGGTAAGCGAGCGCTCGCTGACGGATTTGCTTCAGCTGTGCTTGTTGGAAACCTTTAAAGTCCATGAGTATTCACGCGGATAGGCAGCTGAAATGATTGTGTGACGATTGTCGATGTTTGAAAATTGGTTTAGGGTTCCCATCATTTGAGAATGATAGGAATCTATAATATCGTGACTCTGGATGGGAAAGTAAGTTAAAATAATAATCCTATGGTTTGATTCTCCAAAGTACAATTTGCTGATGTAACCCATAAATCAGCGCCCACATTTGCGGCATGCCGAACAAATCATGGGCTAACGAAGACATGCAGCGACTCCGCAGTAGACCCAGGTAAAGATGTCAGGACGAGCTCCACTACTACAGGCAGGAAGGCAATTCTCGCGCATCTCGCATTCGTTATTGTCGTCGAGCTATTCTCGCCATTCGATTCGGGCATTTCTCCCAGGAAGGCCGCGAGAAGGATGCGACATGCAAGAGTGGTCGGGGCCCAGGACTGGTTCACACTTGCCCAAAACCGACAGAAATGAGGAGAACAGAGGGAGACCTTTGCCCTACAGTGAGACAGCACAGGCTTAAAATAATAATGTTTTATCTAATCGCAGTACATTTCTTTGTTTCCTTTTTCAGTAGCAATTATAAATTGTTGTTGTTTTTATTGTAACACAAAAGTAGGTAATATTTCTAAGAACGTTGTTATGTCGTATATGTCATAATAAATATAATATGTTTATAATAATACAAATATACAAAATATAACTTGTAATCTAAGCGTGTTTGCAGAATGCCCATTACGCTTCAAGTACTCAATCGCAGCCCTTCTCAACAGGGAATTCAATTTGCTTGATTTATTCAACAAACTAAAAACTACAATCTTGTCAAATTGTGTTTATGATCTAGCTAAAATAAATAATTGTGTAGTCACACCCGCCACGCCATCAATATTTTTCAAAGCAAGTAACTTTAATTTTGTTTTAACGAAGATTTAAACGAGGTAGCTGTCTCTGTGTCAACGATTTCCTTAGCCATTTGAAGTTATATTAGGCAATAAATCATTTGCTGTAGTAGAATCAAATAAATAAATGAATGTTCAGGCAGCTACCTTGTAACTACTACTACCAAAACCATATTGTGAGAGAGCGGAGGAGTCATAAAAAGTTGTTAGGCTCGCACACAATAACGAATGTTCGCAGTGTAGTGGAAATATAAATATTTTTGCCTGTAAACATAAGGGGTGTTATGCACATGTTCGGGTTGGCACATTTGATTCGGTAGTATTGTTCAACAACAAAGCTGATCCGAAGTAATTACCGAACGTATTCGGCTTTTATTCGGCTGGCGGATCAGCACGGCACTATTCTAGCTAAGTCAAGCGGTTTTTCCCGAACATTATATCTATGTATTCGATTTTGTCAAACCGCTCGTCTGTGTCGAATCATACCGACTCGAACATGAGTGTAGCAAATAGCAACTGTTTTGTTGACTGTAGATACTTCCCCTGTGACGTCACTTACCTGCTGTGGTCCATACATGTGGTAGGTATAAGTTCAAAGGAAATCTTAAAACTTTTCACCCAGCCGTTTAGTTAAAGAGACGGGCTATACCTCTAAATGGCCTTTAGACCTTAGGATATTCTAAGACTTCTAACAACCTAATTCGGTTACTTCAAATAAATTTCCAGTCTATAGGTACGTGTAATGCTATGATTAATTTTAAACAAGCTCCGAGGGACTTTTCTCGAGGGACCTCTCATCTTTTGGGTTAATTGCTTTGCAAGACAAGTATGATAGCAATTTCAAAGATATTTCGAATTGCTTTTTATCCTCCCTTGCTAGCCGCCTGGTGAGATAGCGGTCAAGGGCGAGCCTAAGAAGTTAATAAAATAACTTTTTTTTTCTCAAAAGTGTATCATTAGTTGATTAGCCAGCCAGTCTTTAATCCAAACTTTATATTATAAATGCGCACGAATCTCTGTCTGTCTATCGGTCTGTTTTCAAGCCTTAACGGCTGAACGTACAAAAAGTAACAAAATGTACAAAAAGTAATAGAGTATACAAAGTCTGATATACTTTTTATTCCGGTAGTACGTTCCCATGAGCTGATTTCCGACCTCCACGCGGACGAAGCCAGGGGAAAAAGTTAGTATAGAATAAACAGTAATCGGCAAAACTTCAGACTTATTATTATTACCTACCTATGTATATAAATATGTTTAAGACGCACCAAGTTACGCGTCTCACATGGGGACTTGTACATATGTAGTTAGTTCACCTTACAGTAAGCCTGCCAGTAAATCCGAGGTGTTACCCCAACTATGGGAAGCTTACACAGTGTCACACTTTGAGCGTTCGTTCATTAAAACAACGTTAGTTTATGTTCGTTGCCATCGCGTACACGAATTACAATCATGCTTTCTAGTGTTTATCTTCTTCGCGATCGGTTAAAGTAACCATTGCACTACAATAAAGGACGGTTAAGATTTTTTCTTCTGTTTTAGTAACATAAGATTTATATTAGCTTGCTCTGTTCGTTTGTGTTTCCAGTTACTATAATTGTCATCCATAATTTAATTAGCATTGATTTAACAACAGTTGTGAAGTTATTTTTGACTTATTTTTGATCTTAAACAAAAGATGTCACAAAACGTACCACAAGTAGTATTAGTAAATACTAAGGTACTATTTAGATAGTATATTTAAGTGTATTATAGAGATAATTCACAAACTGTAATATTAATAGACGTTTAGTGTCTCTGTTTAATAATTACAAACACGCACTGTATTAGCGGCATTGAGTTTAGTGAGTTAGCTAATTGAAATATGACGGGAACTAATTTGATGATCATTCAATGTTATTATAGTTATGGGTTTATTACTAATTTGGCGGTAAATCTAATTCATCTTATTCATGGGCATCCTCTCTAGGGGTCATTGTACTCATCGTTATTAACAACTTTCACTATGGGACCAACCCTGAAACGACGAAAACAAAATTTGCTGTTCTCTACATTTATGCTCGCATAGCACGTCGAAATGTAGGGAACGCAGTTTTTTTTTCCAAAAATGATGTCGGGTTATTTACATCATTTATAACTAAAGCAGGGCTGGACCGATTTTTATGATCTTTGATATGGTGGATTTGTTTCCGCTCAGAATAGCAGTATTAAAACATCAGAAAATTTTACGAAATAAAAAGTAGGTAGGTAAGTGGGTTCGCGCAAGTGTCAATTTCACCAAATCAAACCCTATTACTTAGCCTCCGCTGTGCGTCCGTCTGTTCCATAATCTGATTCCGGATAATCTGGTTCTGGTTCCGGGTTCCGGTACAGAACCCTAAAAATTAATCAAGTTAAGAATTTAATGTTTTTTTCGGCGTGTCTTATTCGATCTTAATACGGTACGAAACCCTTCTCGGTTCGGCTCTTTCATTGCGTCATGTTTACCGAATAATACCGAAAAAGTTATGTTTGCTATTTAGTGCGTTTTTGATCAGTGACACGCAGATATTGCGTCCTATTCCCAGGTAAGTTCATTAATATCTTCTGGATCGAGGTCAAAACCTTCAGTTTATCTGAAACTTTCAACAAGGGTAATCTTTGCTTGCTATACTAATTACTAGTGTATATTCTTAGCTTCTGAAACAAGTAAGTCAGGCGTAGCCACGGAGCTACGCTTCGTAGACCTTCGTAGCCATTATGCTACAAACACTTCCATATACAGATAATATTTCTATTTGTAAGTACATAGTAGGTCTGAACAGATTTTATCCAATAGACTTCTGCTCAGGAACAAAATTTAGGAATTAATCTCTTCGTTGACATATTATTATTATTATTTCGAATGGCGTAAACTCGTGCGTCCTCACTTGCGCTAGAATTACTTTTAACGTTTAATAACATAGCATCAAATATCCTTGTGACTAGTTGTGATGCCTATTTCTTAATGTTGTTAATAGTTGCTGAATAGAACGAATACATTCGTATTCAATTTGTTTCCCCCCCCCACTATTTTCCCTCAGTTTAGGACACAAAACAGTTTGCTTAATTTTAATTAAACTAATTAATGTCTACGCCTCCTTCATGAGGTCTTGCTCCCCTTGACATCGGCGCCGTCTCTCAGTAGCCCACAATAGGGCGATATGAATACAGACTTCGTAGCAAATATTTTTCAATGTTATAGTAATTACTGCCGACAGCAATATTTACTTACAATGGATAATGTTACGAAAAGCTATGCCTATGTTCTTACTTTGCGAAGTAAAAGTTCAAAATCTTAGTTTTGTAACTTGAAATAAACACGAACAAAACTGAGGAAACAACAAACTTGAAATCCGCGTATTGATTGAGATCTATAATCGCTTGGATCTTTCTTTTGAACAATATTAAAGGGAATATTTATTACACTTCGACTTTCTTATTTGATACCACAATAAAACATCAATAAATAATACGAATTATATGCGAAAATACGGAAACGGAGCTTCGAATTAATTTAGTTTGAACGTAATTTCCAAAACTTAGGCCATTATTTTATTTGCAAAATTATTAAATCACACCGAAACAAGTCCAGAAACATCGTAGCCACTAATTAGTTTCACAAATATGTCATTAATTAAGACAAATTGTACTAAATTGCGAGCGAACAGAATTGCATTGAAATGTTTACAGTAGAAACCGAAACGGCGTTTTTCAATACGCCATTTCGGGCACAATTAATTGCAGTTTTAGTTGCAAAGTTTGCAATCTACGGTATGGTACATACAAACTGGAGTCGGCGACTGTACATGAATAATTTATCAGACACTTTTGGTGGAAATACGAAAAGATAATATTTATGATCACAAAATCTTTTGTACTGCTTAAACAAAGCGGAGGAATAAAGCTTAGAAATAACTTTATGTCGATATGAATGTTGAAATATTGTTTTCTTCTTCAGTTTGAATTTTCCAAGATTTGGCTGATGCTTGTGTCGCTTAGTTGCACTTACCATGGAGTGTTGCAGGTGTGAGTGAGGGTCATGTACCGGACGCCCAGCTGGTAGTAGGACCGGAGGACTCCCAACGAGTTGGCGATGGAGTGGCCTCCCTCGATGCCGATAAGTGAGGCGATCTTGCGAGGACGTGCGCTGTGGGCCTCCAGGATATCTGAAAAGAATATGTATACATTCTTCCTAAATACATTTTGTTTTATAGTTTTATACACGACTGCGTAAAATTCTTCAAAACTTGTAAATATTTTGTAACAAACGCAACCCTTGTTTAGTTGCCAGTATTTGTTTGTTTTGCAAACCCAGTCAAGAAGTGGAACGTAGCTTACACAAATTCCTGTACCTACACAGTTTGTGTACGCAAACAATTAGCGTTTTATTTTTGGATGAATATTGCATTCATATGACGTAAGAGGGCGCTAAATGAATAAGTGTAAACGGTTATGAGTGGGTATGAATATTTCATAGCCGTTAGCCCAGGGTAGCTTCTATTGTCTGGCAAATACTTGGCAAGTTTTCTATTGTCTTTTCTATGTTGAAGGGAAACTAAGGGCTAACTTCGTGAAATATTATATTTATGATCCTTTGTAAAAAGGGTGGCAGAGCAGCTTGCGCTGATGAAGTGATCAAACGCATATGCATAATGTAGTCCAATCAGTATTGGACAACGTTACGCTTAGACGTTTGTCCTAAGTAGTGCTCTGTGTATTTTTTTCATGCCTATCGCAATGTTATAATACAACAGCTATATCTTCCATAAATCATAATATCACAAAGAAATCGTGGTAAGTAAACTGGTAAATCGTATAATATACCGTGCCTCCTTCTGGAGTAAAGTTATGTAATTGGATGGTTTTACAAAAACTTTGATAAACTACAGTGAACAGCGAAGTAGATTACAAAAACAAAATTGTGTTTGTGCTGCATTTAAGTTTGAATAGTAAAATTAAAAATAAATGTGCAAAACAGTAAAATATAAACTTGGGGAATGTTCTGATTAGTTTAATCATCGATATTGGATCTGTTTGGCAAAAATAAGGAAAAATATGTCTAAAACAATACAAATAAAACATATTCGTCGAATTGATAACCTCCTGTTTTTTGTGTTCGGAATAAAAAACTCAGGCCCTAATCAAAGTATATTATTATTACAATTTTCGTTAATACTTCAGAAAAATACTGCATGTTTTACATTATCTTCTTTGAAGTTCGTGTAGAGATAGATTTTCTGGAATAATTACGAACAAAAGTTGTTGTTGTATATAAACACTAGCTGCGCCCCGCGGTTTCACCCGCGTAAGTCTCGATCCCGTGGGAATATCGGGATAAAAAGTATCCTATGTGTTAATCCAGGTTATAAACTGTCTGTTTGCCAAATTTCATCCAAATCCATTTAGCAATTTTTGCGTGATTGAGTAACAAACATCCAAACACACAAACACATAAACTCACAAACTTTCACATTTATAATATTAGTAGGATAGTAGGATTGGAGTTACGTGAGAAATTTCCAAGCAGTTCATAATATATTAACGAAAATCATTATCCAGTCAGGGGATTTAATAAAGTAAGTAGTCAGTTTAGGAGTAAGATTTGCTTGTGTACACAATATTATGAGTTTTTCAGAAAGAATCGCTTCATCAGTAAACTGAAGTAAGAACAATACCCATACAATTACACAATGCTAATAAATCAAAAAGGACAAGAAAATATATAAAGACAAAAACACAAAACGGTATAAATTACAAGAACGGAATACGACAAATCCGGCTATATCCGCCTCGAGTCGGTTTTAAAGTTACAAATTAGTTTAGTCGATACGAGACGGCGTAGTAATACGACGACTCGGGGTACCGTTTAAAACAAAAACGGTTTTCTTTTATACAGTTTACATTTAAGATTTTTTGCTTATTTGTGAAAGATGTCGTTTTGTTTTCATTCTTTATTTTTATGGTAGCAAAGGAAAGCCTTTGGAAATGATGCTTTTACTTGTTGCGGATTTGTAAGAGATAATGTATTTTTTATATTAATAAATAAAGAATAAATATTAATTGCAGTAAGATAATTAAAATTGTCCGGCTTCTTTAAATGGAATTCTTAGTTGCAGGTTTTATGGGATAATTCCTGCTAAATGGTAATTAAGATGGTTAACAAAATGTAACTCCGGTTGCTTACTTTCAGAGAACACAGATGCTGAAACAAAATTCATCTCGGTTACGCACTTTCTGAGAATACAAGAGGATTAGTTTTAGGTTTGAAATAGGCTTCAAACGTTTTGAAAAAAATATAATAATTTCTGTACAACCATTTGTGCTCTTGACAACGTGACTCTTTGTTACGAGCAATTTATTGTTTTATCGCTTTGTTCACTTATCGTTATACGCTTTGTTTTGCAACTAGTGTAAAAATGTGTGTTTTATGTGGGTAGTTTATTATTTGAATCTTTTTACCAACCGTGATTAGAAAGACGAAGGTGGAAGGCCTGTCTATAAATTACGGAAGTTACCTTCTACAAGAACATCACCAATAATTACTACGCTTTAACTGGGACAATATGTATGGTCAGTGAAATTAATTGTTCATCAAATGACACACTACACTAATTTGTTTAAAGCCATTTCATACAACTGACATTTGTGAAAAATTTAAACATTTCGTGATTGGAATTTACTTGCTAAATTGCACATAAATTCAAATCACGAAATGTATTTTATTAGTTAATAGTCAATTTACTAAACGACTGTACCTACGTGATGTGCTCACTCATTAGACGTGATAAGCTAGGTATTCTCATTTTGATGGCATTGTACCCACATTTACCGTGTAACCTAACATAAATAGACACATTTCATGCGAATACGGACCGAAACCTGTTTAAACATGCACATGAAAACGAATTTAATACAGAAAGGGGATACAAAAGATTTCATTAGGTTTTTTAAAAGCATGCATGTGTTAATTGAACTACTGCACAAAAAGTCAAGGAGTTGGCGAAATGGTGGCTTTTTATTTCACCATTTTCAGAGCTGCTAATGCCTATTTTCAGTGTATTTTCGGTGCGTTTTTACTGAAAGGATAAGCAGATGTGCAAGTGGTTGTGCAGGTACAAGAGAAGGATTAATTACACGAACCGTAGTGTCCCTGTGTTTTACAATGAGTAAAAGTTTAGTTGTTAACAATACATCAAGTCATCTACATAATATGCTGAAGTATATTTCCTCAACTTAGATTTAAATCCTGCTTCAACTAAGCTAAGGTAGGATTTCCCACAGCAGAAAAAAGCAACCTATTTGTACACGACCTAACTGTTTGGCCGTCTTTTGTTAGTTAGTAGAGCTAAGAAAATTCATTGTGTAATTAAAACATGGTGTAATTAAAACAATTCAAAACCGGAAAATGAGTCATAGTAATCATCATTATAAACAACTATTAGCAAATTATTAATTTCCCTACATTTTTGACAAGTTTTTGACATTAATTGTCGACGTTGAGATGAGTTTTAAATACGTGAATTGACCTGCCGATTTCGGTCGGTGTCGATCGATTATAATCATTCCTTTTGGCTTGGCGATACACGAAAACTATACAAGTCAATATCCAGCAATGAGCAGAAGGATATAAGTGGTACACATACCTATAACTGATCCATCTAATCTAACCATCTTTACATACCGAGACCCCTCCGTGCTTTGGCCCCGGTTGTCATTCGTGAATCTTTAACAGTCACATCTTCAAGAGCCCGAAAGTCTGACAACCAGTCTTACCAGGGGGTATCGGGGTAATTTATATGGTACATATGTATTAAAGAGTATGATGTAACTATGTCGCTCCATGTAAAATACTGGTAGTCAGCTATATCCGGTTAAACTGGAAGCCGACCCTAACGTAGTTGGGAAATGGCTAGGCAGATGACATACCTGTGACTGAGGTGGCGAACTGCAGGTGCTGTGGGTACTTGTCCACGAGGCGTTTGATCACGTCGATCTGCTCCAGTGTCAGCTGCACCGCGTCTTTGTTCTGAGTGGCACACGGCACGAATGCTGACCAGAACTGTAGAGGAAAGGAAAATACTTGTAAGTTTATGGAGACAACATGAAGACAGCTGACGAGCGATCTTTAATCTCTGGCCAAACTGAGGTAAATTTACCGAGGGGTGCGAGACGAATTTTATTCGCGCCAACTGTGGCAGATAACTTCTATGGAGCTCCGCTTCCTAATCATTAAAATATTAAACATGGCATTTTACACAAAAACGCGTTTATTTTATACATAGCTTTCGTTTGCTGCTTCGCCCGCGTGTATGTCGGAAATTATCCCACGAGAATATACTACCGGGACATAAAGTACCGTCCTAACAGAGGTCATGGTCTACCTGTGTGCCAAATTTTATTACAATCCGTAAGTGCGTAAAAAGGTAACAGACAGATAAACAGACAGTGACTTTCGCATTTATAATAATATAAGTAAGGATCTTTTCTTCAGATAAGACAGGGTACCTCCCGCAGTTACCATTTTGCTGAACATGCTCAAAAGATTGAATAATTGATTGGTTTCTTATTATGGTATTTGCGGTACAAGTAGAAAACCTCCTTACTTTGGAATGACCGAAATAAAAATACTATCCAGTATTCGAAATCTCGAAGGTCTCGGAAGTTACGACAATATTTCTATAATTTAAGAGAAATTAATAAAATGTCTTTAAAAGATATGTTAGGAATAGTTCTGGATGCTGGCTCTCAGAACCTAAAGGCTGGGTTTGCAGGTGAGCCGTCTCCAAGAGCCATGTTGCCTACTACAGTAGCCAGGTGAGTACAATTTATTACTTTTATTATATTCGTCCAGCCCTTATCCCAATGGGGTCGACACAGCATAGTCTTCCATACTCTCATTTTCTCATCTCTAACATCTCTGTAGTATCCGTTATCTCGGTGGTCTTCTTTCAGCATCAGGTCACCCTCTTTTCATACAATCCATCCATGGTTATTTCAGTCTTTCCCAGATGATCCACTTTTTGTTTTGCAATGGGTGTATTATGGCAAATTGAGAATCATAATACACATACATACATTATAAATTAAAGTCGCTTTTCTTGTTAGTCTGTATGTCCGCGTTGTTCTTGTAAACAACGCAACAGATTTTTCAGGTTGAGGCAGAGGTTTTCACCGTCATTTAGAGAATTCATTCCGGAATGTTTAAGTGTATAACGTTACTATTAAAGGTACATATAACCAAGAAATCTCGATGTTTTGTCAAATCGTAGAAACCGTACGAAGCAGGAGCGGGTCGCTAGAAATTAGACTCACAAAAAATACATATCCCACATAAATTAGAAGATTGAATTTCAGAAATAAATATAATTAAAAAAAGAACTTGTGTACGACGGGTACAACACGGACGTAAAACTTTTCTAAGAATAACAATTTCAACGGACGAAGCTTTGGTAGCCGCAGTACAATGCTAATCAACCTTGTTTATTACTAGCTCTACACACTTGCCCGCGACTTCTTTCACATAAAAAACTTGTTAGTTAAGCAGCGCGCATCAGAAATGTGTGGTCGTATTCATGGGTGTGGCACAAACCATCACACTGAACAACTTTCGCCAACTGAGCAATTTATTCGCGATCAACATTGTGATCGCGAATAAATAATGAGTCGTCCCATACATTTGGGTCGAGTAGACATTGAAGTTTTCTACGGGACAGCTGATTATATTTTCGAGATTTTGTAATTAGTCCCATTAAAAAAATGGTGCAGCTTGATGGCCTGAACCACACCCTTAAAATATGAGCATAGAATTCGTAAACACGCTATAGAGAAGGTTTTTCTACCTACATAGAAGAAAATAGAAGAAGATTGGACAGTCAAATATAAGTAATTAACTAACTATGAACAGTAAAATTAATGGGCTCATTTCACAAGCCGGAGATTACCTACTACAGCTATAGTCAAAACTTGCTCGGTACATACATTTTGCACAAAGACAAAACTTTCAATAGCTCCCGCACTAACAAGTGCTTTTAAAACTGCATTACCTGAAGAATGTTCTAGATTCTCCAGACAACACGAACATCATATGAAACAGACTCGGTGTAAAAGTTGCAGCTAGTTAATAATACGGTGAGTAAGTTCTACCGCATCGGATGGAAATCCAGAAAATATTGGAGTTGTCCGAACAACGGTCAAGTTGAATAGAACTCGGAACTAGTTTCATACAGATTGGATGACGGCGACGGGTTGAGTTCTACGTTACAGTACGTAGTATATTAGTTACAGACTAGTACATAGTATCTTCTGTCTAACAAATGCATTAAACTATTGTGACGAGATGTGCAACCGTCAACTACCACATAAAGCTATACCCCAATTTGCTTGTTTTGGAATCAATTTTAAATAAGTGTATCTTTGTTAGTTTGTAACTTTTACTATACTTGCTTGCATCTATGCCATTTTTGTTTTGGTAAATAATCTGATGGGACGACAACCCGATGACCGGAGACGGAAAAAAATATACTAAATTAATTTTTATATCCTAGAATAAGAAATTCGATGAAATAGCTGTAGCAGTAGGTACGTCATTTGACAACAAAGTACTACAATTGTTCCTTCAAGTGCGAGTCGGACTCGCGCACGAAGGTTTCCGTACCATTATCTATAAAAACGGAAAAAGACACGTTAGTTGTACGGGAGCCCCCTATAAATATTTATTTCATTCCGTTTTTTAGTATTTGTTGTTATAAGGCAATAGAAATACATCATCTGTGAAAATTTCAATTGTCTAACTATCACGGTTCATGAGATACAGCCTGGTGACAGACGGACAGATGGCGGCTGAGTCTTAGTGAAAGGGTTCCGATTTACCGTTTGGGTACGGAACCCTAATGAAAGAACATGGCTACAGTTTAAGCAAACAGTAAGACCATAATGGTCTAAGAATGATTCTTAGCCCATTCTACAGAAAAACTAATTCAGTACATCAACTGCCAATATTATATACTGTGGCATGGATTTCTCACGAAATGTTCGGCGGCGCATCGTAAATAAATACGTCGCGCTGCATTTGGGGAGGCGGAGGTGGCGTTTCAAAGGCCCACAAGCCCGGAAAACCTTGCCATTAGACGAAGCTTCTACCTTGTTTGAAACTTTGCACCTAGAGTCTTGTTAGGTCATGTCTGAGAGATTTAATTAAAAGTCAGAATACAAAGTTAGTTAATAATGTTATAAACAATTAAAAGACGTAGACGATAAAGTTAAATACGTTGGTACTTAAAATAAACTCAAAGATAGCAAAGATAGCCATACAATCGCAACTTGAAGTGAGCACTTAGGAGCACCGTGCCGGCAGCGCAGCGGTTCAATTATATGAAAGAAACGTGTAGCATGCATTGTATTAACTTTTCTTTGTGTGCAACTTTCGCTGCAACTCGACGTCGCGGTATACTCGCTCGGTACCCGCTGGCGAAGATTTGTGACAGTAATACAAATACAATAACTAAAGTAAAATATTCTTGTAGAACGTATCTTATTATCTCCCTATCAACATTGTAAGTAATCAGCTTTGAAGATCAAAATAAGAATACCGAGAATGGTCTTCTGTCTGAAAAAATAATTATTGTAAGGGTTTTTCTCTAAACAAGGGGATTTGTTCTAGGAATCGATGCGATTGGAAAGCAAGCAATAAGTATAGAAAATAAGCTTTAGGAAATATTGCGTAACATTAAACTAGTTATTGGGCTCCAAGACACTGTTAGGTCTGCACACGGCAAAAACTAAAATCAACATGAACATTTATACCTCACTGAAGAAACTTTGTAAAAAAAAACAAAATATGTATTTATTTTGGCAAAATTCAGTCCGTTTTACCCGCACTGCCAAGGAAGGGTTATGTTTTTAATGTTTCATAATTATGCAACTTCAATTTGAAGTGAAACAATAATGTGGTATGCTTTCACAAGCAGTGTTCCCACATTGCTAAGGCCTACAATAAGTTGTTTGTACTATTTTTTAAAGCCTGAGAACGTTCACAGCTGCCTCACTGTTGGTCTTTTGTATTTATCTCACACGGAAACAATTTTGAGCTGAATTTTATATTCACATCATTCTCTGTTTGTTCGTGGTATTATTTTATTGATAGTGATTGACAATAAATAAAAAATTGATAAAGGGTACTACTATTCCGGATTTTTTTTTTGGCTTTTAAGGTTAACGTGTTTTAAGTATTTTGAAATATACTATGTAGCTCTGCCTAGCCTTTTCCCAACTATGTTAGGGTCGGCTTCCAGTCTAACCGGATAAAGCTGAATCCCAGTATTTTACATGGCATGACTGCCTATCTGACCACAACCTGTAAATGGGTAACACGATATCCCCCGGTAAGACTGAATGTCAGAATTTTGGGCTTCTGACTACCCGTAACGACTGTCAAAGATCTACGAATGACTGCCAGGACCAACGGCTTAACGTGCTTTCCGAGGCAAGCAGGGGTCCATATGTAATGGATGGTCACCCGTCTACGAGCCGACCGCGGCAAGCGTAGATTAACGTTCGATCTATTTGTTTTTATTTAGCCACGAGCCTCTCTTATTTATTATATATAATATTATTTGCAGGTAAATATATTATGTACCTACTAGTACTATTTGTTTTTGAACTAGATAATTTATTTAACGGATATAAAAAAAAAATATGTTAGTCATTCTTTTGAAGGTGATAACTACTCAATACCTACCGTAGGAAAAACAAAATCTAGTATACTCCCTTAACATAACATCAAATTCAAATCATAACTGCCGTTCTTTGACAGTTGTATGAAATGGATATAATTATAACCCGGCAAATAGAAGTAGAATGTGATTCTGCTGTAATTAATTTATCTGAATATAATAAATCTCTCCTAAAGTTGTTATTCTGCTCCTTTCCAAGTACCTACAACAAAACACGGTTCGTTTGTAACCCGAAGCATCGCTAAGCTAACCTGCATAGGATCACACTCGAGCCCCTGTCTATTTAACTGAAACAACTTTCGACACCATGGGACGATCGACACAGTGGATCTATAGACACAGTGGATCTATAGACACAGTTTAAGTTTATTAGTAGGTACATAAAAAAACAACAACACAGTACATAGCATATAGAAACAGTTGGTTGTACTACCAAGTATTACTACAGTGGAACTGTCGACACAGTGGAACCGTCGGAGTTCAACTGATTCCAACAGGTCAACACACTTCAGTTAGAAAATAAACCGTTTTTGATGTGAGGATCAACTTTTAAATTCTGGAGTTCTTGAAGTAGAAGAACATGAGAGTTTTGATTTTTGTGTAGATTTTGTATTTGCATGATAATTGTGAACTTCAATGTCATTACCTCGTGTGCTGCTGCTTTAGTATTGTAGAAATTGACGGAAGGATTACTATCACCACATATCCTCGGAATCCAGAAGGTCACTCATAAAAATATTCTCTGCTGATTTCTTATACATACCTACTTTAATAATGAAAATATTTCCTTGTATTACATACAAGGAAATATTTTCATTATGTACAAGAGTAGCGTAGCCAACGCATTGATCTGCGAGGCGGAACTGCGGAACATAACGAATTTAATGAGCCCCTGACAGCGGTACCTTACGAATAATTTTATTATTGTAGCTACATAATTATGTTTATGCTCTACTGAAGCAACGACAAGTGCTTTTAAAGGTATATTATTTTCCTTTTCCATATAATTGGATACTAAAAAGATAAATTAAAAGATGACGGAAGGAATTTTTTTCGCATAATTGGCGAAGTCGATTCAAGGACAAAGTAAATGAAATTACCAACAAGCAAAATTGAAAAAAACAAACTGTTTATGTTTACATCTTTCATGTAACATTTTGTGTAGAAGTCCTAGCTGCATTTAGTAGTTAGCGGGGTAATTGTGTTAGCCAATAAAAATAGCATGACAGTTCAATAACATTCATTGCGTCATTAACAATAGATTAACAATTTCCTTCAAAATCCTTCGGATTAAAAGTGTGTTACGTAGTTAGGGTGCCGGTTGAAAAATCTGCGACGACTTATAACTCCAAAACCTTTTCAGATTCCGCCGTGGGGGTCTCCTAGACGGTATACCCCTAGTGTACTGCGGTGCCGAAGCTATCAGGAATCGAGGCATCTCGGAGATGACGTGGCCAGTCCAAGAAGGTCTGATCCAGAACTGGGACGAGATGGAGAAACTGTGGCACCACGTCTTCTATAAGGAACTCCGTGTGCCTCCGGAGAGTACTAAGATCATGCATTCTGTGCACCCACTCGCGCCAGAGGCTGATAAGTATGTTTTTGATTTAATAAAAATGGCTGATGTTGAATCAAGAACCACCACGAGTTTTGTCTGTTCTCCAATTCTAATAACAAAACTATATTTTATTCAACCAGGGGACGGATGGCGGAAATCTTCTTCGAATCATTTGCTGTAAACGCGCTTTACATCGCAAAGTCGCCATCTTTAGTCCTGAACGCGTACGGCAGGACTTCAGGAGTCGTTTGGGAGCAAGGGTACTCTTGCTGCTATGCGGCTCCAGTCTTCGAAGGGTTTCCCCTAAAGCATGCCACCGTCACCTCCCCGGTAACTGGCAAGATGATGACGGATAGACTACAGAATCTGATGTTTAAGGCTGGATATTCCTTCACTACTCCTTTTGAGATAGATCTGATAGACAAAATTAAGGTAAGTAAAGGTACCTATATTCTTCTCTAAATAGCCGGGTCAGATTTTGATGCCCCTTTGCAAAAGGGTATCCCTACATAAATATCAAAACCGTATCGCTATTGGTCTATAGACCACTTCTCATACAGATTTACCATTCTCCTTTCTATTTGTGCTGGACACACAGCTTCACATTTGTCTCAAAAATGACTTTTCGAAATTTTAGAAAGACATATGTTACATATCCCAAGACTATGACAAGGAGCTGGCAGCAACTGCGGGGTTTGACGAGAGCAAGGCTAGGTACAACCTGCCAGACGGACAGCACATACTCTTGGGCGAGGAACGGTTCCTCTGCCCAGAGGTCTTGTTCAAACCAGAACTTGAAGGGCTAAAGTGCAAGAACGTTATCGATGTAATTTGCCGCAGCATTGACTTGTGTGACCTCGATTATAGGTAAGTAAGTTCAATGTTTAACATGAAATTCCTCGAAGATTGACACAAATCGAGCAGTGGTGGCCCAATGGTAACGACTCCGACTTAAGAGTTTTAGGTTGTGGGTTCGAATCCAGGCAGGCACTTCACCACTGATCTCAAAACGGTGTAGGAATCATCGTGAGTAAACCAGTATGCCCTACAACCAACAATTCGAAGACATGTGACATCCACCAACCCGCACTGGGCCCGCGTGGTGGATTACCGATTATTGGGAACGAAAGGCTGATTATGAAACAAGTCAATGTCATATTCGTATGTCATTTTTTATGTCAATAGCTGACGGCCACTCCTTTTAGAAAATTGTCATCCATTTTCGTAAGGTGTTATTTCTTTCCCAGATCCATTTTCTATAACAACATAGTGTTCTCTGGGGGGTCCAGCATGTTGACGGGTCTTGTGGACCGAGTTACCAGTGAGCTGACCCATCTCCTGAAGAAGAAACTGCCAGATGTCAAGGTGAATATTGATGCAATGTCCCACAGGCAGCTTGCGGCGTGGGCAGGAGGGTCCATGCTGGCGACGTTACCAAATTTGAAGGGATTCTGGCTAACAAAGGAGGAGTATGCAGACTCAGGTGTAGATCGGGTTCAATCTAAATTCTTATAAAGGAGCCCTCATAAGTATTATTTGCAAGGAGTTCATCACGTAAAGCACACGAGGTGAGTTTTTCCGGAATATCGTTGCGATGGTGTTGGTCCATGTGGTTGTCTGGTGGTATGTGACATGAGGATTAAGAGTAGTCGTTTCGTGCTAGCGATACGATGAGCCACCTTCTTACGAGCTACACGAGTACGGTTACCATCGACAGTTTACCCTGATGAAAAGTAAAACTCGTGTTATATAAATAAGCATATTCTATTGTAAAACTACTATCGGAACCTTCAGTGACCTTCAACTTGATTTGTGTACTTAAAGTGGTATTTTTGTTATGTTCATTAAAATAATTAATGTTCAATAACTGACGATGTTTTGTTTTATTGTGTAGCGTAGTTCTAGATACAACTGATCGCAATAACTAAATCTGTTGGTTTCTCAAACTCGTATAATCGTAAGTATTCAAGCTCAAATACAGTTAAAATTGAAGCACTATGTAAATTTATAAGTAGGCAGCTGTTATTTATTGTTAGTGCAAAGAATTCATATATAAATATGAAATGTACGTAGAACTAGATTCAAAAGTTAATTCTTTTAATTAATATTGTTATGGGTTAGTGTGTTGCAGCACTTATTGCACCAGTTGGGTACTTATTATTTTCGATACGATTGTAAGTATTTTATTTATTCTACTGGGGACCAGTAAGTAGTGGGTCACGTAGTAAGTTTGATTTGGATAACAGAGAGGGGCCGAACATTGAGCGTACTCATTAATCAGATCAGTTCTTGGTAACTAACGTAGGTAAGAAATACAGAAAAAAAGCTGTAAAAATAAAATATGAAACCCACAGTGTGCTCTGAGTATTAATTAGATGCGACTTCCATTAGACCTTTGTCATAATTAAATAAAAGGATTCCGTAATTCCATGAATTTTCGCCAATAAACCTTCAATTCCATGGCAATTACAGTCGAAAATATTGTATGTATTTCTGAAATGAAAACATAATTATCTTGTGAAATTGTATCAAAGGATGTTCGGACAATATTTTTAATGAAACAAATAATAATTTTGCAGAGCATACAATACTTTTAATAAAGTTAATATCCGACCTTCAGAGATAAATATGTGAAAAACTAATAACCGTGGACAAATTCAATTTACCTATTGAAATTTCTGAATAAACTCGCTCGCAAGCGGTTCTTTGAATAAAACAATTTTAATGTTTTATTGTTCATGCAGCGAGAACTCAGATTCAGTGTTGTTAGGAAAGAAAACATTATTCTATTCACTTTCGTTGGAGTCCCGAGTTATTAAGTTTCGCAGAATTTTAGATCGACAACCATCCCCAATTTTCAAATTAATAATACCAAAGTATATTAATTCCGTTCCATGTGGGAAGTAACATAACGAGAATATTTCCGCACTAGTCGACATGCGGAAAGGCATTTATATTGACAAGTGCATATTTCCATTCATCTTGCATCTTTTGTTATTTGTATTTTGGGTTTCATGAACTGTGTCCAAATAAACGTTATTCTGTTCTATTCATCTGCAGTAAATCGTCCAGTCAGTTGTCGTTAGTCAAATAATTTAAAAATCCGCCGCAAATTTTAGTGCCTGAAAAGTTCAATTTTAATTTCAAGGCAATATGCCAAATGGATTTTATTTTAATGATTAAATTATAACACAAAACCTTCACAAAACTTGCTTTACGTTATATTTTAGCATTGACACAATCATATTTTCACAGAAATTACGAAAATCCATACAAAAATACGGAAAAAATATCGCCATTCCGTGCATGGAATACGATATATTGCTATTTGAAGCGATAATAAATCGCTGTGATTAATCATGTCGCTTTAAGGTTGTTGCATACTGGATCGCGTTCGGTTTGATTTACTAGTTAAAATATCTTGCCTGTTATAGTTGTTGCTTCTTTGCAGGAAGCCGTTGGAGATTGGAGATAAAAGTATTTAAAAAAACCTGCCAAGTGCGAGTCGGACTCGCGCACGAAGGGTTCCGTACTATTAACTATAAAAAATTATTTCAAGAACAAACTTAACAGTGTAGTTGAAAAACTTGTTCTCCCAATACAGAATATATGGGAGAACATGTTTTTGAAAATGTAAATTTAAGTGGGTCGATTATTACTCGGTAACTTGTGGACCCTACGCAGCGGTGATAGTTTTCCTTTTAATTTCGTTATATATACTACTGCCGTGAATTTTTTCACATACCCAAAATCAACCATTTATCTGGCAGGGGGGGGGGGGGACACTTGACTCTAACAAAAATCAGCACTTTAAAGCTTAATATTTCGCAAACGGATCCCTGAATCCAAAATTGGTTTTCAAAAACCCACATTATTTAAACGACCTTTCCAACGATACCCCACACCAAGGGATCGACGAGAAAAAAAACCATCCCCACTTAACGCGTGGGGAAGGCACTCTAAAAAAATATTTTCTACGATTTTTTTTACCACTTGGTCGGCGTGATTTATATTTATACCCATACCAAAATACAGCTTTCTAGTACCAATAATCTCTGAGCTAAGCCGCAGATAGACAGACGGAAAGACAGACGGACATAGCCTTAATATAGGGTCCCGTTTTACGCTTTGGGTACGGAACCCTAAAAAGGAATCTCTTTGAATACTTTTCTACTTATTTATTCGATACCAGCGACCCGTCCCTGCTTTGCACGGTGTTTACAACTTGACAAAACATCGATATGTCTTCATTGTGATAAGTAAGTTTAATATTTAATGTATTATAAAATAAGCCTTTCGGAATAAATTCTCTGAATGATGCTGAATACAGATAGACACGAAAAGCGACTTTAATTTCTAATAATGTATAGATATATACATGTCACGGCAACTAATTTAATACAATAACGTTATGAGCTGGATTCAATATCGTGCTTGTGTCTTCCAATTGATTTATTGTTACATAGAAGACTGATTTAGGAATCAAGAACAAATCGATCATTTTACTAAATAATATGAACTTAAATAATTATAATATATTATTATGAAGACTGTATGGCTCCATAATTCTTGACAACTTTATAATACCACTTTATTGCCTCAATGTAACTTAAGCACGTGATATGAAAGTAACCCCTGTTTTTATCTGGCTTGTCAAACTTCCAAGTAAGGTATTAAGTTAACTTCGAAACTTTGTTTAAACTTGAGTTAAGGTTAAGCTAAGATTATATATTTTATGATTTCAAAGAGACTTTACCCTTCAGATTATTCGTATTTCAAAGAGTCAGAGATTGTGGTTTGGAACTTAAAAATATCGCGATAGAAAGTTATGTTATCGTGCTCGAGTCAGTGTGTGGTGGTCTTTAACATTTTGTGTCATATAAAATGTACCTGGCAGCCTGGATCGAGGACAAATATCAATTATTTTTATTTGCAAATGACAAGGTCAAATTCGATGTATTATGTCAAAAAGTCTGTCTAGTTGTGTTCTTTAATACAGTTCTACAGTTATCATCTCGCCGTAGCTGAGTATATGGTTATCCTTGGTTATCATCGATTTTGGTTATAATATAAAATGAGTGACCCGTTTATAAAACCTGTGGTGGTAATTGACAATGGTAGCCACAATATCAAAGCTGGGTTCGCTTGCGACAACCACCCGGTATCCATCTTCAGAACTACGGTTGGACGGCCAAAGTACCTTCAAGGGACGTACGGGAAAACTCCTTACGAGGTTTATATTGGGGACGACGCCGTCGAACGAAAGCATGAGCTTGACTTGAATAATCCAGTCGTGAAGGGGAAGATCACTCACTGGGATGACATGGAGAGGGTGTGGCACCATATATTCTATAGAGAGCTGAAGTCAGCACCTGAAGATCGAGCAGTGCTGCTGTCCTGTGCCCCTGCTACCACGGTGGAGGACAAGTAAGTTTTTTCGGGTTTTAACAACTAGAATAGGAGGCTCGGAGAATATTTTGCCTGCTAATGTTTTTAAAACATGTGGTTTCATATAGTCCTTAATTATTACGGTATTAATTAAATGCCAAGTGAGAATGATACCTATAAACAATCTGGCAGAGCAACAGCTGGAAAATTTGATAGGCTTCTCTACAGCTATCAACTGCAGGCAAAGAGAGGCTAGAAGCTTTTTTTTCTTTATTTGTAGTATCTTATTTATCTTATAATATAGATTCTATTCTACCTTGTGAATGGAAGTACGTTGTAGGCTTAGTGGACTGTAGACTTATTTTTGAACAATATTTTTTTTTTAACTTCCTATTTTAAACTTTTTGAAAGGCCTACACTATCCTCCCATAACTATCAACACTGTAATTCGAAAATATTGTAGAAGCCAATTATCTTTAAAAAATAAGTGATGTCCTTTCAAAATAATGTTATTTTTGCAGCGTTTAGAGATTTTTTTATTTTTACCTAATTTCGTTCAAACTACTGATACGTTACCAAGAATCGAGACAAAACGCATGAACATATTCGAATACATTATTATTACAATAGGTACACGAGTATATGGTTTTAGCCCAAGACTCGTTGTAACTGGTCGTATTTTTCATCCCGAGACACAAAATATCTAAAAAGGTACTCTCGAGATCTGCCCGACACGAAAAACTGTCAGCTGTGGGGTAATTTTATAAGCGCATGTACCGTCACGTCGCGTGGTCCTAGCTGGGTCAGTAGCATGTACCGTCACGTCGCATGCTCCTAGCTGGGTCAGTAGCATGTACCGTCACGTCGCATGCTCGTAGCTGGGTCGGTAGCATGTACCGTCACGTCGCATGCTCGTAGCTGGGTCAGTAGCATGTACCGTCACGTCGCATGCTCCTAGCTGGGTCAGTAGCATGTACCGTCACGTCGCATGCTCGTAGCTGGGTCGGTAGCATGTACCGTCACGTCGCATGCTCGTAGCTGGGTCAGTAGCATGTACCGTCACGTCGCATGCTCCTAGCTGGGTCAGTAGCATGTACCGTCACGTCGCATGCTCGTAGCTGGGTCGGTAGCATGTACCGTCACGTCGCATGCTCCTAGCTGGGTCAGTAGCATGTACCGTCACATCGCATGCTCCTAGCTTGGTCAGTAGCATGTACCGTCACGTCGCATGCTCGTAGCTGGGTCAGTAGCATGTACCATCACGTCGCATGCTCGTAGCTGGGTCGGTAGCATGTACCGTCACGTCGCATGCTCCTAGCTGGGTCGGTAGCATGTACCGTCACGTCGCATGCTCCTAGCTGGGTCAGTAGCATGTACCGTCACGTCGCATGCTCGTAGCTGGGTCGGTAGCATGTACCGTCACGTCGCATGCTCCTAGCTGGGTCAGTAGCATGTACCGTCACGTCGCATGCTCGTAGCTAGGGCAGTAGCATGTACCGTCACGTCGCATGCTCCTAGCTGGGTCAGTAGCATGTACCGTCACGTCGCATGCTCGTAGCTGGGTCAGTAGCATGTACCGTCACGTCGCATGCTCGTAGCTGGGTAAGTAGCGTGGTATTTCTTGTCTACATCGTCTATCTGAAAGGAATTTCAGTACATAAACTAAGGAGTTTATTTTGGTACCGAAATTCTTTACAGACATTGTGTCTTTGGGTAGGTCCTACGTGCATAATGTGTGGATTGTATAAATAAATAAGTTTCAGTTGGAGTATTCAATACGAAAGAATCGGGAGTAAAATAAAGAAGGAGTATTTTTAATCAACTTCCAAAAAGGAGGAAGTTCTATGTTCGTCTGGTATGCTTGGGTTGTTTTTGAGTTAGCTTCAGTAATTTTTCCCACTTAGTCTATGTGGATGATGTTATTATAACTATTCATTACATAGCAGGTAGTGGTTATCGAATTTGTGTGGGGTAAAAACACAAACAAAAGTTTTAAAACAAAAACTTAAAAATAAAACAACCGTCTTCCAAAGAAAACACACATATGTGAAAAAATAAATATATACATATCGACTTGAAAATCTCCTCCTTTTTTTTTCGTAAGCTAAAAAATTACTTTAATTTCGGAAGTAGCTACCTACTTTACAAAAAAAGAAAATTCAAAACAAAAGACACTGACTTCCGAAATTTCGAAGTCGATTCCGAAGTTTATTTTCATGCTATGTATTCATAATAACTTCTTAGCCAGGTGCTTGTCAAAATAAATAAGTATAATCCAATGAGCATGCGTTGGTCTAAGATAATCTAGCCGGTAAACGCACACGATAAATCTATTTTTATAAATAAATATTGATAAAACTATAAAAATCTTTAGGTTTCGAATGGTAGTTTCTAAAACCTAATCCTAAACCTAAATGGTAGTTTTTATTATGAACACAACACCGTGACTTAACATAAATACAAATATTTCTGATAAGTACCTATGTGGCAAATGTTGGCCGCACATTAATTTCGACATCGTCAATATCCGTTGAAGCTCCATAATACATAGCCGATACAAAAATAATATTCATGTTAATTACAATACGACTGTAATTATTACGAGCGATTCGTTAATATTTATGACTGTAATAACGTTCTGGACACGGAATGATTCCTCTTGATTTTTTCAGTAATCATAAATGTAGGTCATCATTTCTCGCTTCAGCCGAAAGAAGTCCACTGGACATAGGCCTCTCCAAGAATATGTAGGCAGTAATTGAACATCTGCTGAATATTGGCACGAATATGGAAATACTCTTGATTATCGTATTTGATCACAGACTAAATTGCAAGGTTTTTAAATCTTTAATTTATGAAGTTAAAGAAAGTGCTAACCCCTGGAAGGTACCTTCTTGGAACTATTTACAAAACTACCATAAAAGGTGTTACTTACTAAGCAAAAATAGTTTTCCAATTTTAGACGACGATTATCGGAGTGTTAGTTTCAACCAATTACCTGTCGTCTCTCGGTGGCTTGCATGATTCTTCTAATTTATTACTTTCGAGCAATAATTATAATCTAGCATTTGATATTCTTAAGAATTTTCTCTTTTGTGGGTAAAAAATCAAGTTAAGAAAGATTTACTAGTCTTCCGTGTCGGGTAATCGCGGTAGGTTAGTCTTTTCTCACAATTTCGACTTATCGAGGTACTTTGTTATCAGAATGCTTTACTACGTCAGTAGAAAGGACTCGGTTGAATTCATACTTTTTTTCTCAATGCTACTATTGTGGGGTTTTGAATATGCCTTATATTCAAAACCGCGCAATAGTCGCGCGATGATTCACGATTTGGTAAAAGACCACCATGGTCGGCAAGCGGTGAATATTTTATGTTCATACTATTCAGTTCATACTACCTGTAAGTGTTATGGATATAGTTGTAAATAAACCGTTTTAAATTTGTTTAATACGGTTTAAAACCATGACCACGTGGACCTTACATTTATTACGCATTACATTAAAAATTAAGTTAGAAAGGCTAATTTAAATCTTTCACCATTTTTATTAATCTATGTGAGTTATTTACGTATATTAACTACTTTTTCAGGATTAGACAGACTGAAAACAAACTTGATATTGCTATTTATTAAACAATACATTAAAAAAATAAGTTTTAGCTAAGAATCAATAAAAAATTGTCTGATTAGGTTTTTACTTAGCTACTGCATATTTTTAGAATGTATTTTATTGTAAATATGCATAAAAAATTGTATTGATAAATCGAGATTATTTTCTAAAAAATATCAGTGAGTAGATGTGGTCCAGATCACTTCGAGTGAAGCCACAGTGCATTTTATTTAAAAAAAACATTTTAAACCATTATTAAACCGCTAAGTGTGGTTGTGACTGACCTACCTAATGATTGAAATGTTCTTGAAACAACAAAACTTTGCCAGTAGACACGTTAGTGTACTGTTCAGGGTGTTTACATTTCGTAACAACTGACTGTAATTAGCACAGCTAAAACCTAATTTGCATTAGAATTGTCGTCGAGTAGAATGTAAACCAACACTACTCAGTTGCCTGTACAAGTGTACAACCTAGGACAAAGTACGCTATCAAAGTAAGTGCTGTAGCCCCATTTAAAAGTCAGCTCTACTGAGCAATAGTAATTCGTGGAATTATGTCGAATTCACTCAGAATTTATTCTGCTGGCGGGCTTATCGAAGGCCGCATAGATAAGGGACAACACATTTTTGTATAGCGGTGGTTCCTGCATTTGACATTTTATCTTTATAATAATAATTCAGTTTTTAATGCCTTATAAAAAGTTATCCTTCACCAAGTTATGTGCCCTAATTGCTTATTTTTCGCGTTAAATTGTAATATGTGTTCCAAGAAAAGTGTTTGTTGACTTTACTTTTCCCAGTTAATTAAGTGCCTGATACGAATAACGACATAATTCATGTAATTTTAAAGTTCATGTTCGTATGAAAGTCTTGCTCACATTTGCTTATACGAATCAATCCGCCTAGCCTTTTCCCAACTATGTTGGTGTCGGCTACCAGTCGAACCGGATGCAGCTGAAAAGTATTTTATATGGAGCGACTGCCTATCTGACCTCCACAACCCAGTAGCTGGGTATTACGATACCTCTTGGTAAGACTGGTTGTCGGGCTTCTGACGACCCGTAACGAATGTCAAAGATCCACGAATGACAGCCGAGACCAACGGCTTAACGTGTTTTACGAGGCATGGAGGAGTCTCGGTATGTAAAGATGGTCACCCATCCACGGACCAAACCCGGCAAGCGTAGCTGTTATTACTTAGCCACGAGCTATAGGAATAGCATTATTTATTAGCATTCGCTTATACGAATAAAATGAATGCATTTAATTTTTTATACTAATATGAACTTTAATGTAATGAAATTCAAGTTTATATTTGTAAGCAACGCTTAGTACTACTACGCATACTTTACTATGCAACGTAAAGTACTTAAAGTCAAATGCAGTATTTGAATCTTGGCCTTACTGCTGTAAAACCTTGCTAATAATCAAAACCAGCTTGTCCTTCTGCTATTCTCTATTGAACTTCAAATACAAATATGTAGTACCTACTTAAGCAGAAGTTCCAACAGTGAACAACAATAATATAATATGACATCGTTTATTAGATGAGCATACACCTGTGTAAGGCTTCCATTTCCCGGGTGTCACTTATGTAGGACATATCATTAGTGCTTCATTTTACGGTCTCGATGTCTGTGGTCTGTAGTAAGTATCAGGTACTTTCGCAACGGTAAATTGGATGTGTTTTCACTAGATATTATGTAGATTCCCTGTCATGTTCAAGAGGATAATCTATCAACACCTTGTGTTTTTCTTGCGTCACGTTTACCGCAAATAAACGTATTTTCTTTCTTCCTGTTTTCAACAAGTATTTAAAAGGCTTGTCTAAAACATATATCATACATGTATTGTCGTTGTTATACACTTGTCTTTTTATCCGACTTCAAAAAAAGGAGAAGGTTCTCAGTTTGCCGGAATATTTTTTCTTTAAGAAGGTATGTTCTATGCAGAATTTTCCGTTTGGAAGGGTATACTTCCTGGGTTGTCCCATATCTTGTCATGATAAAACCAACGAGTTCAAACTCAACAACGCTATCTTATACATATGCAATAATAAAATAAAATAATAAATAAAACTACCAGAAAAAACTTAAAACACAAACCACATAACTTTTTCACTGGGACCGATTTTTTTAAAGTCTATATGAAAGGAACCATTTGGAAGTACTCCCATGTCTGGGCAGCATTTGGTCTAAATCGGTCAATGTCCTTTTATTAACTTTGCTGGGGTAGTTTTTAAGTAAGCTTTGATAATAAGTATTTAATCCACTTTGTGTATCTTTTATTTACATTTATGTTATGTAACTTATTATACTAAATTAACTAAAAAACTAAAACTAAAAGGAATAACTAACTATACCAATAAATATAAAAACAAAGGGATCCTTAGGCGTCGAAGTATTCGTCCGCATCGCTGTCATCCGGAAACGTGCCCAGAAGACTGGCAGCATTGCCATGTTGAATGGCAATGCTAATTCTTTGGCCAAAGAACAAGCCAGCCCTCTGGTCACGTGAAGTGTCGACCAGTCGGCGAGAAATTTCCTTAAAAAGGAGACGTGCACTCGGGCCCCATTACCCGAGCGTTTCGACCCCAAACAGCTCAAAACTGTAGTTGCCCATAAGGTTACAGTATTTGCGCCGCTTGAGGGTCTCAGCAGCCGCAGCAGCGGCGCCAGCACAGCCCGCCGTGCTAGGAACATGGGATGGCGCAAGGGTGGCGATACAGGTTGCGTCCCACACCAGAGGCCTACCCACCTTCCAAGGCAACAATATCATGCCATCTGGTCTCTTCCCATCGTCACGTACCAAACCGTTTGGTTCTAATACTGCTGGTACGCCGGCGGTGACAAGGGCTCAACGGATAATATCGTTGATGCTGGCGTGCCGTGCTATGTGGCCTGTACTCCTGCAGGCCATGGTGCCCGAGACTGTCAAAAGCTTCGCCGCAGTGACACCGATGCGGAGCAACACAAGGTGCGCCTAAGCGGAGACTTGTAGCGAGCCGAAACGATGAGTCATCCATCATAGTGCCTATGGTGGATGACGGGAGCGCCTGAAGCCACAAGCCCGACTACCATTCTCCCACAGTCAGCAGACGGGCCCGCTCAACAGTATTAGGTGAAGTGTTTACCAGGGTATTTGTGTATCTTGATGATGATAATACTTCCAGTCATTGTTGTTTACATAGTAAGAAGTGGTAGTCGAATTGGTGTGGGGTAGGTACTATAACATTTTTTTTGTAAAAAACTTCTAAGTGAAAATTATCTTTAATTTCGGAAGTCGATGGCAAAGAACTAGAGTAGAGATCCAAACACACCGACTTCCGAAATTAAAGTTATTTTTCACCTACCATAGTAAGACGTTCGATAATACTCCCCCATTTGCACCAACGAGGAAGACCATTCTTCACAGTAATCAATCATAGACCGATACTAAGCCCGGCCCAACCTTTAGTCTTGGGTTCGACTCCCGGCCGTATCTATCTGGAATTAACTAGCGTGGTCTCGGAATACTAATGTTGCTGCTAGAAAGACGGATGACGGATGACGGGCTCAAGCAAGGGTGACAAGATCATGTGTCTAACTTCTGTTATTTAAAGTTCAAGTTTCCGTAGCGGAATTCAAGTTATAATATGTCTATTTCTTGTGCAGTTTTATACTCTTTACAGATATCCCTTTTTTCTATACCTACTTAGATAAGTATATAGAAAGAAAGTGAAAGTTAAAACTCTTTATAAATAACAGCCTGTATTGTAGAACTAAGCGATAATCTTTCTATAAATATTATGCATATTAATTAAGCGTTCGTTAAATATATTTTTTTAATACTTTTTTCCTTAAAATTTGATGCCTTTGCTCTACTGCTTACAGTTCCGGATTTCGCCTGTATACTCACAGCACAAAATCCAACCTGTTTAACCTGAAATAACTGAGTTCGGACCATTAATGTAAATAAGTATAATAATAGGTCTTTACCTATGAAATTGCCGTTTTGTATGAAAAAATTTAAACGAGTTTTTTTCATGAATTTTTTATTTGTATTAATCGAAGTAATCACCCATGCAATCAATGCATCTTTGCCATCGCAGTGGCAGTTTATTGATGCCCTTCTTAAAGAAATCAGCTGGACGGGAGGCAACAAATTCTTCAAAGGCATTTTGTACTGCCTCTCGGGTATTGAATTTTTTTCCCGCCAAGAAGTTATCCAAATTCTGGAAAAAGTAGTAGTCTGTAGGCGCAAGGTCTGGTGAGTAGGGCGGATGACGGAGAGCTTCCAACCCCAGTTCTTGCAACTTGGAGACCGTCTGCTGTGCAGTATGAGGTCGCGCGTTGTCGTGCAGGAGCAGCGGAGACGAGCGATTGACCAATGCTGGTTGGAGATGCGCCAGCTTCTCCATCATTGTGTTCAGTTCTTCACAGTACACATCTGCAGTAATGCTCACCCTGTTTGGTAAGAAGCTGTGATGAATCACACCGGCGCTAGACCACCAAACAGTGACCATCAGTTTTCTAGGGGTAAGTTTTCGTTTAGGGCATTGTTTAGGTGCTGAACCAGGATCCAACCAACTTGCTGAGCGCTTGCGGTTATCAATCAGAATCCATTTTTCATCGCAGGTAACAATGCGGTTCAAAATTCCTTCATTTGTGTGTCTGTTGAGCAGTGCAAGGCACGTCTCGACGCGTACTTCGCGCTGGCGATCATTGAGTTCGTGGGGCACCCATTTGTCAAGCTTTTTTATCTTGCCAATTTGACGCAAATGGACCAATATTGTTTTGACGCTAACGTCGAAAGCTGCTGCTAATTCAGCCGTAGATTGTGTATCATCAGCTTCCACAATCGCCTTTAATTCGTCATTGTCGACCAAAGTCTTCGGACGACCGCGAGGTTCATTTTTCAGGTCGAAATTTCCAGAACGGAAGCGAGCAAACCAATAACAGGTGGTGCGTTGGTTTGTAGTGTTAGCTCCGTAAACGTCGTTGATGTTGCGTGCCGCTTGTGCCGCGTTGCTGCCACGACGGTACTCATATTCCATAATTACTCGAATTTTTAACGTATCCATGATGACGAAAAAGGTTGAAATGCAATGAAAATGTAACACTAATCAATAAAGAAATGACTACTTTTGGAAAAAAAAATCCATGTTTTTAAAATAAAATTAATTTGAAATTAGAATTCTTAGCCAAACAAAAATTATTTTGATTTGAAATGGCCAGTACTGCAGAACGGCAATTTCATAGGTAAAGACCTAATATTTTTGTTTTTTATTTTATTATGGCGCTATGTATCAAAGTTTCATTAAATGGTCACCAAGAAAAAACACACCATTGCTACTAACAATTGGTCCTTTGTCCTTTATGGCTTGAAACTACCATTTCTATCAGACATAAAAGTGACACTATGCTTGTGCTGCGACTGATGTTCTATTATGTATTATAAATATTCTAAAATACAAACAGATAACTTTTTTATTTCAGAGCAAAATGCTGCGAGATTTTCTTCGAGACTCTAAACGCTCCTGCATTATGCGTGAAGCCACAAAGTGTGTTAGCTCTATTCGGATCAGGGTTCACTACAGGTCTCTCCGTAGACCTGGGCTACCACATCACGGAAATGAACCCAATCTACGAAGGAGGCTCCATCAGCTACGCTAACGTTGTCACCAAAATAGCTGGGGATGACCTTTCTAATTACATGAAAGATAGCTTCGCAAAGCGAGGACTACACCTCGGCAGCGACGCCGATACTGTCATCGCAGACTTGAGGAAAAACTATCTTTACATCACCAAAAATGGCGCTGTATCTAGAGAAGAATATCTGACTAAGTATAAGCTACCAAGCGGTGAAGAGATAGATGTGAGTGAGGAGATTTACATGGCTGGTGAGATGTACTTCCAACCAGAGTTGGTGATGAACAAGAAGACGGATAGAATTCCTATACAAGAAGCTCTTGTAACTGCGGTATTAAAATGTGATCCAGGACTACAGCCTGAAATGTATGATGCCATTGTGACTCATGGAGGAATGGCAACCATGCGAGGGTTGAATAAGCGGCTATCTCGAGAGATTGCGGCAATTATTCACAGACCCGTGAAGGTTAAACATAATTCGGAATTGTATGCGCTGGCGTGGTTAGGGGGCGCCGTGTTCGCAGGAATAGCAGAGGCTAGGAAAGTTTGGGTGCAGAAGGAACAGTTCGAAGAACATGGAGAGAGGATAATAAGGAACAGGTTCTAAACATGCTAGTTCTGGGTATAAGGATTTTAAAATATACAAACGGAACTAATTCCAATTAAAATTACTTGTAACGTATACCTATGTATTTAAACTTTGTGCATCAAAACATGAATTTATAGAGATTTTGTTTTTGTTTACTTTATCTTTGTTATTCTTTAGTGTTTTTAGGGTTCCGTACCTCAAAAGGAAAAAAACGGAACCCATACACATTTAGGATCACTCGTGTGTCCGTCTGTCACAGCCAGTTTGCTCCGAATCTAATGGACCCATTAAGTTGAAATTTGGTACACATATGTATTTCTGTGACGCAAACACGGACGTGTAACGTAAATAAATAAATTTTGAATACGGGGGTCACTTATGGGGGGCAAATAAGAAAATAAAAAAAAAACAGTTTTCCAAACTGTACCCTGTGATAAATGAAATGAAAGGGCTTGTTGCGACGATCTCAAATATATATTTATGTTAATTTTAAAATAAACACTTTTAAAGATATTTAAGAAAATAAATGAAAATTGATCATATCCAGCCTTATCTCCGAAATTAATGAGCCATAAATTTTGAGAGAATGGTTCTTTACTCATAGATTACAGGAAAACCTATGAGAAGTCTATGGTCTTAAAATAATATGGTAAATCTCTCAATATTGTGCGTACAAACTTACATTAGCAATTGGAATGTATATAAGAACATGTTTTTCAACGACAATATTAAGTTTGTTCTTGGGAGAAATTCATCTCAACTACGGAACCCTTCATTGTGCGTGGTCCGACACGCACTTGCCCGGTTTTTTATTCCAATTTTTTTTATTTTTTACAATTGTTTATTAGCGAAGTTGTTGCTAAGTAAGTAGTAGATGAAATATAAACAATTTCCACAAAACATTTGTTTAAAAAAAAAAACTGCCGAAAATCCTAAAGTGGTCTTTATTTTATTATTTACAAGCTTCCGCCCGCGCAGTATGTCGATAAAAGTAACCTATGTCCTTCCCCAAGGTACCATCTATCGCATTTGGGAAATTTTGTCGAAATCCTTTCAGTGGTTTAGGCGTGAAAAGGTAACATACAGACAGACAGAGTTACTTTCGAATTTATTATATTAGTATGGATTTATTATGATCTATATCTCGTAGTTACGAGATCCCTGACTGGCTGTCCTTTAACATGATTGCCGGTGTATAGCGACTAATATCGAGTGCATTGTGGCCGGTAATCGGCTCGTTACCTACCCGAGTAACTCATGTCACGGGCAACAAGCACGCTTCATGCTAACATTGTTACCTGCAGGTAGCGTATTATGTATCCATACGGGAATCTTCTGGTTATGGAGATATTGAAGATCAAAGTTCAAATTTTTTTTTCTGACGTTTTTTTTAAATGAAATAATTTTAAATATTAGAACTTCAACTTAAAATATCCACACGACCCCTGTGCCGTTGCATGCTAAGCACAATGTTTGGCGGGCTTCACATTGAGTGATTTTTCACACCAAAAAAGAAAGTTATTTCCCAGTGTTACCTAGTTTGATGTACAGAATGCATAGTTGACAGCTATGTGATAGGTCTTGTTGAATTCTTGTGTGAGGTGTCTTGAATTCAGAACCCCAGATAATTGTTAAGTTTTGAGAATACAATTTAAACTTGAAATTCCATTGTTACCAAGTATTTTAGAAACTTTTTATTATGAACGGTCAATCAGAAAGCAATCATTAGTTTAAATAACAAAATAAAACAAAAGCCGTGCAGGAACGAACTAAAGATGGCGACACGAACACACAAAACACGAACATCGAACACGGAACATTTGGTTCGTACGTGTGGACGTAAATTAGCAAAGCGAACACGAACACCATACGAAAACAGTTCGACTTGTGTTCGCGCTCAACCGCCCCGCTCTCTTTAGTAGCCATGGATTCGAAATTTGATCATCACGAATATTTTTGACTGACACAGTGTTTGATATTCGTTAGTGGTACGCATATGCGAACAGTGTTCGATGTTCGTGCTCACCATATTCTTGTTCGTTCATGCGTACACGCCTAAATGTTCCGGGTTTGATGTTCGTGTGCTGTTGTTTTTCATTGACGTTCAAAAGTGCCTTTTATGTGCCTATTTGAAATAAATTATTTGACTTTGACTTTGACTTTGTGCACCGTGTTTTGTTCGTTTGTTTGGCTGAATGCGCTATCCCGCGCCTTATGTGCCGATTTCTTAGGGTCAGTTCACACCGAGACGCGAAGGGACACGCACTTTTTAACTACACAGGGTACACGCGCTGCGCAGCATCGCGCTTCTCATCGTACTTTGACACGTTTCAACCCTCGCACTGAAATTATATCTTTTCGTGAAGAAAATAAGTTCGATAATTGTTAAAAAGTGTGTGCAGCGTCGCGTCGCTTCACGTCCCGGAGCTGACCCTTAAGACAAGTCAAATGTTCGACACTTAGACTTCTGCAATTCGAAAATAAACTAAAAAAATGACACAACAGTTTATTTTATGTACATAAAAACTCATGCCTCAAGAAGGTGTGAGTCCATGGGTACGCAGAAACTACAGAACGCCACCTGCTACTATCAATCTGCTACCTGACGATTTTTTTTTGCATTCCAGAGTAAAATGCTGCGACATTTTCTTCGAAACTCTGAACGTTCCTGCATTGTGCGTGAAACCACAAAGTTTTTTAGCTCTGTTCGGATCAGGGTTCACGACAGGACTCTCTGTAGACCTGGGAAAAGAAAGCACGGAAATAAACCCAATCTACGAAGGAGGCTGCTTGGGCTATGCTAATGTGGAAACCAATATCGCTGGATTGGAAGTACAGAGGTATATAGAAGATTGTCTGGAAAAGCGAAATCTTGACCTTGGTCATGACAGCGAGTCAGTTATCAACGATATCTTGAAGTTAATGTATATCACTGAAAACTGCGCAGTAACAAAACAGCAATATAAGAAGGAGTACAAGCTGCCAAATGGTGAAGTTATAGATGTTAGCGACGAGGTGTTCATGGCTGGTGAGTTGTACTTCCAACCAGAGGTGGTGTTAGGGGAGAAGTCGAATAAATTATCCATACATGACGCTATGGTGACTGCGATCTCAAAAGTTGATGAAGAACTTCACAATGAAATGTTCGACACCATTGTTACGCACGGAGGGCTTCTGACCATGGGTTTCAATAAGCGGTTAGCTCAAGAAATCGAGGGAATTATTCACCGACCTGTGCACATCTTGGAAACGTCGGAACCGTACTCGGTGGCATGGATGGGGGGCGCAGTGTTCGCGGGGATGCAGGATTCTCCTAAGCTGTGGGTCCATAGGAAGCAGTACGAGGAGTACGGAGAGAAGGTTGTGAGGACCAAGTTCTTATAAGGTTTGTGTTATATTTTATCTTTAAAATAAATAAACGTTATTTATTGTTAACTTGTTATCATGTTCCATCTTAATTTAAATTAAGCTTATTTAGTATTGAGTGCAAAAAATGTTGTTTATAATTTACGAACAAACATGAAATGCTAAAGTCGTGTGCTATTTCTGACGTTTCTAACTCAAAAAAAATCCGAAGCCAAGAGCTGATGAAAGTTTGATTTCTATGGGAATTAGTTCCAAGTAAGAGTATTTACAATGTCATAAATTGACGTTTTACAATCCACGCAAACAAAGGTATAGTTGAAACTAACTAAAACAAAATGTTACGAAAGGTCTTTCTCGAAAAATAAAACGAAATCTACAAGACGTAAAATGTGTATGGGTTATCGATAAATATAAAGTTTTGATGACTTATAAAATTGTTTCCCTCACTGAAAAAGTTGCGAAATCATGCAAATAAAAGGCTGTTGCTATTTGTTGCCACAATATTTGACATTTTTCTTGACAGCAATATTAGTTGGCAGAAGCTTGCACGTTCAAGATGCCTTCCTCGTTGATACGAGAGACAGGTCAGTTAGAACCAAAATCTTCCGCAATTTCGGAGCCTGTGCGTGTGCAATCTGTCTACCTTCTATTTGATCAAGTATATCGTTGTGCCCATCGATTATCTTCTATTTGTATATATAAATGATACACATCTCTAACGATATCTACTCGATAAAACTATGTAATTATACAGGAAAAGTTTTTGACCAGTGCGCAAATTTTTTTTGGTGGTTCAATATCAGTAATAGAACACATTTCCATTATTTATTCAATTCTTTTTTTTTGTTTTTTTATCCTACTTAAAATCAGCAAAATATGGACACAAACTATTCGTAATAATATCAATGGGCGCGTGCGGCGGCCGGCGCACAGGCACAGTGGAACGAATGTATGGGAGCGGTTGGACGTAGACATGTCCGAAAAAAAAGAGTAAAATTATGCCAAACTAATGATGCCATCTTATTCGATTACTTAATGCCTTCATAACTTGTGGTGATGAATTTCTTCATAACTCCCATATTTCGGGAGTAATTTGAGAAAATGTGAAATTTTACTATGAAAATGAGTGTATCGAGCTCTCTCCCTCCTGATTCCGGGCTTGTTTCAAGTAGCGGTCTCTAATATCATAATGCTAATACTAAGAGCTATATTTAATACTAAGACACATAGTGCGCCAAATGTGCACTTTCTGGGATAAAGAGTGATGTTTATTTTATAACACAATTTTTTAATTTTTTGTTTATTTTGTTGATTAAAACCGTTTTTCTAAAGGTTTACCTTATTACAATAACATTTCTGAGCAGCCAATTAGAGAAGATATAAGCTAATTAGGATATATAATTAGGGACTTAAGGTTTACATATAAAACTGATGCACTAATGATTACTGATAAGAACATTGCTATTATTTAATTACTAAATGGCTCTTAATACACTAATTTAGCATGCATCATTTACTAATTATCACAATAACTAATTACCTTGCAATATTTAACAAAGGATACCTGGGATACCTGGATTTTATATAAATAGGTCACTATTAGTAACTTTAAAATCAGTGTTGATTTACACCTCGTTGTATCCAAGCTAATCTCGCAATGTATTTTCCAAATTTTAATACAAATCTTGATATTCACGTTGCTTTATGCGCACGCGCACATAAAGATTTACGCGACTTTAACTATTTGTTCAGTGTTTTAAAAGATAACAGTTGTGTTCAGTTATGTGAAAGTGCTGAAACAAGTTTAAAAGACTGGTGTCGTCGATTTTGCTACCGCATTTATGCAAAATGGACACAGTCTGGAAGAAGCACAGATAAGTTTCGGAAGAAACATGAGATTTGGCTACAGGCTGCAATTCAATGGCCGGAATTACAGAATGAAAATATGGAACCTTCTACAGAAAATATAAGTGACGTCATCGAGCCCATAATTTCTCCTGCTAAATCTGATGCTTCAACTTGTACACATCCTAGTCCTCGTAAATCTTTTGAGGACCTTAGTAACCGGCAAAAAAGAAGACGCACCACTGAAGATAGTCTTTCATGCAGCAGTAGCAGCGCTGAAATTATGTTTTCGGCCGAAAGGGCGCTTCAAAAGGCAGGACAAAGCGATACAGCTTATGTTATGAAATACTTGACGGAGAATCCAGAAGAGGCCTCAAAAATCAAAGCCTTCATTGAAGGTAAATCAATTCAGGTACGGGAAATATCCCCTTTGAAGGCATTGGCTCTTTATGTATCGATGAACTTATCGAAATGGCGCTATAACACTCTTCGGGATTTCAACACTCAAGAAGGAGCTCTTCAATACCCGAGTTACTACATGTTGGTTAAAGAAAAAATTAAGTGCTATCCGGCCAAAGAAGATCTCACAGTTACAGAGAGCTCTGCAAAAATCAAATTACAAGCCTTGATGGATTTAACCTCAAGAAGACTTATTAGGTCGTTAGAAACCCCTGTTGATCCCAATCAACAGCTCGTATTGACCAGCAAATGGGGTTTTGACGGATCATCTAGCCAAAGCATTTATCATCAAAGGACGAGTGAAGATGAGCAAATCGATCTTGCTAGTAATTTTATGATTAGTCTTGTACCACTGCGGCTCGTCTCAAAAGGTGTAACAATTTGGGAAAACGAGCGACCATCTTCCACTTCATTTTGCCGGCCAATATTGTTTAAGTTTATAAAGGAAACCAAAGAAAATGTGCAGAGAGAGATGGCTGAAATCGAAGCAGAGATTGAAGCCTTAACTCCATCCACCATCACTGATGGAATTAGTGTCAAACACCAACTGCTGTTGACAATGATTGATGGTAAAATTCATTCCATTATATCCAATACAGCAGCTTCAGTGTGTGACATATGCAAGGCTTGTCCTAAAGAAATGAATAATTTAGAGTTAATCAAAGATAAACACGCAAACGAGGACATGTATAAATATAGCTTAAGCACCCTTCACGCTTGGATTCGCTCAATGGAATGCTTATTACACATTTCCTACAAATTAGACATAAAATCATGGCAAGTAAGGGGTGATATAGCAAAAAGGCAAGTTGATGACAGGAAGAAAAGAGTTCAAGAGGCTGTAAGAAGAGAAACGGGCTTACTTCTCGATGTTGTGAAACAAGGCAGTGGATCCACCAACAATGGCAACTCGGCAAGGAGATTTTTTGAAAACTACACTAAATCTGCTGAACTGACCGGAATAGATGCTATGCTTTTAAGAAAAATCTGTGTGATCTTGCAGTGTATTTCATCAGGAGAGAAGATCAACGTAACTAAATTCCGAGAGTTCTGCTTTGATACTGCTAAGCTTTACGTGGAGTTATACCCATGGTATTATATGCCTTCTTCACTTCATAAAATTTTAATGCATGGGCCAGACATAGTTCAGAACATGTCAATTGTGCCCATTGGTTTTCTATCCGAAGAGGCATCTGAGGCTAGAAATAAAGATTTTAGAAAATATAGAGAGGGGCATTCTCGAAAGCATAGCAGTATCTCATGCAATGAAGATATTATGCACAATCTTTTACTGTCTTCTGATCCACTTGTTACAAGTATCCGTCCAAAAGGAAATAAGTTTGTAAAAAAATCTTCTTTTAAGGAATTTTATGAGCTTACGGATTCTGAGAAAAGTGATATCGAATTTGTTAACATAAATGATTTAGCGGACATCGATTCTGAATTTGAATTAATTGATGATGATGATGATGACGAAGATAATTAAATGATGTTATTGTTTTAAAATGTGTAACTTAGTAAATTAGAGCTTACATCTTAATTATTTATTGTACTTTTAATGAAACTAGGTAATTTATTATCAACTTACTTAAAAGTCATACTCTCATCAGTTCTTGTGAATATTTTTGTTAATATATATTTCTGTATATATATAATATATTTATAGACCTCTTAATAAGTCTGTCTGCGGTTTAAAGTAAATACAAATGGGGAAAAAACGTTTTTTTTTTTAAATTTTCATTTCCTTTTATCCCAGAAAGTGCACATTTGGCGCACTATGTGTCTTAGTATTAAATATAGCTCTTAGTAATAGCATTACGATATTAGAGACCGCTACTTGAAACAAGCCCGGAATCAGGAGGGAGAGAGCTCAATACACTCATTTTCATAGTAAAATTTCACATTTTCTCAAATTACTCCCGAAATATGGGAGTTATGAAGAAATTCATCACCACAATTTATGAAGGCATTAAGTAATCGAATAAGATGGCATCATTAGTTTGTCATAATTTTACTCTTATTTTTCGGACATGTCTACGTCCAACCGCTCCCATACATTCGTTCCACTGTGAGGCGGCGGTGTTGCACGGGGGTGCAACCCCCTCCCGGGCGGCAGGGCGGCGCCGGGCGCTGTGGCCGACAGTTCGCTCATCGCACGCGCTGTCGTGTGACGTCGCGTCTAATCGCTTTCCCGCGCAAGCGCCGCGCCGCACGTGTCGTGCTTGTACCTACTGGTCACGATGTCGGACTTCAGTAACCGCGAGTTTTACGAGATGGTGCGAGTGTATGTACTGAGTGGTGAAAGTTTGCGAGCAGCTCGCAGAATGTATGCGACGGAGAGCATACCTCGAATGCGAGCCCTTGGAATCCTTAACCCCGCGGTCCCTAATGAAAGGACCATTTTAGCGGCCACTCAAAGGCTGCTTGATCACGGACAGTTCAGAACCCCGAATCATGCACGAGGGTCTGGCAGACACCGACTGGCGATCGAAATCGAAGAAAGCATTTTTGATTTCTTTGAGCGAGATCCAAGGGCCAGTAACCCACGTAAATACCTACGCCGGCGAATCGAGCGAGCGCACAGCTGATAGATAGGTACTTTCGCGCGTTCCGCTTCGCCGCGCGCCGCCGGCGCCGGTTAGCCATACAAGCACTTTTAAAATAAACATCTTTCGTTAACGATTTTTTTATTTTTTTGTATGAAGACGCATCAAAATAAAAAAAATATGTTTAATAAAACTGGTTTAAGGTTAATATGTAAAAATTTCCGCAGTGGATAAAAACTTTTCCTGTATTGGGTGGTGAAACTGTACCCGGGCTTCATCATAGCCGACAGCTAGTTAGTAGCCGATCTACCTGGTTTATATCAGAGCAAAGTATGACCCAACTTTCTACCGATATAAATTGTTTTCAAACAGAGTATCAACATGACGTACGGTTAGAAATTAATTGTTTAGCAGATTGATGTTGTAAGTTGATAGTCAATTTGATGAGTAATCCTTTTCCTTAATTTTACACGTAGCCGTCGCGTCGTGGTGTTATCAGTAGGTTTTACAGAAGTGAGTTTATATTACAGATGGAACACAATTTTTCGCGGCGCTTGCGTCGCTACTCCAGCCTCTCCAGTGTTCGTTGTCGCCAATCATTACACAATTTCCGAGGGACAGTTTGGGTTCGACTTTACCCCATACAATGTTACCTTTTTCTTCTTCTTCTTGTTTAAAAAAATGAATTGCTGTTCGTTAGTCTCGCTAAAACTCGAGAACGGCTTTACCGTTTTGGATAATTATTTTTTTGTTGAATTCGTTATTCTCTGGGCAAGGTTTGAACGTAAGGTAGGTGTAGGTAGGGTAGGTAGGTAGGTAGATAGGTTGGTAGGTATGTAGGTAGGTAGGTAGGTAGGTAGGTCGGGTAAGTAGGGTAGGTAGGTAGGTCGGGTAGGTGGTTAAGTAGGGTAGGTTGGTAAGGTAAGCAGGTGGGTAGGTAGGTAGGGGTAGGTAGGGCAGGTAGGGTAGCACTAAGTACTTACCCTACCTACCTAGGTAGGGTAGGTACTTAGTGCTACCCGTGCGAAGCCGGGGCGGGCAGCTATATAGGTACATAGTTTGGAAATAATTATGATGCTAATATTTATGTAACTACAAGTAACTTGAGTAGGTTAAACAAACTATGTCTCTCTATAAACCAGTCTTCTGATTACTCCCCGTGATATACTCATACGGAAGCACAAGTATTCCTATGATCTACGATTTCCATACGCATCAGAAATACTTTCTAAGGAAATTCCCAACAATGGATACAGAACAAATCACTTCCTACCCGAGCCAAAAGTTAGACACAAAAATTGACTTTAACTTTTGTTTTTAAGGTTTTAAATAGAATAAAACGATTTAGATCGTGCGTAATTGAATCTGAGTTGTAAAGGATTCTCTTTTATAAATTCGTAAACGGTTTTGGGTGTAGGAGCGAGATGCGAGTGGATTTGGTGTCTGTGCGTTATATGAGCCCGCGTGTCCCGCGCGTTTTAATAAATGACGGAAGCTGCCTGATCATATTATAATGCCGTTTGGGATACGCTTCAAACATTACGACGTTGCTTTAAGAAACTCCCGTGATAATGTAGATATAAGCTTGCAATTGACGAAAGCTGTAACGATGTTATCAAGCTGTGCACTTGTCATTACCGTTTTGCTTCTGTTATTAATACCTACCTATTAAATTTTTTATTAATTTTTCAGGGTATTAAATTTGTGTTCCTTAGCGCGATATCCCTTACCAGACAACCAGCGATCTTTGCAAACCTAAACTTCGATCCATCAGTTCTCAAAATCAAATAACCCATGTGGCGGACCCATATCAAAAGATTGAGCCTTCATTTATAGATGGACAACAATATGCTTGATATAGGTAAGTGTGTACTATAGAAATAGATAATGTTATTGGTGAGGAAGTTATAACCCGTGTGTTGGTGTATTAATAAGCAGTAGTTAGTAATATTACCTGCCAAATTGGAATGATTAATTTAATGAAAAATATACTCACGTACTTTAAATTGAAATAATATTTAATTACGTCCGTCGTCAAAATTATGTGCAATAAAGGCGATAGTATTGCACCATTTGCACCTCATTAGTCAAATACCAAATACAAGCTAGCGGTTTCCTTAAAAAGAATTGCCTAAACATTCGTAAATGGGCCCTTTCGTTCCCTTCATGATAAGAACTCTACAGCAAAAGTTTACGAGTTTTACAAATAGTTGCGTTTTATCGCCAGCCCAGACCCTGAGGGTTCAATGACCTACAATTTTTCATTGGAATAATATTATGATGATGTCGTTGACCCCACTACAAATTATCTGAGGGTATTCCGTTGGTATGAATGTGGGGCAAGCTTGGGGCAAGGGATGAAATTGATTATGAAGAGTATATTTTATTGCAGCAGTAGCCGCGTGCGTTCTTTAAGTTCGTAGAAGTTCGTTCTGCTCAACCTGCTCGGTTTTTTATGAAACTAGCTTTTTTACGTTTTCCTAGTGTTCATGTTAGAGAAAACTATTAGCACTAAGAAAATCTAAAAAGTTACACGCCTAAATATTATTGCAAAATTGGGGTTTTACAACTCACAGCATTGAAAATTCAGCAGTCCGTTTGACACTTACTCGTAGTGTTAGTGAAAAGGAGCTTATTTTTTGAACAACTTGTAGTAACAAATCCAACTTCTAGCGTAGTGTCACTGACTACGCGATATAGACTGCTTTGGATCTAAGTATACCCGTGCAACGGATTTATGTATCGGCGTGAGCGGCGAGGTATCCGAGAAACGTGAAAGTTTGTATGAGAGTTTGTCATATTTGTCGATGGGAAATCTCACCGGGCAACGGCTTGTAAGTTAATAAATAACTAGAAAAGCATTCCAGAGTTGCCCCGGGAGGGAGATATTATATTTTCGTAAGAAGTAAATAAACTACCGCTCCTCAACAAAATCTCCTAGCCACGTTACTCTACTGCCGCAGCAGAAGAGCATACCAAACAGGACCAGCTAATATCTTTCGTGCTACCAGTCGGCAAGACGTGCGCACCTGTTGTGGTAAAATGTGGCGTGAAATGAGAGTCGTTCAGCGATCGCACTGTGCTGCGGCCACTACGGTGTAGCTACACTTTAGTCGGATGTAGGTACAACTACAAATTGTTACTTACATAAACAAATGATAATTCATTAATATTCTATGGATGAAAGACAGACGCATTACATATGTATATTATAAATTATGTAGGTTTACATGGAGGGTACAAACCCCTCCTTTACGCCGATCGGTGTTTTTGCACCCACAGTCGCAAACTGGGGTCTAATTTGAATTTATGCCAGCAATAAATATTTGTGCTGCCTACCAGAGAGTTATTGGGTACAATTTATTATGTCGGTGCAATTTTAAAGGGTTATTTTTTTTAGAGATATCCCTATTTTGGGGCAGATTTTTTTGTGCTAATCTGAGGTTTTTATTTTACCTACTATCGGAAAACTATGTGGTTCAGAAAACTAGTAGATAGTCACTGCGTTATGCAGAAGTTAATGCTTTAACAAAGAGCCTGTATTAGCTCAAACATACGGTTAAGACATTAAAGAGTAATGACAATTTTCGCGAACCTAATGTAAATTGTTTTGCATACTATTGTATAGATTTTTTTTTTTCTAACTGAACAGACATCTGTGCTGCTGGGGAGTTTGTTGCACCACTTCTCCTTCCCAGCTAAAGCACTACGAAACGGTGAAGGGCGGGCGTTACGGGGACTATCTTATGTAATTCTTACGTTTGAAAAGTGCTGATTCTCAGCCTAGTTTGAATAAATGACTTTTGATTTTGGTTTTTAATCCAATATTGCCAGAATTTAGGAATATAATCAAAGACCCCAAGGTATCTGAATTTCTCAGTCTGGTTTCCAAATTGGATTCACCAAGGACCTGCACTCCAATTGTAATTCACGATCAATCAGAATAGGATTCGGATTTAAAAAAAAAATCTAATCCATTACTTCATAAGTTTGAAAATAAATTCGCTGCTCAACAACATAAATAACGCAATGAATGTTGTTGAACCGTCAAAATTACATAAATTAGTCTTAATCGGTTACGAAAATAAGTTACGCAGTTAGATGGCAGTTCAGGAGATTGGGTCGGAATAACTCTGCATGCATTTACCAAAGCTAAGGACAGGATTCACAGATGGTACTGTCTTTACTTTGTTAAGTAATAATTTCAATTGAATATGAACCTTATTTTTAAAAGCATAGGGGTTTATTCGTATGAAGCGGTAACTGCACTTAGCAAAGTAAAATGAAAGTCCAATCTGTGAATCTTGCCCTATGACACGTGCGACATTCTGCTGTACTCCGCCACACATGCACAATATAATAACCATTCAGTATCGGTAACTTTACATCTAATAATACTTAGTAGGCACAAATTCTACAAAACGAACCAAACTTGAATATTTCGCCAGAAATGTCTTTAGAAGTGTAAAAGCTCTCAAATGCGAAACTATCGGGACCAGCATTTAGTTTCCAGGTCAAACAATAACAGCAAAGTTGGGATCTAAGTAGTTAGTTCTCGATTATTCGACGACCAAAGATACAAAAGTATTTATTTCTAAGATTTTGGGTACGGACCGATATGTCGGCTGTAAGTTGTGATTATTTAGATCGGCACGTAACATAATTGAGATTGTTCAGTGACAAGCTAGCGACCCGCCCCAGCTTTGGACAGTTTTTACGACTTGACAAAAAATCGACATTTATTAAATGTCATCATCATTATCATCTGCCTAGCCTTTTCCCAAATATGTTTGGGTCGGCTTCCAGTAAAACCGGATGCAGCTGAATACCAGTATTTTACATGGAGCGACTGCCTATCTGACCTCCAAAACCGGGTAATATGAAATGGAAAATCGGATGAATAGGAGATTAATTAAATGTAAGTTTGATATTAATGTATATTTACACATAAAACTTTCGAAATAAATTCTCTAAATGATGATGAAAACTGCTTCAAAATCCGATGGGTAGTTTAGAAGAACAACGCGGTCTCACAGACAGACAAAGAAAGGGACTGTAATTTATAGTTTACTAGCTGATGCCCGCGACTTCGCCCGCGTGGATGTCGGTTATTATATACTAAAACCTTAATCGAGAACCACTCTATCCATTGGTGAAAACAGCATGAAAATCGGTGCAGTAGTTTTTGAGTTTATTGCGTACAGGACGACAGACAGACGCGGCGGAGGACTTTGTTTTATAATATGTAAGGATGAATAGATGTTATGAGTGTTGCGTAAATCAAAGTTGTTAAAAGGAATGTTTATTACCTATAAAAAAAAAGGGTTGTCTGATTATGGTATAATGCCAGTTACGACGATTAATACCACGCAGCCAACATATTAGGAGTCAATCAATACATTACGCCCACATGCACTCTTTAAAAGATTCTCGTATTCAATTTTTTTCCATTCCTTCCACCTCAATTCCAGTTTTCGAAGACTATAATAGTTAGTTCCACCTCCAAGTTCATATGTATTAGGGGTCACTATGTATCATAACTAGGTCAATATCACTATTGTGAGTATCGTAAAAGGTGATTACAGAGGATGCGTAACTAACGGGTCGCTATAACAATAATCTGTGAATACCAATCCGGCTGCGAAAGTCGAGATATGACGATGATATTAATAATACGATTGACCATTACAGGAGTCGTCAAATGCCTCATGGGTGATTTATAAATGCTTAATTTTGGTCTAACATTCAAATATTTGAGCAGCAATCGGATCCTGTCAAATATGTTGCTCTATGATCAACGACCGACAAATGCGGAACGAATTGCGACATATATCACTGAACCAATTTTTAAACTAGTACTGTGCTGAATGTATAATTTATAGCTTTTTGATATTTGCCTATAAATTCAAATTCAAATCATTTATTTCGAGTATCATTAGACTCATAGAATAAATAGACTTATATTTACAAATAACATTAAATGAAAATCAAATTAAAAACAAAACTACAATTAAATTAAAAACAAAATTACAATTAAATTAAAAACAAAGTTACAATTAAATTAAAATAAATTACAATTATAATGAAATCAAAATTAAATTAAATTAAAAATAAAATTAAAATTAAAATCTAAATTAAAATTGAAAATTAACATTAAAATTCCAATTAAAATAAAAGTTACAAATAATTAATTAATTAGAGCGACACGTAGCGCGCCTGGACGTATAAATGTTATACTTCTAAGCGCGTCACGTGTCGCATACAACAGTGCGTCATGATGGCGCAATTAAGCCTTCCGCGAGCGCGGCCAGCATGCAGTTGGCGCTCCCCCGCACTCGCCGCACCAGCGAAGTGCTTCGCTTGCGCATTGTTGCGTAGAAACAATCAACGCGGGCTTCCGCAAACATTGTCGATGCGCTGCAATAGCGGGGGAGCCCCAACATCATCCTGAACGCGTTGTTAAACTGGACACGAAGGGCACTGTACGATTTTTGCGTGTAGTCTGTCCACAGAGTGCAAGTGTATAACGTGGTGCAGTATCTCTAAAAAGTGTAATTTTAACTTCACTTGAACACCTAGCAAACCTCCGGATTACGAGTACCATGTTCGCTCGGACCGACACACAGTGGAACGAATGTATGGGAGCGGTTGGACGTAGACATGTCCGAAAAAAAAGAGTAAAATTATGCCAAACTAATGATGCCATCTTATTCGATTACTTAATGCCTTCATAACTTGTGGTGATGAATTTCTTCATAACTCCCATATTTCGGGAGTAATTTGAGAAAATGTGAAATTTTACTATGAAAATGAGTGTATCGAGCTCTCTCCCTCCTGATTCCGGGCTTGTTTCAAGTAGCGGTCTCTAATATCATAATGCTAATACTAAGAGCTATATTTAATACTAAGACACATAGTGCGCCAAATGTGCACTTTCTGGGATAAAGAGTGATGTTTATTTTATAACACAATTTTTTAATTTTTTGTTTATTTTGTTGATTAAAACCGTTTTTCTAAAGGTTTACCTTATTACAATAACATTTCTGAGCAGCCAATTAGAGAAGATATAAGCTAATTAGGATATATAATTAGGGACTTAAGGTTTACATATAAAACTGATGCACTAATGATTACTGATAAGAACATTGCTATTATTTAATTACTAAATGGCTCTTAATACACTAATTTAGCATGCATCATTTACTAATTATCACAATAACTAATTACCTTGCAATATTTAACAAAGGATACCTGGGATACCTGGATTTTATATAAATAGGTCACTATTAGTAACTTTAAAATCAGTGTTGATTTACACCTCGTTGTATCCAAGCTAATCTCGCAATGTATTTTCCAAATTTTAATACAAATCTTGATATTCACGTTGCTTTATGCGCACGCGCACATAAAGATTTACGCGACTTTAACTATTTGTTCAGTGTTTTAAAAGATAACAGTTGTGTTCAGTTATGTGAAAGTGCTGAAACAAGTTTAAAAGACTGGTGTCGTCGATTTTGCTACCGCATTTATGCAAAATGGACACAGTCTGGAAGAAGCACAGATAAGTTTCGGAAGAAACATGAGATTTGGCTACAGGCTGCAATTCAATGGCCGGAATTACAGAATGAAAATATGGAACCTTCTACAGAAAATATAAGTGACGTCATCGAGCCCATAATTTCTCCTGCTAAATCTGATGCTTCAACTTGTACACATCCTAGTCCTCGTAAATCTTTTGAGGACCTTAGTAACCGGCAAAAAAGAAGACGCACCACTGAAGATAGTCTTTCATGCAGCAGTAGCAGCGCTGAAATTATGTTTTCGGCCGAAAGGGCGCTTCAAAAGGCAGGACAAAGCGATACAGCTTATGTTATGAAATACTTGACGGAGAATCCAGAAGAGGCCTCAAAAATCAAAGCCTTCATTGAAGGTAAATCAATTCAGGTACGGGAAATATCCCCTTTGAAGGCATTGGCTCTTTATGTATCGATGAACTTATCGAAATGGCGCTATAACACTCTTCGGGATTTCAACACTCAAGAAGGAGCTCTTGAATACCCGAGTTACTACATGTTGGTTAAAGAAAAAATTAAGTGCTATCCGGCCAAAGAAGATCTCACAGTTACAGAGAGCTCTGCAAAAATCAAATTACAAGCCTTGATGGATTTAACCTCAAGAAGACTTATTAGGTCGTTAGAAACCCCTGTTGATCCCAATCAACAGCTCGTATTGACCAGCAAATGGGGTTTTGACGGATCATCTAGCCAAAGCATTTATCATCAAAGGACGAGTGAAGATGAGCAAATCGATCTTGCTAGTAATTTTATGATTAGTCTTGTACCACTGCGGCTCGTCTCAAAAGGTGTAACAATTTGGGAAAACGAGCGACCATCTTCCACTTCATTTTGCCGGCCAATATTGTTTAAGTTTATAAAGGAAACCAAAGAAAATGTGCAGAGAGAGATGGCTGAAATCGAAGCAGAGATTGAAGCCTTAACTCCATCCACCATCACTGATGGAATTAGTGTCAAACACCAACTGCTGTTGACAATGATTGATGGTAAAATTCATTCCATTATATCCAATACAGCAGCTTCAGTGTGTGACATATGCAAGGCTTGTCCTAAAGAAATGAATAATTTAGAGTTAATCAAAGATAAACACGCAAACGAGGACATGTATAAATATAGCTTAAGCACCCTTCACGCTTGGATTCGCTCAATGGAATGCTTATTACACATTTCCTACAAATTAGACATAAAATCATGGCAAGTAAGGGGTGATATAGCAAAAAGGCAAGTTGATGACAGGAAGAAAAGAGTTCAAGAGGCTGTAAGAAGAGAAACGGGCTTACTTCTCGATGTTGTGAAACAAGGCAGTGGATCCACCAACAATGGCAACTCGGCAAGGAGATTTTTTGAAAACTACACTAAATCTGCTGAACTGACCGGAATAGATGCTATGCTTTTAAGAAAAATCTGTGTGATCTTGCAGTGTATTTCATCAGGAGAGAAGATCAACGTAACTAAATTCCGAGAGTTCTGCTTTGATACTGCTAAGCTTTACGTGGAGTTATACCCATGGTATTATATGCCTTCTTCACTTCATAAAATTTTAATGCATGGGCCAGACATAGTTCAGAACATGTCAATTGTGCCCATTGGTTTTCTATCCGAAGAGGCATCTGAGGCTAGAAATAAAGATTTTAGAAAATATAGAGAGGGGCATTCTCGAAAGCATAGCAGTATCTCATGCAATGAAGATATTATGCACAATCTTTTACTCTCTTCTGATCCACTTGTTACAAGTATCCGTCCAAAAGGAAATAAGTTTGTAAAAAAATCTTCTTTTAAGGAATTTTATGAGCTTACGGATTCTGAGAAAAGTGATATCGAATTTGTTAACATAAATGATTTAGCGGACATCGATTCTGAATTTGAATTAATTGATGATGATGATGATGACGAAGATAATTAAATGATGTTATTGTTTTAAAATGTGTAACTTAGTAAATTAGAGCTTACATCTTAATTATTTATTGTACTTTTAATGAAACTAGGTAATTTATTATCAATTTACTTAAAAGTCATACTCTCATCAGTTCTTGTGAATATTTTTGTTAATATATATTTCTGTATATATATAATATATTTATAGACCTCTTAATAAGTCTGTCTGCGGTTTAAAGTAAATACAAATGGGGAAAAAACGTTTTTTTTTTTTAAATTTTCATTTCCTTTTATCCCAGAAAGTGCACATTTGGCGCACTATGTGTCTTAGTATTAAATATAGCTCTTAGTAATAGCATTACGATATTAGAGACCGCTACTTGAAACAAGCCCGGAATCAGGAGGGAGAGAGCTCAATACACTCATTTTCATAGTAAAATTTCACATTTTCTCAAATTACTCCCGAAATATGGGAGTTATGAAGAAATTCATCACCACAATTTATGAAGGCATTAAGTAATCGAATAAGATGGCATCATTAGTTTGTCATAATTTTACTCTTATTTTTCGGACATGTCTACGTCCAACAGCTCCCATACATTCGTTCCACTGTGCGACAGTGCCCTCCGCTCCCGTTCGATGTCCGCATCGTCTTTTACGGTAGGTGTCACTAGATGGCCTAAGTACTTAAACTCGTCTACCCTCTCTAAAGGTAAGCCATTCAATTTAATTGGTGGCATTTCTATTATTTTTCTACGCCTACCCTGGAAGACCATACACTGACTCTTCTTTACATTATACAGCAGTCCGTGACTAGCTGCATAACCCTCACAAATACTGACGCTATAAAGGTAGGCTTACACCAAATTAACATAGAATCAGAAAAGGAAGAGGAAAGAGGAAAAAAATCAGGAGAAAGATTACCAAGAAAATAATGCTCATGACATATTTTTTGTAATATTCTTTACGTTTTAGTACGGACAGACCAATGAAAGGATGTCACTGTTTACACAACAATAGAGTGAGGGAATGATAAAATGTGCATAGTTTGCTGGTTTAGTTGAAACCAGCCTTTTATCGACATTATTATGAGTTCCAATATAGTTTTTATTTATGAAACTTTCAATGAAAAAAAAAATCTATGAAAGCTTCACGGGTTTTAATTATTTGGAAAGAAATCATGACGAGCAAAAATAATGGTTCTATACGTGTTAAAACCTATTACCCGCGACTTCGTTTGCGTGTTTTTTTTTTTAATACAAATGTCCAGGATCTATATTAGCATGTGTCCTACTCCAGGTCCCAGGCTACTTATAACGATCAGTTCAGTGGCTCACGCGTGAAAGGTAGCGGACAGACAGACAGACAGTTATTTTTATATTAGTATGGATTACTAGACGTACCTGTGCCCCCACCATCCCCGTCTTCAGCCTCGGCAGGTCCGTATGTGAGTACTTGGAGATGGACCAGGGTTCCACCATCGTCAGGTCGGTGTTCAGCTCGAACTCGTTGATCTGGTTGCGCAGGAACTTCCTGATGTTCCACGGAAGGTCGTTGTGTCTGGGGGCAGAGAAGGCGGTGTAGTGGTAGGAAATAAAATGTGTCTTTAGAATTACTCGTGAATGTGAAGGAGGCCATTGTTAAAATTACATATTTAAAGCATCTTTCTCCTATACAGGGTGGCGAATTGGTCACGTGCATCCGTCAATAAATTTGTATTTATTTTTTCTTGAATCGGATAATATGAGTTTAGTTATTTAGTACTAGCTTTTGCTCACGGATTCACTAGCGTGGTTGTCAGAAAATATCCTACAGGAACATACTACTGAGATAAAAAGTATCCTGTGTATATAAATATTATAATCCAGGTTATAGATTTTTTGTATGCCATACATCCAAATCCGTTCAGCCGTTTTTGAGTGTTTGTGTAAATACCATCCAAACATACTTTCACATATATCGTACCATATACTAGTACTTTGCCCGCGACTCCGTCCGCATGGATTTCGTATTTTCTCCTACAACATTGAATACCTCTTTTAACCGGTAGTTTTGGAAAATTAATGATAAAGATCCTTTTATTTATTATTTATTTATAGACTTATTGCTTTACTTATTGATCAAAGGAAAAATAAAATATTTCTTTATTGACTTTTGAAAGTATTTCTTAACACTTACATTTTCGGTCAGTTTAGAAGCCGCGTAAAAGAATTTAATTCCAAAAACAATAACAATTTATGAATGTTGACCACACATTTTCATCCCGCTATTTTAAGTCGAACACTTTTTGTTCAAGAAATCTTTAAAAAGCTGTATCTGGAATTTGGCAAGCAGACAAACAGACATTGCGATTGGGTCGTGGCTACACAGTAGGCGGGTAGGCAGCGGACTCGTATCCCCTCTACTTATCGCCACAATACGTTTTGTAACTACTGCTGCGAAAAGTTGTAAAATCTTGCCAATACACACTAAAATACGAAAGTGGTTATTCATAGAACAGTTCACCAATAAAGAACTTCAAATTAAATTCAATCATAGCAAAGCAACAAGAACGGCAGCTTAATTAAAACTGGGAGTACCGACATACAAAAAGTATTACGTGAAACGAACGAACGTTTATTTAATACCTACTCGAATTAATGATGTTCCAACAAAAATTCAATCGGAACTAGCAAATAATAATTATAAATAAAAATACAAAAAAAAAAAAAAACTTTGAATCTCCTTGAAAATGCACCATCCTGTTTAAATTTCATTCAAATAATAATTAGCATCGACGGTTGGTTTGACCCGCACCATCGTCGTCGTTTTTGTTCTTGTTTTGATTATTGTTTACAAACTACCTCACAATGTTTTTCTATGTTTTAACCATAAATTATAATATTTCGTTAGTATTAAGATTGCTTAAAACTGTTTCAACATCCGGGCAAACCTATTGAGGTTTTTGTGATGTTTCTGTTTATATTTTCTTTTGTACCTTAATTAATAAACAATAACAAAAACTTTTAACAAAAAAAAAAACAACCGACTTCCAAAAAAAAAAAAACAGTAAAAATAATTTTAATTTCGGAAGTCGGTGTATTTGTTTTTCAATTTTCGTTTTATGCCACCGACTTCCGAAATTAAAGTTATTTTTCACTTTTTTAGTATTTTTTTTGTAAGCCAACAAAATTAAAACGTAATTGGCAGAATAATCGCGTAAAAACATACATAAAACAAGACCATACAGACGAATTGAGAACCTCCTCGTTTTTGAAGAGTCGGTTAATAATAAACCGCTGCGGGCTTGATGGGTCTCCGCTCTCTGTGTGGCGCAGGGTCAAATAGTTATTTATCTGGCTGTTGCTTTAGCCTTTTGTTTTTCACAAATAGAATAGTGGTTTACTTCGCACAGAGTTCTGATGACAGGGTGGTGGTCGGCCTCGTTTGCCCTGGAAGTATGACCATCGTTATGTGTGTTTTTCGGTGGTAATGTAACAAAGTAATTATGGATTATTTTAAAAAGAGAGCCAGTAGTTTCCTCTTTTCAGCCAACTAGAATATTATTCTTATTAAATCTCAAGGTCAAGCTAAAATAGGCTTCGCATAATAATCTAATTCTTTTCTATTAGGTAGCCTGTTTGTGAACGGATGGCCGGACACTTATTTAAATGCTATTTAAGTATTTATTTAGGTGCACAATCATAAATCTTTACATAGCTCATCATCATAATTACAGGCACTGGTTAATAAAATGCACAATCTTCCATAGAGAAAGGTGTCTGAGGTGGGAGGGTCCTGAGTTACAGATCACCCGGCTCTCTTAGGTATGACATGTTAATTTACAAAACAGTTAACGAGTCAAGAGAGTGAGGGCTCGTGGCTAAGTAATAACAGCCGCACGGATCGCTCGATCAGGTTAAGCTACGCTTGCCGGGGTCGGTCCGTGGATGGGTGACCATCTTTATATACCGAGACTCCTCCATGCCTCGGAAAGCACGTTAAGCCGTCGGTCCCGGCTGTCATTCGTGGATCTTTGACAGTCGTTACGGGTCGTCAGAAGCCCGAAAGTCTGACAATCAGTCTTACCAAGGGGTATCGTATTATCCAGTTACTGGGTTGTGGAGGTCAGATAGGCAGTCGCTCTATGTAAAATACTGCTATTCAGCTGCATCCGGTTACACTGGAAGCCGACCTCATATAGTTGGGAAAAGGGTAGGCAGATTGATTGAGTTAAGAGTCAATATATTATAAGTATAACAAAAGTTTGCAATTGTATTTAAGTAGGTATAAGCAGAACCTACAAAATTACAAGATACACTTAAAAATTTACAGAAATTGTTTTTGATAATCATGAAATTGGGGAAAATTGCAGACTGATACATAATTATTATCGGTTTGAAAGCAGTATACTTACAGTTAGTACTAGCTCACAAAGTGTATTCTATGTATCGATCTTTGTACCTAGATATAGTGGAATCAGTATTTTAAAGGTCATTAGCCGGCGATGACTCTTGATAACATACATACTTCAGTTTCAAAATCCATTCTCAATATTAATATTTGTAGACTGCATTTAAAATACAGGACAAAGGAAAACATAACATATAAAGAATGATATAATATATCGACTACATCACAAGCATGTTTTATAGGACGGAACAAATTGTATCGACAAGCTGGGTATTGTAACGTTTGTGCGAACATGGCGTATCAGTGTATTGAAGAAGTATACAGTGACACGCTGCATTGTGAGCGTTGAGACAACTTGTCTCAATTGTAGTGGAGGGAAATATTGATTCACATGCGACAGAGGCATGTTATGCAACAATATTAATTGTAGTGAATTAAAGAATAAATTCTACCAGCTGCTGGCGATACAGATATTTTTATAGGATTGGCAATTATGTATGAAAAATAACATCAGCCAAGTCTCCACTTTTTTGCTGGTTAAAATGCGATCGCTTTTCATCGTTTTCAAATTAAGTGCATATCTACAATGTACCCCGTTTTCTAAGAAATTTCTAAGCATGAGATCCCACCTATCTTATCATGTGCCCCAGTAAGAATCAGGCAGCGCATTTAATCATTCTTTCAACACGGCGAAACTAACATTAGGAGAATTCCCTCATTTCCACAATCTCCTCCCTCTGGAACTAAGTCAAGCTTTTACGTAATTATTCCTAATGTGGTTTGTGGCTCCACTCCACGTGAAAACAGTATGTTTAATGTATTAGTTTTAGTTCAGAACTATGTAATATGTCATTGGTGAATGTGCGAGCTGTCGCGGATGTGGGCTTGGGTTTGAGTAGTGAGGTTGCGTTTTAGCATCATTTCCTGTACCATACACATAATAAAATAACCTTTCAAGAATTTCTACACACAAATATTATCATGTTTGTGTAGGTGTAATCAACTTTAACCTGTTATACTGTTACCGTCTGTATACAACACTTATAGGTTTAGGTGTTTTTGATATGGCGTAAGCCATTACGCCAGTTTTTGTAATAAAAACCATATAACTGAGATCGAAATACAGCCGATCTATGTAGTAAAAATCTCACCGTGAAAACTTACTTACTTGAAGAGAGCTGTCATTCCACTTGATCCTAGGAATTGACAGCTCTCTTCAAGATCACTACCTAATGTCACATGGGGACATTTTTACAGAATGGACCGGCTGATGCTAGGGTTGACACTATTGATAGCTGACTTCACCTAAGTTTTCACGGTGAGTTTTTACAGAACAGAACGGTTGATCTTTTAACAAAACTGACAACATAGTCCGGCTGACTAAGTTGACTGACTAAGTTGCCAGTTTTGTATTAAGGCTAAGAAAATTTGAATTTTGTGAACTACCTTATCTTATCCCGTTTAAGAACTTTACCATACTCGGAATAAAGATCGAAATATAAAAACTGAACGCTTGAAGGTTTCAACCTTCGCGCGGGCTAGTTACAATATGCAGTCGATTTATAATATAATACTCAGGGTCAAATTTAGTAGCTAGCGAAACTTTGCAGACGTGATGGTATCGATAACTAAATACGATATAATAAAAACAAAAAATATTTAATGTTTTTTTGGGAGGTCTACGACCAAAATCAGAATATTTTATTTCACATGAACCTACTTGGATTGCACTTATGAAACGTCAGATAGGTGCACGGTTTCAATTGGTGGTTTCCTATGGAGAAGAGCAGGCAAGAAACTTCACGGTTACTTTTTTTTAAATAATTGTCTTATTATACAATATTTTCGAATTACAGTGTTCATAGATATGGTAGGACAGTGAAGGCCTTTCAAGAGTTAAGTAGTTGGTCGCGGTTACTGCAGCTACCTACTTGAAGTATTATAGTTGAGAAAATCTGTTTTATCGTGTTTAGATATCGATACTTAAAATGTGTGTGATGATTACACATTAAAAAAAAACTGAGATTTCAAATGACTACACTAACTTCGGTCAATGTCCCCACAGAAAAACATCTTCAAATTCATTTTTATTTTTATTTATCAGGTTTAGATACCCATCACGTGTGCGAAGTTTTGCTGGCTAATTTAATTGGACTTGGTATAGTCTACGCCTACGTAATTCCACTGCTGTCTGCCTGATTCACTGAAGTAGTTAAAGGTAGTGACAACTTTTTCACGAGGATTTAAGTAGAGCGGCCATCATAAATTGTGTTAGTGGGGTTGGTAAAAAGTTCCGTTGTGATGCTAATTAAATTACCTAGCTCACCTTTGTATCCATATCAATAATTATTATAAATGCGAAAGTAGCTCAGTCTGTCTGGCTATCTGTTACCTTTCATGTCTAACGGCTGAACAGATTTCGATGAAATATGACACACAGGTAGTAGGCCTTGACCTGCGTTAAGATACTATTTTTATTCCGGTAGTACATACGTTTCCGTGGGATAGATTTCCGACTACAAAGTTAGTATTTTGTACAATTATGAAATAGATGTATAGACCGCAGACACAGACACACACACACGCAGACATGATGTGCAACATGGAGATTATTATGATGTGCTACATTCTCTAACCTATCCAGTCCTAACCTTACCTAACCAGTCAAAAACTACTTCATCACACCAAGACTTACCCATCGGTAAGAGGCACCTCCTCCAGGATTTGCTTGGCGATCTCCAGTCGCTCTCGGTCGTAGGAGGCGGCGGCCACCACGGCTATGATGGCCAGCAGCAGGCAGGCCACAGACCGGCGTTCACAAGGGTTAATCATCCTTGCTGTAAAGGATAAAAGAGATATAGCTGCTGTATGCTGATTATTATTAAATTTGGTAGTACCGTTATTGCAATTTATGTGGGTAGATGCGTTATTTAGGTAAAAAGTCAGGAATCTCTTAATCTTGATAATCTAAATCGTACTTTATCAAGCCAAAATCTAAATTTAACTTGTGTTCAAAATACATTTTTATAATGCAATTTTTCTATAGGGTTTCCCCTATGAAACTTCTGAGGAGACATCGGAATAGAATCAAAAAAGGAATATAATGATATGAGCTCAGTTATGTAGATATAGTTCGTGAATGCTCACGGGAAAAGTTTGGTACCTATTACCGCGAGTAGGACCAGAATAGAGTAAAGTTTACTTGCAGCATGAAAAAAGAATCCATAATTTAATATTCAGGGAAAGCGACTGATCTATGAAATAAGGGTCCATTCCTAAAAAACAACAAAAACTATTCAAGAATTTACGTGAAAATTGGAAGACCAACCAGTAAAACTAGCTGAAATCTAACTTTCCTATTAGCTAAAATAATAAAACTTTACGAAGGTAACCGTTAGGTAATCTGAGCGAAGATTTTACAATGTAGAAACACTCAGTACATTGTGTTGGTCCAATATTATCCAGCGAGTTATAAAAGTGGATAGAATGGAGATTACTTGCTACGGTTATAGGCACATCTTCTTTAGTTCAGGTTTTAGCGGGGACGGGTACAAGCTACCGTGGAGTAGGTAGATACTGTTCTAAAATGTTGTGTTTTTAGACTAGTAGATGTTTTGTTTTCAATGGATATTGCGGTAAAGTTTATTATAAAGCAAGTCGATGTACGACAGTTTTTTGGATTGAGTCAAAATGATGAAAAATTGTCGTGTTTGTTATGTTACCCCATAATTATGGGGTAACATAACAACCACGACAAATTTTTCATCATGGTAAAGCTTATAGTTATACTTATAAGTTATAAAATGTATATCCATTCATCCCCATTCCCTAAATATTTGACAACACTAGAAAACCCTTAACGAGTATGTCTACGGCACCTACAACGACTAACATAAGATGTTCTCTATTTGCGTCGTAAGATAATCCTATTTCCAAGAACGCGGCATCCAATTTAACCAGCTGCGGCTGTAACGGTAATAAATCTTACACACACGTACATCACAGCATTACCCACAGCGACGTCCTTCGCACGTTAATCCCCCAAGGCTAAGAATGTCGTCCCTTAATCACCATTCCTGAATAACTAACATGACATACAGGGAACAACATCAAAACACTCCACAGGTCGCCAGCTTACCTCTACATGTCAAAAACAGGTCAGAGCGAAAGAGATACAAATATAATGCTATATGTGAGCGACAAGATTCGAGCATATATTATGATGGGTACCAGGTAATCCCGGTCTTGTACAGAATACATAATACAGGTTTAACAAGAGAGCTTTAAAAGTAATTAAAATCCTCCTGGAGATTATCTTTTTACACGAAATTGGTGTCTCTCGCTGGATTAGGGAATGATCTAGTACAGCTGAGACCCTTTTCACTTTAATTTTTTAAGGACCCTCGTGTATTTTAGGAACAAAGTAATTTACGACTGAGAGGCTAGGACCTACAAAAAACTGCTAAATTCTAAACTGAATGTTTTCACGAATTTGTCTAGGAGTAATGTAACCAGCATGGCCGCCACAGTCGTAAAAGTTGGTTTAAGTATTAATCAGGAGATTAGACGGTAGCATTTACCTTCTGTGTTAGTGAGGTATACTACGAAACGGTAAAAACGTTTAGCAGAACTAAAATTACCATGGCGGAAAGAATAAAATGTATTTTCGTAATCGTCGGTTCTTGAAGCAGACTCTTGGCAGCAATCCCAGAAAATGAATCTGTACTCAAGCGTCCCAATTGAGTAATTAAAGAGTCTCATTAAGTATTTAAAGTAATTAGTGTATTAAGTAAAAACAAACGGACTTCAAATGAAGACGTTCATTTCAGTAAACGTCGGAATTATGTCCAACAGAGCTTGTTTAATTAGTCTTCTCAAAACATAATAATCATGAAAGGTCACAGGGAAACGTTAGCTTATCAACCATGTTTGGCAAACGAATCGGTGACAGAAGAATGTATTCATATTACTATCAGAAATATAACTACTTTGCCAATCATCTGGACAGAATCCTTCAGTAACTTTTTATGAGTCTCAGGTATCATAAACGGGTGACCTTAGTTTGTGACATGGCTAGAGTTAGAAGGCGAGGCGGCAGAACCTACATCCATAACTTGGTAGCTTAGTGCCTCAAAGTGCGACACTTTTGTTCAATTTCCCAAGTAATACATAAAGACCAACGACGGCTGACCGTCACACCGAAGTGATGAATGAAAACATTGTTTAGTGTGAGATTTAAAGTGAGTGTTTGAATGTGATAAAAGTTGTTATACAAACAAGAACGTATTTCATGAATAGAATAAAATTTTACTGACCAAGTTCGAAGTTTCATGAAAGTGTTATGGCATTCAATATACAAAATCCTAATCTAAGTAATTGAAAATAAAATTGAAATAGTGCTAAACTCTATTCGCTCAAACTCAAAGCATTTATTTCAATTAAACCATTTACAGGCACTTTTGAATTGTCAAGGAGTCGGTCAGTCAGAGATATGAAGCTAGTTGCCCATTCCAAAGCGTAGTAGGTGCCTATGGAGAAGAACGGGCAAGATACTCCATGGACACTCTTTTAAATAAAATTTTTACAAAAAGTTGGTTACATCATTCACGTTTAAATTATACATGTGAGAACAATATAGAACACGTTAAAAGCGTCCGCAATTATAAAACAAAAACAAAAAACAAGTCAAAAATTAAAATAAGCCATGGCAGCTAAGAGATGACCAGTCACAACTGACGGCGCCCGTTCACGAACATGACGCATGGATCAGCACCATTCAGCTCAACCATTTTGAAGAGAGCTAAATGATCCAACACACGCGCCACCACCAGCGAGACATTTGAGTGAGCATGACATATTCCCAGCCGCCAGGGCACATTCAAGTCAATCAAAGACATATTACCCGGTAAATGGTAGCTCAATAGTACAGTACTGTAAGGAGTTTGGATGCGAGGCGCAACCTCGCGTGGTACAGGCTGGCTAGAGGGCAGCCCTGTGTTTTGAACGTTCCAACAATTTGGATTAAAATATGTTAGGAATGCATTTTGTTTTGGTACATCAGTCTAGCTTAGCTACCGAACAGTGTACGCGTCTTTTATAAAAGTAAATATTATAATAAACCCCCTGTGAACCCTCGCCGTCTTTGGATTTGCCACCTCACACACACCCTCACACCAAGATAGCGCTCCCAAGTGTTACAGTACTATGTACTATAGAGCTACCTGTGCTATGCAATTATATAATAAAAAGGAGATTGAGTTTATACACGCTATTCTAATTGCACATACATAATATTTAGAACATTTTTCACATTAAAATCTTGTTTTTCAGCGCATAAATTTCAACACAAACTTTCCGTAACTAGCTTCAAAATCAAACTTCAAAGTTACATAGCACATAAAATATTCCCAATCGTCGCAGTAACTTCGAGAACTTGCTGCCGAACAACTTTCTGTACACTTTCGCAGAAAATGTTGGAGTCCGGTATGCGGAGATAACCTCAACTTCCAAGTAAACTGGATGAAATGCCTCCATAGATTTAGCTCAGACTTTATCAATTAATTAGAGCCCTCTTCGTTAAGTAATGTTTTGTTTGATTTTTAAGTTTGCCTTTTCAGAGAGGACATTTTACTTAAATCGAGATAATAACATAACCATTAAAATCTGCACATTTTGTGTAAAATCTCCTGTTCAATGTATCTTATGAGGTAGAAACGCCATTTTCCCTCCACATACAAAAACAAATTCACCGTCTCCAGCAAAAGTTTGATTTCAAAAAGTTGATTCAAATGTATGTAAAACACACCCTGAAAACCAAACACACCAAACACAGACTGAAAAACTTGATGCAAATCGAATATGGTTCGGTTGGGAACGTCGGTTCGACATCACATTCAATATGCACAAACAGTCCCACGTAAGCTCACTCGACACTCGGGATAACTTCTCGCGTACCTACTTTCAACGCATGCAGTCCACAACTTTGTTAGAACATATTTTGTACACCCGATTTTATTTTAAGTAGATAAATATGTTTGGTATCTCATTGGTTTTCTCAAGTCTAGTGAATTTATATTATTGAAGTGAAAACTTCTTAAGGCGCGTTGAGCGATTTTCTTAGGGGAAATGTTATAGGTTCGCGTTACCGACATGCTGCAGTAATAACAGTACATCTGCAGCAATAAGGGTGACGTGTTGTGCAACATAAGTGCTGTGTATAATTTAGGTAAACAAGCAAAGTTAAACTGACCACCTAGAAAGTTCAATGTGTGTGTAATATACGAGTATATATATATATAACTGTGCATAGTTTCAATTCTGTTTTAGTTTTATAATTATTTTAATTTCATAGTTTTAAATATTCACTTCTGTCGGTAGGCCCCATGAGCAATCTCGGTTCTGCCGTGGCACAGATTATTCCAATTTAATAAAAATGTTAAGATAATTAGGTTTTAAAAATCGAATAGGTGCCTTCAATCAAACTACACCTGCAAAAATAATTATATCTCTTACTTCTAATATAGAAATATCATCCACGAAAATACGTAAGTAATCCAAAACGTTTCATTTAGAGGTAGAGGAAGCATGCTTTGATTGCGTAGTTTTTGAGTTAGCTTCAATAATTCTTATTTTTCGCATAAGTGCAATGAAGTCATTTAACGTTACACTACGGTGTAGCGGGCGGCCCATCGTTAACGATTTATTGTGACGGTGTTAATAGCGCTTTTGAGCAACGTTCGGAGCCGAGAGCAGCCGGCTGTGACGAGCTGCGACTCAGTTGTGTTAGTACTTCATTATACAACTCTCTAGGGTAAATTAAATTAATTTATTTTCGGGATTTAATTAATTTTCTAATGAAAAATGTTCAAATGTTGCTGAGAGAGAAGTAAATACTCGTAACTTCCTAACATAAAATGATCACATTCCTATAATTTTACACAGTTGAAGTCGATCTTGATTTACATAATTTATATTTATAGGTACATATTTTAAATTAAAGTCGCTTTTTGTGTATCTCTATGCTTCTGCGTTGTTTTTATAAACTACAAAACTGATTTTAATGCTATTTTAACATCATTTAGATCATTTGTTTCCAAAGGTTTTTGTGTACCTATCATTCTTTAATTCAAATTCAAATTGAAATTTATTTATTTTAGGACAACTAGATCCAAAGGTTAGTATACAAAAAGAAAAACTTAGAAACTATTATTAGTAGGTACTTGATACAATCACACTGACTACTCTAGGATCAATCTATCCATTACACACAAAAACTTTTTAAAAAAAATTGACCGACTTCAAAAAAAACAAAACAAAAAAGGACTACTGTACTAAAAACCAAAAGACAAAAAGTACTTCTTTAATAATAAGAGAAAAATAAAAAAATTAAAAAATAACTTTAATTTCGGAAGTCGGTGTCTTTGCTTTTAATTTTAGTTTTTGGCCACCGACTTCCGAAATTAAAGTTATTTTTTAATTTTTTTATTTTTCTCTTATTATTAAAGAAGTACTTTTTGTCTTTTGGTTTTTAGTACAGTAGTCCTTTTTTGTTTTGTTTTTTTTGAAGTCGGTCAATTTTTTTTAAAAAGTTTTATTATTTTTCCATTTTTTGTGTAAGTAATTTGATTTTTGTAATCATGGGTAGACCAACTAAAGGAGCCACCCGCATGAAGAAAAACAGAATTAAAGAGACTAATACTGCTGAAAAAGAACGCCTATCTAAGAATCGCAAACGGAGTGCTATGTCCGGTTCCCAAGAATCACCGTTAGCTTGTCATGCTAGGTTATCTCAGATGAGAAATTACATGCATTCTCATTTGTCACAGGAGTCGCCAAATGATAAGATCTGCCGACTCAATCTTATTCAAAAACGATTAAGTGGCGAGTCGTCTGAACAGCGCAAGTATCGTTTAGATGTTATACGAAACCGGCTGGCTAATGAGACTCCCGTGCCTTCTCAAGAATATAAGGGTGAACACTATACATTTGCTTACACTTTATAGTTCCCCTCATCATCATATTATAAGGTGACCATAATCAGATCTGTAATGTCACTTACAACCTATATGGTTGCAAAGTTCTTATCAATATAAATGAATTAAGTCCAAACACAAGGTAATTACTGTGAACCGTTGAGGAGTTCCGTTAATCGTCCTTCGTCTTCATCATCAGACCCTTAACGACAGTCACAACCCATCCAAGTGTAAGGTTCTTATCAATACAAATTAATCAAGCCCAAACACAAGATATCTGCTGTAAACCACTGAGGAGTTCTCTCGACTGTCTTTCGTCTTCATCATCAGACCCCTAACGACAGTCAGAACCCATCAAAGTGTAAAGTTTTTATCAATACAAATTAATCAAGCCCAAACACGAGGTATCTGCTGTAAACCATTGAGGAGTTCCCTTGACTGTCTTTCGGCTCCATCATCAGATCGACTCCAGGCCTTCATAAAATTGTAGTGCTGTAAAATACTTAATGAATAAATTAAGGAATGCACTAGTTGCCCTTACGATTTTTGAAAGTTCCCCTCGATTTCTCTAGGATCCCATCATCAGATCCTGACTTGGTGACAATGGGACCACCTCAGAAGTATAAGCTTTTGAACAAAAAATGATTTTTTTTAATCGGTTCACAAACGGCGGAGTAATCGGTGAACATACATAAAAAAAAAAAAAAAAAAAAAAAAAAAAAAAAAAACAATCATCCCGAACATAGTACCTCCTCCTTTTTTGAAGTCGGTAAAAATACAAAAAATACAAAAAATAAAAACAAAAACAAAAACAAAAATGCACCTGTGCAGGGACACCCCGCCCCGTCAAGATAATCGATATGGAGATACATCCCTAAGGACCACCAGACGAACGAAATGCCTCAACACAGGTGCACGTACATCTTCAGCTATAGTTTTCAGGATGCTGTTGTGACTCCCCTGCACCCTCCTCATAAGTGACACGACTTTTTTCCGAATCACGGCATGAAAATCATCTGTATGAGCCTGCGCGAACATCTCGGAGGCACTGCAGAAACGAGGAAGTCCCAACATCATCCTGAAAATGTTATTGTATTGGACGCGCAGAGTGTCCAGGGATTTTTTGGTGTAACTAACCCACAGACCACCCGTGTACAGACCCTGACAATACGCTTTAAATAGCGTAATCGTGACTTGGTCCGTACAGCGGGCGAATCTACGGGCCAGCATATTGGCACGAACTGACAGAGCCCTGCGCTCCCTCTCTAAGTCAACATCATCCTTAAGGTCGTCGGTAAGGTAATGTCCGAGGTACTTAAATTGCGACACCCTATCCAAGTTAACCCCGTTCAAGGTAATGGATGGAACAGATTCAGGACACTTACCAGCGGCCTTAAAGACCATGTACTGACTTTTTTTAACATTGTAAATAAGTCCGTGCGACTTGGCATAGGTTTCACAAACTTTTAGCATAATACCTAATTCTAAAAAATATATCTCGATGTTTTCTCAAGTTGTAAAAAACATGCGAAGTAGAGGCGGGTCACTATTGCCTGCATAGATAAATACCTCATATAAATGCCTCATCATACCAACGTACAATAGAACAATGAAACATTCTATAGAACCTAATCAGTGAACTCCACGCGAGGATTTAACTATTGAAGGCTTTTGAGTATCACGTTCAATTGTAAGTGCTGAGGCCCTGATAATATAACAGTGACGAAGTTATTTTACACCGTCGTCGCGTGAACTATTAAAATTTAAAATAGCCTTTATTAGCTAAAACTAGATTTTACAATTTGAATAAATAAAGGTCTCCCGATTGATTGAATAAGAGATCTCCAGATTGATTTGCTCTTTCGCACAGGCTTCCCCCAGCCTTTTCCGTTGCTCACGGTCGTTTCTCCTTCATGTCTACCGCAGAAGTTTTCATCTATTTTCCCATCTTTGAAATGGTCTTCCTGTTTGCCTCTTTCCTTCTCTGTGATACAATTCTGTTACGTCTCTGGCCCATCTTCCGTTTTTCCGGTCGCCTATTATTTTTGAACACGCTTTTTTTACATATCAGAAATGGGCCCCGTAAAACTGCGACGTTACTGACCAGTACTGCACACCGAGTCTGGTTCAGAATCATCTAACTAAACTAACGAACTCAACCTAAATTAAACCATTTATTTCTAATAAACCATTTACATGCACTTTTGAATTGTCAAGGGGTTGGTCAGTCAGAAATATGAAGCTAGTTGCCCATTCCAAACCGTAGTAGGTTCCTATGGAGAAGAACGGGCAAGAAACTCCACGGACACTCTTTTTAATCAAAATATTGTTACAAAATATTGGTTACGTACATCATTCAGGTTGACATTATACATATAAGAACAAGTAGTAGAAAAACGTGCACGTTAAAATCGTCCGTAATAAAAAGATAAAAAACAATTTAATCATTAAAAGAAGCCATGGAAGCTAAGAGATCACCAATACCTACTGACGGCACCCGTTCACTAACATGACGCATGGATCAGCACAACTCATGATTCAGTTCAACCATTTGGAACGGAACTGATCCATCAGATACGCCACGAGCATCGAGACATTCTCATTGAGTGAGCATGACGTACTCCCAGCCGCCAGGGCACATACAAGTCAATGAAAGACGTACCCAGTAAATGGTAACCGTATAGAAGGTTCATGCTCACAGTGCTTACACATGTGCTTTGCAATTATGCAATACTAATGATTGAATTTAAACAATGCAAAGATAGTTTTTGCAATTATTTTGAAGTTGCTGTTGTCTATCATTTAAATAAGATTTTACTAAACTCTTATATGGTTTTGCGACATGGTTTCGGTCGTGGGCTCTCGTACTAATAGCACAATAGTGAGGTTATGTTTTTTAGTGACTTTTAGATCAGTTGCTCACCCAATACTTATTAATAGGTACTAATACTATCTATAAAATCTTAAAACTGATCCTAAGTAAAGAAATTACAATTAAGTACGACTACCTACTAACAAAATCACCAGCTGATACACCTATTCCTTTATAACCGCATTTACATAGTAAACGCTTACGAATACAAGTTGAATTTAAATTTTTGGATAATTAACTTCAAGCTTCTGAGCATAAAAGGTAAAAACAAAGATCCATTTCGACTAATTGGATGGGAGGAAATTACGTCATTTTGTTTAGTCATCATATCCGGGGGGCAGGTTGCGTCGAGTTCTCTTTTGAATATAAAAGGTTACATTTATTTGTCACCCAAGCTTTTTTCCATAATGTAGGTATGCTTTTACAAAAAACGTATATTACAGAAAGACACAAGGCAGCCTGAACTATAAACTGCTGGAGGCTATAAATTTAGACGCACATAGAAGTTAACTACGTTGGCCGACCAACAATATAATTTAGTTGTACAGTTTAGAAGTCCCGCGTGTAACGCAAAAAAATCGGCCTACTATCCAACCGGCTAACAAAACGAGCGATGCGCGACAAACACCAACCGACGTGGCCTCGGTGCGTGAAAACTATCCCCCGAGTTGCTTCCGACGGCCACAGAACGCGACCGGCCGCCCCAATCGTAACTTGTAAGTTGCAGCCACACACAACGACTAATAAATTACTAAAGCTTTACCATAGCTTTTTGGCCAAACTATCCTTTGTTCAGGCATATTTATGTAAACTTGCAGCTTATCGTAAAATTGTAGGAGGTAGCTGGAATAGGGGAGACAACCTTTTCCCCACATTTTATAGGAAAGTGTGTTCCTTATGGCTCAATTGCCGTTGCAGTGCCGATACGGCACGAGTACAGCCAATATTGATATGTTGTCACTGCCATAAAAGTGTCGCGGACTTTGTTTTTTCATTCTGCAAGCCTTTGTGATTTCAATTTGGGATAAAATCTTTTACCTGGCGGAAAAAAAATCGTCAAACCTCACAATGCAAGCTAACAAAAGAAATAAAATCACGCCTTGTGCTTTTCTGAGGGTTGGCAGAGGTGAAATAGAAAACCCACATTTGGCCAATATTCTAATTAAAACAATAGTAAGCGATACGTCTGCGAGGTTGAAATGGGACTGAGCGGGTCACCATGGATGCATTAAAACGTATAGGCCAGATTCGGCACACAGTAATGACGGGAGTCGTCACAGGGGCAGGTCTATAAACGCTGGCGTGACGATTTGGACTCGTTTTTGACCGATTGGAAGGTAGAACACAAGAAAAACTGGAAAAGTACGGGAAAGCTCTTTGCCCAACAGAGGGAAAACATCAGTTGGATAAAAAAAAAGTATAATTAATACAAATTAGGTCGTGAATGAAAAAGTTAAGTATTATTATAGTGTAAACTTACTAAGAACCGATACCAATATTGAATCTATTGACCGCTGCATAGCTACACGCCTTTAAGACTAGCTAGCTATATGAAGAGCTAATCTGATGCAACAAGGCACAAACATGGAGTGCACTTTAGACGGCCACTTAATGCAACAAACATCAGATCAGTATGATCGCTACACAGAGCAGACGGGGCTTAATACATACCTAGTACATACGCTAGGCAAGCAAATTAATTTACGAAAAATGAAATGAAATTGAAATGAAATGAAATGCAATTCGAGTGTAGCGTCACCGATCTCTGTGAGTGTTACATGGACATTTGGTATGATCTTGGCTTGTCCATTAAGATCTACTCTTTCGGACTCTCAACAGACGGCAAACCGAAAGACCGCGTCATCTGAAGACTGCAGGAACATCTCGCACCTCTCCTCCATGAGCTGTAAAGTAGGATAAGAGAGCTTTTTGTTTCTCAGTAGAAACAAAAAGCCCCATCATACCAATGTATGATGGGTCTCAAAGATCTTAGACCCAACCATATGGCTATCGAGGCACTCGAAACGATTCTGAAGTTCTAAAAGCTCTTGGGGTTTTGAACTTGAATTGGCGCTGGGCGGTGCATAGAGTTCATCAGTCGAAATATTTCCAACTTAATATTTAAGTTCAATGTGCCTCTTACCATGTGGCACATTGACACATCAGTTGCGGTTTTCACCGCGTTGATCACAGAGACATCATTGTATACTTCTTCGTCGACATAATGAAGTCAATCTCATTTTTAGTTACACAATCTGGGCTCTGCCAGGTCCGCACGTTTTCTGAAGTAGGAGTTCATCATAAACAGGCCTTCCTTTCCAAAACTGGCCAGTAGGTGGCCCTTGTGGTTACGATGTCCAACTCCCAATTGCCCGACCCGCAGCTCATCATGGTCTCGTTTGCCTAGTTACGCTTAAGCCCCTGATTTAAATTAAAGCAATGTTTTACCTCAGTAAGTAGATAACCTTTAAACCACTCATTAGAGGGATTTGTCACTGCATGTAAGTAATGCGTGTTAGCCCTCACAAGGGGTGGTACGGTATTGGTAATAAATTGGTAAACGATATTGCTCCCAAAACTACCGACAGTTATAGATTGAGGTAGGTAGTACGTTTTTGTTAGAACCCTAAAAAATATAAAATAATAAAATCGTCACACCACTGAAAGTGCTAACACAACACTTCTACAAACCCTCCCGAATAACCTTCCGTTTGCTGACCTCCAAATTCCCAAAGATATAGTGTTATCGTTCGAATAGAAACTATCCCAAAACAGTAATGGCTGGGTTTTGTATGCGATCATTGTTTGCCGTCAATATATTACTTATGTAACGACCTACCGATACTAGGGCTATGAATTAATGGCGTTTGGAAACTGTTTAGATCGTATTTTGAAAAGGGATTTGCTACCGCGCTTATTTTAGGGTTAAGTGTGCGTCAAATGGAGGGCGGAGCGGGCAAATTCGGGTAGTTGTGTAAGGCCGAGTGGGCAGCGTTTAGTGAGCTGACCTAGAATATTTTTATGAGCACGCTTTGATGATAAAGTGGTACGGTGGCACCGGAAAAGCATTTTCAGCAAGGAATAGACTAACATCCCTACCAGAAAATTGCTCTAATGCTGCTATTATTTGAACAATTTTCTACTACAAAGTTAAGTCATAAGCCGCGTCTTATTTAAAAACGATCGTCGTGCGATTACGCGATCGTCGTGCGATTACGCGATCGTCGTGGGATTACGCGATCGTCGTGCGATTACGCGATCGTCGCTTAATCCCGCGTCCTATTCAAAAGCGATCACCGCGCGAATATGCTATCGTCGCGTACTATGTCACTTTTTATTTAGAAAACTGGAAAATACCCTCTGTTGGCGCGACCATGCGGTCAGTTTCACCGAACAAAAAGTGAAATACGAGCGCGACGATTGCGTATTCGCGCGGCAATCGCTCTTGAATAGTACGCGGGGATAGAAAACTTAATACTGCGCATTGATTACTTTCAGCCGGTGGACCTCGCTAAATACTTGTGCGTACTGTTTGGAAAGTCATTGTTACGAGAATTGATAACCTACGTCAAAATGACGTGTTACGGAAGGAAAGAAAGAAAAATTGCTAATTCTGCACAGAGAAAACGCACACACAACAAAAAAAGACAAAATAAAAAATAATATTATGAAAGTAGCCAAAAGCCTCGTATTCAACCAGTAAAAAAAGTTTGACAGTATTGTTGACGTTTGTTCATTGGTACAGAAATTTCATTCAATTGTCATAACAGTTGAGGTTTGAATACACCTACCGTCTATACTATGATCAGCATTCAGGCAATACAAAGAAATCCACTAACTATCGATCGTGAAGGTTGAATTGAATGAACCCTTTCATTCACCTTCATATTAATCATACCTCGATCATGTTACTAGCCGTAATTTTTCCCGGGAACCTTTGAAGTGGTCTGATAGCTCTCAGTTTGAATTCTTGTTTGTGTAATGAAAGTGGGCCAAGAAAGAAACTCGTTCATTGATATCAGAGAAAGGATTGAGCCTTTTCGTAATAGAAAGGGGTCTTTGGACGCGGTGCCAACTAATTAAGTGGGCTGATTTAATAGAATTGGATTAGTGAGCTTAACTGGACGATGGTCATCTGAACCTTTGTAATGAGGACGAGTTTGGAGGTCAGCTTTGGACCCATTTTCAAGGGCGACGTGATTTTGCTACTTTTATTGGTTGGATTTACAGAATAGGTTTTTTTTAAATCTGGGTCTTTTACTCGGCTTGTAAACTGGCAGAAAATGTAACAAAAGTGTAGGTATGTAATATTAAGGTACATTCATGAAATGTGATTTTGGAGGTACGGACATTAATTTGATGGTCAGTTAATTACGTACCTGGAGCCAATATTAGTATCTGAATTAACTAGGTACCTATAGAGTTACAATTCAAAAGTGACAATTCAAAATTCTTTGACAATTCAAAAGTGCCTGTAAATGGTTTAATTGAAATAAATGCTTTGAGTTGAGTTGAGTTAAAAAATACATTTTCCTTTGGCATAACAAACAAGCGTATTTAGGGCGAATTTCACCAATGAAAGCGCTATCAGGAGCTGTCAGTGTCATCATTGTTGTGGAGTATTGACACTGACAGCTCTTGAACTCGGTTTACTTGTCCTGGGGGTTTATAACAGCCACTTTGGCAGAATCATAATAGGAGAATTTTATGAATCATCGTAAAATGTCAGAAACTGACAATTCATACGATCTGCGTGCGATTTATATTACGAAATAATTCATCTGTTTGACAGTTGAGATTCGTAAAATGGTCCACACATTATGAATTGCTTTTGTGTCAAATTAGAGGAATTGCTAATGACAAGTGGGAAATTCAGGAAATGAATTGCTTTTAGAGGAATTGCTAATGAGGCCGGTATAGGTCCCCTGATCGCGTTCGGTTTTATTGGTCAAAATGCGCCCTTTGAAATATTGGCACTTTCGATTTCCATAGAATGACACTTAAAAATATTTTCCAAAAACCTGCATCAGAAAGTACTTAACTAAGTGACGATGAAAAGCTTCAGTAAAAGGTACTTACCTCCAGCTAAGAAGCCGAGAGACTTAATTTTCCTTTTAGGAGCTGCAACAAAAGAAAGGTCCTTATTAATTGGGTGAGCACGTGAGTTGGGTTAGTTCCTACCTTTTTATATCTTTTCCTCAACACACCCACTATTTATTAGCTGTGTCCCGCTTTCTTTTACTTAAGGACACACTTAATTAGGTACGGGCGTTAAAACTAGACTAAAAGGCACTTTTTAATAATTAACCAATTTTATGGATTACCTGTAGGAACTGCTATTATTGTTCATATGTAAATCCTAATGTTAACTTAACTATAATATGTGAATGTGAGTTTGTTTGTTTGTTTTTTTACCCTTTCACGCTAAAACGGCTGAAAGGAATTGGATGAAATTTGGCACATGGATAGACCATGACGTGGAGAAGGACATACGCTACTTTTCATCCTGGATCGCTGACGAAGTCGCGGGCAACAGCTAGTCAAATAAATATTTAAAGCTTGTTAAGCAACAGTTAACATGACCGTGGTCAGTTATGGTTAATCACGGTGAAAGAATTAAAACCTCGAACATTATTTCAATAATATCTATAAATGATTATTATTCGTGCTAGCCGCTTATAAAATAATTAATGATATGCACTTTATTTCCATTAGTATTTAAGTATACATAATTATTTCCATTTTTTAAAACGAGGGAGAACATTGCGGCTTTATAGAAAACTGCGAAGGTAAGCTGAGCTTGCCGTGGTCTGTTTCTTGATGGATGGCATGAGTGCCCATTATTAATTCATGGAGACCCGTCCGTGCATAATTTTAGAAAACTATGAATAGTCGAAAGTGTGACAACTGGCCTAACTTTAGAATTTTGGTAAGTATTCAACTAAGCCTGTCGCAGCCCACTGCTGGAAATACATAGGTCTCTCCCAGGCGGCGCCACAATACCCTGTCCTTCACCTTCTAAATCCAGTGTGTCTTAGCCACCTTTTTAAGGTCATCGGTCCATCTAGCTACGCTTGCCGATACGCGGTCTCCACTCTGGGACTCGTCTGCTCCACCGACCATCGGTCCCATCGGTCTTTCGACAAACATGGCCAGCCCGCTGCCATTTCAGTTTGCGTACTCTACAAGCTATGTCGGCAACTCCGGTTCTTTCCCGGATAATTGAATTTCGTAAGTTTTACGTAGTACGTAACGTACTTCCCAGCAATTTATCGGTTGTGAAATTCGGAGGGCAAACGCTATTAGGCAATATAATAAAGCTATATTATAAAGCTTGTCGAAATTGACGTAAAAACATCGCTGTCCCGTCGTCTGTTTAATTGATCCTATACCTACCTAACGAAATTTGTCAGCAATTTATAACATTATCTTTAATACACACTGGCCACTGTAGATCCATAACTACCTGAAAGTAACTCACTTATAAAATTAATCGGATTAACCTTCAGTCCTTCGTTCGCTGTGAGTTCTACAATGATTATCGGCAAAATAATTGAATTTGTCACAACTTATTGGTTTTAACAATTTATAACTGTTTTATCCGTAAAAGGCTGATCAAGTGTTGTGATTTCTGATTTTATTAGTAATATGAACCATAAATAACTTATTAAAACGACTAATTCCAAAAGGTATATTGAAAATCGTTCCGTGTATCTTTGTACCAAATAACTTTGTACCAAAATTTTGCATGTCATTATGTTATGATTAAATATGTTAAGCTACTAATAAACTACTATTTGTAAGAACTTTGTAACCATATTTATCTGCAAATAAATCTTTGACTTTGGCCTTGTATAATTTGGAGCTAGAATTCTCAACAACAAAAAAACTGTTTAGCTAAGGTATACCTACATTATGTTTTTTCAAATAAAATATGCACACGTGTACCTCTAGTGCATGGACCACGTGGTACCTACACAATGTCATCAAGTTTGAAGCCTACTCTGGGAGATGGCGCATCGTTCTTCACAACTGCTTTTCAAAAACAAGGTGTCAGGTTTACACATGGCATTGTTTTTTGGGTTCACATGCTATTGAAGAAGAAGTAGCGAATGAGACATCATAATGAATGGGGAAAAACTGGAATTTATTAATCTAACAGTTTTCCTAGGAATCACGCTAGACGAGAAATTACAATGGAGACTTCATATAACATCCCCTGCGGGGCGGCTAAGTTCCGGCGCTTATGCTGTTAGAAAGATAAGACAGTTAGCAGATGTAGAAACTGCGCGTTTGGTCTATTTCAGTTACTTCCACAACATTATGTCGATATTGAATCCATCTTTATTTTGCAAAACAGAGCTTTCAGAGCCATTTATAATCTATGTCGCCGCTAATCTCTCAGGAAATTAAAAATATTAATATTATGACGATACCTTGCCAATTCATTTATGAGAATATTATTCATGTTATTTATGTTATTTTAGAAAAAATCTAAATCTTTTTAATAAAATAAATGATAGACGTAATTTTAATACTATAAATAAAGATAAAATAGATCAACCATTTTCAGATTAGCTAAAGTACAAACATCTTTTATGTTGATACCATGTTTATTTTTTACATTCATCCCTGACAGACATAATCATATTATAATATTATTTGACACCTACTACTTTATATACCTACCATATTTAATTTCAACTCTATAATAGTGGCTTTTGCGGACATGTTAATTATCCAGATTTGTGTCAGTTGTAATAGCAATCATGTCATTTAGTTTAAATAGGTTTTTATTTTTAGTTTCTTATTTATCTTATATAGATTCTCCTCTAATAGACCTTGTGAATGTGAGAACGTTGTAGGCTTAGTGGACTGTAGACCTTTTATTTTTTTTTATTTTTTTTATGGAACAATTTCAGTTTCTTTTAACTACCTACATGAAACTCCTTGAATGGCAGGCCTACACTGTCCTCCCATAACTATTAACACTGTAATTCGAAAATATTGTAAAAGCCAATTATCTTTTAAAAGAGTAACCATGGAGTTTCTTGCCGGCTCTTCTCCATAGGAAACGACCAATTGGAACCGTGCACCTAGCTTCTGACGTTTCATAAGTGCCCATGTAGGCTTATGTGAAATAAAATATTTTGATTTTGATTTTGAATATTGCACATATTGAGGCCGCATATATTTAAAAATCAAACAAAAGAAACTAGAAATATGGGTAGTTTTCCCTATTTTAAATGCTATAACAAAATCTTTTGATAAATTGCAATAAAATAAAATAAAATTTAAAACTCATATTAAAATTATACTTTGTAAAGAAGCATATTACAAATTAGAGGATTATATCCAAGATAAGAATGCTTGGAAACATGCTGATCTTGCTCCATAGGACAATATTTGAGTCTGGATAAAATCAAACTGGTTGCTAATCTAATTGTATAATTTATTATTTGCATATCATAGATTTTGTGTTTACTTAAACTCACGTACTATCTTATTAGTATTACTTGTAAAAATGTTAGGAATATTGTGATATCGTATACTTTTACAATGTTTGTAAATATGTGAGCACCATGTCTATCACATACTTATTAAATTTATTTGTCATTGCCCCATTTTTAATTATTTTTACCTATTGTGGTACAGTAATCGTATTCTAGGTGCATTGTCTTCACATGTAATTATATAATTGATATATAAAAAATATTGTAAAACTTTTTTTTAAGAGTAACGGTGGAGTTTCTTGATCTTTCTTCTTCATACGAAAACTACCTTTTGGAAGGGGCAACTGGAATCAGTTCTATTTCTTTGTTTTTGACGTTAAAAAATGCCTTTAATGTTCCTACTTGAAGTATATTATTTGACTTTGACTTTGATTGGTTAATGGTAGCAAGAGCTAAATACAAACAAAAAAACTTTAAGCTTTTTCCCATAGCTTCGCTTTTATGGTCTCAACTTTTTCCGGGATTTTTATCCTGGAAAAAGGTAGCCAATGTCGCAGGCACTCTCCGGTCCATGAACTATCTTTATGTAAAAATTTACTTTGCTGCTTCATGAAAGAAGATCATACACAGTTTCGCTTTGATATAGTAGTTAGGTAGTGTTATAAACCCATTATTTAAGGTTTATAACAAAACAATATCGTTTATTCTTCCATAATTATAAAACAAAGTCCTCCGCCGCGTCTGTCTGTCGTCCTGTTCGCGATAAACTCAGAAACAACTGCACCGATTTTCATGCTGTATTCACCAATGGATAGAGTAGTTCTCGAGGAAGGTTTTAGTATAGAATCCGCGGGCATGAGCTAGTAAGTTATTATTATAATTAATTTAAAATAAACTTTTTCTTTAATCTTCCTCGTTGGCTTATATTCGTAAGCGCTTATGCTCAGCACGATATCCAGGGTTCGATTCCCGGGTCATCGAACGGTGTGTTTTTGGGTTATTGTTGAAAAGTGTTATTTATTGCATCAGAAATTTGTCAATAGAAGTCCGGAGTCTGGATTTGTGCCGGCTTCTGGCCATAGGCTCGCCCTCTTTTACATGGGACTTAAATATAAGTGGCAAAATCTTGGTATACAATGTATTATACAGTATAGTATAATAGGTAGGTTTATGTATAGTTACACCTCTGTCTAATCCTTCGGGGAAAACAGCCGTGATATAGGGTTTAGAAAAAATAAAAAGCATTATTCAATAGTGAATCAAAACAATGAGCGCTATGATACATTCCTATATGACTGGTAACATCGCTGTTTGATAAGCCTCAGTTGTTTACGCGCCGAGGCTTTTAGTGGCTCGAACATCACGTACAGCCTGCCGCCAGAACACATTGACAGTCGTACCGGACAGTCAGACACCCGAATATATCTGTCAACTAGTTTTAATAGGACTCACCCTCATAGAACAGTTTACCACTGCCACGAAAATGAGTCAACTTGGTTAACAACTGTAATTATTTCTAAAGCTGTATGAAATTGTTTTGATACGGCAAATTGACGTAGGTTATCTATTTCCTTAAAAAATCATGTCCCTAACCGTACTAGTAGTAAGAGAGCTCCATCGGCTGAAAAAGTAATTAGTTTGCGGTAGGTATTCAATAGCTTAGAGATTTCTTAGCTCCGACCAAGTTACGATTCTGGAGACAACTTAAATTACCTAAAAATCACGATTATATTTCCGAGGAAAAAAGGACCATTAATCCCACAAACCAACTCGAACTTAGCCGGTAATTTTCAGATAAAATTCTGTTGGCGAAAAATTGGTAATAAACCGTTGGTAGGACTAATTTTAATCTTGAAATTGGGACAGACAGCTGGGTCAGTGTACAGTAGGCCTTAAGTGGTGGCAGGACGGAGGTACACTGGGACACTTTGTTGATGGCGTTTTAATTATGATTGAATACCGGTTGTCTGTCTATAGAATGTCATATCTATGTAACGAAGTTTAGCGAATACTGGAGAGGTGAAATAATTGAGGCCATAACAGGGAAGAGTGAAGGAAAGGGTATAAAAAAGTACATTAGTGCTTGGTTGCTGAACATAAAATCAAAATACACGTACTTGTCTGTAGCATGCCGTATATAAAACATGTATCATACATACGTTGTTCCAGACATGCATCAACTATTTTGTTCGCTTCGTTGAAATTTTTGACATGTTTAGTATACCTATAACAGTAACTAGTCTTTACCAAGTTGTTTTAGTTGTAAACTATAAACGAAACAAGAATACATGTTTGATAAGGTGTAAGCGCGGGGAGTTACTAAAAATTGTTAATTCATACGGTGAACTAAAACCACAGCTGCATAAATTATTCTGCAGGGTTTCGTAACAAACAAGTAGCTGTTTTAGTTTCGCCATGGCCGTCTGTCTGTCTGTCTGTCCGCGACTTAGCTCAGAGACTCTTAGTACTATAAGCCTGTAATTTGGCATGGGTTTGGGTATACATATATTAATCATGCCGACAAAGTGGTAAAGTTTTTTTTTTTTTTTAAGGTACCTCCTCTACAAGTAAATTTCAAGGATTCAGAGGTCCGTTTGTGAAATATTAGTTTTGGGTATGTAAAAAAATTCACGGCCGTAGTATATAATTATAACGAAATTAAAAAGGAAAACCAGCACAGCTAAGTAGGCTCTACAAGTAGTAGTATGCAGCAGGGTGGTGGTAGGTTAAGTTTGTTCTTGGGATAAATTCATCCCAACTACGCAACCCTTCATTTATGTCCGGTAGTTTGAAAAGATTAGCGGAATTGTGGCTTAACTGTGTGTTAAACTCTATATTTTTTATGTGTTTGCCACATAAAATAGTAATTACGTTTTTTTTTTTTCATATAATTGTATGGCGTTGATTATAACGTAATGGATACTACTAGTCATTGTAGTATTTTTAATTAGCCCATGTTCAACAGTAGATGCTTATTTGATCATTCAATACCAGAAAAAAAAAAAGTTACCACAAAAATTGTATACTGCATGTCTATCAATACTAAAATAGTCAACAAGTTAACAGAATTTTCACAATACTTTTATTTGTCAGTTCAACAATATTGCATTCGTGAATCTGGCTGTCAAAACTCAGTTGTTTTCACAAAACATTTTGGAGCTGTTAGAAATTGTAGCTATTGCGTCTGTGAATGATTGCCCCCGTACTAACATCTTCTGGTCGACGTGATTTGGTGCCTACAGCCGGGTTGCAACATAGAATATATTATATGTATGTATATACGTTCAAAAAAAACCACTCGGCTTAGCTCTCATTGTGCCGAGCCGACCCGAATTTGATTCAGTGCGGGTTGATGCCAAACAAAGTTTGCCGATTGGCACGAGCCGATTGAAAGTCGAATATATTATATGCAGTAATTGCTTCGCGTTGGCTTTGTTGTTCAACAAATACGGCGGAATCTAATGTGCCGATCCGAACATGTGTGTGTGTAAGCCCCTTCTCGCTGCAGTAACGTGTTTCCAAATGTGCCACTAAATCAATGAGGCGGTTAAAAAGTACACGAAACTCAAGCTTGCGGCTTTCACGCGATTTAATTTAATTGCAATTGTTTTCACACTCTCTTCCACTTTGAGGTAAATTACTTGGAAACGAATTTACCGCTATAGTAATAAATTCAGGACAATCGCTTTACTGGTCTATTTGAAACAGTGACGCTAGCTATTTGACATAATATCCTGCAGTTTTCGTGAGATGGAATTAGCGTCTACAGCGATGTATTTGAATGACTTAAACATCACAAAGGATTTAATTATTTTCCATAATGTTAATGTAAATTATTTCCTGGTATAAAACTACAGTGATATCACGGTCCAAGTTTTATTCTTACTTGCTCTTTTCCCACGAAATTACCTGCCTAAAAATTCACATAGATAAAATAAACTACACAAGATTCCTATTGCCCCATATTCAAAACTTTACCTCAAGCACTTGAGAGGTAGACTTGCTGTTATTCTACTTCAAAATTAATGAATAATTAATTAAAGTTTATTTATTCTGCGCTCAGTGTGCAAGGAGGCTAGGCAAGAGTGTGACAACAGAGGCATATTCAGACAAGTGAGAGGCACCGATCGATCCCCCACACAAGGACAATTGGGACGGAGTATATTCATGTATGGACATGATTCGTCTATGGATATAATTCATCTATGGCCCTATATAAATAATAGACATAATTGAGAGCATCTTTTGATATATATGGTAAATGTTACCTACAATGGGGCGCGGTACTGATGGCTTGTGACGTTTGAACGTAATAATGAATTTCCATTTATTTTGACAGCTAAATGTCAGTAAACAGATGTTATGTATACTAAAAATGGTTGTACTCGTATCTAAGGGCCGCAATAATAACATTTGGAACTGTCATTTATCGAATGCAGAAGCTGCATTTTATAATTTTGCTTTGATTTGACCTAATTACGAATAGATTGGCGTCTTGTCTTTCCTTTCTATTTTCAAGGGGTTAATAAAGCACCGGCATAAGTATTTATATTCACGATAACAACTGATATTTTGACATCCTTACATAAATAAAACAAAGTCCTCCGCCGCATCTGTCTGTCGTCCTGTACGCGATAAATTCAATAACTACTGCATCGATTTTCATGCTGTTTTCACCAATGGATAGAGTAAGATTTTAGTATATAATAACCGACATCCACGCGGGCGAAGTCGCGGGCATCAGCTGGTTATATATAATACATTTTTGGCATTCATTCATAATTTTATAAAATATTCTTATAATGTACCTAGTTCTGATTTGCATGTACTTAATAATTATTATTTTCCGATTATTATTTAATATTTCTACACCAGCAATGGTAGTATGTGTGAAAGAGTGTTTAATGTAAGATCTCAATGTACCTAACATATACTGAGAAATAAATAACATTCATTCATTCATAAGGTTAGGTGGTGGATTGTATTCGTTCTACTATTCACATAAACTCACTTCTAGAGAAAGCTAGGATTTTAAAATGATTAAAATACCTACCGTTTGGAAGTGGAGGGCTCGAGGTATGTAGGCGGGCGGTGGGATTAATCATGTCATACAGAAAGGAAAAATAATAATTCCACTGTACCTAGCTACTACGGCATATTCTACTTCTCGTAGATGTCAATAGCAAAATGTTTGTTAAACTGGCTATTTTTTATTTATTATTTTATTATTCCCTGGATCTTTTTAGTGTTTCGTATCTAAAGAGTGCCAACGAGAACCTATTAATAAGGCTCCACTGTCCGTCTGTCTGTCTGTCACAGGGTTGTATCTTTTGAACCGTTATTACAGTATAAAAATAAAGTAAATAAGATTTTAAAACAAGTTGATCATTTTCACAGTGTAATGGCCGCTATAACAACAAATAATAAGAATAAAATAAAGTTAAAAATCAAAGGGGGTTCCCATATAGGAGGCGAAAATATGTAGTGATAAATATTATACAGTGGTACGGAACCCCCCACGTGCGAGTCCGACTCACATTTGTTTTATTTACACCATTTATGTACAGTACGTTTTATGATTCAATTTACTGAACTCTACAGAAACATCAAACAATATGAAGCAACGGAGATTAACGTTAAGCACCGCAGCCATTAACTAGCTCATTGAACTTAACCGAGTGACGTAGGTACCGATACACGTTTGTAACAAGGTTTGTCGTTATAGCATTAGGAGCCGAAATAATTGCACTCAAGCTGAGCTGCAGACAATCTGATAGAATCTGTTTATCTCTCTGTGAAGTGACAATAATGATGTTATTACGTTCTCTGAAAGTCTATTGCCTGGTTAGTCTAGTGGTCGCAAGTGCTACTGCTGAGCATGAGATCCTGGGTTCGATTCCCTGGTCAGGCAAAGTGTTATTGAATTATTGGCTTTTCCCATCCAGCGAACAGTTTTGCCTAACCCTTCGAGGCTTACAGGCGTGATGTTATGTTATGTATTTTCAGGGGTACGCCTGTAAAGAAAAACTTAATGATTCCTTGACGCTTCTGAGGGTTGTTTGACACTGATGTTTTTTTCAAAAACTGCGTGGCGTAGGTATTTTGGAATGATGTTGTTTCGAATTACTGTGAGTGAATTTGACCCCCTTAGTACGTGGTGTGTACCTACGTAGATTTTGCGAGCCCGAGTCGATCTTGACCGGTTTCATGAAAAAGCATTGAGTACTTATTTCCACGATTGCACGCGAGTTTTCTTACAAATACATCATGGCTTCACGTTTGAATTGACCTAAAATGCCAAAAGAACACACAACTATGTGAGCAAAGCCGAGGGTACAGCTAGTATTTCATAAGTTTTAATGTTTGTAGTTTCCTGTCTATCGGATTAGCGCTGCAGAGAAAATGAGTTTGTACTTTAGACGTTAAAGTTTTTGGGAGCATCAAACCGAGATAAAAAGAAAATGTTTTAAGTACAGCAGTGTGAATACTTTAGTATTTGGGATTTACGGAAGATACACAGATTGGATAAAATAAAAAGATTTTCGAATTTTTAAAGACATTTTAGTAAAAAAGGTCTCCGAAATTCACCTTATTTTTTAACATCATCTATGAAAACCAATAAGAACCATTTCTTAATAAAGACATTTTCTTCGTTCACTTTACTTGCTTAAATAACTTAATACTAAAGGAACTTAAAAATGATTATAGACCAGGCACACGTTTGAGTGGCGACCAACATTCAATTGACGATGGCAGTTTCGTGTAAAATGATAATTATTTAGAGATTTCATGAACTATCATGATTTCATATCTGAGAGACTGGATTATTTTAGTGTGGTTGCTACCAGCTTAAAATCATAATCACATGATCATGACTAATTAAGACTGGCTAATTAACAATATGACGAAAAGTCAGGATGTGAGGACGGGCATATAATGATGCAAAAATACTAACGGATCGGCGCACTTCGAAAACGATTACATAATCAGTACCTATTATCATTTTATCTTATACTAATATTCGTAACAGAACCTAAAAAATTACAACACAAGTTATCCTTCCTCATTGCTCAGGGGAAGTGTCAAAGTGTTTAGTTGGAGTCTAAACTAACATTTAGACTAAGTAAAGTGGCGCCATATTTCGCAGACTGTCACAATACTGCAAATACGGGACAAAATGAACCATTCAAATCTATCTCAGGTAGGGTTGCCACACGTCTAAGAATAACCGAGTATATTTATAAAAGTGTCCCTTTTGTAAGGCTAAAAATAAATGGTCTGTCTGGGTTACTGGGCCTTTTCCGTGTAATATTTACAGTATTTTAAGGACATGACCCTTTTTTAGAGGTGGTTGAGCTTATCCTTTTGTGGGAAAAACTCACCTGCTGACTATGATAATAACTATAATATATGAGCTCAGTTTCATGAAATATTATGTACAATAAATAACATACCGGACAGTCAAGCTGTGATGATTCTCACTGGCTTCTAGCTACTTGGAACTTTTTTTTTTTCACCAATCCTTGGTGTGGAATGTCTTTGGAAAGTTCATTCAAAAATATTGTGAGTTTGTGAAAACCATTTTTGAATTCAGGGATCCGTTTGCGAATTCAAAGAAATAAGAGATGAAGCTAATAAAGCAATAAGAAACAAGAAGGAAGTATTACCTCGAAAGTTTTAAGAAGTGTCAGAAACAACCGAAGAAAATTTGGAACTTGATTAATACCTTAGCAAACAACAAACACAAAAGTAGAAACTGAAGAAATAACAGATTGGTAAAAAAATCTGCCAACATTTCAACGATTTCTTTTCCACAGTTGGTTCAATCTTAGCCAGTAAAATAACACATACACAAACAAATACCACATTGAATAAAATAGGATCACAAACCCATACACTGCAAACATTAGAACCATGCACAAAAAAAAAAATACAATCATCGATAGCTTAGATACTAATACAAGTAGCGGAATTGATGGAATTACTGTTAAAGAAATAAAATGCATTAAAAACCTAATACCAGATAACTTAACTGACTGTATAAATAAGTGCCTCGAACAAGGAATATTCCCCGATAGTCTGAAGGTTGTTTGGGTAACCCCCGTTTTAAAATCTGGAAGCAAGGCTGACCCGGGCAATCATCGTCCGATATCCGTATTGCCGGTGCTCTCCAAAATCTTTGAAAGAATAATTTACCTTCGTCTTTATACCTACCTGACAGACATAGACTTCTTTTTTGAGCAACAGTATAGATTTCGGCCAAAATAAAATACCTTATCAGCAACCATAGACATTACTACTAAAATAAAAAGTGCCATAGACGAAAGACAATATGCCCTAGGTGTCTTTACAGACCTAAAAGAGGCATTTGACACGATTAGTCATAATTTGCTTTTAAGTAAGCTAGCTGACGTAGGGATATCAGGACCCACGCATAAAATTCTTACATCATACCTAGAAAATCGGAAACAAATAGTAAAAATTGAAAATTATGAAAGTTTACCTGCCAAAATAACACACGGACTCCCAAAGGGATCTATTCTAGGACCGTTGTTATTTTTTATTTATATCAACAACATAAACTGTGTTAAGACATCGGGTAGTATCACACTTTATGCAGATGATACTTGTCTATTTTACTTTGGTCACAACCTAACTGATATCGTGAAAGAAGCTCAAAATGATTTAAATATTTTAAATAAATACATAGTTCCTGTCTTTACTAACTATTAACACAAAGAAAACCGCATACATGGTTTTTGCTGCAAAGAACATGAAAATTCTCAATCAAATCCAACTTACAATAAACAACAAAAACATATCAAAATCAAACAGCGAAAAATATTTGGGTCTCTTTTTAGACACAAAGTTAACTTGGAGACCCCATATTGATCATATTAAGGCAAAAATATCTCCCCTGATCGGAGCGATACGCCGAATGTCTACTTGTGTTCCCAAAAAAGTTCGCGCAATGATCTACGACTCTCTTGTTAGACCCCATATAGAATATCTCGTTGAGATATGAGGAACTGCAGCAGAATCAAACGTCCAAGAAATACAAGTTCTGCAAAATAAAGCAATAAAAACACTTTATAACTATGACTACTTAACACCAACCACCCAAATTTACAATGATACAAATATACTTAAAATTAACCAATTCTACATACTTAAAACATGCACTCTAATACATAAAATCATAACACAAGATACATATTCACAAATAAACTTTAAAAAGAAAATTTACACATACAACGCAAGACGACGAGACAAACTAGAATTAAGACAACCCAGAACTAACTATGGAAGAAAAAATATACTGTACGAGGGAGCAAAACTATATAATAAACTACCTGATGATGTAACCAATAGTGACACCATATATACATTGAAAAAAGTCCTAGAAGAACACGTTAGAAAACAGCACTAACAATACCGATTGTCATCTATAACTCTTAATTTTCTTGTGAACACAGAGAATAACACTTAATTTTATTTTTTATTTGACTTTTCTCAATATGTTAAGTGAACTGTAACGTTCCTTTTTTTTGAGAAATAAATGTCTTTAAACCGAAATATTAAGCTTTAAAGTGCTCATTTTTGTTCGAGTCAAGTGTCCCCCCCCCCTGCCAGCTAAATGGTTGGTTTTGGATATGTAAAAAAAATCACGCCAGTAGTAAATATAACGAAATTAAAAGGAAAACTATCACAGCTAAGTAGGCTATACGACTTTTTCTCAACGTTAAGTTAACTCTAAAAGTTTTTTAACTACAATGTTAAGTTTGTGTTTGGGATAAATTCATCCCAACTACGGAACCCTTCATTGTGCGTGGTTCGATACGCACTTAGCCGGTTTATTTTATTAAGTATATTCGATATGTATATAGTAGATTATCATCCCTCTTCTCAATAAAGTTTTGCTTTCTTGTTTTGTTTTCTGTAGTCGAAATAGTTATGCTAAAAGACAGTCTGTCTTTTAGCATAACTTTTAACATAACGTTGAAGTTTTAGTCGATAGAAATCCAGAATAAACCTCGTTTTCAAGGAGACTTACAGAAAAAAATGGTCACAAAATTGTCGGAGACAAAAGTCCAAATTGCCCGATCTTTACTGAGATCCCTGGTCTGCCAACCCTAATCCAGGGAAAGATGGGCAGCAATGAATTTACGTAATTAGCTCCCCAGAGGTTGGCGACGGGCGACCCGTTACAAATGCTCTGAAAAAATGCCGAAACTGAAGGATTCATGTGTTATCTCTTTGTGTGAGATAGTCGGGACGTCTCCCCGGGGTGTGAGCAGTGTTTTATGACAGTTTCATATTTGCCTTGAGAACGGAGTAACGAACTCCAGGCACCAGGCGCAATTGTATATGTCTAATTCTTTTATCTCCCTACGGTTGATTGTAACTTCCACGAGAAGGTCTAGGTATTCCTCTAAATAATTTCTACCTTAGTGAAGTTTAATATTGGGAAGTGTTGTTAAAAGTTATAAAGCACTTACGAAGACGACTCTATATTTTTTTGGTAAAGAACTGCTACTTCTGAGTTCTCCTGAATCTTTGGTTTCGTGCAAACTTTGACTTAATTTGAAAAGTGATTATAAAACAAATTGACGGCGTATGGATCTCCTTCCACTAGTACTGTAACGGAAATTAACACGTTAACTTTGACATTTGCTTGACTATTCAAACGTTTTCACACGAATTCCCATTACTTGTTAATTTTTCGTCAAAATTTTCCACCGAATTTTGATCTCATAAAAAGTAGACCTTTTGAAACACCTTCATGTCATTACGCAGTGAAAACACTCACTGGCCATTCACTCATTGTCATAGTTACAGGTGAAGAAATTTCAAAATCAAAATCAAAAGCCACATCTTCTTATTATTCTAAATGTGAAAATTTGTATGGTTGGACGTTTGTTACTCGGTCACGTAAAAGCCGCTGTCCGGAATGTCCGGATTTCTATGAACTTTGACGCACAGGTTTGTCAAAACCTGTATTACAACAATGGAAACTTTTTAATCCCGGTAGTACGGTTCCTGTAGGATAATTTCAGACATACTGGAGGACGGAGCCGCGAGTCAAAGCTAGTTATTTATATTTTTCGATATTTAAAAAAGACAAAGACTATCTTTGTGTTGCGACTGTTACCTGTATCACAACGTCGCTTCCATTTTATTTATTCTTACTCGGAAGTAAATTCTTAAGCTTTTTCGTATTTTACAAACACTTCCAATGTGCCGATGAAAGCGACCAAGTCAAAGCTACGCCGTAGCGTCGTAGCACTCGTAGCGCATAGCGCGTAGCTCCTAAATTGTTTATTTGAATCTTGAAAACAAACGGAGAGCGATATTGTTTGTTTGTTTTATCTAGGTGAATTGTCTGTTTTGATACAGTTTATGTTTTTGTATAGTTTTTAGATAAAGAAGCAAGAGAAATCAGTTATATTAATGTTTCGTGATTATAAAAAAATAGAATAGAATAAAATGGTCTTATGTATACCATATGACCACCACGCCCACCTTATATTCTTTATTATGAAATATAGGTTACAATTTCGCTGTCATTTAATTATGAATATTCTGAAATAGAAAAAGCGTTGGAAGTATTTAGACATTAAATCAGTGTTCCTTAATATTCAGGCCAACACGATATATTTTTATTTTTTCACATAAGCATGACGTATAATCAGCGTAAGTCTATCGTACCGACTGCTGAGACACAGGCCTCCTCTCTATGAGACTAATTCATTTTATTCACATTATAAGGGCCGATTTTTTTGATCTGAACTGATCGCCAGTTCATTTTTATTTGAGGAGTAAATATGAAGGGTTGGCAGTTTTTGTAAAAAAAATTGTCAAACCGCCAAAATATCCCCCGGTTATATACACAATGGTCCACCTTAAGGACTAAGTGCGGAAACCAAACCCATAACATAGAACATATCCCCCGGTTAAAAGATAATCAGACTATAGAAATATCAGCCCTAAGAAAAACGTAAAAAAATATACTAAAATAAGAACACATTTTAAACAAAAATTCCTTGCAATTTTCATTCCCTCCACTAGATTGAGATAGGTCCCTGCTGTGAGTGACACTTAGATAGGCTCACTGAATTTTAATCTTGTCCGGAGTCCGGACTGAATCCAGACAGATACCCGGATACTGAACAGCCTGCGCCATATTGTCCGGACGGCGGACATAAAGCAGCGAATTGAAAGATATAAAGCGATGTATTGGGAGCTCAGCACCAATTTCTGTCGTCACGGCTGAATTGTAAAATTGGGTGCAAAGTTCAAGTAATAAATACACTTTAGTAAAATATTGTGTAAGTACCTATAGGTAGGTTAGGAATTATACGAAAAAGAAAACTGACACAAAAAAGACCCACATGATAGTTCTCATCTTCACAATAATTAAAACAATAACCGTAGGTATCTCTACGTTGACGTCGTGGTTATGTAATCTAGGTCTGTGCCGGTAGAGTTTATTTTGTCGGAACAGGTCTAGGCTGAGGAGCCAGACCAATAGAGATAAAGAAACCCGCAGGGCAGCAGATGGCGAGGTTTTGGGCAGTTAGCGACCCCACGGACCCTATCTCCCGGGAGAAGTCTTGTTCCTCACCTCTAGCTTGCCTCTATTGGCCGGCTTGAATGGAGATTCGCAAGAGAAAACGTGCTTGGAGGAAGGAAGTATTCCAGTAAGATGCTGGTAGGTATCTTGACCGTACTTACGGAATTGTCTTGATAGCCGTGGAATACCTCTCCATCTCTCTTATGCACTTCAGAACGTGTTGCCTCCTTGTCGCTACGTCACTATGTGCTAGCGACCGCTTTCGAGGGCCCATTATTGAGTGTGCATGTACCCCCTACATTTTATTTGTGTATTTTATATAAAATATTGGTCAGGCAGAAGTGACCATAATCATAAATAACCAGTTCACTTAAGCCACCCAAACCTACAATCTTTGTTTTTGATTGTTTTGGAATAAATACTTATATGAATACATTACAAAGTTCATGACATTGTGTGTGTTGAGTTATAAATTCAAGCAAGATAACACAAACTTTTATATTATACACTGTCGGTGTGTTATAAAAGTCATAAAAAATACCTTATTTACCTATATCGGTGATGTTATCAACGCCGTGACTGTAACAGAACATTATCTTTCTTATAAAAACTCGCTTTTAAATACGTTGCCATCAACGTGTAGTGTCACATACAGACACGCCCATGAATGTATAATAAAGGACAAGTTACAAATTACGTTCGTCATACAACTGCTATCATTCGCTGAATGTTTAATAAAAATATATAAATCCGTCGCTCACAAAGGGAGAAACTTTTGTATTGTAACATAGAAACCGTAAAGCGCCGAGAGAAGTAATTTCAGGAGAAAAGAATAATTTATTTTTTCGCTGAAGACGAATCTGTGAGGGCGGTGTGTGGTGCACGTGACGAGAGGTAGCGGGGCAATTAAGACTTCAATTAGTTTAATCAAAAGGCTTAAACATTCAATCTACCTTGATATAGTGCCGATTTTGCCTTAATCATACGAATAGTAAGAATTCATACGAGGATAGGTTTTTACTTAAAATTACATTGTGGATAAATGGTCACTCTTACCGTAACGTGATTTTAGGCGACTCGTTATTATTTCGTTTCCATTCAGACAGGATCATGAAAAAGAAGTATACTTACATCACAAAAACATTATAAATCGGTCCATAATGTAATCACGAATCGTGAAGATGAATTTCCATCGTATTTATTTCATAAGTACCCATGTGGAAATCACAGAGCAAGGAGACGCCTCGGCAGCCGCTTCCACATGCGGTATTGTCAACACTTTCCGTATAAACTAAACGTGTCACAGTTTACTTATTTACTAAGACACATACACTATTCAATACTGTCGCTTTGAATGGTGGTCTCTAATAAGAGTTGTGCGCTCAATACACTTTCGGCGCCATGAATAGAACTGCCGTCTGTAAACGCTGCCTGCGCTGCGATGTCGGGCTCACTCTGTGATATGAACACATCGTAAGTATCCACGTATTCCGCTCCCACTCCCGCTCATCACTCAGAACATCTCTTGCGAGACAAGCTCTGAAAACGCCGCGTGGCCGCGCGACGATAAATCTACACACTTACTTCTTTCACCCGGCGTCGATTTCCTACAGAACAAAAGCACGTTTCTCTAAACTAAACACGTATTTCCTGGTTTGTTAACCGACTTCGAAAAGGTTGGTTGTATATCTTTGTTGAAAGTTCGAGTGAAAGTAGCTGTGAGTGTAGTAGTGTAAATGTAAGTGAAAATGTACATTCCGTTGGATAAAATCTCATGAGACTGTTGAAAATTATCGAGACAAGAAGATCTTTATTTGAAGCTTAAAATAAGTTTCTAGATGCTAGGAAAACGTTTATTTTAAAGTATATAATTTGCATTAAAAAATGGAGCAACTACCGTGTATTTAAATCTTACTTACTACTTTTTCTAATCGCTAATGTCTTTTCACGGTCTTCGCCAATCACCAAATAATTATGTTTATATTGATAACCGTTTTTCAGTTCTGATACCATTAACAATAACATTTCTAAATCAGAATTTCACAACACTGAATTTAAAAATCATCCATCCATCTTTGATATGTGATCTTCATCTGAACCACTTAACTGCCATGAACACCAGTGCCAACGGCATCGCAAGAGCGACCTAAAACTCCACATCTATCAATAACCTCGTATCGCACGACGACTGTAAATGACTGCAATCTTTAATACCGACGCCTGCTCCGCCGACGTGGTCCAATGCAAGCTACGATATACTTCTCGAATAAGGTGGTTTGATCACAGAGCACGGAGGAGGCACCTCAGTGGCCATTAACAGAGACGGTATTGTCAACATGTCAGTGGGCGTCCACGTTTGCGCATATTAAGGATTGCTAAGAATTTTTTATTTCATCAATTCAATCAGAATAGACGTGGTTACAATAAGATGGTGCCTAAAACCATGCAGCACGAAACATAACCGAAAATTTGAGAGGAATATTTCCGAAACAATAAATTCCAAGAAATGTTAACATTAATATTGACCGCTAAATTCACCAGATTATACAGGACTTGACTTTATTCTCTGGAGTTATCTAAAGGGCACGTCCCTTTGTGCTCGTGGTCAATTTTGAATACTAAAAGCAGAATGTTTGTGACTCTAATAGTGATAATACCTAAAAAGGTATGCGAAAATTTGGTGAAAAGCACGATGAAGTGTAATCACATTTTAAACCAGCAAATAGAGATTCAGCGGATATTATATGTCATACAAAATTGTCAAGTCTGTATTATAATTATAATGATGGGAAAATATCTGGTAATTTTATATACTTTTATAAAAAAATTAAACCGGTACAGTGGTAGCGGGAATGAATGGCCAACGTGCGTTGGGCTAACATTTATGTATTGCCACTTATTGTAGGGCTCAGTGGTTAAAGGGCTAATTGGCCAAATAATTGCGGTCAACTCTTGTATCAAACGGCGCACGTTTATGAACATTGCTTTTAGTAACTAATTAACGTTGGCAGACGGTATAATGGTCGTACTTAAAATAAAAGAAAAAAAAATAGGTTTATTTGTCACAGAAACACGTTCATACTTGTTATCTACTTCCTAAAAATCTAAAATTGACTGACAAAGATGCTGCATCTCAATCTTCTTTTTAGATAATCACAGTGGGGAAAGGGTCGCCTATTCTTTGCACGTGACATCATGGAATGGTTCTTTAAATGGAGGAATGTATTTACACTGACTACTTCGTAGAAGTTACTTAACTCTTTTGCTGTTTGAAATAAAAATGAATAGCATCATCAAGCTTTAGTTATATACACGGATAGTCACTCCATTTATTTACGAGTAGGTAACCAACTTGTGACATAAAAAGTGAATCTATGTATGTAAACCGAAACAGCACGAATATTTTATTAGTTCACAAATATTCAATAATTTTGCCGGCGGAACATGAGAAAAACTATTTTTTTAGTCTGCGCTTATACGTGACCGGAATAAGGAAGTACGTGGAGTCGCTTATTGAATTGTTCGGTCCTTCAGTGGCCCGATACACGTGCTGTTCTGATTTCTGACTTCTGCCGTGGGTTGGGGTTATTATATTGTATTTTACTGCTCTTAATATCTTGGGTTCCAAAATTTTACAATGCTTAATTTTTCATTATTTCATTAATATACTTTTTGAAATAAGTTATACACGTATTTTCAGTCTGTTTGACCTTTAAAAAATCTTTAAGGGACATTTCACTAATACATTTTAAAAACCTGGCCAATTGCAATTGCGTGCCGCACCACGCTCAATGAAGGGTTCCGCAGTTGGGGTAAATTTATCCCAAGAACAAACCTAACATTGTAGTTGAAAAACATATTACAACAGCAAAAATGTAAGTTTGTACGCACAAAATGTTTTTTGTATTATCTTCAAAACATTAGGCTCAATTGCTTCGGAGATTTATTTATTTATTTATTATTGAACTACAAACACTATCCTTACAGGATGACCCCAATACAATAGTGCCTACCTTTGTAATAAATATCATACATGCTATAAAAAATAAACCTAAAATACAAACACACAGAATAATAATATTTAAATATAACAGCTAACAAAATTCAACAAAACCCTTGCGAATTCACTCAGATTGCACGAAAATATGTCAATGCTCTCATACACTTCATTTAGTACACATATTGTGCAGCAGGTTTTGGACAGCAGGTTGGTTTTGGCAGCAGGCACGGCCAGCAGTGGCGGCCGCCGCCGCCTCCACACGTACCGGTCTGGCACGCACAGCTTCAGGTGACGCAGCACACCCGGGTTATGAGCTACTCCACGCAGGAGCTTTAGCGCATACGCCGCAATCGTAAATTCTCGGCGCACTCTGAGTTCGTTGTACCCCACCATACCCAGTACAAACAGTGTAGGATACATCAGCGGGTAAAATGGGTAAACCCCATAAAGTTTAAAATACAAGTGTCTTGTAAATTTATTCTGTACTCGCTCCAGCATGACATTGTATTTCGCTTTCTGAGGAGCCCAAATCACCGCACTGTGTTCCAAGTGACTCCTTACCAGCACCCTGAGCGTGGTAACGCTTGTAAATCCCTGCGACTGTCTCAGCACGAAACCCAGGTTTCTGTACGCCTCCATGCAAATCTTAAATATATGATCCCGGAAAGTTAGATCCGGGGTAAGCAGTACTCCTAGATCTCGTACTTGAGACACTCGCTGCATCGGCGCTTCCTCTACTTTGTATTAGTAGGCTAAGGCAGTCTTCGCGCGCGTAAATGTCATCACTGAGCATTTTGCTGTGTTGAAATAGAGTTTATTTTTATGGCTCCACTCTACCACCCTATCTATGTCTTCCTGCAATCTCTCACAGTCCGACTCACCCTTGACCTCGAGCAGCAATTTGAGGTCATCTGCAAACAATAAACATAAACTATGTGTGACTATGTCAGGTAAGTCATTTATCATTAAAATTAATTCGAGTGGACCCAAATTGCTGCCCTGGCTGACGCCTGACCTGGTGTAGTATTGCTCGGATTCGAACCCGTTGTAGTCCACGTACTGCTCGTCTTTCAAGTAGCAGATAAGGGGGGGGGAGGGTTTTTTAGCTTTAAAACTATTTATTTAAAAATTATATTAAACAAAGAGCCTCTCGCAGTAAGTCCTTTTATTTGATATGGCATACAGTACAATTAACAAAACATAAAAAAAAAAAACATAATTGTCTCCAAAAACGAGACCATAATCAAATTCATTTATTTACGTTACACGTTAGGTTTGGCTCACAAAAAAAGCATAATTATGATTACCTTTCAACTTAATCGATCCATTATATTCGGAGCAAAATTACTGTGACAGACGGACAGATAGTCACACAAGTGATCCTATAAGGGTTCCGTTTCTTCATTCGGACGAACGTTTTGGTAAAATCTTTATTTAAGAACGAATTTCACACTACTTCGTTCCCTAAGGACTGCCTCGTAGAACCGCTGTCAAAAGAACACATTCCTAACCCGTGTACGTTCCGGGACATAATCCTTGGACGAATGTAGGTTCATTAACCGCTTACGAACATGCAGGACAATATTGCGCCTATTTGCAGGACCAATGCGTGTCCTACCAGGACTAAATAAAATAAGCGTTTTAGCAGGATATTATTCTATATTGCTTTAATTTGTGTAATTTATTTAATCACCACTGCTCTCAAAACGGTGAAGGAATTCGTGAGAAAACCAGATGTCCTAGGACCAAAATAAGAAGACAGTCATGTGATATGCACGAACACGCACAGGGCCCGTGTGGTGGACTACGGCCTACTTTCTCACTCATAGAGCAGGCCTGTGTTCAAGCAGTGGAAACGTATATAGGCTGGACATATTTATGTTTATGCTGTGCGTGTTCTAAAGAAAAGATTTTTATATTCAAATATTTTTACCTCATTTTCTTCAGTATAATCCTTAATATAGAGCCTACGTTTATATTTTATTTACAAGATAGTTTCTCAAACACCTGTTCCATAATTGCGAAACAAATAATCTTGTGTTTGAATAGGTTCAGAAAATATCACTGCTTTCAATAATAATGCTTCGATTATAACACCAGTTTTACAAACTGCTGTGTATAGAATTACTAGCATTACGGGTTATTCACAATTGTATTAGTTATGTAGCAAATTAATTAGCATAACAAGGAATAAATTGAAAAAATTTAACCACTTTCGGTGCTCTCTGCCTCCTCGTCGCTGACTGAAACTTGACATCTATACGTGACATTCTTCAACCAAACTCGCTACTTAACCAATGCAAATGAAAATCAGTATTTAGGGGGGTTACAATACACTCTGCGTGGATATGCTCAATAGACGTAAAGTATCATGCAATTTGTAAATCTTGTGTGCCCTGTCAATTTGGCCTGCCCTGCAAATCACATGGCCTTGATGAGTAGTTAGGAAACGTAGTTCTACTCCAATCTAGTTAACTAATGCAGCCTAAAAAGTAAGTAGATAATTACCTCTCAAATCACCGTTGTCAGACTTCAATCGCGGAACAAACTCGGACAAAACGCGTGACATCATAAGATCAAGTAAATCCGGACTTACCCTAACAGTGCTGCGGCTTTATCTAACGGGAAAAGTGTTACTATTTATCAAAAATATTCAGAAAAAAATAGAGATAAAACTTATCTGATACAGCACTTTAGCAAAGTCTTTTTGTATAAAAGGCTGTTCACTATTGCTCAGTGGGAATGCGAGTCTGTGTGACTTCTCGTAGAGACGTAGGCTTAGTGGACTGTAGACCTTTTATTTTTTTTATGGAACAATTTCAGTTTCTTTTAACTACCTACATGAAACTCCTTGAAAGGCAGGCCTACACTGTCCTCCCATAACTATTAACACTGTAATTCGAAAATATTGTAAAAGCCAATTATCTTTTAAAAGAGTAACCATGGAGTTTCTTGCCGGCTCTTCTCCATAGGAAACGACCAATTGGAACCGTGCACCTAGCTTCTGACGTTTCATAAGTGCCCATGTAGGCTTATGTGAAATAAAATATTTTGATTTTGATTTTGATTTTAGACCTTTCAGACATTTTCACATTGTATTTTAGGAACTGTGTATCTGTAAAACTATAAAACTGAAAATAAAATAAATAAACTTGTATACATATAGACATTGATGACTTGATGACGAGATGTATGAACGTAAACGAAGTATGTACTCAAATTCAAATTTAAATTCTTTTATTTGTCGGAATATGGTACATTACATGGTTATAAGGATGTAAGGATCGTAGTAGGTGGCGTTCTGTAGTTCCTGCCTACTCCCATGGGAAGAAAGCGTGAGCATGTGTATGTGTCTATTATATTTTATCTTTAACTAGCAACCCGCTCCTGCTTCACACGGTTTTTGCGACTTGACAAAGCATCGAGATTTCTTAGTTATTTGTAATTTTAAATATTAACGTAACACATAAACCTTTCGGAATAAATTCTCTAAACGATGGTGAAAACCTCATCTAAATCTGGTGCGTGAAAGTGTTCATAGAAGAACAACGTGGACAAACAGACGAACTCGAAAAGTGGCTTTAATTTATAATATTTTGTATAGATTAATAACATTTCGACATCGCATTTGATTGGTTGACACAATACAATACACAAAAAATATTCTACAAGTTCAAAATTCAATCACACCTACCTGAAATAGTCGCTTCTTTGTAACATTCCGCTCAGTTCATAAATATTGACCTCGCTGACTGTAGGTACTCGCGAAAATATTTCATAAATAATAATGCAAATATTTTAGTAACAGACAAATTTTAACAAAAATATCTTAAATGTTCCATCCAAAATGTTGAAATCAAGTTTAACATTTTCATGAGAAATATTTTTTAATAATGTAGAAACGAGTATTCCACTCAATGTCAATGATGTTTTAAAAGTTTTTTAAATACGAGGGTGATTCTGATGGCTTTATCGAAATAGATCGATCAAATATATGTATGAATGCCAGTTGATTCCTTGAAAAGAATGTTCTGCTTTTCCCGTATTTGGTAACATTACCACCCTATTGAGTCGTGGGTGTAGTGGTCGCAAGCAATACTGGAGAGCATGTGGTCCTGGGCTCGATTCATAGTGTGTTTTTGGGTTTTTCATAAGGAATAGCTCAGTAACAGCCCCAGTCTGTATTTGTGCCCGGTGGCATTAGACTCGCCCCCTATTTCATGGGAACATAACCGGCGAAATGTGGTATACCTCTGCCTAACCTTTCAGGGATTACGTTATTAACCATAGTGTGTTATACCTGCGATAATGATTATTGATTATTATGTCTGTTTAAACTGATGTTCTACACAAACCTACCATTGATAAAGACAGGCAGACATACATAAATATATAACTACAAAATATAAAAGACGGATACTATGCATATTGCTCAATTAATCTTGGCGCCTCATATCGGTGGTTGCAATTCAAACTCATATAATGATACCTACATTTTTACCTCCTTCCTCGTGTTCCATTTCAATTTCATTTTAGTGAGAATGGCCCCATCGTCCACACAAAGGATTTGAATTTGAAAACGATCGGCTGCTGACCCGAAATATGGAACCAGAATGAAGAATTCATAAAAGCCCGCACTCCAAAAAATTCTTCTTTTAAAACTGGAGCGAACTATGATCGTCCAGGCAATTTTATTCCCAGCCAGTGTCGCGAGGCCATTGTTAAGCTTGTAATGGGTGATTTTGGATTTTTTATTAAAAGATTTTACGGACACGAAACGGATTTTTTAAGTGTCCATTATAGAAAAATGAGCTGTGCTCATGCAGCGTTTTAAATTTTAAATTAAAGCACTGTTTTTATTATGCTGGAGGGTATAATGATGAGTATCGCTTAAACGATAATGTTACAGTAATGACAGCAATAGTTGCGGGCAATTTGATGCCGAATCGGGGACAAACATGGCCGAACTTTGGAATATTTTCCAGGAAAGGTACCATCATAAATATTATTATGATCATATTAATTATTTACCTTTGCTGCTATGTTTTCGTTCGTTTGATCTCCATGGTGATTCGAAATTAAACAAGATATTAATTTGTATAATAGATATCAATTGGGAAAATTATAGCTTTCGACAAGGTTTCAATTATATTAACGATATCAAAGAGAAAAAAATTATTAAGCCTCCTGACTTTTTTATGATGTTAATAAAAATAAAAAAAACTAAGAACATACTAACATTGCTGAATATTTCCACTATTTCCTAAGTTTAAATATAAAGACAAGGCCCATCGCTGTCCATCATAACATCATAACATACATAATGTATACTGTATTAAAAGTAAGGCTGTGGTCAGCGATAGGCTAAGTATACGTAGATTGATTCATTGGTAATGTGGTCAGATTTGATTATCATATAAATTAGGGGTTTGATTCCGTGACTATAGCTGATATGTGAACCCTAATCCAATATCAACAATATTTTATCTACTAAGCGGACAGAAACCTAATCTCAAGAGTAATATAGAACCACTTATCTTCGCAATTACTTCGCTGCAGCTGTAATCTGAAACACTTTCAAGAATCTTATTATTTTTATATTTTCTTAAAAGGACTAAGTCCAGTTTCTTTGCGCGAACCAACAAAGTTGAGGTGTAACTTAGAGCGCTCTTAATTAAAGCGAGAGCTACAAACTTTAAAAATATGAAGGAATTTAATCGTATATTATGGCATGGCATGCAGCCAAGAAGCCTGGCTCCAGATTTCAGGGTCCAGTTAGCAAGGTTTCAATAAGGAGTGGCCGGTAAACGGGTTCCGACAAAAAATATTGGCTGGACTTACGACACTGGCGAGTTTTGGCTCAGATCATGACTTTACACAAATTGTATAGTAGTATGTAAAGATTTTGTTAAAAGTAGTACCTTTGCAAAAAGAAATAACGATAAATAAACTGTAAAACCACTACGTCTCCTTTTTCATATATTATTTATACATAGACAGAACATCATGCCTGTTTTCCCGAAGGGTTGGGAACATTTTTGTACCCGCATTTCGCTAGTTAAGTTTAAGGCCGTACCCTACCTCAGATTCTATCTCGCTCGAACCATATTACTCGCGGCCTCAGTGAGAGCGAGACGGAGTGGGGTACTGGCGGCTCTCAAGCCTCGAATAGTTTAGGTAATAGGCTATTTACGGTGAAAATCACGGAATAGATAAATAAGGTTGGAATGGTAATGTGGGCGTGGCAAGCGCGCCACAATTATGATTCGATAATCATAACTCGACCGATTCATTAATTCACCGCGTTTCGTGCGCTTCGGACTACTGCGGAGAACAGAGCTCTGCTTTAAAATGCCGTGTTGTGCAATTATAACTTGTAAAACAAAAAGTCAGACCGCAAGTATAGAGCGAGGGGGTATATCTTTCCATCGGTAAGTCGAAAATAACATTTAATTATAATTTTATTAGTAAAAAACATAAAAATATTCTGATCACTATGAAATTCCAAACATTAACGACATTATTGCAACAAGTAAAAAAAAATATACATTGCACGATGTGTACTCGCGTAATCAACGCAATTACTAAGTCCGCTTACAATGTACTGCATGCGTCGCGTCCTCTTCACTTCAACCATTGACGTTTCGTCGTTTGCCCTGATTGGCCGTGATGCACGGTCGATAGTGAGGTGACCATGTGGTTAAATAAAATCATCGATAGAATTCTCAAATAATATAAATTTACGTTGGACAAAGATTCTTTTTGAATTATTTTATATTTAATTAATGATAGTATATTTTTAGTTAGATGTATAATGAGTCAATTAAATATTACAATAATTATTGAACGAATGATACAATATAGTAAATACTTGTAGATGACAGATTTACAGGGAGAAATTGAATTCATTGGCAACATTATACGAGATCATTGTACTCATCTACAAGTATTTACTATATTGTATTTAGTATTAAAATATAAGTAAAATCCAATTTTACTTACGCAATAAATTATAAATTTTAGGTTTCCTAAAGAACCTAACGCCAGGGAACAATGGATTGATGTGACAGGTAGAGGAAACTGGATGCCGACAAAGACGAGTACTATTTGCTCTATACATTTCGGTAAAGATGATTTTATCATTAAAAAATCAGGTTATTTGTAATTAATAAAAGTAAAATAAATATTTCTTAATATTTATTTCATGTTTAATTTTCCCCCATACATTCATCAGATAATTTATCGATAAAGAATATCGGCTTTATCAAGCACTAGCGTGTATGAAAATTTTTATTGCTTTTTTGCGTGTGTGTGTGTCTATGCCTACGAGGGCTTAGTACTAGTGTGCGAACGAATATTTGCCCTGAGATTTATGTGTGTCTGATTTGGTTGTGTGCGAAATATTTGTAAACATAGGAGTGCGTATGTGTAGAAATTAAAATAGTGGGAGACAAGCGGTGACACTGGTCCTGATACAAAATTGGAGCTAGGGCCTTTCCAACCTTATTTATCAATTCCGTGGTGAAAATAATGGTTATTAAAAAAAAAAAACATTAGAACTGCTTTATAGTTAGTTCAGTTATCATGCAAAGTTTCACGATCTAATTTGAAGTGTTCTTTTAATACCAGCGGTTTATATTTCGGTTTAGAGGTAACTTTCGATTTTTTTTCTATCAAGAAATTTTTATGTTAATCCTGTTTTCGCCAAAAATAGGATCTAGCATCAATCCTCGACTTTAACATATATATTTATTTCAAAATGAATGCTGCAGTATTTTCGGCATAACGGAGGATCATGCTAAGCAATTTGAGGCAGGGTAGGGCCTTAAGTCCCATGTTATAGGGGGCTAACCTAAACACAGATCTATACATGGATCTGTTTTTTTATCTCCATGATACCAAACTATCTTAGGCGGTGAGAAGCATACAACATGCAAAAGCATTGTCTTGAAACAGGCCCAAGTCCGCGTAGATATACTTAATCAATTAAAATCCACGCGAAAGTATCACAGGAACCGCTATAAATGTTTTATTTTAATAGATTTCAATCACCTTTCTACTCAAAATATTAAGAGCATTTTATGATCTAAAACCCAACTCAGGCCAATTCAACCCAGCTCTGATCTAGTCACCAACGGGCGTACGTAAATTAACCCCTGGTTATAAAGAAAGAGTGCTCATCAGATAGTACCATGGGCTCCATGATAGCAAGGAACTGAGTACTAACAAACTGTTCCCTTCAACCAGCTCGAGATAACCTTCAAAAATATTTTTTACAGCGAAATTTACGTTGGACCAAAATGCTGAGAACAGTTTGAACTGGCAAACGTTAGAAATCTGTATGAAATTATTGCCAAATAGTTTCAGTACTTATACTGTTTGTAATTCGAGTTTCGCAAGTCGTAAAAAGTTATGATTTTGACTTTATTGTTAAGAGTAATTTAACGCTAAACAAATTGCTTTTTGTTTTATTTTAAACTAGCTGATGCCCGCGACTTCACCCTTATGGATGTCAGTTATTATATACTAAAACCTTTCTCGAGAACCATTCTATCCATTGGTGAAAACAGCATGAAAATCGGTGCAGTAGTTTATCGTATACAGGACGACAGATAGACGTGGCGGAGGACTTTTTTTATAATATGTAAGGATTATCATGCTTATTCGATTTTTATTGGGAATAAGCATTTTTTGGGAATTTGCGATGAAGTGGATGGAGAAAGGTACTATCACTGTTGCTTACACAAAAAAAAAAAACGGTAAATCTATAAAATTACTTTAAAACAAATTCGCTCTAAACTACACATTGGACTTTAATACGGTTTTCACCATCATTCAATTTTAGAGAATTTATTCAGAAAGGTTTGTGTGTAAAATACTTTAATAATTAACTGAGACACAGAACAGAAGTTACGATGATTTCACATGTCGCCACATAATTTGCATAAGCAGATTGCACCCGTACGAAGCAAGGGCAGGGGCACTAGTGTATCACACGTCCTTTATATCATGTGTTAAGATAAAATATGATAAGAGCCTCATATATAGAAATCTGACAATACGCGCCGTGTCCATGAACCGTCTGCATCTGGCTCATAGATAAAGCCATTCAAAGGGAGGCCTTGGCCATTAGTCTATTGGCCGTTACAAAAGCTGACACAATGATAGCCGAATCCACATCTACCATGCCAATATTACACAGTATTAGTACAGTCAGGGAAAATCATTGTTAAGTAAATTGACTCCTTGATGGGATGAGACAAACGGGCTAGTTTTTATGTGAACATTGTTACAATAATATGAAGATGAAGATGAGAGAGATGAAGCACTAGTACACATACTATGTATGTAAGGTGTTGTAACAGTAGGTACGACAAAAGCCAATATGTTTGGGACTTGCAAACATCTATTGTTCCATTGTATCGTTTGAGAAACTGTTTGGTTTAGTTAGACAGGTAAATTTTCAGGTACACATTGACAGTATCACCCACTTTCTCAAGCACTATACATTGAATTTTAGTACCATGCTCAATATTATTCATACACTGCAAACAGCAAACAGCTGTTTTATTTTTAATAAATGGCGAACAATGCAATTTTGTCTAGAATGAAGCGCGTCGAGGTCCCATCGTATAAGCAGCAAACAACCCAGGACTTAACACGTTAATGTTTTTACCAAGATAAATCAGTATTTACTAGCCATTATGGCGAGAAAGTGGCTATCAGGAAAACACAATAAAAGGACGTGCTCGAGTGACGGCGCATCCGCAGGCCATGCAGCGACACTGTTAACCTGATCACAAGCTAATCTTTTTGCCACAGTTTGAGCTAATAATCTTATACTCTGTACCGACACAAGCGGGGATTTTAACGTGTAAAGTGTAGTCAAAATCTAATCGCAATTGCCTTTGATTTCATTAATGGTCCGGTCAATAATATATTGCAAATCCCGCGATTTAACTTTACTAACCATATTTTATGGTAAGAGGCTGTCTTCAGATTAGTATAGGTACCGGTCTGGTCTGGAGCCTCCTACTAAGTATTGTGAATTTCTAGGACTAACTTCGGATAACAAGCTTAATATTTAAAAAAAAATTAAAAACTTTTTACAAAAAAAAACAATTTAAATAACTTTAATTTCGGAAGTCGGTGTCTTTGGTTTTCAATATTCGTTTTTTGCCACCGATTTTATGTTTTTTAATTTTTGTAAAAAGCTTTTATTTTTCAGTTTTTAGTTGTGGTACCTACCCCACACAAATTCGAATACAACCACCTGCTATATAAATAACAGTGATGGAGTAACATAAAACATCATCTATAAATACTAAGTGCGAAAAATACGTAATATTGAAGCTAACTGAAAAACTACGCAAGCAAAGTTAATAAAATTTATATGGGACCACCTGTGAAGCATGAACTACTAAACCAAAAAAGAATCATCAAAATCAAAGCATAACTGGCGGAGTAAAACATATAGACGAATTGAGAAGCTCCTCCTTTTTGATGAAGTCGGTTAAAAATAAATAAATAATAATATTTTGTAGTTCCATGTATAAAAGCAGGAAAGGAATCCATTGGCAAAAAAATTCGACCGCATCGCTATCAACGGGAACAGTGCATCGTTTTTTGGCCTAAACATAGGCCATCCCTCTGGTCACGGAAAGAGTTAAGCAACCGCTTACCGATGTCACGAAAAACTAAGTGGGGCATTAGGATCCCATATGGCCCTAGTGCTTTGACTCCAAATGGCTCAAAAAAATATACTGAACTGATATTATGTTTTTCTTTACAACCGTTAGTTCGAAGTTCATGATGCCACTAAACTTGAGAGGGGCACGTTACTGGCACAGATTTAACACTACACTAACCTATTTGGCACGGGCCGATATTCAAGCTACATTTGTATATATTATATAACCTAATGCTATATTGATACGCGGTAGATTTTGTGAGGAAACTGGCATTTATTATCTATCTGTCTATGATAGAGCAGTACTAAGTTTAATGTACCCGTAGTCTCCAGCGCAGGAGGCGTTAGTATATTCAAACTCATAACTGTTTTACCACTTTTAAACAGCAATTCGGAGTAAATTGAAACTTCACTAAAGCGGAAACTATCCCTATCTGACAGTCACTTAAACAACAAATATGTGTCGTTTTATGACGTGTAAGTGACATTCAATATTAGGGTGATAATGCAATTACGAGGTCGACTATACCTTAAGCTCATCCTATGGTTCGCACACACAGATGAATGAACATTTATACATCACTAGCTTCTGTCCGCGACTTCATCCGCGTAATATTTCTTGTTCCCCGACCCACCCCGTCGCGTCGCATCGCATCGCCTGCACTCTCCTATTTCGTATTATAATGTGTTATTTCTGACTTTTTTCTTTTTGCTCGGCTTCTAAGTGTCCTAGCGTGATGTTAAATAGCCTATAACCTTCCTCTAAAATTGGGTTAACAAATGCAAAAATATTTTTTCAAATCTCCCTGGTTGTTCCAGATGTTAGCGCATTCAAACAAACAAAAAAAAAACAATTTCTTCAGCTTTATTGTTAGTATATAGATATAGATAAACAACAGTAGTTTATCTATCTCGTAAGATCATCTCTTGCAATGTAATTATATTACTGAAATACTCTAACCATTTTCGACATTGTATATAATGTGAACAAAAACAAAGCAGTCAATAAAAATTCTATGTGACACGGCGCGATGCTACCCAGGGACTGCCAACCTTCGAACCCGAACAATTCACTTTATTTTTATTGAACAAAACTTTACCAAGTTGGGATTCTCAAATATTCAGTAACCATTGCTTTAGTTGGCCGTTCTATTGTTAGCGATGATAGTGCCCAGCGTATGTCGATTTGGGATTGGAGTCGTTAATGTTAATGTGCTACTGGAACTTTAATCTTATGTACGGTTTGAATCTAAAGAAGAACGATGAGCTCGTGGCTAACTAATAACAGCCGCACGGGTCGATCGATCAGGTTAAGCTACGCTTGCTGGGGTTGGTCCGAGGATGGGTGAATATCTTTAAATTCCGAGACTCCTCTGTGTCACGGAAAGCACGTAAGCCATTGGTCCCGGCTGTCATCGTGGATCTTTGACAGTCGGTACTGGTCGTCAGAAGCCCGAAAGTCTGACCACCAGTCTTACCAAGGCGTATCGTAAATATATTTTATTTTTTTCTTCTTTTTATCGTATTACCCAGATACTGGGTGGGTTGTGGAGGTCAGATTGGCAGTCGCTCCATATAATATACTGGTATTCAGCTGCATTCAGCTAGACTGGAAGCCGACCCCAACAAAGTTGGGAAAAGGCTAGGCAGATAGATAGGTTTGAATCTAAAGACACTCTGGCCTACAGTAAGTTTGGTAAGTTGGTGGAACATTATTTTATCAGTACTGAGTTTAGTTCAAGTAACAAGTTGTGTTCCTTGTGACACTTCACAATTAAAATCGGCGTACAGGGACTTAGCTCGTTACATCTCTAATGCAAATGATAATCATCCTTTACCGAGTTTCCTAATGGAAAACCCAATGACACTTTGCCTGTCTTGGAACCCAAGACACTGGGCTGGTTGCTCAACCATCGCTTGTGACCACTAATAAACGAGGCAGTAATCTAATATAGGTACACCGTGTTTAGGTCCAAAATAAGAAAATAAAACAAAGGATTAGAACTCATAATTATTGCTAGTTCGTATGTATAGACTAATTATTAACAGTCATGAGCCCAAACGATGCCACCTGCTCTTAACACTAATTTGTATTATTACACTTGCTTACTTTTTCTTCACAAATCTCAAGCTTTTCCTGTAGGGTTAAGTTTAGTTTGCCCTTTCCCGGTCGTGTAACGTGAGTAATCCAATCTAAGTAAGGACCCACAGGCGTTAATCCATTCGACGATAAAAACGTCTTGGGTATTTGAAAACTTAAGGACATCACACCGACTATCTTACCATCGTAAATAAAGGGCCCGCCAAAGTCACCGTGCAGCGGCTGATGCGGTCTGTCTGAACACTTTGGCGCGATACACAGCACGTATTTGGACCACAACGTCAGTTCCATACCACAGTTGATGACGATACCTTCCCCGATCTGAAGCGGTTTCAACTGCTCTCCCGCACGCTTGTTTTTCGCGAGACCCCCAATTTTCTTCCCATAACCCACAAATTTCTTCCTGAGGCCTCCTACATACTTCGAGGCAAAACCAATGTACTTTGCGGCACCTCCAATGTACTTCACAGTAAGTCCATACATCTTTGAATGGTCTATAGTCGACAACCTTCCGTAGGTCTGCAAGATAACTTTCCCAACTTTTAACAGGCTTATGTCGTTATCGCCAAAGAAGTATCCGCGCTCACTGAACTTTGTGCTGAGAAAAGCTGGATGTATGTAAATTTTTAGTACTGAAGAAAATAATTTCGATACTAAGGGCGACACAGTGAAGTTTCCGTACCAGACATAAAATTTCCTGTCGAGTAAATCGTAGAAACAGTGCGAAGCTGAGAGGACCCAAGTTGGATGTATTAGTGACCCGGTGCAGTGCCGCGTCACGACCATATCTTCGATGAATGCCAGAGTTACGACGAAGGGATAGTCTCCATGCGCCACGTCGTGGCTGTGCCACATTACTTCACTAAACTTTTTATCTGTATTTATTGCATTTCTTAACACTTCATTATTAATAGTAGAACTTCCAGTAGTTATGTAAGTAAAAAAGCATAATGTTGAAAAAAATTGAAACATGATTGTTTCAGCAATTTACGAAATAATAAAAGCTATAATATTGGTACAAATCAGCCTATTGCGATAGGCACCTACGTAAATTACAAAAGCTTTCATTCGCATTTTATGTTTTATGTATTTCCGTTTTATGACTATATTGTACCACTTACGTTTTCTATTATATAAATTGAAATAAATTTTACGATTTGCAATATAATGTTTGAACAATAATCTTATCATATTTTAGATACATTACAGACGCCTGCTTTTGTACTGTACTGTTCAATAAATAATTTATTTTGATCGCGTTCAGTCACAAATTTTGTTTACATCAATGAGTATCTGGTATTCACTTTATATGTAAATAAATATTTCAGGAAACTACAAATCAAATTCGGTAAGTTGCTGAATTTCTAATTTTGGTGCGACTAAGGCATAGCAAAGAGGTGAATTCTCATGCTAAGTATTAATGTATTGAAGTCAGTTTTTAACTTCATTCGTCAAAAACAAAGCCAAAAAATCATCAACTTTAACAATTGTTTTATTTTTTCATTGGTCTAAAAAGTATCCCAGAAGTAACAGGAATATCATTTAAGCAACCACTAGATGATCACATCTGTTACTTTTCTTACTAACTTTTACTTCTCTTTTCTAAATCGGGTTCTATTTTACTTTTCTTGTTATTTTTGTGGTTGCATTTAGTCATAACATCACGCCTTATTTCACCCAAGGGGCAGGCAGAGGTGAACCCTTAGTACACCCACATTTCGCCAGTTATGTTTAGGTGCCATGTAATAGGGGGCGAGCCCATTACTACCAGATTGGGCACAAATTCCAGACCGCGGGCTGCTACTGAGAAATTCCAGATGGAAAAGCCCAATAACAGTTGGCCTGACACGGGAATCGAACCCAGAACCCCATGCTCAACAGTAGTGCTTGCGACCACTAGACCAAGGAAGCAGTATTTATATTATATAATAACACAAATATCTTGTTTGTTATTGTCTTTTGCGACAATTGGTTCCCACTTTGAAGACGACGTGCAGCTGCCAACTGTTGTTTTTTCTCTTTTTTATTTTCTCATCTCATCTCATATTTCTATTATTTATATATTATGATTAAGTACTGTTATCTTTTTGTATGCACGTGTTTCTGTGACAAATAAACCTGTTTTTCTTTATTTGATACTTGAGGTACCAGGATGATATGAATTTACAACAGGTTTTATATCTATTTTGATTGATTTACACAGGTACACCGAATAAACAGAAATAAAGGTGACATAAGTGGCTCAAAACCTTACGGATAGTTAGGTTACGTGGGTAGTGTTAGTTGCCAGTGAGACCCAAACTAGACAATTGGTCTAGCTGTATCTTGGAGGTCAGTAATATATAGAATGGATTAGTAATATGTAGGAATCGGCCACAAGACTTTCCAGACAACCGTTATTTTCCTCCTGTTGAAACTATTCGTTAAGTATCTGCATGTACTCGGTTTTCTCCCGGCACGATCTTTCGCAACTGGCTAAATGAGTCGTAAGGGTCGATAGGGGAAGTTCGCAGTGCTAAAATAAATGATAAAATTTTGCAGATTCCTTTGATAAACGACCGGCGCGCAGTTTGACGTTATGATTTACGTGAAAAAAATATGGCTCGCCGTATTTTTGTCTTGAAAACTTTTCCCTAATGTGATTTGATTCAGTTTTCTGTTATTCAAGTTATCGAAAAAACACGTAGGTATAGTTTTGAGTTGTGAACCAAAAAGTTTGAGAAAATATGAATTCTACGTCCGTCATCACGACGTTGAGCAAATTGATAAGTAGGTATTTTGAAATTAAGTGAAATGATCACGTGACTATACATTTTTGACGGAGTTTTTAACGACGAAACATATTTTCTATAAGTAAATAAATCTTTGTCTTTCTCAGGACCAGGATCCTTCAGGGAGCCAGGGATTTGTGCCGGATCTTTTATCTGATGTCCATTCTTTCACAAAGGGTTCAGCAGAAATGGTTTTTATGTCCGTACTTGTCCTCGAACTACTTTATTTTTATTTTCACTGCCTTTTTGAAACTGTGGCCTGAAAGCCAATAGCCAATGAATTGTTATTGGGTATTTTGTTCGGTTTCTTTTACTTTTATAAGCTTTTTATTTCTATTTTGGAGAATTTATAGAATTGCTGTTTGTGGTTAAGTTTTCGCAAAATTAAGGATTATCATGATTTTAACACTTCCAGCTAATAGTACCTACTGTTTACAGATATGTTGTTACGATCTCGTAAACAAGGTTATATTCACATGACTGTTTCTTGTAGAATATAATTAAGAGAAAGCACTCAGCATCTCTAGACGCGTCCACACGAACTATTATCAAACTCGCTAACGTGAACCAAGCCACATTATTACGGTTAGTCAGAAACCAAATTATATTAATTTCGTTTCACTATTGGCTTAGGGCTAAAAAAAACAGAGATTCCATTAAAATGATTAAAGTAACATCCTGAAGCCCACAGGGTTCCCACTTTGAGAAGGGTCTAAGTCAATTTGCGAATTAATTTCACGTTATAACTCGCTCGATGTTATTTTAATTGGTTGCTGTTATAAAGGGCAATAAAACCTTTTTGAACGTTTTATGTGTTTTAATTTTATGAAATTAACTTAGAACGATCAAAGGACGTTATTGTTTCTGTTGGGGAAATTATTCATGAAACTCATTTCTTCGTATTAATATACTACACGTGACTGCATGCATTAGTAAGATAATTTTACTAAAAATGAATAATGTCTAGACCATTAAATGTAGTGTGCTTGAAAAATCTGGAAATAGGAAATGCACGCACCAATGCTTCCGATGTATGCACGAACACTGGAGCAGTGTGACTCACCTGGAACAAACAAAACGTATGCTTTTTAAAACATGAGAAAAAGGAAGGAAATGCAATAAGTAGCTATAAAAGCGTTATTATAAGACAGAGCCCTGCGAACATTGAGCAGGGCTCTGTCTTATAATTACGCTTTTAAATGCCGTTGGGGCTGCCGTTGGCGCTGCAGCGCGTGTGGTATGTTTGCTGAAGCGCGTACGAATGGCTTTCAAGCCCCTTCTTTCCACCATGCGTAAGAAACAAGACTCCTTGCTGCACCTTCTACAAAGCAGCAGCAACAGCATCCTATTGCTATTGCTGCCCGTTTTGACTGTTATTTTCTAAATCAGTGTATAAGGACAGCCTTAGGCGTCGGCTAGGTACTACCAATACTTACAATTTGTAAGTACAAATTGTTACTAACATTTTGTAATTTTTTGTTATAGTTGTAGTGTTATATTTGTTAGACATATTATGATTATGTACCCTATTAGGAGTTTTCTCTGAATTAAATTAATGATTATTTATTTAAACCAGGAAAATTTACCTTATTCTTTAAAAGAATAGACGTTACAATAGTCATCGCGGGTCGCTACCAAAAAACTTGTAATTCCAATCTATAATTACTTGCACCTCAAAATATTTTAGTTGAAGTTTATCTTTAGGAACCTACTATATTTGTGTGGAAAGTCTTACTGTTGTTGAAATGTACACTTTTTAAGCGTTTAATTATTATTCAATAAATAAATTAAAATAAATTAAATTAAAAAAAATTAACATTATTTTCCCGATACAGGCAGTACGTGAACAATAGGAGACAGCGTTCTTAAGGAAATGCAATCCCCCTATTCTTTCCAAAGAGATATTGCTTTTTCCAATTGGCCTTGCTTGGACAATAGATAATCCAGGTGTTCATTCAATCCAGTTCGTTTGTATTTGTGCGCCGGAAATGGAAAATGAACTATCTCACGTTAAAGTTCGTTGTATTTTACGTGTATTCATTACACGCTATTGGTCACAAGAATTTGCTAGAGATGAAAAGCACAGGGCGGGTCGATGTGGTGAAGCTGCCCCCAAGCTTCGCCGTATCGACCCACCCTTTATGCCTAGCAGTGAACGTGTTTTGGCTGAGATCATGATGAGAAAACGAGGTTAGCAGACAGGTTAGTGATCGAAGTACCGACGATAAGTAAACAGAGCAAGTTTAGTGCCAATTTCTAAAATTACCTGCAAAACCTACCTAACTCTCTAATGTGAATGAAGAACTAACTTTCATTAACACACAAATAAGAATCATAATATTCACGTTTTTTAACCCCCCAGATCATTACATCACTCAAATTCCCGAACTTCATTCACCGCGCATTCTTCGATTAGTTGATCTCAACTTACCGCTGCGATAATCGCCTTTATTAAAACCTTAACAGGATACAATCTTCCACAGCACACGCTAGGCTTCCGACGCTAACCCTGACTGTGCCTTTTATACTCGAGTTTCCTGCGGTGAACGAAGGTAGATAGGTTCAACTGCTGTGTTGTTAAATTGTATCTTGTTTTTCTTTTCTCTTTATTTGTATTGAGGCATAATTATGGATTGTTGAGTTGTAGGTAATTGTCTAGAAACTGAGGGCGTAGGCCTTAGACAAAGTGACCAATCAGCTATAACGATAATGGAAAAGTCAAAAATACATGGGTCTGGAAATACATATGCTACCGTAAAGATTTTGTCAATCCCGTTAAAAAGTGCTGCAGAAGTACGAAACGCTTTGCGAGCGATTGGCACATGTCTAGGCCATCTGGTAGGTATATGTATCCTCAAAGGCACATGCCTCTCTTGGTTGATAAAGTTGTTCATTATTTCCGAACTAAATGTGTTATGGCAGTTGTCAAGGAATTAGGTATGGCCTGTTTCACCCATTCGGATTTGTTTCGTTTAATTGATCTGGCTGATATAAAGTCTATTCCATTTTTTTATCTGTTAGATAGTATTATTCAGAAGGAAAAAAAAATATGATGATCGTAGATAGTGTTTTTCCGCCGGTTTGAACAAAAACTTAATATTAAAAAGTAAATCAGTTTCTGTATAATTATTTATCCATATTACATATAAAGTCGCTTATGTGTGACCCTGTTGTTCTAAACGCAAAGGATTTTAGTCAAGGTTTTCACCATCATTTAGAGCATTTATTCTGGAAGGTTTGGTGTACTATTTATTAAAGAAAGGAGGAGCTCGTGGTTAAGTAATAACAGCCGCACCGGGTCGATCCATCAGGTAAAGCTACGCTTGCCGGGGTTGGTCGGTGGATGGGTGACCATCTTTATATACCGAGACTCCTCCGTGCCTGGGAAAGCACGTTACGCCGTCGGTCCCAGTTGTCATTTGTGGATCTTTGACAGTCGTTACGGGTTGTCAGAAGCCCGAAAGTCTGTCAACCAGTCTTACCAAGGGGTATCGTATTACCCAGTTACTGGCTTGTGGAGGTCAGATAGGCAGTCGCTCCATGTAAAATACTGGTATTCAGCTGCATCCGGTTAGACTGGAAGCCGACCCCAACATAGTTGGGAAAAGGCTAGGCAGATTGAATTTATTAAAGAAATCTCGATGTTTTGTCAAGTCGTCAGTAGTAGTCCGGGAAAATAGTAATGTCTACTACGGTAAATTTTTAGCAATATAGGGTATTCGGGAAAATGTATCGGTCTCTGGGGATGAAATCAGTTCAGCGCCAGAGCAACTGCGGGATAAAGTTAGCATTTTATATTAAAACGCGGAACTATCTTCAGAACATTTTTCTCTATATAAAACATTTTTTGTGTATTTCGTTAAATGATGTTAATGATTTTTTGAAAGATTCAAATTTTTAGGTCATGAAGTAAAAAATTAAATATAGGTACATAGATGTACTCATTTAAATTGTAATTCGATTTTGAAATCATCATTAATATCACTGCTATATTTTATTAGGCTCCTCGAAACAAAATGTAGATTGTATAATATAAATATAATCGTACGTAAGTAGTCCTAGGGCATTTTCATTCAATGCCTTTGATATCCTGTCTCTAAATCTACTGTTGACTCTCATGGCTTTGCAATTTGTTGGTAATACCAGGTGATTAACAGCCAATAAACTACACACTCGAAATGAGATACTATTGATAATATGAGACCACGTGCAAGTCGCTTGCGGACTACGGCTACGGTCTGCGGTCTATAGCTTTCTTTGAAATAAACACATTTGGCATTTATTTTAACTAGAATCTGACAAAGTAAAAAGTATGAAATTCTTTTAGTAGCCATTTTTAAAACGACTGGCTTATCTCAAGCTGTGACAAGTACAGTAATTTCATGTTATTTTCATAATGTCATGTCTTAGTCTCAGGTAACAAGTAGTTCCTTATTGTGCTTTTGTATTTTAAAAATATAATAAATTGCTTGTCAGTTTCTCTCGTCTCGCCTCGAGGCATCGTGTTACGTAAAAGAATTTCATTTTATGTAAAATTCAGACGAGTGCGGTACCTTATTATTTTACAAAATACTTTAATATAATATTTTTAGGAATAGGTAATATTGGTACAGGTGCTGGCGTTATTGGATGCCTTTGTCTATTTCAATTTATTTATTTAAATCAATGCTAACATTAAATGGTAACAAAACAGGTGTGTTATAACCAGCACTCTTACTAAGTAATGAAATAATTTGTATTATGGCCAATGGTACATATACCCATATGTAAATAAGTTTGCAAAAAAAAATGCAGGCTGAACAAGATTGTGTGTTTTTAAAACCATGATTGCAGATATCAGAAAAAACAATACATTCATTTGACATTTTCAATAAATAACGGTATACTAGGAGGTTTCCTAATAATGTAGAAACCGTACCTCATCAATAATGATGCTGTACCTCTCATAAATGCAAGTAGATAGATAACATACACACAAACACACATTCATCGACCTATTTTTGTTCATATTGCCAAGATAGTTGAGACAGTAGGAACACTAGAGTGAACTGTTGAGAGAGAAGATAACGGATCATCATCATCTGGCTAACCTTTTTACGACTATGTTCAGTTCGGCTTCCAGTCTTACCAGATGCAGCTGAATGCCAGTATATTACATGGAGTGACTGCCAATCTGACCTCCACAATCCTTTAATTTCGGAATTTGGTGTCCTTTTTGGTTTTCCATTTTCGTTTTTTGCCACTGTCTTCTGAAATTAAAGTTATTTTTCACTTTTTATTAGTGTTATTTTGGAAGACGGTTAATTTCTTTTTTTAGAGCAGGATATAGATTATGAACATTTTTCTCGATCTGAAAAAGTTTTTTTTGATAAAATAATAGATAAGAATATTATAATATTAGAAATTATTATAATAATTAAAAAAATATTTGTTATTAAAATGATTATTTATATTAAAATTATTAAACTAAATCTTAACCATAAAGGTAGGGAAATTGATAAGGATAGTGTTAAATGACTTGTTCTGGTAAAAATATATGGAAATAATCCTAAAAAAATATTAAATAAAATGAAAGAAAATATAGAAATTATATTTGCAGTTAAACGAACAGCCAAAGTACCAGGTCGAATAATATTTCTAATTGTTTCAACTAACTAACTAACTATAAATGACTAAGTAACTATAAATGTTAACCAAAACTTTACATTTTCATTGTAAAAATAAAATATTTTTTTTATAAATATATATATATATATATATATATATATATTTAAAGATAATTTTATCTCCTTAATATCTTCATTTAATTTTATTTTATTTGATGAAAAAAATAATTAATTAATTTTTTCATCAAATAAAATTATATTTTAAGGGATAAGCTTTAATTTAGATTTATACAAATATTTAATTAAATTTAATTGGTATTTTTTTTTGTAAAAGTTCTTATGTTTCGCTTTTTTGTTGTGGTACCTACCCCACATAAATTCGAATACCATTACCTGCTATGCAAAAAACCATCCATATAGGCCAATGATTATATAGCCTCTTGAGTGCTCATGCGGGCGACTCGGGCTCACGACACATATGTTGAATAGCACTGATACTAGATGGAAATACGAGTGGTCATTTTAGTTTTGACCAGTTATTGGATCTCTGCACACGCGGGTATTTTGATACCTTTTAAAACATTTCTGTATAAATAAAAACAATCATGAGTTCCTGTTCAATTAAATGGTGTGGGAAATCTTCTAGAACATCCAGCTATAAAAAGATTGCATTATTTTTCATCGGTAAATAAAATAAATATTTTATTAAGAATAATCGTAGGGCTCAAGCTAAACTGGTTGAATACGTAAAATGGCACAAAAATGTACACTGCGTTGATGTCTTTTTGAAAAGCCCCTTTCTCTCACTAGGGTATTGCAATAAGTCTGTCCCTTTCTATCTGCACTTATACTGTAGACAACTGTTGTGACAACTTCAAAATAGAGTCTATCTAAGTCGATAAAAATTACGATGTTTCCTAATAGTAAAAAAGTAACATTAAGTACTTAATGTTTACATTTTAGATTTCAAAATTTTCCGTAACTGAAAGAAAAGTGGATTAATGCAGTTCACAGGGAAAATTGGTTTCCAAATAAATATAGCGTTGTCTGATTAAGGCATTTCACAGCAGATTAAAAATAATTAATAGCAATGTCAATCCCTGTCGGATAGAACAATAAATTCTCTTAAGTGAAATTCAAATTTAAATAATTTATTGTTCAATTAGGATTGTAGACGTCGATTTTATCGATATCGATATTATTGTTGCAAAACTGACTTGTGCATCACTATGTTTTGAACTTTCGTCCTAACATTGTTGCATCGGCCAATCACAGCCGCTGTAATTTCTTCGTCCCCCGGCCCGCAGTAGTGATTCGTGTGCCTAGACGAAATCGGTCTATCAGCTCTCAATGGTGTAATTCTCTTTGATATAGGCTAAGTGGGAAAAATATGTATTATTGAAGCTACCTCCAAAACTACGCAAGTTTATTATAATTTATATGGACCTCCCCTGAAGCACGACCTACCAAACAAAATAAGAATCATCAAAATCAATTTATATTTGGTGGAGTAATAGCGAAACAAACACAAAAAATAAAACCTGTGGAATTGAGACCTCCTCATAGAAGTCGGTTAAAAATGATAAAAGTTGTTTGGGGCTTGCCACAAGTAACCGCGACGCGACTTGCGGAGCGACAGACGGAAACAGGTGACGCGCGCGCGTGTCGCTTGAGTCGCAACCATAGCTCGACGTCGTGTATAGGGATAAAAGAGGTTCTTTAAAGGCTTTCTATTGAGGGCATTGTAAGCAAGTTATTACATCAGCCATTTGTGTATCCTCGACACATGAAATCCTATTTAACCAGTGTTAGCCCGCTTAAATTCTATTGGTAGTGGCGATGAGTGAAAATGTCCAATTTGATCCGGCATCGGGAAACTATTACGGACCAGATGTAGCTGTGTTTGGGCGATATGTCCTTATTCGTGGTCGAGATTAAACTAGGAACATCCGGTATTACATCTGGGCTGTGTTTACCTAGCTTTGTTAACACTTTTATAAAGGATAGTTGGAAAACTGTTCCTAAAATGGTATTTGGCATCGTAATGTAATCTGAGGTAACCCTCCACTAGTTCACTATGTTAGACTGACAACAAAGATCCACGCGGGTCACAAAGGCTCCGTTCATGGCTTCGGGTAACGCGACTTTCATCAATTGACACGCGCACATAACCAGTTTTCGTTCATAGCTCTTCAAGTCGTATTGCGGTGACACGACGTGGCATGCTCTAATCTACTTCTTTCGTTTGTTTTCTCTGCAGAGACTGTTGCAAGAGACGCACAGTGGAACGAATGTATGGGAGCGGTTGGACGTAGACATGTCCGAAAAATAAGAGTAAAATTATGACAAACTAATGATGCCATCTTATTCGATTACTTAATGCCTTCATAAATTGTGGTGATGAATTTCTTCATAACTCCCATATTTCGGGAGTAATTTGAGAAAATGTGAAATTTTACTATGAAAATGAGTGTATTGAGCTCTCTCCCTCCTGATTCCGGGCTTGTTTCAAGTAGCGGTCTCTAATATCGTAATGCTATTACTAAGAGCTATATTTAATACTAAGACACATAGTGCGCCAAATGTGCACTTTCTGGGATAAAAGGAAATGAAAATTTAAAAAAAAAAACGTTTTTTCCCCATTTGTATTTACTTTAAACCGCAGACAGACTTATTAAGAGGTCTATAAATATATTATATATATACAGAAATATATATTAACAAAAATATTCACAAGAACTGATGAGAGTATGACTTTTAAGTAAGTTGATAATAAATTACCTAGTTTCATTAAAAGTACAATAAATAATTAAGATGTAAGCTCTAATTTACTAAGTTACACATTTTAAAACAATAACATCATTTAATTATCTTCGTCATCATCATCATCATCAATTAATTCAAATTCAGAATCGATGTCCGCTAAATCATTTATGTTAACAAATTCGATATCACTTTTCTCAGAATCCGTAAGCTCATAAAATTCCTTAAAAGAAGATTTTTTTACAAACTTATTTCCTTTTGGACGGATACTTGTAACAAGTGGATCAGAAGACAGTAAAAGATTGTGCATAATATCTTCATTGCATGAGATACTGCTATGCTTTCGAGAATGCCCCTCTCTATATTTTCTAAAATCTTTATTTCTAGCCTCAGATGCCTCTTCGGATAGAAAACCAATGGGCACAATTGACATGTTCTGAACTATGTCTGGCCCATGCATTAAAATTTTATGAAGTGAAGAAGGCATATAATACCATGGGTATAACTCCACGTAAAGCTTAGCAGTATCAAAGCAGAACTCTCGGAATTTAGTTACGTTGATCTTCTCTCCTGATGAAATACACTGCAAGATCACACAGATTTTTCTTAAAAGCATAGCATCTATTCCGGTCAGTTCAGCAGATTTAGTGTAGTTTTCAAAAAATCTCCTTGCCGAGTTGCCATTGTTGGTGGATCCACTGCCTTGTTTCACAACATCGAGAAGTAAGCCCGTTTCTCTTCTTACAGCCTCTTGAACTCTTTTCTTCCTGTCATCAACTTGCCTTTTTGCTATATCACCCCTTACTTGCCATGATTTTATGTCTAATTTGTAGGAAATGTGTAATAAGCATTCCATTGAGCGAATCCAAGCGTGAAGGGTGCTTAAGCTATATTTATACATGTCCTCGTTTGCGTGTTTATCTTTGATTAACTCTAAATTATTCATTTCTTTAGGACAAGCCTTGCATATGTCACACACTGAAGCTGCTGTATTGGATATAATGGAATGAATTTTACCATCAATCATTGTCAACAGCAGTTGGTGTTTGACACTAATTCCATCAGTGATGGTGGATGGAGTTAAGGCTTCAATCTCTGCTTCGATTTCAGCCATCTCTCTCTGCACATTTTCTTTGGTTTACTTTATAAACTTAAACAATATTGGCCGGCAAAATGAAGTGGAAGATGGTCGCTCGTTTTCCCAAATTGTTACACCTTTTGAGACGAGCCGCAGTGGTACAAGACTAATCATAAAATTACTAGCAAGATCGATTTGCTCATCTTCACTCGTCCTTTGATGATAAATGCTTTGGCTAGATGATCCGTCAAAACCCCATTTGCTGGTCAATACGAGCTGTTGATTGGGATCAACAGGGGTTTCTAACGACCTAATAAGTCTTCTTGAGGTTAAATCCATCAAGGCTTGTAATTTGATTTTTGCAGAGCTCTCTGTAACTGTGAGATCTTCTTTGGCCGGATAGCACTTAATTTTTTCTTTAACCAACATGTAGTAACTCGGGTATTGAAGAGCTCCTTCTTGAGTGTTGAAATCCCGAAGAGTGTTATAGCGCCATTTCGATAAGTTCATCGATACATAAAGAGCCAATGCCTTCAAAGGGGATATTTCCCGTACCTGAATTGATTTACCTTCAATGAAGGCTTTGATTTTTGAGGCCTCTTCTGGATTCTCCGTCAAGTATTTCATAACATAAGCTGTATCGCTTTGTCCTGCCTTTTGAAGCGCCCTTTCGGCCGAAAACATAATTTCAGCGCTGCTACTGCTGCATGAAAGACTATCTTCAGTGGTGCGTCTTCTTTTTTGCCGGTTACTAAGGTCCTCAAAAGATTTACGAGGACTAGGATGTGTACAAGTTGAAGCATCAGATTTAGCAGGAGAAATTATGGGCTCGATGACGTCACTTATATTTTCTGTAGAAGGTTCCATATTTTCATTCTGTAATTCCGGCCATTGAATTGCAGCCTGTAGCCAAATCTCATGTTTCTTCCGAAACTTATCTGTGCTTCTTCCAGACTGTGTCCATTTTGCATAAATGCGGTAGCAAAATCGACGACACCAGTCTTTTAAACTTGTTTCAGCACTTTCACATAACTGAACACAACTGTTATCTTTTAAAACACTGAACAAATAGTTAAAGTCGCGTAAATCTTTATGTGCGCGTGCGCATAAAGCAACGTGAATATCAAGATTTGTATTAAAATTTGGAAAATACATTGCGAGATTAGCTTGGATACAACGAGGTGTAAATCAACACTGATTTTAAAGTTACTAATAGTGACCTATTTATATAAAATCCAGGTATCCCAGGTATCCTTTGTTAAATATTGCAAGGTAATTAGTTATTGTGATAATTAGTAAATGATGCATGCTAAATTAGTGTATTAAGAGCCATTTAGTAATTAAATAATAGCAATGTTCTTATCAGTAATCATTAGTGCATCAGTTTTATATGTAAACCTTAAGTCCCTAATTATATATCCTAATTAGCTTATATCTTCTCTAATTGGCTGCTCAGAAATGTTATTGTAATAAGGTAAACCTTTAGAAAAACGGTTTTAATCAACAAAATAAACAAAAAATTAAAAAATTGTGTTATAAAATAAACATCACTCTTTATCCCAGAAAGTGCACATTTGGCGCACTATGTGTCTTAGTATTAAATATAGCTCTTAGTATTAGCATTATGATATTAGAGACCGCTACTTGAAACAAGCCCGGAATCAGGAGGGAGAGAGCTCGATACACTCATTTTCATAGTAAAATTTCACATTTTCTCAAATTACTCCCGAAATATGGGAGTTATGAAGAAATTCATCACCACAAGTTATGAAGGCATTAAGTAATCGAATAAGATGGCATCATTAGTTTGGCATAATTTTACTCTTTTTTTTCGGACATGTCTACGTCCAACCGCTCCCATACATTCGTTCCACTGTGAGACGTGTCGCTCGAGCGACTAATAGCTAGTGGCTGCGGGGTTAGCCCACCTAAAAATATCCGAACCAACTATTAAGCCTGGTGGATTACTGCTGGTTTAACTAAATCTTCTTGGGATATTCTGAGAAGTCGGAGTGTGTCTGAGTAGCCAGCACAGAAGATGGCTCAACTTGTTCTCTTCATATTGTGGAACATTACCCTGTAGTCCTGCACTATCGCCGACCTGTGTGACGCCATAGCTAACGCTGTCGATGTGACTGAGATTTGGTTGAAACTGTTTATGAAATTAATGGATATCAGCATTGTCCTACGGCAGGGCATTGTGAGGTAAAGACCTCTTCTCAAACAGAGGAGGCACGAGCATTGATCTATATTAATTACTAGCTTCTGCCCGCGACTTCGTCCGCGTGGAAGTCGTTAGACACTACAATATTCTAAACTATCAGCTAGAGTTTTTGTAGTTTTGGTCTCAGCAGCCTAAATACACAGAGTCAGGACTGGTGACGCGGGGGCAAGCGACATATTATAGCAGTCCGTGTGAGACGCAGCTCGTCCTGAAGTCGATACCCGCAGCCTTCAGTAGCAATATTATAGTCTCATAACTCATTCGTTTTTAGTGAACTAATGATGTTCCTGCATCATCATTATTTTCTTATTCATTATTCATTATTAAAACTTATTTGAGATCGTCGCAACATGTGTTACATTCTGCCATACTTCTTTATGAGTTCCTGCATATAATGGCACAATACTGATACATTGACGAACGGCTGTCACTAAAATAATATAACAGAAGATTATAATAAAACGGCATTTCTCATTAACTGTCACCTAACCCCAGACATTTTACTTTTATTATGTCCATAGATGACAGAAGAGGCCCAAAACTGCCTTATAATTGTTTTGCCTCCGTATGAGTTACTTTTAGACAGTTCACGCCGATACGAGGAAGGAAGATTGACTTCGAGAATTAATGAGTTACGCTTCGAAGACAAAGCACGGTGATACCTAGAAAGTATCTATAAGTACACAATGTATAAGTAATCATAGGTGTGTATTCCCAACAGAGGGACTGCCCACAAAACTACAAAGCTCTCACTAGTTTCAAAACTATGATTTATCGGTACCCCGAACAGGTGACGGTACCAGACCACCCAATGACTATATAGCCTTCTCTTTGAGACCACCGGTACTTTTGCTTCTGATTAATTTTGTACTAAGTATTCTATTTTGAAAATTCTAGTTTTTAACCGACTTCTTCAATAAGCATGAGGTTCTCAATTCGTCTGTATGTTTCTTTTTGTGTATGTTACGCGATTACTCCACCAATTATGAATCGATTTTGATGATTCTTTTTTGTTTGGTAGGTCATGATTCAGAAGTGGTCCCATATAAATATTATTAACTTTGCTTGTGTAGTTTTGTAGTTAGCTTCAATATTACATATTTTTCCTATTTAATATCTAGACGATGTTTTAAGTGACTCCGTCACTGTTAGTTAGATAGCAGGTAGTGGTATTCGAATTTGTGTGGGATAGGTACCACAACTAAAAAGTAAAAAGTATAAACTTTTTACAAAACAAATAACCAACTTCCAAAAACGAACTAACTAACTAACTTTAATTTCGGAAGTCGGTGTATAAAAACGACAAACACATCGACTTCCGAAATTAAAGTTTATTTTCCACTTTATAGTGTTCTTTTTTTTTTGTAAGAAGGATTTGTTATTTTAGGATATAACGATGTTCTGCCATGATTAGTTTTAGAACTATTTAGGTCCGCAAGATAGAATTGGTTTAATAGTCTGTGGTGCCAAACACTAAATAGACTAGCAGGGAGGCTTGTGTAGTTGGTGACTCCAGTTTCACTCTGTGGCCCAGGAAGACGATAGCAGACAATAGAACAGGAGCATTGCCAATGCAGTCCATGGTTTGGTGTCCTGCATATTTTTTCACCTTCCCCTAGCAGACGTTGTTGTCGATTCGTTAAAGTCATCAACGAATTTAACTTATTTTTAAATACTTATGATTTTAAAGCACGCCAAACCAAAATGGCAAATGATTTGGCTACTTTCTTATTTACATAAAATATGTCTCTATTGTTCACTCATATTTGACAAAATAAATATATTTTGATCGTTAATAGGTACACCAGTACAGCAGATGTTGATAAACTAAAACCCCCGGTTCCGTGCTTGGTCGCCAGAACAAGGGACTTCTACGAGAATATCTGTAATAATCGTAGCACTGTTAAAATTCAGTGGATTCCTAAAAAACCCAAGATGTTGGCGAGTAACGAGTATTTTAAGTTAATAAAGCAACCAATTACTTCAGGATCCAAAACACACAACTCTCCAGTAACTACTTCATTATCGTTTTAATTACTTTACGCAAAGGCATCTATTTAATTTCCTCTCTGAAATCGAATAGCAGAACTGAAGCCGCGATACTTCAGTCGGTATGTTTAACAGTTATTTCTACCTTCAGCACAAAGTTATATTGAGTTGTGTCAAACGACGCCGCGCTGTCGATGATAGAAAGTTGAGGTTTCATAAATAACTTTTCTTCATATCGAGCAATACCTTAACTTTGGAATATCGGTCTTTGGTTTGACCACTTCAGTGTCATGGACAGTATTATGTTTTGGCCCATATTAGTGTATAGCGCTTTGAAATGTACTTTAGAGGTTATACTGTCCATCATCGTTTTTTTCTTGTCAAAATACTTTTTGCTGCTGTCTTGTAACTTTTGTGACTCTGGATGTTTATGTCATGTCTTCATTTAACGCGGGAAGAGATGCTGAGGGCTGTGGGTTTGTTGAAAGCAGTGCGCAGTCAACGTGAAACAGCTGACGCTGTCAACACGCAGCCAAGCGTAATTTGGCGTAGTAAATCCCCCTCACGCCGGTGATACATACATATATATATATATTTAACAATTTTGTATTATTACGTAAGTCTCATAGATATACTATAGGCGCACTTCTCCCAGTCTGCTCCGACTTTCGGTATTTCGGTTCACTCGTGCAAAGCGACGGCGAAGTAGATCGGGCGGTTAAGCACAGAATTAACACTGGATGAATGAAATGGCGGCAGGTCACGGGAACAATCTGCGACTCCCGCATTCCCCTTAAACTTAAGGGGAAGATATATAAAACAATGGTTAGACCTGCTGTCTTGTATGGATCAGAACGTTGAGCCACAAAAGGGATGAATGAAAGGCAATTGCATGCAGCTGAGATGAGAATGTTAAGTGGGAATGTGGTGTTACACGAATGGATAGAATAAGAAATGAGTATATAAGAGGAAGTTCGAAAGTGGCACCGGTGATTGAAAAGTTGTGCGGTAGTCGGTTGTCATGGTTTGGACACGTGATGCGAAGGAATGAGGAAAATGTTGTGAGGAAAGTTTTGGGTATGAATGTCGATGGCTATAAGAGTAGGGGAAGCGGAAGACCAAAGAAACGATGGAAGGACTGTGTGAAAGATGATATGGCTAGAAAGGGGGTGTCTATCGAGATGACGGCTAATAGAGAAGTATGAAAGAAAGGGACATGTTGCGCCGACCACGAATAAATTGGGATAAGGGCAGGAGAATGATGTTGAACGTAAGTCTCATAGAAAATCATGTTATTGGAATGTAGACGGAGGTGGAAAGGAGGAGAGGGGATGCGGGGACCTCGTCCCCCCACCCACCAGGTCATAGGAGATATATTTTTAAGGTCAATATCAAACGCCTCACAGGTCATTTTTGAACTGAGGCGTCGACAGAGCCCCGGTATTGAAAGGAACCTAACATGAAGGAGATGACGGAGGCTCGTCGCTCGCTTTGCTCACTCACCCGATCCCCCGTCATCCCCTTCGGACTTAACCTGTCCGAGCCGGGGTTGCCCCAAGTCTTAGGCTCGCTCTTCACGAAGTGTTCTACGTGAAGCCGCAAAAACGTAAACTTCTCACGCGTGGTTCAGAAAGTACAGTACAGCCAATATTAACGTTTCTAACAGAAAAAAATATGCGCCTCCGGCAAAATCTTATGGAGGGTTCAGGAGACCAGAACTCATAAATAGCCTCACATTCACTCTAGCGAGGCGGCACGTTTTTAAACCCAACCCCAAATGCCAGCCAACACTTGTACGGGGAGACAAAGTGATAGAAAATCAGAAAGATCGATTAGATTAATAGCACCGCGTAATAAATGGGAATTTTCCGCTGACCAACCCCAGCCGCAGCAGCCCAGCAGCTGGCCTCAGAGCACAAGTGTTTTTGAAAAACCAAAAATTAAAAACCTGCGCAATAACTAAAAAAAGATGTTCATTTGATTTTCAAGATTTTTTTTGAGACAGCGTTACTTGTTTCTTTTCTAAATATACTTTTAAAAGCCTTCATTGCTACGTCCAAAAAATGCGACGTCGATCAAAACACTTGAATCGTCAATCGCTTTCCGGACTCCGTATCCGCAATTTCAGCGAATTTAGTAGGGATCCACAAAATATTTATTGACTTAACAAAAGGGAAAGAGAATCAAAACAATCGGAATTGAATAAATAACGCTTGGGCCCGATTGTATTTACATTTGCGAATCGGAGTTTAGAGTCAACGTTTTGGTAAAGGGTTTCAAATTGGATATTGTATTGGGTTTTGTGTTGCAAGGTTAACATTCACCGGAAGATACCAAACATGGCTATCATGCAAGTTATTCGTTTGTTCGAATTCTGTTGAACAAAACACAGGATATTGTTTTCCGTTGAAATATTTTAAATCGCCGGCAGCAACAACAAAATAAATGCTTTCAAAGCGTTTCGTATTTCTATATACAAGGACTTTCAACACGATTGACTTATGAGTTTCGGTACCTACGTCAGTCACATGCATAATGAATTCTTCCCCATCGTTATCGCTGAAAGTATGTCACTTTCTCTTGGCACTCTGGTTTAATTATTTGCTCGTCATTGGTACCAGTGCTTGTGCTCTGGATGTACTCCTTTAGATTTCCACTTCAAAAAACAAGTATTTTTCAGGTGACCACTGAAAATCAGCGCTGTGCTCTGGCTCTGGGTCCCCATAGCACAGCATCATGTTGAGTGGAAGCCTTCTTGTCACAGTCATGACGTGCCAGCGGCTAGCCGACTATATCTGTTTTGTGTGGGTAGGTAGGTATATAATAATATGTAGATCTATTGTGTTTGATAGTACTGTATTACTCGAGTTAATTATCTTTTTAAATGCACGTATTTCTGTAACAAATAAACTTATATTTCTTTCTTTCTTTAAATGGTATGATTATTTTATTTCTATATGTAATGTACAAACACTTTAACACGTCAAAAATAAAATATGTTTTAAAACTTAATGAGTTCAGTGTTTCATCCGACTACTCTGAGAACAAAGATCGAAACGAACTTAAAGGTCACAGTCTCTTTTAAAGTCCAGACATAATCTTGGTCAGATCATTGTGAGGACCATGTACTTATATTAGTATCCGAAATGGTCTTTTGAGGAAAAAACCACACAGAATTGAGTGGACCTGTCCAGTATATTAGTATCTCTAATAATAGTGTTTGTCTGTACAACTTACCTTACAGTAAGTTCGTATTACACAACTTTCCACTTAGATGGAGTATTATAATCATTATACTCTTGAAAGCAACTCGTTTGAAATCTTTAAACCACACGCGACACTTTTCACTTCGTAGTAGGGAAGAGAGGATAATATTTCAAATTCAGTATATTCAAAGCGACACAATTTATCAGAAAGCGAACATTTCTCGATACAGAGAGTCAAAAGGCATCAGCAAATATACGCAAATTGACACAAGTAAATTGAAAACGAGCGGAAACGTGACGATTTGGGTAAATATTCCTTGTTAATATAAATAAGTGATATATGATTTTTCATGCCAAAAATATTTACAGTATCCCAGCAATAGGATAATCACAGTTACATTATCGTATCTGCTAACTACATCAAGAGTTACACTTTCGTGTAGGTATCTCTGTCTTGACAAATATATAGAAACCGATATTGGATTTACGATTACTAGTTGTCGCGGAACATATTATGGTTACGTTATGTAGAAGGCTGTCAGCGTGCATTATGCTGGTTACAACAAATAGACTTGATGTTTAATACCTACCTTATAAACGAACAGGTTACCTACATTATTACTTATGGAATCTCAGAGAGAAGATAAAACAAGTAGATAATATAAAATAGTCTAGGGCTTTAACACTTAAATCGATCTTTTCAAAAATATATCCAACGTAACTCAGGAATTAAGACAACAGAAAATAAAAACCCTTATTTTCCTGCGATAACGAACCATCTATCTTTTCTCTCGCTTTCCTAAGCTGTGGGAGTGATTTCGCGAAAAGGGACGGAAGTGTGTAACAAGAACACTGATCCTCAATTGTTTTATCATGATGAATAATATCACTTCCAGAAAACATTGCAATATTAAACAGTAATTTTATAACTGAAACACCGAGGCGAGGCAATGTGTAGATATGTATGTATAATTGTATATGTATAGATACGTACCTAGGTACGTACGGAACAACCGAGAGGAAATATTTCAAACAATGGAGTCGTTTAGCTCAGTAATTAGCGATTAGGTTACCCCTACCAAGCGTCCAGAACACAGACAGTACTTTTCTTGAAAACGATTGAAGATATTATCAATCAATATCCAGCAAAATAACCAATATTATGGTATACTAAATGTTGTGTTGTTTCAGCAACAGTTTTTTTGTGGCGATAACATGTTTATGACAACGTTTTATGTAGTACGTGTGTGAAAAAATGTTTCCAGCGCGGGAAACGGTTTTATGGGGCATATTTATTAAGCAAAGAATTTTATAAACTTTGTTTATGTTATATAAATAAAAAAATTAAAAGACTACGTTGCTGTAATAATGTTGTGTATAAATTATAAATGGGACCATAACGGGGGCTCAAAGGGGGAGGGGGGGCTCGTGCCGCACGGGCTGATCGATGGGTGATCATTTCAACATAGTTGAGAAAAGGCTAGGCAGAGGAAACTAAAAATAAATATTTAGATAAGCAGGCAGGTACCAAAACCTTTTTTTTTATTATTAAAGATTCTGGGAGATGTTTAAGCAACAAATAGGCTGAAACTAACAAATAAACATGGTGGTTTGAAAAGGTGGTACTTACAATCTGTAAGAGAACGAAGTTTTTATATCTTAACATAATAATAAATATATAATTTTTCAAAGCATCATTTTAAATAAGCCAATTTACTTTCGTTTAATAAAGAATATCGAATTTATCTTCTAGAAATAAGTTTTGGATAGAGAGAATTTGCTCAAAAGCAGGTTTACCTTTGAGCGCCGGTGACTTCATAAGAAAATCTTAAGAACATAGTGATCCACATTTTGTAATTAAGTAGCTTGATGCTTGATGTTGAATAAATATTAAAGGTAATGAACCGGTTCATACTCACAGGAAATAACCTAATTTTACATAATCCATCAGGTCGATCGATCCATTAGGTTAAGCTACGCTTGCCGGGGTTGGTCGGTGGATGGATGACCATCTTTACATACCGAGACTCCTCCGGGCCTCGGAAAGCACGTTAAGCCGTTGGTCCCGGCTGTCATTCGTGGATCTTTGACAGTCGTTACGGGTCGTCAGAAGCCCGAAAGTCTGACAACCAGTCTTACCAAGGGGTATCGTATTACCCAGTTACTGGGTTGTGGAGGTCAGATAGGCAGTCGCTCCATGTAAAATACTGGTATTCAGCTGCATCCGGTTAGACTGGAAGCCGACCCCAACATAGTTGGGTAAAGGCTAGGCAGATTTTTTTACATAAATCATTCCTTGATTCGTCTTTCGCAATTTTTAACCCACTTCTTCAAAAATTCAATTGTGAACCGATTTACAAATTTCGCACTTAGTCTATGTAGACGACATTATATTTGACTCCGTCACTGTTATTTACATAGCAGGTAGTGGTATTCGAATTGGTGGGGTAGGTACCACAACTAAAAAGTGAAAAATAAAAACGTTCCACAAAAAAAAAACAAACCGACTTCAAAAAAAAACACAAAAATAGTGAAAAATAAGTTTACATTTCGGAATTCGGTGGCAAAAAATAAAAATTGAAAAGCAAAGACAGACGTTTTTTTTTGTAGTTAAGCATTCACTTAGATTTATTAACATTCGTGAAGTAGTCCAAAGTCATTATCATTATACTTAGTACTTCAGATACTACTTAGTACTACGAAGTACTTCAGATTGCAAAATTTTAGTTTCTTAGCTCAGATGTTAAGGTTCACCATTACCCCAAGGATAGTCTCTGTGTGGCTAAAACCGAAAAATTAAAGACAGACTGCGTGTTAAAAACACTGGCAGAACTCACCCAGATTCCTCTGTTCGCAGTCTTATCAATCAATCTGTCAAAATGCCTCTACTTTTGGTACCTTCATTTTTGTCAAGTTTTTGGGCTAACTCATAGGCTAATAAATCTTACTAGTTTGTAACTGTTGCCAATTACAACTTCTAATTAAAAAATACCAAATTGTGCTATTTAATGCTACCCAAGATACAGGCTGTACCTAGTTTGGGACGAACGATATCTCCATAATGTAATTTAAATCTTGAAATAATTGATTTTTCTTTGATTGAGATGAGATTGCAAATTTAATTTTGAACATTCTAAATACGAGAACCGGCCTTCAAATCTCACTCACTAGTAGTTACACCTGTAGTAAGGGTCTGAGTTACCCATGTTACCATACGCCGCCGGTAGAAACGGTTCGTTAAAGCACACATGAAATTAATTTTTGAACTCCGCGTTTACTACAGTGTGTTCAAAAGATTTATGATAGTTCAAACTTTGTATTAGCTGGCTGTTGTTTGCTCAAACAATATTATTTGTTCACCATTTGTTTCGGCTATAACTTAATTGAATGTTTGTTTTTGCTTTTAACTCTGACGGCGGGAAAGTTATGTATTGTGTGTCTGTGTCATTATTGTTGAGCAGGTTAAAATTCTAACTAATACGAGTATTATAAGTGCGAATGTGAGTTTGTTTGTTACGCTTGCACGCGAAAATGGCTGAATGGATTTGGATGAAATTTGGCAAATGGGTAGACCAGGACCTGGAAAAGGACATACCTAGGTTACTTTTCATCCTGGATCGTAGACGAAGTCGCGAGCCACAGCTAGTGAAGATAATAATATGGTCGGTGTATTTATCTACTCGTATGTTCTACTTGTATGTATATATACCTACTGACGAAAATTAGACTAGACTTGTGCCGTAAGTATTCTGGATTTGTTTGCCATTCCCCAAAAGCAATAACATTGAACGCGATATCTATGTGTCACTGATTAAATACGCACTAAATAGGAACACACACGATACAAGTACACGTATTACACGTATTATCACACTCACTTTTACATTCTGTGCGTATTTCTAAGCTTTTATATATATTAATAAATTTATCAATTTATGCGAAAATTGAGATTGATTTTGAATTTTTACATACGTTTAGAATGTTTCCTTTTTGTCTCGTCTAAATTGAAATGGCAGTGATTGACTTAATAAATGTTGACTATTTGTTCAATGAGTATTTAATACTAATTTATTGAATAGTATATTGTGATACGAGTGTGCTCTATTGGATATTACAGTCGTGGCGGTATTATTCGCGCGAGCCATAGGTGAGCGCGATAAGGTAGCCGAGAGTGTAATAATCAATGTACACGCGTTTCCTACGACGTTTTTCAACACACTTGCGAGGAAAAAAGGACTTGTTGTAAGAACTTATGCTACAATAACGTAACTATAGAGATGATAGATTTATAAAGTTTAACTGACCTTTGTTGCCAGGTACTGACTATCCGGAGTTTCTTTTAAAAACTTCTATGTCGGTTGGTGACAATACTTTAAATTTTGTATTGTATGATAATAATTAACCACACAACGAAAACAATAATAAATATTTATGGAAAATGGCGTGCTGGTTTTGTTTTTCCATAGGTATAAATAAGCAAATTTGGCACTGGCAAAACCGTTAGACAGCCTATATGACTTGAATAAGAAAAAAAATTACAAAAAAGAATTTACTGTAACTAAACGTACCATGGTGGAGTCAAATCTATTTATTATTAGTTACGCTCTTCTCCCTTACGTGAAATTGACATTTTTAATCATGATTTTAACCACACAACAAAAAATTTAACAAATATTTATGGAAAATAGCGGCAGGTTTGGTTTTTTCCGCTAGCGATGAGCGCGCAGGTGTAAATAAATGCACTGGTATTACCCCTGAACAGCCTATATAAAAATATAATAATGTTAATAATACATAATACATAATACGCAAATGGGGTTAGGGTAGTGAACAATATAGACTGAAATAGCCACAGACGATATAAACCCTTATTTAATACATATTTATTTATTTATTTATTAAAACTTTATGCACAAGTAATAAAAAACTACTGTACAACGGCGGACTTAATGCCTGAGGCATTTTCTACCAGTCAACCTTAGGGTGATGCAGAGACAGACATGGCAGGTGCAACAAAAGACAATACATATAACTTGAGAAATAATGAATACTAATTAATACATACATAGATACATACATAAATACATACATATTACAGAATGACAGAGATTAATTTCGCGCGAACGCGGTGGCACACGGGCAGGCCAGCGCGGTTTGTCGGGGCAGGTCAAGTGGCTAGCGCGCGTGCCACCCGCGGTCTTACCAGAAATAAGCGCAAGTCTCTACTCGGGTGTTAATAGAGAATGCTCATTTATTAGTAGGATAGTTCATACTAATTCAATGTATAGTATCCCACTGACGTTTAGTTATGGTAAAAAAAAACCCATGGGCATGCATGGGATTTTTTCTTGCTTAAGGTTCTTTTTTTTTTAATATTAACTTGCTTTTGAGCGCTTGTCTTTGGTAAAAAGTTTCATCAAAAACAATTTCTATTGGATACAAATTCCATGATAGTACTTACTAATTCCATACTGCCATGTCATTACTCAGACTAGTAAAAAGTAATCTGTGGCGCACATTACCGCACTAGTGCGGTAATATAAAGTAAAAAGCACGTTTCCATAATACACTGCATTATGAACCTAAAAGCGGTTCAATAAGAGCCACTTTACGAGCAAGTGTGTTGAAAAAAATATTATTATACTGACAACAATCGTGTTTTTCTGATGGATTTTCAAGATGCTTTTGGAGCTAGCCCGCGTTCTACTTGATAAAGATGCAGTTTTTTTCCTTATTAAATAATGTCGTAGGTCTATTATAGACCTATAATAGGTAATAGGGAGACCCCTTAAATTTTGGAATATTATACTGCTAGAATGATATTCTTCTATGATTATATTTCAATAGTATTGGAACAAAAATTGCTTCTGATTTGAAAGTTACTCAATAAAAAAAAACTGATGAAGCACTGCTGAAAAATTGTAACTTCGATAGCACCAAAACTTAAAAGTCATACTGCCGCATCACTAAACCATAGACAAGTCCAAGCGGCCATTGTTGTTTACATCTTTGGCGAATTTTGAAACGCCGGACCTTGCCCTCACCTACAGTACCTGACTGTTATATTGCTTTTATAAAAAGGTTGGCTTAGTTGAGTATCGGTCGTCTCTCTCATACATACAGTCACACCTAATATCGACAGTCTCTTACTAGAACTCCGTGTGCCTTATTAAGGCTGTACTGTACCGAATTCTTCAAACCGTCAAATAACACAACTGTCCAAACAGTTTCATACACACACACGGTCTACACAAACTGTGTGATGTTTGATATGACGTCACAAATCGGGAACGTCTCTACGTCAGTTTAGTAACACTATACTTTTCCAGTATCAGCTGACCTCTCATAGTGCGGAAAGCCTTTATAATACGTGGTCAACTTATACCGGAAATTTATAACATTGTGATTGTGTTTGTGACGTGTACCACATCACGGGAAATCCTAGTTCCGAGCTAATTGGCTAAAAGGCGGGTTTACTGTTAGCTTTCTAAATTTGCCATTTGTGGCTGCAATCACGACGATTTTGTATTTGCCGAAAGCGTTGCTGATGCGAGGATTGACAGGTTTGTTTTGAAATATCAATCCTTTGCAACTATTAACTTGAAAATGCTGCTTTGGCTTGCCTACGTATGACCAGTGCTTGGGGAAGCACCCACGTCTACTGGATCATAGACAGTAAATAAATAAACGTCTATGGCATTCCATAATGCGTATGACTCTTTTGGAGGACTCCAAAACAACGCTTTTATTCTGAAAGTGTTTATTTGAGATTTCGCTAAAAGGTGGATCGATGACCAGTGAAAGCCGCGGGTATCCGCTGAATGCGAGAGGCACAGGACCGATCGATGTGGTGACTCTTGGGGGATTTGTCTTGCCTATGACCAGAAGTGGACATCTTTTGGCTGAAATAATGTTGATGTCCAGATAAGGCGTTTCAGACGCGTGATACGCTCAATAATAAAGTCCACTGCAGTTGAATAAAGCCTCTCTAAAATGAATTATGTTCGAACTTATAATATATATCAGAGTTTGAGGTCCTGAGTTCGGTTCCCAGGTCAAGCATAGTGTTATTGGGATTTTCCATCATCATTTCTCAGTAGCAGTCCGGATTTATAATCTCTGTCTGGTTGATGGCAATAGGGTCGCCCCCGATTACATGGGAATTAAACATAACTGGCGAAATGTGGGTGTATTACCTACACGTATACCTCTGCCTGACCCTTCGGGGATTACAGGCGTGATGTCATGTGTATTAATTGTTCCGTATTTAACTTTCCCTTCGTCGGGGGCTGGAGTCATGAAAATATCAGCGATCTGTGAACGATGGATTATGGAGTAACGCACAAAGGTGTGTAAACGTGGCCGCCAGTGTATGATCACGACGCGTGTAGTCATAACAACCACTTGTTTTGCACTGCAGTGTATTGTTATGGTTTTATGGTCACAACTTTATTATCAAGCCAAATTAGATTCTAAGCTTTAGATATAAGACTCATTTCCACTTATCAACGTGTTGCTTATGTGCAAATACGTGCTGATGAAAATTTGCTGTTGCTCTAAAAGCTTAAGGTAGGTTTCTGATTGGCAAGGTTAGTACAACTTTGAACTTTTGTTTTATTCTAAATGTGTTCTAAAAATGACGAAATAAAGTTGATTTCTTCGTAAGAGGGTGTTTAAAATGCAGGTGACAATAGAAATTAATGATTTAAGCCCGCGAACCTTGAGTAATTGCTTGACAATGGGTGCCGGCTAGGTTTTTGGTTTTCCGATGAAACTGCAAGTTTTGTGAGTGAGTTTGAACAACAGGGGCCCAGTGTAGCCTAGAAACGAACGAGTATGTGACATGCCGCGACATAAACAAGTTTACATTTTCATAGTAACGACCCCGATTATAGTCGATTTAATGTAGGTACCTACAGACAGAGAAATTCACTGTTAAGCAAATTGACACCCTGCGTCAATTGGCCGGGTTATAACCATTGTAACTGTCTAAGAATCCCAGTAAGTTGTGATTTTAATATACCTACAGGAAATTAAAGTTAGTTTTTAATTAAATTTGCTTAACAATTAATTTCTCTGACTTTCCAAAGGTGAACATTACTTCCTACTACTTACCGTCGGTGTAGGTGGAGAACTGAATAACTCAAATTTTCTAGTTTGGAGAAATTTGCGATTTACTGTTTTTTTTGTTGAACTTTTGGTGTCATTAATAAATGGGAGACAATTTTACTGCGGATAATTTTATATTCTTCGGGTATCTGTACCGTTTTTTTATATGCTTACACAAACGAAACTCTTTCTAGAAGCAAAAAAAAAAATAACTAAGTTATCTAATTTTGCCATAACATAATATTGTAAGTATACTGGAGTTAGCTACTTTTTACGCTTAATTCTTTTGTTTTCCTACGCGTCAGATGCATATGACAGAGTAAATTAAGGGCAAATAAGTCTACTTATTGAATTTGTCAATTTCAACATACATTTTTATGTGTATTTGATTAATATTGTGTTACAGAAGAAATCGATAATATAAATTATTCATAAATTGAAGTATGTAACATTAGAATTTCATATCTGCAAATTAAACAACTCGAGTAATTTAGTTTTCCCTGAACATGGTTATTTGATTATAACATTTAGAGTCGAATAAAACTTAAACAACTTATTTTACGTAACCCTTTGCAATACTCAAGTTATCATAAAACATACTTAGTTATGGATTTATTTATAGGATTATTTACTTTTTCTTCTACGATTTAGTGATAGTTTTGGACAAATTTATTTTTCCATTTCGAACGTAAAAATCCTATATTTCTGAACAGGACAGGAATATGAAAGTGCTTGTCAGGCGAAAATATGCAACTTGGGTGTAACGAAAATAGTAAAGACTCATTTTGACGTAAATCGTAGTTATTTAGCTCTCCACCGACGTCGACGATACCTACTTAATAGCTCCGTCACTCTTCGATTCTTATACATTTTATACATTTGGACATGGAACCCATTCGACTGCAAAAGCTCGGCGACTAAGCGCAACGACAGACTGCGACTGACAATTTTCATTTACTTTGTTCAAAGCTCTATCTGCACACTAGGCGCCGAATTGCAGAGTCGCAACGACTAGTAGGAGAGTTGCGCGCTCGCTACTTGTCGGAGCGACTAGACGACGTATGGCGCACGCGCACACCCGACGACACTCGTATGCGCTTCGCCTTCGCATAATAAGCACCAAGGCAAGTGCAAATAGAGGCTCCATTTTCACTCACAAGATGAACAACACGATCGTCTCTCTAGAATACTCAAAGAAAATCATTGCTTCCTGGACGTCTGTCGTAACGACTAATCGCAGACCCAAACGATAAAATTGCGTCTAGTCGCAGCAATAAGACGCACGCGAGTAATGATTGGGTAATATTAAATTTATTCCCAATAGTCCCACAGATATTATGAGTAATAATTTATTAATTTCAGTTGTTTAGTCCCATTATTCCCACTAAATAATTTAACTGGTGGCAGTGGAACGAATACATGCTTTTTCGGCCGAAAATGAAAGTGAAATTCGGCCTAATCTGCATTTTCGGAAAATGAAGTTTGAATGAAGAAACTAAAATAAATATTGGGTCAATATTTAAATAATTGATTTTAATCGTTAAATCCTAAATTCCACAAAAAAAAACTGTACTTTTCTCAAATACACAATTATTAATAACCGACATGAAATTAAATGCGGCCTAATTTTTGGACCTAATCTCAGCCTTATTTTTAGAGCCAGACGAAGAAGAAGAAAATTTTTCCTGATTTCACATTGGTAAAGGTGTACCTTTGCCAATGTGAAATCAGGGAAATTAATTGCTAAGGAAATTGACAACCAAATTAAATTTTCCGTATAATCATATCACAACTGTCATTCTCTGACATTTGTATGAAATAAAGCTAATACACGGTAAATTGGCTTAAAGGCTCAATGAATTTCCATGACAGTGTATCCGAGGACTGAGGGTTAGTCCAGACCGCGACGTAAAGCGACGCGCTGCTGCGCGCACTTTTTAACAATTATCGAACTTATTTTCTGCATGAAAAGGTATAGTTTCAGTGCGAGTGTTGACACGTGTCAAAGTACGCTGAGATGTGCGGTGCTGCGCAGCGCGTGTACCCTACTATGTAATAAATAAATTCGATATTGTATCGCATCATAAAAAAGTGCGCGTCACGTTGCTGCTCGGTGTGAACTGACCCTTAAGGCTCTTACATACTGGCGCGACATGTCACGCGATGCGACACTGCACCGCCCGCGCCGCGCCGCCGTTATTGTTCTGCCGAAGTTTCTCACAAATTGTTTTGTTAAAAATCGCGTCTCACGACAAGTCGCGCCAGTATGTAAGGGCCTTTATTGTCAAAATCAAAGCTAATATGACACTGAATAAGTTATGAAATTAAACAGCTGGATGGATAGTGCACGAATCTCCCTTTCGAACCTATCCGTTTGGGTCTGCGCAAACGGTCCTAACACTGTCCATTGAAGGAGAAGAATGAGCTGAATAATAATAATTAAACAAGACACCGCAATTAATATTAAGAATTAATTGAAACAAGTATTGAGTAATTGATTGCTTCTCAACAATGACTTTAAGCTCGGCAATGAATGAATAACATCTCACGGCATTTCCATAACGGCGAAGTCTGACTGTCTGTTATTAGATTGTAATTCTTGACTTAATTTTGTAACGCGTTATGTTACCTGTAAAAGTAAATTGATTTTATATGTGAACTTACAAAGTCGTGAAAACTACATAAATAATAGAAAACCAAGAAAAGTTATGGAAAAATAATGCTATGTGCATTGTAACCGTTAGCGAATATTAAAGAGAACTTTATAAAGTAAATCCAAAGACAATGATCAAGTAAGTAAACTTGATCATTTTGCCAAAAATATGTTCGTAAACATTGAAGGGCTTTTTAAAGATACAAGGCATCTAAGAGATATTGATCAATACGAGTATCTATTTGTTGTATTAGGGTTCATCACCACATCATATTCCCCTATGCCTCAAGAAATTTTTCAAAAAGTGAGCAGTTTTCTGCTTCATGTAGACTGGCGCGATGCGACCGACAGCGCGACGTGACACCGGTAATTGTTATACCGTGAAGTTTTCTTAGAAATTGTTTTGTTAGAGTCGCGTCGCGCTATCACGTCACGCGAGTCTGTACGATGCTTTAAACGTTAACGTTTAAAAAACAAGGAAAAATAATTTCGTCCAGCCCTTTTCCCATAATGATGCATCGATGCAAAAATACACGCTTTCCGGTACAATTAGTTCAATGATCCCTAAAATAGATCAGTCTTTTGGAAAGGATTAGGTAGCTATATCAATGACTGTGATCACGAACAATTAATGTTTGCTAAGCAAAATCGAAGTCAAAGCATTAATTTCCAATAAGCACTGTGAAGGCAATGATGCTCCTGTGGGGCGATGAATGGAAGTCAATATTATTAAATAAATATTATCTATATACATATATTTATTTAATTTAAACATAACGTAATTCATGGAAAATAAAATATGTCATTTTTCTTGTCCAATCGTAACTTAAGTGAAAAACTAAAGAGGGCGCGGTAGTCGTGTGCGCGCCTCGGTTGCGCAGACTTCTGGAATCTTCAACCGCGACATACGTCGTTTGCATATGTCATTGTGTGCATGTACTTGCACACGTATGCAAGGCACTAACAGGCACATATATGGCACTTTTGGACGTCAAAAAGCTTAGTCTACATTGTCATCATTGACTTTTGGTAACCAGTGAAAGTTTACCTAGGTACATACTGCAGCTGCTATGAATTTGTTGCTATCATGTGCACAATGATGAACGCAGCTCATGAATATTGCCAAAGCGTGTCCATCATGTATACTGAATATGCGTGTCCATCATGTATACTGTATGAATGAGGGTGCATTACGAACAAGAACTCTTTAGAAAAGTTTTCAATCGGTATTAATTTTAATGGGAATACTAACTAGCTAACCATAATACTGACTGGTCGTGTGTTGGGCGCACCCAGGTTTGAGACTTCGTGTGATTTATTTCACCATCACTACTATAAAACAGTATTTGTATTGTACCTACCGTGTCTGTTTTTTTTACGAATGGAATAAAATATTTTTCATTGTTTGGAGTTCTCATTTTACAATAGCAATACGGAACCAAGTGATTATTCAATAGTCACTCATAAACGTGCCGACATGTGTCTTATTAATGTAGATAAATAATGTTATTTGTATTCATTAGGATTACACTCGCAATTCTCATCGTGGAGTATTAAAGAGCACTTTAGGGATGAGAGGATTAAAAGCAAATTTTCCTGTTGATGTATAAAATAAACGACTGAAAACCCTCGTGTGATTACAGGAATAAGGAAGCTACTGACCATCCTATAATATCTTGAAATGAATGAAGCTAACCCAAGAGAGATTTTATTAAAATACCTAACTACTTTTAACACTCACTCATTGCATTTCACAATGTGAGCCTTTAGTTATTGTTTACGGCTATAGACACTTTATCTCACTCAAAAAAAAACAAATATTTATTTTATTTTTTGGAAAACTTAGAGCTAAGCCGATACAGTAGGTAAGGTAATAGGTAAAACGGGCTGGTATCCTCAACTCCACGTCAAAGCGCGTATTTTGCGTACGATAAGTATTTGTTTAATCAAAATATGGCCAATTCAAAGTTTCCACAAGTAGTATTATAGATCATATGAAACAGACAAATAATTATATTTTGAAATGTTTTTTAAGGTGAGTCTTGGCAACACTTCCCGATATTTCGATTAAATAATCGAGATGTGGTTTAACCATCGAGTTACTAATAATATATCTGATCTGTGTGGGAGACATCCAACAATTCCTCTAAGTGCACCAGTCAGGGATGATTTATCTTTTTACCGACTTCAAAAAAGGAGGAGGTACTATGTTCGGATGATTGTTTTTTTTTTTATTTTTTTTTTTTATGTATGTTCCCCGATTACTCCGCCGTTTGTGAACCGATTTAAAAAATTCTTTTTTTGTTCAAAAGCTTATCCTTCTGAGGTGGTCCCATTGTCACCAAGTTAGGATCTGATGATGGGATCCTAGAGAAATCGAGGGGAACTTTCAAAAATCGTAAGGGCAACTAGTGCATTCCTTAATTTATTCATTAAGTATTTTACAGCACTACAATTTTATGAAGGTCTGGAGTCGATCTGATGATAGAGCCGAAAGACAGTCAAGGGAACTCCTCAATGGTTTACAGCAGATACCTCGTGTTTGGGCTTGATTAATTTGTATTGATAAAAACTTTACACTTTGATGGGTTGTGACTGTCGTTAGGGGTCTGATGATGAAGACGAAAGACAGTCGAGGGAACTCCTCAGTGGTTTAAAGCAGATATCTTGTGTTTGGGCTTGATTAATTTGTATTGATAAGAACCTTACACTTGGATGGGTTGTGACTGTCGTTAAGGGTCTGATGATGAAGACGAAGGACGATTAACGGAACTCCTCAACGGTTCACAGTAATTACCTTGTGTTTGGACTTAATTCATTTATATTGATAAGAACTTTGCAACCATATAGGTTGTAAGTGACATTACAGATCTGATTATGGTCACATGGTGATTACAAAAATCAAATTACACAAAAAATGGAAAAATAATAAAACTTAAAAAAAAAAAATTGACCGACTTCAAAAAAAACAAAACAAATAAAAAGGACTACTGTACTAAAACCAAACGACAAAAGTACTTCTTTAATAATAAGAGAAAAATAAAAAAATAACTTTAATTTCGGAAGTCGGTGGCCAAAACCTAAAATTAAAAGCAAAGACACCGACTTCCGAAATTAAAGTTATTTTTCTCTTATTATTAAAGAAGTACTTTTGTCGTTTGGTTTTAGTACAGTAGTCCTTTTTATTTGTTTTGTTTTTTTTGAAGTCGGTCAATTTTTTTTTTTTAAAGTTTTATTATTTCTAATACATTTTCAATGTGAGTTTTATAGAAAGTTTATCATCAAGAGTAAGACCTAAATATTTTTCAGTATTTGTTTTTAATAAGTATTGCCATTAATATTTTCCCCTTGGTAAGTTTTTATACTAATAAATAATTAATTAGCCCCAATTCAGCGCAATGTTGCTAACACCATATTTAAAAACCCTGGGTCTCTACAAACCCAACTACACACAACCAACATACCAAATTACGCGCTTAGAGCTAAAAAAGCTGAATTAAAAACAGCGGGGACTGAGTCCACCCTTTGTTCGCAAATGCTCGGCTATGTATTATTTACGACCGGTGTTAACTAGGGCACCTACTATGGGAAACTTAGCAATCGAGCATAGTCCCGCTTAGTTTGTTGTGTTAAGATTCCGACGTAAAAAGGAAAAACATGGAACCTTTACACACTTTTTGGGAATTTGAAAACATTAACATTATTTATAATAATTACGCGAAATACAGTAATTTCAGCAGGCCAACGACCGTCCCACAGACTGCTCAGTATAGTTTGTTTCGGAAACTTAATTGTGTCTCGCTCTTAGCCGGTATTTTAATCCCATTAAAACCTATGCTATGTCTCGTAGGCAGGAGCCTACCACCATCTACTGTCACTATGCTATGTCTCGTAGGCAGGAGCCTACCACCATCTACTGTCAATTGTAATTAAATTAAGGAAATGACGATTGTCTGGCAGTTTGGGTGCTTTATGCAACCTACCCAAATGTCCTTTCTTTGGTATTGTTCCTCGAGTCGTAGAGCTCCTCAAGTTTAGAGCAGAACTAGAGGATTACTGACAAATGCGTGCAATGACTGGACAGGTCCACTCAAATCTTCAATTCCCTCATCATTGCAAAAATAAATGTTTTTGAAGGAAAACTAGACGAGTTAACAAACATGGTACCACCCAAAACCTGTAACACACATTTCATGTTACGGGCTAAAAATGGCGCTACAGGCAATCATCGCCGTAGGTGCTATGTATATAAATAATAGCCTTTGTTACACACACAATGGTCAGCTTCGTCTTACATTACATGTTGTAGTGTAAACATAACTTTAATGCTGAGTTTAAAAACGGTCTATACATGTGTGTGCATCTATATTTTTGAGAGTAATTAAGTATGTGTCAAAAATCAGTCAGGGATATTAGTTGACCACGTTTTTTTTTACTTTGCGTAACAATTCACCTGACCCTACCTATGCACTTATGTTCTGCTAGTAATTGGCGTATTTGGAAACTCGCTACATGATTTTAAAGATCACATGCATTTATATCCATCATTTTGAATTGACATAAACATACAGAAAAAAAAATACCGTAGGTCTTATTTAAATAAAAATAAACATGTACCTATTTTTACAGTAAAGTGGTATATTATGAAGTATTAATGCCATAATTATTCCACTGCAAAAACGGGATGGTCCTAGCGGCCTTGCGGCTCTAGCTCCGTCTCTCTCTCATACTAGAAAAATGGTGGCATTAATACTTCATAATACGGCATCTGTACAGCTTAACATAATCTCAGTGTATAATATTTGATGTTCAGCACAGTATACGCTTCATTAAAACACACTGCACAGTTGCTGTGACCACCTCTGATTAACAATGCACACTTTATTACCAGGAAGAGCCGACCAGTCGCGTTTCACACGTGTGCCCCCTTTGATACCCGAACCGTAAGTTACGGAAAGTAAACGCTCACGCACATTCGGGCGGAACGCACTGCAGAGTAACGCAATGGCGGATCGCTGGCAAGGGGTATTTTTGATTTGCGATGCAGTCAGCCAACCCGTAGTATGCGATGGTTCATACAAAATGTTGTGATCTAAGAGAGGCCCGCCCAAATATGCGCGAGCCTCATTGCACTAGAATGGAAACAATTCAGAAAATTCAAATTCGTTTGAATCTGTCTGAAACAATTACTGCGTACCGCACCGATGTGCGGCCTGTCGCGGCTCCTAATGTGCTTTGGCGCAATTTTGCAATATGGCGCGCTACGGCCGGCCGCGGCTACAGTGTGCTCTTAGCTTTAATTATTCAGGTTAACATAACTAACGGTTATGGAGACGTGTTTGGTAGTAATCAATGACGAGTGATACACCGATAATCATTATAATACCGATGGTTTTAATTGCTTTCGGCAACCCGAAAACCGAACCGAGGTTCTGCTCTCAGGCACCATTTTGTAAAAGACAATTGGCAAAATGGTCCAAATGTCCACAATGTAAACCTAAGTAACTGAAAAGGTCTAGTCTACATTTTTGCTCATGTCCTTTAACGTGTACCATTTTAGCGCCATGTTATGATACAAATTTGTGAAGAAATCAGGAGGCCTACCACCACCGCTCACAGCAGTATTACTTTAATATTACTTCAGTGTAGGAAAGAGTTGAAGCTCTACAGGACGAATAGCTCCATCTCTTTCGATGACCAAGTAAGATTAAAAAAATACTGCTAATAATAAGCGGTGGTGGTAGCCCCGTGGGTCTGTAAAACTTATTTCACCTATGCCTCTCATAAACGAAGCTGAATAAATAGCAATATTAACGATTGTTAAACTGATTGGTGGTAGTAGAAAATAAGCGCACAGAATGCAACCACTGCGCATACTCTTCACATTATAACCGTCATAATTTGAACAGTCACGGGAAGAAAGGGAGATGAACTTATCCTGGCCAAGTTCCCCGCGGTACATTTAACTCCGAATATTAAGCTTTTTCAATTCTAATATGCATCCTTATGGCCCAATTGCAATGGTAATTTGGCTGAGCGGTTCTGTGACGTCATCAATTACAACCACTGCGTTTAATGATGACGTCGGAAACAGTCGACTGTCGCTTGTTATTAACCGACTTCAAATTAACAAAAAAAAAACAACCAACTTCCAAAAAAAACACTACAAAAGTGAAAAATAATTTTAATTTCGGAAGTCGGTGTCTTTGCTTTTCAATTTTCGTTATTTGCCACTGACTTCCGAAATTAAAATTATTTTTCACTTTTGTAGAGTTTTCTTTTATGAGTAGGTTTTATTTATTGATTTTACTTCGATGGTCCTAGTTTAACATTAGTGATGAGGTGACAGCAATATGTAAGCGGGCACACGGTAATAAGTTAGGTTTACGCTTTATATTTGAGTGTTTGTGTATTGGCGTATGCTAGCTGAGAATAGCAAATAATTTAATTTATTGTTTTGTGTTGCGTAATTTAAATTATTTTACATAGCTACTTTATGTATTATTGTATAGAATCAAGTTTTTCTAACTGAGCAGACTGTTGCTGAGGAGTTTATTGCACCACTTCTTCGCCCCCACTTCCTAGTGCTTTAGGTGGGTACCTAAAGCACTAGGAAGTGGGGGCGTTTTGGGGGACTATCTTATGTAATTTTGACATTCGAAAAGTACTGATTGACTAGTTTGACTAAAAGACTTTTGATTTTAATTGATATTGATTTTTAATCAGGTGGTTCTTAGCTGTGTTACATGACAAAAAATCTAAAAAAATTGAGATACTTAATCATGTCTTCTCTGATTGTTATAGGGATCTCAGTCACACTATTTACGTACCGAGTACAATTTAAGTGAATGACTTAAATTTATTGTGTAAGGTCATGGCGTCAAATACTACGCGATAGGTACAAGTACCGTCGTAGTGTCATCTCAGCTAGATTATGTTCGAGTTCAATTCCGTGAAACGCGAAACTAAAGACCACCGCACATCGGCAGACGGCGGCGGGCAGACTATTTTAAATTACGTATCTAATGGTAGCAAGATATAGATTTCAAAGCTCAGAGACCAACTACGGAGCATCAAAGGGGATTTCTTTCTGCGGTATTGAAGAGCGCGCTGGAGGATACCGCGGCGAGATGCGAAGGAATGCGACAGTATTCGTCGGATTCCGCTAGCATACGATTGCGGGGAGAGGCAGTGTGAGCGGGGGTGCACTCCGCATTCAACCCTCCTCGATGCCGTCCCTCACCGTCCGCCGGTGTGCGTTTGCCTTAAAGGATCTCATATTGAAGAGTTCCCGTTTGATATTGCCTGCAGCAATATATGTCCTCCAGAGCACGTTTATATCAGATTTATTGCATTATAGTTCAAAAGTTCAAATATTAAATCATATACAAGAAGTTGCCGTACCACGTGTTCTATAGAAAGTACCTACTCGCGATTATTCAAAATGATCGATTGGCTATTAAATCAACAATAAAATTAATCTAATAATGAAGTTTGCATATTTTTTTGTTCAAAATCAAGGTCGTTCAGCGAGCTATGGCTATGCTTGGACTCTGGTACTATTCTATTTTGATACTATTGAAAGTTCACTTCACCTAAGTTGAGTTGACATTTTTACAGAACAGCACTATAATAACCGTATTTTGAATACTAGAAGACATACAAAACAAAACTTAAACATGCAAAATGACTAAACTAAGGGTTTGAAACACGACAACCATACCTATTTCAATCTAAAAGCCTTTCTGAGGAGACAATAGAGGTAAGATTACGTGCAGTGATCTGCTGAACGAGACCAATCTATATGTGATATAACTCTGCAAATCGAATGAAAGGCAATATCTCGATGTAAAAAGTACAGTCAAATAAAGAGGTTTGTCATTCAACGAGCAAACTTAAGATCATTTCAGACACTAGTTAGGTACATGCTGCTCACAAACATAATTTGACCAAGATAATGTCAGAACTTTACAAGAGACTGTGACTTCTGAGTTAACTTTCGATGTTTCTTCTCAGAATAGTCAGATAGGAAACACCGACCACATATAGCATTAAAATAATTATTGACGTGCTATAGTATTTGATAAACTTAAATAAAGAAAAAAAACTTGCAGCTACCTTTTAAACAATGTCGTGAGTGTGCTGAGTCGTCAAATCTTTTACGTCACTCTCAATGATAAAAGTTATTATGCACACAATTAAAATTCATATTCGTAATGTACACAACATACAATCACAATCATCTTTTTCCTACTGGGCGGGGGTTGGCAGAAACTACGGAACTCCACCTGCCATGATCCTTACATGCAAAGATCTTTTACTTGCAATGAAGTGAATAGTTGAATACTTTTGCCTGTATATCAAAAACTTTGTTCGACTGTACCTACGTACAGCACGTAGCCTGAGGATGAAATATCAATTTTAAAGTCTTCAACGTTCAGATTTCTTGATCGATTTGATTTCAAACTGATTTCTGTAGTTATATCCGACTTACAAGCCTATATTTCTACTCCTACTCTTGTCAGAAAGCTAAGATTTCTTAAAATTAGTACTTAATAATAGCTACAAGGTTATTGCAGCGTGTATAATCATAGGATTTATTATTATGGTACCTAATATAAATCGGATTTTTTTATTTTATTAGGTACACCAAGAAATTTTTACACTGATACAAACACATAACACAAAATGGATAAACCCGAGACGTAATAAAATCATCAAAAATATATACGTATCATAATATTTGTGAATCCAAACAGTTGAGTTCATATTATCTACCTCTGTCCTTAACACCTGAGCAAATGCTCTATAAAAATAAATAGTCACCAGTTTCCTATAACGAAATTACAGTTGAAAGCAAAAATGTAATTTGTAAAAAATCTCGTGAACCTGGCGCTCTGCCCAGTCCGCTTCCGTTCGACTAGCTCGCTGATTATCATTCTAGTTGGAATGGAGTTAATGTGATTAAACGTAGGCTAGTCAGCTCCCGCTAAACGAGAATGAAGGGAACCTTCCTGTGGGTGCGCAAGTGACAAATTGCTGTGATGGCGGTTCAGGTAACAATTTACAGGATATTTTATTTTGTCGATATAACGTACTAGCTGTGCCCGCGGCTCCACGCACGTACCTGTGTATTCTTGACTTATAAGTTAAAGGGAACGCGAAGTCATTTTATATTCGTAATATTCTCTACAACATCAGTTAATTATGTTAATTTAAACTAGAACTTGTCGGTTGCTACAGTACATAAACGAAAGAAAATATTTGTAATTCATGGTCTCTCTTGGGCCGCCGACAGATAAAATAGGTAATTTCAAGAAAATCTTTTGTTATTTCCATAATTTTGCATACTAAAATGTATGTTTTGATGTAATTTTTATACAGGTTCAAGTGCAGGAATAATAACTACCTAAAAGATAATTAAAAAAATACAATAGACGTAGATATATTTAGTAACCTATTCCGCTTAACTATTCTTCAAGAGTCATAAAAAACCCTGTAAGAAATAGACACGTGTTTCACCTCTCAACGAGGCACCCTCAGGATGACGATTGACCAATTGCAAACCAGAACACGACGTGTTGCCACACCGAGCGCTGGACGCAGAGTGAATCAAATCGCCCGTCACCCCCACTTATATAGGATTGCTGCTCGGCGCTACGCGGCTTGGATCGTTATCAGTGCGATAAGCGCGATAAGGGCAAACAGTCTCAACAAAGGCGACCTTCGATTACTGGTATTTAACTCTGTAATACTGACATTTTGAATCCCTTGTCAAGGATTCAAAATGTCAGTATTAAAGAGTTTAGAAATCGTAAAAAATAATACAGCGAACGTTACACTGTTGAACGAATTAAATACCAGTAATCCAAGGTCGCCTTTGTTGCGATTGTTTGCCCCTTATCGCGCTTATCGCACTGATAACGATCCAAGCCGCGTAGCGACGAGCAGCAATCCTATATAAGTGGGGGTGTCGGGCGATTTGATTCACTCTGCGTCCAGCGCTCGGTGTGGCAACACGTCGTGTTCTAGTTTGCAATTGGTCAATCGTCATCCTGAGGATGCCTCGTTGAGAGGTGAAACACGTGTCGATTTCTTACAGGGTTTTTTATGACTCTTTAAGAATAGTTAAGTGGAATAGGTTACTAAATATATCTACGTCTATTGTATTTTATAATGGATTTCCGCAAAGTCACGCCTGAATCAATTAACTACCTAAATAAAAAACACAAGTAATCTTATGACCTGGATTCATTAAAGTGATCTCCTGGAGGGCGAGCACGACCTCCTGTGATAAAATGTGTGACTCGAGGCATGTTACAAGGCCGTGCTCGCCCCACTGGTCAAACGAATATCTTTCACTATGCGGGATTGCAACTAAACGTACTTGATGGTAAACTACATCTATTGCATCTTCTGGCAGCTGATCACGTCCACGTAAACGTGACCCACATGTCTTCCTTCTTGTAATTGAATTCTGCCAATCACCCAGAGACAGCGAAGAAAAATTACATCTATCTAAGTTTTCTCTCCACTCGTACCCCACTTTGAGAATCTGAATACCGGGTACCTAGTTGAAATAAAGTATGATGGTAATACTTCCTCGGAAGAACTTTGTAATGCCAACATCCTCTCATAAAACATTCCCGCAGCATTTTGGGCCGCGTACAATTATAAATATGCCCAGCAAACGCACACTAAGCAAAGTATTTCATGAAATATTCAAACCATCACAACCAGTTTAGAAAAATACAGTTTTTTTTAAACAAAAAAGGTTTCGCGTTATAAACAAAACAAGGCCCTTAAGTGACTTTTAAAAAGGCTCGTAATGTTCACAGGAGCATTATACTCTGGTGTTATGTCACTTATTAAAAAGTGAGCAGACAAGGGTATCAGTTTCAGTAAAAACAGGGCTCTCTTTTTTTACATGGATGTCAAAGGTGACTCAAGGATTATTTTATGAGGACGGGCAGTGGTGGTCTCCTTTCAGAAGGTAATGTAATGCGGTCACCGTCTGCCAGGCGCTGCCATTATTATCAAGGTCATGGGGCCCATCTTTAGGAGCAAATATTTTCGAGTATATAATAACTGAATGAAAAATGAAACCTTATTTTTGGTACTCATTAGGTGCAGTATTTTTTATCTCACGACGCGACTTGTGCTTTATACTTGGTATTGTTGTGCTTGGTAACCATAATACCAAGTGTACAAATACGCTTGAGGTACAAGTGAGAAAAACAAAATATGTTTTTATTGCGCATGTTTAAACTACACACAAAAAAAAAAACAAGAGAAAAGAAAAATAAATGGTGTACCTCACGACTGTGCCAAATAGTCCTAGACAAGTCACACTATACCTGCGTATTTTAACTTGTGGCTTGCCGGTCTATTCTGTAAAAATCTCACCGTGAAAACTTAGGTGAAGCGAGCTGTCAATAGTGTCGCATTAGGTGGAATGACAGCTCACTTCAAGCTCCCTTCATCTATGTTTTCACGGTGAGATTTTTACAGAATAGTTAGATCGTTAGTATTTATCTGTTAACGCTAGCCTTACCAAATAAACAAAAAGAAAAAAGTGTTTATTCAGAATATCTCGTCTGGAGGAGCTTATTGGATTATGTGACGTACATTTCTAATCGAGCCGTTTCAGTGTGTAGGCGCCAGAAGGAACTAGATCTCGGGGCTAAATCTCCTACACATAGGAATTATGGGTTATCTAAACAGTTGAACCAGATAAAATGGATCCTATGGGCGGCGAAGAACATCATTCATTAGACATTATACCTAATCAAATTTGGCGCTTGTGTGACATTTTGTTAGTAGTAGAGAAGTAATAGTCGTTTATAAACAGCAATACCATGTTGTGTAGCAGTTTTGGTAGATGTATAGAATACTCTTTGTAACAGTTAGTAGAAATAGGTTTAGTGTCCGAACGAACATAATAATATTTGCTTTCAAGAGATCATAAATACAATGCAATTTTAGTCATGAGGCTTTCCACGTACACCATCGATTATAATTATGTTCCACATGAAGATTTTTATTTGACATGTTGCTCCGTCTCCAATAAAATTGCGCAAAATTGATTGATGATTTAAAAAAAAAAATTAATCACTAACTTATTATTTCGAAATTTTCAAAGTAATTTCGTATAATCACACTCGATGACGCACGCTCCGATTGGTCATAAACATTGCACATAAAGTATTTTACTTTGAATTATCATCTGCCCTGTCTTTTCTAACCGGATACAACTGAATACTAGAATTTTACATGGAGCGACCTATCGGACCTCCAAAAACTGGGTAGGTAATACCTGGGCAATACCCTTGGTAAGCCTGGTTGTTAGACTTTCGGGCTTCTGACTACCCGTAAAGACTGTCAAAGGTCTTTCATGTTTAACGTGCCTCCCGAGGTACAGAGGGCTCTCGATATGTTATAAATGGTGGTCACCTATACACGGGCCGACTTCGGCAAGTGTACGTACCTTAACCTTCTATCGACCCGTACGGTTGGTATTATTTAGCCACGGAGCCTTCCTATAGTTCTATTAAATTCTAACTTTTTAGTTTGCTAGCATTATCATACTAAATTGTGGAGCACATTGTGTAAGAGATAGTTAAGGCTCTCACTGACTACTTCAGACAAAAGCTCTGAAGCGTGTCTAAGAGGCAACTTATGTACGTGAAAGAGAGGATTTATTGTAGAATAGAATATTCTTTATTGTACAAAATACAAAGGGCTTGGATTTTGAATTAACTTATTTTACTAAGTCAAGAAGTATCTTATATAGCTTCAAAACGTTGTTACCTATCTTTCTGATAAGCGGAAATCCCGTCGAACACTCGCTTAAAATACAGACAAAATATAAGTATTTTGTATTTTCAGTATTTTTATAATTTGTCATCATGAGAAGCTCGTGGCTAAGTAATAACATCCGCAAAGGTCGATTCATGAGGTTAAGCTACGCTTGCCGGGATTGGTCCGTGGATGGGTGACCACGTTAAGCCGTTGATCCCGGCTATTATTCTTGGATCTTTGACAGTCGTTACGGGTCGTCAGAAGCCCGAAAGTCTGACAACCAGTCTTACCAAGGGGTATCTTATTACCCAGTTACTGTGATGTCGAGGTGAGATATGCAGTCGCTCCAAATAAAAATCTGGTATTCAGCTGCATCCAATTAGACTGGAAGCCGACTCCAACATAGTTGTGAAAAGGCTCCAACATAGTTGTGAAAAGGCTAGGCAGATTGATTGTTTTTTATTTATAATGAAGTCAAAAACACATATTTTTCTTCACGAAAACTTCACCAGGATGAAAAGTCAAAGTCAAAACGTTTATTGCGAACTAAGTGTACAATGTTGGTGTTATGTTATAATATCCAATGTACTAAGAATTAATCGGACATCTCTGTGGAGCGTTGCGTTTTCTTAGGACCCACAACAAATTTAATCAGCAGGAAAAGTAAGCGGAAATACAATTTCCCTTTCCGGTTCGGGTCAAGTGTAGGGTATAGGCAAACAGGACGGCTCTCCGGCTACCAGGCATTCAGAGAACGCAGGAAATTAGTCTTTGTTTCTTTATTATTCGCACCATGTTTATTGGGTCACTAGAGTAGGTGTACCAGGGTTGGGTAGAATGTTTATATTCCTTTGGAGTGGATCAAGAGCATGAATATTCTACTCTGCACCACCCAGTTATCCCACTGGTGCGAAACCCGATATTTGAAAACTTTGCTGTCTACTTCGGCCCACTTAGATTTTGGTGGGACAAAGGGCTGGTGTCGCACTGTCGACCCAGTCAGAAGTGTGACAATATTCATGTGTAAGTAATACTGGCACACTAGCAAGCTGACTTAGTATAGTTCTTACGCTAAGTATGCCTAAATTTCGAAAAAAAAATAAAACCAGGCGTCATTTTGATTTAAAAAAAGCATTATTATGTTTATTAGGATTGCTCATTATTTTAAGGTCAAATGAAAAATCACGGTAAGGGTAGTTAATTCAAATAGCTCGCATCGGTGACACTGAATGCTATATGGCTATGAAATGGTGTATGTTTCACTAATCCTGCACATTTTAGTACGTCAACAACGCTAATGAAGCCGCAATCAACGAGCCAAAGTAACCTATTCAAAAAGAAGAACAGATAAAAACTGAACAAAATTGTTATACTAGTACCTACTTGAAAATCTTTTAAAAAGTCGTCTGTTAAATGAAACATAAACAAAGCTCCATTAGCAAAATGCTCTTAACACCAAAAACAAAAACTGAAATATGAATTCAAAATAACAAGAATAAACGAAGCAGGTCAACGACTCCACTTAGCGAAAGTAGCCGAACCAAAGTAGCTGTCAGTGACGTTTATGAAACGCTCCTTGACAACAAAGATCACGTCTTCAAACGAAGGTTCCATAGATCGTTGATATGACTGTTTGCTTAGGCTGCTTATAGCCCCTTTAGTTGGACGTAGCGATAGCAAATACAGCTAGATATTAGTTTGTATAAAGCACAGGCCACACTGAGAACGAAGGTTAGTTCGTTTAGCTTCGCTCATGTAGCTACCGCGTCTTTTCACACTTCGATTCATAGATCGCGGTGTGGCTCATGTAGCTACCCTGTGTTTGCATACTTCGGATATGCAAACACGCGGTAGCTACATGAGCGAAGCTAAACGAACTAAGCTTCATTCCCAGTTTGGCCTGCACTTAAGAGACTGACTTTACATCTAAGGTTCCAGCAAAATTAGGAATATGAAATGAAGGCGCGTTAGAACCTTTGTTAGAATTTTTCGACGGACAAAGGACGCGGATGGCTAGCGTCGTAATTTAGCCTTAAAAAAAATTTTTGTTCATTCATGTTATCGTCAGTTTATCTTGTGACTGTGGGGACATAGCGGATGAAAATTTTGTGGGTGGAAAGAATCTAAGATTATATCAATGAATAGCCAATAGGTACACTCAATAGTCACCAAACACGATTCTCCAAAACAAACTTAACAAATTTTCTCGACTGTGGTTCCAGTTTTTGCAGACGCAACTCAATATCTGTAATATTTTATATGGCTAACTTCCCCCTCGTCTTTCATCAAAAATACGATTTACCAGACGAAAAATGCAAACTGAAAGAAATACGAATTTTAAAGAATCCAAGGAATTCATATTAAAATACAGACATCATTTGTCATCCTCCCAAAAAACAACTCAGATTTTCCGTCCCCTGCATTAAATTTGGATAAAAGAGCATTAATGGAATTGAGTTATGACGAACCTGGGCATCGAAATCGTAAAACAGTGCAACACTGATTGAAGAAACATTCTTGTTAAAACATTGGTATTTTCTTTACATTTTGCTATTCATGTCTCGTTTGTGCCGATAACAAACAAATCATAGTTTTATAAGGTGATTGTAATCATCGTGTGCATTTAATATCTTATGACATTTTGATATTGCTAATAATTTATCAACAGTAATTATTTCATCAGAAGCCCCATTTAAAAACTCCAACCCAAAAATGCCTATTACCCCAACTCCATACCTACAAAGCCCAAAACCCCTCAAAACTGAATGGATGAAATAATCTGTGTGATAATTAAACCAGAACCCAAACGTAGAGCAACGGAAATGATTTGCCAAACAGGTTTACCTCCAATTTTCACCCCTTTAACTTAAACTAGACACACACTATCAACATTTCATTTCACTTGATAAAGTCATAATAATATGGCTAAACTTGATATTGTGACTTGTTCCGTGTCACAGATAGTTCCCACGAATAGGCGTGTGGATAGGAGTTATCTATTAGTGACGAAACAGTGAGCATAGGTCTGATATTAAAGGGGCTCATGGCTACATTATAGATAGATGTGTTTTTATCTGTAGTACCTTATTTATCTTATATAGATTCTTTTCTACCTTGTGAATGTGAGAACGTCGTAGGCTTAGTGGACTGTAGACTTTTTTTTTTTTTTTTTTTTATGACCTTTTCCTGAAACCTTTTGAAAGGCCTACACTGTCCTTCCATAATTATTAACACTGTAATTCGAAAATATTGTAAAACCCAAATTATCTTTTAAAAGAGTAACCATGGAGTTTCTTGCCGGCTCTTCTCCATAGGAAACGACCAATTGGAACCGTGCACCTAGCTTCTGACGTTTCATAAGTGCCCATGTAGGCTTATGTGAAATAAAATATTTTAATTTTGATTTTGATGGATAGAAGGTGGTCAGACTTTCGGGTTTCTGGCTACCCGTGACGACTGTCAAAGATCTCCCGTGTGACATTGTAGATTTTTGACAGTCGTTACGGGTTGTCAGAAGCCCCAAAATCTGACAACCAGTATTACCAAGAAGTATCGTATTATCCAGCAAGTGGATATATAGTATATCAATGATAATGGAGGTCAGATAGGCAGTCGCTTCATGTAAAAATACTGGTATTCTGCTGCATCCGGTTAGACTGGAAGCCAGCTCTATCCATTGGGAAAAGCCTAAACTGACGATGAGATGGATAGTATATGCTTCAATCCTCGTATTTACCTACTCTTAACCATGTTGTACTGAAACAAAAAGCTTAAATCTGTCCGTTTCTGTCAATATTTATTAGGTGTATATTATCCTAACATTGATCACAAGTAATATCATGGTTTTATTTTAAGAGAGTAAAAATACAATACAATTAAGAGCGATCTTATCGCTGATAGTGGCATCTACCAGACGACCGCGAATCGATTGAGTTCTAGACTGAAAGTAATTAAGCCGCACTTGCCGCTGTCTGCCCAGTTACCGTTAAGCCACAAGTCTTTCATGGTTTTCCAATATATTCGCTATTTAACACCACATCCAGTAATATTTCACCAGTTTTACTTGCCTTCCTGTCTACCCTGCGCTATGGCGCAATTATAACACATATTATTATGTATGTCGATGGCAGCTGTAAAAAGCCTTCAATAATTAGTTGCTACCCTGCTCCCACCCTTACGTAGCCGAGCCTTGTTTATAAGGGTGCGCCGCGAAAATTGTGATATTAGCTTTTCGGATTGTGGCCAGAAGTATGCAAAGGTGGCGTTAGGAATGTATTTTCAGAGTTTCTGTGATGTTTTTGTGGTTTTTAAGGTTCCATAGCCAAATTACAAAAACGGAACCCTTATAAATTTATCATGTACGTCTGTCTGTCTGTCTCTCCGTCAGTCCGTCCGTCCGGATGTCAGACAGCCATTTTACTTGGAGACTATTTGCTGTATACCGATGAAAATTGGAAGGAAGGCGTATTCCGTGCCCCGCTAAACCCTTGGTATACAGTTTATTTACGTTTAATAACGAAAAAAATTACTCCGACATGACTCCCTTCTGATCGGCTAATATTTTTTTCCATAACATGAGCTGATCTGAAATATTTTGTACCAATAAAAAAAAAGAAGAATAAGCTCGTTTGATTCCCAATTTTACTTCACGGCGATCTGAAAACAGAGTACCTAGTAGTATGTCTTACACATAGGTACGTGTAACAGTTTAATGGCTATATATTTTTCGAGTTTCTGTAGCGTTTTTGAGTATGTAACAGCTGGGTTATCCTACACTATAACAGGGGTAGACGATAGAATACTACAAATAAGTGTCGTAGGCTAATGTAGCTTCATTTCTTGCTCATTCTTCTCCATACCGAACAACTATTTTCTTATAATTATGACGTTCAATAGTGCCTTCTAATGGCCTACTTGAAATAAATGATTGAATGAAAGGTTGACGTAGGATGTCAGTTTCCTTAACAATTAATTTCCCTGACTGTTGGGACACAAGTTCCGTGCTCTCTAATAGTATTATATCGATGGCACTGCCTGCCAGAGAGGCCGCAATGACCGAAAGGTCGTAAGATCGCTACCCGGCCTGAACCGTAGCCGACCCCAAGGCCTTGATAATTGATGAGGCTAACTGGCTACTGGAATATTAGCAGTATGCATCACATGTTATTATTCATGGAACTCAACTAAATTAAGTACACGGTGTACCATCAACGTGCAAGCCGTAATAAATTAATTTAATTGCATATAATTAAAAAGGCCTTTTTATTTACAACTAGCTGATGCCCACGACTTCGCCCGCGTGGATGTCTGTTATTACATACTAAAACCTTACTCGAGAACAACTCTATCCATGCATTGGTGAAAACAGCACGAAAATCGGTGCAGTAGTATTTGAGTTTATAACGTACAGGACGACAGACAGACGCGGCGGAGGACTTTGTTTTATAATATGTAAGGAAACATAAACTAGTGCTTGCCAATCGACATTGGTTTTCTAAGAAAAATTCATTGACAGCCGTGCAATTTGACAAAACAAAAAATGTGCACACGAAAGGTACAATATTTAACACTACATTTTTTATTTTTAGTAAAAAAACACTTTTCTTATAGGGGGAGGGGGACCCCCTTTATTTTTTAACTTTATTTTATTTTTTAATTTATTTATTATTATAGCGGCAATAGAAATACACAATCTGTGAAAATTTCAACTGTCTATCTATTACAGTTAATGAGATACAGCCCGCTGACAGACAGACAGACGGACGGACAGGCAGATAGCGGACGCTTAGCAATAGGGTTCCGTTTGGCACCCTTCAGTTACGGAAAACTAAAATGGATAAAACATTCTAAACAATGTCGACAAAACCATTTTTTGTTGCGAAACGGCGACGTTCGTCACTCAATTAATGGAAAATTGACGGAAAATCGATTGTGTCGATTTTCCGTTGCAAGTACTAGTTTGTGTTGCTGCCGTAACAGAATTGGAGCCAAAAAGGAGCTTGTCGATAACATTTTACTTGCCCGGACAGAGTGGGATTTTTATTTTGTTTCTGAATATGCGGCCTTCTATGCGGCCCGGTTCGGGGTTCCGCAGAGAAACAAAGAACCTTTTTAATTACAACATGTCCGTTCGAGGGTGTGACATGTTTCAGTTCGGCGTTTTTTATGTCGAAAAAGGACCGTTTTTCATATTCATCGTTGCATAATGTGATAATGTTCTTTTATCCTCAAGTAACACTGTCTTTCCTAGCCTTTTCGGCTTCCAGTCTAACCTAGATGCAGCTGAATACCAGTATTTTACAAGGAGCGACTGCCTGTCTGACCTCCACAAGCATGTTACTGGGTAACATAATAACCCCTTGGTAAGACTGGTTGTCAGACTTTTGGGCTTCTGGTTACCCGTAACGACTATCAAAGATCTACGAATGACAACCGAGACCAACGGCTTTACGCGCTTTCTACGGAGGAGTCTCGATATGTAACTATGTCTCTTGAGCTTAAAAGCATATGTTACCGCGGAGTTTGTTATTAGTTTCAACCAAAATTATATGCACCTGAAACTATAGCTATCAACTTCATTTAGACGTGAAATGAGTTCAGGCATGAAATGGTACACACGGCTACACATCAAGCTATAAATTTCCAGTTTATGCTGATCTCGCATTGTATAGGGTTTCCATACAATGCGAGGTCAGCTTATATTGGAAATGTATAGCTTGATGTGGCTTGTAAATTAAAACAATGTTTGGTTAAGTATCCTCGACAACAATAATATTATACTCGTAGATAAATGCTCTTGTCTGGTCTGACCAATCAGATGTCAAAACGAAATTCCCACTTCAATAGATTATTTACAAACTTAATGTTTGTGGTTTTGATAAGTTATTATATATCAGTAGCTGAACCCGATACTGATATCTGCTGGTACCTACAGGTTATCAATTGTCAACTTTACTGTACAATACCACCATTGTTTCCCAGTTATCCTTTTAAATAGACTACTTGATAATGTGTTGTGACACGCACGACATGTAATCATAATAACATAAATGTAGTTTGTTTGTTACGCTTTCACGTTAAAACGGCTGAATGGATTTGAATGAAATTTGGCACAGGCGTAGACCATGAACTGGAATAGGACACAGGATAGGACTTTTTATCCCGATATCCCTTCGGGATTGAGACTCATGCCGATGAAGCCGCGGGGCGCAGCTAGTGAATAACAACTTTGCCGACTGCCTCGTTGGTCTAGTGGTCTTGCAAGCGCTACTGCTGACCATGAGGTCCTGGGTTCGATTCCCAGGTCGGGCAGTGTTATTGGGGTTTTCAATATGGAATTTCTTAGCACCTGGCCGGAGTCTGGATTTGTGCCCGGTCTATGGCAATAGGCTCGCCCCTTATTACTATGGGACTCAAACATAACTGGCGAAATGTGGATGTACTATAGGTACACCTCTGCCCAACCCTTCGGGAAACAAGGCGTGATGTTATATTATTGGTTAAAATTAAGACTCTTGTATCTTTACCTATAACAAACTAAGATCTCATAGCTTTGCATAATAGACCCTCAATGCTACCATTGGTAAGCAAAACGATCGTTTTTGTTTATAGGAACCGAGGGTAAGAGGATCAAAATGTGATAGGTTAAAAGTACCATGCGAGCAAACTCTTCAATTCGTCAGTTTTAAATTAAAGTGTATTTATAATCATTTAATTAGTTGTGGACCCAGCCCATTTACAATGTATACAAGCTTCGGCGGGTATTAACTATTTACCTAATTGAGCTATTTATTCGTTTTTGACCAAAGCGAAAACATCAATTTTACCTATTATTATTGGCCGTTATAGTTGGTAAATGCTGGATGAACGTGCCTGCTGTAAGCTTATTGAACCGATTTAATGCATCAGCTTATCACCGCTAATGAACTGCTCAACTTGCAGAATTAATATGACATTTATAGAATTTTGGTACTTCGTAGCGATAATAATTATTCGATCATCATCTGCCTAGCCTTTTCCCAACTATGTTGGGTCGGCTTCCAATCTTACCGGATACAATATTTAAAAAATAAATAGCGCGGCGCTAGTGTTCTGATAGGGCCCGGTGTGATGCCACGGACACGCCTACGAACATATTAAGTCCCACTATCCCCTGGTCCCTTACAAAATAAATAAAACAATAAAAAATAATACTTACCTAATAAAAACAAAAATATAAATAAAAACCGTAACTATGTAACATTAGATGCATGAATCGACTCAGGCCAGACCTTCCAACATCACTTTGTCCAAGGTATTATCTATGGTGACAAGCGAAGGGACGCCGCGGGCGATAATATGCGATGCATTCAGCTGTCAAAGTGTCAAATCAAAGAAGTAATATTGATCAAATAATCAACTAGTATTATGAACTAGTTTCATAGATATGAGTATAATACCTAATTATTATAATAGCATAATTATTCTCTTATAAGTAAGTAAGATAATTCATTGTAATAGTGATTTAGAAAAACAAAGTACTTTTTTACGTTATTTATAAACAACATTATTATAAAAATTCTAATTCCATTAATGCAAGAAATTCTAATTAATATACTGTCATTTTGATTATTGATGTGAGACAATGACGTCACCTCGTGTGTAAAGATACATTGGCCGGGGAAGTACCACCGTATGGAGGTACATAATTATGTCATCAAGCAGCACTGCTATGATTTACAGTCCGATTGCGTAAAAACACCCAGTGTAAACATACATAGTTATATTGTTTACGAGTAGTCACTGCTGTCAGTTTGTGAATTATGGTAGGTACCTACTAGTATATCAAGATGAAAATGGATCAAGAGTGAAGTAACGTTAGTGCGGGTTTAGTTTACAGATTCATTTGTGTCTGGTTGATAAGTCTATGGAAAGACACGTTGTTGACGAGTAGCATTTCAGAGGCAGGCAGAGGTTGTTTAAGAGGAAATAGGGTCGGTCTTTTTCTCCATACAAAAAGTCATAATTCGAGATACGGCTCTCGTCTATTTCCTCCTCCAATATTGAACCAATTTGAAAGATATTTTACAAATTGAATAAGAAGGATATTTACTGTGCCCCTATGTTTTTATTTATAGTTGTCAAATTTGTACAATAGGCCTCTGATGACAGCGGTCTAAACAGGCAATTTCGAGCATTTTCTGAGGGTTCTAGTGCTTCTACAGATAATGTATTATCAAAATGGAACTTATGATAACTGACATTACTCAGAAAATTCCAACTAGACAAGATTAAATTATCGCTCATATAAGTTATTTTAACGAATTTCCTTGTAAACGAGTTAATTAGAACGATGTAACCACATCTTAGATACATTGTATCTTATATATACGTAGTAAGAGTGGAACTCTAACTAACAAGTACTTCTAATAACGTCAGTAAACGGTACTCTATACAAAAAATTCTGAGTATTTCTCTGAGTAGTAAAGTAAATTGAAATTCATTTGGTAGAAAACTATTTACTTGGAATCTACCGAAAGATGAAGGGTGGTACCTACATGTGGCTTATATATATAAGGGGTGTATTTCTATACTTGTCTTCTTGGTAAACAATTAGGGCGCACTGTGATAACATATTTGAGACAATCAATGTGTTACTCGTATAAAAACTTTTTTAGAAAAACAAAACAACCGACTTCCAAAAAAGCACTACAAATTGAAAAATAACTTTAATTTCGGAATTCGGTGTCTTTGGTTTTGAATTTTGGTTTTTTGCCACCAACTTCCGAAATTAAAGTTATTTTCCAATTTGTAGTGCTTTTTTGGAAGTCGGTTGTTTTTTTTTTGTAAAAAAAATGTTATTTCTTTCTTTTTAGTGGGTCAGTTTGTAATTTATCTAGGTTACAATAGCCTAATGTCAACTGCCCATCACCTATTACAAAAGATTGCTTTTCCCGATGCAGAGACGTTAATCGTTGAGGAGTTCTCTTGGTACTTCACCATCAGCTCCACTTCACCATATACATTGTGACTTTGTGACGAGCTAATATTGTTTGGCAACCATATTAAAGTAATCGAATCGCAACACGTGAAATACTTATTATTATGTTGTGGTCTTCATCAAATGGTGCTTTCCGAGAGCAACTGTATGAGTTACTATAAAAAATACCCAAATCGCTATAGGTGTGCCTAAAATATTTGAAGCCTTCCCTCGATTTCTCCAGGATCCCATCATCAGATCCTGACCTGATGACAATGGGACTACCACAGAAGTATAACCTTTTGAACTAAAAAAATATTTTTTGAATCGGTTCACAATTGGCGAAAACATCGATGAACATACACAAAAATACAGACAGACGAACATAGAACCATCTCCTTTTTGGAAGTGTTAAAAATGATTTCCGACACAGGACACCCTTTGCACAGTTTGCACGATAACATCGTCCTGTAACAAATGTTGACTGCAACAGTTTTTATAATGTGTCCGCCCACTCACTTGCGAACGGTCTAAGGAAAGGCTTCAGCTGTGGCGAGACAATGTTTCCATAACCAACCCCTTTGTTGCCCCTGCTGGAAACCTTCAACTGGACATGAGTTGTAGACTCCAGACCCAGGTTGGCCGAAACATGCGAAACCTGCTCTGTTTGGTCGCAGTCTCTTGGATATTTAGTATTTTTAGGATCCTAGGAATTATGTGAGGTTCAATTAAATACTTGCCAACATAAAATAGTGCGGTTTTGCTATCGAGGAATTTAAACGAATCTAGCTGGTTTCACAATATGAGTATTTGAAGAACCTTTCCAAGCAAACTAAAATATATTTTTTTGTTACAGTTGTAAACGTATTCTCGTCCAGCAAGCTACACCTGCACCTTGATTGTAACCCTAAACTTCGAGCTATTTAATTTATGCCGTTTAATTATAACTCTATTGAGGGATCCATCTAATATCCGGGGCAACCACGCAATATCTTACAAGGTAACTTGCCCGATGTTCCTACCTACCTGTTCCTGGAAGAACGCGCTTCAGGCTTTCAATAAGATATCGAATGGTAATACACGGTGTAAGGGACATCGACCCGCAAACTGTTACCATGTCATTGTTGTATTCAGAACATGATTTTAGAGAGATGAATTTTTTCTTCGGTTGTCATCGGTTCTACGGCTATTATGGCCGGGCCACTTTAGTTTGCTTTTTCTGTGGGCTATTTTGACGACTCAAAAACCTCATTCTCGTTATTCAGAGTGACGATTTAGTCACCTGCATCCATCCAGGAGGTGATTCTACCCGTCATACTAAATAACTTTCGCTATAAAACTCATAAGCGATTCAAGAGAAAACAAAAATCCTTTACAACAGTAGGGAGACTGACTATTTCGATGCACGAATGAAAAGTGATTTTTATGTTCATAATTATAATATTATATTAGACTCTCAACACTTTTTCACAAACGTAGGCAAATGAGTATAACGACGGAACTCATAATAACTGTACTGTAAAAGAGTTGTTATTTAAATAATAACAACGGAGGCATAACAACAACGATCCGGATCGTAAACGGTTCGGTCCAGAGATATAAAATAACTGTAAGTGACTAAACCCTGACTTGAAGTACCTATTATCACAATAGTTAAGTTTATACTGAGAGAGAACAGGTTATAAAACCTTAACATAGACTAACTTATGCTTGCGACTTTTTCCGCGTAAAATTTCTTGTTTTAACATAAAATATATCCTACTAGCAGTGCCCCGCGGTTTCATCTTTGGGAACTATCTGTGTGCCAAATTTCATCCAAATCCGCACAGCAGTTTTTGCGTGAAAGATTATCAATCATCCATCCGTCCACCCTCACAAACTTTCGCGTTTATAATATATAGGATAACACTCAGCAATACTGTAACCTTCCATTCGTGAAAGAATGTTCGGAATCAGATCAGTAGTTCCGAGGATTACTCCCTACATACAAACTCACAAATTACTTAGTAAAGATGACTGTTGAGCGTGGGTTCTAGTTTAAATCCTAGTTGTGAAAGTGTTTATATGATTATTTTTGTAGCTTGTTAACAACCTCTCCGAAATTGACTGGTAAACTTTGGAGGTACCACACGGTCTGTCTTACCCTTCGTGGAATCAAGCGTGATGTTACGTATGCATATTTCATCCTTAACTTAGGTAATGTTTCAGTGTACACCACGAAGCTTGCTACATTCATTTCGTTTCAGGTTAAATGCAAACATTAATTGTAATTTAAAACGACACAACGGCACCTAGATACATGACTCTTGTTTTAAACAGAGATATGAATTTACGTTATCGGTAAAATTACTGATTGGAACTAATGAGGCTGTATTTATGAAATGAATATTTACTTTCTATAGTATATTATTATTTGAATTATTGTGAATATGAGGACTGGAGGAGAAATGGAGGTCTGGAGGTGTAGGTCATTTTATTTTACCTCAATTAGTTTTAATGATAATCTAGCAGTTTGAGTTCTCTATGTGGCCTACCAAAATCAAAAATCAAAATATTTTATTTCACATAAGCCTACATGGGCACTTATGAAACGTCAGAAGCTAGGTGCACCCAGATGTCCTTTGGTGGTATTCGTCAAGTCGTTGAGCTCCTTAAGTTCTAAGTTGAGCTGCACGGTTACTGACAAATGCTTGCACTGACTGAGGTCCACTCAACTCTATGTCGTTTTTTCCTCAAAAGACCATCTCAGAAATTAATCTGCATGGTCCTCATAATGGCCTGACCAAGATTCCTCTGGACTTTAAAAGAGACTCTAAGTTCGTTTCGATCTTTCTTTCTTCATACGTTAATGTGGACGTATAAAAGGGTTTTTTAAACCAATTTACAGAAATAAATATAATTTATCATTTAAAGCCTGGCGACTAATGAAAGCTGATATCGTCCATTTACATTTGAAATTTAATTATTGCTTAACGTTATATTTAAACTTAATAAAAGAGAAGTGAAAATTAAATGTGATGTGTGAATAGTCTAGAGAAAAAACAGTGGGTGTAGTGACGATACGTACAGTTCAGAAATAAAGGGGGGGGGGGGTGAAGAAACAAATGCCTAACAACAAGCTGAGAAAGTAATCTCACTGGCTCAGAGTGCTTGTGAACACCATCAGGATAACCAGCCGATCTATATTATATAAAAATCTCACCGTGAAAACTTAGGTGAAGTGAGCCTGGAGCTATCAATGTTTAAATCCCTAGCATCAGTGGAATGACAGCACTCTTCAGGCTCACTTCACCTAAGTTTTCACGGTGAGATTTTTACAGAATAGCAATACTGCCTGGTATAAATGTCAAGGAAATAGTATTAAATCTGCATCTATACCTGTGTGCAAAACCAGCAATATTATCTTGCCACGCGATAATTACAAAGTGGGTATAAGTTTATCTGAATATTTGCTAGGTACCAGCAAAAACTGTTTACAAGACATAAATAATGATTTCACCTATTAGTAATTAAACGTCTCGAAACGAAGATAATTTATTACTCTACATAGATCGGAAGGTACAACATTGTGACGTGTACAAACAAAGCGTCGCTAAGACCGTAATTAATTCACCTTAATGACAATTAGAATGCCGTTTGAATAATCTGAAAAACTACGATTTTTTTTTTCTTCAGGTTTTGTCAAGCTTCATATTATATTATCTTCCCGCTACAATTTCTCAAAAACACTAAAGTCTTCTATAATCACTATATAACACTGTATTTTGCAATGATGTCTAAAATCAGTTACAATTCTGATCGTGAAATCTGAAAAAATCCCGCGTAAAAAGTTTACAAAAAGTTTTCATTGCACTCACACTTAAAAACTATTCAACCGACATACAAACGTACACAAGATAACCGAAAAATCCGCGTAGAACACCCGACAAATTCCTCTATTGTAAACAATTTGGCTGTCACTTATCTCCCGGCCTAAGATGTTCAACCGAATTACGAATACAATATTAAAAACCGTATCTATTTATAACGCAGTAATAAGGTTTGACATATTTAAAGAGGGTTAAAACAGTTAAAAAAAAATTGTTTAAAAAAAGAAGAAGTTTTTAGTGACGTACCTTGATCGCGAGGGATTTTCGTCGCCTGTGGCATGAGGACGTCTATCGCACACCGGTTGCGCGCGGATACTGTCAACTGCTTGTACTGGCTGGTTTCGGCGGGATTCTCACGGTGTGAGTGAGGTGACTATCGACTTACTTGACCGCATGAACTATCGATAAGTATAACTGCGTCAATTTTTATTGCTATCATGATTATAATTAATGTAAATCATCATTATGTACTTTGTTTATGACAGAATTGCTGTTTGGTTTTGCTGAATCAATAAAATAATTTTATTTGCATTAGTGAGCAATCTACGTATTATTGCAATAAATATTATAATGTAATGTTCTTAAATAAAATAAAATAAATATATAAAACTGAATATATATTTATCAATTATAAAAACACAAAAATACGCATCGGGACGGCCGTCGGCGCGCGTCCCGCCCAATCTTCAAGACGCCCGAAAATTCGATAGCCAAAGTTTCACGCACAAAAACATCGAGTCTAACATCACTACTGGAGAACGCATGCGCGGTAGGTTTCCCCAGCGATTGCCCAGCAAAATAACCGCGTTGATTGATTCTGCAACTTGTGCGCAGGTTAACTCTACACGTGCGTACGCTGCCAACTCTTTGAGAACTACCCGACACCCCGCTCACCACAGAACCGAGAGGCTAAGGGGGTGTTTAAACAAAAATGACGGTTCAAGTTACAGCGGTCGGTGTTATCTGGGCTCGGTTGTTTTAAATGGCACACACAAGTTTTGCGCGCGGATTTTTCTTGCGGTTTTTTTTTTCGTTTCGGAATTTCGTCGTGCGAATCATTTCGTACGTTTTTTAGATGGGATAGATTCACTGAAATTTTTTATAAGTTTGCACCTTAATATTCTGCTTGATTAAATTCAAACATACACTTACAAGTATTGGTAATACTCAAATAATAAATATGATTTATTATTACGTAGGAAAAATTAGGCGCGATTGACGTCGTGGCGCGCCAGTATCGGGTCAACTGAAGGGTGCGTTCTAATCTAATATGTAGTTTAGTCTACGACGAAGGCTCATGCTGGCTTCAATTGTGCGTCTATCTCCGTTCAAAGTAACAACATAACTGAGAGATTGACGTCTGCGATAGGCGGATCGCGGGTTCGATTCATGCACGGAACAAATTAAACTTATTATGCTTTAAGTTATTGGGTAAATGTTACATTTGTTGTTGTAAACGCATGTTGATAAAGATTTTTTGTTGGTATATTGGCGTGTGCTAACTGACATATGGCAAATAATTTAATTTAATGTTTTGTTTTGCATAATGTAAATAATTTTGCATAGTATTGTATAAAATCAAGTTTTTTTTAACTGAACAGACAGCTGTGCTACTGGGACTTTGTTGCGCCACTTCTTCTTCCCAGCTCAAGTACTATAGGTAGAGGTAAAGGACTTTGGGGGACTGTCTTATGTAATTTTGACGTTGGAAAAGCGCTGATTCTCAGCCTAGTTTGAATAAATCACTTTTGATTTTGATAAGTCGTATGTATTTTATTATCAGAAAAAAAGTAAAATAGTTGTTAGGTGCAGCAGGCCGCCGGTAAAAACCCAGTACCCAGCTGGTCTCTTATCCTATTGCAACTCCGTACTATGGGTAGGCCAGCTCAAGGTCAAAGTGTTACCACCGACGTGCGGTCGACTGTACTATTGATTTTCAGCTCCGGGAAAACTGAAAATAGATCCACACTTCCAAAATCCAAAATCCAAAATTTTGAAAAGTTTTTCGGCAGTATGTAGCCGTAGTAAAATGTCAACATACATAACATCTCTTTCATAGTTCACCTGCCAGTAAAAGACAGCAATACTTTTAGCCAAGTTAGATCGAGTCCATTATCTTGATCACTTAAAAAGTGTAACTATGTTACTATCTCCCTCCGTCCTTTCCTTCATAGAAAGGTATGAACTTAATTCTGTTATTCTATTTTCCTCTGAAGGATTTTCCACTTACTTGGGGATTACTTTCAGTGGTACAACACACGGGTGGATAGGTGACGGGACGGTCTGAAGATACGACGAGTCACGTGGTTGGTTTATTTATTATGATTCAATGTGAAAGCAGTTAAAACTAAGAATGTAAACAATCATGTTTGTTAGGTTATGTTTGTTAGAGGGCATGGGACTATCCTAACTATGAACAATATTATAAATGAGTTTGTTTGTTTGATTATTTACGGAATCGACACTTTTGCGGGTGAAACCGTGAGGCGCAGCTAGTTCATATTAAAGTGAAATGTTAGTATGAAATTACCTAGAGCTCAACCCATCTAAACCGTGTTCAAAAACTGTCAGTGTCATCATTGTTGTGAAATATTGACACTGACAGCTCTTGAACTCGGTTTAGATGTGCTTATCGCGTTCTGTTTCAACGAGGAAATTCGCCCTAAGGCCTCATTTACGGAGACCCGTGGCGTTGCGCGTCGCGTGCAGCGTGGCGTTTCGCGGCGCGTCAGACGTTTTTTCTGTTTACGATGCGGAGGCGCGTATAGCGGCACTTACCATCGCACGCGTAAACACAAACATAATTATGGCAATATGCGATGTTGTTCATAGAGATGCGAGAGGGGAAGAGAGGCGGTGCCCGCCGCTGGGCCCGCCGCGCAACGTGAAGCGTGTAGCGAAGCACGCCGCGGGCAACGCTGCGGCGCACGCGGGGTTTTAAATCAAACCGACTAGTTTTAGGTTAGTGAGAAATAGGAGTGCACGTGTCGCAAATTGCAACTTGCGAAATCGATCATATTGTACTCCATTGCGACGGTGATTACGTATCCGTTGTGTGATTTCCGTATAAGACTGGCAGAAGGTTCCACCGCGGGGATCGCTTCATCGAGAATTGCCGCTGCGGGCTCCGCCGCAAAAACGCTCCATTTCAAGCAAACGCATGTAAAATCGCTTCTCCTTAAACGCACTCATACAACGCCATATTGTTTGAATTTAGTGCGAGCCGCGCCGCACAACGCCACGCACCACGCCCCGCGTCTCCGTTAATGAGGCCTGACATTCCCCGCTGACAGGCGTCAACACCCCTCCCGCACCACGCACCTACCTGAGGCACAGGCTTAGTTAAAGGGTAGGCCTATCCGTCCAGGGACGATACGTTACTGCTGTGATTGTATGTATATTTGTATTTAAGTTCAGAATAATGTAGTGTTTACCGATCGAGTTATAAAAAAATTGGCTTTTAACACCTGGAAAACATAAACACAAAGCCGATTATTTCGGGCTTCACGTCACCCATGAGGGGAACTATAAGGACCGCCCGGCATCGTTATAAACCCCTAGACTTAACCCACAAGATTTAAGAAGTATTGAAGTAGTTCCCGACCAAACATTGTCCAACTTTCCCTTCACCCCCACTCATAAGTTAAACCTTAAACGTATGAAAGTTTGCTTTAACCGCAGTCTTAAACTGAAGCATTATAATGCGGACGAAGTAGGAATTATAAAGAAGTAAAGAACTCGATCTTTTTGTAAAGTAAACTAACGTAGTGCGGCCATTTTTCTTTCCTTAAAGTCCGATTTTGTTCAATTTATTGTAGACCCATCGTCCTCAACGTTACTCAAAATAAACGTGTTACAAACTCAAATCACTAATGAGTCGCCAGAATGTTACGGTACCTACTGACTCTGTACACCACGCAACTTACTAACGCGCTATGAACTAGTTTGTGATAGGTTGCGTCGCGTACGGACCGCTATTTAAATACCAGTGCTGTGACATTTTGGCTACTCATTGATGATTTGAGTTTGTAACACGGGCCTTACTTTGTATAAGAAGAAAAGTTTTGAAACCGATAATTCATCTACGTAGGTGGGTATGTGTCGAAAGTATTTGTCACGCGTTCCTTGTTTTACAAAGTGACCCTTTGTAAAACAAGAACCGTGCACGAAAAGGAACGTTGCATGTCACGCACATGGCCCTAAGCAACCCTGTCTTCACTACCAATCACTACAGTTCAATGTCACGCGAGTAAAGCAACTCTCCTGGGGTACCCCTTAGTGAACCATAGCACGCTAGCTGAACAATGCCATAAAGATCATTCTCTAGAAATGCTCCGACGCCTCGCCCTAAATTCTTTAGGGAATTCAGGGCGGTATCCGTTGCTTTTGTAGTGAAATACACTTTGTTTGTTGGTTAAACATATTATAATAAGGACAACAGATATTCATTTCCTCAATTTATGAGCAATGACGAAGTAGCTTTATTTAGACGAATAATATTGTAATATAACAACCACTAGTCCAGGCGAACTTACTACCACTCAACTGTAAGCTGGGTAGTTCACCACAGTCCATACAACAATAAATTATAAACTACATACGTATCGATAAACTTAAATTTAATACACACGTTATTCTGTACAGCATCACACAGTTATGCAGTATTGACAGACCAATAGCGCCCCGCGTGCTAACAACTGCTCCCTCCAATCATTTGGATACGTTCACACTGCCGCAGGAGCGTGCAACAATGCAAAGTGCGCCGGTGCATGTTTCACAGTAGTTAGATATATACGAGGCGGTGGTTTTCGTCGAAATGGACAGTTGCAGAACCTGCAGATGCGCGGAGCACAGCAGTTTCGTGAACACAGTAGATACCCAGCTCTATATCTTCGTCTGTGGAGACATCTGAGTAACAAAACTTGCAGTCTTGTACCTAGCAAAGGAAACGGCTCATATAATCATGATATTCCTCAATCTTCTCAAGAAAGGTGACAAAAATGCAATCTATTAATGAACATTATTCTGTCAATTGGTAAAGATCCGGTTCTGTTTAACTAACGCTGATTTACATTTCCGTTAGTTAAGTAACGTCGTAGATGGCATTTATGGAATAACGTTTGGACACATAACTTGTTAATTTAAACCAAATAAAAATAAATATCATATAAATAACGAAATGCAAATCAGCCGTAATAGTCAATATCATTTACAACATGTCCCGAATTAAACCGAGAACATCCGATTATGACCGATCGCTCGAAGTTACCTGTGACGGTAGTCGTCGTTGCGGCCGGCAAGAGGTCGTGCTTAGCCACTGTCGTGGTAAATCAAATGCCAGAACTAGCATTGATCAGCTTTGATGCGTTTCAACAGCTTGCTGATTGAAATAGAGATTTTGTTGCTATGATATTGTTTAGTAAATGTTTTGGAACATTATGCGCTTTGACCAATAGACCAACGGAGTTTTCCATTAGGAATTTCTCAGTAGCAGACGGAACTCAGATTTGTGCCCAGTTGATGGCAATAGGCTCGTCCCCTATTACATGGGCCTTAAACATTATTTATTTCGAATTGTGGATGTCCTGTAGTTACACTACTGCCTAACGGGAGATTAAAAGCGTGACGTCATGTATGTTGTGTATACCTTTTATTCAAACTGCATGTTCAAATGCAAGTTCGATAGTTTCTGCATAACCTTATGAAAATAAAAGCGACTTTTGTGTCTGATGTGTGACATGTTCATGTAGAACATAGTATAAATTGGGCCTCCTAATGGGGCGCTGTAGATACGAACGTGGCCAAACTATTGGTGGTCCCGACATTCAATAAAACTTACATCTTCACTGCCTAGTTCTAGTTCGTTACAATACTAATCAGGATCGAGTGCACTGAAAGACATGCATAAACTTTTATCGTACGATTCTTAAGTGCACTCGGTGCTGTATGGGCAGCCGGCCCGCTTAGCACATAAAGTGCGTGCTACTCGGTTGCCAACCGCGTCCCCGACGGAGATGACCTTGGTTGGCGACCAGCAGAGCTGTTTCAAATTTGGTAGTTAACCATCATCTACACAGTTGTAAACCACCAAGGGCACCTCTGTCGGGACGCGGTTGGCGACCGTGTAGCAGGCACTTAAGGCCCCGTTCACGGCCTTGAGCGATGCGACTTGCGGCAAGCGACGCGCGCGCTTTACCTGTTTCCATCCGTCGCTCCAGTAAAGCGCAGGCCACGGAGCGAAACGAAGCTAAGTTCGTTCAGTTTACCACCGCGTCTTTTCTTTCATACTTTTGTTTGCGTTTCGCTTAGTACACGGTGTGAATCGAAGTATGAAAAGATGCGAAACGAACTTCGTTTCGCTTTGTTCTCGGCAGGCCTTTAACAATTTCTTTTTCCGCAGTCGCTATCGCAAGACGCGTGTCGCTTGAGCATGTATCTCGTGGACATGAGGTAACGGGTCTTTTTACCACTGAATGAGGTACTTTGTTACGCTATTGCTGATACTGAGAAAGACAAAGAGTATGTATAGCTAGCAAATAAAAACACTATATAAAAGGAAAGGCAATATCTCTAGAAGGCTCCGAACAATCGGATTACTTGTTGAATTTAATGTCCAATTTGATCATTAATTTATTTAATTACTTGTCGGCACCCTCCTTATTCCCAAAGGGATTGAACGGAACTGAAAGGGGTCTTTTTCGTATCACCATTTTGCCATAATATTATCCACGTCTGCTGTACAAGATAATATATTGTGTCAGGTAGAGATCCGATCTTTCATAATTCGTTATCATTAAAAACCTTCGAGGGTTATTTACCAACTTGTAGGTAAGAATGTAAAATACTGGTATTCAGCTGCATCCGTTTAGACGGGAAGTCAATTTCAACATTATTTGTATGTAGGATCGTGAACATTTAAAGTTATACAGTAACCACCAATTGCCTGACATCTACCTGTTGACCCTTACCTAGTTTTCTCTCGAGTTCGGAAGTCGAAAGATAATTGTGAATTTTTTTTTTTTTTCTTTGTCTTGAAGCGAATTTAGGTTCTTACAAACTTCATGGCACCTTTACAGAAAACGAAGCAGAGAAAATGATATCCAATACTACAGAACGAACGAATTTTTGAACGTTTATTCGAATCTTTTTTTGCACCAAATTATAAACCCTGTGGTTTGTACATTCATGTTTCATTTATTTCATCGAACCATTTTATTGCCATTTAATAATTACACAGTACTGAAAAGCAAAATAGTTGCTAACTATCAATTAAATCCATCTGAATTTACGGAAGCGAAAATTAAGCGATATTATTTCGAAATAGTCGAAATATTGACAGGGTGTACCCTGTTGAAATATGGAGTCAATATTCACAAATAGTCCACCTTACGTTGTGTTCGTAATCGACAATGCAAATGGGTATTTGATTGATGTAAATCTGTTGATAAAGTGTTAATTATAGCGGAAATTACAGGCAAAATAGATCGCAAGATTAAAGTAGGATTATAATATTTTTTTCATCTCAGTGGTAGTTTCCGATTTAATTAGAAACTATTTGATCACTCACAACAAAAAAAGTCGAAACACATACTAGATGAGGTACCTTCTTCGAAATATCCCGTTTTAGGGTTCCGTAGTCAACAAGTAACCCTTCGCCATGTCCATCCGTCTGTCTGTCAGAGACTCCTAGTACTACAATGCTGTAATTTGGCATCGGTATATACTTACATATTAATCACCTCAACAAAGTGGTAAAATAAAATCTGGAAAAATTTTTTTTAGTGTACCTCCCATAAACCTAAAGTGTATTATTTAACATAACGAAGTTAAGAGGAACTACTAACTATCACAGCTAAGTAGGCTTTATATGCTAACGAGTAATAGTCAACCAACTTACATTTCCAGGTGGAATGTATATGGGAGAACATGTTTTTCAATTACAATGTTAAGTTTGTTCTGGGGATAAATTTATCCCAACTACGGAATCCTTCATTGTGCGTGGCCTGACGTACTTGGCCTGGTTTTTTGTATTATTTATACACAAAAAATTAAATTCCTAACAGAACAGGTAGAATCGTGGACACAGCGGATGTAACTGTCACATACACAACATAGACCTTGTCGTTTTATAACGTGCAAGTGACATTCAACCTTAGGGTGGTGAAGTAATTACGAGGTTGACTACACTGAATTTCTGTAAAATGGTCCACCGTCCTGCGAATGACGTGTTGTGTGATAATGTCACATTATCTGCGCTAGGTTTTCCATGTGGTTTGCTTTGTATATCCGATTTAAATTCCTGTGAACAAAATTGGTTTATAATGTGTGCGGTATTCGAGTTGTAATATTCGAGTGTTTATAATTTTTCAACTTGTTTTTTATTAATAACAATGTTCTGTATGACGAATTATTGTTTTGGATGGAGTGATTATCAATGATTATGAATATTCAATACTTGCCGTATTGAATATTCAGAATCATTGGTTATCTTTTTGAGCGAAAGCTTGGCTTATTCCTACTAAGCAGAACGGTTAGCACATTATAATATCCATCCATGCAAAATCAGCTTTAGAATAAACTCTCCCAGTTTTCCTCTTAGAAGGAAGACCTTGAGGATAACCGACACACTCTGCTTCAATTACTGCTTACCCCCTTAAAAAGCGCGCAACAATATACTTTCACAGATCGCTCTCAGAAATTACACTTGGCGTGTGGAATAAGAGCTCAGAAACGGTGTTCATACCATTCTAGAACATTGTGCTATTGTCGCTTCGATATGGCCAAAATGTACATAGATATAAAGAAAATTGCTTCTTAATAGGGCCTTATTACACTGAGTTCGAGGATTTCATGTCGAGGTCATGGAAGAATTGTAATATAGTCTTCTTTTTCTTTCCGTATCGACTGTCTATATACATAGTTTGAACTCAGTTGTTAAGCGTTGTTCAGATTGTGACATAACAACTGGGTAAATGAAAATCCTGAGGTGATAATGAGAGAGAGCCTGAATAGCCGGTAGTGAGTGCTCATAGAGTGATCGTTTTTGTTATTTAGCCCTAAAACGGGTCTTGCGTCGTGGCTCTGAGGTCAAGCTAGCTGTCTTGCGAACTCAATCATGCACCCCTGTAAAGTGCGGGCCATACACAAGAGGATTGACACGGGCAAGCAAGGCGACAGTACGACGCGGGCGTTGCGCCGCTCCTTTGATATTTCACCTGCGCCATCGCCGCGCCCCACTGCCTATGTATCTTCCGCGCCTCGTCGCTCCGATAGATTTGTATGAAATATGAAAGCCCTGGCGCAACGCCCGCGCCACACCGTCGCCACACCCGCGCCACTCGCCACTTGTGTATGTCCCGCGCCTAAAGTAGGAAAAATTTAGAAAAATGTAACGATTTTGGTCAAGACTCTACCGTATTTGGATTTTTGCCATAGTTACCCTTTTTCCTCATTCTTCACCTTAATCTTCCTTGCTTCTAATATCCTGGTGTATGCTATCAAAATTCATGCAGCTACTCAAACGATGATTAAATAAGGGTGGTAAGGGAGGGGTTTTAGCCTAACTCTGTGACGATATGAAAGTACGTTGACAAATTCCCTTGTGTGGATATCATTAATCATTTCTGAAATTCTCTTTATCAATTATTAACAGCTAGCTGTTTGCCGCGACTTCGTCTGCGGACCAGGATGAAAAGTAGCCTATGTCCTTTAACAGGTCATGGTCTAATCATGTGCCAAAGTAAAGGTAGATGAAGATGAGGTTGAAATGGGTAAATAATGAGTAAATGTTAATTTAGCAAATCATTTTTGCATCCTTGCAGTGGATCAGTTTACTGAGTAGTGTAGGAAAACACGTAAGAACTTAACATGAAATAGTATATTATTGTTACTTTTTAGTTATTTTCGCAATGGTTTTAAGAAACATTAACAACAGAACTCTATTAGGAAATACAAAGCACCTGGTTAAATTGCGTCATCATAATTTTATTGTCAGCCACAAATACATAATTATATTGTCTAGCACACAACGGGATTGTAATGAAGGACTCTTATAATAAGCATTGAAATCTCCCTTTAGGTCGTCCTTGCAACGCTCTATCGTTCCTCGTGCTTTTTCAATGGTTCGAAATGCAGTTGTTCCCTCCTCTGCCTAGAAAATCGGTTTCAGACACCAAGGACATAATTACTATCACTTGAAATAAAATCAGAAAATAATGCTGCCTCGCTCAGCTCAAATGGGTCCAAAGTATCCAGAAGGTCGTCGTCGTCGTGGTGAACCCGCTGTGGCGATCGAAACATCCTCACGATGTTTTGCATGAACTTAACTAAAAATTCGTCACACATTTTTGGTTATAATTATTTATATTATTTTCTTACATTCTAACGACGCTTCTAATGAATGACGTTTGACGTTGATATGACGTCATGTACGTACAGTGCGATAATTATAATTTGACCCGTCACGCGATTGGTAAGTACTGTTCTGTCAGTCGGCAATTTGAACTCTATTAGTATTGAAACTAAGCTTGACAAGTAGTGGTGCCAACATGACCGCAAGGGACAAGTTATAGTGAACGTACAGCATGTGTCGACCAGTCCCAATCACTCTTTGCATGTTACAAGGTCGCATGGGTATGTCGCGTGGGTTTCCTGCGACAAATGCTGGAATCGACATGCCAACTTGATTTTCTCGAGACAAAAGTAGGAATCGAACGACGATCATGAATGCGTGATGCGTGAAAATCGCCTTCATGTACACTTCTTCTTTACCATCTGAAATCTTGGAAAATTCTCGAAAATATCGGAAATCAATATCGTATCGAAACGCCGTAACGAACTCATCCAATTACGTGCCTTTTCCCTTTTAAAAACTTTGAAAGGAAAAGATTGCGCCTAAAAGTTTCTTTCACGGCGGTGAATTTTCCATTTTTCTTAACAACGACGACAGAATTTTAACAAGTTATATTAAAGAAAAGCCGCTAAGGAAATAAAGCTAATGAACAATCAACTTTAAAAACAAGGATACTGTGCATTTTTGTATGAAAGTTTTAATTTTTTTTAATATAAATATAATATAATTTATTATCCAGAGTAAACATGGGTTCAACACAGGTTGAGCCAACATGAGTAGCTTTATGCTATATATATCACCTTCACCTTAGTTACAAAGTATTATTTGCCAGTGAGTCCAAACCTAGATAGTTTGTGTCCTAGGGCTCGGGGTATGATTTCCAGGGTGGAAACTGGTGAGATGATTTCATAATTTCATTTCATCAATGATATGAATTGTCCATAATAACAAAATTATCAATTTCATAAATTAAAATTAATGATCTTGTAATGTAATTTTATTGGTTCCGTATAATATTTTTTCAGTTGCTATTTTTAACAAACAGATAGTTTTGACTCCTCGTATGGCTGATACAAACTACACCCAGATATTAAAATAATATACGTTACGTAACTAAATCAATATATGTAAGATAGGTCATAATCATGTATGTACCTAATAAAATATGTGCCTCTGTTTATGCCACCTAACTCCGAGAAAGACAGGCCAAATGAGGCGTAAGAAATGGGGGCATAGACTACCCTCGTTTTTTACTAGAAAACTTGACCTTCGATATTGATGTTTCATTGTTAGCAAGTTAGTAGGCGAAGTTAAGCAAAACGTGTCATGAGTAATCCTCGGATGGGTGACCAATCTTTGCGTAATATCATATCCTTTTATTTACATCTTGTTGGACTGTAAGCTATCCCTATAGGAAAAAAGGCTAATGCAATGATATATCAGCGCTCACAATTCCTTTCGTTTCGTTTGGTTTTCCGAGAGCTACGTAGAAACCACAGAAAAGGCTTTTAAAAAGTACGTAAGTACGTACATTTAATAACTGAAAAGTCCTCGACGGCAGTGAGGTACATTTTCTATGAAAAATCATCATCATTTGCCTTCATTCACGTTTTCATGACTTACATAATTACTCCGAACATGAATGCGCCAGTCATCACTGAAAATGCTCAGTGAGTTGGCTACAAGTAAAGTGGTGCCACGAGGTTTTTCGCATTTGAGTTTGTTTTATAAAAAACACCCAAATAAGTATAATAGCAAAGTTATAAACTTGATTCCTTCCATTATGCATAGAAAATCATTCGGAAGGTCGACGTGAGATACATAATACCCCTACGACGATCTACCGCGAAATAAAATCTTCGCCGTATCGACGAATCGTATGAATACTGAGTTGATTGTGTCCCACAGTTATTATGTATACAGATTCTGTAGACTTGTTGACGCTGCGGGCAGCGGCTCCCAAACTAAGGAAGAAGAGAATGCGTCAATTTGAATAAGGAAGCATCTCATGCCAAAAATATCTATGATTTATGGAGGGAGTGACTTAAATAGTTCAGTTAATTTAGAAGACCGAAAACCTTGTGAAAAAAGCGCTCTTCCGAAACCGACCGCAACCGCAAACTGCAGCGGCAAAGTCGCCAAATCGCTATGATAGACCGCAGTGTCACGCCTGATTCCTATGTAACAGGGATGATGACTTATACTAGAAATGTTTGAGCTAATAACGTAGTGTCAAAGAAGACATAGTAAAATGAGTTATTCGAAAAAATCTGTAAAATCGATGGTAACAACGTGAAGCTACACGCTTGAAAAGTTTTTGGAAGGGATTATTCCCGTCCTTGTCACAATGTATGGCACTATTATGAAGTTACATAGTCGTGACGTCACTTCTGTGATAGTGCTGTCTTTGTCTAGCAGCTACCTACTTTAAAACTACATGACTTTGCAAACCAACGCTAGTTAGCGTTCTTCTGAACGCGTTGCAGAAATAATGCCATATGCAGTGACAATTAAGGCCCTACCCTACCTCAAATTGCTTAGCATAGTCCTCCGTTATGCCGAAAATACTGTTGCATTAATTTTGAAATAAATTTACGTAAAAGTTGAGGATTTTGGCTAGGTTCTATGGTTGGCGAAAACACGATTAAGTACATCAAATGTACTCTATAAAAAAAAAAACGAAATTACCTCTAAACCCAACTATAAACCGCTGGTGTTCATAAAATACTTCAAACTAGATCATGAAACTTTGCATAACAACTGAACTAAATATAAAGCAGGTCTTATGTTCTTTTTTTATTTTAAACTACCATTATTTTCACTGTAAATACCAATTATCCCAACTATTCGAGGCTTGAGAGCCGCCAGCACCCCACTCCATCTCGCTCTCACTCAGGCTGCGAGTAGTATGGTGCGAGCGAGATAAAATTTGATGTAGGGTAGAGCCTTAATAGAAGACTATTTATAAATCGTCTGTGAATCAAAAGTTTAGGTAGGTACTACCTAAGCCCCAAAATGTTTGATTCGCAGACGATTCACTCGACGACTTCGGAAAATCGAGACCATTTATCTTTCACCCAACAAACTGTTGACATCCTATTCTTTATCTGTCACAAAGCAAAGTCTACACAAGTAAACAAGAGGAAAACCAGAACACGGATATTCCACTAAGATCAGATGTCAAAGACATAAGAATAGTCTGAAAAATGTTAAGCGAAACTACACCTCGTACCTCCGGGAATCGTGTAAACCAATCTATCAATTCGCTCTTAAACAAATCCAACTGTTGGCGTCGAAATAAATATTTTGCAAGCGAAACTTTTTTGTAGAGCTCGCAATGTTTTCGAGTGAGAATATGTTTGTAAAAGTCCAAGTTCTGAAGTGAATGGAACGTTGAGAAACTGTGGCCGTCGGTAATAAATTTCGTTTGTTCTCTTGTAGGGGCAGCCTTTAGTTTATCTTGTTTTATGAGGTGAGGGGATAGGCAGAGGTGTAGGTGATCAGCCGGTCAAATATCAATCTGCCTAGCCTTTTCCCAACTATGTTGGGGTCGGCTTGCAGTCTAACCGGATGCAGCTGAATACCAGTATTTTACATGGAGCGACTGCCTATCTGACCTCCACAACCCAGTAATTGGGTAATACGATACCCCTTGGTAAGACTGGTTGTCGGACTTTCGGGTTTCTGACGATCCGTAACGGCTGTCAAAGATCCACGAATGACAGCCAGGACCAACGGCTTAACGTGCTTTCCAAGGCACGGAGAAGTTTCGGTATGTAAAGATGGTCATCCATCCACCAACCAACCCCGGCAAGCGTATCTTAACCTGATGGATCGACTCGGTGCGGCTGTCATTAATCAGCCACGAGCCGGTCAATTTTGTAAAAATCTCACCGTGAAAAGTTAGGTGAAGTGAGCTTGAGGTGAACTGTCACTGCCTTAGCATCAGTAGGTATCGATGACAATGACAACTCACTCCACGCTCAATTCACCTAAGTTTTCACAGTGAGATGGTTACAGAACAGCAATGCTGGTTTTGATTCAGGAGTCGATTGTTTTCAGAGGAGCTCTGCTTCGGCACAGCAGTTCCTTTAATGTTCCCGTTTTCTACAATAGTACTCCAGACCTAAAAAGTTTATCAACTTTCGGTTCTTAATAGTAATAGTTAAACAACATCTTCTAATATAGATTGCTTGCCACTTATGCTTATGATCTATATTGGGTAAAGAATCAAACAAAAACAAAAAAAAACATCTACATTGCAAAGCAGTCCATAACTCAACAGGGTATATAAAAACGTTTATCATAATATCATAGTTACGCTCTTATTACCATTAAATCGTTATAAATACAGCTGTCACCTACCTAAAAGCACCACTATGTTCTAAGCATAAAGTTGAAATTCCCTTGTGAATTCCGTTCAAGAGTAGTTGTAGGGCAGGACAGTAGTTTCTTTATTCGTTATAGGCCGTATAAACTGTAATAACAGGTCGTCGTTTCGTTACAGAAGTTACTTCGGGACAAGGGACATGAAAAAGTTGTTAAAACTTCCCTATAGTTGTTACTTTAAAAGTCGTAACTGTGATATTTTATGTGTTGTAAATGGTGTTCGGAATATAGCGTTCTTGCAATCCCAACGGAGTAGAGAAAAGTCATTCTTCGTGCAGCTATAAAAATGGCATCGTTAGTTTAATAATTTCCCACTGGAGGGCAAAGGCCTCTTCTCTAATCTGAGAAGGCATTTGCATTAATCACCAGTTCACCACGCTTGCGGGAAACGGATTGGCGATTTCAGACTTTTAATTACTAACCCTGGCCCTGCTTCGCACGGTATATACGACTACACAAATCATCGAGATTTCTTTAATATAATATTGTCGTAATACTACTATCCATTCCGGAATAAATTCTCTAAATGATGGTAGCGGATGCGTACGAGTAGTTTAGCAGAACAACGCGGTCACACAACGAAAAGCGACTTTAATTTATAAAGTGTATGTATAGATATAGATGTAGGATTAATAATTAAGATTTGCAAATGTAATAGGCTGTATAGCTAAGCATTTCTAAACGATAACAGAATATGTTTCTGAACGAGTGAACGGAAGGAGTGAAAGGGAAAAAAGTAAGAAAGGAAGATGGCGAAAGAGGGCTGAGGTGAAAGACGTGTCGCTAAACTAAGGTGTTTTATTTTAATAAAAGTTGTGCAAAACGATTTGCTGTTTTCCTGGAGATCCCCACACTACATAGATATATTTGATATGATTTGATAATTAGCTGTTCTTGTTATACAAATAAAACATTATTAGTATCTACGTTCTAGGGTTTTATTCTCTTAGGTACAAGTGCTTTCCGAAATCGTGTAAAGAAATTCAGAGCGAGGTAAAAGTGTAACACAAAGTTATGCAATTCTCGTGTAATGTCGCGGTCCGAACCGATATGTCAAGCTCAGCTCAGAAATGAGCTGCAACCGACACTGACAAAGAGGTATAATGAGTTCACACGAGGTGGAGGACGGCTTGAAAGTTAGCGGAGAGGAACAAATACAGGGAACAAACACAGTTTATTTCCCAACTGAGAAAATTGAGTACAATAAGTCCCTTTGTACACACACGTTTTTCTATTCAAGATTTTGATATTGTTTCTATTTTTAGTTGATACTCCGATGAAAAAAGGTTTTCACGAAAGTTTTAACGTTTTAGCAGCTGATCCATAAAACGCATTATTGTAAACCTACACTAATTAAAATATTGGTTAAGTGCGGCAGGCAGCTTAAATTCGTAGACACTTGATTGCAAATGGTTTAAAAAAATTAAGCAGCGTTTTACATTTTTGAAAACCTATCGCACAGTGAAAGGTTCCGTAGTTAGGATGAATATTTTCATGCCAACACAGTATTTATATATTATCAACCACAAAAAAGTTTGATTTTTTATCTCGAAAAAACTTCGATTTTCATTAACGTCATTTCTGCAATTTGTAACTGTCCATATTCTATATCTTAAACACTATCGACATATTATATAGAAAAGCCACTTAGGAAGATAATCTTTTTTATTCTGGGATCCGAGAATACCCCACACGCTTCTTTCATCTCTCGGTTACCATGTATAGAGGGTGCCACCCATTTTTTTTTTTGTGATTTCACTACACCATTTTTTTGCAGTACACCTACACTTTCTTTGCAAGTATCATCGACATGGTGCAAATATTCTTCGAATAAAATGACAGTGAGACAGACGAAGAGACAGACAGACGGACTGACGGAAATGATGAAATTATAAGATTGTGTTAGTTATAGTTGTATATTTTGGAAAATCTTAACCTTTTTGTTATAATTTATATTAGAACCTAAACTTTCCTTTAAGATTTCATTGTTATTTCAGTTTTTATTATTGTTGTTTATGTCTTAGTTAAGTTAAGTGCCAAAATTGCAATATTGTTCGTTATGTAATTTTATTTTCCTTTTTATTAATCTTAACTTTAAGTAATATTTTGCCATAATTTCTTAATTCTTTTAGTTTTACTATGTGTTATCACCTATTCCTGAGATTGCTGGTTATCCTGTAATTGGCGACTGTGTAAGTCCGAGGCTATTGTTAACTATAGTACTTAAGATATATTATACACAGAAGCTGTTGGTGTACCTTTATAAATAAATAAATAAATAAAATAAAAATAAGAGTACCGTTTTTGTCGTTTGGCTACGAAACTCTAAATAGTAATAGTAAAAAAAAAGTCGCCGATTTCGTGGCCCATACTTTACGGTATATTTATACAGCACAGAACGTATTACGCCAGAGAAATATATCTACTGTTTATTTTCTACGAATCTATTGATCTGTGCTCACAGCTACATTGTCTGAAGGACATCTATTTATACTAGAGATGGTTAACTACCTAAGATAGAGCCACTTTCATCTGCGCGTGTTTTATGGGTTTGAAGCACTTCGTCGTCTGACTAAAATATGTATATGTTGTTGTTCAAATTAAAATTCAAAGTATTTTATTGAACATAAACCTACATGGGCACTTATGAAACGTTAGAAGCTAGATGCACGGTTCCAATTGGTCGTTTGCTATGGAGAAGAGCCCGGTACTCCACGGTTACTCTTTTACAAATCATGACTTTCACAATATTTCCAGTGTAAATAGGTATCGGAGGGCAGTATAGGTATGCCAGCACCAGGTCATCACCATCATCATTTCAGCCGAAAGACGTCCACTGCTGGACATAGGCCTCCCACCAAGCACCGCCACTTCGACTGGTTCTGTGCTTCTCGTATTCAGCGCATTCCCGCGGCGCTCACCAGGTCATCGGTCTACCTTGTGGGGGGGGGGGGCCTTCCAACGTTACGTCTTCCGGTACGCGGTCGCCACTCCAGAACCTTTCGGTCCCATCGGCCATCTGTTCTGCGAGCAATCTGCCCAGATACCAGGTACTATCAATTATACACCAATTAGCTGCCAGGAGATCTAAAACAATTTGTTTTATTAACGTGACTATCCCAGTCATATGCCCTATACAATATAAATCACGAGCAGCCCACGGGATCAAGTTCCGAACTTAGATAGAGGTAGTTTTAATTACTTATTAATAAGAAGTAGGTACCTGAATTGCTCTAAAGTTAACAACTACCTAAATATACAGGTAGGTCGAAGTAATAAACGAAAGATTTCACAACTTTGTCAGTAAAATTACTTACTTTAAAACGCCGGGTACTTAGGAATGAAATTCTATGGACAAGTTTCTCTCTCCGACCGCTAGGAGTGTTGTTGTCGTCGCAAACTCCTCCTACGAGCTACTAAATAAAATTAAATAAAGGTGTATACTTAACTATTTACGTTTTACTCTCAGACTTAATTTATTATAGATAAGGTTCATTCATTCATTAAACTTGTCTTTAAATGCCGTTTTTGTGAATTGAGACATTTTAAGCGATCAAAGGGTTTTTTTTTTTATTTTCTCTTGGAAAACGTTGCAAAAATAATTTTTGATTCATCATAAAATTATAACCTTTGGTGTACTGCAATAAAGAAATAGTTACACACTTTTTTGAACATCTTAATCCATTTTAACCCTCGGGAAAGCTTCATATTTCTTCCCTAGATGGTGTTGGCGTCGAATAAGATCTTGCTATGATTCCGTTACAAGCTTCGATATAAGAGCCATGCCACACGATGCGGTGGCGGCACCGGAGCGGTGTCGCTGCGACGTCCTACATATAAAAATGTATGGTATGGCACACGGCGCCGTCCGGTGCGCTCCGGTGTTGCACTGATGATGACCTGTGGTGCGGCGCCGCACCGCATCGTGTGGTATAGCTCTAACGCCAGCCGCGTGGTTCCCTCAGTGCGACTCACGTAGCCCGTCGAGCACAACCTACTGTGACATGGCTTGAGTCACACATTTTATCACAGTTTGGGCGTTAAAACCTTACTTTTACAGTACAGACATAACGGTTTGACTATTTGTCAGACTTTCGAGTTCTGACGACCCGTAACGACTGTCAAAGATCCCCGAATGACAGGCGGGATCAACGGCTTAACGAGCTTTCCGAGGCATGGACGAGGCTCGATATGTAAAGATGGTTACCCATCTACGGACCAACCGCGGCAAGCATAGCTTAACCTAATGGATCGACCCGTACGACTGTTATTACTTAGCCACGAGCACCTCTGCTAGCATGCATAGTGTAACACGATAAAATAAGTGCTCATTTATAGCGTACTAGCTTTTGATTGTGGCTTCGCCCCGTATGAGGGGTATTATTTTATTAAAATCTATAGAGATATTCTGTTACATTGAGCATGAATATCTCTTATACAAAATAATAAACAGCTGCTCTGCTTTTCCGTTTCAGTGAAGTCTCGTAGGTATGCAGCAGATGGTCCACCTATGTAGTTATGTGTGCATTTTGCATCTGCAATACTTTGTTGTTTGTAGGTCATGTCCATTTACAATGTTCGTACGAGTTGGTGCACTGTGCCCCTTGGCCCGTACCTACTCACACGCTCCGGTTACTGGCTAGCCGGTACCGGAACCCTATAGCGAACGAATGGGTGAGACGAGTACAATGAATCTATACTAGTGAAATCTTTCATACGTAATGTGACATCTTATCTATCCAGCTGGACCGTGTGAAAAGCGGCGTACCTAATGTAGCAACACTTCTGCATTTATTATGCATGACTTACGTCACGTAAATTGACATAGAAAGAATAAGCACGCCGAACTTCAGTCGCCTAAATTAAGCCAGGTTAGCTACTCATGCCTTGCATAACTGTGTTACCAGACAGCAAGTTAATATAACGTAGAAAACAGAATTTTAATTAATATAAGCGGGTCGCGAGCTTCCCTGAACTAAGATTAGACTGCTAGGAGCCTGTGTGGTTTAGTTAAGATCAAACCAGATCGTTTGTGAAATGCCTGAAATGTTACTACCTAGGCGCTTCTTTAATTTATGCAAGCTCCCAAATTATCTGTATGTAAATGGCAATTCGTGGATTACCTAGGGGCTAGATCAATAAACCTTGTATGGAGCAGGTATTATATGCCGTCACAGTGATCACTTGAAGATGTTTTATTGAAGCTACTAATACTATTAATGCAATGAAATGGGAACCATTCCCACTGGGCCACCACTATCACAGCGCTCCAGCTATCAGTCACCATTGTATTCTTCAATATTCAGCTGAAACAAATCAAAGTACTACGGGGCTAAACTGGCCACTTTGGCAGAATCATATCAGGAAAATATTATGAATCATCGTAAAATGTCACAAACTGACATTTTATAATATGATCTGCGTGCTGATTCATATTTCATATGTTTGACAGTTTTCTATGGAGATTCATAAAATGGTCCACAAATTAGGAATTGCTTTTGAGTCAAATTAGAGGAATTGCTAATGACAGCTGGGAATTCAGGAAATGAATTGCTTTTAGAGGAATTGCTAATATGACCGTTTTAGGCCCCCTGGTCTAGAATCACTAAAATATATATCATCAGCTGTCAAACCATTACAAATCCAATCTCCTTCCGAACAAAATCGGCCAGCATCGGTCATCAGTCCCAACGTACGGAACATAGGCACTAGGCTATCCCGAGCTGCGCCTGACAGCTGATGGAAACTGATTGCTTTCGACCAATCTCTGCTTCATTCATTCACGTTGTAGATACCAATAAAATTATTGACTTCGGATTTTGAAAACTTCGGTTTTAAAATAGATGTGGTTTTTAAAACTAGCAGAGGGTAATTCCCGTACCTTTGACTAAACCATAATATGAATATGGAAATAGAATATGTTCGGTCAACGTCTGCTTCGTATTGATTCAGACGAAACGAAATCGGTAATATTGACTATGGAATTGGAATATGATGCGGATTTGGTTAGGATTGAATTTCAATTAAAATTAAAACTCATATAAAAAGTACACTTTGTAAACAAGCTTATTACAAATTAGAGGATTATATCCAAGATAAGAATGCTTGGAAACATGCTGGTCTTGCTCCATAGGACAATTTAGAGTCTGGACAAAATCAAACTGGTTGCTAATTTAGTTGTATATTTTATTATTTGTATGTCATAGATTTTTACACTCTGTGATTGCTTAAACTCACGCACTGACTTATTAGTATTACTTGTAACAATGTTAGGAATATTGTAATATCGTATACTTTTACAATATTTGTAAATATGTGAGCACTATGTACCTATCACATAACTAATTTTTTTGTCATTGTTCCATTTATAATTCTTTTTACCTTTTGTGGTACAGTAATCTTATTGTAGGTGCATCGTCTTCACATATAATGATATAATTCATGTAGGTATACAAAATATTGTAAAACATTTTTAAAAAGAGTAACGGTGAAGTTTCTTGCCCATTCTTCTCCATACGAAAGTTACCTTTTGGAATGGGCAACTAGAATCAATTCTATTTCTTTGTTTTTCATTGACGTTCTAAAGTTCCTTTTATGTGCCTATTTGAAATAAATTATTCGACTTTGAAATTCAAAGAAGCTTTCCTGCTTTGAACGTGCGGGCCTTCTGGACACATTGTACAAAACATGTAAGTATAAATAAAATAAATAAATAAAACACATTACCATCTTTCGAGGGTGATACCAACTCTAGCCAGTCTATTTCATGAAAACATAATGCTTTCAAATATAACTCAAGATGACAACAGGTTTTAACCGACTTCTAAAAGGACGAGGTTCGCAATTAGAATGGTTTTTTTATGGTACTCTTTATCTTCGACAATTATGAATTGATTTTGATGATATTTTTTTGTTTAGTAGGTCGCGCTTCCGAGGTTGACCCGTAAATGTTGATTAATTGTACTTGCGTAGTTTTTGAGTTAGCTTCAATAATACGTATTTTTCCCACTTAGCCTATGTGGATGATGTTTATAGTTCCCGTCACTGTTATTTGCATAACAGGTACCTATTGATATTCGGATTATTTGGGGTAGGTACCACAACTAAAAAGTGAAAAACTAAATAACTTTTTACAAAAATAAAAACAACCGACTTCCAAAAAAAACACTAAATGGTGTCTTTGGTTTTTAATTTTTGTTTTTTGCCGCCGCCTTCCGAGACACAAAAAACGTTTTTGTTGCAAGAAATTGTTTAGTGTAGCTTTTGACATCTGCTTTTGCCTTGTCGTCTGCGGGTATTCGTGAGTTACTTGCTACAATGTCTAGAACAAGTCTATGATCAGATATTAAAGTCCTGTTCACCGCATCCAGTGACAGTGACCCAGACAAATTTTATTTCCTTTCATGAGCTCTCTGATTACTAGCAAAGCCAAACATGGTCTTGGAAACCAGGTCACACCGTGTAAAGAAGAGCTCATCGTCATCATAGCATTGTATAATATGTAGGTATATTAATAAATAACGCTTTGGGTGACATTTGCGTCTTTGGTGCTACTTTTCGAGGTCATCAACACTAGACTACATCGAGTTTAGATGGCATTGATTTTATAGATAATAATAATAATCCACATGAAAAATATTAAAGACACAAATAAGTTTTCCTTATTTTTCTTAACTTAATTTATCCTGTGATTAGTTTTTTAGCATGTTTGAAACTTAAGAGCCCTTATTTTTCTTTCACCTGCAACTTTATATAACTCTCTAATTCGGTATTTCTAGGAGCAGAAATGCAGCCCTTTACAATGTTCAAAGTCCAACGGTTACCTTCGTCACTTCACCGAGGAAATAATACCTTCGAATATTATTAACTTGCGGCTCTCTTCAGGTGATTGTCTCTACACAACATACTTACAAATTTCTATTTTATCGCCCCTGCAATAAAGTCCTTTTTATTTTGTCCAGATGCGATCTCAGTATTTTTTAGTTTAAGCAAGATAATGAGCGTTCTTCTTCGTTTTAGAAAAGTATTGATGTTTTTTTATGCTTTTCAGTCGTGGGATACAGATGTTTAGTACACCTTTGGAGAGCCCACAGGTGATTACAACCGAGGAGGCAGTAAAAAGGGATTACACAAAGACACACTTGACAGGAAGGATCTCTTAAAAGTTGAATGTAAGGCTTAGATCCAGTATAAACACCCCCAAGAGATGCCGGAAGGATGAGAGCAGTGCTAGCCCGTATTTATACGAGACTTATATTTACACTTATATACTGGAATTTCTGCTAGCTATTTATGTGTGTTAAGCAAATATTCCAATCAATTTACTTTTCAATCAAAATCAAATTGTGAAACATGGGTACCCCTACCAAATAATTGATGATGTCGTCTTGGACTCGGTGATGTCATCTTAAAACAGTCTGAAGAATCGGAAGTCATTTCTAATCTGACTGTCTACTCAATTATTAAAACTGTGTCAAAAAGTTGGTAACTTTATCACAGACAGTGTATAACTCCGCGTCAAATAAATAGAACACACTAACTTTGTGTGTATTAATTGATGACGAAGCATCAATTAGGACGTTAAGAGGAAACGCGGCCATTCTCTACTAAAGTATTTCCCTGTTTTGTTTTTTTCGTGTAATTGGATAAATTTAAGATTTAGTGTATCTATTTAATAGATAAGGTTTGGGAAAGAGAGAGGGAAAGATTTAATCCCATTCCATACGTCGTAGAACAGGCCAATCGAGGGAATGTAATTGCTAGGTTAGGTTAGTGACAAAAACAGACACAAATAATGTAAATCTTAAAAGAGTAGAAAAGTCCATGTTCAAGATGATACTGAGATCATATCAGCAGATCAGTTAATCTTTCATTATAAAATTAAAACATTGAATTATGTATTCAAAGTCATATAATCCTCCTGGACTAGTATAATTAACAATGAAGTAAACAGAGGAAAACGTTAGAATGAACGCCAACAACCACGTGACCGCGTTTCCTCTTAACTCTCTAGATGGCATGGACCATACAGACAAGGCTACAGCAGACAGGGTACTTTGCCTCGGCGATTTGGTGACTGAATCGCGTTTTCGTGATTGAATCGCGTTTTGTCAGTCGCTGTGTCAAGCTTCCGATAATCACACTCACTAATGCTAAGGCCCATCGACCACGACGCTACACAAGCGTCATATTACAAACTCAAATCATCAATGAGTAGTCAGAACCATCAATCTGCGTAGCGTTTTCCCAACTATGTTGGGGTCGGCTTTCAGTCTAACCGGATGCAGCTAAATATTCAAATCAAGACCGTCATTCTTTGACAGTTGTATGAAATGGCTAAACACGCCAAATTGCCGTATTGTGTTACTTTAATAAACATTTAGGGATTTATTTACAAACGTTGCTAAGTCAAGTGACGTTCAAACGTCAATTTATGGTTAAACAGTCGCTAATCATTACTTAACTTTAAGCAACGTTTATAAATTTTAATAATAATCCCCTTAATTTCTCAGACTATTTACCAATATGTTCTGATTCAGATCAATGAGTTTTCGTGTTTGTTACCTATCTTTTATAATCCTTACATATTATAAAACAAACCTCTACCGCCTCCGTCTGTCGTCCTGTTCGCGATAAACTCAAAAACTACTGCACCGATTTGCATGCTGTTTTCACCAATGGATAGAGTGGTTCTCGAGTAAGGTTTTAGTATATAATAATCGACATCCACGCCGGCGAAGTCGCGGGCATCAGCTAGTATAATATAATAATAACACATCTACTAATACATAATAATAATACAATCTTAAAATTCCTTAACAAGAAAAACAAACACGAACCATCGCCCCAAACCCTCCATTTTATCCTCACATCAAAATGATGGTAACAAATGGAGATTGAAGACCCCAGCGCACCAGGCAGAAAGATCAGTCATCACGACATTACGTACAGTCATAAGCATAAATACCTTACGATAGAGCGGTACTCCTCTTGAAGTATTTTATAGCGTTACAAATACAGTATTATCGAAACCATATATATATACGAGTATAATAACAAATCGGTATTTTCTAAAAGTTTCAATTTTAATTTCACGAGTAAACGTTTTTGAATTTTGCGTCAATCTACTGATCGACTCAACCTATCGCAGTCCACTGCTGGACATAGGCCTTTCCCAGCCTACTTTTTAAGGTCGTCGGTCCATCCTTCTAGCTGGGGGCGTCTGCTGTACCGGCCATTCATTGGTCCTTCGTCAAACATGGGCAGCTCAATGTCACTTCAGCTTAAGAATATGAATTTTGCGTAACTGTTAGGTATTAATGCTCCTGATTGTACTCGCCATTAATATTAAATTTCCTTGGCCACCTCAAGCTTGACGTGTGCAGGGCGGGAACGATAATTTTCACGGGATATTTTATGGATCCGAGAAAACAGGTGCGGTTGAATTATTTATTATTTTGCGCCGGTGCTGTTATCGCTCATGAGATTTTGTTTATTCATGTCGTTTTAATGTTCAGGTTTTAGTTTTATGGGTTTGGAAGTTCCAACCCCATAGAAACCGCGATATAAAATGGTACAATCAATTCTAGTTTCTAAAGACTAAGTTCAGTTGTTTTGTAACTAAACAAACTGCCTCGTTGGTTGCAAGTGCTTCTGCTGAGCAGGCGGTCCTGGGTTCGATTTCCACGTCGGGCAAAGCGTTGTGGCGGTACCTACATCGCCACATTCGAACTAAGCATCAAAGACCTGACGTCACACAAAAATCCTGACGTTACAAAAATCCTGCATCGCGCAATTAGAGTTTACCGTGCAGTGAACATATATATACAAAAATCCAATATCAATCATTGGGCAGTTGCCCGCCAGACACAACACCCGTCTGGTAGGAGGATCCTCCATTTTCTATGGTGGATGAGTGAACTTTACTCCCTGTTCCTCATACCCCTAAAGCGTTATTGGGTTTTTATATCTGGAATTTCTCAGTAACAAACCAATTCTGGATTTGTGCCCGGTTGATGGCAATAGGCTCGCCCCCTATCACATGGGTTTTAAACAAACTGGTGAAATGTAGGGATACTATAGTTACACCTCTGCTCAGCCCTTGGGAAACAAGGCGTCGTGATAGTATGTAACTAAACAATTCACTCACTTCTAGAACTCTGATAGGTATTGAATACAAATAACTCAATATCTTGACAGCATCACAAGTCGGTAGGTACGTACCTATGAAACCTAATAGAGTCTACTCGAATCATAAATCTAATTTCCGCAACATCAGAGAGCTAAAGTAAAAGTAATATCTACGCAAAACGGTAACTTGAGTTAAATTTCAATTTCGACTAAAATCCTGAAGAGGTATTACGATTTGAAGGGGTTACACTCACGTGGAATACCTTAAATTATTTATAGAACAACTAGCTTTTGTCCGCAGCTTCGTCAGTGTGGAGGTCGGAAACTACCCCCTGGGAACGTACTACCGGGGTAAAAAGTATTCGATGTCCTAACCCAGGTCATGATCATCAATATCCGTTCAGCCGTTAAGGCGTGAAACGGTAACAGACACATATACAGATAGACGGACTGAAAAGGAAATGGGACTATGGATGAGAGTATTCAATGAATTACAGTCACATGGCTTGGTAACATATCTACCTAAAGTAAGAACCACGGTAGGCTAAATGGTAAATGTCCAACATTGATTTCCATCAAACTACCTAGATTAGTGTTCTTCAGATATTTGAATTTTTTACTTTTGAATCAATCTGCCTAGCCTTTACCCAACTATGTTGGGGTCGGCTTCCAGTCTAACTGGATGTAGCTAAATACCAGTATTTTACATGTAGCGACTACATATCTGAGCTCCACAACCTAGTTACTGGATAACACGATACCCCTTGTTATGACTGGTTGTCTGACTTTTGGTCTTAAGACGACCCATAACGACTGTCAAAGATCCTCGAATGACAATCGGAATGGAGGGGTCTCGATATTGTATGGATGTTCCCATCTACGAGCCGACCGCGGCAAGCCTAACATCTTCGATTGACTCGTGCGGCTATTATCATTTAACCACGATCCCCTCGACGTCGAATTGAATACAAAAGTTAAAGGGCCCGGCGACTCAGAGAAAATGACCAATATGGGTAAGACCTAATATATGAAGAACCAAGCGTTGTAATTACCTGGGAGGAGGAGGTACAGTTGTGTTTTTTTAAATAATTTGTTTTATTTCAAGCTTTTTAGTTTTATTAATCTACGTATTTGGAATATATTCATTACTAGCTTTTATTTTAACTAATAATTGTTGTAATTTAAAAATTAAAAAATCTCCCCTTTTTTTGAATTTGCAGATGAAATATATAATTTTTTTATAGCCTATGTCACTTCCATAATTAAGACGAACATAACGACACCTCGTATGTTAAAACCCATCAAGCCGTTTAGGGTACAGAGCGTGCCAAAGAAATAGATATACATACATAAAAACATACATACATACAAACATACAAATATACAAACATGCAAACATACACACATACAAACATACATACATACTCTTGAAATATATTACCCTCTTTCGGGGGCAGTCGGGTAAAAAGTCATGTGTGGTATGTCAAGATTGACAGCTGTCACCTTTCACTTGAACAAATGGAGGGAAAGTTATCAATGAGCTAATGGTTTCTATGATTAATAATGGATGGATATCAATGTAAGATAGAATATTACCAATTATAATGGAAAACGAAGTACTTAAATGTTTACTTCCAGGTTGTAGTAGTTGCGGATCGCCCGGAGGACACGGTGGAGCATACGGTGGAGGTATGCCCTGCTTGGCGGAGCACCGCCGTGTCCTCGCGGAGGCGATTGGCGGCAATGACCTCTCGCGTCCGGCCCTGGTCCAGGCCATGGTACGGAGCGAGAGGGTATGGGAAGCCGTCACCTCCTTCTGCGAAGCAGTAATGCTCGCGAAGGAGGAGGCGGAACGCGTGAGGGAAAGGCAAAGTTTGCGCCCTCACGCCCCTAACCGCCGCCGTTGGAGACGCCCTGGGCGTCGGGAATCTCAGGCGGATCTCCGGCCACCATAGGCGCGGGCTTGCGGACGGCGAGCAACGGGCAGCTCGCCGTCCGATAAGGACCAGGCCCGGGTCGATGGCGCGTCGTGTTCCACGCGCGCCTCAAAGAGATGTCAGCACAATTGACGGGGTCCGGTAGGACCGCAGGGTTGCGGGAAAGTCCGAAAGGGATACCGGGACCTTGGCAACAGGCAAATGAAGGAACACGGGTGGGTTTTAGTCAGTAAAAGTCTGACACGCCCTTCCGCTCCGCCCAGAGCGGGAGAAGTCATAGGATGATTTCCCACCCTCAAAAAAAAAAAAAAAAGGGTGTAGTAGTTAGGGAGGACAAATCCAGTCTATCCACCGGAAAAAAGTGACTACAAAGCTATTAGGCATGGCTAACATCAATATGCAGTTAATTTGTCACTGCATGGAAAGTGTCGTTTCGGGCGAATAAATTCGTGCGAATCAACCAATAAGCCGGCTAGCCGCGCTCCATCGGTCACACACAGGTTGAGTGCACACAGGACCATGATTGTAACATAGGCTCAGAAAAGCTTTGAGTTCACTAGGCGATAAATGTTCTATGACTCGTGACGATTGGATGTACGCCATCGCTGAAATCTCATAATTTGTGTAAAAAGAGTATTTTTTGGTAGAAAAAGTTTTTTTTAAAACTGTTATTGTTAAATATACTTAGGTACAGTCGCGTACACGTATGTGGAAACATTTTGCCCTTGAGCTGGTCTAGCACAGTACAGAGTTTCAATAGAGGCCCGCATACACTGGTTTTGTCACCACAGACGTGCAGCACGATATCAGGTTTTTATGTATCAACTTGATTATTTTAAAGCGGTTCATTGGACTGTGGTAAATCAGAGTTGATCATTTGTTGAGTTTTATTTTTAACAATAATGCATTCGCAAAAGCGACTAATTATTTTGCGACTGACACAATGCTGCTGCACACCCTAAGTTGTTACAGTTTGGTTAAAAGGTTCAGAAGCTATCTAATACTTCAAAGATATCATTTATAAAATTGTTTAAAAAAAAATTTGTTTACAAAAATCACATGGCACGTATATTCGAATAACCATGTTTGAAATGGCTATAATAACATGGCAACTTGTCCTAGAGTGTCAATATGCGTAACAATTAATTTCCCTGTCTTATACCAAACAAAATCGCCTGCTCATTTTTCTAACGCAGCCGTTACTGAAACGGTACGACTATACAAACTTGTAATTTGATAAGTCAAGCATCCATATACGAACAAGTGAAGCAAAACTGAAGCCTTTACAAATGTACCAAAGACTTACAGAATAAAAAACCTAAAAGCTGTTAGTCACAGCTAGCCATTAATCTTTGTTGTGTTTTTCAAGCCTACGCTGTTAGCTCGTCAATCTTCAGTGGAGCTATTGGCAATTCAAACTGCATGGAGCAATATACTCCATTCAAGCTGCATACAACAATGTGTTGGTTCAGTGCACACGAGCATTTCGTGGCTGAACTGAGCGTGAAATAAAAACACGTTGACTACCAACTGTTTATTAGCCGATATAGTTGGAGTGGTATATGTATTTTCTGAAAGGTAAGGCAGTGGTATCTTTTTTTTTCAGAGGGGTAATCTTCCTGGGTATTCCAACCATCCAACCACCAAGGGTTCTTTCTTTTACCATGAGTAGGGGGCTCGGGAGATACTCGTATATTCGCCACATTTACATTTTCGATTGATATTAGCCCGCTATGCCTAGCGGGCCCCAGTACCTCCCACATGCCACGCATAGAACACTGCGCCCTTTGGGCTGAGGCCTGACTGGAGAGACGACTCAGCGCCAACTACACAGGCAGAGAGGTATCTGGTACGTACTATAGCCACATTTTTAATATTTAGCTATCTAATTGCGTAACACATTTTCGTAAACGATTAAGACTAATCTGTTTCATTTTGACAGTTCAACAACATTCATTGCGTTATTTACGTTGTTGAGCAGAATATTTTTTCAAACTTATGAAACAATGGATTAGCAATCTGTTTCAAAACAATTCAGATTGTGATTGAGGTGCAGGTGCGGCTACCTAGATTTAATTACTAACCCAGACTGGAAAATACTTTCATTCATTCATTCAAAAACGCATGAAAAGGGACATTTGCTAGCGGGTCGGATTCCCAAACATTTTGACATCAGTGAATAAAGGCTCTTACACACTGGCGCGACTTGCCACGCAACGCAGCGCCACCGCCGGTATTGTTCTGCCGTGAAATTTCTCAGAAATTGTTTTGTTAAAAGTGCCAGTATGTAAGAGCCTTAAGCCCTGACATAGACATATTGGCATTATAAAAGCCGATGTACCTACTTAACTAAAAGCGTTTCCATCAGTAGCTATTAACCCGGTCCATATTATTTGCTATAAATCGCCAAGCTTGATGAACCACGGTTATACAATCCGGCTACGTTTTCCGACACTTTTATGTTTATGTAACGTTACTTCTTGTAAACGCAAATTCATGATTTATTGAAATTCAAAAAAGTTCGTTAGTAAAATTTTTTTTTTCATGAAAAACTTGTTGCTTTAGAAATTACGGTTATTAATATTTTATTCTCGAGATGACGGCCTAGACAGGTGGCTGCGACGTTCAACAGCGCGGTCTGTGCCGGTAGAGATTACTTTGCCGGGACGGGTCTAGGATGAGGAGCCAGACCAAGAGAGATACAGAAACCCGCAGGGCAGCATGTGACGAGCTGTTGGGCAGTAGCGACCCCACGGACCCTACCTCCCGAGAGAAGTCTTGTTCCTCACCTCTGGTTTGCCTTTATTGGCCGGCTGGAGTGAACGCAGACAAGAAACAGAGCTCCCACCTCATTCTTGCCTTTATTGGCCGGCTTGAGTGGAGATTCGCAAGAGCAAACGTGCTCGGAGGAAGGAAGTATTCCAGTAAGTGCTCTTAGGGATCTTGACCATCTTCCGGGCTCTGGGATTGTTCTGAAAGCCGTGGAATACCTCTCCACTCCTCAAGCACCTCAGGAAGTGTTGCCTCCTTGTCGCTACGTCACTATGTGCTAGCGACTGTTTTTGGGGGCCCATTATTGAGTGTGCAAGTCACCCCCTGCCATTTTATCCATGTATACCATAACATTGATCAGGCAGGGGACATAGCTTTTCCATAGTTCTAGATAACCAGTCCACTATAGCCACCCAAACCCATAGCCCAATATGTTTTGTTTCCATGTTCTGCTATAGTCCTACACCAACCGGGGCTTGTCCTTGGGTGCACTTGCATAGTGTATATAAGGATAATCGTCGGTTGGTGCCTCATTCCTTTTGAAATTGTCTAAGGGGCCTCTGCGAGTTGGCTTCGGCCCCTCGTACGCCTTCCAAAAGACCGGGACCCCATGGTCCTGAGATATGTAAAGACATATGAAAATAATAATAAAAAATTTAAAGAAATGTCTAAAATGTAAAAAATACAATAGACGTAGACATATTTAGTAACCGAAACCATTTAGCTGGCAGGGGCGTGCCAGCTAAGTGGTTGGTTTGAATGTGAAAAAATTCACAGCAGTAGTATATTATAATGACATTAAAAAGAAAACTATCACAGCTAAGTAGGCTCCACAAGTTGCCGAGTAATAACCGACCAACTTTTTGCAGTTACAAAAACATCAACTACAATGTCAAGTTTGTTGTATACATTCATCCCAACTACGGAACCCTTCATTGTGGGTGGTTCGACATGCACTTGGCAGGTTTTTTCATCTCTCGTTACACACTAGACATCGTGTCAGTAAGTAACACTACTAAATTGAATAGTCAACAACCCCGCATACTTACTAAGTAATGCATTGTATCCTCTTTATGTTTCTCGCGTAACTTATGGCTTAAGTTAGCAGCGTTTTACAAATTCCTGGCATGTAGCCAAAAGTTTTCCTTGGTTTCAAAACTGCAAACCTGCCTTCATTGGCGAAAATACTAGTTGTTGCTAATAATAAATTAAAAACAAAGGGTTGTTCTCATGTAGAGTACAAATTCTAACCGCGTTTCTCCAATTTAGGCTTTATCAGTAAGATTCCCTCCACCATAATGCTGACGATGCACTAAAGTTGTGTTTTAAATTGATCTGTAACAATATACATATTTACAAAATGTCGCAGCGAAATAGTGACCATGTTTTCAGATTGAAACCTATCTACCTACCTATCTACCTAATACTGAAATATTATTCAGTTAGAAAAGTAAATACTCTGCCTATTGATATCAAATAATTAACTACCACGTATTCACTTTAAAGGAAGCTGATGTTTCAGAAACCACTGGAACACAGTACAGTATCTTCTTCGGTTGCATCTAAACCGCTCATCTCGTGGCTAGCTCCATACGGCACTGAAGGATGCCATCCGGAGCAATTCATGTAAACGTACCTCCCCACTAGGCCATTTCAGAGATAGACTATTTACTTACAGTTGTGACTGTTGGTTCAAAGCTCCGAGATTAAGTGGTAAGGTTCACTGCTGGGCATGAGCAACGGCATCCATCTTTAATTTATTCAACAAAGGACTTTGGATCACTGTATAGCATAATCATAGGCTGATTATGCCTTTACCGTTCCCACTGCTGGGACACAGGCCTGCTCTCAATATTTGTTAAGAAGTGGACCTATAGTTACATTGGGCCTTCAAACGAAAATGTTAAATATATCTAATAATTTGAATAACGTTATGAAGACAGATTTTTTTATGTTATCTGTTGAATATTGGGGTTGGGTTTTAATCACAGGATTCGGTCATTGGTTTTCATTTACTGACAATAACAAAAAGTAGGCACAATAGTCTTTTACAGACGTGTCACTTCTTAAACCTTACTCATTGTACCTACAACTGAAATTCAGGCCTTCGCAATACGGTTTTTACTTAAAAACTTTAGTGTAGGAACGCCGGAGGTCATCACTTTAGTGCTCATCGGAGGAGGAAAGATGAACTATACCCTTGTGAGTTACATTCATTCTTCTTTTGTACTGATGTAGAAAAATTTAATAGTTCACTGAGTTTTTAGAATAGGGAGGTTAATGCAAGGAAAGTGATTTAATAGAATATTTGTTTCTCTCTCTTATAATCCCCGAAGGGGCAGAGTAGTAGTATAAGTACACCCATATTTCGCCAGTTTTGTGCAAGTCTGTGGGTGAGCCTACAATTCTCTCTCTTATTGCATGTGTATTATACCTACTTTGTGAGTTGTCCACGAGTGTAACATAGAGTATAATGACCGCTGTTTCAAAGTAACGGCTTATTTGTCACCTCCTTGAACTTGTAAAAAGGTAATAGACATGTAGTATCTACGAAATAAATTAAATATATCGAAAAAATTACTATGTAATTATATATGTATGCCAAATACTACTCAGACTTACGTAGATCACGAATTAACTTCAATTATTATAATATATCTCGAAAAATGTTTGGATTTTGATTGACGTTATCAGAATGAAGAAAAGCCATTATTTCACAGAACCAACGAAATCAAACGAATCCGTCTAAAGTAGGTAAGGAGAGATATCGCGTATCCGTCCTGTTGAATCGTCTACTTTTGCCGGAAGCCTAAAATAAAGTTGAGAACTCTTATCTGGCTAAAGGAGGGAATTAATCAGAAGAGGGACATACCTATCTGATCTTACGTTTGACCCTGCGAAAGATATAGGACCTTTGAACTTTACTCTGAAAAGGTGCTTGAAAAATCACGTCAGAGTTTTCCTAAGAGGACGAATTAAACGACCCAGTAATTAAAAAAGTTACTCGCAAATAATTTTAGGTACTGTCAGTTTACTATTATAGGGATCCATCTTATTATAATACTAGAAAATCCTATGATACTCGGCAATAGTAGTAGCTTCCCATTAGTGATAGAATTTTCGGAATCAGATCAGTAGTTCTGTGTACTAGTAATAGTTGTATAAATAGGTAAATTATATTGTATACGATAAATCGATACTTATTCCACCAAGTGCACAGACAACAAAATGATTAAACTAAGCTGATTTGATTGTTTGCTAACAGCGTTAGCAATTGGTACCAGTCAATCGAATCGACTTATTATAATTTACTTAATTCGATTTGAAAAGCATCTCAGCCTTATGCTAGGATAGCAAGAAAGTGCTAGTAAGCTAGCAAGCTACCTGATCTCATGTACACAGAACTATCTTAATTTTTGTTAGGCTCATAAACTACTAAAAACTACTAAACTAGAGCGCATCCTTCACAGCGGCCACTCTTAGGTCGGCTGAAATCTAAAAGATCATTATACTTGTAATAATTAACATTTTTTTTTTTGGTTCCACTTTATTTTGTTTTATTTTGGTTGGACAAAGTTACTTAACGCAGCTCGTGGTAGGAGTTAACTGGTAGAAATCGTCAAAAAGGAAAAAGCGTTATGCTCCTGACATGCGACTTTCTCTCTTTGTCTCTCTCAAAAAGCGCAGAATTTGTTACGTAAAACGTACAATTATTTTAGAAATGACTCATCTAATGACATTACGACTTTCTTTGTATTTATAGATATAAATAGTACCTACTTACATGCTCTATGCAACGTATGGGACAGGCTTGAGGGGTAAATCTTAATAGATCGCCCACGGTCGGGGGGGGCTAGCCAACTAATGTAGGAGCTAGACAGACGCTATCAATCAGCTGTGAGTCCTGCCTTTCCACAAATGTTACTAATTTATTTTTCTCATAAGATTGTTACTTGGTAGGTAAGTCACGAGGTTAAAATGGGAATGGGCAGGATAGATGGTGGCGCCAAAAGAATTTGTTAGGGCTAAGATACCGACGGACAGATATTTTTTCGGCTCAACTGCCATAAAAAAATCTTTCATAGTAAGCAGTAACCAGCACACTGTAGAAGTGATGTATGTCTCGATACTAATTATGCTGTTTGCACTAAAACTAGGCAGCACCTAATGTAATGCCTAAACAGAAGCGCAACACTTGCCTCGGCGCTGAGAGTTAAAAATCCAACGTGGAATAATATTTAGGCATTAAATTTAGGTCCACCTAGTGTTAGCAAATACGGGCGAAAATGAAGGAAAAGGAAAAAGATTTCAGATTTTCTCGTTAGACCATCTGTATCTTATTCCATACTAGGCATATTCACAGTTCGTCTCTCCCTTGAGCGCTGCAATGGCGGCTCAGCTCATTTGCAATACCTCTACAGTGAACGTGATGACGGCGGTGACCAGCACTTTTTGTTGCGCCTTCTCCTTTCCTGGAGACCAAACCCCTGTTCGGTTAGATTACTGTTTTTTTGCTTTTTCATTCTCCACAACAAAGAAAAAGATGCTGAAGGAAAAGTTAAATTTAAAAAAAATGGTGTGTCTTCGGCTAATGTTTAAGTACAGACGGGGATATTAAGGAAATTGACACTACGTTATTTTGACGTTTTATAGCCATGCATAGGAATGAAAATCAAAGAATGATTTGTGATTTGGATATATGTATAGAGAATTTAAGTTGGTAGACAATTTGCATAACAAATAACTTCCCCGACTTTATAATTCGTACCTTTGAAAATGGTATGTATAAAAACATTATAGTTTGTAACACAGTTAGCGCGGGGAGCAAATGAAAGAGTGGACTGTATTGTAGGCAATGGTTTAATGCCGTCTGATCTTTACAAGATATAAACTGTCCCGGACAAACAACTAAATAGAGAGGAATATTGTCCGTCGCGGTGGAGTCAGCCAGCCGATGAAGCGCTGATCGTGCTGTCTATACGTGCGTGTTGTATTTGGTTCGATTCCCAATACGTACCCTAGCTGGTGACACTATTGTCAAAAACGTACGCAGGTATTTGATCTTTGTAAAACGCATTTTATTTTTAACCGACTTCTTCAAAAAGGAGGAGGTTCTCAATTAGTCTGTAAGTTTTTTTTTGTTGTGTATTTTACCCTATTACTCTGCCTATTACGAATCGATTTTGATGATTCTTTTTTTTTGTTTGGCAGGTCATGCTTCAGAGGTGGTCCCATTTATTAACTTTGCTTGCGTAGCTTTTGAGTTAGCTACGTAGTTATTACGTATTGGTAAACGGATTTGTGTGGGGTAGGTACCACAACTAAAAAGTGAAAAATAAAGTCTTTTTTTGTAAAAAATAATATTGTATTTCCCTAACAGATTGCTTATAATGAAAAAACTTCCATCGAGATCGCTCAATTACGCAAGACGCAGCCATAGCTCGTAGGCACCACAACAATATCCAGTTACCGTCGGCAGTGACAGTCCGATTGGCACAAGATTAATCGTCCGGTACCCGGAGGAACTAACTCACTGAGCTCTGACTGTGATTAATTTTACTTATCAGTTAAGGGAATGGTGGAACCGACTTTTGATTACTTTTTTCTCTGATGAAAATTAATAGTTCCTACAATTTGTTAAGCTCATTAGTCTAAATATATATTATTGCATAGTGGTTTACCAACATCGAATGCCATTACCATAAGTATACTGACGTGTCCGCACTGTACACGTATCACAGCAATCTCACGTCTAAGGCACGAAATGGCATGGGAAGTTGTACACAGTATGTTGATTAACGAAAGGCGGTCCTGTTAACCCGCAATAGTATAGCGGCCATACATGCTAAAAACAATATTACCATACAAAAACAAAAAGTTTTTTTTAATAATAAAATATTTACAAAAAATATTAAATTGATGCGGAAACACTGAAAATTTGTAAAAAAAAGTACATACACACGGATATTTTAAGTCGGTTAATAGGTTACGCTTGTATAACCTAACCTAATAGAATAAGCTGTGGTGTAAATTACTCTAATATTAAATTTCTAAGTTAAACCCGTAGCTTCTTCATCATCATCATCAGCCTACAGCAGCCCACTGCTGGACATAGGCCTCTCCAATTGCACGGCATTCATTTCGATTCTCAGCGAATCTAGCCTGAGGGCGTCCAGCCTTTCGTTTGCCGGTTCGCGGTCTCCACTCAAGAACACGTCTGCCCTAACAGTCATCGGTTCTACGGCTAATATGGCCGGTCCATTACCACTTGCTTATTCTGTGAGCTATGTCAACTACTTTGATTCTCTACCGGACCACATCGTTCCGGATTCGATCCCTTTGAGAGAATCCAAGCTTAGTCCTCTTCGGCTCCTAAGTAATAGGCGCCAGGAATTCATTTCGGGGGGGTTAGGGTTGCCCACTTTTTTTAGAAGAAATAAAGTATTTCTAATTTCGGAGAGGGTAAAAAGAGTATTATTTATTGTTATTTTTAAAACAGCATACAGAAAACTTTGAGAATGTAGGAGGCAAGTGCGAGCGACAGCGCTCGAAAATTTTAGCACCTCGCCTAGGATAGGTAAGACTCTCTTAGAGAATGCTGAAGTTGCAGGAATTCATTCAAAACAAAGAGTCGATAAAAAAAACACTTATTATTAAGCGCACTGTACTTACTGCTTTTGTAGATTATAAAGTACGCCAAGATACGAAATAGATTACAATTATCTATATTATAGTACGGAAGTACTGTAGTTGGGTCGATCTCTAGATTGAGATTCTGGTTTCTCACATTTCGAAAACCCCCCCCTGCCTACGGCCCTGGGCAGGACGCACTGATTGAGTCTTAGGCTCTTTGGAATATGCGACGAGGAGACAGAAGCTTAGTTAGTAAAAGACAGTCAAACAGTATTAATAAAATACTCATAGCATAGCTTAAAATAATGCGGTAAATTGGCCTTCCAAGGATGGTATGCATCGTCCAAAATAGTGTGTAAGAAATCCCATAGGTATTTGTGATTTTAATCAGTAACTCCAGTTAACGTAACTATCAAATTAACTAACCAAACGCTCAGCAATAATATATAGGGTACGATTAAAATAAAATGCCAAAACCTCATGCTAATACACTGTACATCGCAAATTTCCAACCGTCCACGCAGCGCCATCTATTCTGGCTGCACGTAAACAATATATATTAATAACTGGTGGCTCAAGGTTGGGCGTACGCGCTAGTCCCTGGTAGTTTCGTTGTAAGCATGGTTGCCCCACAGTCCGTACTAAGTATCGCTGTTGTCGGTAACCACCGATAGATGGTGTTGGATATCCAGAGTACCTAGATTCTCGGCCGCTGAATGACCTGCCGAGAATGCGCTGCCTCAGCACACTTGAAGTGTCAATTTGGCCGAGAGCGGACCAAATTGACACCTAAAGTGTGTAAGAACTTATCATTTTAGTTATGCACAAAGGATGTGTTTGTATGTTTCACATAACTAGTAAGATACCAAAAATAATTAACTCCTTTTGTTTTTTTTTTTCATTAAATTTTTGTTAACACTGGACAAATATGGATTAGGATGTTATCAGAATAATTGTATTGCAGTGTCCTTGCAGGTTTAGTTATGTTTACAAAACATTAGGGGCGTAAGGGTACCCTAACCGTTGTAGTTACACAAATACGGTCTTAAGAAACTGTGGGTATTTATTTTTTTGGGAAATATTAATGCTCATACACAGATTTTCAAAAAAATGTATCTACGGTTAACAAGAAAATGGGCAATTTTCCCAAAAAATTGTTTGGTGCGATCTTAATCATCGATCCTATTTTTTTTTATGGATAAAAAAATATATCTTACCAACTGAGTACTTACTATAAAAGTCAGAAATCTGTTTCTTTTCCTGTACATTTCGTGGGAAATGAGACTCTCAACTTATTAATATGATGCGAGACCTTGCAGTTCCATCCACCCTGTATATTATACTGCATTTAAATAGTCGTGATGTGCACGGCCAAAGTCTCTTCTCTCAGAGAGAAAGAACAAGCATTGATCCTCTACAGCATGTTGAAATTATCAGAATAATATCTTTAGGTTTCATGAGCGCTTATACACCATGGCTGTGTTTAGATTAGCTTTGACATGATATCTATACAAATAAATAAAATCGAAGAGTCTGTTTTTAATGTCAAAATAACAGCTGTTTACTAAATGCATATGAAAGTATAAACGCGGAACTAATAATTAAAAAAAAAACAATTATTAAAATTTTGTCTGTCCTTCTGCCTGTTTATCCCGGCTTATCTCCAAAACAGCTAGACCGATTTTGACGGGAGTTTCACGGGCAGACAGCCTGATAATATATAGTAACTTAGGCTACATTTATATTAGCAGCTTGTTACCAGTAAGATATTAAAAAAGGTTAAATTGTGTGCTTTTAGAACTTCCAGAAATATAATAATCACTCATTCATTGATGATTCATTGAGGAGCTCGTGGCTAAGTAATAACAGCTGCATGGGTCGATTAGCATTAGGTTAACCTTTTCACCGCCACGGACTTCAATAGAAGTTCCGGATTTTCGTGCCACCAGCGCCACGACTTCATTAGAAGCTCTTCATTTTACGAGTATATATCTTATAAAAATAAATTTACTTTATTTAAAAGCTTTGTTTCCTGTTATTATTTAATATAGCACTGTCTAACGCCCTGTTTTTTTGTTTTCCACACAAAAGAAGCCCTTAATTGTCTTAAAATCGGCAAAAACAAAAACTCGTAACATTTTTAATGTCCCCCGAACGCCAAGGACTTCATATAAAGTCGGCCAGTGATGGGACGCGAAAGTTATCACTGTTTGATTTCGCCCGTGGAAATTTTTATAAATACACCTAACGAAATCAATTTGAGGTCAGTAAAATATGAACTTATAAACTACTTTATAACAAAGGGAAAATTTACCAATTTCAACCATCAGATGGGTGCCGATCCGGAATTAAATAGTTCTAGTTAATGTTTACCAATCCTTGTCGATAATTATATTCCCATCTCTACAAAAAAGTTAGTTGTAACTGCCCCGAGCGCCACGGACTACTATAGAAGTCGTTTTGTGACGTCATAAGCGTACGAGTATCAAGGTCACTTTGGCATAGTGCAGAAAATAAACGAGAAAGCGCGCACGCATCCTTCTTTCCCGCTTTGCTTATAAGATAAAATGAATAAACAATTGGTCTGATGAGTTACTAAAAATTGTGCAAGGTGTGAAATCGGAGTCAGAAGTGGAGGATATTGACACACTACAGAAGACGATGATTCTGATTTACATCAGAATCATAGTCTTCTGTGTCAATATCCAACTAGATAATAATCATAGTCTTTCAATCGTTCTGGACCAGTTCACTTTAGCCACTCAAACCCATAATCCAATATCTTTGTTTTCATATCCTGCCAAGTCGTACGACGGGCCGAAGCCAAATTGCAGAGGCCGGTACCTCTGCGATTTGGCTTCGGCCCCTCGTACGCCTTCCAAAGGTCCCGGACCCCAGGGTCCCGAGAATTGTAAAGAGACGTAAAAATAATAATAACGTTATTCATCAAAAAGGAAAAAAAAACACGGGGTAGACGTAAATCAAAGAAAGATAGATCATAGACATCCTTAAATCAGAATTGAATATAACGTGCTCTGAGCGCCAAGGACTTGAAATGAAGTCAACAGATGACGTAATGACACAATTAGAGATGTACCACATTTTTCATCACTCTAATCGAGTTATGCATTTTTCTCTTAATTTTTTAATATTTATACTCTTTTTTCTTACTCACGATAATGTGAAATAAAACAAATATGGAAATATTGAATCAGTTTCTATTTATATTCGTAAATTTATAAAATAAAGCCTGAACTAGGCGTATAAATTTCATTTATCGATACGAACGTATGTTCCTATCGATAAATTAAAATATTATTTTATTTTTTTACCTCATCACTACTGTTTACTATATATTTCGTTATACATTTATAGCTTGGCGCTGGCGAGGCGTTCGCGTTCTGTGTACATGGGCGGTGAAAAGGTTAAGCTACGCTTGCCGGGGTTGGTCCGCGGATGGGTGAGACCTTCACATACCGAGACTCCTCCATGCCTCGGAAAGCACGTAACCCGTTGGTCCCGGCTATCATTCGTTACAGTCTATCATCTTTGACAGTCGATATGGGTGATCAGAAGCCCGAAAGCCTGACAACCAGTTTTACCAAAGGGTATCGTATTACCCAGTTACCTGCTGAGTTGTGGAGGTCAGATAGGCAGTCATTCCATGAAAAATACTGATGTTCAGCTGCATGTGGTTGCTGTGGCTATGTGTGGTGGTGTGGTGTGGAAGCCGACCTTCGAGCCTGACGAAAAGGCTAGGTTGATTTTTTCATATATTTTAGAACATATCAGCTACCTACCTAATTGCGTAATTTATTTTCGTAACCGATTAAGACTAATCTGTTTCATTTTGACAGTTCAACAACATTCATTGCGTTATTTACGTTGCTGATCAGATTTATATTCGAACTTATGAAGCAGTGGATTACGAATTTGTTTCAAACCAAATCAGATTCTGACTGATCACGTATTACGCAATTAGAGTGCAGGTCAGGTCATTCAGGTTTTATGTTTCCAGTGACTGCAATGAAAAATAATAAATTATCACTTAAAAACATTATTGCTTTGTAGTTTAAAGTGACATAACTTTGATGCAGGGACGCCAGACAGTAGTAATAAAATCAATACAATTCATAGCGGGTGGGCCGTGCAACGCGTACTGCGTCGGTTTGAGTGGGGCCGTGCAACGGCATTGGCCCATTTGAAGCTTTGATAACTATACCTATATCTACTGTGACCACCATACCACGGTGGTGATTTGTGGTGTACAATAAAGAATATATAAATAAATAAATAAATATAAATATAAATAAATAAATACGTGTATGATAGGTAGGTCTATTAATTTCCTTGAATGCAACCCCGTTCTGCGTTGTCCGAGAATAGAATGTATCGATGCAGTTTAACGTTTTAATGCAGCTAGCTTAAGTGCCCATATAGGTGAATGTGAAATAAAATATTTTGGTTTTGAATGTGAGCTGCAATATTTTTTCTTTTCACCAACTGATTTGAATTATTATGATGTATGTGTGTGTGTGTGTGTGTATGAATGTATCAAAGTAACTAATAATATTAAAATTGTGAGAGGATATACTAACTTACTTACAGAAGCAAAATAGCTACTCTGCTTTTAAATAATATCCATTACGATATCATCAAATAATCATATCAGCGGGAAGACATCAACTGCTGGATATTTGTCTCTTCCATCCATTGCTACAACAATCGGTCCTGCACTTTCCACATCCAGTGGACTCTCGAAACCTTCAAACCCTCAGTCTACCTTGTGCCTAAATAACGACTGATTACTGGTTACTGTTATCTCTTTTTATGCACGTGTTTCTGTGACAAATAAACCTATTTTTCTTTCTTTTCTTTCTTACTTAATTTGTTCTGGTCATAGGGGAGGGGTCGAGCTCTGACCAAACAATACACAACACCACATCACTGAAGAGCAAAGGCCTCGCTACTCTCTTTCCCCTTCTCTGCTTAAAGCTGCTAAGGACCAATTCTTCTTGGAGGAGTCCAGTTCATTCCGCCATCTCCGTCTGGGCCTGCTGCGATGTCGCTTTCTATTAAGAGAGATCCATTAGGTCGTAAGTTTGGCCCATTGCATCGGTCGTCTGGCATGCACAGCTGTAGTGCCGCGCGCCACCTGAACTTCAAGGAGGGACATAGCCTCACACCGGGATAAACCTGGATACACCCTCCTTCAATACTTCGTATCCAGCGATAACGCCCACCTGGCACACAATGGATTTCTACTCCTTTGAAACATATCTTTAAATTGTAAGTACAATCTTTGATGAATAGTGATTCCTTCAATGTAGGTTTACCAGAGATCATACAACCACGCAGTAAAGTCTTTCAAAAGGTTTGGCCAAACATTTGGTTACCCTTAAGGAGCATTTTATATCTTAACCCTCACCCTTTCAAACTTCATGAAGGAACCCAGCTATAACGATATTACTTTGAATGGTATCTTTAACATTCTCGGATTGTGATTGAAACTGTGTTACGCAGTTAGGGTGCAGGTAGCACAAACAACTGTTTGAATTTTGTTCTTTATTAGTAAATCAAAATATTACAATTGACGAAAGAATACAATCATAATTGCTATTGACAACAAACACTAACGACAATAAACAATCAAGGTAGAAATTTAATTCCTAACACCTAATTTCGGTAATCCAAACATCAATATAAAATAGTGGTCAGTCAATTTAAAATATTTGAAAGTTTTTACTGAAATTATAAGTTACTTAAGCTAAGATTACTTAACTTTACGATATTAGGGGCAAACACTGGGTTCCTATCCTACTATGGATTTTTGGTGATTGGGGATCGACTATGGAATTTTATTGAATTAATACGAGTAAATGTTATTATTCTAGTGGGATATTAAAAACTGAGACATGGTAATTTTAGCAGTTGTTAAAAGATTCTTCTTCTTATCAAACGGTTTCCTGATTGTTGAGAAACCGGTTTCAAACTGTCATCTCTATTCTGTCATAATGGCGTGACTTCCAATGTTATTCCCAAGTATTACTAAATTACGAAGACGATTACATCGAGATACTTAATTCTATAAACTAGTTGGTTACATAGGTCTGCCATTTGGCAATGATATCATAGACTACACATACTTATGAACTTTATGTGTTGGTACACAGCAATTCTGGAAATAAATAATTATGTCTCTCGGCGTCTTTTGAGAGAGTGTAGTGGGGTGATACAGACAACGTCACAATAGCAAATTAATATGCCTCTCCATGAGAGTGGGGATATATTAATATGCCTATAAGAGAGTGTAGTGGGGTGATACAGACAACGCAACTCCATGAGAGTGGGGATATATAATATGACTCTTTTGTGAGAGTGTAATGGGGTGGTATGAACAAATAAAACAGATTTTCATACGAAGGCGCTGGAAACCTGTAAAAATAAAATGCCAAAAGCATTACTTACTATTTACTATTAAACAAAATAATATGTTTATAGACTACTAGCTGCGCCCTGCGGTTTCACCCGCGTAAGTCTCGATCCCGTGGGAATATCGGGATAAAAAGTATCCTATGTGTTAATTCAGGTTATAAACTGTCTGTTTGCCAAATTTCATCCATATCCATTCAGCCATTTTTGAGTGATTGAGTAACAAACAACCAAACACACAAACACATAAACACACAAACACACAAATTTTCACATTTATAATATTAGTAGGAAGTAGGATAGCAGGATAACAACTTTACCTGGTTTAATAAGGCAATGGTGAGCGACGGAAAATGGTCACAGATAAGCAGTTCTCATCAGCAGACACACGCACCTTCTTCCTGGTCAGGTCTGACCCCAGGTCATCTGCGATAAAATATGGAATGTCATTAATTTTATCAATTTAATTGATAAAAAATTATGATTTATTTATTCAACCAAATTAAATAGCCAATTACACTGATGAGTATAGTATATGATACGATAATTATTATGCTATGATGTCAGATGATTATGATATGATATGATATATATGAATAAAAGTGGAAACTTGTAATTGGCCATCTTCAACATAAATACTTAAATGTACAGTTACTGCATGCTCAGCTGTAAGTTGTCCTAAAGTTGATATTATAAAATAAAAAATGAAATGAACTAGGTACTACACAACATGGTAGTACGATTCATTCAGGACGGAAATCGCCGTCGTCCTTAAGGGCGCACCCTACCTCAAATTGCTTAGCATGATCCTCTGTTATGCCGAAAATACTGCAGCATTAATTTTGAAAAAAAAATATGTTAGATTTGAGGATTGATGCTAGGTCCTATGTTTGGGGAAAACAGGATTACATAAAATTTTCTCGATGCGAAAAAAATCCTCTAAAAAGAACTATAAACCGCTTGTACTAAAAATATACGTCAAAATTAGATCATGAAACTTTGCATAATAACTGAACTACCTCTAGAGCAAATTTTATGTATTTTTTTTTTTTACATTCCATTATTTTCACCATAAAAAACAATTACCAATACTTTTCGAGGCTAGAGGCCAGCTAGCGCCCCTTACGTCTCGCTCTCATTCAGGTCGCAAGTAGTATGGTGCGAGCGAGATAAAATCTGAGGTAGGGTAAATAATTAATGCTAAATTAATGCTTAATGCTAAATAACAACCTGCAACGATCACCAAATCTTCCACAGGTTGCAATAAAGATGTCTTTCTCTTTGTGTTTCATGAACTGTGTCCAAATAAACTTTATTCTATTCTATTCTTCTTCTTCTTCTTGAGTAACTAATTCTAAGCTTAAATATTTAAAAACAAACATGAAGTTTACTTTCTGGGGGAATATCACGGCTGAAAAATTCATAGGCCTTTCGGACGTGAGCTCGTTGCAAGTGACGTTCCATGTTCCTCATTACTTGAGCCTTCAGAATGCGGCGCTGCTCTGAAACAACATCATAAAATATATATATTTATATATTCGCAAATATAATAAAGTAGGGAAATATCGCGCGGAGCCATGGAATGAATGGTCGCAAATCGCCAAAGTGCAGTACGCATAGTGAAAGAATTAGCCAGCACCCCATTTGCGTAACACATTTGCAATCACAATTTTAAGGATTTTGAAGGAAATTGCTAATCCATTGCTGCAAAATGAAAGGCATTGCCATTGAAAATGTGTTACACAATTATCCCGCAGGGCTAGGTAATAGTGTCAGGCTGTTTCATCACATAGAGATTGAACAAAACCTTCATGTGTCAGTCAGCCTACCTATCGCCTGCAATTGATATTTTATAATCTCAATCTCGGTCGTTGACTTCTGAAAATCATTCACAGAGTAAGTATTCTATTCATCTATAATTATACTTCGCCCGCTTGGATTTTGGACTTTCCTCTTCGAACTGCAACACCCCCTCCACTCCCTATAAAGGGTACTTACTCAGCTTATCCGTAGAATTATAAAATCTATGACCTTATCTTAGGATGCAATAATATCACCAGTTGCATAAAAAATAGGCATATTTGTTACTCAAACCGCCGAATAGTTGTAAACTAAAAGTACCTATAAAATCTGCATGATGTTTTACACTAACAATATAAATTATGTAGGTATTATGTGGGATAAAAAGTCATGATTTGGCGTAGTAATAAAGTAAAATGGCAAGTTTTATGACAAAATTGTAATAGAAATGTGTAAAGGGGATAATTATATGGCTTAGCAGAACGAACTTCTCAATCCCAAGCTTTTTGTCTCGTAAATATTCAGTTCTAAATATTCCTTTCTTTTTACCCGACTACGGCGAAGAAAAAAGGAGGGTTATGATTTTGACCGGTATGTATGTAAGTATGTATGTATGCATGTATGTATGTAAGTACCTATCTTCTAAACCACTTATCACAATTTGACAAATGAGGTATCGTTGGAAGCGTCTTGATCGTCCGCTGGTTATAGGCTATGTGACGTCACATTTAATTTAAATTGGTGCCCTCTAGAGGACATAAAGTGAGGAACTTAAAAAAAAAATGTTTAATCGTACCATGTTGCGCATCAAATGATAGGGCTTAATGAGCACATTTCAAAAATATATATATTATATACCCAAAAGAATAAAAAAAAATTAAAGTAATAAAAACTAAAACCCAACTACGACTAAAAAGGTATAAACAAGACACCACAAAAAGACAAATTAAAAATCCGGAGTCACACGTGTTAGGGCCATAAATCGAACAGACTACGTGTGACTCCGGATTTTTAATGTCTTTCTGTGGTGTCTTGTTTATACCTTTTTAGTCGTAGTTGGGTTTTAGTTTTTATTACTTTAATTTTGTTTTTTTTTGTTTTAATACTGCTTTTACATAATTTCATGAATAAGTTTTGAATGTCAGTGGGAACTTGGTTGTAAAGCTTATATTAAGTACATTGACCCTTGAGCGAGATGTCTACTTTGTGGATGGAAGTGCGATGGAAAACCCCTGTTTTTTTATTGTTCACCGAAAATGGATTGAGTCTAAGTAAAGTAATAAAAAATATCGGGTTTGATTATTAATTTCGGACATATCTAGGTTAGCGCGAGCATTTTCGCGGATATCGCTGTGCTGTCGAGCCGGGCTAGCTGCTAGCGGTGCAGACAGGGTCGCAGCGGCGCAGCGACGCAGCTATGCACCATGAATCAATAATCATGACGTCTTTGTCTGCATGACGCTAAATTGCAATTAAAATATAAATAATTGACGACGAAATAAAGAGCGTATCAAGCCTAATTACGCACACCAACTCAATATTTACCTTGATTCGTCTTCGTCTTCGCCAGCCACACTGCAATACACCACAAGGCTATGAACGCTTTTTGAATACACCAATTCCTAATATACAACGCAATTTTACTCAATTCTAATTTATGGACATATTAAATCTGTATGTAAACTTACTCATCACTCGTTCAAGACGAACAATCCCTTCACTTCTGATTCGGCCGTTTTTGTCAAGTTTCTGTTTTGTGCCATCTGTGTAAGTGGGTGCTCCTTTTGCAGCAGCAGCCTTCCTACTTGCTTCCAACTCTTTCAGCAATTGATCTCGTAACTTTTTAGGATTCACGACTATCTCCAAGCTCGAAGATGAGTCGTAGTCCGACAAGTCGCACGTCGTCGACGATGACGACGATGACGATAGCGACGATAACGACGAATCCGACGAATCTGACGATTCCGATGATTCCGATGACTTCGACCTCTTTTTCTTTTTCGTGTCGACTATCTTCATCATCTTCGACATGGCTGGATGTCACAAAAACCCTTTGTTTCCGGATTAAATGATAATTAGCAGTAGGTATGTCAGTGCGATCGCGAGCTCTCGCTGAATAGGACTGCCGTACGACGGGGTCCTGACTGCTACCCTGAAGCGCCCGTCAAAACTTCAGGTACAGACAGACTCATAATCTATCCAGTCAACGGCGTCATACAGCGGAAAAAGATGGCGTGGCGTAGCGCTGTTTGACGGTGCCATCCCGCAATAATTGACAGTGCAATTTGTGAAACATTGCTCTAGAACATAATGAACTGTCAGTTTCTTTCTATATAGGTATCGCACGAAATGAAAAACTAATAAAACATTTTATTAATACAACTAAAACCAGTCATAAAACTTCACACTGACATTACCTGAATTACTTCATAAAAGTTGAGGATGCCGCACCGACGGTACTAACTAGTGAAATTGAAGTACTGTCTCTTGCTTGAAGTTCTCGAATGCATGACACCCTTTAGGAGTTAATTATTTAAAAGTAAAAATACTAAAAACAAACTACGAAGAAACGAACTGAAAAGCATGAAAGAAGATCTACATAGTATCAATCTTGAATTCATTCACTCACTGACAGACAACGCAGAGCCTTGATAGCTACGAGTAGGTCTAAAAGCATGAAATATTGCACAAGAGTTCCACTGTGGGGATGAATATGGGTAGAAAAAAAAAATGCCTGGCATTAAGTATTAGCTGAGTGGGTGCGTTTCTGTGTTCTCTCGTCAGAGCGCACCTACTCAGTTATCAACTTTTTATTTAATACTGGTAGTGCCCAGAGGGTTTATGAGCAAGCATATGCAGGGTGAAAAGTTGGTAGCTGAGCAGGTGCGCTCGGACGAGAGAACACCGAAACGCAAAAAAAAAAGAAATAAATAATAAATGAAAGTCTAATAGAAGTTTGTAATTTATTAATTTAAAAACATGGATTTTATGACTTTTTGTTCGGTGAACCGACGGAAGGCGCTTTCCGGTTTTCCGAGCAAAAAGTGACATGAACGCGACGATCGAGTAAGTAAGGTATCCTTTAGGCCACTCTTGTGTACGACCAATCCAAGGATATATCATTCGTTGAAATCAGTTCAATAGTTTAAGGTGTACGAGGTAACAAACATAAATACTTAGGTACATAAATACATAGGTACCTAACATAGCCGGTTTAATCACCCTTAACACACATTTAAATATGGCCCCGTAGTCTGATAATAAGATATTACTTCTAACTGAATTATTTAAAAAAGTTTTGAAAAAAAAAAGTTTCGTTATCATACTGATATAAATAACAAACACTTTTCTCTCCGACTGTACATTGAGTCGATCAATAGCTGTTCGGTGTAAGAGACAGAGACGGCTCTATACAAAAAGTTTTCAAAAAAGAACTGAGATCATACGAACTCATACGCCACGGTATTTGGAGGATTTGTAGTTCAAAAAACCTTCCAGCCGGCTTTTAATTTCGTTATATATACTACTGCCGTGAATTTTTTCACATATCAAAAACCAACCATTTAGCTGGTAGGGGGGGGGGGGGGGGGCAGGGAGGGAACCTGACTCTAAAAAAAATTAGCACTTTAAAGCTTATTATTTCGCAAACGGATCCCTGAGTCCAAAAATGGTTTTCACAAACTCATTATTTTTAAGCGACCTTTCCAACGATACCCCACACCATGGGATTGACGAGAGAAAAAAAACCGTCCCCAGTTTAGGTGTAGGGTAGGTACCCTAAAAAAAAAAATTTTTACGATTTTTTTGACCACTTTGTTGGCGTGATTTATAAATATATCCTTACCAAATTACAGCTTTCTAGTACCAACAGTCTCTGAGCTAAGCCGCGGACAGACGGACGGACAGACAGACGGACATGGTGAAACTATAAGGGTTCCTTGTTGACTACGGAACCCTAAGAAAGAGTCACAGAATTGAGTGAGGGTGCCACTGTTGCCTAGGTAATGTTATTGTAGCAACAAACCATTCCTAGCGTTTGATAAATAATTAATAATACCTACTATCAAAAATCAATATTAGTCTGTGTAACACATTAGACTCACATACGAGTACCACTCGATCGAATGAACTTTTAAAGGGTTGTGTTTTACAGATTACTGAAATGCTGTATGAAATACTTTGGAAAAGTTTCAACAGGTGGAGTAGGTACCACCTGTTGAAACTTTTCCTGAGTGGTAAAGCGAGGTTTCTGCTAGTAAATATAAGAAATTGACGCCAAGAAAACATGGTTTTCGTTTGCTTTCCAGAAGTCGATTTATTTTTACAGCAAACGTTAAAATATTAGATTGTGTACGTAAAATTACAAAATGCAGTTTTATGTTTTAAATCAATAAAAATATGATTTATTTCATATCTATCTCGTATTTTCAAAAGCTAACATGTTCACACTCTTCCTTATATTTTGCTCAATGTCAATCATCATGAACTCACATGGCAAACGTTTTGTGTTCCCCGCGGCACAGTTTAAAGATACGCGTGTAAGAATCCTGGGTGGGCGCGACATAAAACCTGAAGAATATTCGTTTGTAATTTCATTGATTGATTTTAACTATAACATGCTAAGAGTATGCACGGGGTCCATGATTACAGAGTACTGGGGTCTCACGGCCGCTCACTGCTCATCTCTCGGCATACCTTACTATGTGTGGTTCGCGAACTTCACTGAGTCACCCATCGAATCAGATTTGGTTGCCGAAGTACTGGAAACTTTCATACACCCCTCGTTCCGCGTTATAGACCGAGACGACTGGTTGGTGAACAACGATATTAGTTTATTTCATTCGTTAAAAGTAAACGTGAAAAGTTTTGCCAGATTATCATCTGTTGACCACTCGGCGATGATAGGCCTCCCAGTGACGTATGTGGGTTGTGGATGGACGGAGAAACTAGGAATATTGACAACAGATAGCTTCAGAGTGATGCAGGTTGGTGAAGGAGCAGTCATCAAGTGTAGTGAGGAAATGACAAGCAAGTCGAAATATTTAATATGTATTACCCCAAAGTGTTCCCGCAGATTGGAGAGACCTTGGCACGTGGACTCCGGCGGCCCCTTGATACACGACGATAAAATCATTGGAATCTGTTCCTTCGGGATTAAAAGCGATGTTATATCTCAGACCGGCTTCACACCAATAAACCCCTATATTGACTGGATATATCAAGTAATGCATTCCAGAGACAAAAATTGATATACCGAATAACTCTGTTTTAAACCCAGAATGGACACTGGGGGTAGATAAAAGCCAGGACTCCTAAGATGCATGAGAAATAGGGACAATATGCATATTAAAACTAAAAAAGAACCAAATAATGAAATATTAAGTACAACTTATAAACGATATAAGAACTATTGCAACAATCTTCTTCTTAAAAAAATAAAACGACAGTATGAACAAAACCAACTAAATATGGCTAAAGGTAACTCCAAATTAATATGGGACTCTTTTAAAACTATAACAAATCATAATAAAAACCGTGAATCTCCTGAAAAACTACTACTATATACAGATCAAAGCCCTCAATCATCTATTGATAATGTCAATACCTTTTTTTCTAGAATTGGAAAGGTACTAGCTCAACGTATACCCTCGAATGTTCCATCTTTCAATAACACCACTGTGATCAGGGACCCTAGCAACTCATTCGTACTACTCAAAGTGGATATTACGGAAGTTAAAACTGCTATCCTAAATTTAAAGAGTGAATGTTCACCTTGATGGGACATCATCTCATCTAGGCTATCGCAAAATGTTGTGGATGTGGTGGCACCCGTTATCACTGATCTCATAAATCGTTGCTTTACTATAGGTGTCTTTCCCATAGCACTAAAAAAATCAATTGTAATCCCCATATATAAGGCAGGGGATACAGGCTGTGTCAACAACTATAGGCCCATCTCTATCCTTTCTTCACTATCGAAAGTGTTTGAGCGTACTATTAATTATAGACTAATGAAATTCTTAGAGACAAATAAAATTCTTGCTGAAACACAATATGGATTTCGAGTACGCAAATCCACTGATGAAGCTGTTCACACTTTTACTGATTTTGTGGTAAGAAACATAAACGAAAACAAGAAATGCCTGACCATCTTTCTCGATCTTGCCAAAGCTTTTGACACAGTCTCTATCCCCACCCTAATTCGTAAATTATCTAATATGGGAATACGGGGTGATGAACTGTTATTAATAGCCGACTATTTATCCGATCGTACTCAGCGTGTAAGGATCGGGGACCATATGAGTGATGAACTACCTATCGAGCACGGGGTTCCTCAGGGAAGTGTTCTTGGTCCCACCTTGTTTCTATGTTATATAAATGAGCTATGTCAACTTGATCTTGAAAACTGCAAAATAATTTCTTACGCAGATGACACAACTCTTACTTTCAAGGGCGATTCTTGGGAAGAAGTATATTTGTTAGCTCAATCAGGTCTGAACACGGTCTGCCACTGGCTAGCTGCAAACTCGCTCACTGTTAATGCAGATAAAAATATATTCCTTTTGCAATCAGGAGCGTAGAAACCTTCTTACAAGATAAGCCTCTCATATATGTTCATCAGTGTTCATTTCCTCCGTTGAATCAATGTAGCTGTTCAACTATACAGCCGACAAAAAGTATTCGTTATTTGGGTGTAACCATTGATAAAAGGTTGTCCTTTGGTGAACACATTCACATCTTATGTAAAAGAGTACGGAAACTGACTTATATTTTAAACAGCTTAGACAGGTAGCAAATGGTGAAACGCTTAAAATGGTATATTTTGCCCTTGTTCAATCTATACTGTCATATTGTGTAACAACTTGGGGAGGTGCCGGTAAAACTAAAATGTTGGAAATAGAAAGAGCCCAAAGGCTGATTCTAAAAGTTGGCCTTTCAAAACCACGACTCTATCCCACTGACGCACTGTATCAGGAAGCGGAGGTGTTAACTGTTAGGCAAATTTACATCCTTTTTACTATTCTGCGACACTATTCAGATCCATCCTCTTTCGATCTTTCTAAATTAACAACGAGGAGGCAGTATGCAATATGTAGCACCATCAAATCTAAAACAGGTTTTGCCCAAAAATTTTGTACTTTCCGCGGACCTGAACTCTACAATAAGATAAACAAAGAATTAGGCATTTTTAAATTCAATAAATCTAAATGTAAACGTATATTGACTAACTGGCTACTAAAATTAAACTACAAAAAAACAGAAGAAAAAATAAAAAAAAGGTAATAAAAACCATTCGTCAAAATAGTTGGACATGAACCTACTCACATACCCTCTCATCACTACACACACACACACACACAGTCACACACGCTCACACACACACACATACACTCAGACACAAAATACATCACACCCTCACCCTCATCGCACATGCACCTTGAATTTCACTACACTTCATACAATTTTTATTTCATTTTTTAAGTTGATTTTTTCTTTTCTTCCAACAAATGGTTTGCCTTTTAATTTATTAATGTTTTTGATGATATTTTTACCTGTAGGGGGGAGTCCCTGGTATCCTGAAATACAAGTCACGGCTTAGTTTAGGCACCAGTCTCCCACAAATGAACATTGTCCTCATCACAATTATTATTTTTTCAATTTTTAAGTTTTAGTCAATAAGTGTTATTTGTGGAAGAAAAATAAAACACTATTTTATTTTATTTTTATTTATTAAATAATAATTTATGGTATCTGCATATTGGTGGACGCAACCTAATATGTTTCCGATGTAAGTGTCCAGTGGTTTGTTCGAGCCATATAGGCTCTAAGACGAGGTAGTTCTTATAAAGTCATTTTACGCCAACGCGCAACTTGTTGGGACTGAACCGAAATAAATTGCATAAAGCCTTGCAAAAAATAAATGAGTACTTACTGTTATTATTTTTTCCCTGAAACCTAGTGGCTAGCTGCTCATCAGGAAGATACAAAGCACCTAAGTCAAAATCGTAGATGACGAAAGTAAATATTCAAATACAGAATCCTTAATACAGAATATCTCATATAATATGAATGCTTTTGTTGATACAAACATCTCAAGGCTCTCACAGACAGGCCCGACGCGACAGCGCGACGCGACTCTAGTATAAAAATGTCTATAAAAAATTCATGAAAATTGTTTTAACAGAATCTCGTCTTCAAGTGTTATCCTTACTTGTCACATTTCTTATCAGCGAAACAACGTTTTTAATGTAGACCCTAGAGCATTTGCTTCACATCAGAAAATGTGCCTAGAAATAGAACGTAGGTAAAGACAGGCAAATCAGTTGATAACTAAATTGACTACCAACTTAATGTGTCCCATATTCAAACCATACGAGTAACTGGCAAAGAATGACAGTTGTATAAAATGGCTATCAATTTGATGTAGAAAAATTGGTTTAACAATTACTTTTCCTAAGTGTACATTGCTGAGAATCCAATTTAAATATAATATATAATAATAATATTATTATTTATAATATGTTTTAATTATATATATAAGTAATATAATATTAAAATTAATCATAATATATATTAATTATATAAACATTTGGTACGATGATGAACATTATGTCATAAAAGGCGTTGATTACGATACAGAGGGATTATTAGTCTGCGCTCATCCGAACGCCTTGCCTCACCAACTTTCTAAACTTGTGCGGGAGAAAGATCCAGTAAAATATAAAAGAAAAACTGTTATAGGTAATTTAACATCTAAACACGAGCGTCTATGAAAAATGTCTTACGAAAGCCATAACCAACTTTTTTAACGATTTTTATTATGTACTTACTCGTTTATAGTCTGCACTGTGAGTTATTTCGACATAGTTTCTTTAAAAGGTGGTGGTGGTGTATATACCTACATGTTCGTGTTATATTAACTATGTTCATAATATTATTTTGTCAAATTGTAACAAATTCAATAGTCGGAAATGCAGAGTTAGTATTCGACACTCAGCTAAGCGGCTATGGTGTGGAAGACGTTGAAGAAGGCGAATACACATACGTAGTCGCATTGTTAGAGATCTTTGCAGACGATAACAAGACAAATGATATATTTGGGTTCTGTACAGGCTCTTTGATAAATGAGCGATGGGCACTGACCGCAGCACACTGCCTCGAAAAGAGAGTTATCAAAGAACTATATGTTTGGTATGGCGACTTCACTATCTCGCCCTTAGTAACAAAATTGTTTTCTAAAATATTGAAAGCTGTTATGCATCCAGTATATAAATCAAGGTCTTTTCCCCTGGATTACGATATAAGCTTGTTATTTGTGCGTCAGGTGAATATAAGGAGCTATGTTATATTATCAGCTATTGACTACACGATGATGGCAGGTCTTCCCGTGACCTTTGTGAGTGGTAGCAGAACCAATGAGCCGAAAAATCATACCATGAGGCTGATGCGGCTTGGTGATTATGAGGTCACCGAATGTGCTGCGGACATAAAAGCCTTAGCAAAATACGTGTTATGCATAAGTCCGAAACTTTCTGACAGCTTACAACGCATTTGCTTTGGCGATTCTGGTGGACCTGCACTATATGATGGAATGATTATAGGCGTATGCGCCTTTGCATTTGTAAGCAATGTGACTGTAGGTGTGTTCACACCAGTTAGTCCTTTCATAGAATGGATCTACGATGTGGTGAACGTCTCAGAACATAAAACTACCAAACATAAATCCTATAACGTAACAGAATCTGTATTACGTCGTCAAATGCAATTAGCGAGCAGTATGTATTTAGCTACAAGTGTTGATACCTTAAAATTAAATGACATGGATTCGAATTGAAATGAGAAAATATGTTTAAATATACCTTATGTTATAATTAATTTGAATTATGAACGAGCTGGCGCGACGCGACTCTGGTGGAACAATTTCTATGAAAACTTCACGTCAGATGGTGTGACTACTAAGCAATGGAATTTATTTTTAAGTTCTCTTTACTAAAACGATCGTATGGATTTTGTGTGTGAAATAAATCTACTTCTTACTTTAAGGTTACTAGGTTTTGTTGGTGGAATAGATTGTTATTTAAATAAAATATAATTCAAAATACTATAGACGTAGATATATTTAGTAACCTATTCCGCTTAACTATTCTTCAAGAGTCATAAAAAACCCTGTAAGAAATCGACACGTGTTTCACCTCCCAACGAGGCATCCTCAGGATGACGATTGACCAATTGCAAACCAGAACACGACGTGTTGCCACGTGTTGTCATCCTGAGGATGCCTCGTTGAGAGGTGAAACACGTGTCGATTTCTTACAGGGTTTTTTATGACTCTTGAAGAATAGTTAAGCGGAATAGGTTACTAAATATATCTACGTCTATTGTATTTTATAACGGATTTCCGCAAAGTCACGCCTGAATCAATTGACTATCTAAAATATAATTCAATTTTCCGAAACCAATTATTTTAACATGCCAGATCAGTTACATACTAGCAATGAAAGTAAAAACATTTTAGATAATTTAAACTAGCCTTCCCTTCCCCTGTTTCGCACGGCTTTTACGATTTGACAGAACATCGAGATTTCTTTATTAGTTACTTTAATATAATAGTAACACATAAACATCCCAGAATTTTTTTTTTTCTAACTGGTTAAGAAAACCGCATCAAAATCGGAAGCCAAGAAGTGCCAGAGTAACCGGAAACATGAACGAAGCAAGTAAATAAAAAGCTGGTAAAACAATCCAATATTTGTAGGTTCGAATTTTGTAAAGTACAGAACAGCCTTTTTGGTTTAAGGCTAAGGCTACATAGCCTCAGCCTAAAAGTTGTAAGTACGCCTGCTGATCAAAGTATCCTGAGTTCGGCTCCCAGGTCGAGCTTGGATCATTTGCCTCCTCCTCGTATCCTCTGCTCACCCCTTCGGCGTATACAGGCTTCGTTTAATTAACGCCAATAAATTATGCTTCGAAAACTCTGTATAGTGCCGTCTCTTTCAATCGTAACGAACGGGTAAAATGGACAGTCAGGTAGAAAATTGTCTGATCAATTACCAGACACCTTAATAAAACGAAACGAAGTTTGTTCTTAAAATCTTTATTTAATGTTTTTGAAATCAGAAAAACAAAGATTGGTAGGTACTTTAAAGTAGGTTAGGTGGTACGTTGTTTCTACTTTATTCGTCAGGACCTGGACCATCAATTACACTTACTAACTGACTTAGGTTAAAACTAGAGATCAAAGGCGAGCCTGTCAATCATAAAGCACAAATATAGGGTGTTCATTTTAAGCAAGAATAATGTGCGTGACTGTACAAACTTTAATATCGACCGGCGTCCCTCCGGCACGGCAGTCTCTTCAGGCAAATACTAGTGATCGGTTCTCACTTGCAGTAGGTCATTCATCGTGCCTTTATATCCAGCATCAAGGTATTAAATCGCTTTATTTTACTATGTCGGATTCGGATGTTGTTCAAAACATTGTGACTATTGAAATTGAGCTAGAAGAAGATGATGGTTCGCTGGTGGACCAAACAGCTCCAGATGAAGAACGTGAACTTACTGAGGATACCAAAACAGAGGAAACAATAACCGAACAAGAATATAATGAAAAGAGACAAGAGGAGATGGGGAAAGAAGAAACTAAAGTAACTATCAAACAAGAAAAATCTGATGAATCTGAGGAACCTGGGAGGGTGGAAAGCAGCGGTTCCGGGCGGTCGCTAGCCCACCAGCAGTACATACAACAACAACAGCAGAGAGATACCGGTACGTCTTAAAAGTGCGAGTCAGACTCGCACACGAAGGGTTACGGACCATCCTAACTAATATTATAAATGCAAAAGTGAGTTTGTTTGTTACGCTTTCATCCTAAAACGGCTGAATGGATTTGTATGAGGTATTGCTACTTTTTATCGACATACCGCGCGGGCCAACCCGCGCGCGGAAGCTAGTATCATATATATATATTTTTAGTTCAGATTAATGAAAATACTAAACGAAGAATAATTTTTATTTTAAATTTAAAAAATCGCAAATATTTCTTATTAAAACTGTGAATTACAAAATTATTTTTTGCAGTTGCAGAAAATCAACCATATTTATAAAATACCTTATGAATCGGCTTCTTAATATTTGTTGACTGAATACTGTATAGACTACACTATATACAGGAGTTCGAACTTCCTAACTTGTTTCGTTGTTGCGATAGAAAGCGTGGTCTTACAAAAATGATCTACAACTTACAAATACTTTATTTCATTATTTTTGAAGATAAAAAATATATAATGTATATATTGTTACTCTACTTGATGAGTTCTAGAGAATGACAACAAATTTATCAGAGGAACATTTAAAAAAAAAATTTTTTTTTTATTCGGGAACCCCTTTCATTTTTAACTTTATGTAATGTTTTTATTTTTTGTTGTAGCGGCAATAGAAATACACAATCTCTAAAAATTTCAACTGTCTACCTACGAGTATTACGGTTCTTGAGATACAACCCGCTGACAGATAGACAGACCGACTGACGGAGAGACGGATAGCGGAGACTTAGTAAAATTTTTGGCCCCGTTTGGCACCCATTAGGTACGGAACCCTAAAAAGGAGCTACGTCTGCCAATAAACTGCTTTGCAGTTTGGTATATCTTGTAAAACATATTTCTCTGAATAACCACTTTTTCATTTTCATCATTTCAGCCGAAAGACGTCCACTGCTGGACATAGGCCTACCCCAAGCACCGCCACTTCGACCGGTTCTGTACTTCTCGCATCCACTTCGACTGTATGTACCCTGCAAATACCCTAACACCCTACCCCTTTGTGATGTTTAACTGAATTAATGCACAGTTGTTTGTTAAGAATCATTCATTGAATTGATTTTATAATTAACGTAATTTTTTATGCCAAAAATAATTAAAACTGATAAAAACTTATGGTGAGTTATGGATTGACTAGATAAGTAAGGATTAAAATAATAAAGCAGAGCTATCGTTGCGTTGAGTGTTACGTGGACAGAAGTTTAATCAGTTGAGATCTATTAACTTCGTCGTTGGACACCACTAATATAAGACGACAGTAAATAAACTGTTCCTTTATAGTCCATAATATAAATGAGGGCGGGGGGCTTAGATGCACCATTTGCATGGACCGAAGACCTTTAGAAAGTGGCATGGGTGTTGTAGCACAATTCGTGTCCATCAGTCTGTCCACCCTGCAATATTTTGGGTAAAATTGATTGATTGACAATGTATTGTACTCAGACGCAGCACCAAGCTATCGGGAGAAAGCTGAAGAGAAAAGAAATGGTGACGATAAACCTAAAGGAAAGGTCGATAACGAGACCGAAGAGGGTGGAAGCGGAGATGGAGGAAGTGGAGAGGGTGGAAGCAGGCAAGGAACTAGCGATGAGGGAACAAGCGGTGAAGGTGCTAGCGGTGATGGAGCAAGCGGAGAGAAAAAAGCAAAAATAGAAGAGCCCTCCATCGTCGAAGATGACGACAGCAAAAGCAATAACTCTTCTGAATGTTTCATCGTCTTTGATTAGATGATCCACAGGTAACGAACGAAATTAAACCGGCGCAATAAGAAACTGATAAATCATCATTGTACTTGGCGTCTTTTTGTTTGTCTGTCGCCGACTCAATTTTTTAGTTTAGATGTTTAGTTTGACTAAACGTTTTTTTTTTCTCTCTTTTTTGTTTCTTTATTCATCGGTTTGATTTTTGTAAAAAGTTTTTTTTTCGCTTTTTAATTTTCTTTTCAAATAAGCTCTCTTCCTTCAACTGTCTCCATCATCAACCCCTCAGTGACTGTCCCAGCTAGGTCTAAAGTTCTCATCAAGATAATGAAAGAAGCCCTAGCACGATGTAGCTGCTGTGAACTCTCTCTCTAAGAGCAATCTAAGAGCTCTCTCGAAAAATATTGTTATTTTATATCAAAGCGTCATTTTTTATTATAATTGAGGGTAGTGATACTGAGGACACTTCTAGTGGTGATCAATAGCGTTTAATTTTAAGTAGTTAGCCACAATATCAATTTGATTCTTTATAATATAAAAGTAAAGCAGCCTCTTAAAACAAACCAAATCTTATGCGCCGCGGGAAGGGTTTTAGAATTTACCCCTTATGAGGATATAGGGTCGGTCCCTTCTCCATACAAACGCTCTCGCCTGTTTTCTCTATGGTTTATGACCTTAGAGCAATGATTTTTTACAGTAAAATAAATATCAACTACTTCTATGCCCCTATGTTTTTCGTTTTGATTATACATTATCTGTAGAAGCAGCAGAACCCTCAGAAAATGCTCAAAATTCCCTGTTTAGACCGCTGTCATCAGAGGCCTATTGTACAAATTTGACAACTATTAATGAAAAATGAAAAACATAAGGGTAAATATCCTTCCTATTCAATTTACAAAATATCTTTCAAATTGGTCCAATATTGGAGGAGAAAATAGACGAGAGCTGAACCTCGAATTATTACTTTTTGTATGGAGAAAAGACCGACCCTATTTCCTCTTAACGTTTGTCGCTGTGAAATGTTATGACAAACTTACACCATTTTGGTAGCCATACACGCTATTAGTGGTAAGTTAATAGAACTTACTTTTTACTTGCCTAAGTCAGAAGCGCGGGATCTCGAAAGACGGAAAGGGACGAAGAACACCTTTGTGCAGGAGTGGGACGAATATATATGTTTTTTTTTTTTTTTAAGTGGTATGTATTAATTAAACCTTTCCACAATTTATCTTTACAGGTTGGGAGCCATTCGAGATGACGATCTATATGCTCCGTACAAGCACGTACAAGTCACTTTAGGGGAAGGGGCTGCGCTACGGCAGAATTTAGCAATACGAGTAAATATGTGATGCTTATTTATGAATTAAATATAATCTAATCATCAGGAGACTTAGAATATTGTAACTGTTACGGATACAATCCAATTATCGATAACTTTGAATTATATGGTCTGAGCGTGTCATGGGGACCCAAAATCAATGTGTATTTATTGTAGTAGGTACATAATTATTCAATGTGGCCCATGGGCACGTAACCGCCCGAATTTTTATGTTTTTTTTTTTTCGAAAATTGTCTTCAATTTTTTATTTTTCTATAGCGTTTGTGATCTTGCTTTACATTTTTTGCCTTAACTCCGATGTTATTGGCTCGATTTGGATTCTGTTTACTATTTATAAAAGCTTATGACGAGTTCCATAACTATACCTAAAGATGAGATGAGACCAATATACCTATAGCAATAAAACCCACACAAATACCTATAAACTTAATTTCATTATAGAAATGTAATCTTCATCCCTTCATCCCTTCAAAGATCCATTGTAATCATAAGTAACATAGTATTTGTAAAACGCAAAGCAATTGTATTTTTTAATGTTTAATAATCTTATGACAATTAAAAGAGTTTACAAACTATTTACCTTCAGACTTTAATAAGGTGAGAAAAAGTCGTTGTATCGAATTGATGTAACATCATTGGTGACAATTGTTTTGATTGTCAGTAGTAAGAATATTATATTAATAAATAAAATAAAAAATAAACTTTTTTTGTTATTGTTCTATTATCCTTCCGCAGTTGGTAGGTTTTTATAAAATTCTCATGATTTAAGTAGTTCTTAAATAAGTTCTTGCTACTTTTTCCGTCTCGACCACAACATATTATTTTGTTTCTGCGCTCTCTCTGAATCTTAGAAAAACATTCCTACTTTTCTTAAAGTAAGACGGAGGAGACATTCCAATTTTAGAAGTACTTCTTCGCCGGTAAGTGCGACAAGTTCCTATCTTTTTAGTCGGCGCTGATTCGCGCTGATTCGGCAAAAAGTATGAAACCTGCCTGCGCCGACAAACGCTGGCATATCGGCGCCGATTACCAGAGTTCTATGTGCATAAATGCGGTCTAACTGAGTAGCCGGCGCGGCCGTCATACTTGTCGTCGGCATCACCATAATTATGATGCTTATCACACATACTAGCATCAACTGTATCATGGGATTGCATTAGACTCGATCATATCTGCACACCTGGATTACGTATAATCCTCGTGCTCTACACTTCACCACAAAATAAAACTACTAGGTAAACAAACTAATAATTCACAACAACAACCAAAGACTAAGTAGTACTTTCACAACAATTTACAACAACACATCAAGAAAAGTCAGAGTAGTGACATTAAAGTATGACATTATTATGACATTTCTGATTTGAAGCTGACATCAATAGATTATAATGTTGCCATGGAAGCTAAATTCTTCAAAAAAACGTATTATGTCGCAGTAAGATGGTTAAAGCTGTGATATAGTTATAGCACTAGGGATTTACCGTAACATAGTTATATGAGTGCAGTTCATAACTGACGGAGTGCCCTAATTTGTTCCTGCGACCAGTTTCGACGTAGTTGGTCACAGTTCTAACCTAACCTAACCTATTTGGTTGGAGTGCCCTAATAGTTACATTACTAGATCGTGCTCGTGTCATAGTAATATTCCAAGTAAGACAGTTATTAATCGCTTTCATATAACTATAATATTACGGTGTGAGCTGGCATATATAACCATGTTACTGCCACATAGTAGATTCATTTAACAGACAAATAGTCATTGGCTCCAGAGCTTAAAATAATACTCTTGTGTTTCAAAGAACAGTCTTCTTCGTCTTAGATTTGATAGAACAGGGGGCAAAACGGTCACTTTAGCAGAATCATAATATGATATATGAATCATATACTATATGATGAATCATCGTAAAATGGCACAATCTGACAATTCATATAATATGATCTGCGTGTAATTCATACTATGGAATAATTAATCAGTTTGACAGTTTTCTATGGAGATTCGTAAAATGGTCTACAAATTATGAATTGCTTTTATGTCAAATTAGAGGAATTGCTAATGACAGCTAAGATTCCGGAAATGAACTGCTTTTAGAGGAATTGCTAATGTGGCCGGTTCAGGCCCCCTGAACTGAGTTATCACAGCAATAATTAATGTCTTGTCCTATACCTACTAATTCCAAAAAAAAAGAGGTAGTAAGTAGTCTCACAATAGTTTAAACGATGAAACCAACCACCAAAATCCTGCTGATTAGCATAATTATAGAAATAGAAATACCATATTCTGGTGAGTATGGTAACTCTAAACCTACCGTCACAGGTTATGCGTTTAGATATTGCGTTTTGACTTACGAGTAGTTAATATAGTTTCTGTTACGATTTCGAGGTCCGAGGTTGCGGACTTTATTAAAAAAATCTACCATTTTTTATGTACAATACGATCAATAGATGTAACAATACAAGGGGCCCAAAACAACGACCTCCTTTAATGGAATATTAGTTCTTTCTTCTTTTTTTTCGTTATGCAGCTTAATAATAAAAATCAAATGCGTACCATGTGAAGCTCTGTAACTGTTTCATATAGTGTACATACTTTCATTCATGAACGCTTCTGAAATTAAGCGACACCAAAACTGCCATTCTTTTTTGTAGATTAGTTTGTGTGGCTTTGGATGGGACCACGCTGTCTGACTTAGCCCTCAATCCGCCACACAATCTGCCCGCTGTATCGACCGAGCAATCGCGTCGTCTGGCATTCAATCCGCCTCCGGTAATCTTCGACAACGTGTGCTCGCGATCAGCACGAACTACTTTATTTCGACTGAAACCGAACCGAATTTATTTTAAGTGACTATGTCTGATAAGTTTAGAGCCTTATCAGATGCTTATGAAAACCCAATGAGTGAAGAGGAATCTAGAGATAGATTGAGAGCAATACATCGGAACGGTGGCTGGCCGCAACTGAAAGAGGAAATTAGTAAGTTGACTGCATTCGTTGCTTTGTAAGTTATGTTTTTGAACTCAACGGAAGTATTAAAATATCACTACTTACTTGTTGCATGTTTAGTAATATGTTTACGAAGGTTTTTGTTGATAAACAAATTATGGTTTTCTATTTATTTTTCAGTTAAGTACAACCAGATGCGCGAAGATATTATCCGAGAAATGGAGAATCGCCGTGATCCCGTGTTTAGGCGTTATCTGACGATGTACAAAAAAAAGTTGGGTATTAAAGGTATTTAATGTTTTCTTTTAGTTCTTATTTTCGAATATTGTAACCTTATTATAAAAAGTGATCATTTTTGTCAGTGAAATGTTTAATAGGCTAAAATCTCATCCTTTTAGAGATGATGGAACAGGGTGGAAGGTTTCCTCATTAAAACATAAGAACTTTCCGGCTTGGCATTGCCTGGCGGGCTACTGCTAATATTTATCTTGAAGTTAGGCACCTACGCTGTATTTATATACCTTAAAACCGCCTGTAAACACTGCTTGCGTGATGCAAGATTATGGGACGTCAGTGTTGATGCATTTGCAAACTGTAGTTCGCTGGCTGCCTACGTAGTACAGTATATAATAGCCGTATGGCAAGGTTTAAAAAAATGCATAAACCTAATTCTTTCAATTTAATTATAAATAAGATATAAGTAGGTAATACTTTTCTAATTTATCATTACAGAGTTTGACCTCCACCGCCTGAAAGTTTATGCTCTTTGCAACAAGCAAGCAATGAGTCGTTGTCTTTGTAAGTATTCTTTTTAATTATATTTGTTACCAACCCTCCGGTTTCAAATAAGTTGCTTTTTGCTGAATTTGGCAGTTATTTACAACAAATATCGATTATTTTTGTATTTCAGCGGTTGACGAGATGGTGAATGTGATCCATTACCCGGTGGTGGATCTTACATAAATAAACCCTTTTTCCTTTAAACTGCAGGTTATTATTATTATACTTAAATGGGTACTTATAATATGTATCTTTGCAGCTAAAGATACCTACACGAAGCCCTTATATCGGTCCGGCAACAGTTACAGAAGCTGGGCAACTAATTATCTATAAGATTTAAACGACTATTTTCGACATTATTTTGCTGGGGTAACGCAAACGTTTTCGACATTATTTTGCTGGGGTAACGCAAACGTTTTCGACATTATTTTGCTGGGGTAACGCAAACGTTTTCGACATTATTTTGCTGGGGTAACGCAAACGTTTTCGACATTATTTTGCTGGGGTAACGCACACCGCATCTCACCGCGAGGAGGCCAGTGTCCCAGCAGTGGAAACAATTTTATAGGCTGATTATGCTTGCTATTAAAAATTAAATACAACGACTTATTTATATTTCTGTTGACATAGTTTACCGCACGACAACGCCCGCTGCCCATCACAAATCACTCTCACCAAACAAATACGTCACCAGTAAACGTGTCGACAGTAAATACCAACGCCATTTTGTTATTAAAAGTTCTCACAGAATTTCTCGATTTTTTAAGATCGTCTTCTTTTGTATTTCTGCCCCTCGTGACGCAGACGTAGGAAAAAACATGTCGATTGTCAAAAATTGAGTTTATGTGAGATCTGAAAACCCGCGAAACATTTGTTATCATTCCATCAAACTGCTAGCTGCAAGCCAAACACTCTGATGGTCTCCTGTTTTGTAACTATAGTAGATCATCATTACCAGTCCATAGTGTCATAAGAAACAATATCTACCCTCAACACTCTTTGTCTCGAGAAATAAATGAACACGATAGTGAAATATTACCTATTCACGACATCAATCCTTGTCCGAGGACGCCACGGCACTTCTGATTATAAGCGGTAAACTCTTCATAATTCTTGCTTTTTTTAAAATTTTCACTAAAGTATAGAGGTCCTTAAATACGACCTTTTTATTTAATCTCTTCATGTCTATTTAACGACATTTAACTATTTTATTTTTCCACGCATATTTTATTGCGTCCCTTCTCTTCCAGCGACTAGAGCCAACCCCTTTATATTAATGTTATGTTCGTTTTGAGAGCTTCGCCAATTTGTGAAAATGGTAATAATAGCTCAGAGGAAACCAATAGACACAAGCAAAAACATTCAGTGATTCAGGATTACGGAAACATTTGAGAACCTTTTGATGACTTCAATTTGATAACCTGTAACAGACTTTGCGACTCTTCAATTAGATATTAAGAGAAAACAAAAAAAACTTATATGAGACAAATTACACTGTTTGGATTTCATTGTTTGTAATCTGTATAAGTAGTCAATCTACATCATCATCACAAGCCTATGGTAGCTAGACATAGGCCTCTCCAATCGTAAGAAACTCTCACCATAATGGGAAATTATCGATAACTAAAATTAACCTTAATACTAAATAAATAAAAGTAGGTTTGGAAACTGAAAAAGTAAAATTTCGTACCCAGTCATAATCTCAAATAAAAATAAGGTTCGAAATGACAATAAAATCCAACATGTAAAATGAGATTAGAAGACTTGTAAACAAAATTAATTATTAAAATTGTGTAATTAATTAAAATTACACAAATATATTTTTTTACTGTTTTAAACAAACATTCTGTTAGTGCATAGCACTGTTCTGTCGAGCAGTCTAACTGTTTCACTTCTCAGCAGCTGAAAGCAGAAAAAATACGTTTATAAATCAAATAAAACGCAGTCTATTCAGGTAAAAATTTGTCCGTATGTAGGAAAAATAAGTCACGTCGACGTTTTCTATATTTGTTTTATATATTTTGAGTTTATAACTTCATTATATACTTTTTTTTAAACATTGTTAGTTTAATTAATTTTAATTAAAATTATAAATGTTGTGTTTTTATATTTTATTTTGTCAGTAGTCTTAGGATTCAAATGTATACTTTACTACTTTTATCTCATGTACCCTTTTTCAATAAATAAATCTGAATGTCAACGATGTGTTCTTTATTTCTTTCTTTTTACCGGACTGTTCCAGAAGGATGGTAATCTTTTTCGAGAGTATGAATGTATGTACGTCTATTTCTTTAGCACACTCTGTAGCCTAAACGGCTTGATGGATTGTAACATAATGAGGTGTCGTTAGATTCGCCTTAATCACTTTATAGTATTAAATTACTGTCTTGCTTCCAACTTTTTTAAAGTTCACTTTTTATGCAGTCGGGTTTTTTTATATGTACAGTCAATCAATCAATCAATTTAGCGTATCTCAGTCCACTGCTGGACATAGGTATCTTCCAAGTTGCACAACAACACCCGCCCGAATTCGTTCCTATCATGAAATTTTTGCAAACCTTTGGCTTTGATTCCCAAATGAGGCAAGTTTCCAAAAACCCTTGGATGTTATAAAACTTTTATGAATAAAATTATTTAGAGTAAATGTTATTATATATTAAATTTTAGTCGCCACTACTAACTACGTTGTTCTATCAATCTGTAGGTGTACCTAATTAATAAATATCCTATGCCCTAGTTGCATTTCCTGGAACACTCTTCTCACGTTGAACCTCTCACTCCTCGATCAATAAGTGCCCCTCACAACAAGGGTTCCCGTGTCATCGTGTGTCCCTTTCCAATGCTAAACTATAGGTGTAGCTCCGTCACTCTCTGTCACCCGACATAGCTATTTGGGAAAAAAGTATCCATCAGTTGCCTGCGACGCGTGAAGTGTGAGTGACTAGTTATAACAACTAGTCATGTTTTAGTTTAAACCAGTAATCAGTTATTATCTTAAAATGTCGGAGTCAGAATCAGTAGAGCTAGATGTGGTTATGGAAAATGGAAATCACAAATATCCAAGCACAGAAACGCTTCATCAAGAAGCAAGTGCTGCGAAGAGCGAAGCGACTGAACAAGGCAAAAACAAAGAAGTGTCTCAGGAAGAACAAAACAAAGAAGCAGCTAAAGAAGAAAAAAGGAAAAAGAAAGCGGAAAGAAGGCAAAACAGAGATTTTTTTGCATTCATAAGGAAAGGCGAAGAGTCGTCTGATGACGAGCCATTGGCAGGAGAAGAGCTCGAGCGTGAATTAGGTAACTAAATTTTTCAGTAATAAAATGGGCCGGGCTCGTACTCGTACGGATAACGTAACGTAAATCCGAACGATGTCAAAATTGAAAATAATCGTTTCGCATTATTTACTTATTTTTAGGCCTTTATCAATATCTTTGAGTGACGCTATTTACGTTAAATATAAGTTCTCCTTTAGGTATCCTTTTGTGCAAAATGTCATGTTTCTAGACCCAACGGTTTAGGCTGTGCGTTGTATGTCAGTGAGAGAATTTCAGATTTTTATTAAGTAGACAAGTCACGAGCCCGGTGGGGGATTTCCCATCGGCAAAATTGACGAACCTCCATACAAACTTTCATCCCCTATTTAAACCGTTTAGGAGTGAAATTACAAAAATCCTTCCTAAGAGCTTATTTTCATTTTATAAGGAACTCTTGTGCAAAATATCATACTTCTATCCCCAGCGGTTTGGGCTGTGCGTTGTCTGTCAGTTAATCAATGTATTTATGATTTTTATTAAGGTGGACCCGCAGTCTGACCAGCTCAGCTGTAGGTAATTCTAAACGCGATATTTTTAATATTTAGATTCATCTAAGTTGTCGCTAAAGCTGTGCGCATTATTAGTTTCAATCGCTTGAGCGATAGTTACGCGAGGTTTATCGTTAAAGCGACCACTCGCAGCACATTTTTCCTGTTGCTCGAGCGACCGAGCAGCTTCATAAGCTAGTGTCCTATCTTCTAAGTACTGCATCCACTACATTGTTTGATCCCACTCCGAAAATTACAATTTTTGTCGCACACATGTCAGTAGAACTATCATGCCCTATTTATCCCCATTTAGGGAATTAATACTCAAAAATCATTGCTCATATTCGTTACAAAAGGTACTCCGGTGCAAAGTTTCATGATTCTAGAGTCAACGGTAAATTAGGCTGTGCGTTGTCTGTCAGTTAGATTTTTATTAGTGTAAGTAAATTAAATAAAATCTGTTTTATTTATTTACCATTGTCAGAGTCATCTCAGAACCTGTCAGTGTCACATTCTTAATATTCTCTCTGACATGTAAATAAGATGACTGAGAGTCATTCTGTGATGGTGAGATTTTGTCGTAGAGAAAGTAGATTTTATCTTACACAGAGGAAACAAAAATACATCTTAGGGTGACACTGTTTTCTTACTGTGACTGTACACTGTGAATTAATAACTAGAAATGCTTTCCTTTCCCGTATAATACGGGAGGTACCGTTTGTTTTTCCAGTCATTATAATATATAGACCTACTAGATTAGTGATCAACTAGCAGTAAAATTAGCGACACTCGCTGCACTTGTGGTGGAAGTAAAAGTTATAACCATTTTAAAATGTGTAGGAATGATTATACCATCGATATAAACGAAGTCTGTAGGATATCTTTATGTCATGTGGAAATACTTTCACTGTTTATAAAAATGACTTGTTCAAATGTAGCAGCACCTCCCGTACTAGTAACCATTAAATGAAAAATGTTGAATTTGTTTGACTCTTCACTATAGCTTTTGTATGTTCACGATATGTATTTTATGGTAGTATTTTTGTTTTTTCTAGCATTGCACAGGAGAATGCGTGACCAGGTGATGCAAGAAGTCAAGAAACACCGCGAGGCACCATTCGTTAGGCAATTCATGAGTGATTTTGGCACAGAGATGACTGACTTAGGTGATTGCGTTTACAATTTGTACTTTAAGCTTACTTACTATCTATTATGTTACGGCAAAAGAGGAGGACAGAACTAATAAAAAACTATAGTTTTTTTTTCAAAACCTCCTTTTGGTAAAAATTGGTCATGAAACATATGAGGTCCACATGTGATCGTTTCATTGTGCACGCATCTGATTAGGCTGATCTAGTGCAAGCTCGTTAGTTCAGTAGCCACTCGGAAACCACGTCTGTCTGACCTCAGACTGCGCAAAGATGGTCAGCAAACGATAGGAGACTTGGCTATCGTAATTTGTGGTTATTAGCAGTGGAAGGTACTGAAGAAAAGATAATACATGTCATCATTACATCACGTCTGTAATTCCCGTAGGGTTAGGCAGAGGTAAAGATTTTCCATAATACACCCACATTTCGCCAGTTATGTTTAAGTCCAATAGACAGACAGCCTTTTGCCTTCAACCGGACACAAATTCAGACTCAGGGCTACTTCTAACAAATTTCTGATAGAAAAACCCAATAACACTTTGCCCAACCTGGGAATTGAACCCAGGACCTCATGCTTAGCAGTAGCTCTTGCGACCATTAGACCAACGAGGCTGCAGGCAGAAAATGTATGTAGTGCTACTATTAACATTTGTGAGCTTGTGTCATAATATTGTAGTATCAGCACTAAAAAGCCTCATAAGTAAAGATTTTCCATTTTACATTACAGATTTTGAGAGATCCGAACTGGAAATCTATGCTGCATTTTTGCCGCATCCATACCCTCTCTGATGGACACCTCTGCCTGGGGGCAGATTTAAGGTATACCAGGGGTTGATGCCCGAGGAAATAGAGGCCGTTCCTATCAACGGTAGATATGAAGTGGACCCCAGGGCCCTTCAAGAGACCCCATGGGCAACCATATCCCGGAGGTAATTTATATTTAACATCAGTGTCAATTATAAAAAAATAAGAACGAGCAAATGTCTAGGACTTTATTGATTTATGTCTTATAATTGAGTATTATGTTTTTTTATGAATATAATAAATATTAGGAAACAGAAGCGATGATAATTACGAGTAGTATAGTTTTCAAAGAAGATTTGCTCTCATAAATAATTGTTGAAAATAAAACTCAATCCTTTGCTTTTATAAAATCTGAACAGCCACAATTTTATCTCTTTTCAATATAGCCAAAGAACTGGCCTATTTGATGTTTAGCAGTTACCACTACATGTTTAAATACAGTTTAAAACTTTAAATGTTTCGTGAAGTTAGATGCTGCGGTCTGAAGTGGTGACCATACTAATAATATCGTAATAAATGTTTTAATATTATCGATGTAGTAGGTACCATATTCAAGACATTCTCTTTATCGATACACCCTGAATTGCTTGCCGTAATAAAATAGTATATGGATCCACTCTCACCTATTGTCGCATTGAGCGCATTCAACAGATTCCGTGTATTTTCATCATATTATTATAATAATTATTATAAGTATAAGACTCACTTGCATTACAAATCACTAAATGCATTTAGTGCTAACCGAATTTACAAAATCGATGTACATATTCCGGTCAATCGTTTGAAGATCACAGAGACAAAAGTATGAGTATTTAGTGCTTTGTGATACATACGGTATTTTAATATAAGTTTAATATTTATATCTAATTAAAAAATACATTACTTATACATTTATGTGTGTGTGAACACAACGATTTAGCTGAAACGTATTTATGGTGCCTGAACCATGCACACAAAAAAACTTATATTTATGTACATAGAGGGGGCGAAAAGGGGGATAAGAAGAGTTTAAATGTAAAATCATAATAATAACATAATGAACTTGAATCTAGGTCCGAATATGATTTTGTAAATATTATTCAAAGTAAATGGTAATTTTAAATGTACCATTATTTTCCAAACTTCCCCTAAAAGGGGGTGTTGCAGTTTATAAGTAAGAGTCTGAACGAAGAAGAGAGTTTTAGGGATTTTTTAAAATTAGCCCGTTATTGGGTAAAAGTGGGTGATATTATTGTATAGGGGAGGATCTGACTGCATGTGGTGATTAGGTCATCACCTTTAAATAAGACTTTTCAACATTATATATCTACGTCTATTTTACTTCTGCCAGTCGACAGATGAATATAACCAAATATATTTAGTTTAAGAATTATCTAGATCATAAATAATACTCCGGAGTAGTGAACTATTTATTATCTGTTTCATTTTTGTGTGTGTAGACATTGCATTTTTGTATGAAATAGTAGTGTTTTTCGATGCTGTGTTGATTCCAAATGTTGGCCAAATTCCCTTTCAAATATAAAATATTGTACTTGCAATAAAAATACTCTCAAGAAAAAACAAAAAGATGAAAAATACTGACAAAATGTTTATAAAACTCCATTAAATTATATAAAAATGTATCACTCAATAAGGCAATCAAATAGTCTCTGAAAAATACATTTTAGTAATAAAATGCTAGTATTACTTTTATGTTTCTGATGTCCGTTAGTATATAAGGATTTAAATGTATACTTTAATGTCTGTAACAACTCAATACCTTTTAAATAAACGAATCTGAATGTGTGAAATTTTGGTAATTGTTAGGTAAACCTATTAGTATGCAGTGCCGTCCAAAAGTTAGTTGTCATTTTTCTACTTCAGCTGTAATGCCACTGGTTTAAAATTCTAGTTTCAAATGTTTGAACTGTTCACTATAACGTTTTTATTGACTTATTCAGTTGAACTAGTCAGTAAAAATGTTACAGTGAACAGTTCGTTAGGCAGTTGCATATTATACGGCATGACGTTTTTTTTATAATCTCGTTTTATTTTTGACACACATAGCTAAATTGAAATTTGTCATTCCTGTGGATCTTTACAGGGTTGTAACATTATTGAATAACATTTTCAGTAAGATATCAATATTATTCAAATTAGATTGACATAGGACACTTTGAAATAAAAAAGTTCTGAAATAAATTGGTTGCATTTCAGTTCCTCCACTCACTCTTTTTTTTAATTTTTTACGCAGAACGAAACTTTGGCCGGCTTTTCTTGATATTCGACGAAAGATTGTATGAGGGATAACAGAATTCTTACGAGAAGCGGGAAGCTGTTTCATAAACTACCATCAGACGACGCCTGCATGATACTAAATTAGGAGGTCACGTCGCCAGAAAATCGTTTATTTGTAATCATCGGTCCGTAAGAGGCCGAATTTGATTTTGGATAAGTCACAAATTTTTTGGATAAGAGTTGTATTAGCAACAAAATTATGCTGGAATTATTTGAGAATCGACGCCGGCAAACTGCATGGCGCCGCAGCAGCTGACAAATTCCGGAGAGCACTGTAAGTACTCAATAAGTTTTCATATCAATTCGCAGGTGAGGTATTACCATGATAATTATAATGTCCGACCCTTTTTTTTTACTGAAAATAGGTACTTAATTAGAACATGCTTTATTTTTGCATCATTATGATATGCACATTCAAAACCCCTTCATATTCTTAGTTAAAACGAATGAGTTGGTACCTATGCCAGTATTTTAGAACAATTAGAAACATCTGGAAGGTACCGGAAGGTTTATTTGTATTTCCAATATCAAGCCGATCCAGCTCCTTAATTGAATTGTACAGGTCAATAACATTCGCCCCGTGCAATATTGATTAGCGCAGGTAACAGCCGATTGGACGTCGCGATGCCGATGCAAGGATTGGTCAGCTAGGCAACAAGGTAGAAGGATGCAGACATGGCGCCCGAGACAACAATATAATAGTATATAATGCTTGCGTATTTATGTTTGCATCGCTCAGTGCTCGCCGGGCAGATAACGACACTAGAACGTCTCCATTAGCCGCGTTCAGTCGTGCTAATGGAAATGCTTCGGTACATGATACCTCTGAACTTTTGCTTTTTAGGAGCTTCACACGAATTTACACAGACCGTATGGTGCCGTCTCTGTGCATGAAAACAAATGCTGGGGTCTTAAAATACCGCATTCAACAAGATCCTAAGTCTACGGCTTCTGTCTGTCCATCTTTTACAACCGTACCTAATATTTAGCCCGATGAATTCGTTAAATACTTGTTGCTGTGGCCTTGCAAATAAGAAAGTTTCGTAGAACGCAAGTCTGATTCATACTTTTTGGCACGTTTTCATCTTTTGAATCATGGCGGGAACGTATGTTTAGAAGGGATGTCAACAAAAGTTACGGAATCCAGACACAACCCTTGTGGCGAGTATTCATATAGCGCTGTCTCACTCTGTCGCTCCGAACAGCTGAAGGAAGTACAGTCAATGAGAAAACTGAAAGAAGATTTTTTTAAAAGAATTTGCTATCTGGATACGTAGCCGTGTTTTAGCCAACTTTGGAAACAGGCAACTCACTGGCCGAGTGTTAGCACGCATCAGTTATACACAATGTACGATACACTTCTAAGTCGGCTTATCGACATGGATGGAACCGCAGTCACCAACTTCAACAACTCTGTACTAGAACTTAGTCTGATTCTATCAATCGGCGTTGCTGACAATCATAATTATCATACTCCATCTTTCATTCAAACTTGGCCCATTTCTCTTAATTATGTTTTTTATGGATGGGTTTGTTAGAAAATAAACTAAATGAACTTTTATTATTGAATTCAGTAGCTGAATAAAATACCTACAGATTACATGAAACATAAATTAGAAAGGTCATTTCTTTAAAGTTATGTGCTAATACACTGTTGCGCCCTTACGGCAGATAAACGGAGATAAATCGTATGTTGTCGACACTCTTGGGCGACCGTCCACTCTCCTCACATATCTTGAAGATCTTAGGCTCTAAGGCAAACCACCAAAATGATACAAGTTTATTCTTGTACATACGGCTACACATCAAGCTATACATTTCCACTATAAGCTGACCTCATATTGTACGGGAATCATATACAATGCGAGATCAGCATAAACTGGAAATGTATAGCTTGATGTGTAGCCGTGTGTACCAGGCTTAGCCCCTCATACAGAGAAACGCTTGCTCACGGCGGGTTACTGATTACAGACTTTTAACTATTTGCCCAAGATTGCTCACAATATTTTTCTTCACCAACCACCAACAAAAATGGAAATAAAGCTATGATTATGAGCGTAGCATAAACAGTTTGTAACATTCCCACTGCTGGGACACAGGCCTTATACCTCTCACCGAGAGGAGGCCTGTGAGCGCGATTGTACATCACTATCGACCCGCATCTGGCGAGCCGGCCGGCAGTCCCTTCAGGCGAGTGTTAGCGGGCAGTACTCGCTCGCGCTAGCTTTTTTTTGTACCCGGTAACAAAGTATTCATGATTTAAGTATGTCGGGCCCAACTACTGGAAAACAGAGGAGTAGAAGGAATCATAACAGGAAGGGAAAGCGTACACGAGACGTGACTACTCAGGTCGGCAAGTGGCTGCAACTAAAGGTGGCCATTGGTAAGTATGTACGAGTATAATGCATTGTTTTCAATTTTACTGAATAAAAGTATATTTTAATATTCCTTTTTCTTTAAATAATTAGCTGGGGTATTTCTTGTTTGACACTGAGAGTACCAGTGGCATGACACAACTTACAAAACAGATAAAAACAAAAATATTTACACAAAAAAGTTTAGTTTTCAGTAGGTAACAGCCGTAATATCAATTTTGAGTAAAAGTTGTTTTTGGCCAAAATAAAAATTGTTTTCTGCCATGGCTGAAAAAGATGAAGTGCCGGCAAATCACTAGGTACTTTAAATTAATTTATCTTTGTTTCATTTGCAACACAATAACCGATAACACAAATAAACAAATAACACAATAACCGTGAAAATGTAGAAAATTTGGTGATTATGTTTTTTAGGTTCTTTGATGATTAATTATTTAATTACAACTACATGCAAATTATACATATAAATAGCGCAATTGCTAGTGATACATAGAGGGCAAAGGTAAAAAAAAAGCCTTCTGAGGCCCTAGACAAAGTGACAACGATAACGATTAATGGAAAAGGCACAAATGTATGAGACTGACATAGGCTATCGAAAAGCGTTTGTCAATCCTGTTGAAAGTCGTTGTAGGAATACGAAACTCTTTCGAAGCGAATGTTACTTGTAAAGGTCAGAGAAGCAAGACAAAAGACAATTGCTTCGCGTGTATTCCTAAAATAAAAATGATTTGTTTAATATTGGCATTCTGTAACTTTCAGAAAAGAACGAGACGCTGCGTGCCGCAGTGTTGCAAGATGTGGAGAACATTATTGCCGTAGTGGGGCATCCAAAAGCCGATCAATTAACTCCTGAAGGTATGACTTTGAATTAGACTTTTTTGTATTTTAATTGTATCTGCTATAATTAGCTGCATCATAGAGCAGTGCGGCCCAGTGGTATGAGCCCCGACGTTGCGGTCTTGAGTTCGGACCCAGACAAGCAGTTTACTTTGTGAATTTATTTTCATCTGCCACTGCTCTCAAATCGGTGAAGGAAAACATCTTGAGGAAACCGGAAAGGAACTTTTTGTCCTGGAACCAAAAAATTCGAAAAGTTATGACATCCACCAGTGGGCCCGCTTATTGGAATATCGCCCACTCCCTCTCACAGAGAGAAGGCCTGTGTCCCAGCAGTGGGTCATTCCGGGCTGAAATGGTGATGATAGTAGCATTACGATTGTGTACCCCTTAATAAAATAATGAATTCGTAATCTTTATTTACAGTTGAGCGCCAGCGGTTGGAAAGTCGTCAAGCCCTATGTAAGTATATCCCTAAATTAAGAAGTTATTTTTAAGGTTCCGTAGATATAGGATGACAATTATTACTAACCTTACGGTGTCTATTGGTATGTGTGTCTGTCGTAGGGTTGCATCTTTTTAAACGTCATAGGTAGCCAGTCGAAGATTTTGCAGAATACATACCTAGCTCCATACGTATTGCTTTGGTAAATAACAAGAGAATTTTGTAGGTAACCTTTAATGACGACTCGCAAACTATCGGGTATTACTATAATTATTCAATATTATTAATCATCAGTTAATCACTTGTGTATTTCAGCCATTCATCACATTGCCGACCTTGCGCTCCTAGTTCAGCCCCTCAACACTTGCAAATGGGACGTATAAATCTTTCAAACGACAGGTATGTTTTATTTGTTAAGTTACCAAACCGTTGAAAAGAGAATGCTGATGGTTGGTTATGTTGAGATGATGATAGAGGGTGATTAACGCGTTACAAGGCAGATGTGAATGGTGACACTAGTGGGGACGCCCTTGAAGAACCTTAGTAGTGATGTTCTTCAGAAAACTCAGGTGCGTAGTACTCACAACCGGCGTGCGTGTATGACCAGTATGAACGTAAACGAATCAAAAAGAATTTATGTAAGGATCATACGAGGTGGCGTTCTATTGTTTCTGCCTACCCCCATTGCAAAAACTCACGCCTTATATATGTATGTACGAAAAGCAAAAAAAAAAGTAGGTACCTATATTAAACACGAACCTAACGAACGATGTCCACTAATTAGTTGTCATTAAATTAATAAATTGGTAAAAATCGCAAATTGAATTCAAACAGTGTAACCTTACTTGAGAAATTAATAGGAAGCCTCACGCGGTTTGTTTTAATTGCCTATGTATGGCATACCATGAGAGGAAGCAACAATGTAAGTTGCTTTGTTGCATCCACTTTTATTGTAAGTATGCCACAGGAAAGATATTAGAATCGTGAAAATGGGGCTTTAGTCTGCTGCTAAGCTGTAGGTAAGCTAAAATTATTGTGTTCTTGTAAGTTAATGAGCTAAATGAAGAACTTGTTTATATTTCAGTGAGCAGAAACAACAGGACATCGCAAGCTATCTATCAGAATTTATCGAAGTTCACGTCTTCAATTCAAATAGTGTTGAAGACTGGAAGGAATAATCTGCATTAATTTTGTAAAGTTTTAAGCAAGTAATCGCACAATGACCGATGGTTTAATAATGAGGATCTTGTGTAAGCCGAGAAGTTAAAGAAATCAAGTGTTTCGCCTTATTGTGGGGGTGCAGATTTAACGATCATAGACCCGATAGTCTTGTTTATATACTGGCATAATAGCCAAGAACCTCGACCACCTGAGGAGGCTTTCGTAGCTTAGGACCCTGATAGTGATTTTCACCGTTTCCTTATTGAATACAATTAAAACATCGAGTCTTTTTATATGTTACGTACCTAACTATAAGAACAGAATCTATATAATATAATTTTCAGTAAAATTATGTATATTTATTACAATTTAATGAAGTGGTGGTGGCCGAGTGAGCGATGGTGGCACAGTGGTAATGGCCCCCACTAACGGGTGTATAGGTCGAGGGAACTTTGTGTGAATAATTCCTCTCAAAACGGTGATGGAATGTTTTCCTTCGTGAGGAAACCGTTATGCCCTAGAACCAAAAATTCGAAGACATTATCATCACAAGCCATGTGACATCTACCAACCTGCACTGGGCCCGCGAGGTAGATTACAACCCACTTCCCCACGGAGAGACGAGGCTTGTGTCGCAGCAGTGGGAACATTGTTGGCTGATTTTGCTATGCTTGATACTGTATAATTATCCTAATGTATTTAGATATCAATAAAAAAAATCAAAGAATTTAGTAAAAATTAATATCGTTATTAAAAATGTTTGTGTAGGTATATGTATAAACTTTAGTAATAAATTAATATTTGGGCTCGTATTCGTTTTAGAACACGGACTAAATATTCAAATCTTGACACAAAAAGCATGAAAAACTATGCCTTTGCTTGAGATTCCTCCGTTATCAGACGGTACTAAAATGGAATTTGAAAAATAACTATTATTTTAGAACATAGTATGTATATGAAATTAAGAAACACATTATTCATAAAAACAGGTTCCTCTCCCGAGAGCCCTGACCACCGGCAGCTTGGACCCTGATCCCGGTGCCAATAGGCTACTATTTTTTATATTTTTTAAATGTTTTTCATAAAAATATTTAAAAATGTATTGAATAAGTATTTAAATTAAATTATGGGATAATAAAACACTATTTACGAATATGTCTAGTTTGAGAAAAACAGGCCTAGCAACAACGTAATTAATTATCAACGAAGTAAAAGTCTTTGTATAAAAGCAAATGCGTTCTTGATAAAATTTTAGTTTAGTTATAGGTACGTTTTAAGTCAACTTGATTTTAAAGTAATTTAGTTATTGAAATGATGTAACAATTATGACTCAACTGATTTTTTCGACTACATTTTATAGATTGAATTACTCCTAATAATTCATGGTTGTTGTCAATACTATACCTACCTGCGGTATTGTATGTTGGCGTCTGTGACAGCTTACATTATGATAAAAATATAGCTTATCTATTTGATAAATTATAAGTTCCAGTGGATCATAAATATTACAACAATGTAATATGGCCAATCTGTTTCCTCAAATAGCTGTCAATATTAGCGGAAAATTAGTAACTAAGTAATAACAGCCGCACGGGTCGATACCGTGATCAGTCTATGGATGGGTCAAGATCCATTACATACCAAGACTCCTCCATGCCTCGGAAAGCACGTTAGGCCGTTGGTTCCAGCTGTCATTCATAGATCTTTGGCAATCTTTCCAGGCAGAACTCCGAAAGTCTGACAACCAGTTTTACTAAGGGGTATCGTGTTACCCAGTTACTCGATTGAGGGCAGATAGGCAGTCGCTCCATGTATAGGTAATACTGGTATTCAGCTACATCAGGTTAGACTTTAGCCCACCTCAAAAAAGTTGGAAAAAGTCTAAGCATATGATGATTAGCAGAAATTAAAAAAACGTGTAAAAGTCGCATTCCATCATACAGAGCCGCCATTGTAGAATGTATGTCTGTCCGTGTATTAAAATCAAAATTGTGTCAATGCTACAGTATTTCTGGAGTCAGTATTGACCTTAATAATTGTCTATCATATTACAAACACACATTTTTCTGAATAAATAAATCTGCATGTGAATTTTTCTTACTGTTTTATTTGTTCATCCTTTTTTTTTTAGATAATTTTGATTCAAAATAGTGGTATCAGTTGCATACCGTTAAACTGCAAACCGACCATAAAATAGACGGGGCAACAGATGAATGTTCTGTGTTTATGTGTATGGTAACAAGCAACCCATTTCGACGCAGGCTGGGCCCCCTGGGGTTGCTGTGAGTCACTGGTGTGGCTACTGAGGTGATCTCTTCTCGTTTCTTCTCTCAAATACGTCCGCTTGAACGAACTTCATCGACTCATGACGCCCTGAGAACGGCCTCAGAAAAACCATCAAAATTAAATTCTTTGTTTCCGGGACCGAATTCTACAATTACACCTTCCTATATGAAAGTTCTTGTAGATGTTTGTTACTCATGCAGTATTATATATATTAGAGTGTGTTACGTCAGACATTCAGTCTACGAGTACCATATTTGTGAAGTTACTCGAATTTTACTATCATGATTTATGTATTATCAAAGCCGCCTTATTTGTCAGTAGTAGCTCGGAGTCTGGACTGCCCAGATGTTGATTTGTGGTTGAAGGCTATAAGGCTCACCCCTTGCTACTTATGTAGCAAAATGTAGGTGTGCCTACTATAGATACACATCTGCCTAGCCCTTAGGTGATTACAGGCTTGATATTATGTGCTAATATTATCAAAGGTCGCGGAGTCACCAAAATCGAAGGAAAAGGATCAACAACGGAAACAATATTATTGATTCACATTCAGATTTATTGAGTGATAAAAACGTCTTTATATATGATTACAATTAAATTCTTAGAGTACATCAGAAATATAAAACAATCAGATTAAATTATTTCATTATCTTACATAAAACAGGCTCACACCAAAATAATAAATTACAATTTTATCGGTAGGTACTAAAAAACCACTCCCAATGATGTCTTAGGGGATAACCAATAACTAGAAAACAGATTAGTCACAGTAATACACTTACTGATGAGCAATATAAAAAAGCCACTTGCAAAATGCCAACAAAATCTAAATAGGTTCTAAACTACACAAGTTAGCTAAATGCAGTAAAAAATCTTAAAAACAGTTTTATAGGTGTTTTTTATGCGCTATTTACACTTGAATGTTGCTTTTTACTTCAAGAAGCTATCGTGCGTGGTTTAGGAAATATTTCATGAAAAGTTAGTGACTTTATTAATTTGTTCGTCAGTGTGTAAAACAACAACTTTATAATAACTGACAAAAGTTTACATTTACACCACAAAATCATGTAAGTATTGTATAGTAGGATATAATTATATAACAAAGTCCTTTATTTTACTTAATGTTTGTGCTGTCACTATTACCTAAGGAATCAACTGGTAAGCAGGTAAACAGTTCCACTGCTTGATATCACAACAATGCTTTGCAAAGTTTTGTTGGTAAACATCTGTTTAGAACAGTCATTGGCATCTGCTCAGCGTTGATTAGTGCCGCGGTCAATCACTGCGCACTCACTTTAGAGTTTTACTTACGTTCATTATACCTGTTTGTTTATTTTTCACCTAATTAATTCAACCGTGTTTTTCGGTAACAAACAGTCTTCATTTTTATATTATAATTAGTTTTTTTTACAATTTCTAATAATTTATTTTCTTTTATCATTGATATTTTTTATGCCTCTAATGCCTGTATTCTCATTGGTAATCAGTTGTAGAATCCCATTTAAAAAACTTTAGATGTCATTTTTCTTTTCATTTGACTAATGTCAACCAAACATTTGGATTTGAATCGGGATTCATAACTGAGTTTATATTTAAGCCCGCGTTCTAGAACGAACATGGGTCCAAATACTTAATTGATAAGTTTTCTACGAATATTAGTCTAAGTTTCTTAACTTTACCCCATCTAAATACTAAACAAGAACGCATACGATCGGTTTTTTCTCGGTGAAGTAAAGCAAGAGAAAATTATTATGTTTTTCTTATCAAACTTTTACGGCCGTTTGCGTTCTCCTTTAGATTTGTTACATTCTTTATCTCTACTTTGAGAATACGATGTACTTCAAACACATGCTAAATAAAACAATTGAAAAACAACCTAATTTAATACTGCTGAGTAGTAAGACTACGTTTAATGATGTTTGAGTGAGTTATTATTTAGCGTGTATCTAATAACATTTAAGACATACGCTGGTGAGGAACATTGATGCATATTTAGGACACTGAATATTAAGAGATTATATGACCTGGTTACAGGATCAAGTTTCTTACTAACATATAATGCTTGGGTAGAACTAGATACTGATTGTATAAAGTGACAACATATTATAGTACAAAGACCTTCGAGACCGAGTGTCTATGCAAACAAACATCAAACTAACACGAAGATTGAAATCATGGGGTCTCAGGATATGTGAGGTCATCGCTTATCAACAAATGGACTCTACGTAGCTTTCTTGAGTATTCCGGGTTATTTAGTAGACCTCCACTAAATGTGGGTTTATAAAAATCTCATGATACTTTGAAATATCGGTTTAAAACTAACTATACATGATCCCATGACACTAAGTATTATGTTGAGTGTCAATAATGTTATGCTGAAGTTATATAGCTATATATTGACAGTTCAGCCACGTTCATTGCGTTATTTACGTTACTGGGCGGATGAATTTTTCAAGCGTATGAAGCAATGGATTGGAACTGTCCTTCGATGCCGGATGGGCGGACCTTTTAGGGCGCTGGTTTACTGCTAGCCGTGTGGTGCTGTCAAAAATAATGACAAAATGGCGGCACGCCGCTTATTATTGAGGTCCGAAGTTGCCAAAAACGATCTATTGAAGCTCGAATGATGTTGACACAAGAGCTCTGTAGGTAAAATAACTGCAATCATTTTGTGAAATGTTACTTGAAATGTTTAAAACAAGATGGCAGCGTTAATTCCGATTTCGGCCACTCGCCAAAAGAACCGCGTGCTGTAGCGCTTGCGTTGACGTAGACTTGGATGTAGGTAGTCCTGATGAACAGCGTACGATGTCCAGCAATAAACTCTGCTCACTGAAAAGTAAATAAATTCATGATTTTACAGTGGATAAGTTAACTTATAAATACTGTTAATTTACGCTGAGTAGGTACACGCAGAGAAAGAGTTGGACATTGACGTGATCACGTCTCAAGTTGAAATCCTCTGTCTTCTCCATTACAGGTATGTAGCCTTAGCAGAATGCTCACACTATATTTCCTATTTCATTTTACAGCCATTTTTCTACGATTGACAAAGAATTTTAGTTCTGTTTGAATAACAATCCGTTTCCTGTAACTTTTGTTAACTGTAACCTTTGTTTTTATGCTTTTAGGGAGCCCTGTTAGTGATTTTTTGGTACTAAGCTAATGTTACATACCTGGTTTGAAAGTATACGAAACCCTTTTACAGTATAGCTTCATGCAAGACTACGAGGTGCGCGATCTTGTCCACGGCTGAAATACATAAATACTCTTTCTTATGATTCATTACAGTTAACGAATTACAAATATATTTTTATTATTTTATTGTTTGTTTTTAATAGACTTGCCAAATGGGTGTTTGTTTTAAGTATTTGATTCAAGTAAAACGACATTTTGTTTTATGTAATGTATACTCACGAGTACATTGTTGCATTGCGATTTTGTTGCACGCAGCGTATATTTCGATTTGGATGGACAAAAATTCTGCAAAGTAATGACGTGCTAAGGCCTTCTCTCTCGGTGTAGGTAATGACGGTACTTTTAAGTTCAACAGTGCTGACTGAAAGACTACAGTTCGATTTTAATCACTAATGTGCGCTTTTGTAATTTCTGCCGTGACGATATTATTGTGGACGTCCACGTCCACGTCGTGAAATATACGCTTTTAATTTTCCGTCTACGTATTTCCATATATTTTATGAACATGGACGTCGACGATAATACCGTTACGCTAACGTGACGATAACGTGATGGTATCGTAGTTAATAAGCGCTTATATAATTTCTAAAAATGATAAAAGCGCTTATAACCTGACTTTTCATGCTTGAGTAATTATTGAGCATGCAAAAGCTATGTTATGTCTTAACCAATTTTGAAACAGGGTTTCATTAGCACGTGATATCTATAAACGGCGCGCGACCCTCGAAAGAAAGTTTAGCGAGCCGAGAGTGCTCGCTACGCCCGCTCTCCTTGTGCCAAAAGTTTGCACGGCTAACTCGTGGCGTCCTTAAATATGGTACAGATTGACTCACCTTTTGCATGCTCAACCATTGCTGTAGAATTTAAAACCTCGTAGTTATTAGCGATTTAAATGTAACTACACCGAGTGAAAAGACGCTTTCACGTTAAAAGATATTACTTGATTAATTAAGCAATAAGATGAAGGAATATAACGCATACGGAAAATATATATGTTGTAGTTTAGGATATACTGTGGTTCTCTCTGTAGGCCGACAATTCATTAGTGCGATCTCGATTCAATTTTTCGGATTTATTTTTCATCCAAACTTTCAAATAACATGATTGTACATGTTTTTTTTTGCCAAGAATGAATTTCACATTTACTTACCTATCAGTTGCATTAAATACAATTTACGTTTAATATACTAAATTAACTAAAAAGCTAAAACTAAAAGGACTACCTAACTATACAAATAAATATAAAAACAAAGGGACCCTTAGGCGTCGAAGTATTCGTCCGCATCGCTGTCATCCGGAAACGTGCCCAAAAGACTGGCAGCATTGCCACGTTGAATGGCAATGCTAATTCTTTGGCCAAAGAACAAGCCAGCCCTTTGGACACGTGAAGTGTCGACCAGTCGGCGAGAAATTTCCTTAAAAAGGAGACGCGCACTCGGGCCCCATGACCCGAGCGTTTCGACCCCAAACGGCTCAAAACTGTAGTTGCCTATAAGGTTACAGTATCCACAACTTTTAGAAAAAGTAGACCAAATTATTAGAAACACACTAACCTCAATCCTAAATGTGGCTCTGGATGACCGAGCGTGGCAGCAAGACACACTTCCCATACGCTTGGGTGGTCTCGGCGTTCGCAAAATTTCAAGTATAAGTTTACCGGCCTTCATCTCCTCAGTCCACAGTACTGATAAATTAACCAGGAACATTTTATCTTTCTCACTGGTTGATTTTGAGGTACCGTGTTTGGCTGAGGCGTTGAACGCTTGGAAAATGGCTTGTCCCAATACAGATTTGCCCGACAACCCGTCCTCCCAGAGACGGAGGGACGTGCCACTCTGCAGTATTATACGGAATACCTTGGTAAACACGTCACCTAATACTGTTGAGCGTGCCCGTCTGCTGGCTGCGGGAGAATGGGAGTCGGGCTTGTGGCTTCATGCGCTCCCGTCATCCACCATAGGCACTATGATGGATGACTCATCGTTTCGGCCCGCTACATGTCTCCGCTTAGGCGCACCTTGTGTTGCTCCGCATCGGTGTCACTGCGGCGAAGCTGTTGACAGTCTCGGGCACCATTGCCTGTCCTGCTGCAGGAGTGCAGGCACGCCAGTATCAACGATATTATCCGTCGAGCCCTTGTAACCGCCGGCGTACCAGCGGTATTAGAACCAAACGGCTTGGTACGTGACGATGGGAAGAGACCAGATGGCATGACGTTGTTGCCTTGGAAGGTGGGTAGGCCTCTGGTGCGGGACGCAATCTGTGTTGACACCCTTGCGCCATCCCATGTTCTTAGCACGGCGGGCTGTGCTGGCGCCGCTGCTGCGGCTGCTGAGACCCTCAAGCGGCGCAAATACTGTAACCTTATGGGCAACTACAGTTTTGAGCCGTTTGGGGTCGAAACGCTAGAGCAATGGGGCCCGAGTGCGCGTCTCCTTTTTAAGGAAATTTCTCGCCGACTGGTCGACACTTCACGTGACCAGAGGGCTGGCTTGTTCTTTGGCCAAAGAATTAGCATTGCCATTCAACGTGGCAATGCTGCCAGTCTTTTGGGCACGTTTCCGGATGACAGCAATGCGGACGAATACTTCGATGCCTAAGGGTCGTTTTTATATTTATTTGTATAGATTGTACATGTTAATTTCGTAATGAAGAACGCTTTAGTTTAGCTTTGGTATAGTTTTTTTTTTAAACGCATTATTGTCATGTATGTGTCCCGTCATTTCTACGTGGAGCAAACCCCGAAATGTATTGGACTTGCTCATCACGTTACCTGGCGCTTTACTAACTGATATCAAATACCTTCGCGAGTTAAATGCATTTGTGCATACTGCAGCACCTCCAGGAACACGGGGTCGCGGCGTTTCTCCATTTCTCTAATTATCTCCACACTCATTTCAATGTAATTTTCTGAAAAAACAAAATACCCAATTACAATATTATCTTCCATAGTTCATCCTTACATCCTGACATATTAATACTCAATACTTTATTGCAATCCATAATGTGTACATAATAGTTGGTATGTTAAGACATCGAATCAATTATGGACCCTGTCGGGCACAGCAAAAGTTAATTTTTAACAGGAGAGAGGATGAAGGCGCCTTTTTATATTCATAGTAAAATGTAGGTATTAGGTAACAATGATTTTATTGTTTTTGAAATTTATTATAAACCAAAGCCCTCCGCCGCCTCTGTCTGCCGTCCTGTATGCGATAAACTCAAAAACTACTGCACCAATTTTCATGCTGTTTTCACCAATGGATAGAGTGGTTCTCGAGTAAGGTTTTAGTATAATATAATAACTGACATCTACGCGGTTGAAGCCGCGGACATCAGCTAGTTGTTATTATTTATGAACTATGTGTAATCTTTTCTTTACCTGGGGGGCCTTAGTTCAAGAAAGAGATTATTCGACTTCCAACGAGATATCGGCTTTTCGATCAAAAACATAATCTTTTTGCCATAATTATTCTTTTCGTTAGCATAATTATGCCAGTTCCATACATTTTTTACTTTTCCAGCATCGTTATCGCTGATAGAATGTCTCTTGGTCTAGGCTCTCTGTATGCGACACAAAATCTAATTCTAAATGAAGAGAATGCAATGACACAGAAGTGGATCGATACCACTATTGTGAACTATTGATACATTACACAAAGGGTCAACCGATTGAATCGTGGTATATGCGACAGACTACATTATTTTATAGAGTTAACTAGCTGATGCCCGCGACTTCGCCCTCGTGGATGTCGGTTATTTAGACTAAAACCTTACTCGAGAATAACTATCATATCCATTGGTGAAAAAAGCATGAAAATCGGTGAAGTAGTTTTTGAGTTTGTCGCGTACAGGACGACAGACAGACGCGGCGGAGGACTTTGTTTTATAATTTATGTAAGGATTATGCAATAAGATGAAGGCATATAATGCATAAAATTGTAGTTCAGGATATAATGTGTCCTGTGGTTGACTCTGTAGGCATTTAATTAACTTAAAAAAAAAAAAACAATATTTGTTTTCTTTTTTACTAAAAAGTTAAGCTTAAGTTAAAAAATAAACAGTACAATGGGATTTTCTACAGTGTACTGCACTAAACTCACCCACTAAGCGCTCAATTGGAATCTCCTCCAGTGACCCCTGTTCCTTGGCATCCAGCCGCACTTTCTTGATTTCATTTTTCAACATTTCTTTTTGTTCAGCGTTCAACATTTTCAACGGAATACTACTCCGTTACCGTTTTAGGGTAAAATAAACTGGCGGGTTACTGATTCCAAACAGTCGCTTGAAGGGACTGCCGGCGAACGTAGCTCCGCGGCTGCGCTGATCGATACTAATGTACTGTCGCGATCATAAATTTCACTTCACTTTTCATTTCAGAGAGCACTGTTTCGAACATACAATTATAGGTAGCTTTAAGGGTGGGTCTTCATTAATCCGTGCCTTATAAATAGTATCTGAAAAAAATACAAATCATCATAATTGCTATGAAAGTATAAATCATGAAAGCTTACAGCTTTAGTTTATTTATTTGTTTTTTTTACCTGAAAAAATCATTGAAATTTTTTCACGAAAAACTTAGGAATGAGCTAGGTAATGCATTTTTTTCCGCATAACATGACAGCATGTTTTCTCTTTAAATTGGAGTCCTCATACAGCGGGTGAATCCTTTCTTTTGCTAAAATATGCATAAATAATATTGATACTTATGTAGGTACAAAACCTTAAAGTTACAGTTCGTTTTCAAGCTGACTGTACATTGTTCGTCTGCTCAGGGCGCCAGAGTGAGACAGCACAGGGCTTATTTTTAATACGAGCATTGATTCATTTAGTTGGGTTTAAAAGTTTTACAGTCGAGTACTAGTAAACAATAGATTTGACGAATACTGATTTTTAGTTTTAGTAAAATTCATTAAATAAATAAATAGTAAAAAAAAACAATCATCCGAACATAGTACCTCCTCCTTTTTTGAAGTCGGTAATAAGAATCTTTTGTAGGTACTATTAACGGGCGTGAATATGACATATAAGAAAGATGAGTAATAGAGGTAACACTCTACCATTTTCCAGGTTAAGTTAGATAAATTAATTGCTAAGCAAATTGACTACCAATTTAAATTGTCCGTATGTTCAAGACACGACTGTCATTCTTTGACATCATCACTCTCTGCCGTTATCCCAATTTATTTATGGTCGGTGCAACATGTATTTTTCTTCCATAATCTCTATTAGTAGATGATTATAATCCTGCTGTTTTTTATTTGATGGCTTATATTTCTGACATTCATTTCTACCCAACGTCTTCACTTATCTATTATTTTATAATGTTATGTATTTCTTGTATAAATAGGTATTAGTAACTTTGGAGTACCATCTTCTTGTTTTGTTGTAAACCATACAAGCGTCTCTTATTAGTAATTACGGAGCCAAGAAGCTGGTCGACGGGTTGTATATTCTGTTATGACGTCAGTACGCCGGATGGCTTTCTTAGGCTACTAGCTCCCAACTGATTCAGTTACTCCGCCATTTCAGCTTTTGATGACGCAAAGAGATTTGTGTCATCTGCGTAACGGAGGTTTGATATTTTAACGTAAAGACGTAAAGACGGGTGGTCGTTACGACTCCTTCCCAAACTTCAGGCGTTTGGCGCATGATGTACTCGCCATATATCATCTGCCTAGCCTTTTCCCAACTAACTTAGGTTCGGCTTCCAGTCTAACCGGATGCAGCTGAATATCAGTATTGACACCGTTCGGTCCTAAAACTTCTATTGCTCACACTGTGATTGGATCTGGTCCTAGAACCTTGTTCGTTTTCAGTTTGCTGATCGAGCCATCTACTTCCGAGCGCAGTAGGTATGTTTCATTTTGGTCCGGCATTTAACAAGATTTCAGCTGGATGGTTGGGTCAACTGATCTTGATGGAGTTCCTCGCGATATCCACTCCGTCACTCCGCGACCTTTTCGACTTCATGTGTGTATTGTAAAAAAGGTATAAATAGTCTTGGTTTTGTGCTTTTATCAAACATAATTATGTCTATATAATAAATAGTTAAAAAGTGATTGAAATGTCATCTTTTAAAATTATTGTAAATTATATTATGTATAATAATATAATTATAGTATTAGTAACTTCATAGGATGAAGAATGTCAATGAATGTTAAAGCACTATGAATAAAATTCCCATGCCGTAGCTACGACGTAGCAGCGCTACGTTTGCTACGAGCTCGTAGCAAACGAATCGCCTTCGCCTACGAAAAGCTTTCTGAACATTGTTTAACACAATGACATGTATTTCATTTAGTGAAAACGCTAGCCAAGGATGAGTATCAGCGAAGAAAAAAATTTATTTTCTTCGAAAATAAAATGGAAATTCTTTGTAAATATTTGTCCGGAAAAATGTATTTCCTGTGTGTTTCAATTTTCAAATAAATGACAAAAATACTAAACACAATATAAAAAATAAATAGCTTGTTCCGTTTACGGGGATGGAGACGCAAGCTAATTGTTCTAGTTATTTATTGAGCTAAAGTCATATGACATGTTTCATGATAATAAAAACTAAAGGTAGCATGGGCTGGCATAATGTGCATAAGATATAAATGTTCGCAACTATTAACTTATCGCTGTTATGCTGCCTTACGTCTAGCTTACAAAAACATTAAAATTGCGTAAAAAAAAATACGTACTTTTCTTTTCCACTTTTCACAATTCCAAATCATCAACAACATCAATTCTTCACAAAAGACGATTCACTTCAACGACGCATAGTAGTCAGAAACCTTCTATAATCAACTTCAGGGGTGGTTCTAACGTGGGCTTGCACATATTTTATACAACGTAAGTTATTTTGATTTAGATTTTCCTCATTTTCCTTGATTTACTCTCAATATTTGACGTGATAGTAAATATTATCTTGGGAAAGGCTTGTCCTTAGTCAACTGTTATACACCTGTAATTCTGTCATTTTCAAGGGATGTAATACATCGACCTTTAAAAGCTCCTTCACCCCTTAGCTCAGTCGATATCACCCCTCAACTCGACTAAATCAATGTCCATTACAATTATTGATCCAGTGTTAGTAATACACATTGTATTATATAAAATACTAGGATTTTAAATAAACCATTCTTGTTATAAACCACTACTAACTAAATTAGTCGAAAGCTGTAAAAAGCTTATCGTGATCGAGCAGAAAAGAAAATGGCTCTTACCTGGAGTGGCGTCCTCTAGCGGAACGGTTTTCATACTGACCGGTATCAGTTATTGTAGTTGTAACCTTATTGCTGCGATCATAAAGATCACTACGCTAAAACAACACTGAATGGACTTTTGTTAAGGGGTAGTTGAACGGGTTTACCCACGTGTAATTGAAACGGGTTTTATTGCTCCCTCGGGGTGATTAATGACTTTACCCTACTTTATTTGAGAATGGAGTGGTTTGTTGAGCTGAAATTTTTGTACTTAAACATTGTAACACATTTTTTTGTTAGTTTTGCAAAGTTTTCTTTTATGACCAATTTCAGTTTTTCTTTTGTGGAATTTACGACGATTTTGTTGTGGTTTTAGGCATTGAGCGTTATTCGTCAATTGGACGTGAACGTCCACGATAGTGTCGTCACGTTAGAATAGATAAAAGCGAACTTTCTTTCTAGGTTTTCTTTAATAATATGAAAATAGTTTTTTTCCATTGACATTTAGCATCGCTTTTGGTCTCATAAAGATGTTTTCATCCCATCTATTCGAAAAGGACGACTTGGTTCCCCTTTAAGTGCACCCAAAGGTGGTGTTTTCTATAAGAAACTTTTAGCGGGCAGTAATGAGTTTTTAATCCTCTTTATAAGTGCGCGGCAATTAGGTATCTTTTCCGCGCACTTTTTGAATTTGGAACATCTTAGTGTTCAGCGCCAAAGAAATCGTGAGCAAATATTGTTTGAATAAAGACTGGCTGGTACGACGGCCGATAGTAGCGCCGTGTGGGTACTGGGAAGTGTTAGGACCGACGTAAAATAAAATCAATCTGCCTAGCCTTTTCCCAACTATGTATGTTTGTGGGGTCGGCGTCCAGTCTAACTTGATTCAGCATTTAGAGATTGAGGAACAGGGTGGAAAGTTCTCTCATCTTCTATTGAAAACTCCGACCAAACGGGTGTCTTGTCTGGCGGGCAACTGCCCAACGTTTGATGTTGGAATCTTGTATAATGTTGATCGCGCGGTAAACTCCAATTGCGCGATGCAAGATTTTGTGTTATTTACTACACAAAAAGATACATAATTTATCGGAATAATTACGACCTCCGAAATTAAAGTAATTTTTCACTTTTTAGGGTTTTTTTTGGAAGTCGGTTGTTTTTTTTTCTGAGTTTATTTTGGACCTGACATCGGTGTGGGAAAACATGATGAAGAAACCTGAACTTGTAGTTAATAATTATAAGCCTATAAAAGCCAACCCGTCTTGAGCAAGCGTGGTTAAAATATGAGGCGCCTTTTATTTTCTCATAGTGGGTGATGAAAAGTAGAGTGTATCTCTCGGGCGCAATATATATTTTTGGCTCGGGCGACGTACTTTGAATCCCACGCTACGTTCAGGATTCTACTAAAGAATCCCTCCCTACGCTCGGGATTCTACTCTAGAATCCCTCATTTCGCTCTGGATTCAAAAAAGCGCCCTCGCCGTTAAAATATTATTTTGCTCCCTTATGATACAATCTACTATTTAATGTTATCTGAGGTTTTAATTTTAACAAGAAAATACAATAGTACCCAAACTCCTAGAATTTGTATAATCTTGCTGAAGTTCGGAAGATTTCAGTTTTATTTTCTTCTTTTTTAATAGTCTTTTAGATAACCGATACCTACACCATTTTGAATACTTACTTCTCATCGGTTCTGCCACTGCGCGTAGTTCCCAACCTACAAAGGTCTACTGAAAGTGCATCTTTTGCTTTTTTAAGGATTACGTTGAGAATTTTAGTAACAACAACATTCTGAACGCTGAAATAATGACATTCTACAATCAATAATGAGCAAGTTAAAAGGCGGAGTCATATAGAGATGAATAAGAACAATATTTTTCAATGATATCATCCGATTTCTTTTATAAACTATCATACTTGATAGATTATAGACCATGACCTTTAAAGAGCCTGTAACAGCGGTTATAATTATAATTAATTATAACTTATTATAAATTAGTTATAATTCTTGTTACAGGTATAGTAAAATAGTTTCATTAGAAGAGCTTCAGGAAGAGCTTTTTAATAATTAATGCATATAATAATAGGGCCGTGGGGCCCGAGTGCTCATCGAGTATTTCGGGACATCGCCAAGCGGTTGGTCGACTCTTCACGTGACCAGAGGGCTGGCCAATTTCTACGTCAAAGAATCAGCATTACCATCCAACGTGGCAATGCTGCCAGCCTTTTGGGCACTTTTCCCACTGACAGCGATGTGGAAGAATTTTTTGACACCCTATGAGCCCTTCCTTTATATACATTTTTTTCCCTTTGTCTATAACGTTAGAATTAGTTTGTGTAGTTAGTTTTAATCAATAATTTAATTTAGTATATAATGTAAATACTTAGTATAGTTTTTTAGTTAATTTAGTGAATTTTATCCAATGTATATATTTTATCGTATTTAGAGAGATTTACAGAATATACTTGCAAAGTTATATAAAACTTTTTAACCCCATATAAAATTTTGATTAATTCACATTGTTAGTCTTTAAAAGCTCCTGATAAAAAAGCCTTAAAAACCAACGAGTATTTATGGCTTTTTCATAAGGAGCTTTGTTATGATATGTACGAGCGAAAGCTTCCCATTAACGTGCAATCTAAACGGCCCTGATTTATCGACGTCGATGCCTGTTCGCTTGCCACACTCTAGCTAGGCAACGACAGAGGTAATACCCATCCATATTCCAATCGCTGACATTCAGGAACTTCAAGCCATATATTGGACAAATTAACTACCACCTTCAAGGCAACAAGTAGTAGGTCAACAAATATTTAGTGTGAGTTTGTTTGTAAACGCAATTAAGTCTTGGCCCACATGGGCGGACGTGCTGTTCGCAATTTTCGGAAATTTTCGGTGATTTCATTTAAAACAGAGTGCGCGTATAAAATGACAAGTATTCTAACAACAGGACCTCTAAATCGTAACATATACGAAGTGCATCAAAATCGATAATTGTGTAGCTCAGTCTATTAATAGAATTTTGCCTGGGTGCAGCGATTTTTTGGTGATAGTGTGCGATTTGCCGAAGTGATGAACGAAACATTTGTTGTGATTCCACAAAGCACGTAGCACATAGTGTGCTGTGTCGCTAATCTCAGCCAACGTAAGTTATGGCGTTTTGCGACTGAAGGCAATACAATAATATCTCTGTTAGTATTAGAGTGAATGCAACTAGTTGATACGTTTATTGAATTCAGTGTTGTATACAAAACATGTATTTTATGCGCCATCACTATGCGCAGTGGTGATATTCACAATAAATAAAACAGAGATAATTCCACATATAAGAAAAATTTAATATTATAAAACGTGTATGCTACGTCATCTGTCCCAATGCAATAGGGACCTACCATACATACATCGGAAAGGAAACGAAGATAAATAATAATAATAATGAATCGTTTACAATAACAAGTATTATTATTATTATTTGAATTGTAAATATTTACGATTAGTAACTATATTAAGTGTTTATATACATGTAACGGCTCATTGGAAATATAAACGCCTTTACAGTATTAAACTAGAAGATAATATATAGTTTTACAAAGCTTCGCCCTTTTTAAATGTCTACTTCATTGATTCATCCTTCCAAAATCATAGGTGACTATCCAGCTCACAATATTTTACAAGCAATTTGATTCAGATTAAAAATAACAATTAATTTAGAATTTGTAATTTACACTTAATAATAACAACTTACATAAAAGACATTAGAATAATAATATACATAATTTAAACGCGCTCCCGAGCTTGCAAAACAATTAATTGTTAGATAGCTTTCCTAACAAACAATTTCATCAATTATTATTTTGAATAATACTAAAAATTCTCACCGTTTCACAGAATAGTGATAAGAACATTGGACTGATAACACAGAACTAGTCTAAACTAAGTCTGCCTAACACCTGTTATCTGCCCAACACTCAGTCAAAACATTTCTTGCAAAACACAACCAAGGAACAATTTGTTCTAAAATTCTCTTTTAAAGCTAAAATTTATATGCTAAAAAGGTAACAATTATTAATGTGATGTATTATTTGCATAACGATTCAGATTATTAGTTAAAACGTAGTTTGAGCCCACAATCATAGTTCTGGCCGGGAATATCCCAATATCACAAATATTAATTCTGGATAGTCAGGTGATACAAAAAAGGCGCAGCTTTTCAGACTGTTGTCATAACATCAGATCGGTGACGCAATTTGGCAATTTGATGACGTTAATATAGTGACGTCACCCCAATGATCAATGACAAAAGTCTTTACAATAATATTTTTTGTAACCGACTGTGGCATAATACATGTATTGTTTTCTTTCAGGTAAAACTAGCTAAGTGGTAAGTGAATAACAGTCGTGTTCAAGTGCTTTCATAAGCTTTTACATCCCAGTTAAAAAATGTTTCCTAAATCGTTGTTTATAGGTATTTAGCTTAATTTTGAATTTCATTCTCTAATACAACCTTTGAATAACCTAACTATTCAGATTTATGTTATTGAAACACAGACAACCATCATGGAGTTTAAAATTATTATTAATTACTTATTTAAATAGGGTATAATTATTTTAAATGTTAAAAAAGCTATTTTTATCTTATAATTGTTGATGTTTTAATTTATGGTTGAAAAAGCTTATGAGAAGAAATATACTTACTATTGTTTAGCTTTAGTCACAAATAATGTGTTAAATTATGAAATAAAAGAATAAAGTTTTCTAAAGTATTTAACGTTCTGATAACATTTAACACAATTACGCTTTTATGGAAAATATACCACACTTCGCATTTGAATAACAATAAAAATGTACAAATTTAAAATGTGATCATCTAAATAATATTATTTTATCCAACAGCCGGTTACAAAGTTAAAGTTCCAAACATATCCTTATAATATGATATTCAAATATCCATCCGAATCGGGAACCCAATGGAATGTACTAATGCAGTTAAGTTAAACTTAGGTGTAGTTACACAAAATAACGACAGTACGGATAATAATACATCATCAAATTAAGGCACCGTGTAAGTAAATTAATTAATAAAATTATCTTACAAAATCACGCGGAAATATCTTGAAAAACATAAATAGAACTGTAATAACATAATAAGGCAAAGTAATCATAATAACAAGAAATCGTCGTATTTTTTTTCTTTTTTATAAGCACAATTCTCTAACACTCTGGAGTTGAAAAATGTGCAAAGTTGATACTACTTTCGGAAAAGCCACGTTAGCTGACGCTACTGTATAGAGCGTCATTCGATGTGTTCACTGCAGTCTAGATTGTTCTCGAACTCTTAAGTCTATCGTCCACGATTCTACTAAATAGCAACGTGTTACAAACTCAAATCATCAGTGAGTGACCAGAATGTCACAGCACTAGTATTTTTATGACGGTCCGTCCACGACCCGAGTTTCTAACGCGTTTGTGATTGATTGCGTATACTTTTGAGTACCAACGTAGACGATGGGCGTAACCTATCCCGGTTTTCCGGATTTATTGACATTCCAAACCCTTGCTCGCTCTACCTACAATATAACATCACGGCGTGATGTTTTCTCCGCAGAGTTAGGCTGAGTTGTTCCTATCGTTCACCTACAATCACCTTCGTCAATTATGTTTAAGTCTCATGTCATAGGGATGGGCCCACTGCCGGACAAAAAAAACAAAAAACTAGGACAAGGGCAGACTGTAAATATTTAGCTTGCTTATAACAAATTAACCGCGCGTAAAATTAGTGAAATATACACAAAATGGCACCAATTATCATTACATAAATGCCGTGTCGTTACTAGTATTAAATTGTGCGTTTTAGTTTGTACAGCTCATTCGTTCATTGTTTTGTAAATTAAAAAAGTGTAACCGCGTTTTTATTGCCCCAATTACCAAAAGTAGACTTTTTTTGTCTATTAGATGATATGACAAAGACATTCTCAAGAAAATTGCTCTTTTTAACGGGTTTTTGACCAATTTTGAATTAAAAATTAAGTTAATATCTTGCACATACCTGTAAATAACACAATTGCCAAATCATTAAAAATCGGCCTTAAATTATTACTTTCAGCTATGACTTAAATACTATTTTTATTATGTAAATCGTTCCCGAGCCGGTGGAGTCGAAAATTTATACAAAGATTTGATTCTAACACAGCCGCATATCTTGAATGACGAAAATTTATCTATTTTTATAGTAGTAGGTATATTATAAGTATATATATATTATTATAAGATAAATGTATATTTCGTTTATATATTACGTTTTCTAACACATTAAGACGTAGTTTGACATTCATATGGAATATTCATATCGATTTTTGTTACCCGCCGAAAGTAATTTGGAGCAAAATTTTCGAATCTTTTATGTACCTTTATAAGGTCGCATAACAATCTCATATTTTTGTTAAGGAATTTTTAGAAGGCCCATCCACTGGTTGTTTCAGGCTAGTTTTAAATATATTTCAGTGGTAATGATAATTGATTCAAAAATTAAACTCCCGTACCAATAAATTAGTAGAGAATTAGAAAAAGTGACCTGTTAGTCACAGCGGGTAATAAATTACAAGTATTATCAATAATGTAGGTATTCTAAAAACTACATATGCATTTACCAGCCGTCGTGCATATTAACCCTATTACACATAGACCATTCACTAAGCGGTATTCATACCATACATAATAACATTTATTTTCTATCATGTTATCATTTTATTATTAAAGTATAATAAATTTATGAATCACATTATTTTTTTTAAATTTTTTGTTTCTTAATTCTATGATTTCACGGTTGTTACACTTATATATCGATCTAGAAAAAAAATGCAGAGTGATTTAATTACATTAGTGGTTATGCATGATTTTAAAAGCTAAATTCGTACAGCTAACACTTGATTTTACGTATATAGCCTAACCCTTAACATGTGTTTAAAAACACAGTCTCCCTAGCTAGGTGGAAAGCTAGCTAAGGGCCTATACAGGTCCAAGCTCCTAGAACGAACTCACGCTTGCAAACGTTTCTTCACCTCAACTTACTATTCTGCATCAACCTGTATTATGTTTACATCTTTGAGAAAATAAGCGTGAGCTATAAATACACGCATGAAAAACCCCCTGTATATGCCCGTGCAGTTTAATTACGTGTACCCAATAGCAATTTGTAAAAGCAATTGACGTTCCAAATATCTATGGAATTAACTTTCTTAGAAAGTGGATTTGGTTTGACCGAAAAAAAAATTGGGATAATTTTGCTATTGTTTTTTTATTTATTTTCCATAATATTTCAATTGCATTGGTATTGATAAAATTGAGTAAATAAATAAATTAGAAAAGTGACTAAATAGTCTCCCGCAAAGCAAGCAAAAATACAATTGAGAGTTGGCAGATAATTAAAAAAGTTGTTTATTCCTAAAAAGACAACTCCACGAAAAGGAGCATCTTAAATAAAATTCGCTTGTACTTTGCAAGGGTCAAATAATTGATAAATTAATAAGTAATTAATTGTATAATATTGCTGTGATACAGTAAAAGCTTGAGTTTTGCATGCCTCAAGGCGTAATATGGTTGAACTATGCTTTATTTTTTTTAACAACTCTATGTAAACTCTATGTATCTCCATATTAGCAAATAAATGAATTTGAATTTTTTGAAAGTATTCCATTTTAATTAAAAATTGATTAAAATTGACATAATTTTTTATTATCGCTATTGAACACGTAATTTGGTTATTGTCTACTGTCAAAACAAAACAGTAATAAGTATATTTAATAAAAAACCATTTTGACAGTCGACAAAAGATGCAAAAATTATATAATGTATTTAAAACTGAGATTTTCGAAATTAAATGTCCAAATACGCCAAAAATGCGCAAATGCTAAATAACAAAGGATTATGAAATTTAATGGTATACATAAACTTAATTGTTAAAATTGGTGGTTCAATCATTTATAATGTAAAAATGTAATAAAATCTACCTACGTAGGACGAGAGAATATAAAACCTACGGACCGTAAGTGCAAATGCAGACTTGCCTCTTGTGCTAGGGTACAACGCTGCAGTGACGTCACACGCACTCAACGATTCATCATTGTTTTCCTTATTCAAATAAAATATATAGCGCATCACATTTTAGACTATATATTTATCTTTGTTCGCAATTATAAGCATGATGAATTACTCTTCACTTCCTAAATTTTATTAATTTTACTAATTAGTCAATCGAAAAAAAAGCAGATCCACCGTTACATTTCTCCTAAGTCAATGTTTTTAAAATAATTTCTCTAAATTTTCAGTCAAAATTCATGTATAATAATAGCCAATATTATTGTAGTGTCTTATACTAAACTTTATTGTATGTTAGCTTTCAATATCGTTTAAAGTGCGTGTGACAACTCTGCAAAAGTACAAAGCACAATCATTATACTTTATTTTGTAGAACTTATCAAAGGGGAAGACTAAATTATTGGCCCCGGGAGGTATATGAGTCAAAATGCACAGTTGCTGGCGACTTGACGACACTGTAAATTCTTTAAAGGGCAGTTTATTATTGTTTAAAGTCGTTGTTAATTCTTATTAGCTAGTATCAAAGTTAACTAGATCATCTATACTGTTCTTAAGGTGTTCCGTAACTGCCACAACTTGCGTAAGTAGTTCTGCCGAGTTGTTCATAAGTGGTTCTGCAGAGATGCAAATGCAATGTAGTGTCGCCGATAGCGGTAAGCAAATGCTTATGGTAACTTAATTAATTGTGATGTTTTCCATGAGATTAGAATAATATAATGCGTTTCCCTTATCATTATAAAAAAATACTTGTTCAAACTAATCGGTTAGCGATACGAAAGTAAGTGGCATTACGTAACTATCATAATTACGTAACACACATAATTTTGACAATTCGACAACATTCATTGCGTTAACTTATTTGTTTAGAAGACGTATTTCCAAATTATTTGGAGTAATGGATACTGTTGAATTGCCAACAACTAACCTATTGCTATTATGAGTGTGTTTTGCAATTGGGATGCAGGTCGGTCACACATGGGACCCTTATGTTGGACATCATAAATAATAGCGACTGTGTCCAGGCAGGCGACGTCTGGAGCAATCAACGGCGAGTTAGAAGTAGTGCTGTTCTTGTATATTACTGAGATCAAGACTGAACACGCGAACATCGACATTGACGACTGTCGTCGCCGGCCTCAGAATCAAGGCCTCTACACACTTAGCGCAACTCACATTACAAAAATACAAAAAAATATGTACTAAAGATGTTACCCTCCCTGTAGGCTAAACATTAATTTTTCACGCTATGTGTGTAAAAGCACGCCATAAATTAAAAAGTGCAGACAATAATATTCCTTACAACTAACGAAATAAAGGCCAGTTAACCGCAAAATATCGGAATGAAAGAGTAAAGAGGAAGCTTAAAACTACTGAATAAAATACAATTATACAAAATAAACACGAATCTGCGCCGATACCGCGGACCAGTCGATGGTAGCCTCCCGTACCTGCTGCCTACGTCACCTCAGTATGGACAGAGCTGGCACTCAGTGTCAGGATACTCCGACTGATCCGCGACTCCGACATAACATCAGGTAACGCGACGCACTAAGCCTAAAATAATAAAGGTAGTGCTCGGCGTCGGTGGGATGATTAGCCGAACTCCCCAATAAATAATATGACCGCGATTGAAATGCATGTGGGGGACTTGCCCCCCACTCATGGCACACACGAACCATCGCTAGGCGACGGCACAAAAATACACAAAGCTCACAAAATTACATAATACACAACGGCTATAAATCGAACTCTTAGCAACAAAGAACCGTAACGATAATTGCCGAAACATCAAGAGATTTTTCCCGAATAAAAAACTCGTTAAACTTAAAAACATAAACTTTAAAGCATTAGGTGCAATGAGTGTTGACTCGGCTACGATGTAGCGGCATTCTTTGGCTTGACGCTGTATGGAGCAGCGCGCCCTCATCATAATCAATTCCGCGTTCACAACTCAGAACAACCTATAAACGGAATCACTAAATATATGTGTAAATAAATGGAGCGCGCGCGATTTATTTGCGTTTACGTTGCGTCGCGCGTGCGGCGGGGGCCGCCGGGGGGGCCGCGGGCTACGCGTGTCGCTTGGCGTGGAGCGCGAGGTGGTCGGAGCGCGAGAAGCAGCGCTCGCAGTGGCGGCAACGGAACGGCTTCGCGCCGGTGTGCTTGCGGTAGTGGCGCGTCAACTCATCCGAGCGCGCGAACCGCCACTCGCAGCCCTCCCACGAGCACTTGTACGGCTTCTCGCCTGAAATTAATTAGATACATGTGTCAGTTACATGGACATGGCGAAAGCAGCCGATTTATCCTACTATAAAAATCGCACGTCACTCCACGTAAAATTTCACGGTGAGATTTGTACAGAATCAGATCAGCTGTTCTAGTTAAACAAAGTTTATATGAAATCATTCAATAGACAGATTTACGCATATCACTTTTAGAGCATTTTCACGTCAAACAGGTTGGTACACCCACGCGAGGTTGACCACATGTGGGAGGGAGCAAACGCAGCAACACAAAAAAAGTGCACTTTATTGGCCAAAATAATAAATTCAAGATGATCAGAAACAGCTTAGTCTGTTGTGACTAGGCTGTTTTATATATTCATTATTTTTAAATTCAGAACGTGCATGTATGGTCTTTTTTGATCAGGTACATGTACTTGGAAGTTGGAACATTATTTTGATAAATGCAGGAATCACCAGAATTTATTTATAAAGTCATAATTGGCAAACGCATGACACGATTAGGACGAGTTTTCGCATCAGTCACACACTAACATAATAAAATGAATCGATGTTGTTAAATTAAGAGAAAGTCCGTAGACGTAGTGGGTATCGATATCTTGATAAAACTCGATACCTATCTAAAAATATTTGATGCTTTTTTTTGGGGTCAACGACTACACGTATGTACAATTAAGGAAAAAAAAAATGGTATTCGTTTTTAAAAAAAATGGTATAACCTTCCAAACGTGGTCGTTATCATAATCCAACCACGATAAAACAAAAAATAGCAATTTGAAAATTATTATAAAGCATGCAGATATTATAATCATCAATCATTAAAAATAATAAGCGCCATCTAGATTCAAACCGACTTAAATAAATATGAAACGCCAAACTCAGTAGTTCGGTGTATAGGTGGTGCCAATAAGGGATAGTTTTCCCGTGTGAGTTTTCCGGGCGTCAAAAACATTAAACGGGCTCTGTTTAAAATATTCGTAATACCTTGGAATCGAACTCTATCGGAATTGAGAGAAAGTTTAAACTCTCGTTTAAAATTGTGCGAAATATTTACTTACTTAGTGCAAGTTTTTCACCGATTTTCAAACGTCCGTAAGATGGCATTATTCTCAATCTGACTCAGGCAATACAAAATGTGTAGTGAATTTATTGATAGATGAGCTATAACAAATTAATGTTACAATTATAATTAATCGGTGTTAGTGCATTGCACTTAGAAAATGAAATAACAATCCCGTGTCCTACTTTGTTTTTGACCACCCGTAACATGAATAATAACAACGCCATCTAGTAACAACTGCAGTGCGATAAGTTTAACTAAAAGTATCACAGACTGGGCCTTACGTGACCTACGTCTGTTTCTCCAAAATTCCGCTAGATAGCGTTATTCTGTTTCAGCCGGCACTGCTAGACTGCGTAATGACAAATATAAAGCGGTCCCTAGATGATCATGCGGCATGATATGCGTTACGTGCTGTCATGCATGCATGACAGTTCAGTTGTATTGATTGATGCGAATGATAGCACGTAGTTTGAAAGTTATGCAAACTACGTGCTGCCAGTTGATTGACAATTTCATCGAATTTTGTGAATTATCGTGCTGCATGATGGACCGTCATACAGGGTCCTTCATGCAGCATGATAATTCAAGAAACAACTGCATAATCATGCCGCATGATCGTCTAGGGACCGCTTTACACATGTGCTAGTGCATTGCACTTATCGACAATCACAATCGCGTGTCCTACTTGTAGTTAACTTCCCGGGCCAAGTTATAATAGAGCATTGTTAAACAGATGTAACGCTAGAATCTTACGATTAGTTATAGAAAATCGTTGGAAATTCTCGGATATTATGAGTCATTTGATGATGTGATGCTTTCAAAGATATTTAATGATCGTGAAATGTGTTGTCAATGTATTTCGAGCGATTCCGTCAGACTGTGGCAATGTTTTGTATATATTGAAACGTACGTAAACTGCTATTTCCGATCATTACTCTGATCCCGAAGTTCCAAGTGGTTCAAAGTAACGGGCTTATAGGTTCTGTATTTATTTAATTAATAAATTACGTTTCTTATTCGTTTACCTACACTGATTTATGTGATTATAATTTGTATTTTGAACATATTTAATTGATAGATTTGGTACCTACCATTAGAATTGGTGCCACGAAATGTCATCAACTTCCTTTTAGTAGTTTTCCCAATTCAAAGTATAATTCAATTAATGTTACCTTTTTATACGATATATTTTAGCAAATTAAATACACCAAAAATGGCATAATACGGTATCCACGTAGCACGTTTATGGGTCAACCGACATCCGCAGGTATATAACACGAGTACACGACAGACGTATATCGATTCGGGAACCGCGGATAGGATTAAAGGGTTGTCGGATACTCGGATACTGTATGTGTACGTGCGAACCGTTTAAGACTGTGGCCTGAATGAGGTTAGTTTTGTAATACGAAGGACAAGAGAGGTCATGTTATTGATTCGATTTCCGTTATAATAGGCAGCTTAGTAACTTACCAGTAGGCTAGAATTTCTTTTATAATAAAATATTCACTAGGCATTCATGGAAATAGTAATTTATATACATGGCTAGGCACTAAATTCGTACAATACAAACAAAAGCAAAATTCTATGTACACTATGGAGCCTCGTATTCGTGGTGAAACAAAAGATGCACTACAATCTTGCAGCAACAATCATCAGTGTTGCTAGCAACATTGCAGAATAATAAGCAGTTCGCGTGTGAACATTTTCAAACACCACAAAATCTGCTGCAAAAACGCTGCACATCCCATAAGTACCATGAACACGGGACTAATAAAGCCTAAGGCCTAAGGCTTCTATTATTATTTATGTTCTTTATTTTTCTTCTCTTTTGAGAGAGTTTACCTACGATCTTACACACGGGCCGGAAACAAGTGTGGAAGGAAATTTAAATTGAAAAGGTGGATGATAATGTAGAAGAAGCCAGAAACTTTCGGGTGATGCGACAGGTGTTAAGAATGGTGGCTTTTTGGAGCATGTAAAGTGTGTGAGAAGGCATGTGTAGAGTGTTAAGACTTTGTGTAAGTGCCTTTGGCGCTACACCGGTAGATGAGAGTACTATAGGTACGATATGGATGGTTTGTGCTTTTATTATTACATTTATCAAAATCTGTTGCGTAGTTTAGATGAACAACGCGTCACACAGACCAGATACGAAAAGTGAATTAAAATTATTTATGTAATATATAGAATATTATAAAATAAGTCGTTTCGTGTCTTGATTTTAATGCGTTTTCACCGTCATTTAGATAATTTATTTCGGAAGGTTTAAATTATATAGTTAAATAAATATAGTAATGAAATATTGATGTTTTGTCATGTCGTAAAATCCGAGCGAAGCAGGGGCGGGTCGCATGTTACGCAATAAAGTAAAGAAGCCATGATACTGACCGGTATGCGTCCTTTTGTGCGCCTTTAGGTGCGAGCTCTTGGTGTAGACCTTGTCGCAGGCCGGGAACTCGCAGCGGTGGACCCGCCGGCGCGGGTCTGAGGCATGCGGGTGCGCATGGTGGCGGGTCACAGGAGTCTTGCGCGATATTAGGTGTTGCAGTGGCACAGGGCTTGGAGTGGTATCCTCTGCAATAGATAGCGGAGGCGTCAAAAAAACAACAACTTCAAAGCATTTATTTCAATGCAACCAATTACAAGCACTTTTGAATAAACATTGTCAAGAAGTCGACCAGTCAGAAAGATGAACCCAATCCAAAGCGTAGTCCATACTACGCTTTTAAATGAGCTGGTCCAGTTCTTCTACATAGGTCCCTCCATGGACCCACAAAAGCGTTAAAAGCTGTTAAGATTTTTTTTTGTATGGGAAATTCAGACTAAATTTCTGTGTTTTACATAGAATTCTGTGTTGATGATCTATTACACTAAGTGGTAGGCAAAACTGATATGGTAGTTCAAGATCTATATAACTAAACTATGCTTGATAATAATATAATTTATTGGCTAGAACATATGTCGGTGACTACTGAGATGGAGAAAGACATGGGTGTGACGGAAATAATTAAACAAAAAACAATTGAGTCAGCAAATAAAAACATAATAAGACTTGAACCGTGAACCGTTCGGTTTATTCCGGTCTATTCTGTAAAAATCTCACCGTGAAAACTTAGGTGAAGTGAGCTGTCATTTCTTCCGCTCCTAAGGTCCTACGCATGACAGCTCACTTCACCTAAGTCTACACTCACCGTGAAGGCTTAGATTTAAAAAAAAAAACATCGGGAGACACGTACGGCTAGACACGTCAGTGCTGGTGGGTTCATATTCCGAATCACTCGGCGGCTCGCACTTCACCGTGGTGATGAAAGCGAAGGTGGCGGTGGAAGGAGTCGGTGATGGGGGCGAGGCCGGTGGTGATGGCGTCGTGGCGCAGGGCGATGATCGAGCCCACTCCTCCTCCTGAGAGGGCTCGCGACGCTTGCGCGGCTCCTCCCTTAGGTACCTCTCCATCTCGTAGCATGTCTGGAAAATAATATAGTGGTTAGATCGATTCGAGCGTGCACTGAATGGACAGGACCACTCAAATCTGTGTGGTTCTTTCCTCAAAAGACCAGGTCAGACACTATAATCTGTGTCTAATGACCTGACCAAGATTATGTCTGGACTTTAAAATAGACTTTGACCTACGGGTTTGGTTCGGTAGTAGTCGGATAGGAAACACTGGACTCATTTAGTTTTAAAACATAATTTATTTTTGACGTGTAAAAGTATCTTTTTAAACCAATATAAATAAATAATATTGTTTATTCTGGCTAGGCAGTGGCTTGTTGTTTTTAGAGTCTATAATCAGCCTTAAACCGTGCTGGGACACAGGCCTCCTGTGACTGTTTGTGAGATGGAGTGGGTCGTAATTCATTAGGCGGGCCCAGTGCGGGTTGGTGAATGTCACATTTGTGTCCGAGTTGTTGGTTCCAGGACAAGCCTGTTTCTTTCACCGTTTTGAGAGCAGTGGTGATGAAATAACTAACTCTATCAAACGTGCCTGCTGAGTTGTTCATTTTTGATGCCTTACTGATAAATCAACTGGTGTATTTGTCCGTTTATATATCTTTGAAAGTTGTAGATTTGAATGCTTAATCTTCGACCGTCAAGTAAAAGATTGCTGTCAGCGCACATATTGTGTTTGATTGCATACGGTTTCAAAATCACCAATGTGAAATGACTTATAATTATCCTTACATATTATAAAACAAATTCCTCCGCCGCGTCTGTCTGTCTGTCGTTCTGTACGCGATAAACTCAAAAACTACTGCACTGATTTTCATGCTGTTTTCACCAATGGATAGAGTGGTTCTCGAGTAAGGTTTTAGTTTATAATAACCGAAATCCACGTGGCTGAAGCCGCGGGCATCAGCTAGTTTATGTTTGTATAACTATCCGTTAGCAGGTAGGTCTGTTTTATTTTCATAATTTTTAGCCATGTCTTTGAGATGACTGTACATCGGAATTATCCGGAATCGTCAATTTTCTCAGTTCTGATTGCGTTCAAGAGAAAATACACTGACGAGCAATATAAACAAGCCACTAACTTTATAAGGAAATATTTCCGAAACCACACGATAGCTTCTTGAATTAAAAAGCAACATTCCAGTGTATTTAATAGCGATAGTTTTATCGCTATTAAATACAAGTTTTCAAGTTCTTTTTTACTTCATGTAACTTGTGTGGTTTAGGAGATATTTATAATTACTTTTTTGGAACTATGCAAATGGTTTTTTTTATATTGTTCGTCAGTGTAGTTTCGCATGAACTCAATTAGCATAATGAACTATATTAATGCAATTTGGACTCTCTTAGTAAATCTTCAAGGAGTCTTCAACAAAGTTTGTTGAGACGTTGGCTACTGTAATTCCTGAAAGTGAAGTAGTTTATCTGAAAGTTAGGCCACTAGCACTCCCGATAACTAAATATAATGGAAGTAAAGACGGAGTTGGGGCCGAACGCAGCTTCAAGTCGCAACTGGATCTTTATCAACATTCACAAATTATGTTTTTTCCGATGGTTAAGAGTTATATGTGTTTAAATTAGGCACTTATGCTTGCTAAATTATTAATGGGCCCGAGTGCGCGCCTCTTTTTTAATTTTCAAGGAAATTTTTCGCCGACTGATCAAGACTTCACGTGACCAGAGGGCTGGCTCGTTCTTTGGCCAAACAATTAGCATTGCCATTCAACATGCTGCCAGTCTTCTGGACACGTTTCCGGATGACTGCGATGCAGACGAATACTTCGACCCCTCAGTGTCCTTTTGTTTTCGTATTTAATTGTATAGTTAGTTAGTCATTTAATTTAATACCTTGAACAAATAGTAAATTGTGTTAAATATTGTAAAAGAAATAAATTACAAATAGTCGAATAAAAAAAAACACATGACATGTGTTTAGAATGCATGAAAGAGGCAATCAGTCAGTGAGTCATTGGAGAAACCGGGAGGGTCGCCCTAAATGGACATTCAGCGATCCAATGTCCTAAAAACGGTCAGGTGCGTAGTACTCGCGAGCGGCACACGTGTCCGATAGATTTATGAATGTAAACGAAACAAAAGGACTAAAGTCTGTTTTTTACACATTTTTAATCATTATTGGCGTAGGAATTTAAGCACGTGGCATTCTGTAGTGTTTGTCCACAAATACGCAATGGTATAAAGACTTCAGTTGTATAAGCATATTTGTTAATAGGTAGCTACATTAATAAAATACCAGTTGTTGTTTAACTTAAACTTAATAAGCAAGCACTTAAAAGTGCTAAGCTAATAAAATATATGTTCTCTATTGATCTGGGAGCCTGAATTTCTGGGCCTCATAGATTATAAATATTCGATATTTTCGAAGTTAAGTCCCTATGATATTGATTTAGAAAATACCTACTAAAAATAGTCTCTTAAAATGGCATCTAGAAGCTTATTCTACTTGAGACCTGACTGAATAAGGACATAGAACCTACACAAAATGATGAGCAAACTTCACTTACTTACGAGCTCAGAGATTTTTATGAAGATGTAACTAATGTTAATTTTGCTCCTTTCGCTAGAATTTATTATGATCCAAGTTTTTTTATAGTGGACAGTAATTTAATAACGCTATTATTTTATGAGTCCCAGCTGCAGTTAACTATGACTGAAACATATGGGTCCGTTCTTGCAAAATATTACGGTAAGCATAGTGCGAGCTAGGATAGTTAATTGGATCTATTAATTTAAAGATGTTCAACTGTTGTCCAGCCGTCTTATATTTCTTGACTTATAAATAATTGAAGCTTTGCGTGGTCGGCTAAACTCCAGCTTGTTAGTTTAAAATTAAGTGGGTTTGTGAAGTATTATTCAGTAAATAAATTTCTATATTTTAAACCATCTAACCTTCTCAGACCTAAATTAGCAACGATGATTCCCTAAAATACCAGTTGTAAGATGTTCGGGTTACTAATAGTACGTAAGTTATGTTCTGTATATTCTGCCTTACCCCATGGGAAACAGGCGTTAGTTTATGTATGTAAGAGTAACAATAATCCTTTAGATAATGACACAGTTTTGATACTTCTATCTATCAGAATTGTGTTTATATTACGACAAATTACAAATAGGTAATCATTTAAACGCATAATGTCAATTTGATAAACAGATTACTACAGTTTACAAACAGTTTGCTTCAAGCCGGAGGGAGAACTGGAACTATTAAATGAAATAGGTAACATTTCGAGTCTGTATTCCATCGGTTATCCGATGGAATTGACAAATACTCGAAATGTTATCTGATTTATTGGGAAAGCTTCAATTTACAAGCGCTTATTATCCACTAGCAGTTGCCCGTGACTTCGTCTACGATCCAGGATAGCCTGTATGTCCTTCTTCAGGTCATGGTCTACCTATGTGCCAAATTTTATCCAAATCTGTTCAGCTATTTTAGCGTGAAAGCGTAACAAACAAACCCACTTTCGAGTTTATATTATAAGTTAGGAATTTTTTTGTTTGTTACGCTACGCATGGGTAGACCATGACCTGGAATAGGACATAGGATACTTTTTATCCCGATATTCTCACGGAATCGAGACTTACACGGGTGAAACCGCAAACAAATAAACTTACTTTAGCTATTAGCTAGATAATAGCTAATAATAATTATATTAAGATTAGCTAAATCTTTCTATATTATTATCTACTAACAATAAAGCTGAACAGTTTGCATTTTTTGCTCACGCTCTTATCCCTTCTTTCTTATTCTTTGAATCTTCTTCTTTGATTGAACGCGCTAATCTCTGGAACTACCAGTCGGATTTGAAAAATGTCTCGTTGCATTTGATAGCCCAATTCTTAAGGTTCTAGGCTATTTATTATTACGCTTCGACCCTTTTAAGAGCCGAGCAAAAAGAAACAAAGTCAGAAAGAAACGAAGTAACGCGGGCGGGAAATGTCGCTGTTATTTTAGTATTTTATGGTGGACTTCGTTCGTGCGAAAAGAAGCTAGTTAATACAAAGTTATTTTAAAAGGGCTAGGCAGATTTTCCACAAAAAAACACAGAAAAGTGAAATTAACTTTAATTTCGGAAGACGTCTTTGGTTTTTCAATTTTCGTTTTTTGCCAGCGACTTCCGAAATTAAAGTTATTTTTACTTTTTAATAGGACTCAGTTGTTTTTTTATTTAAGTTTTTGTTTGTCACTTTTTTGTTGTGGTACCTACCTACCCCACATAAATTGGAATACCACTACCTACTGCTATGTAAATAAGAGTGACAGAGTAACTTAAAACATCGTACGTATATACTAAGTGGGAAAAATACGTAATATTGAAGCTCACTCAAAAATTACGCAAGCTCTGAAGCATGACCTACCAAACAAAAAAAGAATCATCAAAATCAATTCATAATCGAGTAACAAAAACACACAAACAAAAAACATTCAGACGAATTGAGAACCTCCTCCTTTTTGAAGAAGTCGGTTAAAAACATCTCAGATGCCTGTTTCCCGTCGGGAAACACTTAGTACAGCAAGCCAGTTATGTTCTATCTAAGTAATACCTAAGCTAGGCCACCCAAATAGATATCACATTGCCCAATCCGAGGATCGAACCGAAGACTCCGCTCAGATAGTTGACCACTACACCAACAATACACTAGAAAATATAAATCCTATAAAAACTACCATAAGAATAACAAATCGAATTATCTAATAGATAGTTCATATAAAGCCCTTAGCTACTTAGTCCTACGGTGCTTCGCTAGCATAAACACAGGTTCATTGACCTCCCTCAAGGTTAGTAAGTACTAGCTCCAACTAACGGTTAACTTAAGTACCAAGCTACATTTGCCTACGACAATTTAATCGCCAACCTTAACCTTCAGCTGTAAGGTTGAAGTTTGCCTGGCAATGCGGAAAAGGGTGTAATAGATGATGGTGGAATTAGCCCGTAATAGTATTGTTAAATAAAAACGCGATTTGAACGATTGTATCATTCATTGTTTGGATTTTTTGTTCGATTGGTGATTGATAGGCAATTGTTTTAAAATGAAGACTCGATAGACATTTCTTCGTAACAAAAAAGTTTTTTGAAAATTAATCGAGTTTGGCCGATTTTTGTTCAGAATTTAAATCTATCAATTTTTGTTACACTATCTATGGATTTTTCATCGGCTTATGAATATTTGAACATGGGCCATCATGGCCCAAGCTTTTGTTATTCTAATCCTGTTCTAATCCATTAGGTACCTATGGAATCCATTAAACAGTCACTAAGAAATTATAACAGAGAAAAACTGTGGCAATTTACGGCTAATGACTAATTAATTAGTTTATTACTAAGTAAACGTTCCAAGTGATAGAAACGATATTTTATCCAATCAAAGCTTGTTTACTTGGCATAACATAAGTATACATAATCAGCCTATAGTCATCTACTACAGGGACACAGGCCTCCTCTCCACCACTGGGCCGTTTAGCAATTAATTAGGCATTGATATGGGCATTACACTGCCTCGTCGGTATAGTGTTCGTAAGCGCTACTGCTGAAGCTTTACATTTCCAGTATAAGCTGACCTCGCATAGTACAGAAATCCTATACAATGCGAGATCAGCATAAACTGGAAATGTCTAGCTTGATGTGTAGCCATGTGTACTACATAAATACCTATAAGATACACCTCTGCCTAACCCTTCGGGGATTACAGGCGCGGTGTTGTATAATAATTAATAATTGATAGACAGATAGAGAGTATCTACGAAGTTGTAAAAGTAATTAAGTACCTTATTTCTCTATTTGTCAGATGCGTGAAAGTCTAGGAAAACACTGTTTCTTTAGCGAGCTGTCGGAACACACGGGAACATTACATTATCCACACAATCGTGGGAAAACTCTCCTTTCTTATGGAATCGTACACTGACGACTTGTTTACAATGTCGCGTCCATGTCGTTTTTACTAAAAAGGAAAGTGTGAAAAAGAAAATTGATTGTTAAGAAGAATAACATTTATTTTTGTTTTTAAAGAAAGTATACTTATTATTTATTAAAAACGCAACGTCTCCCACACTCGACTCGTTTGTTCATATAACCTCGAGGACCACAATTTCGATAAGCTCAATTTTACTCCACGGGCAAAAGATATCTCGCGTTGGAAAATTACCCCTAAAGCCACGCTTCCCTATAAAAGCGGTGGCCGCCACATAGCGGACACGGCACACGGCCGCAACATTTCAGTGCCGTCGTTCGCCGGTACATTGCAGTCGCGACCGCTCCTCTAGGATACTGTAACTTTAGTAAAATGTATTTTTGTTTTAATCCTTTCAATGTTTTACGGAAAGGTTCTGCATATTATAGGAATTCGTCTCAGGAAGTGAATATTTTTCGTAAGTAAAACCACGAGCTAAAGCTAGTAACACAGTTTATTAAAAATACCTGAATATTGAAGATTATATTTGTGCCCGGTTGATGGCAATCAATGGCGGCTAGATTTGCCCCCAATTACATGAGACTTGAAACATAACAGGCGAAATGTCGGTGCACTTTTGGTAAACCTCTGCCTAACCTCTCGGAGAATACAGACGTGATGTTATATTATGTCACTTGAATATAATTTCACTTGAACAGATGACTGTTCAAATTAAATAATATTATGAACTATGAATACATTGCACTTATTATTAGATTTCTCACAGTGCACGCGTTATCATGCCTCGTATGAATCACGTCTAATTGACGTATCTCCGACGCCTATAAATTACTTGTATATGCCACACATATTCAATTTACGTATATATGCAGAACTTCTAGTGATATTTGCGCGAATAAAAAGGATGAATCGTTTTGAAAGACGAACTCTTATGTGTGCTCAATTCCGACAAATAGGGGTCCTAATTGTCGTGTTCCTTCTATCTATAGAGCTTATTTGCTTACAAACTTATGTGGTTTTAATTGGTTCCATACAATCACGCCTTTTTCCCATGGGGGTAGGCGGAATCTATACAGAATCCCACCCGCTATGATAATTACATACTCCTTTTGCTTCGTTTACGTTCAGCTACGTATTTTTTTACTATGGGAAAGGTTGCCTAGAGAATGACTTGACTATGTATCACCACTGTACATGAAGTTTAAATAAATAAATAATGGTGGGATTAAACGGGCACTGGCCTTACGTCTCAGAAAAGCATTAAGCGTTTTAAATCTACACAAATGTACACAGTATACCATTGTGTATTAACTCTTCAAATTATCCAAGGAGCCTATTAATAAAGAGCAGGGTGAAAGTTCATTCATCCTCTATAGAAAAGGGAGAACCCTTCGACCAGACGGATGCTGGTGGGCAACTGCCCAGTGATTGACGTCGGGAAGTTATAAATATGCTGATCCGCGGTAAACTTAGCTTGCACGATGCAGAATTTCGCGTGAAGTCAGTGTGATGCGAAGTACGTTTGTAGCGATGTAGAGGCTGCCACAAGCCTAACAGACGGTTTGCTACGTCCATTCTTGCTGTGATGCCGTGATGGGTACCTCACGGTGTAGCATAAACAAACAATACTCACTATGACCACATGAGTAGTTCTGTGCTATGACTATACTAGGTACCTACTAATTCATACATAAGACCAAACCGTTGCAATAACTGTCGGGAACTGATTCCATGTTTAGCTTCGTCCAATGTGGCTATTTTATTTTATTCTGGTGAACGTCTAAACTGTAGCCCTGTTCTAAACTTTCAAAACTTAGACACTTGTTCAACGTGTTCCTAATGCCAGCCTTACGTCAAACTCCATACATAAATGTCGTGTTTAAAAGGTGTTTAGGGTAAACACGGTTTTGTGGTAATAATATAAGCTGTTTTAGTTAGGGTACACAGGAACTATGCTTTATAATAATGTAATTTATCGTCAATCTTGAACGTTCTCGCGTCCATTGTGCGCCGCAGCACGCATTATAATGCGTAGCTCTGGTGGAGTTGACGGAAAATGTAGGGGGAAGCACTTTCATACAAATGTGGTTTGTGGTGACCATGCGTTGGAAATTACTCGAATTGTTAGTAAGATACAATAGCTGTAACATCGCAAGAGTCGCAGGAAGTGCCGCGACACAGAAAATTGGTCAAAGTATTAGGGAAGTTATTTTAAAATTAAAACGTACACAACACAAGTATACAGTAATCAACACATTCATTAAATGAACACACAATTAAACAAGGAACACTTGCAATCATTTCGCACGCAGTCTCAGAAATAAATTGAAAATGTATTTCATAAAATCGCTTTGCATTTTAGAGATCGGTTTTCCATAGTATTCGCAACGATTGAGTGAAAAAAGAGCTTTGAATGTCGCCTTCTTGTTTGTTTGTTGTCATATTCTAATCACAGCAATTATCTCGCAATGCAGAACATATTTATATAAGGTGATGAAGGTCGCTTTGTTTGACAAAAACAATAAATTGTGTTTGTTAGTCATGGAATTTGCAAATATTAATGTAATGTATCAAATTCAGTGAAATTAGAGCAGGTTTTTGGATAGGGTAGGTACGTAATTACAAATCATGAGTCACAATTTTTTTGGAAATCAAAAACACGTATAAAGATAAAATTAATTGTTAAAAAAAAATCTTTAAAAAATTAAAAATATTTTATTTATAATTATTTAGAAAACACAATTTATTATTGAAATAACTAGACTTTGCTCGCGGCTTGGCCCGCGTACTTGTCGGAAATTATCCCACGGGAACGTCCTACCGGGATAAAAATATCCTTTTTCCTAACTGACTTTCACATCCTTCCTAATCCTACTAATATTATAAATGTGAAAGTTTGTGTGTTTGTGTGTTTGGATGTTTGTTACTCAATCACGCAAAAATGGCTGAATGGATTTGGATGAAATTTGGCAAACAGATAGTTTATAACCTGGATTAACACATAGGATACTTTTTATCCCGATATTCTTACGGGATCGAGACTTACGCGGGTGAAACCGCGGGGTGCAGCTAGTAATATTATAAAATAACGTATGTAGTATGTCGATAAAAAGTAGCCTATGTAAGAACATAGGCTACTATGTCCTATGTAATTCGAAAAAATTTGGCAAGGATCGATGTATAGACGGTACTATCTCCTTGCCAAATTTTGTCGAATTCCGTTCAGTGGTTTAGGCGTGAAAAGGTAACCATACATACAATCAGACGAGTAACATTCGTATTTATAATATTAGTATGGATGCGAAAGTGAATTTGTTTGTATATTTGTTTGTTACGCTTTCAAGCTAAAACGGCTGAACGGATTTGGATGAAATTTGGCACATGGGTAGACCATGACCTGAAATAGGACATAGGATACTTTTTATTCCGATATTTACGCGGGTGAAGCTGCGAGGCGCAGCTAGTTTATAATATTAGTTAGGATGACACTTGACAATAGTGTAGCTTCCCATTATTGAAAGAATTTACGGAATCGGATCATTAGTTCCGAAGATTACCCCAAAAAAGTGACAAATTTTGCCTCTTTATTTTACCTCTATAATTTTACCTCTTCAGTACTTAAAGATAAAGATGTAATGGATACTAGTATTTTACCCACAACAAAAAAATATTCCCCGTCTCGCTCGGAAACAAGAATAGATAACCCGTGTTTAGATATACCACAGCTCATTAATTTCTCACCTTGCTTGCACTAACATAATAACGTGATACTGTTGCTCGCCACCAGCTCCGTATAGTTAATCATCTCTAATATATCAAAGTGCTGTAAATACGTAGTTTCCTGTATCAATTACGTGAATCCTATAATTTGTTCAACGAGTATGTTAGGAACACTGCATGTACTGAGATTTTTTTTAATTTTTATTTATTTATTTATGGCCTATCTACAATTGTTACACCGTTCAACCAATTTGAAAACACAAGTCAACATACAAGCCAAGTGCACAATATTAAGCCAATAGACACAGCATGCAAAAAGTATAGAACACAGAAAAAAATAAAAAACAATAAGTAAGTACAGAAATGACACAATATTTTTACACAATTTTTTAACAAAATAGCCATTTCAATAGCTGGAGTAATTGCGTTCCTATTTTATTTCTTTTTACCTATTTTGGTGGACTTGGCGCTTGAATTTTTGAAGTGGTTTTTGAAGAATTGATGAACAATTGTTTGTTTATTAAAAAGAACATTTTTAGAAATGATACGACAGTGTAACTTGACGTGTAAAAATTACAGTTATTAAACTTGAATAGGTATCTAGACTGAATGGTTAAAAACATAACTTTCTTGCTTTTACTACTTTTATTATTTTTACTAACATTTACAATATCCTGATAAAATAATTATTTATATTGGTTATATGCATATCCAACATAAAAAAATATAAATAATTAATTTTTCTCACAAAATTTTTGTTGCTGTTTTAGACATTTAACGTTCTCTAAATTCCCTAAACGGGCAGTTTCAATTTCATTGAAAATCATTGGCCTCAAAAGTACACGTGCATAAATACACCCGATAAAATTTCACAAACTGCACAGTGTACACAAACAAAAAAATCTAGTCACAATAATTTCTAAACCAGTTTCCCGTTTGCCTAGCGCCTGGCTACACTAGGTATACACCGACGTCTTTCCGCTGCGCATGAGTGGCTTTCACAACCGCCTTTCTCAGTTTCTACTGTGTTTCCACGCTCCAGAGAAATGTTATCGGCTTTATATGTTATGTGAATTGTATCAGTGTGCTAATGTTATGCACTATGTTACAGTTGGAGGCGTAATTGGCACAAAATGTCAATTGACGTTCAAATATTTGTGTGTACATTTTTCGGAAAAAAATGGGGTTATTTTTAACGATTGATTTTATTTTATTGATTGATTGGTTTAATAGATCATTATCATAATGCCCTTATTAAAATTGTCAAGAAAAACTAGATCGCTAAAAGTTTGTAACTGTTATTGCCCAAATATAATTATTGTTACATTAATAATCTGCCATGTAACTCTAATGACTGGTTATGTAGCTAACATCATAATGTTGAACTAAATTCTCTGCCAACTATTACAATCTTTGACTTAGACTCAACAATGTCTAGATGACCTACATTACTCGACTAACGAGGCAATTAGTCTTAGGGTAGCCAGTTCATTCCCCGATTAGCGCAAAAACCACATTCTAATATGTATGTAAATGAGCATCGTTGCCCAGTGAGCCACGTCTGTTGTAATTGCGATCACAATAACTTAAAATTGGAAGAATTTCTTCTGAAAGCAATTTCCAAGGTGATAATTCGGTTCAGTAATTTTAGAGGTCGACTAGTGAAACTAAGGTTGAGCTATTCAATCAATTGCAGTGTTGTTGAAATTGGCATTTACTATTGAATGTTCTGTGGGAATAATTATCTTAAGTAAAACATGCCAACACTATTTTATTTTTTCTTAAATAAAAGATTGTCTAATACCATCTTCAATTAAGGTAAAAAAGACGAAGAAGTATCCAAATATAACGACAATATCATGCTCCAGAAAATATTTTATTTTAATTATTTATTTTAACATTTTCAAGCTGTTTAAAGTTGAAAAGTGGCAACAACGTATCAAGGAAGCCTTATTGTAAAATTTCAAAGAAACCCTTTCTTTGAAAACTCTTCCATATTAGACACGCAGTACCTATTCCAGCTATTGTCTAAAAGCCGCCGCTGACCTGAGGCACCGTCCAGCCTCGTACTACAGTCGAATTTTGCGAGCTTTGAGCGAATCCAATGCAATTTGGACGGCTCGACTGAAAAGGAAAATGCTACAGAACCATAAAATATACGATTTTAAAACATGTATTTTTGCTGTGAACTATAATAGTTCGTCTTTGAGGGATGGTTTTGTGTAGCAGTGGAACAAAAAGTTATCTAGCAAAAAAAAATTAAAATTAATTTCAGATTAGATATACAATATAATACACTTACATTAGGTAACTTATTATACGAAATCAAATAAAAAACTAAAATTAAAAGGACTAACTATATGTTGCAAAAAAAAAAAAATGTAACATATGACTGCCTCATTGGTTTCTTGACATCTTGTAACTTAGGATATACATCGGTGTGGATGTTAAGCCTTCGATACATACAAAGTTATTGAGGCTCGCACTCGCGATCATTATTATAGCACAGATCAGTGTCTGAATAATGAGATAATATTAATCAAAGGAGATTGTATCATGTTAAATTAATTAGCTTGTAATCAAACGAGACCATGCTTTATACAACTATCAAGCAAACAGTTGTTAAGGTAATTATTTCAATCTGCCTAATAATTAAACAAAAAAAAAAAAAAAATTTTTTATACTGATAATTTTTCCAATTCATGTCAGTATGAAAAATAGACAATTGTATTGCAAATAAAAATACTGCACTTTGTTATTCGGGCACAGGAAATAAACAATAATAATAAATAGTATAAAGCTTATTTATTTTGTTTAGTAAGTCAGTATTTTCTTAGTTATGAAACAAAATTAATGTCAAATGTATAATATTATTCATACCAAATCTATTCAGAAAAAAAAAAAAAACTGTTTAGGAAGACTATCGTTTCTTCTGTTACCCGTTGCGTAGTTTCTTGAATAGGCTCCCGTTAAGAACTCATCAATCAAAGCGAATGAAAACCCGCTTGTTAACCATTACGACCAGTTTCTTTGAGGAAAGTAAGCCTTAGGAATAGGCTGAAAAAACATTTTATTAACTACATTTTATAAAACAAAGTCCTCCGCCGCGTCTGTCTATCTGTCTGTCTGTCTGTTCGCGATAAACTCTAAAATTACTGCACCGATTTTCATGCTGTTTTACCAATGGATAGAGTGGTTCTCGAGGAAGGTTTTAGTATATAATAACCGACATCCACGCGGGCGAAGCCACGGGCATCAGCTAGTAAGAAATAATAGTCAAAAAATTATGTTTCACTAAACTAAGCAAGGAATAAAAGATTGTGGCGGGATTATGCTGTACATAATACAAAGTTCGGTGGAAAGACGACTTCACAAAATACCTTACAAAAGCGAAATTTACAAGACGAATCATAATTTAAAAAAATAATTGTGAACTTATTTTTTTTGTAATAAGTAGTTCTTATTTTTCATTTATTCGTCGTAGTACCCAAAAAAATTCATGTAGGTACCTGCACTATTTATTTGTGACGACAATGACAACAGCGACATAGACTAACTGGATTTAATGAAATGAAAATGAAAATAATCACGTAAATCGGCCGTGTTATCACCGAGGAATCGGTGTACAAAACTATATGAAAAGGAAATCTCGACATATTCGGTTATAAAGTTTCAAATCAAATCTCAGACCAACAAAAAAAGAAAGACGGAGCACTGCGAACATCAAAAGTGAAGCCACCTTTTTTATCTATGTGTGTGTAGATATTTTGTAGCTAAGCCTTAATCCAGCAGTGGATTTCTAGAATCCAGCAGTGGATACTAGACGGATCTAGTTAGATTGGTATACAAATAGAGATGACGTCGAGTTGGTCAAATACAATGATTGAAGTAAATTGTCAGAATCAACAAACACAACTTACTTGCAATCGTACCATTTTCGCTCACACATATTCGCTCACATATTTGTTTTACCAAAACGCAGTAACATTTACAAACAAAGTTCATCACAGCATTATTCACGTAACCGTTACTAAAATAACGGTAGCCTAAAATAAATAATTAAACCTGTTTTACAAAACAATAAAAACTAACAAACGAAAATAAATAATGCTCTAATTATTTTCCACATCTATACAAATTCGGCGCTCTGTGTCTGTGCTCATCGTTCGGACAAAAGAGTCCATTGTGCTACGGACCACAATACTTTAGTGGACAAAAACTAGTATTTTTTTTTTAACAAATCTCTGAAAATCGATTTCACTGGCGTTTAACCGATTTTGTGGAAAGAGGTCATGAGTTTAGAAACTATTTTGTAGTGGTGCGATAATTGGCGATAATTTTACTGTTCATTTTTGGAATAAGCAGTGTTTAGTACAGATAATGTTGTTTGAGGTTATAAGTGGCTTCACGCTTGTTCTGGGTTGCGGGTGAACAGAACAGTTGTTATCTTTACAAGTTAAACGCAAATGCGTTTTCAAGCATTGTGTTCCGCGTTACTTGACCTAATAGGCAATCCAATCAACAGTACTTCTATTATAGCATTACATAAAAGCCATAATAAAACTGAAATGAAAATAAAACTATTCTCAAATAATGCGCGGAAATTAAGAATAGAACTGTTTATAGTAAATTAAATTAAATTTCCAGAATCAATGGCGAACAACTATAATTTTTCACACGCCATTATGTTAATTTGTTTCTTCTTTACTATAAACAGTTCTATTTGCAAGCCAAATCGAAATTTAAATTAAATCCTTAATAAGTTACCTCCTTGGTTGCCGTGTGTTGAAGTAAAAAGTTCGTTCCATTTTTAAATAACACGACAGATATGAGTTTTCAAAGTATTTTATCTGGCCGCTAAACACGCCCGATATGGATTTTCATAGTAGAAAATTGTTTTTTCTCAAACATGCTTGGAATTCGAGCATTATTTTATCAACCTTTTTCGAGATAAATCGAAATTGCTGTACTGGTCAAAAACAAGTGACGATGCGGTCTGCAAAGTTACTATGAAAATCCATATCGGGCGTGTTTAGCGGCCAGATAAAATACTTTGAAAACTCATATCTGTCCTGTTATTTCAAAATGGAACGAACTTTTTACTTCAACACACGGCAACCAAGGAGGTAACTTATCAAAGAATTTAATTTAAATTTCGATTTGGCTTGCAAATAGAACTGTTTATAGTAAAGAAGAAACAAATGAACGTAGTGGCGCCTGAAAAATTTTGTGTTGTTCGTCATGGATTCTAGAAATTTTATTTATTTTCTCTGTTTGCATTTCCGCGCATTATTTGAGAAAAGTACTATAAAAGCCTTGGCCGCAATCAGGAATTGATGGACTCACGTATGTGTGCCTCGGCTTCGCCTCGGCCCATATTTTCACGATCGTCCATCAATCCTCTTATTGCTGGCCGCGACAGTAATGTACTATTTATTCTAATAAAACGTTACGTCTAGGTTCGCAAGGTGTTAACTAATACATTTTTATTAGTTTATATTAGTAAGCCGCGAAATGGCGAACGCCACGTTTTTATCTCTACGTTCGTTTTATTACTATTCAGAGATATAAATGTTTCACCTACTTCGTAGTTAATTTCAATGTAAATGATTCTCTACTTATGACAAACATTCAGACGCTCCACTCAAATCCATAATAAAAAGCGAGCTCATTGCCATTTACCATAGAAAAGCCCAATGCAATACCTAACCATTGAATATTACCCCGTTTGTCACAAAACCGTTACAAATCACTCCACACCACACACAGAGAGTCCGAACACATACGGTTTTTTTTTTCCGGCTGAAATCATATCCGACTTTCAGCCTGATTTGCATTTTCGACAGAAAACCGAAAACGAAAAAATGTTTATGTTTACTTAAAACTGGGTTAATGCTATTTAACCGTTTAAATTAAACTTAAATCATTGAAAATTAACTTTATCTTTTTCTTATAGGCTTAATTACGTATTATTATAATTAAACGATCTGATATTATATGCAGTTTCTGTTTTTTTTTCGGCCGTTTAATCGAAAATTGCATATACCTATCTTCCGAAAACCGAAACCGAAATTCGGTCGGGCTCTAACACATTCACACGTCATCAGATTTGTAGTCCAACGAACTATTTTCAGTGTAAAACTGCTTTAGAGTTCAAGCCATTATAATAGCCATGTAGCCAATTAGCCTAATAGGCCCGCTGGCTAATCCGCAACTGGTAACTAAAGCTCAGCATTCATCTGATTGGACTAGTCACACTAACGGTAAAATTTAGTTAAGCTTTGTTAAGGTCAGTGTAGACCGGCGAACTTACTGTGAAACGTCTAAATGTCACTCTGAATTGAAAGTTCTAGAATGTACTTAATTGGTATTACGGAAACTCGTGATTCTCACTCCAATCATTTGTGAAACTAACTCTAAACCTGCTACACATGACACGATTAGTATATCGTTGATATATGTATGTAGTTTCGATTTTCGTGCGATCTGAGCAGATTTTTCGATCGTGATACGTGTGTTATTTATCATAATAAATCAGATTTCCATGTTTACCTACTCGGTCGATTAGAGTTACTTTGGTATTGTTTTACTTGCGATATCCAATTGATCGACCTCAGGGCCTCATACAACTTTTTATTTTACGTTCAGTTAGCTTCGGTTTCCTAAGAATGCGGTTTTTGACACCGTAATTTCTAATACTGGTGAAAATTATAGATTTTCATGACGACCGTCTTATTAATACCAATGACAGAATCGCTTTTCTAGAAATGCTTAGCCTTACGTCAATTTGTATGGAATAGTGGGTATTGTGTTTCCCATTATTGTCACCAGACGGCGCTTATTCAGTTTCAGTACAAACTATAGTTTAAGTTAACTCGACCGAATAGTTATAAAAACTAGAACTAACATAGACTATGGTTTGTTCTTCTGTTCTTTCAGGCTATCTTGGCCAAGAGAACGGTATTGAAAGATTCGTTAATATAACTTTACGATATTTCCGTTTGTTTGTACTTGGTGTTTGAGTCATGACGTCACTAGCTATCTACGCTTCCATTGAAGATACTATCTGGTTGATGACTCACAACCTCACATGTAATACATAGCGAGCATAAATAGCCCGTGCCACAGATAATTATAAACTACTTTGTTTGTTTACTTCATAATTAATAGCTTGGTGTGATCAATTAACACTGTTTATAAGAAGTTCAGAAATGATAGATGATCTTTTTAATGGCGGTAGACTTGATTTCAAAAGACTTTCTGAGGTAGGCACTTATTTATTTACGTAAAAAGAACTACCATTTTAATTAGGTATGAATGGGCAGTTCACAGACCGAAGTAATTAATTTATCCGCCAGGTACTGCGGTCTCGGACGTCGGCAGATTTCACGCTGTCTCATGGTATTTTAATAAATTTTAAATGGAATACCGACTCATCTTTATCGAACTATTCAAAACAACTCAGTATTTCAAACCATCCAGCTTTTAGAACAGTATTTTTTAAGATATTTTTTTATCGTCAAAAACTGTTTGTAATTAATTTGTTACCGATAAAATGTATAAAGTTAAGAGGTTTGAATTTCTCTTCTAAAATTTATTCCAGATTAGGAAGAAAACCCTTCGAAGTAATACTTAACATTCCCGGTATAAAATAAACTGTGAAACAAAACTAATATGCACTCAATCATAAGGACACGTTGTTATCGCGTATTTCTACCGGTGACTCATGCAATATGGCGGCGTGAACCCGGTAGGGCTGTCAAACTTCATACTTTTACATACATGAAGAGGAAAGCAAAATTAAATTGATTTAATTTAGACTGACTGACTGCCTCTTTGGTGTAGTGGTCGCAAGTGCTACTGCTGAGCATGAGGTCCTGGGTTCGATTCCTGGGTTGGCCAAAGTGTTATTGGGTTCTCGATCAAGAATTGCTCAGTAGCAGCTCGGGGTCTGAATTTGTGCCCGGTTGATGGCAATAGGCTCGCCAATACAATAACGGGAAAAATGTGGGTGTACAATACTTATAGGTCACCCTGCCTGCCTGACCCTTCGGGGATTACAGGCGTTATGATAAGTAACGTATGTATGTTAATTTAGCCTAGAGAAGCACTTTCACAATATGTTTTTTTACGAAAAGTATAAATACGAAAGATGCCGTGAGTTTCATGAACATTGTAAATAATGAAATAAGGTACTTTCACATTTAAGTTTTATTCTATTTACAAAAAAAATATTTTATTGTAATATCGTACTTTAACCTGTATGACCGCGGACGGGCCGCGCGCGGACCAAAAACTATTGTAGTTAATTAGAAAGTCCTTGAAGAATAGTGCCTATGTAAATTAATTTCAGTACGATAAGTTGCTAATTTACATATCTCTGAATGGAAAACCGGCATTTTATGTATTCAACATTCTTTCGCCATTCAACATTCGTAAGTAGATATCTTAGTATCTACTTACATGTTTGGCTCCTTCTATTTTTTTTTCGTACCTCTCTTTCCAAGTTGCCAACATATTTTTCATTTCTATATATTCAACTATTCTGTTTTTATAGGGGGGATATTTTAGAAAAACTTTCAACAAAAAAAAATTGGTTGATCAAGCCATTTCAAAACTACGTTGTGACTCTTGTGACAGCCCTAACCAATCATAGGCCACACTCGCCACTCAGAGAGACAGGACGAAAATATTTGCGCCATTCACACGCGCTGCTAACAGGGCATACACACTGGGCTTAAATAACGACCCGATCCCTATAAGATACCTACCAAAAAACCGTCAATTCATGAAAAAAAAAATTACAAAAAAATATATTTTAGGATCAAAGCACGTACCATATTGTTCTGTAAGTTCCGCCTATCCGCAAGAAAAAGGCGTGTTAAGAACTATGTCTTGAAAGAAAGGAAAAATGTAGCCGATATACCTATCATCACCTTTACTAATACAAATATACAGCAGCATCTGTTTAGTCGGAGAGCGGGCTCATATTACAAACATATTTGTATAGGCTTAGCTTATAACGAACGAAATTAAAGGGAAAATAATAAAATAATTTTTCGAATTATAGGGACGTTTTCAGTTAGTTACTAAGGACTATGGTCGTTAGTAACTAACTGAAAACGTCCTTTTAACCGTCTAATTTTCTCTAATTTCACTAACCAAACATTACATTAATTTACAAGAATATCAACAACAAAAAATTCTGGCATTAACATTTCAAAACAGTAAAATGTTTACCATCTGTCGGAACCACTTAAGGCGAGTCTGTCGTCTTCCTAAGCTCATCGCCACCCACTTAGGAGCACAAGGTCGACGCTGCATATGACGACAAAAAACGTCTGCGCCAACATCTGTCGCAGCGATTCGTCGTTTTTTGTTGATGCCCTAATTTATGTGCATAATAAGGTTAGGCCGACTAGCGGGAACATCTTTTTAGACGTGAATTTTATTGTAAATCAAGCCGTGTGTCCTATGGTAATCCACATCAGCAAAAAGACTAACTTTCCATAAAAACTTTCATCCCTTATTTAAACACTTTAGAGAAAGGATTTTCAAAAATCCCTCTCTAGTGCTCACCTTATTTAAATAATTCCATAACTGGCAGAAAGACGCATAGGTTTAATCATTAAAGGAAGAAATACAACGCTCAAAAATTGAAAACAATTTCAAGCGCCACTGAAAAGATATTTCGGAATTAAGCCCTTAGTTATGTTATGCTTGAGATTTATAATTATTCGAAAGATGTAGTGTGCTTGTAATATAATAATCAAAATAATATACCTGCATGTAATTAATCTTAACTCCCTTGAACATTTTGCCACATGAGTAGACGATCAAGTAAACATTTTAAAGTCATCGCCTGTCGCTGCGATTAGTCGGCCCGTCTGTTGGCACCCTAAGTACTAATTGTCACCACTTAGGAATGACGCGTCAAGGACAAAATTGCATTTCACGACAAAAAAAAATTGTTTTGTTTTTGATAACCGTGTGTTAAGAGGATAACTCGAATAGTTGTGTTTAAAACTCTAGACAGATTCAAAATGTAACTATTGCAAAACTGGTGTATCTGGTGTCTTCTAAATATCGAGTTCAGTTAGTGCTAGTCCACTCTGAAATGAAGCGCCCCATTACCGCTGTTCTTCTAAACTGCGCAACCGATTTTGATGCGGTTTGCACCATCATTTAGAAAATTTATTCCGGAAGGTATGGGTATAATAAATTAATGTGAAACTAACATATACTCGTATAACAAATATCGGTGTTTTTTCAAGTAGTAAAAACGGTGCGAAGCAGGGGGTGGGTGTCTAGTGTCTTCATAAAATAATAGAGCAGCTTGGTTGAAACTAAACCCATTCATTTGTTTCTTTTTACCTTTCACCGCAAGTTATTCTACGTTTTTTTTTGTATTTTTGCCACTTTATTTTAATTTTAAATGGTGTTTATTTTATGCTGAAAACTTCTACCTTTCATTGTATTTTATAAAGTTTGATGTAGAAAACGTTCAATTACCCGCGTCATGTGATGTAGGGCGATAATAATATCAAGGAAATGATTGGTCACGTCTCGGGCAATGTTTTGCCCTACTTTTGACGCCTAGAATACGTACCTATATCGACTCTGTACTTAGTAAAAGAGTGGGTTATACGATATTTTTTTTATTTAATGCTGAAAAAAAGATTATTGTTTTTTAACTTACCTCGATACTAATATTAATTACTTGGAACTAGTGGGAGAAAGGAGCAGTGTAGGTGTTGAGAAGGTAAGTGAAGGTAGCGGGAAAAAAAAAAAAAATGAAGGTTATTTTTTATTTCCCTCCTCATTAGGGTACTTTTTGAAGACATGATCATCATCAATTGGGGTCAGCGCAGCAGTCTTCTTTTTATAGGTATAACCCAAAAAAAGTGTGTGACTGTATCATTCATTTTTACCATTTTTTGTTTAGTTTTTCAGTAGTCAAACATATTTCAGTAGAGCTAAAAGTTTTTGCACCATTGTAAAATATAAAATATTCTCGGTGATCAAAAAAAACAATAGTTTTCCAAATCTACATTTTTGACAGTAAAAAAATTGAACGTAAAATGCTAGTTGCAAGATAAATGACCGAGTTTTCTGTATGTAGTGAAATTAATTGAAACAAAAAACGGTTTGTAACGGAGTGTAAACTGATGATGATAACTTTCACAAAAGGATTTTTCAGTTCAGTATGTTATAAGAAAACTGAAGACTTTGTTTTTTTGTTTGTTTGTTTGAACGCGCTATGTCTGAATCATCGCCAAATTTTAATGTTGAACCAAATCATTCGCTTTAGTGAAAGACTAGTTCATAAACTGACAATCTATCGAGCCGAATGTAAATCCTGTTATAGGTACGTACTGATAAATAAAACAATAATTAAATGTACTATTACGTATGTACGTACTTTGCTCAATAAATTACTAACGAAGTAATAAAAGTATGCTAATATTGAAACACTTTTTTCGCATATTCCACGGATTATTCGTAATTAATTTCTCTTTTTGCGAGCAAAATGGAACGATTGACCGTGAATTCCATCCGCAAGTAAGTCAACAATACCATAAAACATTTACCCGTATCGGCACTCTGTAATTTTGCAAATTGATGTATGTAATATTTACCAACCCTCTCGCTTTCCTGCAATCTATGGGAGTGATTTCGTGAAAAGGGACGGAAGTGTGTAACAAGAAGCCGAGGAACCGCGCTATTTGACCAATGAGCGCGTGCGGTGCTGGAGTTGGCCGTCAGCTATGGCACATCCATTTTCCGAGAGGTTGGTACTGTCAGCCAAGATGTCAGTCAGATGTTAAACATCATATTATGTGACCACTGTTTTAGTGATCGAATCACTATTTCCAGAGATTGAGTCTTACAAACATACAACCAATTTACCTCTTTATAATATTAGTTTAGAAATAGAATGTCCTTCTTAACCTCATGCAGTGCACTGCTTGATACCGGAGTATAAGGTAACGACTAAATACTCCGATGCTGATAAGTGTGAAGGGTCGCAAACTGATGCTTCTATTGTATCTTTATCCCATAAGAGGGCGGTTGCCATGACACTAGACGACGATGCCTGCGCGGTTCGAGTTACTTTCTAATTAGTGGTTAAAATGATATTTATTATTTTGTAGATGAAACTATTCAGGGCATTGTGTGGGAAGATACTGGAAGCTGGAATCGGAGACGCTTTGTTGATCATGTTAACATTGTTTTTATCTTTTTGGATTTATTAATAAACGTTGCTTACAGATAATGAGGTTTTTACTATCGTCTGCTTAGCCACACTTTTGTCCATACGTTTATTCGTCTGATAACTTTAATCAGGATTTTAAATAAACGCTTTTATTGTCAGTTTTAGTAATTGCATAAGAGTAGAGAAAGACTAGAAAAAAGAGGGATAAACTGCGTGACAGAATTTAAGTCTAGAAAGGGGCTGACAACCGATATGACGACTAATAGAGAAGTAAGTCAATCTGCCTAGCCTTTTCCAAACTATGTTGGGGTCGGCTTCCAGTCTAAACGGATGCAGCTGAATACCAGTATTTTACATGGAGCGACTGCCTATCTGACCTCCACAACCCAGTAACTGAGTAATACGATACCCCTTGGTAAGACTGGTTATCAGACATTCGGGCTTCTGACGACCCGTAACGACTGTCAAAGATTCTCGAATGACAGCCGGGACCAACGGCTTAACGTGCTTTCCTAGGCACGGAGGAATCTCGATATGAAAAGATGGTCACCCATCTACGGACCAACCCCGGCAAGAGTAGCTTAAACTGATGGATCGACCCGTGCGGCTGTTATTACTTAGCCCCGAGATAGAGAAGTAAGTATAGAAAAAAAAAGATATGTTATACGTCGACTGCAAATTAATTGGGATAAGGACTAATGAGAATAATAATAAAATTAGCGAATAATAATGTTGTCAGTGATCCAGAGCTATTTAGAACATTGATTATTACTGTACCAACCTCTGAAGTAAGTACTATATACGTCAATCATTCTACATTTTAAGTTCTTGCTCACACTGGTCTCGTTCATAAATCTTCGAAATCTCCGCAGGGATTCTGGTCACGGCGACATTTGCAAGGCGCGTGTTACGGCAAGCTAATAAAGAGCTTAATGGAAATGTGATTATTATGACAGGACGTATGAAATGTTATAAAAAGTCCTGCGAGCGAGCTGCAAAAGTTTTGTAGACCGACTGTATTTTTATCTATAATACCAACAAAAAGCATTGTTGTAGTTTTTTGCTCTGCGTTATGACAGTAGAAATCGCAAATGCGCATAGAGCAAGCGGGTGGTCTATGCTCGTGTTCATGCCTTCTCTGTATGCCTGTGCCCTGGACTGGGACAGAAACAGCCAGGTACTGGCGCCCGCAGTGTTAGAAATACAAGTGTAGGTAGACAACTTACCAACCAGCATGCGTAGTATGACAACCATAGAAACGGGTTCTCTACAGGTTTTGTCGACGGAAAAATAGACAAAATGACAGATTGTGTTTATGTGTCATTTTGTCTATTCTTCCGTCGACAAAACCCGTTTCTATTGTGGTCATGCTAAGCATGCAGATACGATGCTGTACAGCAGCTGAAGTTTTCTAAAACTATAAGAGCAATGTTAACATCTTTATCAATGTCAGTAACATTATATTTGCATGAGTTAGTACTTCATAATCTCTTTTAAAAGTTATATGTTTACAAAGAAAAAGCGTCTGTCCAAACTAGATTTTCAGACTTCCTTTTTCTAGCCCGAGTTCTTAATTAATCATAGTTTGTGGTACACTGGTACAGCCTCTGTTTCTCCTGGACTTTGTTCTTGAAGTTGGTGTAGAATATTGTACAAGTTGTTTGCAAGTTGTGGTATTAAAGACTATTAAGTTTACTCATTAGTCTAGGTCCACTTTTCAAGTGTTTTGCTGTTCCTTGTTACCCGGTGCGAAATTGGTTTTTAAAGTTTTATGGACAATGGATTTTGATTAGAGCATTCTCTGTCTCTTTCAATACCTAAGTATGTTATAGAAAGTGACTTTAAGCCTATAGATGAGTGCCGTACACAAAGAGTTAAACAATCTGCCTTTCCCGAATATATTGGGGTCAGCTTCCAGTCCAACCGGTTGCAGCTGAATACCAGTATTTTATATGGATCGACTGCCTATCCACAAACCAACTACCGGTATTACCTGGTAGCTGGTTTGTGGATAGGCAGTCGATACCCTTTATCTTATTACACAAAACAATAAAATGGCATTTTATTTTAAATCAGTATTTTCAGGAGTATGATAAATATAACTTAGTCTTAGATGGTATATGTCAAAGTAGAAACAACCACGATAAGTTTTTTTACTTAATCGCATCTCAAAAATGAGGACAAAGAAAATGCTTTTGCTTTAGTCCAGGAAACACATTTTCTTTGATCATAAACACAGCAGCTCCTGCACTACACTAACGTCACTTTGTTTAATCGTAGCTTGTAGCTAGTCCAAGAGCCGGCGAGAAATAGGTTAATGACGATCTTACTCGCGATAAGTAAACTGCAACTGTGGACGTTTAAATTGTGTTTGAGTTTGTTTTCTTTGATTTTGATGCAATAATGTAAACTAGTAATGTGGTTTGTTTTAAAATGATTTAAGCGATAGTTTAAATCATTTTCTAGTTTTTTACTGGTTTTCCGTTTAAAAGACTCATTTATTAGCATTAAGTATACATTACTAGAATAATAACGGCACTTCGCAACACACTTACGTTGGCAATGCCTTTCATTTAATTCAACATCAAAAATTACGTAATTACTTTGCCGACCAGACGATGTTTTCTCATTTCTTCTTCAAAATACTTCAGATTGTGATTGAAAGTGTGTTACTTAATGAGGTGCTGGTCATTTCCTAATGGGATTAAAAGAGCCCCCACGTGTATCAATTACGTCACACCCTGTACTGTCAGCCCCGTCACCAACTATGCTGACCGGCAACCTAATTGCATAACACACTTCCAATCACAATCTGAATGATTTAAAAGGATTTTGCTAATCCATTGCTTCTATATGTTCGAAAAAATCCACTCAGCATCGTAAATTTATAACGCAATGAATGTCGTTGAACTGTCAAAATGCGTAACGCAATTACCCCGAGGCTTATCTCGCTAACACGATGTGACGTAATACATCCACGTGTCGCTTCCAGGGAATTATGCTTGGCTACTAAAACTATAGCTTAATAAGGTTGTATAAAGTAACATAATAATTATAGTTATGATAACAATTCAATCATTACTACTCTATTGCCTTTATCCCAATTTATTTGGGATCTTAAATCCTTTTCTCTATCTCAGTCGTCAACTCAGTGTTCATTGACAAACAATTAATATTATACTATATTGCATTCCACAATGTGTACCTATTTAGTTGGTAACTCCAAATATCGTGATCATTATGAACCTTGTCGGGCACAGTAAAATATTTTCCCTTGGCATGTATCTGGAGCCATTCAAAGTAGATAAATGGCTATAAAAGTCTAAGACAAGTATTACAAAGCCAATAAGAATTTCTTATAGCTTCAAAACATATTTATTGCATAACGATGTTTCTCTATGAATTTTTCCAGTTGAAAACATCTGTGGTTCTATGAAACGGGGCTCTGTATGAATGGGGCGATGTCTGTCAAGGGTAAGCGAATCGAATGCGTGTACTTAAGAATTGATACTACATAGAGTTTATTAAAGGAATCGATTGGAGAAGGCATTGATGCGACGCAAATGAAAATGTGGGAAAAGCACATGCCTTACATAAAATATTAGTCAGCAAAGTGGCAGCGGAAAAACATGTGATATCTGACTGCCCAGGGAATGTTAGGTGCCTAGGTGCTAGGTTAAAGTAAGGGCCTTCCAACAAAAGATGTGGAGTATCTGTAAATACACATAATTATAATAATTCAAACTCTCTTTTTATGTCTGTCTGTGTGACCATGTTGTCCTAAACTACACAACAGATTTTTATACGGTTTTCAACATTATTTAGAGAATTTCTTTCGAAAGGTTTATTTTACTGCGATATAGTAAATAAATTAGCATTTTTTGTCTTATACCTAATTGGCAAACGGCTTGGTGATACAACGAAAGAAAACCAGAAGATCGGTTCTCAGACGGGCAATTCCCGTAATTTTTAAGAAAGCATTGGCCTCTCATTCGCTATCTGTCAAAAATGCAATCTATTTACCAACATTTTTGACAAGTTTGACAGATTGCGACTTAAATGTGAACGTTTTTTAAGTACGAGAATTTGGCTTTCAGAACTTGTATGTGATTTTCAAATTCCTACCTGACATCAACATGCGACATTACAATTCCCGCACTTCAGTTGACCTCTGAAGGTTAAGATTGTGTTAATTAAAAAGCAGAGGCTTTCCCCCGCGACAGACGGTGCGCAAAAAAATCTATTGTTTACTGTAGAAAAACAGTAAACAATAGATTTTTCCGAAGTCGGAAGTGTTGAATTAAGTTCAAATTACCTACGTGATCAATTATAGTTGGATTTTTTTTACCATGTATAGTCACACAATTCCCGAATAAAGTGAAAAATACTTCACTCTTTGTCGAAACGGGAATTCCAACCAAGACTCAAATTTTCAACATTTCTCTGATCGACGTAATAAAGCTTCGATTAATTTCCCAATAACCGTATCCAACCCTCTCGATTCCGTACACCGACACGGTTTGCTTTCGGGCATCGAATCTAAAAATACGGCGGTACTGACTGGGTTAGAGTTTATTGCACGAATACGGGCCGGAACGGGGCCAAACGGGGCCAAGCGTACGCGAACGATTCAACTGGACCATAATTTTTATTTTTAACTGCGGATAATATTTTTCGTTTGCTGAAGAAATTCTGACTTTAGATATCTATCAAGAAGGTATTCCATTGCCAGGTAAAGTTAAGTCATTTTGTTTTTGATATTTATTCAATAGCTGATAGACTGAACGATGATAGCATAAAACACCCATTAAAGATGCCTATAATTCCCTAGATGTTGTCTTGGAATCGTGATGAATGTTTAGGGAATGTGAATGAATATTTTTTCGAGGAATTTTTTAAAAAAAAATTATTCATTCCCATCCAGAGGGCCTTGATAAAGTAACATTCTACCAGCAATAATGACATACGCTATCGAAAACCGTCAATCCTATTGAAAGTCATTGTAGAAACAGGTACGAAATGCCTTGAAAGCGATTGCCACTTGTCTAGGTACTCAGAAGTCTTTTAATCGACCGCTTATCCCAATAAACGTTCTCAACTTTGGAATGGCTAGTCATTCCAGACACGTGTCTATCTACCTACCTGCATGATGTCTGTGTCTGGCCACGAATTACCCAATCAGATAAACCATACTATAATGATCCACGAGCGCAAGTCCTTCATTCAGTTTCTCCGCAATTTTAAATTCCTCGCTTCCTTTCAATTCATGTTTGTATCAAATGCCGACCCGTTCCGTTTCGGTCCGTTACGTCAATCGTGCTTGAATCGTTTCGCGACTACGTTCTGAGCGGTTTTGTGTTTACAAATAACAGATTACGGATGTGGGTTTGATTAGCCATCTCATTTTATTTTAATTTTCTTTTGATCGACTATTCAGGCCTTAAGATGTACATACAAGTATAGCTTAAGAATAATCGGAAAGGAGACCATTCACTAACTAGATTTTTCAAATTTAAAAACGGCTGTAAGAATGGTTTTAGAGATTCGGTGCCATAGTAAAAAAAACCGACCAAGTGCGAGTCGGACTCGCGCACGAAGGGTTCCGTACCATTATTTATAAAAACGGCAAAAAAATCACGTTTGTTGTATGGGAGCCCCCTTAAATATATAGTTATTTTATTCTGTTTTTTAGTATTTGTTCTTATAGCGGCAAAAATACATCATCTGTGAAAATTTCAACTGTCTAACTATCACGGTTCATGAGATGCAGCCTGGTGTCAGACGGACAGACAGCGGAGTCTTAGTAATAGGGTCCCGTTTTACTCTCCCTTTGGGTACGGAACCCTAAAAATGATCAAGAAGTCTTCCCCGACGAAAAAAAATGTGCTGCCCTGGCACATTTTTTTTTAAATCTTTTTTGCTCAACTTTATATGAAATCTGAATGGTCTCTTTTTCCTATGGGTACCTACTTCGTTATTTAATAATTTATTACATCTGAAAATATCTTTTATTTTATGTTTAGTTTTCCAATGTAACTACTTAATAATAGTGTAAACAGAGGCCTTTGCCAAGCAGTGGGAAAGTAATAGCAAAAAAAAAGTGTTAACACGTTAAAAATAATAAACACTAATAGAGTCGAAAAGTAGAGTGCAAGTCACCAACATACGTCGAGAACAGATACCCCAAACAGTTAGCCCTAAAATAACTCGACTCATCTCTTAGATTACCCTATTGACATGGCTAGTCGGACTTGGCTTGTCTTGGCCCCATTTGGGTCAGCAGCCAGACAATACGAGAGGAGTATTTTGGGCATTTACGGGGTACTAATGTAGAATATCATGTAGGTACTATTAAGGCCACTTGTGTCGCTTGTTTTAAAATCGGACAGATATCAGAGGGCCAATTCTCTTACTTAAAAAACGTTCAAATTCAAGTCGCAATCTCATCTCTGTGACAGTCATTGTCAATTACTTGTTAAAAATGTAGGTACATTGAGACTTAGATTAGAATGCCAATGGACCCTCGGTTGGACAAGTAGAATAAAAACTCGCTAATTGGAAAATAAAACAAGCAAATCAAGACAACACAATTACTCTTATTATTTCAAAGAATGACAAACAATTAGAAAGATTTCGTTAAATAACGTTGAATTCGGTTACCTCCGTGTTCGAAGCGGGGTAGGCAAACAATTACGCAATCAGCGCCTCTTTTAAATTCATATCTGCATTCCCACTCCCTCAGGATCCGTTTATCCCCCACTGTTTGTAATCCCGGGATAATCCCGGAATGAAAAGTGTAGACCAGGGTGTAAAAGGCTTTTCTTCTGGTTTCGTGGATATATTCACATGATTCTTCTTTATGTACTTTTTCCACATGCTTCACACGTATTTGTGAAGAGCGAAGCGATGATTTAAAATTTGTTTTACAGTCACATGTATAAAGATATTTCTATGTTAAAATATGGTTTCCATCGCAAATATTAATCGAAAATCAGACAGTTTACGGCATAATTTCAATGGGAACTCTAGATGAAAAGTCCTTTTGAATTTTCACCTTTAGATCGGTGTTCAAATTGAATTTCTGTACAATGTTTTCGTTTAACCTGTATACAAATAGCATTTACATGCTGTATGAAAATATAAATTTAAGGTACTGTATTTAAAAGCTATGGATTATCGGATTTCTCTATTTGAAATTAAAAATCTATATATTTCTACTTGAGCCATGCAAAAATAAATATGGAATCAGCATAGCTATTCAAATATTTATTAAGAGGAAAAAATGGCGTAGTAGTAATAGGACGTTGAATTTAAAACGGCGTTTTTATTTTAAAATGGTATTGTTTACAAAATGGCGTTTTATTTTTAATGGAACACTCCACACCTTCCTATTAAAGTTGGAGTTTTAGGGGTATGAGGAACAGGGTGTAAAGTTCACTCATCCACCATAGAAAAGGGAGGATCCTCCGACCAGACGGGTGTTGTGTCTGGCGGGCAACTGCCCCACGATTGATGTCGGGTTCTTGTATATTGCACGGTAAACTTTAATTGCGCTATACAGGATTTATGTGACGTCAGGATTTTTGTGTGACGTCATGTCTTTGATGCGTAGTTCGCATGTGGCGATGTAGATACCGCCACAGAGTTATGTCCAGGGATCCAATTGATATGATTTTTTTGAAACACGTAGGTTAAGTACTTATGTTCTGATGACATTTCGTGTGATGGTCGTGCTAAAACTGTAGCTGTTTTAATATAGACCCTGAAATAGTGAACTTTTATCTCTTTGGAAGTTTTTAGTGTTACTGCTACTGCCTGTAATGTGCGGTTTAAAATTTGAGTCAGTTAGTACATTTCCCATTAAAAATCTTAAAACTAAAAGGTTTTTTGAGGTCTATTTTTGCTTGCACTGTCCAAGAAATGTTATATTTCACCGATTCTGTAATGCAACCATTAGGAGTTTTTAAAGATGACATCTGCGCGCGATGCGGCGTGCCATGGAATGTACTTATTGGCAGTGCTGAAGCTTTTCATAGCCCGAGTGCACGCTTTTAAAATCTTAAAGTAAGTTTTAGTAGAACTTGACAAAGGTAAGGTTCTCTTTGTCATTCTACAAAATGGTACTACGAAACTCCATGATTGGTCCAATATTTGGAGAACTTTTACTACATTTGCGCTAAGGTGATGAAACCCGCAAAGTTATGAAGAACCGCAAAAACGTTCTCAGCAAACAAACATTAAGGAAAAATAACACTCTTTTGTTCTTGTTTATTTTCGTTGTTGGTTATTACGAAGTTTTCCCTAACTTTGACGAAGAATTTCGAAAGTATTTTGTATGAATGTAATAAAAAGCGTTGATCGCATGAAAAATTACTCCGTTTCGCGGTATTGCTGTCTGCCGTGTTATCGAAAAGGGTAGATAGGTATCAGTTATTAAATGTAAGTATAAATATTTTGTCATTATTTAAATAAAGAAAATGCGATTATTCATTCCTTTTTGGGGGCTGGTATTAAGAAAAGCCATTAAAACCTCGGTAGTTCTATTATAGGTAGAGAGCCATTTATTATCACAATATTCCCAAAACTGCACAAGCAAAGAAACGAGAAAAAGCTATGAAATTTTAAGTGATGACCCCTGAACATCAATTAAATTTCCAAATGGTTCTTGGAAAAACAAGGACAGATAGTCAGATTTGCAACAGATAGAGTCAGATGGAAAATTGGGGAAAACCGACGCTTTTCGAATACAATGACTTGTTCAAGTATTTTGTGTTATTAATTATGTTGGTAGGAATATTAATATTATAAGGTTTTATATACTGATTCACTTCTTTTGTCGAGATAAACGAGTACTACCAAGATTAATAAGAATGCTAATAATTCGATTAAGTAAGTGAACCAATTGAATCTGCATATTCTTTGCCCTCTAGCATTATCCATACTACTGTATCCAAATTCTTACCATCTAACAAAAAATACTGTAGTCAATCAAATGCTAGGAACTAATAACTGCTAGTTTTTACATAGATTGCCTTTGCAAATAATGTTATTGTGATTGATCACGGCTGATTTCACATTTTACCCATTTAAATAAGCTCAAGCATATGGGTAAAATCTGAAATCAGCCTAAAGGGTAACTGGTAGAAAATTTCTATCGTGTGCTTGAAGTACTAAATAAAAAAAAATGGTCACCACTGAATTTGGAATCCAAGTACATACAACTCAAATAGCAATACCTACAAAAAAATATAATTACAATATCTTAACCGGTATTATGTACGCGTTAATGACCGAAGTCACTTACACAATAGAGTTTCCATTGTTACCCGACTACGCAACAGCAGACACAGGGTTATGTTTTTTACAATAATTCCTTATGAATGAATGACGGTGCCAGCTCTTCGCCTAGCACACACATAGTCTGATAGAAGTATAAATGTCTGCAATTACATCGTATTGACGTAAGGACAAATCCATCTAGCTACAGTGAAATCATTGTCACTAACTAGCACACTAGTATGATGTCCTAAATAGCGTATCTAGCGTTGTTTTATAAGAATTGCGAGATGATAGATACTTCTTCTGTAGCACCAGACCGAAAAAACAACTCATGATATGTAGCTAGGATAAAAAAAACATAACCCTTCCTTGGCAGTCGGGTAATATTAGCCATTCAACAAGGTTGACACTCAGTTGAGAGTTATTTTATAGCACCCCAAATGCAATTGTTGAGTCTCAAAGCATAAATTGGTGACAATGGTCATATTTCGTAGAGACACTAAAGTCTCGTGCAGACAGGCGCAACGAGACAGCGTGACGCGATACCGATAATCCTCAAATACGTATTTGCCTACAAAAGTAAATACAAGTCTACACACAGATGTTACAAAGAAAAACTGTTCACATAATAAGAAAAACGACCCCTTACAAAACGACATAATGTCAACACTTTTATAAAAATAAATCTCGTCGTTATTTTAAAGGCAAAGTTGCCTTATTGAGAAAGTATCTTAACAGACCTTGCATTATAGTGATAACTAAGTGCCTCTCCGTATCGCATGGCAGCTGTTTTACCTAAACTTATTTGCGCGACGGAAAATCTTTGATAATAATTCTACTTCCTTGCCTTACATGATGCAAAACATGTTTATATGCTTTACAATATTTTCAGGTAAACATGTTTGTGAGAGAAATTGTAAAATAAATGATGGGAGATTTTCAAAATAGGTTCAGGTTAACTGGAGCGTTATTATCGTGAGTAATTTCCTGAATAGAGGAGAATTCTTGGAGGATATTAAGTGGGGTTCAAATCAAACCAAGATTATGTTTCGAAAAATACGGGTTAGAAATGTCGGATGCTTTCACTCAAAACATTTCTCAATATTAAATCGGTTCTCAATTTCTCGCCGACTGGTCGACACTTCACATGACCAGAGGGCTGGCTCGTTCTTTGGCCAAAGAGTTAGCATTGCCATTCAACGTGGTAATGCTGCCAGTCTTCTGGGCACGTTTCCATGTATATAGTGTGTTTAACTGTCCCTTTTGTATTTGTGTTTATTTGTATAGTTAGTTAATTAGTCATTTACTTTAGTACCTAGTGTAAGTAGTTAGTTGTGTTATTTATTGTGTAAAATAATTATGATGTATATTAATCAGAGTCCGTATGTCACTGCAGGGATCCAGCAGAATATCAGTGTCGGGTATATTTGCCTGACATATGCTAAGCTGGACTCCCATTTGGTGCAACATTGAGACGCACACTGCCCCTTGATTCGTTCTTTGATTTGAAGTATGTCATTATGTCACTACATTTTTTTAAATATATTTGTTCTCTTTTTTGTATATTTTCATCTTGTTTTTTATTTCAAAATTCATGTAGGTTATTTTTTATCATTTAATTGTACTTTGTGTGTCTTTTGTATGCACTAAATAAATGTTTTATCTATCTATCTATTAAAACTTACTCAAAAAAATATTAAAGTAAATCATGACGATGTGACAGTCCCACCGATTTAAAATACGTTGAACGTGCATAAACTTCAAAATACTCGGTGTTTTACTTAGACAATAGGTCCTATTCGATTCGGTACCTACCACATCGAAAAGTTCTAAATTAGAAGTAGATCAACATCATCTGCCTAGCCTTTTCCCAACTATGTGGGGTCGGCTTCCAGTCTGACCGGATGCAGCTGAATACTAGTATTTTACATGGAGGACTGCCTATCTGTCTGAAGTCGGTATGGATTCTAAATTATCAGTTCACCATCACCATCATTATGACCATTAATTGTCACCAATAATTAGGCATTTAGATTTTCATTAGGAACCCCAACGCAAAACAAATAACCGCAAAGTTTTGTTGCTAGGCGTCTAATACCTTTATCTCTTTCGTTTTTCTGTGTGATGCACATAAATGGAAATTCATATAAATCTAATACACTGCATAAAATTAAATGTATTATTTTATTGTGCAAAAGAAGAAAGGCGTGAGTTTATTTAAATAGATGTATTGTGTCATTTTATTGTATTGTGCCACTTTATTTTATTGTTTTTGTTTAACTTAATATTTTTAAATTGTGTTTTATTATGGATCATGTGGTCTGTAATAAAGATATTTATTTATTATTGCTGTAATAGTGTCGTCAGTAGTCCCAGTTCCCTTCCAGCGCCTTAGCTGTTGGATCTTCCGTTCTCGACAGAAGGCGTTTGACAGCCCAGAAGGCCAATTCTCTAATTAAAAAATAAAAGTTATAAAACTAAAACCTAACTACGACAAAAAGTCAACTAAAAAAATATAAACAAGACATTACAGACAGACAAATAAAAAATCCGGAGTCACACGTAAATCATACGTATCAAATAACGTATCTTATAACTATTAGGTATTATTTTTATTTAAACTTTGTTCGGGTTATAATTTATACATATTTTTGAAATGTGCTATTTACGCCTTCTAATTTGATAAAAAAAAATGACATCATAATTTTTTTTTTCATTCGTTTTTTTTCTCTAGGTGGCGCCATATTCAATTTAATGTGAGGTCACATAACCTGTAACCAGCGAACGATCAAGACGCTTCCAACGAAACCTCATTTGTCAAATTATGATGAGTATTTTAGAAGATATTGAGGGAACACATGAACATACAAACATACATACATACATACCGGTCAAAATCATAACGCTTTCTTTTGCTTTGCCGTAGTCGGGTAAAAACGTTCACATTCAAATCGCAATCTGTCAAACTTGTCAAAAAGGTTGGTAAATTGATTGTATTTTTTACAGATTGCGAATGAGATGTCAATGCGAACGGTCTTAAAATTTACGGGAATTGCCCATCGGGGTGAGATATTGAGCTCCATTATGAGTGCAACTTCGCTTATCCGTATGCTTTAGAAAATACTAGTTGTACTGGATTTCAGTAGGATTAGATAGAAGATGAGCAACTTAGCTATAATATAGCGGATTCCAGTCAGTCTTTATTTGCCAAATAATTAACAGAAAACGATATTTTATATTTTTTTGTTTCATTTATATATTTTTATATATATTTTATACTTGCAATAAACGAGTAGGTAACTTTATGATTTCATGAGGACATATGAAGGTCCTACTTATACAACTATGAATACGTAGTCGTCATTACCAGGTTAAAATTATTAACTGTTTTATGAGGCGAAGAAAGATCGTACTATAATTATATACTGATGCGAAAACTTGTGATGAAAACTTAAACAATGACAAATTACCTCCCACATAATGTTTATATCATAATATTTTTATTCACTATACCTATTTATTATTAAAATTATCTGCATTACTCATGCACGCCTCATGTTATAAATACTTTGCGTAAAATCATCTGAACGCTGCTCCAGTTAGTTGTATTTGATTAGGTAGGACAAAGATGACTAAACATAATGTCCGCAGTTAATATATCTACTTCAGTTTTTTCTATATCAATCAATCAGCCTAGCTTTTATCCACTATGTTGAGGCCAGCTTCCAGTCTAACCAGATGCAGCTGAATACCAGTATTTTACATAGAGCGACTGCCTGCAGGCTTAAAACGGCCACATTAGCAATTCCTCTAAAAGCAACTAATTTCCTGAATTTCCAGCTGTCATTAGCAATTCCTCTAATTCGACACAAAAGCAATTCATAATGTGTGGACCATTTTACGAATCTCCATAGATAACTGCCAAACAGATGAATTCTTTCGTAATATGAATCGCACGCAGATTGGAATATACGGACCAATTACGAGTAAGTTATTAGTCAATTTATTTAACAATTACGTATAACTGAAATATCAAAATCAAACTCGTATCATGCAGGCAAGAAGCATTCATTTGAATAAATTCGACTTTGGACTTCATTACACAGTATTGCCCTACAATTAGAGTTACTTTTAGAAACCCTCACAGTACAACACAAGCCTTCGAATTTTCAACAACAGTCCAACTCTTTTCCAGTTCACTTAGCAGTTACATAAAGTTTAGTACACGTACTAACTGCTAATTATTTCGCTATTTCTCACTGGTACAAAGCATCATTGTGTTCCTAGTAGGTAACAGTAATTGTATTTAAACATTTAAAGTCATTACTGAATGTTCGGTACAGAGGATAATTAGAATGGCGTTGCATTCGAGACGATACACGTTGTTTGTGTAATAGAAAAAGAACAGACTGTAGTGGTATTCTGTAAAAATCTCACCGTGAAGACTTAGGTGAAGTGAGTTTAAAATGTGAGCTGTCACTCCACCTGACTCTAAGGATTGACAGCTCACTTCACCTAAGTTTTCACGGTGAGGTGTTCACAGAATAGTCGGCCTGTTGTTTTTTGTGAGGAAAGGCTCTCTGTGAAAGGAAGGGCCTCCAAACGCTATACAAAGTTTTTATTTCTACAATGACTTTCAACGGGATTAATATAACTTTTGGCTTTTCTGTAGCTTATTTATTTATGAAAACATTATGCATAATTAAAACAATACTGTACAAAGGCGGATGCCTGAGGCATTTCCTACCAGTCAACCTGATAGTGCTGCAGAGACAAAACATAATATGTATAGCAACATGGATAGATAACTTTCATATGTCAGTCCCATACGCTCTTGACTTACCATCATCGTTATCAAAGATAGAATGACACTTTGTCTGGGCCCTCAGAAGACTGAGACCACTCCTGTTAGTCCTTTATAAGATAAGTCAAACCAAGCCAAGTCTTTAAAAATTAAAAAGTTCTAAAAGTCATCTTCTCAAACATAAATATAGCCCATATCTTTATTCCTTTTCCCTCGAGATAATATACAAACGGTCGACGGTACAATTTATCTACTTACCCCTCTAGGGACCAGAGTACGATCCTACATGGTTCATGTTTTTATGTTAATCGATTTTGTTTCATTACAAAGCAATGCATATAAAATAAAGTGTCTGAGATTTAATCTTCTGAGAAAAGCCATTCAATAGCCTTTAGTATAGAAGAATGACAAGTTTAGGGTGCAATAAAAGGGCCTCCACGCGTGAAGGTACTAAGAGATTGTCCGATATACTGCACGCATATCGTGACCACTTCTATGAAGAATAAGCCTATATCTCTCCATACAAAGACACAAAGACTGTAAAGAGACATGTCCTTTCTTCAACAATCTGCCATTTTATCAGCCATAACTATGATGGAAAAGTCAAGAAAATCTTATGTCAATCCCATTGAAAGTGTTTGTAGAAATCCGAAACGCTTTGAAAGCGGTTGCCACCTGTCTAGACCCTCAGGTTATGCTTAGCGTCCGGGCAGTCGTGCATCCTAATTACCACTGCATGAGCTAATTTTCTCCTATTGCTTGTGTCAACACAAGAGAAGTTAATCAATTAGGCTGTGAATGTCTAATACCAACTGAGTCTTCAGATACACAACTTAATATTATATTTTTGAAGTGAAAACTTTAGGCGCATGGAGCGTTTTTTTCGTTTGGGTCCATGCCAGCCCATGGGCCTCTGACTTGACTTCACATACCGAGAAACATCTCTCAGGCATGCCGGTTTCCTCACAATGTTTTCCTTCACCGTTTTTGAAGCAAAAAATTGATGATCAGAGAGATAACATTTACTAGAGTACCTACTCGAGTAACCTATGATCATCACTATTTCCTTACTAGAGCAAGCTTTTCATTATCCAACGTTAAAGCTACAAAATATAATCCACAGCAATTCCTTGCTCCAGCTGCTCTAATTAGCAAGCTGTAGAGCTTCTCATCTGGCCATCACAGCATGCTTGAAATTGTGAGCACATGTTTCGTGTTCCGCAACAGAGGATTTCATTACTAAGGAATAGTCGGTCGGGATTAACATTTCCTCAAAAATAAAAACAATTGAAAGTCTCGGTAGTGATACGAGGGATGAATTTCAGCAACAACATATTGTATTCTTTGCTCGTTTTGGGTTAAGGTACTCATCTCCGAACTGGTTTCTGAAAAGTATTTAAAATTGGAACATTCCGTTTCATTTTCAAAAATTTCATTTCAATTTATGTAGGGGAGTTTTCTTCGTCCTTTTTTTTTTACGTTGTGTTGTGTGCCCGGTCTGTGCTAAATAAATGTTTTTTTTTTTATTTATACCCGGTTTTTGAGGGCCTTTTATTTATTTATATTTTCATATAAAATGGTGGTACATAAGGGGGAGTTATACTCTCCCAGTCAACCTTTTGTTGGAAAAGAAACACATTTAGAAGGTTCAAAAACTAAAATGCTGCGATTTTTAAAGTCCATCACCGATTTAAATGCCGTATTATTAACTACAGCAAAGGAATCTCATAGTTTAACTGCATCAGCTTCCTCAGTCAAAGCTAATCGCATTTGCATCGGCTACCAACGCTTCTAACGTCAAAGGCCGGACTGCCCAGCGTAGTCATTATTGCTCTACCGAGCTATTTCATGATGGACCAATAGCGTGCCCTAGATTCGATGATGTGGATGGTTGTGATGGTAATCTCACAGATTCAGAGCAAATTCCCCACACGTTTGCAATTGCAACCAATTTGCAATTTTAGTACACATTATTGTTCATTTGAAATTGAATTTGCTGGTTTCTACTATTTTTGTGTGAAATTTCGTGAAACATTTCATCACGCCTGTATGCCCCAAGGATTAGGCAGAAGTGTATAGGTTCACCCACATTTCGGCCCAAGTCCATGTATTAAGGGGCGAGCCTATTGCCATCATCACGTGTTATATGGATACTTTTTGCTTTTTATATAGCTCATCGTGCTATGGATGAGCGGACTCCTCTAATTCAGGCACAATCTGCCAAAAATGAGGTTTTTTTTTTATATACCTATACATGTTTTACCAATAAACTATTTTTATTTATTTTATCAATTTATATATATTTGAATTTTGTATATATATTTCAGACTACTTTAAATTTCTAGGCTAGGAAGGACTGCAAACGCACAATAATGCAAGATAATGCAATCTGGCTGTCCCCTAACTTTTAAAAGCCACCCCGTTTTTTCTGCTACCCTCCCGAGTAGCACAAAAAACGGGGTGGCCGATAGTCGATTGTTTAGAATTGCATTTATAATTGGAACCTAGAATGAAGGCCGGGAAAATATCCAAATTATTCATGTAATTATTCATGTTTGTGAAAAACATGTGCGGCTAGTAGTCGCAAGCGCTACTGCTGAGCATGAAGTCCTGGGTTCAATTCCCAGGTCGAGCAGTGTTATTGGGTTCTTCCGTCAGGAATTTCTCAGTAGCCACCCGGTGTCCCCAGTTGATAGCAAAAGATTTGCCCCCGATTACATGGGAATTAAACATAACTGGTGAAATATGGGTGTACTATAGATACACCTCTGCCTGACCCTTCGGGAATTACAGGCGTGATGTAATGTTATGAATTTTAAATTGGAACGGCCTTATTTCTAATAGTGGAAAGCATGTGAAAGCTCGATTAACTTATGTTTTGTTACGAGCTGAGCGTATGCTATGTTATTTATTCTTTATAACGTTGGATCGCAATTTGCGTCAGGGTTTTGTCTTTTTCATGGCGGTCTTCGGAAGGCTACGTGCAGCGCTATAAATATTCGAAAGCGAAGCGTTAGCGTTTCCATCCCGTTTTTATCACGTTTCGTTAGATTTTGAACCATGTGTCAGGTACGAAATATAACCGAATATATTTGACGAAAAAGCATTTTATTTGAAAAAAAAATCTGTCTGACGGGCAAAAAATCATGGACTGTTACGAGGGAAGAAAAAGAAAAATATGCTTATTATCATCATCATGTTTCTCCTACCCTTATCACAATATATTTGTGGTCTGCGCAACATATTTATTTTTCTTCCATACTTTTTATTCTCTATTAGTCGTCATCGCGGTAGTCACTTCCTCCCTAGCCATATCATCATTCAAAGTCCGTCCATCATTTCTTTGGTCTTCCCCTACTTATATAGCCATTCATACTCGTATCCAAACTTTCCTTACAACATTTTCCTCATTCCTGAGAATCACGTGAAAAACATGCATAAAAAATTTCAACTCCGTAGGATAAGAGGAAGTGGTTTTAATTCAGCTTGCAAGATTTGACTCAAACATAGATACATATTAACTATCTAACACACAAGGCAAGTTATATAAAAGCTTGTAAAAACCATCACATTTTAACGTCTAATTCTTCAATTCTCTTAAAATCTCTCTTTACTATTTATCTTGGTACACAAATAGATTCCATAACAAAAATAAATTGTAATATCATACTTCCTCCAATCAGCTGTCGTTGTGAGTCAGCGCTTCCCAGATAGTATTGTACTCAATGAAATCGCAGCGATGAATCATTTTATATCGCTTCGGTTTACGAGATGTAGTTGTAGATATCGTAGATACAAGGATAAATGGAAAATGATTGACTTCTAAATAGTTTGACTTAATCATCAATGGCGGGCTTGTACCACCCATTGCTGAATATGTCTCCTCCTTTTTGTGGCATGCTTCCCTGGTCTGTACGAGAGGAAGATTCATATCAGCCGCATATGAGGTGAGGCTTATGTCCAGCAGTGGACTGCGAAAAGGTAAGTCAATCAAAGATTAAGGAGTTTCATTTTCTAATAATCCGCAAAACCACTAAAGCAAAAATAGATACGTAAATGTCTAACAACTCTAGTCTACCATAATAATTTTACAAATACGAATAGTACCTCTATTTCAAATGTTCCACAACAACGTCAAACGTACTCGTAGACGTTAAACCTTATTCCACACAACTGTTCCATTCAGTGTTGCCAACTCCAAAAGATCAAATTATCGACTTCTCACGTTAAAATTATCGTTTTTTGGGCAAAATTATCGTACAAAAGAAAATCCAAACTAAAAAAAAAAAATATCTCGTAAAACTTTAATTCAAATTGCTATCAAAAATCAATAATTTTTTACTAGAGTCAAAATATATGCCAAGATTCACCACTAATGGCGCTAGCAGCACAAACCTTTAACATGTTTTATCATAATGTTTGTTGATATTTTTATGTTTTCTATTATAATCTAAATTAGATTAAATTATTCTAATCTAGAAACCATTTGTGCATTTCACGTCGGTCTCACAGACTAGATAGTAACTGTGGGAATGGATGAATACAGTGCTACTAGGATCTTTTGACGCTTGATAACATTATAAGAGGGCGCTGTTGGTAAACATTTGTGAAATTATTTTGTGATTAATTGTATTGAACAAAGATCCTCGTAAAGCTTTAACAATCATCATGGGACAAATGACAATTGACATTTTTTTTTTTTTTCTGCGTTTAATTTTGTCTGACAAATACGTTTTGTTATTGGATCTTTTTTTTAGCATATCTCAAAATTATCGTACATTAGACATTCATTATCGTACATCGTACGATTGGCCAAATTATCGTAAGCCCCCATAATTATCGTACGGGTTGGCAACACTGGTTCCATTTCACAGACTCAAAACTTACATGAATAGAAAACCCACCTCAATTTCAAATACTAACTTCAAAACTAGAAACCTCAAAGAAAGGCTTAAAACCTTATAAAACACGTCTGCTCGTCTTAAAACTTATGCTAGGTACACACGCAGCGATTTAAGTCGACAACTTTCAAAAGCTTACGGGGCCCACAGAGTATTATGATACACAGACAAATAAGCTGTCAAAATCTATCTGTAGGTATGTGAAATTTTAAAACCACCAACGCGTCCACAGCAACTAAAGTTGCTGCGTGTGTACCTAGCATTTTATAGAGATACCCTTCATTCTTTCACAGTATCAAAATTATTTATACATTTATGTATAGTGCAAAAAATTAAAGTAATAAAAACTAAAACCCAACTACGACTAAAAAGGTATAAACAAGAAACCATAGACAGACAAATAAAAAATCCGGAGTCACACGTAATCTGTTCGATTTATGCCCAAACACGTGTGACTCCGGATTTTTTTTATTTTTTTTTAAATCTTTTGGGGTTATAATACATATATATATTTTTGAATTGTGCTCATTAAGCCCTTTCATTTGATACCCAACGTGGTACGATTAAACAATATATTTGTTTTAGTTCCTGACTTTATGTCCTCTAGAGGGCGCCATTTTTAATTTAATGTGACGTCACACGTAATCTGTTAGATTAATGCCCTAACGCGTGTGACTCCGGATTTCCTATAACCAGCGGACGATCAAGACGCTTCCAACGATACCTCATTTGTCAAATTGTGATGAGTGGTTTAGAAGATAGGAGGGAACAGATGAACATACATACATACATACATTACATACATACATTACATACATACATTACATACATACATTACATACATACATTACATACATACATTACATACATACATTACATACATACATTACATACATACATTACATACATACATTACATACATACATTACATACATACATTACATACATACACTACATACATACATTACATACATACATTACATACATACATTACATACATACATTACATACATACATTACATACATACATTACATACATACATTACATACATACATTACATACATACATTACATACATACATTACATACATACATTACATACATACATTACATACATACATACCGGTCAAAATCATAACACTCCTTTTTCTTCGCCGTAGTCGCGAAAATATTTAGGTTTCTTGTTGAAACTTCAAAGGATTTGCGAGAATTACTTCACTCAATGCAACGTTTGCAACGTTGGTTAATGTTCTCGTGTGTTATAAGTTAGTTTCTTAGTCCTTTCTAGAACTGTGTGAGCTGTTAGCGTTCACTTGTATTTATCCGCTAGTATGCACAACCGAGTAACATTTATTTAAAGATATTATGACAGTGTATTGATGTATCAACATGTTAGTTTAATGACAAATTACCTATCTGTGAATCAAACAAATTAATGCCCTAAAATCACCTCATTATCATCACAATCATTAAGTGTACAGTCGACCTCGTAATGGTTTTACCACCCAAACGTTGAACGTTACTTGTACATCACAAAACGACAAGGTCTATGTGACAGATCATTTCAACCTTGCTGAATTATAATTTCCTGGGAATTGTTGTCAAAGCAATTCCGAGGTCGCCCATACTACGACTGGCGCTCCCTGGGCAGACAACCCCGCTACTGCTACGGTAAATATTTTTACCACAGGATAATATTAATTAAACTATTCTCACATGAACAAAAGAAGGGACAATATTGCATAAACGGTCTAATTCTCGTCCCAAAAGCAATATTCATTAGTGTGTAAGCGTGTGATAATACAGCATGGCCGAATAATCTAGAGCTTGGTACATGGTTTTAATCACGAACGCATTTCGGGCATACGTACTATGTGCCTGTTATAGCCTGAAATTAGTATGCCCAGTATTTCAGATGAAACGTGTAACATGCAATATTTAGGATAGCAATGCCAGTTTCAACAGTATCATGACGATGGATGTCGAGATAAGCTTCGATGCAATGAAAGACATTGTGCTGATTAATTACATTAATCATCTTGGTACCAATTGAAAGATATCGGCGCTAAGTAACGCTTCAGTAAATTGACGCAATGCAGTTTTACTCAAAGCACTTATTTCAATTAAACCATTTACAGGCATTTTTAAATAATCAAGTAGTCGAGTCAGTCAGTTAGAAAGATGAAGCTAGTTGCCTATTGCAAAGAAGAACGGGCAAGAAACTTCATGGACTCTTATAAATCAAAATAAATTATGTTGTAAAGTACAAATCACTTCACAGGCACATTGGTTTTATTGAAGTAAAATTATGCTTTTAAGACTTAGGAGAATCAAAGTCTGGTTAGGTACTTTAATTCTCTTTTGAGGAAAATGCAGAACCAAATCCTGATTGGTCCAGAAATATTCACCATTCATATCATGTAGTGTTAACTTAAATATAACATTAACAAATTAATAATTATTGCATTAGGTCCCGTAAAGCTAAATAATACCGCTCAGCTGGGCTTTGTTGGTCGGATTAGGGGAAAACGGCTCAGCCCTACATATGTGTATACATACATACTTACCCAATATGTGTAACCATGCAATTTTATTACCTGTAACAGAAATAATAACAATTTAGTAGATATCAAGTGTATCAAGAATAACAACAATAAAGAATCCTACAAAACAAAAGACATCAGAGTTACCATCAATATTCTTAATTCGTCAAGGACTTTCTAATTAACTACAATTACTTTTGGCCCGCGCGCAGCCCGGCTGGTAGCTTAGCGGTGCGAAATGCGCTGGACTTACAAGCATGGGAAAGCAAAATATAAATGCAGGTATACAGGACACAGACATGAATAGGAAACGAGGTAAACCTTTGTGAAGATGGGTAGATGAGCTATAGTGGGTGGCACATGGACAAGAAGACCTGGTGTCAGATATCTATGGAGGCAATTAGAAGAGGCCTTTGCCACTGACAGGCAAACAGACAAGGTTGTTGAAGAAGAAAAATAAAATATATGCAAATTAATTAATTAAACTAAACCAAATAAGACAGTGGAACATTGAAAAATTTAAAAAGATGAATATGTCATCGACTTCGAAGATGTTTGAAGCAACAAAATAGGTAATTCTTAAGATCCTATTTTCACTCACTATGGTATCTCGGCCCGACATGGCACGAGACGGCCACGATCAAGACCAGTTGCGCGGCCAACTAGCCGACCAAGTGCGCGATTCGTATCGGTTGCTATAGTTTACCTGTTCGGTGCGGCGACCACTGGTCGTGGTCGTGGCATGTTATTCATTTTTTCTCCCCTATTCGTTTCCTAACTCATCACAAGTATTCTACCAAGACAGCTGTTCAGTCCCTTAGAAACTCGCACACAAACATAGTACACACTACTACACGTTGTCCTGGCAGAGACTGCGTTCATCAGGCATAAGCAAACAAAACAAATCATTACTTTGTTTACTCAAGCTATCAATGACTCACTGGTTACTCATCGTAACGTATACATATATACATTTAGTAGGCACTCGTGTATGTACATATAGTATGGGATTAGGGCTAGCGCTAAGTTGATTTTGGTTGAAACAGAAAGAAAAGAAATAAATAAAATCGTTTATTCTGCACAAACAAAACGCACGTTACAATACACATCATTCAAAATAGCTGGCCTATTTTGTTTGAATAAAAGTTACATTTTTTGTTCAGTTTTCCTTGCTTAAGGTGTTTTATGAACTCCATTTTAATCGATAAATAGAGACAAAACTATAAACAAGTACAGCTAAGGTGTGATGTCTCGTTTTTTCCTATAATTATCGTGGATTTTTTATAAATTTTTGAAATTTATCTAAAATAAAAAAGAAAGAGAGTAAAAACGATTTTTTGGTGGTACAGTACCAAGGAACACATTTGCACAAAATTAAAACTAACATAAAATACTCAGGCACTATGTCTTTAGATACTTTGACTTCAAATCATCAACAAGCGCCATTGATTCCCGTAGTGAACTTTCTTCTTGTTTGTCTAGTATTTTCTTTTGGTAATTTTACTTTTTGCTTAGTCACAATATTTCTTACCCTAGAAAAATGCTCAATTGTTTCCAAAAAGCTAAAATTCACCACATTCCGAGCACGAGCATCCTCCTCACATCCTCACACAAGGCACGCTCAATTACCTTTGATAGCCCTACTCTCGACAAAGGGCCTCAGTACCGTCCTCAGCACCGGTGATAATTGTGGTGATATTACGGTAATACGCCTCCGGTATGCGCTCAAACAATGTGGGTTTCAAAGGGGCGTGACGTCATCCCCGCTCTGGTGGCTCACAATGGGGTTTTGGTTACGGTTCTGGTGGTGGCACGTGAAGCGGATCGCCTCTTTTGGCCTATTACACGGTTTTGGTCAACCAGGTCCTTTTTTATATACTTACCTCTAAATATGGTGTTTATAGTTCACTTTATCGCTAGTGGTAATAGACTCGCCCTCACCCTCTATTATATGAAGCTTAAACATAACTGGCGAAATGTGGGTGTACAATCAGGGAAATTAACTGTTAAGCGGATTGACCTTCGCCAATTTGCCCTGTTATAACCATTTCATACAATTGTCAAAGAATGACAGCCTGTTTTGAATTTACAAACAGACAACTTAAGTTGGTAGTCAATTTACTTAGCAATAATTTCCCTGGCTTTTACATTTCTGCCTAACCATTGGAGAAATACAGTCGTGATTATTTATGTGTTACCGCCAGTGCCAATCCATTACGATATTCCAAAATTTAATTTTAAATTATATAATTATTTTCATAGCGCCATCTCGTCACCCTGCCTTAAGTAATCATAATCAGCGGATATTATTTTCTCTCTATCAGCTTCCATTTTCCTCCTTAACTAATTTGTTGACAGTTCCAATACGGGAAATGAGTTTTCAGAAAAACGTCTCAAGCTGTTTACTGGTTTGGTACTGCAGCATTCATGAACAAACAGTATTTGCAAATTGAAAATGATTGAAGAATTTTCATCGCACCATAAAACCCTTTAATAAAAAGTCGTCGCAAATGTTTTCACATCGCGAGTACAGGTACTTACAACATCTTCGTTATGTAAATCAACGCAATGCAAAATGGTTTAACTTGAAAGCGAATGTAGTGTGCAGTTTTCTTGTTAATCATTTGCCGAGCCTTTTCCCAACTAACATGGGGTCAGCTTCCAGTCTAACCGAATGCAGCTGAATACCGTTATTTTATATCGATTGACTACCTATCTAACCTCCACAACCCAGTTACTGGATAACACGATAACCCTTGGTTGTCAGACTTTCGGGTTTCCAAAGTCTGTTTTTTAATCACGAAGACTAATTTGACAAGTGCAAATGTCAAACAACACATGGAAAAACAAAGAACAATCACTTGAAATGTCAAATTAGTCTACGAGATTAAAAACAGACTTTACTACCCGTAACGTATTTGTCCATTCTAAAATATATTAATAATATTAGATAGTTACATCTCCTCGCACCCTATAACATTTTCCCAGTCGAGATTGAGTTGGCTCGAGTCCAAAACATCATCTTCAGAATTCGCCACAACTCTCAATTATTGAGTTCATCGATTTTGAACGCCACGACGTCTTGGGTATAACCCCTAACCCTAAAGTGCCCCAAAAAGGTCCCATATATTAAACAATTTGCCATAACGTGCAGTATGATATACGAGAAATACACACTGCATATTATTTGTATCACTTTAAAATTACAGGTGAAACTCGTGTGTTACGAACCACCTTCGTTTAAAAGTACAAACTGTCATTCTTAAGGTTGTCTTCCAGAATCAATGCAATTTTTTTTTTAAATAAATTAATGTTTTTCCTAGCCCCATTGAAACAACGTTAATTTATTTCTAAGTATTGGTAGTGGAATGTGGTAGTGGATTGTTTCCATAATTTATTTTTTTGCTTATATAACGTTTAGAAGTGCTCTCCGTGGAGGTAAAAACTATTTGTTTTCGGAAAAAAACTCAAGTTTATTGTGGTGAAAACTGCAAAGCCCAAATAGTACCTATTTTGTAAAATATGGAAAATGTCTATCATTGTTCCTGTGACCCGCACAACGCACAGTGATGGTGGGTATAGAAAATGCTCGATTTCACTCAGAGTTTCTAACAAAGGGAGAATTTACGAAATAACATTCTCGATTAGTGCTTTATTTTTCAACCATAGTCTCTAAAATTGTTATTTTTTATTTTATGAAGTATATTGTATTTTTTTTCTTGCTATAACCTACTTCCCTTCTGGTCAAATAATCAGAACACCTCTCACTAGAATAGAAATTTTTTATTTAAAAAAACTTCATTATAAATACCAAATTAGAGACCACTAACAAGTTCAATTCAAAACGAATACTGTCTCCGTTGCCTCCATCTCTTTTAAAGCAGTCATAGCCCTCCTACGCCCCCTGTAAACAAATTATGTTACTGAAAGGGGATAAAAGTTTAATACAATTTCCCGTATCGCAAAAAGCCGGCAGTTGGATTATCTCCGGCAGAGGGGCATAGGGGGTTACTCCATTGCCTGAATTTATAAACTTTGACACTTTGCAATGCATTTTGGACCGGTGAGTGAAGCACTGATGCAGTGTTTTTTTTTTATTGACAAATCAATCTGCCTAGTCTTTTCCCAACTATTTTGGGGTCGGCTTCCAGTGTAACCGGATGCAGCTGAATACCAGTATTTTACATGGAGCGACTGCCTATCTGACCTACACAGCCCAGTAACTGTAATACGATACCCCTTGGTAAGACTGGTTGTCAGACTTTCGGGCTTCTGCCGACCCGTAACGACTGTCAAGATCCACGAATTAACGGTTTAACGGCTTTTTTTTATGCAAAAATAAAAATATAATAATAATATAATATGAAGCTTTTCGGTCGGTATTACGTTTATCAGACTTTTTGTCCAGACATAACATATAATATCATGCCTGTAATCTCCGACGGGTTCGGCAGAAGAGGTGTTATTATGGTTCAGACTACTTGAGACCTTTAGTTCATTCAATCTCAAATTAAATGATCACATAAGTAGGGCGCGGATGTCATGCTTAATGCTGTGAATGTAGAACTGGGTGCTTAGGTACGATGCACCCAGTCTCGAACACTGATAGAATAACTCTTAAACAACATGTTATCATTCTTAAACCTCTGTAATTACTGAACTCATTTGGATAAAAAATGCGTCAGATAGGTATACGACGAGATAATTAGACGAAAGCATTATCTTTTTGGTAATTGACGAAAGCATGGTGACGTGTAATTATCTTCCTTTAAACTACTGCTGTTAAAAAGCCTCCAAATGACTTTCAAGTATTTACAACTAATATGAACCTTCCTGGATGGAACATTTTCACCCCAATATCAAAGGCTATTTCTTTTTACTACTTCATACAATAAAGAAAAAAATAAGTCTCATTGAAAATAGTCACAGCATTACAGAAGACAGTATAGCAATTAATGAACTGATAGAATTCTAGCGATGCAACACATCACACACCGCTCTATCCCGTCGGGGAATTGAGTAATTAACATCGTATTTCTGTAGCTAAATATTTAAACACTTAATTAAAATCGCTTAATCGATGTTGTATGCGCTCTAGAATACGAGTATGTGATTCTTTAGGTAACTTACGTTGAATTAAATGTAACTTTACTGTTTGGATTTTTTATTCAACTACGTACCTACCTACTAAATTATTTTTATTAAAACAAAACAATACAGATAAATATAAAATAATAAATATCAGTTTCCCGGTTCAAATGTTGTCATTTAAATTCATAATGGGAATAAAACTTTGTCACTCTGTTTATTGGTAGCATTCTTTATTTTTGTTTTGTATCGATCGCGTTGCGGACGCCGATGGGTTTTAAACACGGGGGAGCGGAAAATAGGTCAATGTTATACTGAGGGTAATGGGTTAGTAATGGGGAACCTGTATACTCTTTTAGGGAGTCCCAAAAATTATGGTAAGAGATAATTTAATAATAAGTACGTTTGAATATTGAATTGAGGCAATGAAACATGAAATAATTATTAATTTAAGAGTATTTCGTATTTGTTTTTTTTTTAATATTCTTTGGATCCTACTCATATTTTTTGTAACCTCTCTGTGTCCTTTTTCACGTCTAAGAAAACTATGAAAAATTAATGAAATAATTCTGTTAAAAACATGGCAAATTATAATATTACGGGCGTATCTGTAAAAATATATTTTTAGGACGTTTATCCATAGAAAAAAAAACACTAACATTTGATTGGAATTTGAAACAGTAAATTGCAATCCGATCCACGTAGTTAAAATTGGGGAACAAAGTCATAGGTGATACAAACTTTTTTAATGATTGGATAGCGTTTGCCTGCGCTAGCGAATATCCGACGGTCAATATTGGCATTTTTGGTTTTTTCGGGAGCGGATAGTTGACGAGGGATGCCTTTTTGATCTTTTGTTTAGATAGCTCGTCTTGGTCAGTGGTCAGTTTAGCGGAACTTTTGAATCAGTTCAATTTTCGTTTCATTTTGACGTTTCCCGCAATTCCAATGGCTTTTTTCTACTGAAAAATATTTGTTTGACACTAAAATTGGTCAGACTAACAGTCGATACAATTCGGATTGCTAACGAGATTGTCGTTCACTGGTACAGCTTGATTAGGAGAGTAATTAATTCGTGCTAAATACTTCGCACTCAGACCGAAGTACCGGAATGCATGAGTGTCGAGGGAATCATTCATCATACACACAAATCAAAAACATATTAGGCTCGGTTTATTAAAAGCTGTACGATTTTAGGCTTCAATTAATAGTAGTAATTCATTACATTCACTTGAATATTTAATCGGAGTATTAATAACACCCGCCTATCACTGTCCCACTGCTGGGCAAAGGCCTCTTCCCATACAGAGAAGGCACGAGCATTGATCACTGAGTGAGCACCACATAATAAGTGCAAGTTTCCAAACGAAGTTTACCTACAACGTTTATCACTTAAATCTAACATAAACTTAGAAAGTACATAGTGAAAAAGGTCACATGAGAACAGATGATCACCATTCACCATTGATCACCACGCCATCTCACAGCGAGTTTGCGATTACAAACCATTTTAAAACGCTAGACTGGCTCGTTGTTCTAGTTTTCGGAAGCACTATTATACTGCTGAGCATGAAGTCCTGGGTTCGATTCCCGGGTCGGGCCAAGTATTATTGGGTTTTTCCGTTTGGCAATTTCTTAGTTGCAGCTCTTAGTCAGGATTTGTACCCGGTTGATGGCCATAGGCCCACCCCCTACTACAAGGGACTTAAATGTAAGTGTTAAGTGTTTAAGTGGTGCACCGTTAGTACTATCGGTGCACCACTATCTACTAACCCTTCGGGGAATAATGGCGTGATGTCATGTAAACTCTAGGTTTCCCCACGATGGCCTCTGATCCACTATTTTTTACATAAACATTAACAGTAAAACTACTATAAAATGATTTGTAATAATTATTTTGATTAATGATCCTCCAAGATCAGCGTCATTTGGCAAACGTTCAAGTAATCAAAGTGGTAATTTGTTAAAACATTGAATAGTGAAATGATTTCAAAACTATATTTTTATCGTCCCTTTTTCTAATAGAAATGTTTTTAATTAGAATAGAAATCTATTATGTGACCTATTATCTAGATAGGAAAGAGGTATCAGCTTTTATAAAGTTAAAGACAAAAACAGTTTGAAACACTACCTTCTATATTATAACTATTATAAGTACCTAAATATTGAAAAAAGTCGCGTATCGTGTCTGTGAACGAATTTTGATACGATTTTCATTATCATTTAGAGAATTTATTCCGGAAAGTTTATGTGAAATGTCTTGTTCCCTCGACCCACCGCATCGCACCGCCCGCAATATTACTTCGTTTTCACTTACCGTTGGTCTATCGTTTCTTCATCTGCTCGGCTCCTAAGGGTCGTAGCGTGATATTGAATAGCCTACAACCTTCCTCAAGAATTGGGCCATCAAAATGCAACAAGAATTTTTCAAAATCGACTTTTAGTTTCAGATTAGCGCGTTCAAAAGTCAATTTATATCTGACTGTCCCAGACGGAGGGTAATTTTTTAAGGCAGATTCACACATATCAGTGAAGCCACCGTTCCGACACAGAACCGGCAAAGTGCAAAATATTCTTTAATACATTCTCATGCCGGTGTACTGACACTGAGACACTGACAAGTGGGGATGCGCTCATAGAGAATGTATGAAGGAATATTTTGCACTGTGCCGGTGTACTGTGCCGGTACTGTGTCGGAATTGTGACGGAACTGTGTCGGAACAGTGGCTTCAGTGATATGTATGAATCGACCTTTAGAGGCCTCATGCGATGGATTATTAATAATAAAGTGATATTATATTATAATGATGCTGATTTTCAATTAAAACATATTTACGTTTTCCTCAGCACCTATCGTGTGCTGCTGAAATACCAATTAAATTCAATCGTAAAATGTAATGTTCATAAAGAACTTAGTAAAACAAGGATGATTAAGTAGGTATTATATTATTGAGGAAAATCCAAGATATTATTATTTTCAGGATCATTTCGTATACGATGCGTTGTTTTGTGAATTAGTTAGGGATAGTTATTAATGTTACAGCTGATTGCAGATATATGGACAAAGAGCGATGATGTTAAGCAATTTACAAACTTATTCCTATCCCACATAGAGGACGCATGTCACCTTTTCGAACTGTCATTTTCATTCGAAATGACGACAATCACGTACAAATTAACCTTAAAAATAATACTTAACCAAATTTCTTGAATATCACGAAAGGAGGCAGGTGTGTAGTCATGAAAACTTATTATTTTTTAACTTAAATTCATCAAAAACTCCTTAAAATACTCTTTATAGTCATCTAGTTAAATAGTACTTAACTTGCAAGCAAAGGAAACGTTTTCGGTGCTTGTTTAAATCCGTTTAGCATAGTTGAGTTTGTGTCCGAAGTATCCCATTACATGGAACTTAAACATAACTGGCGAAATGTGGATGCACTATAAGTACACCTCTGCCTGTACTTTTGGGGAATACAGGGATGATGATTGTGATATTATGTTATAACATAAAATAATCCCTCAAAATAAGCTCTATTGAAACTGTGTGAATGTATGTAGAAATATGGCCACATTTCAAGACTATGTTAAATTATAAACGCATAAGTAGAAGTACATTAAATATTGACATTTCCGTTAATACCTAAGCAGTAATCTCAATTAGTGATGTGCCGTTACCAGTAACTTACTCCAGTCGAGTATTTTCCCAGTAGCGTTACCAGTTACATTCTACAAAAATAGTAATTTAGGGTAACATAGGGGAAAAATATTTCACAACAAAAAAAAATAAAAACGATTATATGTGTAGTCCGATAAGATTTCTACCACTTCTAGTTTAAATGCAACCAAAATTTTTATTTTAAGTCCTATTTTCCCAATATTCCTAGTAACTGACCATTCAGAGTAACTTCCCATTCAGTAACTTTCTAGGCATTTTCTCATTGTTCCTATCAAGTTACTTAGTAAATTTCTTGACAAGTTTCCATAACAGGTTTATCATAGTTTTCTATTATGATTTAAAACAGTTCCTTTTTAAATAATCAAAGTCATAGCTAAACTTAATTTTAAAAAAAAACTAAACGACAAACCTAACAATTTAAAAGATATCATTTTGTTAAGAAAAACCGATTCTCTTTTCAGAGCTTTCCGAATGAAAAGTTATTAAACTTTAAGATTTTTAAGCAGTGTGAAAAGCGATGTAGCAAAATCTGCACGTGCGCATTATAAACAAATATTACTTAAAAAAAAAAACAACAAGACAATATTACCAGTGTTAGGGAATATTACCGGTAATAATAGAAACTTACTGGGAATATTCCCGAATGGTAAAATACTGGTCATGATAAAATGGTAGCGGCACGTCACTAATCTCAATATGCACACTGCACAGCGTCAAAGAGATACAGAATGAATTACACATGTGGAAACGTGTCTCGGAAAATGTTTCATATTCAGATATTATATTTCTGCTTTGCAATACTGAAATGTCCGAAATTATTTGCTTAAATAAAAAATAGTAAATGTGTCTAATAAACTTTAATAAGCTCCGGGTTTCAGAATATTTACAGAAACAGTTATTCAACTATATTATTATCGTTTGAGTTTAAGTTTGAAGCATTTTGCACAGAAGATGACCAAGTAAGGTACAGGTTTCTCACTTGGCATTGGATTTTAAAACTTACTTAATAAAAATCCATTCATTCACTGACAGACAACGCACAGCATAAACCGCTGGGTCTCGGACCATGATTTTTCTCATAACGCCTTTTTTAGGGTTCCGTACCCAAAAGGTAATACGGGACCCTATTACTAAGACTCCGCCTTAGTAATAGGGTCTGTCTGTCCGTCCATCACCAGGCTGTATCTCATGAACCGTGATAGTTAGACAGTTGAAATTTTCACAGATGATGTATTTCTGTTGCCGCTATAACAAAAAATACTAAAAACAGAATAAAATAAATATTTAAGGGGGCTCCCATACAACAGACATGATTTTTTTGCGGTTTTTATAGATAATGGTACGGATCCCTTCGTGCGCGAGTCCGACTCGCATTTTTTTAGGTGGTGAAATAGTGTTTGGACGTTTATATTGTATATTATTATTGTAGTAAGAAATCATCGTTGTTTGGGACACTAGGTAAGCTCTAGTTCACAGTATCATAAAATTCTTCTAATAGCATTCCAATCCCAACCACTGAAATGTTTCTAACTCATACCGCCAAACAACTAAATCAAAGGCTCAACAGCCAACGGATTATTGTCAACAGCGCAAGGAATTTCATTCATGAATGGTCGTGTCACGTACGAACGAATAGAATGCAACTGACATGATGTGACACTTGACGCCCGACCAGTGAACTGTTGATAATGTTCCATTCAATATTCATTCAGTTTTTGTTTAGACTTTTTGTAATACAGGGAAGTGATTGTGCGTAGTTGAGGGTTGATGCAGGCTACGAGGATTTTATTTGTTCAGTCCATTTTTTACCTCTATGTTATTAGGTATCTATATAATAATTAGTAGCCAATAGGTATTTTAAGCACTATGCAAGCGATATGGTATGGTGTGAAATACAACCATTGCATAAAATAGTCGCGACATCATTTCATGAAAATGATCAATTCTATGATCTGGCCACTACATCCTACTAATCCTACTTATATTATAAATGTGAAAGTTTGTGTGTTTGGATGTTTGTTACTCAATCACGCAAAAACGGCTGAATGGATTTGGATGAAATTTGGCAAACAGATAGTTTATAACCTGGACAAAGGATACTTTTTATCCCGATATTCCCACGGGATCGAGAATTATGCGGGTGAAACCGCAGGGCACAGCTAGTATTATTATACATTAAAATAAAATAATAAACAATCAATTATAAGTTAATCGTGAAATCAATTAACTTGGAATTTTAGAAGACAGGAAGAAGAAAGGTTTTGTATTGTAATGCTAAACTTCTCTAGCTAGTATGCAAACCTTGTATTCTGCAACACAATTAGCTTGGCTGTCACATGTCTATCAAAGCGATGAATGCACGCCGGTGTACGCAGAATTGTCACAAACAATACTGTTTCAACCAATCACAGCACAGAAACTGATCCAAACCCCATCGACTTCTCAAAGGTTAATTTCAGACTCTACACGGTCCTCACAGGACCTGACCAAAATATGTCTGGACTCTAAAAGATATTCTGATCCGAGTTTGTATCGCTATTTCTTTTCAGGGATAGTCAGTTAAGAAATATCGACGTCATCTTGCTTATTTTTGTTATCTGACGTGTAAAATTTATTCTGAAATCCTGTTTACAGAATAAACAATTTCATTTCATTAGATTTGATAGAATCTAATAGTTTCTAAAAGCTCGTGCAAACTGGCGCGATATCGCGGGCGCTACTCTTGTCGCACCCGCGATATTGCGCCTTTAGACGGAACTACGTTGAAATGAAGTGTACGAAGTTCATCAAACAACTTTACCTGCTTTTGAAGCACTGCAATAAGTTAGGAATTTAAAACCCGATGCTATTGAGTTGCAGCAGTTCATTTACAGGGTTGATTACCTGCTGGATTGATTAAAGGGTTCTTTCAGCGAGCAAATAGCTGCGAGAAGTTCATGTAGCGAATTTTCATTGGGACCTTGTTGAATGAAAATGAGTATGCTCGGGTATCGGACATTGCAGGGCTGAATGAAATAAGATGATGGGTGGTGGATTTCTGTTTACGTGTACGTAGTGAAATATAGTTTTTTTTTTTTTGTTGAAACTTTATATAGACATATCATATCAAGCTATACATAATTATATAAACTTGCGCCGTCTTCCTGCTTCTTTTATGAACCTGATTTTTGATAAATCAGATTACTTAAATACAATCTGTCCCAACTTTCAACGTCGCACAACAACAAAAACATCGTTTATCTAAAAAATAAAAACCGTGGGGTTGCAAGTAAGATTTGCACAAGTATTACCATATAAAAAGTGACATTTGAGTCAAGAGCTGCCATATAAAAAATATAACAAGGAGGAACGTGTAAAAAAAAAAACAATTGCACCGGCCGTGGACTTATAACCTACATTGAGTCATCGCGGAGATTTGCATATGGCGCGGACAGATGTACAGCGAACTTACGTCAGAAGTAACACTTTAAACAACTTAAACCAGGGTTCTGCTTCGAAATGTATGTGTGTCTGCAGTTGAAAGTACGTTTTTGGCTGTATAGTAGTATAGTATCGAATGTATCGATGCCTTTTCTGTTTACACAAACAAACTGTGTCGTCGCGCTTCTCGAGTTTGTAGAGATGCATGCTCATTCAAGCATGGTTTCGCACTGTCTCGGGTTTTCCCGTGTGGTAAGTACAATCAAGTACAATCACCTAATAAAACGATTGATTTGATTTTTTATGACTAAGTCCAAGTTGGTCTTGGTCACATTAAAGTCGTTACTTGTCAATGAGATTTTGATTTAAAAGACAGTCCGTGGAGTTTCTTGCCCGTTCATCTTCGTAGATAGGAACGTTGGAGGAACACTACTAATGAAACACTTTGTTTTTGTTATGTTAATTTTATGTTTGTGACGACCTTCAAAGGTGATTGGGACAGGCTGGATGCGGAAAGCGGAGGACAGGATGTTGTGGAGCAACCTGCGAGAGGCCATGTCTATGTCCAGCAGTGAACTGCGATAGGCTGAGTTGATTGATGTTTATGTTCCACAAAACCGTTTTGTTAGCAAAAACACAAAAACATGTTTACCGTGACGATCGGTTAACATCCCGGCGTTTGCCTGGGGAGGGGGTGAAGTCAGTCATTTCGTGTTTAGATACAATTATGTTTTGTGTGTTTAGTGCTCTCCAGATGAAAACTACGTGTAATTTCCTTAAAGTTTAAAAGCTCCCACAAACAGGCGCGATATCGCGGGTGCGGCGAGGGTAGCGATGCCTGTCGCGTCCGCGATATCGCGCCTGTTTGTACGAGCCTTAAGTGCAGTGATGGAATGGAATTAAATAAAGAAGATACTTTTTTTAAATAGAACAATTAATTTGAGAAAGACGAAAGACCTGTGCTATTGATAACATACTCGTATTTCGTTAGAAAATTGGCGCAGCGGACCTAAGACTCATCAATTTCACAAAAATTCTACGATTGGTAATTTTGCTTTAAGCCCCTCTTAACGCAACCCAACGATTAGAGGCTTTGCCAAACATATGTAAGTATGTATTTATCAAATTTTTGATACAATGAAAGGATGTGAAGAGATGTAGATGGAAAAACCTAAGTATGGATGTAAGATAGAGATAATAAATGTATACTTATTTCAGTGCGTTTACCTTTGTTTGAAGGTCATTCAAAAATTATAATATTAATAAATAATGCCATAATTATAATTGATTCATTATACATAATAACAGGAAACATTTTTAGGAATACCATTTGAATTTAGGGAAAATACCATCAATTTACACGTTTCCGTAGCCGACTGCAGGCAGCAACAGGCAAACTGTCGCCGCAACACTCCTGGTTTCCATGTATTTTAATGAAATGCCTTCTGTAGAAACCAGAAGTTTGGCGGCGACACGTCGCCTGCTGCTGCTGGCTGCAGTCGCCTTCGGACTTATTATACCTTTAGAGAAAAGATGGATATAAGTACATATAGATAAATATGAATATGCCAACTATGGATACAAACCCGTGTTTGAATCATAAAGAGTACCAGAGAACATAGCATGGTATATTATTTCATAAAAATATTGAGATAGGAATCTATTGGCATTCAAAGTTTCTTAGTCATAATGTGAACAATATTTGCAAATCGCGGGGTTTGCTCAAGGCCAGAGAGCCTCCGACTAGCTTTGTTATTATACCTACTTCATCTAAATATAACTCTTCTATCATTTCTATTTATAATGAGATCACCAGTCTTTTTGCTAATCTGGTGGTAAACTATCTGAATATTGTAAGTTTGTCATCATCAGCCTTCAGCAATCTACTGCTGGATAAAGAATTCTGCAATTGCACGCCATTAATCTCGATTCTCGGCAACTCTCGGCTAGCTGCTACCAGCCACCCTGCGAAGATCGTCGCTGCACCTAGCCTGAGGGCGTCCTACCTTACGTTTCCCGAATCGCGGTCTCCACTCAAGAACACGTCTACCCCAACGGCCATCGGCTCTACGGCTAATTTATGTCCGGGCCATTGCCACTTCAGCTTGCTTATTCTGAGTCTTACCTACATTTTTATTTAAAATAAAGAAATTTGACCGATAACGAGATGCTGGGAAGACAACGGTGTATGCAAAAATCAGTTAATTCATTCGTTAAGTACGTAGTCATACTTGTTGACAGGTCTACACTGTCCACCCACTCTGTAATTTGAAAATAACATTGTAAAATCCAATTCTTTTTGAAAGAGTAACCATGGAGTTTCTTGCCAGTTCCTCTCCATAGGAAACGTGAACCGTGCGTGCACCTATGTAGCTTCTGACGATCCGTGCCCATTATTTCCCACAAACTTGCACGGTTTGTGGGAAATAATCTATCTTGAATTTTGGATTTAAATTAAACGCTAAAATTGATGACAGACACTATCAAAATACCTTTCGACACCAAAGCTATACGCCACATGGTATTTTAGGCATTCAGCCGATTTACTGAATTGCAGCAGTTTATTAGTCAAGGAACAGAAATGTTTCAATACAACTACAAATATTTTATAGTGCGAACATAAAGCTGTTGCCACAATGTCGATTGACCGTAAGCTGTACTTAACGAGCCTTTTAATTATTTAATTAAAGACCGCGAGTACGGCCCTCTTATTACGTCATACGCCTATTATATCACGTAATCGAAAATCTGACATAAAAGCTGATAATTTTTGGCTATAATTTTTATTTTAATGGAGAGTTTGGAGTTCTTTTTATTTGTTTAAAGAGGTACTTATTTTTCCTGTCTACTTATTACTTTGAATAAACTTATTATTTAGGTACATGTATCAATTCACGCCTTTTCTAATGGTAGGCAGAAACTACAGAACGCCAATTACTTATACTCTTTTTGCTTCGTTTACGTTCATACTTTGAATAAACTTACTATTTATAAATAAAAATTTATAATAAATTAATAAAAACCTGTTTAATTTTAAAAGAAAACTTAATCTGTGGCCTTTTCCGATACCAATGATAACAAAATCAGCATTACCATCTATAACAAACAATCAACTATAATATTGTTAGCCAACCGAACCATCCCCGCTCCAATTGACAATACGATTTTGATAACCGCCCATAACGATTGCCGATTGTCGTGCCAAATTGCGTTTAATCGCTCGTGTGTAACCTGCCTTACCGGTAAACGTTCGCTGACGTAACCACGGCATACAGGAATGTCGCGAGGCAAGTTTGAATGCGAAAACAGTATGATTATATTATCGCTTAGGTATAATATAATATTCAATAACCATATTACTTTATTTCGGAACAAGATTTGAATAGTTTTTTTTTTATGTTGGCGGCAACATATGTTCGTTATTTAAAGAAAAAACATGAATGGCTAGTGTATTTAATATTCATTTGTAACGCCGTTTTTTGTGTAAACAAATATAGTTAGTAACTCGTGCTAGCTCGTACATACGACTAAAATGACCATTTAAATGAAAATAAAATACGAGTAAAAAAAGTTTTATCATTCTTCTTTGTAGTATTTATAGTAAGTAGGGTTCTCTTACATCTTGTGTGATAAGAGGATTTTGCTCTGCCGTGGATGGTGGGTGGTTTTAAAATTAAATATCTGTTCATTTCTCATCTACGGGTTATCATATCTCAAAGAAGTTTCAAGAATATTTATACAAGCATTCTTGTGAAGACCAATTAGTTAAGGGAAATCATTTTGAATATTTTAATTTGAATAAATATTTTTTGGATGAATTTCGCGTGTGGGTGGGTGGTGAGTAGGTGGGTCCTGAATAAGCACGTGAAGTGTAAAAAAACACTGTTTTTACCGACTTCGAAAAAGGAGGAGGTACTACGATCGGAAGTTTTTTTTTTTTTTCTTTTTTTTTTTCTTTCACGGAATGTTTTTGTAAACTCCTTGAATTATTTGTGCAATCTGGTTGCTAGTTTTTATTCAAATGATCCGATCAACTGCTGAATTTAAGATAGGTCACTTACCAGATAGTAATCAGGTAAGTGGCCCATCTTAATTTCATTATTACAAGGTATCGATAAATTGCCTATACCTACAACGAATGAATGACGAAAATGTCGTGAGAAAAGTTTTGAGTATGATTGTGGTTGGCTATAAGGCGTTGACTACCGTGATGACGACTAATAGAGAAGTATGGAAGAAAAATATATTATTAAACAGGGTGTAAGGGACAGCCCTCCGCAGATTGATGGGATGACTTCAGCATATCATACTAAGACGACCGGTACATGAAATTATTTCAGGAACGTTATGGGAATCCAATAAACCTGATTTGTATTATTACCTCACGCGCAATGTATCGTTACCGCGGCAAAACCCACGTAGCCGCACTCCCTGTGTCGGTGGGGGCGCCCTCGAGTATTTAAACATCCATTGCTGTTTCTTTTATTTTATCTGTATTATTTACATAAATGGGGTGCTGCGTACAGATAATGTAATTTTACGTTGAAATAAAGGAATAGTAACTGAAAAAACCGATGAAAAAAACTAAAAACTTTTCTGTGAAAATATCCGGTGGAATAAGATTCAAAATAAGGAGCTGAATGCCCCCTGTTAATTTACGGAGGGCTGTCCCTTACACCCTGTATTGCGTCGACCACAAATAAATTGTATCCCAATCGGCGCAGTATAATGATGAATGATGATAATAAGACGCTACCTACAAATTTTTCTTTAAAATCGTTTCGCAATCCAACTGTCCGAAGCTTAATATTTAGATTTTAAAAGCGTCTTCGTTTAGTTAGTTCAACAATATAACAATTTGGACTCTCAATCTCAATATTGGCAGTCCGTCGTCCTCTCAGGGTGTTTATGTAACAATCACAACAATACAGAACTTCGACGTCCACCTCTAAATATAGAACTGCTCTACGAGTTGATTCTAACAACATAATAGTTGTAGTGTCGTTCAAACAATTTCAGTTAGAAGGACAGTAGGTTTATTCGTATACCTATTACAATATTGACGGCCTGAATAGTAGACCTTCATGCACAAGTGTTTACTTCTCCTGGGTTTGACGCAGAATGTGCACTTCGCAAAATGTGCACTTCTCAAAATGAGCACTTCTCAAAATGAGTGTGAATTTTATCACAAATGGGTCAAAATAAAAAAAACGTTTAAGTACATTTTTTTTTTTGTTGCTTTTTAACTGTTGTTTCTTTGTATAAAGTAATAATCACGTTCATTATCAAACATTACCTGAAACAGCTGCTACAGACTTCGGCGCTGTCATCTCGTTCTCGTTATCGTCTCGTTGACGGTGACGGTGCCGGTGGACAAATGGCCTTTGTCTGACCTCATGTCTGGTAATTTCATTGGCTTGTTATTTATATACAGCAACAGCTGTGATTAGACTTTTAGTGATCAGGTTTTCAGTGACTGGGTGTGTTGTCAAACTAAGGCTAATTTCTTATCACCATCATAACTCAAACCAAAGGTCAAAGACTCGATCCAGCGATCATAATCATAGTTATCATAGCAATTACTTACGATACGAGTAGCCTGAATCATATCATACAATGGATGTATGGAACGCATTCCATACAGGTACATACATACAAATTGTTGCTATTGTATGCTCCGAACGTGATTTGACTGGCGATGACGTATGTAGCGAATTTGAACTGTAAAGTGAAGAGTGTAAAGTTGGAATTCTTTGGGTAGGTAAAGGGCTAGCTATAACTTTGCTTGTATAGTGTCTATTTTAGTTTTCAATGACGAAGTTTATTGGTACGTCAGGAAGGCAAGTGTTTGGGAGTTCGCATAATGAAGCAGGAGTGAGTGTAGGAAATATTTTTGATTGTGCAACGGCAATGCATTGAACTGCAACGAGCTGAGTTGATAAAGGTGATGCAACTGCCAATACGAAGTGTTAAGGATATCGGAATACCTGTTGCTTAAAACTATTATTGTTTACGTCATGTATAATAAAGTATTGGTTTCCCAACATCCCACCTGTGAAATTGGCATTTTCTCACAAATAGAGAACCTCGTGATTTAAAATATTCATCAATTGCTTGGTATTCGAATAATGACCATCATACAGACAACAATAGTAAAAAACCGCATTACTTATAGTTTTCTAAACATACAAAATACCTTAAATGACTCCTCATTTTGTTAGCAGCATGATGACCACTATTTGTTTTAACTTAGCTAAAATTTATTTTTGTCGCTTAATCTAAGTGGCTTACGTTATCTTAGTTTTTACACATAAGTGGATAAAAGTTTTAAAACATTAGTGTTCATGGTTGTTATATAAATTAAGAAAATGTTAGTATGATAAATGCAACTTCTTTAAAATTCTCCGTACAAAACGCTGATATCATAGGTGGGGACCTAATATTATATTCTGCGGTCACGCAGGGTAGCAATAGATGCGTCACTTCTAGAAAAGGCATAATTATGAGTGTAGTTATCTACCCACATTCTTACAAGCAACCGTATGCTTTGATTCTTCCTAACCTTCCGAATCCCTACCTATTTGATACGATATACAAAGAAGTCCAGACCAACACAAAAAAAAAAGTTACTTAATAAAAGATCGATGGTTTGTGTGAGGAATGATAATGATAATATGAAAGAGAAGGGAATAAATGATAGCGTGATGGTCTACAGGGAGAATGGAAGAAGAAAACGTGGTGCACCGACTACAAATAACATGAGACAAGGACAGAAAGATGGTGATAGTATACCTACTATCCCCACTACCTAAGTTTCCTGAACTTTCCTAGGTTCCTACTCTTGCCTAATGTCATGTTTTCAAAATAGATCTGTCTTGTTTTCAACTTCAAGTCACACCGGTCGAGCTCACCCTATTATTAAGAACCATAACTTACATAAGCATGTGAAACAACATACGTTGTTATACTTACAGGTAACTGCGATATTGTGTACCATCGCATCGTAACTCCTAGGAAGTGTTGTATAGCACTGAAACTACGGTGAGATCACCTATTGTTTTCCCATAATACTAGCATTTAACAGCAGACCTCGCGAGCACAAACTGTTTTGCAACAATTATTATACCACTAAAGATATTTTAAACGGGATGTTGATCATGATTTTCGTTTTTAAAAACATGGAAAATATCTTGTTAAGAATTCTTTTTGATGAGAAGGTGGTCCCAGGTTCTCCATCATTCCCTACCTAGCAGTTAAAGGGCCGATTTCAATGGAAAAGTGAGCAATTTACTGCATCTTGAGGAGCTATCTTGCTCATCACGCCGAAGATCCTCATCAGATCTTCACCAAATTTGTATGACACCAACTTAAAGTTACTACTACTACCTTTCAAATAAATAAAAGAACCATTTAAATCGAATCTCATAAGGCGGAGATATCCAGTAGCCCCATTTTTGCCCCTTTTTGGAGGAGGCCAATCAAAAATCCATGACGACATAAAAAAACTATAAAGTCGTAAAACCTGTATAGCAAGTTTCGTCCAGATTGGTTGTAAAATACGACCTGCATTGCTATTCAGTAACCATCTCACCGTGAAAACTTAGGTGAAGTGAGCGTGGAATGAACTGTCAGTGTCATCGATACCTACTGATGCTAAGGCAGTGACAGTTCACTCCAAGCTCACTTCACCTAAGTTTCACGGTGAGATTTTGAAAGAATAGCACAACTGTAGAGGATTACCTACAAGCTGACAGAGGAACGCAAATTTTGACAGACCTGAAGCAGAGACACTTTGTAGGCAAACAAAATAATGCTGGCATTTTTTTGTTTGCCTACATTTTGTGCCACTAACTGCTGACTGGTAACTAGTTAGCAATATGGTAGTGTGGCGGACTGATGAACCGAGCATGTGAAGTTTATTTTAATGCACTTATCAACGATATAAATAATTTGACACACATTCCAGGCTATTTAACCTGATGAACACGGTTTCATTTGAAAAACTGCTTTTGAACTTTCTGAATCGGAAAGAATTTAATATAAAACTATTATACTTTGTAAATTCTCTCTTTTTGAGATTCACGAGAAAAACAGTGAAAATACGACACTGTAACAAGCTGCTGAGATGATTCACGGCATTTCACAACAACCCAAGACACCTTATGTGATTCATTTAATGATGGTTAGGTATAAAATGTCAGCATTTCTTATGAAACTGTCGAACCAAAGCTGTATTTGGGTTTTTTACCTTAACCTGGCAGCCTGACCCGGTTGAGACATGTGTCGCAGCGAGAAAATTTGTTACAGCAGATTACACATGTGTCGCTACATTGCTTGTAAACGAGATAGATCGAATATTAATCCTTGGTGCATTGTATTACCACGTAAACTGAAACCTAATTGATCAACGAACAATTAGGTCAAACGGAAACTGCTGGTCTACACTTCCCGTAGGCTGAACCAGGGCTGGCTTATAACCTTGGCCAGAAGCTAAACATTGCCTCACAAGTACAACGTGGCAATGCCGCCAGTCTCTTGGGTACATTACCAGTTGCAAGCGATGCGGAGAAATTTATCGACACCATATTTTACTTTGTTTATAGTTTTAGAAAGAATAAAAAAAGAAAAAGCCTGCCGACTTCAAAAAAAACTTTAAAAGTGAAAAATGACTTTAATTTCGGAAGTCGGTGGCAAAAAACGAAAAATCAAAACCAAAGACACCGACTTCCGAAGTTAAAGTTATTTTTTCGCTTTTTAGTGTTTTTTTTGGATATCGATTGTTTTTTTTTAAATCTCCAATTACTATTGACTGCGTTAATGGCAACAGGAGAATAGTACTATGATACCAAGCCGACAAGTAATGTAATAAACAATATAATTTATAATTATGGAATGCACTCGCCAAGAATAATATTGTCCCTACTTGTACTAATTAATAAGAAGGTGAAAACGTACGTAAATCCTCACGAAATCGCGATTCTTTGGTTGATTACAGAATAAAACTTTCTACTCACAATCTTCTACTAAACTAGTATTGGAAAACGACAAAAAAAAACAATTTAGATTGTACTTTATGTTTGTTATGAAAAACTATATAACTCATATAAAAAACCTACTAAAATATTTATTTACAACACTATGATTTCAGACCACACGTAAAAAATTTTATTTTGGATATCTAAAGGCCATATTTTTAAATTAATTTTCATGTTTTCCACTATTGCATTTAATACCTTATGAATATCGAAATTTTTGCCTTCTGTCCAATCCCTTAACATTTCAGTAATGTTTTCCAAATATTCTATGTTATGGTCATTAACATCGTACACTCCGTCAATGATATTGAATAATTCGCGCAGAAGCGTCACACTTGGTTTCAAAGAATCTGGAGCAAATTTTAAAATTTTGTCAGGATTCGTCAAAATCTCGTCTATGAAGTCTAGAGTATCCCTCTTAACCATGGGGTCAGCATTGATTATGTATTTAATAGTTTGTCGAAACTTTATGTTAGTGGTTATAAAAAACTTATGATTTTCCAAAACCTCCGTGACCGGCACAAAGAATCGCTTCAAGTCTCGCGGCGCTACGTTCATTAAGGTTCGACACCAATCTATCAAATAGTCACTGTAGTAATATCTGTCTCTACAAATCTGTAGAGTATCGCAAATGTTGTTTTCTATAAAATTGGCAGAAATTTTTGTCTGTTGTCTCATTATTTTCTCCTTCAACGTCTGCTGAAACCATGTCGTCTGCATCATCAATTTCCCCTTCAAATTTTTTATGTGGTACCTCAACACCTTTTCCAGTATATAATTTGAAACATCCATGAAATCTACCATAAAGTGATCTGTAATATTGATTGGTTTCCCTTCAAGCATGGCCTTAAGTTTAGTATTAACTATGTCTGTATATTTTTCTTCGATGTTATTGAATGCTTTTTTGACGTCTGCAATATCAGCCCGATATAGATCATAATTATTCATAACATTGGACCTTACGTTTCTCAGTTGTTCAGTGGACACTTCTATTAGAACGCTAACGAATGTATCAAACAGAACAGTGTCGTTGCTTGATACTTCGATGTCTTCTGGTTCCGCATAATTATCTGCATTAAAACGAGTTTCTTGCATTTTTTTAGGTAGAATTTGGAAATAGACCGAGTCCGCCGTTCGACTTCTTGCAGCGCCGCAAACTGTATCTGTATCGAAAATAATACTTTTAAGTTGGCAATAAGGAAGATGTTGGTGTGACCATAGCAAGATTCAAGCAACAAAAGACTCCACGAGACTACCGGTCTTAATAATAATCCATACATACTCGTATTATAAAACAAAGTCCTCCGCCACGTCTATCTGTCTGTCGTCCTGTACGCGATAAACTCATAAACTACGGCACCGATTTTCATGTTGTTTTCACCAATGGATAGAGTGGTTCTCCAGTAAGGTTTTAGTATATAATAACCGACATCCACGAGGGCGGGCGAAGTCGCGGGCATCAGCTAGTTATAAATACAAATGAATTGCTGTTCGTTGGTAAGCGCTATTACCAGTTTACGATTATTTTTTGTTTTTCAAAAGTCTCTTAACGTTGGGAATTTTAATAACAGACTTGCGCAACATGATGATAATACTAAGAACTCCAAATCATCATCATCATTTCAGCCGAAAGATGTTCACTGGACATATTCTTCCCCAAGCGTTGTCACATACACCAGTCCCGTGTTGACATCCCATTAATGACACTGAATGATTGACTTTTTCTAATGAAACTACAATAATTTAAACCCTGTGGAATGTAGTTCAAATATCCATGCGAAGAAACAAATTAGTCAACTGAAACTCACATAACGAAACCGTAAGAAACACGACAATGTTCTCCGTGTAAAACATGGTTACTATTTACATTACGTGCCTGAAAAACCATTTCGATTCGATTTATATCCGTAGTTAAAGTTATCGTTTACTGTCGCTGGTTATTGAAAAAAGAGGGTAGATTGTAAGGCAAGCAGTCGAATGCACGCCTGTTAGAGCATATGAAGCGTGCAGAGTTGCATGGTTCATTAAACGGGGAAAGATTAACACAGGCCTTTTTATAGGTCGCTAACTCGGTATGTTGGTTATGTTACAGGGTGTAAATGGGCATAAATATTGTAAATCCAATATCCATACTATGTGTTTACTAAAAATCAATCTGCCTAACCTTTTCCCAACTATGTTGGATTCGGCTTCCAGTCTAACCAGATGCAGCTGAATACCATGCAATATTTTACATGGAACGGCTGCCTATCTATCTTGCACACTCACGATACCCTTGGTAAGACTGGTTTTAATACTTTTGGGCTTCTGACTCCCCGTACCGACTGTCAAAGATCAACGAATGACAGCCGGGACCAATTTTTTTTTTTCCTGGTTTCCTTTATCTGTACTGAACCTACCCCTCGGCTATGGCACGCAATTTCTTTAACAGAAAATAAAAATATGAAAGTTATGATGTGTTTTTGGGGTCAACGACCGCTTGTATTGATGTTACTTGAAGTAGGTATGAGTTCAAAAAATTGTATTTTTTTGTTTTATCGTGTTTAGGTATCGAAATCACGTCTGTGAAGATTACAAAAAACACTACTTGTTAACCTCCCAACATCCCTCACACGTTAGGTCGTCATGACCAAGTCACAAGTCGCGGAGCGGCTTTAAAGTTTTTAACATGACTCACGGTCCACTCGCTGGTCACAGTTCACTGCGAATGGTTAATTAATTCGATTATCATACTTACAAGATTTAAATATTTCAAAGAAAGAAAGAAATTTTTATTTGCTCGAACATGTGTATACATACAGAATTAAAATAATACATACATGCAAGATCTTAATTATGAGTGGCTCACGACATGTTTGCCAATTCTCATAGCGTGCAAATATCTTAGGTACAATCAGTATATGTTTATATATAGCGGGACCATGGGTCCCGGTCTTTTGGAAGGCGTACGAGGGGCCGAAGCCAACTCGCAGAGGCCCCGTAGACAATTTTAAATGGGATGAGGCACCAACCGACGATTATCCCTGTATACACTATCAAAGTACACCCATGGACAACCCCCGGATGGTGTAGGACTATTGCAGAACATGGAAACAAAACATATTGGGCTATGGGTTCGGGTGGCTATAATGGACTGGTTACCTAAAACTATTGAAGGACTATGTCCCCTGCCTGATCAATGTTTTATATATACACGGATAATATGGCAGGGGGTGACTTGCACACTCAATAATGGGCCCCCGAAAACGGTCGCTAGCACATAGTGACGTAGCGACAAGGAGGCAACACTTCCTGAGGTGCTTAAGAGGAGTGGAGAGGTATTCCACGGCTATCAGGACAATCCCGGAAGTACGGTCGAGATCCCTACCAGCATCTTACTGGAATACTTCCTTCCTCCGAGCACGTTTGCTCTAACGAATCTCCACTCAAGCCGGCCAATCAAGGCAAGAATGAGGTGGGAGCTCTGTTCCTCGTCAGTGTTCACTCTAGCCAGCCAATAAATGCAAGCCAGAGATGAGGAACGAGACTTCTCCCGGGAGGTAGGGTCCGTGGGGTCGCTACTGCCCAACAGCTCGCCACATGCTGCCCTGCGGGTTTTTGTATCTCTCTTGGCCTGGCTCCTCACCCTAGACCCGTTCCGGCAAAGTAAACTCTACCGGCACAGACCTAGAGTTCAGAACGCGCAAGCCCCACCACGACGTCAACATAGAGATACGGCGGTGGGGCCTACAATTATTATTATTATTGAATCAATGATTTTTAACTTTTATACATTAAATATCAGTCACAGTTTATCAAACTTATATTCAATCATTTCCAATATCCAATTTTTTTTTTATTAAATTCAACCTTTTTTCTTTTTGTCTTCTGGGCACGCTTCCGGATGAATGAGAGCGATGTGGAGGAATACTTCGACGCCTTAGCTTTTTGTTATTTTATTTATTTGTATTAGTCATTTCATTTAGTACCTTGTATACATAGTTAGTTGTCTATTCATTTACTATTGTAATTAACATTGTCCTGTCAATAAATATGACAAAAGGTATACATAAGTCTTATCTGATTTGAAAAATAACACTTGATCGTGACAGTTTAAAAAAAACACTTTTAATAAAACATTCAGCTTACCTACCTGTATACCGATACATCCTTTTGAACTTAAATTCAGACAGTTATTTGTTGCTCCGATCGATCTCGATGTTTCGATATATCACGCTGTTTCGATTTGTCTCGATGTTTCGATTTTTCCCGATATTTTGATGCATCCCGGTGATTTTCCACTATTCAAGTAGAAGAACCATTTACAATCCTCCCCAACTACCTGACGTGATAATCATTTCGTAGACCAGCTTACCTGAAACAAAAAAAAAGAACTTTAGTTGAAGAGTGAAGGTATGCCTTTCGCTTTTAACCAAGGTCTGTTGGAAAGTGTGAAATCAATTTCGAAATAAAAGAAAGAAAATTGTTTATTCTGCACAAACAAAACGCACATTACAAAAATAAAAAAGACAAAATAAGTTCACAATCAAATTAGCCAAAAGCCTCGCATTCAACAAATAAAAGTTTGACACTTAGTTTGTGGTTTGACAGTACTATATAGAAAAAACCTTTATTAATAACGGTCTCGGTATCCCGATATTCCCACGGGATTGACACTTGGGGGTGAAACCGCTGGGCGCAGCTTGTAGTCAATCTTATGTACAAATATAATAGAAATACTTTATTTAGTTCATGTTATTAGTAGCAGTGTAACATAATTCAAACATACATTTCACTCAAATACTTACAATGGATCTCGATTTCCTATTCTAAATGTTAACAATATTATCAAACAAGCCAATAGGAAATAATATTCAGTTCACACACCAGCGGACACGGCACCGCGACGGGACGGATGCAGCACAGATCCGGCGCTCCCGGCTTTCCCGACTATTTCCTATTTGGCCAGGCAATAGCGTTGAACCTAAACTATGCCGAGCCGTGCCAGGTATTAAACTGTCGCATTTCTATGCGGTTTTTGCTTACCATTTGAGCATGATAGAGAGCCAAGTTTCAATTTTGTTTTTGTTACGTGCGTATGAATTGTGGATTAAGATTGTCGGACATGATTTGAAAATGAATTTATTTTAATTAGAACATTTTTAAGGAGTCTGTACTAGTTTGTCAGAGAATTTATTGGCCGTTCCAAAGCGTAGATTCCTATGGAATGGAAAAGTTTTAATCTCTAATCAAATCGACTTTTAAATGAATGTTAATAATAAATAAATAGGCCACACATTCATCGAGTCTCTAACTGCAGAAAGTTTTCAGCCAATCAGTGGCAATATACCAGTGTCGGGAGATAGATAAACTTTAACCGGGAGGCAGACAGTGTCCATATATTGCAGCAGCCAATCTCCGTTGTTGTACGTTGAGTTCTATCCTGTATCCGTTGTTGTTTTGTTTAGGTTAGTCCCTTTTTATATGGAGTACGACGGAAAAATACCAATTACATCCAACTAATATTATAATATCATAAAATGTGAAAGTTTGTATGTTTGATGTTTGTCACGCAAAAATGCCTGAACGGCTACGGATGAAATTTGACGCACAGATAGTATTTAACCTGGATTTAATGAATACATAGAAAAAATGGTAAATGAAATATATAAGCATAACTAAGCGGTTTGCCTTCTTGATGGTCCCAGAAGAATTTCAGAGTAATGAAACAGAGACATTGTTGAAAATGAAAATAAGACGTCGACATGATTAGATAATTCCTTGCCCGTATATAATTATAATGATGAAGTGTGAATAAAATTAAATAAACGACAGTGTTTCCACAGGAATGCGACCGAAGTAAGTGTTTCTACTTGAGTTTCTGAGTTGTTAATCATTAGATTGTGTGATAATAGACGGCTCAGTCTAACGATCTGTCACTGGGACCACTGTGAAAGGTCTTAGATATTTAACTGTATACCTATATAGAAAAAGAAAAAAATGGATGATTTTTTAGGAATGAGATGAAAGAATTATAGAAAAGATGGTTGGTTTGTGTGAGAGATAATATGAAAGAGAAGGGAGTGAATGATAGCGTGACTGTTGACAGGGGAGAGTGGAAGAAGAAAACGTGTTGCGCCGACCACGAGTAACATGGGACAAGGGCAGGAAGATGATCTATCTAGTAGATGTGGTTGAAATATGAAGTATTAAAAGAAAATTTTAAAAAGAATATTGCGTTACGAGTTTGTGTATTTCTTTTATAACATGCGATGCGTTTACTGTACGTCGATTCTGTAAAATTCAATCAACAACTCGCATCTCACATTGCTATTCACTCTCACTTCGCATATGGTTCAAAATGTGTTCAGATTCGAGTGCGAAGTGAGCGTCGAAGTGACGGGGGAATTACCTTACTGCATGCCACTTCTTACGTCATCTCATACTTATCTGTCAAAATCTCACGTTCAATTTAGTTCAACTCGCTGACACGCTCGCAAGGGTAGCGCTAGTGTATCAACCGAGTTTTTAGAATGCCAATCAAGAAACTCACAGCGGATTCAGATTCAAAGTTTAGAATGAGGTCTTACAGAATCACACCCCTGATTTTGCTTTATCAAATGTCAATACCATATAGGTAGTAGGCAAATTATATTGTATTAAAGCTAATTTGATGATAGAAACGGAAGACATAATTATCTTTTATCAAAAAATAAGTTTATCTTTTATTATAATCTCTAACAATGATTTACTTAGTCTGATGATGAGGTACTTATCTCTACAGGGTGTACCGTTTACCGAAAGGTACAGAACGCATTACTAAGTGTCCCTGATTATTCTCTGACAGCCTCGTTGGTCTATTGGGTGGAAGCTGTACCGCTGACCATGAGGTCCTGGGTTCGATTCCCAAGTCGGGCAATGTGTTGTTGGGTTTTTCCGTCAGGAATCTCTCAGTAATAGCCCGGAGGAGTTTGGACTCGTGCCCGGTTGATGGCAATAGGCTCGCCCCCTATTACATGATACTAAACATAACTGGCGAAATGTGGCTGTAGTATAGGTGCACCTCTGCCTAACGCTTCGGGGAAAAGACGCGTGATGTTATTGTTATGTTATTATTCTCTGAATATTCCGACAGTCCATCATAACTTTTCTTTTCACGCGAGTGCGCCCGCAGTCGATCTGAGTTTCGCAACGGGTTCGCACTCGACTCAAGAGCCGCGTCCCGACCGTGACGTCAGACCGATACGTTATCTCTGATAGGAGTGCGTTATCAGTTGTATAACAGTTATGGCTGTGTGTTCGCGTTGTTTGTTTTACTCGTGTAAACAGTCGTGGACCGAATATTGAATGATTGTTTCGGTGTCTTTATGAGGACGTTTTTTTTTTCTGTTTGACGCAAGGTGTGCCTGAGTAATATGCTAGTTAATTACTTATGTGAATGATGTAGGTACTTGAAAATACACATTCGCTGGCTAGTCAATGCTCAAATAAGGAAAACAAAATTGCTAATCTTTTACATGCTAAGAAAGAAAACCTTACCTTATTTCGAGACCAATAAACCTACATGGTTTGAGCTATTTCACGAATCATTCAACGTAACGTAAAGTTTAGAAGGTTTAGAGTATTTTCTTTTGTTTTCTTCACCCAAAGCACAATAAAAACTTTTAATAGTAATAACATAACACAACGCCTGTATACCCACATTTTGCCAATGTAATGCGAGTCTATTTTAATAAGTAAGTAGTAATAACGTTTATTTAAACAGAAAGTTACAGTACAATCATTGAGACATAACCGGTGAGACAAAAAATAAGCTTCGCTTGTATCTTGTGGCTCAGCTCAACCAACGTATAAAATCATGAATAAATTTCTTCTTGAAATAGGTAATGAAATGGTTTAATAACCCTTCCTTGGCAGTCCGGGTAAAGAAGGACTAACCATATTAAATTGCCCAAGTACAAAATATTGCAACGCATAGCGTTTGCATGTTATCGATCTGTGGTATCATTGAGCGTTGCACATAGCGCGGGTATCGCTCTAGTGTCCCTGAGATACGAGTATGTCCCTGTATGTGTTAAGGTTATATTTCTTGCTATATTTCTTCTGACTTACTTGATACTAGTTACTAGAGTAATATGATAGTATTCCGATGTTTTATAAATGTATATCCGAAAGACTCAGTATTTTTTAATACCTATTTGAATAAATAAGTGCATCGATCGCAAACGAATAATTTATGAATTCAATGGAACTCATATTGAATGGTTTCGATCGAACGCATAGTTTTCTTTAAACTTTGACATCTTCTCTTCAAAGCCAAACACAATCCTTTTGTTCAAAAACAGTACCACGAAGACTATTCAAATTCTACTACATTCCCTGCAAGCAGTGGCATCTCTGCCTAGTCTGCCTACCCCACAAAGGCAGGTGAATCAAACGCAACCGAAGTACTGTGGTATGTTGAGCGCTGTAGAGCGACAGTTGAGCAGATTCCCAGCCGACTCAACTATGCGTCTATGGACTAGAGAACGTCCTTTGAGTGCTGCGTTCGTGCGTTCATTAATATTCGCAGGACTTTGCTTTTGAAGACGTAAATAAAGTTAGGCCTACTTTTTAATTGTAAAATTGGGCACATATTAAATTATTAAGCTAAGTTGTGAATCTATATATGCATACTTAATTTATTGCATTAATTGGCCCGTTAATGCCTTAAAAACCAATTTTAAATGTCATGGTTAAGATGGACTTTATAAATCAACATTTTGCTATTCAAAACGGAAAAGCCATTGCTGTGCACTGTTTGATTTTGGAATCAAACCAACATTTTGCAGCTTATTTCAAAGTGTAGCTAAGCATTATATATAAGACCCTACTCACAATCAGTATAATGAACGTACCAAACACACCTAGGTACCTGCAGTAGTACTTAGTTACTGCTAAATACCTCGTCTTATCACACGCGCGGCCTTTGTACATCTACTACCAAGGAATTCTACTTTGCATCTTCAAGTCTTATTAAGAGAATCAGCAGAATCTTAAGTTATGAAAGTCATAATATACTTACCTACCTATTTTAAGTACTTACGTTTAAGGCTATAGCTTCAGGGAAGCCAGCGAAATTCAAATATTCTTACGTTTTTTGCAATTTGGAGGTCAGTCATATGAACTTATGGAGTATTACTGATTTTAAGGGTCAGCTCAGACAGCGAGGTGAAGCGACGCGACGCTGCGCCCACTTTTTAACAATTATCAAACTTATTTTCTTCACGAAAAGGTATAATTTCAGTGCGAGGGCTGACACGTGTCTAAGTACGGGGTGCTGCACAGCGAGTGTACCTTATTGTGTAGTAAATAAATTCGATATTGTATCGGATCATAAAAAAGTGCGCGTCTCGTCGCGTCTCGGCGTGAACTGACCCTAATGATTATAATTTTGTAAAGCCATGATTATTTGTTACGGTCGCAAATCATATTTTAATCATCATACAACATGACAACTGACCTACAAATTGCAAAAAACGTAAGAAAATTTGAATTTCGCGTGCTACCTTAGCGCATGGTGGAGTAACTATCTTACGGAAACTTGGACGTGGTGATCAATGCTCGTTGCATCTCCTATGAGAAAAGGCCTTTGTTCAGAAGTCATATAATTACAGGCTAATATTATAGCCGCCGAGAGCCATGCTGCGCAACAGTGCAATCTATTTCTGTGCTATATCTAACTTATTCGGTAAATGATGAATCTGAAAACCGTATCAAAAATCCATTGTGTTATTTAGAACGGTTACACAGACACGAAAGGTGACTTTGTTACAATATATTGTAGATATCTATACTACTTTTATGAGCTGATATAAGGATATACGGTCCATATCAACCGGATTTACGGTTCCCGGGAGGATGATAAAATATAATATTACCTATGTTCAACATAATTGGATGTTTGACATCATCCGCTAACATAGTTTAATTACAGATTTTTCCTTATTGGTACAATATTATTAGATAGTCGCTGTAACAATGGTATGTTTTCATAAAGTAGATAGGTAACTACATTTTTCGTAATTATTTGATGATATTATAATATGAAATTGTTTACAGAATAAACAATTTCATTTCATTTCATTCCATTTTTGACTGGTGCACAAAGTTGGTCACCTACTGAACAACAGAAGTCCAAACTCAAGATTTGCCAGCGAGCAATGGAGCGCAGCATATTAGGTGTCAAGCGAACAGACCGCGTTAGAAACACCACCCTGCGCTCCATAACTCAAGTAGCAGGTATTGGAGAAAACACAGCCAGGCTGAAGTGGGAGTGTTCCGGCCACGTCACGCGAATGCACCCGGAGAGATGGGCAAAGATCATCACTCACTGGACGCCTGAAAGAGGACATCGCCGTTCAAATCATGTTTGCGGGGCCAACATGGCCAGAAATCGCACAAAACAGAGAGATTTGGAAGGGAAAAGGGAAGGCCTTTGCCCAGCAGTGGGACACAATAAAGGATATAAAAATAAAAATAAATTGTTGAGTTCTACTACACATTATTAGGCGATGACAACAAAAAAGCTTTTATGAAAGATAGCTAGGTACCTACGGCTAAGATAGCTATAAGTATACCACAAATAATTTAAGGTATCCTTACCTATTCTGGTATTGTTGAAGGTTTTTTCAAAGACGTCGGCATAATGTCTTGCCCTTTAACTCACAGATATATGATGTCGTTGAGTTTTCTAATCTTAATAGCAATCCTAACATTTGTGAGAAAATGAATGGGATCTTTCTGTAATATATCTTTGCTTACTTGGTTCCTTTTAAGAAAACATACATGTATGCTCTCATCATAGTGACATGTTATACCCTTATATCATGTACATGTAGCCAACCTAATAAGGGTGAGTTTACAAGCAGCTCAATTAGGAGGGTGAAGGCTAAAAATGAGAGACTAGCAAATTAGCTAGGTAACGCCGCGCCGTCACGATTTCTTTGTAGATAAAGTGAACTCGAACAACAAATTAATTCGTTTAGGTGTCTTTTTATTATTTACATTTAGAATGTCACTAAGCAAAGGCTAATAGAATTTATTCTGTTCTTATTCTGATCTTTCTAGTTCTATCTGAACTTTACATCTTCCTATAATAATACTAGCCGTTGCCCGCCACTTCGTCAGCGATCCAGGGTGAAAAATAGCCTATGTCCTTCTCCAGGTAATGGTTTACCCATGCCCTAATTCCATCCAAATCCGTTCAGCCGTTTTAGCGTGAAAGCGTAATAAACAAACAAACAAACTCACTTTCACATTTATTTTGTTAGTAAGGATGAAGCGGTAATATTCTATATATTTATCAAGCATTCATCTGACGAGCCTTCAATCAATTTTACACAAGTAACACAACCAGCATTTTGCTTAAAATATTACAAACGCAACCTCAGGCACAGCACACTGCATTCAATCGATACTTCGTTAGGAAATGTAAAACTCGCCGGCTTCACGATATTTCCTCTCAGAATCGTATAAATGCACGTCAATATTATGATTTTTAATAGCTTTTAAGAGTTGAAAGTATTTAAATTATTAGGTTTCAAGAGAATGCAATAAGGGTTTTTAAAGTCTGAAATGAACTTTTTGATTAATAAACTTTACAATGGCGTTTAGCTGGGACGTTGAAAATGGAATATGAATGCAGCCCGGAGACGCCTCGGAGGCCGCGGCTAGTGGAACGGTCAACAATTTCCATACAAGCAAAGCTTGTCACCATTTTACTCGCACTACGGCACAAATGTTGTACCTATAGCAACTGACAGCTTTTAAAGGTACGTGACAGTAGTTGTGCGCTCAACACATTTTCGGCGCCACGACGTTATTTGTACATACTTGCGTCTTTAGACACTGTCGGGTCGGTAATGCCGTGCTCTGTGGCAATACACCAGCGATTGGGCATGCCACTGCTAAGCGTCATGTGGGCTGTCAGCTCGTTTGCAACTCAATAAAATGAAACGAAAGAGGGAACGAAATTGTGGCCATATTCAAGATACTTATTAGGGATGAAATAAGTAGTTACTTCGAAATTGATGAAAATGAGTGTTAGTGTAACCAATGTCGGTAAGTTAATTGAAACCTGGAATATATGTGCTAATTGCTGGGATGCGTAGGTACATTCATCAATATTTAAATTATAGTAATTTCCATATTAAGATATAGACACAAGTCACTATATCTCTATCTCTGGTGTAATGCCTGTGTATCCAAATACATAATACCTACGTTAGACACGTGACAGCTATCTAAGCATTACACGTGGCCATTAATAACCCAGAGCATGTAGCCTGCTATGCTGGGCCATTAATATCCATGTTGGATGCAGATGTGTTGATTGATCGCGGAAGGATTATGGAACCCAAGCCTCTGCACACTCGATAGTTCCTAGTTAGTATGGCAGAACTTAGTTAGAAAATTGTTAGAAACTCGATCTATCGGCTACGTACACACTGACAATTTTTTCATATGTCCTCAGCGGCTAGAATAATTCTTTTCCCCACAATTTTGTGTGATGTTTTGTAATAATATGAGGTGACATATTTTGAGGCGAGTGTCGCGACGACGATCGACTGCGATTGAGTTTTTAGAGCCATAGAGTATCAATATTTTATTGCTTTCGTAACTTCTCCTTCTGAAAGGAACGGGAAGAATTTAACCCCCAAATATGCAGGCATAAAACACCAAAAAAAACATGATCTGATTATACAATACATTTCATCGCTAATACGATTTTATTGGCAATTTAATTTGACGTCTTAATTAAAGTGCCACAGCATCACACGTTGTTTTTAGTGGCACTAAAAATCTGTTTTCATGGGACTTTAGTGTCTATTTAGAATTTAACGGGGTTTTATCCATTGTATTTATGCCAATGAACCCTCAGATGCCCAGTGCAAATGCGGTGCTCCTGTCCCATGTTGGTGTGACTATACATCTGCACTACTAACGACCTAAAACATGCCACTGAAGCCGTTTGGCGTGGCCACATACTGGGCCCAACTCATTTCAATCAATCAACTCAACCAATCGCTGTCCACTGCTGGACTGTCCGCATCCAGTCGATCCCAGCCACTTTTTTAAGGTCGTCGGTCCATCCATCTCATTTAACATAAGTAATATATTATATATTTACCACCGTCTCGAAAAGAGAGAAGAAAGATGCCAATAAACACGTTTTCTGTCTTTCTATCTTTTTCTTTCATATCATTAACCATAACTTTTCTTTGTCCACAGTCTGACTCAAAAACTCGAAAACGTCTTGTGAATCAAAAATCAAAATGGCGGACGCTCCAGCTCCCAAAAGCGGCTTGCGTCAGATCGTGAGCTCGATCCAAAATGCTTGGCGTCGTTTCCAATCGTCGGATCCGGATAAGGAGCCGCTCATACCCAAAGAGCATAACGAGTGCATACGGCACATAATAATAATGTATGCAGATTATACGCGTACGAAGCGTCGCAACAAGCGGCGTTAATTTACGTTCCTGTCATCGTCCTCGGTTATAGTGTTAAAAGCATCATCACCAGTGTCGTCACCGCCATCAACGACCCATCTTTCAACGGACAAAATTTTCTCGGTGAGTGCTAACTTTATTTAACTGCGAGTATGGAGAATTGTAGAGGACTCTAGTTCCTCTTTTGAGGATGACACTTTTAAGTTTCTAACTCCTTGGAGTAGATATGTGAGATTTTTGGCTGCATGAGAGCATTAATCTTTCTTTCTTTTTCATGTGGTTAGTGACTAACCTGGTGTCAGAGATTTTATGCTACCCATGGGACTCTGACTTGGCTTCACGTGCCGTCAAAAAATATCTCTCAGGCATGCCGGCCGTTCCTCACGATGTTTTCCTTCTCCATTTTTGAAGCAAGTGATAATTATACAATACGCATAATTATGAATCCGAAAAGTCAAAGGTGCCTTGGATTCGAACTCGCGATCTATGACTTGGAAGTATGACCATCACAAGGAGATGATACTGTTCACACGCTTACGTTACCCCTTCGAAGGGGTAACGTCAGCATTGCTTAGCAATACTTCAACGCTATCGAAGGGGTAACGTAAGCATTGCTTAGCAATACTCGAAGAAAGATAAACATTTTCTCCTTCTTGGAAAAACATTACACAACAGATCACGATTTCAATCGATTAACCAACTGCTTGCAGTACAGATTGAGGAGGATTCCCATGAGGAACGGCTTAAGTAATCCACCATTCTCTATTTCTGTAGAAATGTATTGTATGTGAGTACCTCCCACAAAGGAACAGCACCTTAATTTTTTAACGCACGATCAATCACAATTTGTTTCATTTTGACAGTTCAACAACATTCATTATGTTATTTACTTTGTTGAGCAGACAGATGTTTCGAACATAATGAAGGACTGGATTTGCAATAGTCTTCAAAATTATTCAGATTGTGATTGATCGTGTGTCACGCAATTAGGGTGCTGGTACTGATTCAACCATGCCATTTAATTATGTAGTCTAGCTAGACTCATTGATTTCCAAGTAATATGATGTTCGTTTTATGAATGGTACCTTCAAATTGTTTGTCGAGTACTTAGTACATTGTATTTATTTTGAGTCATGATTCCGGTATCTTATTTGTTTACTATCGTATTATCTATACGATTTGTCATTATCTGAGCAGATTATAAAGTACTACGATAGTCGTACAACCGTAATAGTGCAGCGTTTTAGAACCACTTCTTTTTTATGTTTTGATCTTGGGTCCTACCTATTCATTTATTGAGGTAGAAATGAAAAAATTGCAATAATACTTAATAAAAAACGAGCACAACGCAATAGATAAGCAGTCTAAGGATTTTCGCATAAATTTTATTCATGTGAAACTTCCGAGATAATTAAATCGTGATACTTAAAATTCTTCACCTTTTTAATAAAAGAAGCAGAGGAACCTAGAACCATATTCAAATTAATTCAATTTAAATTGTTTCATTTGATTAATGACTTGGCTTCGGCATTCGCAACATATCTTTTTCTGCCATACTTCATTATTAGCCGTCATCTCGGCAGTCACCCCTTTCCAACAATATCATCTTCCACACAGTTCATCCATCGTTTCCTTGGTCTTCCTCTACTCTTACACACACACATTCATATTCAACACTTTCCTCACGACATTTTCTACATTCCTCCGATTTCCCACAACTTTTCAGTCACCAGTTTCGAATAGGCTCATGCAACCCCGTATTGTTCTCGTAGTTATCGCAAAAACAAAATATACCGACCTCTGTAATTTCACCCACAGGTTTAAAGATAAAATTTATATATTTTTATGTAACAGCATCATTATCAGAGGTTGTGACCTGTTACTCATGACCGCTTGTCGGGGGCCGATTATGTTGGCACTGACAACTTTCGGTCCCGTCTATAATTAGAAGCACTGTTTTAGTCAGGTGTGGAAGTTTACAGGTAAATGAGATGTTGAATTGGTTGGTTAACATAATAATATGATAATTAGCTAAAGATCTGTGGGGATATTGTTAGATAGGGATTTTTTATCAAGACGTGTAGGTTAGAGTGTAAGATTATCGATTCAAGAATTTGAATAATTTGTTACTTTGGTATATCTACATGCAAATACGTAATCGTTCACTTATTATGGTTACATTTGAATACCTACCAAAATCAACATAATAAGCAACATTCGTATTATTTAATAACAGGTCTTATCTCTCCGCGTCGTTCTAAAGATTTAATGCACGAACGGAGCCACTTATTATTCAAGAACTTTCCTTAAGTCGGTGTATGCTCCTATCTGAGTCACTTGTGAGGTCGCGACCCACCAAGATTGTCGCTAACTCGCTCCCAGCTCCGCTAATTGGTACCCCCACGAAATTGAGAGCAAATCTTGAGGTCAATCATCATGTGTTTATTTAAAAGGCGACCTCCTGTAATAGGGACGAAAAAAAATGTTTTGACGCTCGGAGAGATAGACTTGATTTTGGCAAAATAAGTTCCAATTTAAGCAACGTTTGGAGAAATAAGTCTGGACACTGAGGCCAATAAATACACTTTCCATACATACAAATCATTACACCACTTCAACAAGTTGCATTAAATTACTCGCCATGGAATCGTGACTTTGACGTAATAATGTGTACCTAACTAAACCAACAAATTATTCATAATTTATTGGTTTAGTTCGGCGGGGTGCGCTTATTCATTAGTTCATCCACCATAACAAAACAATTAAAACGACCCAAAGCCATAATTTGCATCTACGTCCGATATTCTGCAACGCAACGCACACTAATAATCCCCATCATAAATGAGAGGAATAATTAATAACGGGCAATAAGAAACAAAGCCTCGTTTGGTTTAGTGATTGCCTAGTTGGTTTTGTGGTCCAAAGCGCTACTGCTGAGCATGAAGTCCTGGATTCGATTTCCAGGTCGGGCAAAGTGTTATTAGGTTTTCTATCAGGAATTCATCAGCTCAACCAAAACATTAAAATAAAACAATAGCAGAATTGGAAAAATCTTATCAGTCGTCGTGGGGTGTTTATTTTGGAAAACTATGGAGGTTTTCATTGCGATAAGTATAATTTTCTTAGGTGGGTATCACACTATCTAGAATCATAGATATATGATCATAGGTATAATGAAACTGTAAAATATACATAATAAGGGTATATAATCCCTAGGGGAATATTACGCTATCATATTATATCGTTTACCTATGTATGAAGCTCACAAATTACCGTCTATTTTACAATTTCATTTTATCATAGATATAATATAGATAGTGTAGTAGTCGTTCTTATCACTTTGAACTGTCTGTTCCTCCCGATGTTTTTAGAAAAGCCGCAATTGACTATTGACAACAATTACCACTAAATTGAAACTTCACTAGCTCATAGACAAATAGATCTTGTCGTTTTATAATAAGCAGGTGACATTCAACCTTACGGTGACAAAGCAGTAACGAGGTCGACTGTACATTACATTCTTCTCCATTCCTAATGAACAATAATTATCCCGACATTATACTCACTAATATGTACCGCTGATCTTTGCTCCCGAGATTACCATTACTCATGACTTTAAATGACGCCGACAGTTGACATTCATGCCGTGAGCTTGAAGCGCTCTGTTTTGATCTATGCGGTGACTAAGATGCAGTTCCTATAACTTACCGACAGTTATCGGAATCTTTAAAAATAATTGAGCATCAGTATTATACCAATCATTTTGATCTGTATACTATACTATACACTAAGTATATGTATATTACTATACGTGTATATGTAGTAGATCGAGCTATCAGTAAAAACTTAAATTTTCTGCAGTTTCTGAGAATTTATTTGCGTTTGTAACAATTTGTTGATGATAAAGCATTTATTAAAAACTACATCCACGGTATTAAAAAAAAACATTTACTTTCAAATCTCCGGTTCCAAATAGAATCCCGGACAACAAAACAAACATCATCTATCACTTTTCAAGAAAGCTCGAAAAAACAGGAACTTCAAATACAATGTTATTATTCCGAGAGCCAAACAATCCGTCTTTAAAAACATAACTTTCGAAATACCTTAAACATACGAATATCACCTTTCAGAAGTTTCGCTAAGAATCATTTTCCATTTAAGTCATACAGAATATCTTCTAGAGCATTCAACAAATATGTTTACAAGTTCAGATGTACCTAAAACATAATGTATTTGCTTTTAAGTAACTTTACAAACTAGTTTCATGTTAAGTTTAATAACTTAATACTGAAAATCTCTACAGTAAATTACGAAAGTAATTTTCTACGTAATATACTATATAACAAGTTTATGAGTTTATTTAATTATGTCAGAAGCATTTATTTCATTACATTAGTTATGTTGATGACGTCTTCCGAAAATCGGCTGTCGGAGCTGGAAAGCACCCTTAGGGTTAATCGTAAACCCCGTCCCTTGAGGCTGTCAAAAGAGGACGGGGTTGCGTGGCAGCACGGTTCGGGGAGTTTGTCGTGGTAGGGGTGTACTTCTCCCCGAACCGAACTCTCGCCGAGTTCCACAACTCCCTTGCGGAGTTGAAAGTCGTCGTCGTCGGGTTCCGTTCCCTCCCCGTGCTCGTACTGGGGGACTTCAATGCCAAGAATGTGGCTTGGGGTTCCCGGCTTACGGACACACGGGGCAGGATGGTGGAGGACTGGGCTCTGGAGACAGGCCTGGTCGTCCTAAACCGGGGTTCCGTCCCCACGTGTGTGCGGATGCGGGGTGAATCAGTGGTGGACATCTCGTTCGCCAGCCCCGCTCTGTCGCCGCGTGTCATTGACTGGCGCGTCATGGAGGGGGTGGAGACGTATTCCGACCACCGGTATATCCGGTTCGACGTCTCCGCCCAGACCTCGAGCGCGCCGGTCCGACAGGCCCCGGGTGGTCCGCGTTGGGCGCTGAAGCAGCTGGACCGGGAGCTTCTCCTGGAAGCCTCGATCGTGCAGGCCTGGGTGTCATCACCGGACAGGCCTGCCGACATCAACGACGAGGCGGAGTGGTTCCGGGAGGCCATGTCCAATATTTGTGACGTGGCAATGCCCCGGGTCCAGCCAGGACGTGCTTCGCGCCAGGTGAGCTGGTGGTCGCAGGAGCTGACAGCGCTGCGCCAGGCGTGCGTTGCTGCGCGACGCCAGTACACCAGGCACCGCAGGCTCAGTATCCGCCCTCCGGATACGGAAGCCATTCAGGCGGAGCTGTACGAGGGGTACAGAGCGGCGAAGACCGCCCTCCAGGAGGAGATCCTGCGGGCCAGGGCACTGGCCCGGGAGGAGACGCTGGAGACTCTGAACAGAGACCCGTGGGGACGCCCATACAAAATGGTGCGGGAGAAACTCCGCCCATGGGCTCCCCCGCTGACGCAGAGTCTCCGGCCTCAGCTTGTGGAGGACGTGGTGAGCGCTCTGTTCCCTTCGAGAGGGGAACATACCTCCCCGCTCATGGCTCCGCCTACTGCGGTGCTCGATGCGGACCATACCGCCGACGACGACGACGACGATGCTCCGGAGGTGACCGAGGTAGAAATGAGAGTGGCGGTACGAAGGCTGAATGCCAAGAATACCGCCCCAGGACCCGACGGCCTTCCTGGGAAGGCCTGGGTCCTGGCCATGGAGGCTCTCGGGCCTCGACTAAGAGGTCTCCTATGCGCATGCATGGAGAGGGGCCAGTTCCCACTTCGTTGGAAGACGGGGAAACTGGTCCTCATTAAGAAGCCGGGGCGCCCTGCGGACTCTCCGTCCGCTTATCGGCCCATCGTGCTGCTCGACGAGGTGGGCAAGCTCTTTGAAAGAGTCATTGCAAACCGCCTCGTCGGGCGGCTGGTGCGGGTGGGGCCGGATTTGGCGGAGAGCCAGTTTGGTTTCCGCAGAGGGCGCTCTACGGTGGACGCCATCATGCGTGTACGGGCCCTCACGACGGGGGATGCTGTGGCCCGGGGCGGGGTCGTCTTGGCGGTGTCACTAGACATCGCCAACGCCTTCAACACCCTGCCCTGGAGTTGCATAAGGGAGGCACTCCGGTACCACCGGATGCCGACCTACCTCTGTCGTGTGGTCGAGGCCTATTTGACGGACAGGGCCGTCATCTACCCCGGTCACCAGGGAATGTGGAACCGGCGAGAGATGTCGTGCGGTGTCCCACAGGGATCGGTCCTGGGGCCGCATCTGTGGGACATCGGATACGACTGGGTGCTGCGCGCCGACCTCCCTAGCGACGTCAGCGTGGTTTGCTACGCTGACGACACGCTGGTCCTGGCGCAGGGGAGGTCGCACCAGGCGGCGGCCGATCTAGCGACACGCTGGGTTGCGACAATCGTAGATAGAATCCGGCAGTTGGGACTCGAGGTGGCCTTGCACAAGTCCGAGGTCATGTGTTTTCATGGCCCTCGGAACGCGCCACCGTCGGGTTCCCAAATTACGGTAGGAGGGGTTCACATCGGCGTCGAGTCGACGATGAAGTACCTGGGACTCGTCCTCGACAGCCGGTGGAACTTCGTGGAGCATTTCCGACGTTTGGCTCCAAGGCTGGACCGGGCTGGGGCCGCCTTGAGGCGGCTCCTGCCCAATCTAGGGGGTCCAAACGCCTCCTGCCGGAGGCTCTATGCGGGGGTCGTGCGGTCCATGGCCCTTTACGGGGCACCGGTGTGGGCGCGTTCCCTTAGGCTGCGGCCAGCACGCCGGTTGAACGCGTCCCAAAGGGTCATGGCCATTCGGCTGGCCCGGGGATACCGCACGGTCTCCCGTGAGGCGGCGAGCCTCCTTGCCGGATTACCGCCATGGGATCTGGAGGCGAAGGTCCTCGCGCACATCTGGGAGTGGCGCGAGGAGGTGAAGCGCCGGGGTGTAACTCCGCTGCCGCGAGAAATCGCGGCACAGCGGACAGAGCTCCGGCAAGATCTCATGGCGGCATGGAGAGTGCGATTGTCGCAACCCAGTGCTGGGCACGCCACAATAGCGGCGATAAGTCCCCTCTTTGAGGAGTGGATAGAGAGGCGCCACGGCGTCCTCACCTTCCGCCTGACACAGGTCCTCACCGGACATGGCAGCTTCGGGAGGTACCTGTGTAGGATTAGGCGGGAGGAAACGCCCGGGTGTCACCACTGTGTGGATCGCCCGGAGGACACGGTGGAGCATACGGTTGAGGTGTGCCCTGCTTGGGCGGAGCACCGCCGTGTCCTCGCGGAGGCGATTGGCGGCGGTGACCTCTCGCGTCCGGCCCTGGTTCAGGCCATGGTACGGAGCGAGAGGGCATGGGAAGCCGTCACCTCCTTCTGCGAAGCAGTAATGCTCGCGAAGGAGGAGGCGGAACGCGTGAGGGAAAGGCAAAGTTTGCGCCCTCACGCCCCTAACCGCCGCCGTTGGAGACGCCCTGGGCGTCGGGAATCCCAGGCGGATTTCCGGCCACCATAGGCGCGGGCTTGCGGACGGCGAGCAACGGGCAGCTCGCCGTCCGATAAGGACCAGGCCCGGGTCGATGGCGCGTCGTGTTCCACGCGCGCCTCAAAGAGATGTCAGCAAAAATGACGGGGTCCAATAGGACCGATGCCTGCCAGGGTTGCGGGAAAGTCCGAAAGGGATACCGGGACCTTGGCAACAGGCAAATGAAGGAACACGGGTGGGTTTTAGTCAGTAAAAGTCTGACACGCCCTTCCGCTCCGCCCAGAGCGGGAGAAGTCATTGGATGATTTCCCACCCTCAAAAAAAAAAAAAAAAGGGTTAATCGTAAAGATATATCGTAATACATCTGATGTGCTAGTCATTATTGTCCTTTGACATAGCGGTCTTTTAAGTGTAATCAAAAACGTTTTATTATCCAAAAATATATCGGCTTTAGGTAGAGGTACTCAGTTTTGCATTAATATAATCAGTTATGACTGACACAAGCCCGGTCAATAAGTTCATCGCCCTGTCGCACCGTCTGCTAAAATATGGACCCTAGTAGGATATGCCAATCACCAAAACGACACACTGCTGAAAATCAGCGCCACAGCGCTTACAGCGAGGTACCTTTTGAAAGGAGTGAGAAAAAGCGATGAAAATTACAATCTATGCTCAAAGTACATTTTTTCTGTTTTAAAGCAGATTGATTTAACCTTCTCCATACAAACCTTTGCTTCTACAAGACTAAATAAATAATACCATTAAGAGTATGTTACCCGATGTCCATATGAACTCGAAAATCACATCACAGGGCTTTTAGCTAACTTCTTTAACCGACGCAAGCGCACCCGACAGTTACCTCTCAATTATGCAGCAACCCTTTAAACGTCATAAACGGCTGCTCTTTGAGTATAACTCACTTAGGGCGCAGTAACATCGTTTTGCAAATGTTGATGCAATTTATGATATTTATTGACTTCTTGTTAATATTACGTAGGTACAGAAAAATAAGGTAAAAATAATAAATAGTACTGATCGGTCCCAACGATTTAGCGCCTGGAAAAGTCTAGCGTGGGCTGCGATAAGCAACGTGAATAATAGAAGAAATTGACATCGGGAAAATTTAACTAGACCAACTTTATTATTGTTTGGAAGAGTCATAGCTATGATAACGTTTTGGCAGTGAACTTTATTTCCTTGAACTTCACTGCTCACTTCTTTAAGTCAAAAGTATATTCCTCTACTGTCCATATAGTTCAAATCTAGTCTAGTCGATTTTCTAGGAACTCAGCAAGCATTCAATGTGTCTGTCTAGGTGTCTGCAGCATTGCTTGTTAGTTTATAAATTAATGGCGGGTTATCCCGATGGCTTCTCCATAATTACTCCGGTAAATCCAATTAGTCAATATCTGCTTCACTAACATCAAATGAGATGACTATAATTTGGCCAAGCTGGGATTTAATTAAACCCCTTTCGAATATGGTGAGAGTGGTTGGTAGATAGTACCATAGACATACATGAACTCACTAGAAACTCACGCATTTTTCATTAGACGCTTTTGCTTACTCCACGTTCATGTTACATTGGCTCAGTTGCGAGTGCACCTGACCCTTTTACATCGGCGATAAATCACCGATACATACAAATCAGTAATCTGTGATAGAAATTCGTATGACAACCAGAATAAAAATGCTAGCCTATTTCATAGGTCTCGCATCATTTGACCCGACCTTATTTTCAAATCGATCAAACGGGAACCAATTAATGTCATGAGCACTTTGCAAAATTCATAACTTTATTACTTGAGTCACGGAACAGTCTCTTTTACATTGATGTTAAGTTTTGCAGGCAGAAAAGAAATTAAAGCAAACATTATCGGGGGGAATAGATGGAATTGGCATGTGGGTGACCGCCGCGCCGCCATATTGCTTCAAAGAATTAAAGCTCGTGGTTCTGCCAAGTATTCACGAATGCGCGGGATAATATTAAAAGACCATCTTATTAAATGAATCTTAGAGTGATGACTATTGGTAGTTATTTCTGGATACTTCGATTCTATGCGTAAGAGTATGAAATCCATTTTTTTATTGAGAATGGAGGCCTCCACTCTCGTAAAAAGTACCAAAGAATTGTCCCCGGAAACCGTGCTATCAATGGAGCAGTGCTAAGGCTCTGAGAGAGCCTTCATTTCCAGCACCCGTACCTGTGTGAGCGTCTATAACTCAATATGCCTCACTGTACTCAATGTTAAATGAAATTCACTTGCTCTCGCGTGGAACGTATAATAACATCAAGCCTGTAATCACCTAAGGGCTAGGCAGATTATATCCCCTTTCCCTTTTAGCTAGAAGGGATCAAGCTGCTCCGTCAAACTATTGTGTCAAGCTGCTATCTAAAGACCCATCGTCAATCAGTGCAGAAACAATAACTAGCCAATCAAGAGAAGCATATGAACCCGTTCGTAGACGATATCCAATCGCTTATTACCAAGATTGGCCTTTGTGCCAGACATCTCGGCGAAGGTGTCTATGACCTCAGGTCAACGGCATGAGATTACATTATCAATGAATCGACTTGAGATAGTGCATACACCTACAGTTAGATATTGAATGAAGAGTTGTGATAGCGCGTACCAATATGGCCTTTTCAAATTCATATAACACGTCTGTAATCTCCGAAGCAACCGTGTGACAGCCTCGTTAGTCTAGTGGGCGGAAGCGCTACTACTGAGCATGAGATCCTGTGTTCGATTCCCAGGTCAGGTAAAGTGTTATTGGGTTTTTCCATCAGGTATTCTCACAAGCAGCCCGGAATCTGGATTCGTGGCTGGTTGATGGCAATAGGCTTGCCCCCTTTTACATGGGACGGCGGAATATGGGTGTAGGACCATAGCTGACCTCTGCCTAACCTATTATGCGATGCAAGTGTGGTGATCAATGTTCGTGCCATCTCTATATGAGAAGAGGCTTTTGCCCAGCTGTGGGACAGTAATATTCTGGTGCCATTGATAGATAATGATGACAATTAATTAAATTGAACTGTCGAGCCAGTAGTGTTTACTAAGTGAATTTATTCAACATAATTTAACTGGTTGCCCGATTTCCGATAATAGTTTCACGCTAAATTATCGGAAGTGACGTACCGAGTTGATTGCGTTTTCCAGCTCGAGGGCTCAGAATTTATTATATATTACTAGCTTCCGCCCGCGGCTTCGCCCGCGTTGTACGTCGATGAAAAAAAGTAGCCTATGTCCTTTCTCAGGCTCTAGACTATCTGCGTACCAAATTTAATTTAAATCGGTTCTTTAGTTTTGGCGTGAAAGCGCGAGAGACAGACCGACAGAGTTAAAAGTAACTCTGTCGGTCTGTCTCTTGCGCTTTCACGCCAAAACTAAAGAACCGATTTAAAAACTTACTATTATTATAAATGCGAAAGCGCATTTATAATAATAGTAAGTTTTTATAATCAATATTGCTGCCGGTAGCCGGTAAATGTTTATTTAGTCATTAGTGTCCATTTAAAAGTTGTAGGGCTACAAATTATATTGCTTTTAGCGCTTCTGTGTTCAGATGGCTCGCTGCTGAAATTATTTAAAGATGGATAAACGCTGTAGGTAAGCATTAAAACATAGCGTTAAAATAAAACCATCAACGTTGAATGTTACAAAATACAAATTGTACATTTTAAGCCGATTTTTTCTAGAAAAATAAGCCGTATTTTTTTATAATACACCTCGGGATTATTGCTGAAATAGTGGGATTAAATCACCATTTCATTAGTAGAATATGCTTTCAAAAACACAGGCATTTTGTACACCAAAGCTGGCCCACAAAAACCGTAGTGTATCTGCTCACCAACCATTCTATCGCCAGGTTTATAAACGAATTAACAACATCCATTCACTTTAAAGTGCTCGTTGATTAGCTATTACATACCAGCTTTTAGTACAAATTGAGCCGTATTGGTTTTGACACGGCCAAACGTAAAAGCGGACTTTGGCGACGTGAATACAGAGCAAAGCTGTTAATACCGCAATACAGCGCGCTTTCAACTTGAGGTATATTTTATGCATTTTTGTACAGCTTTTAAAAATGTTTCCGCTTTCATTTAATTACCTTGCTAATAAGTATTATATTAGTTGTGGGTTTTCAGACAGTTAAATTATTTTCCTAGAACACTATAAGCTTCTTTGAGACCTGCATGTGGGATCAATCTTCCCAAAAAAGTATTTGCTAATTTAGAACACTAATGAATCGATAAATAACCTGGGTAATTCTCATGTACCCTACCATGGGTTCTTTTCCCCTACCGACAGTGGGAAGAAACACTTACATTTAAATGAAGAAATATATTATATTACTGCTAAAGGAGTTCATATAAAAACTCTTCGTCGCAATGAAAGCAATGAAAACTATAATAATATAGAAAAATAAAATAAAAACTCGCGAAGTGCTGCGCTCAAAGATATTCTGAAATCAGTAGCGGCTTCTTGTCAGTTCATCTCAAATTTTCCTTAAAAGGATTGCATTTATCTTCGTCTGGAATACCTAAGCATTAAAAATGTTTCTTAAACTCGGTGATATAAACAGTTTTTACTTTGAATTGGAAAATTCTATTTAACAATTTGTAAAACGAATAAGCTTGTTCTCTCTGCCTACACTACTTTTGTGGGAAGGGAATATTAAATAAAAATAGATACCTAAGTTAGTTTAAACATAACAACAAAACTATGCTTTGAATTTCCTTTTAAAAACGTAGGCGTACTTTAACAACGTAGGCGTACTTTAACAACGTAGGCGTACTTTAAAAACGTAGGCGTACTTTAACAATGTAGGCGTACTTTAACAACGTAGGCGTACTTTTTTCTTAATACACTATTATCTATAATAAGTAGAAATAAATCACCTTTTCTGAGTAAAACTTAGAATCTATATAAATATAAGTACTAATAATAAAGCTGACGTATTTGTTTTATTTCTTTGTTTGTTTGAACACGCTAAACTCTGGAATTAAGTACCAGTGGTTTTTGATAAATCTTTTTGAATTTGATAGCCCAATTCTTGCTGAAGGTAAGGTGTTTATTAACTTCAATCTACGACCCTTAGGAGCAAAGCAAAAATAAAGAAAACAGCAAAAACTAAGTATTAGCGCGGACGGGCGATGCGACGCCGACGCCAACGCGACCCGGAGGATCCGGGGGCCGAAATTTCACGCGGACGAAGGTACGGGCAGAAACTAGTAGAAAACAATACTATAGTCACAAGAACAAAAAGTCATGATGTAGTAATAGATCCCTAGTAATACGAAACACAAAACATTACATTATTTTTTTGCTTTATTAATATGTCAGCTAGCACACGCCAATACCAACAAACACATTTAAAACAGAAATAAAAAATAAAAACTTAACTTAATAACAACATTGTAACACTAAAAAAAAATGTTGTTTCATTAAGGTTTCAATCATATGAACCAGTCCAATTATTTCCGATGTACAAATATTTGACTGCAGATGCGGGCCAATTCCCGAAAATTCAATTACATGCCATATTTTTTTTGGTGAAAAATCTGACCCATTTTTTTGACAGGACGCCTGGTAGTATTTTCCAAAAGGGCTTAAAAACGAAATTGGATAGTGAACCCGATTTTCACTTTTCCTGTAACACAAATTATACACGTTAATCAAAACAATAGGGTTCGGGGTGAAGATAGAGGTTTCGTAAATAGTCCAAGAATCCCTATTTCTTTACGGACATCAGACGGCTAATGTCAAAAGATTACACGGCATTACTATACCTTTCGTAGTAAAGAGCACTTGTGAAAAAACAAAATATCCAGACCTTATTTCAGTGTCTAGTTCCCCAAACAACCAATACCTAAGTTAAAACTAGCTTAGCTTTAATAAGCTCTGTCCCTCCGAGCTCATACTACATCTGTGTAGGTTCAGTTCTACAAATAGTCTGCTAAACCCCAGTATTGCCTGAAGCCTCAAAAACGAAGAAACTCGTTTATTTGCTGAAGTCTGGGATTCGTTTTAAAATTGGCTGTCCGGAGCGGCTGTTTGCTTTCTGCCTTACCTACCCCGGGTTCATGGCAAAAGACACCTCGCCTTTAAATTTAAGTCCTTAACAAATTCTAGTTGCGTCAATTGAATGATGATGAGGAGCATAATTGAGTAGAATTGGATGTGAAAAGGCAACGAGATCTGGCAATTGAATTTGATTAAGTGCATATTCGTGCGCGTGAGACTGACATCTTATTCTTACCTACCACTTTCGGGACCAGTCACATAACTACTTATCTACGGTATGCTATGCTACAGCAGCACCCAATTGCGTCAAACACTTTCGTGAAGTGGAACTTTTCAATTATTGGATGTCAGTAAATTAAACTTTAAAGAAAGCATAAATGCCTTTAAAAAGAATAAAATCAAGTTATCCAGTTCATGTACATGAATTCACAATCCGAATGATTTTTAAGGAAATTCATAATCCATTGCACGCAATGAAAGTTGTTGAACTGTCAAATTGAAAGGCATTGAGATTGTGAGTCATCATCTGCCTAGCCTTTTCCCAACTACGTTGGGGTCGGCTTCCAGTCTAACCAGATGCAGCTGAATACCAGTATTTTACATGAAGCGACTGCCTATCTGACCTCCACAACCCAGTAACTGGGTAATACGATAACCCTTGGTAAGACTGGTTGTCAGACTTTCGGGCTTCTGACGACCCGTAACGACTGTCAAAGATCCACAAATGACAGCCAGGACCAACGGCTTAACGTGCTTTCCGAGGCACGGAGGAGTCTCAGTATGTAAAGATGGTCACCCATCCACGGACCAACCCCGGCAAGTGTAGCTTAACCTGAGGGATCGACTCGTGCGGCTGTTATTACGTAGCCACGAGCTCCTCAGGCATTGAGATTGTGAGTATGTTACTCATAACATGTTGTTACTCAATGACCCCGCAGGTCATTGTAGAGTTTCGAAAATAACTGTATTATTCAAATAATTTCTATGAAATGTACTCGACTTTGGGTCGACAATCGCTGGGAAAATAACAATTCTACCTTACCTAACATAAACTTATAAAGAAAGCTATTGGAAAATAATATGGTTTTGAAAGGGAAGACCAACAAAGTCTAAACATTGCATTTCTCTGAATTCCCATATTTCAATAGATTTTTTTGCAGTATTTATTTATTTATTTGAGGGCAACCAACAAAGCATACATCAAAAATACATGTATAAGAACTCATGTTGAATTTAACATTTTATGGTGAAGCCTTAATTAAAGGCTGCCACGGCATGCATTAAACATTGCTGAAAGAAAATTCAGTTACAAAACAGATTTTACCTATTCAAATCTATCTAAATAAGTAAAATCCGCTTTGCGCCGCTTTATCTGTCCGACTCTGTGTCCATTAACTACACTTATATACCAATCAAATGGAATAAAAATACAGCCAATCGTTACATAAATCTTACATACTAATACAAATACAACTACAAATGACAAAGAAAACTTTCGTAATCAAATCAAAAGTTTTCAGATTCTTATGAAACTTTTGCTCGACGTTGTGCCAACCAGAAAAAAGAAGAAAGAAAGAAAGAAAAAATACAAAAAAAATCTCAATCACGAATTACAATTATTTTATACAAACTATCATGACAATGCTGTACGCAGTACAGACTTGACTTTAAGTAAAGAGTAAGCCAAATCAATATCTACATTAGGTAAGCGTGAAATGCGACTAAATTGAACTTGCATTCTGTTAATGTTGGAAAAATGACCCAGATTGGTATTAAAGCCCTTAGCGCGAAGCAACTGATATCAAGACTTACGAGCAAGTTTGTAAGGCACATTTATATTTATTAGACTCAGTAACCGCGGACAATCAAATTGAGTGTTAATTATTTTGTACAGGAACGAATGATCTAGGATCATACGGCGATTTTCCAGACTCATACGTTTGAAATGTTTCAAACGTGTGCTGTAGCTAGTTAATTCTCTGACCATATTGCAGTGGTATGACAAATGCCAAAGAAATCTTTTCTGCACTGATTCCAGACGACGTTTATGTATTTCGTAGAATGGAGTCCAAACTATGCTGCAATATTCTAAACCTGTTCTGACAATTGACTTAAAGATTGCAATTTTAGTTGAAGCGCTCTTAAAAGCTTTACAGTTACGCAGAATGAAACCCAACATCTTATGTATCTATCTTATCTCATCGTATGAAAAACAGTGGGTCATATTTATTGTTCAGTACAGGAAAGTTCGTGAAAAAAGAAACTTTACTCTTATTAATGGATTGCGTCCTGATTTGAAAGTTATTTACCTAACCTACTTACCCTACCCTACCTAACCTATTTATTTAATACTCAATACTCAATACTTTATTGCAATCCATAATGTGTACATAATAGTTGGTATGTTAAGACATCGAATCAATTATGGACCCTGTCGGGCACAGCAAAAGTTAATTTTTAACAGGAGAGAGGATGAAGGCGCCTTTTTATATTCATAGTAAAATGTAGGTATTAGGTAACAATGATTTTTATTGTTTTTATATATATTTATATTTATCGCTAAAGTATTCATCAATAGTGAAGTAGCTTTTGAATAATAGGAATTGTTTTAATTTATTAATAAAGATATTATTCTTATTTATGTCTTTGATGTAATCTGGTAACTTATTGTAGACTTTAATGGACATTACAAATGCACCAGAAGAGTGCATTTTTAATCGTGAAGTGGGTATGATTAGTCTGTTTTCATTTCTGAGTGCAATTTTAGTTTGGATATCTCCCCTTTTAGTAAAGAATTGCGGATATTTTCGTACAAATTTACAAATTTCAAGTATATGGAGGCAGGGCAGGGTTAATATTTTTAGATCTTTAAAGTGGGGTTTACAGGAGTTTATATCTTTGATATTTATTAAAATTCTAATTAATTTTTTCTGTAGAGTGAATAATGTAGAAGCGTCTGTACTATTTCCCCATAACAAAACTCCATATTTAAGCCATGCAAATGCGTACGCGTAATATGTCACAAGTGCTGTTTTGAGGTCTGTTGTTTTCTTGATTTCTCGGAGGGCGTATGAAAACTTGGATAATTTCGTTCTTACTTTTTGGATATGTGATTTCCAATCTATGTGTGAATCTATGTCAAGGCCTAAAAGGGTGAATTTATTTTCTGTCTCTAATTTTGATCCGTTGTATTTGAAATTTATATTTATAAAGGTACACCAACAGCGTATGTATATAATATATCTTAAAAACTTTAAGTAACAAAAGCCTCGGATTTACACAGTCGCTAATTACAGGATAACCAGCAATCTCAGAAATAGGTGATAACATAAGTCGTAAAATATTTTTCGAGAATAATCTATACTTTTAATATTATAAATTCAAAGTGAAAGTAACTCTGTCTATCTGTCTGTATGTTACCTTTTCACGCTTAAACCACTGAACGGGTTTCGATAAAATTTGGCAAGGAGATAGATGGCATCCCGGGGAAGGACATAGGCTACTTTTTATACCACGCGGGCGAAGCCCTTTTTATCTTGAACTTTCTTCTGAAGTCAAAACTGAAAATAACATTCTGAAAGTGCAGTCCATTCCAACATTGAAGAACTCGACTGAAAGCCTGCTCTTACCAAGTGGTAAGAATCGTATTGCTCAATAAATGATTGTGGAGGTCAGATAGGCAGTCGTTCCATGTAAAATACTGGCAGTCAGCTGCATCTGTTTAGATTGGACGCCGACTCCAACATAGTTGGGGAAAGATTAGGCTATGACGTCTGGCGGCCTAAACCGGCTACATTAACAATTCCTCTAAAAGCAGTTCATTTCCTGAATCCCAGCTGTCATTAGCAATTCGTCTAATTTGACATAAAAGCAATTCATTATTTGTGGACCATTTTACGAATCTCCATAGAAAACTGTCAAACAGATGAATTATTTCGTAATATGAATTACGCGCAGGTCATAATATTATAAAGATTCATAGATAATATTTTCATAATTATTATGATTCTGCTAAAGTGACCGTTTTAAGCCCACTGATTGACTACGCGCTGTGTGACGTCAGTAAGTTCATGCCGGACGGTACGAGATAAGTGTAACTTTTACTTATATTGCATACCTTTGTCCTGCTAATAAATGCTTATGTACTAATATTACTACATTCATACATTCACATGTCATACCTTCTGTCCGTCAAAGTTATAACTAACCGATATCGTCCCTAAGTGGACGTTAATTATGCGCCTAGCCGCCATCTTGTCTATTTAGACATTACAATGCTATTTTTGTACGGCCGATAATATTTGGAGCCACCATTTCAACTTTCGTGCTGAACCCTGTCTTTTTCATGCGGGTAGGTTTGGACGGCGTGACCTTCCTGGAGGTTCCTAGGTTCCGAGCTCGTTTCTGACTTGTATTTCAAAGTCAAGTCATTTATTTCAAGTAAGATAAAAAGACACTTTTAAACGTCAAACTTTAAAAGTAAATAGAATTGATTCTAGTTATCCCTTCCAAAAGGTAATTTCATATGGAGAAGAATGAAGGATGAAGATTTGGATAAAATTTGGGAAATGGGTAGGTAGACCATGACCTGAAGAAGGATATAGGCTAATTTTCATCCTTGATTGCAGACGAAGCCGCGGACACAGCCAGCTCTCTTATAAAATAGTTCAACATCATTAGAGAAACACAAAAATAGCGCGAGACAGCCTGACGGCTAATCCAAACGTTCTGTAAATAGTTACAGACAAACCCGCTAATTAATCACGTCGGCAAAAGGCTTAGTCAGAATAGGCCCTTATTTATTTATAGGTGCCTACTGTAATGGCGTGCCGTCGTGTTTCCTGTTATAAATAGACCCTCCCTGCCCTTACCTTTAGTGCAAGTGGCGTGATAGAGGGGAACAGGGCGAACCTACTTACTTATCGACGTCTATACAATCACTGGCTTTTGCCCGTGGCTTCGCCTGCGTGGATTTCTGAAATTATCCCATAGGAGCGTACTGCTGGTATTAAAAGTACCCTATATGTTAATCCAGGTAAACAATATATTCATTCGATCATATATTTTTTTACCATATCACCCTATAATGTTCCCACTGCTGGGACACAGGCCTCCTCTTTTCGAGAGGGAGTGGGCTGTAATCCAACACGCGGGCCCAGTGCGGGTTGGTAGATGTCACATGTCTTCGAATTTATGGTTCTAGGACATGCCGGTTTCCTTACGATGTTTTCCTTCACCGTTTTGAGAGCAGTGGTGATAAAATAATTTACACAAAGTAAAGCGCCAGTCAGGATTGAACCTACAAACTCGTAAGTCGCGGCTGTTAGTTACTACTGGGCCATCACTGCTCAAGGCCTTGTAGGGATTTATTTCTTTCTTTCTTTGTTTCATAATAATATTAGCTTAGAATAAATCTACAACAAAGTAGAAGAGCCATCCAAGTATCCAGTAGGCATCCTCTTTTTATGGGTAAGTACGTATCTACATGTCCCTACTTGATACAGTAGGTTCTAAAATGTTGATCATAGACCACGACATGCGCAGACATTTTAAAAGAGTAACCGTCGAGTTTCTTGCCCATTCTTCTCCATGCGAAACTATCTTTTGGAAGGGCAACTAAAATCGATTATATTTTCTTGTAAATTTAAAAAATTGCCATTTATGTGCCTATTTGAAATAAATGATTTGACTTTGGCTCTATAAATAAAAAACTATTTTAAGGCGGAAATTAAATTTCACAAATATCAATTAAAATCTGTTCCAATTCACGCTGAAACCTGCTGGAGTGCTGGTCTATTCTGTAAACACCTCACCGTGAAAACTTACGTGAAGTGAGCTGCCAATCCCTAACGTCAGGTGGAGTGACACTCACTTTCAGCTCACTTCACCAGTTCACCTATGTTTTGACGGTGAGATTTTTACAGAATATGAACCAGTGCTGCATCTGACGCGTAATGAGATTACCTCAAACTATCCCGCAGCTGCAAACGGTACATATTCGCATTATGTGTTGTAATTAGCGAAATGACGTGTTATTTTACATTCACATTTTAAATTTTAATTTTGGCCCGGCACTCCTGACACTTTTAAATTTAATTTGTTGACTGTATAAAATATGGTTAAAAAGTTAATGAAAAGTAGAATCGAAATTATGGAAAATGCGGAGAAAAGACAAACATTCGAGTTAAATATTAGTCTTTTAGCATTATAGTCTTTAAGAATAAGACATTTAAAAAAAAAAAATTAAATTAAAAAAACTAATTTATGAAATACTTAAGTGCCTTAACTTAACATTGATTTTTTTTTTACGTGACGACCCGAACTTATTTACTTTGGTCTCCACCCACAAAAACTACTTTTATAAACGCTTATCACGGACTTTCAATTAAACATATTAGCCACGTGTAACCACATATTTCATTATGAACAGAACACAGTTTGATTAACAGCAATACATTTCAACATAAATCGAGAGCGTACAATTTGCTCTCTATCAATTAGCAACACAAGTACTCATCAGTGAAAAGGTTAATTAATACGATTTACTTACCACGTGGATTTCCGAATGTTAGTGGAATAATCAGTGGGCCCCTCTCAAACTGCACCCTCACACTACACACGACGTAGACCGATGTAGGTACGGTTGGCAGAAATTTCGCCATCGCGACGCGGTTTGAAAATATGAAAGAATTATATTTTCAACGCTTTAACTTGGAAAAGTTGCTAATCATAGTTTAAGTACGAAATAATCTTGTCACTGTATGATGTTGAGATAAATAAAGCTTTATGATTATGATTTGTAAGAACTTAGGATGGTTAATTGATCGAAATGGTGAAGGTACGAGTATGTAGTAAACTTATTTATTTCTGTCTTTTTTGACATTGTGCTTGGACGCAGAGCTATTTGAGAGCACATTTGACAACTTTTTCGCAGCGTAATGCATAAATCTATTTATTTTAGTTGACATCCACGCGCGGCGTTAAAAAGCGACCTTTCCGTGAATTTCAATGTCAACTATCTAATCGGGAATTTACCATGTAAATATCCCTCGTTTTTTTTGTGAACTTCAAATCTGATAAAATATTTGTGTTTGTGCTTGTTATTTTTTATAAAGCCATGGATTTAAACGATTTCGAACAAATTGGTGCGAAATATAATTAAATATTTAAGTTGCCTTTCATAATTCTAACCGCGGAGCATTAGAAAATTCTGTAGTTTCACACTGGTAATAGTAAAATTTCCTTCAATCCGGAAAAAACGCACTTATAAGAACATGAGAATATCTACATTTTCCCGTTCGCCTTGTAGGTACTTTAACCTCAAAACAAGTTGTTTATTCCAATCGAAAGAAAAAAACTGGGTAATTCTTAGAATTTCTGAGAAACTTCTAATGAACTGAAGCTCTATTGAAAGTCTTCAAAAAGAACTTTTCTTATAAATTAAGAAGCAATTAGTTTAATAACTCAGAAAAAGGGAAAAGCGGTTTTGTCCTTTAGAACAAAAGAAAACGAAAATAATAAACATAAGTTTCATGTTTTCTTCAATTTATTTGTACAGACTTCATTAATTCATGAAAATTAATTAATCATCAATTACTTTAAAACTTCTGTACGTATCAAGCAAAATATGTTTCAAAGAATTTTTTAACAGTAATTGAAATGTCATGTTGAAACGAAAACTTTAATTTAAATTTTGTACCAATTAAAAAACTGTTTTATCCGGCAAAACTTTTGCCAGTTTCTTGTAAAACGATACTTACTTGTAACGAGAATCTAGGCACATGTAGTGCCTAGATTCCTCTAATTCGACCTTTACTAAATAAAAACATAGTAGGTACATTTTGTTTCTCATTCATCTGTTAAATATTTACATTCCAGCAGGTCGTTGCTGGTCAAGTTCATCCATTTATCTACTGTTAACTAATATAATAGAATTCGATTTAGCTTCGATCAAATTCCTGGTAACGTTTACATTCAGCGCTTTCATTATTGTCGCGTGACCATGAACTGATACACGAGTCACGAGCAAACTTATCAATTCAAAATTATTATTATTATTTAGGGTTATAATAATATTTACATAATTATAAAAAATAATATTATAATTATTAATTATATCCACGTCTATTGTATTTTATTTATAATTATTGTTTATTTCCTAGCAAATAATTTAAGCAAATAAATGATAAAAATAGTGTTGCCGGTATGTTACAGTCACGAATGCTATCTTTCACTATTTCCAGTGTTTGATTTAGGAAGAATAGTATCTACCTCCTAGTGGAGGAGCTCGTGGCTAAGTAATAACAGCCGCACGGGTCAATCCATAAGGTTAAGCTACGCTTGCCGCGGTTGGTCCGTGGATGGGTGGCCATCTTTACATACCGAGACTCCTCCGTGGCTCGATCTTTGACAGTCGTTACGGGTCGTCAGAAGCTCGAAAGTCTGACAACAAGCGGTTTTACCAAGGGGTCTCGTATTACCCAGTTACTGGGTTGTGGAGGTCAGATAGGCAGTCGCTCTATGTAAAATACTTGTATTTATCCGAATCCGGTTAAACTGGAAGCCGACACCAACATAGTTGGTAAAAGGCTAGGAACATTGAAGTATCTACCTCCGCCTATTACTATAAGTAGCTAGTAACCCTCAGGGCCGAATAGAAATTAGACTGAATAATGCTACTTACGAGTTGTAGCCGTTGTAGATGGTGGGTTAGGTTTACTTTGTGTAAATTATTTCATCACCACTGCTCTCAAAACTTAGAAGGGAAACATCGTGAGGAAATCGGCATGTCCTAGAACCAAAAATTCGAAGATATGTGACATCAGTAAAACCCGCAGTGGGCCCGCGTGGTGCATTACAGCACACGGCTCTCGAAGAGAGGAGGCCTGTGTCCCAGCAGTGGGAACATTATAGGGTGATTATATTATTGCTTGTACCACAATCGGGTCCACGAGAATTAGAATAAGGACGGTCTAGCTTTTATCATACTAGATTCCTTCCACCAACGTACAGTTACGAGCATAAATACTTTACACTTACGCAAGATTCAAAAGTACACATAATAGATTCTGCTTACACTGTCCCGGTCATTGACCCCTACTAGTGCAATATTCCACTCCACCGCTCAATCAGTCAAGTCTCATGTCACTTTAGCTGCAGTAACCTCGACCATAGACCACAGATTCAACTGTGATTGATGCACGACGTGAAAACCTGTGGGAAATATACCGGGTGTAAGGGACAGCCCTCCACAAATTAACAGGGGGCATTCAGCTCCTTTTTTTTTAATCATATTCCACCGGAAATTTTCTCAGGAAAGTTTTCATTTTTTTAATCGTTTTTTCAGTTACTATTCCTTTATTTCGATGTAAAATTAAATTCTTTGTACGCAGCACTCCATTTATGTAAATAAAACAGCTAAAATCAAAAAACCAGCAATGGATGTTAAAATAACGACACGGGTAGTGCGACTACGCGGGTTTTGCCACGGTAACGATTCATTGCGCGTGAGGTAATAATACAAATCAGGTTTATTGGATTCCCATAACGTTCCTGAAATAATTTCATGTACCGGTCGTCTTAGTATGATATACTGAATTCATCCCATCAGTCTGCGGAGGGCTGTCCCTTACACCTTGTATGGTGGGAAAATCTGGAAAAGAAGAAGTCTGTTTTGAAGCTTTGTTATTTCGAAATTAGGATAAATCAAGTGTTTTTTTTATCAGGCTAACATACACTTTCAATTATTTATTTTTGAGTTACCTCTTCTATTAGTTTAGTAAAGTTGTTTAATAATTTTATTTATCCAAGTGTGAATTTAGCTACCATAGTCGTAGTAGTAGTAAGTGTTTTTTTATCCTGTTTATGTGTCATGATGGGGCTCACATGGATAAGTTTGTATGACCAAAAGCCTCTTAATTAATAAAAAGTTAAAAAAAACGACTTTGAAATTAATAAGGGACTAGCTATAACAAGCGCAAGAGGTGCGCGCTCAGTACGCGCGCCAGCGCTGGGGCTCTGTCTTACATAGGGTCGCAGCATTATGCTGAGCGATGGCCGTTTTGCGTGAATGTAACGCATATTTTCCCGCAACTTGTTATTTTCGTATATTTGTTAGCGTCATGTTTGCCGCAAATAAATGTATTTTCTTTCTTTCTTTCTTTACGCTGCGTTTTGGGCAAGCGCGCGTTGGACGGTCGTCCAACGCAATATTTTGGTTTGCAAAAGAAAACTAAGCTATAGTTAACCCAAGAAATATTACAAAAATATTAACTCCACCCCTTTTACGCTATTACATAGAGTTTAAATAAATAAAAAAAAAGTCTCTATCGGTAACTGCTCTGTGGCATTCATTCACCATTTTGACTAATGAGTGTACTACGCCAGACGACGGGCCTTCCGTCCCGCACTCCCGCTGCGTCGTGCGACTTCATACAGGTAATTTATAAAAATTAAAAACATTTACTTCCGACAAATTTAATGACCAATTTTTATTCTACGGACTATTACTAGATCGTTGAGGAAGGACATTATTACCAATATAAAATTTGAGGAACATCGTGAGGAAACCTGGACTTAGGTACAGTTACAGTTAACTAGCTGCGCCCCGCGGTTTCACCCGCATAAGTCTTGATCCCGTGGGAATATCGGGATAAAAGGTATCCTATGTTCTAACCCAGGTCTGGGGGCTTAAAACAGTCACTTTGGCAAAATCACAATAGGATAATATTATGAATCATCGTAAAATGTCACAATCTCACAATTCATAATATTATGATCTGCGTGCGATTCATATTTCGAAATAATAATTCTGTTCGACAGTTTTCCATGGAGACTCATAAAATATTCCACACATTATGAATAATTGCTTTTGTGTCAAATTAGAGGAATGACTAATGTGGTCGTTTTACGCCCGTTCTACTCATATGTCAAATTCCATCCAAATTCCTTCAGCCGTTTTAGCGTAAAAGCGTAACAAAGAAACAAATTCACTTTCCCATAATATAATATTAGATATGACATAATTAGGGTTATGATCTAGGTTCTATGAAACAAGAACCAACATTAATATGCTATGTTGTTATGTATGTGTTACGTTGTTGTTATTATGTGTTCTTGGTAATGTGTTGAACTGCTGGCCGTCCATTGTGTCACCCTAAATTTACACAATAAAGATTTATCAATTACTAGCTTTCGCCCGCGACTTTGCCCACGTGGTATGTCGATAAAAAGTAGCCTATGTCCTTTCTCAGGCTCTAGACTATCTGTGTACCAAATTTCATTTAAATCGGTTCAGTAGTTTTGGCGTGAAAGCGCGACAGACAGACCGACAGACAGAGTTACTTTCGCATTTATAATATTAGTCAGGATAGTAAGGATTAGTAAGGATGGTGTACACAATAAAGAGTATTCTATGTTTATGCATTCGAGAAGTGCGATTATCTGAAATGCAAGGTCAAGGTAGTCGTCAATAATTCACCATTGACGTGTTCATATCAATGGAGCTAGGTACTAATTAGTATCGCCTAATTAGGAACAACAAGCCACCCGAACTATAAATTTAGCGGTGTGTAACCGCGCGAACTTTAACCAACACTTTACAACCACTTACAATTCAACTACACTACATGTTTACGAAACCGGCCTAACGTCACTGGTTGACAGCGCTCTGTCTTGGTTTTTTATTTGGTCTAAGATAGCATAATGATTGAACTATAAAAGAGACCATGACTGTTTCGGCATTTCTTTTCAGGGACCAGTGAGCTAGGAAATGCCGGCGCCATCAAGTTTTAACCGCGCAAGTCCTATGGCAGAATGCGCATTTAAAATACCAATAAATTGACTTCTCAGTCTAAATAAGATCTACTAACAGAAGTAAACATAATTTCACTTGCGAATGTGGCTAGCTTTTGCGCGCGATTATCCTAAAGTAATTACTATGTACTAATAATGATAATGAGTGACCTATATTTTAATCCAGGACATAGTCTAGCTGTCCATCAAATTTTACCAAATCCGTTCAGTAGATGAAACGTTATTTCGCAATTCTGGAAACATGAAGACCTCCAAACCTTTTACCAGGCTCACATGATTCGATGGAGCTTTCCGGATTACTTAGTATCCGCAACTTAATGTTGTTTGGTGGTCTGTCAATATTCCCAATAGTCTCTGTTGGAAATGAATGACGTAATGATGATGAAAAAAAAAACTGTATGTTGGTTTGTCCTACTTTGATGCAGTTTAAACCGTTCCCTGAATAATACGGTCGAAACCACGGAACGGAATACTATGTTCGTGTGCATCGAGTTATATTGAAGTTCTCAAAGCGTTGAACAGTGTTTCGTGTACCAGGAACACATCGTTCCTGGGAGCTTTAAGTATTAGGTGCTTAGTATTCGCAGTCATATTGTTTGGCTGCTTCTCGATATCTCTCTTGGAAACGTAGCTATTTACATTACACATGAGAGGCGATATATCGATACCTAGTGATTAATTTATTACAGTATTTATAAGATTGTTATGTTACCTATATTTAATATCTAATCTACATACATTTTAGTAATTATTATATGTAGTTAGCTAGCTATCGGCAAACGTAAAATTACCTAAACAAATAGTTATTTGATTCGAGAGACGAGACATTTTCTCTGTTTTGGAGGAAAGTCAGTCCTAAAGCTTTGTCTATACACCACATTATCACTTACAGGTGTGGGAATGTAAGATCACCTATGACCTACATGTGGTTACAAGTAAATGGGTTAGCAACAACTTTCCTCCCGGTCCTTTGTCAAAATTAGTATCATTTTGTATTATAAGTAATTTTATGTAAAAAAATAAGGATTTTTTTCTCCCACTCTGAAATGACGGATCCACTACACGGATTTCTATGGGTAATGAAGTAGTAGGGTGCGTCATTCCAGAATGGACAACCTAAACCGTGGTTGATAGAAAATCCTTTAGCTATAAAATCTAAACGCTGAACCCCTATGTCACTGAACCAGTCTATTACAGTCAACGCAAACTTTGACAGGGTCGCTGTACAGCTAATACCAGCAGAAGCAGGTTATCCGCTTAGTTAGCCTCGATTACCCTGGAGAGGCTCACCTGCGATGTAGAGTTGTTATTGCCCCGAGGTTTAGTTGCCTGTTACCTTGAAATGGTCAATAAAGTCACTAACGTTATCAACGTGGACGCATGATACTCGATAGGTGTAAGGTCTACGTCAAAATGGGATCGGTACACACGGCTACACATCAAGCTATACATTTCCAGTTTATGCTGATCTCGCATCGTATAGGTTTTCCGTACAATGCGAGGTCAGCTTATAATGGAAATGTATAGCTTGATGTGTAGCCGTGTGTACAATGTACATCCAGTCTATTTGAATAGTTTACTTAACCAGCGGGATTATAGCGTAACACACATAAAATGATATTTGATCGCAATGGGTTTTTATTTTGACAGTTCACCCACGTTAATTGCGTTATTTACGTTGCTGCGCAGACGAATTTTTCAAACCTATGAAGTAATGGATTAACAATCTCCTTCAAAACTCTCCGATTGGGATTGAAAGTGTGTTACGCAATTAGGGGTTAATTTGAGGTTTGAAAAAATCAAAGTAACGGTCCAAGTGACTTCAGGATCTTATTCGGCGGCTGCGAGATTGCAAGCGCTTACTTTGCTCCCAGTTCACTGTGACTTCACTTGTTGTAGAGTGTGTCGAAATAGTTAATCAAATGTGAATTGTCAACGGATTAGAAGTGATAACTCCTTGGGGAGGGTTAAGAGGGGAGAAGGTTGGGAGAGATTTAACTCCAAATGAGACCCAAATATCAAAAGTCATTTATTAAAACTAGGCTGCGAATCAGTACTTTTAGAACGTCAAAATTACATAAGATAGCCCCCAAACCGCCCGCCCTTCACCACTTCATAGCTGGGAAGAACTTCTTCAGCTAACAAAGCCTTCTTCTTCAGCAGCAGGAGCAGCACAGCTGTCTGTTTGCCAGCATTGTTATGACGAGTATGGAACCAATAGATAAAGTAAACCCAATTAAAAACACAGTCGCTCCATTTTGTCTAAAAATAAGGTTTCAGAAAGCTAAAAAGAGGCTAGAAGACCAATCAGCAACCCACACAGACCAATTTACAGTTCGAGAGCAGCAGATCGCATACAGGGCGCCAGTTCTGTGCCCCATACGAACACAGAGACACACAGTGTCATAATAGGCATAGATAACAACACATTCCGACACGTGATAGCGTTACGTAATGCCAATGACCTTCAAATAAATAGATGACGGTTGATACCGGCTATTTGGGTACACTTTCACTTTGATGAATCTCGCGAGGAGCGGTTGGATTTGGGGTCGGCAGAGTTGTGGGTACTGGATTTAATGGTGTCTTACACTTTTTTTTGGGACTATCTTTTTGTAACAGTGGAGTTTTTTATGTGGTATCTAACTGATAATAATATATATAGCTATAAATGAATTTGTTAATGAGATGACGCAATTTTTTCGGCGTAGTCTCAACAAATAATACTAGATGTCCCGAAAAATACAATAGAATAGACATTTGTTTCAAACCGAATCAGATTCTGATTGATCGTGTATTACATAAATCGGGTGGTGCAGGTCAGTTCCATGTTCCATCTCTAGCTATATCACGTATCCAAAGGGATACAAAAAAAAATTCGCGCTGGAAATCGGCCCGGACTTACGACGCGAAGCGCCAATTTTCTATCAAAAATAGGACTTCATGTTCTTTAGATAAAGTGAAATTGGAAATTGGAACGCCTTCTGGCGGATATATACAGGTTAGCCTGAGTGCCAACTCTGCGGAACACGAGACGCGTAGATTGGAATCAGACTGGAAACCAACATCAGACTTTGATAGAAATACAGTTTTTTTTCGAGAATTGACTATAGCGAGGCAATTTGTATTAGAAATAGGAAGCCGTCATAAAAAAGCAATTCATTTAAAGGCAATTTGTCACCAAAATATTCGGAGTTAGAAATTATGTCAGATACCTATTTAATTTAGCAACAGGCTCGCCCCGTGAGGTGAACTGAAAGTGAAATATCAAAAAGGTACCAGCAATACTCGTCTGCTGACCATTTTTACGAAAACAAGCGTGAATTTATATTTAAATTTAAAACTCAACGGATGGTAATAACCTGTGTTTTTTTTCAACACGATTCAAACTTTTTATCAAGACATGCCAACGGACGAAATACATAAATATTTAGCAGCGGTGAGTCATACCGTGTGGAATGCCTTTAGAACGATTGTGTGGTCATCGCGAGTAGTACGCGTAAAGATATCGGTTGTATGGACTTACACTAGGTACTGCTTTTGAGACTGGTCGCGAAGAAAGGTTCGGCATTTCAGAAAGACTTTACAGAAAAAAAATGCCTAGCCTTTTCCCAATTAGCTTCCAGTCTAACCGGATGCGGCTGGATACCAGTATTTTATATGGAGCGACAGCCTATCTGACCTCCACAACCCAATTACGTAATGGGTAACACGAAAAAAATACACGTAAATTCTACACAACAAATATCTCTATCCATCGGACGATGGACCTTAAGACATTTCTTGTTAAATCAATAAACAAGAAACTAACTAAGATCAAATAACACGAGGCTAGATGGGAGTAGTGCAGCGGTCACCAAGTGATATTAAACTGCATCAACCGCCTAGCCAAGCCTGAAGACCAATCCTCCTCCATTTTGACATTTCTAAATCAATTTTCCTTCAACCATTACCGTCATAATTGACCTAGAATTCTTCTTACCCCACTTTATAAACACTATAAAGACCACAAACCATCTGGGAGCGAATGGTAAATATTACCAGACGTTACCTCATCGTTTACCAAAAAGCGTAGGACTGCTCAATGTGCTCCATCCCTCTCCGATCGAATGAGATAGAGAGAGGCGAGGGATTCGTACCGGTTTGGGGACTACGGACTACTCATCATTATTTTTGGTATAGCTTGTATATCAGTGGTAATTTTTTACATAGGCGCGATTTACGAGTTGTTTTTTTCGTGCCGAAGAGATATCTGTTGGAGAAATATAAGTTCGGTTTTGATCGAGGGAAATTGGCCCGTTTAGTTACACAGAGCAAGCTAAGGCTATAAGGTTACATACGCCAGTCGCCACATCGGATCACATGACATCGGAATGGAAATTCAATGGATCGAATAAAATCGAATGCCCCGATCATCGAATTTTCCTGTGTGACTACACAGATGGACTAGGGCTGCGAGTTAGTACAACTACATAATAATCAATAGCAGCTTGGATGCAATTTTCGGACAGTTGTCATAATTGCATTGAAACTTTTGCTAATTTTGCAATCGGCGTAGTTGTGACCGCGGACTACTGTATCTGCTTATCTGCTTACCGAAACTCGAAAGTATTACTTGGGTACCTAACAGGCAATCTCGCGTGCTTGTGAACACCTGGCTAAAATAATTCTTCGTGCGGGGAGAAACCAGCTCAGACACTTGAGACCCATCGGGCAGAATTTCATAAAGCAAGTTTTCTTTGTAAGTAATTTACCTAAATACTCACAGACGCTATCTCCATAAAATTCTACCTTTTTGTCCCAAAATCAATATTTTCTCAGTTTTATAATCAATATCGTTTTATAGTATCACGCACATTACGCTATAAATTCCAATACATTTTACCCACACACACATACTTTAATTTACTACTTTACGAACTAAATAAATAAGTAAATTTAAATTCGGGTGAGCTCGACTGCCTGAACCTCCCCGACCTCCCCACGTAGAAAAATGGCTTCAAACGTGCATTCGTGGGAGTTCGGAGAGCCGAAACATACCGAAGAATGCCGAACACGGTATCACTATTCGGTAGGTCACTGCCAATCCGTATCGACCAGTTTCGCGATTTCGCGAATGACATTGAGTAGCTAAGTTCATTCACACCCACCGTCTGATTCAAATGATTTAGATGCTTATGTCGCATTATTATGGCGTAATGTCCCATTATATAATAGGAGCCGTCGCGCACAATGGACGCCAGTACATTAAAATATGGTCCCGTATTTTTTTTCTTTTATCAAGATTGTAATATGGAAGGTACCTAAGGCTAGCTCGATTATTATAAGAGTAACAATACGTTATTTCTATGTAAATTCACGTTCAAGGTCAACCTTCCTGATGTACCTACTTGACTTGGCTGTGAGAGAAAATATTTTAGTGATTCGAGGCAAATTCTCAATTTTAACGACTATAGATCAATACATCGAAGGAACCTTTGTTTTATAACGCGTGCCTCAACGAAATCAATACCACTTATTTAAATATTCCATTTTGGTCTCTTACACTCGAAGTTGCCATAAGAGGATTATTCTGAATGGATGAGGTTGCCATCACTTGGGGTTACACAGGTCAGACGACAGTCGCGTGGAACATGAAACTTGCTACGTAACTGATGATGGCAAAGTAAAATAATCAACCACATTCCCTCCCTTGGGTGTCATAACACGGCACTATTGCTACTAAAGGGAAAACTACAAACAGCGTGGCCACTTATTTCCCTCGACATCGCCAGCGTGATCATTATGAAAATGCTAGTCCAGCAGTGATTGCTTATTACTTACTAGCTAATGGTAAGTCAGAATTTTGCAGCAAAATAAAATACTAAGGTGAGAAATGGATGAAGAAACTAGAGATTCGCGAGATTCGTCGTCTTCGGCCAATTTCGGCCATAAAATCATGATTTGGCCATATTTTCGCTGTCGGACATAAAACAGCCAAAGCTTCGGCCAAGCCGAAAATCAGAAAATCATGTAGGTACCTATTATTGTCGCACGTTAGTCGGCCTACTTTGTAAAGGTCGGCAATATAAGGTGAATCAATACAACAAGAAATAAGTACACGGAATTTTTGTATTCTTAGAATTATCGTGTTTTATTTAAACCAACTCCGACAAAAAAGTCAGCTTAAAAGTTATACAGACAAACAAATTAAAAATCCGGAGTCACACGTGGCTGTTTGATTTAAGCCCTAATAACACGTGTGACTCCGGATTTTTAATTTGTCTGTCTGTGATTCTTGTTTATACGTTTTTAGTTGACGTTTTTGTCATCGTTGAGTTAGTTAGTTTTATAACTTTTACTTTTATTTAATTTTTTTTGGGGTTATAGTATAATATATTTTTGAAATGTGCTAATTAAGCCCTTTCATTTGATACAAAACACGGCGATTTTTTTTTTTTTTTAGTTTATGTCTTTTTGTCCCATATGAGGTGCCATATCCAATTTAATGTGACTTCACATAGCCTATAACCAGCGGACAATCAAGACGCTTCTAACGATACCTCACTTGTCCAAGTGTAACGAGTGGTTTAGATGATATGAGGGAACACATGAACATACATACATACCGGTCAAAATCATAACACTCCTTTTTACTTCGCCGTAGTCGGGTAAAAAAAAAGAGAAAGACCAAAGTATAGGCTATAATATTTGGTCTTTTTCTCCCAAGGTGTAAAAAAACAAACAAAATTTCAGTGTACAGTGGAAATAATTATTAATATTTTTTAATGTCTAAACCATTTTCTAAAATAAGCCGAAAATAAGTCTAAAGCCGAAGCTTCTTTTCCTTTTTCGGCTGATTTTTCTGTCAGACACTAGATTTTTCACACATAACTTCTCGCCTTGTTTCCCCGAAGGGTTGGGCAGAAGTGTACTTATACGACACCCATATTTCGCCAGTATGTGTAAGTCCCATAGGTAGATGGCGAACCTCATTTTTTTTAGTTTTTTTTTAAATAAGTAACCTATTTTGTGTGTCACAGCCGGGCAGAGGCCTCCCCTTTTTCCATCTATATCTGTGCGATTTCTGGCCGTTGACCCCGCAAACATGATTAGATCGAATAAATAATTCATATAAAACATTTGTTCAGTTCTTACAAATGGTAATTGGTAATTCCTCTTTGTAACAGGAAACGTTTATTTCGTAAATTAATTCAAAACATTTTTCTAAACTTGCCTCAATAATTCGTAGTGACATTTTCCTCCTTCGTCTTTTTTAAACTATGACGGATATTATGAATCAGTGTCAATTGTGTCATAATAAATCAATACGGAAGACTGTCCGTAAATAACGTCATCATAAAAATAAAATAAATAGGAAATCTGTCAAACTTAGATGATCCGCGTTTTTATTTCAATATGGCCGCGAAATTGTAAAGTATTTTTTTCATAATTTTAAAAATTAACTCGACAATAGTATTATCACAGCTACTCGCTCTAATAACGTTATTCAAGAAGGCCCCAAAAGCAGCCGGGTTCGCAAAAAATATAAGCATCCGCTATTTGTCACTCCCAACTAGTGATGTGCAATATCACCAATGAGTCGGTACCGATACCGAAGGATCGACCGGAAAAAGTCGAGAAGAAATTCGCCTAAAAGGCGAAGGAGGAAAATGGCGCGAAGAGTGATATCTATTCGGGGGGATGGTAACTGTTTGTTCCGTTCTATTTCCTACAGCATTTACGGAACGCAAGACCGGCATCGAGATATTCGTCTCGGTGTAGTAGAGAGAATAGTGGAACATTGGCATCGGTATAAGGACTTTATCATCGGAGACCGATCTTACGGGTTCCATATGTATACCGCTCATGACTACAGAAGGTTGATGTCGACTGATGGAGAGTACGCTGGTCATGTGGAACTGCACTGCGTCAGCGAACTCTTCCCACAATTCACCTTCAAAATCCACAGAGACTCTTGTTCCAAAACAATAGACTATGGCAGAGGAAAAAATGTGAAGCATCTTCTGTTTTCTGGATACTTGGATGCAGGCCATTATAGTGTTTTAGAATATTCTTGATGCTGAGTTCATGTTGTTAAAATAAATTTATTTATTTGTTGCGTTTATTGTGCTGCGTCCTATCATGTTAAATCAATGAGTATTATTAGAGTAAATATAACATCTACAATAGTTGAAGTGAAGATCAGATCTGTGAGAAATACAGATTACGCTCTGAGCTATAGGAAGCTGGCTGGAACGGGATATCCTCGTGCCGGCGCGATCCCACGCGTATCTCAGCGCGTCTTTGTAAATAAACGTACAACATACATCGAGTGCTATCTTTAAGATTGGACAAACGTGGAGAGACTTTAGATTACCTATTTGTTTTCACAAATTTTTAAGTAGGAACGTATAGTGGACGGTGGTAAGTTCGAAAGCGAGTCCAATTTGTAAATTCATAAAAAAAACGTTTTTGTAGTTTTACATTTTTCGTAATTTTAATTTATTTGTAATTTTGAAATAAAGATAAGTACTTACTTAATTAGATAATTTTGAAGTTTTGATGTTTATCATCTGGGTAGGTAGGTATCAATTTTTGTAAACGGTTTCAATTTGGTACCTACCTAAAAAGATACCATTTTACACTGCACAGTGCACACATTCAGCAGTTCATAACTAAAAATAACAATGTTTATTGCATTTGTAACAGATAGACGTACCTAACTTTAAAACAAGACAAGTGTTTCATGGCCATCCGTTAGTCATAATACCGTTCGTTCTTACTATCAAACTGCATGACGAACCGACAAGGTCAGCGCAACACTATGCCAACTTTTTAAAATGCATTCTTGTACTCACGATTATCTGTCAAACTAGATGCAGGCAAACTTCAACCATGTCCGGAAAAAGATAAGATCCAAAGTAGGCTGGATGTCATGTCAAAGTGTTCCAGCCAGAATTACTATGATCGGGTTACAAAGTTCATCGTGGGTGTCATTCTCGACGGCTTACTGATTTGAAAATAAAGGTGACCTTTTTTTAGTATATCAATGGTGACCTAATATTTTCGTGATTTTACTGAATGTGAATAAATTAATAAATTGTGTTTTTTTTTTACTTAGTAACCATTATTTGCTGCAGTTTTTTGTTGTGCAAAATCTAATCTCTTTAGATTCGGATAGCGGTTAACGCAGAGTCCATGATGACGTCAAACTATTGGTATTCGGCTGGAAAACTAAATAATTAACATTAGCTACAAACGTAATTAGAGCCAAATTCATGGATAACTAACTACTCGATTTCGTATCAGAAAAAGCAGTCTTTATACAAAACGAATACCTCAACAAAACAATCAATATGCCGTGTTGGGTCGGCTTCCAGTCTAACCGGATGCAGCTGAATAGCAGTATTTTAGATGGAGCGACTGCCTATGTGACCTCCATAACCCAGTAAATAAGCAATGCGATACCTCTTGGTAATAGTCTGGTTGTCAAGACTTTTGGGCTTCTGACGACTCGTAATGACTGTCAAAGATCCACGAATAACAGCCGGGACCAACGGCTTAACGTGCTTTCCGAGGCACGGAGGAGTCTCGGTATGTAAAGATGGTCACACATCAACGGACCAACCCCGGAAAGCATAGCTTAACCTGATGAATCAACCCGTGCGGCTGTTATTACTCAGCCACGAGCTACATAACTCAAAAAACGAACCTTTTCAAATTCCGCAATATTTTCTAAAGAAGGTTGCATCCTTAGCGCACGATATCGTCGCGCCGTCATAGCACTGTAAACAGACGGCAGTACTAATATTATTCGTGGCGCCGACTGTGCGTTGAGCGCAAATTGTTTGTCATCATCTCTATTTAAGGGCGCACCGAGGAATCGATACGTAATTGCGAAATAATTCCGTTCGTTTGATCCCTCGCTGCATCGCTATTACTTAGCTTTTAGTTATGCAATTAATATGTAAGATATTTAAGGATTTACTATATAAATCATACACTTTAGAATACCTAAATTAATGCGCGAACCGCCCAGTCTTAGCCAAACTTCCCCGCTGCCCACACGCTAAAAAGCTCGGTGTTCTCATAAAAGCCACCATTTTTACACGTCACTTTTGACGTAGTGCGTGTAAACGGTGACACATTTGGGTTCTCTGGAAAGTGTTGACAGTAGCGTCTCTAGCGTCGACAAGGCGTCTTCGTGCTCTGTGGTTGAATCCATAATACCTAGAACAAGCAACCGGTCATTTCTAACTACTGTCACTACCACAGGTCACTACTGTCGTTTATAAATCGCTGCCCTTCACTCCACACTACACACGTTTCATTGATTTTATAGAACTTTTCCGTCCTTCGATCAATTTATACAAACAAAATTAAGTATCTAAATATTAATAAGCATTGGGATTTCAGTTCTGACTATTCCTGCAAACTATATCTAGTGTTTTTCTTAGATTTACCCGCTTTAATGTTGAATTTTACCTAGAATTTTCGTGATCTAGCAGAAAACAAAAACCTCGCCAATTCCGTCGACACATTTTTTTTTTTTGAGTGTGGGAGTTTTCCAATGACTTCTCCCGCTCTGGGCGGAGTGGAAGGGCGTGTCAGACTTTTACTGACTAAAACCCACCCGTGTTCCTTCAGTTGCCTGTTGCCAAGGTCCCGGTATCCCTTTCGGACTTTCCCGACATTTTCATCACCCACCGTAGGACAAACCTTGTACAAAAAATTTAGGGGTCAATCGTAATCACAAATTTATAACCTACTTACCATTCTATGCAACTTTATTAACTTCCATAGTTATGCCATCAGTCAAAATCTGGGTGAACTATGAATCTTTTCAGCGTGCTAGAAATCTAAATTCAAGTCACGCATGCACTACGTTTAAACTTACCCTAGGAGGAAACAAAAGTAACCGTGGTCGATGCTTACCTGTAGACAAAAAGATACATAATAAATACAAGGAACAATTAAGAATTGAACGGACTTCGATTAGGTCTAGTCTGTCAGCAAGGCTAGCGATCAAAAAGCCGTGAAGTTGAATTGTTAATGAACTAGTTGGCGCCAGCAGGTTCTACCTACGATAGGTCTTTAATAATTCAAGAACAAAAGCTGAAAGGAGATTTAATCTATTGCTAATTCTCAGCTAATAGACGGCAGATTCACTTAGTATACAGATGCACTTTTGATGACAATGGCTTTAATTTTGGCAGTTCAACAACTTTCATTGCTTTTTATACGTTGATGAGCAGACGAATTTTTAAGCAATTTCCTTCAAAATCTCTCGGATTGTGATTGAAAGTGTGTTACACAGTTAGGGTGTACGTTTTCAGAAGACTATCCCAGACTCTTTTTACTTGTTGTGGCAGAAGATAATGGTAATTTTTCGGTAGATATTAAAAACGGAATAAAGGGTCAGTAAACGATTCGTCATGGGGACTTAATCTCCTCAATTAAGTACTTATCAGAATGAACAAAAGTATTAAAAATATTTTAAGAACGACAGCCAAGACCTGAATTTATACAGGTATCGGGACATTAATGACCCGAAATTTCTCATGGACAAAGGATGTTTTAGATCGAAGATTTTCGAACCTCAATTTAAAATATCTTATAATCTGCAAACCTTCGCAGGTACGCATGAGTCAGTGTGTTGCAAAATGCCAAAGTACACACCAATGACTAATGTTTATTTAAGTCATTCTTGAACATATTTTTATGACCGCTTGTTTGTAAATGGGTACTTAATGGAGAACTTAGACTGAGATATCTAGATATTTGTCACCCTAGGACCTAGATCATAATATTTATCTTCCGTTGATTCTGAATTATTAGTAAAAAAAGTATTTCCTTTGCTTTGGGTTACGCAAGCCATCCTTAACAAACATTTAAAAAATCCGCTTAAACAAAAATTAGAATAAGTATGAGAACGGCAATATTGCTAAATTCCATTCAGGCATTGCAAAAACACTTCATGAAAGAAACATGAAATACTTGAATAATATTACCATAATGCAACAGCACAAATATGTAACTACAACTTGGCCGCAACAATTGTTACAAATTCAATAAATTCAACAGAAAACAGAAACTATCCATATTTTTCAATGCGAAAGTCAATCTGAGATAGACTGAAAATTAAGGAAAGCGGGTCACGGTTCCTTCGGTAACCTGCAATAGACGCATGTTAGGCAGTCATTGTGTGGCGTGTCAACTGCAAATACACGACACACGAGTCGCTGCATCTCTCTCGTTAGACCGTCGGAGATGGCCTTAATAAAATGGCTGACCCGTCCCTTACCTGCCATTTGATGTGAAAACACGTAGTGCTTTGTTATTATAATCTCACCGTGAAATTTAGGTGAATTGAGCTGTCAATAAGGTCAATCCCTAGCAGTAAGTGGAATGACAGCTCACTTCAAGCTCATTTCACCTAGTTTTCATGGAGAGATTTTTACGCAATAATAGTTGTGTTCGTTATTCTCAGGACAAGGTTTGTACGTAAGTTAGGTTTAGGTAGGGTAGGTAGGGTAGGTAGGGTAGGTAGGGTAGGTAGGGTAGGTAGGGTAGGTAGGGTAGGTAGGGTAGGTAGGGTAGGTAGGGTAGGTAGGGTAGGTAGGGTAGGTAGGGTAGGTAGGGTAGGTAGGGTAGGTAGGGTAGGTAGGGTAGGTAGGGTAGGTAGGGTAGGTAGGGTAGGTAGGGTAGGTAGGGTAGGTAGGGTAGGTAGGGTAGGTAGGGTAGGTAGGGTAGGTAGGGTAGGTAGGGTAGGTAGGGTAGGTAGGGTAGGTAGGGTAGGTAGGGTAGGTAGGGTAGGTAGGGTAGGTAGGGTAGGTAGGGTAGGTAGGGTAGGTAGGGTAGGTAGGGTAGGTAGGGTAGGTAGGGTAGGTAGGGTAGGTAGGGTAGGTAGGGTAGGTAGGGTAGGTAGGGTAGGTAGGGTAGGTAGGGTAGGTAGGGTAGGTAGGGTAGGTAGGGTAGGTAGGGTAGGTAGGGTAGGTAGGGTAGGTAGGGTAGGTAGGGTAGGTAGGGTAGGTAGGGTAGGTAGGGTAGGTAGGGTAGGTAGGGTAGGTAGGGTAGGTAGGGTTCCAGTCCAGCTAAGACGAGGAAGTTCTCTTAAAATTATCATAAACATCATAGCGACCACTCGTGGTTTTTATATCATTAAATTATTGCAAATTTTTTATATCACTACCTAAATTATTTAAAAATTATTGCATGACTCGATACGTATCACTACACTAATCTAACGCACGTGGATTTTATTTTATTACACGACTACCCAAAATGAGAGTCCTCTTAGATTTTAAAAAGTATTCCACAGAACAGTCCCCTGACTTCAATGACAATTTTATCAACTCGTTTTTTACTTTTTAGTCGTTTTTTAGCGGGGCAGTCGTGTTTTTTAATTATTTATTTGAATTGTCTGTTTGGAATTCTTAAAGCTTTTTATAATACCTTTTATCGCTCGAATTCTTTTACTCCCGAGTCCTGACCAAAAGCGATCGTCGCGCTCTTTCATATAAATATGACGTACTAACGCGATCTATCAAGCGTTTGTACGTCATAATTCATACAAACTATCGCGTCGATCGCAGTCTCGCGCGATGATTGCTTTTGGTTAGGACGCGGTTACGCGGGTTTCCGGTTTTTCGAACAAATTAGTGACCTATGAACCCGACGACCACGTATTCAGGATCGCTTTGATTAGGTTAGCAAACGGGACCTAATACCCACGTTCTACGCCCATGAGTCTTAGTGAATTGAATCAATTTTATGGAAAAAAAAACAACCGTCTGTGGGCAGTATGAAACCGGCGCCGCCGCAGTCATCAAACGCTTAAAGGCTCTTGCAAACTGGCGCGATATCGCGGGCGTGTCTAGAGTCGCGCTGCCTGTCTGTACGAGCTCTTACTTGAAAGAGCACTTTCTGCCACATACAGTCATACAGTCTGAATAAAATAATTACTTTTTTTTTATCGTACGTGTTTAGTTGAATACACACACTAGGACCCTGTGAAAATATATGTTCTTGTTCCTTCTCTATGATACGAAACGAATGCAAGAGTCGAACTTGGTCAAGTTTCTTTAATTTGTGTATTTGTCTTCCGAAAGTTTAGTTGTTTGGTTTATCCTATTTGATAGATAAATTGAGGATACCCGTATCATTTGATTTGGATTGCGAGAAGATGTTTCAATAAACGATTACTTTTGTATAATTATTATTGGATAGAGATCGAGTGCTCTTCGATACGATCAAATATCTTTGTAGGTACCGAGAAGATGATTATATTTTATACTTTGTTGCTGGGCTATAATGCTCCGCTTTTCAAACCGAAGCAGAGAAATACAGGTGATATTCGGAGTATTTTTGGTATCTACGTATTTTTAGCTATTTTCCAAAAAAACATAGTCATTATTAAATGAGCCATATTTACCTACATGATTGTCATAATCATGTTACCACGAACAGTACCTACTTATCGTAGTTACTACATAGAAGTTTTAATTTTGCTGTGAATTTCTTTAGCTCAACGATTCACACGAACAGAGACGAAAATAATGTGATTTCATTAACAGTCCCAAAGTTTCGTCCAACATTTACTATATAATCTAAAACGCCAAAACTGAAAGCAACATTTTTTTCACGTATGACGAATCTAGCTAAATTAATATGGAGCAGTTTTGTAGAAAAAACGTCAATTTAATAATCATTAAAACGATCGATATGTTGGATAAAATTCCGGTCGCTTCCAATAAACCTTGCAACACAAATATTCCTACATTGGGTCGAATGTCCAATACACAGCACTAGTTTCATTTAATCCGTGTGTAATACAATTGACACGGTTTGGGGATCGGCTATCCCCCATGTTACGTCATCGCCCGCATATCAATGCTATACAATCTATGGTGCTAGTGTATACAAGGTGTAACATGGAAATGGTATAGACCTATGTACTTGTACATATGCAAGGTGTAACAAATGTATAAAAGTGGGGTGAATAGTGTATCTGGTACACTATTGTGTATAGTTTGAGCTCAAAATCAATCATTTTGAAAAAGCGTTTGCCGTGAACTGTCACTGTGTGTTGACATTTGATAACTTATTATTATATAACCTAACTTATAAATTATAAAACCTGTTTGTTGATTGCACTTTTGTATGTTGTGCTGTCTCTAATAAAAATCATTCGAGTTTTACTGATTGGGAAAATGAGCAGACAATTTTATTCAAATTCTGTTCCAATTTTGGGGTTCAGCAGCAAAACGGAACCCCTGTAATTTCGTCATGTCCGTCTCTCACGGTACATATTATTCGGAGACTACTTGCATTTCCGTTTTTTCCATGTTTTATAGTATACATATATCCCGTATGTACGTTAACGTTCTTTTTTCAGTAATTTGATCTCACTTCCAATTTTATTACTTTGAGTGACGCTTGTAGCCTGTATTTGATTTGAATGTTTTACATTTAATTTAAATTTTTGTAATGAGGTAATGATACAGAGTACTTTATATTTATTTGTAACATCTGTTCATACCTACATGTATTAAGCAAATAAATAATTTGATTTCATTTCATTTGTAGTTTTTTTACTTTTTCGTGCCAAACTCTGCGTTTTATTTTCAGTTTGCTCTGCACACTAGAAAAATAATTCTAAAGTATTTTTATGACAGTCGACATAAAAATATTGTAAATATTCTAATTGAGCCCTTGACTCTATTGGGTCTTTTAAACTTTTGCTCCGACTTTATTTACCTATCTTTATATAAGTATGGAAAATGACTCACCTTTTTTGGCTTTGTCACAGTCGGGTAAAAGAGGGTGTGTGCTTATGACCACACGATAGAAGTAAAAATTTACGACAGGAGGCGAGTATACGCGATAGACTGATGAGCAAAAGCGCAAAGTGCGCTTAAATAAATTTTTACTTGAATAGTAAGTAAGTAAGTTCAACAAATCTTTGATATAGAATGCAGTACTATTCCTGAATCCTTACTCTCAAAGAACATGTTGAAGTTGAATACTGACCTGACACCAAACCTGACCTGTCTGAACCAACCAATTTTTCGGGTGCCAAGATACGATGGATGGAATGTATGAAAGATGATAATATGGCTGGGGGGTGGTGGCTACCGAGATGATTAATAGAGAAATATGAAAGAAAACGATATAATATTGCGCCGACGCAAAATAAATTTCAAGGAAGTGTTGTTACCCGCGGCGTTTGTTTCTCATCCAGCGTTCATGTGTACCTACATAAATTAATAGGTATATAATACTGGACTTAAGGCGCGACAAGATCTCCCCCCCGTTGAAGACCCCGATGATCCACTGCCCTCCATCACTCCTGATGAGGTGCACGAGATCATCAAAGGTCTTAAAACGCGTAAAGCCCCCGGCTCAGATGGACTCACTAATAGAGTGATCCAACTTTTCCCCGCACACTTAATAATGCTCTTGACCATCATCTTCAATGGTGCTCTCGGCAATAATATCTTCCCCCAGGCATGGAAGGAAGCCACCGTTATAGGTATCCCCAAACCCGGCAAGTCCAAATCCGATCCCTCTAGCTACCGTCCCATCAGTCTGCTCAGGGTTCTCGGTAAAATCTATGAGAGGCTTATTTATAAGCGTCTCAGAGACTACGCCGAGACCAAGGGTCTCATCCCGAACGAGCAATTTGGGTTCCGCACCCAACACTGCAGCATCCACCAAGCCCACCGCATAGTCGAGCACATAAGCGAAAGCTTTATGCGAGGCCTAATGGTGGGGGCGGTGTTCTTCGATATAGCGAAGGCGTTCGACAAAGTCTGGCACAATGGCTTATTATACAAGCTATACCAACTCGGTGTGCCCGATCGTCTCGTGCTCATCTTACGAGACTTTTTGTCAAACCGCACCTTTCGCTACCGCATAGAGGGCGCCCTATCCTCACCCCGTCCCATTCGCGCAGGTGTCCCCCAGGGCTCTGTCATATCCCCGCTCATCTTCACGCTGTTTACTAGCGATATTCCCAAAAGTAGAAAGGCACAGTTGGCTCTGTTCGCAGACGATACGGCCATCTACTTTAAGGCCCGTAGTCCCGTTAGGATTCGCGACACTCTCCAAACCTCAGTCGACAAGCTCGGCGAATGGTTCAGGAAGTGGCGAATCGAGGTCAATCCCGATAAGAGTCAGGCGGTTCTCTTTTCCAAACCGCGTACGAAACCCACCCTCCCCGAGCCCATCACCATGTTCGGCAAGCCGATCCCTTGGGAGAAGCGAGCCAAATATCTCGGTGTAGTCCTCGATGACCACCTCACTTTTCAAGAGCACATAAAGCAGGTTCGCTCGCGAGCCGCTTTCGCTCTAGGTAGGCTTCACTCCGTCCTAAATGCACGTAGCAAATTGTCACTTAGGTGCAAATTGCGTATCTACACTGCGTGTATCCGTCCCATCATGACATATGCCGGTGCCGTCTTTGCCCACACTAGACCCCGCCATATTCATAGGTTGCAAACCATCCAGAACCGATTCCTCCGTAGAGCTACCGATTCCCCCTACTATGTCCGTAACGAGATCCTCCATCTCGACCTTAAAATCCCCACGATAGCTCAATTCTTAAAACGCCTCTCTAAGCGTTTCTTTGACTCCGCCGCCAAACATCGCAACCCACTGGTTGTCGAGGCGGCCAATTATACCCCCTCTCGCATCAGTCATACCCGCCGTCCGAGGCATGCTCTCACCGACCCCGACGACCCCATAACTCTCCTCCAGGAGAGCAATAGGGCCACCAGTACGGTTCTTAAAACCAGACGCCGTCCTTCATTCCGACCTCGACGTCGAGGACCTCCTCGACCGCGACCCCGATCTAACAGGATGACGACTCATCCTACTCCTCCCCGACCCTTGTCTGTCGACGGTGAAGCGCCCGCACAGGCGGACGCTGAGCCGCCAGTAGTAGTAATAGTTAATTTAAACTCCCCGATCCAGCCTGTCCCCACTAGCTGCCCTCCCCCCAGCGACGCCCTAAGCCGAGGTCCGTACCCCACAGGGGGTGCCCTTAGCGAGCCGTCGTTTAGTTTATAATTAGTTTTAGATTAGTTTTTAAATGCCCCTGGCTGGAGGCGCTTTGAGTTAGTATCATAGCTTAGAGCATCTTCGCAGGACAGTCCGGTTAAGTAGATAGTACCCTTTGTGGTAAAACCTACGAGATGCCAATCATAAAAACAAAAACGCGACAAGGGTTGCGCTGCCTGTCGCGCTCGCGATATCGCGCCAGTTTGTACGAGGCTTTATTCAGACTGTGGTCCAATTCTCGGTGCGTTCGTAATGCAAGGAAATAGGTTAATTCGGTGCTGGCGATGAACGAACATCTACTTGAAACTCGTACTGCGATAAGTCGTGCTGCGGCCTGCGGGCAACGGGCATAAGTTTGAAATTAATGTTGGTACTCGTTTTCTGCCATGAGCTGAGGTTGATCGCTGGTACAAGTTTTAATAACGTAGGTTGAAGTGTTGTGGGGGACTTGTTGGTTTGTTTTAAAGCGAATTTTTTGAAGATTGTTGAGTACTAGTTTGTACCTTTATTGATTTTTCAATCTTAGTTTCGATTTCTACAACACCTGTTGCATTTCTACACAGTTTTACACTTTCGCCCCATTGTTTGTCAAATGGTGTTTTTCGCTCATTTTTATACTATAAATATGGTAAGTAGGTAATTTCCGGTTTTAAAAAGAGCCTACTAAACACATAATAAGGATGAATAGACGTGTTTTTACATCGGTGAACAGTGTTTTGACTAACTTACCCGACACAATTTCATAAGCAATTACCTACCAATATATTCGAACTAACATCACAAACGCGTGCTTATCCTTTATTTGACATTGGCACAGGACATTATATACATCGAATGTTTATCTGTGACATGCTCGGACAGTGAATCAGTATTAATGAATCATACGCATGAGTTTATTATGACTGTTTGATTTCATTTCATCACAAGAATATTTTTTTTATTTTATATATTTTTATTTATTCTTGTGATGAAATGAAAACTTGATTTGCAACTTCCGGATAGCTTAGCAACTTAAGTTGGGGATTGATGTCGGTTGCACACCTCTGCCGCGAAACCGTAGCAGCGAAACCGCAGTAGTTCAATTGTACTGACTGGCGTCATGTTCCGATTCGACTAGAGTCAGTACAATTGCAATACTGCGGTATGATTTCGCGGCAGAGGTGTGCTACCAACGTGGGAGGGGCAATAGCGTTCTTAGTTTGTCTGATTTTATGTAAGGATCGTAGCGGGTGGCGTTCTGTAGTTTCTGCCTACCCCCATTGGTAGAAGGCTTGCGTTCTATGTATCTATGTAGTGTCTAATCTCACAGGTAAAGCCATATTTTTTGGTCAGCGGCGGACAGAGAATAATATGACATAGAATGTCCAATTCATGTCTTCCTAATCTTAATTATTAATGTATCTACCTACTTTTGGATTGAGAAGCAATCAGTCAATCAGGAGCAGTGGTGGCCCAGAGGTATCGGCTCCAACTTATGAGTTCTAGGTCGTGAGTTCGAACCCAGACAGGTTCTTTGTGTATTTAATTTCACCACCACTGCTCTCGAAACCATGAAGGAAATCATAGGGAGAAAACCGGCATGTCCTAGAACAAAAAATTCGAAGACATGTAATAACCACCAACCCGCACTGGGATTGTCGTGGATTATGGCCCACTCTATCTCACAGAGAGGAGGCCTGTGTCCCAGCAGTGGGGAAATTATAGGCTGATTATGCAGTCAATCAGAACGATGAAGCCAGTTGCTTTCCAAAGTACTACCTAGGTTCGGGAAGAATACGCAAGAAACTCCATGGGCACTCTTTTAAATATTAAAAAATTATTTCGTAGTTATAAGCGTAAGCGCGCGTGTTATCATTCTCTGTACGCGACTTTTCCTCTCTGTATCAGAAGGGGCATTTGGTTCCAATTAATAGTTTAACAACATACTGCCTATTATACAAATAATATTATACAATGTTCCTGCCAACTAGCGTGCAGATAAGGTCATGTCCTCTCAAATTACAGATTAGTTTTCGGTAGTTGACAGTGCCAGCTTCCCCAGTAGGTAATAGATAATACTGAATTAACTAGCTTCAAATTAATACATCACGTAGGTATTATTTCTATACAATATGTTAACTAAAAGGGCGTTCCCGATAACCTGAAATATTAGAGCGTGATATATGCAAAAAAAAAACACAAAAAATATTAAAATTGATACGGAAAAGAAACACTCTGTACACGCACACTTGTCACACTTGTCTTTCTACGTTGAAATACAAGTGTGCGTGTACAGAGTGTTTTTTTTAAGTACTTACATATCAATTTAATAATTTTGTGAACATATTACTACTTACATTCTTTATTTGAATCGTCATTTTTTTTTTAGCATTTGATAATGTGGACGCTATACTGTTGCGGGTTAACGGAAACGCCCTTGGTTAGTTAACTTATTGTATAAAGTTGTTTGTAATAATATTGTGTAATAAACCCTACGACTCCTGCCTGTCTCTCTCTCCGTATATACTCCGTGAGTGCACCTACAACACGAGGACCACTTACACAATACTTATCCAATTAATGTGTTTTATTTATTTACAGATAAATATATTTTTTTTCTAGATAGTTCAATATAATCAAGCTATCTTATCTATACTAATTGAAGAGGTAAAATTTGTGAGTTGTATGTAGGAGCTGGTAATCTTAAGAACTACTTACTGATCCGATTCCGAAAATTCTTTTTCAAATATGAAGCTACTGTATTGCCGACTGTTATAGGATATATTTTATGTTAAAACAAACTTCACGCGGACGAAATCGCGGGCAGAAGCTAGTTAATCGTACAGAAGGGTACAGAATGCAGTACCTAAAGAAAGAAAGAAAAGAAAAGAAAGAATAAACGTTTATTTGGACACAGTTCATGAAACACAAAATACAAATAACAAAATAAAGTAATAAAAAACAAAAAAGTTTTTAAAACAATAGTTTGTACCTAAAGCTAAGTAAACTAACTACTACAAAGTTCAGGCGATGTCAAAGTCAAATTGTTATCATGCACGTGTGCTTGGCTGTACCTAAGTTTTACAGCATATCATTGGAATATTGTTCGATAATTAAGCCAGGGCAAGTGGTCCTGCGTCCCAAGTACATATTATAAATTTTATGTGCGGTTCATCGGTGAATGGATTTAATGTCCCACGCAGAAATTCATTCAGCCTTTAGAAAATAAAACAAAATTGATAAACTGCAGTATCCAGATATACTTGGGTAACGACATTGGTTTATCACACTAAATTAAATTACTAATTAACTAAGTATACAAATAAATACAAAAATGAAAGGACGCTTAGGCGTCGAAGTACTCGTCCGCATCGCATGGGCACTTTTCCGGATGAAAGCGTCCGGAAACGTGCCCACAAGATTGGCAGCATTGCCACGTTGAATGGCAATGCTAATTCTTTTGCAAAACACGAGCCAGCCCTCTGGTCACCGTGAAAACGTGTCGTCAAGTCGGCGAGTTTCTCTAAAAAGGATACTCGTCACACTCGGTCCCCGTGACCCGAGCGTTTCGACCCCAAACGGCTCAAAACTGTAGTTACCCGTAAGGTTACAGTATTTGCGCCGCTTGAGGGTCTCAGCAGCCGCAGCAGCGGCGCTAGCACAGCCCGCCGTGCTAGGAACATGGGATGGCGCAAGGTTGTCGACACAGATTGCGTCGCCACCAACAAATAGTTTATGAAACTAGTTAAATTCGTTTCATTAGACTTTGGGCTATCCATCTGGTTATGTTATCAACATCGGATTCGTAGTTCTTAGCATAATACCGTATATCGTTAACTCCAAAAAACTATTCAGATATCTATTGGAATAATGTTGTTGGTGACACTGGTGAAGAAATATCGTGATATCTTGAGTTTTTTCACTAAGTCTATGATCATAGTACTTACTTACTTTTTATTTACATTTCATTTTTTCGTTCCATCCATAAAACCATCAATCAAATTCCCGAACACTTTGTCAGCTAATAAAGTGCCGTGTTAAGCTACTCCGGGACGTCACGACACCGACATGACAGCATGCAATTGAATGAAAGGCTGCACATGAAAAAAAAAATATTTTTCAAATAATGATGTACGGTAGTCATGTAAATTATTTGTTACACACTTCATTAATTATGATGTACGGTAGTCATGTAAATTATTTGTTACACACTTCATTAATTTACCGCGTTAAGGCTCCGGCCGACAGGCACGGCGCCACACGTGCGACACGATTCTGATAAAAAAAAATCTACGAAGTTTTCATAGAATTTGTTCTACTAGAGTCCTGTCGCGCTTACCTGCGGAAGCTTTTATAGCAATTTCATACAATTGTCAAAGAATGACAGTAATAATTATTGTGATATGAATGTACGGGCAATATAAGTTGCTAGTCGATTTGGTAAACAATTAAACTCCCTGACTTCACCTAAGTCGTTCCTATTTATCATCATCATCATCATTTCTGCCGGAAGACGTCCACTGCTGGACATAGGCCTCCCCAAGTCGTTCCTATTATTTAGTAGTAGTTGCTTTTGTTTTCGACGCAAGACGTCCCTAATGATTGCCTACAGTTCCAATTAGTATAAGTTTATTAAAACTTACAAAGGCTGAAAATACACTTTAAAAAGTGTTTTGCAGTGAACAAAGGCACATTGAAAACAATAATGATGCCACAAAGTACCTACTACAAAGCTACTTAATGATAGTTTGCACTTTGAAAAAATGAAAATGTTGGTACTGACTACTTATGCATCGTTACGTTACTAGGCTGAAAAGCAAACTATGAGGAAATTTCAAAGGGATGATGATAATGAAGGATTCCGATTATGCTTCTGTTGTGCAAATGTGTCTTCTCATACAAAGAAGGGACGAGCATTGATGTATATCAGACTTTTTTTAATTTTTGGCCAGTGTTTTTAGAACCTAATTAAGAAATCCGATATATCTACTGACAGATTTGAAACCTTTTCCACGTCAGTCACCATAGGCAAAGATCGGGCGGTACCGCAACGAAAAAAACTTCTTACATAACTTTCTGAATGAATCTTCTCACGTCTTTATACGGTTCTCACCGCGCTCTTTGGTATTGCGATAAAATGCGTTGCACTGCCGCCCGATGCAGTTCTAATGTGCGATGTTTTTCGTACTAATAATAAAAATGTCAGATGGTTTATCAGGTAACATTTTGAACATGCAACGCATCCGTAAACCTGTGGGGTTTAGCACCCTGCAATGCAACATAAGGCCTTGTAAAGGCCGCAGGAATCCTCTGGATGTGAGAAGCACAGAACCGGTCGAAGTGGCGGTGCTTGGGGGAGGCCTATGTCCAGCAGTGGACGTCTTTCGGCTGAAATGATGATCATGATGATATAACATAAAACTTCCGATAGAATAGCAAAGAAAGCTATGAATGTTGATTGCTTTTCGGTATTGCTTTGTCTACAGAGAAGTTTCAAGGCTTATAGATAGTGACGTAAAATTTGCTCGCTCAGTCTACATATGTATACGAATACATCAACATCATCTGCCTAGATCATCTCTGGATCTGCATCTCAGAAATTCAGCTCTGGTATTCATACCAGAACTGAATTTCTGACCACACACCACAACCCAGTTACATACTAGGTAATACGATATCCCTTGGTAAGACTGGTGGTCAGACTTTCGGGCTTATGATCACCCGTAACTATTGTCAATGATCCACGAATGACAGCCGGGACCAACGGCTTAATCAGCCTTAATGCAGCTCTTAATCAGCCTAAGCTGTTTAAATATCACTGACAGCTATTATGCAGTTGTAGGATCACCACTGTACTCTTAAAAGAGTCTTAATACGCACAGAGTTTCAAATAGGTCTAAAAGTGAGTAGTTATACAGCTATCTGTGCTACTTGGGCGAAGCCTGGAGGGGTCGTGGTATATAAAGATGGACCAACCCCGGCAAGCGAAGCTTAACCTGATCGATCATTCATATACATAATAGGGAAATATGCAAATATTTTTTATATTTTTTTATTCGATAGTTTACATCGCCAAAAAATAGTATGGTATACTATGACAACAAACAAACAAGTTTAAATTGAATGTCAACTGCCTGACTGAATCGCAAACAGTCATATAGCACACATTGACATTTTGGTTGTTGTCCTAGATTGTTACGTCATACCCGCTCTCGCGTCGCTTTTCAAGTATTTGAATTGCCCACAGTTTTTTGGCAATTAAAAAAAAAGAATCTCGCTCAAAAATAAATATTATTCAAAAATATTGATGAGGCATAATTCTGAAGTAATAGAAGTAATAGTTTATTTAAAAAAAATACTTGACCGTTATTTGAATCACATGCATATTCCCTATTATTATATATCTATACCTACATAATATACATTTTTAAAGTCCCTTTTCGGATCTGTCTGTGTGACGCGTTGTTCTTCTAAACTATGCAACGGATCGACAGTCAGAAGGGCGTTGAACATCTCCAATACATACATATGTAAAGTATATAATTATGGATACAGACCGACTCACAAACATCTATCTATCCAATCGAGGGCATTTCCTGATCGCTAGCACATGCGCTAACTGTTTAGTTTATTATTATAATGATATTATATAATCAGCATATTCGTACGGTGAATCATTTATTAATAATATCGTCAAAGGTCATTTGTTATTTATTGTTAACTGACCTCTACAGTCTATGTTTGTCTTTTAATTGACGGAATTGTTAGAGATAATTAACGATATATATAATGTCAAAATCTTATGCTTCTCTTCTTGTTCTCACAAAAGTATTGTGTACATTTCTCCTTTCGTAGGCTGCTTGAAGAAATTTCTTAAGATATATACAGTACTGTTGTACTCAAAAATGTTATAGGTATGTTGTATCAGTATCTATTTTACTGTGTGCACATAAATAATATAAATACTATTATGTTGAAACGCTTGCAGTTGATTTTTGTAAAAAAATTGGTAAGTAGCCCTGTATTTTTTGTAAGTTCATATTTCTCATCACCCTGGCCCATTTATTTATTTATTTGTATATTTGGGAAAAAAAAACAATTGTATAATTTGTGATACAATAAAATATGGTATAACGTATGGGTAAATGTACAAATCCACAACGTTTCCACATATTACTTGTACATTATTAATTCTCCCATAATAGGTAGAGCCAGGGAAATAAATTCTCAAGCAAATTGATATCAGCCATTTCATTTCATTCATAAATTTTTAATATCCGGAGAATTTAAGTTGGTGCATTTTGCTTAACAATCAATTTTCCAGACTTCACCTATTCTCGGTCCTACAAATAATTAGGTATTTTGGGTGAAAATCAGACTAACTGTGAAATATAGTTAATACTTTTAGGTTATTTTCATTGTTTTAATGCATTAATATTTCCCTTTACCACAAACCGACTGATAGGTAAATCTATTCAACTACTGTTAATACAATAAACAGGAAAGATTGATTTATTTGTTCGGAATTGTTGAATAATTTAACGCTTTTTCCTTTATTTGGCACAGCGATAATAACCAGAAATACCAGCGGCGAACACAATACACAGACTTTAGTATCCACTTCTTTTAGATGCACATATAGAAGAATTGCACAGTATTTTTTTTACTGGTGCAGTTTTGTGAAACAGAGTCCATAGGAGATACGGGGAAGCTGTCTTATGACCCTAACAGTCTAGGAGATTTTTTCATAAAAAACAATTCAGAATAGTCCGACGGAAAACGGATCGCAAACGGCAACTGCCAAAAACGAAAACTGACGAAAATTTTTATTTCGGCCGAAAATTGGCAAAATCCGAAAACAAAATTCCATCGGTCTATACAATATAATTATGAATATTTATTTTTGGTCTAGTGCGTGTTGTCCTTAAAAATTAGGAATATTTTGTAATAATGAAATATAAAAAATACCACGTAGGTACTCTCCTACCACTACCACCACCTATCATCGGTACCACCTATCATAATTTCCCAAAACCACAATAAATCAGGCATTTTTTAAATTAATTTTCCCGTATCAATAACACTGGTGATAGGAAATCTGCTACTTTCAACCACAATAATAAAAAACCGCTTTCAACAACCAATAGGTACTTCTCAAGAAAATGAACTTTTAAAAGTATTAAGTGACTTTTTATCGCTTATTACTTTTCTTTTAAAAGAATAAATCTTCACTCCTAACAGCCCTACCAATTGAGTTGTCTTTCAATTGATGGCATTTTCGTGGACCTAATGACTACGGCCAGTGACTAGTTTTTAGTTACTAATGAGAACAGGAGGCCCTAAAACGGCGACATTAGCAATTCCTCTAAAAGCAGTTCATTTCCTGAATTTCCAGCTGTCATTTCCTCTAATTTGACACAAAAGCAATTCATAATGTGTGGACCATTTTACGAATCTCCATACCATAGAAAACCGTCAAACATGAATTATTTCGTAACATGAATAAAATTGCACGCACATCATATTGTGAATTGTTAGTTTGTGACACGTTTACGATGATTCATAAAATTTTCCTATTATGATTCTGCGTGCAAAGTGGCCGTTATAACCCCCCAGAGCATGCAGAGCAGTGGTGGCCTAGTGGTAACAGCTCCTACTTAAAACTCGTAGGTCGTGGGTTTGAACCCCTGGGCGCTTTACTTTGTGTAATTTCATTACCACCGCTCTCAAAGCGGCGAAGAAAAACATCGTGAGGAAACCGGCCGGCGCATGTTCTAGAACTAAACTTTCGAAGACATGTGATACCTACCAAGTCGAACTGGGCCCGCACGGTAGATTACAGGCCACTCCCTCTCGAAGACAACAGCTAAGCCTGTGTCCCAGCAGTGGGAACATTATAGGTTGATTATGCATAAAATAGCGATACCTCTGGGCTCAAAGGGCGTATAGCACAATTAAAAGAATGTGCTATACGGCCTTTGAGCCCAGAGGTATCGATAGGCCAACCCGCACTTGTTGCCACAATTGTTTGATTTCTCCCTTCTTGAACGCGGTTTATGTGATCGCGTTCAGTTTCATTGGTGAAATTCACCCTTAGTGCTCTCTCTGACTGGGAGGAGGGCTGAGGCAAAGACAATATTTTACTATTAGTATTATTTACCTTCAAGTTCATTTTAAGGCCCAATATTTGTTACTTACTATATTTCTTACTTGGCCCTATCATGTCCTCAGGTTTCATAACTATCAAAAGATATGTTTTGCCAGCTTGAGTGTCGTGCAGAATAAAACCTTTTTATGTATGTACGAGTAGGTACTTGCTCGGTCGGTGGTGTAGGAAGGCGCATCTACAAATGTATATAGTTCATATTGGAAATTCACTTGCATTTGCAATATAACCTACCTACTAATTAGTTAATTGTGTCAAGTGAACTGGACAGCCAGTTGCGACAAGCCTTCTGATAAGATAATAGTACTTTTGTTTGAGAGGCTGAAAGGCACACAGTGCTGGACTAAGTTTTACAGTATAGTACTATACCTAACGACGGTTCCATTGCAAAACTCAATTTTTTGTCAATCAATCAGCAAAAGGTCTTTAAACCAAATTCTACTTAAACAGGTGTGCGATTCTCTATTACCTATCATAAAAATATTTCGTACCATTATTTATTAATTTAACTATTACAAATATGAATGATTATTATTTATTATATACTGATTATTATAATCCTATATGATTATTATATGGTGTTATACCCACCTGTAATAGGTGGATATAACACCATCTGTCAACTGATCTGTTCCCGTTATTTATTATTGATATAACACAGTTTGATAACAGGTACCATACCAACATGCATTTCGAACACAAACAGTTATCATGAAAAATATTCGTTGCGTTATCAGCTCTTATCAAACCTACTGATAAGTGTATGTAGTAATCAGCTGATTGTGGTGACGAGCTATTTCTCTTTATTATTAGATCATAACAATCGGCGAAACATGACATTTCTTTTTATTTTCTCCGGTTTGTAAAAGAAGCCGGCATTTTCTTGAAACGGACAGGGTAATTATTTGTTATACAAATTCACTAATAACTTAAATTCTCTGTAGAGTGACAGTAAATTACCGTAAACTGCCAATTTACTTCATAATTGAGGCCATGAGAAACATAGTGGCCTAATTCAAAGGACAAGCCTTTTGAGTACCATAGAAAACAAAAACGGTAATTTTTTTTAATCAAAAGTAAAATAAATATGTATTATGAAGAGTGTTACTTTATATTATTATAAATAATTACTTTAGATTATTAAAATTAATACTACGTATTACTTTTATATTTTCATTAATTTAACTGGAAAAAATCATAGACTCAATATTGTTATAATTTGTTAGGCTACTGTGGTTCTCATGGCCTCAATTAATTTCCATGATTTATAAATGGACTCTCGTCTTGCCGTGGGGGTACGCAAAGGCTACATAGCTCACGTGCTACATTTTGCTCATTCTCTTTTGTTCGTCTACATTCCCATTCATACGCCGGGTGTTACACGTGCCGGTTGTACTACGCACTTGACCTTTTTGAAGGACGTTTACATTAAGTTCGGTATTATGTATACTATGTACAGTCCTCCCGTCCTCCCAGGCCCCAGGGCGCCTCGGAGTTCCCATTTGGTTAGTAGCATTATATTTTCTTTTTACAGGAGCGTACCTTTTTTTAGAAATTATTCCGTTTTTTTACTGTAGACAAATTACTGGTAAAGTTCTTGCTGTAAAACAAGACGCATTTCGGCAATAATTAACATAGAATAGTCTGCCTGCCACCACGTTTTTTTTATTACCTCTGGAACATTCCAACTGCGTGAATATAGCAAAGATCCTAAAAGACTGGGATGAAAAAAAATCCCAATGATAAAAATATATAAAAATTTTACTCGTGACTTGACCCGTATTCATTTAATATGTTTGAAGCACCTGTTCATGAGCCGGTACTTCTCGTACCGGTGTTTCTCTTTACAAATCAACGTTTGTATATGTCGGACACTTCTGATACAATATTTCAGGTTTCGGGCCCACCGAAAACCGAAACAGTACCGAAAAATGAACATTCCAATAGGGCCTGACATGGGATACAACACCCAATTCCTGTAATCCGATGCATAGGCACAGGACTCATCAGAGCGGGGGAAACCACAGGATGATAGCCTAACGTCAAAAAAAAAAAAAGGCACAGGACTCATGGAATTCGTTATGGTAACCACAAAGCCTTTGACAGAAGCTGCTACGGGTAGAGCGTACACACACATTCGGGTTATGGGAATTTCGCATGAAAACGCCCATTGCTAGCTTTGTGTACCATTGAAATATATTACAGTTACCTCCGGCTTTATTCGGGTATGTTGTATGTGCGAATTGGTCCTAATGGTAGTTTTTGACAGTTTCTTTCCGAGATTTGGAAAACTCGATTGATTTTATCAGTGGGCCTAAAACGGCCACATTAGCAATTCCTCTAAAAGCTATTCATTCCCTGAATTTCCAGCTGTCATTAGCAATTCCTCTAATTTGACACAAAAGCATTTCATAATGTGTGGACCATTTTACGAATCTCCATAGAAAACTGTTAAACTGATGAATTATTTCGTAATATGAATCGCACGCAGATCATATTATGAATTGTCAGTTTGTGACATTTCACGATGATTCATAATATTTTCCTATTATGATTCTGCCAAAGTGGCTGTTTTAAGCCCCCTGATAGTTAATAAAATGTCTGTTTCCTAGTACAAAAATACTTTTCGAATATTTCTTTAAACTACTCAATCAAGTGGCTGTTTGCGACCCCACCTTCTATAACCATACCAAGGTAGGGAACACATAAGCCATTGTTATTTCAAGTAACATAACTATATATGCCCGACCCCAATCTATCTGCCTTACGCGCCCCTTTAAACCCTTCCTTTGGGAACTTGTACTTCTACAAAATACATATTATAGTTATTTGCAAGGTTAGATAAATAAGTAAAGATATGGGAAATTCATTGCGAAGCAAAAGGACTACCAACTTAAATTGTCCATATAATTAAATCACAACTGGCATTCTTTGACACTCGTATGAAATGGCTATAACACGGCAAATCGTCGTAGTACGTCAATTTGATGAACACTATAATTTCCCTGACTGTAGGTTCATTCATTGGAATCTTGGAGGTAGGCAGAGACTATTCAGAACGTCACGTGATACGATTTTGACCCGATTGCGGCGAAGCCAGAAAAGGAGGGTTATGTGTTTGACCTGTATGTATGTACCTGTGTAGGTATTTATCTCCGTCCCTATGTTCCCTCGTTACTACCAAAGGGCTGAACCGATTTTAATGAATGATATTATTTTGCGTTAGAATCTTTTTTATTGAGCGAGTATCATAAAGGATACTAAAATTTAAAAAAATAGCTAAATTGTGAACTTTTTGTGCCAATACGAATGTTTAAAAATCTGTAATAAGCTTACTCCACCTGATGCTGGGATTGCCACTATTGACGGCTCACTTCACCAAAATTTTCACGGTGAGAGTTTGAACAGAATAGACCGACTGATATTTTTAAAGGATCACCAGCAAAAAGGTGGAACAAAAATTACTTTTGGTTTTACCACAGAATAGTAGCTTTACATTCATAGGTAGGGTACCAGATATAATATCGTGTACAAACTTCTATTTACATTTTTGTCTAGACTAATCAACCAATGGTTTATTTGGTTTCTAATTTTAGTTTTAAGCGCCAAGGAACGAGATTCTTGCGCTGTGTTTATGAATACTGAAATTCGAGGTTTTTACTAACGTAATTTTTGACTCGACTGCTAAACATATTGGTTGGTTTATGCATAATATCATGAGTTGGAACAAAGTTTCATGAAATGGCACGTAATACGTCTATTGGCAGTGCCTCCAAATAGAACATTATTGACTAAACTACAATCTACTAGAGTATTCGTTGGTTTAATGTTGACACTGCCGCTCCCTATAATTTCGCGAATATAAAAAGACGGCCCGGTGCACACGTAGCTATCTCCAACGTTCCAAAAGTAAGCAAAAATCAGGAACTGCCAAGATTTTTTTAAACCTTTTTTACAGTAGAACTGACGGTAGACGATAGTAAGGTGTGTAATTGTGTAGCCTTTGTTGGAGATCCAATAAAGAAATAAATCACTCCTGCTAGAACTAACCATACCTAATGTTGAACTCCGAGGGGTCACCAGAGGTTTACACGCCATTCACCAGCCGGGATGGGTGATGCGTAAACTTGAACTCAGTCAAATAAACGAATCATTTTAAAACAGGGACGAAGGCCTGATTGTTCAGAGTTCAGAAACCTTTTGAGAAGTATTAATTCAGGTCCAGGTAGGTTTTACGTAAGAAGGAATTTGGCCTTTGAACAAAAGTTTATGCAGAGTTATAGAACCATGTTATGTCATGTACCCCTGTCATATAACTTTGCAAAGGGAGGAATTTTGCTCGCTTGCGAAATAGCTCCAATATTTCTGAATAACTTTGAACCTGCATTGTCCTGCATAACGAGCGCACTGAAAATAATCTGAGAACGAGCGTCAGAGAACGCTTTATGGATGACGAAATTATGAAAACAGTTATCTCATATCCGACATTTCTACAGAAAGTATGGCATTTCAGGTTTGACAAAAATTCATGTTATTCTGAAAACTATGTCAGGATGTATTTTAGCGGCATTCAGTGAAACTGTCTGCATATGTTTACCACCACTGCTTGTTATGCACAAAATGTGGCAAAACTATGTTCATATTGAGCGCCTTTGACAGCGCGTACGAAGCGACGGCCCGACCTCATCTCGCCCGCCGCCGGATGGCTCTAGATTATGACGTCAAATAAAACTTTAAAAAAGTAAAAGCCGCATTTTCTCATCTTCAACGTGTGTCTACTGTCTGGCATGCCAATATGTCTAGTTTCATAAAGTAATATTTTTATTTTACGGCGTGAAGTTGGTTTTTCCACAGCTTATTCGTTACGTTTGATGGTGTTCCATAATAAATGTTTCTTAATTGCATAATTTTTGTTGCTTTTTTCCACAACAAGATCAAAGAATATAGCCAGAGGACACATCCATCCAATTCGCAGAAATCCACAAAATGAATCAAAAGGAAAATACGTTTTTTTTTGTATTGCATAAACACCGGTAGAGCGAAGTAATGATGTACCACACAGTAAATTGTGTTTTAATTCAGTGATCAATTGCATTGCCATCCAACGTGGCAATGCTGCCAGCCTTTTGGGCACTTTTCCCGCTGACAGCGATGCGGAAGAATTTTTTGACGCCCTATGAGCCCTTCCTTTATATATAATGTTTTCCTTTGGTATAGTTAGTTAGTTCTTTAGTTAATTTAGTATAATAAAATGTTAGTGATCAATAGTATTCCTATAATTTATTTTACTAGAAACACGTTATTACCTAACTAGTAATTACTAATAGATTGTTAATTATTATGTTACGCCTCAACACGTGCACAACGACTATTATGCTTTCAGCCATAATATTGAAATTGCATTATGTGCGAATCGCAAATATTAATATTTTATTATTTGAAGTTGGGAATTGTTTTCAATATCATAATGGAATCAGGGCAATTAGTGAAAGAAAGGTTCTGCTAACTAAGTTTGAATTGTATCCAAATTAGCAAAATTTTGGTGTCCTTCATTTACGTATATATTTCGTGGGAGGTTTCGCGATGGTTCCTTCAAGCAGGCAGGATATACAGGAAAAATTAAAACTCAATGTAAAACACACAAAATTAATCGCTAATTATGAAACACTAGAAGTGTCCAACAGTTGGTGTTACGGACAAAACATCCAATCTGGACAAAACTTGCATTTCTATATGTATTTGCAAATGTACAGTGTTAGTAGCCAGCACAACGTTGGCAGCGCTTCGCTACAAACTATGAAACAATTTAGAATTTAATTTATCCACATGGGATGTCTATTCATAATAATATGTAAATATGATTTTGCACGTAGTGTAGTGTACACAGCGTATCAAAATTACTGTTCTTGTATTCGAACCTAATTTTGAGAGCTGCCGGAGTCCAATCCAGTATTGATTACATAGCCTGTGTTATTTGATATTGAATAACGTTTTATACGTTCACACGAACTTGCATTATTATGTTCTGAAAATGAAAATCACGTGGAAATAATTTCATTTCCGCTTCAAGCAGAAGTCCGAAGCAATATAAAATAATATAGATTATTAGATTATTTTTGTAGATTAACTACAGAATAAATTATTTGTGCTAAATAATCAAAAGAATATGGGTGCCATAATTTAGAAAAGGGTTTAAAAAAAAAAACTACACGAACCGCCTGTGTAGTGGTTAGAATTTGTAAAATGATCTTTTAACTGTTTTTGTTTTCATAGTTTGTATCTTTTTAGCCGCAGCAGTTTCCTGGAGTATTAGGCTCATGCGAATTTACAAGTATTTTATTAAGGGCGGTTGTTCTTAAAAGATTTACAGTGTCTAGAAAATGATGACTAATGGCGTACCTAACATGGATGCTGTTAAAACGTTGCTTGTCTTGATGACTCAAAAGTTATTGGGATGGAAATGCACAAAGATTGTCAGATAAGGTATTTGCAAGCATCATCAGCCAAGAAAATTATTTTTAGGCAAAAGTTCAACATAATTATATAAACTCTTTGGCTTGAATTCTGCCTAAATCAGACACCATTAAGATTATAACTAACACCTAAAGCAAATCGAAACTAAAGAATACAGTTTGTCCAGTGATTATTTGCGCTTCGACTAGGTATACCCAATGTGTTTATTGACATGTAAAAGTGTCTTAAAAGATCTACTTTCAGAAATAAACATCAATTCATGTCCAATGCAGTTATAACTTTTCAGCACATGTGAGTGTTCCATTGTTTGATAAACCTATTGTGCAAAAAGTTTCGAGCTAGGAGTAGTACGTGTCATTTGTAAGGAGAACTTGGAAGCTATAATATTATGTGTTAGATTCAAACTGTCTGAGCTGTTTCTAGGTCGAAACCTGAGTTGTGTCCACACTAAGGCCTGTAGTTCACGTTGCTACTCAAAAGTCACCAGTTACAAATTCAGATTACCGATGAGTAGCCAGAATGTCACAACACTAGTTTTCACTGTGAGATGGTTACAGAATAGCAAGGCAGGTGGAATGACAGCTCACTTCAAGCTATCTCACACCAACTTCCAGTTTTCACGGTGAGATTTTTACAGAAGATACTTCTTCTAGAGGCTTCATGACGAATCAGTAATTTTATATCATCCATAGATTTAGAGCTTTTCGATGTAAAAAAGGTGATGGTTCATAAGTAATCAGTAGGACTTGCATGTCTGGAGCCCGTTTCCCGTGTTCTCAACAGCGGACGAATACAATTTCTGGTGACCTCTCCTCACGTAGGTAGTAGGACATACTGTCTGATAAGAGGGTAGGTACTCGTAGGTAATCCTTGAGTTCGTTCCTACAAGAGAGGTCAATATCTATCAAGGTGTAATGTCGTTATGCTCTTTTAATTTCAAATTAAAAATTGGGTGGGAATTTATGTATTGCCATCTTTCTGCCTTACGTTACGGTTTCTGTCTGTACTATATTTCCTAAGAAAAAGAGTATCTATTTTGGGTCAGCTTTAATACCCACGTCATTTTGAAAAGGCTCTGTTTAATTTTGACGTATCTCACACTTAGCATTTTGAAAAGGCTCTGTTTAATTTTGACGTATCTCACACTTAGCATTTTGCCGTAATCACAAATCTCATTAACGATTTTAAGTAAGTATGTTGTTTTTTTTTTTTGTAAAGAGTTGTTATTTTTCTGTTTTTAGTTGTGGTATCCCCGCACAAATATGAATATCACTACCTGATAAGTAAATAACAATGACAGTAACTTATTATTACATCATCCACATAGGCTAAGTGAGAAAATACGTATTATTGAAGCTAACTCAGAAACTAGCCAAGTTTAAATTTATATGGAACCACCGCACAAGCTTTTTGTACCAAATGAAAAAATATTTTTCAAAACCAGACCACAATTCACGAAAATATCGGTTGAAATACATTAAAAAAAATATAAGAATGATCATAGAACCTCCTCCATTTTGGAAGTCGGTTAAAAATGGCTCTTTTCTCTAAGTATATTCCTAGTCCACAAAGCCGACCTATCATCGGCACCGTGCACCAACAGCCCCGATGTTTTCCTTCATTCCCACCGCGGAATGTGGCGCTCGGTCATGTTTACAAACAAACCGACAGGCGATCCTGTGTAAACTGTTAACTTGTTACCGATACGAAACGTTTACATTGATAGTTTCTTTTACCTTAGAGCAGCGACAGAAAGGTTAGTCCTGTAAATAATACATTGATGAGAAGGAAACGATGATGAATTTTTTTTTTTGTTTCCTTTCCACAAAATGTTTGAAAATATCATGTAGTTTTAGATATAAAATAAGTCTTATCGATTTCATGAAAAATGAATTTGACGATAGGTAATATGCTTACTTTTTCATAATAAAAATCTTTTTATTCATTCACTGACATACAACGCACAGCATATACCACTACGTCTAGAAGTTTCACAGCGAAAGTGAGCACTAGACAGGATTTCCGAAAATTCACCCCCTAAAGGGGTTAAATAGGGGATGAGTATTTGAGTAGAAGTTTGTCATTTTTGCCGATGGGACTTCCCATCGAGCACTCGGCTTGTGTTCTTGACTCTTGTACAATAGCATGTCTTCAGTATTGCCAAGTGTCAAGTGCTTCAAAAAATTAATTAATTATTCCTTATTAAATACTCTTTTTAAAATGCAATGTCTCTCCGTCCGACCATTAATGCACAATTATAAGTCAAGCGAGAATCCGCGAAGCGTGATTTTTCCTTAAAATCATTGATATTATTGCTTTTTAACAGTTTTTTTGTTACCCACGCCAGAATAAACTTTGACACATAGAAAAAGAGATATTCATAACTCAGGAAAAAAAAGCGGTCAGTAATAATTATCTGTCCAATGCATTCTATATCTGACCATCCTAAGCCAAAATGACGTAAAAGTAAACACTTCTAAAATCCACAGTACCTACTGACTATTACTAATTGTTCCAAATTAACTTTAATTAACATTGCTCTGAAGGCACATTGTTGCATTGCTCTGTCGGCACGTTGTAACAGTATATAGAAAGAGCTATAGTATTTTTTTTTGATGGTTCAAAAGAAAAACATGAACGGTCGGAGTTCAAAAAGTTTTTTCGGGAGTGTAGGGTGAAATCGGGGTCAACGTTTTACAGGTGTGGTAAATAGGGCGTGTTATGGTTAATTAGTTGTAAGGACAGAAATAGCGGTCCCCTATGTGGAAGTAACATACACTGACGGAGTCTCTATCAAAATTATCATTTTTAGCAATTAATTAGTTGAAAACTAAAGTTAGGTTAAGGAATTATCAAATAGAACTATACTATGCCAATGAGTCGAATTAAAAATTCGGAGTCACCCGTAATCTGTTCGATTTATGCCCTAACATGTGTGACTCTGGATTTTTAATTTGTCTGTCTGTGATATCTTGTTAATAGCTTTTTACTTGACTTTTTACCGTAGTGGGTTTTAGTTTTATATGAATAACTCGAAGTAAGTCGAAATATACCGCGGCTTTTGGATTACGTTTGTTGTTATTAGTTCATAGTTTGTAAAGCCATTTATGCAGTTTTCAAACTCACAGGCACAGAGCGTTATTTTACTTAACGTTACCCATAGTTTTATCCGTATTTTAGAGGAAATACCTACTTCAAATACATGTTACCATGTTGAAGATCTGTGAAATCGGTTCAGTGGTTGTGTAATCAAGGAGTAACAGACATTTTCGGAAAAGTATGCCTAGCACAAGAAAATCGCACATTTTATAATGTACACTTTCATATTACTCTACTGAAATGTTAGTATGAAACCCACTTCCCAAAACGTTTGCTCAAACCTCCTGTTGCTGCGGTTGATATGGTTGCGAAAGCACGTAGTGTCCACCATTTTCTGAATATTTGTCGTTTTTTTATTTGATTGAAACGTGCGCTCGCTTATTTACTATAGCTCTATTGAAGTGCACTTATACAGAAGATTTATAATCTGTGCCCAGCATGGTCCATTTACGGCCATTGTGTACATGTAACTTACGTACACAAAGGCAGTGAATCGACCTGCTATTCATAACCCAAATTCTCGCTGAAATTCCGTGTACACTAAACGGCTTAGGGCAAGCTTTGTGCCACAGTATAATAGCTTTAACAATATTCTCGTGGTCTACTGGCTGTTAAATTTGTGTGCTGGGTTTGTTTGGTTTATACTTTAGCCTTGGGACGATCGAGTAATTGATTTATCTTCGATTTTGGTGAATTTAGTCATCAATCTATCAAGGGGCGAGTTGCTTAGTCTAGTAAAGATTGGTTTGAATGTAACTTTTCGATCTTCATGCATTATATTTCTACAAAATGTGTTTTATACTGAGCAGAGCAATCTTCATAATTATATTACATATGTCAAACAATAATTATGTTTGTGCCTAATAATATTTTCTACACGCGTGTTTCCAAGACCTTCGAACTGTGCCGACCAACTAGCCGTAATGGACCGTGAAGACCGCAACTAACTCTCAGTCCAAACAATAACTATTTACTTACCTATAAACTGAGTTTTAAAATAACTATGTTTACGCAGCGTTTCCGGCACCATAAGTGTTGGCACACACGGTTCGAAGTCGATCCGTTTGTGGCTAGAAACAGTTGGTGGGTACACTTATCGTGGTTGAACCTGCTTTATATATATCTATATACCTACTTACACTTATAGTAAGTTTGTATGTACGGGGTAATCTTCGAAACTACTCATTCGATTCCGAAAATTCTTTCACTACTTATACAGCTATTGTATTGCCGGGTGCCAATAATATTATTATTAAATATTATTAGGTACCTACTAAATATAATTATTAATAAAAAAAAAAATTTTTTTTTCTTTCTTTAACACAAGAAATTTCACTCGGAAGAAGTCGCGGGAAGCTAGTTTTATATAAGTATTCTTTTCTCTCTTTGTCAGCGTTCAGGAACGAAATATAATTTGATGAAAAAGTGCTGCAGAAAAATTAACGCCACGTTTGTGGCCAGTACATTCACACCGGAGTTAGGTATTTTTGTGGCGCAACGTTTGCAAGTGTAGAGCAACAGCGGATAACAAAAAGTTATAGCAAAAGTTGCAGAAAGTTGCTTAATGTGCAAAATGTTGCTCTAAAAAAAGAAATTTCAGTCTGGATGCACCTTAAAAATAAATAAAATATTCTGTAAAATATTACTTACTTCAATTTTTTTTTTCTTTTTTCTTTTCGGAAGGCTTACAGACAAATATCATTATAATATCAATAATATAAAACTAAGTTGCAAAAAAATAATAAACGCATATATACATTTCGTATGTTTGTACAATTAAAATAAAACAACCTTAAAAGCTTTATTTTGCAGTGGATTATAATTAGTTTTCTTTCCAAGAGAAAATTTATACCCACAGTAGCATGACTTTATAAATTAAATGTTCTCTGTAATTGTGCCGTAATTTCTTGCTAAATACTCGTTTAAAAAAATTAAGTAATAAAAACTATAACCCAACTACGACTAAAAAGGTATAAACAAGACACCACAGACAGATAAGTTAGAAATCCGGAGTCACACGTAATCTGTTCGATTTATGCCCTAACACGTGTGACTCCGGATTTTTAATTTGTCTGTCTGTGGTGTCTTGTTTATACCTTTTTAGCCGTAGTTGGGTTATAGTTTTTATTACTTATTTTTTTTGTATGCATGGGTCAGATTGTATCAACATTGGCGTTTATACAAGGTGCAGTTTTGAACCTGCAAAACATTTCAGGAGGTTGTTATGAGACTCGTAAATAATCATATAACAATACGATACCAAGTCAATAATCAATAATACTTTTTATTTTCGATTTTTCAATTTTATTGTTTTTCAGAATAACTCTCTTAATAACCCTCTTCAAAAAAGCAGAATCACCCATTGCAATGTATCGCGCGTCATGTCACTGTGTGCGTGAATGCGATGACCAGTGACGTCAGCCTGTACGAGTCTCCGCCCACATTTCTACGAAACGAACGCGGCACGTACGTTGAACTAAAATAAAGGTCGTTGCTATGGTTACGGGGAGCCCCCGCGATGCTCGTCATACCGCATTTCGATTAAGAGTAGAAAATCTGTTACTGCGCATCGAAGGTTCAACCAACGTGCCGCGATCTGTACAAGTTGTTGTAGCTACAGCAACTTATAGCAAATAATTTTACCTTAGATGTAGTTCGAATTTGAAAATCACAATGTACCTACATTATTGTTTTAAATTTCGCTAAATAATAACTCATTTTTAAGCATCATTACAATGCGAAAATCTTCATCATCTGCCGAGCCTGTTCCCAACTATGTTAGGGTCGGCTTTCAGTTTAACTGTATGCAGCTCACTACATGGAGTGCCAGTGAATCACGTAGGGCGACTGCGTATCAGACCTCAACAAACCAGTTACTTGATAACACGATACCCATTTGTTAGACTAATTGTCAGACTTTCTGGCTTTTGACTACCCGTACCAACGACCATACGGCAGGGCTGTAAGGTCGTTGACCCGTACCGACCCGTGTGGTACCTAACGACCGTCCGAGAGCTACAAATCAATTCGAACCAAAGGCTTTAATTAAGTGCTTACCGAAACACGGGATTTCAATGATGTCCTAGATAAATTTAAAAAGTACTTACATCATTATGAATTAAAAAAATAACACAATGGTACTTGCTCAGTTGCGAACCCGCAACCTCATGCATGAGAGGAGAAAGCCTTAACCACTGGGCTATTACGATAAATAATAATAGTAGGAAGTAGATACAACTGCGCCAAAAAAAGTTCACGTTGGCGTCGTTAGTTACCTATCAGCTGATGAATAAAATGATAGGCGGAGATAAATAAACCTTACATAGCACGTAAGCAGTTCCTGTTGCACAATTGTGAAACTACGATCGCGAGCGCGTGCGCGGGATTTAGGTAGGCACCTAATAATAATAATAAGGCATGTAGGTACACGGCGCAGTCGGCGCGCTCTGTAGGTAAATTCAGCCCCAAGGACGGTTTTCGTTTTTATTTGTGGATTAAATTGGTTGATTTAAGATTTTCCTTCCTACTTTTTAACGGGCTGAGGACCGACAGAAATACATCAAGATAATTTGTGCTAGTTAAGTAGGTAGGTACCATGTGTTACCATTTTGTCTGATAGGTATTTTTGGCGTACCTAGTTAAAAATTTAAAATCAACTTATTTACACTAATCAAGTTGATTTAGCTAACATCGTATTTAAAAATTATTGTCTATGTACAAATAAATAAATAAATTACCTACTTATGTTACCTGGAGATATTGTTCAAAGTTTCCACCGTCACACTCCAGGCACAGTCTAGCACGACGTTGCTGATTTTCCTTCAGCTTACGTAACACAAAACACATTCGTTTTTATTGTGTCGAAAGCACTGATCACTTTTGCACGTAGTTGGGTAACACTGGTGATTTCGTCTGTGTACACGAATCTTTTACCCACCAGCGTTCGTTATGAACATTGTAGACGCCAACTCGAGTAAATAAACACTCGTCAGTCCACAGGATGTTGGCGTCTTTGTGTTCCAGCAACCAGCGTCAAAATGTAACTCGCGCGGCGTTATCACTTTGGTGGAGATTCTGTACCTTGCGGTAATGAAAAGGATGCTGCATTTCTTTGTGCAGTAGCCGCCACACTGGGGAGTGGTGCACTCCAAACCGTCGACCAGCCTCCCGCGTGCTTGCCCGTGGCTCTCGCCGGAAGAATTCCAGGATATCTTCCTGCAAGGCGACAGGCAGGCCTTCGTTGCCGCGACCTTCAGCATGCTGGGGAACGTCGAACTGCCGATGATCGCGCAGTCTCTGCGTAGCAGTCAGTATTACCCTGTGTGAGGGACGTTGCCGATTGGGGAATAACTCCGCGAACATTTCGATGGCTCGAGATACATTGTCTCCACTGATGGCATACAAGCTAACCATCTCCGCCAACTCTACATTGGAGTATTGGTCCGTCATCTTTACAACTAGGTAGTAGGTACCTATCGCGACCGTTAATCGAAGGCGCACTTGAGGGGCGGAATTTGCAAGCGTATGCACATACCGGCGTCATCAATTACACTAATAAGTTGCGATGGCCGCGGGGGCGTGGCGGGGCCGCGGGGGAGAGGGAGCGGGCGGTGGTTGGTGCTTTGGATTTATGAAAGAAATGTCGGTTGCGTTTGTTTGTGTGTGTGAAAGCGCAGTTTAAGGACACGTACAGATTGGCCGCGTTTTAAAAAAGGGAGTTCACACTTACCGATTTCCGTAAATAAGAATAAAATGAAAAAAAAATACCTGCCCATTTTATTGTTGATTCGGGTCGAGAATCACTAACATAATCACCTCCTAAAAGGTTTTGCAGATCCAAAACTGCACCTTGTATTATGGAAGTTTATTTTTGATAGAATGGTAAAATATTATGCGTCGAATAGTAGTGAAAATTAGTTAATGGTGGACAGTGAAGTTTTCGTTCTGGCTGTCTGGCTAATCCTTCTAAGTACCAATATATTTATCCTTTTTTCGGCGCGAAAGAAGTATGGAAGATTATGTTCTTCTTGAATTTTATGAGATCACTTAGGCGTGGACTCTCACAGAGAGGAGGCTTCTGTCCCAGCAGTGGGAACATTGTAGGCTGATTCTGCATAAGCTAGGCGTATAATTGAAATAAGTACTTGTATTTAATGATGTTCCTTTTCGCATATATCTTCTGTACCTACCACAATTAATTCTAAATTATAATCAATTTCTCGGAGAGCTGGTACCAACTTAATATTGATATGCACTTACAATGTAGCCCATTTAAACGTGAATGCGATAATCCAAGCAACAGTACAATAAAGATAAGTTACAGATATCAGCTGTTAAATAATTCAAAGAAATTATTATGTTGTCACTCATAATATCAGTTTTCGCCCTATTTTGATGCGTGATGAATTCTTAAATAATCTATCCAGTGACACTTGGGTGCATTCGGTGCATTTCAAACTCAAACTCAAAAAAAATATTTCAATTAAACCATTTACAGGTACTTTTGAATTTAATGGTCAATGAGCCAGTCAGGTGGTCAGAAAGTTGAAGCTAGTGGCCCATTCCAAAACGTGTATCTCTACGGAAAAGAATGGGCAAGAAATTCCAAGGACACTCTTTTAAATCAAGATATTTCAAAATCCTGGGTAGGTACACTCATACTATACATTTCCAGTTTATGCTGATCTCACATTGTATAGGATTTCCGTATAATGCGAGGTCAGCTTATACTGGAATGTATAGCTTGATGTGTAGCCGTGTGTACATTATTCTTCTTGCTTCTATATGTGAGGACAATGGTAAATGTATCATTGAAATAGTCTTCAAGAGTTACGATACTTGAGTGTACGAACACTAATCTGTATACAATTCAATCAACTCAGCCTATTGCAGCCCACAGCTGGACTTATGCCTAGGCGTATGCTTAAACATAGGCGTATATCATAACGGGCAGAACGCTCTGGTTGAAGATCTTCAAACATTGCGGGATAGGCGACGAGAAAATTTGACGAACTGTACACTTAGCAACTATCTATTCTTTTTAGATGTTGATAAGTGTACACTTCGTCAAATTCTCTCCTACTGTATTCATTGAAATTGTATGTTATTACGAATAAAGTATTTTCAAACCAATACCTAGATATTACTTGTACCAAGTTGGTTGTTAAGGTGGATGCGCCAAGGTAGCCCGCGAAATTCAAATTTTCTTACGTTTTTTGCAATTTGCAGACCAATTTGTAACAAATATGGGTTTACAGAATTATGAACATAAGAATCAGCAATACAACTCTCTATGTTCATGAAAGAGCCAAATGTCATGATTTCATAAAATAGTCATTCAATGCACTTACATGAACTTAGAAAGTTGTATTGCTGATTCTAATGTTTATAATTCTGTAAAACCATATTTGTTACGGCCGCTATTAATAATTATTTATAATAAAAAGAAATCGAACTTGCATCTAAAATGGAATACCCAAGTGGTTCTAAGCTACCCAACGTCTACTAAAAACTCCTCTTCCCTACTTCGTAAAAGGTGACGAAAGCATTATCCAGATAGTTAGATAACTGCATGCACCTGTATACTTTCCGTATGCTTCCGTTACAGTCGCCAGATGTTAAATATGTTCTGTCTCAGATCTTGCGTCACTCGTCAGATACCTTTGACATAAAATCGAATAGTGATGTCCATTTGTAGTGGAAAATAACTGTCTAGCTTCATAAACATTGTAGGTACTGTCGTGTATCTCTCTCTCGGTACATCATTTGTCCTTTACCATTATTTTGATACAGATAATTTTATTAGAGGACGGCAACCATTGCCCAAATGCAGACCCTTCTTGGCATTGGCAATTGGATACTTCTTGACATTGGAAAATAAAATAGTTAAAATGATTTTCCAATTTTGTAATATTAATTGATAGTCAGTATTTTGATAGTAGATGGTAATTTATGTGTAAAATGCATACCCAAGTGACGGCAGAGCAAAGAGTTATACATGTTTTGATAATCTTGTCCACGAACATTATCAAACCATGTATAACATCTATTATATACCCCTACCCATGTTGGCAAAAAATAAATGATTTGCTCCCATTCCTGGATGTTAGTTTATAGAGTTCTGAAAAGGTGGCTTCAAGTTATTCAGCGTTGCAAGTTTTAAGCTAATCAATGCCTTTTTTAACAGAGATATTTTGCACTGTCCCCATTTTCAAAGGTGCTCCCATGTCATCAATCTGCTCCTCGACAATAGTTCTTTCAAGATATATTTTTCTGCATGTGTCATGTATCCGTCGGGATCATCTAAACAACGGGTTTAGTAGTAAACTACAAAATTATGTACATACTTAGAACTAAGTCATGAAGGGAGTAAATGTGAATTCAATAAGACTAAAAGTCCTGCAATCGCTGTGGTGGAGCACTCGGCTTTTGCGCAAATGTCGCCGATTGATATCTCGATTCTCGTTCGGAACAAATTAGGTTTTGTGTTTGTAAACGCACTCACGGTAAAGGAGTAATGTGTGGGGAGTTTGTTCAAAAAACTTCGGTCTCTGTTTTCATATGAAAAAGTTTATTTTTGTTTGTTTCGAAAAAATAAAGTTTAGGTAGTTATGTGAAAAAATTGCGATTATGCCATTATTAAAGTTGTTCATTGCGACTACCTTTATAAACAATTTAATGGCGATTCTGTACAGTTCAAAATTTTATTCATACTGTTGTAAGAATTTTTATGACTATCTGTAGTAATCAAACGATTATGGTTGTTTTCCCCGGAATCGCATTGTGATTATAGGATTACCAGTTTAACACCTAAGATAGTATCTATATTATATAAAACAAAGTCAGGTTTGTTCAAGCACTTATAACTCGAGAACTGTTGGACCGATTTTGATGATCTTTGATTTGTCTCCGCCCAGAATAGCAGAATAACTATTAAAATATCGGAAAAATTCGCAAAAAGAAAAAAATGAAGAAAATTTCTTTTTCTCAAACATTCTGTATAGAATGACTTTTTTGATAATATCTCGGTAAATAGGTAGGTATGTAGCGTAGGGTAGGGTAGGGTAGAGTAGCGTAGGGTAGGGTAGGGTAGAGTAGGTAGGGTAGGTAGGGTAGGTAGGGTAGGTAGGGTAGGTAGGGTAGGTAGGGTAGGTAGGGTAGGTAGGGTAGGTAGGGTAGGTAGGGTAGGTAGGGTAGGTAGGGTAGGTAGGGTAGGTAGGGTAGGTAGGGTAGGTAGGGTAGGTAGGGTAGGTAGGTAGGGTAGGTAGGGTAGGTAGGGTAGGTAGGTAGGTAGGGTAGGTAGGTAGGGTAGGTAGGTAGGTAGGTAGGGTAGGTAGGGTAGGTAGGTAGGTAGGGCAGGTAGGTAGGTAGGGCAGGTAGGTAGGTAGGGTAGGTAAGTAGGTAGGGTAGGTAGGTAGGTAGCGTAAGAAGGTAGGTAGGTAGGGTAGGTAGTTAGGTAGGGTAGGTATGTTGAGTAGATAGATAGGGTTGGTAGGTAGGGTTGGTAGGTAAGGTAGGGTAGGTAGGGTAGGTAGGTAGAGTAGGTAGGTAGGGTAGATATGTAGAGTAGGTAGATAGGGTTGGTAGGTAGGGTTGGTAGGTAAGGCAGGGTAGGTAGGTAGGTAGGTAGGGCAGGTAGGTGCGCCGTAGATAAGTACTTGCTACCCGTGCGAAGCCGGGACGGGCAGCTAGTTTAAAATATATCTGAATAAATTCCAGATAATGTGATTGTACAGTCAGAGAACTTAATTGTCGAGCAGATTGACACTACGTCAATTTGCCATTTTATAGCCATTTCATACCATTTACAAAAATAATTACAGTTGTGATGTGAATTTAAGTTCATAGGTATCCAATTTGCTTATCAACCAAGTTCCCTAACTTACTACATCCACGCTAATCCATGTTAAAAGGAAAAAAGCTAATAATATTTTCGATATTTATTTGTCTAGACTCGTAATCGTCTGACTTGTGTACTAACGCTCTCATTTACTTGGCAACCGTCACAACACGTCATAATAGCGTCAAAACACAAAATAAAAAACAAATAAGTACATAAAAGTAAAAAAAAGAATTGTATGTTCTTATAGACATTTGAAAAAAAAAAAAATGTTTAAAAAACATAGCATTGCATCATAAAGCCGGCCAAAACAAAACTCAGTTAAACTGCACAGATAACAACACAAAAACAAAAACAAAGTTTTAACGTAAACAAACTATAAATAACAGTTGAGGAATGTAGCGTTGACTAAAATATAGTAGGAGGAAAGTGAAACTGAATAATATCGATTGATTCCCATCGAGAGTGAACGTCGTCCCTTCATGGGCCACAACAACACTGTATACCTCGCGCTAACATTCACTAAACTTCCAGGAACCATCCTCGTACTATACACATATACGTGCATTCGCGGCATTGTACAAACTTATTCAAAACTCACTCACAAGTTGTATTCAGTCGGATTCACGCACCGGGACGCCTCAACTAGCAGCCACAACTTCTCCATACTTTATTTTTAGTAATGGCGTAACCGCTCAAGGAATGTTAACTACCCAAACGATTTATATCGCAGAGCCTTAAACTAAACGGATATTTCAGGTTATACTGAAAAATCGACCGCTGCTTATACGCAGGCGCGAAACCATTTTAATGCTGTCACCCGGCTCGAAAACTCGAATTGTTAAACAATTGCGCTCAGCCTCAACAGATCGCCCGCTTAGCTTGGTGCTGTGGTGACTTAAGACCGCTCAGCCCTCACCTGTTGCCAGTAGTCTTCCAGGGACAGCTTCCACTCGAAGTAGCCGGTGTCGGTGACGTCCTGCAGTTCGCGGAATAAGTTACCGCTAGGTAGCACGTCCATCGCACTTACATGTGATGCCGATCGAATGAAATTTAACGCGCGGCGCGACGTGCCCCTTTTGTGGCTAGCGAACGACTGAACCCAAGTACGAGTCTCCGAGTCTGTACGAGTCGAGCACGAGCGCTGCAACTCTGCCCCGCGCGCCCTCCCCCGCAACTCAAAGAGTGTGTATCAGACAGAGAGGGCATCTGTTACCTTTCTCTTTTTTCGTCCTTTATCCTGGTCGTGATCAACCGGGATTTGTAAGTAGTAAGACAAGTCCCTAGCGAGATTTACAGTTATTATACGTCACTGTCCAATTTTTATGTGACTGGAATATGCCGTAGACTAAATAGAAATCGATTTTATATCATTCTAAGACGGATCGATTTGTCTCAGGACAGTTTTGGGATGATATTTCGTCTCCGTTTTATGGCACTTAAATAATTGAGGAGTAGGTTTTTAAGAAAAATAAATACTTACCTACCTATTTGGAAATAATTCTATTTGAATCTTACGTGCTTAATTTTATGTTAATTTGAGTGTAAGCAATATCTAACAAAAAAAATAGGTAGAACTAGCTAATAAATCTACTCTATGACCCGCGCTTACAACTTCATAAAGTTTAAATAGAAAATACATATCTAGAAAAAACTTCGATAACAACAGAATGAAATAAAAGCAAAAAAGACTTATTAAAATTTCTCTAATAGTAGGTACGTCTTCGCGAATAAAGTCTTCCTACGATTCATAATAAAAGGAAAACGGAAATACGAGAATCATCATCTGCCTAGCCTTTTCCCAACTATGTTGGGGTCGGCTTCCAGTCTAACCGGATGCAGGTGAATACGAGAATAAGCAACATTAATTCTTTTGGACAAAATTCTTCACAGAAAATAATAATTTTGCCTGTATGTTGTGTACCTACCTGGTGGCCCCAATTGGTTAGGAATATTCCAAGTGGAAAATTATTTTTCCCTAGAAAGTGAGATTAAAAACTTTTGACAAGTTTTATTGATATTAGTAATGTAAGTACTTGAGTAATACTTCTTTATTTATTTGAAATGTCTTTAACATATCTCGGGACCCTGGGGTCCCGGACCTTTGGAAGGCGTACGAGGGGCCGAAGCCAACTCGCAGAGGCCCGTTAGACATCGATAATGAAATGGGGCACCAACCGACGATTATCCCTGTTCGCACTATGCAAGGGCACCCAAGGATAACCCCCGGGTGGTGTAGGCCTATTGCAGGATATGGAAACAAAACAATGATATTGGTTAGGGTGGCTAAAGTGAAATGGTAACCTGGAACTACGGAAGGACTATGGCCCCTGCCTGATCTATGTTTTATATATACACGGATAAAATGGCAGGGGGTGACTTGCACACTCAATAATGGGCCCCCCAAAAATGGTCGCTAGCACAGTGTCGTAGCGACAAGGGGGCAACATGTCCTGAGGTGCTTGAGAGGAGTGGAGAGGTATTCCACGGCTATCAGGACAATCCCGGAAGTACGGTCAAGATCCCTACCAGCATCTTACTGGAATACTTCCTTCCTCCGAGCACGTCTGCTCTAGCGAATCTCCACTCAAGCCGGCCAATCAAGGCAAGAATGAGGTGGGAGCTCTGTTCCTCGTCAGTGTTCACTCTAGCCGGCCAATAAAGGCAAGCCAGAGATGAGGAACGAGTCTTCTCCCGGGAGGTAGGGTCCGTGGGGTCGCTACTGCCCAACAGCTCGCCACATGCTGCCCTGCGGGTTTTTGTATCTCTCTTGGTCTGGCTCCTCATCCTAGACCCGTCCCGGCAAAGTAAACTCTACCGCCACAGACCTAGAGGTCGGAGCGCGCAAGCCCCACCACGACGTCAACGTAGAGATACGGCGGTGGGGTAGAGATACGGCGGTGGGGCTAGAGATACGGCGGTGGGGCTTCTTTATTATTATTATATTTTTACTCCTAATTGTGCGGATTTAGTTCAAGGGGTTTAGTTTGTGTTGCTACGCTGTCTTTGGCAAATAAATTCTACTTGCTAAACGCCGTAAGTATTACCTATGTATTTTTATTCATGAAATATAAGGTACTTATGTACTTAGCTACGTATCTTAGAAGTGATAACCGTAAAGCGCATTTCTTATAACATGAAAGTAGGTACTTAACAATCTCAAACCTCTGAAAGTTGATAAAAAGTCGAACGGCATCTTTATTCTACATGGGTTTAAAAACTATTTAAGTACTAAACTTGCAAAATAGTTTGGTAAGCCTTAGAAGCTAAAAATAAAAATAATATTAAAAAGTGGCTTTTTACTAGTGCCCGACTGAAAATGGATTTTCAGCCGAAACAGAATAAATACTTTTTACAAAAAAAGAACAACCGCCTTCCAAAAAAAACAAAAAAAAGGAAATATAACTTTTAACTTCGGAAATCGGTGTCTTTGCTTTTCAATTATTGAAGCTAACTCAAAAACTACGCAAGCAAAGTTAATAAAATTTTATGGGACCGCCTCTGAAGCATGACCTACCAAACAAAAAAAGAACCATCAAAATCGATTCATAATTGGCGGAGGAATCGCGTAACATACAAAAAAAAAACCTAGACGAATTGCGAACCTCTTCCTTTTTGAAGAAGTCGGTTAAAAAGAAGCTTCGGCTTTAATCTTATTTGCGGCCGAAAATAAATTATTTATAACATGAAATAATATTGATATTTCCGCTGTACACTGAAATCTTGTTTTTTTTTACACCTAGGGAGAGAAAGAGTAAAATAAATAAAACACGACAGTCGAAGTCACCTGATATTGCCGAGCTTTACTAAGTAGGTCGATGACGCGCGACACTTCACGAACTTCTGATTTTCGGCTAGGTCGAAGCTTCGACTGGTTTATGGCCAAAACGAAAATCGGAACAAATTTGGCCAAAAACTAATACCAAGCTTCGGTCGATCACTACCTTTTACGTTATTAGGCTGATTCTGATGAAGCTCGAAAATAATGTCTGGACTTGTAAAGAGTCTGTGATCTCTGGGTCTGTTACGATGTTTCTTCAAAGAGTAGATAATTTGTTTTGTCATCGCAAACGGTTTTCGGCTGAAAATAAAAATCAGGCTGAATTTCATTTTCGTTTTCGGCCAAAACGAAAAACAAATCCATTTTCGGTCGGACTCAACTAGGACATAAACTTTTTCAATTGTTTTTGCAAAAAGACCAATTTGAAATAGGAACATAATTCCTCCGCATCGTTCTCAACTGGTAATGTGCGCAAGAGAATGGCGGCATTGCCTCGTAGTAGTTATGGTTTAATTAGTTTAGTTTTTTTATAATTAACGCAGGTTTCTTTTTAGGGAGAAACAACTGGAGGCATAAAACAGTCCCTTTGGCAGAATTATAATAAGAAAATATTAAGAATCATTGTAAAATGTCACAAACTGACCATTCACAATATGATCTGCGTGCGATTCATCTCTTTGATAGTTTTCTATGGAGATTCGTAAAATGGTCCACATATTATGAATTGTTTTTGTGTCAAATTAGAGGAATTGCTAATGACAGCTGGAAATTCAGGAAATCAACTTCTTTTTAGAGGAATTGCTAGTGTGGCCGTTTTAGGCCTCTTATTCCGAACATGCTTGCGTGTTGGCTAAGAAATCGATTTCGCTACGATATTTCCCTTCATCGAAAATTCAGAGCTGTCTTAATTGCTATAGGAACGTGGATTTTTCCTTTTGTGGATTTTTACACTTTTAGATAAAAGCTATTGAAAATTCGAAACCGTGAAAACCATCACAGATAGCCTTTTAGACCGAAACAGCATTTCAGTTACAAAAACGTAGGTACTGTACATCAAAGTTCAATTCAGGAAACTGAATCAATTCAATTACGCCCTCGCAAGAAGTTCAATGTAATTACTTTCGTAGGATATTGGACATCCTGCCAGGGTTGCGGGACCTGCCAGGGTTGCGGGAAAGTCCGAAAAGGATACCGGGACCTTGGCAACAGGCAAATGAAGGAACACGGGTGGGTTTTAGTCAGTAAAAGTCTGACACGCCCTTCCGCTCCGCCCAGAGCGGGAGAAGTCATTGGATGATTTGCCACCGTCAAAAAAAAAAAAAAAAAGGATATTGGACATTGATTCACGGTTTCGCCACTGTTGAGTAGGCAAGCTGTTTATAAAGAAACTGAATAGTTATCAAAATTTAACTGAATGCATTAAATAAATGCACTTCGCGAAAAATCCAAAAAGCCGCAAATGCGTTAACGCCCGACAAAGCATCACAGGCACGTAACAAATAAAATAGAAAACATACGTGTATTTCACGGAATGTTGAATTATTTTTAGTCCGTCAGCTTTAACGAACCTGACAGAATCACGGCTCGTCCATTTCCCTTAAAACAAAAGGTCCTTTGAGCTTGATGGATGTGATGGTATCAGGTTTCATGGAATAGAAGGCAACCCTTCAACAAGCCAAAATGAGAAATTCTTCGACAGTTTTCGAGTGCATTTTCATTTTGCTCTCGAAAAAACGCGAAAATTTTAGTAGGAAATAAAATTAGTTTAGATTACCTAGAAACACTAATGGATACCACTTTTCTCTACCGGATAATTATTCCATTCACTCCAATCCATTGTTGTCATGTTGTTAACTTTGACCTTTGCAACTAGAACTTCGTGCTTATTTATTTACTTACATAATCTACAATTCTATTTTCTACCTATTACGTGGGAGGTTGTTAGATATCAATTATTAATGGAGGTAGAAGACCTATTTATTTAATATAGAGCTTTGATTAAAAAGTAAAGGTGAAGTTTGGTTTTAGTTTCATGTTATCTAAAAACGAGCTCGTGGCTAAGTAATAACAGTCGCACCGGGTCGATCGATCAGGTTAAGCTAGGCTTGCCAGGGTTGGTTGTTGGATGGGTGACCATCGTTACATACCAAGATTCCTTCGTGCCTCGAAAAGCACGTTATGCCGTTGGTCCCGGCTATCATTCGTGGATCTTTGGCAGTCGTTACGGGTCGTCAGAAGCCCCAAAGTCTGACAACCAGTCTTACCAAGGGGTATCGTATTACCCAGTTACTGGGTTGTGGAGGTCAGATAGGCAGTCACTCTATGTAAAATACTGGTATTCAGCTGCATCCGATTAAAATGGAAGCCGACCCCAAAATAGTTGGGAAAAGGCTAGGCAGGATTGTTATCTGAAAACATTCAAAATTCAGTCGCAATCTCATCTCAGCGAAAATAATTATAAATAAAGTAGACTGATACAGGTATTTTTGACGGATTGTGACTGAGAATGCGACCTTTCTTGAAAATACAGGAGTTGACTCTCTGTACTGTGCTACGCCTACGAGACAAAAGGAGTACGAGTATGTAAGGATCGTAGCAGATAGCGTTCTGTAGTATCTACCTATCCCCCTGGGGACAAGGCGTGAGGTTATGTGTCGTTCGGTGGTGTTATAATACTTTGATGAATGATAAATAAATATTTTTGTAGATATAATGATGCTGGTGGCGGGAGAGTACTTATTACACACGACCCACGTCAGCTATTGAAGGGTCTATGAAATAGAGACCGAATCTACTGCCAAACTAAACAAATAATTATATCCTGCCATGGGAATCGAAACCGGGACCTCAACAACTCATAATAATCAGCCTGATAATGTTCGCAGGGCCACACAGGCCTCTGTACCAGAGGGACCATAACCCACCACGCGCGGGCTCAGTGCGGGTTGGTTGATGATGCCTCCGAATTTTTGATTCTGGAAAATGTTGGTGTCCTCATGTTTTCCTTCACCGTTTTGAGAGCAGTGGTGATAAAAACAAAGTAAAGAGTCTATCTGGGTTCTAACTTTTGTAACCTAAGAACCGGAAGACGAGGCCGTTTCCACTGGGCCACCACTGCACCGCCATGTTATTTAAGTCATTTATCGATCATAACTAAGGACTCTGAAAGGAAGAATGAAAGCCAACTAACAACAGGCATATCTGAGTGGAAACACCGGGAGGAGATGCCCCAGAAGGACATTTATAGTGCCCTTTTTGGTGATGTTGTTCAGAAAGATTAGGTGCGTAGTGCTCGCAACCGGCGTGCGTATTATAACCAAGGGGCTTAAAACAGCCACTTTGGCAGAATCATAATAGGAAAATATTAAGAATCATACTAAAATGTCACAAACTGACAATTCACAATATGATCTGCGTGCGATTCATATTACGAAATAATTCATCTGTTTGACAGTTTACTATGCAGATTCGTAAAAATGGTCCACACATTATGAATTGATTTTGTGTCAGATTAGAGGAATTGCTAATGACAGCTGTAAATTCAGGAAATGAATTGCTTTTAGAGGAATTGCTAATGTGGCCGTTTTAGGCCCTCAGATGAGCGAACGTAAACGATGCAAAAGGACTATGTTAGAATCGTAGCAGGTGGCGTTCTGTAGTTTCTGTATTCTGCCTACCCTCATGGGAGGAAGGGGTAAGTTTATGTATGTGTATGTAACTAACGACTCCTAAACCTAGCAAAGTCCCTTGGATGAATCAATATGTGAGTTTAAAAAGAAACTTCGATAAAATCGATTCCAAAGCCATTAAAATCCTCAATGCAATGACGCACTCTGCTATTATTAAAATCAGTTACAAGGAAATATATAAATAAAGCTAATGTGGCTATATAAATAAAGCTGTGGCCCTTATTGTCACTTGTCAGAGTTTATAAACTGACCCACTTCGGACACTATGGTACGAAACGTCACCCTGTGCGTCACTCCGTCACCCTTCAGTGTCGCCTTAGGGTTGTGCTGAATACCAATTTTTTTGGTGATGAAAAATACCTACATTTTCTTTCCGAAACGCGTCTACACACTTTTAGAAATTTCTAAAAAGAAATGGCTAGTAAAAATAGGCACTGAGTCATTTATTTATAGTTTCTTCTCAATTAACAATTAAAAATCCAAATACCTTTATGTACTCAATACCCTTTATTTGAATTCAACAATGTGTACTTAGGTGGTAATTTACAAATATAAAATGCTTTGTCCTGACGGATCAACGCACAGCCTAAACCGCTGATTGAAGGGACCTGAAACTTGGAGGTTGTGGTTTTTGTATGACGTAGGCATCCGATAGGAAAGGATTTTCCGACATTTTACCCCTAAGGGGGTAAAAAACGAGGGCAAGGTTTGTATGGGACCACGTGATTATTTGGTTCAATCTACTTCAAATTTTGCACGAATACTTATCTAAGTACATAATAAAGTTTGTCATTTTTAGTTTTTCTAAACTATCCCCTAAACGGAGATTGGGTGGTGTCAAAATTTGTATACTTAGATGTATTTTAACGCGAGGTCCGATAAACGCAAAACTCAGTATTTATACTTAAAACCAAAAACAAAGATTAATGTAAAAAACGGTAGTCTTTATCACAGCTCAAACCACTGCACACAGGTCATTATTTTGACGTAGGCATCCAATAAGAAAGGGTTTTTGAAAAATTTTACCATAGAGGAATAACGGGGTGTCAAACTACATAAGTAAGTAATTTAACGCGCATTCGAATTAACTCGTTATTCGGTACGGTACTAATACTTAAAAAAAATAAAAATGTAAGTGTTTCGAGGTTTTTCAAAAATCATCTTCTAACGTGGTGTAAAATGATAATAGAGTTTATGAGAAAAAGATCGTAAATAAATGTTAAAGATCGTAAATATTAATTTTCAAAAACTATCTTTCAAAGGGATGTATGGGTTGTTGAAGTTTTTAGAGGAAAGTACGAAATCCACGCGGAAAAAGTCGCGGGAAAAGTGCTAGTGTTAATATAAAATACGCCTTTCATTGTATTGTTTTGTCTTCCAATGGTTTTACGTTCCTATACAGATAAAAATATTAAATGGCAAACTCGGCCCATGCCAATTGGATCACACCCGAAACGACAAACCATTTAAAAAAACTCGTATGTATAGATTCGTTCAATTGCAATATTATTTAGTTTACTCTGGCATTTGGAGTCGACTGTGTTAGATTTGAAATGATGTTTTTTATGCATACGAATTATTAATTAAATGCACTTTATAAAATTGCACTTAATTGAAAATTGCTTTACAAGAATTGCATTTCAACGCCAAATAATGGCAAGCCTCATTATTTTCCAGGAATCTCTCGAAGTGCTAATTAGATACGATTCCTGAAACAACAAAACAACTCCTGAACAAGTAAGTACACAAGTCAATAATACAAGAATTAACCTTTCTCAGTAGATACCTACTGAAGTGATGAAGTTTATTTACCCGACAGCCTCAACAATGACCATGTCTTTGTAAAACACAAACCCTTTTTTTTTTTTTGGTTGTGTTGTTACCCGTGTTCCTTCATTTGCCTGTTGCCAAGGTCCCGGTATCCAAAACCCACACCCTAAGTTCACATTGTGCAATGCAAATAAATATTGAGTATTGAAATAAACTTTTCTCAAACATGCTTGGAATTTCGAACATTTTTGACAACTTCGAGATAAATCGAAAATGATAAATGATGTAAGGTCAAATACCTAAAGGCCGGCAATGCTGGTATGAAACTAATATCTGTCGTGTTATTTAATGGAATTCTAACTTCGACACATGATGGTAACCAAGATGGTAACTTACCAAAGATTTGATTTAAATTTCGATTTTGCTTGCAAATAGAGCTGTTTAGTAAAATAGAAACAAATGAACATATTGGCGCGTGAAAAATAATAATTGTCGTTGTTCGTAATTGATTCTGGAATTTATAATTAACTAGCTGCGCCCCGCGGTTTCACCCGCGTAAGTCGCGATCCCCTGGGAGTATCAGGATAAAAAGTATCCTATGTCCTCTTCTAGGTCATGGCCTAGATACCCCTGTGCCAAATTTCATCCAAATCCGTTCAGACGTTTTAGCGTGAAAGCGTGACAAACAAACTCACTTTCGCATTTATAATATTAGACTAGCTTCCGCCCGCGGGTTCGCCCGCGTGGTACGTCGATAAAAAATTGCCTATGTCCTTCCCCAGGATGCCTGCCATCTATCTCCTTGAGTGTTAGTAATAAAACCAAAATGAAACTGCTTCAAAGGTATTTGTGACCAGCAGGTGAAAATAGTATTAAGTAATGTTACAAAGGTTGCCACATCAAAGGCGACGGCTCATCGTGAAAGGGTTTCTCCGAGGGTCAGTTATAACGTGACATTGAAATCTAATGATTTTTTGCCCTTTAAAGTCACGGTATTACTGTCGAAAGGTTTCGGCAAAAATTCAATTAGGACCTATCAGCTCGGCTCGCATAATAATTATGTTCGTTATAAATAATAAGTAGGTACGTATTTATGTGTACCCACATGTTACCTTATATTTAATCTATTATTAATTAAACAGGACTGCCTCACTGGTCTAGTGGCCGAAAGCGCTACTCCCAAGCATGAGGTCCTGGGCTCGATTCCCGGGTCGGGCAAAGTGAAGCCAAGGGTTTTTGTATCTGGAATTTCTCAGTATGTGTCCCAGTATGAGTCCGGAATTGTGCCCAGTTGATGGCAATAGGCCCTATTACATGGGACTTTAACATAACTGGCGATATTTGGGTGTACCTACCTACAGGTATTCCTCTGCCCAAGCGTTCGGGGAAACAGTAAATGTTATAGGATTTTCCAACTTTTCGTGGCCAACAAGGTGATCACCTTGTTGGCATTGGCTCTCGAGCCAGTCATTTTCAGCTTGGCGATTCATCCAGTTACCCACAAACTAAATTCAAAATTGAACGTGTGGTACGCTAGGAGGTGATGTAGACACCGTTTTGAAAGTCCTACAACAAAAAATAATTTAAATCTATTAGCTTGGACATTAATCCCTCAAAAAGTGACCGACAGACAATTTACCCTTTTGAAAATTAATGCAATAGCCACAAATCAAATTTTTATTGGAATAGTTCACTGTTCCCAATTTTTGAAGACAGTTTTTCTCTATTCTTCAGCAAAAAATCAAAAACTTCAACAAAATTTTGACAGACTTTCCAAAATTAATTTACATTCGGAATTCACCTTGATTAGATACTATGTTGTTTTTGCCCCTTTAATGAAGCAACAACATCTGTTAGACAAAATTGACCAAATTATTCGCAGTACACAATCATCCATTTTAAATGTGGCCCTGGACGACCGAGCGTGGCTTCAAACCAAACTACCCATCCGTTTTGGTGGCCTCGGCGTCCACAAAATTACCAATATTGTCTTCTGCCCACAGCATTGAAAAGTTGACCGGGAAAATTTTAGCCCCCTCGCTGGTTGACTTTGAAGTGCCGTGCTTGACCGATATGGTTAACGCCTGGAAAGCGGCTTGCCCTGATACGGATTCGTCCGTAAACCCGTCTTCCCAGAGACAGTGGGATGAGCTGCTCTGCACTGGTACGGAGTATTCTTATCAACCTACGTAAGTACACCAATACTGCAGAGCGTGTCCGCCTCCTAGTGTGGGAGTCGGGCCTCTGGCTTCAAGCACTACCGTCAATTAACATAGGCACTATATCCAATTGGAACAGCGCACCTAGCTTCTGACGTTTTAGGTTTATGTGAAACCTTTCATTTCGTCCATGGCAGTGTGCGCATACTGAACAACGGTTTGGAGTATTTGCACCGTATTTGGGTCATTCTGATTTATTACCATTGTTTTTGTGTCATATTTCAGGTCATACTTTACCATATTAATTCTTGTTACTACCGACATAGTTCAATCAACTCAGCCTACCGCAGTCCACTGCTGGACATAGGCCTCTCCCAAGTTACGCCACAATTTGCCGCCTTCCACATCCAGTTTGTCCCAGCCACTTTCTTGAGGTCATCGGTCCAGCTAGCTCGGGGGCGTCACGCTACGCTTGCCGATACGCGGTCTCCACTCCAGGACTCGTCTGTCCCACCGGCCATGGCGATTCGTGCACGTATGGTTTTGTATGCAACCATAGTAGTGTTGGGATTTGAAAAATTGTAAAACATATCGGTCCAAATACAAATTTATTAGTATTTAACTTAAACTAAAAACACTTCCAAATATAATAACGTATGTATCACTGAAACACGTGCATACAAAAAGATAAACAAAATCAGAAAAAAAAAACAAAGTACCTACATGATGAAATCACCAGCATAAGTCGGTAGCTGCACGTCATGACTGTGTCAAGAAGGCACAGACATCCCTGTCGAGCTCTACGGAATGTTTAAGTACATAATTAGACATCACTCAAATTGATATTATAATTATAAGACTGCCTCATTGGTCTAGTCGTCGCAGCGCTACTGCTGAGCATGAGGTCATGGGCTCGATTCCCGTGTCGTGCAAAGTGCTATTGGATTTATCCAACTGGGATTCAGTAACAGCCCGGAGTCTGGATTTCTGCCCGATTGATGACAATAGGCTCGCCCCCTATTAAATGGGACGTAAACATAACTGGCGGAATGTGGGTGCATTATAGTTACACCTCTGCCTAACCCTTCAGGGATTACAGGCGTGATGTTATGTAATGATTAATTTATAATTATCTATTACAAATATAATTAATGTATCAATGACTGAGTATTGTATCTGACCACTATCTCACCTGTTTGATGACGCGGTCGTCGATGGTTCACACTTAGAAATGGCATCATAAAACTGAGTTTTTTTTAAATCAAAAACCTAGACTGGATTAGCTTTATGAAAAAGTCAATGTCAAAAACCTAGACTGATTTAGTGTTAGGATAAAATCAATATCGGTAAACAATGCTTTTCATGCACTCCTCGTTTTTGGAAGTCGGTTACCCAATGCCAATTCCCAATCGGTTCAGTCGTACTCAAGTGATGCGCTTGCCGCTTGACAACAAACAGCTTTCATTTTTATTTAAGTATATACATTACAACTAAATGGATTTGTAAAAAAAAATGTAGCCACCATTTTGTATTTTCCTGTAAAGGTGGTATAGCAGGCCATTATTAATTAATAACTAACTATACATTACCGTGGTTTGAACGTGATCCGTGCAGCTGTCATTACTTAGCCACGAGCGTTCCATGAACACCCGTTCGGAGATATAAACATACATTACTAAAACGGACAAATTCCATTTATTGTTTTATTTAAATTTCACACAAAAACTTATACTTATGAGTATCCAATTTTAGGAATGTTCTTCCTATGTCTAATTTAAATAACTAAATGTAGAAAAAGCTGCAAACTAGAACTAAAAGTATGAGATACCGAGAGATCTGAAGTTTTAAATACTTAAACAATATTATTAATGCACCTACCTAGCTGTAACACAATTAATTTTTGGACAAAAAATGTCTATGTAAAATGTTGTGTGCTTAATACTAAAGTAGCAAATCATTGAAAACATGTTTTAAAGCAAAACATTGAAAACATAATTGTTTTTAAGCAAATTATAAAAATATTCAGATTCAAAAAAAAAAAAAAAAAGCCCATGATTCAGCTTTTAAATTAATTTTAGTAAGCCATGAGCTATTTGATAGCAGTTATGAATGAATGAATGAATGAAATGCACCGACCCCAGCGTGGCTTAACCAGACTCGATAAATCGAATGAACCCCAGGATTTGCACTAGCCCCTGGAGCCTCATGGTTCATGGGGTTACAGAAGCCATTGCATATCAAAGAGTAGACCGGGAGGCGCGGGTAATGGTAGGGAATAGACCGTGCCCGTCGGGATATGGAAGGATTTGCGAGCCTACCGGATATGCATCCTTGAGTAAGCAATGGACTAGTGGAGAGACGGGTAATATTTATCTAAGGATGGGCATCTTTTCACGACGTCGCCGCCAGTTGGCTCCGTTCCATTTTCACCGTTGAATCCATTGGCGGAGATATGCTTTGTTCTCGGCTCTTTTCTATCTCCCTGCTGTGCTGTGTTACACTTTGCTGTTTTCTGAGTCTTTGTCCAAGGACTCGCTGCTGTCCGTTTCAGGTTTCTTGTAGATCTCGCTGGCTGCTTTCGTGATCTTGTATCGGTCTTCAGCCATGTCCATCCAGAAGTTGATTTCCTTGTTGAAGCACGCCATGTCCTGTCTTAGGTTGTCGTTCCATGAGTAAATCCGTCAGCCTACTCTCTTGGATTTGGCTTTGTACTGCATTGCTGCATATAAAAGGTGTGGTTTGCCGCGTCTGTGATCATGTGCGAGATAGCACGTCCTGTGTTTCTTGATGTGTTTCGTAACAGTTTTTACTTCTAAGATTTCGTGCATTTACTTTTGTCTTGGTTTATTCCTAGCGTGGTTAATCAAGTCTCTCATGATGACTCTCTCTGTCAGGATGGTTCAAGTCCAGCTTCACCGGTGAATCTTTTGGGGGGTTAAACTGCTTTCTCGATTCTTTTCTTCTTAGTTCTGATGCGTTTTCAGCAGCACTGTTCAGATCGCGATCGGCCCGATCCTCGTTGTTTATGTCCAGCTCCGTCGCCGTACAAGTTCAATCTGTAGCTCGCCGCTGCTCACCTCGGGTTGATGCGATTGCAAATAATATAGTTCGGAGTTAAAAGCGCACTATTGGGCTCAAGTAATTAATAAGACCCCGACAAAAATCCCGACCAGCGTCACCCGAATTCTTCTTTCCTGTTCATAGTTACATCGCCGACACCCATAACTAACTACTTTCAAAACAAAATCCCGCGCACAAGATGACCACCTCTGTTACCGCCCAGGTTCTATAATAGCGTCCATGCGCCTTTGCTGGCTTTCCGCGATAGTACTACGGCGGGCGCGCATCGCAAGGTCTATTCCCGCCTGCAGCGTTCGGCCACTATGTAACGCTTACCCATGCTGATCAACCAATAACATTGCAGCATCAGATTTTTGTTGCAACCCCTTTCTTGTAAATGAAAATAGCGCCCAGGATAGAGTAAATTTAAAAGCGTTAAAACTTGATAGCCGTCCGTCATATTTTTTTAAAATTAGCTTGAGTATAAGCCCTTTTCAAGGATTGCACCTGCAGACAGCAGTTTGAGTGAATGAAAATCAAAGTAGGTATGTCATATTCTACACAATCTACAGTTTACACTTTCACTGTCAGCTTTGTCGAGATGCCCCGTTGTGGCATTCTATAATATACCCAAATAGTGAGTATCTTAAAAGTTAAAATATCAATTGCTATGCGGCCTAAGGGTCGGCGAGGGCGTCCACATCTGGCGAGGAATATAGGGGCTGCGGAATTTTGTTTCCAAAGCCGTTAGGTATGCGTGCCCAAGACAATAGGAGCATCACTGACCACTCACAAAAAAAAGGTCACTTGAACTCAATAACGATTTTGGAACACAATCACCTACGCATTATATCTTAAAGTTGGGTATATTATTTAGCCAATTAAACCTGTAGTGACTTAAAATGACGGAATTATGGCGTGTATCTTGCAGAGAGGAGCAAGTCACTGTAATATGGAAAGATCTCACCAGATTAGCCTGCAGGTACACTCGGCGACCACCACCACGACCACCACCAAAACAAAACACCATCATCACTTTAAAAACTCACTATCATTAAAAATAATCCATGAAACTACACATTACACAACACGCACCACCCGATAAAATACCGATTTTGCAGAGTTCGATTTCGCTGGCAAGCGAGGGGAGCTTGCCACATGCCACTATCATAAAAAAATTACAGAGAGCGTCCCGGGCACAACAGTCTTCGTTGACGGCCAAAGACCCAATGTCATGAGCTATTTGATAGGAGTTAAATGTTTTTTTTCGAAAAACATTATTTTTTAAACATTCGCAATTTCGCTGTCGCATACCTATAAATATTTATAATACATCTCGAATTAATGGCGAAGTATGATATACATTACCAATACAAGTTTTTAGTCGGGGAAAACCCCATAGTTTATGAATACATAAGTAAATTCGTAAACATTGATTATTGCAATCTAACATGGATCTTTTAATGTGGGTAATCAATAAATATTTGTGCCAGATTGGCAGAAAAAACGATATTTAATTATCAGGAGAGACCGCTCTAATAGTAAAGGGCACAAAAGTAAGCAAAGTCCAGAGATAATTCCAGGTGTCTGACAGCTGCAAGTGTCAGAAAATGTGGAACTCCATCAAGCCACAGACCGTAGCAAATGGAGATGCACTAGCTAGTACATTAGGATTGACGATCCTCAAAGTTTACGAGGGTGAAGTCTCATAAGAAACGTCAACGAACGCATACATCGTCTGCCGTACGCTACCTCAAGTTATTACCTGAAGGCGACGACGGCAGTGGCCGCCACATAACGTCCCACAGTCATGACAACGATGGTTTGACTTTAGTGTCAAAAACTCTCTTTAGGGAAACACCAACTCACTTTCATAATTATAACGTTTCAGTGTCGTCAATCGACGGTAAATCGCGGCGGTCACCGCAGTCTAATGGTGGATCCTCACAGCCCAGCTTGACCACAAGCAAAGCCGCAGACGCCAGCAAGTGCGGCTGTGAATCGATATTCTAATTCGGTGCGAACTGTTCCACCAAAGCCGCGCGGTACGGCCGGCGGCCTCGCCGACATAATGGCCGCCAGGTTTGTTGCGATTGCCGCACACAAAGCTGGCAGCCGAGCAGCCGGCAGACCGGCGGTATGGCCTGCATGCTGCAGGGCTGTGTGGAACCTCCATTATGAAACCCTAGCTAACTGCAGCTTAAAAAATACTTAGTTAAGTAGTTTACGTTGACGACAGATGTCAGCAATGACTTTCGATAGGAGACTCCAGCCCAAGGAACAGAAACAAAATATTAACCAACCAGGTACTGAAAAATCCTTCCATTAAAATTTAACTTATACACCAGTGAACATATTACTACCGCTGCTGTTCTGTATTTTGGCAATTTCTTCTTTAAACTTGGCAACGGTTTCCTTAGCAAGCTGTAGCTTCTCTTTAAGATCACATATTTCACTGCGTATCTTCGGTTGGGCTGTTACTATCTTTTGTAACGTTTTCTCCTTCTTTTCCTCAACTGTAACAAAAAACAAATAATTTGCCTATGATCGCAAAGCATGCTTAAGAATTAAGAACATAAAGGCACAGCTGTTTTGCATAAACACATCTACCAAAGCATAATTAATCATCATCACATCATCATCGTTGTCATTGCTCTTCAAATCTGAACTGCACCGTCCTGGATGACTTACTTAACAATTTAACATCACAAGTAGATATTTTAAAGAAGTTTAATTATCAAAATAAATTGCAATGGAAAATTTAAACTCGCTCTGCAAGCAAACTGCATAGGCTAAATAAAATATAAAATTAACAATAATTCAATCACATACCAAAATACCTAATTTTCCCTCTCTTTTCTATCTTTCAATGCATATCGTGCGTCAAGACTTTTTTAATGGAATGTAAAGATAATAAATATAAACTTACAATTTGTGTTGTGGTTCCAGGGCCCATTGGTAATAGGTTTGACACTATTAAGCAGATGCTGCAACAGCTGTGTAGGTTCGTGGAATACAATCTCATCATATGATTCACTGACAAGCGTCCGACCCACTTGGGGCGTGCCACCTACTGTCAGGGGAGACTGGAAAAGCTTCAGGATGTGGTATAGCGTTACCTGAAATAGACGTAGACTAGAATCAATTCTATTTCTTTGTTTTTGACGTCCAGTGCCTTTAATGTGCCTACTTAAATTATTTGACTTTGACTTTGAATAGAATATTTTGTTTTATAATTATAAATAAGAAGCATATTGGCGAATAATCAGTTAAAAAAAATAATTATGGTGGGAAAACTGTAATTCTCTTACTTTTTCACAAACAGGATTACTAACTCATTGTTTTATAAATACTTACAGGTCTCTCATTAGGATCGAGGAAATATATCTTAATGACAATCTCAAACTCGCCCCAGCCCGTCTCGGTTATCTCATATGGCATCTTTGTGAGAATCCTGTTGGGGTTCGAGTAACTCTCGTGAAGCTTGAAGTGGATCTTCTTGACATACGCAGACATGTCTTCGTTGGCAAACGGCTTCAAATAGACGGTCCACTGATGCGTGTGACCATCTTCTTCACGTTTTTTACCAAAATATCTGGCTATATTCCCAAAAACTACAGGTTTTACTATCTGTAGGCCCTGAAATGGTATGAATAATGTATTTTAACTTGACATAATATCGTACAGAAATAATTTTTATTATTAACAAAGTGAATAGTGATTATGAGGGGTAGGGTGTCCGTGTAGCCGACAACCGATCGATACATTGAACAATAACATACGGCGATCACAGAAGCTACAGCGCACTTTATTTGAATAAAAGGTTATTTTTAGGCCTATAATCTTATATATTGGTAAACTAGATGAGTACCGGTAACTTCTTTAATTATTAAAAAGTATTTTAATAGTCGAAGATTGTATTGTACAAAATCACTTACTTACCTTCACTCTGCCTCCAGAATCGGGGCCAAAGTCATGGCAGCTCATATCTCTATCTTTTCCTGTTTTGGCCGACAGCTTGAAAGCTTTAATTTGCCGTTTTATAAAAAAATACAACTTTTCACCACAACAACGACCGGAATCGAGAGAAAATTTCTTAGTTTGATTTGACAGTTGACAGTTGACATTGGCCGACAGATTTCTATTTGGGTTATAGTCTTTTAAGCCGGTCTTTTGAATCATGAAAATAAAATAAAATATTCTGCGATTATTGTCACTTTTGCCTATTGTGATGTTTTTACGATTTAAAACAGATTTTTTTTTTAACACAGGGCCTCATGCTTTACGTTACCGCTTGCGACAAGTTTACTACTAGACCGACTATCTAGTCAGTTATGTGACTAGGGTAGGATACAACGGACTCTAACAGGTGTGGGGAGTCGTACAGGTTGAAAGCTGAATTCTGCTTCTTCGTCGGATTATTCTGCTCTGCTGCCATTATTATCCTACTGACATACTCAATAGGTTTCTCAGACTTCGGAACTGGACCTTTCACGTGCACTGCACCCAGGGCACAGGTAGTGGCGTCTGATTGAGTAATAAAAGGTTGCTCGAAGTCTGCCTGGCGCAGGATTGCAGCCAAAAATAAATGACTTAATGCTCAATATAGAACTCATCGTGACGAGTTTAACTGTATTATGAAAGTTGCGCATAGTTCTCGCAACCGGCGGAGTGCGTGTATGAACAGAGGGCCAATTCTTTTAAATAGAAAACGTTCACATTCAAGTCGCAATCTGTCAAACTTGTCAAAAATGTTAGTAAATTGATGGTTTTTTTTGACAGATTGCGAATGTGATGCGAATGTGAACGTTCTTAAAAATAAGAGAATTGCCCCTCAGATGCATGAACAAAGCAAAAAGAGTTTGTAGGTAAGGATCGTAGCAGGTCGGCTTCTGTAGTTTCTTCCTACCCTCAGGAGAAAAATATTTATGTATACCTAAATAAAATAACAATATCACGGCTGTAATCACATAAGGGTTAGGTAGATGTGTACCTAATAGTGCACCGAAATTTCGACCGTTAAGTAATAGAGAGCGAGACTATTGCCATGATCCGGGCACCAATCTAGACTTCGGGCTGCTACTAAGAAAACCAGGATAAAAAAAAACTCATTAACATTTTGCCCGACCTGGGAGTCAAACCCAGAAACTCCTTCCTGCTCATCAGTAGCGCTTGCGATCACTAGACCAACGAGGTATGTACCTATGTTTAAATTGTGTACTAAACTTTACTACATTTTGTTGTGACTACTTATAACTTATAACAGTGAGGATACATGGCAAGCAATCAGTCCGTGCGACCAACTAGAACAATGGCTCTGATTCCACTATGAACGAGACCGTGGCGGCTTTGTAATGCACAACCATTTTTATTTTCTGTCGTGTGTTTATTTTATTTATTTATTTTTGCTGTGTTATAATCTGCAAATGCATTGGATGGCTTGGAAGCCAAGTGATTCAACTAACATTTTTGCCGAAATTGAGATAAGAAGCCAAATTGCACATAAATATTTATTTCAGTTTTGGCCAAAATCTTGGTTGGATCATTATTAGGCTTCCAAGCTATCCAATTCCAGCATTGAAATGCAAGCTGACTGGCAATGTGGTTTTGTAACCCCCGACGGAAAAAGAGGGGTGTTACAAGTTTAACGTGTGTATCTGTGTGTCTGTCTGCGCAATCGTAGCTGCCAAACGGCTGTACCAATCTAATCTTATTTCAAATGGAGTATAGATAGGTGGTGGTCCTACATTTAAATCCAACTTTACAAGTCGGATTCCAAATGCAAGTATTATTCTGATAAGCTTGTAAGACTGTAAGTACTAAAATCATAATTTCTTCTAAGTATTAATATAAATATTTACTTTAAGTATAAGATAAAAGATTTTCGTTTCTGGTAACGATCGAAAATTTTCAAAAGACAACCTTGACCTATATTATGATTTTATTATTGAATAATTTTGTGTACTTCGACATTATTATAGTCTCTATTACATTGCGACTCGAACATAATTACTGGCGAAATGTGGGGGTGTACAGTCACGAGGACCAATATACACTTAGCAACTTTTAAAAGTAATTTTCTTCTACTGTATTGATTGCAATTTTATGTTATAACGAATATAGTATTTTGGAACCTAAAGGTAATTATTATAAAATAGGTATCATCACAAAGTTGCAATCGTTATTCCACGAGAAAAACGTTATTGAATTTTGCTTAGTGTATATATACATATTGTTGCTCGTGACTGTACACCTCTAGCCAACCCTTCCGGGAATATAGTTGTGATGTTATGTGTTTTATGGAGATTCGAAGAGGAAAATATCGTACAGTCAGTAACAGTCTCACTGAATGTCAATGACCTCTTCTGACATAGAGAGTAGGAATGAGTTTCGATCGATACGCCTGCTCTCGTCATGATTGCGATTTTAACCAACCGATTTCAGCAGGCCAAACTCGTGTTAACCTTGAAAAGGCTGAAACTACATAAATCTAAATACTTAAAAATACTTAAATTATAATTTACCTACACTTTGCTTGCAGGTCACTAAACGCCCCCAGATGTCACGAGCACTAATACAGGGTGTAAGGGTAAACAGTCTTGTCATAAAACCATGGGTAGTTGACTTAAATATAATAATAAATGACAGAGCAACAACGAAAAAAACATTATTTTCATTAAAAGATTTTTTTTAAGTTTCTATGCGTCACCGTGCTCGCTACCGAAACAGCTGACTGTCTGAGAGAAGGGTCGCGCTCACGGCCGGTCAGGTCACCTCCCACGCCCCCCACCCGTGTTGAGACGCAAGTTCGTTGCCCTAGCGCATAGGTGAAAGGGTGAAATACTCTAGTTGCAAAAATTTATTTAAAAAAAGTCTTCCTTTTTCATTGATTTTACGTTCTATACATGACACCAAACCACTGGTTTCAAGGATAACGGTGTTTACCCTAACACCCTGTATGTATACACTTATCAACTTTTAAAAGTTATTTTTTCCTACTGCTTTGATTGTAATTTTATGTTATAACGAACATAGAACACATTTTTGAACCCCTATTATTATGAAATAGGTATCATCTCAAAGTTACAATAGTTATTCCATGAGAAAAACGTTATTGAATTTTGCTGAGTGTATACCACATATTTTTGCTCATGACTGTACCTAATAATGTGTTCCGTTCAGTGTCCTTCTACTGATTAATATCCATATTAGGTCCCAAAAAACAGTTGTTTACCCTAAACACCTTTTAAACATGACATTTCTGTATGGAGTTTGACACCGACATTAAATACTCGTTGAACAAGTGTCTTAAGACACAGTAACAATTTTTTACATGTGTTACAAAAACTTAGAAGTTTTTGTAACACATGTAAAAAATTGTTACTTAATTGTTTTTTTAAATTCATTTTCATTTATACTTTTTGCTGTGGCCTACGGGGTCCATAATTGTACTTTAGCTTTAAGCCGAGGTCCGAGGTAAGATAGCTTTAAGCCGAGGTCCGAGGTAAGATCTTTCTGCTGGACAAACGCCTCCCCCTAGGACCGCCACTTTGACCCGTGTCTGTGCTTCTCACATCCGGGAATCCGCTGCGAGACGATAATATAAATATATTTATAGTATACTGGCAACTAATTCGCCAGATTGAAGCCCTTCCTGTCTTCTTACTTTGCTGTGCTCGACAGGGTCAACAATGACCATGTCTTTGTAAAAACCTACCACGTACGTTCAAATTGTGGAAAGCAATAAATATATTGAGTTTTTCTTACTTTTCACGCAAAATAACGAAGTCTTAACTAACACTACTTACTACAACACGGCAAATACCTACACACCTGCCTCTGTCTAGGCACAGACGAATCTAGGGAAGATGCATGGTTATATAAATTGGACTTGTTGGTTTCGTGGTCGTAAGGGTTACTCTGAGCATGAGGGCGACCTCATGCTCAGATTAACCCTTGCGACCGGGTTCGATTATCGATACCCCATCGGATCAGTTTACGTCGAGGAAAGCCACCGCAATGCTATTGGCTTAAAATTTACTAGAATCGTCTAAACAGATATTACTTTCTTGTTTGATATCCTAGCTTACAAAACTAGTCTGACCTAACCCGGGAAGGCTCAACACATAAGAATCACAATCATAATATTGAATGATCAAACAAATTGGTAGGTACTAGAATTTGAACTCGACATTCGTTATTTTAACAAAAAAGCGTCAAGGGCGACCAGTAAAGTATTTAGCATAACTTTTTTTAAGTAAAACTCGGTATTCGATGCGCTATTCGCGAAAGAATTCGCAATTTACTTTGGGAGGCAAAGAGGATTTAATTTCCCTTTGTTTTTAGACTGTTCGGTTGGAATATTTTTCTACATTTATAGGAGCATATTTTCAGAAACATGTCTATAGGTACTGACAATACATAAATCGCAAAAAAATTTTTAGACTAGTATCAATAACCAGGGAGATATTTTTTTTATATTGGCCTTTGCTCTCTGACAAACGGCTTAGTTAACTGAACAGACAGCTGTGCTGCGGGGGAGTTTGTTGCGCCACTTCTTCTTCACAGCTAAAGCACTAGGAAGTGGTGAAGGGTGGGCGTGTAGGGGGACTGTCTCATGTTATTTTAACGTTCGAAAAGCTGATCTTCAGCCTAGTTTGAAGAAATGACTTTTGATTTGGATTTTGAAACCAGAGGAATAGGATAGTTTGGAATGAACGCCAACGACCATGTGACCGCGATTCCTCGAAGCACTTTGTAATTCAAATAACCTACAAAGAAGTCAAATCCAAATAATTGATCAAACAATTGCTTACAAAAGATTAAGACAAAAGTCTCAAGGTTGCGGGGTCTATAACACATTGCATAACTTTTTCCCGTATAACCAGTTTGTGATAGATGCCCGTTTAATATTATGTACCTATGTTTAGTGACATTTCAATAGCATTCAAGGTTACTATCGCTTATCATTACGCTTGTGTTTTGTACTGTATTATTTTCATTTACTCGACTATGGCGAAGCAAAAGGGAGGGTTATGATTTGTTGATTGATGACGTGTTGATTAGTTGAGCTGCACGATTACCTACTGACAAATGCGTGCACTGACTGCACCGGTCGACTCAAATGTGTGTGGTTTTTTCCTCAAAAGACAGCAGACAGCAGTCTATATGGTCCTCGCTCACATGATCTGATCACGATTATGTGTTATGTTTTAAGTCCAGACACAAACAAATAACGCGAAACAAACTTTGCTTTCGCCCTTTCTTCTCCGAGTAGTCAGATAAGAAACGCACCTCATCTAGTTTAAAAAAAAAGTTATTGTCGTATACAAGTTTCTGTACAAATCTAATATTTACAGAAATAAAATCATTTATCACACAGCAACAGCAGTTACAGAAACTGGTTACGGTTTGAACCTAATTCTACAATTTTTACGATACAAAAAAAAAACTTAGTAAAACATGGTTTTCACCATCATTTGGAGATGATGTCATACGTCAATATTAACTATATAATAATAAAGAAATCTCAATGTTGTGTCAATTCGTAAGAAGCGTGCGAAGCTCCCTGCTTCGCACGGTAATTGACACAGGTCACTATTTTTATAATAAAAGATAAAAAACTAAAAAGATAAAGAAACCGGCCTCACGTCACTGTTGACAGCACTCTGTCTCGGTTTTAAAGTTGGACACAACTTGGTTTCATAGTCGGGCTAGCTTCCGCGCGCGGCTTCGCCCGCGTGGTATGTCGATATAAAGTAGCCTATGTCCTTTCTCAGGCTCTAGGCTATCTGTTTACCAAATTTCATTTAAATCGGTTAAGTACTTTTGGCGTGAAAGCGCGACAGACAGAAAGACAGACAGACAGACAGAGTTACTTTCGAATTTATAATATTATCATATAATAATATATTATATATTAAAGTGAGGATTTTACAGTTGGAACATACTCGAACAAAAAACAAAAAAATTAAAAAAAACAAAATAACAACAACAATATTTGAAAATACATTATTATTATTTTTGTTACACCGTTCTATAAGTTACTGTTGCGAATGTGGAACCTTATCAGAAACCTAATTACTTACTGATAACAGTTTATAGGACCAGGGAAAGGGGGTCAAACTGCTATCAAACAAGCATATAATTTTATATGGTTTCCACATCGGTTATTCCCAATTAGTCTCAGCTGGTTAGTGTTCCACGAAGGGAATCGAACTTAGGGCCTGATGCTCAGCAGTACCGACCAGTAGACCAACAAGGCAGTCAATGTAAGCAAAATCTGAGACATTCTTGGAAGATTCGTGTTTATCTGTAACCTGCGACACATTTGATCCTAAATCCTTACATATTATGTAACAAAGTCCTCCGCAGCGTATGTCTGTCGTCCTTTACGCGATAAACTCAAAAACTACTGCACCGATTTTCATGCTGTTTTCACCAATGGATAGAGTGGTTCTCGAGTAGTAAGGTTTTAGTATATAATAACCGACATCCACGCGGGCGAAGTCGCGGGCATCAGCTATCCTACTAATATTATAAATGTGAAAGTTTGTGAGTATGGATGTGTGGATGTTTGTTACTCTTTCACGCTAAAACTACTGGATGGATTTTGATTAAACTTGGCAGTAATATAGCTTATATATCAGAATAACATATAGGCTACTTTTTATCCCGGTCAACATGGTGAAAGCGTCTAAGTAACGATATTTGTTGACAATGTCGGAAAAAAATAAGTTGTCTGGGAGCTTTCAACGAAAACGCTGCCTAAACCCTTTAAGATATAACAAAATAATGTATGGTGCAATTGTGTATCTTATATATAGGTCTACAGAAAAGTCCGCGATACCATATGTCTAGCTCTTAAGGATAATACTAACTACTATAATACTTAAAAAAATGGGCAATTAAACTTGGAAGGGTATTTACACAAATACGTTATTAATCCTTATAATTTTAAATAGATTGGTTGGCTTGAGCATTTCATGAAGATTATATTTTCCCTTTACACCATACAAATTAAATAAATACTTTAGGAGATATAGCAAAATCAAAATAACGCGCAACAAAATTAATTTCGTGTCGCTGACTGACTAGACTGGCCCGCGCGGGCGGGGTGGGGGAACAACTCGCTCATTGCTGAGTGCGCGACCCGAACGCGGGCAGACGCGTGAAAGAAAGAAAGAAAGAAAGAAATCATTTATTTGCTGATAATGTAGGTACATACATATAAGTTGGAATATTTATTAAGTGTCCCAATATTAGGTTTGAATTAAATAGTAATATAGATATAGCTATTACGATCATTATTAGCCGTAGTCGAATTTAATAGGTTGATTACAGATCAGACAACAAAAGAAACAAAATAATTAGTGAATTACATATAAATCTGTGAGGGCAGACGTTATTGACGGTTGTGTCCGTAATAGCAATTTGTTTAAAAACGCACTGTAGGGTACCTATTAATTACGCGAGGGTCGTGCGGTCCATAGCCCTTTACGGGGCACCGGTGTGGGCGCGTTCCCTTAGGCTGCGGCCAGCCCGCCGGTTGAACGCGTCCCAAAGGGTCATGGCCATTCGGCTGACCCGGGGATACCGCACGGTCTCCCGTGAGGCGGCGAGCCTCCTTGCCGGATTACCGCCATGGGATCTGGAGGCGAAGGTCCTCGCGCACATCTGGGAGTGGCGCGAGGAGGTGAAGCGCCGGGGTGTAACTCCGCTGCCGCGAGAGATCGCGGCACAGCGGACAGAGCTCCGGCAAGATCTCATGGCGGCATGGAGAGTGCGATTGTCGCAACCCAGTGCTGGGCACGCCACAATAGCGGCGATAAGTCCCCTCTTTGAGGAGTGGCTAGAAAGGCGCCACGGCGTCCTCACCTTCCGCCTGATACAGGTCCTCACCGGACATGGCAGCTTCGGGAGGTTCCTGTGTAGGATAAGGCGGGAGGAAACGCCCGGGTGTCACCACTGTGCGGATCGCCCGGAGGACACGGTGGAGCATACGGTGGAGGTATGCCCTGCTTGGGCGGAGCATCGCCGTGTCCTCGCGGAGGCGATTGGCGGCAATGACCTCTCGCGTCCGGCCCTGGTCCAGGCCATGGTACGGAGCGAGAGGGCATGGGAAGCCGTCACCTCCTTCTGCGAAGCAGTAATGCTCGCGAAGGAGGAGGCGGAACGCGTGAGGGAAAGGCAAAGTTTGCGCCCTCACGCCCCTAACCGCCGCCGTTGGAGACGCCCTGGGCGTCGGGAATCCCAGGCGGATTCCCGGCCACCATAGGCGCGAGCAACGGGCAGCTCGACGTCCGATAAGGACCAGGCCCGGTTCGACGGCGCGTCGTGTTGCACGCGCGCCTCAAAGAGATGTCAGCACAATTGACGGGGTCCGGTAGGACCGATGCCTGCCAGGGTTGCGGGAAAGTCCGAAAGGGATACCGGGACCTTGGCAACAGGCAAATGAAGGAACACGGTTGGGTTTTAGTCAGTAAAAGACTGACACGCCCTTACGCTCCGCCCAGAGCGGGAGAAGTCATTGGATGATTTCCTACCCTCAAAAAAAAAAAAAAAAACCTATTAATGTTATTTCGTTTTGGTATTGATAATAATAAAATTAAAGCGTCATTTGTCTATGGTTAGCAGGTAATTATAAGAATTTCTTCGGTTTTATTTTTACGTAATTTGTCTGTGTTTAGTAATTAATTATAAGAATTTCTTCGGTTCTATTTTTAATGATTATTACGAGTATGTAGGTTATAGTAATTGATTTTCTTTTTGGTATTAATAATAATAGGGTTTACTTACAATAAAACAACGAAAAAAGCACAACTAATACAATACTTCTCGGAGATTTAAATGCCAAAATAGGATTACCAAAAGAAGGAGAAAATCATGTGATGGGCAAACATGGATACGGTAAAAGGAACAAAAGGGGAGAAAGATTTATACAGTTCTGTCTACAATACGACCTCAAAATTGCAAACACTATGTTCAAAAAATCACCAAAGCTTAGATGGACATGGAAGTCACCTAACGGTACGGTAACGAACGAAATAGATTATATCGCAACGAACAAACCGCACATTATCGAAGATTTCAACGTACTTAGTAACTTCAAACACCCAAGCGACCACAGATTAATCAGAATAAAAATAAACACTAATAGAAAGAAAAAAACACGGTTTAATTTCAAAACGAGACCACAGGAAAATATAAATTTAAAAATATACACAGAAGAACTAGCCAAGTACAAGGAACCAAAGAAGAGATCAGTGCAAGAGTATTACGACAACATAGAGAAAACTATTTTGCAAAGCTGCAATCGCGCTAATTTACCAAAGGAAAGTACACGCAAACAAACAATTATTACAGACGAAATCATAAAACTCAAAGAGGAAAAACATAATTTAAAAAATAAAGACAACAAAACCAGACAAGAAAAAAACCATCTTAGCAAACTCTACAAAGTTATACATAAAAAGATAAAAAATAAAAAATAACACCAAGAAATACAGACTAAAAATTATACAGAACTACCTAGAAAAATCTGGAGCCGTTAAAAAAGCTTATAAAAGTCTAACAAAGACAAAAAGACTTATGAGCCAACTACAGAATAAGTCAGGCCATCTTGTAACAAATAGAGACGACTTAATAAAAGTGGCTACTAATTTCTACAAAGAACTTTACAAAAAAGACAGCGGTTACACAACAGAACCACAAATGGATCCCATAAATACAGACCACGTACCAGAATTCTGCAATAACGAAATCGAATACTCAATTAATAAACTCAAGCTCGAAAAAAGTCCAGGCCCTGACGGTATTACAAATGAAATGATAATAACGGGAAGGAACACCCTAACCAAACCATTAACAACTCTATTTAATATCGTGCTGGTGCAAAAGGAAATACCCAGACAGTGGTCATGTTCAAACATTGTACTTCTGTTCAAAAAAGGAGACCCGAATCAAATATCCAACTACAGACCCATAAGTCTCATGTCAAATCTGTACAAACTGTTCTCGTCAACTCTACTGAGACGATTGACAAAAAACATAGACGAGAATCAACCAGTGGAACAAGCTGGGTTCGTAAGTAGTTTCTCTACCATAGACCACATACACTCTCTGAAAATGATATTAGAAAAATACAACGAATACGACAAACCTTTATACCTGTGCTTCATCGATTACAGTAAAGCGTTTGATTCAATCTCACACAGCTCTATATGGCAAGCTTTATCAGCACAAGGAGTTAGCGAAGAATACATCGATCTGCTAAAGGTAATATACAAAAATAGCAAGTCTAGAATAATTCTCGAGAAACCAGGAATGAGTTTTAAAATCGGAAGAGGAGTAAAACAAGGAGACCCAATCTCTCCTAAAATATTTATAGCCGTGCTGGAACAAATCTTTAAAGCGATGAAATGGGAAAACAAGGGCCTAAATCTACATGGGAAATACCTGTCGCACCTAAGATTTGCTGACGACATAGTATTGCTCTCAGAAGACCCAAATGAAATACAGTCTATGATAGAGTCACTATTCGAAGAAAGCAAAAAAGTTGGTCTAGAAGTTAACCAAACCAAAACGGAACTGATGACAAATAAACACAAAACACCAGTTATATGTTCATCGGCCAACCTAGAATACGTCGAGGAATACATCTACCTAGGACATCTCATTACATTTAGAGATTGCACTGACAAAGAAATAGAACGAAGAATCAAATGCACCTGGAACAAATACTGGTCGCTGAAAGAAATATTTAAGAGCAAGCTACCGACTAATTTAAAAACTAAAATTATGGAAACATGCCTACTCCCCACATTCACATATGCTTGTCAGACATGGCCGCTTACAAAACGAAATATAGAAAAAATTAAAATATGCCAAAGAGGAATAGAGCGAAGCTACATGAACCACAAGCTAAAAGATAAAGTTAAAAACAGTACAATTAGAAGGGGAACCAAGGCAAAGGAAGTGGCCAAAAAAGTGCTGGGATTAAAATGGAAGTGGGCTGGACATGTCCAACGAGTAACAGACGACAGATGGACAAAAATCACCACGAACTGGTACCCATTAAATAAAAAACGTAGACCAGGCAGGCCACACAAGAGATGGAGCGACGATATTGTAAAGATAGCCGGCAGAACATGGAGCAGAATAGCCAGAGACAGAATAGCTTGGAAACGGCTGGAGGAGGCTTTTACTGCTATTGATAGCAGTCCTTGTTCGCCAGAGATTTAATTTTTTAATATACTTACTTTAACTATTAATAATACATAAGTTTAGATACATAAGAAATAGCTGGGCAAGGAAAATAAAGCTATTTTGTTTTATTTTTTATTTATAAAACAACGAAAACGTAATTTGTCTGTGGTTAGTAGTTAATGATAAGCATTTCTTTGTTTTTATCTTCATTGAACAGTTATATATATATAATATAGGTAGGTAATTGTTCTGTTTTTAGTAACAATATATATTTATGTGATGATACCACCGGCAGCGTGATTTTGTTTTACAATTAGCAAATTAAAATTATTGTATTGCTGTAATTTTAATTGAATAGGCAATATTGTATTTTTTGGAAGTGTAGAAAAGTATGTACTTACTAAGAATTATGCCGCGAAAGCGTAAGTCTAATCTTTCCCAAAGCTCTAATCGAGCTCGAGTTATGAAAGTAGCTAGACTTAACGAGACGTTTCAACAAGCTGAACTGCGAAGGCTTGAACAGGCGGTGCGTGAGGCAGCCCACAGAGCTACTGAAACACCAGATCAGTCCCAAGATCGGCGTCGAGAGCATGCTGAGTATCTGGCATCTCAACGAGCTAATGAGACTCCAGAGCAGTCCCAAGCTCGGCGTCAACAAAACGCTGAGTATATGGCATCTCAACGGGCTGCTGAAACACCAGATCAGTCTCAAGATCGGTGTCGACAGCATGTTGAGTACCTAGCATCTCAACGAGCTAATGAGACTCTAGACTCCATAATCTTAACTGGAGAAGCCAAGGGAAACAATGTTCTTATACCACGTATCCCAATCATACCCAATAACTTACCATTTAATTTTAAACGCCTGCAGTTCCCTTTAAAAGTTGCATTTTCAATGACTATAAACAAATCGCAGGTTCAAACCTTAAAGGTAGCAGCAGGGTCAAACCTTAAAGGTAGCAGGCTTACATTTGGGCTCGCCATGTTTTTCCCACGGCCAGCTCTATATGGCTTGCTCACGCGTTTCTAAATCGCAAAATCTACATGTTTATGCTGACCGAAATAAATCGTTTAATATAGTTTATAGGAGTATATTGCAGTAGCTATAACTTTTGCATTACCATCAATCATTATATCCGTACCTATCTATCCTTACAAACTAAATTCAAATTCTTTAGGGTCCCGTTTTTACCCATTGGAGACGTAACCTTAACAATGAGACGTTTCGTCGACATCTTATTTATACTTCGATTTTGTTATTTTTGCTATAGGCTACTTTTATCGACATACCACGCGGGCGAAGCCGCGGGCGGAAGCTAGTTAAATTATAAATGCGAATGTGAGTTTGTTTGTTTGTTACGCTTTCACGCTAAAACGGCTCAACGGATTTGGATGAAATTTTGCGCATGGGTAGACCATGACCTGGAAAAGGACATAGGCTACTTTTCATCCTTAAAATCGCGACTGCAATAGTCAGTATCTATCCATATCTACCTACTAATATTATAAATTCGAAAGTAACTCTGTCTGTCGGTATGTCCTGGGGAAGGTCATAGGCTATTTTTTATCGACATACGACGCGGGCGAAGCTGCGGTCGGAAACTGGTATGCATAATTATAAATTCATTATAGCGGGTGCGATGCGATATTTTTATTTCAGTACAGAATCCAAAGCTTGAAGCCATATTATATATAGGCGGTAGTGAACATGAATACACGATGTATATATGGAACACATATACACGATGTTTATATGGAACACATATACATCGTGTATTCATGTTCACTACCGCCTATATATAAAATGGCTTCAAGCTTTGGATTCTGTACTAAGGATTCTGTACTGACACGATACAAATGAAACGATACACAAATTATTGCACAGTTGCACAGTTGCATGACGCTGTGACGTAATCACTGTGTTCCAGTCGTAGGGTGTAATATAACGGACACTTGAGACGTTTCAACTTTGTCTCCGGGTGAACACAACGCTAGACAACACACCATAACACATTTTGAGGTGGATTCACTTCCGTAGTTTCATGAACGAGCAGAAATTGCACTGACACGGTCGACCGTGTGACTATAATTTGACTTACCGTAAGTGGTTATGTTTACATATACATAGAGAAGAGATTTCTTTAGAAACTAGCATCACCTTTTTTCGTATTTTTTTGATATTTTTTTGTTCTGGACTAAAAATATTACCCTTTGGGCTGTGCTGCAGTCGGGTAAAACGAAGTTAAAGACTCTAGAGGTCTAGGAATCAAAATTTTCCTATTCTAAAGGAAATATTCCTATTCGAAATAAGTAACTACCGACATGATCCGGAAATCGAACTTTGGACAGTTCACTACAAGTAGCGCAGTCTGCAATATTTGACATCCTAACATTAACGGTAGGTAGGGGAGACCGGGGCTGGTTGGCTATATGGGTAGGTATACTAGCTGCCAAAAACTCGACAGCAGTACGAGTTTTGAGACTCGAGAATGCATCTCGGTATCCCCCACATTTGTGCATAGCACGGCATCGCAGCCGCGCCGTTTATTAGTGGTGCCATATTTTTGATTTATCATAGATACTCGAAAGTGAAGTTATACTAATATTTAGCAATTTTTTGTGAAGCCTACTGATTTATTGTGAATTATTTGCCATAAATACTTACTTACCTAATACAAAAGTTTGACCGTCTAACACAGTGTTAATATTAAAAACAAGAAATATAGACCAATAAGAAGAAAGTTAGTCAACCGGCCCCGGTCTCCCCTACTGGGCTGCGTTTACACCGACATGTATCGTGAAAGTGAACCAAGTTTTGTGTTTTTACGATGATCGTTGTTCTTTACTTTCACGCTATTTCCCAGTTTTAATTATCAAAAAGTATGACCCCTTTTTGGGTTCCTTACCCAAAGGGTGCCAACGGGACCCTTTTTTTTTTTTTTTTTTTGAGGGTGGGAAATCATCCAATGACTTCTCCCGCTCTGGGCGGAGCGGAAGGGCGTGTCAGACTTTTACTGACTAAAACCCACCCGTGTTCCTTCATTTGCCTGTTGCCAAGGTCCCGGTATCCCTTTCGGACTTTCCCGCAACCCTGGCAGGCATCGGTCCTATTGGACCCCGTCATTTTTGCTGACATCTCTTTGAGGCGCGCGTGGAACACGACGCGCCATCGACCCGGGCCTGGTCCTTATCGGACGGCGATCTGCCCGTTGCTCGCCGTCCGCAAGCCCGCGCCTATGGTGGCCGGAAATCCGCCTGGGATTCCCGACGCCCAGGGCGTCTCCAACGGCGGCGGTTAGGGGCGTGAGGGCGCAAACTTTGCCTTTCCCTCACGCGTTCCGCCTCCTCCTTCGCGAGCATTACTGCTTCGCAGAAGGAGGTGACGGCTTCCCATGCCCTCTCGCTCCGTACCATGGCCTGAACCAGGGCCGGACGCGAGAGGTCACCGCCGCCAATCGCCTCCGCGAGGACACGGCGGTGCTCCGCCCAAGCAGGGCACACCTCAACCGTATGCTCCACCGTGTCCTCCGGGCGATCCACACAGTGGTGACACCCGGGCGTTTCCTCCCGCCTAATCCTACACAGGTACCTCCCGAAGCTGCCATGTCCGGTGAGGACCTGTGTCAGGCGGAAGGTGAGGACGCCGTGGCGCCTCTCTATCCACTCCTCAAAGAGGGGACTTATCGCCGCTATTGTGGCGTGCCCAGCACTGGGTTGCGACAATCGCACTCTCCATGCCGCCATGAGATCTTGCCGGAGCTCTGTCCGCTGTGCCGCGATTTCTCGCGGCAGCGGAGTTTCACCCCGGCGCTTCACCTCCTCGCGCCACTCCCAGATGTGCGCGAGGACCTTCGCCTCCAGATCCCATGGCGGTAATCCGGCAAGGAGGCTCGCCGCCTCACGGGAGACCGTGCGGTATCCCCGGGCCAGCCGAATGGCCATGACCCTTTGGGACGCGTTCAACCGGCGTGCTGGCCGCAGCCTAAGGGAACGCGCCCACACCGGTGCCCCGTAAAGGGCCATGGACCGCACGACCCCCGCATAGAGCCTCCGGCAGGAGGCGTTTGGACCCCCTAGATTGGGCAGGAGCCGCCTCAAGGCGGCCCCAGCCCGGTCCAGCCTTGGAGCCAAACGTCGGAAATGCTCCACGAAGTTCCACCGGCTGTCGAGGACGAGTCCCAGGTACTTCATCGTCGACTCGACGCCGATGTGAACCCCTCCTACCGTAATTTGGGAACCCGACGGTGGCGCGTTCCGAGGGCCATGAAAACACATGACCTCGGACTTGTGCAAGGCCACCTCGAGTCCCAACTGCCGGATTCTATCTACGATTGTCGCAACCCAGCGTGTCGCTAGATCGGCCGCCGCCTGGTGCGACCTCCCCTGCGCCAGGACCAGCGTGTCGTCAGCGTAGCAAACTACGCTGACGTCGCTAGGGAGGTCGGCGCGCAGCACCCAGTCGTATCCGATGTCCCACAGATGCGGCCCCAGGACCGATCCCTGTGGGACACCGCACGACATCTCTCGCCGGTTCCACATTCCCTGGTGACCGGGGTAGATGACGGCCCTGTCCGTCAAATAGGCCTCGACCACACGACAGAGGTAGGTCGGCATCCGGTGGTACCGGAGTGCCTCCCTTATGCAACTCCAGGGCAGGGTGTTGAAGGCGTTGGCGATGTCTAGTGACACCGCCAAGACGACCCCGCCCCGGGCCACAGCATCCCCCGTCGTGAGGGCCCGTACACGCATGATGGCGTCCACCGTAGAGCGCCCTCTGCGGAAACCAAACTGGCTCTCCGCCAAATCCGGCCCCACCCGCACCAGCCGCCCGACGAGGCGGTTTGCAATGACTCTTTCAAAGAGCTTGCCCACCTCGTCGAGCAGCACGATGGGCCGATAAGCGGACGGAGAGTCCGCAGGGCGCCCCGGCTTCTTAATGAGGACCAGTTTCCCCGTCTTCCAACGAAGTGGGAACTGGCCCCTCTCCATGCATGCGCATAGGAGACCTCTTAGTCGAGGCCCGAGAGCCTCCATGGCCAGGACCCAGGCCTTCCCAGGAAGGCCGTCGGGTCCTGGGGCGGTATTCTTGGCATTCAGCCTTCGTACCGCCACTCTCATTTCTACCTCGGTCACCTCCGGAGCATCGTCGTCGTCGTCGTCGGCGGTGTGGTCCGCATCGAGCACCGCAGTAGGCGGAGCCATGAGCGGGGAGGTATGTTCCCCTCTCGAAGGGAACAGAGCGCTCACCACGTCCTCCACAAGCTGAGGCCGGAGACTCTGCGTCAGCGGGGGAGCCCATGGGCGGAGTTTCTCCCGCACCATTTTGTATGGGCGTCCCCACGGGTCTCTGTTCAGAGTCTCCAGCGTCTCCTCCCGGGCCAGTGCCCTGGCCCGCAGGATCTCCTCCTGGAGGGCGGTCTTCGCCGCTCTGTACCCCTCGTACAGCTCCGCCTGAATGGCTTCCGTATCCGGAGGGCGGATACGGAGCCTGCGGTGCCTGGTGTACTGGCGTCGCGCAGCAACGCACGCCTGGCGCAGCGCTGTCAGCTCCTGCGACCACCAGCTCACCTGGCGCGAAGCACGTCCCGGCTGGACCCGGGGCATTGCCACGTCACAAATATTGGACATGGCCTCCCGGAACCACTCCGCCTCGTCGTTGATGTCGGCAGGCCTGTCCGGTGATGACACCCAGGCCTGCACGATCGAGGCTTCCAGGAGAAGCTCCCGGTCCAGCTGCTTCAGCGCCCAACGCGGACCACCCGGGGCCTGTCGGACCGGCGCGCTCGAGGTCTGGGCGGAGACGTCGAACCGGATATACCGGTGGTCGGAATACGTCTCCACCCCCTCCATGACGCGCCAGTCAATGACACGCGGCGACAGAGCGGGGCTGGCGAACGAGATGTCCACCACTGATTCACCCCGCATCCGCACACACGTGGGGACGGAACCCCGGTTTAGGACGACCAGGCCTGTCTCCAGAGCCCAGTCCTCCACCATCCTGCCCCGTGTGTCCGTAAGCCGGGAACCCCAAGCCACATTCTTGGCATTGAAGTCCCCCAGTACGAGCACGGGGAGGGAACGGAACCCGACGACGACGACTTTCAACTCCGCAAGGGAGTTGTGGAACTCGGCGAGAGTTCGGTTCGGGGAGAAGTACACCCCTACCACGACAAACTCCCCGAACCGTGCTGCCACGCAACCCCGTCCTCTTTTGACAGCCTCGAGGGACGGGGTACCGGCGGCGGCCGACGAAATAAGGGTCACTGAGCCGCTCAGGTCCTCCACCCAGTCATCCCTGGGCGGGACAAAGTACGGCTCAGCGACCACGGCGATATTGATCGACCACTGCGCCATGCTCTGGAGCAACAGATCCTGAGCGGCGGCGCAGTGGTTGATGTTCGCCTGGAGGAGGCGAAATGGGGCCGTTATTGGCACTCCATTTCATCCCCCTCCCGAGACCCATGTGAGGGCCCTGCCGCAGCAGCAGCTGGGGCGGTGACGACGCCGGTGGTGGCAGCGGCAGCGGCGGTGGCAGTGGCGGCGACTGCGGCGGTGACGACGGTGGTGGCGGTGACGGTGGCTGAGGGCTTTCCCCTGCCCCTGGCTTTAGCGGGGGGAACGCAGGCCCTACCCCCGATCCGGTGGTCGGCCGGCTTGCCCGCGGCCGCACATGCGACGCAGTGCGGCGTGGCCGTGCATGTGCCGGCCTTGTGACCGGGCTGACCGCAGCGGTAGCAGGCATCGCTGCGGTCCACCTCGGAGGTGCATTTAGCTCCCACGTGGTCGCCCACATGGCAGCGGAAGCACCTCCGAGGTCTGGGCTCCAGCAGTTTGACCTGCGCTGAAACCCAGCCCACCAAGAGCCTTTGGCCCACCCCGGCTATTTTCTTGGCCGCCGCGACGGGGCAGCTCACCGTAACGGCTTGCATACCCCTGGAGTCGGGACCGATGGTGCCTACCTTAACCTGCTCGGCAGAGCACCCCCCGGTTCCAACTACGGCGGCCACCACCTGTGCCTGCGTCACAGAGTCGTCCAGGCCCTGGATGCGCATTTCGGCGCACTTAGTGGGCCTGGACACTCGGGCCTCATCCGCGTTCAAGGACGCCCTGAGCTTTTCAGCCAGGGCGTCAGCGGCCGAGCCACCAGCCGGACCTGGGAACTCCAGCATCCGGGCCCCAGTGGCAGCGATCCTCAGTCGGATGCCACCGGCGGCGCCGAGCTCCCCTAGGTCCACCACCTCCGCCACTTTGGCAAATACGTCCTTATAGGACACGCCCTTCTCTGCCGCTTCCGGCTGTAGCGTGACCACTACAGCTGCGGACTTCGGGGCGTGGAGCCTAGCCGCGACGCTTCGCTTCTTTTGCCGCTGCCGCCTGGCCTTTTTCTTCTTGGCCGCCCTTGCCTTCTTGCCCGCCCTCCTCTTCTCCCCGGCCACTTGCCATTCAGCATCGACCGGGGGATGTATAAGAGGTGCGGGTGCGGTCTGAGGTGGGGGTGGTCGTTTAGCCACCGGGACCACCGGGGCCAGGGCCGGAGCTGGGGCCCGAGCCCGAGCCGGGGCCGGGGCCGGGGCCGGGGCCCGAGCCGGGGCCGGGGCCGGGGCCCGAGCCGGGGCCGGGGCCGGGGCCCGAGCCGGGGCCGGGGCCGGGGCCCGAGCCACCTGCTTAGCCGCCCCGCCCTTTTTTGCCGCCCCGCCCTTGTTCTGCCCCGCCGAGGCAGATGCAGCGGCAGCGGCATATGACGCCCGCTGGCCGGGGGCCGGCTGACTTGCCGCTAACGGGGGGCGCAGGACGATGGCCTCCAGGGCGGAGAATCGTCTCCGCATTTCGGCCATCTCCTGCCGCACGAGGGTTAAGACCCGGTCCTCGGCAGCAGCAGGCACGGGCCCTCCCTGCCCGTGCTGCTCCCCCCTCTGCGGTGCCTCCTGGGGGCCGGCTCCTCGGAGCAAGGCCAGGTCCGCTCTGAGCTCCGCGTTCTCCTTTCGGAGAAGCTCCATTGCGGCCGTCAGTCGTGCGACCTCCGCCCGCATCTCGGAAACTCCATCCGACGGAGTCCCTCTACAGGAGGCCTCCGCTGCCGCCATTATGGAGGCCGTGGCCTCTGCTATGGCCTTGTCCTTCGAGGTCTTAAGCCTCTTCAAGGCCACATTGTTTATCGCAGAGACCACGATCTCTGCGAGCCTGGCCGCGCCCGGCGAATTGGGGCCACTAGTGGCGCCCGGCACACCACTTGCCACCTTTGACGGAGCCGCCCTGAGGCTGGCCCCGCTAGGGTGGGGCACCTCCGCTTCCAGCCTCCCGGCCCGCTGGACCGGCTTGACCGGGCTGGACGGGCTCGACTCGCAGGCCCCATTGGTGTGGAGCCCCCTACCCGCACCCTTCTCGCGGACTCCACCCCGCCGGCCGGAGTGGATCTTCCTCCGGCTCCGGTCGTCTGAGGACGACCCCGTATTGGGGCGCTTCCGGAAGAACTTTCTCCCGGAAGGCCCCACCACCACCACTTCGCGCTCTACGCTCGCACACGAGCTAGAGCTCGATGCCGCGTCGGACTCCGACCGCGCATCACCTCCCTCCTCTCCCTTTCTCTCTCCCTGTCTCTCTTCGTTTTTGGGGTTTAATTTTTCCATTTCTGTTCCCACGAGTATTTACCATTCTGTACTTGCTCAAATTGTGTGGTTCGCACTAATGGCTGATTTAGCTACCCATCAGTCAAGCTATCAACCTCCCTCACGGTGCGCCGCCGCTTGGAGGTTTGGGGTAATTTTTTATAGAGGATTTCTTCCTCGCGGCCCGGGCGGTTAAGCCAAGACCCTCGACCCCCGTCAAATGCCAGAGACATGACCTAGACACTCTTCGGGGCTACGAGACCAACGGTGGCAGAAGGAAGGACTTCCTCCTACCTGCCCGGCGGCAGGGTTAGTGCACGCCGGGCCCGCTCAAGACGCTGCTAAACATGTGCTCCTCCGAGTACACATTAGAGCGTCCCGCTGACAGGATATTGGCATGCGGGCAATGCCTCCCCACTAGGTACTGTGTGTCTAACACACAGCATCCAATGGGGAAACATTACCCGCACCCCAGGGTACACCGTCCCGGAGACTGGCCTTCCCCACGGACGCATCCGTAAGGGAACTCCAGCCTCCAGGCACACGGGGAGGTTTCCTGTCTACGCACCCCGCCAACGGGACCCTGTCTCCGTTGTCCGTCTATCCATTCGTCTGTGTGTCACAGGGATGTAGCCTTGTCTTTTGAACCGTAATAGGTAGACAATTTATTGAAACTTTTACATAGTATGAACTACTATGACCGACTCGTAGATCGTACTTGGCCGCTGTTTAGAACCCTAAACTTACCTGTAATATTCATTTGTATCATAATTCATATCAAACTCCTCAATTTGTTCAAATTAAAGCCGCGACAATAACAGACGTTTGAACTGTATATGAGTAGTAGAAAATTGTTGGATTTTAATCATTTATTTGTATACAAACAGTAGTAAATATTGACTTTAAATACTTTTCTTTTCTTTGTTTTCATATTCAAGTGCTTTATTGATTAATAGAAAAGAAAAAAATACATGCTTAATAATAAGCCAAGTATAGTCATAGTCTACGGACCATGACTATACTTGGCTAGTTTTTACCAGCAAGCCAACATTTTAGAGGAGTAAATAAATGAAAAAGATATAAATATGCCTAATTAGACAGACAAAGCCGCGAATTCGTCGAAGAAAATAGCGTCCAACTGTTAGCCGCTAAATGCACGCACACTAGAAAAGCACAATACGTAGCGCGAGTGTAGCTGTCGCGCACACCAGCATAAGAAAGTTGCCCTGTTTGTTTAAGTTCTTTTGCAGCGTGATACTGTAGACATATAAATAGCCAAATATGAGAACTTGTATGTAAAAACTAGCCAAGTAAAATCTTTAGCTTCAATTTATCCTAAGTGTTTTTGTAAATAATTCGACTGTTCAAAGAAGTTATATTTTTAAATAGCAAACGTTTTATAGCAGAAAAACAATAAATCTCGTTTTAAATTACAGGATTATCTATAGAACTTGGCACCCATTTAGATCTCAATTCTTTTGTCGGCGAAGTCGACAATCACGCTTATTCTTAATAGTGAATTTGGCTCCCATTTTCACATTTATGTTTTTGATTGGATAATAAGACAGTTAAGAGGGTGTCAGGGAAATCAACTGTTACAATGGATTCAGTAGGTACATGATCCTGGACCTCCTGCGTTAAAACTATTGCTCAGTAAAAACAAATCTGCTGACGAAAAATTCCTACGCCCTCTGCTTTGAAAGTTTTTTTTTTTTTTGTTGAAATGTTATACATTTTCAGAATCATGTCCTGAATCCATGGTAACAATTTGCACGTCGATGCCACGCCACCCTGTGTACATGTAATATTAATAATAAAGATTACGCTTCGGTGTGACTACGCTCACTGCACCGCTGCAATTGGCGGGGTGCGCTTATACTGTGTGCACTCCCCAACACGCTACAGTGAAAGCTTGCACACCGACCGACGCACAAGGTAAATAACTTTTACATAACACTTTAGTGCAACGCGAAATGCATTTACTATGTTTTCGTTTAAAGAAAATCGTTTGTTTTTATTGCTAGGGATTTTGGCAAAGCATTTGTTGATTTGTGTTTTTGATAACTGTGTATAGTATGCGTTTGATATAATTTTGGTGTGTAACATCTTTCCTGCAATCTGTGGGAGTGATTTCGTGAAAAGCAACAGAAGTGTGTAACAGGAAGACGGGGAAGCGCGCCCTATTTGAGTTATCCAATGAGCGCGCGCGGTGCTAGAGTTTTCGGACCACTTGCGTTTAAACCCTGACTTCTCGCTATTTTACTATGAACCCCATAGAAAACTTTAACTGTTTCGTAATCTGTATTTCCTATTGGTTCTTCTATGACTTATAAGAATTTGGTATACAATAAAACGAGCATGTTTTTGTTATTCTAAGTACTTATCATTTGTGTTGTTTTTCGAAGAGTGAGACGGATTTGAAGGGCGAAATCGTGAATACATATAAATGAAAACCAAATTAGTTTAGGTACCCGTGTACCGGTTGGATAGCGAACTCACGAGTTTAGTAATTTACTTATTTAGCAATCGGTACTCTTTATTTTCTTCAATACCTCAGCGTAATCAATAAACATCATATTATCAAGCTATTTATTTTGATACGCCGATCAAACAATCACTATTGCTGACATTAGGTTTGACGGATTGCCATCAGACGGACTGCATTTTAACTGCACTCCAACTGCAAATTTGCAGTTTGAATGCAGTTACAGTACATTACGAGTATTGCAGTCGTACTAAACTGCATTCAAACAGCAAGAATGCAGTCCGTCAGATGGCAGCCTAACATATTATAAACTAAACATAATGATGTAACAAATTATTCGCAACAATGTCCATGGAGTTTCTTGATCGTTCTTCTCCTTTATGAACCTACGCTTTTGATTGGGCAACTAGCTTCGTATTTCTGACTGACCGACTCCTTGACGATTCAAATTTGCCTGTAAATGGTTTAATTGAATTATCAGGTTTGAGTTTGTCAATGATTAGGTACTTTTAGGGGGCTTTCAAAAATCAAATAGGTACCTAGTAATGACTCTGTCTTATCTGGTCACTCAAGCGTTTTTGCTTTCATTACGGGCAAAAGTTTTGTCCATCATAAAATATATAATGTCAGATAAAAGATGTTTTAAGGCCAGTTTCTCGCGCCCGTGACGTGTGGGCCTAAAACGGCCACATTAGCAATTCCTATGAAAGCATTTCATTTCCTGAATTCCCAGCGGTCATAAGGTTGCCTGGAAGAGATCGCAGAAAGCGATAAGGCCGCCCATTGTATGTTTTGTAGTGTTAAATATATTTATTTTCGCTATGTATTTTCTGGTGTACAATAAAGTATATATAAATATAAATAAATAAATCATATAATGAATTGTCAGTTTGTGACATTTTACGATGATTCATATTTTCCTTTTATGATTCTGCCCAAGTGACTGTTTTAAGCCCCTTGTTGCTATTGGTTGAATCATTTATCAACAGACGTTAATGTGACAAATTGTCAAGCGCGCGATAATTTTCGTTCGAGAAAGCATAGATGTACATATTCAAGTCATGTAAGTATTATTTAAAACGTATCTATGCGAGAAACTGAGTCTTAGGCACTTAAGAGAGTGATGCTAAGTTCCTTCTCAGCACACTTACAACATTGTTCAATAGTAGCTCAGACCAAATAAAAAAACTAAGACGGAGTGCTGCGAACAATACAGTGAAGCATGCTAAAACTACACCTACGCTCTATGCATACACTCTCCCACGCGCACATTTACAACTATTAACCATGACACTCCAATCAAACTACACCAAACTAAGTGCACACATGTTTACGAAACCGGCTTGACGTCACTGTTGACAGCTCTCTGTCTTGGTTTTTTATTTGGTCTGAGAATAGTAGTTCCAAGTTCGCCTTTCAAGCGGGGGAATTAAGAAAATGTCTTGAGTAGGCATGAATGTGGATGGCTTAACGGGAAAACCAAAGAAACGATGGAAGGGGAAGACTTAGCCCTCTGATCTTTCACACAGTTTATGTGACTACCGAGATGACGACTAGTACCTATAGATACTTCTCAATGCTTTCTCTTTGGCTAGGGAAGAGAAAGACATGTTGCGCCGACACCAAATAAATTGGGAAAGGAGTAAGACAATTATGAAGTTCATGAATTGAAGATTGATTATTCGTAGAATGAAAACGGAACTAGGTCTGGGGTATGGGCGAGTTGCAATCCTATGTGTACCTATTCAGATTTATAGCAAGACTAGCTGCGCCCCGCGGAAGTCTCGATTTCGTGGAAATATCGGGATAAAAAGTATCCTATGTCCTTTTTCAGGTCATGGTCTACTCCTGTGCCAAATTTCATCCAAATCCGTTCCACCGTTTTAGCGTGAAAGCGTAACAAACAAACTCACGTTCGCATTTATAATCCTTACTATCCTTACTAATATTATAAATGCGAAAGTAACTCTGTCTGTCTGTCTGTCGCAGTTTCACGCCAAAACTACTAAACCGATTTAAATGAAAGATATTTTATAAATTGAATAAGAAGGATATTTACTGTGCCCTTATGCTTTTCTTTTTTAATTTATAGTTGCCTTTGTACAATAGGCCTCTGATGACAGCGGTCTAAATATGCAATTTTGAGCATTTTCTGAGGGTTCTAGTGCTTCTACAGATAATGTATTCTCAAAACGGAAAATTTAGGGGCACAGTAAATATCCTTCTTATTCAATTTATAAAATATCTTTCAAATTGATCCAATATTGGAGGAGGAAATAGACGAGAGCCAAACCTCGAATTATGACTTTTTGTATGGAGAAAAAGCCCGACCCTATTTCCTCTGAAACCTTACTTTACCCACTGCGCCAATCAAGCGTTTACAAGTCAAAAGTGCCTGTTAAGATAACTTGATATTTGTAAGAACTTGTTTCCTAGTCTTGTGTGTTGTTAGTTAATCCTGAACTTTAACCGAAGTTATGTAAAAGGTACTACTACCTTCTTATAATAGGTACCTACTATTATGTGCAGTGAGGAAAGTCTTTGAAAACAAAAGCTGTCGTGAGCAGCTAATTTACCTGTCTATTTAGGTACATCCATTTTTTGGTCTATATCTATTTATTAATTTACTTACCATTACCATTAACTGTACCATTAAGGATAACACTGTTGTCATATCTACCATCGAAATGAGAAGCAGATATTTAAATTAATTTCCATTAAAATGCTACAGCCAACGCCATCTATTCGTTAGTAGCGTAAAATGGGAAGTTTTCAAAGCCATCTATACTGTAAATGCCTTTAAGCTGAAACAGTTTCAGCGGGATACTCGGGCCAGGAAGAACATGACGATACTATCAGAGTTAGCGCGTAGGTAACTAAAATAAAATATTGAGGTGGGTCACGCAAACGTGAACAAAGTTCTAAGTTCAATCAGCTGTTGATAGATGGCACTGTTTCAAATTTTTGTTTAAGATGATTATTTTGGAATTTGGTGTTTCTAATTATTATTCAATAGAAACAGCTTTATGTAGATTATTTAATAGTACGAATATAATCAGAAGGACGAGCAAGGTCGGATCCAAGATTTATTTCTGGGAGGGGCACATGAGTTAGACAGATATGAGGAGTCTCCCATATCTTGTATTGGACTCTGTTTTTGGGATTCATTTATTGTTTTTGGTTTTCAATGTCATATAAGAATAACTACAAAAATAATACAATTTTAGCACCCCGTCTCGATTAGAATAGATTTTAAGGTATTTTTTTAGCATGAGGTAGTTATGCTGCAATTCCCTCGCCGACTGAGGCTCTAGGCTGGTCGGTTTAGCAGACCTCTGGGCCCGAGTACGAACTGACTGCACCACTTTGAACCTTTAGTAGTTACGCCAGTGCCGCTGAAGATACAATAGCTTTCTTGGTCAGCGTTCATCAATGAAGCAATGTTTTGACTTATATGCATTCAGGCCAGTCCATTCAGATGATTGGATTTTATTTTACTTAAACCATTTGGGGGGGGGGGGCACGTGTCCCTTTGCCTCCCCCTACAGGCCCTTGAGAACGAGTAATTGTACCTTCCTACTTTCCTTAATTTTCCCCGAAGGGTTTATTAGTGGTGCGTGTACAATCAGTTCACAGATCGCCAGTTATGTTTAACATATCAGGCCTCGACCTATATTCACACCCAATTATTATCATAAATTACTCGTGAATCTCCTGGAAAGCGGTAGCTAAGTTCCATGTATTGGGGTGGTTACCACTTGTAACTAAAATTACTAACCCATTTACCTATCAGCTGCGTAAACACTCACGTGCAATTTAATTTGTTTTTGTAGGAAACACGTGACTGTTCCCTTTCTTAGTACCGCCAGTGTATTAGTATCTTGACACGCGAACACACATAACATGCACGTAACATGATACGCACCAGTTGGTTGACACGCCTGGCCGCCATATTACGTGGTGCATTGCGCCTGGCGACTGATTTGGTTTCGAAAACCTATCGAGCGACAGCAGTAGAATTTTCTAAATATTTTATTATCTGAATGAATTCGTGACAACTAGGCAAAGATATAAAATGAGCTACCATTTACCGGGTAATTTGTCTTTCATTGACTTGAATGTGCCCTGGCGACTGGGAATGTCATGCTCACTGAAATGTCTCGCTGGTGGTGGCGCGTGTGTCGGGTCATTTAGCTCCCTTCAAAATGGTTGAGCTGAATGGTGCTGATCCATGCGTCATGTTCGTGAACGGGCGCCGTCAGTTGTGACTGGTCATCTCTTAGCTGCCATGGCTTATTTTAATTTTTGAATTGTTTTATGTAATAATTGCGGACGCTTTTAACGTGCTTTCTACATTGTTCTCACATGTATAATTTCAACATAAATGATGTAACCCACATATTGTAACAATATTTTGATTTAAAAGAGTGTCCATGGAGTTTCTTGCCTGTTCTTCTCCATAGGTACCTACTACGCTTTGGAATGGGCAACTAGCTTCATATTTCTGACTGACCGACTCCTTGACAATTCAAAAGTGCCTGTGAATGGTTTAATTGAAATAAATGCTTTGAGTTTGAGTTTGAGTTTGAGAATGGGCATTTAAGTAAGTTCAGTCAAGAGTGTAAATTTCTTGATCGAAGATGCTATGCAATATTCTTCTGTCAAAGTTTCATTGTTTTTTGAACTTTGTAATGTTACTTACTTTTTTGATTTACTTAACATTAATTTTGGTTCTTTCCTATTGTTTCAGATGTGGTTAGCAGCGCTGACTATAGTGATAGCGATCTGCTTATATCTATATTTTGATACTCATAAACCTAAAAAGTTCCCTCCGGGCCCAAAATGGGTTCCAATCCTCGGTTGTGCCAGCGAAGTGTACAAACTCCGAGAAAAAACAGGTTACCTGTACAAAGCTGTAAAGGAGCTCTCTCTAGCCTACTCCAAAGATGGATCACTACTTGGTCTTAGAATTGGAAAGGATAGAATCGTGATGGTGAACAGTTTAGAAGCCAACAAAGAGATGCTTTTCAATGAAGACATTGATGGTAGACCGAAAGGAATCTTCTATCAAACAAGAACTTGGGGAGAACGACGTGGAGTACTACTCACAGATGGAGAGCTATGGAAAGAACAGAGGAGGTTCCTTTTACGGCATTTGAAGGAGTTTGGCTTCGGAAGACGAGGAATGGATGACATTGCCCGGTTAGAAGCATCGCATATGGTGCACGACGTCTTGGAGATAGTTGATGACAATGATGGCAAAACAGCCATAATTCAGATGCATAATTTCTTCAATGTTTATATTTTAAACACTCTGTGGACGATGATGGCGGGAATCAGGTATAAGCCTAGTGATCCTCAAATGAAGGTACTTCAAAGCCTTTTATTTGACTTATTCGCCGCTGTAGATATGGTCGGCACTCTCTTCAGTCACTTCCCCATCCTCAGCATTGTGACTCCCACTCTTTCGGGTTACAAAGACTTTATTAGAACGCACAAAAGAATTTGGAAGTTTCTTAGAGAGGAGTTGGCGAGACATAAAGGTCGATTTGATTCTTCTCAAGAGGATAGGGACTTTATGGATGTGTACATAAGAGTTTTGAAGGAGAGAGGAGAAGTGGACACTTATTCTGAAGGTCAGCTAGTGGCCATGTGCATGGATATGTTCATGGCTGGCACGGAGACGACCAGTAAGAGCATGAGCTTCTGCTTCAGTTACCTGGTGAGGGAGCAGGAGGTACAGAAGAAGGCTCAGGAAGAGATAGATAGAATCGTCGGCAAAGATCGAACTCCCAACTTGGATGATCGTCCCAAGTAAGTATGTTCATTATAATATATAATGAAAATGATGAAATGAAATGTATGTATGTTTTTTGAACAAATAAATTATTCTTATTCTTATTCTTATAAAGTAGACATGACTGACTGAGCAAAACGTACCTGCCTAAGTTTTTTTTTTTTAAAGTATTCACGCTAACTTAGCTATCATAATTACTTATGTAATATTTGCTGGATACAAACTCTTCTCGTGGATCATCCGTAGGTGGCGAGCCTTTAGAGTTCTATACTAAAAACTTTGCCGTGAGACGGCGCTAACTGTATCGCCTTGTCGCCGATTATTGGTCGCTTTACATCATTATTACTTTGACAACTGAAAAAGCAAACAACCCTATAATTTGCTTCTACGTATAGTCTCTCATATGGCCTGACCAAGATTATGTCTGGGCTTAAAGAGAATGTGCTGAGTTTGTTTCGGTATTTCTTCTTTAGAGTAGTCAGTTATGAAACACCGAACTCAACTCAACTAGTTTAAAAAATATACTTACATACTTTAATTTTCACGTGTAAAAGTTGTTTTTTGAACCAATTTATAGAAATAAAATATCATAAATATCATCATTTTCAGTATGCCGTACAACGAGGCTATTGTCCACGAATGTGTACGGCATTTTATGGGACGAACGTTTGGAGTTCCACATCGAGCTCTAAGAGATACCTGGCTGGCTGGTTACTTCATACCAGAGGTAAGATAAACTATCTACTTGCTATAGTTCTAAAACTATGGATAGCTATTTCTTACTCCTAGCTCACCAAGCTCCATTTCTAACTACTATACTTACTACTACTACTATTTAACATCATCTCTTCGTTTCAGGATACGATGGTGGTGAGCAACTTCACGAACATCTTGATGGACGAGGCCATGTTCTCTGAGCCCTACTCCTTCAAGCCAGAACGATTCGTGTGTGAGGGAAGAGTCTCTCTCCCCGATCACTACTTTCCATTTGGATTAGCCAAACATAGATGTATGGGCGACGTTTTAGCTAAATGCAACATTTTTGTCTTCACAACGACGATGTTGCAGAGATTCTCTTTCTTACCTGCTCCCGAAGAGCCTTTGCCATCTCTCGATCATGTAGATGGAGCAACGCCTTCCGCTGCTCCTTTCAAAGCTTTAGTAGTTCCAAGAGAATTTTAATCGTTATCTGTATATAATAGTAAAGTTGCGACTAAATTGCAGTCGATCGTTTATGTTGACAGTTTTGATCGATCCAGTGTGGGGTTACCATGGGGGCTATCATCAATCGACGTGTAAATATATCGACAGCTCGACGTCAATCGACCACAATCAAGTTACACTTCAATATTTTCATACATACATGTTTATATTTTTAAATGTTTTTATAAATGAATTTGCCCACTTTAGTAAATTGTAGTTCTAGTGTAGTAGAGAATAAAGACTATCTTTCCGACTATTTTTGAATTTGGATGGATATCTTGTAAATAATAAATGGAGGATTTTAAATCAGTTCGTTATTATAGGTATGTCCATTTGTTGAGATATTAATATTTTATAATGTTACCGTTATGTGAAGGTAAAGGTTAAGGTGCGCCTTCATTTTTAAAGAAAAGATTGAGCTTTTTCAAAACGTTTTTTGATTGAATTGTATGAATATTCGACTGAGATTTTATCACAGAGTAAGAAATTGATGGACTTTACAGTCATCATCATCTGCCTAGCTTTTCCCCAACTATGTTAATTGATGGACTTTACACTAACGGTACTTTTAATGGTACTAAATGTCAGCCAAGTTACCAAAAGATGAAAACTTCAATTTCTTTGCTACTGTGGTTTGTCTCAACTTTTGTTATGAGAGACCGATGACTGATCTAGGAATAGGCAGTACTTTTTAAATGAAATTGAAATGAAACGAATTGTATTTTCTATTACACTTTTGGAAGGCCGCGTCTTCGCGCTTCGATCGCTTTTAAATAGGACGTTGGGAAAAATAATAATTTCAGTACCTGACTGTTATGAGGGCACATGAAGTTTTAGTTATAGAGGCTTTTTATTGCGTCTTTTCTGTCAGTCGTAGCTGTGTCATAAAATATTGAGACAATATGCCAATTAGTATGGGTGTTCAATAAAAAGTGATAGTGACCTAGTTTAAGATTATTTTCGTCACTGTTCAAAATACAACAGATTTTAATCTATCGATGTGAAATATGAATATTTTTGATGTAATATGTATAATGCAGTTGTAACTTGATGTCATTGTTCTAACGTTTGTAGTTTATAGTTACAAAACGGTTAAACCAAATAAAATAAAATCTAAAAAAGGAGCGGTTTCTTTTACTTACCTAAACACATAAATACCTATGTCTTTTACAAACAATGTCTTTTACCTATTTAAAAATAGGTAGGTATGCCAAAATGCATATTTATTAACTTCCTGGTTGGTCTAGTGGTTGCAAGTGCTACTTAATGCTGATCATGAGGTACTGGGTTCGATTTCCGGTTCGGTCGAAGTGTTATTGGGTTTTCCATCTGGAATTTCTCAGTGGCAGCCCGGAGCCTGGAGTAGTGGCCGGTTGATGGCAATAGGCTCGCGCCCAATCACACATAAATTACCTAGTAGTGAAATGTGGGTGTAATAGGTACACCTCTGCCTAGCCCTTCGGGGCATACAGGTGTGATGTGATGTGATATTATGTATATTCCAGTTCCATTCGCATAATTTTATTTTTGTTCTTCTTTCGTACGTCTTGTCAAATCATTTAAGAAAGTAAGAAAATACGTTTATTTGCGGCAAACATGACGCTAACAGGACAAATAAAATATACGAAAATTAATATTTAATTTAAAATTAATATTTGGGCCCAGTGTCGTCCAGTACGTGGTATTCACATACGTAATTTAAAGAAACTTCTTTTAAATTAGATAAAATTATAAAATCCCCTGCCTCTAACTAGCCCTTTAGGGAATACAAGCGTGATGTTATGTGTGTATGTGTGTTATTATTAAATATGAATTAAAAAAGAACAGCTTTGATTTAGTTTAATAACTACAAATTATGGTGGAATAAAGAAACTCGCATACATACATATATAAACCCTGAAAACAATACACTCCTTTCTGGGCAGTCGTGTAAAAAAAAATGGCCACACAATTATCGATACTATAAAATAAGATCTTGACTCCAAAAATAATCTTCAAAAGATTTCTAGAATCTTCGCTAGTATTGATATCCATAACGTCTGTCGAGTTTTACCAACTTATTTAAATTTGTCCTGTTTATGGGGCAGCTGTGATGCAGAAGGCCTTGAGAAGATATTGAAAATAAGGCTTACCTACAGCAACACATAGGTACCTCTTTCTCGTTTGGGTTCTTCTTTATGAATATTTTGAGCACGAAAAGCTTTATTATAAAGGGTAAAATAAAACGCCACAAATATGGATGAATGAATTTTAATGAGAGATGCATGATTTTTACTACAGGTATCTTTATCTAACAAAATGTTTATAAGACAATATTTTCACTTAAAACTAATACACTTAACAATACTTTACTTTTGTTCATAATTTGCAATCAATTTCTATTTTATGACGCAATGGAACACAAACGCAAACTTCGAATTTCTTTTAACATTTTCTTCGATCTCACGTGCAGTCATTACTGAGATGTTTCCTTACGGCAATACAAATTCAACTCTTTGATTATTTGTCGCGCTGCAAAAGAAGAGAGTTTGTTTAAGCAAACACACAGACCAACTTTGGTATGCTGGTGTGCGTGACAGCTACGTCTAAACGCGCCACGTCATTGTGTTTTTCTAGTGTGCGTGCTTTAGCGGTCAACTGTAGGACGCAATTTTTTTGCAACGCGATGGGTTCTTTGCTTTGACTAGACGTCTAGACATATTAATGTCTTCGCCTCAACCGTCTTTCTACTTATACCTAAAAATGTTACCTTGACGTATTCATCATCGTTTTCACAATACAAAACTTTATTTGTTTGTTTTAAAGCAATAATGTAAGAAATATGGAAGATTTTAATGATTGTTTGTGCTATAATTGACTGCGGCCATAATTTTCCTAACACGCCGTGTCTACAACCTCCTCAACAGAACGTAGTAGTGAATTGCACTTCCATCTTAACGCTAACCCGTTTTCGTTTGCGTTCCCTTGCGCTGCCGTCGTGCAATACATTCGATTCGTTAGTGCGCACACGCCGCTATTAGTCTTAAATATCGATTTTGCTGTCTCAGTATTACATACTAATACATAATAATAAAAAATTATAGACTGGCGCAGTGGAGGACAATAACACATAGACGGACTGTATGTTTATTGAAAGCAAGCCTGCAAGGTGGTTCAAAAAACAAAACTGTTACTGCATCGTGCCGCTGCTAATGGCTTTTAGACAGTTCTCATCCAGTCCGTTTGTGGCTCATACAATTATGGTTAAAAATACGGTTACAGTGTTTAAATATTTATTAGACTATAATTAACTGACATGCATTTTGATATTTTACAATAATGGTCGAAAAGAGCGTTTTCCTTGCGGAAAGTACCACTTTTTCACATTAGTGCTTTTTACTTTTCCGTTTCTTTTTAAATTTTTTCCACCGTCGTCAGCTCTACCCAAAGATTTTTTATTATTTGAGAAAAGTTTTACATATCGGTTAAGTATTGATCATGCATAAAAAAGGTACAATAAAGCTATTACTTCATTAAACGCATTATTTATTACTCTAGATTCAGATTTTGATCTATAAATTAATTTTAAATATTCATTAAATAATTATGTTTGGCTTACTTATTTTATATTTTGCTCGTGCCTTTTTGCGATACGACTTGGCAGCTATTTGCAGACGCGTAATATTAGATAATTATGCTGAGCACACAATAAGCCCGCCATTTGCCAACAATTTTTTTTTTATTTGCTCACACAATGCTTAGTAAAACGTTGTATGATACACGTGCATAAGATGATTTCTGACTCGTTTCGACTTATACATTCGCTCGCTCTTGAATAACAATGCCACTCTTCGGAAATCACCTACTTTCGCACTTGTAGCATAAATAACTATTATGAATTAGGTGCTGAATGCATGGCAAGGACAGCCCATAGGAAAAATAGTTTGTAATCAATACTCAATACTCAATTTTTATTGCAACTTTTTAATCACTCCCACAACGCTGTTTTCACACTATTTTGCCCTAGGAACAGATATCCAATCCAATCCTTTCGACTTGAACCCTGGCAACAAGTAACAATTAAAGGGTTCCAAATAACAGCTGTCGTTTGATGGCAAAAACTTTAACATCCAATCTTATGAAATTGATAGTAATTATGATAAATGCTGTGCAACACAACAGCTAACAATGACGTTGCAAAAATGACATATTACTACAATTACTCACAACTATCTCATTCTCTGCTACCGAACATTCGTTGTGGCTGCCTCTTTATCCCACCCGAAGATCAGACAAGCGCAAAAAATCAAGGCAGTCACAGCTTACAAATCTTAACTACATCATACGCCCATGCAGTTCAACTATTATTGACAATTTTATATGTTTAGGAATATAACATAAACCAATAGCATAAAGCCAAAATACTGTTACATTTACTCCTTTTAACTCTGAATCTGGCTAATTATTATCGTGTGTGATCATGTGTACTAAAGTTATTTTTCGCTTGTCAGTCGTACCTGTTGTATGATAAGATTAATCTAAGTTCCAATAATGTCCGATTTAAATCCTGCCTGTCCTCCAAATACTCGTACCGCAAGTTCCGTAACGTTGTTTGGCTTCGAAGAATCAAACAGATAAAGATCTCCAAAGGATTACTCTTAAAAATAAAACTATGATGCAGCGAACGGTGAAATAATGAGGCGATGATAATATTGGTGAACAAATCATAAAGACTATAAATAAAACCGGCCAAGTGCATGTCGAACCACGCACAATGAAGGGTTCCGTAGTTGGGATGAATTTATCCAACAAACTTAACATTGTAGTTGAAAAACTGGTTCTCCGATACAGAATGTATGGGAGAACATGTTTTTGCAACTGCAAATTAAAGATGGTCGATTATTACTCGGTAACTGGTGGAGCCTTCGTAGCAGTGATAGTTTTCCTTTTAATTTCGTTGTATATACTACAGCCGTGAATTTTTTCACATTTCCAAACCCAACCATTTAGCTGGCAGGGACACTTGACTCTAACAAAAATTTTCATTTGCTGAATCCAAAAATAGTATTCACAACCTCCCATTATTTTTAAACGACCTTTCCAACGATACCCCACATCATGGGATTGAGGAGAAAAAAAAAACAATACCCCACTTTAAATGTAGGGGAAGTACCCTAAAAAAAATATATATTTTTTAATTTTTTTTTTTACCACTTTGTCGGCGTCGTTTATATGTATATTCATACCAAATTACAGCTTTCTAGTACCAACGGTCTTTGAGCTAAGCCGCGGACAGACGGACGGACAGACGGACAGACGGACAGACAGACGGACATGGCGAAACTATAAGGGTTCCTTGTTGACTAAGGAACCCTAAAAAATGAATGTAATAACAGCTAAGCTAAGATAATAACAGAAATACGCGAAAAGAAACGGAAGAAAACGGAAGAAATAAAAGATTAGTATGGCACTTAAAAAAGAGAAGCAGACAAACTAGGAAACCAAAGAATCACCAGAGCACCAAAAAGAGGTATCTCGTGATCAGCAGAAGTCCAGCTCAACTCCGCCGGTGACGCTGCTGTCGCCATCGGCCAAGGATTACGCAGATATGACCAGCAAACAGGGAACATAACAAAAAATGTGAATAAATAAAGAGACTTGTGAAGGATGATGTTTACTCATAAAAATAGGTGAAAATATTAAATAATTTAAAAAGAGTTGTAAAACAGTGCGATGCTGGCTCGCGAGCTATGTATCTACGCCTTCGTGAAGTAAACTTAGCACAGGTGGAGCTAGCAAAGCAAACGACGTAATGAAACCTATCATCCAAAACATTCATATTTCCTGGCACTTACAGTTCGACTAAGTTGATAAAAAGCTAAATAATGGTATCTGTGTCACCCCTCCTAAATTTTCTTTGACAGAACATCCATAGCTAATCATGGACATTATCAAACACCAGTACAAATACTTTCTGTTTGGTGAAACTAAGATGGTGTCCGTCAACAGGTGGATGCTGTTAATGATCCACTGGTCAAATTAGCTCCCTTCGTACATCGGCTCCCACGGCGGGAAAGTATGATCGTGGGCTCGTGAAAGCTGAGAATAATCAGGTTTCACTGCGGTGTTCCCTAGTATCCCATTATCCATCGTCGTCCACTATGGTATTGGTCAATGGTGGTGGTGGCAGTACCGATGGTGGGCAGCTTTCCAGTAATTGTACTATCTGAAATAATTTCAGATAATATTATTAGTATCAAACTATACACCACCGCTACCGCCACCGTCTCTATCTGAGCAATACATTAGAGACTATAATATAACTCGAGGTATGTGCCACGCACTCTAGGGATAACAATAACTCTGACCTTATTCAATCCCGAAACATAAATAAACCTATTGGATATTCAAACTTGGTGGCCTGACTGCATTGTCTTGATCGCTAACAGACGCGTCGGTGTGACTCTCAATTCAATCAGATGGAAAACACCTCTTCTATCAGTACCAGCACACTCATGCAGTTTAGTGGCTGACGGGCTTGACATCTAAATCCAGCAATTTTATTCAAAATTGTGAAGTGGAACTAAAGAAGAAACTTAAGACTGAAAACAACTCACGGAGGTTCTGTAATGGGTACTCCGTGATCAGCAGCCCTCTCCCCCCCACACCGGTGACGCTGCTGCCGCCACCGGCGGGTTAATTGAGCTGCCATGCTTTTTAAATTAAAAGAAAAAAAAACAATTTTTATACTAGAATTAGGCATAAATACCTAATATATCAAAGCTCTGTGGAAACCAGATGTACTCCCTGCGCCAAGTCCTGAGCGGTAACAATCCGATGAAGGGACGATGTGGTGTCTGCTAGCAAAGGTTGTACTTGGTCTCCACAAAGAACGACCAGCAATATTGCATTGATAATTAATAAAGTATTTAGTTATAGACAGACCGTTATACCGTGTAAATATGAATTTAGTGGTAGGTAGTTATTGGTTATAATTTTTTTTTTTTTGTGCTATTTTACTAAACACCTCTGTCAAACCCTTCGGGGAATACAGGCGTGACGCCATTTTAATGTTTTTCATTAAGTACTTATTAGAAGGAAACAGGAAAGTCGTCCAATACAAAAGATGGACTGACCCAACTGTCAGTAGTTCAGTTCTAATACTAACAGTTTGGGAAACGGACTGAGGTGTTATCAGTTAACAAATGGATGCTCTTTGTATATCCACATGTCATCTCCCTTAGTCTTTCGACACCCACGGCGGGACGAGTGTAGGCGTGGGGCCGAGCAGCTTCGGATGTACTGACTACACGGCGTGGTATGGTAGGGCCAACTACTTGGAGCACTTGGCTCCTACCGCACCGAGGGCTCAAGCTCAATCATTCAACAAGCATATTATTTTGGTGGTCAGTAAAATATCCCTGAAATCATTGGGGTATTAGGCCGCGTTCACACCAAACGTAGGTAGGTTGTATACTTATAGGATCATAAACGACTGATCACGTAGTCAAAAACTACGTACAGTAAACATTACCTACTGCTGGAAAACGACTTTTATTTTTTGTGTGAAAAGCCGCAAAGTAAAGTTATAACATATAACACTGATTTTCGTGAAAAGAACTACTCATACATACAGAACATACTCGGTTGGCGGCTAATATTCGTTTGGTGCATAAGCCGGGCTACTTCGATGAAGATGATGTGGCTTGTTGAACAATAGTTCACAACACCACAAATGTTTATTACTGAACACAGACCCGAACAGAGTTCATAAAATGAACCTCGATATTTGGGCAGATGAAGTATCGCGAGAGCCCTTCGGCGTACACAAAATCGTTAACTCCAGACATGTGCTACAGCACATTCTCCCGTTTGTTCATAATGTCAATTGAAACGAATAATTAACTTCGAAGTCGAAGTATTCTAAAACATGGTTTGGTTATGTACTCAAATTAATCGAATATTTAATTACTTTTATATTAAAAAAAAAACAAATATAAATTGCGCACTAAGCGGCCACGACTACGACTTGTCGTACGACCACCGGAACGCTGACGAACGTTCGTCCGACCGGTTGTGAGAAAATTGCGTTGCACACATACAATCACAACTTTCATTTCGACAGTTCGGCCACGTTCATTGCGTTATATACGTTGTTGAGTAGACGAATTTTTCAAACCTATGAAGCAATGTTTTAGGAATATCTTTCAAAACCCTCAGATTGTAATTGAGAGTGTGTTACGAAATTAGGGCACAAAACAAACTTAGTAAAAATATAGAACTAATATACATGAGACTCCTCTTACAATCATGAAAAAATTTATTAATATTCCTAAACTTAATTTAAGCGACAACCGATCAAATACGACGAATCATTAGGTATAGTACATTTGAAGATTAATTAAACACATGTGTCCTATAGCGACAGTAATTTTCCAAAGATTATCAACGTTGAATGAATTGAGAATGCTACGAATTCTTAAGTGTTTTTTTTTTTTTCAATTAACTTTGTAAGAACAGGGAACAGCTGGCGCACACTCTGGATGCTATGTTCCATAGTGCCACATTGACGCTTGTTAATGAAAAAACAAGAAAATTATCAAAATATCCAGGTGTCCTGGAAACCAGTTGGACTTCGCGCACTACCCCCTGATTCAAGTAACTTCACTACTAACGAAGTGTTATGTTCATAATCATAACCTGATTCACTAGATCGTGTGTGAAACAGGAGCCACGAAAAGTGGCAATTAAAGCAAATAAATGGCGAATAAAATTCTGAAGCTCAAGCATAAAACGATAACCATCAAGCCTTAGGATGCAATTATAGCGACCAGCTGGGTCAGCCCACTCGCATCTGCGTTGTGTCTGACAGACTAGATATTACCCTGCCATCTGATGTTACCTTGCCATCTGATGCAGTAAGCTACCGCTAGACTCAAATCTTTTGAGTACAATCGACGAGTTTCTTCACAAGGCTTTGCTGATCAGACCGTTAAACCAGATCTCATGGCAATTTACCCCAGAAAATGTGTAGCACCTCGTTGTTCACAAACAGTCCACTTACAGACTTAGCAGTTACAAGAGGTATGAGCCACACACCCTAGAAGTAACAAATCTCTGTGCTCAGTATGATTCACTTTCTAGACGAAAGTATCTACATAATTAAATGAACCCAGGAAACCTGTGGAAACCTGGTGGCCTTCCTGTGCGTTGTCCTGATCGCTAACAGACGCTTTGATATGACATCCAATGTCTTTCAACCGGATGAAAGCACCCATCTAAACAATACACGTTTTTGTGATTGATGAATGCACAGTTGACCACGTCAAACAAACTGAAAGATGATAATAACTCTAATATTAGACCATAAGTATTTTTAAGAAACTAAACACCGGCTTTTACAGAATGGAAATTAAAAATCAAGTATCTCCATGATCAGAAGAACCAAGTCTGAGTGATAACAAGTTGCGCTTTCCAAACTGCCCCAATTGGGGATGTAGGATAGTCAGGCCATCAGTAGATGGTTATATCCGTCATCGTTCGGACGCCAGAGACTCGTCGGTAGCAGCAGGGTGTGCCACGTGTAGGTGAGAATGGCTTTTGAAGAAATATGATGTCGTTTGGCTCCCATTTGAAATAAAATTAAGAAAACTAAAAAAATCTATCTTAATAAACATAAATAGAAATGAAAAGGCAATTTTATTATTAGGACAAATCGTCATAAGAAAGGTACGTATAGGTTAGAAAAATATTAAAGAAACTTGGGTTATTTTTTTCACTAGACGCCAGGTATGACGTTTTTGTTTGGCAAGAACTTGTTGATGGCATTCATATTGTTCACAGGTGGTAAAACAGTATCAAAGACCAAGTCACTCCAAACTCGAAGGCGGTATGAAAATGTAACTTGTGAATGTAGAAAGCAGAAGTGGAGCCACATAGACCTAGAGCCTTTTTCTTGAGTCTCTTCCGCGTACTAAATGTTCCAGTATCCAAACAATGCGAAAGCCACCCATCGAAAATGTTGTCACTGACAACACATTCACATACCTAATCCTAACTTGTAGTGAAATGTTGTGTATAAGATAAATACCAACGATAGACTTAAATTCGAATAAAAAAGAAGATATTGTAAGAATCCGACGGAAAAAGAAACGGACGAAAGAAATAGAAGACTTAGTAAAAGTTAGAAGGAAGGAAGTACGAAAGAAGTCGTTCCGATGAGGGAGGATGAAGAAAAGCGGTTTCCCAAGCCTTTAAAGGTGGTGGCTTGGTGATCAGCATAGTCAGAGCTCACGGACCGTCTTTGGTTTTTATCTTGCTGGATGGATATACCGACATCTGTCGGTCGTCAGAGCCTCGCTTGTCAAGGCGGGGTGCACCACGTGCAGGAGAGGTTGACTTGGGTGAACTAGTAAATGTGCGTTCACCCCTTGCACCCCACACTCATGCACCACTACAAGAGATTCGATCTCCTGTAGCGGTCGCATCAGGGATATTAACCAATCAAGTATACTGCTTGGATGGCGGATCAGTAACTGATGGTGGTCAATAACTTGGATAAGATAAAACCCTCGATAAATTTTTACGATTACTCATCGTTTGCTTTTATGTCATTAGGTTAAAGTTTAAAACTAGAGATTATAACACGGATACCGATGTATTGTTTTTGTATTACTAATGAAACTTGGATATTAAAATTTGTTGAGCCAACATCTGGTCCATTTTTACCCAACTACGGCGAAGCAAAAAGGAGGGTTATGATTTTGGCCGGTAAGTATGTATGTATGTGTGTAAACAAGGCATCACAGACAGACAAATAAAAAATCCGGAGTCACACAAATTCTGTTCGATTTATGCCCTAACACGTGTGACTCTGGATTTTGTCCTAACACGTGATTGTGTCCTAACACGTATGAATCGTAAATAACAGATTATGATAAGAAAATTCTCGCTGCATCTTAACTTCGTAAAACACATGCTATAGTTTAAAGACCTATAAAATTATTAAGCCAATCAGTAATTATTAAGCCAGGCAAGTGCGTGTCGGACTCCCACACGAAAGGTTCCGTACCACCGTACAATATTTAGCAAATAAATGAAAATACTAAACGAAGAATATCTACATCTAAATGTATGTCATAATGGTACTGTGAATTACAATAGTACATTGTGATACGAGTGTGCTGTATTGGATATTACAGTCGAGGCGGTATTATTCGTGCGAGCCGCAGGCGAGCGCGATAAGGTAGCCGAGAGTATAATAATCAATGCACACGCGTTTCATACCACTTTTTCAACACACTTGCGAGGAAAAAAACAGACTTGTTGTAAGAACTTATGCTACAATAACGTAACTATAGAGATGATAGATTTATAAAGTTTAAATGACCTTTGTTGCAAGGCACTGACTGGAGTGTCTTTTAAAAACTTCTTTGTCGGTTGGTGACAATACTTTAAATTTTGTATTGTATGATAATAATTAACCACACAATGAAAACGATGATAAATATTTATGGAAAATGGCGTGCTGGTTTTGTTTTTCCATAGGTGTAAATAAGGGCACTGGCGAAACCGTTATACAGCCTATACAAAAAAATATGATACGAATAAGAAAAAAAATTACAAATAAAAGAATTACCTTCTGTAACTATTACGTACCATGGTGGAGTCAAATCTATTTATTATTATTTACGCTCTTCTACCCTACGTGAAATCGACATTATTAATAATGATTTTAACCACACAACAAAAAATTAACAAATATTTATGGAAAATGGCGGCTGTATTACCAGTACCTTTATATACACCCGCGTGCTCATCGCTAGCGGAAAAAACAAAACCAGCCTATATAAAAATATAATAATGTTAAAAATATATAATACTCAAATGGGGTTAGGGTAGTGAACAATATAGACTGAAATAGCCACAGCCGATATAAACCCTTATTTAATAGTACAGAATGACAGAGATTAATTCCGCGCGAATGTGGTGGCACACGGGCAGGCCAGCGCGGTTCGTCGGGGCGGGTCAAGTGGCCTGTGCGCGAGCCAACCGCGGTCTTCCTGAAAAAAGCGCAAGTCTCTGCTCGGGAATAAATAGAGAATGCTCATTTATTAGTAGGATAGTTCATACTAATTCAATGTATAGTATCCCACTGACGTTTAGTTATGGTAAATAAAAAAACCATGGGCATGCATGGGATTTTTTTTGCTCATGGTTCTTTTTTTTAAGTTAAAACTTGCTTTTGTGCGCTTGTCTTTGGTAAAGCTTCACCAAAAACAATTTCTATTGGATACAAATTCCATGCTGCCATGATAGTACTTACTAATTCCATACTGCCATGTCATTACTCCGACTAGTAAGTAGTAATCTGTGGGGCACATTACCTCACTAGTGCGTAAATATAAAGTAATACACTGCATTATGAACCTAAAAGCGGTTCAGTAAGAGCCACTTTACGAGCATGTGTGTTGAATAGTTATTTTTTATTACAGTTGCTGAAAATCGCCCATATTTAAATAAAATATTTTATGAATGGTAATGGTAATTTAGGTTAAAATACCTAATATTTGTTGATTAAATACAGTTCCAATTGTTCCAAACTTGTTTAGTTGTTGCGATAGAGCTCGGTCAAAAATGTTCTAAATACCAGTTATTATCTGTGCTAAAACTGACAACTTTTCTTCTTCTTCTTCTTCTTCGTCGTTCCCTCAATGCTGAGGATCACGACCACATATGACGCGTCTCCAAGCTATGCGGTCTTCTGCAGTGTGGACCGCTTGGTAACTTTTTGGACAACTTTTACGGCCCCTTAATTCTTCATTTTTGGAAATAACAACAAATCAAAATCATATTTGGACTCAACTCGATGAGCTCTAGACTTTTTCTTTAAATCAAAAGTTTCTTGTATGGGAATTTGGAAGGATTTCTTTTCAATTATTAACTAAAGGGGAGCTTTAATTAATAACTTTATTATTTGTTGTTACAGCGGCAATAGAAATACACAATCTGTGAACATTTCAACTGTATTCCTATTACGGTTCATGAGATAAAGCCCTCTGATAGACAGACGGACGGACGTATGGACTGCGGCGGCTTAGTAATAGGGTACCGTTTGGTACTTTTCCGAAACGGCACCCTAAAAAGGATGTAAATCGAATATCATTGGTTTTTAAATGCAAATCGTTTTACAATCATGGATCTATCTAAGCCTTAGTGTGATATTTGGTTTCTCTATTGGTTTGGTTTGATGATTTATAATACTTAAATTTACTTTTCAAGTACATTAGGTACGTGCCTGCAGGCACAAGTAAATTTTGTATGGAATTAATGCTTCCATCTATTTTAAAAGTTCATTCTCTGAAGTGTTAGAGCCATGCCAAACGATGCGGTGGCGGCGCCGGAGCGGTATAACTGCGGCATCCTACATATAAAAATGTATGGTATGGCACACGGCGCCGCCCGGTGCGCTCCGGTGCTGCACCGATGATGACCTGCGGTGCGGCGCCGCATCGCATCGTGTGGCATGGCTCTAAGTAAATCTCTGACGAATACACCCATTATAATTATCAAACAAATGTACGAGTTCATTAAATTTTACATTTCTGTAAATGGAAAAATACACAACGGCGTACATGGAGATGAATGTCAAAGATATTTCAATTTTCTTCACCTAAAATAGTCGCTTAAAATTACACAACACTCCGCCAAAAATTTCCACCCTGTAAAATTTGTATCACATCGAGGCAGCCTTGGACTGTTAACTCATAACCACTAGTATCCACTTCAGACTTCTGGCATAATCATCATTTGTCGAGGCAGCCTCGACACTACAGTTACGCCATAATATGGGCACATGCTTCGCGTCATGTATATGCTTAAACTTACGATGTGTTACGTTTACTGACACGATTACCATAGAGATCCAATGAAGCTAAATAGACAAACTTACAATTCTTTATATGGCGAAGAAATACAATAAACACCAAAAGTTAAACCCTAAGACTTCCTTTAGACTCGCTGATTTAACTTACATATTCAAAGATATTTACACGTTCGTGCAGGACATTTTGTTGGTGAGTGACATTTAATGAAAGAACGCAAAGGATTGGACGGGAAGGGGTCGAATTGAATTATAGATGTTAAAAATCTCAAATCAAAACTTGGAGAAGGTCAAACAACTTTGAGGAGTATTACACTATTATAGGTATTATCTATGATGTAGATCTATTATCAAAGATTTATATTGAAATTGTACAAGACAGCACAGACAGAAGTATTAAAAATCCAGGGTCACACGTGTTTGCCGGATTACCGCCATGGGATCTGGAGGCGAAGGTCCTCGCGCACATCTGGGAGTGGCGCGAGGAGGTGAAGCGCCGGGGTGTAACTCCGCTGCCGCGAGAAATCGCGGCACAGCGGACAGAGCTCCGGCAAGATCTCATGGCGGCATGGAGAGTGCGATTGTCGCAACCCAGTGCTGGGCACGCCACAATAGCGGCGATAAGTCCCCTCTTTGAGGAGTGGATAGAGAGGCGCCACGGCGTCCTCACCTTCCGCCTGACACAGGTCCTCACCGGACATGGCAGCTTCGGGAGGTACCTGTGTAGGATTAGGCGGGAGGAAACGCCCGGGTGTCACCACTGTGTGGATCGCCCGGAGGACACGGTGGAGCATACGGTTGAGGTGTGCCCTGCTTGGGCGGAGCACCGCCGTGTCCTCGCGGAGGCGATTGGCGGCAGTGACCTCTCGCGTCCGGCCCTGGTTCAGGCCATGGTACGGAGCGAGAGGGCATGGGAAGCCGTCACCTCCTTCTGCGAAGCAGTAATGCTCGCGAAGGAGGAGGCGGAACGCGTGAGGGAAAGGCAAAGTTTGCGCCCTCACGCCCCTAACCGCCGCCATTGGAGACGCCCTGGGCGTCGGGAATCCCAGGCGGATTTCCGGCCACCATAGGCGCGGGCTTGCAGACGGCGAGCAACGGGCAGCTCGCCGTCCGATAAGGACCAGGCCCGGGTCGATGGCGCGTCGTGTTCCACGCGCGCCTCAAAGAGATGTCAGCAAAAATGACGGGGTCCAATAGGACCGATGCCTGCCAGGGTTGCGGGAAAGTCCGAAAGGGATACCGGGACCTTGGCAACAGGCAAATGAAGGAACACGGGTGGGTTTTAGTCAGTAAAAGTCTGACACGCCCTTCCGCTCCGCCCAGAGCGGGAGAAGTCATTGGATGATTTCCCAGCCTCAAAAAAAAAAAAAAGGGTCACACGTGTTAGGGCATAAATCGAACAGATTACGTGTGACTCCGGATTTTTAATTTGTCTGTCTGTGGTATCTTGTTTATACCTTTTTAGTCGTAGTTGGGTTTTAGTTCTTATTACTTTTTTTTAAATTCTTTTGGGGTTATAATATATATATATTTGAAATGTGCTCATTAAGCTCTTTCATTTGATACCCAAGATGGTACGATGAAACAATTTTTTTTTTTGTTCCTTACTTTATGTTCTCTAGAGTGCGCCATTGAATCTGACGACACAGCTCTCTAACCAGCGGACGATCAAGACGCTTCCAACGGTACCTCATTTGTCAAATTGTGATGAGTGGTTTAGAAGATTGGAGGGAACAGATGAACATACTTACATATATACATACATACATACCGGTCAAAATCATAACCCTCCTTTTTTCTTCGCCGTAGTCGGGTAAAAATAGACTTATATTATGGGTAATTTGTGAGCTTCGTAGATAGGGACATGATTATGATAGTGTAGGGAGACATGTTATTATGTTTATTTTACAATTTCATTATATCTTTGATCATAGATATGATAGTGTAATACCCACCTTAAATAACTATCGTGCACGAAGCAGCGAAGTACCAAAAAGTAAACATTGCTGCTCGAATGGTGGGATGGGGTCATAACCCACCGTATCTAAAGCTTTGCTTACTATTATTTCTAATAATAACTGTACAATGATTGTAAAGACATTTTCCTTAGAGATAGAACAACAATATGAAATGGTTCGGTCTCGATAAGGGCATGAAGGCGCAGAAGAATGTGTCTACGGCTCATCGCGTCACATCAATGGAATATTGAAATTTAAGAGTAGGTAATACAAAAAGAATACGGTTTTTTGTGCAAGTGAAACTTGATTTATCTGTTTTATCTTTAATTAATCCTGCTGTGATTTTAGAGTAGTGGCAAATTTTGACAATTCAAATATCGACATACTTCGTTTGCCCTGGCAGCCTAAAACGGCCACATTAGCAATTCCTCTAAAAGCAATGCATTTCCTGAATTTCCAGCTATCATTAGCAGGGGGCTTAACAGTCACTTTCGCAGAATCATAATAGGAAAATATTATGAATCATCGTAAAATGTCACAAACTGACAATTCACAATAATTAGGTATCTGCGTGCAATTCATATCACGAAATAATTCATCTGTTCGACAGTTTTCTATAAAGATTCGTAAAATGGTCCACATATTATGAATTTGACACAGAAGCACTGTTTCAAATTAGAGGAATTGCTAATGATAGCTGGAAATTCAGTAAAACGGAATGCTTTTAGAGGAATTGCTAATGTGGCCGTTTTAGGCCCACAGATTATAACTGTACATATGGTTTCTGTTCATTAAACTATGATTTATTTGTTTTTAGTAATATAAAATAAGGCAAAACATTATTTTGTTATAAAATTAGCGATTAATTAAAATTAAATAGCCTACCTAATTAATACGAATATTGAATTTGTTGATTGAACAGAAATATTTTTTAAATAAATGAAAATCGTATGCTCCCCTTGGTTTATAAAAACATTAAGAACCTTTGTGGGGTGATTATTTATATATATTTTTTTTACCTTACTGGTTTATTTTACTTTAACACCAACTTATGTTTTTATTTTATTAATAAACTTATTTTAACAAAGATAAGATCCTAGGCTAATCGATGGTATATTACAATGATATGTTTTAATTTATGTTTACCCGTTACAAGTTACAAGATCTTACGTTGAAGTATGTTTAAACACGAAACGTTTTTAGGACCAGTATATATGTTGGGTCTAATACCTGGTTTCACTAACATTAGGGGCATCTAAATGTAATGCTTTAAATTGCACTTTGAATTTTCAACTAAGTCAAGCGTTGACTATCTAACAGTGCACTTTCGTTTCAAAATCATAAGTCTTTATTCAAACTAAGCTGAGCATTAGCACTTTTTGAATTTCAAAATTACATAAGTCCTTCAAACAGTACGGAGTCATAAGCTTGAAGCCATTTCGTTTTCGTTTTATCGTATGATAGTCAGTAGCATCGGGTATTTGTCCCACATTTTGAAAAGAATCAGGCACAACTAAATAGGCATGATGACAATTTAGCTAGTCCCAGTGCTTTAGCTGGGGACTCCCCAGCAGCACAGCTGTCTGTTGGGTTAGATTACAAACAGATGTTGCTTACTGATAGTGCAAATGATAGAGATAGTGTCCTAATACAAGGCTTCCTCTCTCCTACCCTTTTGCTGTGCCCTACAGGGTTCATAATGATCTAAATTATATACACTGGCCTTCAAAACTTAGTACCACACTTTTAAAATTGCAATTTTTCCTAAACTGTAGAAACCAGTGTTTTGAAATAAAAAACGTGTTATACTTAATTTCATCAGCTTTCTTGGAATTATAGTTTATTATATATAAGTAACTTTTTTAACTTAAACCAACAAATTGCCATTTTTAACTTACTGGCAAAAAAACTCAAACAACATTTATAACTACAGTTTAACGCCTTATTTACATTTTAATAACTAGTATTTGGCTTTTGAATCAAAATTCGTCGATCAAGAAATAAATGTGAAAACAAAAACAGAAACTAAAAGAGTCAAAAGTTGCAACAATTTGAAAAGGAGTGTTTAGTTTATAATGTTTTTTTAGCCATTCCTTAAAAGACGGTTATCGGCTATAATGTTTCTATATAAAAAATTAAATACTTTTTGTAATCCTATGTAATCAAAAATATATCTTGTGTAATTTAAAAGTTATTGAAATTTTAGAAGTGTGGTACTAAGTTTTGACGGCCAGTGTAGCTACCACCTAAGGACACATTATGGTAAAGCAATAAAGATAATTTAAATTCAATTTTTTTACATTTTGTTTGGTTTTTGTACCTTTTTGACAGCATTGTCACAAATGTATGCAAATCGTATTTTTATTATTTAAATTATATTTTTCCAATAAGTACTTTTAGATCCGAAAAGCTATACTAAAGCGAGGTAATTGCCTCAGAAGGTACACATAGTAGCAATGTTTGAAAGAACAATGGCCATTTTGAACTGGAATAAAACAGAATTTGTTTCCGAGATGAGACGATTACCAGAAGATAGGTACATTGTTAATGTAGTTATTGGATGTCATTAATTTATTTTTTTGCAGAATTTGTTATTGCTAATAAGTAAGTTTTAATAAAGCCAATGTATGAATTAAATATATAATTAAGCTTTTAATAACCGCTACCTACCTGATGATTGACGTAAATCTATCGACTACGAAGCCACTCTATTTTTGATTAGTACCAGTACCTAAACAAAACATTGTCATTTTTCTTTTGTAGTTGTGACGATGACTCTGTGTTCCGTAACATTTGTGTTATTTCGTAGCCTTTAACATTTTAGTTTTATCAGTTCTCTACACGCCTAGTTTAAAGTGAGATAAAGCTTAATTCAAATTGGCATGATCTAACTAAATTAAAAAAATAAATACCTTAAAACCCCATAAAACATTTTGGGTAATTAATTTATTTTACGTTCTTTTAAAAATATTTTGAATTCAGTAATAAGTTATTTAATTATATTTTACCGAAACATAACATCACGCCTGTATTCCCTGAAGGATTAGACAGAGGTGAACCTATAGTACCTACACACAGACATGCCTCATTTTTTTTTTCTTGTCCAAGTAGATTTGTAAGGAAAGTGGCCATCGTTCTTCACTTTAACTATATTTAGATTCAATTTAGTTATATTTTAGAATCTCTTTATGACAATAGTCTTTTATATTTATTGCATTTTGGAAATGCATAAAATAATGGTCTTCTTCGCCTAAAATGTTTGATGCATATAATAATATTATTATTTAATTACATAATAGGCTTTTAAAATTAGATGTATAAGAATAAGTATAATTTATTTGTTCAAAAATATACAGACATTTAAATATTAAAGTGATACACTAAAAGTAATACACTTTGAACATCTGTGTCTGAACTAGATATAAAATATGTATCTGTATTTCAGATATAAGCGCTCTTCCCCCGTTATAAGAATCAAAAATCAAAATCAAAATATTTTATTTCACATAAACATACAGGGGCATTTATGAAACGTCGTTCTAATTGGCCGTTTCCTATGGAGAAGAGCCGGCAAGTAACTCCTCAGTTACTCTTATAAAAATAAATGGCTTTAAATGTTTTCAAATTATAGTGTACTAGCTTCCGCCCCCGCGGCTTCGCCCGTGTGGTATGTCGATAAAAAGTAGCCCATGTCCTTTCTCAGGCTCTAGACTATCTGTGTACCAAATTTCATTTAAATCGGTTCAGTCGTTTTTTCGTGAAAGCGCGACAGACAGACAGAGTTACTTTCGCATTCATAATATTAGTAAGGATAAGAGGACAGTGTAGGCCTGTCATTATGTAACAGGTACTCAGTAAAATTGAAAATGGTCTACAAATCGGCAGTCTGTTAAGCCTACGTTCTATTCACAAAATCTAAAAGAAATATCCAATTAACTTTAATTGACCTATAAACACATCTATAACACATTCGATCAGAGATAATAATAATTATGTTTATTAAAATAAAAGGAAGTGACAAATATAGGAGAACAATCTTATAGTTTTTAATGCAACTGTTGTATAATAAGGGTTATTAAAACACGAATGTGGGTTTATATATATCATATGAGTGTTTAAACACCTAATTATTTACAGTTCCATACAAGACTTTATCTACACCCATGATATGAATCCTCTATAAGAGGTTCTTTGCAATACTAATATCGAACCAAAATGGCGGGATACGACGTGAATTCGAATAACATATAAGTATTTTTTTTATCACGGCCTTTTGTTGATTGAAATGCGCGTGCATGACAATGTCCTTTTTGAAATAAGTTGCAACACTCATTTGGATGATATTATGGTTGTAAACTCTTGTTTTAATGTTGGCAATAAGCTAACTACTATAGAGGTTTTTGGGTGTAGATTAAATTAAATTTTACCAGGTTACCCATGGAGTGTAATTACAGGATAAGGAGAAATAATACGAAAAATCAATTATTGGACGTGCTAATTGTAGGTATGCATCAGATTTACAAGCTAATGAGAGGAGATGACTCATAAATATGACTAGTGGTCTTGATCTTAATATTTTTTTTTTTAGTTAGGTTTGTTGTGGTGTTAATTTTATAATTGTTATAATTATATACTATTTAATAATTAATCATCATAACCGCTAGTTTAAATTATGTATAATAGTCAACTCGAATATCTTCCGTTACGTACCTACTTATTGATTTCTGTACTTACTATAGTGAAATCAAAATGCAGATTCATTACTTTGACAAGTAATAACTTATTGTTATTGAAAAAGGCATCTCATCGAAAAATTAAAAACACTGAAGAAAAAATATGATTACGATAAACGAGAAAACCTAACAAACATAGGTGACACGATGTTCAGCAAACTGGCACTTCAGACGTGGATAGCATCACAGACAGAACAGCAAAACGTACTCATCGGTATCGAACTCCAAGGTATGCGGCTGGTCAAACGAACCACCCGGTGGGTATTGCGATACCCCTAACGGAAAGGCCGAGCCGCCTCTTCAACTAGTCTTATACCTACCACAAATAAAAGGTATTTACACTAGAGAAGAAACTATACCTTCCGTTGAGAGAAAGGTGGGGAACAATACGTACCATTAGGTAGACGAAAAGATCTTACACCATTATTTGCAGAAAGTATTACATCCTAGGCCCCAGCGTTTGCAGAACTCAACAATAACTGTTACTTGGTTGACTGCAGATGACAGATTAAATAACTAGTAACTCATTGCGAATAAAGTTTACTTTCAACGATTTAGTAATAACGGCCTAAAATAATAAAAATAAAAGTAATAAAAACTATAACCCAACTACGACAAAACCGCCAACTAAAAAGGTGTAAACAAGACATCACAGATAGACAAATTAAAAATCCGGAGTCACAGGTCATGTTAGGTCATAGATAAATCTGACAGATTACTTAAGGGTGACAAAAAAAAGTGATTTTATTGTTTAAGTTACTATTGTTTATTAAAAAATTGGTACGTATTTTATTACCTATATTTATTTTATTTGATAATATTTGGAAAACTTTCACCTAGGCATGTCATGAACAACTAGTGCATTTGTCAATATCATGATTATGGCCAATTACAAGTTTTCACAGATAGGTAAACAAATAATTATGAGTTGAGGTCTTAGACACCAGAGTTAGTATTAATGAGAGAGAAAATAATACGAGAACACGTTTGTTTATGTTTGGTTTATGATTTTTTATAAAAAATTATAATTAAGATAACCTACAATTATCTGTACTGAGAAGTAAATATAAAAAATGCACATTTATTAGTATTCAAAAATTGTTATAAAAGGTTTCATTATAATTATTTCGATTATTTATATGTTTAACCTACACAATGGCAAGCCTACTTATGACTAAGAATAAATAATAAATAGTTATAAAGCATTGAATTTAGTAGTATTCGATACACATGTTGTATTCATTGCATCCACCCGAAATCTCGTCTCATACTATATACATGCAGATGCAAATCGTGAAATAGAAGTGCATATCAATAACCTTACAATAAAAATAACAAATACAGTACATATGCTGACAACCCTTTTTTCCCGCGTGTATACTAATCCCCAAAAGGAGGCATAAAAAGCGCCATATTGTCCGAAGTCACATAGATGATTACAGCAGTCATGAGAAACGTAGAGCAAGCTGCCTTGAATGAGACTCCGTGCCTCAGAGAGCACGTAAAGCCGTTGGTCCTGCGCCTGATCTCTCCAGGGGGAGATGTGTCGGATTGCTGTCTCATCGGATTATGAGAGTGGGCAAGAGAGAGTGCACCTAAGTCTGCGCACACACTTGTGCACTATAATATTATCTCTAGTTGGCTAGTCTGCGTTGAGATTGAGAGAGCAAAAATTCGATCTGGAGATTATTATTTGACAAGAGCACCAGATACTATTATTTTATTAGTCAAACCACTTGATACAATGTAATAAGTTCAATCTAAACTTAGAACTTAGAAATGAAATCAATTCAGAGAGATGACGAAGGATACCAAAACGAAGGCTTTGCAAACTTTCTTGTTTTTAAAGCAGCAGAAGACTACATTTAGAAGCAGTAAGAGTTTTCGGAGAAAGATAAAAAAAAGCTCATAGACCCACTCACCGCGCCCCGCGAGAAGCACTCTCAGACCCGGAACTGTAATACATTAGATAGAACATGTTCGATTTCACAAAATGCAACGAGACGTATTTTTAAGTTTAAAACTACTGAGGCTCACTAAAATGTCTGTGTTTGAATGTACACTTAATTTAGATATAACTCTAAAATAAAGAAAAAATTGGAGTTCAAATGTCATGGGAAAAACTGAACTAAGGGAGTGCGTATTACAAAGAACCAATTCGAGGGAGTTGGGAATCATTAATTATTTTATATTCAATGTAAACGGTGCTTATAATAATGAATACGAAAAGCTTTTTAAAATAGTAAAGAAGAAACCGACAATAAATGGAAAGTGATGGTGTCCAAATAATAAGGCTTCACTACTGATTTTAGCACCACTTGAAGCTCAAGGTCTCTTTAGTTTTTGTTTCTAAACTAAAATCTTCTCACCGAAAGCGGCGGCATCTGTGTCCACTCTGATGGTACTGGAAGACGTTCGACCTTTTCTTGATTCAAAATGAAATAATTTATATTTTTATAAGCATCGAATACAAGAAACTTATAATATTTATTTATTGAATACTTTAAGCACACAAATGTACAGAGGTGTACTTAATGTCATAGGCATTTTCTACCAGTCAACCTTAATATCAGCATATACATGAACGTTTACCATTTAAATTGATTATGAACTTAATAATCCATATGGAGTAACTGTATGTTCTATACATATATTTCGATAATATATTACGATTTAATTTACATTAATTATAATAATTGTTTATATCCTAGATACATGGTCTTATGATCTATAATATATGTCTTATATCTATGTTTGTGGCCGCTCCTACCTTGTACCACTCACATTAAAGGTATTCTGACCAGGTTGCGTAGAATCCGGTCCCACGGTGTTCTGGTTATCTGTCATCTAGCTTTATCCGGAGGCTGATACTCTTTCAATTCAATCTGAAATAGGTAACATATTCATTAGATAAACGTTGATTAAGAAGCTTTGTTGAGATATGTGTGGTTGAGTTGCCTTCGATAGTGAATAAGGTAGAGTCCGACCGAAATGCAGTCAAATCAATATTTTAAATTCATTTAGCATACTCAGGCTATAATGTTTCCTGTTAGGGTTGGGGAAAGTCCGAAAGGGATACCGGGACCTTGGCAACAGGCAACTGAAGGAACACGGGTGGGTTTTAGTCAGTAAAAGTCTGTAACGCCCTTCCGCTCCGCCCATAGCGGGAGAAGTCATTGGATGATTTCCAACCCTCCAAAAAAAAAAAACTATAATGTTCTTACTGCCGGGACACAGGCCTCCTCCCGGTGAGAGATAGTAGGCCGTAATCCACCACGCGACCCCAGTGCGGGTTGGTACATGTCACATGTCTTTGGTTCGAACCTACGACCTGCAATCCGTAGGTAGTAGCCGTAACCACCGGGCTACCACCACCCGTCTAAAAAAAACATTTATTCTGAGAAAATCGATAGTTACCACAACTAAAAGCACAATAGCTAAACATCAGATTGTTTGATTATTAATTATTATCTTCAAGAAATGCAGAAATGTAATTTAAGTTAAAACGGTCAAATAATAATAATGAAATGATTACGTGATTGCCAATGCATTTATTTTATTTTTACCAAAGAAAATATGGTCAACGAAAAAAAAAAAAACATTTTTATTTCCGGTGTTCGGCCGTTAGTGCAGATTAGGTCGAAACTCGTTTTCATTTTCAGCCGAGATCAAAAAATCCATTTTCAGTCGGATTCCATGAATAGGTTTTATGAGTGGTCAAAAATGCCATTATTGCTCGATAATTCTTTGAGATTTCTACAACATTACCACACGGATATCTTATGAAAAGGTTAACACGAATAACAACAGATGTCGCTGATTGCGCCATTTTTTTCGTTTTTATCACTCTATGAATAAAATTGTAGGATGACGAATCACGAATATTTTGGGAGTTTGCCCACAAGTATTTAGGTCAAATGATATGCACAAAAATATTAGCACGTATCCGCGAAGATGCGATCAACATGTTGGACAAATAATATAAAAGAGAATTTAACGACGCTTTACGTCAAAGTTGAGTAGGATTATTTGCTATGACTTTATCAGTTTCATCCAGTGTGCTGCGACCATCGGTATTACTTTGCCTTGTAAAAAGTGGTTATAAAACAGTTTTACTTTTTAATAGTTTCATGAGGTGTGTCGTGTGAGTCACTCGTAGTAATGACATTAGTACCTATGTGTATTACGTCATTTCGAAATAAAGTGTTCACCGATGTAATTTAAGTGATTATTCGTTCATTCGTATTACTTCATTATTATTACATTTACTGTTAAAAATAGCTTAAAAAACCTATCTCTTCCAATCTTTCTTAGTGTAGTTATGAGAGATTTTAGATTCGAGACACAAAATGATGACAAGTAAAGTGAACACGAATGGCAGAAATGACACAATTTTCAATTTTTGTTAAGAAAAGATCTTACCGCGCTTTCTCATCTTTTGCTCCTTGTTGGTGTCGGTTTCCAGTCTAACTGGATGCACCTGAATCTGATCGGCTGCACTGCTTTCCAGTATTGAATGGATGGTCACTCATCCACAGACCTGTCTCTGCAACCGCACCTCGACCAGGAATCGTTCCCTGCGGCTGTTATTACTTAACCCCTATACTGTTTTATTATCTTACCTCACTTAGTATGACCCAGAAATTGCTGTTTTTATTAACTTTCAGCCGGATCGCCGCGATGTATCCCATGGCCAGGTCTCCCTCAGCGAGACCAAACTCATCGAAAGTGTTAACCGGTGTGAAGGTGGCGTTACCTTTGGCTGGTAGCACTTCTACAGTGGTGCCATAGAATTTATCTTTAACATGTCCTATATTCCCACTACGAAATGTGTAGCTGAAACAAATAATTTTTAGAAAAGTTAGCAACGATGGGCAATCGGTTAAAAGTGTATATCTCAGCTGTTGGTTGGTCACCGAGTCACCATGACATGGGCGCGCATCCATTCGAGCTCACTCTGCCGTGTCCATGACACAGCCGCTTCCCACTTTTTTTTTTCTTTCTTATTTAACATTATTTTATCGTATACGCATTTGTATACGCCAAAAATGCAATGCAACATCATGTCCTATGAACACTTAATTGTATGTAAAACAAAGTTTGAGGATAGGCACTCACTGAGAAAGAACGATTGGCTTTTCGAACCAAAACTCCACGACGTTGCCTTTCCTCGGCTTCTCGCCCCAGAAGAATGAGTGTCCATCATAAGCCCCTTGTAAAGGATGCCTTGCGTGTATCACAATATCGGTTCTAAGAGACCGAAGAGGTGGGTTGGAAGTGTGTGGGTAGAACGTTGGGACAGCCCCAAAATGCGTGTCCTGAAAAGAATTCAAAACTAAAGGCACTTAAAGTAGGAAACTTATATACCTAACGTTGATATGAATTGCAAATGTATTCCATAGGAAGACATTTTCACAAATAATGAAAATGCAAAGTCAAGGAATATTCGAAGATAATCTGCGTACGTTTAATTATCTAATAACAATCATTTGTTAGGTAGATAACCTGCCTGGTCTGGTACGGTAGGTACTAGAAATACTTTGGCTTTCACAAATATACTACTGTGGCATCTCCTAAGCACAGTGGTGGTCTCAGTTGTCAGCCAGGAGAACCATGAAAGAGAGTATTTCTAATAATTATCAAAGTCAAAATTCGAAGTCAAATATATAGGTAGGTACTAGGTACTGATAAAACGAATAAAAAAATGCTTTAATTTCGTAATAATCAACTAGTGGAGCTTTTAGAAAGTACAACAGACCACAGAGACTTCCAGAGAAAAAGTTCTTATCAAATTCCAAAAACTAGGAAGAATAGTAGAGGCTCCCGCAGACAAGCGCGACGAAATTCTGATAAAACAATTTCCATTAATTTTTCATAGAAATTGTTCAACGAGAAACGCGTCGCTCTGTCGCGCTGCGCCTATCTGCGGGAGCCATAAAACGTACCTACCTTAATCTGTTGAATCTTTCCCTTCAGTGATGAATAAAGACCAATGTGTTGAAATAAGGATGACTTGTATTTCGGCCGAATCGCCAACTTCGCCTTGGAACACTGTTTCTGAAACAACAGAGTTATAATTAATTATAAAATAGTAAAATCCATAAAAATAAACATAAGGTTTTATCAATATTAAGGTCAGCACAGACAGAGTGGCAAGATGCTCGAGATGTTTTAGGTTTATTGATAATAAACTTAATTTCAAATAGTATAGAGTTGAAAATAGCGTGCAAGATAAAATACCGCCCGCGGCTTACGTGCCACGTTCTTAAAATCTAAGAAACTAACACTAAAGACGTATGATGAAATAACAATAACTAATAATGTTTGTTCACTACCCGCCGCAGCCGTGTGTCCTCCACGGCGTTGTTCACAGGCGTTGTTCACACAGCCACGCGTGATTTATAAACACAAACTCAATGAAAATGCATTCCCGCGCGGTGTATTGGGCTCCGTGTCCCATGGCAGTGGAAACAGCGCCTTATAAATCTAATTAAATAAATGTGTCCACCCCTGTTCACAACACAAAAATAATAATTCCTTTGCGTTGCTGTTGTCGGTGGGCGATGATCATAATGAAGTGCTTTATCTTCGTACACTCAAATCTCTGTAGCTAAATAGTTTAGTTACAGCCTCTTAGAAAATGTACGGTCATGGAAATCTTCGAATCTTTAAGAACTTAGATATACATAAGATTACTGATTTTTTTTGACAACATGTTGCGTCTGTGGTCTCCTGCTCAAATACTTATATTGCTATAATAAACTTTATGATTGCGACTGCAAACTGTCTTGGTCACTAATGTTTTTTATTATTGTAAATTAAATGGTCTAAATAATGATAATAATTCTTCAGGAGTCGCTTTCTTTCAGTGCTGCGCCAACTGGAAACCGCAATGACAGACGGTAGTGACAGTACTTTGCGGTCTGCGGTCGCCTTGGGAATATCTTGACATACTTACGAAACTTACCGAAGATTTTAAAATGGTGCACATCCGGTCAGCCAGGTAACTCTCAAGAAGCCAGTCGATGGGCATGTTGGTATAGAACAGCTGCACGTAGGTGACGAAGTGTATCAGGTCCGCTGAACGGAACAGCTTGCCAATGCCTCCGACATGGCAATACTCGATGAAGAACCAGTTACGGTTGATAACTGTGGTCGATGCTGTGAACTGCTTTATTTCCTAGACAATTATGAGAAATGGCGTTTGAGAAATTGTGAAAATAACATACAACAAGTAAAAAAAGTTCTGTACGATCCGTGAGGATGTTGTTAAGTCTCGTACTGAGAGTCTATGTGGTAACTTTCAGGAAAGGTAATTTTCATTTTTTCAATGGAAAAAAGAAAAACTTTTTGTTTGACGGGGAATTTTACCGTGTGAGACATGGGGCGCGGGTGACAGTCGTCGGTCAACGGGTCAACAAGTAATAACTTAAGCCCCTTTTGAAAATTAGCTAATTTTTTATGAATTTGGGTCCATTTTAGTACTAGCAATAACTTTTTATTTTCAATAGTAGTAAGATTTTTATTATTCTTTGGAAATTTTAATTCCAATAGAAACACCCTATAACACTTTGCCCTACCTAGAATGAAACCGAGGAACTCATGCTCAGTACGAGACAGTCTATTAAGAAAGCCAAGAATCAAGCCACGCGAAAAAAACAAAAAAACATAACTACAATACAAACAATTGAACAAAACCACAACAAGACTGTACTTATGTGTATTCTCTATTCTACATGTACATGCATTTTGGTAGCGGAGTCTCCGAGAATTGCCTTCGTCTCTGCTACCAAAATGTCGTGTCCCAAACGAATGAGCACAATCTTGCCTCTAGAACTCAACGCGATAAAAAGAAGCCCTGTTTCCACCATGCTGAAAGACGTTTTAGGTTTACTAATGGCTAAATTTATCTCATAGTAACTGTTGCTTCGAGATAAGGTGACGAAACAAGACATCATAAATTATGAGTGCATTACCAATAAAAATCTAATTTATTGTCTAATGTGAGGAATGATAATTATGAAAAAGAAGGTTTGAATGATAGCGTGACGGTTGACAGGGGAGAGTGGGAAAAGAAAACGTGTTGCGCCGACCACAAGTAACATGGGACAATGGCGGGAAGATGATGAAGTATCTAGTCTAAGTAATCTACTAACTCTTAGTAAACTAAACGACAATCTAACTCACGTGTACATAGTTTTTCTTTGCGATGACATCATCTTCTAGCATGAGGTAGAAGGTGCCCTTGGACTGGGCATAGGCCATGAGGTAGATGTAGTCCAGGTTCTGTTTCGTCCGCCACTTCACTCTTTTTTGGGAGTCATTCAGGGTCACGGGAAGAGTGTCAAAGTTTGGATAGTAGGCTGCTGATGGTGACAGGACTTCTATAAGGCCATTTTCTACCTGCTTTGGGAACCTGTATAAAAGATTTTGGACCTAAAATGTCTAAGATTTTGGAAATAAGGACTGTCGTCCACGACGCTACTCCAAAGTGACTAGTTACAAATTCAAATCACCAATGAGTAGACAGAATGCCATAGCACTAGTTCATCAATGGCGACCCAACGTGCTAGTAGTGGCTCCACCCATTAGTTTCTGAAAACTGTGCTGAAAATACATTTAATCCATTTGTTTTACCACATTATGGTAGCACCGTGTACGACTCAGGGTCACTAATTATAACTAATCACTAACCCATTCCGTAAGTTTTAAGTATAATGGACGACGGGCCTAAGTTTTATAAAATTTTAGATAATTATAATCCAATTTCAAAGTTGCAACGAGGTTGCAACACGTTCAGAGCCAGACAGCGATTCCCACGAGTCGAGTAGCAATATCAACAAAACACAAACACAATTGTTCAGACTTTAGATTCTATAACAACATCTGTGTCCATACAGATATCAAACTCAGCCTAGATATCAACAGACATTAGAGAACACGCTCTGTTCTTGGTATAACTTGGTACTGACTGGTATTAAAGTTATTAAAAACAACAAGAAGTTGTTATTATTATTTCATGCAGGATTTACATTTCTTTTATGAACAAGCCGTGCCATTTGGGATCTCCCATCTTTAAAAATGACAACATTCCATACAAACTTTAATCCTCTATTTCAAGGGGATACATTTTCTCACTCATTTTCTTTATTGTAAGAAGCTCTTTTGCATAATTTCATGATTCTGCAGACCCAGCGGGTGAATTAAGATATTTACTATGCGCATAGTCTATTGTAGAAATAAATTTAATTAATCATAAACGTCTTTTCTCGAATGCAGATTAAATTATTTAAACTGGTTCACTTTTATTCGATGATTCTGTAAGACCTCATTCTAAACTTCGAATCTGAATCCGCTGTGAGGTTCTTGGTTGGCATTCTAAAAACTCGTTGATACACTAGCGCTACCCTTGCGAGCGTATCAGCGAGTTGAACTAAATTGACCGTGAGATTTTGACAGATAAAGTATGAGATGACGTAAGAAGTGGCATTCAGTAAGGTAAGTCCCCCGTCACTTCTACGCTCACTTCGCACTCGAACCCAAACACATTTTGAACCATATGCGAAGTGTGAGTGAATAGCGATGTGAGATGCGAGTTGTTGATTGATCGAAGTACAGGACGAGCAGAAATCAGCACTTCTCTGAGATAATTATTTAACAGCTCGGCGTAATATTATAAACCGGCCTTATATACTTCTTTAAACATTGTAATACTATGCTACTGTGGTTTAGAATAAAATAATATGCGACTTTATTTAAAAAAATGATTAAGGATTGCTTTTGAGATTTACATAATTATCTCAAGGATATAAAGGATGGGTGGTTTAGCTGCACTGTTGGTCGTTTCGTTTTTCGGTGTCGTACAAATACTACTGAAGTAAGGTAGAGTAAATAATACATGAGGGTCGAAGTTTCCCTAAAAAGGAATAATGAAATATTCAGCAAACATACGTAAAAAAGTAGTTGAAGTTAACCCTGCACGTGATGCTAACCTCTTACTCCAACTAATAAAAATAATACTAGAGAGAGCAATGCTTACATGAATTCTATCTGCCGGGCCGTTTGGATGACGTATTCCAAGTCCGTTTCGCCAATCATGACAACGATGAGAGTACTGTTAGTATCAGCTGGAGTTAGGCCTCTGACGAGATGCTGTGGAAATTAGCATTATCTGGTTTAATATCATCTGTAGGGTATAAGACTACTGTCAAAAACATTCAGCATTTACAGTAAATACAACAACGTCATTTTCTAAGACAATATTAAATGAAAATACAAAATAAACAATAATAATTCGAATTAATATTAGCGCTGATATCTAAACATGTTCCTTTTGTTGTAAGTATCATAACTTTAAGGTTATTTATACTATAAAAAAATAATACAAAAAGTCTTAGAACAAGTGTTCCAAAAATACATAGTTTCGAAGATATAATAACACTAGACTCTCGATGTATGTATCTAAGTTTCATTGTTAAGTACTAGTAAATCATTTTCATTCAAAGCAATCAAGCGATTTTAGTTCGGACCAAACCGACGAATGTTTGCGCGGCAGTACTGCGCGGCTGTACTGCGCGGCATATCCGAGACACGCCGCGCACTTCAGTTGGCATCCGAACTAAAATGAAAGCGGTTGCGTGTGTCGTAGCTCTGCTTTTTCATCATCCAAACACAATTTCGGACGAATGTTTGCTAGAATTGTTTGTGCGCGGCAGGTAGACAAAAGCGTTAGCGCGCGGCAGTCGTCCAATCACAGGGCGGCAGGCCACGCGCGGGAACGACACCGTAAGATGATAAAAAAAGGCTTAATAATTTCTATTCAAGGAAAGTTATCTTCATTTGAAAAGGTAAATCTTCTTCTAGCCTCTTAAGAATTTTTGAGAACTGGTGCATTGATAGTGTTTTTTTATACTTCGATCTATTAAGCAGTGTTGTTTTTAAAGATAAGAAGTTTATTTTTATGGATACGTGATTGTTTACTTTTATAGTAGTACCTAATTAAAATTTTACTATCACTATTGAGAATTCCGAAGTAATCGATCGTAAAAAATCGTAAGTAAAAGGAACTCCATCTTTTACTAACGCCGATCGGTCGCCGTAACTCGAAAATTGAGCCTTAATTCCATTTAATAAAGAACAAAATGAATACATACAGTCAAGGTTAACATTAGGTAGTTCATCTTATCTCTCTTCACTGTCGGTATCCCCACGACCATATCGGAGAAGTGGCGCCCTGATCTCATATGGTATGCTGGCTTCAAGCTGTTTGGGTCGTTCATCAAGTGCGGCAAGAGCTGGTAGACGAATGGAATCCTCAGCTGTTGTATGTACTTGGTGTGGACACCAGCGGCTGCTCTGGTTCCTGATGATGGAGAGGAACTCATGAGCTTCTCATAAGTATTTCACTTGTTGGGTCAATAGAAGGTACTGATCATATAGAAGCCCGTTCTCGAGATGCTTTGAATTTGAAAAGCCGATTGTGTGATGATGGAATCTAAGCACTACCCATTTTTCGGAGGCAACCAAAAAACTGAAAGCCTTGGCACTGATTTGGCCTAAGATTATCTGGGTCTCTCTGATTGTCTGGTAATTAGGTCGCGGAGGTTGATAATCCATTTGGGTAAAATAAGGCATGTCTAGTTTAGTGAAGATCGTAAGAAAAATAATAAGAAGAAAGTCCTAATGATCTACAAAATCTATATGAAATGTTGCCTACCGAAAATGTAGCCTTACGTAAATGTAGCCTAACGTAAATCGAACCCAGGCGCCATATTATGAAGTATTAATGCCATCATTTATCAAGTGTGAGAGAGAGACGGAGCTAGACAAGACCGCTAGCACCATCCCGTTTTCGCAGCGGAATAATGATGGCATTAATACTTCATAATACCCCAGCAGATCTGAGTTACAAAAAACATTTAAAGCTGAAAATAATCGAGAGAGACAAAGTAGGTCAAATAATACTACACTAATATTTCTAAACGATTGAATGCTATTATGTAACATTTCCTAAGACATGACAATTAAATTAGTACCTACACGCAATGTGCTAATGAGCGATGCGTGTGGCAATGAAACCATTTCTATACTACTAATAACTGTATTTATTTGTAAAATATAGCTGTCATCAAACAAAAAGATGTGTATTTACAAACATAAGAAGGGTTAGGTTCAGGTGCACCAACACGGCTGAGACCCGTGTGTTATGGGGTTAGTCTAAACCCACAAACCGGACATAAATCCAAACTCCGGACTGCTACTGAGAAATTCTCTGTGGAAAACCGAACCCAGGAAAATCCACACCCTGCCCGACCCAGGATTTGAACCCTCAGGCTCAGCAGTAGTGTTTCAATCCCAAGACCACCAAGATAGTTACTAGTATAGCAGCAGCAAGTAAAGTTCTTTATTAACATCTGCCGAGCCTTTTCCCAACTATGTTGGGGTCGGCTTCCAGTCTAACTGGATGTAGCTGACTATCATTGTACATGGAGCGTCTGCCTGTCTGATCACTACCACCTGTAAGTTACTGGGCAATGCAATAACCCTTGGTAAGACTGGAAACGACAGTTACTAGGTAAAACAAAAACCTAATGCGCTAAACTTGAATATTTCCATAACTAAAGCTACGTAGAAAAATATTATTTCCAAAACATTTGGGATCCGCGTATTCCTGTAAAAATCCAGTATTTCGATTCTACAGATTATTTCGCAATAACTAATTGTTTTTATAGGGTACTATGTCATACCTGATATGTTCTTTAGAAGGGCTTGTACTGCAGGAGCGAAGTTCAACGATGACGTATCTAGTGCAGTCACGTGATTTGAGGAACTGTTTCCACGGTCGGAAAACATTTTCGCCTGTGAAAAAGATTTCGATATGACTACATAAATAAACCTTTATGATAACGTTGTAGAACATAATGAAAAGAGGATATGACCTACAACTTAATAGTTGTACTCAAACTTAAAGGCGGCTGGGAAGTTAGCTTCTCGCTGCACAGTACCCCACCCCTCACCCCCGCTGACATCTGAAAGTGTTATTGCGCAGCGACTTGCCTCATGTTCCGAGCCGCCATTAAGTTTAATCGAACTGTACAAGAAAATTGAAATTGTGCACTAGGTGTAGTACATGTAACATGTCCAGAAATCGCACAAAATAGAGAGGTTTGGAAGGAAAAAGGGGAGGCCTTTGCCCAGCAGTGGGACACACTATAGGCTAAAAAAAAAAGGTGTGGTGCTTCCTTGATGTCCCCATATCCTATTATCAAGGAAACCCAAGAGAGTGTTAATGCAAGTGTAACTTCATGCATGAATAAGGTCACATTTGTTTCTCTTATTTATGTCTAGAGCTAATTACAGATTTAGTTTAACCACAAATTAATTGGAGCAGCCGAAAGTCCTGTGGTTGTTTGATTTAAACATTTACAAGAAAAACAAAGACATGAACAGGGGGCCTAAAACGGCCACATTAGCAATTCCTCTAAAAGCAATTCATTTTCTGAATTTCCAGCTGTCATTAGCAATTCCTCTAATTTGACACAAAAGCAATTCATAATGTGTGGACCATTTTACGAATCTCCATAGAAAACTGTCAAACAGATGAATTATTTCGTAATATGAATCGCACGCAGATCATATTATGAATTGTCAGTTTGTGACATTTTACGCTGATTCATAATATTTTCCTATTATGATTCTGCCAAAGTGGCTATTTTAAGAATAGGCACCACTGAGTATACTGTACATATACACCTCGTTTATGTTCAGCACACTCACATTTCACCGATTATGTTTAAGTCTCATAGAAGACGAGCAACACAAACCCAGACACTGGGCTATTAACACTGGGCTAGGGCAGGGTTATTCCGAAATCCCAAAACAAAAACTCATTAAGTCTTTTCGACCTGAGGATCGATCGAACTCAGGATCGCTCAGCAGTCGCTTGAGACCACCACCACGATCCTTCATTTTCAATATTCTATACCTGTATAGAGATGACGTCTTCCTGTCTTCCTCTGTACTGTGCCTCTAGGAACTGCAGATGAGACTGCATTTGCGCTAGTATTTCTTCCATGTGGTCTTCGCGCTGAAGACGTGCTGCAAGAATAAAAAACGGTTAACATTCCTTTACATATAGCATCCTTTAAAGTACCGCCAAACCAACGCGTCAGATGGGATCGCGCCGATCACACGCGTTAGTGCGAACCACTACCTACAAGTTCATAAATAACTACTGATTGCCACGTTAAAATCGTTAGTATGACCGTACCTTTAGGGCGAATTTCACCCATGAAACATGGTCTAAGAATCAAAATCTTGCCAAGAGATGCGTCAACATAATGTCGTAACTACTAAGGTGCAAAGAAGTGCGGGGTACCAAAGCCCGCGGATTTTGGGGGCCCCATCGGGGTCAAGAGGTCTGCCAAGTCAACAAGGCCCGGGCCTAGGGCTTCAGTGGGCAAGAGGGATTTATAATAACATAATATTAAGCTAAGAAGAAAGAGACACCGTAGTTCAAAAAGCCATGACGCAACAGTTCATACTATTTATAGCCAAAATAAAATCTAACCAATCCAAGGCGGGTTACAAAAATTTGATGAAAGGGCTTTCACCAATGAAACACGGCTGATCTTCATCTCGATCCCGACTTATTCTATAGAGATGATTGACTACACAGTCAATCATCTGCATCTAGATTGCAACCAATCTACACAGATTCGCATAAATCTGGATCGAAATCATTGAAATCGATCACGGTTGCGATTGAGATTGACTGTGTAATAATATGTGCCTATGAGTTCAATTAACACGTTACCAAATAATAATGTACCATTTTTATTGCTATACTAGCTGTCCGCCCCGGCCTCACACGGGTAGCACTAAGTATTTACACTACCCTACCCTACCTACCTACCTTTCTACCCCACCCTACCTACCAACTTCCTTACCTACTTTCATACCCTACCTACCTACTTACCAACCTACCTATCTACCTACATACATACCTACCTACATACATACCTACCTACATACCTACCAACCTACCTACCTACTCTACCTACACCTACCTTACATACAAACCTTGCCATGAGAATAACGAACACAAGAAAAAAGAATTATCCAAATTGGTCCCGCCTTTCTTGAGTTTTAGCGAGACTAACGAGTAGCAATTCATTTTTATTATATAGATAATAATAAGCTAGAAATTCCATTTAAGAAAAAGCGGAAGAAGTCAAAGCATTTAATATAAATTAGTTATGTTAGTATCAAAGTATTAACAGAATCATAGACGTATTATTAATAAGCAAAGAAGATGGTGTCCCCGTGAGTTCTCCGATTTTCTTCCTTCGCGATGGAGTCAGAATTTAGAGTATTGCCATTCTGGTCCCCAATTCAGCTCGACTGTGCATTTATAGCTTCTGAGTAAGCTAAAGAAGGGACCAAAAAGGAAGAACTCAGCCTTCGTCATCCACCTCCACTTCGCCGGGTCCGGGCTGAAGGTGTTGCATATCCTCTTACCAGAATGATACATACATATATTTATTTAGAAAAGACAACATATTTCCATCCCTTTCACGAAATCACACAGACACAGATTGAAGGAAAGCGAAACGAAAGATGTTACACGAAGAAAATAGTGTTATAATATCTACACGTTAGTAATGTGGCGTACCTACAACTGAGGCCCTAGTGTGCGCCGAATTCAGAGTTACATACTGCTTTTGATAGGGCTAACGGTGAAGTTTTAAAAGGTATATTAAGTTCTTTAGGGCATGGGTGTGAATTATATTCCTTATACATTATGTGTCTTGACTATGGTTGGTAAAGAAACATGTTGTAGTTATTTATGCAACTATTATGTAATAAGGGGTATTCGCCTCGTGTGATAATAGTATCACATGAGTGTTTTAATACCTAATTATTTACAGTTGCATACAAAACCTTATCTACACCCATGTTATGAATCCTACTAATATCCTACTATCCTACTATGCTACTAATATTATAAATGTGAAAGTTTGTGTGTTTATGTGTTTATGTGTTTGGATGTTAGTTACTCAATCACGCAAAAACGGCGAATGGATTTGGATGAAATTTGGCAAACAGATAGTTTATGACCTGGATTAACACATAGGATACTTTTTATCTCGATATTCCCACGGGATCGAGACTTACTCGGGTGAAACCGCGGGGCGCAGCTAGTCCTCTATAAAAGGTTTATGTAATACTAATATCGAACAAAAATGGCGGGATACAACGCACGTGAATCCGAATTTTTAGAATTCGAATAAACTACAAGTTTTTTTTTTAAATGACTGAGCTTAGTTAGTGAAACGCGCCTGCATGACAGCGTTCTTTTTTTTAAAATGAGTTGCATTATGATAGTTAAATCAACATTATAACACCCGTTTGGATGATATAATGGTTACTATCACACTGGTTGTTTTAATGTTGGCAATAAGCTAACTGTTTCAGAAACTTTTATAGAGGATTTATAGCATGGGTGTAGATAAACGTCATTTAAAGATTAATGGATCCATTGAGTATGATATTTAAGCTTTGGGTTGCAATTCAACACTACAATTATGTATTTATTAAAAAAGCGTTAATAAACTACAATCAGTTATCCTAATTCTGAACTGCAAATCGCAATTAGAATTACCTAGAACCTTAAAGAATTTACTACACCTCTACAGCTTTTTTTTTAAGTCTTCAAAAACTTGACAGGAGTTTGCCAGTAGAACCTGAACCAATAAACTACATGGTGGTGTAACGCTCCTCGTAGAATAAAAAGCTGTTCTGTTGAAATCCGGAGTGGCAGCCGCGTTCTTCTTGGTGCAAGGCTACCAATCACATGAAATCCGGATCGACAGGGTATGTGTTATTCTCAAACATGCCCTGGACGACCGAATTCCGTGCAACAAGCAGATACATCAGCGACGGAGAAGGTCGGACCGAAGGTGCGAAGGCAGAGAAGGAAGACAGTAAAGCTAGGGAGTCCTGAGACAGCGATTCCGTCCGTTATATTAAAACGGCTGTAATTAAAATCAGACATTTTCACCAGTATTTGACATTAAGGTGTCAAAAAATGTTCTATGTTTAGACAGCCGATAATGTGTGACCGTTCACCGATCCAAAGCTTAAAAGTCCTCAGCATCTCTAGGATTACAAAAAAGTTTGGTAGTATACATTTCTGTAATCCTGCTGAAAACAAGGTTTAACGAGATGGGTCCACTATCTGGAATACTTCCACGATGTCCCTGGTCATTCAAAACTAAGTTGTTTATTAAGAAAGGTTTAGTAAGTTTTGTGCAGATAGCAGAATTACCAGTGTAAGTATTGTAGGCGGTGATAGTCAGTGCCCATCAGAACCTGGACTACATCTACCTCATGGCCTATGCCCAGTCCAAGGGCACCTTCTACCTCATGCTAGAAGATGATGTCATCGCAAAGAAAAACTATGTACACGTGAGTTAGATTGTCGTTTAGTTTACTAAGAGTGAGTAAATTACTTAGACTAGATACTTCATCATCTTCCCGCCATTGTCCCATGTTACTTGTGGTCGGCGCAACACGTTTTCTTTTCCATTCTCTCCTGTCCACCGTCACGCTATCATTCACTTCCTCCTCTATCATAATTATTATTTCTCACATTAGATTAAAAATTAGGTTTGTATTGGTAACGCCCTCATAATTTATGATGTCTTGTTTCATCACCTTATCTCGAAATGACAGTTTTTGTGAGAAAAGTTTAGCTATTAGAACCTAAAAAGTCTTTCAGCATGGTGAAAACAGGGCTTCTTTTTATTGTGTTGAGTTCTAGAAGTAAGATTGTTCTCATTCGTTTTGGACATGACATTTTGGCACCACTACCAAAATGCATGTGCTTATAGAATAGAGAGAATACACATTAGTACAGTAAAGTATTTTTCTTTTTCCACTCTCCCCTCTCAATCGTCACGCTATCATTCACTCCCTTCTCTTTCATATCATTCCTCACACAAGCCATCCATCTTTTCTTTTGCCTTCCTCTCCCATTCCATCCATCAACATTTATATTCATCCTCCTAGCACCCAACACATGTCACGAACACGGGCAGGGTCCTACTAGCACCCACGATGATGAAAGGACCGAGAGGGACTGCTGCCCCTCCAAGACCAAGAGGCCAAGAGTGACCAAGAGGAAGAAAATCCCGATTCATTAATTGCTGGTTCACTCTAGCTACGACTTTTATCGTGACTAAAATATCCCATTAAAAAAACCGGCCAAGTGTGTGTCGGACCACGCACGATGAAGGGTTCTATAGTTGCGATGAATTTATCCCAAGAACAAACTTAACATTGTAGTTGAAAAACATGTGCTCTCATACGAAATGTATGGGAGAACATGTTTTTGCAACTGCGGTCGATTATTACTCGTTAACTTGAAGAGCCTACTTAGCTGTGATAGTTTTCCTTTTAATTTCGACTGCCGGCTAAATAGCTGGGAGTACTTGACTCTAACAAAAATTAGCACTTTTATATCGCAAACGGATTCCTGAATCCAAAAATAGCTTTCACAAACTCATAATATTTTTGAACGACCTTACCAAAGACACCCATAGGATAGACGAGAAAAAAGATCGCTTATTTTAGTCCAGATTTATTTCATAAATCATTAAATACATCTTCATCACAGCTTTCACCATGCCTTAGTTGAACGCTTGTTTATTTTTAACCATCGTTAGTCGCGCGTCAGGTGTCGTCTGGTACACTGTCGTGACGTCATGTAGTGACACCATGAGACGTCTATCAAACACAACACGTTAACTTTACTTTAATGAATGTTTTAATATGCAGATTATTGTCGTTAACAACTTTGTTAAGGTTAAATGTTTCATAACAAAAAATGATTCCTATTATCACAATGTGTTATTATTATAAAACTAGCTGATGCCCGCTGCTTCGCCCGCGTGGATGTCGGTTATTATATACTAAATCTTTCCTCGAGAACCACTCTATCCATTGGTTAAAACAACATAAAAATCGGTGCAGTAGTTTTTGAGTTTATCGCGAACAGACAGACAGACAGACGAGGCGAAGGACTTTGTTTTTAACCGCCGACGGAAAAAGAGGGGTGTTCTAAGTTTAACGTGTGTATCTGTGTGTCTGTCTGTGCCATCGTAGCTGCCAAACGGCTGAACCGATTTTGATTTTTTTAAGATTTTAGTCGGTGGTTTTTAAATTTTAAATTTATGTAATATGTAAGGCGTCTAGATTTGCTCTTCTCAACTTTCCTGGAATACGCAGTGTCAATTGAATGTGACCTTAAAGTTACTGCAGTGATATTCGCTGGAGGTTATGGCTCAAAGCTAAGTGGGCCAGCTGCCAGATAGAAACTGCAATGTTGTGTGGAGATCTGCGAAGTGCGATTCTGTATATTCAAATATTCAAAACTTACCCAAGAGAACGCAAATGTCACTTGTTTAAGATCAGCGTGCTGAGTTTAGGGCCAATCGCACCAACACTGTCAGTTAGTAAATAAAATGTTAAACGAAAGACTATGTTACATGGTAGGTACATATACGTCAAAAAATCCCTAACCAACAGTGTATGGCCCTGTAGTTACGATGTTAACTGCTCGATGTAATTGGTCCAGATTGTGAAGCTTGAAAATTAGTTTCAAGGAGACAGAAGGTTCCGTAACTCATCGGCTGGTTGGTCTGGCTACAGTTTTGTCAGCGAGTCAACGGTTCTACTATCATGATGAAGTCAGCATGATGCAAATGTTTGCCTTGTGAAAAGTCTTGTCTATCATCGGCATTTTTTGTTTGCGAAACTCTAAGTGATGCTTGCAATATCTTAAATAACAAATGCCGTTTTAAAATCATTTTTAAACACATTACGAAGTATTTGAAATCTCTAGGAAAGCACTTCCTTACATATTATAAAACAAAGTCCTTCACCGCGTCTGTCTGTCGTCCTGTACGCGATAAACTCAAAAAGTACTGTACCGATTTTCGTGCTGTTTTCACCAATGGATAGAGTGGTTCTCAAGTATGGTTTTAGTATATAATAACCGACATCCACACGGGCGTAGTCACGGGCATCAGCTAGTATTGTATAAAACAATACATCTAACCTACTTTACAGAGATAGAAAGAGTACTACTTTATTGTACCTAGTGGTTACTGAGTAGGTACATAGATAACGCTAAAAACATGTTTTTCTCTAACAAGCTTGGAAATTCGAGCATTATTTTGACAACCTTCTTCGAGATAAATCAAAATTGCTGTACTGGTAAAAAACAAGTGACGATGCGGCCAGCAAAGTTACTATGAAAATCCATATCTGGCGTGTTTAGCGGCCAAATAAATTACTATGAAAACTCATATCTGTCGTGTTATTTAAAAATGGAACGAACTTTTTACTTCAACACACGGCAACCAAGGAGGTAACTTATCAAAGATTTTATTTAAATTTCGAATTGGTTTGCAAATAGAACAAAGAAGAAACAAATTAACATATTGGCGCGTGAAAAATGATAGTTATTCGTCATTGATTCTGGAATTTCTATTTAATTTACTCAGTTTGAATTTCCGCGCGTTGTTTGAGAAAAGTACTATACAAGCCTTGGCCGCCATCAGGAATTGATGGACTCACGCATGAGTGCCTCGGCTTCGCCACGGCCCTCATTTTCACGATCGTCCATCAATTCCCTTATTGCAGGCCGCGACAATAATGTACTATTTCTCAAACATGCTTGGAAATTCGGTCAAAAACAAGTGACGATGCGGCCAGCAAAGTTACTATGACAATCCATATCTGGCGTGTTTAGCGGCCAAATAAATTACTATGAAAACTCATATCTGTCGTGTTATTTAAAAATGGAAAGAAGGTTTTACTTCAACACATGGCAACCAAGGAGGTAACTTATCAAAGATTTTATTTAAATTTCGATTTGGCTTCCAAGTAGAACTGTTTAAAGTAAAGAAACCAATGAACATATTGGCGCATGAATTCGTCATTGATTCTGGATCTTTTATTTAATTTAATCAGTTTGACTTTCCGCTCATTATTTGAGTAAAGTACTATACAAGCCTTGGCCGCAATCAGGAATTGATGGATGATAGTGAAAATGTGGGCCAAGGCGAAGCCGAGGCACACATACGTGAGTCCATCAATCGCCTTATTGCTGGCTGCGACAGTAATGTACTACTTTTGTCAATACATAAAAATAGTGTAAATAATTATGACGTCAAAAGAAAAAAGCATTGTTAGTCAAGAAATAATCACCCATTTTCACTTCATTTCTTGAAAGATAAGGAAAATAATAGACCTTTTCCATTGATATAAAGAAAAATTGATACTTTCATTCGACAAATGCGCTGCATGCAAGTGTATAATTTGCTATCCATCAACTGTCCGACACCGTTCTAATGACCAGTTTATTGCCAACAAAATGACATGTTCATGGCGTTTATTAAGTTCGAAGAAAATTATGTCGTGGGAAACACTTCTTTGGTTAGAACAAATTATTTTGATTATGAAGTTGACGTTATATTTTTGCAGTAAAGCACTTGATATTTTATACTAGAGCTCTCACGTGCACTGCAATAAAATATAAAAAAATAATAAAAAATAAAACCCAACTACGACTAAAAGATATAAACAAGACACCACAGACAGACAAATTAAAAATCCGGAATCACACGTAATCTGTTAGATTTATGGCCCTAACACGTGTGACTCCGGATTTCCTATAACCAGCGGACGATCAAGACACTTCCAACGATACCTCATTTGTCAAATTGTGATGAGTGGTTTAGAAGATAGGCGGGAACAGATGAACATACATTCATACATACACACATACCGGTCAAAATCATAACCCTCTTTTTTTCGACGCCGTAGTCGGGTATTGAATATATCATGAAGCATTGCCCTAAAAACACACTGTAAGATTAATACGGCGCAATTATACTTATCATGTTTTAATAAATTTATAATATAATGTTTTTTTTTTAAACTGTAAATGTTATTTGACAGAATTATTAATAACATAATTTTTTTTTTTTTTCAATTTCAGATCAATTTTATTTATGTACACAAGATAGAACATGAAGTGAAACCATTATTGGAACACATGAAGTGTAACCATTATTGAAACTTGACTCGAATTAGTTCTAAAGAGGCAGTTTGCACACAATTTATTTCGACCTACCGTCGATGGAGTTTTCTTTTAGTTCAGAAATAAAGTAAATTACTGTTTATTTGGTTTAATTTTATAAGTTATTGAGGAGGTAGTGAGGACGATATTGTTGCCATCGCGACTAGAATCTGCTATCTAATTACGTAACTTATTTTTCAACGTACTTGCTCGTAAAGTGGCTCTTATTGAACCGCTTTTAGGTTCATATTGCAGTGTATTATGGAAGCGTGCTTTTTACTTTACATTACCGCACTAGTGCGGTAATGTGCGCCACAGATAACTATTTACTAGTCGGAGTAATGACATGGCAGTAGGTATGGAATTAGTGAGCACTATCATGGCAACATCAAATACCATGTTACCATTATAGTATTTACTAATTCCATACCTACCATACAGACAACGTGCCGCTACAATGGTGACATTAATTTAACACACCTATACGATTTCGCGTATTCGTTTTATGAAAATATTTGAATTTCATTAAACGTTATTATTTATTGATTTATTTTCAAGTTTCTAAATTACCATCTCGGAGCAACCTGTACTTAAAGAACTGTAGCGAAGAGGTCATTTGCCGGGGTCACGGATCATATGTAGGCGAATAAAAGGAAAGCCGCGCAATTTCTTAGAGAATACAAAGGAACTTACCGATAGAACATAAGCCAGCTGGTAGGTAGCTTCATTAATGAATCTTTTACACAGAGTGATCTCAATTTTCGTTATGTTTCTATTATTTAGTATGCCTAAAATATATTTTTTTTCAATTTTACGAATTAATTTAGTATATATAATTATTATAATTTTTATGTTTACTGGCCACTAGCCCTACCCGTGTGTTAAATTAATGTCACCATTGTAGCGGCACGTTGTATATAGAAATTGACTTGGGTGAAACTTTTTAATACCATAGGCAAATCATGGGCGTTTAGTTAAGGAAAAAAATCCCATGGGCAGGTCAGTGGGATATTATAATTACATGGAATTAGTATGAACTATCCTATAATATTAAATAAGCATTTTCTATATTCACAAGCGCAGAGTTGCGCTTTTTTAATTAAATCTCATCAAAGAGTCTTCATGCTAAAATGCCAACAAAAACTATTCGGTATAATTTTGAGAATTGTACTTTTACTAATTGTTTCAATAATTAAAACATAATAAGATTATAAGTCTGTTTTTTTGCTCGCAAGTGTGTTGAAAAACGTCGTATGAAACTGGCTCGCGCGATAAGGGAGCTAAGTGTGTGATTAACACTCTTGTATCATAATGCACTATTTCACTATAATTTACGTACCTAAAAATTACCATAGGCAAACCAAGGGCGTAGCTAAACATTTTTTTTTTTATAAAATCTTTTCTTAATTTGCTAAATCAAAACATTTTCTTGTGTTTATTAAATTTTTAATATAGGCTGTTTAGCGGGTTTGCCAGTGCCTTTATTTACACCTGCGTAAAAACAAAACCAGAGCGCCATTTTCCATAATATTTGTTATAGTTTTCGTTGTGTGGTTAATTATTACATACTTATTTAAAATGTCCATTTCACGTAGGGAAGAATAGCAATACGTAAATAATGATATAGATTTACCCTGCCATACGTTTAGTTTTTTTTTTTTCTTATTCAAACATTATTTTTTGTTAATTTTACTACAGGCTGTCTAGCTGTTTTGCCAGTGCCTTTATTTACACCTATGGAAAAACAATACCAGCCGACCATTTTCCTTATAGTTGTTATTGTTTTCGTTTTGTGTTAAATAAGTATTATCAAAAATACAAAATTTAAAGTATTGTCACCAGCAGACGTAGAAAACTTTTTAAACGAAGCTCCGGATAGTCAGTACCGGGCAACAAAGGTCAGTTGAACTTTATAAATCTAAATGTGTCATCTCTATAATTACGTTATTGTAGCATAAGTTCTTACAAAAAGTCTGTGTTTTTCCTCGCAAGTGTGTTGAAAAATGTCGTATGAAATGCGTGAGCATTGATCATTACACTCTCGGCTACCTTATTGCGCTAGCCTGTGGGTTGCGCTAATAATACCGCCGCGACTGTAATATCCAATAGAGCACACTTGTATCACAATGTACTATTTACAAACGATTAAGATTAATTTGTTTCTTCTTGACAATTCAACAACATTGATTGTGTTATTTACGTTGTTGAGCAGATTTTTTTTTCTCACCTATGTAGCAATGGATTAGGCATTTGTTTCAAACCGATTCTAATTCTGATTGATCCTGTATTACGCAATGAGGGAGCTGGATGATACTGGCACAGGAGCGTGGGGATTGGCTCAAGAAAAGAAAGGTCTATGCACAGCAGTGGGTAAAGTCGGACCGTGGAAGATGATGGTGACGAGTGAGGACGATACGAGTACCTCCAATTAAATAAATTGTTATTGCGATAGTGTTTAAATTAAATTGGTTTTACAGAACCAAGTCAAATTGTTTTCGCAATGGTTGGTTTAGGAGGAGTTTTAGTCATAGATTTGTTAGGAGAACAAGAAAGCAAGCCCAAAAAATTCCTCGTATATAAAATGGAGAATTAAATCTGTATCATTTTTCAGCAATGCATTAGAATTATTGAATCCTGTCTTGTCCTTCTATTAATTAAAGCAAACTTTGCTAGACGCACAAGATTTACGATTGATCGATTCCTGAGGTCTCCGCTCAGCTCTGCTTCAGTGGATACGCACTCTTTAACGTATAGGACTTACCATTAGATGACGTGAAGATGATTATGCTGAATACCACGAAGAGTAACATTAGCAGGCAGGCAGCAATTTTCTTCCTCGGGGCAAGCAAACGGCCGCTGAAGGCTCGACTAATGTGGGTTTTGGGGTGAATCATTCTGAAGCTGGGAAAAGGAAAAATTGTTAGTTATCTTTGAATTTATTTTCTGTTACATAGTTGGTCACAGTTCTAACCTAACCTAACCTACATGGTCGAAGTGCCCTACTAGTCATATTACTAGATCGTGCTCGTACCATAGTTATATTTCTAGTAAGACCGCTATAAACCGCTTCCATATAACTATATTACGGTGTATAGCTATATCCCTAGGGATATAACTATATCACGGCTTTAGCCATCATAATGCGACATAGACATTTTTATAGAGTGCAGTTTTATAGTAAACGATCTCTGTCAATTTTACGCGGACAAGTATTTAGACGCTTAAATGTGCTTTTGTTTTTGTATTTATTTGTGTAGTTACGAGTAGTTTATTTCAGTCATTCATCTTAAATATAATAAATAAATGTAACACTAACATATATTTACTTCGTAAGTTAGTCATTTAAATTAATAATAATATCGAATGTTAGTTGTGATTGTGTTGATAAAAGAAATTAAGTTTTCTAGAGTAAAAAATTCTATTTATAATCATAGTTGAGTTAGTAATTGGTCTCCCTATTAGTACACAAAAATGTTCAGAAACTTTTAAATTATTGATAACTTCAAATTTTTTGTGTGCAGGTTACGCATAAATTCTTCTCAAAGTCAAATAATTTATTACAATTAGGCACATAAAAGGCACTTTTGAACGTCAAAAACAAAGAAATAGAACTGATTCTAGTTGCCTTCCAAAAGGTAGTCTTCGTTTGAAGAAGAATGGGCAAGAGACTCCACCGTTACTCTTATAAAAATGTTTTACAATATTTTGTATACATCAATTATATAATTCGATGGTACCAAATTGATTCGATGGTACCATAGGTACCAAATTTTCGAAAATATTCATCAGCTTGTTTTCATGGCTCCTCGATCCAAACGTCCTGTAACTTTTTATGGGTTTAACCTCAGACCAAATAAAAAACCAAGACAGAGCGCTGTCAACAGTGACGTGAGGCTGGTTTCATAAACATGTGTGTCTGTCGTGTTATTGTAAATGTGTGTGTGTGAGCGTGTATGTACAGAGCGGTGGCGTAGTTTTAGCATGCTTCATTTTATTATTCGCAGTGCTCCGTCTTGGTTTTTATTTGGTCTGAGGGGTTTTGCTACAAATTCCAGGATTCGGGCCTACAAAATCGAATAATTTACTACTAAATATTGGTAGTATCCGCGTTTAAATATTATGTATGTATTTATTGTCTATGTAAATGGTACATCGCTGAGTACCTGCAGTATTGTCTGCCCTTCTGCCTTTAACCCATCCAAAGGTTGTCTGTAAAAGATCGCTTCTAGCGATAAGACCGCCCCTTGCGTCATCCTATGTAAATATCTGTTATGGTGCACATAATAAAGAGTATTCTATCTATCTATCTACTAGACATGGCTCCTCCTGCCAGAGTTGCGGAAAAGTCCGAAAGGGATACCGGGACCTTGGCAACAGGCAACTGAAGGAACACGGGTGGGTTTTAGTCAGTAAAAGTCTGACACGCCCTTCCGCTCCGCCCAGAGCAGGAGAAGTCATTTGATGATTATCAAACCCTAAAAAAGACATGGCTCCTCAATCCATACGGACACAAAAAACGATCTATTTCGCTAAAGAGCTGCGAACGAAGCGGAGCGCTGCAGGTCGAAAACTATTATGCGTAAGAGTACAATGTAGGGCAGCAAATGATACGTCTTGAACTGCATCGCGCCTGTTTGTGGCGGCCGGTAGAGATCTTTCACATTTACCCTTTTCATTTTACCCTTAAATATCGGGTCAGGGTCCCTAAGATTATATTTTCTAAAAGTAACAAAAGACCTTGATTCTATTAATCTCTTTAGATACCAAAATATTAAATTTAGTTATTATTATAGTAGACTGGTTTCAAGATACAGCTGTTCCTTAAAGCCGGCCTTAAGGAGCGACTAAATAACGGTATTTTGTAGGGAACAGATACAAAAGACGAGTATTATACTCAATATTGAATAAAAACCGGCTCAAGCTGGCTGTAAAACTCCTTAGACTTGAATTCAAAAACGTTTTTAAAACGCAATTGACCAGAAGGTAATAGTGTACTATGGACGAATGGACCGATTACATGGGAAGCGTGTATTCATTGCGTCCTAATTCTATTTAAAAATAGAATCTAGTTGCTAATAAAAGAGAAAAATGTTTAGCTAGTAGATTTGCAAACATTCGTAATTCAAATTACGATTCAAATACTAAACTACAGTACGATTGAACTACAGTAGTCTTGATTCAGTGTTAGGGCAAAATGAGTAAGTACTACATACCTACACATTTACCGCACTGTATCTAATTTTGATTGTTGCTAGGTCTTGCTCGTAATGTAATCGTAGATTGTTTTAAACAAGGGACGAAAGGGACCTATTTAGGCACGAGATGGTTTGGCGAATTTGGTCAATAGTTCGTATCTGTGTACGTAAATAATTAGCACTATATTAGCACTCGACAAAACTACTGAAGATCGAATGGCCGCTTTCCTGCTTTTTTAGGGTTCCGTAATCAACAAGGAACCCTTATATTTCGCCATGTCCGTCTGTCTGTCCGTCTGTCCGTCTGTCCGCGGCTTAGCTCAAAGACTGTTGGTACTAGAAAGCTGTAATTTGGAATGGATATACATATAAACCACGCCGAAAAAGCGGTAATTTTTTTTATAAAAAATATTTTTTTTAGGGTACCTCCCCTACATTTCAAATGGTGATTGTTTTTTTTTTCTCGTCAATCCCATGGTTTGGGCTATCGTTGGAAAGGTCGTTTAAAAATGATGGGAGTTTGTGAAAACCATTTTTAGATTCAGGGATCCGCAAATTTTTGTTAGAGTCAAGTGTCCCCCCCCTTGCCAGCTAAATGGTAGGGTTTGGAAATGTGAAAAAATTCACGGCAGTAGTATATATAACGAAATTAAAAGGAAAACTATCACCGCTACAAAGGCTCCACCAGTTACCGAGTAATAATCGACCAACTTTAATTTGCAGTTGAAAAACTTGTTCTCCCATACAAAATGTATGGGAGAACAAGTTTTTCAACTACAATGTTAAGTTTGTTGGATAAATTCATCCCAACTACGGAACCCTTCATTGTGCGTGGTTCGACATGCACTTGGCCGGTTTTTATGCCTCCTTTTGGGGATTAGTATACATGCGGGAAGAAAGGGATGTCAGCATATGTACCGTATTTGTTATTTCTATTGTAAGGTTATTGATATGCACTTCCATTTCATGATTTGCATCTGCATGTATATAGTATGAGACGAGATTTCGGGTGGATGCAATGAATACAACATGTGTATCGAATACTACTAAATTCAATGCTTTATAACTATTTATTATTTATTCTTAGTCATAAGTAGGCTTGCCATTGTGTAGGTTATACAATCGAAATAATTATAACGAAACCTTTTATAACAATTTTTGAATACTAATAAATGTGCATTTTTTATATTTACTTCTCAGTAGGTACCTACAGATAATTGTAGGTTATCTTAATTATAAAATTTTAATAAAAAATCATAAAGTCAAAGTCAAAGTCAAATAATTTATTTCAAATAGGCACATAAAAGGCACTTTTGAACGTCAATGAAAAACAAACAAAGAAATAGAATTGATTCTAGTTGCCCATTCCAAAAGGTAGATTTCGTATGGAGAAGAATGGGCAAGAAACTCCACCGTTACTCTTTTCAAAAATGTTTACAATATTTTGTATACATGAATTATATAATTATATGTGAAGACCATGCACCCACAATAAGATTACTGTCCCACAAAAGGCAAAAAAAAAATTATAAATGGAGCAATGACAAATAAATCAGTTATGTGATAGGTACATGGTGCTCACATATTTACAAACATTGTAAAAGTATACGATATTACAATATTCCTAACATCTTTACAAGTAATACTAATAAGTCAGTGCGTGATTCCATGCAATCACAGAGTGTAAAAATCTATGACATACAAATAATAAAATATACAACTAAATTAGCAACCAGTTTGATTTTGTCCAGACTCTAAATTGTCCTATGGAGCAAGACCAGCATGTTTCCAAGCATTCTTATCCTGGATATAATCCTCTAATTTGTAATAAGCTTGTTTACAAAGTGTACTTTTTATATGAGTTTTAAATTTTCTTTCATTTAATTGCAATATATCACAAGGTATTTTGTTATAGCATTTAACGCAGTACCCCATAAAAAATGTTTGTACTTTAGCTAATCTGAAAAATGGTTGATCTATTTTATCTTTATTTCTAGTATTAAAATTATGTCTGTCACTTATTTTCTTAAATAGATTTAAATTTTTTCTTACATAATATTCTCATAAATAAATTGGCAAGGTACCGTCATAATATTAAACCAAACATAACCAAACGTGTTCTCGTATTATTTTCTCTCTCATTAATACTAACTCTGGTGTCTAATACCTTAACTCATAATTATTTGTTTATGTTTCTTTTTTTCTGTGACACCTACCTGCCAGTATTTTTTATTATTTATGATTGTAAATATTTAGCTCAAATCTATGTAAATTAAATAGTAATTTAGTGAAAAGTAACAATTTTAAAGTCATGTTACAAAATTGTTCATAATACGAGTATTTTATAACTTTCTGTGCCCCGCGGTTTCACCCGCGTAAGTCTCGATCTCGTGGGAATAAAATAATCAACATTTTAATAAAACTATGGCTTACCATTTCTTTGTAATAAATACAAAAATCCATCGTTTGAACATCGCAAGAAGACCCATTTCAGATTCTCCGATACAAAACTGATATAAAATATCCACAGTTTTGTAACAATCGAGCCTATTACCATTTTATAGTGTTTCAACCAACCATTCAAGGAATATTAGCACTAAAATCACGAAGATTATCGTGTCATTAAAGCCAAAAGCGATTAGAAATAGTAATAACAGCACTGTAATCTCTTGTAATGGAGACATTGTTAAGATTTTGACCCTTAAAAACACGATAAATCATGCAACTCTGACGTAGATTTTTGATAAAATTTAATTTGATATTTCCATGCAAGAACCTTCCTGCAAGGCTTCTGTTAAAAGACTGTAAAATAGTATCATTTTCACAAAATGTAAAATGGTATAATTTCCACAAATTATTGGAATTAAATTCTCCTACGTCGGTCGTTCAAAGTTTCACATCAAAGTTGGCGCGACGACCGACGTTTACGGTAGGTAAATTAACCCTTTGTGGTTTAGCGAATGCAATTTTAATGATTTCTGTGAAGTAGGTAATTTATACAGAATTATGCTGTTTGTATTTGTTTTGATTCTTTCTTCTTGTTTAAATACTTGTAATATTTTTATAATAATTTTAAGACTACTTACTACATATAAATTACGTAAATATTATCCTGGAAATTGAAATGAAAATAGTCAAAACTGAAACTAACTAATAATAATTTTCTAAACTTCATTAAATTTATTAGTCATTAAATCATTACAAATTCGACCGCTTTCGAATTCTTTTCGGTCGGCTTCCAGTCTAACCGAATGCAGCTAAATACCAGTATTTTGCATGGAGCGACTGCCTACTGACAAAAAAAAGCCATAATATATTAAATGAAAACGTATTTTCTTGTCTTTGAATAAATGTCTGTTGAATACCCAATGTCCAAATGTTGATATGCGACGACACACGGCTACACATCAAGCCGTACATTTCCAGTTTATGCTAATCTTGCATTTTATAGGATTTCCGTACAATGCGAGGTCAGCTTATACTGGAAATATTGTATAGCTTGATGTGTAGCCGTGTGTACATAATAATTGCAGCGCTGTCTGACAGTCGCCCATTTCAATAAGGTCTGGCGGCCTAGTAGCACGACCTAGTGGGAATTGACAGCTGTCGCTGAACTAATTGTTATTTCTAGGAATAGGTTAAGATTATTTCAAAGTATATCATTTCTTGGTTATGTTTTTTTCTAGGAATAGGTAAATATTATTTCAAAATATAATATATTTAAATAATAATAAAATATAATGTATTTCTAGAAATAGGTTAAGATTATTTCAAAGTATAATATATTTAAATAATAATAAAATATAATGTATTTCTAGGAATAGGTAAAGATTATTTCAAAATATATCATTTCATGGTTATGTTTTTTTTTCTAATAACGTAACAGATAACATCACGGCTGTATTTCCCCGAAGGATTAGGCAGAGGTGTACCTACAGTACACACACAAAGTCCCATGTAATAGGAGGCGACCCTACTGGTATCAGCCGGCCATATATCCAGACTCTGGGCTACTACTAAGAAATTCCTGATGGAAACCCAGTAGTTTGCCCGACCTGGGACTCGCAAGACCATTTTTTTTTACTTCCGGGTTCCTGTTGAATCTCCAACTTTGGCCTGATCAGATCAGGCCAAAGGTGGAGATTCACCCGGAATCCTCAACCACAGAGAGGAACTGGCTATCGTACCTCTAACTGCCGAAACATAACAATGCTGTTAACGCTGTTGTGATCGCGACAGACTAATGATAAGATGGTGGTTGTTAGCCAGACGGACTTAGAACAAGCCAAACCGAGCAGAAAATTATGCTCCCACTGGGAATCGAACCCGGAACCTCGGGGTCTGTGAGGCGGTTAAGAGTTAATAGTTTTTTGTCTTAGTAGCCCTACTTATTGGTTTGCCTCAAAAACAACATAAAAACTTTAATCGGTGGGAAATCACACATCAATCGCACATCCATATTTAATCTTAGCATACTCGTAGAACTGTCTGGATAATGTACAATGCACAATAATTGTAGTTGTACAACATATTGTTATAAACGTAGGTTATCTATAGTGAACAGTTTATTATAGATACCTTAGTATCTACTATAGAGTCTCCTGGAGATTGTGCTGCTCTCAGCGACTAGAAGGAAACTCCATTAGATTGTTACAAAGATATTTATTTAAAAGAAGCACTTTTATACTAAAATACACCGCTTCTCAGTCAATGGAACTCACGCTTTCTTCCCATGGAGATAGGCAGAAACTACAGAACGCCACCTGCTACGATCCTTATTCATATATTTGTACGCAGTATGGGTACCTTATGCGTGATGTTCCTCTAAAAGGTAAGGTGAGTAATAGTTCTCGCCACTGGCGTGCGTACACGCACGACCAGGGCCCTGTTTATCAAAAGTTACAAGCCTTGTAGTAGGTACCAAATGTCATTATTTAGTTCACAAGTACTTAGATTTTTAATTTTTTTTCGTGATTTTGTTTAACAATTTTTTTTTTGTAAGTTACAACTTGTAGAAAATCATTGCAAATCCTGAGTGTCCGGCGAATCTCTATTTCGCCTTACAAGGTTACAAGTGTCGTGCTTAGTACCGCAATAAATGTTTAAATTCGATTTTCTTTTTTCAAATGTGGTCAAAAGAGAGAGATGACCTGATGCCCGTGTCCCAGCAGTGGGAACATTAAGGCTGATTATGAATATGGACATGAGCTATGAATTTAACGAAAATTAACATTCTAGGTAACTTGTGAACGTGTAGACTTATAACTTTTGATAAACAGGGAGCAGTAAGTCATAGGTCATTTATTCATTTGTTTAACATATGCATAATAATAATAAATAAAATAAAATAAAAAAAAATATTTATAATAATACAAAGATAATAAATAGTGCGCTATGTTATGCCAGAGGGCGTTCCAGTGTTTGTATCAAAATATGAATTGAATAAGCCCGAACAATAACAAAAAACAATTATAAAAATGGCACATTTTGTAATACAAATTAATTAATTATAAATAGCAATAGAAATCAATTTCATGAAAAGAGAAAAAAATAAAAAGGAAATAAAAACATAAATGTCAACATACATACACAATAAAAACAACTATTTAATACGTAAAAAACCGGCCAAGTGACAGTCGGACTCGCGCACGAAGGGTTCCGTACCATCCTTACATATTATAAAACAAAGTCCTCCGCTGCTTCTGTCTCTCGTCCTGTAGCTGCGCAATAAATGCAAAAACCACTATAGGTAAAGAATTTCATCCTGTTTTCACCAATGGATAGAGTGGTTCTCGAGTAAGGTTTTAGTATATAATAATAGACATCCACGCGGGTGAAGTCGCGGGCATCAGCTAGTTATCTATAAAAACGGCAAAAAATCACGTTTGTTGTGTGGGAGCCCCGTTAATTATTTATTATATTCTGCTGTCTAACTATCACAGTTCATGAGGTACAGCCTGGTGACAGGCGGACGGATAGTGGAGTCTTAGTAATAGGGTCCCGTTTTACCCATTGGATACGTGACCCTAATAAACAAAAAAGAAAATCTTAGGATGTCAACATTCAGTCGTTAGATTTGTGTCTGCTATTTTCGAAATACTGTCATATACTTTGTTTTAGTAAGGATTTAAGCCGTTTTTTAAATAAGCTCACGTTCAATTCTTTGATTGACCGTGATAAGTGGTAAATAAGACAGGCGCCATGCAAAATACTCTTTTATATATTAAAGCTGTGTGTGACCTTCTTACGCATAATAAGCTGTTGTTATCCCGTCGACTTCGGTTATAAATGTCTGACATTTTTTTTAATAAGTTTGGATTGGTCTTAGCAAATACCGTAACCTCAAAAATATATAGGATGGAAGAGTCAATATTTAAAATTGAATAAATAATGGTGTACATGTATCTATGACCTATAAACCAAAAATTGTTCTGATAAACTTTTTCTGAGCTTTAAAATTACTTCCCTATTGGTTGAATTCCCCCAAAAAATAACACCGTATCTCAAAACTGAGCCCATCAAGCCATGACATTTTATGCTGTGAGTAAGGCGTCCACACTCATCACTGAGGTAAGTTTATAGAGGGCTTCGGTAGACTTACTTATTTGTTTGGCTAACTCCTCGGTGTGTGTTTTCCAATCTAATTTATTTTCGATTGTTACACCTAGGAATTTAGATGTGTTTACTTGTGCTACGCGTTGGCTGTCATAGTTTATACTTAAATTTGTGTTTGAAAGTTGGCTAAACATCGTCAACTTCGTCTTTTCAATATAATTTTTTAGATTATTATTATCTAACCATTGTACTATGGAGGTTATTGTCTTCGTAATGTTTTCATTATAGTTTTGAACATTTAAGCTATTAATGATCACAGTGCTGTCATCGGCAAATAGTGACATAGGGTGCCATGTTACTCTTGTAACAGTAAGTAAGGATCTAATTTTTTATATTTTAGATTATCACTTTATTACCACAAAGCCGTGTATATCAGTTGTTTGTCTTAAACACGACATTTCTATATAGAGTTTGACATAAAACTGACATTCTATTCTATTCTATTTTTATCTATGGCAATGGTGCCGATGTCGACAATTCTGCCAATGTCAGAAAAAGTGTGAAGGAGGAAAAATCACTAAAACTGACATTAAACACGCGTTGAACAAGTGTCTAATGTCAGTTATATGTCAAACTAACTAAACAAACAAAAGGTGTTTAGGCTAAACAAATGTTAAACACGGTTTTGTGGTAATAAGGTCTTATCTAAGGTTTATCTCGCAATATGCCAATGCCAATAACTTATTGAACATTCGTGGAGGTTGGTCGGCAGTGATCCTGACAAAATCTCTATTAAGCTACTGTGTTATTAAGTTCGCAAATGTACACAGCACACCCCTTTGATTCGCTTCCCTCGCCACCGGCAGGGGAGGCCCTCACAAACAGGAATACAGACTTCAATTTTATTATTTGTTCATCGAATGTCAAAGGGACTTAAGAATCCATTTTGGAATTGCGTTTCAATTGATGACGGAGTAATGGATGATGCATGTTTCATCCTCATTTTCTGGTAGTACATAATGATTGATATTCTATCTTTACCCGACTACGGCGAAGCAATAAGGAGGGTTATGATTTTGATTGGTATGTATTATGTTCATCTGTTCCCTCATAATAATATTTTCTAAACTACTCATCACAATTTGACAAATGAGGTATCGTTGGAAGCGTCTTGATCGTCTGCTGGTTATATAATAGGCTATGTGACAACACATTAAATTGAATATGGCTACCTCTAGAGGAAATAAAGTAATGAACGAAAAAAAAAATATTGAGGCCATATTGGGTATCAAATTAAAGGGCTTAATTAGCACATTTCAAAAATATATTATCATACACTATAACACCAATTTTGATGTGACTCCTGATTTTTAACTTGTCTGTCTGTGATGTCTCGTTTATACCTTTTTAGTTGACTTTTTCGTCGTAGTTGGGTTTTTAGTTTTTAACATTTATTTTTATAAGTATAATAGTATAATAGTTGAGAAGCTTCTGGACTAAATAATATTTTTGGTTTGACCCTGGTACACCTGAATGGTGACTGGGTATGATTGGGTCAATATGACCGGCGGTTTTAATAATTTCCCTTACGTCTTTTTTGCACAGTTTACATGACGTGTGATTAAAAATAAACGAGTGCAATCTTAATCGAGGGCAGAATGGGATGGTTGATGGGGTACGAAGGTGTTGGAGTGGAGACTCAGAACTAACCATAAGAGCGTAGGCAGGCCACGAGGCAGGTAGACCGACGACCTGGGGGCCAAGTCTACTAATTTAAAAACGTTACAATGGTCTCTCGATCGTGAGTTTTTGACAGATTTGCCATACAAAATCTGTCAAAAACTCATAATGGCGAGACCATTGAAACGTTTTTAAATTAGTAGAATACAGCCCCTGGACAAAGCAGGCAAGAATGGGATGCGAGAAGGGCCCGAGCGGCTAACGTGGCGTACAATGGAGGAGATCTACACATAGCGTCGGGTCTAACTGAACAGACAGCTGTGTTGCTGGGGAGTTTGTTGCGCCACTTCTTCTTCCCAGCTAAAGCACTAGGAAGTGGTGAAGGGTGGGCGTTTTGGGGGACTGTCTTATGTAATTTTGACGTTCAAAAAGTGCTGATTCTCAGCCTAGTATGAATAAATGACTTTTGATTTTGATTTTGATTTTGAGATACGGATTGAAAAAGGGAGAGGAGATTATATCGATGGGTAAAGATTGGTAAGGTCGATTTGAGTTACACAATGATTATCTCTTACATGTAATAGGTTAACCAGTGATCAATTTAAACAATGCGTAGCCACCTGCAATCTGTCACAATAGCATGACGTAACTAGCATTGAATGAGCTCGAATGTTTGTAATAGTGACAAAGGGGTCGGATATGCTTCTAATATTAGTAGATGATGACATGATAATTAGCGAAGGCACAGTTTTGCACCTCTTGAACCCAGCCTAACTTCTCAGAATGTTTCGTTTCAGTTCTACCAGATTTACTTAATGGAAGACTTTTTAACAAGATGGAAAACTTCATTTTATATTTTAAAATGTTATTAGGATTTTCTTTTGCGCTGTTTGTTAAGAATTTTCAGATCTGTAGACATGATATTCAAAGATTACTTATTAAATCATGAACCTAATTTAGAAAAAGTAACGGATGTCGCAAAGATTTACCAATGATTGCAGTTGCTGTTCTCTAGTTTTTGCCTATCAAACAACTTTTGTTGTGTTCGGCTTACTGCCTATCTGACCTCCATAACCCAGTTACTGGGGAACAAGATACTCTTGGTAGGATTCTAGTTTTTGCATAATATCCCGTTAAAATTTCGATTTTTGGGGTGCAAAATTCGAACAATTTCAAAAAATTAACATTAAGTACACTTATGTAAACATGTACTACTGGTACTAAGCCCATATACACACGGGCGTATTTTTATCGCGGCGATTTAATTTCGCCGATCGGGTTTTTAGCGCTCTGTTTAGCGCCGAGAGTTAAAAATCCAGTAGTGTGTTTTCTTGACGCGCTGGGATGCACTGTGTTGGATTCTGAGTGCTCGACTCAACATTGAGAGTTGACAATCTAGGTTTACTCATCATTATACCTATAGGTACTTACTCATTTAATTAAATAACAAAGAAATACGAGTTAAATTGTACGCTTCAAGTATTTCTAAGACATCCCGTTACTTATTATAATACTAGTTTTACTAGTCAAGAGACCAGTTGGCAGTAATTACTTTATGTTTCATGCTAGAATCGAATTAAATGTACTTGGATGATAAATAATTGTACCATAATTATCTAATGTAAATAATTGAGTTAATAAATTAATCCTGGCCAAACAAATAGCTGTGCGATTTCGAAATGTCATCAATATTAACTGATAGTTTGAGAGCAGAGATGGGTTGTTTGTATTTCGTCTTGTACGTCACATGACTCACATGTTTCTTTTTTAAGTTGCCAGTGCTAAACATACATATTTAACATTGGCAACTTGAAAAAGAAACATGCCAAAAGATACTATGTTCGATATTTAATTTCACAATCAATGTGACGTCATTAGTTTCCTGGTTTCTATTATTAGTTTTAATGGTTGAATGTAAATACTCGTAATTATAATTGGTTTCCACGTAGCTCTGTAAGGAAAACTAAATTAAAGTAAGTATTTAGTGGCATTGTTTTGTTAGACGCTTGTATTCAATGGAAACATAGATCCCCAAGAGTCTATTGATAGGTATTACAAAGAAACGTACGGATACGTTAGTAATTGTTTGGACAACGATGTAGGTCGATGTAGAAGCCAGTGTCTTAGAACAATGTAATGAATTAATAAAGATATTATTATAATCAAGGTCCGGTTTCGCTGGAAGCCTATACCACTATTATTTGTGGTTGGGAAAAGGCTACGCTGATGGTCACACTAAGTCAGATAATATAAATATTCAGTTAGACAATGTTCTTGTTTTGTTAACATTCTATCGTGGTCTCGCAGTGTGCGTATGACTGAGTTGAGCTCCTCAGTTACTGACAAATGCTTGCACCAGGTCCGCTCAAATATGTGTGGTTCTTTCCTCAAAAGACCATTTCAGACATTAATCTACATGGTCCTCATATGGCCTGACCTAGATTATGTCTGGACTTCAATAGCGACTGCGACCTCTGAGTTTGTTTCTTCTCAGAGTAGTAGGAAACGCCGTCCTCATCTAGCTTATTTTTTTTTTAATATCACGTGTCAATGTGGTTGCGATATCCTATTTACAGAATAAACAATTTCATTTCACTTGTCTTTCTGTTAACGTCGAGATGAAGGGCTGGCTTTTACTTGACGGGCCAGACGATTAGCATTGCCATACAACGTGGCAATGCTGCCAGTCTCTTAGGCACATTATCCGTCGACAGCGATGCGAAGGAATTTTCGACGCCATATTTTAGTTTATTTATAGTGTCGCTGTCAGCTGTTATTCTTGGATCTTTGACAGTCGTCAGAAGCCTGAAAGACTGACAGCCAGTCTTACCCAAGGGTATTAGTGTTACCCATTAACTCGGTTGTGGAGGTTAGATAAGCAGTCGCTTCATGTAAAATACAGGTAATCAGCTGCATCTGGTTAGTTGGGCAAAGCAGATTGCAGATAGAATAGTTTAGGTTAGGATATTAAATTGTTATTTGATTAATTAATTAAGTATAAGTTGTTATTTATGTACATGTAATTTTAAAAAGACAAATTTAACTCTAATCTTCCAAAGCTTTTACCTACTTTTTCACGCCATCTAAAAGCGAATTTTACCACGAAAACTGAACGCGATCAGCACATCTAAACCAAGTTCAAGAGCTGTCATCATTGTTTTTGAATATTGACACTTGAGCGCATTGAAGTAGTATGTACTAAAGTGCGTCAGTACATGACGTAGTACCTCAATACTTGAGCGTGGTTGTTTGTGCTCATCGGGTTCAGTTTCATTGGTGGAATTCGCTCTAAGAAATCAGTTTGGTGGTGAATGTATTACGTTGATGTTGTTTTATTATTTAGTTTTTGGAATTTCTCAGTAACAGCCCGGAGTCCGGAATTGTACCTGGTTGATGGCAATAGGCGAAATGTTGGTGTACTATAAGTACACCTCTGCATAACCCTTCCGGAATTACAGTCGTGATATTATGTGTCATGTTATTTTTACATTCGGTGTAAAAAATACGTAAGTATAAACTTACTCTCTACCATTTTTGCCCTTTATTCCAAATTAGACCACATTATTCTTACATAATTATTATAAAACAAAGTCCTCCGCCGCTTCTGTCTGTCGTCCTGTACGCGATAAACTCAAAAACTACTACACCGATTTTTTCACCAATGGATAGAGTGGTTCTCGAGTAAGGTAGTATATAATAACCGACATCCACGCGGGCGAAGTCGCGGGCTAATAAAGTTATGACCTGTACAAAGCCTTTAATTATGGCTCGTACAGTTACAGCTCAAACACCAAGACTATACTAGCACAACATACCTAACGCGAGCGTTTACTAATAAATCATGTTGTATACAAGCAATACTCTGCATCTTTTAAACGATTGTAAGCACACCGTATCAATATGAACGAAATGAAGCAAAAAGAGTATGTAATGATCGTAGCAGCTGAAGTTTTGTAGTTTCTGACTAGCCCCATGGGAAGAAGGCATGAGCTTATGTTATATGTTATAAACATGAATAAAATGACAATAAAATTCATAATAAATTATAATTATCTATACAAGCCGTGTACCAGGTGCGATTTCTCATCGGCAAAATATCGAAATATCATAATTATAAACTGTCATCCCCTTTTTAATCCTTAGAACGAATTTTCAAATATCCTTCGTTTGTGCTCACTTTCGTTCGTCAAGGAATTCATGTCACGCTTCTAGAACCAGTATTTTAGGATGTGCGAGTAGGTTAGCTCAGTCTAAGAGGAAGCCAAAGCTAATTCCCAGCTAATTTGCAGTTTTTGACAGTCAGCTTTTGACAGATTTTCCATAGAATTCAGCTGCCAATACTTTTTAATTGAAAGGCTTTTAGTCCTATCTTGGTCTAGGTAGGTAGGGTAGGTAGGGTAGGTAGGGTAGGTAGGGTAGGTAGGGTAGGTAGGGTAGGTAGGGTAGGTAGGGTAGGTAGGGTAGGTAGGGTAGGTAGGGTAGGTAGGGTAGGTAGGGTAGGTAGGGTAGGTAGGGTAGGTAGGGTAGGTAGGGTAGGTAGGGTAGGTAGGGTAGGTAGGGTAGGTAGGGTAGGTAGGGTAGGTAGGGTAGGTAGGGTAGGTAGGGTAGGTAGGGTAGGTAGGGTAGGTAGGGTAGGTAGGGTAGGTAGGGTAGGTAGGGTAGGTAGGGTAGGTAGGGTAGGTAGGGTAGGTAGGGTAGGTAGGGTAGGTAGGGTAGGTAGGGTAGGTAGGGTAGGTAGGGTAGGTAGGGTAGGTAGGGTAGGTAGGGTAGGTAGGGTAGGTAGGGTAGGTAGGGTAGGTAGGGTAGGTAGGGTAGGTAGGGTAGGTAGGGTAGGTAGGGTAGGTAGGGTAGGTAGGGTAGGTAGGGTAGGTAGGGTAGGTAGGGTAGGTAGGGTAGGTAGGGTAGGTAGGGTAGGTAGGGTAGGTAGGGTAGGTAGGGTAGGTAGGGTAGGTAGGGTAGGTAGGGTAGGTAGGGTAGGTAGGGTAGGTAGGGTAGGTAGGGTAGGTAGGGTAGGTAGGGTAGGTAGGGTAGGTAGGGTAGGTAGGGTAGGTAGGGTAGGTAGGGTAGGTAGGGTAGGTAGGGTAGGTAGGGTAGGTAGGGTAGGTAGGGTAGGTAGGGTAGGTAGGGTAGGTAGGGTAGGTAGGGTAGGTAGGGTAGGTAGGGTAGGTAGGGTAGGTAGGGTAGGTAGGGTAGGTAGGGTAGGTAGGGTAGGTAGGGTAGGTAGGGTAGGTAGGGTAGGTAGGGTAGGTAGGTAGGGTAGGTAGGTAGGGTAGGTAGGTAGGGTAGGTAGGGTAGGTAGGGTAGGTAGGGTAGGTAGGGTAGGTTAGGTAGGGTAGGTAGGTAGGGTAGGTAGCGTAGGTAGGTAGGGTAGGTAGGGTAGGTAGGTAGCGTAGGTAGGGTAGGTAGGGTAGGTAATTTTAGTATCTATTTATATATTAGCTGACGCCCGCAACTTCGCCCGCGAGGATGTCAGTTATTATATACTAAAACTTTACTCGAGAACCACTCCATCCATTGGTGAAAACAGCATGAAAATCGGTGCAGTAGTTTTTAAGTTTATCGCGTACAGGACGACAAACCGACGCGGCGGAGTACTTTGTTAGTTATTGAATTTAATTCCAAGTGTGTTATATTGTAAAACAACGAACAGTTCTACAGAATATAAAACATATTTCTTAAAATGGCAATGATATCTACTAAACGATGAACACAAACACTAATATCGGTCGATATTTCATGGGAATTGAGCTTTATGGAACACATTATTACTGTAATTAATGTCCTTTGATATGGCATGTGTAGGATTTTTATAGGTACTGTAAGGTTTTATGCAATAAGCAACCTTATATTGTGCAGGCTGTTAAGAAAACAGCTGTGGTTCTATTTGAACATTCTAGCAGTTTGTATTTAGAATAGGAAAATAAAAGTATACAGTCGGTCCCCGGCTGACAAGCCTGTTATAATATAAAATGATTTCTTAAACCAATTTATGTAGTTATCAGAGTTTTACTGCAAGCAGTATTATATTAGTAGTTAACGATCCCCCAACTTCACAGTGCCTACTGTCTGTATATTCGAACATCTACAACCATAGCTATCCCTATTTGGGTTAGTTGCTAAATAGATATATTTTTCTGTTTGACGTCATAGTTTTTGTATAATTTCCCAAGAGAATATAATTAGGGCAAGTGTAGTCTTTTATTATTTCTAGTACGATTTAACTTCCATTACGAAAATTATGTGGGTGTTAGATACCTAAGTGACTTGGTTTACCTCATCATTACCTAATAATACTCTACTCAGTTCCATAGAGAATCTTTTAAGAATAAAAAAAAGGCCATCCCCATCCCCCCCTATCTATTCTGATTTGGGTTAATAATTGAAATATAATTTGATTTAAATAAAATAAAATTTCCAGCATCAACACGTGTTATCGCACTAAGGGATAAACAGTCTTGATTTTTTTTAATTTCGCGCGTGTTTTCAGGATCACCTTTCGTTGGCCAGACTCTATAATGACACTTGTGTTGTCCGCGACTTTATCTGAATGTGTTTTGAATTACAGCATTCATCATCATCTATCTGCCTAGCCTTTCCCAACTATATTGGGTCAGATAGGAAGTCGCTCCATGTAAAATGGTAAGACTGGTTGTTAGACTTTTGGGCTTCTGATGACCCGTAACTACTGTATTACACCATTATTTTATTGAAATATCGAGGTTGAAAAGATGCTTATGTTCTTCTCCAGGACCTTATTTCTGTCAAATTACATAATGAGCGGTTCAGTGGTGTGGGCCTGAAAAGGTGACAGGCAGTCAGTTACTTTCGCATATAAAATACAAGCTTCCAACTGCGGCTTCGCCCACGCGGTATATAGATAAAAAGTAGCCTATGTCCTTTCCTTGGGTACCATCTATCTCCTTGACAAATTTTGTCGAAATTCGTTCAGTGGTTTAGGCGTGAAAAGGTAACATACAGATAGACAGATTTAGTTTCGAAATATTAGTATGGATACTGCTCATAGCTGGCATTCGTATTATTTAGTTTCATCGATTTATTTATTTGGGTGGTGTGACTTCTGATAAACGGCAAAATTACGAGGAAAAGAGAAATGGCGGCAAAATAATGACTCCCAGGTAATGGTTTTCTGCGTTTAATTACCTACCACATAATTCTTTTACCGGCTGTAATTTGTATCTTTCTATGTCTAACTCCTATTTGTTTTAGCTATGTTAGGTTATTTATTTTAATGTATTAATTTGGTATAAGTTGTTACATTATGTAAATTTCATTTTAATTCCTTGGGGTATTTTCCGACAAACACGCGGGCAAAGCCATGAGCAATAGACAATTTAGAAAAAAAAAATTGTTTATTAGGTACAAACATTAGTCGAGAGAAAACTGTTTGCGTAATTTGAACTTTTTAGTATCGCAGCACGTGATATTCTATATTTCCTGTCTCCATGGGAAAAGTCGTGAGTCTGTAGGTATATAACCTAATTATTTTCACCGTTTTTGAGTGTAACATCCTATCCCGATCTTTCCAACAACTACTTACATTTGACTAATATTTAGTACTGCTACCTAATTGCGTAACTTATTTTCTTAACCTATTAAGACTAATCTGTTTCATTTTGACAGTTCAACAACATTCATTGCGTTATTTACGTTGTTGAGCAGATATTTTTTTTTCAAACTTATCAAGCTATTGTTCAGTAATTTGTTTCAAACCGATTCAGATTGTGATTGACTCGTATTCAAAATTGGTCAGTGTGTGTTCAAATGAAACTCATTTTTTTTATAATTGATCTTTTACAGGCACTTTTGTATTTTGTATTGTCAAAGGAGTCGGTCATTAAGAAAGATGAAGCTAGTTGTCCATTCCAAAGCCTAATAGGTTTCCATGTAGAAGCACGGGCAAGAAATTCCACGGTTGATCAGTGTGTTATAAGCTAAGATTGTTTGGCGCTCAGTCTAGCAGGATGACGCGCGGCTGTCAGTGTCGATAATGAAGCAGCGACTAATACTGTGTTTATCAAACTGTTCCAATTGCCTTCAAACACGACGTCTGCATCTTTAGACACTTGGGCGTCTGTCATAATCAATGCAGTTAGGTACATATATTGAATTGTCCGTATGTTGCTTGAACTTCTTTTTCTGTTAGTCAAAGTAATTTTTTTTATGTGATTTAAATAATCGGTGAAGAAATCGGTTTTGTAAATAAAATGGGTCCAGGGATCTCTATGTTTTGCCGATAATAGTAGAAAAACCTGATAAAACTTCACAAAACCCGGGATTTGAAACCAGGACCTCTCGCCAAAATTGCAATGTAAGAAGAGCCGATAAAACAAATCCTAGCCAAGTAAAAAATAACAGTGCAAGAAAATAAATAATTTAGATTCGTATGTAGGTAGCAGGGATGCTACCCTACATACGAATCTAAATTATTTATTTGTGTTATGTAATTATTTACTGTAGTTTTTTTTAATTATTTGCGCGGAAATTATTTTATTATTGCGGATTTTTTTTCACATCCGCGTATGCGTATGCGAATACGGATATTAGAAGGCTCACATCTGCGGATGCGGATGTTTAGATACCTTTACAAGATTGAATTTTTTGTGGGTGTAGAAATATAAAAAAGACTGTATTTTTTATATTTGTATTATATAAAGTGGTAAGTAAAGTTAAAAATTGGAGCATTATCATCTGCCTAGCCTTTTCCCAACTACTTTGGGGTCGGCTTCACGTCTAACCGGATGCAGCTGAATACCAGTATTTTACATGAAGCGACTGCCTATCTGACCTCCACAACCCAGTAGCTGGGTAATACGATACCCCTTGGTGAGACTGGTTGTCAGACTTTCGGGCTTCTGACGATCCGTAACGATTGTCAAAGATCCAGAAATGACAGCCGGGACCAACGGCTTAACGAGCTTATTATATTTAATAAAAAGTAATATTTCCGCCTTCTCGGGGTCAAGTCTGTTACGCAGAGTTTCAACCCGCGCTACTGAACATTTGTTCGCTAGGAACACTGGCTGGTGGTGTCGATAAAATTGTGCGTGCTATTGGTCAATGAGAAGTGCTCATTTACCAATAGGTGCGAAGATTTCCGTTGCATATGACACGCGCCAGTCGCCGGCCCACCCCAGTATCTTTCTTGTCGCGACTGTGCTACATCCGCATCCGCATAAACATCCGCATTAATTATTGCGGATGCGGATACGGATGCGGATGTCCAAATCGATACGGAAGCTCCGAGGTTGCGGATGCGGATGTCCGCAACATCCCTGGTAGGTAGTATACGTAAGTATTTTATCATATGGCGTGATAAATGATATTCTTTCGTTAAATGTTTTTTTCTAACGGCACAGACAAGTCATAAATAAGTTACGATCCCAAAAATTGGTTCGTTCACCCTAAGTCCTTGATTAATTTCATATTTATTAGATATACTCGTAGATATTTTGTCGAAAAAAGTTTTTTACTTTGAGTACAAGAATAAACGGCAGAAACCGTAAGTCACATGTAAAACCCGGTGCAATAATACAGATAATTTTGCCGCACAGCGCCGTCAGAAATAGTACATTATTGTCGCAGCCAGCAATAAAGGGATTAATGGACGATCGTGAAAATGTGGGCCGAGGCGAAGCCGAGGCTCACATACGTGAGTCCATCAATTCCTGATTACGGCCAAGGCGTGTATAGTACTTTTCTCAAATAATGCGCGGAAATTCGAACTGAGTAAATTAAATAAAAACTTCAGAATCAATGGCGAACAACTATAATTTTTCATGCGCCAATACGTTTACTTGTTTCTTCTTGACTTTAAAGTTCTATTTGCAAGCCAAATCGAAATTTAAATAAAATCTTTAATAATAAGTTACCTCCTTGTTTGCCATGTGTTGAAGAAAAAAGTTCGTTCCATTTTTAAATAACACGACAGATATAAGTTTTCATAGTAATTTATTTGGCTGCTAAACACGCCATATATCTATTTTCATAGTAACTTTGCTGGCCGCATCGTCACTTGTTTTTGACCAGTACAGCAATTTCAATTTATCACGAAGAAGGTTGTCAAAATAATGCTCGAATTTCCAAGCATGTTTGAGATTTTTTTTTTTCTGCTTACCTTCTAAAAGCTCTATTACTAGGAGAAAAGTCGGAAAATGTAAAATTAAACGTTATGATGAAGAAGTTTTCATATTACATAAATGCGAAAAATTTTATAATGTTTAATCCAAAAAATATTTTTGATGACATTTTTTAATAAGATTCGCAATTGTATTAAAACTTAAAAATATTGCGCAAGCTTAATAATAACTTAGTGGAGCTCATTACAATTAATTTTATTTCTCTTTTGCTACAGATAAAATCGTGTAACAAATAGCGATTCTGAAAATATTGACTCTTTTGGCCTGAGTCCTTGATTTATTTCAGATTTCCAATCATTTGTCTAAAAATGAAAAGTTCTTTGTAGTTTAACAAATTGAAAATTTTCACGCTAAGCATATCTGAATAAAATCCTCTGATTTAATATAAATCATTTCTCAAAAAGGAGAGACGTTTTTTGCAAATAGTTAAATAAATTGTGATCTGGAAAAAGTGCCGAATTTATATTACATAATACATTTATTACTTATGGAAAATTAACTATTTACAGTTATCATTTTAAAAACTTCAGCTTAAATAAGTAGGTAATTGAAACGATTTTTTCAGAACTTACTTTAAAAAAATCTCGACGTATTTTTATTGGATTCGCGATATGTTTTAAGACTTCATTAATTTTGCGCAAGCTTAATAATAATTTCACGGAGTTCATTAAATTAATTTCTTTGTTGCTACAGACAGAATCGTGTTTCATCAGATTTGATTTGTACATGCTAAACCTGTGATTTAATTCAGATTTCAGTTATTTATCGAAATAAAAAGAAGTTTTTTGTACTTAGCTGATTAATTAAAATCTAGAAAAAGGCCCTAATTTTCTATTTTTAGAACTGTACTTGTTATAAGAACTTACGGCAGAAGGCATAAGTTAATTAAAAACCCGACGAAATAAAGTCCTGCAAAAAATAACACATGGAAAATTTCGCTGCTTAGCCGCGCGCCTTCGGAAAATATAAATTTTTCACCTCACTACTCGGAAATATTCTATTTATCATTCGAAATCACTCAGATTTGCAAAAGTGCATTCTATCCGCAAGCGTGGAAGGAGTTCTTTAAATTCGAACCTTTCTATTCAATAATTTTCTATACCGACGGGTCCACTGATGACGCATTAATACTTAATTCATGTCAGTGCGCCAACCTCATTTTTAGAATAATCGCACTGGCCGGCACGAAAAAAGAATGGCTCAACGCGCATGGAGAAGTTTTCACTTCAAAAAACATAATTTAATTTTCTTCAAATTCAAATTCACTTTCCATCATTTTGGTTTGTTTAGTAGTGCAGAGTTATTAGTACAAGCGGTACTTAATGCCGAATTGAGTTTTCTTCCGGAAAAATTGCGCGAAAAGCTACTTATAAGTGTACAATATTTGTTCAATGGATGGAGACACCTAGCATTTTCCTGGCTGTAGTGAGGTGAAAAGCTGTGTTTTTCGTTCGGCAGCAAAGTCATTCTGCGTCTCGTTCGAGTACCTGCGCTAAAAAACCACTTTGCAGCCTTGCATAACAAATAACTATTATGCTCTTATAAAATCAGAAAAACGCTTTATTTCTAACAAGAAATGCGGAAAGTGAAAACCCTAATGTTTATGACGAAGAAGTTATAAAAACAAATAAGTTCTTGCTTAAATAATCTAAAATATTGTTTTCGGGACTTCTAAAAATCTGAATTCATTCCACATGTAAAATCTTTTGTTGAGATCTGGAAGTTCTTTGTTTATAGGTTTAGGAACAGTCCTTAAAATTCCTATTTTATCCGCACTCCAATTGTTAGAAAAATTTACCACTGCATCTTTTAGTATTACTTATAAAATGCTATCAAAAGAATACGATCCTGTGAAAATATTGGCCGTCACTCTGCGCCGTCGGAGAAATCTTCGCATCCCTAAAACCTGTAAAACGCTCTATTTTTAAGTGTAAACAGGGAAACTGTTACAGTAAACGTTACGACGAAGGAGTTGTAATCTTACATATGAGCTTTTTGATGCAAATTTTCGAAAAATAATATTTGCTGGAATTTCACCACGTATTTCCGCAAAAACGTTCGCAAGTAAAAAATATAAAATACATATACGCAAAGAAAATAAATTGGTACGTAGAGAAATAAAAGAAAAGAAGTGAAAAAAAAAATAAGAAAAATAGCCACCCTAAAACTATACAGAAAATAAAATATAATTTAAGCAAGAAATAATAAGCTAAACTCGAAAACCTTATAAATAATAAGTCTAAACAAAATCAGACTATACGAAAAAGAAAACAGAAAACCGAGAAAGAAGCAAATGAAAAATATCAAGTCAATTCACTTACCAAAATCTGGTATCATCAGCCATGAAGGTACATTTCACACGAAAAAAAACTGTTTTTCTATGAAGCTACAGTTTATAATTCAGAAAGAGGTTAATATTTTTATTTTGGCAATCTAATACTTAGAGAACGCGGAGCGAGCGACGCGGCGCGGCCTCTCGCCGCGGGGTATAGGCGATACTGTTTTGCCGACCGTGGTTACTACTGTTGTTGCTAGTATGAAGTTTTCTGATCCAGTGCGGTCCCTGCTCGCCCTGGGGACGCTTTTATAGCCAGGGAGGGGTGGTTAGGGAGAAACTCATACAGACGCAACTGAAGGGGTGGAGGCTGTGGAACGGGTCACAGGTACCCCAGCCACGGTACAAATAAAAATTAGCTAATCAGCCAATTTTTCATTTGGATAAGTTTTTAAATTATTTCCGTTTGTAATAAAATACAATAGACGTAGATATATTTAGTAACCTATTCCGCTTAACTATTCTTCAAGAGTCATAAAAAATCCTGTAAGAAATCGACACGTGTTTCACCTCAACGAGGCATCCTCAGGATGACGATTGACCAATCGCAATCCAGAACCGCTGGGCGTTGACAAGTGAAACACGTGTCGGTTTCTTACAGGGTTTTGTATGACTCTTGAAGAATAGTTAAGCGGAATAGGTTACTTAATATATCTATGTCTATTGTATTTTATAGTGGATTTCCGCAAAGTCACGCCTGGATCAATTAACTATCCGTTTGTAATATAAACAGAACAGTGTATAAAATTAAGTCTACGTAGTTTTGGGTGGCTTCACTTCATTTGATATTAAGTTATGGAATTTTCATTAATAACATTAATTAAAATAAGTTAATCCACCCGACACAATCGGGTAAATTAATTATACCCTACACTATAATAATACACCGCTGGTTTGAAAACATAAAAAAACAAATTATCCATTTTCTAATTTTCCGGTAATTTAAATTCTTAGTTTGTCTGAGTTTGATATTTACAGCGCCTTGTACCCCCCCCCCCCCCCCACACTACCGCTGCAAAATCCCCACCCTTATTTATCCACGCGCATGCATCAGTGGGGTTCCTGGAAAATGATATCATTCGAAATTGAACCTTATAACAAAAAAATATTTCTTTCTTTACTTTTTATTAAGGTTTTTTTGTCTTCTAATATGATCTGAAGATAATCTATTGAGATGGGAATCAAAAAATAATAGTCCTGAAACTTTTGAAATTCGGGCTTAGAATCTGCACGGATCGGTCAGAGAAAATTCCTGAAAATTCATAAAATTAATGTTGATGACCACTATAACGCACTAAAATAATAATATTATGTTATAATGTACCTAATAAAGTAAAATCTGAAAGTCTTTGAATTTTTTAATATTTTTAGTTTGGCGTCGGGAATTGAAAATCGATCAAAAATAAAAATCTGAAATAGATCCTGCAACAAATTTTATTTTGCGTGTCTAAAATAATCTAAGCGTCATGATTATATACTTTTCAGTCAAGAAAACTGGAAAGTAACTGAAGAACCGACGGCCGTCTTTCAAACATACTAAACTTCTGTTTACCACTAAAATATTTATAATAAATTAAGTGGAAAATATGTTTAATACTTCCTAATAACTAACGCTTACCTTAGTCGAGAAGTTCTATTAAAGTTTATTTTATTTAGTTAGACGTGTATTGAAATTGTGATTGATGAATCGAAAAAAACATTTCATCGTTTTTTTTTTTTCCGGTTTGTTCAAATAATGACAAAACACCGTTACGTGAAATTATGAAAATTATGTGATAATGTTATTAAGGAAAATCGGTACTTAACAGATTTTTTGTAGAAGTGTTCAATGCCTTGTGGTTCTTTTTCCGCATAATTATGTAGTTAAAATGCTTCTTTACGAATTCTTCAGTAGTAAAGTCTTCAGTATAGTTTAATTAAATAATGACTGTAATTCACTTTACAGGCGTAATTTCATTAGACGACCGATGTCTATTTTCCTTAAAATCAACCATGAGCAAATATTACTATTTCAGTAATATTTTTTTCATTTTACTACTAAGTGTTTTTCTTATTTTATGCTGAGATTCAGATTGATAAAACACATTAAAACATAATCGAAAATTTAGTAGGTACTACTGTTTTATCATAAACGTAATTATTTACAATATGAACGTAATTTATAGTGTAGGTATAAAATTATCAGGAGTCTAAGTAGTAGTAAATGTGTTAAAAATTATACAGGACTGATTTTCCTCACGTTTGAATTTACCAATCGTAAGAATAAAAGGAAAATGCAACGCAGTCAAGCCTGGGCATAATTTGGTTTTACTAGAAAAGCGGTTCCGTCATATTCTAACGGCAGTCATGAAAATCTAACATTTTAACCAGTATTTGACATCTTCGCAAAATCGTCCGAAAGTAAAAAGTGTAAAATTCGGTCAATCGCAAACTAAATAAATAGGTTCGAGGAAAAAAAAACAAAACAAGAAAAAAAAGTCAGTATTTGACAATTAGGTGTCAAAAAGCGCTCTGGACAGCAGTTATTCTGTGATCGTTTTCCGCTTTCTGAAACCAAAGCTTTAGTCGTTAATAAGTGGAAGATCACAATAACTAGGAATCTACATTAATCTAGTTTATTATTTATAGACTCAAATATTTTTATTTAAGTAACACTTCGACTTTTAATCGTATCAATAACTTGACAGCTCTTGAACCAAAACAATGTTTGGTAAAAGGAAAACCTCACATGCGAAAATCTTTGTCTTTTTTCGAAAGAAATCACTGACATCTACCAGTTAGAAATACTTTCCGTATACCAACGTGTATATTGGTAGTATACTGACGTATATATTGGTGGTATACTAACGTGTATATTGGTGATATCTAACGTGTATATTGGTGGTGTTTGTGTATTTGTCGCATACAATGTTTGGTTCAATACTGTACATGCAGGCGAACTGAAGAAGTTGGAATCCAAACGTATGTAGTTTAAATCAAAGTCGCTTTACGTATCTGTCTGTGTGTCCTTCTAAACTACACAATGAACGTGGATGCGGCTGTCACCGTCATTAAAAAAATGTATTCCGCAAGGTTACTGTGTATTTAACTTAGTTATATCACAGAAATCTGTTTCAAGCTGTTTCACATTGCACTCTATATATGCACGTGCAGCCATCTTAAAGCACTGCCTTGCAAATCGTGATGGTTCTAAAAATACTTGCTACTCCACCAAAGATGTACCAACATATACCTTTGTCTCTAAGAAGAAGCATACTACACAATACAAGTAAGATTTTGCATAGGAATCCCTTAAGCCATTCTTTTCGTAGGGAGGGCACGCATTGGAAGCTCAGTGGTGTGAGGGTAATAACCTCAATTTTGGCACAAGACGTTGTTAACAAAACCGAGCTCCAAGCAACATACTTACTGAAGGTATCTTCAACTTCCTTAAGATGTACTGTAACATCTACTATTACACCTTAACTAATGTTAGATACTAAGAAACAATTGCCAAAGTTTACTGAAGTTCTCGTAAGTTCAGCGGGTGTGATGAGAAGTTTAAAGATCCTTGATACGATTTCAATGTACTGTAGTTTTTTGCTTTTTATGTCGATAGATATTTTTTCAATATGACGTTACATCTTGTAGCGACTTTACTTCGGAAAAATAAACCTTTGCTGGGTGTCTAGGTGTCTTTTACTGAGTAAAAATAAACAATTTAGTTTTACAAATAACACGGTAAAATATATATTTAAAAAAATTGTTTTTAAACATTTTGTTCTTTACTGTGACCCCGGTGTAAACAAAACGGCTTATTGAAAAATTTTATAATTATCAAAGAGGAATAAAATCAACCGCTGGATGAACAGAAATAAACGCAACGCAAAGCAACCTTGATCTACTCGTAGATAATGTAAAACCTGAAGAAGATAATCTCGAACAAATGAACGCAAAACCTACTGACATGAGACTCGTAGCACCAGCTGAAAGATGCTACGATAAACTGAAATCAACAGGCCGGGGACGGTAGTGGCTTGTGTGCTTTCGCTATTACAGACTATGACCGACGCCGGCAGTGGGGCGACTCGAACGCAAAACGGCAGTAACGCTCTAGAACTCGTAGAGGGAGGACGTACGTCACGTTATCACGAGAACACCAAACTGTTACGAAAAACACCAATAAAAACCTCTCTAAGCAAACCAGTGAGGCAACAACAGCCAAGGTTTATGAAAAAGAATAAAGTTTTACACAAACTTCTTAGAAAAGCGGGTTTGTAATGAGTTTTTGCTCATTTTCACAGAAAAGGTACGCTACCTGTTGCTGTGAGTTCATAAAAAACTGAAACCTTAAGATGTTTCTTCGCAATTTCGCCATGATTTGTAACAAAGGCTGTTTCGAAATATACCAAAACAAAAGAAATGGAAATACAACCCTTTCGTTTGGAGTTTACAAAATGTTTTTTTGTTTTTATAAGGCACAAGACGGGCTTCTTTTGAGTTGAGAAATACCCATTTATTTTTGCCACGAACATTTTTTGTGATTCATTGGTAACAACGTTTGTAGATGAATAAGTAAGACACAAAATAACTCTTGTTGAAGAAATCAACATGATTTTCTCTATTTTCTGTGGGAAAACGGAGAAAATCCTGTTGTTTTCCAACTTAAACGTAAAAAAACAATGAAGGGTGGTAGCAGAGTGCACAAAAAACTGTGGAAAAAAATAAGTTTAGACTTTAAAAGAACCTGTTTTTTAAATTATAGATTCTAACGAGCATAAATAGTTACAAGAACCACTTGGGTAAGATACAGAGACGAAACGAGGCTAAACTTACGCTTTGATCTGACATAATCAGTGCGTTTTGGGTGCGGCGCAGACGACGAACGAGTTTGTGGCGCTTCAACTCCAACAAATGATTACAAAGCCTGGAACAACGGGAATTGATTTTTCCTCGCACAAAAAGTGTGTCGACTACGCTGCACCTTGGCGTGATTTTGACAGGTTGACGAGGAACTTTACGCTAAGCTTTGTCTCTGTATCTTACCCTTTCAATACATAACATAACATCACGCCTGTAATTCCCGAAGGTTAGCCAAACATGTACCCATAGTACACCCACATTTCACAGTTATCCCCACCCTTACTCTTTCACTTTCAATAAGAAAGACTTTGTCGATAACAATGAAAAATAAATAAAAATAGCCTTTATTTCCTCTGACCTCAATATGTAACAAGTAATGATATTAATATTAATACTGGTAACATTTTGTCATAGGGTTGCCAACCTCACATTATCAAGTATCAGCTACCAGGTCAGGCTGTCTTGCGACATAGGCCTCCTCTATTTCCCTCCAATTGCTCATGTCCCAAGCTGGTCTTCGCCAACCTTTTGGCAGATCATCCTCCCACCTTTTCACCTGTCTTCCTCTACGACTTTTTCCGTTCATCGGGTATCATTCTGTGACGTCGATAACAATGAGTTACTAATAAATCAATAAATGTTATTCTTTTTTGCTTTCTTTAATAATATAAAAATGTGATCAACATTATCAAAATTTTCGTTAATTATTATGAAAACATAATGCACTGTCATCTCCTAGTCCTTCTTCTGTTTGCTCGCTTCTGTTAAATAAAGAAGATGCCCCTTAGGAACGTTTCCAACAATGTTCGATTCTCTGTAAACCTACCTAAGTATACATCTTTGAATAAATTAAATAAGTATATTGAGTATTTCCATTAATCTCCCTCCCCTCTCTCCCTCTTTTATAATTCTATGCTGGTAATTACGTTTTCCCTCAACCTACTAAACAGAAATGGTTCTCATGATGAAAATGATTACCGGTACTTCTAAACACATCACGTGACAGCAGTGACAGCGGATGTTTGAGACAAAGTTGAATATTCTCATATTGTGCGCTCAGACCAAATAAATTGTGCCTGTAATTTCATCGGCAGTAATATCCTTTAAATCAGAGCAGCATTGCTTGACAGTGGAAATAGATGGGGTTGCGCTTGTCAAATCGAATCATTTTGAATATTCCCCTTAATCAACTTAATTGAAGCACGTTCCATTGAATTTTTCATTTGCACTGCGCTTGGATTTTGTACTTACATATTCTGCTGTCGGAAAATTATCGAACAGTGTGACTATCGAGTTTGGCATAACGTAAGGTATAATTATGATAATACATGACATAATATAAATCGTAATAGAAGTTGCCTTTTCATTTCTGAAACACGAGTTTAGAAATAAATGTAACGTGCTTTCTACATTGTTCTCACATGCATAATTTCAATGTGAATGATGTAAACAACTTTTTGTATAATTTTTATTTAAAAGAGTGTCCGTGGAGTTTCTTGCCATTCTTCTCCATAGGTACCTACTACGCTTTGGAATGGGCTTCATATTATATAGCTTCATATCTCTGACTGACCGATTCCTTGACAGTTCAAAAGTGCCTGTAAATGGTTTAATTGAAATAAATGCTTTGAGTTGAGTTTGAGTTAGTGAATAATTAGCTCTTTATCAGACTCGTGTGAAAAAAACCCATAAAAACATTATGGTTAATACTTCACTCTATTCTTTGTCAAATTATCTTATTATTTGAGATCAGAAAGGCAGTTTTTGGAGCTCTGAAAGTTAACAAAAACGCAATTGGTACGTTTTATTAAAATAACTTCTTAAATCTAATGCTACGAAATAATTTTATTTTGCGAAACTTTGCTTGGATTCATTTGAATTCTAATAAATAATTCTGAATTGTATAATTATTATTATACTTTCTGAGTAACAGAAAGAGGTCTAATGTAGTCTTAGTGAGTCTTTTTTAGTAGTAATTTGACTTGGACGTTACTGGTATCGGTAAAGGAAAAAATCCTGAGGCAACCTTAACTTATAGTTAACTAGCTGGTGCCCGCGGCTCCGCCCGCTTGACAAATTATCTATCCGTTGATGAAAACAGCATGAAAATTGGTGCTGTAGTTTTTGAGTTTATGGTGGAGGACTTTGCTGACTTCACAATAAGAGATATAATATAGATCCCGAGTTAACAAAAGAGACCTAGTATGTATGTTTTCCTTCACCTTTTTGGTTTTAGGACCTAAATAGGTACCATTAAAATTCGAAGACATCTTCCAACCTGCACTCAGCTCGTGTGGTGGATTACGACCCACTCCCTCTCACAGAGAGGAGGCCTGTGTCCCAGCAGTGGGAACGCTACATAGGCGGATAATGCTTTATGCATGCCATGCATTATAATTTTGGATCTGTCTACACTCTGTGGATCAAATCCTTTTCTTTAGCAATTTCTTCAAATCAAAGTCTTATAATTGCAATAAATGCGGGCTCTGATCCCAGTCGTCCACTACTTTATAGCTGTACGCACAACGAATTATGCTGAGACAAAGCGACCTCTGTCGGTGATAGTGAAATTATTATACTTGGAGTTGATAAGGAATACCAAGTGCGTTGGATACACTATTTACGAATTTTATAACTAGATGTCGCTGAAGTGCGTGTTTTTCACTTTCAATTGTTTAGCTGAAGAATTTGTAGAGAATAGTAATAGTACGCGTCCGGTTTTCTTAGGCTTGATCGGAAGATCTTGGTGTGATAATGTTTCTCTGTCTGTACGTCGAATTCGACACTAGTGCACGAAGATGGAAATAATGCACAGTTCACTTGCATGTTTAGCTTATTCTTCAAAAACAATAGCTTAGAGAGAAGACAATCTTTAAGTAATCATTTCAATGGTGATACTGTATTTACTATCTTCCCATCTATGTTCGAGTCAGCTTCCAGTCTAACCGGATGCAGCTAAATACCAGTATTTTACATGGAGCGATTGTTTATCTGACTACCACAACCCTAATGCAGGGTAACACGATACCCCTTGGTAAGACTGGTTAACAGACTTTTGGGCTTCTGACGACCCATAACGACTATCAAAGATCTACAAATGACAGCCGGGACCAACGGCTTAACATGCTTTCCGAGACACGAAGTAGTCTCGGAACGTAAAGATGGTCACCCATCCACGGACCAACCCCGGCCAGCGTAGCTTAACCTAATGGATCGACCCGTGCGGCTGTTATTACTTAGCCACGAGCTCCTCTAGTTCCAATGGATGTCCTTTAGTTAAAATGTATGTAAATGTATAAAAATACCAGTACAAAGGTTAGGCCCATAAAATTAGCCTGATCCTGTCTACATAAAAACTGGACGCTATCTAGTGTTGTGCACTCAATCAGCATAAAGCTCTTGATCCAGCATTCAGCTATTGGCTAGAAGCAATAGAGGCGTTTTTTGGAAATCATTTAGTACGAAAAGTTCATATTGTTCGGTCACTAATAGTGGTGAGGGGGAAGCCTATCAAATTAACGTTCGCGAATAATGAACGGTGGTTGTTATGCTTTCAATTAGTATCAAATTCATGACGTGTACTGCCTATGAACTGCTAGAGGTGGTCACTCGTGAAAATGAGGTTTTGATTTTTAATACCTCTGTCAGTGATTATTTTTCTCTACGTGAAGACGCGGTGCACCGCGCAAAGCAGTGAGGTGTAGTTCATGTGAATTTTTCATGTTTTCAAACTGCTTCCAACGTCACTCCTTGATCTTCTATCAACTCCATTATTATTCCTTCAATTTTTATCCCTTTGATTATTTATATGTCTAGATAGACTCTATCTATATATCTATCTGATAGAGTGTCGCGCTGTAAAACAACTAATACAAACAAGCCAACCTTGTCACGCTGGTGTGCGTGACAGCTGCGTCTCTCTCACGTCATTATGCTTTTCTAGTGTGCGTGCATTTAGCGGCCAACAGTTGGACGCTATTTTTTTTTCGAAGATTTCTTTCTCTCCTTTTTTGTCTGTTTACACAAGATGGAACAAAAACACATCGACGTTGTCATGGCGGTCCAACCTCATTATTTGAAGCTCTTGACACTGGGTGTTCTTGTACTCACAATGACGCATGAACAAATTATTTAAAAGCCCTCCTTTTTTGGCTTTAGCTTTTTGGTAAAAAGACACAATGTTGCTTTGTACAAAGTTTATATCGATTTCCCCCTTCATCGTATTATCTTCTCACGAATAACAGAAAAGATGCGAATTACAATGCTGAACATAAAAGATTCTCTTTTTACTGTGTTGTGTGATTCTAGACGATTCATTTAGAGTCAAAATCATTCATAGGTACCACCCACAGCTGTGTGGTCAAACCTGATTTTATTGCGCAGATCCAGTTCTAGATAATACATTGATCTACATTTCATTGATAGCACCGCTGGCTGTTATAGACTCTTTTGTGTTCATTCGGAGCGAAGCCATAGCCTCAGTATTATTTTTAATCCTCCCTGCATGCTATTTGACGAGGGCTATTGCGAATGGATCATTATTTTAATTCGAACGTTATTATTACAAACTTCATGCAATTTTCAATTCGGATGAAAAGGTACTTAATCTGAAAATAATGATCTCCTATGTTTTCATTTAAATTGCTGGTATGGAATTGAGCTGGTATTTAAAAAGATTGTTTGAATTGCATTTTATTTGCAGGTATTTTTTGGGATAAAATCGCAGATAATTGATGACTATGTTTTTATTGGCTTTGGAGAGTGGAAAACTCATGTTATTGGCGGACTGCAACTTTGAAGAGCCTTTTGACAATAAGTTGTACAACGGTTAACTTCGCACCAACATTGTAAAGGATATAGGTAGGTACCTACCTAACTATGGTTTGTTGCTTTATTGAATGACTTTATGGTTTAATTGAAATAAATGCTTTGAGTTTGAGTTTGAGTTTGCAATAGACCAATAGTATCAACGTATTATATGATGAAAAAACAAGCTCTATTTAGTTTAAAGTCTTACATAATCAATCACTAAAGGGAATTCACAAATTCGTCTGTATTATTATGGTTTAAACTATATATCTCACCAGTTTTTTCAATAATTCGATTATTGTTTGAATAATTATTAGGTATTAAATTGTAATTGGAATATCATCAACGAAATAGGACAATAGGTACTTTGCTTTTCACATCTTCTGCGAGGTAATAAAAAGCAATTCGCGATTTTAGAATATTATTATATTTATATTATTATTTTATATATTATATATTAACACTACGTAATACAAGAGGTTAAAGTTCCAAATTAAAACCACATTACTGCCCAGCGGGCTTGCGGGTTATCATGAATTTCAGTACAATAATATTATTATCCGTCTACACTTACTTTAGTTTAGGTTTGCATGACATATCATTTTATAAGTGGTACTACAAATTAGCATACACAGGTAGGTCTCCTGTGACACCATAATTATGTTTATAAAGCGCTTTGACGATTTGTATCTATACCCCGCGGGTACTTAGTTTGCGGTTATATCCCTAAATTATCTGTTACTATCAATGCAGTTTCATTTGAAAATTGTGCAAACGAAACAAATTAGTCTCCTTTGCACTATTGATGGTGCAGGTCAATGGTGCATACGATACAAAGGGATATTTTATTGCACTCATGCAATAAAATACTTTCTATTTGATTTTAATAAAGATGAATCGCGTCTCACAGCTCTTTAAAAAATATATTTTATTCTATTTTGGTAATAAGTTGTGTAATCAAATGATGATATATTCTTTTCCTCAATTATACCTATTTACTGCGCTACAAGGGCTTTTAAACCTTATCGCCATGATCTTAGTTCTACTTTTTGTCCAATACTGTATGGAATTATTAGCTGCCACCTATCACAGGTAGGTAATTATTATTACTCTCCATCGATAAGATCAGATAATATTAATTTGCTTAAACATGTGTCATACATACTAAAAAAAAAATACATGCAAGATGAAAATTAAATTTTTAGGTACAAACAGGTTTGCCACATGATGCGACGTGCAAATGTCAAGAAATATTATTAATTAATTAAAACATTCTCTTAGGATAACAGTATGCGCAACAATAATATTAATAATTTATATATGTAAACATATATAAAAAAATATTAATAATAATTTAAGAAATATTTAAATATATAATTACATAAAAAAGAAAAAAAATATTAAAACAAAATAAATTATTAGGACTACAAATACAATAATCATGTCAACAATAAAAAAAATATAATGAAAAAAAAAACCGAAAAGTAAATAAACAACACAAAAAATTAATAATCAAATCAAACAGCTATAATGTCAATAAAAATCTTTCCTCTAGGAACTCGCTAATATTATAGTAAGCTTTATTTACTAAATATGTCTTCAGTTTTCTCTTCAAGTGTACATTATAACCTCCTTCTAACTCTTAGGCAACTTATTGTTATCGATTATTGGCGTCTATAATTCTCTAATTGTGATCCCAGACAGTCTATAAAAGAAGATAAATTCCGTCTGAGAAGTTCAGTAGGTACTTATTTCTTGCTGATGTACTTTTCTTGTTTATCAACCAGACCGTATTATTGGGTAAAGTGCCCCTAGCTGGAGGCTTTGAGAGTAGTAAGGCAGCCACAGGCAAGTCCGGATAAGAAGTCATGATTTCATAAATAAACATCGAGACCATAGTAAAAAAAAAAAATTGGGTAATGTGAAGTATTTATCATTTTTCCATTAGCTTTACGAGAGTCAGAGAAATTTAAAAAAAAACAGCTTTTCCTTACATTTTGACGAGCTAAATGAACACAAATGTAGGGCAGATTTTTTTGGACCCTGGAAAAGGATGCTTGGATGGATTTGGGGGAGGCAATTGCTCAGAAGTGGGACAGTGAAGACTAATAAAAAAAAAAAAACCTTTTCTTGTACGTATTTGTCTGTCTGCTTGGGACTACTTGAAGGAACTGCTAAAATGACCTCCAAATCCATTAATACGCGTAAACTTGCTTGACGCGAAATAGTATAAACCTTTTTTGATTAAAACTTTACTTGTGACTTTTTTTTTTGTAGTTTTTCCGTCGTCTTTTAAAGGCCCTTTCTACACGGCACAGTTTCCTTACTGTACGGCCTAAAAACGTGCCTGTCAACAAGCTTCCATATAATCCATTGGCAGCCATACAAAATTGACGAACGTACTTAAACACGGCGAATAAACCGTAGTTTTTAACGGCAAGAAAAACGTGTGTGTTCTAAGAGCCTTATACAATTACCGAATTCCCTAAACATTTGCGAGGTGCTTTTTTAAAGACTCAAAACTCAGCCTTCAGAATAGCCTGATAATGATTGAAATCTGTACCGTGTCTTACGATCTGAAGAAGGCTGGAACGATTATCTCTTATTGAAAGAAAATTGATCCAACTAAAGCAGTCTGCTCGTTGCGTTCGACTTCAAAAACGTGGAGGTTGTGCAATCGTCGAGTATTTTTCCGTAATATACGTGATTCTTTAATAATTTGGTACTTAAAAGAAGCCCGCGTGGTGGACCTATATAATTTTTTCTTGATCTTGCTTGAGGAGTTTGTTAGTTTTCTGAAATAAAACCAGCACCCAAGCAAACTGCATATTCAGGTGAGACTGAAAACCGACTGAAATATTAAATGATTATAATTTGGGTTATCGTGTCGTGTCGTTATCCCCGAAAAGGGTTAGTGTACACAGGGGAGGGAACAATTCTGGCTCTGCTAGACTTTTCCCGCGCTTTTGACGCAATTAATACCACTTTACTGCTGTCGAAGCTAGTTTACTATGGCTTCGACAGTGATGCTGTAGAATGGTTTAAAAGCTACCTAACTAATAGGGCTCAATATGTAGAGATGCAGAGAGAAGACGGGTCAAAGGTGTCATCCCCCCCCCTCCAAGTGTTAAGGGGTGTCCCTCAGGGTTCGATTTTGGGGCCTTTGTTATACATACTATACAGTGCGGATATCATAAAATCCTTTGTTAACTGCAAATATCATATGTATGCCGACGACATTCAGCTATACATATCCTTTAAAGGGGATGAAACATTTTCAGCTGTGCAGAAAATAAACGAGGATTTGCATAGGGTGGTTGTATGGTCGGAGGAGAACTCTCTTGTTCTAAACCCCCTAAAATCTAAATTTATGGTACTGGGTTCTAAGAAACAAGTTAGTGCAATACTGTCTGCCAACCCTGAAATGGTCATCATGGGAGAGAAAATTGAGAGAGTGGAACAGGCACGTAATCTAGGGCTACTCATGGATCCAGAACTGCACTTTGAGGCCCACGTGACCAATGTTCTCCGAAACTGTTTTTATAGGTTAAAGGTCTTGTATGGTATACGGAAGTATCTAAGCATAACAGTACGGAAGCAACTTGTAGATAGTCTCATCCTATCCAAGTTAAATTACTGCGACACAGTCTACGGACCATGCCTGCTTTCAAGAACGGAGCGTGTAATACAACGTATTCAGAATGCCTGTGTTCGCTTTTGTGTTGATGTCGCACGACGAAGTCATGTAACTCCATACATTAACAGGCTAAATTTATTAAAGATGGCTGCCAGGAGGAAGCATCATTTGGCCAACTTGTTGTTTGGTATTATTACAACTCAAAAACCTCACTATCTCTATGACAAGCTAACTTGGAAACAAAACCACCTAAAGTATAGTCTTCGCTCCATGGTAAGTCCACTGTCGGTGCCAATGCATAGAACTACAGCATTCAGGGGGTGTTTCAAGTTTGCAGCCACACGCTGTTGGAATGATCTCCCACCACCATTGCGGCGCCTGAAAACAATACAAGCTTTTAAATACCAACACAAAAAGTTACTCTTTCATCAACAAATCTTGTTTCAATCTTAAATATGTACTTTTTTAGTGTTCGTTCACTCACCTCAGGGGTCATGGCATGCGGGCTTTGGCTTGGGATCTCCCGGGGCGTGGGCTGCTCTGAATTTCCCTCTTCTGTTATTGGGGCTGTTTTGTTTTCTGTTCGTGCCAGTGCATCCTACTCATGAATGCTTAGGAACGCCAAATTTATTTAATTTATTTCTGTAATTTACGAGTAAACCTGATTAATCAACTGCACACTGTGGCTTGTAGGTTGGTATGGTTCCCTGAAAACAAATGTATATATCAATCCAATATAATTTAATTTATTTAATAGGAAAATAATTCTATGTCATTTTAATAATATTAATTATTTCTCACGTATCATCTGGTCATTGGTTGATCTCTTTATCACCGTTGTTTGTCATCTTCACCTTCTCACACAAATTCCATAAACACTGTTTACAAAAACTGGAGCTGCACAACACAAACACTCAATGCATCCTTTGTTATTTATGTTCTCTAAATAGTCTGTGCTTTTAATGCATCATAACATGAAATAATAGGTACCTAATTGCGCCATAATAATTGTTACGTAACCAGTCAGTATGTCTAAGCGTCTCTGTGTCAAGGTCAAACAGTCCAAATAGTATAAATGACAGCTACGCGCACAGACTGCAATAAGCCTGTGGCGCGTGAGTCGCTGACGGAACGGAATGTTGCCATCATAAATATTATATTTTTGTAAACACTTAGTATATTTATTTTATTTCTTATTTTGTTATTGTTAATTCGTTATGTGCTACACCGTTTTGATGTCATGACGTCAACGCCGGCTGTCACTGAAAACCAGCGCTGGGGCTCTGTCCCGCATAGGGTCGCAGCATTATGCTGAGTGATTGCCGTTTTGCGTGAATGTGACGCATATTTTCCCGCAACTTGTTATTTTCGTATATTTTATTTGTCCTGTTAGCGTCATGTTTGCCGCAAATAAACGTATTTTCTTTCTTTCTTTCTTTCTTCTTTCTTTCTTACACATATTTAGTCATCTCTGTTTCACTCACATGTTATAGAGGACAGAATTAATTTTCATCTAGGCAGCTACTGAGAATTTTCGTATGGGAAAATCCATGGTCGCTTTGCCCGACCCTGGGTTCGACTCTTCTGACCGAAGGAACCCACATAGCAGACACGTTTGCAACTACAAGACCGACGTTTTCCAACATTCAAAGTATAATAAAAAGGAGACTAAACGAGCTAGAAAAAGGAAATTATAGAAAGGAATGCAGCAAACTGTTGCTGTACTTGTTGAGTTTCCCTATCATACTTGCGACAACAACGCCATCTTCCTGAATTTTACTGAAGTATTCTGTTCCCCAAACATGAACTTCTTTTTACAAGTAGCAGTACAGTCTTGAATGTCGTCTTTCATACAATATCGTACCGCTACTACAGATGTTCAATTTATCATCATCGTCATCAACAGAACTCCATCCAAGCCTTTCATGAATAATTATTTAGCTTCGGATAAAACGGTATGGTTCGGCCTTATAATTATTTCCAAACTGTCGAAAGCGTTAACAAATCGATCTAAAATAAAAAAAATCGGCCTTAAATTAGAAATTGCATAGAATGCCTTGTGAAAACAAATCCATACTCTCATTCATCCTTACATATTATAAAACCAAGTCCTCCGCCGCATTTGTCTGCCGTCCTGTACGTGATTAACTCAAAAAAAACTTCATTGCATAGTTACTTGATTAGCAGTAACTAGCACCCGCCCGCGGCTTCGCCCGCGTGGTATGTCGATAAAAAAAAGTAGCCTATGTCCTTTCTCAGGCTCTAGACTATCTGTGTACCAAATTTCATTTAAATCGGTTGAGTAGTTTAGGCATCAAAGCGCGACAGATAGACAGAGTTACTTTCGTACCTATTTATATTATTAGTAAGCTAATATTATTAGTAAGAGGGTTGTCATTTGGTTAAGTTTTTCCCTATAATTTGGGGAATAATATTTTGGGTAGGATAATATTGTACGAGTAAGATATTGTTGAGTATGGTATTGTACCTCAATTGTTAAGAAGGATTTCGAAACAAAACCATTTTTTTTTACATCGCAATATAAAATAAAATAGCAATTAAGTACAAAGTGCATTTACATACAGCCCTATCGTCAATGGCTACATGAGGCAAGTCTGGTAACTCCTACAAAAAAAAATACACGAGTAATGGCAGCTTTTGCTTAAAACCTTAGGAAGATAAATGAAGAATTAGGACATAATTGAACAAACGTACAGCCAGAACTTTGTGAAACTGAGTTTTCAGCAATTACGTAGGACGATGGAAATAACGTCTAAAAATAAAATTTGGTACACTAGTATTTAAATTTGCTAGACTAAGCTGAGAAACTAACTAAAATAAAATAAAAAATACGGTCTCGTGTTTAATTACTGTTTTGAAAAAATCTCATTTTTGTTTTTCAAATTTTATATCCGCTTTTGATCACACGGCGAAGTCCACGATTAGTTGAATAAAGGTCATTATTATCAAAATGATCGGAACAAACCACGCTGGTTTTCGATGGCAGCCATTCTGGATCATTCCGACTATTTCTTATAGCTACTATCTATTTACTTTTATTTTCAATATTACTTGGAAATCTAAAATATTAAATACATAAAAAAGGCATATAATTACTCGAAATAAAAAATATCGAACGGGAAAATATCAAATCATACTATGGCAACCCTCGCACTTTAAATGTCACTGTTTTCGTTCGTTCATTCGTTCAGGTTTTTGTTCCAAGTAACTTAAAATTCATAGTTAACTAAATTAAGAAACGATGTTATTTGAAGTACTTCCATGTGAAAAGTGATTCCGTGAGACTTTTTATGTGATTTGCTATTGTTTTTACAAGTTTTCACTACACAAGAAGGCATAATTCTATTTTTTTATTGAAGTTTACTAGACGACGACTCGTGACGTACTAGGAGCGATGAGCATAGTTATTGTGTAGGTGTGTGCGTGAGTCTGTGTGTTTACTTGCAGGAGCATAGTTTTGTGGCTACACATTTGATATAGGTAGTGATCCGTCTTTCTTTTCTTGTTGGTCTGAGTTAGTAAGGATTACTTATTAGCCACTAGGCTACATTTTAATGTGAATAAAGTATCACAGTAGGTGATACTCGAAGAGTAGGTGACAGTTTAAATATCCTTACATATTATAAAACAAAGTCCTCCGCCGCCTCAGACCAACCAAAATAGAAAGACGGATCACAACGTACATCAAACGTGTAGCCACAAAACTATGCTCCTGCAAGTAAACACACAGGCTCACGCACACACCTACACAAAAACTATGCTCATCGCTCCTAGTAGGTCACGAGTCGTCGTCTAGTAAACTTCAATAAAAAAAATAGAATTATGCCTTCTTGTGTAGTGAAAACTTGTAAAAACAATAGCAAATCACATAAAAAGTCTCACGGAATCACTTTTCACATGTAAGTACTTCAAATAACATCGTTTCTTAATTTAGTAAACTATGAATTTTAGGTTACTTGGAAAAAAAACCTGAACGAATGAACGAACGAAAACAGTGACATTTAAAGTGCGGGGGTTGCCATAATATGATTTGAAATTTCCCCGTTCGATATTTTTTAGTTCGAGTAATTATATGCCTGTTTTTTTATGTATTTAATATTTTAGATTTCCAAGTAATATTGAAAATAAAAGTAAATGGATAGTAGCTATAAGAAATAGTCGGAATGATCCAGAATGGCTTCCATCGAAAACCAGCGTGGTTTGTTCCGATCATTTTGATAATAATGACCTTTATTCAACTAATCGTGGACTTCGCCGTGTGATCAAAACCGGATATCCTAAAAAGGTACATACAATTTAAAAAACAAAAATGAGATTTTATCAAAACAGTAATTAAACACGAGACTGTATTTTTTATTTTATTTTAGTTAGTTTCTCAGCTTAGTCTAGCTAATTTAAATACTACTGTCCCAAATTTTTTTTTTCCCAAATTGCGGACGCTTTTTACGTGCTTTCTATAGTCAGTGATTTTGTTAATCGTGGTCTTCTTGAATTTAATAAAGTTGATTGTAAATATAATTAAGTACCTATTTTATTTCAAAACAATTTACTTAATGACACATACCCATGACGATGTTATGATTTACGCTTCAACAACCTTATAACTTAATTTTTCTATAATTTACAAACCAATTTTTTTTACATTCCATTGATAATTAATGGATAGTTCTAAGTGAAAGAGCGGAGCTTCCTAACACAAGCAATTCTTGATTAAAAGGTAATCTCCAAATCATGTATGTAAATGCACTTTGTACTTAATTGTTATTTTATTTTGCGATGTAAAAAAAAATGGTTTTGTTTCGGAATCCTTCCTAACGATTGAGGTACAATACCATACTCAACAATATCTTACTCGTACAATATTATCCTACCCAAAATATTATTCCCCAAATTATAGGGAAAAACTTTAACAAATGACAACCCTTTTTACACAAACATAGATAAAAAGGTGGCGTCATTTTTGATGTTCGTAATGCTCTGTCTTTCTATTTTGGTTGGTCTGAGTCCGCCGCGACTTTCTGTCGTCCTGTACGCGATAAACTCAGAAACTACTCCACCGATTTTCATGCTGTTTACACCAATGGATAAAGTGGTTCTCGAGTAAGGTTTTAGTATATAATAACCGACATCCACGCGGGCGAAGTCGCGGGCATCAGCTTGTATACTAATATAAGTACATTATAAGTACCTATTCATCATGTGCACATAATGAAATGAAGTAAACTCCATCTTAGTTCCAATAAAAAAGGTTTTGCAAAGAAGTGGACGAATTATTAGGTAATTAGAGTTTTCTTATAATTAAATCTTGTTCTTGAATAAGCATAATCAGCCTATAATGTTTCCACTTCTGGCACACATGTCACACTGCTGGCACACATCTTCCTCTCATCGACAGAGAGTGGTTTGTAATCACCACGCGGGGCCAGTGCGGGTTGGTAGATTTCACATTCACATGTCTTCGAATGTTTGGTTCTAGGATATGCTGGTTTAATTAATTATTTACACTAAGTAAAGCGCCTGGCTGCGTTCGAACCCACGACCTACAACTCGTTAGTCAGGGCTAGTGTCATCATAAGTATGTACAATATAGCATTCCGCAGCTGGACGTAGGCTACTACACTAGAGTTCGACACTCGGTTATTGATCTTTTAAGCCACCCTGCAGACCTTAGTTTATTTAGGACTCCTGCACGCCCCGTCTGAGACCACAACTAAATAAATCGCCACAATAATTTAATATCCAACCCTTCGACGGTATGAAATACAAAATCAAATGTGGAATTCAATAAATATCATAGACTGGTATCATAGACCGGTTCAGTATTTGGTATTTTTATCGTTCACTGCAAAGCATGCAAGGCGAACAGCTTACTATTGAAATATTACATGATATGAGCGATATTATATCAGTGACGGGCTCATGTTTACATGAAAGAGGATCAGTCATATTGGGCCCAACCTCTAAAATGTAAATGTAAACGTAGGAACGGTCGTTGAGATTCGGCGAAAATGATTAGAAGGACTTCCTCGACCAGGATAACACATTTTTTTTCCAAATGTCGTATATACCTACCGTCGACGTTGTGAAGGGTTGAAATCGCAACACAGAATTCTTTAAAGCACTAGAAACTCAAAACAATGTGCAACTCTTGTTCAGATCATCATGCACGGCTGTACCTACGAATGGACATTTTGGCATTGTTTAAATATTTCTGAAATGCTTCTAGAAGGAAAAGAGACTGAAGATTTAGTTTAGATATTGATGATTTAGCTTAGATATTGAAGAATTTTTAAATTTTATCGTTTGGTAGGAGGCTTTAATTCCTGTCTATTACCTGCAGGGTAATGGCGTAACACACTTACAATGGCAATGCCTTTCATTTTGGCAATTCAGTAACATTAACTGCGTTATTTTCGTCGTCGAGAAGCCGAACTTTTGAAACAAGAAGCAAAAGATTTGCAATTTATTTCAAAATGCAGCAGTTTACATGAGCGAATTATAATCACTAGATGGCAACAGAGCGCCTTACGAAAAACGTATAGCAACGATACTCATGAAAACACAATGAGACGAGTCGCGTGTAGGTGAAAGGTGTGGTGAAGGCGTATACCTATCTGAATCTTAAAACCTAGTTTATAGACTGTCATGTTTCCAACAAGGTTTACGTGGCAGTTTAGTACTTGCTGGATAAATTGTGGTGGCACATAGTTATTGATTGCCAAATTAAATTCTGTTCAAAATTAAATTCGTCAATCATTTAATGATTGTTGAATTCAATTTTGAACAGAATTGCTTTTACTAGCTACTCCTGACAACGTCACCAGCATTAGCGTTCTAGCTAAACACGCTATTGCAATAAACGAATTGCAATTTCGGTACTATTGAAAAATAGAGCGTAAGTAGAGTGTAAGTACCGCGTATGCGCGTGCGCTCGCGATGTGACGCATATGCAAATTAAATCCTTCCAAATGAGATATATCTATTGAATGTTCAGCCATTACTCTAGCATTCAAATACATGTTTTTGTCGTTCAGAAATATTGAACTTACCACCAGTACCTACACCGAGCGAAAAGACGTCATAAACATGTAAAAAAAAATCGACGCTCAATGTTATCGTAGAACTAGAAAATAATTTGATTAACCTTAAAACCGCCCCAAGTTATTTCACAGAGTACCTAGGTGCTATCAGCTATTGTATTCAAAGTCAAAGTCAAATAATTTATTTCAAATAGGCACATAAAAGGCACTTTTGAACGTCAATGATAAACAAACAAAGAAATAGAATTGATTCTAGTTGCCCATTCCAAAAGGTAGATTTCGTATGGAGAAGAATGGGCAAGAAACTCCACCGTTACTCTTTTCAAAAATGTTTACAATATTTTGTATACATGAATTATATAATTATATGTGAAGACCATGCACCCACAATAAGATTACTGTCCCACAAAAGGCAAAAAAAATAATTATAAATGGAGCAATGACAAATAAATCAGTTATGTGATAGGTACATGGTGCTCACATATTTACAAACATTGTAAAAGTATACGATATTACAATATTCCTAACATCTTTACAAGTAATACTAATAAGTCAGTGCGTGATTCCATGCAATCACAGAGTGTAAAAATCTATGACATACAAATAATAAAATATACAACTAAATTAGCAACCAGTTTGATTTTGTCCAGACTCTAAATTGTCCTATGGAGCAAGACCAGCATGTTTCCAAGCATTCTTATCCTGGATATAATCCTCTAATTTGTAATAAGCTTGTTTACAAAGTGTACTTTTTATATGAGTTTTAAATTTTCTTTCATTTAATTGCAATATATCACAAGGTATTTTGCTATAGCATTTAACGCAGTACCCCATAAAAGATGTTTGTACTTTAGCTAATCTGAAAAATGGTTGATCTATTTTATCTTTATTTCTAGTATTAAAATTATGTCTGTCACTTATTTTCTTAAATAGATTTAAATTTTTTCTTACATACATAATATTCTCATAAATAAATTGGCAAGGTACCGTCATAATATTAATCCTTTTAAATAGTTCCCTGAGAGATTCGCGGCGACATAGATTATAAATGGCTCTGACAGCTCTCTTTTGCAAAATAAAGATGGATTCAATGTCAGCAGCCCGACCCCACAGTAAAATGCCATACGACATAATGCTGTGGAAGTAACTGAAATAGACCAAACGCGCGGTTTCTACATCTGTTAACTGTCTTATCTTTCTGACAGCATAAGCGGCCGAGCTTAACCGCCCCGCAAGAGATTTTATATGTGGTCCCCACTGTAATTTCTCGTCTAGCGTGATACCCAGGAAAACTGTTTCATTAATAAACTCTAGTTTTTCTCCATTCAATATGATGTCACATTCGCTACTTCTAACATTAGGTAATGTAAATCGAATACATTTGGTTTTTTTTTCATTGAGTACCAAATTATTTACCGTAAACCAATCTTGGACCTGAAGAATAGAGCTATTCACGTCGTCAAGATTTTGTGATCGTCGATTTATTTTAAAAATCAATGATGTGTCATCTGCAAATAACACCATCTTCGGTTGATTTAGAAGTAATTGGGGTAAATCATTAATATAAACTAAGAAGAGGAATGGACCTAATATCGAGCCTTGAGGAACGCCCATTGCCATTTCAGACCCCAATGAGTTTACGCCGTTTACTTGAACTTTAACTTTCCTATCTTTCAGATATGATCTCAGTAAATCAAGAGCTGTATTTCTAACCCCATAGTGCTCTAGTTTCAGCAGAAGTGTCTCATGGTCGACGCAATCGAACGCCTTCGAGAGGTCGCAAAAGATTCCAATGGCATCCTGTGCTTCTTCCCAGGCGTTAAAAATGTTCTTTATTAGGGTAACCCCGGCGTCAGTGGTACAACGCCCTTTGGTGAAACCGTACTGTTGTTCATGAAAGATGGAATTTTTATTGAAGTGACGTAACATTTGATTGAGCATCAACTTTTCAAACACCTTACTGAGAACTGGCAGAATTGACACAGGCCTATAATTGTTAGGTTCCTTACTATCACCGGATTTGAACAAAGGAACTACTTTGCTGTGTTTCATGAGATCCGGAAAGACTCCTTGGTCTACACTGGTGTTAAATATGAAAGCTAGATAGGGCGCAATGGTTTCGATGATAGATCTACAGACTTTTACAGACATTCCCCATAGATCTTCTGTTGATTTAATTTTAAGATCTTTAAAAGCTTTTATAACTGCCTGGGGGTTTGTATGCTGAAACCTTAACTCCAAAGGGCATGCCTTTACATTATTTCTAAGTAAGGCAGCAGAAAGCACGGGTGAGGAATTTAAAGCTTCAGTAGTTTTAACTGGAATATTACCAAAAAAGTTTTCAAATTCCTGAGCTACTTCTACATCCGAGTTGATTGGGCCATGTGCAGTCTCTAAATTAAATTCAGTACTACGCTGTTTTTTCCTACCTGTTTCATTATTTATTATTTGCCAGGTAGTTTTTATTTTATCATCAGCTGATTTTATTTTATTGCTAATGTAAAGAGCTTTAGCAATTTTGCACACATTTTTAAAAGTTTTAGAATATTTTGCAACATACTGATGAAAGGTTGTATTATTATTCATATGTTGCTTTAGGCCATAAAGTTCAAAAAGATTTTCCCTGCTTTTACGAATACCTGGAGTCGCCCAATCACTAAATAAGAACTTTGTGTAAATAGTTTTAGTCTTTAGTGGAAAAGTGTCATTAAATTGCTTGTTTATTAGTGAAAAGAAATCGGCGTAAAACTCATTTGGGTCACATATATTATTAAAACTCTGAACACATAATTTACTGGCCAAAGAATTATTTAATTTCTCTAAGTTTCTACATGTGATTGGCCTAAACCTTATTTGAATTTTTTGTAAAGGCGTGTAGGCGCAAAAAGTTATTGATTGTCCACTGTGATCAGATGGCAACTTATTTACAATTTGTTTCTGTAAGAAATCACAATTACAAAAAATATTATCTATACAAGTGGCAGAAGAAGCTGTCACTCGGGTTGGTTCAATAAAAACATTTGACAAATCAAATGACCTAAAAAGGCTTAATAATCGGACAGTATTCGAGTTATTTTCTAATAAATTAATGTTAAAATCACCACATATGATTATTGACTTACTATTAACAATAAGTTTCTTTAGGACCTCTTCCATTACAGAATCAAACATAGATAGATTCTGGTAGCTTGGAGGTCTGTATACGCATACTATAACATGCTTATCAAGCTCAACACAGGACAATTCAATGGTGTGTTCAACAGACAGTCCAATGATGTCTTTCCGTTCTTTTGATTTTATTGAATTTTTTACTAATATTAATGAACCGCCATGTAACATACGTTTCCGACTGAAATGGCTAACTACACAATAATTTTCATAATTAATTGACACTACTTGATGATCTTTTAACCAATGTTCTGTTAAACAAATTACATCAAACTTGGTATTTTCTAAAAACAATTCTATTTCCAGTAATTTGGAAGAGCAACCTTGGATATTTTGATTGAATAATTTTAACGTATGTTGCCCCCCCTTTGGTTTTTTGTTTTTGTGTATAATATTGCCAGAAGATACCTTATTATTATTCTCTAATAATAATAATGGTTTATTTGAAGGGGTAACTTCTGTTGTCTTACTTACTAGTTTAAAAACTTATCCGGAGTGATCTCCACAAGTACAAGTGAAGAGTCCAGAATGCCCGTCGCAGTTTCAGCAGGAAGAGAATACCCTATCTGACTGGTAGTGGCCTCCAAAGATGTTGGTATTATAGGTGGATCCTCCTTCGTACAACATAATGATTCAGTCACTATGTTGGTAGTATAACTAGACAACACAGACTCGTCATTAATACTATAATTTGTTATATTAGCTATAACCTTATTAATATTGTATGCTATCAACATAGCAATCATATGTCTACATTCCCAAGACAGAGATAAAGTTCTCTGAGTTAACTTAAAACCACTAACAAACTTGTTAGTGTCAAAAAACAATAATTTGTCACTATGACAACATGTCAATCTGTGAATAGTACTATTCAACTTATAAATATAATTATTGTCATAATCTGATAAAGTATCAGAGTAAGGTAAAGCACACAACATTAGCTTTCCTATATTTAACTTTAATAAGGTGTCCACACCATCCACTATGTCCTTTTTGGTAATACCAGTACTATTACCTAATAGCAAAACCATTGTAGAATAATTATCTAGGTTTGTGTTTGCAATTCTTTTAATCATTTGTTTGAAACTTATGTTATGATAACTGTGATTGGTAAAACTATGGCTAAGGTAATTGAGTAACATTTTTCCAAAGCCAGAACCTAATTCGTCACAGAAGAATATAGATTTATATTTCCATCACCATCAGTCTCAGCAGTCCACTGATGGACATAGGCCTCTCCGACTGCAAAGTCCTGGGCAGAATATCCTCTCCTATGCTCATTAATTTACTTACATTTATCGAAGCAAGTAGCATTGTGGCACTACGCGTCATATTTTAAAAGGCGCTTTATTCCAATTTAAGTGATTTTCGGCGCAGAATGTCAGTTTTCCGCCCCCACACTGAAGATAATAACCACACCTGTGTCAATAAATGTAATTCGTTGTTTAAGGTAACCCTATGAATCTGAGAGACCTATTTAATTATACGCGGAAAGCATGTCGATGTTGGCAATTTGATTAAACTTTCGAAATGCCACCGTCTATTAATTGTACGATTCAGTTGGGCAATGGAGGCGTCTTTAAGCATTATACGACTGATTTACGATTACTCAGATTCACGCAGTTAAGGTAGGCGATCACCAAATTATGGAAAACATACCTTTACTGTCTAGCAATCTAGGAGTTAAGTTGGCTTTGGAGCCAGTTAAGTGCAAAAGTTGGCCTTTCACCTTAGAATTCAGCTGATCAAGTGCAACCCTATGTCAAAAGGATACGGTCTTTAATTAAACTTAAATTTTCAGCACATATCTACCCCTAAAACTTTCTTTGTACCTTCATGGTGATTTGACACGCCGCGTTCGGGAGATCACGCGTCCGAAACCCACGGAATATGGGCACTTACTACGGGACTGACATCGCGAAAGGTGACTAATGCAGTGAAGAACACAGTGAACGGAAAATACTATTTGTCAATCAGGAAATGATTGTAGGTTACTGGGTAGTCCATAGTAGAAATTTGTTAGTCGAAAATGTCGAGTATTCCAAGATGAAATCGTGGATGAAGTAATAGAAGTTTGAAGCTTTTTTAAGGATCAAATCGTGGCGTTTTCACGTCCAAAATATAGTTCAAATTTGAATTAAATCAAGATTAGGTACGCTTCACTGCAACCCTCAAAAAACTGTCACAGACATTATATTTAATCGGAAATGGTCCTACATTAATCCTTTGACTTTGAGGCAGATATGTAGAAACGAGATTGTTTCAGATTCCCGGGATTTTGTGGGAGTGGGTGGGTGTAGGGCGGTGGGTGGCGCAGCCCGTCGCCCGGTGCAACGGGGGGTTCAATAATTTGATCTCAGTTCCTGGAATGCCCGGGAAAATAATTGGCTGACGGTAAACATAAACAACTATAGGTATACGGATCATGACGCACGACTAGATTTCAAAATAATTATCACTTAAGTATTTATATACTTAAAGGTCAAAATAGCACACACCCTTTACCAATTTTCTACTTGACATCATCTTAAAATCTTTGTAACGGCGACGGCGGGGCCATTTTATGAAATGCAAGCCCAAACGGCTTTTTTTTTTTTTTTTTTGAGTGTGGGAAATCTTCCAATGACTTCTCCCGCTCTGGGCGGTGCGGAAGGGCGTGTCAGACTTTTACTGACTAAAACCCACCCGTGTTCCTTCATTTGCCTGTTGCCAAGGTCCCGGTATCCCTTTCGGACTTTCCCGCAACCCTGGCAGGCATCGGTCCTAGCGGACCTTGCTAATTGTGCTGACATCTCTTTGAGGCGCGCGTGGAATACGACGCGCCATCGACCCGGGCCTGGTCCTTATCGGACGGCGAGCTGCCCGTTGCTCGCCGTCCGCAAGCCCGCGCCTATGGTGGCCGGGAATCCGCCTGGGATTCCCGACGCCCAGGGCGTCTCCAACGGCGGCGGTTAGGGGCGTGAGGGCGCAAACTTTGCCTTTCCCTCACGCGTTCCGCCTCCTCCTTCGCGAGCATTACTGCTTCGCAGAAGGAGGTGACGGCTTCCCATGCCCTCTCGCTCCGTACCGACACGGCGGTGCTCCACCCAAGCAGGGCATACCTCCACCGTATGCTCCACCGTGTCCTCCGGGCGATCCGCACAGTGGTGACACCCGGACGTTTCCTCCCGCCTAATCCTACACAGGAACCTCCCGAAGCTGCCATGTCCTGTGAGGACCTGTGTCAGTCGAAAGGTGAAGACGCCGTGGCGCCTCTCTAGCCACTCCTCAAAGAGGGGACTTATCGCCGCTATTGTGGCGTGCCCAGCACTGGGTTGCGACAATCGCACTCTCCATGCCGCCATGAGATCTTGCCGGAGCTCTGTCCGCTGTGCCGCGATTTCTCGCGGCAGCGGAGTTACACCCCGGCGCTTCACCTCCTCGCGCCACTCCCAGATGTGCGCGAAGACCTTCGCCTCCAGATCCCATGGTGGTAATCCGGCAAGGAGGCTCGCCGCCTCACGGGAGACCGTGCGGTATCCCCGGGCCAGCCGAATGGCCATGACCCTTTGGGACGCGTTCAACCGGTGGGCTGGCCGCAGCCTAAGGGAACGCGCCCACACGGGTGCCCCGTAAAGGGCCATGGACCGCACGACCCCCGCGTAGAGCCTCCGGCAGGAGGCGTTTGGACCCCCTAGATTGGGCAGGAGCCGCCTCAAGGTGGCCCCAGCCCGGTCCAGCCTTGGAGCCAAACGTCGGAAATGCTCCACGAAGTTCCACCGACTGTCGAGGACGAGTCCTAGGTACTTCATCGTCGACTCGACGCCGATGTGAACCCCTCCTACCGTGATTTGGGAACCCGACGGTGGCGCGTTCCGAGGGCCATGAAAACACATGACCTCGGACTTGTGCAAGGCCACCTCGAGTCCCAGCTGCCGGATTCTATCGACGACCCACACGGCTTGCGATGAGATTTCCTATCGGCAAAAATGACGAATTTCCGAACAAACTCTCGTCCTCTAAACCAATTAAACGGACGCAACTTTTCAGCACCAGATTTGCACGTTTTCGCACTCTTTAAACAAGACACGCATTCTCGCGTCTGTGTGTACCTATTCAAATTAGTGAAATTGCAGAGTCTATGATAAAAAGCTTTTAAATAATCAACCGTGTGTTCACACACGTCGTCGTTCATTGGGTAACACTTTGAACTACGAAAACGGCCCATACTATATCAGCTAGGTACTAAATAGAGTCAATGTCAAGTTGGTACATTTGAAGTGCTACTGACTGGGCCCCAATGTTTGACAAACAAAAAACTGCACTTGCTATAGCTTCCAATTTGGTTTAGGACATGATTTCTTGATCATAAAACTGCTAGTTAGGTAGTACCGTACTAGAGAATATAAAAAAAAACTGTAAAACCATTCCATACGTGAAAAGTAAGGGGGCGACTAAATGAATCAAACGGTAACTAAGTTATGGTGTGGTTAGGGTTACGGCCCCAGCTAGCGGCCTCGACTAATCTAATTGGGCTCATCGCGCGAACTCGGTGACAGTCCATAAAAATTGTCATCAAGCTCGTTCCAAACTACCTACGCGTACCGGCTGCTAGTTAACTTTGTTATTGCAGGGTTGATAGTCTGGATACGCAATGGTAGATAGATTTTGGCTTTGATTTGTGGAAAATATGGCAGAAAGGAAAGGCCTATATCCAGCAGTCGATGATTCCAGGCTGATTAATAATGATGGTGAAGTGAAAAATCTGTAACCATTCAAGAAATCTCAGGTTGGCAGCAATATTTCTTAGCGTGGGAATGGAATGAAACTAAAATGTTAACTTTTACACGCCGGTAGATTTACTATGGAGTTAGGTAAGTGGTTAAGAAAACAATTGAAATATCGCTACAAAACCTTATGAACCCACAATATTCCGATTTACAAAACTCTTCCAAACAAAGTCCGACCAATGCTTTCTCGAAGTGCGCATTCATTGCGCACAAATTGCGTAACTAAACAACGATACAACACAAACATCAACAACTAGCCGACCCAACAGACGTTGTCCTGTCAAAAAATAACTTTCAGTTCTTTCCCGAATTTTCGCAGCAACTTTTCAAAAATTTTCTCTCCGTAAGAACCGGACTACTATAAAAAAATATGCCAAGTCTAACCAGCCGTTCTGAAGTGATGCGCAGCAACGAACAGCATTTAATTTTTATTATACGTATAGACTAGCTGACCCGACAGACGTTGTCCTGTCCATTCATACAAAATTCCCATAGGAAATGCAATTTCAGTTTTTCCGAATTTTCCAATTCTCCCGGCAACTTAGCAAATATTTTTTTCCGTAAGAACCTGATTCGGACTAGGTATTACGAACATTTTAAAACAAAAAATAACCAAATCGATCCAGCCGTTCTCAACTGATGCGCTCACCAACGAGCAGCTTTTCTTTACCCGACTGCTCCAGAAGGAGGGTAATGTTTTTCGAGAGTATGTAAAGAGGATGGAAGGTTTTTTATTATTTATTACAACTATATTCGTTAAAATAAAATCTAGTAATGAGTATATTCCGAATACGTAGATTAATAAAACTAAAAAACTTGAAATAAAACAAATTATTTAAAAAACAAAAAACCCGACTGCAAAAACCTATAACTGAAAAGAGGAAAACAAGCATTGAACTTGGTTTTTGTAAGGTATTGCAGGCGGGGACAAACCAATAACCTGAAATATGGTGTAACTTTTGATTGTCCCCGTCGGGTTTTTGGTTTTTTAAATAATTTGTTATATTCTCTTTTAAGTTATGCGTTTTTGCAGAAAGGTTTTTTGTTTTTTCATTTTTATTATAATTTCGTTTATTTCATAAAGTCACTTATAAATTACATTTTTAAATATTAGAACATAAAAATATAAATTATTGTAATTATGTAAACGGAACTCGTGCACCGCACTCTAAAAAAGAAAAATAAGCCTAACGTAACTGGAGAAATGTGGGTGTACCATGTACACCTCTACCTTGAAAACTTACGTAATATTATGTATGGACGAGGTTTTGATGCCGATTCAGAAGCACTAACGTTGGTCTTGCCTGGGAATTGAACGCGATAGCTGGTAGCACGATACACAATTCACTTTTTCATCGTATGGAGCATCATAAAGACTGTACGCACCTATTATTTCAGTTAAGTCTGGGTTTCGTCGTCAACAGCCACGTGGTTGAAATGTTTCTTTTTTAATTACATAAAAAGAATAATTTCTTCCATTTAAAAGATAGTTAATAATAAGTTCACATGTAACACAAGCCCCATAATTAAGCTCATCTGAAGCATTGTTTCGCTCGAGTTTCGAACTCACTGCCCTTTCGAAACGCCTTACGTAATCCATTGTAGCTGGACCAATATGGCCGCTTCTTATTGTCGCAGAAAAGGGCATAGACCATATGGCCACAGTATTTGTAATTTCTGTCTGTATGTTGAATACTTTTGGACTAAAAAGATCTCGGTAATATCAGTGTTTCCTTAAATGGAAGAGTGACATCTTACAATCTTATTTGGGGCATTGATTTTTTGGAACGATGTTCCATATTATCGAACACTAGAACTCTGCACACTTGGCGAATGAGAGCAGACCGAAAAAAGTGTAACATTTTAATAGTCACGACACTTTTGCTTGTGTGCTTTTTTCGTTTAGTTTCGCTCAAACTTTGTTAATTGATCCGTCTGTCCGTCCGGCCGTCCGTCCGTCCGGCCATCTGTGCTCATTGCCGAATCTCGAGTCCCACTTGCCCAGTTTTATTTTATTATCAATAACCGAGTGACAGCCCTATGAAAGTAGGTAAGAATTTTGAGCTCTGTTAGGAAGCTTTCATTCTGCTCTTATTTATTCTGTGCTACAAGCATGTGGCTCGTATGTGTTACTCTGTGACCGAGAGCTCGTGCGCTTACACACGTATTCACACTTGGTAACCCCAAAAAAAGCGCGCGTCGCTTTGTGAAATAAAAATACTGTATGTTCAGGAAACTGCACCACGATACGTACGTGTTCAGTTAGATCTGTATCCTTAAATATTATAAAACAAAGTCGTCCACCGCGTCTGGCTTTCGTCCTCTACGCGATAAACTCAAAAACTACTGCACCGATTTTCATGCTGTTTTCACCGATGGATAGAGTGGTTCTCGAGTAAGGTTTTAATATATAATAACCGACATCCACGCGCGTGAAGCCGCGGGCATCAGCTAATATTATTATAAACTAGCTGTGCCCCGCGGTTTCACCCGCGTTTGTCTCGATCCCGTGGGAATATAGGGATAAAACGTATTCTATGATTCTGCTCCATACGAAACTACCTTGGTCATGGTATACCCGTGTGCCCATCCTCTCCTCTCTAGAGTAGGGAAAGTCGCGGCGGCGCGGCGCCGGCGTCGAACGGTTCGCGTATTGCATTTTGTGATAAGTTGGAAATTACATGTCCGATTCGAATGAATTAAAAAGTATTTTACTGCTACATAGATACCCTTAATGTTTAAACTATTTATTTGAATAAGAATTAATATTATGTTGATGAAACTCCTTCGCAAATAATGCATTAATTTCGAACAAATATGATTACCATAAAAAAGGTTATAGTGAGTTAATCTTAAAAGATAGGCATATGCTGTCGCGGAATTTTTTTTAGAACTTTTAAAGAGGAACATTTCCATCATACACAATATTTGCGTAACTTAAACCGTTTACGCAGCGCACGCAACGGAAGCTCTCAACAAGGAATATTTTTTTTCCCGCTTTTGCAACAAATTTCATTTATGCTCCGCTCCTATTAGTCGTAGCGTGATGTTATATAGCCTATAACCTTCCTCGATAAATGGACTATCCAACACAAAAATATTTTTCACAAAAAAACAAACAAACTCTTCAGCTTTATAATATTAGTAGGTATAGAAGATTAATGTAGTACAGCCACATGAAACTTTTAGCTTAGTCAACGGCTAATCTATTATTTCCTGAATCTAGATTTTAGTTATTATCAACATTCCGGGATTTTAGAGGAGGCATTACCCACTCTATGTTACTTACTCTCTCAAAGTTTAGGTAAACATACTCTAGGTCCGTATTCCGTTTGCTGCTAATAAATTTGATTAAAATATTCTCAGAGACAAGAATCAACATAGTTCATTAAAATATACTACAGTCACATTCCGTGGATGCCATGACAGACGAAGAAACAGCGAAAGTTTGTACAATGTAAACTAGTTATCCAACCCGACACCGCCCGAGGTCAGATATTAATGGAAAACAATATGGATTCCAATTATGTAACGATACGAGTGTTAATTAACTACTGTCAAGGTAAAAGATCATTATTTACAATAAAAACTCCTATAATGATGTTCGAGAAAAAGTGAGATAAGTTGTCTTAATAAATTGTTCTTTACGTTATATGAGTTTGGATGACGTTCAACCTCGTCAACTTAAACATAACTAGCAACCCGCCTAGGCTTCGCACGGGTAGCAGAACATTTGTCAACGTTAGATTAAAATGTAACTAACTGGTGATGATCCTACTTGGAGTACATTGGAGTTCATCGTGATATTTCAGCCAGTTTACACAAAACCTTAAGGAATTATATACTTAAACCTTCAATTGAATCACTCCGTCCATTAGTTTAAATCGATGCAGGAGAAAATAATACTGTTAATTACTGCAGGGGGAGACGGGTTTCCGGGAACCTGTGAGGGTGGACGCCAACGACAACTGTCAATATCGGATATCTCTGCTTCGTTGTTTTGATTTTTACTCTTGACTATATTTGCTTTTGTTTTGTTTCTAACCCAACTCAGGGACAGTAAAGACAGAGTTATGTTTTTCACGCGTATCTATTTATCTTTGAATGCGGTATTCTTTATACCCTCAAGCGATCATAACAGCTGGATGTATTTTAATAGAGGAGGTTTCTATCGACTCTTGGTCGTACGATGGTTGTAGGCTAGGTTTTGTTCATAATACAATCAAAATTGTGCATTTTCGTGAACGAAAATAAGAAAAAATTATTATTACCATGATCATGTTTGTGGGGAATCAACATAAAGGACTTGAGGAGGCGATAACAAAAATAAGCAAATAAACTCTTCTGCGAATAAAAACGAATTACACTATACTCACTTTATAATAGCATTAGAAAAATTACGAACCTTTCGAATTATCGAAAGGGTTATAACCGATATTTTTCTAAAGATAAAATAAATTAAGTATAGTTACATACCAAACCAAAACAAGCGGACGCCAGTCAAACGCCGAAACCAAATAAAACTCAAAGTAATGAATATTGTACGTTCAAGGGAATCAAAACTGTTCCGCGTATGAATCACTAGGACTCCACGCCGAGGGGTCCAGTCAAAGCCACGGTGCAACACAAATGTGGCTGCACATAGGAAAAAATCCACCGACTATTACATTATGCTCGTGGCAGACGAAATATTAACAGGCCTTTAGGCAGGGTGTCTATTTGAGCGGACTAAGAGACGAAAGCGGAATGGTAGTTTGACATCTGACGTCTAGTGAAGGGTTGACGTGAATTTACCTAGATTCCAGTGTTTTGTTCGTACTCCGCATTTATCCGCTCAAATGGACAGACAGTCTTACGTTTTTGTGTCCCTATCAGGACGAGGTCTGTATCTATGTTACCATTTATTAAAAGGCCCTGGGTCTTCAAAATAAAATCTAATGTTGATGCCATTTTGCCTTGACAACGTGTGGCCCTCTAATTTTTATAAAAAAAAATGAGTTTCAAAAATTACTTTGTGAAACAAGTGAATCATGAGAGTATATCTTTGTTATCTGTATGTAGCTTGCTTGAGCAACATCGAAATATAGAAGTAGCAATATTCGCAACGTGCTTTTAATAAAATAAAATAATTGAACTCATCATTCTCGTGGGCAAGAGATTCTCGCGGTCTCATGGTCAAGAAACATGGCAGCGGTAGACATACATTATATAATTAAAAAACATTTGAACTAGTACGATTAACCAGAGCGAGAACAGAAGAATACGTTAGTATGCAATGAACGACAAAGAACACGTGACCGCGTTTCCTTTCTGCGAAAAAACGTGTTTTTCTTTTACACAACTCCGTCAAAAGCGCATTTTCTTCCCTTCCTTAAATAAAAACAAAGCACGTGTATCATTATTACACCCATCCTAAATATAGCCACGCTCAACAACCTCGCAACCCTATTTTTTGTTGATTTTCCGTTCCGTTTTTCTTTAAAGGGCGGTTAATTAACTTTTGAATTCCGTGAATGAAACTATGACTGAATATTATGTTACCCTTTCCCCGAGTTGTGATGTCATGTCAATCAAGGCTATTGTTTTTGCGCGTACGCGTGTTTATAATTCACTAGCGACCCGCTCCTGCTTCGTACGGTTTTTACGACTTGACAAAACATCGAGATTTCTTAGTTGTATGCATCTTTAATAATAACGTATTATACGCATAAACCTTCCGGAATAAATTCTCTAAACGATGGTAAAAACTTCATCAAAATCAGTTGCGTGGTTTACAAGAACAACGCGGATATTCAGACAAACACGAAAAGCGACTTAAATTTATAATATGTATATAGATGATGCTTCATCATAACAACACTTGCACGGGCGTTGATAGAAGCTTTTGGCCAGACAAATTGTATTTTATAATGGACCAGCTGCGCCCCGCGGTGTCACCTGCGTAAGTCTCGATCCTGTGGGAGTATCGGAATAAAAAGTATCTTATACCCTATTCCAGGTCATGGTCTACCCATGAGCCAAATTTCGGCCAAATCTGTTTAGCCGTTAAACCGTGAAGGCGTAACAAACAAACAAACTCACTTTCGCATTTATAATGCCAATGCCCGAGGTACTAATCCGTACTTTTAAGTATTGGTATGGGAACCAGATCAACGTTGTTCGGTGGTCAGGGGCGTATTCGACGCCATATAGGTTGGAGTGCGGCGTGAGACAGGGGGGGCTGACATCGCCGAAACTGTTTAACCTGTATGTGAACGCGCTTGTGGAGGAGCTCAGCAGCACACATGTCGGATGCCATATTGATGGAGTCTGCCTTAACAATATTAGTTACGCGGACGACATGGTGCTGCTGAGTGCGTCTGTGGGTGGACTGTCGCAGCTGCTTGACATTTGCGAAAAATATGCTGGACAACATGGGTTGGTGTACAACACAAATAAAAGTGAGTGGATGGTCTTTCAGGCTCGGGGAAGGTCCCTAAGTCAAACACCTAAAGTTAGATTGAATGGCTACCCCCTTAGTAGGGTAGAACAATTTAAATACCTTGGGCACTTGCTAACCCCGGATCTGAAAGACGATAATGACATAGAAAGGGAGCGTAGAGCGCTGTCTGTTCGTGCGAATATGATAGCACGCAGATTTGCTCGATGTTCAAGAGACGTCAAGATCACCCTGTTCAGGGCATTTTGCACGTCCTTCTACACGAGCGGTCTGTGGGTGAATTATACGCAAAAGCAGTACAGCGCTCTACGCGTCCAATACAATAATGCATTCAGGGTGCTGTTGGGGCTGCCTCGATTCTGTAGCGCTTCGGGGATGTTCGCCGAAGCGCGCGTGGATTGTTTTTATACAACCATGCGCAAGCGGTGCACATCCCTGGTGCGCAGGGTGCGGGTCAGCCCGAACAGTATCCTGAGCGCCTTCGCCCAGCGATTCGACTGCCAGTACATGTATCACTGTGACATGGTACATGTGCGGGCTAACGTGGAAATATTGTTTTAATGGATTTGACTTGTATTTGAATTGTATTTTATTGTATTTAATTTAATTTAATTTAATTGCCTTTGTATTTAATTTATTTTATAATTGGTCCGTGTTGGCTGTGAATTAATAAATAATAATAATAATAATAATATTAAGTTAGGATTTCCGCAAAGTCACGTCTGAACCAATTAACTGCCTAAAATTATATGAACTGCAGAGCCACGGCTTCTTCTCATATACAGAAGGCAAATGAAATGAAATGAAATTGTTTATTCTGTAAATAGGATATTGGAATCAGTTGTACAAGTCATATTAAAACAGTGTAAAAATAAGCTAGATGAGGACGGCGTTTCCTACCTGACTACTCTGAGAAGAAAGGCCGAAACAAGCTCAGAGGTCGCAGTCTCTTTTAAAGTCCAGACATAATCTGGGTCAGGCCATATAGGGACCATGTTAATCAGCGTCTGAAATGGTCTTTTAAGGAAAGGACCACACAGATTTGGGTTTACCTGTCCAGTCAGTGCAACCATTTGTCAGTAATAGTGGAGCTCAACTCAGAACTTAAGGAGCTCAAAGACTCGACTAACAATAACAAAGAAAAAACATTTGGATAGGCCGCATAAAGTACTCAAATTGCTAGACCATCGTTAATACTAACTGAGAACGAAAAGATATAAAAATAAAACAAAAATAAATATCCACATAGTCCTTACATTCACAATAATGATGATTACTTTGTAAAGTACTTATTGTACAATTTTAATTATACAATAAGTACTTTACAAAGTAATCATCAGCACGAACATTGATCACCACGCTTGCTCAAGACGGGTTGGCTATTACAGGCTTATAATTATTAAATACCAGTTCAGGTTTCCCCATCATGTTTTCCTTCACCAATGTCAGTAATGTCCAAAATAAAACTCAGAAAAAAAAAACAACCGACTTCCAAATAAAACACAAAAAAATTAAAAAATTACTTTAATTTCGGAATTCATAATTATTCCAATAAATTATGTATCGTTTTGTGTAGCAAGTACCATAAAATCCTGCATCGCGCAATTAGAGTTTACCATGCGATCAACTTTATACAAGATTCCAACATCAATCGTTGGGCAGTTGCCCGCCAGACAAGACACCCGTTTGGTCGGGGTATCCTCCCTTTTCAATAGAGGATGAGTGAACTTTCCACCCTGTTCCTCAATCTCTAAATGCTGAATCCAGTTAGACTGGAAGCTGACCCCAACATAGATGGAAAAATGCTAGGCAGATTGATTTCTATTCGATTGTATTATTGTATAAACCTTCGTCTTTGTTCAATAACTATTCAGTGGCAAAATTACATCAAACAGACCTCTTTTAAAATTGAATACAGTGCGATACATTTATTAGACACATACTCTATTGTTAGCCAGTAGAAATTTGAGCTCACTGCGATGGTATTGACTTGCCGTAGACAGCGCGTAATTGAAATGTTACCTTGATATAACATATGCGTTTGCTGCAGCATAATTATTCTGATTGGATGGAAATTCGAGCTTATCAGTTTATATTGTGATTTTTGTTGCTAATTATAATGTCGTGTTGTTGGGTTTTGGTCGGAACGGGTAATTTGTGGTGCTAACAAAAAGGTTTACGAAGATGCAAATATTAGAAAGACCCATTATTATTATAAGCCTGTTTTGTCCCACTGCAGGGTAAAGGCCTCACTTCTCTTTTTATAATTTTCCCGGTGTACTAAAAGAAAGAAAGAAAGAAAAAAATGGTTTAATTTTTCACAGTAAAACGTGCATACAAAAAGATCCAGTACTTACTTAATCACTGCGATTGAGGGTCATTCCTTTAAGACCCATTAGTGTATTTTAAAGTCATAAATGATAGTGTGAAAACCTTGAATCTTCACGTGACCTAATACTTTATTTTATCCCTTTACGTATAACATAAATAAATGCAAATAGCAACAACAGTATGTCAGTATAATTTATTTATTTAAAATTACCACTTCCATTTGTTTTTTTACAGGTGGGAACCCACTATAATAATGTAGTCACTTTCCACACTCAGAGACTTCACCCAGAAACCAATTAAACACCACCACAACCAAAAATGAAACGTTTGTGGTTTTTTTAAACTGTCCTATTTGACTGAGAGGTTCCAAATTTATATCTGTCATTAACGTGTGATTAACGTGGATGATCGATTAACAAGTCCCAAGTGACGACTCGGAATACCGGCACAACAACGGTAATAATAACAACAGCATGTATGTAACGCGTGGGGTCTTACAGAAATTGAATTCTATTTTATTTAATCTTCTTCAACAAATAAGATGGATTCAAGAGTCAATTTTCTAAGATAAAAGTCAATTACATGGCTCAATGGTAGAGGAAACATTCAAGGTAAGGATTCGATCTGATCTAAGTATGAGTAATGCCTAAAATTGCTAAAGGAAGCAGGTCTTAATCTTTTAAAAATATCAGATAATTTGTGGTGCTACTTAAACACGGATCGTGGAAATCAAATTGATATAAATCTCAATATAATTTAGCTTGCGGGATGTCAGTTTATTTTGTTATAAGTGTCTTTAAGAGGAAGATACTTCTGATTGCATACAATTATAGTAATTTGAGCTTCATAATTGAGACGGAACTAAAGAAAAAATGGAGATGATCTTCATATGGTGTAGTACATAAGCTACTAGTACACAGGCTGCCAGAAAAAAAAAAGTCCCTCGCGTTGCTCTTCATAAAAATAAATAAAATAATGCTCCCGACACCGGCGGACCTCTACTTTTTATGTGTATTAAATTTTTTATCTAAAGAAATATTTTAAAGTGTTAATAGGTAAGAAAAAAATTAATTAAACGACATAATAAAATAAAAAAGCCTTTTAATTATAGTTTTACAAAAAGCCATTTATTTCTTCTCTTCTTTATACTTAGCAAGAAAATTAATAACTACGTACTTTGATTTAAAAAAACTCGTCAGATAATGCAGAGCAAAAATATCTTTGATAAAATCCGTGAAGGGAGGAAGGATGCTTGATTGTTGCCTATTTTGTAAATATTAATGTGTCCCTCTTTTATTATAACTTTACTGCCACCAAAATGTCATCAAAAATCCTTTCACTTGCAAGGGTTTTTCTTCTCAATATTTTCAATAATTTATAACATTTGATAACAAAAAATTAAAGTAATAAAAACTAAAACCCAACTACGACTAAAAAGGTATAAACAAGACACCACAGACAGACAAATTAAAAATTCGGAGTCACACGTGTTAGGGCATAAATCGATTTTTAATTTGTCTGTCTGTGGTGTCTTGTTTATACCTTTTTAGTCGTAGTTAGGTTTTAGTTTTTATTACTTTAATATTTTTTTTATTCTTTTGGGGTTATAATGTATATATTTTTAAAATGTGCTCATTAAGCCCTTTCATTTGATACCCAACACGGTACGATTAAACAATTTTTTTTTTTAAGTTCCTGACTTTATGTCCTCTAGAGGGCGCCATTTTTAATTTAATGTGACGTCACATAGCTTATAGCCAGCGGACGATCAAGATGCTTTCAACGATACCTCATTTGTCAAATTGTGATGAGTGGTTTAGAAGATAAGAGGGAACAGATGAACATACTTACATACATACCCCTCGTTTTTTCTTCGCCGTAGTCGGGTAAAAATATGTAAATATTTCGTTGTCATCGAGCAAACATGGACTGAACATTGTGCTTTGAAATCTCTCCCCCTGTGATTAACAATTTTAAGGTGGACGCACACGTATCAGCATTGTACGGGATCAGCATCGCCTCGGCTCATCGGATTGTCGTCAACCGTGTCAACTCAACTTAACCTGGTAACCGGATCTGCAAAGCATTGCCGAGGCGTCAATTCGCTTAAGGCTAAGTGAATGTGAGAGGTAACGCCCCGCGCTGTAAGCTCGAGTTAAAGGGTGGGTGGGAGGTCAATTTTTTGCAGTTCGCTAGGCGCACGTGCTAGGTGTCAAAAGACGCGTCTCGGCGCGGGCTAACGATCTATGGAGTTATTGGAATTAACTTAGAATAACAAATTGAAAAAATCCTGGACCGCTCGAGTTGAGGCGATGCTGAACCGTGTAGTTCTTCTCATACGTGTATGTCGACCTTTACACAGTTGCATACATCAATATTGACTTAGTTCTTTGCTACGCACGAATGATCAAACGCCTGATATCCGTCATCAAAGCTAATGTACTCAACGTTCAATATTTGCTTTAAAGGCTCTTACATACTGGGGCGATTCGTCGAGCGACGCGACGACGCCGCCGCATTGTTCGCCGTGAGAAATTGTTTTGTTAAAATTCGCGTCGCGCGACGAATCGCCCCAGTATGTAAGAGCCTTAAAGTGTTTGACCAAATGCAGGAGAATATTCCGCTCAAAGGCTCCCAAGTAAATATTTTGATGATTCAAAATGGAGTTTTTTGTTCACACTGTTTTTTTATAACCTTTCTTTTATTTAATAGTCTGATTTTCAGTAAGGCATCAATCATTTCAATACACCAGTCTTACTAAGGGGTATCGTGTTACCCAGTTACTGGGTTATGGAGGTCAGATAGGTAGTCGCTCCGATAACTGCTGCATCTGGTAAGACTGGAAGCCGACCCCAACATAGTTGGAAAAAGGTTAGGCAGATAATTATCTATACAAGAAATCGCAACGAGGTTATATTATAACAGCGAGGTGTCTACATAGCTATAGAGTTGAAAATAAGGAAGTACTTCTATTATAAGCTCTATGTAGTCGTAGACTAATTTGACATTTCAAGTGATTGTCGATGTTTTTTTTTAAATTTGTTGTTGACATTTGCACCTGAAAAGTTAGTTTACGAGATTAAAAAACAGATTAACCATCGAAAACCATAGATTGCAATTGCAATCGCAATGCCGCTTATCGCCACTTACCATATTTGGGACGTAAAACGTTTACTTACGTTTGCAACGTGGCGGTTGCAACAATTTGTGTCATAAGTGTTAGTTACCGGGAACTAAGGAATCGTCCACATTTATGTGTCTCGATAAGGTTTATATTATTATGTTGTCATACCAACTCCACCATTAGGATCGGTTCCTGTCTGACTATATCATTCTTAGGTCTGTTTTATAATCTTGGAGAGTATGTTGACTTGTTGTACTTAATGTGCGGTAATGGAAATATATGAAGACGCTTTTTTCCGTCCTCGATAAGACTATGACGTGCATGTATTTTCATACATTTTGTGGACGTGGACGTGGACGTTCACGATGATATCGCCACGTTAGAAATTATAAAAGTGCACATGGACAACCTATTACACAGTTGATCAATAAAACTAACAAATTAAAATGTGATTTGAATAGGTGAAGTCAGCAAGGAACCAACCCGAAATTAACAAACAACAATAGATAGTTATGTAATAATTTGTTTTCAGCCATAGCAATCTACACCCTTTAAATCAATAAGGATTTTAATACTAATTGAGTCCAGCTCTTTAGTTTGAATGGGTATAAATGCCTTATTTTTCATCGCTAACAAGCGACGTTATACTTCTCATTTGTTTTCTTTTTTCAATTTATTTTATTACTTGTATTATAGTATGTTGTATTTTGTGCCTTGTAGTCTGTGCTAAACAATTGTATTTTATTTCTTTTTTCTTTAATTTAACTTAGTTACCTATAAGTATTTTTCCAAGCTTAATTACCCCACAAGAGCAGGTCTCCGGGTATAACTTTCCGCTGTTCCCAGTACATAATATGTAGGATACTCCTCCGACCAGCGTATCCATTTGGTACCTCCATCTTGACGTCAAAATGGAGGGACCAAGTATTTTGCTTAATAACTACGTATTCATTGAGGTAGCTTAATTTATAGCAAAGGTAGATTTGTAGGCTGATTTGGAATCCAAGTCTTGGTCCCTCCATCTTGACGCTAACCATTCTACAGGCCTGCTCCAGCCAATTCCTATTCTTATAAAAGTTTCTAAGTTATTACGCCGGCGTTTTCCCGGCTTCCATCGGCGGCGTCTACTTTTAAATTATGTAGACTTTCAATTCACATGTATATTCTGAGATTATCTTGGTTAGTGACATCGGTGAAGAAGAATATCGTAAGGAAACCTGAACTTATAGTTAATATAAATCTGAATCGCCAACCCTACATGAGCAAGCCTGTAGATCAATGCTCGTGCCTTCTCTGTGTGAGAAGAGACTTTTGCCATTCATTGGGACAATATAAGCTGGTATTATTATTAGACACCAGTAATCTTTAAATAAAACCTTGCTATTACGTCACAGTGGTGCCAGACCTACTGTTAATCAAGTATGCATATCTACCGGTGTGTGCCTAAGTCCGTACTCATCATGTACTTATAATAAGAGCCGCGAGACCGTTGCGTAAACTCGACTTAGAATCTTGAATGTATTGCGTAAGTACACATCTAGGAATTATATTTGTCTGTATAACACATAAGATGTCACGGATACATGTATTTAATTCATTTTAATTGATTTATCGTAGAGTCAAATTGCTTCGTTTTGTATGTACCGATAGGTAGACAACTGTCTTTTATTTTAACTAGGCTGACAATCAGCACTAAAACGCCCACCCTTCATCACTTCCTTGTGCTTTAGCTGGCAAGAAGAACTTCCCAGCAGCACAGATTTTTGATAAGTTAGACTTATGAGTTCTCATTTTTTTTTTCTGATGAAAATACTATGTACACACGTCTACACATCAAGCTATACATTTCCAGTATAGGCTGACCTCACATTATACGGAAATCCTATTTAATGCGAGATCAGCATAAACTGGAATGTATAGCTTGATGTGTAGCCGTGTGTACTATGTCATGATCAGTGATCGGAGTAGGTAGATTGAACTGGGGCCATTGATCCGAAACGTATATATTAATATGGACATTCCTCCGGAATTGGTGGATTATTTAAAAAAACCGGAACTTATGTAGGAATTGTATTCTGCCAGAGTGGAAGGAGTCATTTGATGATTTGCCATCCTCAAAAAAATCGGAAATCGAAAATCGGAATTCGATGGTTTTTATTATTCAACAGATAAATAATGAATTAATTTAGTTTTGAATTGAGTAGTAATAATAACACTACCAACATTAACAATATTTAATTGAATCCGGAAATACCGGAATTACTTTCCGGAAAAATGGCTTATCCATGTTATTCTTTCTGTGTGCATTTATGATACAAGTACCAAAAATCAATCTACCTACTCCGATCACTGGTCATGATACTGATAGTATCGGAATTATTGTTATTAGTCTAGTGCATATAAAGTGAAATAAACCGCGTTAGAAACATACAAGTGTTGTAAGGCTCATGAAATCCGGAACCAAACATTTGCACGCACGGTTAACTTTGAGGTGCGGGTAATTTAAACGTTATCATCCCTGTATGAATTAAGTGTTATATTATTGGCTGTTTCTTTCGGATAGCTACCTTATCAATGAGCTCACGCTGGTCACTCCGCTCGCTCTTAACGCTTGATCCGCTCAGCTTGAACTGCATGTACATTATGTTGATTCCATTCACGACATTCGCACAATTTCTCCTCATGGACGGTGCTAGGATTACAGATGTACAGTTATTAACACAAGTGTTAGAGCATAATGTTTTCTGTTTACTTTACTTTTACTTGCGTTGCTGTCAAAAGCTAGGTAGTACCTACATGAATCCTAAAAACTCATCATTATTTTAGGCAAAATAACAATACTGGAAATTAAGAAAAGTTAATATTGTCCTTCGATAAATAGGTATCTAAAAGTAAGAAAAACTCAAAATTGAGGTCAATATACTCGTTACAAATTACCAACCCACTAAAGAACTGATTTTTCTACAAGAGGTATTTGCGCAAAAAATAATAACTATAACTGTTCAGGCTGCAGACAGGACAGAAATAGTTAAGCAAATCAGGTCAGTCGATGAATCTAAAACTATCTTCTATTTGGGTTAGACGTGGTGACTTTGGCTATACTGTGGGTTAAACTGAACGCTAGGTTACTTTTAATAATTTCAAGTTTCAGTTGACAGATCGAGGTCATTGACGTTCCTATTCTTAATTGAATTGCATTGTAGATCATTGTCAGCTTTTCAAGCAAATCTGATTATCCCAGTTCACAGCAGTTGGACATGGACATAGGTCTCTCCCAAGTTGCGCCACAACGCCCAGTACTCTCCACTTTCCGCAATTATCGAGGGGGCAAGTTCAAAATGATTAACGTTGTTATAATAACAGCACCTCTGGTGGGCGTTTACATATTTGGAAATCAACGCTAGTCTGATTATAATATATATTTTACTAACGTGAATCATAATCGCAAAGGACGGACAAATCAGTTACTTGATTATTACCAATGCATTAAAATTATTTTTTTATCTTTTAATTAAAGCGTTTAATGGTAAACTGGTATCAGCTATTTATATGGAGTGTGGTAACAGACCTTTCACTTCGAATATCTCGATAAATAATAGTAACAGAAGTCAACAAAAAAAATTGAAGTGCCCAATCTAACTCCTCCTCTTATTTTATTATCAAGGCTGCTTTCCTCGTCATTTTCGAGTTCTGAATAATATAAAACCAAAAAGTACAATAGTACCTACAATAAAGTATATATAAATAAATAAAACCTTAAACCAAGATAAAAAAGGTTTAAATTAACGTTAGTTTGAATTCAAAATAAAAAGAAAACTAATACCTACTATTCCTATTGGTCCAACAGTTCTGTGTACACCTGTACTGGCGAGACAATCACGGAGTTACGTCACACGACCTCTTGCTTCCGACAAGTGTAAGTCTTCCCCTAGTCGGCCATGCAACGCTGACCTGCCACGAAAGGTGCCAAGAATGTGTATGAAACTGTCATTATCATCCATCACCTTCTGCCTGACAAAGTGGATGAAATATGTGCATCGGGATTATCTGTGTGGAAACCGCATGAAACCTAGGCTAGGATAACAATCAATCTGCCTAGCCTTTTCCTATGTTGCGGTCGGCTTGCAGTCTAACCGAATGGAACTGAGTACCAGTATTTTACTTGGCGCGACTGCTTATTTGACCCCCACAGCTTAGTTACTGACAAATAATTATAATTTATACATAACTGGCTGCATCCCGCGGTTTCACCGGCGTAAGTCTCGATCCCGTGGGAATATCGGGATGAAAGTATTATTTGTCCTATTCCAGGTCATGGTCTACCCCTGTACCAAATTTCATCTAAATACGTTCAGCCGTTTTAGCGTGAAAGCGAGACAAACAAACAAACTCACTTTCGCATTTATAATAATTAATAGTTAGGATTAGTACGTAGTTTTTGTAAACATTTTTCCATCTAAACAATAATGTCTATCGAACTCACTATAATAAACCTAATATTTATAGTTTACTGGTCTATAACTGTTTGCTGTACCTAATGAGTTCTCGAAACAAAGTCATTATTGACAGGATGCTCTCTTATGTTCATTTCCTTGGAATAACAAGTCAAATCTTATAAGGAAAAATTATAATTATATCAATTACGGAGAGAAAATAGAAAATGTTTTTCCACAGTAAGTAGTCCACTGTTTATATCTCAGCATTTATTTACAAAAATAGTTCTCAGACATGGAAAAAAACTGGAAATCGAACAAGAAAATAATATTTTGATTTGTGGAAAAGTTTCTGAAAGTCGATTCTTCGATTTGTTTTTGTAGTAAGTAGATAGCTAGTTACTGACTTCCAGAACTGCTTTATATATATACATTAATTATACTTATTTTTTTAATAGATGCAGCGCGAATGAATAGATTAAGAAATGAGTATATAATTACGAAGTCTGAAAGTGGCGCCGTCGACTGAAAAGTTCCGTGGAAATCGTTTGTCATGGAATGGCATGTCATACTATGTAACGAGGAAAATATCGTGAGGAGAGTTGAGTATGAATGTGTATAAGAGTAGGGGAAGACCAAAAAAACGATGGATCGAAATGAAGGCTAATAGAGAAGTATGGAAGAAGAGAATAATGGAATATTTATAACAGAAAACTGTTGCTTATTAAAACAAAAAACTGTGCCACTATAATATTTCAAAATAAAAATTATTAGTTTATAAAATTGTAACACACCAGGAGACATCATTATTTTAAAATATCATCAGACTCTGTTAACTCCGTATATGAACCCCCGATATCTCACAAGATCTTGTGTCTAAGCCGCAAACCGCAGATAATTCTATACAATATATCTTTGAGATTATTGTTCACACGTATTTGTACTTCCTGGTAACACTGTAATGATGATGCAGGAACCACAAGACCGGTTCATGAGATGACGCTTGGAGGGGTGGGGGGGCTAAGTCCAGCAGTAAAACGATGATTTTAAACTAATAAAATATGTCTCCAATATCGAGATGGTAGCTGGATAATGATATATGGAAGAAGCAGACGCACATACTCCACCAACGATGTACTGTAAATTAACACATTTTAGCCTGAGGTTAAAAGATAACACTGTGGGGAATCATGTCGTACTTGATTGTGAGCCAGACTTTATAATTTCTCGTTACTTTTCTAGTATGAGAATCTGCTTTTATCTTGTTTTAATATACCGTGGGTTACATCTATTCAATTAGGTATACTGTCGATCACCAGCTTGACTCTACTTGACCCCACCTCAGGTTCAAATCACGATATTACCAGTATAATAAATTCGCAAGTCTCTGTGACCTCTCAGCGAAAGTGAAACCACGATTGTTACCAGTCTGGCAGCCATGCTAGATATGAGTCTAGGACATCCTGTAAAAAAAAACTATATTTTGTTAAAAGCCTGCCAATCATCATATCACAGACCAAACCAGTATTGTTTCAGAGCTGTTCCCTTGTGCGAAGGCCTGGCCACAGCATCAAATAATTTCTACCAAGTAATAAAATAAATAAAGGCCTCCTCCAATGAAAACCAGATATCTTGGGCTGCTTGCATCTAGCTTGGGCTAGCCGCCTCGATTACATCGTCTTCTCATCTCTGCAGCGTTTTCCTCTTGGGCCTTTCCACAATGTCACTCTCGAGGTCAATCGCACTACATGCCCCGCCCATTTCCACTTCAGCTTCTGGGAATAGTTTAGAGCATCAGGAGCTTTTATCTTAAGCATACTGCGTTCAAGTCCCCGCTGGCAGGTGATCATTTTTTCCTTGTGTATGCGGCGTACTTCCAGGTCTGGCACCCATTATGTCAATTTCTACCAAGTAATATATGACAATTAGGACCTACGGTATAAAACGCCGGTTAGCGTCTTAATAGCTCTTTAGAGTCGAAATAAAGAGCTCGTGGCTAAGTAATAACAGCCGCACGGGTCGATTCATCAGGTTAAGCTACGCTTGCCGGGGTTGGTCCGTGGATGGGTGACCATCTTTACATAACGAGACTCCTCCGTGCCTCGGAAAGCACGTTAAACCGTTGGTCCCGGCTGTAATTTGTGTATCTTTGACAGTCGTTACGGGTCGTCAGAAGCCCGAAAGTCTGACAACCAGTCTTGCCAAGGGGTATCGTATTACCCAGTTACTGGGTTGTGGAGGTCAGATAGGCAGTCGCTCCATGTAAAATACTGGTATTCAGCTGCATCCGGTTAGACTGGAAGCCGACCCTAACATGTTTGGGAAAAGGCTAGGCAGATGATGAGAGTCGAAATAAAGAAGGAAGGTTCTGCAGCGTTGCAGACATGTCAGGTTGGAGATTTCCACTTTAGCTGTATATTGGGCGTGTTACAGTTAAATTTCATAATAATATCGCTAAAATCACTCATTAATATCCTGCCCGTATCCCAATCTATGTGGTCGGCGCAGCAAATTTGTTTCTTCATACTTCTTACTTCTCTATTAGTCGTCATCTCACCCTTGGCTAAAGGATTGGGAAAGAATCAATGCTCCTACCCATTCTTGAAACAGTGTGGTGCTACCAATTTTTTTGTACTTTAGATTTTATAGCTCTTCGTTATTTGATGATTTGTGTTCTTCGTCGCTCTTTCTTGGCCGTTCTTCTCCATAGGAACCTACTACGCTTTGGAATGGGCAACTAGCTCCATCTTTCTGATTGGCCGACTCCTAGACTATTCAAAAGTGGCTGTAATTTGTTTCAGTGAAATAAATGGTTTAAGTTTGAGTCTTGAAGATAATTATCAGTGAGCCAACCATGAGCAGCAGATTTATTTGATGAAATCACCAAAACAAGAAAGGAGGTTCTTCTGTCTGGTTTACATAATAGGTTATAATATTAAGTATAATGGGTAATATATAATATTACGTACCGGTATTAAGAATTGTCTAAACATGGACCTAGAAACCCAAATATGTTGAATCATAAAGTTTGATTGAAACATCTTTTGATAATAAATAAACATCGATAAAATTCCCACAATCGATCAATCGACCCAAACATTACATGTACCATAAAATAATTCAAATCGATTTAACACATGACTTTCACTGCTGGTTTTATTCCGACAACCCACAAATATGAAGACACCTCCGTGCCAAATGTTGACCAATAAACCCTACACAATGCTGGCTTACTTACTAATCGTTTAAATTTTGTTGATACAAAAGCAGCGATGGTTATCTTTGACAAATGGTTGGCTGAGGTATTAGATATTTTTGTTTGTTGATTGCATTCCAAAGTTACGTCATTTTTAGTACGGGTTGGCGTGTGGGTACGTAGGCGGTTTTTTCTGCTTGTACATGTAATTATTAGAACTATTATTATTAGACCTAGCGGCTTAATTTAGGTTAGGTTGAGTGTTGTCAATAAGTGATTTTTTTTTTTTTTTGAGAGCAGTGGTTCCCAAAGTTGACTGGTCCGTGATTCGGGACTCACCTCTTGGCTGTCATGGAGAAAAACAGAGGCATAACTATTTGTGAATGAAGAAAAAATATTCAGTTAAAATCTAAAATATTTCTTAATTAAATAAAAGGAGTGCTGTTTCAATGAAAAAGATGTATTTGTTTCCTACTTTGTCGCACGTGTCACCGCGCAGAGTGTACACGAACGTTTTCATTCTATTCTATTCTTTTACTTCTGTCATTGTTGTTGTGTTATACTACTTACCGAATACATGTGTTTCTTTCCATTTCAAGTAGGTACCTGCCTGTATTTTAATAGTCAATCTTAGAATGATAATTTATATGTATTTCAAAAGGGCGCAAAGACGACCACGTGCGAGTTAGTTCAGTGCAGTGTGAGTGACCCTCAGACCAAATAAAAAACCAAGACAGAGCACTGTCACCAGTGACGTGAGGCCGGTTTCGTAAACATGTTTGTACGTAGTTTGGTGTAGTTTGATTGTAACGTCATTGTAAATAGTTGTACATGTGTGCGTGTGAGCGTTTATGCATAGAGCGGTGGTGTAGTTTTAACATGCTTCACTGTAATGTTCGCAGCGCTCCGTCTTGGTTTTTTATTTGGTCCGAGGAGTGACCATAAACAGCAGTGCTGGTGCAGAATTTAAAGACCTTTTTTATAAAGAACGCATGAATTTAGAGTCTTCCCCTGATCATAAATTGACTATGAAAGATGTTATTGGAAAAATTCTGAATTACATAGTTACTTAATTAGCAGTTAAAGTTATTAATAATTACTTATTAGCTACTAAGCTACATTTTAATGTGAATAAAGTATCACAGTAGGTGATACTCAAAGAGTAGGTGGTAGTTTACAAAGGAAATAAATATATAATAATTATAAAAATAGGTACTTAATGCTGTATCTTAATTATTATCTTTTATTGAGTGTTGTAGCAGTTTAGTTTCAAAAGTAGTGTCCTCAAGGTGTTATTAAAGTACTACTATATTTCATAAATGTTTATTAGAAAATAGTAACTTATATTATTAGCCAATAGTTTATAAATCTTAGAAATGTCTCGAACTTGTATTCAGGAAGACACATTATATTCATATAATAATAATTTATAATGTAGTCAGTGTACCAAAAATATTATCCCACGGGTTTTTAAAATTAACATTTTAAATAATGTCATTACAAGTTTCCTCCATTGTTTGTAATTTGTAATTAAAATGCATTCTGAATATCAACAATTTCCGCGGTATGATAATACCTGATGACGTAATTTATTAACATACTTAGTTAATAGGGCCATAGTTCTTCCATAGTTCTAGGCAACAAGTCCACTTTAGCCACCCAAACCCATAGTCTATCTGTTTCCATATCCTGCGATATTCCTACACCAACCGGGGTTATCCTTGGGTACACTTACGTCCAAAAATAAGCGTCGGTTGGTGTCTCATTTAATTAAAAGCGTCTAACGGGTTCTGCGTGTTTTCTTCGGCCCTTCGTACGACTTTCAAAGATCCAGGACCCCAGGGTCCCGAGAAATGTCAGAAACGTAATATTACTAATAACGTCAGGGCAGTTTTTAGCGAGCTATTGGGCAGTAGCGACCCCACGGACCTGACTCCCAGGAGAAGTCATGGAGCCTAGAAAAGTGACAATCGCTTCGAAATCGTTCGATTTTCAACAGGATTGACATAAGCTTTTCGATAGCGTCAATCCTACATTTTTGCCATTTCCATCATCGTTATCGCTGATAGAATGTAACTTTTTCTAGGGCCTCTTCCTCATTTCTAGCTTACCTTAATTGGCAGCATTAAGTGGAGAATCGAAAGAGAGCCTAAAAATAGTATCTTAGTAAGTTGATGGGAGGGATCTTGAAAAGTTTCACCTCAGGATAATGTTGGTCCGGGACCCTATGGTCCCAATATCATGATCATGAGATTCATTTTGTTCATACATACATACACATTCTCTCTCAAATGATCAAAAAGATTGCTCTGTCGAACTGTTTTTATTTGTACGAGTATAATTATTGGCGTGTGCTAGCTGACTTATGGCAAATAATTTTTGTGTTTCGTAATTACTTTGCTTAATATGATACAGAATCTAGTTCTTATTACTTAACAGAAAGCTGTGCCGCTGGGCAGTTTGTTGCGCCACTTCTTCTTCCCAGCTAAAGCACTAGAAATGGTGAAGGATGGGCGTTTTGGGGGACTGTCTTATGTAATTTTGTCGTTCAAAAAGTGCTGATTGCCAGCCTAGTTTAAATATCTCTTGATTTTAAATGAGATTTATATTTCAATACATTATTTTACTATACAGCCAAATAAAGGCCACATGGTGGTGTAGATTTTGTCTAGAATTTTACACAAAGAAGATTTTAATTTGTTTTTCCTGTGCATATATAACATGAAATATATCGTTAATCATGACCCCCTCGTACCGTAAATTAGACATAAATAAAAATTCAAATTGTAAATCGGATACTCCGTCTGCGGCCTTAATGGTTATTTCTTCAGCAACGCCACGACGAAAATTTATTAATGGAAAGCCATTCCCAATTACACTCCTTCAACATTCGGCTATCAGCATATTTTTCACACAAACCAGTACTTTGCCACTCAACAAATCACTGCACTTAGCCGACGATTGTTTGAAGATGACAGTTCCAGTTACCCATCATTGTCGGGAGATCGAAAGTAAGTTCAAGTACGTTTTGTTCCCACGCGTGAGCAAAGATTAGGGCAATGTGCAGAAGTGATATCATAAGTAATTTCCGCTTGAGACGCGAGTTAACTATAAATGAAGGTAGTTTTTTTTTTCAGAATTACGTTTTACATACGATTATGGATCGGGTACGGTTGTATTAAAGGCAGGCCCTTAAGGCCTGCTTCAGAAGGCAGTACTCCTCGATACGGCTCGTATCGTGAGGAGGTTACTGTTTCTGGAGCCCTAACCATCGGTAGCTTGGACCCTCTCCCGAAACCGACGGAACACTATTTTTTATATTTTTATAATTATCTTTTTTAGATATATTTAAAAACCGAATAATAATTCATTTACTTTTCAGATAATTAAAGTCACAATATTTAATTAAAATAATATTATTCAACATTAAAATCAAATTAATGCGCAGACGCATTGATTATCTACATAGCGATCATTTTAGTTACTTGTTATTCTAAATTGACGTGATAATTATTATTATGCCAAATAATTAATAGTCAATTTGTAACATCAAAAAAAAAAAAAAGATCCGTACTAAGTCGTTGGCAGGTAATTTCTCGAGACCTCAGAATCAATCTGCCTAGCCTTTTCCCAACTATGTAGGGGTCGTTTTCCAGTCTAACCGGATGCAGCTGAATACCAGTATTGTACATGGAGCGATAGCCTATCTGACCTCCTCCAGTTACTGGGTAACACGATACCCCTTAGTAAGTTGTTGTCAGTTGTCAGGTTGTCAGACTTTTGGCCTTCTGACTAGATACCCGTAACGACTGTCAAAGATCTACGAATGATAGCCGAAACCAATCCGTCCGTCCAACCGTCTTAATGTGCTTTTCGTGGCACGGAGGGGTGTCGATATGTAATAGATGGTCACCCATCCACGAACGTAGCTTAAGCTTTACTCGACCCGTGCGGCTGTTATCGTGTAGCCACGAGTGACCTAAGGCATAATAAAAATAAAACAACCATCAGAGAAAGAAAACAATTAATAATATAAGTACTCCCAGACACAACTGTCATGTCTGCATTAATTACTTATTAATCTATGTGCTTAAGATAATTGTGAGAACATATCGATATAGGAAGTGAACGACGAGTGAATGAGCCGAGATTTCTAATCGATTAAAAAACGAGATTATAATCGATTTATTTGCAATAGGTTAATTCACAACAAATGGCTGATGGTTATGGCACATATTTTATTAAGCAACATTTTTGTTTGTGTGTCAGATGCTGGGGTTATTATTTTGAGATATCAGATGTGAAAAATTGTCCTCGATACAGATTGATTGGGTTTTGTTTAAAAGTTGAAGATTGCCTGCCTTGTGGCAGTACATGATCTATCCAGACTGAGGCTGAACACGATTATTTGATAATATTAATATTTAGTCGAGAGAGTTTGATTTGAAATCCTAACTAATATTATATATAAATGCGAAAGTGAGTTTGTTTGTTACGCTTTCACGCTAAAACGGCTAAACGGATTTGAATGAAATTTGACACAAGGGTAGACCATGATATGGAATAAGACATAGGATACTTTTGATCCCAATATTCCCATGGGATCGAGAAATACGCGGTTTTTAAAGTCGGTTATAAACAAGCAGGCAACTTAACGGATGGCCATTAGCAATATTCGTAAAAAAAATCCCATGTGGCTGGATCCCTCCAGTCAGGCAGGCATTTTTTTTGGGTTTTTTTTTTCAAAATGGGAGGAATAACGGAAGCGTCTTTGAAATTATCTGCTAGAAAACTTATCTGGGACATATCAGAAGGAAATTCTGTGTTTATTTTTTTAAGGTATCATAGACTAAACGGCTTTTTAACAAAGGAGTCTTCAACATTAAGTCTCAGACTATGTTATATAAACCATGTTTTCTAAACAGGACGGTCAAGTCGTATCGACTTCACATAAAATGAAGTCGTAAAGATAATATTGTTAGTACGTGTAAGTAAACGGCGTTTCATTCATACGTTAGAAATGTTAGCTTTCTGCAATGTTAATGGAATGCTATGCAACTGGAATATAGGTACATACCTACTATACTGTATATTTACTTCTATAAATGAATATTACAAATTAAAGTCGCTTTTCGTGTCTGTCTGTATGTCCGCGTTGTTCCTCTAAACCGCGCAACAGACTTTGATGAGGTTTTCACCATTATTTAGAGAACTTATTCCGGAAGATTTATGTGTATACATTATTATTAAAGTTACATACAACTAAGAAATCTCGATGTTTTGTCAAGTTGTAAAAACCGTGCGACGCAGGAGCGGGTCGCTAGTATACTATACAATAGTATGGTATGGTGGGTACTTCATAATTATTTATAATTTCCACCTCACAGTTGGGCAAAGGATTTTCATAACCAAACAGTGATTAATTAAATGTACTTAAAAAAATAAACCTTAGCCAACCATGTCCAAGCTGCAGTTAGTCAGTACTAAAGACAGAGGAACCACCTCGTGTGCCGTTTCCAGGAGTACTGCTTTCTGTATCAAGCCCTTGATCCAACGGCCCAATGAGAGCCTGCAGAGATTTTGGTCGAGGCTCTTAGCTATTATGTGATTGACTGCAACAACTCTCGGCACAATGACCGCCGAGTCTACATCCCACATGTCAAAGTCTTCGTCTGGTTAATACATTTGCTCATAATAAACCTGCTTATAAAAATAAGCTGCCTCGTAGGTTCGATTCGTTCGTCGGGCAGAGTGTTATTGGGTTTTACCATATTATATGGATTTTCACATCGGAGTCTGGAGCAATGGGAACGCCCCCTGTTGCACGTAACTTAACTGGATAAATATGGGAATACACCTCTTTTTGTAACCTCTTTGTTTTTGTATTTTACAATTATATTATTTTATTTTATTTTTTATTTGCTATGGATGACTTACAGCTAAAATTAACAGAAAAAGAAAACTGTATGTGAGACTGACAGCCAATTAAAAGTCTTCACTTCTAAAAACAGAATAAAAAGAAAGAAAGAGTGTGAACAACACAACACAGCTACCAGAAAAAAGAAAAAATAACAGTATAACATTCAAGCTTAAACAAAAATAACAAAATACAGATTATATACATAAAGAAAGGGCTCATAGGGCGTCAAAAAACTCTTCCGCATCGCTGTCAGTGGGAAAAGTGCCCAAAAGGCTGGCAGCATTGCCACGTTGGATGGCAATGCTGATTCTTTGACCTAGAAATTGGCCAGCCCTCTGGTCACGTGAAGAGTCGACCAACCGCTTGGCGATGTCCCGAAATACTCGATGAGCCTTTTGGGCACTTTTCCCACTGACAGCGATGCGGAAGAGTTTTTTGACGCCCTATGAGCCCTTGCTTTATGTATATAATCTGTATTTTGTTATTTTTATTTAGCAAACTCGAATGTATTATATTTTTGGTAGATCTGTAAATAGCTTATAGTGTTAAATTTGTTTTTATAAATAGCTTAAACTAAATTTAAAGTTCATATTCAATAAGAATTATAACCTGAACATACAAAATCTTAATTAAAAAGTCAAAGCTCAGGCACTTTCTGGCCGAGGAAACACCTGTTATAAATGGATCAAAATCATGATGTTTACACAAGCTATTAAAGTTGCTACTTTCACGCACCATAAATGAATTTTTCCTGTAATTCGTAGAGGTAAATGGATTAAGTAACACTTGTATTTTTTATTTATTTTTTCGTTATTATTATTATCTTACACTAATTTATTTTATTTATGTATACACACACGCCATAATGTAGTGTCATAAAAAACAGTTTTACATCCGTCACCTCACACCTCAAGTCCAGTTGAAAACCAGCGTCAGGCACTAGTTGTGTGGCATTTTTGCTGAACTGGACCTATTTGGCGCAGCCGCGAGGCACACTTCCCTCTTAATTTCTTAGGTAGGTACCTACACTTTAAATTTTTTTTTTTTTTTTACTTTTTAGTTTCATTGTGTTGTGTGCCCTGTCCGTGCTAAATAAATGTTTTTTCTTTCTTCTTTCTATCCCTTCGGGGAATATGGGCGAGATGTTATGTTTATTTGATAAGATTTGATGATTATGTAGGTCTCTTGAGATGACGTTACTAATCAAAGTGTCTAGAAGACGGTCTTCGTCAGACAATGATGCAAACGAGGACACGTAAAAGTATGTGCATCATAAATCAAATTCGTTATTACAAAACCACTTTGTAAATTGCAGATGCACCTCTCTACTTTTTAAATTCTTGAAGCTGTTTAGCATAAGAAGTCATTAAAAACCGGTCAAGTATCGTCGACCTTGCGTGATTAATGTTCCGTACTGTTTTTTCGATGTTTGTTTGTTTATGTGATGCGTGTTCGTAACTCGAAAACTACTTGACAGATTAACGTGGAGTCTTGGTGGGTTTCTAATATCACACCTCCGATAAAATAGTGTCGTAAGTAAAAAAATGTAACTTTCGAGAAAAAGGTGTTTGACTAAAGTAGTCTGGAACCCATCACATGCTTAATATATGAAAAAATATAAATAAATGAAAAAAGATTTTTGAATCGGTCTAAATTTGACGAAAACATCGATACGTATACAAAAATTAAAACAAACGTATGCTACGAACATAGAACCTTCTCTTTTTGGAAGTCGGTTGAAAACCTCCATTGTTGTTGAGCCTATTGCAGTACAAAGATAAACCCCTTTATTCATAAACGTTGCTTAAAGTTAAGTAATGATTAGCGACTGTTTAACCATACATTTTTGACGTTTGAACGTCACTTAACTTTAATCATCGTTTATGAATAAACCCCAATAGATTTATCTCCGTAAATCACCTTTTTTTAAATCTATACCTAAAACTTGCCGTATTTGGTATACAGTCGGGTTGGGTATCAACCTAGGTACCTATACATCAATTAGGCTTCGAATAGGGAATTGATGGTCAAACCATCATTTACCGACTCATTATTTTTAAAGCCTATCTTCCTGTCATCTCAAACCTAAAAAGATAAAAAACCAATTTTATTTGCGGTAAATTATGTATTTAAAACACATGGTTTTTTTAGTTATAAATTCCTTGCGGAATCCAAAAAGTCAATGTCCTTTCTCAAACTTTTTTCTCAAAGTCGGACACTATTATGTCATATATACCTCGTATATACGACAAACAATCAGACAGATAAATTATAATGAGAAAACTTATTGCCACGGACACAATCTCGCCCGGTGCAATAAATAAATAAAAATTCGCGCTATCAAATACATTCACACTTCTTGAACGGCCGCACATAATATGTCGACGGCACTTAAATCAATATCTAGCTTAGAAGATAAACATTTTTTCTTAGAAAACTGCATTAAAATCTGTCCAGTATTTTACGAGATAAAGCACATAAATAACAGCCAAATAATGGTTAAAGGCTCTTACATACTGGGGTGATTCGCAGCGCGACGCGACGCCGCATTGTTCGCCGTGAGAAATTGTTTTGTTAAAATTCGCGTCGCGCGACGAATCGCCCCAGTATGTAAGTAAGATGTGCGCCTGCGCTTCGCACTGGTTACATAAAGTGACTTTCTTTGCAAAGGTCGTGGGTTCGATGGCCGGGTCGTGCATTGAGGTGATCTCTCGGGTTAACGGGGGCGCCAGTCGGTGCTATTTACATTACGTATTGAAACTTAACGCTAGCTTAGTATGTGGAGTAAACAGTATTGTAAGAGTTAGTTCATTTGGATTCTTAGCGGCAAAATGCTATAGATATTATATACCTACAATAATTTACAGTTCTTATGCTATCGATCGAATAACGAAAGGGGGTAGGTATGTAACACATAATTATGACTAATTATTAAAAATCTTTTACAAGAATTGTGATTTAATGCTATTTATTTTGTGTATTTTTAACCTACTTCCAAAAAGGGGATCCACCTAATATTTTTCCACCGACTGTTCCGTCAATTGTGGATCGATTTTCAAAATTATATTTTTGTTTGAATGCGTATGCTCTCGAGGTGGTCCCATATAAATATTATTAACTTTGCTTGGGGTGTTTGCCTCAATAATACGTATTTTTCCCATTTAGAATAATAATTTTTTGTCACTGTTATTTAAATATTCGAAACCAAAGACACCGACTTCCGAAATTAATGTATTTTTTCACTTTGTAGTGTTTTCGTGTCGATTGTTTTGTGTACTTACGTAAATTCTAAAAGAATCCAAAACAGAAATATTGTGTCTATAACACCACTATTGGTAGTACAAGTACATAGTTCGATCTCAATTAGCCGACTAGTATACAAAGTGGCAAAAGTTTCACCACAGATGAGTGCCCACACGCACTGTTGTGCAACAGACGCAATAGATCCAATTGACAGTGAGAACTTGGGTTTATTTTGAGCCAAATTAACTTTATTTTTCTACATTTTTGTCTCATTTTTTGTTTGATTGTTGTTCACATGGATGTTTTGGGTTCTTGGATTCATAGCCTACTTATCTTTATTACACAAGCAATATAAAAAAGCCACTAACTTATGATCAAATATTTCCATCATGTATTTAATAGCGCATAAAAAACACGTAGAAAACTGTTTGCAAGATTTTTACGTCATGTTGCTAAGTAACTTGTGTAGTTTAGGAGATGTTTAGTTTTTTTTTGCACTTTGCAAGAGTCTTTTTTATTTTGCTCGTCAGTGTAATACGAGTATATAGAGAATTTGTGAGTTTGTATGTAGGGGATAATCTTCGGAACTACTGATCCGATTCCGAAAACTTTTTCACTAATGGGAAGCTACAGTATAGCCACATGTGATAGGATAAAAAAATTATGTTTAAAACAAGAAAATTCACGAGGACTGGAGCTAGTTTCTAATGAATAGGACAAACCTTACCTAGGATATGAGTGGATACGAGGTAGTTGTGCTTTTGATGACAGCTCTGGAATAAGTCCACAGCTCGAAAGTAATTATAAAGTAACTTACCTTCTCAAAAAAGTAAAAAATAATAACGTTTATTATCTCAACCACACAACGAATTAGTTCGTAAAATACATAAATGTGTTTACAATAACACATTGATGTTGTGTACTAGGAATTCCTGTGTTACTTGAGGCCTCCAAATTACCCGGACAAGACACAGTGATACAAATATCAATTATAAGATGATTTATTTGCAAAAAAAAGTGCATGCTTTTCGTCAAATGCATCAAATTCCTCTTCCTTTCTGGTTCACTTCATAACACACACAAACATGCACTTATCGCCTATTAGTATGATGAGCATACGATCGCTCGTGCCTGGAGGAACGGCGTAAGCGCCTTCACGTGCGCTTATGTAACGCACGCGAATCGGATGGTTAATACGAGTTTCTATATTTAAAATAATGTTGTTTACTTTGGGGGATAGAATTTAGAAGTGAATGAGGTGTGTTTGGTTCTGGAAACTAATAGGCGGATTTGCTTATCATCCTGCGTGTATTTCCCCCAAAGGTTTAGCAGAGGTGTACTTATAATACACCCAAATTTTGCCAGTTATGTTTAAGACCCATGGGACTTAACCCATGGGACTTAACCCATGGGTCTATTATTCGATTAAGGTTATTGTCAAAAACCGGGCACAAATATAGACTCAGATAGAAAATCCCAAGAACACTTTGCCGCCGCCGGAAATCGAACCCATTATTGTATCTTCCTGAAATCCTTGAAGCACCTCTTCTTGGGCAATGGTGTCCATCGTGTTGATTTATAAGGGTGTATAGACGGCTGCATAGGCAATATTTTTATAGGCGTTTGTCACTTTTGACAGGGGCTGGCCAACGCACTACTTGCCTGTCCATAGTTCCAGAATCTTCCATTATATTCCATCATTACAAAATTACTTTCATCTCAAGTATCCTTCCATCTTCGTGCATCATGTACTTAGAAGGTTATCTTCAAACACTGTGTAGAGACACGTGACAGAGCAGTAATAAGGAAGCGAATGCCTTATCAGTGACCATCGACCCATAGAGACGTTGTCTTAGGTAACTCTTTAATACCTGGTTGTAGATGAGGAAGTGAACCAAATTAAGTGTCATTTACACTTGGTGTTAATGTCAAAGTCAAATAATTTATTTCAAATAGGCACATAAAAGGCACTTTTGAACGTCAATGAAAAACAAAGAAATAGAATTGATTCTAGTTGCCCGTTCCAAAAGGTAGCTTTCGTATGGAGAAGAATGGGCAAGAAACTCCACCGTTACTCTTTTCAAAAATGTTTACAATATTTTGTATACATGAATTATATAATTATATGTGAAGACCATGCACCCACAATAAGATTACTGTCCCACAAAAGGCAAAAAAAAATATAAATGGAGCAATGACAAATAAATCAGTTATGTGATAGATACATGGTGCTCACATATTTACAAACATTGTAAAAGTATACGATATTACAATATTCCTAACATTGTTACAAGTAATACTAATAAGTCAGTGCGTGATTCCAAGCAATCACAGAGTGTAAAAATCTATGACATACAAATAATAAAATATACAACTAAATTAGCAACCAGTTTGATTTTGTCCAGACTCTAAATTGTCCTATGGAGCAAGACCAGCATGTTTCCAAGCATTCTTATCTTGGATATATTCCTCTAATTTGTAATAAGCTTGTTAACAATGTGTACTTTTTATATGAGTTTTAAATTTTCTTTCATTTATGTAATTGCAATATATCACAAGGTATTTTGTTATAGCATTTAACGCAGTACCCCATAAAAGATGTTTGTACTTTAGCTAATCTGAATGTAACGAACATTAGTATATAATGGATTCATTATATACTAATGTTATTGGATAATCAGCCAGTTGTTGTGAAGGTCAAGCGGCTTGCTCTTTGATTTGGTATGTAATTGAATTACATACCAAACAAACATCAGAAACAGTTGAATGAACTTCAATTTTGAGGCTGGTTTTATCGCAATCAAAACACTAGTTACAAAAAATGTTGACGGCTCAATTAAGTATACTAAAGCTAGTGTCCCACTACACTCAACAACGAGCATTACGATTATGCTTTGCGGTTTACCGCTAAATTCTTGCGGTTTGAACCGCTTAACGATGCAGAAATCGTGAGTGTTTAGCAAAAAGACTGACATTATTAGTTCATTATTAGACATTGGAGTTTGAGTTTGATATACAGGTTTAAATTAAGTTAGCTAGCGAAACTCCGTAGACGTGATGGGTGGTATCTAACAAACAAACAAATATCTATATAACTGCCAGGACTTCTTGCTCAGCAGTAGTTCTTGCAACCATTAGACCAATGATGATTAAGAACAAAAAGCTACTAAGAATCTAACCAGCACAAAAGCGTCATTAATTTGACAATGTCGAACAAACAAATGTTTTGCGGTCAACCACCGAATTCCTGCGGTCAGATCACGTAACAGTGCCGTATGAGTGGTAAGACCTGTGATGTACTGCAAGACAGGCGATAGTGAAGATGTTGTAATGCTAGTAAAATTGGTGGCAAGATAAATTATGTCATACTGAAAAAATCTTCAGCGACGATTTTCGCGGGGTGGCTGTGCAGCTGGATGGGAAAGCCGAGGATCCAGCTAAATTACTTGCAATTGGAAAGATATGTCTAGCAGACTACCTATGGTAAAATGACGATGATGACGTCATAAGTTTGATACAACTCTCGGCAATCATTTCAATTTATACTTTAAAACAATCACATAACAGTTACATTGCAATAAATTAATAAAAGTTTTATTTAAAAAAGAAACTTAAATGAATATTCTCCTTATAGAACATGAACAGAGTTTTTCGGCCAGTAAGCTTAGCAACCATTAGCCCAAGACCTATAAACTATAATAATCATGATAATACGCAGCCACTATTATTTCGTTTGGTAACATTATAATATCCTTAGCGTAGCTTTAAGTATGCAAAATCTTATAGTAAATCTATGACCAGTTTTAATGTCGAGTATGTATTTTATTATCATTACTCACAATATCTAGTCTTTACGCCACTTAGTGGCCATTACCACATAATTATATAATATACATACTATATAATAGCATCAAACTTATTGCATTCAATATCAGCTATTTAATTACTTCATTTCAAAGGTTTATGTGGTACGGTCGACCGCATTAATTTTGTGGTCAAGCTCAAATATTTTTTAGGTAGGCACCTACAGATTTTTTTTTTTGTGACATGGATATACTTAGGTACGTGAAAAGGCCCTATGCAACGAACTTCGACGTGAACGTGATGTGCACTGACTGTATTTACTACTGCCCGTTAGAGCTCCAACCAACTTTAAATTCCCTTGACCGTTGAAAACATATGGTAATTTTTCCGCCCGGCAATTTCCAAACAGTTTGAAACCCTTCAGGGCGGTGTGAAAATAGGATTTTGAGGAAAAACTAATTATATGTTCGTGTTCAACCAATCAACTTTTGTGTAGGTTCTTTGCTTTCGGGTTTTACCTCGTATTTTGGAAATGGATTTTTGAAAGTCTTACAAAACAACACCGAAACGCATCGAACATTTCAAAGTACATTATGTACTTCGTTTAGACCCTTTTGAAAGTCAAAAAGATAATGGTCTATTCCCAAAAATGTTGCTTTACTGATTCTTCGTTGAGATTAATTCAAAAAAGGTTATGAAATGACGAAACTAACTGCCCAGCAACACGTCTTTTTGTGTTACGAATTCCTACACTTACCGAATTATCATTAGGTAATGGTGGTCTGACATATTTTCTGTTCAAAAGCTGTCAAACCACCATATTTATTCATCAGATAAAAGTTATCTGACAATTGAAAAATCTGCCTTAAAATTCTGGGCCATAGTATTGTAGCGAAAGTACCCACTTATGGCAAAAGACTGTCAGGCGTCATTATAATGATTATCTTTAGCGGTTGACTGAGGACCAAGATGTTGGACAATGACAAATGACTGACAAAGGAACTTGTTATCTTCTTACATAATGTCATTACATTGTGACTATCGACGTGCGAATCAAGGGCAGGGTAAGTCGCAATGTTTCAAGTGGTAGCCTAGATGGAGTGAGTCCAATTGGGGGAGGCCTATATCCAGCAGTTGATTCCGATGTGTTGACATGTTTCAACTATTTAAATATTTTTAGTTAACGACTGAAAAATAGTTCGACTTTTGCCGTGAGGTTTACCAGTTAAACATGTTAAAATTCGTACTAATTTTAATTTATCTTTTTTTAAACTCCATAAAATTGACTTAAAATTACGAAATATTTTTCATAAATTACTGAGTTGGCCGCTACAATTAAGTTTCCGTGTATCGCAGAAACCATAATTATTTTGAGCCTACATAACTGTACTACCTATATATTATAGTGTCTATTTACGAAAGGACCAAATCACCAATATTAGTGGTGATATTTGTAGTGGATATGGCATCTGCGTTATTTATAGTCAGTTCACTGTAAGACACAGCTCTCCCAAGCTGGGGTTAGTTAGAAAGAAAATAATTTTATTTGACATTGGGTGAGGCACACAATATAAAACAAATAAAAATGTTATAACAGTATTGTGTGCCTCACGTCCCAGACAACGCTTGCTTGACGTTAGTTTTCAACCAACTAGACCTGGGCTATTTTTAGTTTATGAGGGATTCCAAACCAAGAAATTGCGACTATCTAATCCTAAGATCCGATTAGCTCGTGGGCTCGCGCAACGCACCACAACCACACCAGATCGCAGCGACATAATGTGGGCAAGCAGTAGTTACATATTGGTTACATTCTAGTGTTTGCAAACAGGTCGACTCCGGCTGTAACAATGACGTCGCGTCGACACAACGTTGTGGTTGCATTGTGTCTGGGACGCTGCACGCTGCCTTGATATGGTTGGTATTGCCCACACGGTTGATTTTGACGATTTTGGTTTGTGGGAATAGACTATTAATTTTTATACAAATTAGATTAGTGGATGGTGTCGTTGTAATGTGGTTATGGTACGTGTGATCGGGCCGTTAGTCAACAAAACAACAAGTATAACATTTAATAAAAACACAGCGGAGGACACTCCTTATCTCCTTTTAAACGTATCAAAGCACCCAAAGGCATACCCATCTCTTTATAATCTTTGTCATAACTGCAGCAGTCCTTTGTGTCCAGTACAGATGGGTATTGTTGAGCAGAAACTACCTAATTGCAACCTGAGATAGTTGCTAATTACTCTAACAATCTCTCAATGTTCCCCTTTCATTGTGATTATTGGTGTCCAATATCCAGCTGCCACCAACACAAAGGAGGCTTCCGTGGCCAAGCATCTAACGCTGTGTTTGGACGACAGACAAAAGGGTTATCCATAACGAAACCTAGGGGTGTCAGGATAGCCAATAAGATTGTTCAATAGTACACGTAGCCTGAGTTTTGTTCTGCATGCAATATCCACGTGGATTGTGACAAAGATGTCTGCTATTCCACGTGGACTAAAGGACATTGACCAAGTGACTAGGGAACCTAGTATCAGTATGAAACATGCAGTGACTCAATGATTTATGCCTTAATTTAAAGGTTGATTTTAGGGCTTTCAAGTGTAATTTACCATTTTATCATAATTCTCCGCATTACACGGTAACTAGGTCTCAAAATCTAGGCTTAGAATCGAATCTCTTAGTGACTTTTGTCACAATGTATGGTGGTAAATTCAAAATAAGAATTTGTTGTAATGACGTTTGAGCATTGTCAATGCTAGTCAATTCCTAGATAAAGGTTTATGTAGAAGCTTTAGAGGTAGGTAAGTCAAAACTCGAGAAATCTCATGTAACAGCACATCGAACATTGAGACTAAACGTAACTGGCGAAATGTGGGTGTACAGAACAGGTAAAAGAGAACACACCTTTAACTAACCCTTTGGGGAATAATTCAGGAGCGATATTATGTTACTTTGTATTGAATCAACTTTTTATTTTTCAAGCATATTCCAAACGATTTATAGTAATATTACGGTGAGAAAATGTGGCGTCCGTAACTACGCGGTTTCAATATCAACGTTAATAAACATGTAGGAAGAATAGATGAAGTTAATAAACCTAATATTATGATCATAATCATTATTATGTAGCTGCTACCAGCTTTATTGCCGTTCCAGCTAGTGTTCCCCTACTTCTAATATGACTTACCGATGTAGAAATCCAAGAAACCAGAGTATTGTAGTATTGTAGGTATTTTCGATTACTTCTCTCAACTCTGCCAACGTAAATACCGCAGTAGAACCGAACAATTAATACACGGACGAACCGAGTCCTCCATAGTGAACAAGTTACTAATGTGATGCAATTACATAAAATGTTATTATGGCTCAAATAAACGAAATTATTAATAAAAATTATTAAAATTAATTTAAAAACACAAACAATCGGTGGAAAGAATACAAGAAGTCACAGTAGCAACTTGCGCATTCAATAATTGGCGCATGTGCAGTCGCTTAAAAAACGAAATGGTTGTTTTTAGGGTTCCGTACCCTAAGGTTAAAACGGGGTAGGGTCCCCTACTACTAAGACTCCGCTGTCTGTCTGTCCGTCTGTCACCAGGCTGCATCTCATGAACCGTGATAGTTAGACAGTTGAGATTTTCACAGATGATGTATTTCTATAGCTGCTATAACAACAAATACTAAAACCAGAATAAAATAAATATTTAAGGGGGCTCTCATACAACAGACATGATTTTTTTGCCGGTTCTATAGATAATGGTACGGAACCATTCGACTCGCACTTGGCCGGTTTTTTTCTACCACATATTGGTTTCTGCCCGCAGATTCACCCATTTTATTTTAATTGGTATAGGTACTTTTTTACAGTTATGTAAATATAATAGGTACTAATCTAAACCAGAACTTATATTTATGCAAAATGTCCACGTTACAAATAACTAACGTAGACATTTTGAATAAAGATAAGTGGTTATGTAAACGAAGATGGGTTTACAATATTTACTTATTTATCGAACCAATCAAAAAGTTAAAGTGAATCAGAACATAGGTACACTTTTATTTGCCATAAGTGTTGGCCCAATTTAAGTCTTCACTTAAAAACTAATATATGTGACATACAAACATATTATAAACTTAATGTTATTAAAATAAATATAGTAGTAAGTATAAACATTAAAACAAAACATATAAATGAAATCATTCCATTAATTATACAATAATAATAAAAGTAATTTCCGTTCGAGACAGCACTTAAAACAAAACGAATGGGACGTGCACATGAGCTAGAAAGAAAACGCCCGCCGTTCAGTCGTCAGCATATTCTGCTCGGAAGGCGCGCGTTTGTTCTGTTTTCAAAAAGGATGTTGAATAAAACAGGCAAAGGTCTCGAAAACATTCTGCCTTTCGTATAAGCAAAAATTTGCTTATTTAAACACTTTATTAAAATGTAATAAACATATAATAATATATAATTGTTATTACAATGTAATAATAATAATTTGTTACTAATTATTCAACTATAATTTCAATAAATGGATGTGTAATTTAATTGTTTTATGTAAGTCATGAAGGTTTTATTGCTTACATACTCTTTGAATGCCATACATTACTTGCGTGAAAAAAATACTATGTATGGCTAAAATGGGAAATCGAAATAAAAACGAATACTTTTATGATATTTTTTATGCGGAGAATTTAAAGATTCGCATTACTAGATAAAAAACAAGAATTATCAACTTTAGAAACCTGAGTCACAGCCGAGCAAAGAGCGATACGGGGTCCGGTTATTCTCCTTTCATAGGAATTTACAAAGTAATAAGTAAGTACCAAGTAATTCGTTGACCAGTATGTTTGGTAAGTAGGCAAATACAGACTTAATATACAGCATAGACTGATCCAAGCATGATTTGCCTATAATGATCCCACTGCTGGGACACAGGCCTCCTCTCTGTGAGAGGGAGTGGGCTGTAATCCACCACACAGGCCGTTGAGAGTTGGCGAATGTCACATATCTTAGAATTTTCAGGTCTAGGTACGGCCGGTTTCCTCGCGATGTTTTCCTACACAGTTTTGATCCAGAGGTGTAGCAAAACACTGAGTGATTTTTTTCGATTTCACAGAATTTCGCCTTTTGTCCTGACAACAAACTATTCTGCATTTGAAAAAAGATTAGACATTTAAAAAAGCCTTTTTTACAGTCCGTTCAACCTATTTTGACTTCTATTGCGTTGGTGGTATGACAAAGTGCAGCTGCAGTAAACAGTTGGTATTGTGTAACGTTTTTTGCTTTTAATGTTGGTATAGAAGTCAAAATCGGTTGAACGGACTGTAAAAAGTCTATTGCAAATGGAGCATAGTTCCTTACACCTCTAAGCCTAAACGTGACAGAACGCAGCCAAGCAATGTTTCCATACACTACCGTACCATAACTATTGAGTAACACCAATTAAATATTTAGTAAACGTGGTATTACGTCTGACAAACATGTTTTGATTGAGTTTCAATCAACCGAATTGTATAATGCGATTTCTATAATTGCCATGTGAGTATTATGTGAAGATTTAGGAACCCACATTTCATAGGTAAAGATTAAGGCTAATATTATAAAGAGGTATTGTTTTAGGGTTCCGTACTCATAGGGTAAAACGAGACCCTATTACTAAGACTCCGCTGTCCGTCCGTCCGTCTGTCACCAGGCTGTATCTCATGAACCGTGATAGTTAGACAGTTGAATTTTTTACAGATGATGTATTTCTGTTGCCGCTATAACAACAAATACTAAAAAAACAGAATAAAATAAATATTTGAGGGGGCTCCGATACAACAAACGTGATTTTTTTACCGTTTTTATAGATAATGGTATGGAACCCTTTGTGTGCGAGTCTGACTCGCACTTGACCGGTTTATTAACTCTATAATGTAATCTTCACACCAATGATCCGATTCCGAAAATTCTTTTTCTAATGGGATCTGCTGATGAGCTATCGGTATAGCCGAGTGTCATAGAACGCCGACAAATTCGCGGACAGAAGCTACGAGAAATATTATGTAGATAGGATTATAAAACCAGTGCGAGTGATTACCTATGTAAATTGAGGATTATATCTAATGATTGTTTTATTATCTTTTAGTAAGATTTGAAAAGATTTTTATATAGTGTTCTGGGGGCCTACCACCACCACTTACACCAGTATTATTTTAATATTACTTCAGTGTAGGAAGGAGATGAAGCTCTACAGGACGTATAGCTCCATCTCTTTCCCTCATGAAGTAAGATTAATAATAGTGCTGTAAGCGGTGGTGGTAGGCCCCTTGAAGTTGTAATGCTCTATGTCTAGATTACTTAGTGTGTTTTCAATTATTTTTTAAAGCGAGATTGGGAAATACACTCAGCTTCCTGTAGTTAATGTGTGAACTATATTATTCCTGGCATGTTTCACTTTTCTTCTGATAAGTTCCAGTTAGTTTATCTGTCACGATATATCACTCATTTTTTTCTAAATAAAATCTGTTAAAGTTGTAAGACCAGTACCCACATTTCGCTAGATATGCTTAAGTATCCAGACTCACCTCTGCCTAACCCTTCAGGGGTTACAGGCGTGATGTTATGTTATAAGATCAAATAACACTATTTTCGCAATGTTATTGGAAATTATGAGTCAACAAAAATCCTTTCTTAAATAATACAAATATGAACTTTATCGTATAAAGAATAAGAAATAATTTAATTAAGAACAGCACTGTATAAAATAGAATAGAATGTACATCGTAAATATTACAGATAGAAGTGTTGAAATTTTACAAGAGGTGACACAATGGGCGCTATGGGCAATGTTGTTTTCCATCAACATGTTTTAATAAGGATTCTTTGCATAATATTAACAAGCTTTACTTGTGTAAGCATTATTACAAGTAGACTTTATAAGTAGATGATCTGGGTCAATAGTACTTAGTTAGGTACATAAATATTTATTTTATTAAGACGTGTATTGATCCAATATGGCTAACCTTTTTTACTAATCGATCGATTGCATTAAACTAATAACACTTTTCAAAAAGATTTTAATAATATAGTTCTTTGAGTAACATAAATAAATAAATCTATCCGCATCAATCACACTCAGATTATTTTATAAAGTTTTAATGTATAAATTCAAAATAACATTACCTAAATGAGGTAGGTTCTCTCCCATTCTCCTCCATAAGAACTTAAATTTAAGTTCGAGCAATTTTCTTTTCCCAGTAATTCTTTCATTTTAAGTATCCATCTCCTACCTTTAGTTTTCTGATTGAAATGTTTGACTTTGATCTATAATATTAAGCTACCACTCGACTGCCAGCCGATCCAACGATCGTTATCAAAACATCCGGTACATTAGCAAAAACAAAAAGATAATAAAAGGTAGATATTAAGATCATCTAAACGAGCTCACAATAACCTTTACAGACAATTTTCCATGAAAACCTTATAAAGATACATGTACCAATCATTGTGCCTTTGTCCGGGGAAATTTTTATTTTGTTTATGAAATTCTTTGCTCATGTACTAATAGGTATTACTAAATAATTGGATTTTAACTTTTTCGTAAATGAAGTAATAAATAATTTGGTGCTGACCAAAAAAGATTTAAATACTTGCCAATTAAAAGCTGTTCGTGATAACTACAAATAAATTATACTGACAATTTATACTGATGTGTCAATTATTTATTAATAATGAAATTATATGATAATAGCTTCCGCCCGTGGCTTCGCCCGCGTGGTATGTCGATAAAAAGTAGCCAATGTCTTTTCTCAGGCTACTGACTATCTGTGTACCAAATTTCATTTAAATCGGTTCAGTAAATTTGTCGTGAGAGCGCGACAGACAGACAGACAGAGTTACTTTCGCATTTATAATATTAGTAAGGATTGTGCTTTTTGATGGTAACCCTGGTGATCTTCTATACAGCTATTTCTAGTACAGATACCAGTTCCTCACAAACCTCTGTGTTTAGACTTGTTCAAATATAATTATGTCATTGTATATGAAAAGAAAATAAATTACTTGAATTTGTGGACAAAGATTATAGTCTCCATAATTTAATTATTTTCGGAGTGTTGATAACAACAATATCTATTATCGATAACTTAGTCTTCATTGGTCGCAGCAGTTTCATTAAGTATTTAAAATAGGACCATTTACAAAATCATTGACCATCACCAAAATTTAACGCCGAACGTTTTGAAAAGGATTCCTTTTTGGATGAGAAAGAGGCGTACAACAAGTAATAACAAATAAAAGCTTATAATTATGAAATAACATGTGTTATATAATATTTATAGTAGGTAATTTGCTAAGAGCATTATAATTGGCCTGTCACAATATTCGCAGTCGTCTTTGGTATTGAGGTTAAGTCGTTGCTTTTTGTATAGATGCGTAGTTGAATAGACTGTTTTGTTGGTCAGGTGCGGCCTGTTGTGGAATTTTGGGTTCAATTCCCAGGCCAAGCAACGAGTTATTGCGATTATCCACGAGGAAATTATCAATATCAGTCTGGATTTGTGCCACTTTCTGAAACAATAAAGACAAAGCTTATTAATTAAACGCCACAGTTTCCTTTGAAACATAATTATTGTGTATGAAATATTGTGTATTTCAGAAATATTGTGTAAATCGGAAATATTGTGTATGTCGGAAATACGTTACTGAGTTGACTAATTGGGATGCCAGCGCCGCCTAGCGGCGTTCGACAGAGTCTAGAACATAACGCTCGACCGGTATAAGCAGAGTCCATCGGTGGCTGTCGAGCAGTGAACATGTTTAGAAACTGTCGCGCGTTCCGTACAGTTGTCTCTTGTACCTACCCACAGTGTGTAAATTGCTAATTAGTGTGATTAATTTGATAGTAAATTATAATTTGATCTGAAATGTAAACGGTTTTTCTTTTGCGCAATAACCAACACTACCCACAGTAAGTAGTTAAAATATGGCTGTTAATAACGAAGGAGACGCCGACCCTCTCCGTCTTGAAAGAGATAACGACACGAGATCACGGCCTGCTCCCTCTCACAGCGAGGAGGCCTGTGTCCCAACAGTCGCAACAATATAGGCTGATTATGGTACCCAGAAATATGTCCACAATTTATTGATCTGACTTTAATTAGTCCTAATTAAACCACGAAACTATCCTATCAGGAAAACAGGACAGACAGGTGTCTGTCTTATTACACAACGCGTCAGCGTTTTGCTCTGTACCTACAGAGCATATTAAAACGCAAATGCACTAGCCTTACAACATGGTGTGGTAATAAATCGTTTATTTTATGGTCATTTCATGGGCCCCAGCATGCGCAATGGGGGACAACACCGCAATTGGCCTTAAGGTTAATGGTCATATAGGTTTCGTAGACTTTCCTTAGGTCATGTGCCGCTATGACGAAATACCTCACTGTTATTTAGAAATTCCTAGCGACCCGCCCTTGGTGCGCATGGTTTTTTACAACTTTACAAAACATCGATATTTCATTTGAGGGTTCCGTAGTCAACAAGGAATCCTTATAGTTTCGTTTTTCTGTCTGTCTGCCCGTCTGTCTCTCTGCGGTCTGTCGGTCCGCGGCTTAGCACAGAGACCCTTAGTACTTACTGCTGCCTAGCCTTTTCTCAACTATGTTGGGGTCGGCTTCCAGTTTAACCGGATGCATCTGAATACCAGTATTTTACATGGATACTTCTCTATTAGTCGTCATCTCCCTTTCTAGCCATAAATATCATCGTTCATACAATCCATTAATCGTTTCTTTGGTCTTCCCTCGTATGCGAAATGCGTACTCCTAGCTGCAATGATAGTATTATGTAATACTAGCTGCACCCCGCGGTTTCACCTGCGTGTCTCGATCCCGTGGGAATATCGGGATAAAAGTATCCTTATCCTTTCCATACTCAAATATACCTATTAAGTTTGTTCCAATTCTATTCCATGGTAATTCTGGTATAGCTATCGGAATCATAGGTTCACGCTAAAGCGGCTGAACGGATTTATATGAAATTTAGCACATGGGTAGGTAGTCCATGACCTAGAATAGGACAGGATACTTTTATCGAAACTTAGGCGGGTGAAACCGCGGGGCGTAGCTAGTTATTATATATTTGTAATCACGTTCTTCAAAAACGACTCTAAGGATTTTGATGAAAGTTGCGAAATAGGGTTTTAAAGGGGTGAAAAATCGATCTAGCTAGGTTCATATCTGGGATAATTCGTTTTCTCTAGTTTCACCCGAGTCGGTCGCCCAGGAACTTATTTTTAAAAGAGTAACCTTTGAGTTTATTCTAACTCTTTTCCAAAGGAAATTACTAATTGGAACCGTGCACCTAGCTTAAAATATTTTTTTTTAATCTCACCTGGTTTCAGTTGATTATTAGAATTCAGTAATTCTTTCGGCGTACGATACGTCATTCGGCAGTTATCACAATAGGTCCTTGTATTGAATATCATTGAGGCAGTCACGGTCACAGTGTAGAGGGATTCCCCAATATTTCGCCATTGAAATCCCCAAGTGGTATTTAGTTATTTGGTCACGTATCAAATTGTTTTGACAGTTTTAGTATTGAAGGAGCTTGTGGCTAAATAATAACAACCACACGGGTCTATCGAACGCTACCCTTGCCGCGGTTGACTCGTGGATAGGTGACCAACCATTAAAAATCGAGACATCGAGAAAGTACTTTTAGACCTTGGTCCCGGTTCTTATTCGTAAATCTTTGACAGTCATTACGGGTAGTCAGAAGCCCAAAAGATTGACAAACAGTCTTAGGTACCTTGGGGTATCTTGTTTCGATTGCAAGTTAATTTCAACCCTGTAGTACGCACTTAGAGGCGAAAGTTTCAAAAAATATTTATAGGTAGGTAAGTCTATTTTCTTATTTTCTCAGAGTTTTTTAGCCCCGACGAGGTAAATTTTGGTATCATTCAATTGAAGATTATAGATTTAGAGCAAATAAAGCAATTCGTTGTTTAATGATTCCCACACAATCATTAGGTATTTCATTTATTTCATAAAGTCATTATTACAAACATAATAGCTAGTAAAGTAATATACAATCCTAAAAATGAATTAATAATTTGTCAAGGAATTGCTGCTAAACCTTTAAAATGTTGTCAAAAAAAGGTTGAATTTACTCCAGTACCTAAATATAACAAAAAAAAAAAAAGGCTTTGAAGATAAGCCTGTAGTAAGTAAATAAAAGTTAACAATGATACGGACGGCTAATGAAAATCCTATACATTAGCCGTATCCCAATGCGACGATAGACGCGACCTTAGGATCAAAAAATTACCTACAACTCATAAAATAAACTTAAAGGGCCAATACATAATTCTTTACTTATTAGAGGTTTTTTTTTATGTCGATGGTTTTTTATTTTGTTTTATGAAGATTGTTGCCACAGTTATGCTAGGTTCCTATAAACAGAAACGAATCGTTTTGCTTACCAATGGTAGCTCTGTTTATTGCTAAACTGGGCGTGTAAATAGATTCGTGAGCTAATTTTGCCCGTGATAGCCACTTCCATATGGAAGATTCTATTATGCAAAGCTATGAGGTCTTTGCTTCATTATTAGTAAAGATACAAGAGTCCTAATTTTAACCAATAACAATTCGTAAATTATAGGAATCGGCCATTAGTAGTTTATATATTACGCGTTGATTGGTCAGTCAGTCAGATATATACATTTATAACATAGTTTATATCTTTATCGTTGACGGAAGGTTTTCCCCAAGATTTAGATAAAATCTTGAATTAAAATTAATTGGCAATAAATAGGTATTCATGAAAACAAACTTTGCACCTATGATGTTCCAAAGCGTATCTTTATCTTGAATAAGATAACAGAAATGCCAGTAGGTAGATAATGTGCCAATAAATTCAGAATGCAAGTAATCCTTTGTTTTTAACCGTATCAAAAAAAGGAGGACGTTATCAATTCGTCTGCACATTTTTTTTTTTTTTTGTTATGTTTGTTACCTCAGAACTTTCGACTGGGTGAACCGATTTTGATGATTCTTTTTTATTTGAAAGCTGGTTATTCCCGTGTGGTCCCATATAAATTTTATTAACTTTGCTTTATTAGTAGTTTTTGAGTTAGCTTCAATAATTACGTATTTTTCTCACTTAGTCTATTTAGACGACATTTTATTTACTACAATCACTGTTATTTGCATGGCAAGTAGTGGTATTATTTGCATGGCAAGTAGTGGTATTATTTGCATGGCAAGTAGTGGTATTAGAATTTGTGTAGGGTAGGTACCACAACTAAAAAGTGAAAAATAAAAACTATTAACCAAAAAAAAACCAACCGAGTTCCAAAAAAAAAAAAAAAAAATATTTTTTACTTTTTAAGTGTTTGTTTTGGAAGCCGGTTGTTTTTTTTTTTGATAAAAGTTTTTATTGAAAACAGCGGTATACATTTAAAATCATTCGACCTTACTATCTAAAATTCTTCGAAAGTATTATTATGCAGATAGAATTGATTCGAAATTTTCACACTTTTTATGCAAAACTTTTTGCAAAAACATAATTATATACCTGTAATTAGGCAATATTTATGTTCGTGACTACATAACTATTTTCTTATGTCCTTAGCATTTACTTATCAAGAATTAGATTGTATAAGTATTTCGTAAATCAACATTATATACGATACTTATACGGATTGAAGCAGTTAATTAAAAATATGCGATCACACATTTCTTTTTGTAAATGATTTGTTGTTTTTGTCATTAAGCTTATGCAAATTGATTGAAAATAAAAACTTGCGAGGTAAGAGAGTAAATTATGGGAAAGCAGACGTTTTCACATCAGTGGGTTATTCCACTCGAGTGATTTAATTGGATTCACACCTTTAATGATTTTATTGAGTAATAAGACTCCCTGATTTGCGAAGTGGGAACTTCTCTAAGACGAGGCAGAATAGAAAATAATTAAATGTAAGTATTTATAAATAATTTTCGTATAAAAGTTTACCTGGCTAAATGCAAATGTTGTCAGTCAGGCTTTTGTATTTTACTGGAAAAACAGTACCTATCAAAATGTGAAATTTCGTGTATTATTTTCGGTATAATAATATAATAATTTTGTTTTTCTTAAGTAGATAGTACAAGTACGACACAACTTAGATGTAGAATTTTGAACATTTGCATTAATTAATTTCAATTTTACTAATGTATTGGATAAATGACTTTACAAGTTATTGCGGTTGCGTAAAGATCATTTTCACCTAAAGTAGTAAAAAAGATTGGTGATTTTAAAGGCGCACTCAGTTCGGATGGTGATCGGTTTTACGAATTTTGCCGATGTTACATCAAAGGCCTGAATTCCACTTAAGTTGATGTCAGTCGCGTACGTCGGTCGCGCGTGCGTATATACATTGTGTTCTATATAGCACCATACTGCGACGCTGACGTCCGCGGCGCGCACTACTGGCTACGCGTACGCGACCGCGACCGACATCAGCGTGCTTAATAGGAATTCAGGCCTAAGTTGTATCGTACTGTACCTACAACGACTTCTTCTGTCACTGCTTGTTGCACTAATTGTGCGAAGTTAAAGAGTGGACTGTATTTTAGGTAAAGGTTTAATTGCCATGCTTATTATAAAATATGAAGATTCCCGGACAACCAAATAAGATATGAATATCGTCCGTCGCGGTCATAGATATAAGAAAGAAGATTTTTAATATTTCTATAGTCGCGGTGGAGTCTGTGGAAGCGAGAGGTCATCAGGCCGAGCCGTGTCGTCCCCGCGCCACGCCTCAGCTTGTCGAACGCACTGATCACGCAGCCTGCTCAAGCAGACCGCACACAGTGTTGGGTTCGATTCCCAACACTGCTTATTTCCTTTTCATATCGCTCAACTTTTAATTTTAGCAATTTCCTCCTGAAGCAATTACTTTAGAATGTTCTAAAGTACACCTTCTCATCATGATGTCTGAACTTACGTTCAACACTTCATTACTAGGTACCTACTTACGTAGGTACCTAGTAATGAAGGCTCCCTTCACAAACCCTACGCGTCTTCATTCTCTTTGGTTTCCGCTAATGTGATAGAATCAGATTTATCGTACGATCGACACGCTAACTGTCTGCTGTAAACCCGCAGTTTGATTTACGCATCATTTTGAAAAAAAAAACTGTTACTTCTCCAGCCATCCCGTGCGGTAATTGATTTACGTTTATCATTGCTCCATTTATAATTCTTTTTACCTTTTGTGGTACAGTAATCTTATTGTAGGTGCATCGGCTTCACATATAATTATATAATTCATGTATACAAAATATTGTAAAACATTTTTTTAAAGAGTAACTGTGGAGTTTCTTGCCCATTCTTCTCCATACGAAAGCTACCTTTTGGAATGGGCAACTAGAATCAATTCTATTTCTTTGTTTTTCATTGACGTTCAAAAGTGCCTTTTATGTGCCTATTTGAAATAAATTATTTGACTTTGACTTTATTTAAAATCGCAGTGAGGTGAACACCTTAATTCAATAGAGGTGTAGGACTGGAATATCGGGGCTGTTATTATGAAAAATGTTCAAACTTCAATCTGCCTAGCTTTTTCTCAACTATGTTGGAGTCAGCTTCCAGTCTACCTGTATACCCATTCCAGTATACCTCTTGGTAAGACTGGTTGTCAGACTTTTAGTCTTCTGACTAACAGCTTTAAGTGCTTGCCGAGACGCGGAGGGGTAATGAATGGTCATCCATCCATAAACCGACTGCGGCAAGCGTAGCTTCCCGTAGATCGAACCGTGCGGTTCTTATAATTTAGATTGATTTTGACATACGAACTAGAAATGGTACCTACTTTTACTGCTTATTTGTAACTTACTTAAATTATGCGTGGTTAATTTGGCGAATAAAGTTTTTTTTTGTATGGTTTTGGACGCTAATAGTGCTAAAAGTCTAAAATTATACTCAAAACGAAAGGACGATGCTATTGCTCAATAACTATTGATCAATATTTGAAAAGGAGTGGTTTATTTCTGCATATACCTCCAATGCTAACGCAAATTGTTTATATAAAAAAATGTATACATTTTTAATTAAATATATACAGGGCCACCGTAAGATTTAAACAAATTAGAATCGATTAGTTAATCAACCTTTACTCGTCGAAGATTTATATCGCTAACGATTAACTTGTAAAGTTTAAATTAATTATTGATGATCGATTGGAAATTAAGTCAGAGTTTATGTTTCTGTCGTCTGTCTCTAAATATTTCGTCATTATTCTTATGATTTATAACGTTTGAAAAGTTTTTTTTTTTAAATAATTATAGGTGAGGTCAACCTTAGAGGGGCTCTTGGCTAAATAATAACTAAATAATAAATAAATCTTCAGGGATAAGCAACTTTGGCTGAGGTCCGTGAATGGGTAACCAACCATACATAACAGACCGAATACTCTCCGTGCCTCGGAAAGCACGTCAGTCTTGCCAAGAGGTATCGTGTTACCCGTCAGTAACTGGATTTGTGGAGGTAAGATAAGCAGTCGCTCGATGTCTGAATTTCCTGGTATCCAGCTGCATCCGGTTATACTTGAAGCCGACGCCAACATAGTACCTACCTACATAAAAGGCTAGGCAGATATTATGTGTTTAAAAATTAACTTTACAAACTTTAAGAGGTGCTTTAGACCATCGAACTGAATAGTTATACTATGGGACCAACTTTGAAATCGCGAAGAAAAAACGGCGAAAATCGCGAAATGCAAATCATCATCATCATTATTCTCCTGCCCTTATCCCAATTTATTTGCGGTCGGTACAACATGTATTTTTCTACCTTACTTTTATAATAGTCGTCATCTCTGTAGTCACCCCATTTCTAGCCATATAATCCTTCACACAGTCCATTCATCTTTCTTGGCCACAAATAATATTAAATTAAATAGAGCCGTTCGCGCGGTCGCGTAAGTGAACATCGATCTTTAATGAGTCAGGCAGACAAGGCCGCATGCATTGTTCTCGAGTTCTCCAGTTTTATTTACGTGTTCCGCTCCGTACCCCGACATGTTCCGGGCTTTGTCGACAACTACTTGTGTTTAGAGCATAATTCCCAGTTAATAAGATGAGTTGATGTAATAGAGCCTGCTCGTAAATTAATTGACATAATAGATTAGTAGTGGTAGACCGCGTAGATTGCTAGTTCGAGAAGGTACAAAAAACATAACACAAAGTTAATCAAATGTGGGGCGAATGAGGAATATCATAATTATGTGGGGCGAACCTTGCGAGGCGAATGCGGAACAAACGACTCCACTAGCTGAGGATAAGGTCGTGAATATTGTGATATTAAAGCCGAGGAACATATTAGACAGTTTTAATTATCACGGTTTTCACACATTAGTGATCTACGATGTGGTTTTTATAGGAACCTGCTGCCAATCAACGCTGCCACACTTAGACGAATCCCGCGTAGGACGACGGATACGACTACACGCGTCGGTTGTTTTAACGATTAGGAAGTAACACGACTATTAGCACCAGTTTGGACCTCCATAAAAGTTAGAACACAATCGGTGCGGCCTGCGAGCGAATTGCGTCCCGCATCCCGCGTGGGATTCGCTTCAGTTTGGTTGGAGCTCAACTCCTACGCAGAGAGGTGTGGCCTATTCTTTTATTATACAGGAACAATACAAACCTATAAAAGTGTAATTAACACTTTATTTTCTATACTTGTATTAGAATCGAAGATTAATTTTATAGTGTCATAAAATTATAGAATTCATTTTAGTGGTGCTATTAAATTATGGAATGAATTAAACCTGAATTAAACCAAAATAAACCATATTTCTTGGGACAAAAGCTTGAAATTCATTTAAAATTGCTGTAAAAGCTTAATATATTTTGATTAGGTAAAATGAGTTTTAAGCCTCTGTTTTTATGATATAAAATTGTTTGTTAAAAATTATGAACTTTCATTCTAATACAGTTATTTCGTGAAACTTCGAATTGAAATGGAATATTTATTGTTTTATATTAATTTTTATTGTATTCCTCATTGTATGTATATGAGGGTTATCTAAAAGTTAATTTTATGTATGAAAAATTTAAATTAATGTATATTCTGTCTTCTTAGTCTCTCTGTCTGAGTAATTCGTCAACTCGTCCTACATGCCTACGGCCCATTTAGGACGTTCTTTTGATTTTCTGCAAGTCGTCCTAAATGAGTCGTAGGCATGTAATAGATACATGGTGCTCACATATTTACAAACATTGTAAAAGTAAACGATATTTCAATATTCCTAACATTGTTACAAGTAATACTAATAAGTCAGTGCGTGAGTATAAGTAATCACACAAATAATCAAATATACAACTAAATTGGCCACCAGTTTGATTTTGTCCAGACTCTAAATTGTCCTATGGAGCAGACCAGCATGTTTCCAAGCATTCTTATCTTGGATATAATCCTCTAATTTGTAATAAGCTTGTTTACAAAGTTTACTTTATAAATGAATTTTATTTCATTTAATTGCAATATATCACAAGGTATTTTGTTATAACATTTAACGCAGTACCCCATAAAAGATGTTTGTACTTTAGGGGTATGAGGAACAGGTGTAAAGGGGTGTAAAGTTTACTCATCCACCATAGAAAAGGGAGGATCCTCCGACCAGACGGGTGTTGTGTCTGGCGGGCAACTGCCCAATGATTGATATTGGATTTTAGTATATATGTTCACTGCACGGTAAACTCTAATTGCGCGATGCAGGATCTTTGTGACGTCAGGTCTTTGATGCGTAGTTCGAATGTGGCGATGTAGGTACCGCCACAGTACTTTAGCTAATCTGAAAAATGGTTGATCTAATGTAGATCAACATACGGAAAAGTAAATAATGTATTGATTGACCTACCGAAAAGGTTGTAACAGAATGTAACAGACGATGAGGTGTGGGTGTGTTACAGACCATTAAACAGAACAGAAGAGGAGCTCGTGGCTACGTAATAACAGCCGCACGGGTCGTTCTATCAGGTTAAGCTACGCTTGCCGGGGTTGGTCCGTGGATGGGGGACCATCTTTACATATCGAGACTCCTCCGTGCCTCGGAAAGCACGTTAAACCGTTGGTCCCGGCTGTCATTTGTGGATCTTTGACAGTCGTTACGGGTCGTCAGTAGCCCGAAAGTCTGACAACCAGTCTTACCAAGGGGTATCGTATTACCCAGTTACTGGGTTGTGGATGTCAGATAGGCAGTGGCTCCATGTAAAATACTGGTATTCAGCTGCATCCGGTTAGACTGGAAGCCGACCCCAACATAGTTGGGAAAAGGCTAGGCAGATGATGAAACAGAACAGTTTTCTCCATAAGACCAACATCATAATCGCGAAAATATAATCAACTATACAGAACTTCAATAGGTACCTACCTGGGTGGGTCGTTGGTACTCGTCCCAAATGTATGGATATTGGTCCCATTGAGAAAGTTGTTCACACCTTTCGGATACATGCTGTATAAGCTTGTAACCTATTTGAGACAAGCTGTATAAGCCATCAATCCTGTTGAAAGTCGTTGTAAAAATACGGATCGCTTTGAAACTTGAGAGTAATTGACACTTATTATGGCCCTCTATAGAGTGAGGTTTAGGCTCAGGAGAGATGCAAATTAAAATTAGTTAATTTATCTTGGTACCTGTTATGTTCTCAGAGATGTTTCTTTAACGTGTAAATCATTTTCTTCACGCCATATAGCTTTTGGGGTCGTCACAGCCGCCGCCAGCGTGAGTCAACGATCCTTCCACGGTTCCTTTACTACCATCCGCTATTAAGGTAGGCTATTAAGATTGAATTTTGTAACTAACATTTTTATTAGATGGTTGACACATCTGATGATTGTTTAAGTGAATAACTATGAAATGGCATAGGTATGTATGAGTCCACACTTCCTAGTACAGAGTATTTAAAAAATAGGTACTTAAGTGGTTGGAATTTTCTGTCATATATTCACACTCACGATTTGCAGCCTGATTTAGGCTGAGCTTGAGATATGAGAGGCTCAAGCTACTTGGTAATATAACATCTTTATCATTGGCAGCCATATTCCACCCTCGGCTGATTATAGGCCTTCTCCCCTTTGCTCCATGCTTCCCTGGTCTGTGCAAGTCTCATCTAGGACTTCCAATAGACCATTTCGAAGTTAAAATAATAGCTCGTCGTCAGAGTTCGTATCATTCTCAGTGTCTACGGAACACCGGATGTTATCAAGTACTAACTATAACTCCCACAGGCCCAGTCTAGATATAAAAAAATGATTGATAACATCAAATCCGCACCATTAAAATTATACAAAACCAAATATATATCACCAAAGTTCACGGGTTATCCCTCACACATAATATTATATGTTGGCGCCACATTAATATGCATATTACATGTATATAATTTCATATTCAAATTTTATGAATATTCTCGGCTGTAATAGAATCTTTTTCTTACAAAGCTGTTGTTGTTTGGGTGTGTCGAATTCTTTAGATCACGTGAAAGTAGTTTTAGTGAACGTTATGCTAAGTTAATTGTTTAGCTCGGGCTTAGACGCAACAATAGGTGGATTAGAAGGTCGTGGACTACATAATAAGATGTTTATTGTGATGTTCACACCCATAGAGGGAGTGAAAGTAAGAATCTGTATTCGTTAGTAACATCACTTGTTCCCTACAAGTGATGTTACTGACGAATACAGCTATTATAGGGAATGTGCTTTCTGAGCATCAAGTAATAATACATTATATTAAGCTAAATAATGAAACTTAATTAAAGCGACAACAAAGATGGTAAGAAGGCTAATGCATGCATTCTCACATCTTGTTGTGGACATGACCTACGATACATTTGAAAAAGTTACCGTGACAGACAGCACCTAAAATATCCACACTGAAGTTACTTTTTGTAGAGCCACATTTTGCAACATGATAACATTCAAGTTACTTTCTATAACTTTTATTCAATCAACCTGCCTAGCCTTTTCCCAACTATGTTGGGGTCGGCTTCCAGTCTAACCGGATGCAGCTGAATACCAGTATTTTACATGGAGCGACTGCCTATCTGACCTCCACAACTCAGTAACTAGGTAATACGATACCGCTTGGTAAGACTGGTTGTCAGACTTTCGACCTCTGACGACCCGTAACGACTGTCAAAGATCCACGAATGACAGCCGGGACCAAAGGCTTAACGTGCTTTCAGAGACTTCTCTGTAAAGATGACTTTCTATAACTTTTAGTAAGTTTACTAAATAACTTTCTGCTATCCGTTGTTGCCTACAAATACTTGCAAACGTTGCTCCACAAAAAAGTAACTTGATTGCATGCACCTTAATATTGCAGGAGAATGCTGTAGAATTAATAAAAAAAAAAAAAAAAAAATTGTCTTTATTTGACGAAATAACTGTTAGTTGTTTAGACAGTAATTATCCCCTATTCGGGGACACACATACACAAACCTCTTTCGGGTAATGTATTACTTAATATATTGTTATTATATTATTCGTAAATTATAGATTATAAAAGCTTTGTGTGGTGTGGAAATATGTTAAACATAATACGTGGCGTTGTTTATGTGAAGTTAATGTGCTGTATTTCTTTTTCTTTGGCATCTGTTTTGGGTCTGGACTGGCGATTTTTAAGGATGTCCATCTTGGGTAAGCCTCGCTGTCAACTAAGTCCTAAAATATCATCTAGAAATGAACTTAACTATAAACTAACACCTTCCCGTTCTTCTACGATCCCTACCTAATAATCTATATACTTTTGCTTCATTTACGTTCATACATCTGAGGGGTAATTCCCGTAATTTTTAAGAACGTTTGCATTCGCATCTCATTCACTATCTGTCAAAAATAAAGTCCATTCACCAACATTTTTGACAAGTTTGACAGATTGCGAATTGAATGCGAAAAAAAATGATGTACGAGAATTGGCCTTCTGGTCTGGTCTGGAATTGGCCTTCTACACACATGTCTAGGGGACCAAGTCTACTAATTTAAAAACGTGTCAAACGTGTATTTACACGTTTGTAAATTAGTAGACTTGGTCCCCCGATTGCGAGTACTTCGCACCTGACCCTACTGAAGAACTTCACCAATAAGATCGTCCTACTTCTAGGGCGTTTCCACTCACATCTGCCTTGTAAATAGTAAGTATACCTTCTGTTAGTCCCCTCCCTTGGTTACCCTGTCTTTAAGCCCTTTGTATACTCTTTAGCATGTTAAGAAGGACTTGTTGCTCTTTGTAATTATCTATTTCCTTGTCCATCGTTTTTCAAACAACATCTTGGATTTGTATCTGTATTATTCTTGATTGCAATGGAGTACGAGTATACAATGTTCAATTGGCAAAGTTGGCAGTTGACCACGTTTTAATCTTACCTATGACTACCCCTTAGTCATAGGTAAGGGTAAAAAGTGGTCAAGGGTAACTTTTCAAGTGTAGGTAAGTCCAATCAACGCATTGATAAATCATGTGATCATCAAAAAATCCGGGTGTGTTACGTGACTTATAAGAAAAGTGTTACACCGAATAACACGTCCCCGTAACTTTACTAATACGAAATACTTAACAACGAATGCACGCTACCACGAAAAACTTATCGCCGGAGCCACGCGTCCTCGCTTAACTAAACTTCTAACGAAAGAACATCAATTTAGGGGCTTAGCTCAGAGACTTCCAATGAATTTTTTCACATATCCACAACCAACCAAAAGAATTTCATGATTTTATGATCAATCATGTCCGCTACCATTTTGTTCACCACTTTGTTACTGCATGACATAATATCACGGGAATACACGATTCCCCGAAGGGTTAGGCTGAGGTGCACCAGTAGTGCACCCACATTTCGCCAGTTATGTTTAAGTTCCATGTCATAGGGGGTGAGCATATTAGCACCAACCGGGCACAAATCCAGACTCCGGGCTGCTACTGAGAAATTCCTGATGGAAAAACCCAATAAAACACTCTACCCGACCCGGGAATCGAACCCAGGACCTCGTGCTCTGCAGTAGCGCTGCGACCACTAGACTAACGAGTCAGTCAACGAGGCTAATGATACTTTGACTGCAATTTTCGATTCGAGATAATCTTTATTATGAGCACAATGTTATGATAGCACACATATTGTACCGTTTAGAGCAATTAATTGATTTTGACTTTGACGAGAGAAAAAAGAAGATTGATTCAAGAAGTCGTGTGTCCACCTTGTATTTAATTCTTCACTACATTCCAGAGCATGGAAGAAGCTATCGAACAGTAACATAGCACCGCATAAAAGCCATCAAATGTTATAGAAAGCGATGCTTCATAACGTGATCATAATATAAACCAAATGGATCACAGAACCACAGAACGATGTTCATGTGATATTACCCGACCTGACGCAACTCGGCGTAGTTAGGTAACGACATCTGTCCATGTAATGCCTAGTTTTAAGTGATAGGTGGTTCAGTGGTTAAGGACTAGGTGGGTGACAAATAGTGCATCTATTCATATCAGCGCCAGTTCGAACTGGCGTTCCCTGTATTGGGTTCGGCTTCCAGTCTTACCTGATGCAGCTGAATACCAATATGTAACATGAAGTGACTGCCTGTCTGACCTCCACAACCCAGTTATAGAGTAATACGATATTATATCCCTTAGTAAGACTGGTTGTCAGTCTTTCGGGCTTCTGACTACCTGTAACGACTATCAAAGATCTACAAATGACGGCTGGGACCTTCTTTTCGAGTCACAGAGGGAGTTGGAACGAATTTTTCACTATTTTCAATATCTCAAGAACTCTCACTCTCTCACTATCTGAGAAGCTCGTGGCTAATAGTAATAGCCGCACGGGTCGATCCATCAGGTTAAGCTATGCTTGCTGGGGTTGGTCCGTGGATGGGTGACCATCTTTACATACCGAGACTCCTCCGTGCCGACCGACCAGACGGGTGTTGTGTCTGGCGGGCAACTGCCCAATGATTGATATTGGATTTTAGTACCTATATATGTTCACTGCACGGTAAACTCTAATTGCGCGATGCAGGATTTTTGTGACGTCAGGTCTTTGATGCGTAGTTCGAATGTGGCGATGTAGGTACCGCCACAGTACTTTAGCTAATCTGAAAAATGGTTGATCTAATGTAGATCAACATACGGAAAAGTAAATAATGTATTGATTGACCTACCGAAAAGGTTGTAACAGAATGTAACAGACGATGAGGTGTGGGTGTGTTACAGACCATTAAACAGAACAGAAGAGGAGCTCGTGGCTACGTAATAACAGCCGCACGGGTCGTTCTATCAGGTTAAGCTACGCTTGCCGGGGTTGGTCCGTGGATGGGTGACCATCTTTACATACCGAGACTCCTCCGTGCTTCGGAAAGCACGTTAAGTCATTGGCCCGGCTATCAAACATGGATCTTTGACAGTCGTTACGGGTGGTCAGAAGGGTGAAAGTCTGACAACCAGTCTTACCAAGGGGTATTCACCAGTTACTGGGTTGTGGAGGTCATATAGGCAGTCGCTTCGTGTAAAATACTAGTATTCAGCTACATCCGGTTAGCCTGGAAGCCGACCCCAACATGGTTGGGAAAAGGCTAGGTAGATTGATTATTTGCACTATCTCGACTGTTAGAAATAAAATGCAAAAAACACACGTCATGTTTGGTCATTACGACCTTCCCAGACGTGTGAAATGAAACCACAGCGACGTTTACTCACGGCAGCGTCGACAAATGTTTGTCGGTTCAATATTGAACTTGCTTTATGACCCTTTAGTAAAATACCGGTTTTTGAACGCGACTCCACTCGCTTTTTTTTAAACTACCCTCTTCAAGTAGTTTATTTTTATAGTTGTAGATTACTTTCATGGGAGCGATCTCCATCTCATGGTGCATTGAAGGTCAGTCTGAGCAAAATTCACAGAGCGCACTTATACTTTAATTCGCTAATTAGGCGTTTCATACGAATATAAACCTTATAGTTGTGCGTATAATGTTCATATTCGTCTAAGCGAATGTGACAAATGTGAATTTGAACCTTATTTTGATACAGTTATTGTTTATAGCCGTATGAATCCCTTACTTAATAAAGTCGAAGTGGCTGTTTGTAAATCTTGCCCTCGTGTGGACAGGTGTTGTCAACTGATGCTATGGTGACAAGATTGATCAGTTAGCAAGGTTGAGTGGGGCTGACTGTCTGGGTAGTGCCAATCGTATAAAAGTATAGTTAGGGCTGTTTGAAAAGTATTTAAGCAAAGTCTGGACTAGGACTAGGACTAGGGTACGCATTTGCCATTTTAAGAGCAATGAAAATGAAAGAATTGCTTTCCTTTCATTTATTATATCGATAGGGCGAGTAAATACTATGACAAATCATCGCCAAAAGAAATCTTTAAACAGAATTACCTAGCAGCCAAACAAACACACAAACATCATCACCCAAACACTCTTTTACGTAAAACCAGTGAAAAACACAATTTCACCTTGACACTAATATATGGGACGACCAAACTGACCGTCCGTTGAGATCAAGCAAACACAAATATGTAAGAAAAATACGCATATTGTTGAGGCGTTAAGTTTACTTGAAAATTAATTCACCAGAGACTTAAGTCCGTGCATCGTAAATAGGATTTTAAAAAAAATCCTCATCATCTGCCTAGCCCTTTCCCAACTATGTTGGGGTCGGCTTCCAGTCTAACCGGATGCAGCTGAATACCAGTATTTTACATGGATCGACTGCCTATCTGACCTCCACAACCCAGTAACTGGGTAATACGATACCCCTTGGCAAGACTGGTTGTCAGACTTTCGGGCTTCTGACGACCCGTAACGAGTGTCAAATATCCACAAATGACAGCCGGGACCAACGGTTTAACGTGCTTTCCGAGGCACGGAGGAATCTCGATATGTAAAGATGGTCACCCATCCACGGACCAACCCCGGCAAGCGTAGCTTAACCTGATGTATCGACCCGTGCGGCTGTTATAACTTAGCCACGAGCTCCGAGCTATTTAAAAAAAAATCCTATCGAACAAAAATGTCTAATAGGCCGTAGAAGATTTTTCTTATTTGATTTACATTGTTATATAATTTATGTGATTAAATAATTTCCTAAAATGTGTTGTAAAGGTTTAAGTATGACTAAATTAATGTTGATTTCAAGAAATAAATCACAAAATGTTTTAGGTAATTTTTAATTTATTGTTTAATCCAATACAAATTATCGTTAGTTAATAAATGACTATGACTATGATACTAGTAATTAGTTAATAGACTGTCAGTCGAATTCACAGATGACGTAAGTCATCCAAAAATATTTGGCGGTTTTGAAATTACGAAATTGAAGCAACCGGTCGATCAATAGACCGGATAACCGTTGGCCCCTTCTTTTTTATATCTATGAAAATACAACCTGCGTCTCTTCTAGTGACGCATAAATTACTTCAGGTCCCAGTCACGGCCTGGGGCGGGCGGTGCGACTTGCGATGCAACTTGCGTCTTGTGTCACCTGTTTTCCGTGGTATGCTCTAACCAATTCAACATAATAAACAGCGGAATCCACGTGTGGTCTCCATTTTATATCTACTCTGTGTCAAGGGACCGCGTCTACGACTCAACTGGTTGGGTCAACAGCTCTGTTAGTTGTAGTACATTAGGGGCTCGCTTTGTTAATACTGTTTAGTGCAATGTCAATACTCACGCCAGAAAAGCTTTCACACCTCTTTTAAACGTGGCTTTATTTAAGACTGTCATGTGCTCACACAAGAAGAACTTAGCAATGGTGGCCTAGTAGCAACGGCCCCGATTTACATGTAGTAGCTCGCCTGAGCTCAAATCCAGCCAGGCACATTACTTTGTATAATTTTTCATCTACTCTCAAAATGGTGAAGGAAAAACACCAACCAAAAATTTGAAGACTTGTGACACCACCAACGTGCACTGGGCCGCGTGATGGATCATGGCGTACCCTCTTACAGAGAGGAGGCCCGTGTCCCAGCAGTGGGACCGTTGTGGGCTGATTATGCTATGCTTATGCACACTTGAAACCAAACAGATTTGTCTATCACACACAACAACTTTTGCTTATGGCGTGTTTTATCAGTACACTGACATGAGACCGCGCTGCTTTAACTAGTCACATTACAGTTAATATTGGAACTTCTAGATTCATGTTTTTTATTCTAGAAACAAAGCTCCGTCCGGCAAGGAGCTCTCCTCTTCGGAATTACGCACAATGTATAAAGTAAAGTAAGATACTTGGTCCTAACAATAGTGGAATGCTTGTTTTTTTTTTTAATCACTTTTCAAACTAACGTCAACCGTCAATCACTTTTTAAACCCTGGTAAATTCCTGCCTTCACCGCTCTGACTTCCATTTATATTACTAAACCGTTGAGTGGCACTTTGAAAGTGTGAAAATGGCAACGTGCATTTGGCAGGCGCCTGAAAGTGTTTCATGCCTTTTAGTACCCATTCACGCCAATACACGCCACTACCCGTCAGATCAAAGCAATCCGCTTCATTGAAAAACAGCTTTTGACATTTTAAAAGCAGTTTTATGGTCTTCTTGGATCGGAAGTCAACCCCAACATAGTTGGGAAAAGGCTAGGCAGATGATGATTAGGATTGGCAATCGTTTTCTTATTATGATCGTCTGTTGTTTGTTAATTACTAGCTAACTTTGTTTGCTAGCAAAGTGGTTCCAACATATTATAACGACCAGTTCATTATCTTAATAAGGTGTCAAAAACGCTCCGTATTTGGACAGCCATTATTGGGTGCCAGATCATCGCTTTCTTAGGAAACTAAAGCGTTACAAAACTATATTTTATAACTATTCTAAAACCTTGCCAGCAAACATAATTAGGATCATAAGGAACCGATGCATCGGTTCCTAATGAGAATGACTAACTAATTATGTTTGCGATAGGCTTAGTTGATTGAAAATCATTACAATAGAAAGACATGAACTAGTCATATGGTTGTCGATATGTAATAGCAGTAACAGATAGGCAGAGACGATGCGTTTTATAATATAGCATGAACGCAATGTACCTACTGAGAATTTGTAGGAGTAAGGTTTATGAAAGAGAAACGCTCCAGAAAATATATAAATAAATAAATAAAAGTTTATTGAGGTAAAAAGGTAAAAGTACAAAGCTTATTTATACGAAAAATTCAATTGTTTTATGAGCCTGAACTAGGTCATCCTGTGTTTCAGGCGAGGCAAGGCATAGTATTTCTAAATAATCACATATAAATACATAAACAATCATAAGATCTCGCTTGTGTTTCCCGAAGGTTCGCCAAGGCACACACGGAACACGTGGAAAGCACACATGTCGCCAATTATATGTTTTGCGTATTTAAATGTAACGGTATACCTAGTAGAAAATATATACAAATAAATATTTTTGACCCTAATTAGCAGAACGTTGTCCATCACGTCCATTGTAGAAGTCTACAATACAAATAACTAAAATAAATCAGTTATATAATATGTAGTTTTTTATCGACAAACGTTTAGCGCCCGAGTGCGACTTTTTACTCAAATATTGTCATTCAAATAGGAAGCTCAAGCACATTATTGGTATTTCTTGTACTAGCAGCGTGATGAGAACATTAATGGTCCAATGGTCGCTACTGCTGAGCATAAAGTCCTGAGTTTAATTCCAAAGTCGGGCAAACTGTTATTGAGTTTTCCACCTGAAACATAAGTATCCAACAATGTGAATAGAGTATAATATTGAATTGTAAAAATTGTTAACTCAGAACGCCTCTAAGCTTTGAAACGACTGCACATAACATTATATCACGCCATATTTCCCCGAAAGGGGAGAGGCAGAGGTGTACGTATTTATAGTACATCCACATTTCACCAGTTATGTCCCATATTAAAGTGGGCGAGCCTATTGTTATGAACCGGGCCCAAATCCAGACTGCTGGCTGCAGCTATGAAATTCCTAATGGAAGATCCCAATGACACTTCCAACCTGGGGGCCTATTACCACCCTTTACAGCAGTATTATTTTAATATTACTTCAGTGGGGGAAAGACATCCTACACTGAAGTAATATTTAAAATGTAAGCGGTGGTGGTAGGCCCCCTGGGAATCGAACCCGTGACCTCATGCTCAACAGTAGCGCTAGAGCGTAAAAAGGCAGTAAACACACTAAACAAACAACTACACACACTTGAGTATCTTAATCCAAACTGAGCCTTGAGATAGACATCACGAGACACCCATTAAAGTATTGTAACATGTACCCACCGACCCACAACAAGTCACTTACTTATATCACCTGGTCCGGAGAAAGTGACATGCAGAAAACAGATCAACATTACTTATATGTTACTGTTTTTAACATTACCGGCCGGTTTTCGGAATTTTTGGTGTTGCTACAATTTTCTGTTACGTCATACGTTGGTGTACACGCGTGCACGCAATTAAATGAAGGATTTGTTATTTAACAAGACATAATGACTGGCTGGTTTTATAATGGTTTTAGTGTGTCTTAAGATATGGTAAGAATGTTTTTTCTTGAATCCTTTTCCGTAATTTAACAATCACGGCACCTGTTTCAATAAGTATTTGTGCTTTAGTATTGTATACTATAAATCAAATCAAATAAAATCCAATTTATTCGTAAATGTAGGTTTCAATACAATAGGATGCTACATTTTACTCGAGAGCATACAAATAATAACAAATTTAATGGTGTGAAACAACAGACACACATTTAAAATATAATAACTCAATTTCTTACACACTAACACACAATTCCTTACGTACTAACACACAATTTCCAATGTCAAAATAATAATATTCAAAATTTCATATTGTATTAAGCTAAATGTCAGTGGTGTCCTCCATAAACTCAATTGTGGAGTAGTAAAATTTTTAAATTAAAAATTGTTTCAGTTTTTTTTAAACATATTATTATTAAGATTCTTTAACTGTCGTGGAATTTTATTGAAAATGACTGGAGCCATACGATAAATACTTTTACGTAGGAGGGCTGTTTTACTGCGATCAACACAAAGAATCTATAATATATTATATATATATTCACATGAATCAACAATCAACTCAACATCACAATCCTCTGCTGGTCATAAGTCTCTCCCAGGGTGCGCCACAACACCCTGTCCTCCGTATTCTTCCTCCTTCGGCATCCTGTCTGTCCCAACCACCTTTTTAGGGTTCCGTACCAAAAGGGTAACACGGGACCCTATTACTAAGACTCCGCTGTCCGTCTGTCCGTCTGTCACCAAGCTGTATCTTATGAACTGTGATAGTTAGACAGTGGATCACAGATGATGTATTTCTGTTGCGGCTATAATAAAAAAATACTAAAAAACAGAATAAAATAAATATTTAAGGGGGGCTCCAATACAACAAACGTGATTTTTTTTGGTGTTTTTATAGATAATGGTAGGGAACCTTCGTGCGCGAGTCCGACTCGCACTTGGCCAGTTTTTTATTAAGGTTGTTGGTCCATCTAGGCTTGCTGGACTCGTGAGCTCCACCGGCCGTAAATCCTTCGAATAAAATAGTAGTGAAGTAGGTAAATTCAATTTTTCTACTATGGGTCAAGCTCAGCAAAAAAAAAACTATTTCAATTGCCTTAATTTTATTAACCTAATGGATTACAGGTTCAAAGGATAACAATCAATAAAATTGTACGATCAGTGTCGCGAAAAAAACATTTAAAAAAAAAAACAACGTGTCTTTGGTTTTCAATTTTCGTTTTTTGCCACCGACTTCCGAAATTAAAGTTATTTTTCCCTTTTTCGTGTTTTTTTGGAAGTCAGTTGTTTTTTTTTTTCACTTTTTAGTTGTGGTACCTTCTCCACACAAATTCCAATACCACTACCTGCTATGTAAATAACAGTCACGGAGTAACTTAAAACATCGTCCAGATATATTATAATTATATATAGTCCTCCTTATCGATTTCGATAACGGCGACCCTTTGAAACTATTATTTCCTAGCGTGTGCCCTGTGTAATGACTGGCTAGACCGAATTTTGTTTTGAATACCCGGTCACAAGTAATGCAATAGAGTTGCCCGGCAGAGTTAAAGGTATAGATAGAGGAGGGCTTCGGTCTCTCTTTACGTATTTTACGTTTTTCGGTTAGTGTGTCGATTCGCTTTTTCTCGAACCAGATATACTAAGTGGGAAAAATATGTAATACTGAAGCTAACTCAAAAACTACGAAAGCAAAGTAAAATATGGGACCACCTCTGAAGCATGACCTACAAAACAAAAAAGAATCATCAAAATAAATTCGAAATTGGCGGAGTAACCGCGTAACATTTACAACAAAAAAAAACGTACAGGCGAATAGACAACCTTCTCCTTTTTGAAGTCGGTTAAAAAGGTATGCCTCGTCGTCTATCTCGTTAAGTGTTATCAGTATTATAATAATTTGTACAATAAGGTGTAGCTGAATACCAGTATTTTACATGGAGCGACTGCCTGTCTGACCTCCACAAACCAGTAACTGGGCAATACGATACCCCTTGGTAAGACTGGTTGTCAGACTTTCGGGCTTCTGACTGTCAAAGAACCACGAATAAATAAATATTTATACCATAGTCCATACCAGCAATTAAAATACCTAACCCTTATAGAACTCATAATTATTTATGTACGAGCTGTGCCCCGCGGTTTCACCCGCGTAAGTCTCGATCTCGTGGGAATATCGGAATAAAAAGTATCCTATGTGATAATCCAGGTTACAAACTATCTGTTTGCCAAATTTCATCCAAATCCATTTAGCCGTTTTTGCGTGATTGAGTAACAAACGTCCAAACACAGAAACTTCCACATTTATAATATTAGTAGGATAGTAGGATTACATTAATTATGGGATTTGTGGTGTTTTTTAATTTTGTAAACCGATACTATATCCTAATAAAATAATTTCCTTGTTACTTACTATTAATACTAAAACTAGAAAACTTCTCATACTAAATTAACTAAAGAACTAACTAACTATACCAATAAATATAAATACAAAAGTAGGTGGGTTTTAGGACTACTCAACACCCATGTTATGCAAACGAAATACTCATAGAATATTTGACCAATGAGCTCTTGCTTCATATGAAGTACCTTTGAGTACCATCGAATAACACGAGTTATCATAAGATACAGCACGAATTACACCATGCTTTCATTGCAAAACATTGAAGTATATTTGACGTTTAGAACTAGTACTTTACGTTGTGTGCACACTTTCTTAAAGCTCGGCTGATGATTTAAACCGGTTCCAATTTAAGGTTCCAGTTCAAGATATAAATGAGAAGGAAACATAATGTGCACAATCGTACTATTTACTGAAAACTTAAACCTCAACTCAGCCTATCGCAGGCCACTGACATAGGCCTCTCCCGGGCTGCGCCACAATACCCATCTTCCGCATCCAGTCTGTCCCAGCCAAGGTTTTAAGGTCGTCGGTCCATCTAACTGGGGGGCGTCCTACACTTCGCTTGCCATTATGCGGTCTCCAGGATTAGGGTTAGTGATAGACAGTCAACTTATGTGGAAACCGTATGATGAAGAAATTTGTAAAAAACTGTACAGTTTTGCTTTTGCTCTTTATAAGCTGTCCAAGTTTGTAAGCCGTGACGCCGTGCTTGTTGCCTATCATAGCTACGTAGAATCAGTTCTAAGATACGTAGTAATTTTCTGGGGTAACTCGACAGACAAGGATTACGTTTTCATCGCACAAAAAAATGCGTACGCGGTTTATGTAATCTACATTCAAGGGACAGTTGTAAGCCATATTTTAAAACCTTGAAGCCAAGGGATTCGAACATTCTTTGTGTTGATCGCAATAAAACAGCCCTCCTACGTAAAAGTATTTATCGTATGGCTCCAGACATTTGCAATAAAATTCCACGACAGTTAAAGACTCTTAATAATAATATTATGTTTAAAAAGAAACTGAAACTATTTTTAATTCAAAAATGTTACTACTCCACAATTGAGTAAATGGAGGACACCACTGACCTTTAGCTTAATACAATATTAAATTTTGAATATTATTATTTTGACATTGGTAATTGTGTGTTAGTACGTAAGGAATTGTGTGTTAGTGTGTAAGTAATTGAGTTATTATATTTTAAATGTGTGTCTGTTGTTTCACACCATTAACTTTGTTTTTAATTTGTATGCTCTCGAGTAAAATGTAGCATCCTATTGTGTTGAAACCTACATTTACGAATAAATTGTATTTGATTTGATTTGATTTCCACTCTAGGACTCTTCTGCTCCACCGGCCATCGGTTATTCGACAAACATGGCCAGCCCACTGCTACTTCAGCTTGCTTACTCTGCAGGCTATGTAGGTACCTCCAGTTCCTTTCCGGACAACTTACTACACTACTAATAGACTTACAACGAAAGTAAATCACTCTTTTGATAGGCGAGGTTAATTTGATACGATAATAGTTCTAATGATGAGAATCCTATTTTTTTTATCGGAATTGCATTATTTCAATAGTTCAGTGGCATGGAATCAAGCAGAGGTTACTACTGAGATGATGGCCAACATAGATGTATGAAAGGACAAACAAGATACACCAACCCCAAAAAATTGGTTTATGTACAGAAGTTGATGATGAAGATCATGGTATCTGAAGTCCAAATGGTGACCAATCTAAGACGTGACCATAATAAGTTACGTTTAACCTCACAGCTATTGGTCACTAATACCTATTATTCTGAGAAAAACTGTTTTCTCTAAGGATTGCGAAGGTCGACTACAGAAGGCGTGATTTGCAATAGGAATGTTGTGTGTTTGGTAACAAAGGTTGTTTGACCAGATCTTCATAGTGACCTAGCTGACACGACATACGCACGTCTATATCTAATGATCTATACATATTATAAAAAGTCTCTTTTCGTGTTTGTCTGTATGTCCGCGTTGTTGTTATAAACCACGCAACAGATTTTGATGAGGTTTTCACCATCGTTTAGAGAATTTATTCTAGAAGGTTTATGTGCATAATACGTTAACATTAAATTTACATATTATAACTAAGAAATCTCGATGTTTGTTCAAATCCAAAAGACCGTGCGACACAGGAGCGGGTCATCAGTAAATAATAATTATGGTATCTTTAGCGGGCCTCGTAGTTAAACAATAACAATCATGAAGGTCGATCGAAGGTTACGCTACGCTTGCAGAGGTCGGTCCGTGGATGGGTGATCATCTATTACAAATATCGAGATCCCTACGAGTCTTGTAAAGCACTTTAGGCCGTTGGTCCTGGCCGTCATTTATAGATCTTTGAATTGTCAAAGATCTTGATTCGTCGGCTTCTGACTAGTCGTAACTACTGAGTTTCTACTAGTCAGAAGCTCAAAAGTGTGGCAATCGATCTTACCAAGGAGTATTGTATTACCCAGTTACTAGTTTGTGGAGATCAGGTCACCCCATTTAAAATACTGGTATTCAGCTGTATCCGGTTAAACTAAAGTTTGACCCCAAATAGTTGGGAAAAAGCTAGGCAGATGATGATGGTATCTTCTTCTTTACTCGTGGCACCACGAAATGAAAGATTTGCCAGTCAAGAAGGCAACGGACCCCTTTTCATGATGTGCCATGATGGTCACTCGTGAGCCTATTCTATTTCGGATCCGAACGACGATCTCGGTGCGATATGAACCGCGATAGTTAAAATTCTCTAGTCTGCTAATAATGCTGAAGTAAAACCTTAATTAAAATCAAAAGATCTTGAAAAAATGCAAATTATCAAATTGTTGAATGAACACAATCATCTTCAGTCAAAATCCATCTTGTAATAGCGATAAATACACACCTTTCTCTGAACTGCTATATCCTAAAGTTATTTGCTTCTACACTTCAGAAATTATCGTCAAATTCTATTGGCCTCACATAATTTCGTGAGCACAGAGTTCATGTATGCTAGACTTTGGAGCCGGCGTCAGCAGGTAGTGCAATGAGAGGCGTAACTAGCATAGCTTTCTCAATATCCTGTAATCTCAGAAATTGAAATTTGGATTGGCCAATCTTTTGGCTGTTACTTAAGGAACGTCATCGGATACTGTTGCAATTGTGTGGCAACACCCAAGATAAACACGTTTTTCCTATAACTAATTTTATTAAGATTGCTGCCTAAACCTACCTCAGTGTTTAACGGCAAGCAAATCTTCAGAAATCACGTTTGACTTCTTACAATTAGGTATATATGCAGACCTTGAGATACCAGTAGCACCTAAATAGGATGTTGTCTGTAATTGTTGATAGATTTCTGGGATCCCAATGAACTATACCAGTTATTTTCATTATCATAAAAAAACGAAACGTCGTTTATTTATTTATTTTATTATTTATGTACACACAGTAAAATACATACATAGAGATATGACATAATTATAATATGAGTACAAAGGTACTGCTTATTTCTTAATGTCGTTGACTTTTTTTTTTTATCTGAGTACATTGTAGTATCCTTAAAGATATATACAACATGACATATACAACATGTCCAATATTAAGTTATACAGCGGAAGTGTAAAAGTAATTTACGTAATTTTAATTATTTTTGGGATAAAAAGATACTTTTATCATAAATGACAGAAATAAATTCAGTAAACGATTCTGAACAAACCACATTCATAATGTGCATTAATTCAGTTACATTTATTTTAAATAAGTTTTCACTTATTGAAATCAGTTTCAAGTAGCTGTCGGTCTTACAAGTCCACGCTTTGCTAATAAATTTGAACTTAATTATACAAATCCACTTGTATTAGAATTTGCATTAATTGTTGCTAATATTTTTGAAAAAGGTGCTAATATATATTTTTAAATTATTACGTAGCTTCCACCCGCGGCTGCGCTCGCGTGGTATGTCGATAAAAAGTAGCCTATGTCCTTTCTCAGGCTCTAAACTATCTGTGTACCAAATTTTATTTAAGTCGGTTTATTAGTTTTGGCCTGAAAGTGCGACAGACAGACAGACAGACACACAGAGTTACTTTCGCATTTATAATATTAGTAAGGATTATGAAATTTTGCTACCAAACAGCACATTTCATCGGCGAATGAATGAGGTCATTACAGGCTGATTCATCTGACTCAATAGTCAATACGTCGAACATTTTTGGAGTCCGATGTTTTTTGTATATATTCTAACACTTGACCTATAATCAGTGTACTGTATTCTTCTGTCGTGTATTTGTTAAAATATTCACCTAATCGATGACGCCACGATCTTCGCAGGGCGGCTGATAGCAGCTGGATGAGAGTTGCCGAGAATCCAGATCAATAGCGTGCAATTGGAGAGGCTCATGTCCAGCAATGAACTGCTGTAGGCTGATGATTGAATAATGTCTATTCTTCTCGTTTATTTCATTCAGAGAACTTATATTGCTAATCACTATAGAGTCTCTAGTGCGGTGTGCCATTTTAATTAACACAAAACCTGAAAAGTAGGTTCTTAAAGTGGATGCGCCAAGGTAGCCCGCGAAATTCAAATTTTCTTACGTTTTTGCATTGAATGACTATTTCATGAAATCATGACATTTGGCACTTTCATGAACTTAGAGAGTTGTATTGCTGATTCTAATGTTTATAATTCTGTAAATCCATATTTGTTACGGGCGCAAATCATATTTAGATCAACATACAACCTGACACCGACCGCCAAATTACAAAAAACGTAAGAAAATTTGAATTTCGCGGGCTACCTTGGCGCATCCACCTTAAGTCTGGATTTTCGGTGCAAAAACCGAAAATCCAGACTTAAGTACTTAGCTGTTTCTATTTTATTCTAGCGGACCTAACAGACGTTGTCTTGTGGTGGGTTATGGTTTTGAGTTCATACTAAAATCCCATATAAAAAAGCACGTTCAGTTTTTCCCGAATTTGATTATACCTTAGGAAACTTTTCCATTTTTAGGGTTCCGTACCCAAACGGTATAAAACAAAACCCTATTACTAAGACTCTGCGATTTGTCCGTCTGTCACCAGGCTGTATCTCATGAACCGTAATAGTTAGACAGTTGAAATTTTCACAGATGATGTATTTCTTTTGCCGCTATAACAACAAATACAAAAAAACAGAATAAAATAAATATATAAAGGTCCGACTCGCACTTGGCCGGTTTTTTTCTTATTATAAAATTGTAATTCGGAATATTACGAAGATTTTAAAATAAAAATAGCCAAATCGGTCCAGTCGTTCCCAAGTGCAAATGCGCATACCAACGCAACAGCCTTTCATTTTTATATAAATATAAGTATAGATTTTTACGTTGTACTGCGTGATGTAAATCAACCAAACACCATAAATAAAGTTACTTAACATAAAGTTAACAGCATGACATTCTAAAAATCATCTAAACAGTATTGACCGGAATATTTCCAGCAATTAAGTAAGAATGTACTTGATTCGCGGGAGGTGTCAGCAATGGCTGCGCTTGCGACACATGTTAGCACTTGTAAAGTGCAAGTCATGGTAGGTAAAGGTAATGTTTTTATTTTATCTATATTTTTATACGACTAACGACATATAATTTCTCCATTTCTCCACCCTCCTTTTTTGGCTTTGCCGCAGTCGGGTAAAAAGAGAGGGGCCAATTATGGGTCATTTAGGATATTTATTTGTTTTCAATTACTTAACTAATATTTCCATTAAATTTAAAAAGTAATAGTAGGCCATAATACAGAAAAAATACATGTAGTTTAAATTGTTTTATTGATAAATATCTGATGCCCGCGAGGTCGCGGGCATAGCTGGCCGCGTGGATGTACTAACTCGACCACTGACTCCTGTCCTGTCTTGTGTCCTTACTCGAGAACCACTCTATCCATTGGTGAAAACAGCATGAAAGTAGTTTTTGAGTATATCGCGTACAGGACGACAGAAAGACGCGGCGGAGGACTTTGTTTTATAATATTTAAGGATAAAATCAATCGATTTTTTTTTTTATTCTTTTCATGGGGGCTTTTTAAGTACTGACTGACGAGAACAATTAGAAAAATAATTTTTAATTGGTCTAAAAGTGACTTTGTACCTATCACCTTTAACTAACCGATTTACCTACGTATCAGCGAACAAACTCTAAGACATAGGTAGTAATTATATCTCTGTGTAGGAAGAATCGGCTGAATGGCTCGTAAAGAATAATAAATAATTAATAATTAATAATTAAAAAGGAATAATAATAATAATAATCGTAATTTAAAAAGGATCGCTCGGAGGACAACTGGACTTTCTTTAAGGCTGCTAGGAATCGGTGTAATCAGATGATACGCAACGCCAAACGCCGCCACATTCTGAATAATATCACTTCGTCTTCTCCTGCCGATATTTGGAAGTTCCTTAGAACTTTAGGCATCGGCAAATTACGAAATTCAGACCTTCCTAACACATTTGGATTGGACGATCTAAATCGTCATTTCACCACTGTTCCCATTCTAGATAGTCTAACCAAATGTCAAACCCTCGACTACCTTTCTGGTCTGACGCGGCCCAATATTAACCCTTTTGTCTTCACCCCAGTCGACTCAGGAGAGATCAAAAAGATTATCCTTTCCATTAAATCCAAAGCCGTGGGCTGTGATAAAATCAGCCGTCATATGATCGTAACGGCTCTTGATCAACTTCTTCCTGCAATCTCCCACATCATAAACTACTCCCTTTATACCGGTGTTTTCCCTTCCCTGTGGCGTAAAGCCCTTGTCCGGCCCCTTCCTAAGGTACCTAATTCATCTCTTCCTAGTCACTTTCGCCCAATTTCCATCCTTCCCTTTCTGTCTAAGGTGCTCGAGGCCAGTGTCCATAAACAATTCTCACGCTTTATTCACCACAACTCCCTCATCAGTCCCTTTCAATCCGGTTTCAGGCCCGGGCACAGTACTGTTTCAGCTCTCCTTAAAGTGACTGACGATATTAGGCGGGGAATGGAAGACACTAAAGTAACAGTCTTAGTGTTAATTGACTTCTCCAATGCTTTTAATACCGTCAGTCACGAAGTCCTTTTATCCATTCTTTCCTATCTTATGGTCTCTCCGGAGGTATTGGAATGGTTTTCTTCTTATCTTCGGGGGCGTCAGCAGTCTGTTCATGCTGGAGACTCGTCGTCGAGTTGGTGTGATCTTGCGGCTGGCGTCCCTCAAGGCGGTATATTATCTCCTCTTCTGTTCTCCATTTTTATTAATCTCATTACCACCGTGCTTTCAACTGCGTATCATCTTTATGCTGACGATTTGCAGCTTTACTGCCAGGCAAGCGTTGACAACATTTCCGATGCCATCGAGGAGTTGAACCGGGATTTAGATACGGTAAAAAATTGGTCTGATCGATTTGGGGTTGCGGTTAACCCTGCCAAGTGTCAGGCCATCATAGTAGGGAGCCCCTATAGCATGAGGAAGTTGAATGGCATAACTGTTCCACCTGTTATATTCGACAACTCTGTCATTCCGTTTAGCTCGGATGTAAAGGATCTTGGTTTGCATGTCGACACTTGTCTTGACTGGCGAAAGCAGGTCACGACAGTTAGTAATAAAGTCACCGGAACGTTGCGGTCGCTCTATCGGTTGAAAAACCTTCTCCCATCACACATAAAGGCAATGCTTGTACAGTCTCTAATCTTTCCCATAATAGACTATGGTGATGTGTGTTACTATGACCTGAATGCAGATCTCCTTAATAAACTAGATCGCCTTCTCAATAATTGCATTCGATTCGTTTTCAATCTTCGTAAGTATGACCATGTGTCCGCACATCGATTGCTTTTGAAATGGTTACCCATTCGTCAGCGCAGAGAGTTGAGGGCTTTGTCTATGTTGTTTTCTATACTCGACAAACCCACTTCTCCTTCTTACCTGACTTCCCATGTTCAATACTTATGCTCTGCTCATAGTAAAAATCTTCGTTCTACCAACAATCGTCTTCTACGATGTCCTTCTCACCGCTCTGGTTTCATCCACTCTTCTTTCTTCGTCCAGGCGGTCTTTCTTTGGAATGCGCTCCCCCTGGACATCAAGACGGCAACTAGTCGCATATCATTTAAAGTAAAGGCGCGTGATCACATTCGTACGAAGTTGGCAGAATCATCCCAGCGTTAGATGGATTCGTTTTCTCCTCTACCTGTCGTTATTTCTCCTGACTAAGTTTATTTTGTTTATAATTTATGTATGTATCTATGTATGTATTAATTAGTATTCATTATTTCTCAAGTTATATGTATTGTCTTTTGTTGCACCTGCCATGTCTGTCTCTGCATCACCCTAAGGTTGACTGGTAGAAAATGCCTCAGGCATTAAGTCCGCCGTTGTACAGTAGTTTTTTTTTTTTTACTTGTGCATAAAGTTTTAATAAATAAATAAATAAATAAAGACTTACTTGAATTTCTCACTTCCGACATACTCGTGGGGTAGTATTATGAAGTATTAATGCCATCATTATTCCACTGGGAAAACGGGATGGTGCTATCGGCCTTGTCTAGCTCCGTCTCTCTCTCACACTAGAAAAATGGTGGCATTAATACGTCATAATACGGCCCCAGGTCTAAAGATTAATTTGAGCGGTTGTCGTCAATGAGTTTAGCTTAATATGTTAATATCCTTCTACACGAACGTTCCTGAGGCACTAGATTGGTCGGTGTTCGTTTGTTGTGTGGAATGGTGTTACAACACCCCACAACATTACATAACACAATATTTTTAGAATAAGTTTGAAGAATGCACTTCACTTTTTTGTCACAATAAAAGTTGTGAACGCGGTACATTGTATTTTGTAATGATTATGACTATTTAGCACTATAAGAACATTGCGTGAAAGATGTGACAATCTGCGAAGGTCAATGGCATGTTGTTTTTACTCATACTTAGGTAATAACCTACTTGTTTTTCATTATTATAATGTCAAGTGTAAATAAATAATATATTAGCACATAAAGTCGGCCAGAGCAAACACAATCTCCACAGATCGGGGTTCATGGAGGGCTTAGATCTCAAGTGCGTATGCGGCGCGGCTGGCGGCGGCGTCTCCCGACAGACAATGGCTTCCCTTCCATCTTGCGCCGCATGCCCTGTTATCTGTGCTATTTATGACCTTTATGACTGCGTCAGTGAGTGCAGTTCGCGTAGCTGAGATTTGGGCCAATTTTTTTTTATAAATAGGCAGAAAAAATTGTCAAATGGCCTTGTTTTTTCACGTATCGTCTTTTTTCACGACTCGTTTTTTTTTCGGCGGCAATGCTTTTTAAATGCCCGTGTTCACACGTATCACGCGTATCGTGACGGAAACGTCTTAAATCACATATCTTTTATTTTGTGACGGATCCGCTGAAGCTCTCTTCCAAGACCGAACTCTGAATCACGAATCAAGTGTGAACGCCTATTCCGAATAGATGTTTACACTTGATTTGACGAATCGTCAATGACGGATCCCGTGTGAATGCGGCCTAATAAATATACTTTAATGTTCAATAAGTAGGTATAACGGTAGTTTAGCAATAATTTGTGCAGTTGGTGGTCCCAACTGTAAATCTTAGTATTTTGGAACTAACGAAGAATGCTAAATAATGATTTTATATTTATCAAAAATACCTAATTTGCTACTAGTCAACAACAAGAACGAACAACTAACGACGATAAATTGACGAAAAATACCTAAAAAGCCACAGGCCCCTTCTATGAACTTGCGTACCTACATCACAAAATAAATACTAGCTTTTACCCGCGGCATCACCCGCGTGGACGTCGAAAAATGTTCTGAGAGGCTATTGTACTCATCATTGTGAATAACATTTACTATGGGACCAAAATTGAAATCGCGAAAAAAAATCAGCTATTGACGAGTTAAGGCTCTTACATACTGCCGCGACTTGTGGAGCGAAAACAACTTCTGAGACACTTCACGGCAGAACAATACCGGCGGCGCGACCAGTCGCACCAGTATGTAAGAGCCTTTTTGCGAACATAAATGTAGGAAAAGCCTGATTTTTTTTCGTGCTTTCAGCTTTATTGCTGTATTAAAAGTGGTTCATAATTATGAGTACAATGACCTCTTAAGAGATTTTGTCTACAAATCGATATAGGTACCTTATATATCTCGGCTTTATAATCTTTAATGCAAGATGTTTTCACAAGGTCGGGGTACAAGCATTTCTTCTAACAAAAAATCCCAAACAACACGTAACATGCCAATTATTCAAATCTAATTGGTTTTGGCGCTTTTTTTTAATTAACTGTTGGTACTTTTATTAAATAACCTTGACTTGCACCTGTGCTTGCCTCTCTTGTGTGTTCTTTAATGACAGATTACATAAACCGGTTGTTGTTTACTGTAACTGCAGTTGTAGCAACTCCATTTGGCATTAGCACGCTTTGTCGACGGAATACTCGACAAAATGACAGACTGTGATTGTTTATCTGTCATTTTGTCTATTCTTCCGTCGAAAAAACCCGTATAAAACCCGTTTCTATGATTGGGTTGTCATGCTACCCGTGCAAGAGAATCGCAAGTCGGCTTCTGCCCGAGAGTACATCCGCGTGGAAGTCATAAAATACCGCAATTTATCTAGAAAAAAAAAAAATCTGAAGAAAAAAACCGACTTCCAAAAAAAACACAAAAAAAGTGAATAATAACTTTTATTTCGGAAGTCGGTGTCTTTGCTTTTAAATTTTAGGTTTTTGGCCACCGACTTCCGATATCAAAGTTATTTTTCACTTTTTTGTGTTTTTTTTGGAAATCGATTATTCTTTTACGTTTTTATTTTTCACTTTTTAGTTTTGGTGCCTACCCCACACAAATTCGAATACCACTACCTGCTATGTAAATAACAGTGAGGGAGTAGGCACATAGAATGTCGTTGACATAATATAATATTAAGTGGGAAAAATACGTAATATTGAAGCTAACTCAAAAACTCCGTAAGCAAAGTTAATAAAATTTATTTGAGACCACCTAGTAAACAAAAAAAGAATCATCAAAATCGATTCATAAATCGCGTAAAAAACATACAAAAAAAAAGCATACAGACGAATTGAGAACCTCCTACTTTTTGAAGAAGTCGGTTAATAATAGCCTTTTGAAAAACTCCATTTGGTTGGTGACGTCCCATCGCATCGTCCATGCGCGCTATTACTTTGCGTTCTTTCTTTTTGCTAGGCTCCTTAGGGTCGTAGCGTGATATTAAATAGCCTATAGCCTTCCTCAAGAATTCGGCTATCATACAAAAAAAGAATATACAAAAATCAATACAAAAATATTTGTCAAATCTGACTGGAAATCCCAAACATTAGCGCGTTCAAAGAAACAAATAAACTCTTCAGCTTTATTATTTGTAATATTATTTCTATTACGAGTACCTTTAGTTACGTACTTATAACGCTTTCCATTTCTCCTTATATGACCCAGACAGATTAACGTAGCTGATAAATGATATAAGAGTTTGATAGATCATAACCACAAGTTAACCGATAATGTTAAAATCTTGATACTTAGTAACAACCAAAACAAGCGTAAAATTTAATAGAAAAGGTGAAACGGAAGCCTAAAAAACTCGTAATTCGGTCACTTTGTATGCGGCCGGGGTATGACCAGACAGATATGAATGGGACTCTCAGAAAGAGAAACCAATCTTTAAGTGATTGAATAAGTGTAGCATTATAATAGAGTTTTACTATGAGGTAACAATTTGACTTTAAAAGTGTTTGAATAGTCCTCCATTTACATAATAAGAGACATGTTGATTAATGACCGACAAGCATGAAGAAAGCATTCCACTGCATTTGGGTGTTCGTTACTTTGTGACCTCTGAATGAAGCAATACTAACAGTTTCTGAAAGTGGACGGCGCTGCCGAGGCCGGCCCAAAAAGAAGTGGTGAGACGACCGACGCGTTCTGTGAGGGCTGGTTCGAGATGGCGCGGGAAAAGAGTTCCTGGAGCTTACAGAAAGGATGAACAACCTTCTTGATAAAAATTCTTCAACAAATCTTTGAAACATGAATATTTAATGCACAATGTGTATGTATTTGTCCATCATTCATACCAATTTGTAGGTATCTCATCTTCTGTCTACCCAATATTTTAAGAGGTCGATAATTTTCATGCCGTCAGTACACATCACTTATTTAGGCGTTTTGACGATGTTGTATCGGGTTGAGTTGACACGGGCCCAGTTGTCACTGACCCTAATCTTTTACACAGACCATCCAACGTTGTGTTGCATCAACACGGGCTTCAGTGTTTCGACGTTAGTCCGACATATCTAGATACTAACGTGTTAATTAGTATCGACTTCCCCCAGTTTGAGGAAAGAGGTTCCATTAGTCCTGTGCAGTGAATTTATTTATCAGTATTGCTGCCTCGGAATAGTTTTCTATGAATAAGTTAACATGATTATGTTGGTATTAAAAATACCAACAGCAGTTTTGGGTGTAGTTGAATTTTGTTGATACAGATTTTTTTTAAAACCGCCTATTATTGTCCCACTGCTTGGCAAAGGCCTCTTCTGACACAGAGAAGGCAGGAGCATTGATCTCCACGCTTGCTCAAGGCGGCAGACGGGTTGGCAATTTTAGACTTCTATTATATATATATATGTACGGGTTTTGATTCAGATAATGAATTGCAGTAGTTCAAAATGTAATGTGATGGCAATGCTGCCAGCAGTACGGTCTGCTGCGAAGTTTTTCCAACGTTATGAACTAACCACAATTTTTTGGACATGCGGTTTAGCTTGCATAAACCTCACCTGTAGCAACTAAAAAGTTCCTTTCAAAAACAACTTTTTAGTTGTAAAATAATATTAATACGTCCACTTGTTACCAGCAACATAATATCCTGATCGTGTTTCGTGACTATACGTCATCGGCTTGCGTATGCGACGGCCGGCGTGACACGCGGTTGACACAGATAACTTGTCTACTATCTCCTCTATATTATTGTATTTATTCGTCCAGGCACTCACGTGTAACGAAGATTGCATCGCGGAAGTGTGACGCAGTCTTGATAACAAGGGGTTTCAAGTATTGAGGAACACCTTTCTATGAACCAATTTATGTAGACAGCGTTGAGAAACTCAGACCAAATAAAAAACCAGACGGAGCGCTGCGAACAATACAGTGCAGCATGCTAAAACTACACCAAAGCCTTGTGCATACACGCTCACACACACACATTTAAAACTATTTACAATGACACTACAATCAAACTACACCAAAATAAGTGCACACATGTTTACGAAACCGGCCTCACGTCCCTGTTGACAGCGCTCTGTCTTGGTTTTTTATTTGGTCTGAGTTGGGAAAGACATTTTTTTTTATGGGCTTTGTATAAAACTATATTTTTAAAACCTAAAAACCTTCACGCTTTTCTGGAGCTTACCAGCTCAGACTGGCTAGTCCAATCTTATTACTTCTCTCTGTCAAATACGCAAATTAACATGCAATCACATCACAAATATGTTTTTGAGTGAATAGCAGCATCAGGCCATGGTGGAAATTAATTAGGCCGACCGCAACTGACCTGGAGACCTAAAACGGCCACATTAGCAATTCCTCTAAAAGCATTTCATTCCCTGATTTCCCAGCTGTCATTAACAATTCCTCTAATTTGACACAAAAGCAATTCATAATTTGTGGACCATTTTACGAATCTTCATAGAAAACTGTCAAACAGATGAATTATTTTGTATTATGAACTGCACGCAAATCATTAAGAATTGTCAGTTTGTGACATTTTACAATGATTCATAATATTTTCCTATTATGATTCTGCCAAAGTGGCCGTTTTAAGGCCCCAGGCCTCTTTTGAGCGTGGGCGGAATACTAGCCATGTTTAAAACAATATGGTTGCAATTAATACAATAGTCTTGAAATAAACAGACTGCTCTAGCGAGGTTCGTGTTATCATTTATTAGGATATTTAAAACTCATATATAAAGTACACTTTGTAAACAAGCTTATTACAAATTAGAGGATTATATCCAAGATAAGAATGCTTGGAAACATGCTGGTCTTGCTCCATAGGACAATTTAGAGTCTGGACAAAATCAAACTGGTGGTGTCATAGATTTTTACACTCTTTGATTGCTTAAACTCACGCACTGACTTATTAGTATTACTTGTAACAATGTTAGGAATATTGTAATATCGTATACTTTTACAATGTTTGTAAATATGTGAGCACCATGTACCTATCACTTAACTAATTTATTTGTCATTGCTCCATTTATAATTCTTTTTACCTTTCGTAGTAAAGTAATCCTATTATAGGTGCATCGTCTTCACATATAATTATATAATTCATGTATACAAAACATTGTAAAACATTTTTTAAAAGAGTAACGGTGGAGTTTCTTGCCCATTCTTCTCCATACGAAAGCTACCTTTGGAATGGGCAACTAGATTCAATTGTATTTCTTTGTTTTTCATTGACGTTCAAAAGTGCCTTTTATGTGCCTATTTATGATAAATGATAAATGATTTTTATTTCTGTAAGTAGGTTTGTACAAACACTTTTACACGTCAATCACATTTTTAAAACTAGATGAGGTCGGCGTTTCCTATCTGACTACTCTGAGAAGAAAGGCCGAAACAAACTCAGAGGTCACAGTCTCTTTTAAAGTCCAGACATAATCTTGGTCAGATCATGTGAAGACCATGTAGATTGGTGTCTGAAATGGACTTTTGAGGAAAGAACCACACAGATTGAGTGGACCTGTCCAGTCAGTGCAAGCATTTGTCAATAATCGTGCAGCTCAACTCCAATTTTAAGGAGCTCAACGATTTGACGAACAGTTTGAAATAAATTATTTGACTTTGACTTTGATATTGTATGTTGTGGCTGGCTTTGCGTCGAAAGGTTATGTGTTAGCAGTAATTGCAGATCATTCACCAAACAATATGAAAAACAAATAAGTTCTACACGAGTATCATGACCACTGTAGAATAAGATGAAACTAAAGTCAAAATGAAAAATTGAATGTTGTTATGTAAGGTAAAAAGCATTTGCCACATGCTATTCGAAACCGAGGTTATCCATACGACGCATCCATGCAACAAAATTAAGTGTTAATTGAAGTCTAATCAAATTGTTACATTCCTAATAAAATGGTTGTTTTGTTGGCGACAGGTGTAATACTATGACGTAGGCATACACAACCTATGTGTCGTGAACGTGTCTTGAACGTGTACGTGAACGTGTCCTTGACCTACGAGGTAATTTATCTGTTTATTTATCTGATTAGAAATTTCTGGCGAGCCGTCTTCAGTGTTAAAAGTAAACTATTGTCCATCTGTGTCTACGTTTTTATCACAAAGGTACATTAAAATGCCTATGTACAATATAAAGCACCACTATTTACACTAGGTACGTAATTAAATAACTGAATATAACTAATTATAAAAATAAAAGGACTCGTCCGCATCGCTCTCATCCGTAGACGTGCCCAGAAGACTAGCAGTATTGCCACCTTGAATGATAATGCTAATTCTTTGGCCATAGAACGAGCCAGCCTTCTGGCCAAGTGAAGTGTTGACCAGTCGGCGAGAAATTTCTTTAATAAAAAGGAGACGCGCACTCGTAGTACTCGAACCTCATGACCCGTAAGTTTCGTCTGTGATAAATAATCATTTATCATTTCTTTAATTCTAAATCTGACAAATAATGCGCGTGCGCTATAAAAAACGTCATTATTTTTATCTAGGACATTAAATTCTGATTTAACGCCTTTACCCCAATTACTCTGAAGAATCAATAAACAGTTCTTAAAGTTATCAAAATACGGCAGGGCTTTTTGCACATTTTTTGTGTTAATCAAATTTTTTTTTAACAATAATCTTACAAGTTTTATCCGCAATCTAATTTTTTCACTATCTTGTGAAAATCTTGAGCTAGCCAGACGTTTTTTTCGTGGCTACCTATAAGTTTTCTATACAACCTCATCCAAAACCCATAACTTGATTTCCTGGTGCCAACCCTTAACTTAGCCATGCAAGAACCCGCGAAAAACTGACGTAACCACATACCTTAGCTATACGCATCACACTTTTCATAATAACGAACATACAATAACAAAATCCGAGGCACGATGTTAAACTCCACCATAATAGGCGCGTGATACAAACCATGGGGAAACATCTCGTAAAATTTGATACCGTTATGTAATGGCTTACTATGTAATTAAACTATGGCCGGTACAGAGTTCACTTGACTGGTTACGTAAGTGCAACGTGCAGCCTGTTTGTCGGTTTCTTAGGCCTCTTCAACAAAGTTTACAAGTTGCAAACAATTTTAATATTTATTTTTATAACTTCTGGCACACAAATAAGTTGCTTAAGACCTTAGGCAGTCTCTACCAGTCAACCAAGGGTGGTGAGTAAATAAAACGACAGGTGCCCTGTTTGAGAGGAAAATATCTTCTTCGCTTCTTACATAGCGTGTCGATGGCAAAAATAACACGGAAAACTTTTTTGTTTGGCCCAAAACTCAGCTACGCGCATACCCTTCGCTGACGCAGCCAATAAGTCCTCACGTGTGCGGGTGACAGAATAAAACAAACATAATGAATTAGGTATAAATAAAATAGGTACACAAGTACATGGTATCGTAGTGTCTTGAAACCCTTGTGACCCAATTAGAACCTTCTATTGGGAATAAAAAACACAGTTTTTATGCATGAGGGGACAAAACACCACTCGTCAGAGTATTAAGCTCACGTTTGTAAAATATACCTATAAATTCAGGCTAGATACCTACCTAATGCGTTCTCAATTGAGTTTCCAAAAATTGTAAACACTACCTAGTGTGTTTGTGGAAAAACAACTTTAAAACATTAAGTTCAGTTTGCGCTACCACTACTTCAAACATTTTTATTACTTTTTCAATAGTACTAGTCATTCTGAAATCAACTGCATTTGCATTGTTATCAAGTTGATATTCGTTTAACTGGGAATAAAACCAATTGCAGCCGCACTGACTACTAAAACCTGCGCTGCATGCGTGTGGTCCGGCCATGCACAATTGCACATAGTCCGTTTACATCGATCACGTCCGCACGCGCTTGGCAGTAAACATGCAGGATCTAGTGCGATTTGAATGCGATCTCTTTCGCAATGCCCGACAAATGGAACGGGAAACATACGCCCTCGAAAATTTACATACAGATTAAAGCTAGAAACAGCTTCAGGTGAACCATTTTTTTGTTGAGATTTGGTTTGTTTTATTAGTAACGGAGCAGAAGGCAGCTGCATTGAATCAGTGACGAAAGAAGTGGACGATGACCAAGACAAATTAGGTATTGTTGATTGTTAAAGTAATATTTTTTTAGAAAAACTCTACTAAATCAGGACTTTGTAGAAATAAAAGTCGTAATATTTTTTGTATGCACATTTTGTTTAAAATATTTCTTAATAAAATCTATTAATAAATATCTCGACCCACTGATTTTGGGAGCCAGCTATCAAGCTAGCGATCGTTAGGGCTTCAGATACATGAATTAAATAATTTATATAAATAATAAAAAAATATTATCATTATTTTAGTATGGGGCAGCCCTGGCTATTAAATAAAAACGAAAGTAAATCTTCTAAAACATAAATCACGAACACATGATACAACTAGTTATAATAATTACCAATGACCCGCTAAGCTCTGCCGGTTCAAATAGCCGGCAATTTGGTCAAATTATCTAGGTATATATTTTTTATAAAATATATAAACGATAATTATAATTTGTGAGTGAAATTTACGCAATCAGAAAGTGAGTTTTACGCAACCATCACTTTGGAATATTTACGCGAATATTTTAACCGATTTTGCTGGTTTATAATCTATTCGTGTACTGTTTTTAAGTTACTGGTCCGAATAATTCGGATAATGAGTTCAAGTTCCCCTTATTTTCTTGGTAGATATACTCTACTTGTCCCTTATCATGTAGTATGTTTACTTTCTACGAAATCCAACTACAACAAACATTCATACCATTAGTGCTAACTTCTCGAGCGAATCCAAATAAGCTTGTAGTACGATGACAACCGTATAAATGCAAGTTTCGAACTTACCACCTCTCTCTCAACAGGCTAACATCTTACCCTTGGACTACTGTATATAGAATAAAATACTATTTATTATGAACACCATGAAAAATACTGACTGCCTATGTTGGTCTAGTGGTCCCAAACGCTGCTGTTGAGCATGAGGTCCTGGGTTCGGTTCCTGGTTCATGGAAGTGTTATTGGGTTTTTCCATCAGGAATTTCTCAGTAGCAGCCGAGAGCCTGGATTTGTGCCCGGTTGATGGCAATGGGATCGCCCCCTATTACATAGGACTTAAACATAACTGGCGAAAGGTGGGTGTGCTATAGGCACACCTCTGCGATACCCTTCGGGGAAATGCAGGCGTGATGTTATGTACCATAAAAATGACCGCATCAATGAAGTGGGCGTCTCTCGATCTGCAACATTACAAAATATATTATAGTATTGTTATATAAATCTAGGTCAAAAACACGTGCAATATATCAATGGTTTATCTCCACTGAATCAGACAATAAAACCAGTATCCGATATGCTTACAATTCAAGCTATGCACACAACAAACACAGCTTAAATTGAAACACGGTGGTCGAACAAGGCAGGTTCAAAATGATGGTCATGAGAAGCCAACGTAAACTGGGCACAAAAAGTCCTCGTGACCTAAAAATGACAAACTAGTTTACGTCCAAACTTGCTTTCATAAAAAGACTGACGTAATGTAAGTACGAACATTAATCATTGGAGAACAATTTCTAATGTCATCATTAGGTTTTTAGTCTGAATAAACATTGTCTAGAAAAAAAAGAATGATTGAAGGCTGTATTTATATTATGGGGGTTTTACATAATGTCGTTAGGCGACAGCGTACTAAGTAGACAAATAAAATTGAGTATGTGGTGTATTATGTTGTCAAAAGCCCAAAAAACTGACAAGCAGTCTAACTAAGGGGTATCGTATTACCCAGTGACTGGGTTATGGAGGTCAGATAGGCAGTCGCTTCATTTAAAATACTGGTATTCAGCTGCATCCGGTTAGACTGGAAGCCGACCGCAACATAGTTGAGAAAAGGCTCGGTAGATGATGACGATGTGTTGTATTATTTAATAAGTTTGACGTAGAATTAATACTAGTGATCTATTGAGAAAAGCAAAACGTCAAAAATAAATAATGGGAAAGAAATTAGATATTATGTTAGTCATAAAAATAGTTCATTCTTTTTTTAAAGAATTATACATCATTCATAAAATAAACTACACTCTAAATATAACTTTTTATTAAATAGCAAACCAGTTATAGTACCTAATCAACTATTCCATAAATTCCACACGCACAATTTCCAAACGTATTACATCAGAGAAAGTGACTTGTCGACAGTAAATCAAAAAAAGCCCAACGATTGATATCACCTAACGACTACGACTCGTTGTTGGTAAGGTCAGCAGTAATGACGGTGTAGTTCACAGGTATGTAGGACGTGATAGACGTAAACTAACGTTTCACTTTTATTTTCGTTTGTGGGAAGAAAATCGAATGAACGAAGAATGGAAGATTATCATCCGGTTTCTGATTTGAGAATTTTGTTATAGAGAACTTGTCAAACTGTATTTTGGCGTTACTTAGGCGATTAACACACGGCACGGCGCGCGGCGGCGCACCGCCGCGGACTCTACCGGCTCGACCGTGCGGTCGGGCGGTGTACGACTGTACGTGTGTTAGGCGAGGCCAATGCGACATGAGACCGCCTACCGCAGCGGTGCGCGGTGCCGTGTGTTAATCGCTTTAAGGTGGATCGAGGAAGAAAAGTAGCTATGTCCTTCTCCAAATTCATGGTCTTTTCCTGTGCCAAATTTCATCCAAATCAGTTCAGCCGTTTTGAAAATGAAAGCGTAACAAACAAACAAACTCACTTTTATAATATTGGATAATTTTTCCTTCACCGATAACTTCACCGCCTTATTAATTGAATGAAAATAATAAAAAAGAAGGCAACCAAGGAAGGGAAGGGAATTTGTGTGGTATCTACCCCACACAAATTCGAATACCACTACCAGCTATGTAAATAACTGTGACGGAGTCACAGTTATTGACGTCATTGGATGATATCCCCCTAAAAAAAAAAAAAAAAAGTGTATGACATCGATGAACTTTTGTTTTTCTTTGAGTAGTATATATTGTTGTATTGCTTGCTAAAATAGATTTTGTGCAAGACACTTTTTTTTTTTGAGTTTGTGAGCCATCTTATGATTTCTCCCGCTCTGGGCGGAGCGAAAGGGCGTGTCAGACTTTAACTGACTAAAACCCACCTGTGTTCCTTCAGTTGCCTGTTGCCAAGGTCCCGGTATCCCTTTCGGACTTTCCCGCAACCCTGGCAGGCATCGGTCCTAGCGGACCCCTCCAATTGTGCTGACATCTCTTTGAGGCGCGCGTGGAACACGACGCGCCATCGACCCGGGCCTGGTCCTTTTCGGACGGCGAGCTACCCGTTGCTCGCCGTCCGCAAGCTCGCGCCTATGGTGGCCGGGAATCCGCCTGGGATTCCCGACGCCCAGGGCGTCTCCAGCGGCGGCGGTTAGGGGCGTGAGCGCCCAAACTTTGCCTCTCCCTCACGTGTTCCGCCTCCTCCTTCGCGAGCATTACTGCTTCGCAGAAGGAGGTAACGGCTTCCTTGTGCAAGACCCTAAACAGCAAATTTATTTTTCTTATTGATGATGTTTTGTTCTTTTCTTATTGTACTGTTACGTACATTATTGTTTTGCAAATGTTTTACAAGCTTCTGAAATGATTTTGTTATTATTAATTTAATAATCAAGGTGCCTACCTGCACCCATTAGACGATATTTTTGTCTTTGACTGATTGTTTCACTATGCGTTTTATTTAATGTTTTTGTATGTTTTTAAAAGTAATCTTATCACTTATCACACAGACAAAATATAAGAAACAGATCTGTGTAATTTTAGAATCGCGGCTAGACAACTTGCCTCTAATATCGTAGGACCACAGAATTTCATAAATATGGATACTGTTATAACCGAAAAGGTATTGTAAATTAATATGTCAGGGAACATTCTAAATAGTTATCTTACCAAAAATAGACACCTACATAACCACTGGTTTCTACCAGTGGTTACTCGTATGTAGGTGTCCATTTTTATTAGTTGCATATAATTCCAGAAACCGGAGGAGGTGAGGCGGTTGAAATGGGGGGTGATGGGTGACCCTGAAATGGGCGTATCTATTGGCTGAGCGAGGAGGATTTCCCACCCCCACGACACCTCCCACCGTCAAATAGGTCAGCTCTTATCGAATGAGTTACTGGGTCCAACCCCGCTGCAGCCGCTTGGGAACGCCCAGTATTGATATTTTATAAAATATTACATAAACATAACATCACCCCTGTATCCCACGAAGGTGTAGGCAGAGGTATACATATTGGTATTACACCCACGTTTCAACAGTTATAAGTTCTATGTAAAAGTGGCGAGCGTATTACCATCTACTTACAACGCACAAATCCAGGGTCCTGGTTGCTACTAAGAAAATCCTGACGGAAAAACCTAATAAAACTTTGCAATTTACTGAACTGGTTTAAGGACGAGAGTGATGATTTAAAACCTAGGAAGTATCAATATTACGTAAACAAGGTATAGAATTTAAAAAAATACTCATTGTTAGATTTTATTTGCGTTTTGTTTAGTGCAATCTTTGAATCCGGCAAAAGATCTACTTATAGTTATTGAGGCAGCGTTGACGAATGAGCGGCGGGACGCCGAGAGCGTTGACGAATGAGCGGCAGGACGCCGAGAGCTTTGACGAATGAGCGGCAGGACGCCGAGAGCGTTGATGAATGAGCGGCCTGCACTGCCACCCTGACTCGTCGTGCACATAACTAAGGTGCGGTACAGCGGTCGCGGTGAAACTGTAACAAAAATCTAAAATTAACAAAAAACAAAGTGATAGACAACGCACCGCCTAAACGACTGGCTAGCATGAAATTTTGCACGAAAGTTTCTTAAAGAAAGGACGGATTTTTGAAAATTCATCTCGGCTATATAGGAGATGGAATTTCGTAATTTTTGCCAATGAGTAATCCTTTCGGGCATCTTCGTCAGTGGTTATTATCTAACCAATGTCAATAAAACTTCTTACTCACCACGCCAACGACATTTTGATACCATTAAGCAACCACTGTGAGGGCCCTGGCCCAACTAATCATGAACTGCAACAAAAATCCATTATTTCGATACATACCTAATAATATATTATGACTTTGACATTCCTATTTTATGTCCCTAATAACACAGTTGGACATCTTCTTACCCTTTTAGGGCAAAAGCGTGAGCGATGCAATCGTATTGGATTACAGTGGGAGGCTACTACATGTGACCTCTTTAGATACTACTAGTAAAGTTTATATCTATGATTTTTTAATTTTTAAAGATAAACCTGAAGAATTCGGAGTATAATGAAAAAAATTAAAATACTGTTCGTTAGTAAGCGCATCACTTGAAAACGGCTAGACCGATTTGGCTATGGTAGTTTTAAAATGTTCGTAGTAGCCGAATTAAGTTTTTATGGAACGAAAATACTATAAGTAATTTTTTACAATGGGATTTTTGTAAAAACTAAGACCATATTGAATTTTTTACAGGACAGCGTCTGTCGGGTCTGTTAGCAGTCGAAATAACGCCTCAAGTAGTAAAATTTTGATTAGCAATATAGGAAACAAAACATCGAGACAGTATGAGCTAAAGAAAATACGTAGGATACAACCGAACCTCTTCTGTTAGGATAATGAGCATGAAGATCCTTGAAATTCATAAAAACTTAGTTTCATTGTAAATATTCAATGTAAAAAAACATTTTCAGGGTGTGCGTTCATTTCCAATCAAGTCATACAACCATTCTTACCAAGGGGTATCGTGTTACCCAGTAACTGGGATGTGATGGACAGATAGCCGTCGCTCCATGTACAATACTGGTATTCAGCTGCATCCGGTTACACTGGAAGCCGATGCCAACATGGTTAGGAAAAGGCTAGGCAGATTGATTGACTGATGAGACTTTTCCAAAGTCATTCATAATGACGTCCACTGCTGGTCATAGCAACACAGGCCCCCATTATCATCGAATCTTTCGACATAACGATAGCCATTCCGATCAAAAGCCCACAGACACCCACAGAAAGTGGCAAAGTGGTACTTTATTCAAATCTGGTACTACCATCATCATGGCCATGTCACCATAAGACTGTGGGCGTTAAACTTCTAACCTTCGTACATTAAGCCGTTACGGTGTTTAGGACAAATTGATGGTGGTATTAAGTGATAGTTTACATAATTCTAAATGAAATATACATGTTTATTGATGGTGGGTGGTATTTATCATCTTGGAAAAGTGAGTGGAATGACAGATTATCTGCGGGTCAATGACTTTTTCAGCCAAGGTGTTAGCGTCTGTGGAAAATTTTACAACAGACGAACTAAGCTATTAGTAAAAAGTAGCATAGAACAAAGGATTTTCCTTTGTATTATGCTACTTTTTACTAATATAGAGACCTATTAGGCATACAGACCACAGACAGAGAATTAGAAAAGAGTAAATTTTATATCAAATTCGAATACCCCCACTTTATCAAATAAACTAAACTCATCTCATTTCATACCAATACCAAGTATTTCCATAAACTTGTAATGTTTCACCCCAGACAATCCTTTGGTGAACAAGTCAGCGGGCATGTTGGCAGTTGGCAAATACTTTGTTTCAACAATAATTTGAACAGAAAATACCATTAGAGATAGAGAGCGAATAGAAGAAGAAGATATTATCGTATAGAAGTAGTCGTAGAATAATAATAAAATTAAATCTGCCTGAGCTTCCGTTTCAAAGTCCTTAACATCGCACAAAATATACTCCTAACTCCATAACAACACACAAAACACACTGCATTCTTTGCAAAAGGCACAGGTTTTGAGCTAAAAAAAAATGGTTTTAAACAGATAGCTGTTGATGAAAGTATTTTAAAATCAATCCAATACTAGCTGGCTCCACGTGACACACTACATTAACTTTCCCCAACACCCAACTTTAGGGTAAAATAATTCAAATTAAATCCACGCTCGTGTCATTTACCCGACTGCAACTGACCACAACCGGGTAATGTGTTTGCAAACAGCGTCGTAGAAACTGACAAGCGCATAATGTAATTGTGTAATATACTTTAGTTACTGTTGGTGACGTGAGTGTTGTTAGGTGTATAGATAGGCGGCACCAACTTAAGTGTTTTCCGGGGACTATGAATAGATATATCAGCAGGATTAGCATGTAATACTGCCGTGACAAGTTTCTCGGATTTTGTCGCTTATGGAACGATATTCGTGACAAAAGACGTCAAGACGTCATCGAGGCTGTGTTGGTTTTGCTTTACCGTGTATTCGACTGAAAAGCATTAAGTACAGCATAGAATTGAAACTTCTTAAGAACAAGAGAGATTTTGTGTGAAAGACAGAGACAGAGTTATATCTTTCTTCTCTCTCATGTAACGAAAACCTGACGCCTCCTTGAAATTGCACTCTCACAAACAAATCGTAAAGATCACACTTGTCTTTCATTCATAGAATTTAACTTAGCATAGTGTGATTCGATGTGAACGAAAAAGTTGTAAGAAAATACTCGTGCGACGAGTTGCATTGAAAAATTGGTTCTTTCCTAAAATAAAAGAACCCAATACACAAGACATTTGGGTACTGTTCTTCCCAAAAATTTGATACGAGGAAAACTACTAGTGAAGCAAGTAAACTTAGCAAGTAAATGAATGGTGGTAGCTGAAGCAACCCTACACACGATGCGTGTCACGTCAAAATTACTGCGTGCTAACTTCTCACTGATACGAATCACTGCCACGTACGATGAGGATCTTGCGTTTGTGCCCGGTAATTAAAATAATGTACCTGCAGGTCAAAGACGGTTACTTTATGAATATAATGATACTAACTAGTTAGCCCTAAATAGTTAGCCCTGACAAGGCAGTGCAACAGCATTATTTTTCGAAAAGTTGACTAAATACGAGGTGTTTTGTGTTAATTTAACTGCATGGCAGTCAAGCAAACATTGCTGACTGGCTTACATTTCTACCATTGCATAAGCATAATCAGCCTATAATATTCCCACTGCTGGGACACAAGCCTCTTCTTTGTGAGACGGAGGCGGCCTCAAACCATCACGCGGGCCTAGTGCGGGTTGGCTTCTATTTGTGCCACGCATGCATTGTATTTTCACTAATTCTCTAAGATCAGTTTCAGATTTTAATTTAACACTTGAGGACTTCTAGGGCAGGTCAAAGGATTGCTCCCGAACTGTTGCATCACACTGCTATCCGTGACCTTACAAAGGTGACCTGTTGATTTTGTATAGTGTTATCTATTGTTCCACCTTTCTTTATGGGATCACCATAAACAAGTGTCCCTTCCAATATTTTTCGTGTCCGCAATTCAGCTTACTCATTACGAAAGTAACACTAATTATATTCGAAATTTCGCACAGGACGACCCAACTTCTATCAGTATGGTACTTGATTTGACTAACAAATCTTCCATTACTCATATTCACGCCTATACCTGTCACTGATTTTAATTTTGAGTTGTATCGATTCCGGCTTCATTTCGTTGCAATTCAAGAGAAATGAATTTGAAAGTGCTCATGCGTTTGACGAATGCAGCCGATGCTTCATAAATTTACCATTGTCTACCGGATCAATCCAGGTCACAGGAATCCTCTGCATGTGTTAGGCACAGGATTGGTCTGTAAGGCAATGCTTGAGCAGGCCTGTCTTGGACGTAGACTGGTATGATTTACCATTTATCAAGAATTCAGGCGGAAGTAATAAAGGCTGTAATAGCATGCATGGCGCTACTGAAGGAACGTGTTGCCTTTTAAAAAGCACAACACTTGCACTGTAAAGACCTATAACTCCAACGCAGTGAATACTAATGTCAATATTTCCCTTATAAAGAAAACAGTGCTGTTTCAATTAACGCTAAAGACATGTTTCAATTAGCACTGAGTACGCAACAACGGCATCTATCTACTTACAAACGTATTGTGAATTGAGAATTTGAAGGTCTGGCAAACTCTACTTGAGCATTTACTGAAGTAAAGTTTGACAAGTTCCTACTCAACTGCAAATATTCTCAATTCAGAAAACAAGTGTATGAGTATGTATTACCTATGTGAAAACTAAACATCTAAGGCTTAAAATAAACCGTAGTATTTCAATTAGCGAGAGTTACTATTGTGATTTATGTCACGGTATAAAATATTATGGTGGATGGTCACAGCCCGCCGGCAGCTAGACCACAAGCAAAGCCGCGCCAGACACCAGCAAGTGCGGCTGTGAATCGATATTCTAGTTCAGTGCTAACTGTTCCACCGAAGCCGCGCGGGCGGCCGGCAGTCTCACCGGCAAAATGGCCTCCAGCAACAGCAAATCCGGCAGCCGAGTTATCGGCCGACCGGCGGTATGGCCGCCGGCGCATGCTGCCGGGCTGTATGTATCCATTACAGACTGGATCTACGGATGTCATAAACGGTGACTAAAGAAGGGGTGTTCTGCACCCCTGTTCCACTACACGCTTTCTTTTACAATTCAAAAGAATTTAAAGGATATTCCTAATCCATTATTTAATATGTTTGAAAAATTCCTCCGCTCGACGACGCGACGTAGATGACGTAATGGATATTGTCGAATTTTCAAATTGGAAGGCATGGGAATTGCTAATGCAATCACCCCGCTGTTCCTTCATTATAGGTATCCGCGACTACCAAGCTGCTGACCGTATCAAATCTGGGATTTTTTCTTCTACACCATGCACCATTCGTATGAAAAGACTAACAGCGCGACGAATCATTGAGATATGGCACAAAAAAAAAACGGATTCGTAAAGCGTCGCCTTTTACGCAAATTGACAGATAAATTAACGGTCAATTTGAGTTGGTAGTCAATTTGCTTAGCAATTAATTTCCCTGACGCTGACGTTACATACCTGAGAAATGTATGCGGGTTTGTTATTTGTTCTCTGACATAAACACACAGAAATGTTTTGTTTCCTTTGATAGCCGTTGGACACCATAAAATATTTATATTTAGGCATAGTTTCCCAGATGGCTGCGTAACAGATAACTAACATGCAGGAAGGTGTTTTACTATGAGTCTGAGGTGAACTTTCACCTAGCTTGCCGACGCTCTTCTGTTAATGTGGCGTAGGTACTGCTTGGATATTATTTCAGCACTCACATTGAATCCGAGAAATAAAGAAATGCGACAATCGAAGGCGACGTACGGTTGACCTACGAAAACCATTTAGCTTACGTGCGCGGGCGCTCTTTTTTTTGCCGTACACTGGATTTTCACGGCTTAGCGGCGTGAGTTGAAAATTCAGCTATGCACTTTTTTATGTGCTAGGGACGCACTCTGCTGGATTCTCAACCCTCGGTTCGACGCCGAGAGTTGAAAATCCAGAGCACGGCAACCACGGTCAAAAACAACGCATTAAAAAAGCGCCCGTGCGGATGCGGGCTAACCTTGCTTGCATTGATGATATACACGTACACTTAGAACTTTGTATTTACGAGATGAATATGGAGGAGTAAAGCATGAACTTCTTAGTAAATCAAATATTTTTGAAACCTCTGCCGATTAACCGTTTTCGGCAGGAAAGTTGCAGAGAGAGCGGAAATGTGTAGCGGCGTTATAGTCCGGAATCAGAAGATTGATTGTGACAATGTCATCCAGACACTAATACTCCATTTACTCTTATTCATGGGTATAGAGAATTAGCAAGCCAAGATCGACTGTCCTGCAAAAGGGTCGTCACACACTTATCCTCGCGCGTGGGGTGCCTCTAAAAGCCGATACGTCCCTGTCAAACTAAATTAAAAGCAAAACAAAACTCTTCGCTCTTATTCGTAAAACTCTTCGAAAATACTGTTTAGTTAGAACTTGATATTGTTAGAACATGGCCTGCGTCACGGGGACAATTCTGCCCGTATTAATGTCATAAGTCAAAGGTGGTTCAAAGAGCAATGATGCACTTTGAAAGCTAATGGGGACAGGAAATTATATTCCACTAAAATAGAGAGAGAGAGAATATAAAGTCCGTAGAAAATATGATAGAGAATCTCCTGGAACTAAGTTTCCTGCAGCCCTGTCACAAGAACTATTTCATTAAAGCTTGTGTATGTTTTGCTGAAACGGCCATAACGGAAATTCAATTCTTGTTGTACGGCCATAACGGAAATTCAATTCTTGTTGTACGGCCATAACGTAAATTCAATTCTTGTTGTACGGCCATAACGTAAATTCAATTCTTATTGTACGGCCATAACGGAAATTCAATTCTTGTTGTACGGCCATAACGGAAATTCAATTCTTGTTGTACGGCCATAACGGAAATTCAATTCTTGTTGTACGGCCATAACGTAAATTCAATTCTTATTGTACGGCCATAACGGAAATTCAATTCTTGTTGTACGGCCATAACGGAAATTCAATTCTTGTTGTACGGCCATAACGGAAATTCAATTCTTGTTGTACGGCCATAACGGAAATTCAATTCTTGTTGTACGGCCATAACGGAAATTCAATTCTTGTTGTACAGCCACAACGGAAATTTATTTCTTATTGACAGAGATTCACAGGTGAAAGCCTTTAAAGTTAGTTCCCAGAATATACTTTCAGAGCAAGGGCGCAGAGTTTCAGGACAACAAATATGGACCTTATTATCTTAAGAATACTTTTTTTGTTTGATTCTTTCGTTCTTCTTTTGATTTAGGTCGGGTGTGTAGTACTCGCAACTGGCGTGCGTGTTTGACCAGATGTATGAACTTAAACGAAGCAAAAGGAGTATATAAGGATCGTAGCAGGTGGCGTTCTGTAGTTTCTGCCTACTCCCATGGGAAGACGGCGAGAGTATAAGTATGTATATAATACATTTTAATCGATCCACGAGTCTGGTCTAGCCAGGGACATAGTAAGTGACTTAGGACGCGAGGTAGACTTAAAAACTCTGGCGTAAAATCCTCTAGTTCATAAATTGCATCTGATTAAAGTCTATATCGCCGGGATCTGCTGGATGCGAGAAGCAAGGAATCAGTCAAAGTGGCGGTACTTGGGGGAGGCTTATGTCCAGCTGTGGACATCTTTCGGCTGAAATCATGTCCATGATGATGAAAGTCTACGGCAAATATGATCGCTGCTTTTCTCATGTTTGGTCTTTGCCACTAGTTTTGATGTTGCAAATGTCAAATTATATTCACATCTTCCAACAACAGTGGTGGCCTAGTGACAATGTCCGTGACTTACGAGTTGTAGGTCGTAGGTTCGAACCCAGACAGGCGCTTTATTTCGTGTAAATTATTTCAACATTACTGCTCTCAAAACTGTGAAGGAAAACATATTGAGGAACAGGCATGTTCTAGTCCTGATAACAGCCAATCCTTCTCACCCAGAGGAGGCCTGTGTCCCAGCAGTGGGAATATTATAGGCTGATGATTATGTATTCTTATCTAAGAAAAACGCTTTGTTTTTTTCATACTATCCGGCCTCACTAGTGTTCACGACCTCCCGTCAACATTAAAGTCATTATTGGCTTTCTCTTACATAGCTGAGCATAGCATCCCATTGTTTTTCATGTTTGAGTTGTTTGATTACGTGAATGTTGCCGTACTTGTTTTGATACATGTTTGTTTTCAACGGCTATTATTGATGAGACACGCTGATATTTCGGACTCAGTGGCGAATCGCGCTTAGTGTCGTAATGCGAATAAAGGCACCTTAGCTTACCGTCGGTAAGTCATTGTTGTATTACTTTTTTGACGTCGACGTAGAAGCTTGAATTTTTTTTATCCGTCCTATTTTCCGTAGACCTTCGATCTGTCTAGCCTTTTCCAAACTATGTTGGGGTCGGCTTCCAGTCTTACCGGATGCATCTGAATACCAGTATTTTACATGGAGCAACTGCCTATCTGACCTCCACAACCCAGTAACTGGGTAATACGATACCCTTGGTAAGACTGGTTGTCAGACTTTCGGGCTTCTGACGAACAGTAACGACAGTCAAAGATCCACGAATAACACCCGGGACCAACAGATCAACGTGCTTTCCGAGGTACGGAGGAGTCTCGGTATGTACCGATGGTCACCCATCCACCGACCAACCCCGGCAAGCGTAGCGTAACCTGATGGATCGACCCGGTGCGGCTGTTATTACTTAGCCAACCCTAGGACTTGATTATCCATTTTAACTGGATAACTGTTTCTGAGAAAAAGGTTCCAGACTGATGTTTATACGGACAATAAACTGATCTCATATTGGTTCCGTTTTAATTTCGTTTTGAGATACGGTATCCTAAAAAGCATTTAGTTTTGTAAAATTTCATAATTACGCCTGCACTGATTTCAATTCCACAAACTGACACTCGTACTCGATAAAAAATTACCAGTTCAGTAACTTCCAGTTCTTTTATATAAATAAACTGGCCGTCAAAACCCGTAAGCTGTCAATGCTTCCATGATTAAAACTGAACTGTTACCATAAACAATATAAAATATAATAATGTAAGCCTTTATGAATTTATACTGTAACTACGTTACTAAGTTGCTGATTTGATTAACAATCACATGCATTTAAATAATTATTATCAAAGGAATTCAACCAATAAGAATGCTTCGTTTATTCCTTGGCAGAATCTATTGAGTTTCTGATCCCATAGTCCATTAAGGTTAACCCGTTAAACGGTTTGATTCTCAATTTGTAACATTGTTAGTGAGTCGTTTCAATTATATAATTTGATAAAAGTCCATCACAGTCATACCTGTTGTTTTTTGAAAACAATCGCGGAATATTCAATTTCGAATATTAATTCTAAATTCGCTTGAATTATCGAATTCTACCAGAGTTTTATCTACCGGCCAGTGCACGATGTAAGGTTTCCTTTTGCAGACAACCTTTACAATACCTTTCCGGACACTAATATCTTGCTAGCTACAGAAGAACCTATCAAAAACCTGTCAATTAACATTCATTGTTTAACAAACAATGTGACACAGCTGCATTTAATTTCAAACTCAAACTGCATTAGCAAACACTTTGTCACCATGATTCGCACATCGATTGTTGCTAAGTTTAGAGCCGTGCCGTCCCGATTCAATATAGGGCTGGTCATGGTTCCCTCTCCCGGAGGAACTTATATCCGACATACCTTTGTAAATTGCCACTGGATGGATGGTTCCATTCTGGGAAGCAACGCAGATGTTTGTGTAGCATCTAGAGTCTGTTCCCAAAAGTAACTGATGAAAATGTAAACAAATGGACCAAAAAACGTACGCTTGGATGCCAATTTGTAGTGCCACGAAATTCTACTTTTTTAACCACCGCGACGTTATTTAATTATCGTCGATAATTTTTCAATTACAATTTAGCTATCCAAACAATAGGTGTTGTAAAAATTGTGAGTGAGAACCTTCAAAATATAGATGAATGTGGTGCAAATTCCTTTTAGTGAGTAATTGTAATTGCGTAAGAATTTTACCCGAAAAGAGTTTTTTACACATTTATCATAATAGTCCATAATTCACAACATACTAAAAATGCTCAGCGCATTCAAAGACCAAGGATCAATAAATTCGTTTTACAAACAGGTAGGTGAACCTGGGTGTTGCTATGCGACCAGCCGGAGCCTAGGGGAGGTAGACGGCGGCTGCATTGTTGATGCAACACAACTCCAGCTGTGTATATCAGTGCGTTGATACGAGGGCTTCAAAGAGAGATTTGATCCCTTGCTTCGCCATTTTCCCGTGAACTGCGTGGATTTAGCTAATTAATTGGTATAACGACACAACAACAAAGCTTTTGTTTATGATATTAATATACGCAGACACATAAATTGGCTTTTTAAATATATGATTGAATGTAAAGTATTGACGACGACGGCAATAAAAAACTTTTTACAAAAAAAAGTGGCAAATAACGAAAACTGACAAGCAAAGACACCGACTTCCGAAATTAAAGTTATTTTTCACTTTTTTAGTGTTTTTTTTGAAAGTCGGTTGTTTTTGTTTTGTAATAAGTTTTTATTTTTCACTTTTTAGTTGTGGTACCTACCCCACACAAATTCGAATACCACTTCCTGCTATGTAAATAACAGTGACGGAGTCAATGTACGAGTATAATGCCATCTACATCGACTAAATGGGAAAATTACGTAATTATTGAAGCTAACTTAAAAACCGCGCAAGCAAAATTAATAAAATTTATATGGGACCACCTCGGGAGTATACCCTTTTTTTTTTTTTTTTGAGGGTGGGAAATCATCCAATGACTTCTCCCGCTCTGGGCGGAGCGGAAGGGCGTGTCAGACTTTTACTGACTAAAACCCACCCGTGTTCCTTCATTTGCCTGTTGCCAAGGTCCCGGTATCCCTTTCGGACTTTCCCGCAACCCTGGCAGGCGGGAGTATACCCTTTCGAACAAAAAAAGAAATTTGTAAATCGGATCACAATTGGCGAAAATATCGATGAACATACAAAAAAAAAACACACACACAGACGAACATAGAACCTCCTCCTTTTTGAAGAAGTCGGTTAAAAATGGCTCTTTTTATAAGTAACTAAGCTTCTTTATTAATTAAATAGACTTCCTATAGACAATAACTCTGAACTCAAAGGTATCGAACTAATTAATATCGTCAAATTCATCATCATTATGAGTAACAACAACATTCATGAATGAAAGAGAGTATGCTACCAGAATAAATTAAATGAAACACACAAGTGACACTCAAGCGCATAACTTACCAATGATGAGTCATACACGTCAAAGCCATTCAACCTAACTACAAAAATACTTACTAAAATTTCCACCAAGACATGAACTATCTTCAAAACCTCACAATTAGGGATTAAACGAACTTACCTGTAGGTTCTATTTACGAGTACATATATAGTAGCCTCGTCCAAAGAGATTAACAATAAACCCTTCCCTTTATCTTTTAGTGGACCCCTAGGAGTAAAACATCTGTTAAGTGTGATTACAGCCAGAGCTGTGCTGTCCAGAGCTGTGAACTTCAGAAACTTAATGAAGTATTGACTGCATTTATAAAAAAAATATTTTAATTTTTTATTTATTTAAAACAGATACAACTATCATCACAGGCTTACCTAATACAATAGCGTAGTTATATTTAAAGATTAAACTTACAATTATTTATTACTACTTCGCACGGTTTTTACAACTTGAAACATCGAGACTTCTTCAGAAAATCTAAAGGAGGATAGACTAAGTGCATTAGTGGTGACCTGTGTACCTACAAGTGTACAGTACTAATCTCTTCGGACGAGGCTAGAGTATAATGAGCAGTGATCGGAGTAGGTAGATTGAACTGGGGCCATTGATCCGAAACGTATATATTAATATGGACATTCCTCCGGAATTGGTGGATTATTTAAAAAAAACCGGAACTTATGTAGGAATTGTATTCTGCCAGAGTGGAAGGAGTCATTTGATGATTTGCCATCCTCAAAAAAATCGAAAATCGGAATTCGATTGTTTTTATTATTCAACAGATAAATAATGAATTAATTTAGTTTTGATACCTTCCTTTAAATTTTGAATTGAGTAGTAATAATATCACTACCAACATTAACAATATTTAATTGAATACGGAAATACCGGAATTACTTTCCCGAAAAATGGCTTATCCATGTTATTCTTTCTGTGTGCATTTATGATACAAGTACCAAAAATCAATCTACCTACTCCGATCACTGATAATAAGACATAATCATCCTCCCACTCTCATCTGGTTTTTATTTGGGATCGGCGCCGGCGCAGTTTGTCTTGTTCTTCTACAGGTACATCTCTACTCTGTTTTTTCTGTTCCGTGTCTCTACTAGCCATGATCCCAGTATTCACCACTTTCTAGCTACACCATTTTACACCTCATCAATTTTTATTTAGTATACTGACTGCATAAGACCTACATACTCTCTGATAAAATAAATAACTACACACACACTAACAACACAAACACCCCACACCACACACCCCACATTTACCCACCTTAACAGTTATTGTATGTTTAATTTATGTTAATTACCTTCTTTTTACTCACATTTTGTTAATTTATGTTTTGAACTTATGTATTTCTTGCGCTAACAGTACACATGACATTATTAAGTTTTTCTACAGTTCGGGTTACAAAGATAAAGGCTCAGAAAGGATGTACCTAGTTTGAGCCTGTGCTTAATCAGAAGTTTTCTGTTAGCTAGAATTGTATGCCATGTTACTTGTATATTTATGTAAATGAATTTGAATTTGAAAAGATTACTAAATCCTCATAGATTATCCTGGCATGGGCATAGACCACACCGGAAAAAACGCAACCTTATTCAAAATTCCGACCACCACTTTTGACCACGTGCAAAAAGTGGGCCAAGTTCACACGGACGAATAGTCGAGCATTCCAATCAAAGTATATAGTTTTGTAATGAGACTATTTAGAACATAAGAGAAGCCGCACACTTGGCTTGAATTATTCATTTTTGAGTAACAGTCGCCTTGGACAATGGTGTGAATGGTGAAATGTATGGAATAATTTAATTGTTCTATGATGTTATATAATGGGTAAAGTGGTTGGTGGTGGTGGTGTGTGATTTGATTTTCGGCGTATGTTCAATCTTACGCGAAAAACAGTTTCGTCTAACTTTGCCAATAACTACGTCATTTTCGAAATCGTTCGTGTTCGTTCAAAATACGCATGCTAATTTGGTTTACCATAGAAGATTGTGGTCACAATTCGCTTTAATAACGACAAATAACTAACTACTCAAATACAATTATGAACGAAACTGATGTGGTTTCAATTGAAAATCATGCGTATAGCTTTTGCTAAACAGCTTACATACGGTCTGTTCCGGGCCATTTTAAACACTAATGAAACTGTTTGTTGAGTATTGTTCCGCGGTGAATATAATGACTGTAATTATCAGACAGGCCATTGCTGGACGTAAGCTTTCATAACGCTCAAGTGATTTTAATTATAAAATTCATGAGATTTACAAGCCGTGCTGTGATACTTTCGTTCACTTGATTCTTACTCATTTATGTAATTATACGATTTATGTATGCAGTTAAATTTTACGGTTCTGTGGTAATTTGTAAATGAGAAGCAAATTCTTTAAGGCACAAATTAAGATTTTTTCTTCATATACGTTTAAAACACTATTAAAAATGTAACGTGTGTATTAGGATGCCTGATCTAATGCTGGAGGTCCTGGGTTCGATTCCCTGGTCGGGCAAAGTGTATTTGAGTTTTTCCATCAGGAATTTCTCAGTAGGAGCCTGGAGTCTGGATTTGTGCCCGGTTGATGGCAAAAGGCTCACTTCCTATAACTGTCGCCAGTTTCGCGTGGCAGGCCAAGTAGGTATTTAGAGGTTTGAATTGCTTAAGAAATCCCTGCTAATGTTATGTTAGCCAAGTATTTCTTATGTAAAGGAAGATGGGATTATTGCTTAGGACATACTTAGTCGTAAAATGGAAGGAATAAGCGATGTGGACGAGTACTTTGACGCCCGTCCTTATGTTTGTTTTTTTTAAATGATTTGTAGTTAGTTAATTAGTCATTTAATTTAGTATCTAGTGTAAATAGTTATTAGTTGTGTAATAATTGAATTTAAGTAAACAATTCAACGTTAATAAAAAAGAACTAAAGTACGCATTTGGCTGAATATACAGGATATCAGTGCAGATTTTTTTTATTTTTTTATTATTCTTTACTTGAATTGTAGTAACAATGTTGCTGTGTAGACTCCCTGACAATTTCACCGAACCTTCTGAGAACCTTCCATACTATGGTCGACTTGGAAATCTCTAAATAGACTCAACAGTCGGAGGTTCATTAACGAATCAGATCTCAAGTGCGTATGCGGCATCTCCCCACAGACAATGGCCCATTGCATTCTGGGCCGCGTGCCTGTCACCTGTGCATTTGATGGTCTTATGTGTCAGTGTGCGGAGCTTGCGCAGCTGAATTTCGGGCCAAATATGTTTTTAGAGTTCCGTACCCAAAAGGTAAAACTGGACCCTATTACTAAGGCTCCGCTGTCCGTCTGTCCGTCCGTCTGTCACCAGGCTGTATCTCATGATCCGTGATAGTTAGACGGTTGAAATTTTCACAGGTGGTGCATTTCTGTTGCCCCTATAACAACAAATACTAAAAAACAGAATAAAATAAATATTTAAGGGGGCTGCCATACAACAAACGTGATTTTTTTGCCGTTTTTATAGATAATGGTACGGAACCCAGGCGTGGTCCGAGGGGGGCGTCCAGGGGTCCCCCCCCAAATCATTCAAGCTGTCGAGAGACTGAATGATTCGTACTTATCAATAAACCATTTCCCTAAACATATTCCTCGGCACCAATGGTGACCCCCCCCAAAATCTTGGGCTGTGACCGCGCCTGACGGAACCTTTCGTGCGCGAGTCCGACTCGCACATGGCCGGTTTTTGAATTTTCAATCAATAAGTTAAGAAGAACAAGCTGCTTATTTTGGATTTTGTGTCTGACACTCTGAAGAAGATCTCTTTAATTTAAGACACGAACGAACTTCACAGTATTGAACTATGACAGACAAGAACGGTTACCGGGCGATTAGATGAAAAGGTAGTTTATTGGGTGGTCATAAAACTGAAATGGCTAATTAATCTCATACATGTGCAAATATCTCGACATATAATAATTTATTTATTAATTACTGAATAATTACATTACTCAATAAATAAACATAATTTATTATTACACACAATGTTAGGAATATTGTAATATCGTATTGTTTTACAATGTTTGTAAATATGCGAGCACCATGTACCTATCACATAACTAATTTATTTGTCATTGCTCCTTTTATAATTATTTTTACCTTTTGTGGTACAGTAATCTTATTGTAGGTGCATCGTCTTCATATATAATTATATAATTCATTTATACAAAATATTGTAAAACATTTTTAAACAGAGTAACGGTGGAGTTTCTTGCCCATTCTTCTCCATACGAAAGCTACCTTTTGGAATGGGCAACTATGCAGAATAAATTATATTTCTTTGTTTTTAACCCCCGACGGTAAAAGACGGTATAAGTTTAACGTGTGTATCTGTGTATCTGTGTGTCTGTCTGTTCCATCGTAGCTGCCAAACGGCTGCAGCTCTTTTCAAGTTGATGAATGGACGTGTGCATCTTCTACAGGTCTTATCAGGAACATCGTCTATTGGAAAGGACATTGACCAAGTGACTAAGGAACATGCAGTGACTCAAAGATTTATGGCTTAATTTAAAGGATGATTTTAGGGCTTTCAAATTTAATTTACCATTTTATCATAATTCTCCGCATTACACGGTAATTAAGTCTCAAAATCTAGGCTTACAATTAAATCTCTTAGTGACTTTTTGTCACAATGTATGGTGGTAAATTCAAAATACGAATTAGTCCTAATGACGTTCAAGCATTGTCAATGCTCGTTAATTCCTAGATAAAGGTTTATGTAGAAGCTTTAGAGGTAGGTAAGTCAAAACTCGAGAAATCACATGAATAAACGTAACTGGCGAAATGTGGGTGTAGCGAGAGGGCATGGGAAGCCGTCACCTTCTTCTGCGAAGCAGTAATGCTCGCGAAGGAGGAGGCGGAACGCGTGAGGGAAAGGCAAAGTTTGCGCCCTCACGCCCCTAACCACCGCCGCTGGAGACGCCCTGGGCGTCGGGAATCCCAGGCGGATTCCCGGCCACCATAGGCGCGGGCTTGCGGACGGCGAGCAACGGGCACCTCGCCGTCCGATAAGGACCAGGCCTGGGTCGATGGCGCGTCGTATTCCACGCGCGCCTCAAAGAGATGTCTGCACAATTAGCGGGATCCGCTAGGACTGATGGCTGCCAGGGTTGCGGGAAAGTCCGAAAGGGATACCGGGACCTTGGCAACAGGCAAATGAAGGAACCCGGGTGGGTTTTAGTCAGTAAAAGTCTGACACGCCCTTCCGCTCCACCCAGAGCGGGTGAAGTCATTGGATAATTTCCCACCCTCAAAAAAAAAAAGGTGCTACATACAGAACAGATAAAAGAGGTAACACAACTCTGACTAACCCTTTGGGGAATAATTCAGGAGCGATATTATGTTATTTTGTATTAAATCAACCTAATGAAAACCCTAAACACACTAGGCTTATACCTAGGAATAATGAATGTATACTATTGTAGAAGGGATCTTCCTATTTTCATAAGCCGTCCCCCGACGCGACGACGCTTGGATCAAAATATTACCTACAACTTTTATATTAAACCAGGGCCAATTAGGGCGTTGGCCCTAGTAAGTTTTTGTGATTAAATATTATTGGTATTCTGATATTTCGTCAATTAATTAACTTTTAATGATTCAGTGCCTTGCAAACATCATCTCTCAAGCCTATTAGCGAACATTTTAAAACATTGGTCTCCAATAGATGCCGTTTTAGGAACAATGTTTTTAAGAGTCGGTCGGCCAGATAGATCGTTAAGCCTGACGCATGCCGCAACAGAGTTGAGATATTATATGCCAGTGGAAAGATCTCGTCATGGCAAATATTTCGTGATATGACACTTCTCTCGATTGTTAGTACGAAATGAGCTACAGAGCTCTAAATGTGAGTAATTAAGCATTATTATGTATATTCAGGTATTTCGTTAATTAATTAACTTTTATTAATTCTATGCCTTTCAAACATAATATTTCAAGCCTATAAATGGATATTTTAAAACATTGGCCTCCTAGATGCCATTTTGGGAACATTGTTTTAAAGAGTATATTATATCTTATAGCTATTGGACGCCAAGAATTCCTTAAACCGAAATTAAGGAATTCCCAAAGCAAGTTAATACCTATTTAGGTCATTATCTCCGAAGTGACTAACAATTGGCCACAGTTATGTTAGAAGCAAGGGTTCTCTTCAAAAAGCTCTTCTCATTGGTGTTTATCTCATAGCTATTGGGTCAAGAAAATTCCTTAACTTCGGTGCCCCTGTAGTCACACTTATTTAGATCATTTACTCCGAACTGACGAACAATTGGCAAAAGTCGTGTTAGAAGGAAAGGTTCCCCTTGAAGAGTTATTTCCATTGGTATATATCTTATTTCTATTGGGCTTCAGGGCAGAAACCCATAAGCCGGTGCCCATTCTCCAAATAGATAACGAAACCCTGCATACGATATGAGCAATGAGTATCGATATCTAAACGTGATAAAACAAAACAAAGGATTTGATGTGTTTCTTGCGTTACTGGAAGATATTTATATGCTCGTTCTTGTACCTGCATTACAGCGCACACCAATGATCTTTGATCTCAACACAATGCAGTTAGATGGGCTAGCTCGCTACTGACCCCTTGTATATTGTACACACCTACAGATACTTCTACAGGTGGAAACTGAAATCATTGGCATTCGTCCAGGGGGCGAAAGTTAATTACTCATGAATATTAACCACTTTTACTAAGAACACTAAACTTATTGTGAGTAATTTTACTGATAGGTGTGGTTACACAAATAACATAACTTTGAATACAACATGGTAGCATTATCTGTTAATACAATATGGTAGCATTATCTGTTAATACAACATGGTAGCATTATCGGTTAATACAACATGGTAGCATTATCTGTTAATACAACATGGTAGCATTATCTGTTAATACAACATGGTAGCATTATCGGTTAATACAACATGGTAGCATTATCTGTTAATACAACATGGTAGCATTATCGGTTAATACAACATGGTAGCATTATCTGTTAATACAACATGGTAGCATTATCTGTTAATACAACATGGTAGCATTATCGGTTAATACAACATGGTAGCATTATCTGTTAATACAATATGGTAGCATTATCTGTTAATACAACATGGTAGCATTATCGGTTAATACAACATGGTAGCATTATCGGTTAATACAATATGGTAGCATTATTTTTGAATACAACATGGTAGCATTATCTTTTAATACAACATGGTAGCATTATCTTTTAATACAACATGGTAGCATTATCTGTTAATACAATATGGTAGCATTATCGGTTAATACAACATGGTAGCATTATCTGTTAATACAACATGGTAGCATTATCGGTTAATACAACATGGTAGCATTATCGGTTAATACAACATGGTAGCATTATCGGTTAATACAACATGGTAGCATTATCGGTTAATACAATATGGTAGCATTATTTTTGAATACAACATGGTAGCATTATCTTTTAATACAACATGGTAGCATTATCTTTTAATACAACATGGTAACATTATCTTTTAATACAACATGGTAGCATTATCTGTTAATACAACATGGTAGCATTATCTTTTAATACAACATGGTAACATTATCTGTTAATACAACATGGTAGCATTATCTGTTAATACAACATGGTATCATTATTTTTGAATACAACATGGTAGCATTATCTTTTAATACAACATGGTAGCATTATCTTTTAATACAACATGGTAACATTATCTTTTAATACAACATGGTAGCATTATCTGTTAATACAACATGGTAGCATTATCTTTTAAATACAACATGGTAGTATTATCTTTTAATACAACATGGTAGCATTATCTTTTAATACAACATGGTAACATTACCTTTCTCCTGCTCTTATCCCAACATTATTGGTCGTCGCAACTTGTCTTTTTCTTCCATACTTCTCTATTATGCGTCATCTCGGTAGTCATCCCCTTTATAGCCTTATCATCATTCACACAACCAAACACAAAACATAATTTCCTTAACTTTACCCACAATTTTATTATGTACGCCGCTTTAAAAAGCTGTCAACATGTGCTTATCCTTTTCCCAAATATCGGATCCAGCTGAATAAACAAATGGCGACACGTAATAATTAGGTATGGCTGTCCAAAAGCGCGTTGGGTTAACAATATTGTCAGCCTTGAGACTTGCAGTCCTGTGTTAAATAGTCCTCGTTCACCACATGTAGAGTAACATATGTTTTATAACTGTGTAAACACGGGGTAATATTTATAGAATGTTTAAAACAAAAACTATTAGGTAGGTATAGTACTGAAGTTCTCTAAAGAATTATGTAAGGATCGTTGCTGGAGACGGTCTGTAGTTTCTGCGTACCCCATGGGAAGAAGGTGTGAATTTATGTGTGTATGTGTATGTGTGTGTGAAGTTTTCTTGAAACCCATATAATAACCGAAAGACGTCTAATGTTCAGAATTAAAAAAAAAACTTAAATGTAGATATTAGTAACCTATTGCACTTCACCCACGTGTTTCACCTCTCAACGAGGCATCGGCGTGGCAACACGTCGTCTTCGGGTCCGCGATTGGTCAATCGTCATCCTGAGGATGCCTCGTTGAGAGGGGAAACACGTGTTTATTTCATTCAGGGTTTTTCATGACTCTTGAGGAATATTTAAGCGGAATAAGTTACTAAATATATCTAAGTACGTCTTTTGTATTTTATAATGGATTTCCGCAAAGTCATCCCAATAATTTCAGTAATACGTAACTAGATCATTTAATACATTCCTTGTCAGTAATTATAATAACAAGGTAGCTAGGTATGCATTATTTCAAGGGAAATACCAACCCTGTCTACATTGATTAAACCACAATATCCAACTCAGTGCACCTGAAGAGGTGCGCTACAAATATCACACAGTTCGTAGGATTTGTATTCTTCATCGAATATCTAATCACTTGATTGAACAATAATTATTTAGAAGTATATAATATTATATCAGTCGAAGCAATTTAGGTACGGTCTACATAATATTATTGTACATACGACACCCCGTTTTTTGTGAAATGATAATTAGAGTTGAAGCTAAGTAAATATAAAAATACTTTCTACATTTACCCACAAAAAGCATCATTGATGCTTGATGCAAAAATGTTATTGTAATAAGCATTAAAAAAGAAACACTAGTAAGCTGTATCCAGTTATACTAGAAGCCGACCCCAACATAGTTGGGAAAAGGCTAGGCAGATTGATTTAAGCTTATTTTTTCATAAAATTGAATAATAGGTATGGAAATTAAGATGCATATCTATTATCTAACTTTCTACATAAATACCTGTTAGATGAAATCATCAAAAAACGTATTCCATTTTAAATAACTTATATAGATAGTTTATAACTTATTTAAAGTAAACTTACTTATTTTACTCAGTCATTTATTGAGTTTATTTTATTATTTACTGCTGCACCCCGCGGTTTCACCCTCATTAGTCTCGATGCCTTGGGAATGTCGGGATAAAAAGTATTCCATGTCCTAATTCAGGTCATGTTCTACCCAAGTCCCAAATTTTATACAAATCTGTTCAGCCGTTTTAGCGTGAAAGCGTAACAAAAAAATAAACAAACAAACTCACTTTCGCATTTATAATATTAGTTAGGATATTATATTACATTATATTATATACAATAAAATAAGTTACGATTTTATAATTTTTGGAAAACTTAGGTTCAACTAGGAAAATACAACAGCGCATTTATTAATAAAACGAATATGACCAACTATTTTCACAGATAGCTAAACAAATACGTTAAATATTTTTGATGTTTTACGTTAACAAAAGTAGAGACTATTCGTGGTCGTCAAAGAAATGGTTGCAGAAAGTCATTTTTTTTAAATTTACTTCAGCTTTAAAAAGATCAAATAACACAGAACGTCTAACGAGATAAACACATTTACACAAGCACAAGAAACACTTTACAAAATTAATAATATAACAAAGTAACATCTTTATGTCTGATCCTTTATCAATGACAGCTTATTTAAACCAACTGTTGTATGCCTGTTCTGTAAAAATCTCACCGTGGAAACGTATGTGAAGTGAGCGGTCATTCCATCTGATTTTAGGGATTGACACTATTGACAGATCACTTCAAGCTCACTTCACCTAAGTTTTCACCGTGAGATTTCTACAGAATAAATTGGCTGCAGTTCGTTTTGAGAAAAATATTTAAGAATAATTTCAGTAACGAAAAGTTAGGATTGTAAAGCGCAGGTAGTTAGTTGAATACCCGATGAGGTCAAATGAAGATACGACAATGAATTGATTATACGACAAATCAACGTCCTTGACTTGTTTTTTGACTTACAGTACTTTGTTTCATTGAGATACATTTCTGTATTTTTTTTTTACATTTTTCTATTTTCTTTTTTTTGTTATTTGCCACATGTAAAGAAATAAACATTAGGTAACTAATCCGTTTCTAGTTTCTGTAAGATATGCTTTATTTATTGTGACTGTTTTGATGAAACTGTTATAGAAAAACATTACATTTCTAAGTCTTCTTCAAAAAACCCCTTGCTATTAAAACTGCTAAGTCAATCTGCACCAATACCTATATAACTTTAATAAAAAAATCGCACTTCGCAAAGCAAACTTATGAAAAATACAAATCGCGAGAGCAGTTATTCGCATGATAAGAAAACCAAAACAATAATAATCGGCACATACGCAGACCTGCGTTAGATGCTCAACCCTCCCCTACGACACTGAGTATCGCATCATTCGCGTCACGGTCGCAGCAGCAGGAGAGGGGCCCGTTAATAAAAACCAGCGCCTGCACAGCATCGTCAGTCGCGGCGGACATCATACCAAAATGAGGACGCTGACTATTACGGTGGGTGCAGTGTGTGACAGTGACTTTATATCGTGTTCTTTTTACAAATATACAAGTGTTCTTTTTTCGATAAATTGATAAAAGTGTTCGATTAACTTTCGGTAATTTAAAAAAAAAGTCGCGATTTAATTTTTGCTAAAATTATTGGTTTTAAATGCAGATTTAATGTCGTTATCTTGTGTCGTTCCAACCCGATAAAATGAATCGATCGTGAAAATAAATCAAAACAAAAATATTTCAGTGATCGATCTGCAAACTTTAGAATCGGGCCACACGTTCGTATTTAAATAAATAGTGATTCAAAAGTTATGTGATCTGATAATTAATTAATTATAATGCATTAATCTGAATAATTGACCCAAGCCTCGTTAAATAATAACATATACGGTCATATGTCATCCTATCAATCATGTTCGACGTGCCCGCAACGCAACTACAACATATGAAAGCTCAATACCGATTTCTAAAGTTACGAATTATATGCATAAAAACCATATTAACATAAGAACTCTATCATTTTAATTAATTAATATTATTCTTTGCGCGCACAACATTTTTCATAATACGACTATTTCCATCAAATAATGTATTCTAGTGCCTGACGTAAATTATAATTAATGAATGCATAATAAACCTTTACATTCAGAAAACTTATTATATAACACGTGCAACACAATGAAGACTTCAAATTAATTCCATAAAAGTGAAACCAGTAAAAATACATTGACCATTTAATACGAGGCTCAAATTTTAATTGTTGGAAAGTAAAACATCATTGTTGTGGGAATTAAAACAAGTTTGTTTGTTGCAGATATGGGTGGTGTTGGCTTGTGCCGCGTCGCTAGCCGTGCCTATTCAGGAGACGGCTAAGGACACTGAGTTATCTCGGGATAAACGCTCCCCTGGAGGCTGGCACTCTCCACCACCGGAGGGAGTGTGGAAGAAGAAACTCGTATGGAAGGAGGAGTGGAAACAAATCTGGAAAACAGAAAAGAAACTGGTCTGGAAAACTGAATGGAAAAAAGAAAAAGTACCAGCATGGAAAACTGAGAAAGTACAACAGTGGAAAGAAGAACAAGTGCCTGCATGGAAAGTAGTTCAGAAACCAATCTGGAAAGAAGTGCAGGTACCCATCTGGAAGGAAGTTCAGGTTCCGGACTGGAAAAAAGTATGGAAACCAGTTTGGAAAGAAATCCAAGTCCCCCATACCAAGGAAATACAGGTACCAGCATGGAAACAAATTCATGTCCCAGAGTGGGTGAAGGAAGGCGTACCCGGAGAGAAGTTCCTCGGCAAGGATGACCACGGTTGGGAGTACACCAGCCACGACCTGTGGAGGAAGAAGATGATCTGGAAGCCAGTATGGAAGAAAATCTGGAAGACCGAGCACAAACAAGTGTGGGTGACCGAGAAGAAGCTCGAGTGGAAAGAAGAGTGGAAGCAGATCTGGAAGACAGAGAAGAAACAAGCGTGGGCCACCGAGAAGAAGCAAGAGTGGGTAGACGAGAAAGTTCAAATTTGGAAGACCGTCAAGAAAGAAATCTGGGTACCAGTTCAGAAGAAGATCTGGGTTGAAAAATGGAAGCAGATCCAGGTACCTGACTGGAAGTCGATCGAAGTGCCAGCATGGAAGAAGGTATGGAAACCAGTCTGGCAGAAAGTCTGGGTACCGATCCACCACGAACACCATGAAGAACACCACGGATGGGACTAAGCTTAGGTAAAGAAACCTTCCTTGTACATATTTTTTAGTCATTTGTTAACTATTTGTTACCGTCATATACCAATTTTTGTAAATATTTTTATGTCGATAAGTGCCAGGCGTACGCGAAGGTGAATGCTTTCCTCAAGCGAGTGTCCAAAAATGTTTTCTTTTCCAAAATTGCGAATGCGAAATGTGTTTAGCTTTGCGTGCGCCTTCGGAAGTGATTTTTACGTAATAGATTTATACATTTTAACGCAGTTCACTTCCTTCTCGGAGTCTATTGTTTGTGGACCGACAATGGGCTTGATCCCATGGCCGATTCACTCATGTGTATATCTAAGTTCTACACTCTCGAAACAATATAAACTGCGCTATCTAAATTAACGTACACTTTTACAAGAAACTTTTTGCTCGTTTATATTCTTTCAAAAGTGTTAAAAGAGGCTTTATGTTATTTGTTATGTTATGTCTGTTGAAAGACATGTTTTTATTCGACTGACTTTTCTGCTGATATAAATTATTAATAAATTTTGCTCTGAAATTGAACAATATTACCAAATTGAAAATTCAATTAATGCACTTAACAAATTATAAAAAAAATATCAGCGAAAAAGTATAACTTGAACTAACATTAGATGTCTTTTTGAACACAAAAAATATTATCAAAAGGTTTTTCTACAGCGAAAAATAATCGAAATTGACATAGTTTTGTGGACATAGTAATGTTAGTTCAATGCTAAAACAGTCTCGGCCGATGTGTAGTACAAGTTTGTTTTGTTTTAAGTTTTAGTAATACACGAGTTATGAATAATGATAATCTAGTTTCTTTTTATTATTCCCCTTTATATTTGTATTATATTTGTATATTCTTGGTAAAACTTTAAAACTCAGGAAGCTAGAGTGATTGACCTGATTCAAATTAAAAAGCATTTCAATTCACAATAGTCACACAAAATAAAAGTTCTTTCGCTATTTCAGAATTGGTCAATGGTAAAAAAAAATGGGTACCTTAACCTCTTAAAATAATCTAATGTTAATAAAATTTGCAGATGACTACTGATGGTTTACACTCATTCCTTTTCATCATTTGTGCCCATCAACTATCTATTTATTTTCTATCCATTTTCTGCAAATAAATGATTCTTATTCTTATTCAAAAAGCCTAGATCGGCCATTTACCGTTCAAAAAGTGAAAACACCTACATTATACATCACTCAACCCGCGGCACTACGGCTATTTATAGCCTATTGGCTACGACATTACGCTGGCGGTCGAGAGGTCGTGGGTTCGAGCCCCACCATTGCACTACGGACGTGAACGGACTACTAGAACAAAGTCTTACGTGATTATGTTGAGTATGTAGGAATACTATTGGTCTAGTGGCCGCATCTCCCGCGCATGAGGTCCTGAGTCCGCTTTCTTGGTCGGGCAAAGTGTTATTGGGTTTTTCATCCATCTGGAAATTCTCAGAAGGCTGCTTCGGAGTCTGGATTTGTGGAGTTGATGGCAATAGGTACACTACACCCCCTATGATATAGGACTTAAACATTACTGGCGAAATGTGGGTGAACTATTAATACTCCTCTGCTTAACCCCTTCGGGAAATGTTAAGTTTTAAATTAAGCACCAATCTACCCCAGAATCATTTAATTGAATTGACTTGTGGTTCTCATTATGGTAATGTAATTTTAATTTTAGTTTTTTTTTTTATTAAAAATTGAACGCAGTCTAAGCTAAAACTGGTCAGAGCTACAGAGAGATGCATATAATTTTTTTACCAATATAACATCATGCCTGAATTCCCCGAAGGGTTGGGCAGAAGTGTACCTATAATACACCCACATTTCGCCAGTTATGAGTTTATGTACATACTACATAAATATGTAATAGAGGGCGAGTCTATTACCATAGCCTATTTAGTCTATAACCTAGCCAGCCAGCTAGCCAGTATTATCCCACAGCTGTACAAAAGCCCGCTCTTTTTTTCCACCATACTTTTGCGAATGCGGATACTGTAGGCTCCAGAGAGATGGACATAATTTTTATCACACCAAACCGATCTATTAATCTTACTTGTATGTTCCCACTGCTGGGCAAAGGCCTCCCTCTCCCTTTGCAACACATTTCTGCTAATGCGGGTATTTAGCTCTCAAGTCAATCAAGTCATCTTATAGCATTATTAGGACATAGTACAATATGTCACAAAAGACTGATCAACATGACAGCTGTCAAAACTGTCAAAAAGATTAATGGTCAAATCTTTTGTTAAATGTATGAGTAAGTAAGTATGTACGTACTTATTACTGTTGACTACATAATGCAACACGGAAAGAGAGGTAAGCTTTTGTTTAAACAAACTATGGAACTGATAGTTGATGTTTAGGTAAATAAACATCGATCCATCAGGTTAAGCCACGCTTGCCGGGGTTGGTCCGTGGATGAGTGACCATTTTTGCATATCGAAACTCCTCCGTGCTTCGGAAAGCACGTGGTCCCGGCTGTCATTCGTGGATCTTTGATAATCGTTACGGGTTGTCAGAAGCCCGAAAGTCTGACAACCAATCTTGCCAAGGGGTATTGTATTACCCAGTTACAGGGTTGTGAAGGTCAGATAGGCAGTCGCTCCTTGTAAAATACTGACGCAGACGATGATGATTTTATTTTCAAAAACTTCTAAATGATGGTGAAAACCGCATCAACATCCGTTACGTAGTTTAGAAGAATAATGTAGTCACACAGACATACACGAAAATAAACTTGATTTTATGGTACGTATAGATAGATGGCACTCGGGCAATAATGCCTTTGAAAGAGTTTTCGACATCGGATCAATACATCCAGAGATTAAGTACCTCATTCATCCAAACTTAGATACATATGTACTTACTTTACCCCTATATAACATTAATGTAGATTGTGACTTATGTCTATGGGAAAGCCTTTGCGTTACAACGATGTTCCTACATTAAAAGGCACAAGTTCAATAACAACGATGAAAACATTTATGTATGTTATTGGGTTAGGCAGAGAGCAGTGGTGGCCCAGTGGTAAGGGCCGCGACTTCGAGTTTGTAGGTCGTAGGTTCAGACCCAGACAGGCTCTTTACATTGTGTAAATTATTTAATCACCACTGCTCTTATAACAGTGAAAGAAACCGTGAGGAAACCGGCATGTCCTAGAACCAAAAATTCGAAGACTGACATCTACCAATCCGCATTTGGCCCGCGTAGTGGATTTACGGCCCACTCCCTTTCACTGTAGTGGGAAAAATATAGGCTGTATGCAAATTTAACATTTGACATAACAAACAACGAACAAGTGCGAAATGCTGTCAGCAAGGTAATAAAAAATGACGTAACAGCTGTCATGGCGCCACGGATCAATAAATTGGCGAAAACTTTAACGAAATCAATTTACGGTAAAAGGTGATATATTTTTATTATAAATATCTTTGCTGTGTCATAAATTGGGAATGTAATTGGCTATAAATATTACGTGTAAGCTACGGTTTCATAAAATGTAATTGCAAAGAAACTGTCCCTCGATTTAAAACTCTAGTGGAGTTCACGATCGAAATTATTCTGGATTGAGCGAAGCAAATATTAATGTGGGTTTTCAGTTTCTCATCGTAGGTAGGTAGGTAAGGGTGAGCTATATGAATATATACGGAAGAAACCGACCTTAAATGGCCTGAAATCGTCAGTATCAAGCGTAGTAATTATTAGCTAACTGACTCGACAGAATTTGTCCCATCTAAAGGTCTTGACTTCATACAAAAATCCCATAGAAAAGGGGACGTTCAGTTTTTCCTGAATTTGAAATTGTTCCCGGAAAATAATCAAATTTTGCTAAAGCGATCCATCCGTTCTCAAGTGATGCGTTTACCAACGAACAGCATTTAATTTTTATCCGACTTCAAAAAGGAGGAGGTTCTCAATTCGACTGTATGTTTTTTTTTGTGTGTTTTTAGGTATGCGTTGAGGTAGGTATGCTTCAGAGGTACTTCCAAAATTAAAGTTATTTTTCACTTTATAGTGACATTTTTTGGAAGTCGTTGGTTTAAAAAAAAAATAATTATTAATTTCGAAAGTCCGTGGCACACAACGAAAATTCAAAACCAAAGACACTGACGTCCGAAATTATAGTTATTTTCACTTTGTAGTGTTTTTTTGGAAGACGGTTGATCTTTTTTTTTGTAAAAAGTAATTTAAAAAAGTAGATTTGACTTAACCGATTCGAAGCTTATTAAAGAGATAGGCATTATGTTTTCCGCCCTCTATATCCGTCTCTTTTCGGGTTCCTCCCCACACAAGGCACACAAGGGTGATATGGGAGGAACTCCAACGCGGAACCCCATTTTTAGGCGTCATAGGTGTATTGTTACCCGCCGCGTACGGTAGTGTTAATATAAAAATTAATTTAAAAAAGCAATATTATTTTCTACAAAATAATAATAAATATATTTTGTGAAGAGTCGGAGGTTGTAACCGGTTATTGGTGTAGTAAATAACAGACAAAAACCACAAAAAAAAACACGTAAGTAATTACTGATTATTACACTAAGTGTAATTTTTGCTTTGTTTGCTTGTTATTTTAGTTTCTCGTTAGTATGAAGTGTACACTGGAAAAGCCCTAAGAACACTTTTCCCCACTACAGAACATCACTACATATTATAATCATTACATATTATAAAACAAAGTCCTCCGCCGTGTGTATCTGTCTGTCTGTTCGCGATAAATTCAAAAACGACTGTACCAATTTTCATGTTGTTTTCACCCATTTTCACCAATGGATAGAGTGGTTCTCGAGGAAGGTTTTAGTATATAATAACTGACATACACGCGGGCGAAGCCGCGGGTAAAAGCTAGTAAACCAAGGAAAAATGGTCCAGAGTTTATTACGTTTGGTTGGAGATGATTAAGTAACGTGTAATGATTGGAAACAAGGAGCAAGACAACGCGATGCGTTTTTAGCTTTAAAAGTAAAATACTAACGTTAACTAAGGACGATTACATAGTTATAGCTGGCGGAAAAAACGATGTAAACACGCGTGAATTTCTAAGTAGTCATTAATTTGCCGAAAAAAAGGACAGTGTTCTTTAGTAGGATTGAGATGTGTTACAAAATGTTTATAATATTCAGAGGCACAAGATACAAGCGACGCGTCGACGCTTAGTTTGCGGCTCATCGAATATGTCACATTTTACTGTTACTTTTTGATGAAAACACTTTAATCATTTATTATTATTTCCTATACATCAATAAAAAAAAAACTTTCTTATGTACCTACGTTTTTTAAATAAATAACTGTTTTGTTTTAAAATTGTTTTTTAATGATTTTTATAATCATAAAACAAAAAATACTTATATAATTCAGATAAAAAAAATTTAATAAAAAAATTTAGCCCACCGGTATCGGGAACAGGTTCCAAGCTACCGGCAGTCAGGGCTCCAGAGAGAGGAAACTACGAGCCGTGTCCAGAAGTACCGTTTTCTGAATCAAGCCCTTATTAATATTTACTGAGTAGGTATAATGGTTAATTCCGAGGAGTGTCTTGTGTGTGTTGCTGTGTCAAACTGGTATGTTGGGGTTTGTGTGTGAGTGTGGTATACTTAGTAATAAACAATCTATCACAGAAGTGAAAAATTTGTCATTTTAGTCGTTAATTCGGAGATTATATGAGTTCCTCTGCAGACATCGCAGTAGCTTAGATTAACAATTATATTTTTAATAATAAATAATAAGTTCCTTAATAACAACAGTACCTAGACTTAGATTCTGAAAAGCACTTCAGTTTCAATTCATGCTGTACGTGTGAACGCTGATTGAAGCTTGGTGGTTTTTATAAATTTCACGAAGATCATACGAAAATCTTGAAATTATTGATCTAAGTTTTATGTCTGATTTCCAGTTTACATGTGTGTCTAAATCTTTATAGTGAATAGTTCCACACAAACAGACCTAAGCGATTGTAATATTAACCATAATACCTCAAATAGCAAACACGAACAAAATAAAAACCTTATTATAGAGACAAAGAACACAGTTGTTTTTTAATGTCTCCATCGACATAACAAAAGTTTTTTTTTTCGTGTATTATCGCATCAATAGTTGTAGAGTTATAATACATATACTTACGCCGAAGGCAGCGGCCGGTGAGCGCTACTTCCAAGTTGATGTTTAGTGTTAGCGCAAGATGCGTTACGTCGCATGCAAGTTTCATACCAGTTCACAATTTATCGGTATTATTTTCATTAATTATATTAAAAACTATCGAAAAATAATGCGTTTCGTTTCATAATTTTTCTACAGTTTTTGTACCAATAATATTCCGCACGAGTCTTCCCAGAACCTGATTCTATGGACACCTTAGTGTTTTTTACGTACCGGTTAACTAAATACTTCAATTTGCTACAATTTTGTAATCGGCGTTTGAATTGTCCATCAAATTAATATTATAATGTGATAAGGCAATTTACATTTTCCCTTCGGCATATCATAACTGCGAGCATTTGTAAACCAACGACGCCTTTTGTAAAAAGCGGAATCATACAAATTGCCTACGACATAATATTACATCAGAACACCATTGATCTAATAAGTTAATCGGAGGAAGTTTCGTTATAGTTAGACGAGTTGAGCCGTAACAATAAACATTTTGTATCACAGAACATTATGATAAATGAGGATACTTATTCACTGTTCACACTCCGTAATGTGTTAAAATGAATTGCGTATCTATTATTATTATTTGTTGGTATACATTTTTGTGTCAAGGCTCTGATCTGCCGGGGTTTTTTGGGTGACGCGGGCCAAAGCCAAGTGCTACCCCTGAGAGAACTAAACTAAGTAATAGTTGATGATAATATATTATGGCGTGATGATATTATGTTTTGACTTTGTGTTGTAGTCATGAATGTCTGTGCGTCATTGTCGTTTTGCAGGAATTTTCGCATAATTCTGAAAGTGTTAGCAGCTTTTTGTAGGGTTTAATAATTATTTAAATGCGTATCTATCCAGTGTGTAGTCGCATGAGTTTTTACCAACGATTTTTTCGTTCGTTTATTTTAACCGCTCAGCTGTCAATTCGCCTTTAGAAGTCGATAACTATAAAAACTCAATTGTGTCTCGGTATTGACAATTAAGCTCTTAATCGTTATCGGTATTAGGTTTTATTTTAGTTTTTGCTTAAATAGTATGTTTGATGTGTAAGTAATAACATAGACTCTATATAAAAAGCTTTGGTTATAACGGTCTCTTATCGTTTGTGTTGTTCTAAAATCATTTTCTTTTTTAGTATGAATGAAGGCCAACATATTAAGCAAGAAACACCAGCTGAACCATCACCAGGACCATCAGCTAAAGTGCCAGCGACACGTAAGAGCTCGAGTCCCTGTGGATGTCCACGAGGGCGACATAAGAGATGGGGCAATCGAAAAACCACCACCACCAGTCCACCCACCACTACTATGGTCCAGTCGAATATTGAGGAGGTAGATGATCTTCATGAATGTTCATCCGATCGCAATAATGAGCGTCAAGTTAGTTCCAGTGACCACTATATCTAGTGATAGATACAATGCCCTCTGCCTTGCAATGTGTGAACGTTTATACATCGTGTAACGGAAAGGATATAAATATGGTACTTCCGATTCCAAAAGACTGTATTTCAGAGCAAGTTGCGGTGGATAATCCTGGCTACAAGATTATGTTTATGCAATTAGTCTCCGTTAGCCAGACGAGAACAGCCAGAAATGATGTGTCGGATTGATTCTCCCGGGCGGTGGCATGCCCGCCAGATGTCAACGTGACGTATTACATAATATATTAAAAAAAAAAATTATGACACCAAAAATGTCACAGTGTCACAGTAGTAAATATGTATGTAATTACCTGAAAACCCTGTGATTTAGATCGCAAGTTGTAATTAGTTCTAGTTAGACCTATCAGACAGCGTTGCATTTCAGATCGCTGGCACGAAACAAAATAAATGACTTAGCCCCCGGCCGCACACCTGAGCAGTAAGCAGAAACTCATCTAGGAATTAATTACCCGAGCAATTCCTAGTGACGACATTTTAAAAACCTATCGCTGAAAAAACCGTTAACAAATTGAGTTAAGTAGGTAAACAAAAAGGTCTAATAGATCTGCATACATTACTTATCGTAAGGATATCGTTTGTCCTTGCTGCACGTAATACTCTGCAAATCATTGCGCAGTGATTGAGTAACTAATGACAAACCGGCTTTCACAATTATATGATTTACTAGCTTTTAGACCTGTCTTCGTTTGCATTTACTTAGGTCTATTATTTGATGAGTCACTTTGGTGTGAAAACAATGATTGAACCAATCTGACGGTGTTAGGAGAGACTGCGTGCGTTCCAGTTCTGTTGTAGCAGTGTCGTGTCTATTTCGGACAACAAGGGATGTTGTTAGGCGTTTCAGAAATTACGTCATGCTCTTTTCAAGGTCGGTCTTCGTAATAAATAATAATCAAATTATGTAATATAAATCAATAATAAATAAGCGATCATTGTGCCGATAGTCATCGTGACAACCAATGGCTTAATAGCCAAGAGCCTCGGCCAACACCTGAGGAGGCTCTCGTTGGGCAGCTGGATAAGGGTTAGAAAACAGGATTGGATGTTGAAATTAATTTATCAGAATCTAATTATCGCCCTGCAATAAATACATATTTTCCCCGAAATAATATATAACTACCAAAAGCTTTTGAAAAACAGGACATTTACTGCGTACCTCATCTTTAAATACGAAGCTAAACCAAATATTATAACGTTTCGCAATTCATTACGTTATTGTTTCCTTAAGCTTACTAATTAGGCTACACCATAAGTTTCAAATAAAGTTCAGTTAAATTGGCAAGTTTGAGGGGTGTAGTCTCTTCGGTGTTGTAAGCTCAAACTCACTTCGACAGAACGAAGGCTCGTTGATGCTTAGCTTACAGTGTGTAGCAGCTCTTATTATGGTTACTATTATTTATCGATAACATATCATCACGCCTGTAGCCCCCGAAGGGTTAGGCAGATGTGTACCTATAGTACACCTACATTTCGCCAGTTATGTTTAAGTCTTATGTCATAGGGGGCTTGAACCGGACACGAATCCAGACTCCTGTCTGTTACTGAGAAATTCCTGATAGAAAAACCCAATAACAGTTTGACTTGGGAACCGAACTTGGGAATCGAACCCAGGGCCTAAGGCTCAGCAATAGCACTTGCGGCTGCTAAACCAACGGCTGCCTCATTTGTCTAGTTGTCGCAAGGGATAGTCTAGTTTTAACTAAAATAATACGACCCCTTCGTGAAACGTTAGCGTCGAAATCTCTTGAAAGTAATCAACGTGAACAACTTACCTATTTAAACTTCATGTACAGTCACGAGCAAAAATATGTATACACTAGGCAAAATTTAACAACGGTTTTCTCGTGGAATACCTATCGTTTGTAACTTTGAGATGATACCTATTTCATAATACTAGGGGTTCAAAAATACTATGTTCGTTATAACATAAAATTACAATCAATACAGTAGGAGAAAATCACTTTTAAAAGTTGCTAAGTGTATACATATTAGTGCTTGTGACTGTACAATAGTGGTGCATAGAATTGGGAAGTGAAGTGAAGTGAAGCAGCTTGTAATTTTCACCTTGCGTTGCCCTGCATAATCAACTGTTCTATAAAAAAACTCTTTTATAAATATGAGAGTCCAGTAAATTAAATCAAAAACGGTATCCTGTATAACACTTAAAAATCTGTGATTGCGGTTTTCAATTAGGTACTCAAAAAGTTACGAACGGTTTCCTAAGAATGTTTTCCTGTAGCTACTTCAGCTCAGGTGGGTACTTTGCCTTTCATATTTTAATAAAGACAACATCACGCCTGTATTTCCCGAAGGGTTAGGCAGATTAGTGGTAACAGAACTAGACTCAAAACTTGATCTATAGCATTCTTCATTACATTTTCCCCGTCATGTTTAACGGATTGGCCCACCTGTCCTTTCTGTATACTCACACAGCGATGCATCACTCTACATAAGAGAGTTGTTACACCCGAGCCATTCAGCAAGCCGACGGCTAACACCGGTTCCTGGAACAAATATTAACTATTTCTTAGCTAATTTTGGTGTTGATTATCGGTACAGAAACAGGGCATTACGCCGGTAGGCAGACATGTGACGGAAATTACGTCACTAATATAAACCTTCTACCTCACGGGATGAACGATTGTCTCTATTAAATAATCACCTTTCACATAAACTTTAGGGTCATAGGTCAACCTAGACGTGTTACCAGCTGGTTTCCACAGGAAATCCTGCTTTTACACAACCGGTGACCCCGTTTATATGCCAGCGTGATGTTAAACCAGGAAGGAGTAATCTTCAAGTGAAAGTCTCATCGATATCGGTAAAGTAGTTATCTAGATTCTGTCGATTATGTGATATTGACATGATTGTTTATTATAATGCAGTCTTAGAATAATCTAAGAATGCAGTGCTCAAGTACTTTGGTAAGAATTCCGATATTTCACCTTTAATATCGCAGATCATTTCATTTGTAACTAAGAATCTGGTGACTGATTGGTTCTTGAATTGGCAATAAAATGCTGGCGAAAGATTATTTTTTGTACTTAATTAAAATAAAATAAACCCTATTGAGCTCAGTCTTCGCCGGATCTAAATACTCTATTACCTACTTAGTTGTTAATGAAAAAACTTTAAAAGCTTCACAAAATAAACCTATGGCCAAACTGAAGCGAATCCCGCGCGGAATGCGGGACAAAAGATTGATTGACTTGGGTATAAAGTTACATTTTTCTCGTTATATTTGAGAGTCCTTAGTTTAACCTGTCTCAACTTTTATACAATTTTCAACTCGCATTGAAATCCACTAAATAGTTTACGAGGAAAATGCACTCTCCGAGGCTATATATACCTAAACATATAGGTATTATAGAGAAATGTACCATGCGTCCAGCTTTCATTCAGCTGTAAGCGGTTTATAATAGGAGAGGGGCTTATAAAATCTATTGAAATTTTGGAATAAATTTTGTTATCCCTTTGGTAGGATTTCCTACTAAAATTCGGAACCGATGTGAAATCACCGATGTGTCATGCGTTCTGTGTTGAGGCGTCTTCATTTTGTGTCTGCTTACAAAAGTTTGAAAGACAGCTACTGTTTAAAAATGTAGGGATTTTCAATACCGACTCGACCGTTTTGTGGGCAATTTTACTCAGTTTAACTAAAAGTACTTGATCGACCCAGCTCTGTTCGAATGAAAATATAGAAAACGAATTTTCCCAGAAATGAGACTAAGCTCTTCGAGAAAGTGATTACAAATGTATACAAATATTGCTCATTTAATAGCTTATAGGATTCAAAGCTTATTTATGATTGATTTGAAACGGTTTCTCATTCTGTTTTAATAATAATACCTACACTATAGTTACCGATAGACTGCCTCGCAAGTCTATTGATTACCGAGCGCTAGTGCTCAGCATAAGGTCCTGGGTTCTACTTCCAGATCGGGTAATGTTGCCATGGGGTTTTTCTATTAGGAATTTACCAGTAACAGCCCTGAGTTTAGATTTGTGGCCGGTTGATGGCAATAGGCTCGCTTCCTATTACATGGGCCTTCAACATAACTGGCGAATTGAGGGTATGATGTACAGCTCTGCCTAAGTCTTTGAAGCAAAACAGACGTGATGCTATGTTTGTATGTATGTTACCTATACCTATCTCACAGCCACGAGCGGAAGCAATGAAACTTATCCTAAATGTAATCGAGGATCGAGTTAAAGACTTCTTTAACTATCCTACTAATATCCTATCCTACTAATATTATAAATGTGAAAGTTTGTGTGTTTATGTGTTTGTGTTTGGATATTTGTTACTCAATCACGCAAAAACGGCTGAATGGATTTGGATGAAATTTGCCAAACAGATAGTTTATAACCTGGATTAACACATAGGATACTTTTTATCCCGATATTCCCACGGAATCGAGATTTACGCGGGTGAAACCGCGGGGCGCAGCTAGTTTAGTATAAAATGTGTTTGTCTTGTCGATGGCAAGACAGTGTTTGATGTTATTCAAAACTTCGCCACTTCCACGGTAGCAGCACAGAGGTCACTGGTATGGCTGCATTTTCTGGGGCACAAACGGCTGGACACGCCTCTTGGAAGTCTTTGAAGCAATCACAACCTCGCAAAGTTGGGCTATTTCGACGGTACTGCAAGTGGACCCGTCACGCAAACTATAATGTTCCACCTCATAGCCTGTAGTTAAGTGAATATCTAGAAATCACAGAACTTTTTCAATATCAAAGCTACGTAACTTCTTAATTATGTAACTCTACAAAAACTTAAAAAAAAAACTAAATGTACAAACCCAAATATACAATTAATAGGAAGACTAAATGACCTGCCTTCATATATTACTTAAATAATCATCAATCATCTTAGTGTTCATTGTGCATTGTTCTCTTGTTAAATAAATGATAGTATCTAACTAACTACGGAGATAAATTATTGTCTGTTTTTGGCACCGTTGTGTGTATCTTTTTAGTTGACCCGGACGGTTTAAATGAGGGTTATGATAGCCGTAATACATATTATATAATAAGTTTCTAGGGGATACTCTACTACCTACACTATAAAGCGTGTAAAGATACCTACAATTAATTTACCAACATGCTTGACAAGTTTGAGAGATTGCGACTAAATGTAAACGTTTTATAAGTACGAGAATAAAAATTGGACCCATTTTTGCAAACAAGAACCAACCCACAGTTTGAGTGAAATTGAGTTTAGTACATAGATGGTGCACAAATCACGAATTCTAGCTTCTCTAAAAAAATGGTTCCTTTTCACCGACTAACAACAGAGATACAACACTGTCACTTGCGGAACCAACCCACTTTGGCCACCTTTTAATAAACTTGCTAGAAAGAACCAACCGGGTTTTTAACGATTTACTTTATACTATAACTTCATAAAATGTATAAATCTGATATTCCTAGATAGCCTACAGTATCCCACATAAGTTCAACAAATATTCATTCATTAATATACTAAGTATGCATTTTGCACACTCTGTTTACAAATAATAACCGACCTGCGTAGCACCATACAAACGGAAATAAACAAAGCTATTACGAAACTTGTGGATGATTTCGAGCGAAAAACCAGCTTTTTATCAAAACAGAACGAATTAAGAACACAGGATATTGAAGAGATTAACATCAAGATAGAAAACTTACTGAAACAGAACGAAAAATTAAAACAAGAAATATCGGAAATAAAATCATTATCCACATCCCCTGTAATCCAATGTACTGAAAGTAATTCTAAGAAGATAGTCATCTACGGCCTTACTGAGTACTACAAAGAGCCTGAAAACGACCTGCATAATCGAATCATTGAAATGTTTCGCGATATTCTACAAGTGGACCTGATGGGTTATGTGGAAAATATGTATAGATTAGACAGAAAAAACACTAATACCCGACCACTAGTAATAGAATTAATAAGCAAAAGAATGGCAAAATACATCAAAAACAACAGTCACTATTTCCAAGGAACGGGATTATCTATATCTGAATTATTGGACGAGAATTCACGTAAGGAAAGACAACAAATGCGAGAGGAAATGATAAAGGCAAGAAGGGAAGGCTTACATACAGTAATAAGAAACAATCAGTTGTATGTGGAAGGAAAAGCTTTCATTTTAAAAGATGAAACACATAAAAATCCACCAAACTACACATCAAACGAGAAAAACGTTAATTTAAAAACTTCACTCAACACCTGCCAACGAGATTCAATAGCCAGTAATGAAGACCATAATAATTATTCCTTTCGAAAACACAGACCAACTATTTAAAATTCTATTTCAAAATATCCAAAGTCTCTGTAATAAACAGCATATTCTAGAAACCTTCATCGTAGAAAACCCAATTTATAATTCAATATGCATATCAGAGTCCTGGTTGTCTAAAGAAAAACTAAGCTTGATCCAATTTAGTGGATATAAAATAGCAGCGTCATACTGCCGCAGCACGCGAGGGGGAGGCGGCGTCTGCATCCTCCTGCAAGACCAAATCGAATTTAAAGAGATAACTGATATAACGAATATGTCCATAGAATATATTTTAGAAGTGTGTGCAATCGAGTTACCCAAAGAAAACATATTATTAGTAACAATGTATTGGAATAGAAGAGAGGAAGAAATATTTATTAGTCAGGTAAAATGTATCTTGAATTATATAAATAATAAGTATTATAAGCTTAATATAATTATAGGTGGAGACTTTAATATAAATATCTTAGAGAGAAATGTAAAAACTAACCAATTCTTAGACCTAATGCTAGAATACAAACTCACGCAACACATAAAAACACCCACACGATTAACACAAAATACATCTACGTGTTTAGACTTGATATTTACAAACACTAACACAAACCAAATACATACAACAGTAGAGGAACTAGGTTTCTCAGACCATAGCGGAACTATTATACACATCACCACACCAACACCATATTTAGCGGCACAAACAACTTTGTATGTTAAAAAAAGATTATATAACAACGCGAACATTTTAAAGTTTAAGTCTAAATTAAAAGACTACGATTGGAATAAAATACTACCAAAAAACCAAAATATAAATGAGAATTACAAAGCATTTCATGATACGTTAATGAATATCCTCAACCTTTGTATACCTATATGTAAAATCAAATTAAAAACCAAATTTAAAAAATACTGGCTAACAACGGGCATTAAGATCTCCTGTACAAACAAAAGATTGTTAAAAATACTCACACTTAAAACAAAAGATCCTATCATTACAAATTATTATAAAAAATATGAAAAAATATTAAAAAAATTGGTTACTGAATCAAAAAAGATGCAATATATAAACAAAATAAAAAAATCTAATAACAAGGTAAAAACCATGTGGAGTATCATAAATGAAAGAACAAACAAAAAACATAAAAAAGAACATACTAATATTAAATTGCAAATAGAAAACGACCTTATATCCGAACCTAAACAAATAGCCAATATTTTTAATAATTTCTTTGCGACTATTGGAGATAGCGCCGACAATTCTTCTAGTAGCATACCGGGTACCACCTCTGTACTAAATCCCACACAGAACTCGATGTTTCTTGGCCCAATAGACGCTTGGGAAGTAAACAAATTAATAAAAAACCTGAAAAATAAAAATAGTCACGGGATTGACGAAATACCACCAACGCTTTTAAAACAATGTGCAGATGAACTCACGTTACCTTTTTATCTGCTACTCAACCAGTCATTTGAAGAAGGTATCTTCCCTGATTTATTAAAAATATCTGTAATAAAACCAATCCACAAAAAAAAATCGAAAACAGACCCAAACAACTATCGCCCCATAGCTCTCTTACCATCAGCCTCAAAAATCTTTGAGAAAGCTATGTGTGACCGTATTTATATGTTTTGTGAAAAATATAATATTTTTGATGAATGCCAGAATGGCTTTCGAAAAAACCGTTCCACAACCCTAGCTGTCTACAAGTATATCCAAGAAGCTCTTAACATTATAAATAACAAAAAATACGCTGTTGGATTATTATTAGATATGACTAAAGCCTACGATAAAGTACAATTTGGGATGTTGCTAAACAAAATATACGGAATAGGTATACGCGGAAAGGCTCACGAATGGCTAACATCCTATCTAAAGAATAGGGAACAACTAGTAGCAATAGAATACTTTGACCATAAAAATAATGAAATTAAACAAATCCGATCACAGAGTAAAACAATTAACGCCTCAATTCCTCAAGGAAGCGTAATAGGATGCCTTTTATTTTTAATATATATCAATGACCTACCTAAAATCATAGAAGGGCCATGTGTCCTATTCGCCGACGATATATCCATATTAGTCTCATGCCAAAACAATGTAAATATAGAAAAAACCCTTAATTACATTCTTACAAAAACTTGCAATTGGATGAACGAGCATAACCTCGAGATAAACTACTCCAAAACTAAATTAATAACTTTTCACCCTTACCAAAAAGCTCCTTTAAATTTAGATTTTACGTTCAATGGCTCAAAATTAGAAACTGTTAACGAATTTACATTACTCGGACTAGTTATAGATACACACGTAAACTGGAAATCACACATACTGAAAACTCACTCAAAGATTTCTAAATTCTCATACGCCCTCCGTGAAATAAAAAAGACCACCAATTTTCAGACAGCCCTCACCACCTACTATGCTTATGCCTATGCATGGCTTAGCTATGGTGTCACTCTTTGGGGTAACAGTACAGATGCACAAATACTGTTCACGCTGCAAAAGAAGTTGGTCAGAATCCTGGTAAACATTGAGCAAACCGACAGCTGTAAACCTTTCTTTCAAAAACACAATATTTTAACCCTTCCTTGTATATATATTTTGGAAACATGCAAATTTGTGCGAAAACATCACGAACTCTACTCAAAACGTGAAGACATCCAGTCGCGCTATCTACTCAGACACCGATCTAGACTAAACATACCAAGTTCTCGATTAAAAATGCACTCAAAAAGCCCTTATGTAATGTCCATTAAAGTATATAATAAACTACCCGGATCAATAAAAAACGAAGAAAAAACTCACACATTTCTAAAAAAACTAAGAGAAATTTTGTTAAAGAAAAGCTACTACTCATTAAATGAATACTTAAGTGATAGACTTATAAAGTCATAATTTTAGTAGTCAAAATGAAATATTACACTTTATTAGATTTATTAATTATTACAAGATCTCCCAATAGATACCTACTTATACCTATATTATAATTTATTTTTTATTTAGAAACTACCTACCTACTGCGTAATAATTATAATTTAAAAGTGCTTCCTGTCTCCTAACTCACTTATTTTGCTGTGCCCGACAGGGTCCATGTGATCTAATTTTAAGTTTTTACCACCTAAATACTACATGTGGAATGCAATAAAGTATTGAGTATTGAGTATTGAGTATTGAGTACAAGTTTCATTTTCTCGAAAGTAACCTGCTGTGGGTTGGTTCTTGTTTGCAAAAATGGGTCCAATTAGCCTTACGTCTGTCGTGTCAGCTAATAAAGAATAATTTATTAGTCACAAGCGACATGTACCTAATAAGTTTTTTTTTCTTTCATTTAGTTAGCTAGGTTTCTGAAAAACTGCTCCTATTTGTTCTGTTGGGAAAATGTGACTGTTGGTAATATTTCGTAAAGGCTCTTACATACTGGGGCGATTCGTCGCGGGACGCGAATTTTAACAAAACAATTTCTCACGGCGAACAATGCGGCGGCGTCGCGTCGCGCGACGAATCGCCCCAGTATGTAAGAGCCTTAACACCACATAACACCACGCCTGTAATCCCCGAAGTGTTAGGCAGAGGCACCTTATTACACCCCCATTTCGACAGTTATGTTTAAGTTCCATGTAATAGCGGGCGAGCCCCTAATATTTACGAATTTACCAAGTAATCTTTCAAATGACCAAAGTCCTATACATAAACTGGACCTATAGGTACTAATCCAGACTGCGGGCTACTGAGAAATTCCTGATGGAAAAGCCTAATAGCACTTTGCCCGAGCTGGGAATCGAACTCAGGACCTCATGCTCAGCGCTTGCGACCACTAACCAACGAGGCAGTATCGTATCATACAAACTGTAAATAATTGAGTATAGTAACTACTTACTGGTTTTCAAGTATTGTCTTTGAAGAAAGTTGACTACATCAGTGAATGCACTGTACGAAGCTTGTTGGATCAATACAAAGAAAAGGAACAGGGTGTAAAGTTCACTCATCCACAATAGAAAAGGGAGGATCCTCCGACCAGGCGGGTGTTATGTCTGGCGGGCAACTCAACTGCCCAAAGTTTTTATGTCGATTTCTTGTATACAAATCCATTGCACAGTAAACTTTAATTGCGCGATGCAGGATTTATGTGACGTCAGGATTTTTGTGTGACGTCAGGTCTTTGATGCGTAGTTCGCATGTGGCGATGTAGATACCGCCACAAAACTAAAAAGGCGTGTCTGGAAGTTTTCACAAAATGATTCACGTTTATACGAAACAGGTAATCAGGTCGGTATTCTTATTATAAATTGAGATTTTATCAATAGTTTTGTTAAACACCAAAATATGCTTAATTTGCTTCAGGCTAAGCAATCCAGGCAGGCCTTAAACCGAAGCAAACTTCCTCATAAATAAAAAATATGAATAAAAAATAAACGTGTAGTTCCCCCTTCCTAGAGTCAAATAAAACTAGAAGGGTTTAAATTAATATTGCTCAGAGCTGTTGGACATGGAGATGTCAAGCGCTTCCAGTTTTGTAAATAAAAGTTCCATGAAAAGCGAAACTGCCCTAAAGGTATATGTCACTTCGTCATGATTTTTGGTGTTCATAATCTGTGATGCTTTTGTGTTTGGAAATATTTTGTTTTAATTAAAGGTTCACAAAATAATTTTCGAAATACGATTGTTGTTACAACAGTGTACTTACTTCGTAAAATAAATGGGCCTAGAAGTCTCCCTATTAATAAATTTTGGCAAGTTGTTTACAGGCGAAATAACATACAAAATGGCAAAATAATTATTTAAATTCCTATAAGTCATCAACTATCATCTTGCTTTTAACTGTTAAGATTCCAAGTAAGGTACTAGCCTCATACCGATTCTAAAATCAAATAAAAACCAATAGTCATTTATTTTGAACTTCAAAATAACATATTGATGGCAGTCCTCCATAACCAAAAGGCCCACCCTTCACCACAGCCTAGTGCTTTAGCTGCCAAAAGAACTGGCGCAACAACAGCACAGTTATCTGTTAAGTTGGAAGAACTTGATTCTATACAGGGTTACTGGTAACTCGACGTATTCCTTGCAGGACGTCATAGTAGGGTTAAAATGCAACAAATTAAGCCACCAAATGTTCTACCGAAATTCAGTAGTTTTTGAATTAGTTAAGAGTTTTAGTTTTAAGTGTTTTAGCAAAAATTACAAAAAATTAAATGTTTGGTTAGTGATATTTGCCAAAGTTTTAGGCATTATTAAACTTTTAATTATTAACAAAGGTCTGCTACGGCGTCAACTATGATAATAACTTAAATTTCAGTACAGTCGCGCCGTAAATCATTTTTAAATTGGTTTCAAATGATTTAATCTGGGATTTTTCATAAAAAACTAAAACTCTTAACTAATTCAAAAACTACTGAATTTCGGTAGAACATTTGGTGGCTTAATTTGTTGCATTTTAACCCTACTATGACGTCCTGCAAGGAATACGTCGAGTTACCAGTAACCCTGTATAAAAGTAATTAACATTAAGGCAAGACTAAAACATATCTACACAACGCCTGCAATACATATTATAGCAATTAGTATGGCAACTACATTTTGCCTCATGTTTTTGAATTTATATATTAAAAATAGCCATAGGCTCGGCTTTAGCGTTCCCTTTCACGACCCTCTCTAGATCATCCCTTAAATGTCTCACTTTGCAATGGTCTAAAGGAAAATAATGGCTATAGTATAATACATTATTTCTCTTTTAAAATGTATCAATTAGCCTAGTACACAGATTTTTGAGGATAATCACCAAGAAGTCAGTAGCGCCTGATTTAGTTTGTCTATTTTTGCTTGTATTGGTTATAGTTTTGATGACTTTCCAGAGTTTTTATTATTATTGTTAGGTACTATTTTTACCAAACTAATTTTTTACGTGTTTTCTCTTGGGTCCCTTCGGTAAATCATTAGAATGATTTCTTTACCGGCAGGGCTAACATGACAAGAGCGATAACGCTCTCTCACGATTAGTCGTTTTTTTACAATCCTGACGTCACTATAAGAGCGCTAACACACCGTAACGCCTTATCACACTGGGACTCCATGGCGGAGCAGCCAGGTCGCGTCGCCAACAAAATGTATGGTTGGCAGAGTAACAAAGCGGACGCCAGGTGAGCCACCCACTATGCAGGGCGTCCCACGGATATGCCACATGGAGGGAAAGTACCTTGAATATTGTAGATGGAACATTTTACTGATAGAAGACATTATTTGAATTTAAACTGCATTCATAGATATTTAAATAATTATATGGTTGAGCCGGGAATCGAACCCGTTACATGAGAAAAATTGACCCTGTAGCTTTATCATACCGATCGAAAGGCTTCATCATAAGGATTATTTTTTGCTACATAATATAGTGTCACAAATAAAAGAAAGACCATGAATTTTAACATTTGATGTGAAATTTTGTTCAGAAAAATGAAAAGCTTATTTTATGGGGTTATGTAAAAAATTTAGTTTACAAGGACTAGTAAGAAAATGTCCACGAGCTGCAAGCAGAACTTAGACGTATTATTCTAAATGTCCACCACAACAAGCTAAAAAAATCGACAGGGAGCGAAATAATCAAAAGAGTGGGACTTTGTATTCAACAGGAAGGGACTCATTTTGAGCATTTGATAAATTGATTAATTTTGTATTAAAAATGCTAAAATTCACGGTCTTCCTTTTATTTGTGACACTATGTTATTTAGCAAAAAATAATCCTTATGATGAAGCCTTTCGATCGGTATGATGAAGCTACAGGGTGATAATTTTTTTTTCTCATGTAACGGGTTCGATTCCCGGTTCAACCATGTAATTATTTAAATATATATGAATGCAGTTTAAATTGTTTTTTAAATTCAAATAATGTCTTCTTTCAGTAAAATGTTCCATCTACAATATTCAAGGTACTTTCCCTCCATCTGGCATATCCGTGAGTCACCCTGTCTAGCTCTATACATTTAGTTGGCGACGTCGCCATAGTGTCCTAGTATGTTAGCGCTATAATGCAACACGACCGCCAAATTGAGTAAACTCGAAAAAGACACTATTGAGACTTTTTCTCTCGCGAATAAAGACCGATGAAGCAAGTTATTAAAAACATTATTTTTTCATCATAGCATCATAAGTTTAAGGTTCCGTTGCATTAATTCGATTTTACGTTCACCTCTTATAATTTATGTTTAATTATTTTGTGTAACCAAAGTATTTTAATAAAAAATAAATAGGCCAGCTTAGGACTCCGAGGCCCACCGGCCGGCCCACCCACGCTCCCGGTGGAAGTGTGCAGCGCATGAGGAGTAACAGAGGGCTGTTGCCCCAAAGAAAACTAGCTAACTTGCCTGCGTACCTATCGTGGTCGGATGCTCTCTATTTTTCAGGTGCTTTAGCGGTTGCCTTCGCCACCGGCCGCGATGCAGAATTCACCCACCGGCAACGCTTCACGGCGACCCGACTCCGTTGGTGAAGAGGACGATGTCAGAGCTACATCCGTGAGTACCTATATATCTATCTATCTGCCTAGCCTTTTCCCAACTATGTTGGGGTCGGCTTCCAGTCTAACCAGATGCAGCTGAATACCAGTATTTTACATGGAGCGACTGCCTATCTGACCTCCACAACCCAGTAACTGGGTAATACGATACCCCTTGATAAGACTGGTTGTCAGACTTTCGGGTTTCTGACGATCCGTAACGGCTGAGTACCTACCCAATGTAATTTACAACATACCTACAACATTATATTATACAGGCCGAAATTTAATTAATTTGCATCCTCTTATTGAGTCATTAGGTACTCATCATTATGAACAATTTTCATAGTGAACGAAAAAACAGCTGTTCCCTACGAGCTATGCGATCATACAGGTAGGGAACAGCAGATTTTTTGAATTCAGTTTTTTTTGAGATTCAATCGTAGTTACGTGCGCGTTTGCAACGTTTGTCTTTTGTTGTATCGATTTTGACTGGGCTAAAAACCCACGGCGTTTCGGTACAAAGTCCACTGTGCATATTGTTACGAAGTTGCCGTTAACTTTGCTGAAATCTATTACATCTTCGAGACTACTGAGTCTTTTAGTCAAAAGTGACACTATTTTATCATTGCTAAATATCAGTTGAGATAATGGCCAGTCGTATCAGTCCTGACGTCTCAATCACTCGTAAACCAGCACTTTGCTCATCAACATGTCACTGGAGCAATAAGTCCGTTGCAACACAAACCACAATAAACCATCTTATGAACCGTTGCAAACGTGAGATAATAATCTTCGTGCATTCTACATTGTCACATCGAAAACGATACGTCGTTTTATAATGTCATAACTTTATGTGCTCTTACGCAAATATGTAATCAGGAAACGAGAATAACGAACGATGATTGCAATAACAAACGCAAAAAACGTGATTTAAGGTAAAAGCTACGAAAAAAACAAATCTTAAATGATTTATTATGAATAGGCAGCACTTTTTGAACGACAAAATTACATAAGTCAATCCCCAAAACGCCTACCCTTCACCACTTCCTCGTGCTTTAGCTGGGAAGAAGAAGTGGCGCAAGAAACTCCTCAGTAGCACAGCTGTCTGTTATGTTAGAAGGACAAACAAAGAACCTGATAGCATCCCAGTTTTATTAATATTTTTAACAATCTATGGAAAAACACCAGCCTTCATGGAGCTTTACTTCAAGTTGTTACAGATTCAAAATTCGGTTAAATTTAAGAAAAAAATGATTGCGTAGCAAATAATGGAATATAAACTAATGTAAATGCAAACACCGAGTTACATTTTACACTATCAATAAAAATAAATTAAATTCAGATAATTGTAGAAGGAAATTCTACATTTAAAAAGCTATAAAAAGATTTTTGTATCTTAGACTGTTACAATAAGTTTCAAAACGCATGCAATGATTATTGTTTGTTATTTTCAGACACGACCACAGTCAGAGTCTCCAAGAGTGATCACAAGTGACCTCACCCCCGAAGAAGCAGCAGCGGCACTGAACAATGTCTCACCGCGGCGTGACAGGTCACCGCGGCGGCAAAGAATACCGCGGCGTGACATGTCGCAGCAGTGCTATCGGTCAGCGCGGCGTGGCAAGTTACCGTGGCGTGTCGTGTCACCGCGGCTCGATAGCTCAGCGCAGCGCGATAGTTTGCCGCAGCACGATCGGCAAACGCGGTATCACAGGTTACCGCGGTGTAACAAGTTACAACGCCACGATCGGTCATCATGTCGCAACAGTTTACCGCAGCGTGACATGTCACCACAGCTCGATAGGTCAGCGTCGCGTGACAGGTTACTGCCGCGTGACAGGTTACTGCCGCGTGTCAGGTTACCGCCGCGTGATAGATTACCGCGGCGTGACAGGTTAATGCAGCATGACATGTCACCGCGCCGCGATAGGTCAGAGCGGCGCAACAGGTTACTGCGGCGTGGCAGGTTACCCCGGCGTGACAGGGCACTGCGGCATGACATGTCACCGCTGCACGACAGGTCACCTCGTCACCAGTCGTCACCGCGGTGCCATGGGTCACACCACAGCACGTCACACGACCATAGACGAGAGGAATCTGGTCGTTTTGAAAAAAGGAGAAGGGTCCGAACTACATTAATCAATATAGAATATTTAAGAGTGAACCATGGACCATTTATTTACCATGTTTATCAAAAATAGTGACAAAACATGTATGAAACATGGTTTACTTATTTTACTGAATGTCTATGGAAATTGTCTCCATTTTCAGGACTACACGTATCCTCTCATTAAATTAGTTACTCGTTTAAGTAAGTATAATTATTTAATTATTACAATAGCAAAAATTTTGACTGCTGCTTCTTTATGATGTTTTTTTTTTGCTGTGATCATTAATGGAATTAAAACATGGTACAATAAGGTCTATTAAATGTTTTTAAACATGTTTAAAACGACACGTTAATGTTGATAAAATTATTATTCTAAATAACACTGGTGAAATCATAACAATATTAGATAATAGGTATATAAAGTAATACAATGAAAACTCACTAACCCTATTTATCTGTTACTTTTTTATCAATAAATTCTTACACACTGTAAAAACAATTACCTATAAGACATTTATGTAGATCCAAAGTGATTGATTAATTCGTCAAGGTACAATGTCTTTTGTCCCGCGTGCGGCCCGTCTGGTAGCTTGGCGGTTAAGATCAGTTCCTGTATTCGATAGTTCATAATACTCAGCACTCTCAGACGTCTAGCTATTTTTTTTGTAAAAGATTTCCGTATGTCTATGACAAAAGGTGTCCTGCAGACTAATTAGAGATTCTCTGAAAAAAACGTTTTGAATTTAAGAGTTGTAGAATGCTTGCCTGTTATTTCATTCTTTAACTTTCCAACCATTCCTTGACTCTTACTGATTAGGAATCTTTAGATTTATAAACAGCAACCTTAATACCACAAAACCGTGTTTAAAAGTTGTTTAGCCTAAACACCTTTTAAACATGACATTGCTGTATGGAGTTAGACATAAAACTGACATTAAACACGCGTTGAACAAGTGTCTAAGTTTTTGTGGTAAGGCCCTAAGAGTTTTGTAACAAAATTCAGATTTATTTATAAAATAGCCTCACAGGCGATCATAAGTAATATGTGGTGATAAAATAAGAATGGTATTGTCTGGTTAAAAGTCATTATCTGCCTAGACTTTTCCCAACTATGTTGCGGTCGGCTTCCAGTCTAACCGGATGCAGCTGAATACAATATTCTACGTGGAGCGACTTCTTATCTGACCTCCACAACCCCGTAACTGGGTAATACGATACCCCTAGGTAAGACTGGTTGTCAGACTTTCGGGCTTTTGACGACCCGTAAAATGTATGTTTATAAGTAATTAATTTAAATACAATAATTAATTCAAATTACTGACTGTAAATTCACATGTTAGACTTTAATAACGAGTAGGTATACAAGCAGGTTTTTCTTAATTAGTTGGTACAACTTCACAGAGGTGATTATGTTCCCTGGATTAACATGAAAAAAATCAACAATCGAATTGGAATGGGCAACTAGCTTCAACTTTTTGACTAACTGACCGACTCTTTGAAAATTCAAAAGTGCCTGTAAATGATTTAATTGAAATAAATGCTTTGAGTTTGAGTTTGAAGAACTATGGACCGTAATTATTGATTACTATCTAGCCTAATCTACTATTATACAATTTAAACTCTAACTTATTATTTTACGTGATAAATTTTGTTATATCTAAGAATAGTGTCAATTTCCACTTTTACTGTACGAAACAGTTTTTTAGGGTCTGATATCCATAATACAATTAGTACCTACAGAACATAAGATGGAAATTATAGGTAGGTATAGTACGACACAACTTAGATGTAGCATAAATTCGAAGCATTCAATTAATTTCAATTTTACGAATTATTTGGTTACATGACTTTACAAGTTATTGCGGTTGCGTAAAGATCATTTTCACCTAAAGTAGTAAAAAAGATTGGTGAGTTTAAAGGCGCACTCAGTTCAGATGGTGATCGGTTTTACGAATTGTGTCGATGCTACATCTAAGTTATGTCGTACCGTATCAGGTTCGCCCGGCAGCACAACACTGCTCTAATGAAAAAAACAAATAACTATAACAACACTCCCATTATGCCTGCAGGTGAATTCGTTCCAATTAGCGTAAGTCTTCCCATCCCCATGACACGTGAAAGCGTAAGTACGAGTAGCTTAAATTGCACTAAACAAACAAAACAGCACGTCAATTATGATTGGGGTGCGCCAAATGGACTGTCCAGCACCCTTTGCGTAACACACGATCACAATCTTTCACTTTGACATTTCAACAACATTCATTGCGTTATTTACGTTGATGAGCAGACAATTTTTTCGAACATATGAAGCAATGTAATAGCATTATCCTTCAAAATGATCCGGATTTTGATTGACCGTGTGTTACGCAATTAGGGTGCAGGTGGGTATAGCAACTAGCAACCAGTATGAGTCGCGGCCGTCCGGCTGAAGGGCGTTGCTAGGCGACGATTATGCATTTTGGAGTAATAAATTGAGTCTGCACGCGCCTAAAAGGGTTATTTGATTGAATTTCTACCTACCAAAGCGCTAGTTTCAATTTATTGATGCCATGACGACCGCGTGCAAAGTACCTACGAGTTTATTGTGCTCATAGTCCCTTGTCCTCGGGGGAGGCATTCAATGACGTCATTGATAATTGTTGGACCAAAATGACCAGCTTTAAATGAAAGGGTGGACTTAACGATGTGTTTGATGGGGTGCATAATTGCGATTTAAAAGGATTCAATAGGGGATCGAATGTCACTGCGCACCTTCGAAGAAACTATACTCCATTTGAAATAAGATTAGACTTTTAAATAAGCCTTTTTACAATCCGTTCAACCGATTTTGACTTCTATTGCGTTGGTGGCATGACAAATGGCAGCTGCAGTAAACAGTTGGTATTGTGTAACGTTTTTTATTTTTACTTTTAATGCCATCCTTATGCCTACGGCATAAAAGTCAGAATCAGTTTAACGAACTGTAAAAGGGTTTGTTTAAATTTCTAATCTTATTGCAAATGGAGTTTATGTATAAAAGATGTGATTCTGGGGTGCTTGCAGAGTGGCTTTTTTAACATACATTAATGATATTACCAGCTTTACTAAGCACATTTTTTGTAATGTATCACCTTATGACGGTACCTATTTAAGTAGTAGATTCATAATGAAGTACATAATTATTTCGTTATAAATATATCATAAATAATATAAGATAATAATAGTTGATAGCCACACTATCGAATTAAGTAGATATATGATCTGTAATAACAACCAAACTGTGGATCAACGTTTGATAGTTATTTATGCAACTGTTATTTAATAAGGGGTATTAAAAAACGAATGTGGGTTTGATAATAGTATCACATGAGTGTTTTAATTTCTAATTATTTACAGTTGCATACAAGACTTTATCTACACCCATGTTATGAATTCTCTATAAAAGGTTCTTTGTAATACTAATATCGAACAAAAATGGCGGGATACAACGCACGTGAATTTGAATTTTTAGAATTCGAATAAACTACAAGTTTTTTTTTTTAATGACTTCTTATTTAGTGAGTGGTGCCTGTATGACAGCGTTCTTTTTTCTTTGAAATGAGTTACATTATGAAAAGTACAACATTTTAACACCCGTTTGGATAATATAATGGTTACTATGGCACTGGTTGTTTTAATGTTGGCCATAAGCTAACTGTTTCAGAAACTTTTATAGAGGATTTATAGCATGGGTGTAGATAAAAACATATATTAACAACAGCTGCCCATCCCTAAAACAAAACAAGAATACAATATAACTGATAAAGTGCGCACTTGAAATAACATTGATAACAATAATGACGCTTATGTAGCTATCACTCGCTGTTGATATCAGTAACCTCCTTACAAGCAATCCAGCAACTGGTTTAAAATGCCTTGTTTAAAAATATTAACCAATTTGCCACGAGCTAAAATTCCTAATGATTTTGTTAATAATATTCTTCCGCTGTTGGCGAAAGTTGTAAGGAAGCCAGAAGATGTGAGTATATTGCAAATATTACAGTCATTATAATAATTATATTATGGATTTATTGTGTCTGTTTTAGACTTCTTTCTACTTTTTTGTCAATATCTTCATCACGTTCATCATTCTCTTGTCCTGATCTCAATGTACTTAGGGTCGGCACCACATGTCTTTTTCTTCCATACTTCTCTTCTCAACAGGCAGTCAACCCCTTTCTAGCCTTAACATCTTTCACACAGTCCATACTGTGTGAAAGATGTTTGATCCGACAGATTGAAATCGGTTTAGTTTTAACTTAAAAATAATGAATAACTGTAATGCATTCTTCGATTTGTACATACTAATATATGCCATGTGTGTGTGTATACATAATAATTATGACAAGCAAGACATTTGCCTTGGAGCTCTCACTTGTAAAAAATATCACACAAAATTGATGACTTAAATCTGACATTTAAATTAACTTATTAATAATTCCATATCATCGAGAAAAACAAAATGTAAATTATTAGTAAAAAATATTTACTTGACTTGGTAAGTAAATAATTCATTCATTCACTCACCCTTGGTCGCTTCCATGAGTGAAGGAAACACGTCGCAGAAAGCCACCCCTGCAGTTGAAGAATTAAATGGGAGACAGGGGGTCTCCCATGTAATTCTTTTATAAAAAACTTAATTAGTCTACTAGATTAAACCTTTGTGATGTTAGAGATCGATATTAATTTAAAATGTATGCATTGTACCCCATATCTTTGCTTTCATGTAATTAAGAGTGACTTGAATATTGCCAATAAAAAAATTCGAAAATGATTGGTAATATATTTGTAAGTGAGAGGTACATAATGTTTGTGTTCAAATTTTTCCTTTGTGACATGCTTTAAAAAAATAAAACCAAATAAAAGATAGATCGATTGTGTTATAAACAGCTAAGATGGAAGATAGCATTAATCAGGATAACTCCTACGTATCTATGAAAAAAAGACATGAGTATTATTGCACCGACCCTAATATGATAGAATAAAGTCAGGAAACCAATATCAGCGATATTAATATTAAAATAATTTTTATTATCAGTTCTATACAATTTTGTCTATAAAAAATGTAATACAACTACTTACTGACTTAAATTAATAATAATAATTATGTAGGTACAAGTATATAAAGAAAGGGGAGGCAATGATCAAAGGGCATCAAAAAATTCGTCTGCATCGCTGTCAAGAGGAAAAGTGCCCAAAAGGCTGGCAGCATTGCCACGTTGAATAGCAATGCTGATTCTTTAGCCAAAAAATAGGCCAGCCCTCTGGTCACATGAAGAGTCGACCAACCGCTCGGCGATGTCTTGAAAAACCAAGTGGGCACTCGGACCCCATGGCCCTAGGGTTTCAGGGTTTCAACCCGGCTCGAACATATACGTCCCGATAAGATTGCAGTATTTGCGCCTTTTGAGGTTTTCTGCGCCTGCAACAGCAGCCCCAGCACAGCCCGCCGTGCTAGAAAGATGGGATGGCGCAAGGATGTCATAGTGAAAGGATAGGCCATGGTGCCCGAGGCAGTCGACACTTTCACCGTATTGGCAGCGATGCGGAGCCACGCAAGGAGCGCCCAGATTTTGATTTAATTACTTACATAATCAACAGCCAAATTCATACGGAAAATTATCTCATTCTCGTATCATATTTTGACAGAAATTTGTCTGCGTGGTGTCAGGTGACTGTGCGATATCATTCGGCGGTCAGTCGACAGTCCCTGGTGCAGTTGCTACCCTGGAATCTATCGGACACCTAGGGTTGGAAGAGAACAAGATTATTACGAAAGAAGTCTCCGCTTTTATTGAAAGGGAACTCGGGATCGCCCCGGATTTGTAAGTATTGTCACTTAATGTAACACAAAATCTTCTTCATTCGTATTGAAATGACTTTTATGAGACTATAGCTTGACTCAACGTGCGATTTAGTTGTCAGTACCATAACTGATTCATACCATAGATTCTGATCGCAGGTTCATTGAACTTTGATTGATTGACAAGTATTTTAAGGTACAGACAGTGCGAGTCAGGACACGCTTCGTATGGTAAGCATCCTCACCTCGCATGCTTCGGGCTGAGCCAACTTACATTAAATAAAATGCAGGCTGGACACACCTTAAGATATCTGTGTGGTACGCGGTCTATTCTGTAAAAACCTCACCGTGAAAATTAAGGTGAAGTGAGGACCTACAATGTACAAGTATATGAACGCACTGTAGAACTAATACGCCACGCTCCGCCATTTTGAATTCGTTCCTTAGTGCTGAAAAAAGTGCTGAATGGAATCCCAAGCGTTAATTAATAAAGCTAACACCTAAGCTTTGTACCATCCGTAACGAATTCCAGAATAATTGTCCCATTGACAATTATTTGTCTTTCACGAAGGACGGACTTATCTATCCGGGTATATGATTTGTATTGGTGTGCTGTGTTTGTCAATGGGTGGTACTCAATGGATTATATGTTGAAGTGCACTTAAGAAGATTGTATACAATGTAACTATCGATCAATAGTTGAGTGTTCTCCTACATAATGTGTGTACATAGGAAAATAATGCACGTATTGTGCTCATGAAGCTCCCACATAATCATGCACAGCCCGACCTCACCCACTGCTGAGTATAGTGGGAAAGACCTCTCTATGTGCCAATTCTCTAGATGTATATAATCAGCCTATAATGTTCCCACTGCTGGGACACAGGCCTCCTGTCTTCGAGAGGAGTGTGGGTTAAAATCCACCACGCGGGCCCAGTGTGTGGTGGTGTCACATGCCCTCGAATTTATGGTTCTAGGGCATACTGGATTGCTGGTTACCTCACGATGTTTTTCTCAACCATTTTAAGAGCAGTGGTGATTAAATTATAAAAAAAGAAAAACGCCTGCCTGGGTACGAACCCACTACCTGCAACTCTCAATTCGTTAGCCTGGGGTAGCTACCACTGGGCCACCACTGCTCCTTTCTCTACTGAAATAAAGTTGATCAACTTGCATTATAGACAACTTGCATAAAAGCTGCTGTTTAACATACTGCTAATCTTAGCCTGCATCATCCCACTGTTGGGCAAAGGCCTCTCCCCATGACTTCCAGCGAAGTAGCTGTTCTAAGCAACTGCCTTATAACCTCTATAATAGGGAATATGCATGTAGCACTATGACAACAAACAAGCAAGTGTCAATTGAATGTCAAGTGCAGCTGCTGAGGTGACAACTGCCTGACTGAATCGCAAACACTCATATAGCACACATTGACATTTTGTTTGTTGTCCTAGATTGTTACGTAATATCCGCTCTCGCGTCGCTTTTCAAGTATTGGAATTTCCCACAGTTTTTCGGCACTTTAAAAAAAAAAAGCTCGCTCAAAAAGAAATATTATTCAAAAATATTGATTGAGGTATAATTCTGAAGTAGGTAATATAGTTTATAAAAAAAAAATTGACCCTTATTTGAATCACATGCATTATTTGATAATATTTCATGTATTCGTTTGTTTTGTTTCAGCTTCTTCCTATCATTCTACGATATCGCGGGTCAAAATATTGGCAAAGGAGGAGTGACGATGGCTTAAAAAACTCCACAAACCTTGTGTATCAATGATATTATATTAAATAATAATGATGATATGATATTATATTAAATATTTAATATATTATCATTGTTGTGTATCATGAAACGATGGCAACTGTTCAGAATATTCACACCTCCTTGTATTAGTGACTCAAATGAGTAAGCATGACAAGCAGACTTCTTTAAAGATTGTAATTGAAGAGTCTTTAATATACTGATAAAAAGTATTACATAATCACATAAAATAATGACATAGCGTTTCATTATAAATAACCTAAGTACCTTACGTGTGATGGCAGCCTAAAGTACCTAATAAATGATAAATTTCTGATAATAATGATGCTTAAGGCTGCCATCAGACGGAATGCATTTCAACTGTTTCAACTGCACTCCAACTGCAGTGCAATTACTAGTACAGTCACAAGCAAAAATATGTATACACTCAGCAAAATTCAATAATGATTTTCTCGTGGAGTAACGATTGTAACTTTGAGATGACACCTATTTAATAATAATAGGGGATCCAAAATACTATGTTCGTTATAATATCATAAAATTACAATCAATACAGTAGGAGAAAATCACTTTTAAAAGTTGCTAAATGTATACATATTAGTGCTCGTGACTGTATATTACGAGTATTGCAGTCGTACTAAACTGCATTCAAACTACAAGAATGCATTCCGTCTGATGGTAGCCTTACCTAGAATTAAAAATCTTGCCGAATTCACAGCAGAATTTGCCTTAAACTGACACGTCAACGAGAAACAAATGACGACGCCATAGTAGATATTCTGTCGATACTTCGGCGTCGTTTCTCGTTAACTTTCCCGTTCCCGGTGCGGTGAACAAACATTATGGTTTCAACCGACAGATACGTACTTTGTGTATTTAAATGAAAGAAAATTTAAAACTCATATAAAAAGTACACTTTGTAAACAAGCTTATTACAAATTAGAGGATTATATCCAGGATAAGAATGCTTGGAAACATGCTGGTCTTGCTCCATAGGACAATTTAGAGTCTGGACAAAATCAAACTGGTTGTTAATTTAGTTGTATATTTTATTATTTGTATGTCATAGATTTTTACACTCTGTGATTGCATGGAATCACGCACTGATTTATTAGTATTACTTGTAAAGATGTTAGGAATATTGTAATATCGTATACTTTTACAATGTTTGTAAATATGTGAGCACCATGTACCTATCACATAACTGATTTATTTGTCATTGCTCCATTTATAATTATTTTTTTTTGCCTTTTGTGGGACAGTAATCTTATTGTGGGTGCATGGTCTTCACATATAATTATATAATTCATGTATACAAAATATTGTAAACATTTTTGAAAAGAGTAACGGTGGAGTTTCTTGCCCATTCTTCTCCATACGAAATCTACCTTTTGGAATGGGCAACTAGAATCAATTCTATTTCTTTGTTTGTTTTTCATTGACGTTCAAAAGTGCCTTTTATGTGCCTATTTGAAATAAATTATTTGACTTTGACTTTGACTTTGAAATATAATATCTTCGATCACTACAACATGGGTGATTGACTTCTACTGTATGCATTGTCTACTTATACAAAGAGTTCAGTATTCATCCTTTCATCATTCATTTCATATAGCCATGTTTTTTTTTAATACAACGCAGGCTAAAATCCAGTTCTACGAAAATAGGTAAGTCTCCCGTACCTGCAGGACGGGGGGGACAATTGAGGGGTAGAAGTGTTGTGGACGGAGTAAACGTTGCATTTATAGATAACTTCATCAAAATGCTTCCCGTGAATTTAATTTTGTTGAAGTTTCAACACACCCACCGTTTTCATTGTTATGAACTAAATCATATTTCAATTCATAGGAATTTTGTTTTATTATTGAACATAATTAATTAGGAATTCTGTACATTAATCAACTGTAATCCTATGTATGTATATGTATCTAATATAATAATTTACACATTATGACTGCTGAATGAATAGAAGTAAATGCTGTGAAGAAGACGGATGAAAAAAGATTGCATGTAGCGGAGATGAGATTATGGTTATCGAGATGGACGTGTGGAGTAACGAAAAGAGATAAACTAAGAAATTAGTATATAAGGGGAAGTTTAAAAGTGGTGACACTGAGAGAAAACTTGTAAGGAAATCGTTTGGCCTGGTAAAGATGGGCATGTGTTGAGGAGGGCGGAAAGGCATGTGACTAAAAGAGTGATGAATATAAATGTTGATGGATGGAGCGGATGGTGGGAGAGGAAGGCGAAACAAAAGATGGATGTATTGACAGCTCACTTCACCTCAGTTTTCAAGGTGAGATCCTTACAGAATAGATCGACTGTTGATAATTTTTCACCAGTTTACAATCTCGCGAGATTACAAACATGCTGTCTCATTAAAAAAGGAATTCTGACTTTGGTACAAACTTAAAATCTTCGAGACAGTTTCAGTATTTCGAAACTTATTCCAACTCAAATAATTTACAAATTGGTAGTTATAAAAGATAATATTACATATTTTTTAAATCTAAAATTGTGTCACAATCTGTACATATTGGTGAAACGTAACACAAATTGAAACAAATTCGCATAGATATAGTGTACATTTCATGTTGCATTGTATAAGTTTGAACGGGTCATATTTTGTGTTACATTTCACCAATCTGTACCCTGGTACAGATTGGTGAAATGTAACATTACTACTACTTATACTTTCGATTTCATATTCATTGTAACTCTCCCTTTTCCTTATGGTGCTTGCAAGCTACCACTAGCTACCACTCCTTCTTCATCGATCCACTTCTCTCCATCGATATCTTTCCAGATCGCAGTTCTCGTCATCTCACCAGATAGTCGAGAATCTGTTATCTCTTCTACATCTTCTTCCCAGGCTACGGTCTCGTGCACCACGTCAACGACGAGGGCTGGTTCCTCTCTTATCCTAAGTTTAGACATTGGCTCTTCTAGCTCATCTGTAACACCAGTAGCTTCCGAATCTTCATCTGTATTGCTCTCAATTTCGACGTCCGGGTGGCATAGCTTCCGTTCGATCCTGTCAGCCCTGGCCTTCCACCTCTCCAGGTTCTTCAAAGCCATGGCATACATGGGTCTAGTGTTTGGAAGGATCCGGTAAAGCATGCTGTAGCATGCTATACAGATTTGGCTCAGAAAACCGACCTGCAATGAAAACGAAAACAATACTTACAAAAAAAAAACTTTGATTTTCATCGCTTCCCAATACAAATAAGCCTCTTACTTGAAGTACTCAGGAAATACTTATGAATAAAATTATTTACGAAAATACTTATGAACAAAATTATTTACGAATAACATAAAATCACGTCTGTATTACCCGAATGGTTAGGCAGAGGTCTCGTATAGAGTAGGTACACCCACATTTTGCCAGTTATGTTTAAGTCCCATGCTATAGGGGGCGACCCCTAATATTTACCAATGCACTAAGTAATCTTTTCAACTTTACTGTTCTCATTTTAGTTTTATTCAGATTTTTACCGTGACGCTCACCTAAAATGTATTGATTCAAATCTGAAAACTTCGATATTTTCACAGCTCTTATTTGAGATCTCCTCTTTTCAATCACCATTCACTTTAAAACTAGATCTATACATAGTATAAACAAAGTCGCTCTTCGATCTGTCTGTGTGACCGCTTAGTTATTCTAAACTACACAATAGACTTTTGATGGACTGATGCGGGTTTCACCATCATTTGGATAATGTATTTATTTATTCTGGAAGATTTAGGTGTATAATACAAGTAGCTGTTTTGACATGTCACCATCACATAGCACTTGTGCGACTTATGGGCAGATCGCTAGTAGGATATATTGATTAGCTGGTGATGCATACCTGGCTAGATGGTTGTTCATCAGGTTTATTCCTATCCATCATAGGTATCGGCTCCCTGGCCGCAGCTCTCTCCTTATCGCCTTGGTCGTAGAACTCTTCGAAGATGACCTTCACGGTCTTTATCTGAATGTCCCAGGGTTTGGCTGATGCTGACAGGTCTGCCGCCGTCATGGATATCGCCATGGCTAGTTCCCTGAAAAAGTAAGGTAGCGGTGCAGTGCGTCAATTTAACAAATAATGTTTGGTGAATCCACTCAACTGCACACTCCCTGGCTGGTACGAGTATAAGAACAATGATTTTAGTGGCGGCGGTGAGCTTATGGTCTAGGCTTCGATTCCCAGGTCAAGCATTGTTGCTGGGTTTCTACATTAGGGCGAATTCTCAACAACTGCTGAGATTTTTTTATTTATGAACGATTAAATCAGATGTGCTTGCTCCAATTACATTGCCTATGACTACGCCTCTGCCAACTGACACCTTCAACAAAGCGTAATGTTATGATAAGTAAGTAGGTGTCATCGTCCTCCTTCCTAATCTATTTGGTTTCGATGCGGTACTTATGTCTTATTCCATAACCTTTATTATTATAATCCCCTATAATCCATATCTTCTTTTTTAGTACAATGCTAGTAGGTATCTCAAATAAACTCACGTATGATTATGCAGATCCCAGTTAAATTGAGCTACATTGCCTTCATGAAGCTGCGTGATCTTCGCGAGGTTAGGGAAGAAGGCAGCCAGGTCAGTGGCCAGGATGCAGTGCCTGATGTAGCCCAGGATCTCCTTGTAGTCGTCGCTCGAAATGTGAGAGAATATGTTATGACCGTCCTGGGAAAGTAAAGTACTAGCATTACATACACACATTAAACTGACCTCTTTTTCCCATAATGGTGAAACATCTAACAAATCGCCCTGGGCCCACGTGGTCGATATTTAATCGTCTAGTAAACACGCTAATTGGCGGACTATGCGACGGCGACGTGGCTAGTAAGTTACGGGTCAGTTAATCTCATGAGTTTCATCTCACTTTCACTCGAACAGCGTGAAATTCGTACTGAAGTACGAGTTACGAGAATTACGAGGGACTTTAACTGGCGATTAGTCTACGCAACACTGTTTATATACATACCTAAGTGGAAACTTATAACTGGTTATCTTCTATATAATGTGACGACATAATCAAATGTACATGTTGTAAGTTTTCCTAAAATTAATAAAATTAAACTAATCATCAAATATTAAACATTGTAACAACTGCCATTTTTATTTCTGCCGCCAAGCCGATCTGTGTTCCGGTTTGAACGGTAGGTGCCGTGTGACACTTCAGGTCCATGACATTTTTCACCTTCGTCTCTAGGATTTGTCATCCCAGCATCATCTGCGATGCCTCTGGCTGGTTGCTGGCTAATTAAACTTAAGAATAGAGTACCAGTTACCTGTTGCAGTATGGTGACGGTAATGTTAAAGTGATGGTGTTCGAGGGTGGAGGTGGTGTACATAGCGGCGAGGGGGGAAGCAATCTCACTCATGTACTTGTTGGTGTAGCCACGATGGTCCAAGTCGTGGCAGAGGCAGGCCACAAACAGGGCTAGGCGCTGGAAAATGAATGAATTTTGGTAAATAGGTATGGCATTTTGATCAAGGGTAGCATTGAAGTTGATGTAGAAAAAAGGAATAAAGACATGCAAAAGTTGTTATTAGTACCCGCACACAGGAGACAAGACCACAACAGTATTAAAAAGAAAGTAAAAGATTTTACGGAAAATAAAAAAGAAAACGATTCCTCACCATTTTGTAATTAAAGCGGTTTCGATTATCATTCTTCAGCATAACATACATCGCATGAGCAACCGTCCATCCATGATCGAAGTTATGGTAGGGGACAGTCCGGTAGTTCTTCTTTACAGTGAGCACGAACCGCGTCAACGTGCTGATATCGAAGCTGGCTAGGCCAAACAAGTTGCTGAACATCTGGATCACGCATTTACATTTTTCAAACTCATTAAATTTGTATGGGTCCAGGTAGTAATCGTCGAGGTCTGCCGTGATAGGTTCCTGGTCGCTCAACATGGCGGATACCTCATTTTCCTTGCAGGTATTGTGGTAGCTGAGAACTTCTAAGGCTACCCTGTACTTCTGTTCCTTTCTCATGATCCTGTCGTAAAGTCTGGCGTGGTGGAGGGCTAGACCAAAGAATGTGGAGAAGATTTCAAAGTGCACTTCGTCTTCATGACCGAAGCTGTGGTCGTTTCGTTTGTTCACCATCTGGACGACTCCAATCACTCTACCTTCGACCTTGATCGGCATACAGAGGATGCTAATTGTCTTGTAGCCCGTGACTTCATCCACTTCTCTGAAAAAGAAAACAATTTCATAATCATTTCAGCATTAACAGCGTTGGATATAGGCATGTTCTGTGGTCCTGTACTTTTCGCATCGAACAGATACCTTCACCAGGTCAGCGGTCCACCTTGTGGCTACCAACGCGACAACGATGCGTCGTCCCAGCGGCGCCCGCGTTAGCGCTTACGGTACGCGGTCACCGCAAATAAGTAGTTACACAAGCAATAACTTTAGTTAGAGCGGTGACCAACAATATTCGTAGAAATAGCTGTATGTCTATCTTATTAAGGATCAAAGTTGAAACATTTTCATAGAAACTATAAATACTAGAATGTATTGTTTTGTTCTTGTTTTACAAACAATACATGCATAAAGAGCATCAATGCATTTAGCACAATCCTTACATTTTGACGGTTTAACAGCATTCATATACATTCAGACGAACAGAACCTACTCCTTTTCCGAACTTGGTTAATAAAACTAAGATCTGACCTGTTAAACCGATAATCCGAATACGCATCAGGAATGTTCATAGTTTCTCCAGACAATGCCACATGGCCAGCTATCCCTCTATTAATAGGCATTCTAATCTCTTTTTTCTCCATATCCCTGTCATGTCCGGGCTCAAATTTCAGGTCGAAGACTGTGGAGACCAGCTCGAAGTTCCTGTAGTCCACCAGGAACAAGGAAGCCCGATCAGCGTTGACCAAGCGCTGGGCGAACTCCAAGATTCTCTTGATTAGCTGATCGAGAGACACCATCTCTTCGAATATTGCTCTGAAATGTTTAGGTTGTTTATATGGTAAAAAACCACTGAAATGAACAATGCAATCAGTCTCTTTGCTTGTTTTAAGATGAATACAAATTTTCTCCGAGAGAGACAAATGAAATTCACGTACCTACATAGGTAGGTAAACCTCCACAACCCAGTAACTGGGTAATACGATACCCCTTGGTAAGACTGGTTGTCAGACCTTCGAGCTTCTGACGACCCGTAACGACTGTCAAAGATACACGAATGACAGCTGGGACCAACGGTTTATCGTGCTTTCGAGGCACGGAGGAGTCTCGGTATGTAAAGATGGTCACCCATCCACTGACCAACCCCGGCAAGCGTAGCTTAACCTGATGGATCGACCCGGTGTGGCTGTTATTACTTAGCCACGAGCTCCTATCAAGAACGGACAAGTAGATATATAATAATAAAAAGAACGTACTTAACAACATCCAGAAGGAAATCTGACATATTTCTCTCCCTCTTTTTATCTAAGTACAGATTGCAGTAATGCAGCGCCAGGCTGCCGAGGACCAGGAAGTTGGAACTGATCACCTCATCTACGTCCTTGAACCTTTCGTGGACCCGCCACATCTCGATCACATAGGCAGTCTTTCCGTTCTTCATTAAAATCGGCTGGTACATGACGTGGTTAGCTTGCTTCTGAATTTAAAAAAAATGGCGATTAAGTAAGTCCAAGGCTAACTAAAGGCTAGGAATGTATGATGAATGAAACATATTTTTTTGCAAATTGTAATGTTTTCTTAGGGAAAATGGAAAACAAACTCCGGCTCAAGGCCGTCGTCACACAACTATATTTATTTATTTAATTATTGGATTGCCAACAGAGGCTACATAATACCTACAATACAATAGGCGACCACATCATTCACATAATGTAAGTACAACAAGTTTGACAAGAGCGAAAACATTAAAATAAGTCAAAACACAATACACGAAAATCATACGCATACCATAATCACGGATATCAGGGGTATTGGCGTCAAAAGTCCTGTCAGTAATGATAGAACGATCCCAGTACAACGTGACATGGTCGTTTTCGAGAACTGGGTTGGGCACATATATACTTGTAATATGGTACCTCAGAATCCACAAGCTTATATTTCAAAGCAATAATTCTGGCCACTTGGTTATACCTGTGGCCAGTTATACTCGCAGTTAAACTGGCAAGAACAACCAGAGAGTTCATAATATTTCTAATAGGTTACCCGAACACACCTCGCGGTTCTGGAGAGTCTTCGCATTTAAAACGCTTCGACCCAATTTTGCTATATAATGCTGGATGGCGTCACTGCGACATAGGATCACAGTTTTGTTTTTCTTTGAGCCGCTCTATAGTAACTTAAATCTTTCTGTCGAGCACTTACCACGTTTTTCCCCAAAGACCTGAACAACGCTACAGGCGTGTCCGGGAACCTGACAGCATCATCGGCTCTGGACACGCGTCGACATGTCCCGTGCTTGGCCACTTCCAGTACTAGATGCACTTGGTCAGCGTATGCGCGAACTAAACTCCTTATTACGTCTCGAGATGGCTAGAACACATAACATGACATGAGAACAGCCCTGAAATACGGCTATTTTCAATTTTGAACTTTTCACTGTGTTTTCGTGATTGTAAACAGAGGTAAACAAGGTATCATTATCGGAAACACAAGATATCCTAAATCCGTTCTAAAAAAAAAAAAAACAGGATCACAACTCAGAAACTTTTTTTGTTTGATTAGAATTTTTGATAATATTTTAATCTGTGACATTATTTATTTTAAATGAATTGAATTTTGAGTTATACCGAAGTATTGAGGCTCTTACATACTGGGGCGATAAGCCGCGCGACGCGACGCCGCCGCATTGTTCGCCGTGAGAAATTGTTTTGTTAAAATTCGCGTCGTGCGACGAATCGCCCCAGTATGTAAGAGCCTTTATGATAAAGGTATACCTGTAATGATATAAATACCTACATATATCACATAATAAAATGTAATATTTTATTTTAGTAGTTGTTTTCATGATAACTGAAAATATCCTATTTTTAAATTATGACGTGGGTACGTACAAATCTTTTCAATTTACCTAATGATTTTATAGCATTCTACTATTCACATTGTATAACATTGTGTGCCCGACAGGTTCATGTGAACTTTGTAACTATTATTAAGATCTTGTATAACAGATATTATCTCATGTGTTATACAAGATCGCATATTATGCAATAATAATTTGAATTTAAACCTTTTTATCTACCACGAAGAACTGCACGAAGCTGGGATGGTCAGGGTACAGCTTGTAGACTCGATGAGCGTCCACCCCCACTGAGTTGGTAATGTAGTTGGCCAGCTCCCAGAGGACCGAGTGCTCGTTGGGGTCCTCTTGAAGAATTCGCAACAAATCCTGGAAACGTTAAAATCAGAGGCACAATTTCAATTAGACTGAAGCACTTCAGAAACATGTCATTTTAGTGCTTACAGTAAAAATCTCCTTTTTGTACATCTCGTCTGTCTTCTTGTAAATCATGTTTTTCCTATGGTTTAAGATTGAAGGAGCAACCTGCAAGAAGATTACAAATACTATTAGCACAAATAATCTGAGCCAATTACGCGACAAGTGATGTAACAACGGAAGCCATCACAGCGGAGGCGGAGGTGAAAAAAATTAAGAAAAACACGACTAAATAAACATTTTGTTACAGAAAAAATCAATCTGTTGGTGAAATAATAAAGTATATTGTCTAACCGAAATGAAAGTCAAATGTGTCGGGAGATTTTGAATCCACAGAGTGCGTTAGTGCCTTATCTCCAGTACACGCTCGATCCCGGTCTCGCTTGATCCCGGTAGTGTCAAAATGCCGACCATCGGCCGTTTGAGAGAGCGGAAAGAGGGAGGCACCTTTGTTTCTGCACACACTTGTACCCTTTTATATCTCCTGCGTAGTACCTACATTTCTCCCTTGGGATGAGACACTGACACTGGAATTCGGCCAGAGTAGGAAATTCTTTTTCTCCAGCTACTTACAGAAATCCTCATAGTCTTCCTTTGCAGCCATTTCTCAAGTACTTCACCAGTTACTCGCTCCAATACGTATGCGTCCAAAAAATCCTTATTTTTGTCCAAATAGTTAGCCACTTCTTGTTCCTCTGCATCTGATATGAAAATTAAAATAATTAAGGCATCAAGAAAACATTTTCATTGTCTTTGGACCGAAAAGTTCGCTTTCTATGGGTCATAATGCACCAAGCCAGACCGACAGGCCATGGGAACCGTCACGTCCGATGAGGCCTCCTGTGGCCTGTCGTCGCCCGTCCCATCCTTCGGAAGTCGGTAAGTCCAAGGCGCGGCGTGCCGAGGGCGCCTGTCGCTGCGTGAACGGACGTGTTTCTGTTGATTTATTTTTGCTTTGTTTATCAAATTGATATATTGACTAAAACCACAGCGGCTGCACATGCAGCCATGCGCTCCATATCACTTGACATGACAGAATAGCGGCTAACAGGCCACACCGGCCCGACACGCCGTGGGAAATCACAGCACGGGCCGCGACAGCTAACCTCTTGTCAGGAGCATACCTACTCAACACTGAGTTAGGCACCTCTGTCTCACCGCCGGCGATAACTTACTGAGAAGCGAGTATACTATAATATAACTATATATATAACTATAATAAACGAGTTGACGAGGAACGAGCGATTACTCGCTGTCATGCTTTTAAGTCGGTACCAAGCGTGAGGCTCTCTACCCGCCAAGCGAGAGTGGCTGAGCTAGTGCTCTCTTAGATAGCTATTGTCGCTGCGGCAAACGTGTACTTGACACACTGGTGTGAATAGTCAGTGACCAACTATATTAATAGATATAATAATGTGTGGCGGTACCTACATCGCCACATTCGAACTACGCATCAAAGACCTGACGTTACACAAAAATCCTGACGTCACAAAAATCCTGCATCGCGCAATTAGAGTTTACCGCGCAGTGAACATAATTATATACAAAAATCCAATATCAATCATTGGGCAGTTGCCCGCCAGACACAACACTCGTCTGGTCGGAGGATCTTCCCTTTTCTATGGTGGATGAGTGAACTTTACACCGTGTTCCTCATACTCCTAAAAATGTATCTCTTTTGGGGATCTTTTGTACGTTCTACCACGGGATCTTTTATACGTCTCTTGAGCGTGAAAGTGACTTACTCGTCGGCGGTGGGACAGGTGCCTTATTCCAGAAAGCAGGATTAAGATTTCGTTAGAAAGATTTGATTAAATCATACCTTTGAATGAAGTCGTTGACCTCGCCTTGCCGCGCTTCGGAATATTTCCTGCAAAATGAATTACGATTCAATAAAACAGTTTCGAAAAATACGAAACTATAACTACTATGAGGTTCCAATATCCAAATTCGCTCGAGATTTATTTTCTGCATAATTACTATTTCCAGCTCAAAATATTTAGCCTTCTGGTTACAACAAAAAATAGGTAAGTAACAAAACTATCCCGAAAAATTACTAAGTAGGTTTTTTTTTCACTGGATTCATTTTACATTTTCTTAGAATTATAAAGCTGTAAATACTGCAATTTAAAAGTTTCTTAAATTAAAAGTGCAGTGTTTCCGTCTGTTTAATGAAACGGAAGAATATTGACAAGTTAATACTTCGTATTTGATATGGTAGGTGTACTTACTACAGAGAGCCCACAAACTAATTTCCTCTGAAATCGAAGACTGGGAACCAATGAGGCAGTTTTCCTTATAGCGTTGCGATAAACATGTCAAAAATTACGCGACGTATTTTCGGGTGTCCGCGTAAGCACGCCTAATTTCTTTCGCTCCGCAAGTATTTCGCTACCTCCAAAAGTAAACCTAACAAAGTTTCTGGGCTAAGCATTATTCTTGTTACTGTCGCACAACTGACAAACCAACAAGATAAAGACGGAAACATATTTAAGAAAAAAGTGCGTGCTAAGTTTATCATTTTATATCTGTCACCATCTGCACGCAGACTAACCTGAGCTTTTCTTCTCAGTCCTCACTGCTGACCAGTCTAGATAGATGGAGGGCTTCTGGCGACATCCACTGTGGAACCGTGACCAGCTTCTCCCTTCTTTAGGAGCTTGGTACACGGGTACGTTGTGTCCTGCTCAGAGACATGTAAAAAATAAATAAATACTGTATCTATACGTATGTGCCAAACTCTTGTGAATGCTCTCATTTGTGATAATAAGCTTTTTACTTTACGTAGAAATCAAGAGTACATTCAAGGTATGACAGTCTGGTTTTCTGAGAAAAACTCTAATAAAATCCAAGGTGCTGATCAAGGTGCTTCGGCTCATGGATACCTTGTACGTTTGGAGTATGAAAGAAGATGGCGGACGGTGGAGTAAGGAAAGTGTAACAAAACAAGAAGAGAGAGAAAGGGCTATTGAGAAAAAGAGTCACCCCACTTTTTTCTTCAATAGCCCTTTCTAGTCACTCACACAGTCACAAGAAAAGAGAGGTGTATGCCCAGCAGTGGGTGAAGTCGGGCTGTGGAAGATGAAATTGAAGAAAAGAAATGTATAGAAGATGATACAGCATAATCGGCCCATAATGTTTCCACTGCTGGAACACAGGCCTCCTCTCTTTGAGAGCGAGTGGGCCATAATCCACCACGCGGGCCCCGTGCGGGTTGGTAGATGTCACAAGTCTTCGAATTTTTGTTTCTAGGACATGCCGGTTTCCCCACGATGATTTTCTTCGCCGTTTTGAGAGCAGTGGTAATGGAATAATTAACACAAAGTAAAGCGCCTTCCTGGGTTCGAACCCATGCTGTACCGACCCTAATAAATAAGGGCAGAAGGTTTAATTATGACTTAGGCTGCCATCAGACGGACTGCATTTCAACTATTTCAACTGCACTCCAACTGCATTGAATGCAGTTACCAGTGCATTACGAGTATTGCAGACGTACTAAACAGCATTCAAAGTGCAAGAATACAGTTCGTCTGATGGCAGCCTTATGGTTACCTGAACAGCTGGCGCTATCTCCATGGATAGGTGGCAGCAGACGAGGCGAGCGAGGGCCCGGAGACCTCGCCTTCACATTACACCTTGATGATGGCTGGAAAACAAAGATTAAGTATTTGAAAGTTAGATAATTAACATCACGCCATTATTCCCCGAAAGAGTGCTGAAGTGAAGTACAAACCACTTCAGCTACATATGACGCCAGCTATTTTTAAGTCTCATGTTGAAAGGAGCGAGCCTATTTCTCGACCTGGGAACTGAACGTAAAACTTCACGCTCAGCAGCCATCTTTGCAATTACCAGACCCCAAAGGCAGAAAAGAATCGGGGCGGACAATTATGTTGCCAAAATCAAAATACAGAGTCAAATGAAATAATCTAACAAAACTTTGCAGACGTCATGGGTATTGGTATCCAAATAGGATTAAAAAAAATATATATATATATATATATATTTTTGTAATAAGTAATAACACTAAAAGAGGTCGTTTTAGTGTTGTTACACTAAAAGAGGTCGTTGATCCCCCCAAAAATATATAAAATCTTTTTTGTTTTTATTTTATCGTGTTTCTCAACATATTTAGATTTTCTCAACTAATACTTCAAGAAACAGTTTTAAGTATGAGTTGTGAAAATCCGATTTATCATGTTTAGATATCGATACCCGTCATGTCTGCGGAGTCTTGCTCCTAATTTCATTTAACCCTGTATAGTTTAACAGCAATACGTTTTAAAAAGTAATGCCACTAACAACCTGTCAGGCGTTAATATAGCTAAGTTTCTCTCGCATCAAAGAGACTTCGTTAGGTACCTTTGTGACCAATAATGAATACAGTACATCAGTGACCATAGTCCATAATGACTTCAATCAATCTGCCTAGCCTTTTCCCTACTATGTTGGGGTCGGCTTCCAGCCTAACCGGATGCTGGATATCAGTACAATACATGGAGCGACTAACAATCTGACCTCCACAACCGAGACACAATACCCGTTTCGGGTTTTTGACTACCCGCAACGACCGTCAAAGATCTATGAATGACAGCCGGGACTTAACGTGTTTTCCGAGGGACGGAGTTCCCCGTTAAGTAAGTAGGTAATGGATGGTCGCCCATCCGCGAACCGACCGCGGAAAGCGTAGTTTTACCTTCGATCGACCTGTGCGACTGTTATTATTTAGCCTAGATCCCTGCTCTATAACGACTACAGCTCATATATCATGATCAGCATCCGCATCATGCCTGCACCCAAAGCCTCCATCTACCTCCATCCACCTCCATCCTCCACCACTTCTGGCAAATTGCAGAGGTGACACCTAAGTAAAGTTCATTGATATTATCAGTGGACATTGTAATTTAATAGTCGTTAGGGTAGCTTCCTCTTTATTTTGCAAAGACCTTCACAGGAATTGCTCAGTAACGTAATTAATTAAATTGAATGTTGTTGGTATTGATATTCTTGCTTGTGGAGGCTTTTAGTTCGAGAGCCTTATTTGACAGGAAATGATATCCTTGTTGACATGTACTGTATTTTATCATGAACGTGAGCATGGTCCTTTTTAGTCTTTGTAATTGAATTGAGCATAAAGCTCAATTGGTATTCCAGATTCTTTCTATAAAATATTTAAAGAGATTAGTATGAAAACGGAGAGGACTCGAGTCTGAACTGAGCTTCATTCTATTCCTCAAATTGGTCACTTTTGGGATACTTAGGTACCTACTAGAAAGTCATTCCTCATTTTCTTTACGACTTTCTTTTTCTCCTTTAAGTTTCTAATGTTCGCTAACATGCCCAACGGAATGGTTGCCGATAAAAGGTAGAAGGAGCGTAGGCAGACCAGTAGGCAGATGGGTGGACGACATACGAAGAGAGATCGTGAGGAAAACCTGGATGAGAGTCGTCCACAACAGAGAAGCGTGGCACACAAAGGAGAAGGCCTATAGAATAGAATAGAATAGAATACTCTTTATTATGTACACTCAATTTAGAAATTTTACATAGAGTGATACAATGGGCGGTCTTATCGCTAGAAACGATCTTTTACAGACAACCTTTGGATGAGTTGAAGGGAGAAGGACACGCAATACTGCAGGACTATACTATACTAAGCAGAACATGACTGCCAATTAATGTTTGACTGCCTGACTTAATTTCAATATGAAAAAAAAACCCTGTCCGATCCGTGAGGGTGTTGTTAAGTATTGTACTGAGAGAATATTCAGGAAAAAAGGAAAAAAAATTGCTACTTTTTTTAATGAAGAATTTTACTTGGGCGTGGCGGTCGTCGTTTAGCGGGTGTCTACAAGTCATTTAACTTATGAACCCTGTTGAATATTTGCTTTTTAATGAATTTGGGGTAATTTTGGTTCTAAAAATGTGAATTTTAAATAGCAATACCTTTTTATTTTCAATAATAAAAAGATTTTTAATTATTCTTTCGGCTCGGACGGGGTATTTTTTACATACCTTATGCATATTAAGATACTCGTATGATGCCACTTAGAGAGGGACAATCATTAGATATAACCATTAAACATATTCACCCAAAAATGTTCCGCGGTAATTACAAGTCGACCCAATGTTATAGACCGCTCTTCCTGCTAGTCCTAAGCTAGACAATACAAATAGCTATTAGTTGCCATAACTCTTTCCTTGACCGTTGAACAGGCCATAATAATAGCTCAGCCAAAATGGTGGAACAATTTATTTGAAGTAATGAATACAGTGGCTGACTGGTAGTGTAATCTAAACCAATGGTGCATTAAAGATGGGCTAGGAATGAGCGGAGCGTGAAATGTGTTTAACGAGGGGTTATCCGAAATGCCTGTTTTAGAATCAATTTATGAAAATTGGATTAAGTAGGCAAAATTAGTACATTTAGGTAGATAACAAATTCATAGATAAGTACATCCCTGTTTTAGTGAAATTACCGGTTCAAACCAACATAAATTAATTTACTCTATGAAAAAATAATCTGAAACAGGGTCAATTTCAGAACCATTATTTGAGTACTCGCTGCGAAAAATGTTGCTAAATTACATGTATGAGCAAAGAAAAAATTGTTATGCAAAATGATATCAATATCAATTAATAAAATCAGTAATTTCGCAACTAAGTACCTAAATAGGTATTATATTTTCGAATTGTACTGATAAAGTAATGTTTGACCTATAACATATATAACATATTGCGTAAATCGTTTATTCCGATTAAAAGCGAAATGAATATATTTTATTTCGAATGAATGAGTTTTATAGAAAACCTAACAACGTTTAATCCGAATTACTTGGAATATCAAATGATAATTAATTTTTAATACTAGAAATATAAAATTAATAATGAACACACTATTTTGTGATTTCACAGAATTGTGTGTTCATTATTAATTTTTATCTCAGTTTTATTTATTTTTTATATATTTAATTTTTGTTGAAATATCAAATTATTAGTCCAGAATTACATTCTGAGTGGAGTCTGGAACGGTTATATTTTTTTTATTTTTTTATTATTTATTTATTGAGTTCGGACAACAATATAGTCCAGTTTGTTAGTATAATGATTCATCATTTATTTCAATTCTCCAGTCAGATCGGTCACCTATGTTCACTCGTTAGTAATAGATCTGCGTACGGCAGTGCCCGGGCCAAGTCGAGCAAAAAACATAAATATTTCGCTTAGTACCCTCGTATTATTTCTACACTTTTTACACTACACTCACTCAAAGGGTTTTGTTCGAGTTAGTCCTTGAAGAATAATCTTAATTACGGTGATTCAGATCATTATTCAATGGAAGGTTTAGTTTAGACCCATAGTACATTTAAATACTTATTCATAAAACATAACATAAACATCCAAAATACACCAGTAATAATATAGGTATATTGAACAACCAATCAAATTAAGCAATTAAGCCGAGTCCCTATGGTAAAATAATTACTAAACGACGTTGTATCGTTTACTGAAAGTCAATATCATAGATATTGACTTTTGACTGTTCTATGATATTGACTTTCAGTATACGATACAGCGTCGTTTTCGAATACTGTACATCTATTGTAGCCGTATTAATATTATTTGATATAATTCGAATTTTACCTAATTGAGGAGCAATAGAACTAGGGAATTGAAATGAGAAAACTGTCGTGAGGGAAGTTTTGAGAATGAATGTCGATAGTTATAAGAGTAAATAAAATAAAATAAAAATGCCCTTTATTCCACTACTAACAATCAAACGCAGGTTTAAATATTTCGAATACTTCTAAAAGAAATCTTTCCTCTAAATAAATTACTTCTTACTTTTTCATTCTTTTACTAGCATTTGCCATCGCTATTTGTAGCAGTCGCCTCGACGGCGTAGGCCTATAAGAGTAGAGGAAGACCATAGAAACGATGGATGGACTGTGTGACAGATGATATGGATAGAAAGGGGGTGTCTATCGAGATGACGGCTAAAAGAGAAGTATGGAAAAAAAGACACGTTGACCACAAATAAATTGGGATAAGGGCAGGAGACTGATGATAAGGGGCAATAGAGCAAAAGGTTGAGTTCAAGTTTCTGTATATATTTTATATTATGGATGTCGGTTATTATAATATACTAAAACCTTACTCGAGAACCACTCTATCCATTGGTGAAAACAGCGTGAGTTTATCGCGTACAGGACGACAGACAGACGCGGCGGAGGACTTTGTTTTATAATATGTAAGGATTTTTACGTATGTACCTACTGCCATATTCAATAATTTGTAGGTGAAATAATAAAAATTACTGAATATGGCATTCGCTTTAGCTTTTTCTTGGTTTGGACGCTAGGAGAATATTTATGTTGTTGAAACTGTATTGCTATTTTATTAAGATCTGGGACGACCCTACCATCCAAGTTCAATAAAAACATTGAAAAACAAGAATTGACGACTATTGTTTTTAATGTCTGAGCTCAAGGTTCGATTCCCACTTCATAAATAGATGTATGGCCGACGAATATCTGGGCCTTGTATGAGTGTTGATTTACGTGAGTTGCATACATGAGTTGCGTACCTAATTGTACGAGCAGGAAGTGCGGGGATGTCCCGATAGAGACTATGTAGGATTAAATTAATACGTTGAAAAAACAAACGTAGGTCAGAGAACGACAATTAACAAAAAAAAAACAACCGACTTCCAAAAAAACTCAAAAAAAAAAAATATCTTTAATATCGGAAGTCGGTGGCAAAAAACGAAAATTGAAAAGGAAGGACACCGACTTCCGAAATTAAAGTTATTCTTTTTGAGTTTTTTTGGAAGTCGGTTGTTTTTTTTACTTACGTCCAAGTCATGGTCTACCCATGTGCAAAATATCATCTAAATCTGTTCAGCCGTTTTAGCGCGAAAGCGTAACAAACAAACGATTACATTAGGATTAGGAAATTAATCTAGGTACCTAGGTAGGTTTAAACTTAAATTATTACACGAGTATTGGTTAATCAACGTTTAGTAGTAAACATTTACCTGAAACACATTAACTACACCTTCAATTATCGCACAGCAATACACAGTATTTTATTAGAAACTAGCTGAACATTTATAAGGCACTCGGCAATAGCGTAGCTTTCAATCAGTGAAATAATTTTTGAAATCGGATTTGTAGTTTCGAGGATTACCTCCTACATACAAACTCACAGATACATATCTAAATATTAAAAAATTGCATAGGTACATTATATAGACGAAAGAGCAAAAGCAAAATATTATTATCATTTAGGTTAGCTTCATGTCATTGGACAAAATATAGGTCATCAACACGAGAAGAAGAATCTCCATGTTATTTATTTTATTTAGCACTTTGCCCGCAACTTCGTCCGCGTTAATTTCGTACTTTCCTCTAAAAACTTCAACAACCCCTTCCAAAAACCCGTTCTTAGTGGATGCCTACGTCATAATAACTATCTGTGTGCAGCCCAATCCGTTCAGTGGTTTGAACTGTGATATAGACTACCCCTTTTCACCCCGGTAGGGGTAAATTTTTTAAAAACTCTGGTACATATTATTCTTTATTTTCGGATAAGTATAAATACTGAGTTTCAAGTTAATCAGACTGCGCGTTAAAATTCTACCATGCAAACTTTGACACCCCCCAATCCCCGTGTTAGTTTATAAAAACTAAAAAATACAAACTTTATTATTTACTTAGTTAATAGACTCGAAGTATCGAAGTCAAGTCTATGAACTCAAAGAACAAGATTTTTCAAACAAACTTTGCCCCCCTTTTTCACCCCCTTAGGGGTAGAATTTCGGAAAATCCTTTCTTATCGGATGCCTAGGTACGTCATACAATGAACACATCCTCCTAGTTTCAGGTATGTATAGATTTTATTTATTTCATGTATTTAATTTATTGTATTTATTTTTGACACTTCAACGACTTACTTGCTAGAACATATACAAACAAAAATCACATACAGATTTAGGTATTGTGAGTACCTACTTCACTTACAGAAGTCTCTTGAAAAAATAATAGAATAACGATAGTTTTCAGGGTGAACGATAGGTACATCTCTGCCTAACCCTTCGGGGATTATAGGCGCGATGTTATGTTGTGTACTTTTCTCAAACATGCTTGGAAATTCGAGCATTATTTTGACAACCTTCTTCGAGATAAATCAAAATTGCTGTACTGGTAAAAAACAAGTGACGATGCGGCCAGCAAAGTTACTATGAAAATCCATATCTGGCGTGTTTAGCGGCCAAATAAATTACTATGAAAACTCATATCTGTCGTGTTATTTAAAAATGGAACGAACTTTTTACTTCAACACACGGCAACCAAGGAGGTAACTTATCAAAGATTTTATTTAAATTTCGAATTGGTTTGCAAATAGAACAAAGAAGAAACAAATTAACATATTGGCGCATGAAAAATGATAGTTATTCGTTATTGATTCTGGAATTTCTATTTAATTTACTCAGTTTGAATTTCCGCGCGTTGTTTGAGAAAAGTACTATACAAGCCTTGGCCGCAATCAGGAATTGATGGACTCACGCATAAGTGCCTCGGCTTCGCCTCGGCCCTCATTTTCACGATTGTCCATCAATTCCCTTATTGCAGGCCGCGACAGTAATGTACTATTACAGCGTGGAATATTGTATAGTTAGAGTTACTTAGGCTTTTCAACCAAGTTTAAAGTTTAAACCGCTAGCAAATCAAAAACTTTAACTGATTTTCTATGTTTCACTGAAAAAGAGCACAGTTGATACAAATAAAAAATGAAAAAAAAGTGTCGTGACGGTCAAAATGTTACACTTTTTTCTGTCTAGCTCTCATTCGCCAAGCGTGCAGAGTATAACGTACGATACAATTAAAATATTATTTCAGGGGCAGTCAGACTGAAGTGAAAACTTACAGCTATGAAAAATAATACTGTTATTTTTTAATTTTCAAATTAATTGTAGTAAGTATCAAAGATTAAAATGTCATAATTTATGCATTCAAATTAATTAATTAAAATAGTTGCTGGCCAAGCGCAGTCATACTCGGGAATACTTAAGATTTTCCCAAAAAAAAATCGCTCAAGCGCCAAAAGAAGTTTTCACTTCAAAAAAAAAAACTAGTGTTACCTTAGCCGTATCCTTCGTACCACCATCTTCAGAAGCCGCGTCCATAACCACACTTAGATATTATTATTGTATATTATAGCAGGCACGTGCGGTATGGGACACCGTGGCAGGACAATGAAGTGTTAACCGAAATGATGGAGTGTTGGTTAGAGTTACAGGCACTTTTTAAATTTAGCCGTTATGAAAAGTGTCTGGTTGCTCTTTTTATCAATAAACGATGTGGTGTCATTTGATACTGCGAATTAAATATAAACTAAAAATATATTGTGATCATAAAAAAATACTGCAAAGTATTAAAATAACAAAAATCATACGTTTACAAAATTGAAAGGGGCTTTTGATTTTGGTAAGTAGTTTAATTCGTCAAGCACTTACTGATTAGTTCAGGAAAGTTTTGGCACGCGCACGGCCCGTCTGAACTGAAACTATCAGTAGGTAACTGTGCTGTAATAGTGGTAGGTACATTATTTCTAACCTCAATAACCACTTTGTTCCGACCGCGTCCATAAACAAAAACCTCATCAAATTAATTTGCAATCCATTAATGGGCCCTCGGTACATTAATAGATTAGGCTGTGTATTAGCCTATAATTATTACTTACATCGTATAGTGAGGCGGAAATCGACCGTTTTGTATACAAATTCATTTGTTTTATAACCAAATGCGTTTCAGCGGCATTGTTGGTCGCTTCAAGCTTTTTTAAGCGCTTTGCCAAAGTCGGAATTAACGCCGCCATTTTGTTTTTCAATATACATTTCACATAACTATTTATCTAATGCTTACCAACAGCACGGGAGCGTCAATGTCATTCGAGCGTCAATAGATCCTTGTAGCAGTGTAAACATTTGTTTATTATATCTAAGCTATCCTATACAATTTAAATAAATACAATTGGAGGGTCTGTTTTTAATGTCAAAATAACATCTTTTTACTAAATGAATATGAAAGTACTGTAAGGAGTTCGGATGCGAGACGCAACCTCGCGTGATACAGGCTGGCTAGAGGGCAGCCCTGTGTTTCGAACGTTCCAATAATTCAGATTTAAATATGTTAGGAATGCATTTTGTTTTTAGTTGAGGAGTCTAGCTTAGCTACCGAACAGTGTACGCGTCTCATATAAATTAAATATTATAATAAACCCCCTTGGAACCCTCGCCGTCTTTGGATTTGCCACCTCACACACACCCTCACACCTAGATAACGCTCCCAAGCGTTACAGTGGTGGAGGCGCCGGGTAGTAGCCTGCGAGATTTCAATATAAAAAAAAGTAAAAGTTCATAAAATTAAAAAATTTGTGAGGGTGTTCAAACGGCTGAAAGGTGCGCAAGAATAGTGAAGAAGACGCCACGGCGACGCGACGCCGGAATAAAGCTAAGTAGTGTTTGACTAATTTTTTTTAAAGTGCGAGATGGAATACTTTTCTGGCATAGATGGCAAATGCCTAGAACATTTTATAAATGAATTTAAAACCTTGGCCATCTACTACGAATGGCGAGAGAGCGATTGGGCGCTGATTATTAGTGCATATTTTGTGGGTCCTACGAAATCTTTCCATAATTACACATACCACGAGGGTATGAGCTTCGAGTCGATGTGTGACGCGCTATGGGCAGAGTTCCCGTGCAAGTGCCACAGAGATTTTCATAAGGTGCAAGTAGAGGAGATTGCACAAGTATTGTCTGATGAAGGCGGACAGCAAAATGTGGCGAATGTAGATGTTCATGCTAATTTATTTTCTAGCGGAAGACAGGAGGTCCCGCTAGATGTTGATGTTGTTGAGCAAAGCTGCCGGGAGGGCAGAGATGATGATGATGACGAGCGCAGCCTTGCGCACGATGAGGACGAGCCGATTGATGTGTTCGCGGATGAACACGAGGAAAAATCGGATGAATCGGGTCAGTCCAGTCCATTTATTACTTCTTTCAGCTATATTTCAGACCTTCAGATTGTGTCCTTATCAGAGGAAAATGATGATCACGATGATGAAACTTATAATAATAACATCATCGTAGATCAAATTGTTGAAAATGATTGTGGTAAAAATTTCACCGATTCAAAGGAGAATGACCAGTTCTCGTTAACAACAGAGATAAAGGAGGTTGAGCAGTCATCTTTGTCTGCAGTCGAATTTTTTGAAACGAAAGCTGTTTTAGACCAGGTCGAAGGTGAAAAAGTTTTAGATGAAGGTGACAATATTTTAGCTAAGGTTGTCACGGAGTCATGTGTGGTCGGACACCTGGAAAATGACGTTAGGATTGACGTGGAAACTATTATAGACAAATATGTCAGAAATCTTCAAACGGTCGAACCTAGAGGTGTTGAGTTGCCCATTATTGATTCTTGTAATAAAAAGAAATTAACTAGGTCCCCCATAAAATTAAGTTTCCTATTATTGTTTTTATCTTTTCCATTCTATTGTGTTAATTTCACGGTACGACAAAAGGGTGCTGTAAACAATTTAATAAAAGCACCAATAAAAGAAAAGATCGCGCGCGTTAAAAAGTCCAAATTTAAAAACTTTGAACCGAATATGTTTAAATTTAAAAGAAGGTTCAAATATAATAGGATTTTTATAAAGAAGTTTTCATTTTTAAAATACAAATTTTTCGAAATTAAATAATAGGCAAGTCAGGGATTTTGTATATGTTTTTTTGTTAAAACCTTTTCTTAGTAGGATATAATTAATTGTTTTTTTTTTAAACGTCACTTATTTTAATTGTCATGTCAATGTCACATTGATGTAAATATCGTAAAGATTTGTGATGAATATGGTGTAATATTAATGGATTTTTAATTTGTGTTTATTTCATATTGCGGAGAACCAACATCGGACGCGGCCGCCGCGCCGGCCGGGTGCGAATGGGGCGTCGCCTGCACGCCGCTTCGCCGCGAGGCTTGACGGAATGAACAAATGCCTTCGTCTTCAAAAATCTTCGTTAGGCTATTGTAGCATGAATGTGCTCCAGAGAATTTAAGGGGTAAACCAACCAGGGTCTCTCATAGAAAGGGGGGGATGGCACTCTGTCCGAGTAGCTGTCGTGTTGTTACCAACTCCGTTTATAGGCGTAGCTCCTTCGCGGGGGGTATTTGATAAATACTCATGGTACAACTTTTGGTTAAGGACCCACAATTTAGTTTTTAATATGTTAATGGGGTATAGTGTGGTTTTTATATTTTTGTCTCTCTGGAGTGCGAGCATGAATTTAATTTAATTTGTTGAAGGCATTCATCTGAACCTTTCATTCCCTTGGGCTCATTTGCGTCTGATGGTTTAAAAGTTTTTGATGTTGTTTTCATGTTTTTATAAACCCCTTCCGGGTAGATGTGAATTATCACATCGTGTTTCCTTCTTGAGGCTTCGTCATATCTTTTTCGCCAGTTTTGGTATGACGAGGTTTAAACATGACGACGTTTGCTATTATGGGTGCATTATGGCACATGTTAACTTTCAATTTAATTCGCACACGTCGGAGTGTTCATCGTTCGTCCTGAGTTAAGCCTTCTTCTGCAAAAGAAAGACCTCACCCGTGTGTTTTTTCCTGGCGTTAGGTAATTTTTCTGATAGGCATAGGTAGGAAGGGCCTGATTGTTTGAACGTTGTGAATAAAAGTCTTGTTTTTCAGACTACGCCAATCCTTTTATTCAAGGGTGGGCGTAGCTCATGTAAGGAGTTCGGATGCGAGACGCAACCTCGCGTGATACAGGCTGGCTAGAGGGCAGCCCTGTGTTTCGAACGTTCCAATAATTCAGATTTAAATATGTTAGGAATGCATTTTGTTTTTAGTTGAGGAGTCTAGCTTAGCTACCGAACAGTGTACGCGTCTCATATAAATTAAATATTATAATAAACCCCCTTGGAACCCTCGCCGTCTTTGGATTTGCCACCTCACACACACCCTCACACCTAGATAACGCTCCCAAGCGTTACAGTACATATTATACGGTACTTACCTGACCATAGCATTTTTTTTTGTTTTTCTGTTTGTCTGTTTGTTCCTGCTAATCTCCGAAACGGCTGGTCTGGTTTTGATGGGACTTTCACTGGCAGATAGCTGATGTTATAGGGATTAACATAGGTAACTTTTATTTTAGAAAAAAATGGTCCACGCGGGGAAGCCGCGGGCAGCAGCTCGTTGTTATATAAGATGGTCGGGGTAGTTTTGATGTTGGCCACGCAACAAACGATCCTTGTACGACTTTACTTAGGAAAATATTTCCTTATTGCAAAATGGCAATATTTTAAAGTGACTGTGACATAGCTATGGTGGTCATACTCATTAATATGGCCGATTGACGTTGAAATACCACATCAAGACTTAACCGATTATTAAACTGTAAGAAAAATAAGGATAATCACTTATAAAAATAACTCTCAGCTCCGTGATCCGGAAGTCCTTCCCCTTTTCTGGTCGATAAATTTTACTATGCACTGATAACGATTTATCATGAAAACAAACTCACTGATTGATAACTTATCAATCAGTTATCAGGGCCATTTTCACGAAATCAGACAAAACAGTAGAAATTGATATTCATAATAATGATTTTAAGGGTTCCGACCTAATGAAGTATCATTTATTTATTTGTAAAGACATTTATCATAACCATCGATTTTCTAATCTACTTCTTCAAAATGGAGGAGATTCTCAATTTGTTCGGTTTTTTTTTATTTGTATTTTACGCGATTAATCCGCCAATTATGAATCGATTTTGATGATTCTTTTTTTGTTTGGTAGGTCATGCTTCAGAGGTAGTCACATATAAATTTTTATTGACTTTGCTTGCGCAGTTTTTGAGTTAGCTTCAATATTACGTATTTTTTCCCACTTAATATTATCTAGACGATGTTTTAAGTGACTCCATCACTGTTATTTACATAGCAGGTAGGGGTGTTCGAAAAAAAGTGAAAAATAAAAACTTTCTATTAAAAAAAACAACCGTCTCCCAAAAAAGTTCCGAAATTAAAGTTATTTTTCACTTCTTTGTGTTTTGTTTTTGGAAGTCGGTTGTTTTTTTTTGTAAAAAGTTTTTCTTATTAGGAATAATGGGGTGCAAAACAATAGTAGTCAAATTGTAGAATAAAATCATGTTATATGTATTATACTAGACTGAGCAGATGGTAATGGCCCCGACTTACCGAGTTGTGGGTCGTGGGTTCGAACCTAGCTAGGCGCTTTACTTTGTGTAGGTAAGTAATATCATCACCACTGCTCTCAAAACGGTGAAGGAAAACATCGTGAGGAAACCGGCATGTCTTGGTAACAAAAATTTGAAGACATATGATATCTACCCACCCGCACTGGAGGCCTGTGTCCCAGCAGTGGGAACATTAAAGACCGATTATACAATATACCTGCTTCGTTGGTCTAGTGGTGGCAAACGCTACTGCTTGAGCATGAGGGTCTGGTTCGATTACCAGCTCGGGCAGTGTTATTGGGTTTTTCATCCCGAATTTCTCAGTAGCAGCCCGGAGCCCGGGCATCTGCCCGGTAGATAGCTACAAGCTCACTCCTTATTACTTTTTACCCGACTACGGCGAAGCAAAAAAGGGGGTTATGATTTTGACCGGTATGTATGTATGTATGTTTGTATGTTTATCTGTTCCCTCATAACTTCTCATCATAATTTGACAAATAAGGTATCGTGGGAAGCTTCTTGATCGTCCGCTGGATAAAGGCTATGTGACGTCACATTAAATTGATAATGACGCCCTCTAGAGAACATAAAGTAATGAACGAAAAAAAAAAAAATTATGGTATGTGGGGTATCAAATGAAAGGGCTTAATTAGCACATTTTAAAAATACATGCATATTACAATCCCAAAAAAAAAATTAAAATAAAAGTTATAAAACTAAAACTGCGACATAAAGTCAACTAAAAAAACAAATCAAAAATCCGAAGTCACACGATAATCATAATCTGTACGATTTATGCCCCCTAACACGTGTGACTCCAGATTTTTACCCGACTGCCCCTGATGGAGGGTAATGTTTTTCGAGAGTATGTATGTATGTTTGTATGTATGCATGTCTATTTCTTTGGCACGCTCTGTAGCCTAAACGGCTTGATGGATTTTAACATTATGAAGTGTCGTTAGGTTTGCCTTAATTTTGGGAGTGACATAGGCTATATTTTTTAAATATATTTCATCTGCAAATACAAAAAAGGGAGGGGAAGGTTTTTTTAAATATAAATTACTACAATATTGGTATCAAATAAAAGCCAGTAATTAGTTAATTCCAAATATATCCTTACATAATATTATAAAACAAAGTCCTCCGCCGCTTCTGTCTGTCGTCCTGTACACGATAAACTCAAACACTACTACACCGATTTTCATGCTGTTTTCACAAATAGATAGAGTGGTTCTCGAGTAAGGTTTTAGTATATAATAACCGACATCCACGCGGGCGAAGTCGCGAGCATCATCTAATATATTAATAAAACTGAGTACTTCGACGCCTAAGTGTCCCTTTGTTTTTGTGTTTATTTGTATATTTAGTTAGTTGTCATTTAATTTAGTGTTAGATTGTATATTGTATAAAAGATTTATCCTATTTGCAATATAAGAAAAATAAAAAATACGTTTTTAGGTGTTATGTTTGTTTAGTTTATTGTGAATTTAGTTTAGAATAAGTATTATAGTTTTGTAGTTTATATTTAGTAACTAGAAAGTATGGTTGACTTATCTATCGCAACCTGTAAAGCTAGGTTTTAAGGCGTTGTTGTAATAACAGACGTGTTGTTTCACCCTTTCTGGTTAGTGACCAACCACACGAAAAAGAAGAAAAAGAATAATAACATTTCCCTTCAACCTACAATAAGAACTCTTGAAACATCAAATAATAGACCATGAACCTCAAACCATAGAGAAACTTTACCACCTCTTTCAAACTCGCTACAATCCTCAAGTAAATAGAGTAAAAAACGTGTTTAATCTGTAAAATTGACCAAATGTCGCCAAAAGTCCAGTCAGATCTCAAAAGGTTGTCAAATCAAATTGTAAAGCCCTGGCGCATTTGCCTAAATTTAGTAGTGGCAAGATGGGCATTTAATCATTCTGAATCCACAACTGGATCCGCGCGTCATGTTACACATAACATGGTGGGGTATGACGCAAATGATTCAATGACCCAATCGCAAAAGTTAATAGTTGGTGTCTTGTCAGGTGTCACGACAAAGTTTATCACTCAACCTATGGACGTTATCAAGATCAGGTCGCAACTCCTGAAGCAACGTAAAAAGAAATTCGCTACGTACAGAGTAGCGAGGCGGATTCTTTGGGAGGAAGGCATAACCGCCTTCTGGCACGGACATTTTCTAGGACAGGTATGGCAAGGCTGCGGGGGGTAACGGACATCACCACGCAAACTGTTACCATGAATCCAGTGCTTGATTCTATACCCACCAGTGTTGAACAGTTTGCGCGTCGAAGTCCATCGGCTCCTAAGGATCTACGCTCTGATACGTATAGATTTGACGTTCTATGAATTCAGTGCACAGGAAAGTCAGGCTCTGTTCACACGCGACGTTCAGTACGATATTTTACGGTAAGAAGTCATCATACGTCATTATCCCATCATACGGTTAAAACACATGCAGTCTGTCAAAACGTCTCGGGATATACATACATAAACTGACGCTTTCTTCCCACGGGGGTAGGCAGAAACTATGGAACGCAAGCTGCTACGTTCCTTACATCTGGTCATGCAGGCACGCTGGTTGCGAGTACTACGCACCTGTGCCCTGTTTATCAAAAGTTACAAGTCTATACGTTCACAAATTACCTAGAATGTTAATTTTCGCTAAATTCATAGCTCATCTCCATATTCATAATCGGCCTTAATGTTCCTACTGCTGGGACACGGCCATCAGGTAATCTTTCACTTTTGACCACATTAAAAAAAGAAAATCGAATTTAAACATTTATTGCGGTACTAAGCACGACACTTGTAACCTTGTAAGGCAGAATAGAGAGTCGCCGGATACTCTCAGGATTTGTTATGATTTTCTACAAGTTGTAACTTACAAATAATTTTTAGATAAACAAAAAATCGAAACAAAATCACGAATAAAAGTTTATAAATATAAGTACTTGTGAACTAAATAATGACATTTGGTATAACAAGGCTTGTAAGTTTTGATAAACAGGGCACTGATCTTAATGAAGAACATCACCAATAACGTCACTTTATTATGTTCTTCTAGGGTGGCTTCTCACGGCTTTTCCACTCACATCTGCCTTTTTTTTTTGAGGGTGGGAAATCAAATGACTTCTCCCGCTCTGGGCGGAACGGAAGGGCGTGTCAGACTTTTACTGACTAAAACCCACCCGTGTTCCTTCAGTTGCCTGTTGCCAAGGTCCCAGTATCCCTTACGAACTTTCCCGCAACCCTTGCAGGGCTCACATCTGCCTTGTATTTACACACCTTTTTTTAGTCGCCTCTCACTCCATCCTCTTAACATGATCAAACCGTCAAATTTCAAATACTCTTTTAAATTTTTGTCATTACATCTTCTTTTAAATGTCTCGGAATATGATGCTCTGAAGCGCCATGCTGCCATGTGATCCCAAAAGTATGCAGTAAAATAAAGTACCTACCTACTGATCCTTACCGTGTAACCGGGGTCTGACTAGCTTCATATCCACTTGTGAAGACATTTCAGTGAGTAAGTGAGCGAGAAGTCTTTGTGACTTTCTGAACTATAATTCGTAAACTGTCCTCATGTCCGGAGCCCTAGTTGGATAGTCTAGTCCGTGACATAAAGGGCTTAGAGACAAAAAGAGCAATCAGTTGCTATGACATAGAATTACAATAAATTACTATTCATTATTATTTTATGGCAACTGGGCTTATTCCAGTTGTCAACTTCCCTAAAACCTTCCATAAAGCTGTTTTGTTTTACTTGATCTGTTTATTAGTTAGTTTGCATGTCTGGTGTAACAATCTGCCTGAATTTCTAGCTTTACTCGATATTGGGTACGAGCAGTATGTTCTACGTGTACGAGTTCAGCACAAAGCTGTGCTCCACTATAGTTCCGCGTCAGTACTGGTAAGTAGAACTAGCAATGTGGTTCGTAGATAAGGGCCTAAAACAGCCACATTAGCAATTCCTCTAAAAGCGATTCATTTCCTGAATTAGCAATTAGCAATTCCTCTAATTTGACACAAAAGCAATTCATAATGTGTGGACCATTTTATGAATCTCCATAGAAAACTGTCAAACAGATGAATTATTTCGTAATATGAATTGCCCGCAGATCATATGAATTGTCAGTTTGTGACTTTTTACGATGATTCATAATATTTTCCTATCAAGATTCTAGTAAAGTGGCCGTTTTAAGCCCCCAGATAATAATAGGATAAGTACTCTTTATCGCGAAGAACAGAAAAGTTATAGTACATTACTGTCGCGGCCTGCAATAGGGGCATTGATAGACGAGTGTAAAAGTGCCGGGGGCCGACGCGAAGCCGAGGCACACCTACGTGAGTATCACTCTGCCTGGTTGCGGCCAACGCTTGTATAGTACTTTTCTCAAATAATGCGCGGAAATTCAAACTGAGTAAATTAATTAGCATTGTCACAATCAATGACGAACAATGATAATTTTTCACGCGACAATACTCGTATGTTCATTTGTTTCTTAATTACTTTATACAGCTCTATTTGCAAGCCAAATCGGAATTTAAATAAAATCTTTGATAAGTTAGTCTCTTTGGTTGCCGCCTGAAGTAAAAAGTTCGTTCTATTTTTACCCGACTACGGCGAAGCAAAAAAGAAGGTTATGACTGATTTTGACCGATATTTATGTGTGTATGTTCATGTGTTCCCTCATAACTTCTAAACTACTCATCATAATTTGACAAGTGAGGTATCGTTGGAAGCGTCTTGATCGACCACTAGTTAAAGGCGTCGTGTGACGTCACATTAAATTGATATGGCGCTCTCTAAAGAATAAAAAGTAAAAAACTAAAAAAAAAAAATGTTTTCATGTTGGTTATCAAATGAAAGGGCGTAATTAGCAAATTCAGAAATATATCTAAATAAAAGCCCAAACAAAATAATTCTAAACCAAAAAATTGTACCACGTGACATACCAATTTTTTTTTAATAAAAAAAAATTTATATAGTTTTATAGTTTATTTAAGAAAATAGATGAAAATTAACCATGATTTATAATTTAGATTAACATAAAAAAAACAAACTACAGAACGCCACCTGCTACGATACTTACATACCTACTCCTTTTGCCTCGTCTACGTTCTTACATACTGTTGGTCAGACACGCTATAGATTAATGCCTAAAACAGTTGGTCAGACACGCTATAGATTAATGCCTAAAACAGTTGGTCAGACACGCTATAGATTAATGCCTAAAACAGTTGGTCAGACACGCTATAGATTAATGCCTACAATTTTTTCTCTAGGTACATTGAACGTTTCCTGTGCGGGTGTTTAGCGGGGTGTGTTAGTACCACATTAGTTATACCACTGGAGGTCATCCGAGTTCGTCAGATGTTGGTGAAAGACCAGTACAAGAGTTTACTCCATGGAGCCAAGGCTGTGTACCGATACGGAGGAATCCGCGCGTTCTACGAAGGGCTTAACGCTTCGCTGTTGCAGGTCAGCTCCAACTTTATACAAGCTTTTACTTAATTTAAAACGAAAAATACGTTAGTTAATTGATTCAGGCGTGACTTTGCGGAAATCCATTATAAAATACAATTGCACCGAGCGCTGTGGCAACACGTCGTGTTCTGGTTTGCAATTGGTCAATCGTCATCCTGAGGATGCCTCGTTGAGAGGTGAAACACGTGTCGATTTCTTACAAGGTTTTTTTTGACTCTTGAAGAATAGTTAAGCGGAATAGGTTACTATATATATATACGTCTAATGTATTTTTTTTGAAAAATACTTTTCTAAAAACTAATCACTATTCAATTTTAACCGAAGGAAATGTCATACAAACTCGCTACCATGGCATAGTACAATACATTGAACGAAAGAAGTAATGAAAAAACATCGATTAACTGGTTTTTTAGGGTTCCGTAGTCAACAAGTAACCCTTATAGTTTCGCCATGTCCGTCTGTCTGTCTGTCGGTCCGTTCTTCTGTCCGCAGCTTAGCTCAGAGACGGTTGGTACTAGAAAGCTGTAATTTGGTATGGGTATACATATAAATCACGCCGACAAAGTGGTAAAAGAAAATTGTAAAAAATATTTATTTTTAGGGTACCTCCCTTTACACGTAAAGTGGGGATGGTTTTTTTTTTCTCGTCAATCCCATGGTGTGGGGTATCGTTGAAAATGTCGTTTAAATAATGTGAGTTTGTGAAAACCATTTTTGGATTCAGGGATCCGTTTGCGAAATATTAGCTTCAAAGTGCTAATTTTTGTTAGAGTCAAGTGTCCCCCCCCCCTTGCCAGCTAAATGGTTGGTTTTGGGTATGTGAAAAAATTCACGGCAGTAGTATATAACGAAATTAAAAGGAAAACTATCACCGCTACGTAGGCTCCACAAATTACCAATTAATAATCGACTAACTTAAATTTTCAGTTGCAAAAACATGTTCCATACATTTTGTAAGGGAGAACAAGTTTTTTAAGTACAATGTTAAGTTTGTTGGATAAATTCATCCCAACTCGGACCCCTTCATTGTGCGTGGTTCGACATGCACTTGGCCGGTTTTTGAAATATGAGTTCTCGAGTTTGTATCTCTTTTCAGATGGGGCCACAGGTAGGGCTACAGTTTGCGACCTTCAGCATCGTGCAGCCCCTAATCCTGGACTCGATTAAAAAAAGCTGTACCAAGGAGGATTGCCAAACGCATAACCGCAAAATGGCGAACATCGCTGTTGCCAGCTCTTTAGCTGGCTCCTTCGCCGGTTTCTACTCCAAGACACTCACATATCCATTTGACTTGGCTAAAAGGAGACTGCAAATATCTGTATGACTCATATGAATACATTTATAATCATAATACTAGTTTAAAGAATCATAAGGGGTCGTTTTACCCAGTAACTGCCGTTTTGGAGGTCAGATTGGCAGTCGCTCCATGTAAAGCCTCCTGTACACGTCACGTTTCGTGCGTGGGAGTTGCGTCTGTCGAGAATTAACACAAACTGAGCGACCTACAGATGTGTGGACGGCTCGTGCTGATCCATCTGCTGATGCATCTGTCGACGACTGCTGACGCAGCTGAAAATCAGCGTCAGGTGGTACACTTTATGTTGCCATCTGACATTATGCTGAGCTGAGGCCCTTTTGGCATTCTAATGATTGTTTTCTGTTTTTAAAGTTATAAGGTGTATTTTTCTGCTACAATGCCAATAAACGGTTTTTTTTTCCTTCTTTCATCTATCGACGTGTAGATGAGGCATTCAGTAAAAGCTGGAAAACGACCCCAACGTAGTTAGGGGAAGGCTAGGCAGATGATGTTAATCATATATGTAGTACCTACTGTGCGCATTTCGATCGATGTCTGAGGTTAAGTTGCGCTTGCCGAGGTCAGCTCCGCTAGCTGACCGCAGCAAGTGTACGGAGCTAAACAGGAAATAATATAATATTTATTATAATCATAAAAAAAAAACATTAAAATTGTAGGTACTTTCAAATAGTTTTTATTTAAGTATTTAGAATATCGCTAGTCCATGTCCGGACACACTGTATAATGTATAGTTAAAAATTACTGATAACATTACGACTACTTCATATAGGTAGTGTAGATATGTGCCTTCTCACTTCGACTATTCATTTAAAGTAATAACATAAAATCTACTCAACTTTTTCCAATCCGACAAACTGCTATTTTCTCACAATTCTGGTATCTCGAATACGTTCTTTAACGTTTTTCCCGAAGCAGGAAAACTTGTAATGTAACCAGAGGTTGGGATAGTCGACTTGATTATATGTTATATTTATTGACTGTCATAAAAATATTGTATTTATTTCTGATGCCGGAAAACTTCCGGACTTCCTCGGCTTTAATCATTATGTATGACCAACTGTTGGTAGCAATTTCAAAACTAATCTATTAATCTTAGTACTGTGTAGTCAGCCTTGTCAAAAAGACGACTTAAAAGTTGTTAGGAGTAATAGATAGTTATTAGGTACCATAAATGTAGTTTACGTTGTAATCGCTTTATCACCTCTGAGCTGGTTCAGATGACGCGATTTACGCGCGAGTGTGTGATGGCGCGTTCTATGGATGCTATTTACGTGGGAGTAGCAAAAGGCTCGACTGTTGGTGGACGGAATGTATGAGCGACTAGAACCTCGCAATCGCGCGTAAATCGCATCATCTGAACAAGTTCTTAGACATATACTCACAGGTACCTAATTGAAACTTCAGTAAGGTTGAAACTATCTACTCGTAAGTGTCACATTCGTTTTAAAGCAATGACCTAGGCGTTTTATGACGGTTCATGTGCCATTTGTCCCTCTAACAGGGAGATGGCCTGTGTTGCAGCAGTAGGAATATTAGGCTGATTATGGTATGTTTTGCTAGTGACATTCAACCTTCGAGGGGTAAAGCGACATGATAAGTTCGACTGGGTACCTAAATACAGGGCGTATCAGAAAGGTGTGGCCCAATTTAAAGGTAGAAACCATCAAACTGAACCACTTTCTCCATGGGACCCACATCGTAATCGCGGAACACCACCCTTTTGATACACTCTGTATAAACAGCAGTCATATGTCAACAAGGTAATATAGATATACAAAAACCTTTTTTGTTTTAGGCTTTTTAGAATATTGTGTCTTGACGATTTACAAAATAATACATTGTTCCAGTCCCACCAAACGAGTATGAAGTACAACACACCGTCACAAGCCCAACACCTCATAAGATGTAAAAAATTGGCCGACTGCCTTTCAATTGCGTACAAGAAAGAAGGCGTCAGAGGACTCTACAGGGGGTGGGCAGTGACAGTATACAAGGCCCAATTGACCGCATTAGTCGCTTTCACATCCTACGAAGTAATGTCCTTCATAGTCAGAGAAACAAATGAGGCGGAGAAATGAGATTTCCACTGGTTTCTAAAAGGAATTAACACGTTCCGGGACACTTGACTATTTGTAAATGTATATGACACTAAAAAATCCCATACATTATCATACCGTCTTCAGCCGTACGTAGCGCACGTGCCGTGACACTAAATATCAACATCACTATACTTATATGGCTCAGTCTGCGCCTGTCGGCGGTGTGAATGTGTCACAATGCACTGCATATGTATGTGTTGAAAAATTGCTTGAAAAGAGTTTGCCGTGACACCTACGAACGAATGAAGTCGCGTGATATGACACTAGATCATGTGCTTCCTGGGAATTGTATGGGCAAGCAACGGCTATCACCGGTTTGCCAAATTACATGAAATAAAATTGACCGCCCTTAGCCGTACTGTCACGTAACGATATACCGAGATAACGTCTACAGGCGGTCTGGCCTGGAATGTGTTCAAATTCGTAGTAATACGGGCATTCCTGTCGTCTGTTGTACGGAAGCCAGTCAAAGTCAAAGTCAAATCAGTTATGTAAAAGACTTTTAAGTCAAAATTTACAGAAAAATATAATTGATTCTAAGTTGTTGCCCCTTCCAATAGATAGTATGGTATGGAGAAGAACGGGCAAGTTAAGTTCACCTTTACGTTAAAAATAATTCACAAAATTATGTACTAGCCTCTGCCCGCGACTTCGTTCACGTGAAAGTCGTAACTTGGTAAGACACCACAATATACTCCAAACATATCGACATTTTTATAAAACTTTCCTGTATACCACGTACGTTTGTAGTTTTGTTCTCAGCAGCCAAAATAAACAGAGAGTCTGGAGGACGGTGATACGGGGCCAAGCGACGTACAGTTGTCCGTGTGAGAAGCAGTTTGTCCTGAGGTCGACACCCGCAGCCTTCAGTGTCTGCCCCTCCACAACAATGTTAATCGAGGTGTATATCACTTCGCTCCCTTATTCGCGAGAGAATACTGTAGTTGATCGCTGCAGCTTGATAATTATTGGGCGGGCCCGTTCACACACACAAATCAAGACTCTAGGCTGCTACTGAGAAATTCCAGATGGCAAAACCCAACACTGCCCGTCCCGGGAATCAAAACCAGTACGTTACCAAGATGTTAAGCAGCAGCGCTGGTGACCGCCAGACCAACGAGACAGAGGGCCTAGACAAAGTAACATTCGATTAGCGATAACTCTAGTAGAAAAGTCAAAAAATGTATGGAGTTGACATAACCTATCGAAATGTCACGTGATCATAGGTCAACTAATAAAAATTAGCTAGACAATGTTTAACATCATTCGATTCCATGAAACGAAGCGACGGCGTCGAACGATAACTTCCACAGAGATGCGTAGCCGAGTGGCACTTTTTGACAAGCGTTATCGCTAGTTTTCGATTCGTATGATGGAACAATTTGCGAAAGACTAGACTAAAACTAAGTATATGTATTGTATACATAGGCGTGACGTTATACCACATTGTACCTCAATGTATCACCGTGATATTTTAATTACGTAAAAAAGTAAAAAATACGGGTCTAATATTTGTAAATAGGTAATCTAAAAGTTTAGTTATTCTTTTTTTTTTTTATTTCGTCGAGACTTTCCAATAGGGATGCCTATTGGAAAGTCTCGACGAAATGCTAGAAGCATTATTTATAGAATTTTATCACTTTTGAATTTTCGTCTCGAAGCTCGTAGTAAGAAGTGTGGTACGAAAGCCCATGCCCAAAGTTTTGCCTTATCGTTTTACGAACAAAACCGTATTATAATCGATAGATTAAAATTTGGTTATTCTGAATCCAAAAATCTTAATGTCAGAAATTTTTCGCGTCACGTCCGCCATGACCGCATTTTTAAATATGTTAAAAAAAAATACTGACCTGATGTTTCATAGCAATCTGTCTGATTTTCAGAATGTAGTTGGATGATAGATTTCAGATACCGAAAACACAATTTTCAGAAACCAGTAGCGTACGGAGGAGACCATTCGAGAAAGTTAAAAACAAAGCAAAAAAGTACCATACCAACCCGTCTGAAAATGTCGTTTTCAGATGAGCATTGATCAGTTGATGCGAATAAATCATTTTTCAGAAGGAAGTGAGCATATTATGTGTTGAAACCATTTTGAACGGGTTGAAAAAATTTCCCGATTGGTAACATAGCATTCTGTTTGAAAACTGTTGGTTTTCGGAATTATAGGTGCCATTTAAAGTTTCAGAAAACAAGATTTTAAGAACCTCACTAACTACAAAAAAAAATGTTTTTAATTGAATTAGGTTTCTATGAGACGAGACAGTTAAATTTTTTGAATGTCTGAAAACAAACTTTTTCTTAATAAAATTATAAAACCTTTGTACACACGGCTACACATCAAGCTATACATTTCTAGTTTATGCTGATCTCGCATTGTATAGGATTTCCATGCAATGCGAGGTCAGCTTATACTGGAAATGTATAGCTTGATGTGTAGCCGTGTGTACATTTTTAATATCAGACATATTGTGACGAAACCGTATTTTTTTTTAATAGCAGAAATGGGCTCCCGTAAAACTGTGACGTTTCTGACCGTTACTGCTCACCGAGTCTGGTTCAGAATCATCTAAACTAACGACTTTATATGGTTTTGGCCGTAAAACGATGCGACATGGGTTTAGTCGTGGGCTGTCGCGCTATCGGAATTCAAATGACATTAAGAATTGACAGCGACAGCGCGGAATTTGACGTTTTCTGACGAAAGACCATAGTCAAAATGTAATTTTTATCGAACAAACGAATAGACGAGACGTTAGTGAAACGTAGTGTACTTTGTCTGCCAATTAAACTTCGTTATCGTTAAAGCGATAGCGATTGTAGAAATAGAATCGCTCCGAAGCGAATGCCATTTGTCTAGGCCCTCAGGCCAGAAATGTTAGAAAATGAAACTTGATTCATAGATTTGCATGAAAATCGTGTCAGAATTATTGTTGTTGTTTTTAGGAGTTATCAAATGACATTCTCTGATTTAACTCCTAAAAAAATTGACTGTGGTGTAATTTTAGTTGAACCGATAATTTTTATCAGTCTATTGGTCCCGATATTTTGTAATATGTTAAATGTATTAGGTTTTTTATTTTCAAACAGTTTTGTTTTTGGTACCTTTTATCGAATAAAAATAAAACATACCTTTTGTTAAAAATAAACACATCATTTTATTCTCTTTGGTTCTTAATAATAACATGGGTAACATCTATGGTAACTATTATAATTACAATTTCAGATTTATTTGACTGTCTGGTAAAATGTTTTTCATCTTTCAGTGTTATCTACTATAAAATACATGAAACTTCTAGGCATATCTTTTAATACTTTTTAAAATATTTACAAGAATTTTAATTGTTTTTAAAGCAGAGGCAGTTGTTTAAATTCAAAACAAGAATACAAGTAAAGGTTATTTAAACTTTCTTTGTCATGTCTAATAGTTAATGTTAGTCAGCGTTATATTATGTGGCAATAATTGTCAGTAATCTTTCTATTTTCTTGAATTGATAAAATCACAAATACGAAATAAGTCATTAAAATCTGACTTTATTTTTTTTATTTATGTTACGTTGCACTATTGTACAAACACATTTTCAACACGTCTTGACAAACTTAAAATTAAAATAATAGCCTCTTAAGATGGTCGCACATCTAACGGAAGATGTGTCGTGTAACGCCAGAACAGACAAGTCGATAATATAACATTCAACCTTCTGTGCGTTTGCACTGGTGAAACATTCACAACAAAACATGTTGAGACTTCAACATGTTTTGTTGTGAATGTTCCGCCAGTGCAAACGCACAGTTACACACTCAACAGAGGATGCGTTAGTGTATCCAGCGTACTAACTATGCTCCATTTGAAATAAGATTAGACATTTAAACAAACCTTTTTACAGGCTGTTCAACCGATTTTGATTTCTATACCGTAGGCATAAGGCTGGCATTAAAAGCAAAAAAGGTTACACAATACCAACTGTCTACTGCAGCTGCCATTTGTCATGCCACAAAAGCAGTAGAAGTCAAAATCGGTTGAACGGACTGTAAAAAAGGTTTATTTAAATGTCTAATCTTATTTCAAATGGAGCTTAGAACCGAACGAAGTAACGCCAGGCGCATCTTCCGTCAGATGTGCGAACACCCTTAAACTTGACACCGAGATGATGCCTTCTCATCACGTAATGTAACGTATGCCTAACATGTCTCTTCTGACTTCCTCTTTCTAACACTTGTGATATTTGGTTGCCTCGGTAAACTTCGGGGGAGTTCGGATGACTTCGTTAACATCCGGTAGTCTTAGATGTGTGGTTCTTATTCTAAGTATTCTGAGGACAAAATAAAGAATTCGTTAAAATCACTATTATGTTAAATATACAAGTAAGCTGAAAACCTCTAAATGATATCAAAATCTATAGGAAATCATATCATCAGTTTCTGTAAGCTTATTATCTCACAATTTCAATAGACAGCTTATAAGGAAATAGGGTCAGTCTTCTCTATACAAAAAATCATAATTCGAGGTTCGGCTCTCGCCTATTTCCTCCTCCAATATTGGACCAATTTAAAAGAAATTCTATAAGAAAGATATTTACTGTTCCCATACGTTTTCTTTTTCATTAATAGTTGTCAAATTTGTACAATAGGCCTCTGATGACTGCGGTCTAAACAGGCAATTTTGAGCATTTTCTGAGGGTTCTAGTGCTTCTACAGATAATGTATCATCAAAACGGAAAGAACGGAGCATAGAACTAGTTGATTTTTATTTTACTATAACAAATCATTGCTCTAAGGTCATAAACCAGAGAGAAAACAGGCGAGAGCGTTTGTGTGGGGAGGGGACCGACCCTATTTCCACTTAATAGAAATTCGCTAAATTTCTACATATTTTTGCCCTTGACTGTACAAATACACCTCTAAACCACAAACACTGTATCTATACAGTGGTTAAGTTTTCAGAACTTGCAAAACGTCCACTAACTCGAAGTTCGTTTATTAAATCCCGTAGACTACTTTTGGTACAGTTTGGTATAACATGACCCAAAGTCCCCCGCTCCGAACAACTTTCCCCTCAAACGTCCATTTTATTACTCTATGAAAACTAAGGATTTAAAAATAGAGTATTGTCCCACTTGCAGGGCAAAGTTCTCCCTCTCCTCTTTTACTTTTTTACATACCTACACAAGACATAGAATATACCTACGTAAATAAAACAATTACACCACCATTTTTATTGAGGTATTCGTAAGTGAGCAATTTATGTTTTTTCTCAAACATGCTTGGAAATTCGAGCATTATTTTGGCAACCTTCTTCGAGATAAATCGAAATTGCTGTACTGATCAAAAACAAGTGACGATGCGGCCAGCGAAGCTACTATGAAAATGTATATCTGGCGTGTTTAGCGGCCAAATAAATTACTATGAAAACTCATACCTGTCGTGTTATTTAAAAATGGAACGAACTTTTTACTTCAACACATGGCAAACAAGGAGGTAACTAATCAAAGATTTTATTTAAATTTCGAACTGGCTTAGTAAATAGAACTGTTTTAAGTATAGAAGAAACAAATGAACATAATTGGCGCATGAAAAATTATAGTTGTTCGTCAATTTTGATTTCATTTAGTTTGAATTTTCGCGCATTATTTGAGAAAAGTACTATACAAGCCTTGGCCGCAATCAGGAATTTATGGGCTCACGTATGTGAGCCTCGGCTTCGCCACGGCCCACATTTTCATCCATCAATCCCCTTATTGCTGGCCGCGACAGTAATGTACTATTTTAGAATAAATATTTAACCTCAATATTGTGACGGCTCCCACACTGAACTGATTCAAGAACCGACTGCACAGATTAAATACCTCCAAGCTGTTTGAAACACACGCATCAGCTAATTAGCTGCTAGTGTCTTACCCCCTAATAGATGTCACATGTCTCTGAGTGACTTACCAAATATAAATATAAATATCCTCACCTTATCCCTAAAACAATGTACTGTCATCAGTGCCAGCCATGCGACAACGACTCGCTCTCCCATCCGTGGTGATCCTCATGAACGGGCAGGTAGACCTTCTTCTCGACCTCAACGTGCTTCACGACGGGGACGGGCACGTGCTTGTAGACCGGAACCGGCACGTGCTGGATCACGGGCACCTCCTTAATGACCTGAACCTCTTTGACGACCGGGACGTGCACGGGGACGTGGACCTTCGACACGTGGTGGTGGTGAATGGTGTGGACCTTGTAGGGTACGTGGATGGTGACGTGCTTGTGGCTGTGGAAGGAAGTGGAGGTTAGTTCTGTAGTAAAGGGTGCCTTAAAAAAAAGTTCCATTTGAATGGTAACGAAGATAGTGACGTATTCGCACAAGGAGTGGCGGACGTGTCAAGTATCTACATGTGCTTTTCGCTGTATCGGATTTGGATAAAATTTGGCACATGGGTGACCATGACAAGCAAAGTTAATTTGTCATAAATCGAGGACAAATCCTGACTCCGGGCTGCTACTGAGAAATTACTAAGTAATGGAAATGCCCAACCTGGGCATCAAACAAGCAAACAATAAAACACACTTCGTTCCTATTCCAATCCCAAATAAACACCGGCATTAAATTCCATACAAGTAAAGACCTCAACACACGGTTCGCATAAAATACAAAAAACTCGTTGTAACATAGAAATCAATTCACGATGCGGCAGATTAGCAAATAGCACGCGCGAACTGTGTCCCATGCTTACAAATTGTGCGCTTTCCCTATCCTCGACGCAAAGTGGATAATACGGGGGAAACGCACCGGTTGTCGGTGATGCAAGAAGTAATTGGGGTGCGACGACTTTGTATGTCTGACGGACCTGGGTTTACCACTATGTAATCGAATGATGACGTATCTGGCCAGTTCTTGGAATTTTTGTATGCGATTCCTGGGAGACAATTACCAATACCAATGACATATTGTATCACTGAACTCGAAAATTCAAATAGAATTTAGGGCCATAAAATCTGATGGCATGTTATATATCCATAGCTTCGCGAAAAAATGCTCCCAATAAGATCAGCGAACGAAACAAAACAACATTACATTTATACTAATAACAAAAGAAGTTTCGCAACATATGTACATATCATTGTACCTATCGCTCACTTGAGGTACAGAGTTACGGTAAGGTTTCAGAGTTACGGTAAGGAAACACGTCGTTTAATTGCGGTTCAACATAATAATATTATTATTGTAACAATTTCAAAGTCGGCTTCAGGGAATAATTACTTATGTATGTTTGCAGCCTAGATTATTTGAAATTAGTATGTGAAAATATTTTGTACACCCACAATCACATACATAAATCGGGTACCCCACCCCTCGCACATTTTAAAATACCTTAGAGAAAGCCTACGATGTTTATGATGAAATATATTTATTTTGAACAATAATAGGTTCTCGCAACGCAAATCCCACTGGCAGACTGACTAAGCTGCAAATCGATTGATATTTCCACCTTGTCCACGTAACACACTCTTTGTGTAACGTGGAAAGGCATATCGTAAATAAATGATGGTGCTACGTGTTGGCCATTCGTTTCTTGAGAGCTGAATCTATTTTAATTGGCTTTTCATTCTCCATAAAATCTTGAAGAGGAGGCAAAGTAAAGAATATTGAATTTATAAACCGTTGCAGAGCTAATGGCTTGAGTAGTCGAGAGTAGTTTTTCTACAGAAAGCCTCAATTATGAGGATCTTATTGATTTCCTATCTTTAACGGAGGTATTTTCCGTAACAATTTGTTTGCGATTATTATCAGTTTGTAAATTTTACGCTACAAACAATTTGGTTTTAATTATATTAATAAATTAGCGAAGTATTAGTTGAAGTCATAACATAACATCACGCCCGTATTTCCTGTTAGGCAGAGGTGTATCTATGGAACTGCCACAATTCGCCAGTTATATTTATGTCCCATGTAATAGGAGCCTATTCAATTTGAAGTAAATAAAATTAACAGTCGTAAAAATAATTGAAAGGGGTAATTTTTTAAGAATGTCTGTGGTACCAAAGATAGCGGTTTTTACGCAAGCAAAGTGAGCCAAGCACAAGTTTTAAACAATTAACAATTCGTATGTTTTCCCTCAACTTTTCTTTTTGGGTTTGTGTTTATCTTTGCGTCATATTTTGCCGGAAATAAACGTATTTTCTTTCTTTTTTTTCTTTTCAACAATTGCAAAAATACTCAGGACTGTACGCAACGTATTTCCAAAGATCCCTGAAACTTATAAAATAAACAAAGAAAATTTTTTTTTGGCTTCTTAACAATTTTCGAGACTGGGAACACATACAAAATCTGGCTGAACTGAGAGAATAGAATTCTACCCTCATTTCAGGTATTCTATTTTTGTTTTCACGTTCCTTGTCACGTAACTTAACGTTTACCTACGTATATTCAATTCACATTGTTGACAAGATCTGATTAAAGAGCAGAATAAAATAAACACAAGGAAGAGGATTTTGCAAAAAATAAAAACTGATCGTCTAGGTCTGTACAGGCTCTTAATTTTTACATAACATAGGTAATATGACGCCTGTATTCAAAGGGTTAAAATCAATTTCTAAGAGAACTACTCGGTATAACAATTACCGGTGTCGCGTTGCGTCGCGGCAGTCTGCATGAGGCTTTATCGTCTCAACCGTGTATATTTAAAAAAGTAAGCGTAAAAATAAGCTGCGATATATAAATGAGAGATATATAATTTAGATAAATGAGAGCATTATAATGTAGGTTGGCCATTGGTGAACCGGCTAATAATAATCGGCTCCATTACAACAGTCTAATCTACGAGTTATGAATACCAGTGTTGTAACCAAACATTCGTAATACTTATAATCTTATAATCTTTATCAGATCAGTTTATTATGAAAGAAGAAAGCTCTAGAAATAATGTAACACTTCATCAGAACTAAATAATCCTAACTCTCCTAACTAATATTATAAATGGGAAAGTGAGTTTGTTTGTTTGGAGTAGGGTATGACTGAAGAAACGAAGAATGGACTAGGTCTGAAAGATGATAATTATGTCTAGAAAGGGGGTGAATGCTGAGATGACGACTTATAGAGAAGTCATCATTATCATCTGCCTAGCCTTTTCCCAACTATGTTGAGGAAGGCTTCCAGTCTACCCGGATGCAGCTGAATACCAGTTTTTTACATGGATTGCCTATCTGACCTCCACAACCCAATTACTGGGTAGGTAATACGACTTTAGAGGTATGAGGAACAGGGTGTAAAGTTAACTCATTCTCTATAGAAAAGGAAGGATCCTCCGACTAGACTGGTGTCTGGTCTGGCAGCCAACTACCTAACGATTGATGCCGAGATCTTGTATATATGTCGATCGCGCGGTAAACTCTGTTAGCGCGATGCAGGATTTGTGTGACATCAGGTGTTTGATTCGTAGTTCGCATAAGGCCATGAAGATGCCACCACACGACTAATAGAGAAGCATGGAAAAAAAAAAACATGTGCCGACACCAAATAAATTGGGTTAAGGGCAGAAAAGTAATGATGAAACCTCTCTCATCACGTACATTGGAAAAAGCAACTGAGTTATCGGATATCAAATTAGTAAAAAATGCTCTAAAAATACTAATTAAGCATACCTATTCGCAAAAGGCATAGAACCTAATCAGTCCACACATCAGGGATTACAATTTGTCATGGACAGCGCTTTTATGACGTATCAGATTGTTTTCGTAGTGAAACTGTTACAACTGATGTGCGTGACTGTACTATGAAGGAAAAGTCGTAAAAATAAAGCAATGAGTACTTGAAAAGAAATCACATTAGCACAAATTAAACATTAGGCTGTAAATAGACGCCATTACATCACTGCTTTACCTTATAAATAGTTCTTACATAAAATCGTGTAATAAAAGTTAGATCCAAACAAATACATAATTAATTATTCAATTTAGATTAATTTGCTAACAGGAACTGTTCTGAATTCATTGAATGCCCCGTTGGTCTAGTGGTCGCAACCGTTACCGCTAAGCATGAGGTCCTGCGTTCGAATCCCACGTACTCTCCGAAACCAGTTTTTTTTACAATACATTGCCAGTTCAGACGAAACATACTTAGTAACTTTTGCTTTTATTTATCTCGCTGAATCATAGAAAAAACCATTACGACCACTCTGACCTCGCATTTTTTGTCAGCTAAGTTAAATTTTTGGCGGTCAATCACATACGTAATTTTTACCGATACATTCCGTCAACACATTGCAAAATTATCTAGACCATAACAATATTAATGTGGCCACTTTTGGGGTCAGAGTTTTCATGCCGATTCATTCGATCATAATCATCATAATTTCAGCCGAAAGACATCCACTTCTGGACATGGACATAGGCCTCCCACAAGTACCGCCACTTTGGTCGAAGTGGCGGTGCTTGTGACCGTCACTTCGACCGGTTCTGTGCTTCCCGAACCCAGCGGATGCATTTGCGCCAAAATTTAAAACAAATAGTCTTTCTTTGAATTTTAAAAAGACGATATGAAAAGGACATGAATTTTAACATTAGTTGGACAATTATTACAAACTAGTATTATTTATCTCAAATAATGAGCAAGATATCAAGTTGAAAATCAAAGTCAAATCGTATATTACAAATCAAATAGACCGTAAGGCACTTTTGAACGTCAAAAATTAGAAGACAAAAAATGTTCGTAAGGAGAAGAATTGACAAGAAACTCCACTTTAAAGATAATGGTTTTACAATTTACACACGGCTACACATCAAGCACATATTTACACATTTCCAGTTTATGCTGATCTCACATTGTATAGGATTTCCGTACAATGCGAGGTCAGCTTATACTGGAAATGTATAGCTTGATGTGTAGCCATGTGTACAAGGAATGCTCGGAAAGGCTCCGAACACCCAAGACTTGAAGAATGTTACGTAACGGCACTGAACTAACCGGTTGGGTAGTTCTCAGTGATACAAATACAAGTTAACACGCCTTGTTGTGGGTACAAATATCGCGCCGCGCCGTACAATCATGGGGATAGGCAGGAATATTTGATTTTAGAGACAGAGTCGCAGTGATCAACCGTTAGGGTTCATGGTTCCAACCTCAGTTCGGGAACACTTATTGTGATTTAAAGAATTCGCACCCTTTTTTTAAATTTGTCAAAATAGTATGACATGGTTTGGTGATGTTTTTCAGAAAGCTTAGGTACCTTTCTGCGAGCATAGTTTCTACTTGCGACCGGACTGCGTGTAAGGGCCTGACCACAGTTTCTGGCGGTGCGTGGAGCGTTGCGGCGGGCGGGAGGCACGCCGTCGGCGTAATTTGCGGTGGTATGCCACAGCTAGACTAGTTGCGACCGCGGCGGCGTCAGCGGTAGCCTCAGTATTTCATTAATAAATTGTTCCATATCCATTAAGTATTTTTATAAGCTCAACGCAGATAACAACAAAATTATTTGTTTCGGTGAATGCCTGAATGCGTCCACCGATGCCGCTGCGCGCGCCGCCCGCGCCTCTCTCAGAGCTGTGGCCGCCTCAATACTCGCTAGTACATTTGTTTCACTCGCACACCGCGCAGCCCGTCAACGCCGCGTGCCGCGCGACTATCCCCGCGCCGCAGGTCGCGCCGCAGTGCGCGTCGCCAGTAGCTGTGGCATACTCCATAGGTTGTCTACTATTTGTTTTCGCCGCTCACCGCTTGCCGCGCCGCTCTTGGCTGTGGCCAGGGCGTAAGACCAGCACCCTAAATGCGTAGGTAACATCTATCACTATCTGAATGATTTGGAAGGATATTGCTATAATACATTGCTTCTTATAAGTAGGTACTTACTCGAAAAAAAAAATTGTCTGCTCAACAACGTAAATAACGCAATGAATGTTGTTGAACTGTCAAAATGAAAGCCATTGATACTGTAGGTGTGTTACGCAATTACCCCGCAGATGTATGAACATTAACGAAGCAAAAATAGTTTGTTAGAGTTTAGTTGTAAGTCTGTAGTTTCTGCCTACCCCCATGGGAAGGAGGCGTCAGTTTATGTAACTACGTATGTATGTAGAATTCTCAGTAACAGACCGAACTTTAATAACGATACTTTTTACAATGTTGAGGAATACATCCGTGGATACCGGGGGGCTTAAAACAGTCACTTTGGCAGAATCATAATAGGAAAATATTGTGAATCATCGTAAAAAGTTCACAAACTGACAATTCTCATTATGATCTGCATGCGATTCGAAATAATTCATAATCTTTTTGACAGTTTTCTATAGAGATTCGTAAAATGGTCCACATTATGAATTTTTTTTTGTGTCAATTTGTGGAATTTCTAGTGACAGCGGGAAATTCAGGAAATGAAAGCTTTTAGAGGAATTGCTAATGTGGCCGTATTAGGCCCCCTGTTTTTGTTGTAAGTTTACCTACTACTAGGTACTTTAATATTCTATGCAGCCGGCATTCGGCTTCGTTCATAAACATCCCTAGTTCCAGAGTGCGAAGTATCAATGTAGTGTTGATAACAAAGTCCTGAATATTCGGTCTACCCGGAAGTCATTACGTAGTTTGTTCGACCCAAAGAGTCGAAAATAAGACCTTTGCAACCAGAATGGACATTACATGGGCAGTTGAACTTTTATGTCCATATAAGTGCTTATTATTACTTATGTATTAAAAATCTCCGTTTCATGAGTTTTTAAGTACGTATTACGCAACCAAATTGTGAGTGAATAAATTCCTATTTAATTATTATTATGTAAGTGCTTGTTATAAAAGTACTTTTTAGCAAGTCGATACGTCACATATCTCACCAACTTCAATGACAAAGTGGTAAGCTTGTTTTTATTTAAAAGATATGATGAAAAACTCCAACATATTCCACGTTTTTATTTTTATTTTGTTCCGATTATTATTGTTGAAACTATTAATATCACTGTGTTATCAATTCATGTAATAATGAAGTCTTTTTACAATCTAATAAAAACAATAATTCATTAATAATTAGGACTATTTATAGGCAGTCGGATTTGTTACTTGGAATGAAGTGTATGCAAAGTTGTCACCTCTTGGAATCTTGTCCGGCCCGTTGTGACTTGTGATGAGTAAGCATTTAATTATCACTTGGAAATCTAAAATACGTTTCGGAATAATACAATTAAACTTGAATTTTTCTACTTAGCGTCTTGATGGCAATCTAAATACATTTAGCCCACTTCGGATAAGGAACTCAATATTCTCAGATACAAAAAAAAACCTGCGCTCTAGTTTGGTTTCCACCAAAATATCTTCTTCAATTTTATTGTTATTTGCGTTTTAAGTTACTAGACCAATATTTCGATAGCTACATTGAAAAAAAAATGTGCGGAAATCTGAACGAAATACCTGCTCTTCTCAGTTTGCTACTATGAAATGATTGATAGGTTACCTCCCTTTGTCGTGCAGTGCGCCAGTTAAATTCCTGCATAAAATAACGTAATTTCTGTCTGATACTATTAGGCCGTTTGTCCACCGCACCGAGAACGGGAACGTCAACGAGAAACAGATGAAAAAGCGACATACAGCATGTTTTGCGTTGTTTGAAACTTAAATACCTAACTTTATCTGTTTTCATCTCTACCGACCATCTAATCTACAATGAATCTTTGCATTCTTCGCTTCATACTAAGATCAATGCTTGTTATTATCGGAAACAGTCATGAACATACCAGATTACAAGCTACTTGCACTTCCCTAATTACTGTTATGTTACATAACAATCATGACGCAACAGCACATAATGAGATTATTTATCGATCGCCACTGTGAATCTACAGATGCGTCGATTCCTTGATTACGTCACATCGCTAGACAACGTTACATGATAGGATCAGCTGTTTGGTTCATCATCAGCTAACTTCCTTCTCCTATGACTAAAGAATGGCCGTTTTGACCGAGTGTTTTTAGTTACAATCTCACCGTGAATCGTTAGTTCAAGTGAGGTTGAAGTGACTCACTTCACTTCACCTAAGCTTTCACGGTGAGAGTTATACAAAATAAATCGGCAGTTATTGGAAAACCAATTCAGTATGAAACTAAATATTTAAAGGACAGTCAGTACAAAACAATTTATAAGTATTTAGAACTCGCGGAAAATTCTAGTAAATGTTTAAGTCATAAGGCTGTGTGTTCACTGGACGACAAAAATTAGAAAGAAAAGAATACAAAAGAAAATACGTTTATTTGTGGTAAAACATGAAAGTGTGTGTTTTTTTGCTTCGCAAAAAAACACTAACACAAAAAGAACAATTTCGGGGAAAATATGCGTCATAACGCAAAACGACCATCGCTCACCATAATGCTGTGCGAGAGCCACAGTGCTGGTTGACAAGTTGGCCAACTAGTTTTCAGAGCTTTGTCACCATTCACGTCATTGTCAACATTGCCAACACATGAGCCCGAAGGCTTTGTGAAAAAGGCAATTCTCCTCGTGATTCATACCTTTGATGGATTGACAGGTCGGTGATAGTATTGGCTACGGCCTATACCACTATCATAGAACATCTCATTTTGACTAAGAACAAAGTAGAAAATAAAATGAATGAAGTCGATACAACAGTCGCACTTTAAAGTGTGTCCCAAAAATTTATTAGGAATTTATTGTAAACAAGTTTAGTACTATAAAATATCAAATCGATCTCTATAAGCCGATATTTTAGTTCTTCTTCGATATCAAGTAACAAGTTATAAGTATTTCGGGCAGTTTGTTAAGCTACGGTTTCTAAAAAAGCGGTGGCCGCTATATAACGACCGCAGTGACGACTGTCATTAGAATAATGGCACAGGGGTTTGACTGCACGGTGTCAAAAAGTGATCTCTAGGACATCACACCACCTTATTTAAATAACATTTCAGTGACATCAATCACCCGTAAATTGCGGCCGCTATGTGGCGGCCACCGCTTGTCTAGGACGAGTGTGAAGTGTACACACAACTTTATGTTCCTACAACGCGACTTATTTCGTTTCAACTACTTTCAAGTTTGAGAAGAGAAAATAAACTGCTTGTTACATTATTCTTTTGTACTTTTAAAGTCTATCGACGGTCGACAATACAGAGATTTTATTTGAACGGGTGGAGAAAAATACAACCCTCTTTGCTATAGCGCAGTCGGGTAATAAGACACTTTTGTACGATCGAGAGAAAAACAAAATTGTTTAGTGACAAGTACTGACAGAAATTGCGATACGTATTGTGGCTATTTTCCACTGATATGACGCGAAAATGATGATGATGGACAACCGAGATGACGACTAATAGAGAAGTATGGAAGAAAAAGACACGTTGCGCCGACCGCAAATAAATTGGGATAACGGCAGGTGATGATGACGAGAAAATGATGCAAAACATAATTATGACTGTTACCGTCATACAACTTTCATAGGTAACGTGATTTTCAAGTCTTGGTATGATGTGTAAGAGATATGCGTAAAATTAATGTTTCAGGAAAAAAACAGTAGGTACTTAATTAATAATTTTCTAAAAAAAATATTTTTTTTCTACAACCCAGCAGGCTCATCAAAAGTTGCAAAAGCAATTTCAATTAGATGTATCGAATCAATCTAGAAGTTTCTGTATCGATTTGTAATTAACACTTTCTGTTTTTTTTTTATACAGGTTGTCATTTTATTTTTTACTTTACACTTTCTATTTAACCTACCTAGTCCAGTCATAGAAGAAGGTTCGCCATTCATTGGATTCACTAAACCGCTGATTAAAAAACTCCTGCGCATAACGCCACGACCTTGGCAACGTAATATCAGAACGCTGATCTAAATCTAAAACTAACAGCATTCAAATTAAAATTCTTCGTGAACGAACGGTTTTTTTTCTTCATAAAAAGAACAACTAATTCGAACTAATATGAATGAACAGTTTTTTCATAAAAAGAACAACGCAAATTGTTGTTTTATTTTATTGCGTTTGCGTTGAACTTGAGACAGTTTTGTTGCGTCATTAATAGTCATTATATCTACTATACGTTGTATTTTTATTATTTTGTTTGGATAGCAAATAACAGAGTATGATAGTAATGTTTGCGGTTTCTCTTATTTATTTAGACTTTTTGTACCCGAATGGGACCAGTTTGCATTAGTCATAAATAAAGCAACAAAAACTGAACAGTTCAGGTTCATAAACGAATAAAACTAATGATGACACAACTTTTAACCCTACACTGCCGCGCAGTAATTCAAATTATTTTGTACAAATGTGGGTAGGTAGGTAGGTACTTACTGTCCACCGCCACCGGGGGTTGGGGAAGCGACGACCACGGCTACCACGAGGGAGATAAGCTGTCAAATAAAAAGTTTCAGTCTTAGTACGGTTTTAGTAATAAACAGAATTGTCACATTTGTACGCAACAGTACCTAGTCTCATGACGGCCTTTGTCGCGGGACAGAAAATAAGGCTCGTTTTAATTATTATTAGTTATACAAAATTATAGATAGTTTCATATTTAAAAGAGTTGGTTATAGATTGAAAACGGCACATGATACACAACAATTTTTTCTGGATAGGAATTTGGCTTATAAAAATTTAAGAATATAATTATATTGAAATTAAATGCCCGCAAACTCAAAAATATTTGTTTGATGATTATCTTATTTATATTTAACACAATTCCAAAATAATTTGTATAAACCAACACCAAATTTTCGGCGATCGCACTTAAGAAAAAGAGAAACAATCTTTGACAGCAAAATTGGCGCCAAAAAAATATTGACAATTTTAATTTTTTTTAATAACTCACAGCGAGTTTCGCGTACATCTTGCTTGGTTTGCTGGACTGATTCCGTATTACACTTTGCCTGTCAAGACTGGCTTACTTTCTACTCCTCTGAGCGTACCACAAGCTTATATACTGGTCGGCTTGCGAGTCCAATAATTGCATAATCTAGCCCCTTGGTCCATCCCTACTAGCCCGTTTTACCCGGCGAATTTAGAAAGGTAGCACAAACGTCTAGATTGGGCGTAGAAAGGCCACTTTTCAATTGAGTGGGGTATCACAGGTGGGGTGAAACATCGAGAGCGGACAGCGATTACTTTTCTTTAGTTCTATGTTTTTTGAAGTGACAAAGTGAAGTTATCTGTGTCCGTAAAGTGTTTTAGAAAAGATAAGTTCTATCTGGATGATCAAAGTTCTAGCCTGTAATTTAATTTTAAGCATGTACCTGTGTAGATAGCATTCAATATTTTAATTGCCTTACTAGCTAATTAGGTATGTAATAATATTTTGTATGTTGTTTATCTGTTTTTATATTTCCTAACCTAAACCTAGAACACGTTTGTAATGTCCTTGTTCAATAATGATCAATCAAGTTCAACAAACTGACGGACTATTTATGTAGTAGTAGTATACTTATTAATGTTAAACGGAGATGTTATGAAATATCTATTATGAACTTTTAAAACGTTCGTCTAGACTGCTACAAATGGTTGTTATTTAATTTAAATATTTAATTAATTTCTTCCCACATGTTTAAATTCTAAGAAAAATGTTGTTTGGCGTTATTTTCGAGCTCAAAGGTACTGAAGGAAGGGATGACCATCAAACCATACATAGTTTCTTTAGTTCCTGGAGACTCAAATCATTACCAAACTGTCACCAACACTGTTCCTTTATTTTTATTCACATCCCTATGTTGCCACTGCAAAAAAAGTTAGGTATACTTTACAGGCAGAATAATTTCTGTAAAACTAGCTTCTAGGTATTATTGTTTTTTGGTAGGTAGATCCTGGTTTTCAAAGATTAGAGTTTTGTTAATTTTATATAATTTATATCTAACATTAATATTATTTATCAACTATCCAAATTGTGGATTCGTCATCATTCTCTTTGTAATGTTCCATAAATTATGCACTGCGAATAATAATGAGCTGTAAGCGACTGTTTTTTTAATTTTATTATAGTGATGTGTAACTATGGTTTGTGTTTCTTTTTATTTTCGTCATTACTCTATGTGCTTTCGCTTTCGTTTTTGTTGAAGCCTATTTTAACGGCTTAACTAAACTTGTACTACTTATTACGCTAAAGGCTCTTACATACTGGGGTGGTTCGTCGCGTGACGCGACGCTGCGCCGCCGCATTGATCGCCGTGAGAAATTGTTTTGTTAAAATTCGCGTCGCGCGACGAATCGCCCCAGTATGTAAGAGCCTTATTGGTAGAAGTGTTTGAGTTTATTACCTACTAGCTGTTGCCCGTGACTTCGTCTGCGACCCAGGATGAAAAGTAGCCTATGTCCTTCTCCAGGTCCTGGTCTACCCATGTGCCAAATTTCATCCAAATCCGTTCAGCCGTTTTAGCGTGAAAGCGTAACAAACAAACAAATAAACAAACTCACATTCGCATTTATAATATTATAGGATATAGGATAAATACCTATTATTTAGGACAATTTTCTGCCAAGATTGACCGGCGTTAGAGAACCTTCCGGGATCTTTAGACAAACACTTTCTCTAAATTGATAGGTAAGTACAATTGTATGTACTTGGTTGTAACTAGAACATACCTATCATTATCAACTAGCCTTGAGATATGGAGAGCTCCATTAGAATCAACATAAGGCCCTTTGTACATACGTTTTTCTTGCCATAAAACTAGGGCGTATTCGTCGTGTGTATAGGGCACGGACGGCAGTGTTGTATGGAGCACTATGGAAGCTTGTTGATAGACAAGTTTTATCTACGGCGCGGTTTATACGCAGCGCCGCACCGTAAAGACACCGTGCCGTACGGTCTAAGTACCAACTTATAACAAATTTCAATTAATTTGACGTTTGATTTAACTGTGGTTTTTATTCGATAGTGTTATTTAGTTCTATATTATGTTGTAAGGGATGATATGGCTAGAAAGGGGGTGACTACCGAGATGACGACTAAAGAGAAGTATAGAAGAAAAAGACACGTTGCGCCGATCGCAAATATATTGGGATAAGGGCAGAGAATGGAGGAGCTCGTGGCTACGTAATAACAGCCGCATGGGTCGATCCCTCAGGTTAAGCTACGCTTGCCGGGGTTGGTCCGTGGATGGGTGACCATCTTTACATACCGAGACTCCTCCGTGCCTCGGAAAGCACGTTAAGCCGTTGGTCCCGGCTGTCATTTGTGGATCTTTGACAGTCGTTACGGGTCGTCAGAAGCCCGAAAGTCTGACAACCAGTCTTACCAAGGGGTATCGTATTACCCAGTTACTGGGTTGTGGAGGTCAGATAGGCAGTCGCTTCATGTAAAATACTGGTATTCAGCTGCATCCGGTTAGACTGGAAGCCGACCCCAACGTAGTTGGGAAAAGGCTAGGCAGATGATGAAGGGCAGAGAATGGAGATGTTGATGATGATTTTGTAAGTAAATTCTTATCAATAACTATTAGCAACCAGCTGCGCCCCGAGGTTTCACCCGCGTGAGTCTCGATCCCGTGGGAGTATTGGGATAAAAGGTATCCTATGTCCTTCTCCAGGTCATGGACAGTTTTAGCGTGAAAGCGTAACAAACAAACAAACAAAAAACTCACTTTCGCATTTGTAATATTAGTTAGTATAACAAGTCTTTTTCATGGTGTCAATGTATGAGTTTTTGTTTTACAATAACGGTCGTTCTGACTCTAGCCTTTACATCAAATAACCGCTGGGTCTGAAGCGTAAAACTTTGCACAAAGATTCCTCATATAATGAGGGTCAGTACTAAGGAAGTTCATCCCCTATATGGGTAGAATAGAGGATTACTTTGTATGGAATTCCGTCATTATTGCCGATGCATCGGGCACACGGTTTGTAATACTAATCTACTCTGCAAGAATATATAATACTTAGAATTCTTGTGATAACAAATTGTTTTAAAACAATATACAGCTTGTAAAAATACCCTGTCCGATCCGTAAGGGTTTTTTTAAGAATCATACTGAGAGTCTTTTTGATGAGGCTTTTTTTGGATAAAAAAAAAAACTTGCCGCATTTTTTTTCAATGGGGTATTTTACCGGCTTATTACATGGGGCGCGGGCGGCCGCCGTCTGGCGGGTGTCTACAAGTTATATCATAAGGCCTCTGCAGAAAATGTGCTAATTTATAATGAGATTAGGGTAGTTTAGGTACACACAGCTACACATCAAGCTATACATTTCCAGTTTATGCTGATCACGCACTGGATAGAACTTCCGTACATTGCGAGGTCAGCTTATACTGGAAATGTTTAGCTTGATGTGTAGCCGTGTGTACCAAAAATGTGAATTTCAAATAGCAATAACTTTTTTATTTTCAATAACTTTTTTTTTCTGGTATTTTTTTTGCTATACCTAGGTGTCTCTTTCGATCGGAGAGGGCTTTTGTTACACGCTTTATAGTATTTAAATATCCGATGACTGAAATAAATTTTATCTATTAGTTGCATAATTTGTTTATGTAATAACAAACAACATATACATACAAGTATGTAGATAAGTTGAATTACTTAACAGTGAATGCCATCCTTCCTTATATTATTATAAAACTCAGTCTCTCATTCTGTCTGTCCGTAAGTGTGCCAATTACACGTGAACCTCTTAGCCGTCATTTTTAGGGTTCTGTAGGTACCCAAAGGCTAAACCGGAACCCTATTACTAAAACTCCGCTGTCTGTCTGTCCGTCTATCACCAGGCTGTATCTCATGAACCGTGACAGTTGAAATTTGTACAGACGATGTATTTCTGTTGCCGCTATAACAATAAATACTAAAAAACAGAATAAAATAAATATATAAGGGGGCTCCCATACAACAAACGTGATTTTTTTCTCCATAGAAAACTGTCAAACAGATGAATAATTTCGTAATATGAATCGCACGCAGGTCATTATTGTGAATTGTCATTTTGTAACATTTTACTATGAGTCATAATATTTTCCTAATATGATTCTGCCCAAAGTGGCCGCTTTAAGTCCCCTGTTTTACCGAATGGTTAAGTCCCATGTAATAGGTGGCTATATGGACGGGTTCTACCTAAATCAGGTAGAGATTTTAATTTGATAAAAATAACAGACCCTCGATTTTCACGAGTCGCGTTCAAGTCGGGAACGATGGAAAATGCCAATAACACTTTTTGTGGATCGAAACCAGTGTATCTATTCTGTAAAAATCTCACCGTGAAAACTTAAGTGAAAGTCAGCTGTCACTCCACCTGACGCTAGGGACTGACAGCTCACTTCACCTAAGTTTTCACAGTGAGACTGTTACAGATTAGGCCGGAAAAACAAAATTGCCTGGAGTCACATTAAAATTGAGACCACTAGCCCAACAAGGCAGACACCATACAGTGCCGAAATGCATGGAGTAGATATAAAAGGTAACTAGATAAAGGCCTATTTTCGCTAACTCTAGGTGACACATTACACCATGTATTCTACGAAGTGTGACCTTCCTTCCCTGCATGAACGAATGCCTTACTAAAAGCGCGCTATTCGATTTTCAACTCTCAGCGCTAAAGAGAGCTAATAGCGCGCTTTTTTTAGGCATTCATTTTGGAGTGGCCTATTGTTAATCAAAACGGAATTAAAAGTCAATGATTAGAATGCCGTCTGCTGACTAACTATACACAACGGAACACGCAGTGCCTTCCTGATGATTACGTCATCAGCCTTTGCCACCTGATTACCATGGACGGTGTCACTACAGACGGACAGTCGCCGACTGACCTGCCAAGACAACGAAACGGAACATACATCATTTATAAGCTCCGCTGAGTACTGTACCGAATGGTCATTGTAAGGGGGACGGACCAACATCAAGCTAATATTACGCTGTGCTGTGCGATGCTCTATTTGCTAAAGCTACAACGAGAAGAAACGGCGCTGGACTCGAAATGAAATTTATTTGCAAGAATTAAAGATGGTCGGGTTTTTTTTAACAGTTTCTAAAACAATTCGCTAAAACTAGCATGCAATATAACATTAATTAAATATATGAATGAAGCTTATTAAATTGGAACATAGGTACCATAGTTATTCTAATAAGAATGTCAATCATTTGTCAAATTATAATAGTAAAATGTCAGTAATCATTAAATATTAGTAAAATGTCAGTAATCTTTAGAGTTTAGGTACTCATTCACAGAATAGAATGATCTTTCTATAAGCCATTTGAATAATGCTGTTTTAAAACGATTGATTGGCAGTTCCCTATAATTATGTTTTTTTTTAACGAATTACCAAAATCATAATATAGTTCCCTATATGGTCCAAATCACTCGTCCAATCACTCGTCGTCACTCGGGACGTGACTGTGCGCGCTTATTGTGTCAACTAACTTGTATGTAGGTGTTCAAACTGGCGCAAATAGTGGCGTGACTTCTTACAACTGACGCACGCAGTCACATCCCGCATCCCGCGTGGGATTTACCCTAAGCTTTCCACCAGAGATGTATCAAGTTGCGAAGCGGTGGATGTTTAAGATATAAATCAATAGGATTGATTAATTTTCATAGCGTAGCATGGTTTAGGTCCGGTGGACAAATATTCAACAAAGTTTTTAAGTATGTGCAATAGGTGCATCTTTATAGCACATCTCACACCGCTCCGCTACACCACTTAGTTCTAGTAGAACTAGCCGCATAGTTTCGTAGCTTAGCTTCACTTATCCACTTCACCGCTTAAAGCTGCTACCATCACATCTCTAGTGGAAAGGCAGCCTTACAGTTTGACTTTGGCAGAACTTATTACGCAGCATTACGTCACTGATGCTCTGTGTGGTTGACCGCGGGTACTGCTCGATGGATTAAGGTCTCATCGCAAGGCTGTTTTAGACCACGACCATCACATCGGTGTCTTGGTCGCCAGCAAGAGTGCTAAGGTCAAAATTTGTTCTCCATGTAGGGCCAAATGTTCTATTTGGATATTCTTAGCCCGGATTTAGATTTGTAATCGGAAAATAGAGAAAATACATAGTTTCCATTGAGTGCTTATACAATAGATGGACTTTGTGAAAGATGATATGGCTAGAAAGAGGGTGACTACTGAAATGACGACTAATAGAGAAGTATGGAAGAAAAAGACATGGGGGCCAAACCCAAATAAATTGGAATAAGGGCAGGAGAATGAAAATAAGGGCCTATACAAACCCACAAATGTACTACACTAACCATATACCTACCATCTCACGCACAGAGGCCCGGTCCCGACAGTGGGAGCTTTATGGGCAGATCATACTTATGCTTATAACTATCATCATAGTGATCTACAAGTATACCTAAACAAAACTATGGTGTTTAAAGTTACGTGTGAATATAATTACTATTGGGAAGAGGAAGTCGATGCCATACTGGCTCCTAATTGATATGTTGCCGCCTCACACATACTATGTTGCCGAGTTTAGTTTCATTAGCTTCTAGTCTGTATTATCACTTGATGGCTGGACTCCACAGGGTGTAAGTCGCATGAGTACTACTTACTGGGAAATAAATTTGACTGCAAGTACGTGGGTACGATACCAACACGTAAATAACGCTTCAGAGGAGGTTGTACATTTCGATTGAAACTCTTGACATTATAAAACTCAGAGATTTTGAAACGCTTACATTTAATGAAATATTTGTACGGTGCATGTGAGATTTGTCCCTATAAACACACTCAGTTAAAGAAAATCAACTAAACCTGAAATTCGAAACCTTTGGAAACGTACAAACATATTTTGACATTATTATAAAATAAAATGATAAGGACCAAAGGATAGGGTAATCAGCTGTTGAAGTGAATCAATTTGTACCAAAAAATCTGAAACTATTAGATGTCGGTTGAAGTACATTTAGTTCTGAGGAACCAACTGCTTGTAAAACTTATAACAAAAGTACAAATCGTTGTAATGCAATGTGCCGATACAAAATGTGTCCTAGTGTACGAGTAAACGATTCCTGCTTACTGCGAAAGTGTTATAGTTACTTTCACTGCTCGGCGATTCAAACGATCTCGAATCTTGTTCATTTAAATTTGGACTGGACGTTGTTACTTGAAGACCACGTAATTCCCCAAACATAACATAATATTACGTAAGAATTAACGTTGTCAGACTTGTCCCCCTAAAAACATTAATCACATTTCCTTCAAGAAGCACTGCGTATTTGTCAATAATGACAAAACTTTTCGATAGTTTTAAGATTATGCAATCAACCACGAAATTCAGGACATTGGGTGTCCTAAATTCTGTTCTGTTACAATCTCTCACAAGCCACGCCTGAGGCATCTTCAGCCCACTCTCGTATATAAACCAATTAAACTCGATCTATCGCAGTTCACAGCTGTATGTAATCTTGTCCAAGTTGCGCCATACCAGCCGGTTCTCCACCTACCCGACCCAGTATATCCATGGCTTCTGCTTCTGATCGATTCCTCAGCTCTTGTTTCATTCAAATAATAGCCCGTATAGACTAACGGCAAGAACTTAGCCTTCTCTCCGTTATGTTAAATTTCATCCCTATCACTGATAATCTTAGCACTACTCTCTTCCTAGGTTCATAATATTACAGCATCATTCTATCACCATTATCCTCGTATCTTTATCTCAGTATTGTGTTTGTCTTCCATTCATCTCTATTATATTTTTGACCGAATTTTGAACAAAGAACAAATCTATTCATTTCATCTCAGTAGTAACCACCTCTTAGCCGTATCATCCTTTGCACACCATGATGCCTAATAATGATTGCAACAATACAAAATATTTTAATAAAATTGCAAAAATCTTACATTCTGTAATAGCTATGTTAATCTTAGCCAAGCTTTGTAACTTGCCATGCTACAATAGTTCAGTGGGTTGGACTCTGCCTGAACCATCGACCTTTACCACTACTTACTTAAATGCCAGTCACTTCGACATCTCTATAAGATATCTATTCGTTATCATAATTCTCTAAAAATAAAATAATAGGATTCATTTTGCATAATGATTCACAACGTTGGGTTACATATAACCCAAAGCATATCTACATATAGATATGCTTCCATATGTAATTGTATACGTAGAAATTGTTGGGTATGTGAATGTGGATGGCTATAACAGTAGGGAAGACCAAAGAATCGTTGGATGAACTGTGTAAAAACTAAAAGATTATATGGCTTGAAGGGGAGTAACTACCGAGATGACGACTAATAGAGAAATGGAAGAAAAAGACACGTTGCTCCGACCGCAAATATATTGGCTTATGGGCAAGGAATAATGATGATACCATTATTAATTTCACTGTTTAACATTAAATTACCTATACATTAGACATGTTTATAAATAGGTATGCATCATAATTATCTAGAACCTTCTTACTTCTTTATGCCGAACGTGCCCAAGGTTATGGTTAATTTTATAATTGGTATAATACACTTGCTATCTATCACTTTTATGTAATATCACTGCTTAATATGAAATAAAGTCCCTCCGCCGCGTCAGTCTGTCTGAACGCGATAACCTGAAAAAATACCGAACGGATTTTCATACGGTTCCCACCGATGGACGGAGTGAATCATGAGGGAGGTTTAGGTGTATAATTCATTAAAGTTTTGTGTAAATTGGCTGATATTTGATTGTTGAAGATATCGCAATAGGTCGTGCCGACGGAGCTTTACTTGTGCCGCGTAAACAAATAAAGTTATATAAAAACAAAGTATTACGGAATTATTCCTCTTTAAAAGATCATTTAAACTGTAGCAACGCTATGTGTCTATCTGCATTTTTCATTTCTCTCTGGACCCAATTCTGAAGTTCACGCAGACGAACTCGCAGATATAAGATAGTAATAATTGAATTTACCAAATGAATAAATTACTTACAACAGACATAAGTAACAACATTTCCTAATTCATAATTTATAGATATACACACTCTTTAAAAAATTTAGGTAACGTAATAAATTGTAATATCAAACGGTTTGTTTCGAAAATGTGTAATATACCTCTCGACGCCCGTATTAAATTTCATAATGGCAGAACAAAATGGGACCGGTTTAGTCTTCGATGCTTCCTTGTGACCTGCAAAGAGGCTAGCCGGCTGAAGACAACTGGTTTTAGCACATTAAGCAGAGATACAGTAAGTAGGAGGCACATTGTTGCTTCATTTTCTTTCGGTAAGCTCAATATTTTATGTTATGGGGGGCCAGGGGGCTTGATACGGCCACTCTGGCAGAATCATAATTGGAAAATATTATGAATCATCGTAAAATGTCACAAACTGACGATTCATAATATTATGATCTGCGTGTGATTCATATTATGAAATAATTCATTTGTTTCTATGGAGATTCGTATAATGCTCCACAAATTATGAATTGCTTTTGTGTCAAATTAGAGGAATTGCTAATGACAGCTGGGAGTTCATGAAATGAATATTTGACAAAATTTATTTATCATTATTTACATTTACATTATGTAACTTATTATACTAAATTAACTAAAAAAACTACGGCGTACCAGCAGTATTAGAACCAAACGGCTTGGTACGTTACGATGGGAAGAGACCAGATGGTATGACGTTGTTGCCTTGGAAGGTGGGTGTGGGTAGGCCTCCGGTGTGGGGCGCAACCTGTGTCGACACCCTTGCGCCATCTGCTGCTGCTGCGGCTGCTAAGATCCTCAAGCGGCGCAAATACTGTAACCTTATGGGCAACTACAGTTTTGAGCCGTTTGGGGTCGAAACGCTCGGGTCATGAGGACCGAGTGCGCGTCTCCTTTTTAAGGAAATTTCTCGCCGACTGGTCGACACTTCACATGACTAGAGGGCTGACTTGTTCTTTGGCCAAAGAATTAACATTGCCATTCAACATGGCAATGCTGCCAGTCTTCTGGGCACGTTTCCGGATGACAGCGATGCGGACGAATACTTCGACGCCTAAGGGTCCCTTTGTTTTTATATTTATTGGTATAGTTAGTTAGTCCTTTTAGTTTTAGTTTTTTAGTTAATTTAGGAAATGAATTGCTTTTAGAGGAATTGCTAATGTGGCCGTTTTAGGCCCCCTGAGCATCTATTAGAATGTTTTCTTCTGCCGACCTGTTCTGCAAAAATCTCTCCGTAAAAACAACAACACTGCCCGACCTGGCAACCTAACCCAGCACCTCATGCTCTGCAGTAGTGCTTGCGACCACTACACCAACGAGAAAGTCGATTTTCGGTCATCCATACTGATATTATAAATTCGATAGTAACTCTGTCTGTCTGTATGTTACCTTTTCACGCCTAAACCACTGAACAGATTTCGACAAAATTTGGCAAGGAGATAGATGGCACCTTGAGGAAAGGTTACTTTTTATCGAAATACCGCGCGGGCGAAGCCGCGGGCGGAAGCAAGTTTTTAATAATTATAGGTCATTTATTATCGCTAAAATAATTAAAACTACGTAAATTACATTCACACTTCCGCAGTACGAAGTACCTAACTTTATATGTGTTCGAAATTTGTAGTCACATTAAAAATGTACACACACACACAGCGTGCGTAGATTTGTAATGTGACTAGGTACAATTTTCTCCCACAATCGGTATACCTAACTAATTTAATAAATAAACAATGTTTTATACATAATAGTAAACATTCAGTGTATGTATTATATTTATAACATAATATACTTATTGGCGGGGTCGAGGCAGAGCAGATGGCGGGACGAGCTGGATAGGTTCCATTAAAACTGGAAGGAGGATGCGCGGGCTCGAGAAAGATGGAAGGAGCGGAGGGAGGCCTTTGCCCAGGAGTGGGACAGCGAAGGCTAGGAAAAAAAAGTCTAATTGGGGTGGTTGGTGATGTACGTTAATTCCGGGACATACATTACATATCATAGTAGTATACAATGATGTGTAACTTATTAAATTTAATTTACGCGATATTTCGTTACGATTTCACTTCGTCGAACCTAAATATGTGTTATTCATTGCAGTCTGAGATCTTAATCTGACCGAAATGAGCATAACGCGTGGTGCTTAGTATTTATGTATTTATTAACTTACTTACTTACTAATTACTTAGTTAGTTATTACGAGGCATCGTGTAAGTCAGATAATAAAATTCAAATTAATTTATTATGGGCATAATTAGAACAATATTGTTCTAATTATCATTCTTGTCAAGCTTTTGGTGATCGTAGAACGACGTAAGTAATTTTACTTTGTTAGAAAGAAAGAAAATAAAGTAATAGTATATTTGCGACTCGCACAGGAAGATCACAAACTAAACTAACTACACAATTAGAAAAGCATAAAAAACTAAATTATATCAAACGATAAACAGTAGGTTCAAAAGGTTCTTATCTCTGCATAATGCTGCGACATTTAAAAATAAGTGTCGCAGCGCTGGTATTCTGATAGGGCCTAAGTTAGGATCGATGGGGCTGAAAGGTACTGGAAGGGCGACCGCGTGCCGTAGCGTTCCAAGGACAAGGCTACAGGAATCTGCTGAATGCGAGAAGCACAGAACCGGTCGAAGTGTCGGTGCTTGCAGGAGGCCATTGTTTAGCTGTGGACGTCTTTCGGCTGCAATGATGTCTGCCTATCTGCTGACCTCCACAACCCAGGTACTTGGTAACACAAGACTGGTTGTCAGACTTTTGGGCATTGGACTATCCATAACGACTATCTTTTAATTTTTTTTATTTAGCCCCTAGACGCTCAATGTTTAGTATACCCTCAGACTTATTAGAGTAACGACTAATTTTACCTGAGTCATTGTCAAAAAAATATATATACGCGCATAAAAAAGACGGAATTCATTAAATAACTTAGAAAAGTGCTGATTAAAAAATGTTTCGTTACACACACGTAATGGTCAGATTTAGTAGATACGTCATATTTATTGAGCTGCGATGTTAATCTTAATAAATGGTGTTACGTGAAATAATGTTTAGAGTAATGGTGTCTTCACACTGTCTAGAATTAGCCGTGCGGTTATAATTTTTTATCTCTCAAATACAGTTTGTTTTCGTGAAAACGTTTGGTCACAGCTATAACCTGGGGGCCAAACGCCAACTCTTTAGCAGTATTATTTTAATACTACATACTTCACAGTGAGAAAGAGATGAAGCTATACGTCCTGCATAGCTCCATCACTTTCACTCTGTGAAGTAGTTTTAAAATAATACTGCTAAAGAGGTGGAGGTTGGCCCCTGACCTTACCTGGTGAGAGGGAGTTCTCGGTGCTAGCACTTTACCAACCACATATGATGCCAAGTTTGCTCTATCCCAACTAATGAGAGAAAAATACCAATACTAATACTACTTGTACTAATGAGAGGTGGTCACATAATCACATTCAAATCAAGCTAAGCTGATATAAGGATGGGATTTCGATCATAAATTTTGATCTACACCGAGCGAAATGACGCTTTCACGTTAAAAATGTCTATCGTAGTCATTTGAGAGGTGCATCGTAGTCATTGTAACGCTTTGTAACACTTTGACCTTGAGCTGACCTAGCGTAGTTCGGAGTTTCAATAGATTAAGTGGCCAGCTTATACTGGTTTTCATACCAATGATGTGCGGCCTACTTACAACTACAAAATTTACCAATATTTACCAAATTGGAAAAATGTAATTATGACTATTGCTACTCCAGATGAAAAACTTTAAATTGTATGTGTAAGTACCTAGTTGCGAGTACTACGCACCAAACCATTTCGAAGAACATCACCAGTAAGGTCATGTCCTTCTACGGCTTCCCTGCGTTTCCACTCACACCTTCTAGCATTTTCTTCACAGAAAAATATACATAAACATTATCCTTGCCAATATTAGCCTTGTAGAACGCGCAGTTGTTTCAGTGTGTAGATACCTCAATGCTTCATGAAAGAAAAATGTTTCTAGCGCTAACTAATTAGAATAAGTTAAAACATTCATTATAACTAACATTTATGACTGCCTCGCAACACACGTGCGTGTATGACCAGTGGGCCTAAAACGGCAAAATTAAAAATGCCTCTAAAAGCAATTCATTTCCTGAATTCCCAGCTGTCACTAGCAATTCCTCTAATCCTTACTTCCTTACTAATATTATAAATGCGAAAGTAACTGTCTGTCTGTCTGTCGCGCTTTCACGCCAAAACTACTGAACCGATTTAAATTAAATTTGGTGCACAGATAGTCTAGAGCCTGAGAAAGGACATAGGCTACTTTTTATCGACATACCACGCGGGCGAAGCCGCGGGCGGAAGCTAGTTTGACATAAAAGCAATTCATAATTTGTGGACCATATTACGAATCTCCATAGAAAATTGTCAAACAGACGAATTATTTCGTAATATCAATTGCACGCAGATCATATTATGTATTGTCAATTTGTGACATTTTACGATGATTCATAACATTTTCTTATTATGATTCTGCAAAAGTGGCCGTATGAACGTAATCAAAGCAAAAGGAGTATGTAAGGAGCGTAGCAGGTGGCGTTCTGTAGTTTCTGCCTACCCCCTTGAGAAGAGGCGTGAGTTTATGTATGTTATTACTGCCTCGTTGGTCTAGTACCTATTCGCTAGCGCTACTGCTGAGCAAGCGGTCCTGGTTTCAATTCCCAGGTCGGGCAAAGTGTTATTGTTTTTCGATCAGAAATTTCTCAGCAGCCGCCCGGCAATAGGCTCGCTCTTTTAAATGAGACTTAAAAATAGCTGGTGAAATGTGGGTGGTGGGTGGGTGGTAAGTAGGTACTGTAAGGAGTTTGGATGCGAGGCGCAACCTCGCGTGGTACAGGCTGGCTAGAGGGCAGCCCTGTGTTTCGAACGTTCCAACAATTTGGATTAAAATATGTTAGGAATGCATTTTGTTTTGGTTCATCAGTCTAGCTTAACTACCGAACAGTGTACGCGTCTCTTATAAAAGTAAATATTATAATAAACCCCCTTTGAACCCTCGCCGTCTTTGGATTTGCCACCTCACACACACCCTCACACCTAGATAACGCTCCCAAGCGTTACAGTACCTACTAAAGGTACACCTCTGGCTAACCCTTCGACGAATACAGGAGTGATGTTATGTTATTAAATACACTATTTATGAGTGTTCATATAAACTGTTAGCCTACTAACCACCAAATGGTTTCCCAGTTTTATGTTACCGGCACCTGACTTGCGTAGATTCAGGGAAATTCATTGATAAGCAAATTGACTACCAACTTAAATTGTCATACTTTGACAGTTGCATGAAGTGGCAAATTCACGTAAGGTGTCAATTCATTAACAATTAATTTTCCTAGCCCTACATAAGTAATAAGTATTGCTTAGTTTTTATTTCACATAAACTGTCTCATGATATTATTTTATAGCAGAAACGTTGCCTGTTCTCGGAGAAATTAATTAAAAGAATCTTGAATATGTAGTTATAGTTATCCTTTTAATTTCGTTTTAATATAGGTACTACCGCCGCGAATTTCTTCACATATCGAAAACCAACCATTTACCTGGCAGGGTTACACTTGACTCTAACAAAAACTAGCACTTTAAAGCGTAATATTTTACAAGCGGGTCTCTGAATCCAAAAATGGTTTTCACCATTTCCAATTTTTTTACTTCAAAAAACACGTTTTTTGTTGTACTTATTTGTTTTTATAGTGGCCTTGTAGTTCTCACTCTGTGAAATAAGTGTCCTACCTATTACGGTTCAATGGATACAGCCGTGAGATGGACGGGCGGACTGACGGACAGACAGTCCCGTTACATCCTATGGGGACGGAACCCAACAAAACCTGAATAAAATTCTCGATTCAAAACTTAATGATCAATTAAATGTATCAAAAGTGAAAGTATTTCTGTGAAACTTTCCATGTAATAATCATCCCATCAGAAAACATATACCATCACGCCTTCCAATGTCTCTATGTTATGGACAAATAAATTTTCATAAATAAAAAGTAGGAAAAATCACCTAATTATTAACCTGTATGACCGCGGACGGGCCGCGCGCGGACCAAAAACTATTGTAGTTAATTAGAACGTCCTTGAAGAATTAAAAAAATAAAATAAGAACCGCTAACTAACTTATGTTACATAACAAAAATGGTCTAGAAAAAAAGCTAGCAATTACAGTAGTTTCACTGACCTTCAGTTATCCGAATTATCCAACACTTAATTGTGTTAGGCGCAATATAAAAATTATGAATGCGATGTGTGGAAACGAGAGAAATGAAATCATTTCACAACTAAGTACCTATTCATATCTTGGGTAAAGGTCACGGGTACGATTTTATTTGGCCTGACTTGTAATAATTTGCTGTCTGAGAATGTGGCAGTAATATCCGTATTTTAATACACACATGTATTGTAATACGTATACGTATTACAATACATGTGTGTATTAAAAGCACACAAGTATAAAGTGTTTATATTATTATATAAGACTAAGAAAGTGGAACGGACTTGTGTAAAGTAGGTAGGTACGTACAATCAAAACTATTCTAAGTTTTAAAATAATTAATTATAAAAAAAACCGTCTAGGTCCTAAACAGAGTCGCTATTCAAACATGTTTCGGTAAGTTCTTATTTTTTTCTGAAAGGAGGTCTTTGTATCTCGTTTCACGAATAAGTTTGCACTTGCACTTTGCCCGCGACTTTGTAGGCGTAGATTTCGTACTTTCCTCTAAAAAATTCTATACTAATAGTAGCCTTTATTCAGAATTTTTGATACAATATTTGCTTAACCTATGATTCTACTCTCTAGTCTGTTTGCCCTTTGGCAAAGGCCTCTCCCAGTTGTCGCCATCTACTCTTATTCCTGGCCGGCCTACTCCACAAACTTCCTGCCAATGTCTTGATTTCATCAGCCCAGCGTTAAATGGTCTGCCCCGTTTCCTTATTTTACTTGTAGGATACCAATGAACAAATTGTTTTGCTCCATTTGTATATTCCTCTAATTATGTATCCTGTCCATTTCCATTTTAGCTTTCTGACTGTTGATGTGACGTCTTTGAACCTGGTATGTTCTGGAAGCGAATTAAGAATTAGTTTTCAAAATGGAATATAAGGAGACAGATTTAAAAAAAAACAAGTGATGGGCGCGTAAAAATGCGCACGTCCTAATAGCAAAAACTTCTTTTTTTCATACGGCGTACCCCTTATACTCGTAGAATCCGATACAGTTAGCGCGCCCACTGCTAACAGTACTGAGATCACCAATTTTGTGATTATGACATAACGTTGAGCTTAGCAGCGAACTGCAGTGAGCTTAGTCCATTGATTGGTTTGACCTTGAACCAAAAAAATGGCTTCCTATAGCCGCCGTCTGCCACGATGTCGTCATAGACAACAAATACCTTACCGTCGTCGATAAATACCTTGCACAAGTAATTTAATTCTAGGAACGTTTAGGGAAAATGGCCGTTTATATTGAAATCAATTTCGCAGTAAAGATGATGAAAGGGTCAGTAGGATAGTTACGATGATGTAAAAGCATCCACGCATCGATCAACTTTCAAGGATACCGAGGTTATTCAGAAATGAATGGTCTTTTAACATATCTTATAGTAGGTACACATACCGAGAGTTTTGCGTACTTTGAACATCTGTTGTGTTTGAGGTGGTTTACTGGAGACCGAATTAGGAAATCTGTGCCTTCCTAAAATGGTGGATCCATGACTTTTTTTGTTTTAGTTACTTGTGGACACACAATCCACAATTGAATAAAACAAAAGTGTTAACGCAATGAGAAAATTCACAACCGGTTTCAGGTTTGAGAATTTGAAGTTTTTCTGGATAAATGACAGCGTCACTCAGCAATCAGCGCTAGATGTGAACTAGGGCATTCACCAACCGGTAAACGAATGTCTCCAGTGAGTATGACACTAAATTATATGTGACCACACTTTCGTCACAGCACACATGTTTCTCGATATATCATTACGCTCTAGTAACACAATCATACCGCAACTGACCGGTATACGTAATCATTATGTCATTGCAGTAATTTGTTTACCGTACGCAGACATGCTATAAGTGAATAAATTAGGGTTTATTTATCTGCAAAAAAAAATGTAAGTCATAAAAACTAAAACCCAACTACGACAAAAAACACAATCAACTAAATAGGTATAAACAAGACACCACAGGCAGACAAATTAAAAATCCGGGAGTCACACGTGTTATAAGTGTTATAAATCGAACAGATTACGTGTGACTCCGGATTTTTTATTTGTCTGTCTGTGGTGTCTTGTTTATACCTTTTGAGTTGATTGAAGTTTTTGCGTTGTTGGGTTTTAGTTTTAATAACTATAACATTCTTATTTTTTTGGGGTTGTGATATTTTTTTTTTTAAATGTGCTATTTGAGCCCTTTCATTTGATACCCAATATGGTACTCGTATTTATGATTATATTTTTTTTTTCATTACATTATGTCCTCTAGAGGGCGCCATTTTTAATTTAATGTGACGTCACATAGCCTATAACCAACGGACGATCAAGCCCTTCCAACGATAACTCATTTGTCAAATTGTGATTAGTCGTTTAGAAGATATGAGGGAACAGATGAACATAATACATACTCGTACATACCGGTCAAAATCATAAACCTCCTTTTTGCTTCGCCGTTGTCGGGTAACCTCGTTTTTGCTACGCCGTAGTCGGATAAAAAAATATTCGTCCCTGTTTGGTTTACAATTTAGGCACTAAACACAAAGCTGAATCGCAGACACCAATACCACCATCATGCCATTATCCCGTTTTATTTGCGGTCGGCGCAACATGTATTTTTCTTCCATACTTATTAGCCGTCATCTCGGTAGTCACTCCCTTTCTATCCATATCATCTGTCACACAGTCCATCCATCTTTTCTTAGTCTTCCCCTACTTATATAGCCATCCACATTCATACACAAAACTACAGACACCAATATAATTATCTGCTGTAAAAAACGGCATATCGTGCTTCGTGCATGAAATAGCCAAAGAAATGCTGTATGTATGATAGTATATTGCCGGATGTTTTACTGCTGGTCGAATGTGTCGTTCTTTTACGAGAATGACCGTGCGTTTCATACTCAATGTGATATTATTTACAGTGTCTGTCAATGAGCGACTTCTTAGACTTAGATTAAAAAGAATCGTAACATTCATACCAGCAAAGGACAGTTCATGAAACAAAAGCTTCAGTAAGTACCTACCTAACTAAAACCACCCCGGGAGGTCACTATATGCACATGGAAGGGGGCACCGTTACTCCTCAAAAGTCCGATCCGAAACCCTCTCTGTGCATCTTCTTACTACGTTTAATTTTTACACTGTATACTTTTATATATTGTAAAGCATGTTAGCGAAAAGTACCAAGCATCCAGAAGCGAACAGGAGTGTAAAGATACGGAGCCATAAAGTATATCATCTCGATGTTACTGTGAGCGGTGTTCCGGTGTTGCACAACAGAGGCAAGGTTACCGCACTCTCCGTACGGAGCGTACAAGCTACGCACCACCGTGCACCGTGGTGAAATACACTTTGTGTAACATGTTTTTGTATGCAGAAGCTGCTTTTAATGCGAACTTTTCCGAACTCACTAATCGAGAATTTGATATGTTACATAAATCAAGACTTTGTAAAGGTAAAGAAAGGTTTGCGGGTGATGAATTACGTACTTAGTGGTAGATCAGAGATCAGAGAAGAGCTCGTGGCTACGTAATAACAGCCGCACGGGTCGATCCATCAGGTTAAGCTACGCTTGCCGGGCTTGGTCCGTGGATGGGTGACCATCTTTACATACCGAGACTCCTCCATGCCTCGGAAAGCACGTTAAGCCGTTGGTCCCGGCTGTCATTTGTGGATCTTTGACAGTCGTTACGGGTCGTCAGAAGCCCGAAAGTCTGACAACCAGTCTTACCAAGGGGTATCTTATTACCCAGTTACTGGGTTGTGGAGGTCAGATAGGCAGTCGATCCATGTAAAATACTGGTATTCAGCTGCATCCGGTTAGACTGGAAGCCGACCCCAACATAGTTGGGAAAAGGCTAGGCAGATGATGGTAGATCAGAGATCATCCGGGCCCATAGACAGTATAGAAATAGATGAAACGAGAAATATCATGGTTAACGAATAGCTTAACGAGTCATTAGTACCAACGGATAGCTGATTTCCGGGGTTCGATTCCCAGGTCGAAAAATGTTATTAAGTTTTCCAATCAGGAATTTCTCAGAAGCAGCCCGGGGAATCGATTTTTGCCTGATAGGTCGCAATAGGCTCGCCGCCTAACCATCGCCTTACGAAGTACATGGAGATGTAGTGTTTGACAAGTATGGTGTACACTACATCTTTTCGGCTCCAGTCGAGTGATCATCACCCTACAGCAGCAGTCCACTGCTGGACATAGACCTCTCCTATAGCACGCAATTCAATTCGATTCTAGAAAGAATAAGAAGAAAGAGAATACTTTTATTTGCAGCCTACCTGAGGCAAAGACAGCAAGTCTCATACAGCTCTCATCGTCGCTGCATCTAGCCTGAGGCCGTCCTACCTTACGTTTGCCGATTTGCGGTCTCAAGTGTCTAACCCAACGGTCATCGGTTCTACGGCTAAAGGCTCTTACTCGTACATACTGAGGCGATTCGTCGCACGACGCGAATTTTACAATTTCTCACGGCGAATAATGAGGCGGCGTCGCGTCGCGCCACGAATCGCCCCAGTATGTAAGAGCCTTAATACGGCCGGCCCTTTGCCACTTCAGCTTGCTGTTTCTCTAACCTATGTCGACAAGTTTGGTTCTCTGCCCGATCCCCTCGACGACCAGACAAGTAAAACATAGATTTCTAAACTTATCTATGCAGTTAACACCTCGGCTGACATTATGGAGTCAATTTGCATCCAACTTGAATTTGTGTTCGGCATTACTACTTAGTTACAGGACTGAACACAATACTTGCTGCCACGTTCTATTATAAAGAGATTGTAATCAAACTGCTTTTTACTCCAATCAGACTGGCAAGGAATGGTAGGTACTGGTCTCCAGTTGAGAGTAAAAAATACCTTAAATGAATTTTATATTAGAGAATGGTTGTGAGCTAAAAAACTTTTTACATAAAAAACTAACAACCGAATTCCAAAAAAATGTATATTCTATTCTATGCAAATAAATATATTCTATTTTATTATATTCTAAAACACTACAAAGTGAAGAATAACTTTAACTTCGGAAGTCGGTGGCAAAAAATGAAAATTCAAACACAAAGACACCGACTTCCGAAAATAAAGTTATTTTTCACTTTGTAGTGTTTTTTTGGAAATCAGTTTATTGTTTTTTTAATTATAATTATAATAAGTTTTTATAATTTTTCACTTTTTAGTTGTAGTACACACGGCTACACATCAAGTAATACAATTCTAGATTATGCTGATCTCGCATTGTATTATGATTTTTGTACAATGCGAGGTCAGCTTAAACTGGAAATGTATAGCCACACAAATTCGAATACCACTGCTTGCTATGTAAATTAAGAGTGACAGGAATTTACTATAACGTCATCCACATAGACTTACTCGGAAAAATACGTAGGTATTATTGAAGCTAACCCAAAAACTACCCAAGCAAAGTTAATAAAATTTAGGGACCACTGCGCGTGCGCAAGTATCCTCTACCAAAAGAAAAATAATTTTCATAATCGGTCCACAGTTGACGAAAATATCGATAAACATACTAAAAAAAATACATAAAGTCGAACATAGAACCTTCTCCTTTTTGGAAGTCGGTTAAAAATGTACTTATAAAAGTCAGATTTGTTCCATTGAACTTTTCATGAAATCATGACTTTTAAGATCAAATCAGAGAGATGTTTATAATTGATTATAATTCTGTAAATAATTACATTTATTATTTGTACATTATGCGCAACATACAACCGCAATAGACACTGACATGAAAAACGTAAAAAAATTTGAATGTCTCGAGCTACCACTGCGGGTCCTACCCTAGCGGCCCCATCTCAAAAATCCTTCCTGTATATTCGTATGTAGGTGCGGACATAAGTCTCGCATTGCTCATTATGAGATAGGTAGACACCGCCAACCACTTGCTATATGGTTACTAACCAGTTATCCAATGGTGGTTAGAGTGGTGATTCGGTAATAGCCAAAGGTCTGTCAGGGCCGTATGCACTCAATGTGATTAATATAAGATCAAGGGACAGCATCACAATATGACGTGACTCTTTAAAATAATGTAAGGGCCTTGGCACAGCGAGGAGCGGAGCGATTACCGAGAAACGGAACGTTATTATAAAACATTTCAACGCCACTTTTCCGCTACAGTTTTGTATACCATCTCAATAATCTATCCGTAATTTTGTATAATATAAAATCTCAGTAATAGATTAATTAGGTCTAGCATTAAAGCTTATCTCGCTAAATAGCTATCTATATAAACACACCACAACGATAAAGGCTCTTACATACTGGGGCGATTCGTCGCGCGACGCGACGCCGCTGCATTGTTCGCCGTGAGAAATTGTTTTGTTAAAATTCGCGTCGCGCGGCGAATAGCCCCAGTATGTAAGAGCCTTAACACGTGGACGGGCGCTAATTTGAATGAAAATGAAGTGATTATTCACACGGACCACATTTAGCCGTCTAAATCAACCTTCCGGGCGATACCAACCACATCAAGGCCACGTCGCTGCCACAACGCAACTACCAGAGAGACCACGGACTGCAGCCGGCCATAATGCAAACAGAGAAAACAGGAGTCGATCATTCTGTCTGCAAACACTAGCCACAATGTAACCCTAGCGTAACTATTAGCGACAATGCTACCACATCGAAATTTTTTAGTTACCATACGCAACATCCGTGCCACTAGGTATTCACATGAAACCACTGCTTGCGCACATTTTGTCTCTGCCACATATAGTGTGGTTGTGTTACATACGATCACACGATCGAACCATTTCGAAGCCTATTTTAAATTGAGAGCACCCATTGCGATTGCTCATTTGTTTAACTCCGGGTCAATCGTCATCAGCCACATGCAGAGTGTTGCACACAGTTTGGCTATGGAAATGTAATGTAAAGGGTCCTTTCAAACGCTCACTGCAACTTAAAAAATACTCTGAGAAGTTTACACCAACGCTAGACGTCACTGACAGCTTTGAATAGTCTCAGATCCTAGCCCGTGAAATTAGTATGTGCTTTAAAGTACCTACCCTCGCCATTAAAGTCAATTATTTTGTTGTTACACCGCTACCGTTCATGGCCCCGCTGCCACTGTGGCCCGCTCTTTAGACCTCGCAGCTCATGGCCACAAGCTACACGTTAAAATAACACGCAGTTTCCGGAGAAAACAAATGAAGGACGTGGTTTAGAGTATGCCATGAGTCACCGCTGACCGACGGAAACAGGTGACACACGCGCTTATCGCTTGACACAAATCGCGTCGCTCGAGGCTGTGAACGCGGCCTTATGAACGCATCACATTAACAATCTCTGTTCCTCACCAAAAACGCAGTACCTTGAACAGTACTCCGTAACAGTGTTACGTAAATTCGTACATTCGGTGAGCGAAGCCAGGAGTCACGTATACAAGCAGGTGACCATTTCTACATCGCGAATGCGCATTTTAATGAAATTAGATGAAAATACGATTCCGATTCGTACCGTGTGACGGACTGTCACGTAGGATTATGTATTGTGTGTCTGTATGTGTGGCTAAATTATACATGTCTACGATCATGTTTTATTGCTCAACTCACGCTCAACTATAGACATTAGTTGTAGGCTTGTGATTTTTGATTTTGAAGTGCAAAAGAAGTTATCGTAGATACTTACTTTTGCAAATCATTTATTGAAGTGAAAACGCCTTTTCACTCGGTGTACCAGGTTATGGCCCAGCCATTATATTTATTAATTAAAGAAATAAAGATGTCTAATATTGATACAGTCACGTTACAATGTTGTTAGTCACAACAGTCACTTTAAAATGTATTGAGTAATTAAAATAACCATTTAATGACTACCCCATAATAAGCCATGATAATTATGATCGATCAAAGTGCATGCTAGCTTAGTAAGTAATTAAAAACGGGTAGTAATAAAGCTCTGAAAAAAAATTAAATATTGAGCATACTCAAAATATTAGATTTACTGCTGTAAATACTACTTTTCCGACAACTTATATGCGAAAACTAATAGAAAAACGACCGAATAAAATACTGAAAAATCATAACAGCATTTGTTGACGTAATATTTTTCCACCAGCTTAAATTGCGATTTAACGAAAACTACTGTTAGTCATTTTCATCCCAAAACCCGGAAAAATGGTGAAAAAAATTCTGCGAGCAACTTGGAAGTAGCGCTGGCCGGCCGCTGCCGCGGCACCGCTCGCTTCGCTCGCTCGGCTCGCGCGCTGCTGGTCGCAATTCTAACCTAACCTAACCTATTTCACCCAGTTTATTTTTCTGCACCCTAACGCTGGTAGGTAGTTATTTTCATCAAAATTAAGGGTTAAAAAAGTTATTCATAAGATCGCTGAAAGGTAATTTTATTTTCGGAAGCTTTATTATTTTCCATAAGACTAGCAGCGCCATCTGCTATTAGAAAAAACTACTACCATTCGTTGAGAACCAACCACCACCTACTCACTCTGTCGTCGGTTTTAATGCTGCTTAACATATAATTATGGCAATAAAGTCTGTACGACGGCTTCCAAAGCTGATTTCAATAAAAATAAATCTTGTATTCTTAATTAATTTATAATTTATTTTATAAAATAATTTAAACTTTTTGCTGTTGCTTTTGCTTTTCCTTATACAGGGTCCGTAACCATTAATAAAATTGTAAGATCTTCCACTAGATTGTGATACAAAACCTCGGTCTACCATCCTCTATTTGCCTGATGCACAGAGTAGGTAGATACTTTATTACACTGCGTGCTCAGACCAAATAAAATATTTGGTCTGAGACTGCCTGATGCTTTTTCGTCTGAAGCGTAATTTTCTGATATTCTCTAAGTAACTCCTATTGATAAAATGTAACCATTTCGAGGCAGCGTGCTAAATATTTAGGCCCTCAACATAGGCTTGTAGAAAAATATCGATGTATCGATATATCAATATTTTTAGGTTAAATATTTCTATATATCGATGAAGCGATATAAAATATCAAGTATCCAATAGCAACACCGTTGTCGCCACTGACTAAAACCGCTGGAATTCTGAGCCCTAAAAACGAAAAAAAAACTCCTCGTTTGTTAAAAACATGACTATTCTAGAACTTCACAAATATTTTTATTACGCAAGTACTTAATTTAAAAAAAAAACAGATAGGTACATCGATTTTTTTTTTCTTCGATATTATCGAAATCGATATTTATATATATCTTTTTAATATCTATAGGATATATATCGATTTTTTTGCGCACTTCTTGCATCCCTACCTCACCGTACTCAGTCACAAGAAAAAGAGTCCATGAGAAGAGTGAGCTCACATTAGCGCATTAGCGTTTCCATGACAAACAAGGTGTAGTCACTGCGTCATTGTGTGTCAGAGCTGTCTAAACGAAACAGAAAAGCGACTCTTTGACCAGTTTGGTCTGAGCCATGAACTACTAATCACCACCAGACTGGTTACTCGTAATTCTTTTTTTTTTTTTTTTTTTTTGTATGCAATTTATACCTTTTATTAATTGATGTCAACATACAAAAGTAATTACAAAGCTATTTATGTACATGACAAAAGAACTAACTAACTATACCAAAGGAAAACATTATATATAAAGGAAGGGCTCATAGGGCGTCAAAAAATTCTTCCGCATCGCTGTCAGCGGGAAAAGTGCCCAAAAGGCTGGCAGCATTGCCACGTTGGATGGCAATGCTGATTCTTTGACCTAGAAATTGTCCAGCCTTCTGGTCAGATGAAGAGTCGACCAACCGCTTGGCGATGTCCCGAAATACTCGATGAGCAGTCGGACCCCACGGCCCTAGTGTTTCAACCCCAAACGGCTCAAAGATATAGCTACCAATGAGGATGAGGTTGTTATATTTGCGCCGTTTGAGATTTTCTGCACCTGCAGCAGCCGCCCCAGCACAGCCCGCCGTGCTAGGAAGATGGGATGGCGCGAGGGTGTCGACACAGGTTGCATCCCACACCAAAGGCCTACCCAACTTCCAAGGCATTATGGTCATTCCGTCTGGTCTCTTCCCATCGTCACGTGCCAAGCCATTGGGTTCTAAAACAGCTGGCACCCCGGCGGTGACAAGAGCCCGACGGATGATGTCATTAATGCTTGCGTGCCGTGCCAACCGACCAGCGCTCTTGCTGCAGGAAAGGCCATGGTGACCGAGGCAGTCGACACCTTCACCGCACTGGCAGCGATGCGGAGCCACGCAAGGAGCGCCCAGACGCAGACAAGTAGCGAGCCGGAAGGTGGTGTCACTCAGCATAGTGCCTATGTTGGGTGACGGTAGTGCCTGAAGCCAGAGGCCCGACTCCCATTCACCCACAGCCAGCAGGCGGGCACGCTCTGCAGAATTGGTGGACGTATTAATAAGATTATTCCGTACCAACCTGCAGAGCGGCTCATCCCATTGCCTCTGGGAAAACGGGTTCACGGGCCAATCTGTACCCGGTATTTCGGTATTTATTTATTATGTATCTGTATTTCTTCTTCTTGTTTTCTTTCTAAGTTGCAAAAAAAAAACTTATTTTTTTGTTAGCGTCAGCGCACACCAAGAGCAGAGCCAGGGCTATTGCGTGAGTACTTTCCGAGACTAGTGAGACTACTGAAAAATTTAATCTTATGACAATTCCATACATTGCAAAATTAAATAAACGTCCAAACTTGATGCTCGACCATGCTCGAGCTTGCAAGATGCGTGTTCGAGTATGCGTTCTACATACTCGAACACGCATCTTCGAATACGTCTACGTATGATGAAGACAGCAACATTTCTCCGTACATACCATCAAAACAGACCTCTAATATTTCGGTTCCTCAGCACTCCATACACTCCATCAGCAATCACTCCTAGCACATCCAAAAATCCCAGTCCACAAGTGGAGTTTTCTGCCACCCAGAGCATTTTCAACGGAGCTTGTTAGCTTGTTTACGGAGGGCATGTCGCCTGCATGGTCGAGCAGTTAAAATTTTACTCGAGTCTGGTAGCGCATTTTGCGGTTTGGTGTGCGCTGACCCTTATGCTTTGTATTACAAAAAAACTGCATAGTACTGGTTATTGTGTTCAAAAATTATTTAGTTTTTTTTAAATTATTTATTAGTCAACCAAAATACATTTGGCAACCCCATGCGAGATTGTCCGCCGCCATTTTTTATAAAATGTCACACTGACAACAGTCAAAAAGTGGCCATTTGGGGCTGTGTTGTTAGTGTTTGATAAAGAGTACAGTGTTTGCTTTAGTCCTGCTTCAGTCACTGTTTTTGTTTAAAAAACACAACAATTACGCTACAAAATGCCGAAGAATATCACGACTGAAGTTCGGGAGATAATATTGAAAGTAAAGGAGTTTATGGACGAGGAAAAACGAATGCAAGTGCCAATAATACCACTGAGTAAAGTTTATGTTCGAGTATCTGCCGCTACGGGTTTGTAGACATGTTATTTTTTGTAATAATTTGCCGTATGTAAGTTATAATCGTATATTCAGTAACGTATAAATGTCCTTAGTAAATTTTAAGCGTTGAAACACCGTATGCTTTTTAACTACTTTCCATACGACTTGCCTTAGCATGTTAGCGTCTTTGTTAAATGAAAGTTACCCTAAATGTCTTTCATCATGTTTACTTTAAGTACGCAATAAGCCATTGCATTAAGCGTATTATGTGTATTAGAAAATGGGGACCTAAAGCGGCAAACATTAAAAAGTGTGTGGCATTGGTGTTACTGTCAAAAGCAAGCAACTACTTCATAGTAATTTAGAATAATCTGTAGTTGCTTTAAAAACATTATGTTGATATTATTATTTCATGAGCTTAAGGACCACATCTCCATACCCAAAGAAATAGTATTGTTTGCTACAGTATGGTGTATGTAACTAACATTCGCCCTAATAATATTAACTGATTTAAAAATGAGATCCTACATTGATGCTTATGAATGATAGTGGTAACACAGCGAATGCATTTATGTGATTTTTGTCTCCTCATGTTAGCCTTATTCAATCAGCATTACTCAAAAATTCAAGCGCTGAGTCCATAGAAATTGATAACCATTACAATAACTGTGTAACGGATGATTACACTGACTTATGTCAACTATTGTCTTGTTAAAATTTTGTACGAATTATGTGTCATTTCTGTACTATTATTGTTTATCTTTGATTTTATATTGTCATTGCAAGCTGTGTCTATGACCTAATATTTCTTGCTTGCGGCTTGTATGTTGGCTTGTGTTAATAGGTTGAACAGCGTTAAATCTGTAGATAGATAAATTATAAAAAAATGAATTATGTGTATGTGAAAATGCTACTAACAAGAATTAACAGTATTACTTTATTCTTGAGATAGTCATGAAAATATTTTGAATTGGCTTATAATGCTACAACTAGATTGAAATACATTGTGGATTACAACCATAATAATATTATTTGAGGTGTACTTATAGAAGTACAATAGTGTAAATGTAGGTGCTGTCATCTACATAGCTAGATACATTCAAAACCCAATTAATAGACAGCATAGAAACTCCTGTAATGATTTCTTTATAAAAGTAATTAAGTGCTATGTTGATGCACCTTAAGGGGAACTGATCCAGACAGCCCTTTCCCCCTCTTTTCCTGCCTGCGCATCCTATATTTTGTTGTACAGTGGTAAAAATGACAGATGAGAAAAATGTATGTATGCATACAATTTAATAAAATTGCACTGCAAAAAAAAAATCAGTTTCTATAGAATAAGCTTAAGAACATTAATATGTTGGTGACTAAGTATCAAATCACCAATGTCATTTGAACAATTGATATTGAATAAATAAATAAATAAATCACTATGTTATTATGTAAACTAGAATTTTTAAAACTTAACAATCAAGTTTTGGTACAAACTTATTTAATTTGAATTTGGAATTAGTTAATTTGAGCTCGGTATCTTTTAATATTTTCAGGTGTATCCGAACGCACAGTATTGAACATAGTGAAAGAAGCAAGGTTAGTAGAACAGGGTCTGCTAGACCCTGAATCTCTAAAGAAATCGCCAAAAAAACGTGTAAGAACAAAGGGCAAGATAGAAGTTGACGAGTATGACCTACAAGTGATTCGTAGAAAAATCCACGAGTTCTATGCTTTTAAGAAAGAAGTACCTACTATCAACAAACTCCTCCAGATATTAAAGGAAGAGATCAACTTCAAAGGCTCAAGGGAAACACTCAGGAAGATACTCAGGAAAAATGGTTTTCAATTTAGAAAGACAAAAAACACTAAAGAGAAGGAACAAGCTCCAGAATCTACGTCGTCCGTCCCACCGATGGTGGCGCCATACATACACACTATGTTCAGTCACAAAAATATACAATCATAGATTTTATGCATAGATTATAGAAGCATAGATTTAGACTGTTAGGTTTTTGTTCGTTTCTTCTCACGAAACTGAAGATGACCAAACTTCAGTTTCTCCAGAGATTTAAAGTGTATCATACAACTGCAGTCATTGTTGAGCTAAAAATAGATTTCTAGTTCTTTATGTTGAGTGACGGTTGGGGGCCGTCTGCTTCATATTTCATTTGTAATCTTCGAGCAATTGGACTAACAATAAATGGGCAATTGAACTATAGAGCTGCTCCTTACCACCAGACATTTTATTATATTTTATTTTGCTATCTGACAAAATGGGTGAAACAAAACTTCTTTAGTTTATATTAGATTATTGTTAGTTTGTGAGTAGTAACTACACTGTATTTAACTACTGTGGTATTATAGTTTTTAGTTCTACTGACAGAAGCTCATCTTTTTACAAAAATGTGTGTATCGGGTGATCTGTGAGTGTACTGGTTCTAACCTAGAACTTCATAATCAGTTGTATGTACACAGTATTAAGTCCAAATATGTTAAGTTGGGTTTCAATTGAGGCTATGCTCTAAATCTCATGATAAAATAACTCTAAAGATTTAACTCTCAGAATGCCACACTATAAACTGTCTTAAGCCTTGTGTGCACCACTGGCGCGCTGCTGCCTGCGGAGGGTGTGCCGTGCTGCAGCTTCCCGGTAGTGTGGCCAATGCCTTATAATTTAATCCATAATATACTTGTATGAAAAATGTGCATAGGATAAATTTTGTCATAGTTATTTGGGTATGCAATGCCTTGATATATTTCTGTCACCAAGAAGTATCTTGTGTGTTGTGGGGTATTAAATTATATTTATGTATCAATCACCCAATGACTTGTAAGAAGTGTTCTAATGAATGTCTTAGAAAGGTATATTAAACCGCTGTATTTGACTTGCGGTAGGCTTGTTGTAGTAGATGTAAATAATCATTCTATGTGGTGGTTTAATAACAAATTATGACGTAGTTTACCTTTAAAACAAATATTATATGGCAGCTTATTTTAAGATAGCTAAAACTGTAATCAATATTATTTGCCTAGTAATATCTAAGTGATATTTCATTTGTTCTTCTGGTTAGAATTTTCAGAGGAGTTGTATTGCTGATTCTAATAATTATAATTCTGTAAAGCCATTTAAGTTACGGCCGCGAATCATATTTTAATCAACCAGTGATGATACCGAAAACCTAACAGATCAGGGACCGGTTTTTTTAAAACTTTTTAAACATATTGTTTCTCTTGAATTCAAATATCAAATCAAATTATAGGTATGTACAGCTTGATCTCGTAGTAAGAGAATGTTAGTAGATTTAGGCCTAAGCGAATGTATAAATTACTAATGGAATAGTTGGCATGAAATAATAAGGGAATATACAAAAAAAAAAAAAACCGCCCAAGTGCATGTCGAATCACGCACAATGAAGGGTTCCGTAGTAAGGATGAATTTATCCAACAAACTTAACATTGTAGTTGAAAAACTTGATACAGAATGTATGGGAGAACATGTTTTTGCAATTGCAAATTTTAGTTGGTCGAGTATGACTTGGTAACTTGTGGAGCCTACTTAGCTGTGATAGTTTTCCTTTTAATTTCGTTATATACTACTGCCTTTAATTTTTTCATATATCCAAAACCAACCATTTAGCTGGCAGGGCACTTGACTCTAACAAAAATTAGCACTCTAAAGCTTAATATTTCGCAAACGGATCCCTGAATCCAAAAATGGTTTCAACAAACTCACATTATTTTTAAACGAACTTTCCAACGATACCCCACACAATGGGACTGACGAGAAAAATAAAACATCCCCACTTTACTAGAACAGTAAATCTGTTTTTTTTTTTTGGATTTTGTTTTTCCTCTAAGTCGGCGTAATTTATATGTATACCCATACCTCATTACAGCTTTCTAGCACTAAAGTCCCTGAGCTAAGCCTCATACAGACAGACGGACATGGCGAAACTATAAGGGTTCCTTGTTGACTACGGAACCTTAAAAATCATTTATTTCAGGTAATATAACCTATATTAGAAAATGTCTTAAAACCATTCATCAATATATACAAAATCACAACACAAGTTCTAATATAGCCTTAGTCATGTAATCTTAGTTCTATTACATTTAATTATGTCCCACAATAAATGTATTCAAGTTTGTCATTGCCAACTTAACCACAGCATATAATGATTTATCTTGTTGTCACTGTATTTTGACAATTTAGTTCTAACCTTAATTTATTCTAAGGTTCTAACATAAAAATGTGAATGAATCCTATGTAATAATGTTCCAATTTATTTATTCATGACACATATTATGTATACAGATATGGTTCATGGTGTTATACATTAAAATTATCGTACCACTATGTCCTGCCATCCAAGGCATAAATGTTGCTTACACAGTAATAGTACCTAATATAGTCCTGTATAATAAAACAGCAAAATTAATCTACATGTTGCATTGAGCTTTAATGGTCCGGCTACACGCTCCATATTATTTGTGCAAATTGCACAAACAAAACGGTATACCTACCGTGAAAACTTTTTACTTTTTGTGCGTCTCTGCGCGTAGTGGAGACTTTTTTGTTAATATATCAAGGTTTATCGGTTACACCTAAAACAAATTGTATAAATGTCATTGTCACCGTTTATGAACTTCGTTAGTTACTGTTTATAATCTATCGGTATTATTTCCAGTTGCAGTTCACAATTTAATACACGTAACGCACCTTGCGCTAATACTAAATAGCCTGCCTAACTGCGAGAAACTTGCAAGTAGCGCTCGCCGGCCCCGCTCGCTTCCCTCACTCGGCTCGCGCGCTATTGGTCATGGTCACAGTTATATTTTATTTATTTATTTATCTTCAATTCAGGCACAATACTCATAATTTGTTAGTATTACCTAAACTATGTTGGTATAAATAATTAATTAGGACACACATAAACAATTAAGTAGAAAGAATAACAATAATACAACACATGAGAACGCTAGGTATCTATTAAGCCACCTTCTGGAGACACCTGGCAACAATACATGGACTGCGCACAGGTGCCCAATCAGGTGGCCTTCGGTCTTACTAAACTGTTGTCGCTGCCTCGCATCCGGCGCAGTAGTGACGCGGATCTTTTACGCATGATCGCAAAGAAGTGTATAATATGTAGGCGCTGCTGCGAACATCCCTGACGCGCTACAGAAACGTGGCAGTGACAGCAGTATCCTAAAAGCGTTGTTGTATTGGACGCGCAGGGTATTAAACGTTTTTTGCGTGTACCTGGTCCACAGACTGCAGGTATAAAAAGCCTGGCAATATGCCCTAAACAATGTAATAATGACATTATTGTCGCACTTTGCAAATTTGCGGGCCAGCAGGTTGCATCTCAAATGTGCCAATACCCTACGCTCTCTCTCCATATGACAGTTATCAGTGCCATCCTCTGTAACTAAGTGACCAAGGTATTTAAACTGCTTTACTCTGTTTAGTATAACCTAAACTAACCCATTTCACATTTTGACGGAAATAATACCGCTAGATTATAAACTAACGGTTCTCACAATCTTTCGGTGACATATACAAAACTTGTAGGCAATTTGCCAAAAATGTAAACAACTTATCATGTCTGAAACAACGCCAGTACAAGTATGATACATATTTTCGAAAGTAATTATCACAACTTGTGAATTGGTGAAAACGCAGGGTAACAGTGACTAGTGGCAAAGTTGTCTATCTAGCTTGTAATGTCTCACTGCAGGGCAGCCTTCCTCCCATTTCCCCACACATTCTGTAAAAATCTCACCGTGAAAATTTAGGTGAAGGGAGCTTGGAGTGAACTGTCACTGCCTTAGCATCAGTAGGTATCGATGACATTGACAGCTCACTCCAACTCACTTCACCTAAGTTTTCACGGTGAGATGGTTACAGAATAGAAATGCTGTTCATGCCTCTCAGTTCTTCTGTGAACAAATAATGCATGTCAAACTTTAGTGATGTACGAAATACCTAGTTTTAAAAGTTATTCCTATGATAAAAAATTTAATTAAGGTATAATTTTGTATTATTATTGCATTCATTTAGTTTTTAATAAAACTCCACTAGGATTGATTAAATTTTACATTTATTTAATTCATCACAAACAATCTTACATAAATTTTATAGTGACACGTCTTTCCTTAAAAGTACTCACTACGACATTACGAGAAACTGTTTTTTATTTTAGTGTTATCCGCATCATTTATCTCTAAGAGAGAAGCATTATGACGTGCTAATTGTGCGTATATCTATTTAACAATCTACGATCGAAGGACACTGCCCTCCTTAGCAAAGTAGCACAGAGTTCACAAGTGGAAGCCCAATATTACAAGTCTTATTGTAACGATTAATTGCATTTCTGGTTCAAATTACTCTTCTGGCTATTATTACTAACTTGAATCTTGGAAATTGCGATTAGTAATTATTTCCGTCCAATATGTAATCTGTTGTTTTCTCATATTCTCGTAGTGAATAAGATATGACCTTACCTTACGCACTGTTGATTATAAGACTGCAAGCAAAATTAATGTCCGTTTTCACTGACATCCTCAAGTTTAGGGATTCCCTAAGCACGGGTGGGAGCTATAAGGTTTTTCTGTTTCACTAACAGTAGGGGGTCAGTTAAAGTTTAACTGACCCCTTACTGTAAGCCAAGTGCCACTTTCTAACAGCCCCCTAACCATGCTTAGGGGATCCTTTAAACTTAGGGGATGTCGGTGAAAACGATCATAAGTACATTAAAGAGGCAATTTAGCAAAACTATTTATAAATATCTTGAGTCAATACAATTGAGTTATGAAACATCAACTTATTTATATAATAGTCAGAAAACTGACCAAAGTAAAATGATTGGCAACACTTGCAATTAATCAACAGTGCATTCCCAAATGTTACCTCCAACAATATATTATACCAAATTATAATAACGCTCAACTAAGTAAAATAACAAAACTGAAAAAATATAATTCCACAACAATTAATATAAATATAGTGTCTTAATATGAAATTAACTGTACAAATTATCATCTTACAACGAAAATATATTACTTAAACACAAGGTTACATAGAAAAACCTAGCGAAAATCAATAAACAAGCACATTTCGACTACGGCACTTGAGCTTGAATTAACTCCCTATCAAATAACTTCTATTCGTCGACGCTCTAACACTTATATCACTAGTTCTCACTACATTGATTTGATATAACAATACGTTATATTTTACATAATTAATTTTATCAATATAAGCACAAAATAGGCACAGGTCTACTTCATACGTAGCGTGATGACAAACCAGGCGTAGGACAGTAGCATAGTAGTACAAATTCAATCGTTTGTGGCGCCATCTATTATTTGAATCAAAAATTATGTCGTTTTTAGTAAGTTTGATGAGCCAACAGATGTCACTAGTTGAGAACAGCAATGTTAAATAAATTACAAAAAGTAAAAATATTACAAAAATAATTATTTGTAGACTTCATTAAAAACTTATTCACACTTCAAACATAAAATCTCATTTTTTTATCAAATCAATCGATAAATATCACTAAAATGATACTGGCAATAGTGGTTCCCGGTAAAATTCTGAATTTCTGGCAACAATATGTCAAAATTCAAATTCAAAATGGTGACTACCTACTTTCTGCGTGCATACGCATATTTGTAGATTTTCTCCATTTTTTCAGTTTTATTTCAGTTGTGAAATATTTTCAGTAAGTGCGTAGAGTCGAGGTTTGATCTCCTCCGCCTTCCTGTGGTGAATTCGCCTTGGAATACATACTGAATTTTGTTGAACAATATCGCGAAAGGACGCTGTTTTTGTGTTGTGTTTTTAAACTTTGTTTTTCTTAAAATGCCTAAATTATGCGCCTTTGGATGTGCTGCTGGCGGTAAGTTTGTTCATCATTCATTATATTTACTTGCAAATATTTTTCTCTCACCCCGATTCTACTACATATCAAAAGTAGAAACTAAAAATCCGGTCAGTGGGTAAGCCCCTAATTTATGTAATCTATGTAAAATAAATAAGTCTTCACCTACTGTCCCACTTCTCGGCTTAACTGGACTATGTTCCACAGATACATGAAAATTTAATTATTATATGAAATAAAAAGCAGACTTAATAAATACAATATAATATTATAATTATACATACTATAAATTATTAATAGGCATTTAGTTGAAGTGACAGGAAATGCTTGCTGATCACTCTTTAAAACACTGGTACAGATTGTCCTTGTCACAAAATGAGTGGTAAGAACTACTTACTGATCTGACTGTGTTGAGCGTTGGTTATCCTTAGTTATCATGATAATCACTGCATTACTACAACAGCATGAGCGACCCTTATATTTTTTTACTTCGTAGTATTGTGCCATCTGTTGCATCCGATATTTTATAAGAAATTTTGTCTAGTTTTATAAAACCCTCATAGTCCATTTAGCAAGAAATAAGATTGTTTTATTTGTAACTTAAAATTATAGATTCAATATAACCAAATTCTTCTTTTTGATTATTTCAGGCACACCAATGCATCGTTTTCCAAATGCTGATAAATTCCCTGAGCGTTTTAAAGCTTGGGTCAGTCTTCTTGGTGGAAAACTGGAAACTGCTTCTGACTACGAGTATTACCAAAAGAAGCTGATCTGTGACATACATTTCACTGCAAGAGACCGAGTTCGGAATAACCGGCTAAGTGCATTGGCAATTCCTTCACTTCATTTAAATGGTGTGTATACAATCTGGGTTGTTATGACAAACTTTGCGGTAGACCACATTTGAAACATACATTTTTAGTAAGAAAGCTCAAAAGTTTGTTAATATTACATTAATAGTTTTTCACTGTGTCTCATTAAAGTTCTAGAACTGCCTCATTGGTTTAGTGATTACAAGTGTAACTGCTGAGCATGAGGTCCTGGGTTCAATCCCCAGATCAGGTGAAGTGTTTCCATTAGTGAATTCTTAGTAGCAGCACATAGTCTGGAACCGTGTCCAGCTAAAAGCTTGCCTCCTATTACACGGGACTTAAAACATATCTGTCAATAAAATAATGTAGGTGTACTAATACACCCGTATTTATTTCCCATACAAGTGTGAATCTTTCATTAAAGTTCCTTGATGGATTAAATGATGTTTAATCTTTAACAATTTCATTCAACTCGGCTGAATACATATTATACAGGTTCTTTTTTTGCAGGTATTCTTAAGTGTATCAAAACATTAAAGATACTTCACAAAGCAACTTATTTATGTTGGCTATGTTGGTATTAATTTAGTTTTATTAAAATTTCAGATAGCACTGCCAGGGAATCTGCTATTGGTCTTTTAAGCCAACCTTTATCATCACATGCTTCTGAAACAGGTGTGTATATGTATAATATCTATATGCCATCCAATTGTTTATTTTACTTTTGGCAGCTGCTTGAGAAAGTACCTAACTTTTTCATGAATCGCAAAGGCAAACTAGAAAAAGCGAGGCAAAACAATTATTTAGACAACCTAATTATATGTATCCATTTTATTATCCAATAACAACATTAGAAAGCCTTAAATGTCTTGGTTGTAAAATGTAAAATGAAGATACATTTGCATATTATGGAAAAAGTAACGTTCTATTGTGCCTAGTGGTGGGATTGTGTGTAATTGATCAATTTCGGTATACCTAATGGTATTGTATATATTTCATCAAATTTATATGATTTGAAGCTTATTTTATCTTAATCTTGATTACAGAACAATCTGCTGGGTTTATGATGGAACAAGAATCTCCTTTAATTGCAGCCAATAGTAAACTGAGTCATACTACTACTTCACATCCAACAGACACAGGTAGAATAAAATATTGCATTTAAGCCATTCGATTTTGTAAATCGGATTTTCTACATTGTCCAGGGTGATGATTTCTGAATTGCACCAGTGTAATTTATTTAATACTATATCAGTTGAAAATAAGCGCTGCTAGAGAATAGGTTTTACTCCCACCATGCTGACAAAATGATATTTAAGGCAGTCATGATTTTTTATAAGTTTGACCATAAAAATACTAATTATGCATGTATTTGCTTCAGGAGTTGTTCATGGTAGTATTCCATCTGCTGTTCCGTCTACTGTAATAATGGAGCACAACTACAGCGCGGCTAGCAGATGTACTCGAAAAAGATTTGGAAAAGGTATTTATTTTTGCACTAAAACACCAGTTTAGTTAAAAATGTTTCACCAGTTAAGTTATATTCAAAACATACCGTTTTGAATTAAAACGAACACAGTCACGTACGTTTGAAGTGTAGTAGAAATTGTAGGAGTTGATTTTTTTTAGCGGCAAGCAGCCGTTTTTTTTTTTTTTTCTTGTGTTTATATACTTGTAGTACTGTATTTTATTGACATGGAGAAAAAATTAATAGCATGCAAATTAAAAGACCGAACTTGCAAAGGAATATTCCTTTGCAAGTTCGGTCTTTTAATTTCCGTCTGTATCAAATTTTACCAAAAATATAACTTAAAAAAAAAAATAATTACGTAAAACTTATTTGCCTGCGTTGTTTAATGTGTGAACAAAAATAGTTATATAAATAAATCTATTATCTCTATTTTCAGGTTCTATGGGTTCATTGACGTACAATTATGCCCATTTGAAGCCTTTTGCCGCAAAAGTCAAGAATTTGCAGTCCGAAATAAGCCGCTTGAAGAAGAGAGGACTTTCTTATAAGGCAAGATTAGCAAATGCTGCTAAATTATTTAAGGATACAGCATTCCAGCATGTGATGAAAAATATGCGGAAACCTGCTCAATTATTTGTACACATGCAGTTACAATCTGCTAAAAAGCCGAAAGGCAGACGTTTCACTATAGATGAAAAAGTTCTTGCATTGTCGATGTACAAGAAAAGTCCGAAGGCATACTCGTTACTGTATAAATATTTTACATTGCCATCATCAAAGGCAATGAAACGTCTGTTAAGTCAAATTAAGCTGTACCCTGGTATTAATCCCATTTTATTTGAAAAAATTAAAAAAACTGTACTTGAAAAGGATGCCCCTGATAGACTATGCAGTCTTATATTTGACGAAATGTCTCTGACCCCTCATATATTTTATAATAAGCACAAAGATGCATTTGAAGGATTTGCCAATTCTAGTGATGTAAGGTTTGCAGATCACGCTCTGGTATTTATGATAAAAGGCTTGAAACACAACTTTAAACAGCCAGTCGCATATTACTTTACAAACAGATTGCAAAAAATAGAGCTCAAAAAATTAATTAAATGCGTTGTGTCCGAAATACAAAAATCGGGACTAATAATTGTAAATAGTGTCTGCGATCAAAGCTCCGTCAATGTAAGTGCTATCACAGAGTTGGTAAACGATACCAAAGCGTCGTTTTTGCGACTTGGCAAAGAGTGGCGCCATGATTTTTTTTCAATTAACGGCAGGAACATTATTCCGTTATATGACGTCCCTCATCTTATAAAAGGACTTAGAAATAATTTATTGAATAAAGATATGGTGTATACCTCAAACAATGAAAATAAAATGGTAAAGTGGGAGTACTACCAGCAGGTATACACAGCTGACAAAACATACGGGGAACTTCGATTATTAAATAAAATTACCGAAGAACATATTGTCCCCGAAAAAATTAATAAAATGAAAGTTAAATCTGCAACGCAGATTTTTAGTCATAGTGTAGCTGTTGTGACTGAGCATTTGGTAGCGAGAGGAGATTTACCAACAGAGTGTAGGGCGCTGATTGACATAACTTTGTTGCTCGATAATGTTTTTGACAGCCTTAATGGCAACACATTTTATATACCCGATGGTAAAATGTATAAGGGGCCTATAAGAAGGCATTCCCCGCATCATAAATTATGGCAAAATGCCAAAGAAGTTTTGAAAACTGTAAAATTTATCCAAAAGAAGATAAGTGGAAATAAAGTACGATTAATAGAAACTACTATTCCATCTGTAACTAATTTTATTAAAACCATTAATGGCATGGAAGCAATTTGCAAAGTGTTGTTTGATAAATATGATTTTGATGCAGTATTAACACGTAATTTTAATCAGGACCCTGTAGAAAACTTCTTTGGAAATATCAGGAGCTATGGAGTCAGAAATAATGCCCCTAACACCAATTCATTTGAAGGGGCATTTAAAGCATTGTTGTTGAATAATTATAATATGCCGCAATCTAAAAAGGCCAACTGCGAGGAAGACATGAATGAATGCCTACAAGGACTCCAGTTTTTCCTTACAGAAAAACAGGATGCTCCTGAACTTCCAAAAGAAGAAAATATTATTTTAGATGACATTTTATTGCCACAAAATCACTCGCTACAAGCTGATGCTGGGCAAAGAAATTATGTGTGTGGTTGGGTCCTAACAAAATGTTTACAAAGTATTGTTAAATCATGTAAATACTGTAGACAAAACCTACTAGATTCAAACAATGAAAATCCGTCCAATAGTTTTATCAAAGCCAAAGAATATGAAAAAAAGAAATGGTTATGTTATCCAAGTGAGGCACTGGAAAATTGTTTCCATGACATTCAGAATATAATTGAATCATTTTTAAAAAAAGACGTTCCTAAAAATAATGTAAGGAAAACTATAAAAGCGGTTACAGATGTTTTAGTAGATTATCCTTTTAATTGCCAAGCACATAAAGATAAATTAAAAGAATATTTCACTGAAATGATAATTATTGTTATGTTGCATAGTTGGTGTAGATCAATTAATCGTATTTTAGCTGGTAAATTAACATACGCAAATGATGAAGATATTACCAAAATTGCAGCACAATTATACTATAATAAACACAAACATTATAAAAATAAAAAATGAAATTAATTTGTTCTTTGTTTTATTTCTAACACCTTTATCAGATATTTATTGAAACTGCTAATAAACTTCTATAATAAATACAGCAGTTTCAATAAATATTCAAGAATAATTCAAATATCTTGGAATTTATGAACAGTAGCAGTGTATAGCTATGTATATCTATAGAAACAGCGTATTAGTTCGGATTCAATTCACAGTTGGCGCTACTAGTTCGTTTTAGTATGCATAAAAAAAGCTCTAGAGGGCTCTCTATTCCTATATATACTTATCATACTCTATGTGACAAACTCACGGATCATCAAGAAATTCATATTCGTGACCGTGCGTTTGCACTGGCGAAACATTCACGACAAAACATGTTGAAGTCTCTAGTTCCTGCCAAAAATTGTATGCAACATTGACAGAAAATAGTTTTCAACATGTTTTGTCGTGAATGTTTCGCCAGTGCAAACAACGGTAAGTACGTGTTTTATTTTAAATTCTCCTTTTAGCCTACAGTTAACAGCTTAGGTACGCACGGCTACATTGTACGGAAATCCTATACAATGCGAGATCAGCATAAACTGGAATTTTATAGCTTGATGTGTAGCCGTGTGTACAGGCATTGCAAAAAGCACTCTTATTCCAGCTGTTGAGCGCTAGCTTCTCAAGATGGCGGGTGAAGCTCTTCACCATCAAAACTTACAGAACTGACATTATATCGTAATCGGCGCAATCAGCGAGGCGATCATTCATTACAGCGCAAGTTTGTTATCACACATTGAATAAAATCTACCTCCGATGGCTATACGTTGTGATAGAAGTGCACAACTTAAATACAACGACTTTTAAGGGATCTTCAGCTTTACCGACTTTGAGTAAATGTCTTCAGAATATATGAGTAATGCAGTAAACAGCACGAGAATATAGAATATCTAGACAATTATAAACATTTTGACAAAATAACATGTATTTTTATACACTAACCCCTTTAATAATTATTGTATCTATTTGTATGAATCCCTTAAAATCGATTTAGGCCTAAGTAGGGATTGAACATAACATCAGATTATTAATACTCAGTACAGAACAGTGCAGGCTTATCGGATAAATACTATTTGTGAGTACAGCAGTACCTAAGCGTACGTTATTTGAAATAAATGCGCCACAGTATATTAAATAAACTGGCTTATATATTTCAAAAATTGCTATAACACAGTATTTGTCTCAAAAAATCTATAAAGGAGATGGGACTTACATTTTTATAAAATAATGTAGTCGAGATAAAAAAAAAATTACTGAAGCCATGTCAGTCTACTAAAAAGAAATAAAATGGCAATGATTAGAAAACGAGCAGTAGCTTGTCGATACCAAAACGCTATGAGATGAAGTTTCATAGGAATTTCAGTGGAGATATGTCGTTGCTAGCTCTAATAAAAGGTTGTTATGTATGCCAGACCAATAAGACTGTTGTCTAAGAAATATAACTCATTACAAAAACAGTGCAAATGATAACTGCCGTTTTATCAGGAAGTACATTTTTAATAAAAAGTAACGAAAATGTAGGATCTAGATTAAAAACTAAGTCTTACATACATATTTATCATTTATATAATATATAAAATTATCTTTAAACTTCAACGAGGTTTTGTATCAAAATGCCGTCAACACTTATGCAGGCTGACCTCAAACGAAAGGGGATCAGCTGCTAATTTATATAAAGGAAACAGAAAAAGACATAGCAGAATTTAATAAAATACAGGTATTACATAATATAAAAATCCGTTATAATATTACTCCCTTTTATATTAACTATGAAGTTCTTGTATTATAGATAGGTATTATAATTATAATAAATATTCAGTTACCTAAATGTTAAGTTTATGTATGTAAAATGGTATTTATAAGCACACTGATACTAAATGTATTTTTTTTTTGTAAGAAACATGTGTTTGGGATAAGTTGTTTCGTAAAATAGAAAACCAACATAAATCCAAAGTGAAAGTCTTTCCCTAACCAGCATTGTGTTCGGTCGGGGTGGCCTCAATAGATAATCAGAAGGTCAGATAGGCAATCGCTCCATGTAAAATACTGGTATTCAGCTGTGTCCGGTTAGACTGGAAGCCGACCCCAACATAGTTCGGAAAAGGCTACGCAGATTGATTGACATAATCAGAAAATCGAAATTCTGTGAACGGAGCTATCCTGAAGACATAGTTACTGCCTAAAAACTAGAATTATCGTTTAGGTAGACTGGAATGGAAGTGCGATTTAATTGATTTCCTATTTGACGAAACCTACTATGAATAAAGCTTGCTATTTTCAGCGTATTCTATGTCTTATGTAACTGTCTATCCATTAAGGTATGTTATAGTCATAAAGATCAATTGACGACGAGTGCTTACAGGAATGTAAGAAGCGACTTGAAGAAGCAGCGAGTTAGACATTACGAATAATTTTATTTGTTACAATTTAATTGTTAAAATATTGCTTTAGGTACATACATCGTACGCTCGTTTTTTAGGACCAATAAGACGTTCCAAAAAATTTAAGATTGTCCTAAATGTTTACTTTATTATTGCTTTAGTTATTGATTTTTTATTTAATAACCTTTATGAGGTGAAAACTTCTTTGAGCACACTTTTCGCTGAACAGTGAACGAAACCGAACCGATACGCTCTGGTCGGTGACGGTCGGTCACTGACGCTGAATCGCGTATCTCGGCTCCAGTCGTAAGTCTTCACTCTATCGTGTAGTCATAAGCACACACCCTCTTTTTTTTTATTTGGAATGTTTTATAAGAAATAGGCACGTAATTTGCCAGCGCGTACGATTCTGCCAAATGATAAATTTTATGAACCCTTACTTGCTCTGAAAAATTTACAAGAAATGCCAAGAAGATTATTAAAAAAATAATTTGAATCAAGCAATAAAACTGCTTTGCTTAAAATCTAGTGTAAAGCCTGATACAGATTGCTGATTTTACCCCTAATTTCCATAGCTACGCAAAAATACATACACATAATTTCATAGGTATCGCGTTGGGATCAGTTACGAGACTACTCGTAAATCATTTTTTTGGAGATTTTTTGTGTAAAATGGGTGCGTTATAGGGTAGAGCGATAAATTAACCACGTTAATAGTCAAAGTACACACAAATAACACGAAAGGCTTTGTAGCCACATAGCTTAACACAAGATGATGAGTTGGTGATGATAGCACGGTACTATTTACCATACCGGAATTATTGATCAGTTTATTTTGCAGATATGGGTCCGTCAGATTATTATTCATCATGATTTCAGCCGAAAGGCGTCCACTGCTGGACATAGGTCTCCCCCGAGCACCGCCACTTCGACCAGTTCTGTGCGTCTCGCATCCAGCGGAGTCCTGCGGCCTTCACCAGGTCAGATTATTAATGGTATAAACTTAACTCCTTTTTCTATGGAGGTAAGCAGAAGCATACGTACGTGACCTCAATACCTCTTTTGCTTCGTCTATGAGTCTTTATAATAAAATGTATTATTTTTATATTACTGCGCTATCACCATCGACGGGGGAGGCAACAGGCAACTAAAACGAAAACTACGGCTAATGAACATTTAACACAAGCCGTCTTCGTCATCAGACTTCTTTACGTATGTCACTGGCTCGTACGGGGACTCTTCTATTTCCTGGTTCGAAACATCCTGGTAAAGAGGAAAGAATATTTTAGTATATTGAATAACGGAAGCAGTCCGTGTCTGGGAGCAAGAAGAAAGCGCCAGGCTAACTGCGAAATTCTAATTATCTAATGTTTTTGCAATTTGCAGGCAATACTAGCCTGCAAAAAGACATGTTGCGCCGACCACTAATAAATTGAGATAAGGGCTGAGAATGATGATAGGACTTACCGCTGTGGTAGTAGACTGCGCATTGGGACTGACATAGGAGGGGGCCGCGTTTTCCCTGACGGCGGCCCTGGGAGCCGGTTCCATGGCCTCGGGCAGCGGAACAGTGGCGGCCAGACGCGCGTACTCCACGTCCATGTTGCGAATGAAGGAGCTGGCCAGCGCGCGCTTGGCTGATTCGCGGTCTTCTTCGTCATAAGCCTGCAAGATCTGCTCTAAGGTCTGCATCTCTGCCACTTCGCAGTTGCTACCCCATTCCTGGAAATGGTTGTTACTTCTGTAAGCAAATCTTGCCAGAAAAGCCAGATAGTTTTATATAAGATTCATAACATTATCCGTATCCATGTCCGTAAATACATATTTGTTACGCCCGCAAATTTAAAAAAACGGACGAACATTTTGCCTTGCGTGGGCTGTCTTAGCTAATCCCCCTATTTTACACGTCAAGGTTTTGGTCAATATTTACTAAACTATTTATTTAATAAAAACTAGATGGCGCTGGTATTTACTAACTGATTGATCCCTGAGAAACTTTTACCCACCTTGTACGCCTTTTCAGCGGCCACAGTGTCGCCCCTAGCGAGTTGGACAAGGACTACAGCGACGGTGAGCCTCCCGATCGCGCCGGTGTTGCCAGACTCTTGGTGGAAGCCGATCTCGCGACGAAGGCTGTCAACGGCTTGGTCGTACCTGAAATCAGTGTAGGTGTTTCATTAGTTTCGTTTTTGGATGGCAACGGCCCGCTTATGGGTAAATTGTCGACGCCTCAAGAAATCTGTAACTACAGAGGCAAGACAAATTTAAAAGAATAACTATGGAGTTTCCTGTCCTTTCAGAAGGGGCAATCAGAATCAATTCTATTTTCTTGTAACGTCAACAACCCTCAAAAGTGACTTTTAATGGCTTACTTGAAGTAAATTATTTGACTTTGCTTTGCCATCCCTGAGAATAGCTAAAATGTATCATGAGCCTGTGAATATACCCCAAAACAAGAACACAACAACTATTTGAAGGCAAAAATAAGTATGATGTTGTGAAGATGAGGTTATGTCTAAGAAGGATGAATGTATGGGTTCCCGCTGTCGGATGAGCGAAACAAAACATTTATACCGTTGTAGCTTGACCAGAATACGGGACGCCTTGCTGATGTACTCCGAGCCCTGGTGTTGACTGCTCTCGGTCTGAAAGACAAATAATAAATGGTCTATAAGTCAGTTAGTATTTGATTCGTACCTTTGACTGGCTTGAGCTTTAATTTCATGATTGGAGGTGCAGCACTGTGTGAATGTATCAATACCAGAAAGTCTTTCGAGTGGCGACTATTTTTTTCAGCACAATATGTGCCCTTTTACCAACTTGCTGACTGGAAAATTACCACAGCATAATTTTTTCCTTGTTTAGTTCTTGCCGATATGAGAGACGAAGGCAAAAGAAAAAGGAAGGTCTATGGTAAATAATATATCATATATGCCTGTGTCTCAAATAAAATATGTGATAGCAGGCAACCAAACAATGTGATAGTGGAGGTATTCTTTTTGACAATTTGTGAATCTTTATAATGTTACTTATTACGGTTAGGCTGTCGGCAATTTATTTTTTTATTTGTTCTCATGCACATCATTTCACAATAGATAATTGTCGGTTTTAGTACATGGTACCTGTCAGGGCACTGCAAAACACAACGTTGGTTTGCTGTTGATGATTGTTAGTGAATTTTAACGTAAATTGAAGCAAATATTGAATAAAATCTTTATTTATTAAAGGGCTTACTACACAACACAATATTATTTGTTTTAATATTATATTATAATATAATAATAATATCTTATTTTTTAGGGGTTTAATTTCCGCACTTAGTCCTTAAGGTGGGTCCTTATTGGTGGGTCCATTGTGCGTGAAATCTGGCATTTTCAACGAACTAGATATAGGTCTGATGGTCTGACTTACGGAGGAAACATCAGCAGCTTGTTGGAACAGCCTGACGGCAAGTTCCGGAGAGGTCCCCTCTAAGATCTTGGCTCCCTTGTCGAGCACGCTAGCACCGCTATCTCCGGAGCCATGCTGCTGGTACAGACTGGCAGACTCCGAGACCAGGTTAAAAATCTGCAAGGATAATTAATATTAAATTTATTTTCTCAGGTTTTTTTCAATCGTACGGCTTTAAACCGAGGTGAGAATTTAAGTTTGTGTAGATAGATTGGGTACTTTGTATTGCATTGAAATTGTCTAAATCTAACTGTAAGACTTTCTCTACTATGCGACATGTGACAAAAATTGTTCTGTCTTTTTTGCAGCCCGTACCAACATTATATTCCCGAAATAGACATAACAAAGCAGTGTTCAATTAATCCGTGTATTGAATCATATGATGACCAGCGGGTCCTTCTCTCGTGTTATCTAGAAACGTGGGTGGCGTCCCCGCATCAGTGTACTCTATGATGCTAACGAAGGGTATTCATTACTAATGAATTTCAAATTCACCTAATCTATTCCTCCTAGACACAATGAATTACTTTTATAGTAGACTTCGCTCGACTAATCAAACCATGCAGAAATCATTCCAATGTTTGTAATTAACTTTTAGTTTCAAAACTTTATCTCAATGACTGGTAATCATGTCAACCAGTGGGTATGGTACAACTAAATATTAAACGGTTTCTACACTAATATTATAAAAAGGTAAAGTTTGTAAGTTTGAATGTAGGAGGTAATATCCGAAACATCTTTTCGGATTTCAAAAATTATAGTAAGTAAGTAGTTAGATGTTTTGAAACCGCTAATAAAACACATATCATTCAGTGGCGGATTAAATGTCGAGAGCGCTCTAGGCAAGCACCTTGTCGGAGCCCCCTAACGGCCCCATATTAAATTTTTTGTTCTCTGTCTAACTACCTACATAGCAAGTTTCATCACAATCGGTTCAGTAGTTTATTGCATGAAGAAAGATATACCTATACACACACACACACACACTTTCGCAGTTATAATATAAGTAGGGATAATTAGGTAGGTAATTTTTTTTTTTTTTGTAGAAAAATTCCGCCTTCGCTCCCCTAGGCACGTGCCTAGTTTGCCTTAGGGTTAATACGCCACTGCATATCATGGATAATTTCATCGCTATCCTGCATAACAAAATCTTTGTATTCTATTTTAAACAACATCGGGTGATTATTAAAACATAAAGACATTTTAATATACTTACGATAGACGGGACAAAGCGAGTAACATCGAAATCTACTGCAACAAGTCGTAACCATTATAAAAATGCACTCTGTGGTCGCACCTCGCTTAGTTTAGTTCTATTTCTCGTGTCATAAGTACGCCCTACATGACATGACAGGTCGCATTGTGTGTAAAAGGAAATTATTTTCTAAGAAATTATGAGGTATTGTGGTACTTATTGCGTCGTAACCTCGTATTGATAAAATGACTGAACTTAACTAAGTACGGTTTATTCTTTTGTTAGAGTATTATAATTTACCGAGTATTTAGACATACTACATTTCTTCAAACTATCTGACGATTGGTAACTAAAAGTTGGTGTAATTAGGTAAAAGTGCATGGTATCCAACTTGGCTATTGTGTAATTATGCTTTATTCTGCTAGATGGCGCCACTGAGATGTAGGATCAAAGTTTCTCTATGACATATCTTCTGACAGCCTCTCTTATAGTATCATAAATCTCTTTGAAAGGCTAATTTACATTGATCCAGTGTTGGAAGCTCCACTGGATCAGCTTTTGGTCTCCTAGCGGCTGCTCTATTTAAATCCGGCCATTAGATGCTCGACTGGATTAAAAACTTTAGGCAGATTTATATTGATACCTACAGTTTTTCAATCCAGTCAATAACAAACTGAGCTTGTTGCTCAGTCAGTGAATACGCGTCGAGGGCGTATCCAAAGTAACGCCACAGGTTGTCTGGTCTGATACAAGTACCTATTGGAACTGTCTGGACTTCATAAAAATATATCATTAATTATAGCGTGTATGTAGGTACCTTGACTAATAACTTAATAGAAAATAAGTCTACCCGCTGATATTTGTACTCTCCATGTCACTTATTTTGTATTGCATTTAAAGGAGAATGTCATAACATAGGCCTCTTTTCTGCACCACAATAAATCAGAAGGGCCTACAAAAATTCTAGAAATCAGAAGGGCAATTCCCGTACCTATTTTTATGAACGTTCACATTCTAATGTCGTTCTCAATCTGTCAAAACAACCTCTTCTTCTTTCTTTCTTTCTTTTTCGTGTGGTGACTAAACTGAGGGGCAATTCTCTTATTTTTTTAAACGTCACATTCGCAATCTGTCAAAAAAAAAACATCAATTTACCAAAATTTTTCACAAGTTTGACAGATTGCGAGTTGAATGTGAACGTTTTTTATGTAAGAGAATTAGCCCTCTGGTGTCAGAGCTGTTATGCCGCCCATGGGCCTCTGACTTGGCTTCACATGCCGTCGAGAAATATCGTCGAAAAAAACCTCTAATTTCCTTACATTTTTGACAAGTTTTTGCGAACTTTAGATATACTTAATACTGTAGAAATTCAAGCTCTTCAAATCAAAAGTCATTTATTCAAACTAGGCTGAGAATCAGTACTTTTAGAACATCAAAATTACATAAGACAGTCCCCCAAAACATCATCCCCGTCATCCTCCTCCTTCATTCCTTATGTCCAAATACCTCATGGAAGTTATCAGCCGAACGAGAAAAATGTGCCTCTTACCAGTAAAATTCACGACCTCACCGAAGACCATAGATCCAGGATAGATGGTTGGAAAGACTTACCTCCTCAGGCGGAGCAGTTTCTTTACAGACAATCATAGCGTTTTCCAAGGATTTAGCTGCGTGGAAGAACGCATTGTTCTTCTTGAAACACTCCGATGCTTTCAGGTGGCACTCTTTAGAGTTCGGCAGATCTCTTGCAATACGGTAGCACTGAGCTGAAAAAAATATTAAGTAGCTATGTTGAAACGGATATTTTTCTCGAAAATAGGCGGATGTGTAACTGTAAAGTCGTTCTCATAATAGTCCTGTCCTCCAGACCGAATTTCGGCCATGGCGGCCAATCTCAGCGGAGACTGGCCATCTACGCGGGAGATATTACAGTACACAAGTGTGTGTGCAGACACAGGTGCACTCACTCTTCCCTCACGCTCATAGTCCGGAGAGACCGGGTAGAAATCAGGAGAGAAAAATGTGCTTTCCGAGATACTGGAGTATCACATCACCAACTTCCAAACTCCGGGCTGTTACTGAGAAATTCCTAATGGTAAACACAGTAACACTTTGCCCAACCTGAGAATCGAACCCAGAACCCCACGCTCAGCAGTCGCGGTTGCAACCACGAGATCAACGAGACAGTAGACCTCATAATTGCTTTACAACCCTAGGGTGAATGTCACTTGCATTTACTGGGAATTATTGTCAAAAGTGGTAACCCAATTGCGAGGTCGACTATGCAGGCAATTACTCACTATCAATGATCAAGAAAAAAAACGACTCCCAAAAAAACACTACGAAGTTAAAAATTACTTTAATTTCGGAAGTCGGTGTCTTTGGTTTTGTATTTTTCTTTATTGCCAAGACTTCCTCCTACTCCTTTCAAATAAAAAAAGAATTTTCCAAATCGGTTTATACATCACGGAGTTCCGAGGAAACAAACAATAAAAAATAAATACAACTGAATTTAGAACCTCGTACTTTTTTGAAGTCGGTATAAAAAAACAAACGCATCGTTTAACGATTTCGTGTACATTATAGAACCCAGAAACAAACAATAAAAAATAAATACAACTGAATTTAGAACCTCCTCCATCTTTAAAGTCGGTAAAAAAAAAACGCATCGTTTAGCGATTTCGTGTACATTATAGAACCCACGGAACTTAGACTCACTAAAGAGGAACTTATTTGGTACTCAAAAGACTTACTTACCGGCCTGGCTATATTCGTCAGCTGCCGAATCATAGTCCGGCTTCCAACGGAAAACGCCGGTCTTCATCCTGTCAAAGACATATGCATTAGATACCATTACATAATGGATATTTAACAAACGCAAGCCATCATCATGGTTATAATAAAACATCTATTATACATATTTACATACATATCCATATCGTAACAGCGAATCTATTTTCACGCCTCCCCCAAGACCTAGTACAAATATTTTTCGATACCTATTCGGATAGTTCATGACCTAAAGTGGTGCCATGGTCTAGTACTCGCAAGCTCTACCGCTCAGCATGAGGTCCTCCTGAGTTCGATTCCCAGGTCGGGTAAAGTGATATTGGGTTCTAACGTCACGAATTGGTTGATAGCAGTCCGAATTCTGGATTTGTGCCCGATTGATAACAATAGACTCGACCCTATTACATGGGAAAATCATAACAAGCAAAATGTGGGTGTTCTATAGTACATCCCTGCCTAAACCTTTCGGGTAAAGGCTCGTGCAGACTGGCGCGAAATCGCGGGCGCGACAGGGGGTCTCGCGCTGCATGTCGCGCCAGTCTCCACGAGCCTTAAAACAAGCGCGATGCTATGTTATAATACTTAAGTTATTTAACTTATAAACTTTAATTTAATTTAAAAAAATATATATTATTCGTCTACTGGTTTAACCATATTTTATACTTTTCGTTTAACAATATATTTAATAGTAAATGAATATAATTTAATAAGAAGTGTTATTCGTAAATTGGTTTATTTTGCTGCCACAACCACAACATCGCTAGTAAGGCTAAAATTACAAACAAAAGTTTCGCAATGCAGTATTAACTCAGCGCAACATCAAACAATTAAAATACCCCTGCCTCCTCTTGATTGTGAAACCAATAGGATTTTGAATATGTGTTGTATTTACTAGACTGCGCGACAGCAAAGTTTGGGTTATGTATTTTTTAATAAAACTGTCTGATTGGAGTGGACGCAAGCACTGTTGCTGAGCATGAGTTCGATCCCCAGCTCAGGCACAGCGTTCATGGGTTTTACCGAAGTTGGAAGTTCATAACAAATAACAATCGCTTAATGTATAATCATTAGAAGCCAGCCAGCCTGTGATATCAGAGTCATCATGTTCAATATTGAAGCAAATATTTCTTATTATGCATTAGCTTCTTCATGGTTTTTTAAATGTTTCACCTCTACGTTCATTTTTTAAATTGTTTTTTATTTTAAGTATTTATTAACCAAAAATGTTTGGTTCCTTTTTTAGTGTGGTGATCAATGGATTTCATTACTGCAACCACCAGTTATATTATAATATTCTTAATTGAAAATCAACCAGTAGCATCTTATACATTGGAAAAATCATTAACCATTCATCAATAGAGCCATAACTTTAAAATTAGAATTGAAATAAATACTGAACTGCACTATTAAACGGCTGTCATTTTAAATTTAGATGTAATTTACCTTTTTTTATTTTGTTTTGTTTTTATTTTGCTACATCCAGTTAGACTGGAAGCCAACCCCAATTTTTTTAACAGTTGGGTATGGGCTAGGCAGATGATTTTGCTAATAAATCGAGTGTGTTGTGCAAAAATAGTAAGTCTGAACCATTTCAATTAGTGATATTCGTTCAATGCTAAACCATTGTAAAAAAAAACGAATTCCAAAGAGGTAAACATGTATCTGGATCAGTACCCTGTTGGCAATAGGCTCCCCCCCCCCCCCCGTTTTAAGTGTAACTTAATGTTTGTGTGTTCCATACAATTCAGCCTTATCTTTCAAAGACTACAGCCGTATCTGTATCTAAATTAAACATCTCCATTATGATAGTAGGCTATGTTATTACCAATATTTTTTTCTAATTTGCAAAGGCGTTAAATATTCTAATCTCTTTAAAAAAAAAGTTTATTTAAATTTAAAACAAAACAATTTATTTTATGATTATTATGATAATAATTATGTAGTCACCAATCTTTAAAAGAAACCGAACCTCCTTAATAACTTACGAAACTTCTTAATTGCTATAAAATAAAAACATATTATACTAATTTGTTTTGTGAAATTCTACTTCTACAAGCAACAGAAGCATCCAACACAATTTAATTACAAAGAAAAGGCACATAGCACCAATTTTTCATTTTTTGTGCCTGTTATTGATACATAGTACTTGAAATTACAAATAATTAAACCTAAGTTTTAATGAAATAAAAGTATCATTGCTAAAATATAAATAATTTAAAGGAAATAATGAATTTTGACTTACGCTTTTTCCGCTGCCTTGCAGTGTTCCTTCGCTTCGAACACTTTAGCCGACATGCTGAATTAAGCCTAGTGAAATACTTGATTTATTTAATTCGGATCTATTTCGCACTGTGATAGATTAGAAATCAATAAAGAGTGGAGAAAAAGTTAACAGCAACTCTTTCTCTGAAGCAACACTCATTTGCTAAAGGCCATTTGCATTTCTTCGTCTGACATTTACTGACGGCTATGACAATGTTACAAACAATAAAAGTGAAACTTCTACCATAATCTACTATTTTCTTATTTTAGTTTCTTAGTAAACTTCTACAAAACAATAAGAACTAGGCTACCAATATACCAATAAAACTATATATAACTCATGTCAATTAAAATTCTCACAATATGACATTTCCGGCCATTATATGGAATTTAAAAAATCCAGCTTATGATGAATTTATTTTAGTAAAATCCGGAATGTAGACAGTAATACCACATCTACCCATGTGTTCTGCCCGCGGACACTTGGCTAGATAGATGTGATGTTGGCAAGTAGAGTTTAGCTCTAACATTCAGTCAGTTACGCCCTAACTGAATGTTTTTCGAGTCACAATAAGAGGAGTATTGGTAGACCAACAGTCAGATGGGTTGTGACAAATATAGGATCGTGAGTAAGGCCTGGCTGAGACTCACGCAGACCCAGAAATCATAGCACAAAATGCTTATACTCAGCAGTAGCTGGCGCAAGGCTGCCAATGATGATGATGATTTAGAAAACACAATATTAAATTACTTACCGCTTACCTGCTGACGTAAAAGTTGGTAAAGTCGTATATCTAATTCCTAACAGATGGTAAGTGACAATAATGCCATTATGGTGACGAAGATACTTAACTGAAGGATGAAGACTAAACAACCCAATAATAAATAAGATGAACAGAACTTGCGATATTGTGAATGAGAGATAACGAGATAATGAGATATAACGTACCTAAATAAATATAACTTTTCAAAACATACAGAAAACCGACATTGAAAAACCGTTACGAACATAACAAAAATATCATTTTGATTACAAACATTGAAATAATCTGAATCTTTTCAGTAGCAGTTTGATTAATCTTGATTGATTTTTCAGAAGGAAATAACAGGAAATACATTATCTGCCTAGCCTTTTCCCAACCATGTTAGGGTCGGCTTCCAGTCTAACCGGATATAGCTGAATACCAGTATTAATACAGCTAAATAACAGGAAATACATATTTTTTGATAAAGTAGTTTGATTACAAGTACAACAAATAGTATCATGAGCGTAGTGCCCGACAGACGGACAGGCATGTGCAGTTTATGTTTAGATCCAGCGCAGACGCAATAATAAGTGCAAAAAGTCCTCTAAGTTTAGGGTTGTCGACTGAGCTTGATTTCACATTTCTATAATAAAATAACTTTACTGGCACTGGACGAGGATAGCATTTTGTAGTTCTGTTACTATTACTGTCAGACCGTATTATGCCATGTGTAGCATTCTACCTTATTAATTTCAGAGCTATTTAGAATCAGTAATAAGGATTGCTTTTTCTTTGTCCAGTTCAAGAAGATCAGATAAATCATTATCGTATGTGTTAAACAAATTCCCTTTTTTTAGGCTTATACAAAGATATCGTCATTGTGTAACTGTACTATTGTTTACCTCTCATGAAGGTTAGTTATGCAAAGAATGCATAGTTTTGTGAACCCTATAACTGCAGTAGATAAAAGGACGAAATAGACTGGTGTTTATAAACGCACTGTGTAGGTGGAATGAAGCTTGCATTGTGCATATATCGCACGTACCTAGCTATATTCTAGATATTATTGTATTTAAAAGCAAGGAATTGTGAGACATGCAGAGATTGCCATTCACTTGATGCAAAGAAGTAAGCTTGTTGGACAGTTTTAATGTCGATAAGTGCTTTCATCTTATTATACTTATTCTAAAGAAAATTTAAGAACTAGGAAGAAACAAAACCCGTCATCTACCTAGTAGGTATAGGTACTGTTGTGTTAATTTTTTCATTCCAGTATTCTCATAACGACTATCTTTGCCACCGAGTTGAGTATACGCAAGTATCACCGCAAATTACGAAAAGGATAAATGTATCTGGACGATTGCATGAAGGCATAAGTCAACTGTACCCATGTGTATATCAACAACATTTCGTCTATAACTTCATGGTTATAAAAACCTTCGGTTTCTCACACGAGATCCTCGAAACGTAGTCGGAATACGGACATCAAAAAGTAAATACACCTAGAAAGACAAGGAAAAAAAGATGATTATCTAGAAGTCATTTGTTTATTTAACATTTTTATCCTCATTTACTCATTGATCCGGTCTGTTGATTGATACTACTAAAAGATTAAACCCGGAGGCAGGTATTTTTATAACTGTCTGAGCAATTACCAGAAGAATAAAGATAATAAAAAAAAAAACAACTTTGAACGCATTTATTTAATAAGATGATTTGAATCATAAACTAAAAAAATGTTTTAGCTGTACTTTTACTACTTTAATACTTTTTCCTCCACTAACCACCTTTTTTCAGCCTATGCATACAATACAGTAGGTAGATATCTACTTAAATTTATAATAAAAAATTAAAAAACATTTTAGTAGTATAAAACTTAAAATTACAAAGCACAAATAATTACTCATCTTTTCTTTGCAGCAATGAATTTGAAGCAAATGAAAGAGGAACCCTCTCACTATCGATTTAACTCAAACGCCCGCAAAAACGCATCACACAGCGTACTCCAGCTACAGTTACTTGCAGGTGTACCAAACGGCGCGTGGTAGAAAATGGTAATAATTTTGTAATAGCAGTAACACCATCGTGGGATTGCGCCAGATTGCGCGCGCACCCTACTCTGTCTCTATTTTAATTTAACCCCCGCAGAGAAAACGAGGGGGACTTGTATTCAAGCTATAGAAATAACGGTTCTTTAGTTTACTCGTTTCTTAAAGACGCCATTGCCCTTGAAATGGTAGACGGTACTCTTACAAAACTAGATTTTTGCACCTACGTAATGAAAGCTGAATCTTCCGTTTAAAATTTCACTTTGTTTTTCTCTAGATTTTGTTATTGCTCGACTGGAGATGAAAAAATCTGATAGACTGCATAAGTGCAGTTTGCAAATGTTGTTCGTGATGCTGGGGCTACATTGTCGCGTTAGCGCGATCTAAATTGCGTGCGCTCTCTGTTGCTCAGCGAGACGTCAAGAGGTGTGCGAGAGAGAGCGTGCGAAGTTAAGTTCGCGATAACGCGACTATGTAGCCCCAGCATGAGAAAGAATTGTAGGAAGGTCTTGCTATAGGAACAATCATTTTTTTTCGTCTTTGAGCTAACTGAGCCGATTTCGACTATTGCTGCCAGCGTCATGTGGTGACCGAGGCGCATCGAAGTGAGCTGTCGAACTATGCACTTTGTGGTGTAGTTAATTAAATGTTAGTACATAGCTTGACTCAGTTTTTAGGGTTCCGTACCCAAAGGGGACCCTATTACTAAAACTGTCTGTCTGTCACCAGGCCATATCTCATGAACCGTGATAGTTAGATAGTTGAAATTTTCACAGATGATGTTTTTCTGTTGCCGCTATAACAACAAATACTAAAAAATAAACATTTAAGGGGGCTCCCATAAAACAATCGTAATTTTTTTGCCGTTTTTATAGATAACTAGCATACGCGCGTGGTTTCGCCAGGGTGGTATGTCGATAAAAAGTAGCCTATGTCCTTGCTCATGCTCTAGACTATCTGTGTACCAAATTTCATTTAAATCGGAGTTACTTTCGCATTTATAATATTAAGTAAGGAAGGTACGGAGCCCACACGGAGCCATTCGTGCGCGACGCCGACTCGCACTTGTTTATTAGATAACTAGATATTTTTTTATATTATAGCGTATCTGTAAGTAGACAGGTTAGGTTAGAGGCCACAGTAATAAAACTAGGTATTTTAATTTACCTATTTTTACAATAAATAATAAAAATATTTAGAAATTTAAATAGGAAATAAAATAGTTTTAGTATACAATAACCGACATTAACGCGGGTGAAGCCGTGGGCATCAGCTAGTGTAAAATAAAATAAAAATTAATAAATGACCAAAAAAAAAGTGCCCCCATTCTCCTTTCACACAGATATCAAATTGATACAACGTAATCAATATAGTCTGTGTAGTATCTACAATTAAGCAACTGTTTACAGTTACAACATCGATATAATATCGTAGGTATGCCCAAGGTATACCTACTAGAGCTACTATTAGGTACTACATACCTACTTACTTCATCTTGTTTGCACAACAAAGTTTTTTCCCACGAAACGATGGCGTTAACTGAGAGCCTTGATTCAGACAAGCGAAACTGAAAATTGTATTCTTAAAAAAAATAGCATTCATTGAATTTGAATTTCGAAGCTCTTTGTGAAGGAGCTTGAAGGTAAGTACCGTCCGCCTTCAAGAAGTGTGTACATCGACAAAAAATCATTTGATTGTATACAATTTGTTTTCTTTACTGTATCAACATCAATAACAATTAAAAGAAGCTATCTACCCATTGTGTTTATTGTGTCTTGTGCCTACACATTGATACAATAATTATTATGGAACAAAAATAATTCTTTCCGATGCTAGTTACATCGAAAATAATGAACTTAGTACATTTAGTATACATATTTAGGTAGGTACTGTTTACACCTAAATACTTATCTACACTTATAATATTTCTGACACCAAGTAACGTCGCTATCTTCCAATTTCAAAGAGTATTGTTGCCGTGTGGGTCATCAGTCATCACAGGCACAACTCGCACAATAAGAGACATATTTTTTTATTAATCTCTGGGATAGTCTGGGATAGTAACTTATTTGCAATACTATCTACCACTCATTGGTATTGCTGATCTATAAGCAGCAGTGGTCACTTAAATTACCATCAGGGGGCCAAGTCTACTAATTTACAAACGACTTGGCCCCTGGTGGCCGCCTGCGAGTTCACATCCGTGTTGGGGTCACAGAAATTCATATTTATACCAAATTTAATCGATCCATTAGATTCGGAGCAAATTGGCTGTGAGTAACTAACACATGAGTGATCCTTTATGGGTTCCGGTTTTTTATTCGGGCATACGGAACCCTAATAAAAATGAAAAAGGTATTGCAACGTATGCATGGCTAATGCCCGGCGGCATGGGTTGCAATGCCTTTTCAATTTAATTTTTTTCACTATCCAATTCTTAATCGTTACATAAATAAAAAGATTGCAGCAAAATAAATAAATAGAAAAAAAAATGCAATTTTCGTGTACGCCACTATGTTTTACAGGTGCGGGTCGGTCATAATCTTTATCATGGTTACTGACTGCAAATATTTGCGCGTACGCACGCAATACGCGCAAAAAAGATACAACAGAGTTCGTCGCACTTCAACCCCCTTGCTGTAAGGAGCTGATTAGTGGTATACAGCGTGCCGCTCTAGTGGTGACATTAATTTCACAAGTTTCACGTTTTCGTTTTGATTGCATTAAACGTTATGATTTATTAACAATTTTCCAAAATAGCATCTTGGAGCAACGTACTAAAAATGTAGCGCAGATGTCATTTGCCGGGGTCACGAAACATCGCATCATCAGTGAAATTAAATGGAGTAGGTAACGTGCAAAGAGCAGCCGAATTGTATAAAAGAGAGAACGTAGGTCGGCAAGCATTTATTTTTTAAATTAATTTACGAATTATTTTATCTTATGATTACTGGGCACCCATTAATGTCGCCATTATACTGGCACGTTGTATGTAGTGTTCTTGTAAACTTATTTTTTCGAAAGTTTTATGAATATGGATGGCTTTAAGAGGATCTGTGGATCGCTATGCCTCATATAGTCTCAGTAGGCTCATACCAAGCCTATGTTCAAGTATCTCGAGTAGTACCTCTGAATATTTTTCGGAATCTATGTGTTAATCCAATAAACTAAGTGTCTGTGTGCCAAACATCCAGACAAAAGGACAAACATTCTAAAAACTATATTTTTGGCATCGTATTCGTTAAATTACCTTTTTTTTAAAGTATTAATATTTTATAGTATTTTGTTACTTATATGTATAATAATATGTAGATATAGATAGATAAGTCCCGCTTTCCTCACGGTGTTTTTCCTTCGCCGAAATCAGTCTGTCCAAGATAAAGTCAGAAAGTACTATGTTGTAAATATGTATAATTTAAGATAATAAATTCCATGATTTACTTAATACAAATTACCCTCCTTCTGGGGCAGTCGGGTAAAAAGAAAATCAGCATTTTGTTCTGAAACAACCTGATTGAAAAAATTCCACAATGGCCAGTTTCTTCATCAAAAGTAACAGTCAACTGTTCTTTTGCACTGTTTTATTTTCAATCCTCGGCGCTGAGGCGAGGGTTGTAAATTCAACAGCGCAGAAGAACAGTTGACAGTTACTTTGGCTGTTACTTTTGATGAAGAAACTGGCCGTAATAAATAGGTATGAATAATAAATACATACAATACTTACTTGCATCAATCGCAGCCGAGTCATTGTTGCGCCGAGCTGAGCCGAACGAATTCTGACGAACAAGCCCGAACCACATGCCCTTTAATACTAGGCAAATACTAGGTGATCATAAATATCGATTCTAGTAAAAACAGTTAGATAAATGAATACGTAGCAGCGTAGCACCGAGTCGTAGAACGTGGCTACAGCCTACGCAGCTACGAGGGCTACGGAAAACGCTGGATTCTTTTAAATCTACTCTCATATAATTCGAACTATAAAGTTCAAAACGAGTTTATATTGACATACCTACTAAAAAGTTTTGATTCCAATTTAGCGTATCCGCGGTGATGTTTTGGGTTTTGGCGCCATTCATACGATTTGTTGTACTGAATTTCGGCTACCCTGCATTTTTTTACACGATAATTTTTATATTTGAATGTCAGGTTTTTAAAAGAGAACTTGATCCCAGAGTTCGTTTCGCCATTTCTTCGCAGGCGACTCCAGTCTACTCCTCCATCTAGCTCATTCTTTATAAGTGACGTTTAAACGTGATTCCGGTATCCTGTTTACAGAATAACATTAAGGGTATGTTTGGTATGTACCATTATGTACCATGTGGTACCTGCATAATGGCGAATATTGCTATTATGTAACAATTAGTAACTGAGAGTAGTACTGAACAACTCAGCCCATTTTCTCACGAATCAAATAAGTGTAACTCGAATACAGCGATGAATACTGTTAAGAACACAACCATGCAAATTACCTGTAATAATCAAAGCAATATCAACTCTATTTTTCTTGAAATAAAGTTATAAATCCGTTTGTTAATGTATATGGCCGGTGGGTACAAAAATAATATTATGATTTATTATATTATGTCCCAGCTAAACGACGGGGGGTCGCTAAGTACGCACGTGCATTGCAAAACTCCCTAAGAGTTGTAACCATGTTGTAACCCCTTTTCAACTACAACAAGTATTTGTTGAGAAGAGTGTGTCGAGTACTGAGAGCTATGATATTTTTAAACTGACTCCTGCATAGCTATTCTGTAACCATCTCACCGTGAAAACTTAGGTGAACTGAGCTTCGAGTGAACTGTCACTGCCTTAGCATCAGTAGGTGTCGATGACAATGACAGCAGCTGGACACGAGCGTGGAGTGAGCTGCTCACTCCACGCTCACTTCACCTAAGTTTTCACGGTAAGATGGTTACAGAATAGCAATGCTGTAATATAGCTAATACTAGCACATGACCCAGGTAAATCTTTAATATTGTATTAGTCATCGTGTTTCAATAAATGTTATTATTATTTTATAAATTAATGTCTTGGACATTTAGAAAGCGCAGTTACGAGGGGTCGAAGCCAACACGCAGAGGCCCGTTTGACACTTTTAATGAAATGAGACACCGACCGACGATAATCCCTGTGTATGTATGTAAGTACACCTAAGGACAATCAATCAGCCTAGCCTTTTCCCTACTATGTGCGGGTCGGCTTCCAGTCTAACCGGATGCAGTTGAATACCAGTATTTTACATGGAGCGACTGCCTATCTAACCTCCACAACCCAGTTGCTGGGTTATATGATATCCCTTGGTAAGATTTTGTTGCGAAACTTTCGGGCTTCTGACGACCCGTTACGACTGTCAAAGATCCGCTAATGACAGCCGGGACCAACGCCTTAGCGTGCTTTGGTATTCGTTGATGGGTTCGGGTGCCGGCTGTAACTACAGGAACACACATCATGAGGCGTGTCAGCTTTGTTTCCAGAATGGCAGCGCATCTGTGCTGCCTCTGCCACTGCAGATCATCAAAGGCGGCCATAACTTGACAATTCAAAAGTGCCTGTTATGGTTTAACTGAATTATAATTATGATTTGAGTTTGTGATGATCACTTACAGGTAGGCTGAATTTATATTGAAATTTGATTTTTGTAACGGCCAGTTTCCTCGTCAAAAGTAACAGCCAAAGTAACAATCAACTTTTCTTCCGCGCTGTTGAATTTACAACCCTCGCCTCAGCGCCGAGGATTGAAAATACAACAGTGCAAATTGACTGTTACTTTTGATGAAGAAACTGGCCGTTAGACATGTTTCAGCAGTAATTCTGTCCAATAATAGATTTCAATACAGTACAACCTTAGTTTACCCTCAACTAAACATGGGGTTATTGTACTTAACTATACTTATGGAACTCATAATATGAAAGACTTTTAACATTGGACTGACCCGGAAAATGCGAGATAAACCGCTGTCCGAGGACTTTGGGGTTAACAAAAACTAACCTTGTAGGTACCTATTGTATTTTTATTGACCATTACCAACAATAAACAGAACAATACCGAGATACCTTTAATAATATGGTCACTTTGGATCAAATCATTGATTTTAAACCGATAACTCTAGATGAAATCTTTCGTTCGTCATGAACACATTAATTAGAGTTGACCATGCAGCTATAGCGATAAATATTTCAGCTATAAAGTAATCAATTTAACAACATCAATTCCGTAGCGATCAACTTATTACTTAACGGTACATGTAGGTGACCTTAGAATACGACCCCACAATCTAAAGCTAAACAATGGGGTACCTTGACTTAAGCTACCAAGCTACCGATAGTTAACGGCGTGGGAATCAAACCCACTCCCTCGAGCTAGGGGAGTGCGTTCTCACGTGAGGCAACACCTGCGCGTCACTCCGCCCGGTAATAATATTATGCGAGCGACGACTTGAGGGTTGTATTGCGATGTTGGAGGAGAAATTGCGTAAGTTGCCTTCTGCATTTGCTATTCTGTAAGTGTAATCATCTCACCGTGAAAACTTAGGTGAAGTGGGCGTGGAGTGAGCTGTCATTGTCATCGATACCTACTGATGCTAAGGCAGAGACAATTCACTTCAAGCTCACTTCACCTAAGTTTTCGCGGCACTGAGATTTTTACAGAAAACCACTACTGAGTTATTGTTGTTGTTTATTGTTCTTTCTTATGTTTATAAAAACTAGCTCTGCCATTAGTCTGCGTTCGTATGTACAAATTAAAAACTATTTTTAACCGATTTCTTCAAAAGGAGGAGGTTCTCAATTCGTCTGTATGTTTTTATTTATTTTGTGTGTAATGTTACTCGATTACTCCGCCAATTATGAATCGATTTTGACGATTATTTTTTTGTTTTGTAGGTCATGCTTCAGAGGTGGTCCCATATAAATTTTATTAACTTTACTTGCGTATTTTTTGAGTTAGCTTCAATATTACGTATTTTTCCCACTTAGTATATGTAGGTATACGATGTTTTAAATGACTCCGTCACTGAAAAAAACACCAAAAAAGTGGAGAATAACTATAATTTCAGAAGTCGGTGGCAAACAACGAAAATTGAAAAGCAAAGAAACCGACTTCCGAAATTTGAGTAACTTTTCACTTCTTGGTGTTTTTTTTTTGGAAGGCGATTGTTTTTTTTTTAAAGTTTTTAGCCCGTTTTTTTTCAAATATTGAATAATATTTGAGTCTATTTTTTTCATGAAAATCTAGATTCTGATCGTTTCTTTATCGTCTGAATACGTCAAACTATACAGACCAAAACAAAACAAGTTTCTTGAGATCACATCACAATAAAACATCAAAACAATTTGAAAAAAAAAAATTGTTTCATGGTCTTGTGCCGCCTCACTTCGGGGTAGCATGCGACCGATCGAGACACATTGCCTATAGTTGCGTACAACTAAGCACAAAACTCTTTTAAATTATTGATGATTCTGTATATCTCCGCACAAAATGATGTAGGGTTTAGTTATTATTAAAAATTCCTCGTCCCTGCGTGTTTCTGGGGCGACGACATTGTGTTGTACCTACTTGCTTGCTACTATGTATTATGTTTACATTTCCACTTATTTTCTGGCGACACAGACCTATAGATTAAAATACATCTTCTTTTATTATATAAAAAAAAAAATTAGTAATAGAAACTAAAACCCAACTACGACTAAAAAGGTATAAACAAGACACCACAGACAGACAAATTAAAAATCCAGAGTCACACGTGTTAGGGCATAAATCGAACAGATTACGTGTGACTCCGGATTTTCATCAGCTGATCATAATAATTATTATTCATAAATCCAATTTAAATTTTGTTTTTTTTTTGTTTGACCTCTTCGCCAATAAATCATACAAGAATCCCTTAGTAACGACGGTAGCTCTCTTAATTATCCATACCACCCTCGAACACCCCCCAAGCAAAGGTATAACACAATAGCAGTATTACGAGCCATTCAAGAAACTAACAGTAAACACAAAGAAGTATCAAATAATAATACTTGAATAACGTTTGTTCGCCGCCCGCCGCAGCCGTGTGTCCCCCACGTCTCGAGGTTCTCACGAGCGGCGCGGGCGCAGCTGGCCTGTGCGCCGCCACCGCCGCCCCTAAGGTGTCGCTAATTGATCCGAGTATAAAAAGTATGACGTAACGCTGTGACGTCATGGTTGTTGTGAAGTTTTTTTGAGAACGCGTGGCGTGGTCCCGTTAGGATGAGTACAGGAAGTGTAAGTCCTTAGTTGCTGCTAACGGAGAGTCGGAGATTCATTAGCGCACTTCTTTAAGATTTCGTTTGAAAAAATTTGCTGAGAATTTTTTCACTACCTAAGTCTTTAGCGGACGTTAGGGAAAATGATCTTATTAGTACGTAAATTGAGGTATATTCAAATCACAACTCGCGTTACATAAGACAAGTTGTGACAGGCGCGGTCTGAGGGTGGGGGGGGTCCTGGGGGTCATGACTCCCCCCCAAAATCATTCAAGCTGTCGAGAGACTGAATGAAGTACGTGCTTTAATAACTAAAAACTGTAGGTACTTGAGCCACAGTGACCCCGATGGGCATATACAAATAAAAGTTTTTAGAGTACTTGTCAACTAGGTAACCATTTCCCTAAAAATATTCCTCGGCACCAATGGTGACCCCCCCAGAACGGAATCATGTTATATTGGTATAACAATATGCAGGTGATTCAAATAAGGGTAAAGCATTTTTTTTAATAGTCTATATTACTTCAGAATTAGGTATGCCTCCATCGATATATTTTTTTTTTTTTTTGAGCCTAATATTGTGGGATATTCAAATACTGGCAAAGCAACGCTATTGGTCAGAGCGGATGTGACGTAATAATCTATGACAACAATCAAAATGTCAATGTGTTTTGTAGGAGTGTTTGACATTGACTTGACACTTGTTTGTTTTCATAGACTGTGACGTCACCACACCAAGCGCGCCAAATGGAGGGCGTTTAGATAGCTCGGGGTCGGTTGGCTATTTTAAACTTTTTTTTACGTACTTTAAATTGCTTTTTTGCCGTCGTTTTTTTTAACTGTTATTTGTCCACGTAAACAATATAATAAATTTAAAATAAAATACTTGCCTTTTCTTTATTACGACCTTCCCTGACAACACATGAATGTCAATAAGGCTATCTTAAATTCTGTGGGGTCAATAGATCCTCTGATACGTAAGTACGTATTACGTGCCACCCTGGTGACAAAGTTGCTTTAGACCTCACTTTACCGTTACCTAGCAGAGGCTAGTGCACACGGTGACCAAGATGGAGATCAAGTGGATGATTACTCTTACTATGAGCACTGTGTGTACAATTGTTTTGTTAGAGTAGCATCGCGCTGGTCTGCACGAGGCTTTATAAGCAAAACTTTGTGGAAAAATCTTATCAAAAGATATGGTTTGGTTAGTTACAGCGGCGATCATGACTTCTAGTAACAATTCGTCGATAAAGATATGATTCTACCCTGTATGAATTTTCCAAATGTCAATGACCAAACTCGAAACAGCAAAAAATACTCAACGGAGTCTCGGAACCAATTTTGACAAAAACCAATACTGCATTCATTAGATTTTATTCGTATTCGGACACCAGTCAATAGGTCAATAGAATCACTATAAGCTTCGCTTAAAAATAAGAATCCAATTATGTACCAAAAAAGCACAGAATTTTGTAACGAAATTGGGCCGCTGGTTGGCGTAGCAATCGTAGACCGTAGCACGCGTAGCTCGTAGCACATTATAAGCTCGTAGCGTCTCGTAGCTAGCTATATACTACAATAGAGAATGTGACAGGTTTAAAAAAAAATGAGAATAGATTTCTTGAAAGCTAGTAAAAACATAAGCAGGTAAGCAAGAGTAAAAAAAATCAAGGCCAAGAGCAAATCGAGCTGCCTCAATTAAGGTTGCGAACCAAACTACACTGAGCATTCTATAGGTCGGCCGCTGTTCTGTCACAGGTAATTACTGTATTGCGCGTAAATAATAAACCTGCGCTAGTAGCTAAAGTATAGATACTATTCTAATGCATTTAAGGCCACCCTACCTCAGATTTTATCTCGCTCGCACCATACTACTCGCGGCCTGAGGAAGAGCGAGATGGAGTGGGGTGCTGGCGGCTCTCAAGCCTCGAGTAGTTGCTTTTTACGATTAAAATAATAGTAAATAAAAAAATAAAAATAAACATAAGACCTGCTTTATACTTAGTTCAGTTATTATGCAAAGTTTCGTGATCTAATTTGAAGTATTTTTTTAATACCAGCGGTTTATATTTCAGTTTAGAGGTAATCTTTGGATGTTTTTTTTATGGAATCGTGTTTTCGCCAAAAATAGGACCTAACATCAATCCTCAACTTTAACATATATTTATTTCAAAATTAATGCTGCAATATTTACTGCTAAGCAATTTGAGGTAGGGTAGGGCTTTAAACTGCCTAGTTTAAGGCCCTACCCTATAATAAGCCTTTATTATAGCACTGATACCCTGACGGTAATGCAAGAAAAAAAACGTGCTGCACCGATCACAAGTCCAAAATATAACTAGAGTCGGAATATGATGCTTTCCAAATGATCGTGTCGCTGTGCGCAGGAGCACATAGTACAGAATATTATAGTAACTTAGTAAAACCTAGTTTGGGAGTTACCATCACGACTTTCCAATACTGTGTGCACGTTAAAATATGACTTTCGAATTGATTGTTTTTTACATAGTATTCTTAAAATATTTATTGACTTGGACTTGGATTTTCTCCTACTAAAAATCGCTCCAAGCGGCAAGAGGTTTTCTCTTCAATAAAAGTGAGTGACATAGCGAGATATATGTGACTATTGTTTCTGCGTTATTCGACTTTTGTCTAAATGAATAAGATCAACAAACGAATTCCTTTATTATGTTTCAGGCGTGGCCTTACTCCGCCTCACCGCGTGAAGTCCATTTCCATGGCCACTTTCACGCCGGAAGAAATAGAATTTATAAAAGCGAGAGGTAACGACTACTGCAGGCGCGTGTGGTGTGGCCTTTACAAGGGTGAAAGTGTGAATTTTACCGATGAGCAAAACGTTAAAGATTTTATGTCAGACAAATATGAGAAGAAACGCTATTATTTGGATTCGCCTACAGTAAGCAATAATCCCGTCAATGGTTCGATTAAAAATAAGCCTAAAGTTAAGACCAGAAGTAACGCTTCGGGCTCAACGCCTTTGATATCGATTTTGCCGCAAACATTCGAAGAACATGGTCAATAATAACACAGTCGTCCAAACTGCAAAAGAGGTAAACAATTTTCTGTCTGCTAACGACATGAACTACAGAATAGCTCATCCAGTCAACAATTTGGCAAAGCCTGTTGTGAACACTGTCACCCCAGTACCTGCTGTAGTACCAGCCTCAGTACCTGCGTAAGTCTTTTAGATATGAATACTAACCAGCATCCTATCCAGAATGTTATTTACAGAACTTATCAAAAAGATTTCTTTTCCAGTTTTTCTGTGGATTTTTCTTCAGCAAATATTTATAACAATAGTCAGTTCAACAATAATGTGAACAATAGTTTTGTATCGCCTCCGTCCATCACCTCACAACAAGCATTCAACGCTTATAGCCCTCCAGCTCAGCCTGCAAGTAAGTTTACAAACTGATCAGTTATAATTAATACTTGTTATAAATGTCAAAATCAAAAGTCATTTATTCAAACTAGGCTGAGAATCAGCACTTTTCGAACGTCAAAATTACATAAGACAGTCCTCCAAAACGCCCACCCTTCACCACTTCCTAGTGTAAGGGTAAACTTAGTGAATGTTCTTGTTTTTCACAGATGACCGTTATGCTGCACTGGCAACAAAACCTGAAACATAATATGGGTAAGAAGAATATTGAAATGTTTATTTGACTATTAATTTCTTCGTTCTAATTTCGTAGATCAAATGGGTGCTTTTAATTATTCTGGGTGATGATGACCCAAATTTATTTTTAGTGATGTTCAGTCTGCAGAGTTATTAAAACTGTAGCAAACCATTTGCTGTAACTGAAATTGTTTTACGCTGTATCAATTAATTTATAACTGTTTCAGAGGATAATAACATCGTAAATAATAAAAATCTATTCCAAAGCACCACAACCAATACCATAACCGTACTTTACAAAATCCATACTAATATTATAAATTCGAAAGTAACTCTGTCTGTCTGTATGTAAGTTACCTTTTCAAGCCTTAACCACTGAACGGAGATAGATGGCATCCCGGGGAAGGACATAGGCCAGTTTTTATCGACATACCACGCGGGCGAAGCCGCGGGCGGAAGCTAGTGCATTATATATCTACAATGTGTGAATTGCTAGTTTGATTAATTTGATCGTAAATTGTAATTTTAACTGAACTGCAAACGGTTTTTTCTATTGCCTAATAACCAACAATGCCCACAGAACGCCTATGCAAGAATATGGCTGATAATAACGAGGAAGCCGTACCTTCTCCGTCATATGTTTCTCACATCATAAGATCACATTGGACTTTCCAAGTAAGTAATCAATTCTATTGAATACTTATTCAATTTTAATTTTGTTTCCGGGGAGTAATCCTCTAATTTTTTTTTCGCACATCATTATTGCCTATACATGTATCCCAGATCGACGATTTTAAAACAAATAAAACAATTCCTTACCACAAAAAAAAACTAAATCTTAACAGTTATTCCCAGCATAAGACCGTTAGTGGGAGGTGTCAGAACTAAGAAAGGGCGACACCTACTCAATACGTCCCCGCGTCGCACGCGCACCCCTAGTTTCCCACGAGTCCCACATCTGTCCACTCCCTTACATCTTAAGAATTGAATGTATTTTCCTCCCTACACTGATTTCGCCGGCCGGACCCCAGTTCCATTCGCTGGCAAGTTTTCAAAGGAGACACATCTCGCTCCACCAGCTTTCGGTCTAATTCGGGTAAGTTCGGGCCCCGACTCGGAACTTTAAAGTGTCGTGTGCGCATGTTCTTGAGAAATCAGTGGCAGAGTTCAATTTTAGAATGTTTTCTTCTGTGAAAATGGAAAGACAGAATTTTGTGAACTTTGACAGGAATCTCAAAACAAGTGAGTTTTTTAATAATTACCTTTTATTCTTGTGTTAGAGTTCATAATAGCAGATTCTTGTGTTAGTGTGCTTATTCCGCGAAGAGGGAAAGTGTACTTCGTAATAGAATAAACAGTAATTCAGTGGACATTTATTTAATTTATCTATGAAATGAATACATTCAATTTATTTAACGGTGAATTTAATAACAAGCTTCTTGTTTCAAAAACTAATAAATTAAGTACTTATATACCTAGTTAATTCAGCAACATTTGGTTAAATTAATATGACTTGATAATTTAGTTATGTGTGTATTCATAAATTGTTTGATATTATAAGGGATTAATTAATTTACTCTCGTAGTGCCACACGGGTATTTGTTTTTAAAACTAACGTGGATGTTTTATTAAAAGTTCGAACTTGTAACGGTCATTATCATTCAGCCCAGTCTTTTCCGAGCTTCCAGTCTAGCTGGATGCAGCTGAATACCAAGATATAGATGAATACTGGAGCTCATTTGTAATACTGGTATTTTACCACAACACAGTTAGGTAGGTACTGTGTAAAACGATACCTCTTGATAAGACTGGTTGTCAGACTTTCGATCTTCCTGTCAAAGACCTAGATAGATGCGGGGTGGTAGGTACCACTGGTCTTCAGTGCAATAACCAAGTCACAATAAGTGTAGGTAGAGTTCGTTATTCAAGTGTTCTGTATTGACTGTATTGTCTGCACCAGTGCCCTGTTTATCAAAACTTACAAGCCTTGTATTACCAAATGTCATTATTTAGTTCACAAGTACATATAGTTTGACCCTTTTATTCGTCATTTTGTTTATCAAAAAATTATTTGTAAGTTACAACTTGTAGACCTGAAAATTATTTGTAAGTTAACTTTTTATTTATTTTACTTCGATGGTCCTAGTTTATCATGTATAACTTCTAGTTACAGCATTAAATAGCTATATGTAAGCGGGCACGCCCTTTGTGCCTGGAGGCTTTTATTTAGTTAATTTATGTTTACATTTACTTACTTATTTTATTTCTGCTTGAGTACATATAGTTCTCGTTTTATTTTTGGGTAGTATATTGGCGTGTGCTAGCTGACATATGGCTAATAATTAGATTTATATTTTATGTTGCGTAATGCATGCATGTTTTGCAAACTTTTGTATAGAATCAATTGTTTCTAACTGAACAGACAGCTGTTCTGCTGGGGAGTTTGTTGCGCCACTTCTTCTTCCTAACTAAAGCACTAGGAAGTGGTGAAGGGCGGGCGTTTTGGGGGACTGTCTTATGTAATTTTGACGTTCGAAAAGTGCTGATTCTCAGCCTAGTTTGAATAAATTACTTTTGTTTTTTATTTTAATTTTATTTAGAAAATCATAACGAAACCTGAGAGTGTCCGGCGACTCTCTATTCCGTCTTATAAGGTTAGGTGTCGTGCTTAATGTATGAATTCGATTTTCTTTTTTGAAATGTGGTCAAAAGAGAGAGATGACCTGATGCCCGTGTCCCAGCAGTGGGAGCATTAAGGCTGATTATGATTATGGAAATAAACTATGAATTTAACGAAAATTAACATTCTAGGTAACTTCTGAACGTGTAGACTTGTAACTTTTGATAAACAGAGCCCGGGACTTCATTCAATCAAAATCAAAATATTTTATTTCACATAAATTTACATGGGCATTTATGAAACGTCAAAAGCTCGGTTCCAATTGGTCGTTTTCTATGGAGAAGAGCCGGAAAAAAACTTCACGGTTACTCTTTTATAAATAATTGGCTTTTACAATATTTTCTAATTACAGTGTGACTAGTAATAGATATGGGAGGACAGTGTAGAAAATGTTCTACAAATCTACTTTCATAACTGAATACTTTCGTTGAATGGGCAGTTGGGCACGTAAGAGTAGAACGAATGAAAATAAAGCTATAGGTACCTAAGAAATACTGTTTTAAGATAATGATATAGTATCATAGTACCGGTTCCGTAATCAATAAGGAACCCTTATAGTTTCGCCATGTCGGTCTGTCTGTCTGTCCGTCCGTCCGTCATTCTGTCCGCGGCTTAGCTCAGAGACTGTTGGTACTAGGAGGCTGTAATTTGGTATGGATATACATATAAATCAAGCCGAAAAATGTGACAAAAAATATCGTAAAAAAAAAATTTTTTTAGCTTACCTACCCTACATGTAAAGTGGGAATGGTTTTTTTTTTCTCGTCAATCCCATGGGGTGGGATATCGTTGGAAAGGTCGTTTAAAAACAATGTTCTAAACCATTTTTGGATTCAGGGCTCCGTTTGCGAAATATTAAGCTTTAAAGTGCAAATTTTTGTTAGAGTCGAGTGTCCCCCCCCCTGCCAGCTAAATGGTTGGATTTGGATATTTAAAAAAAAATCACGGCTGTAGTATATATAACGAAATTAAAAGGAAAACTATCACCGCTATGTAGGCTCCACAAGTTACCGAGTAATAATCGACCAACTTAAATTTGCAGTTGCAGAAACATGTTCTGTCATGTCTTTCAAGTACCTACAATGTTAAGTTTTTTGGATAAATTCCTCCTAACTACGGAACCCTTCATTGTGCGTGGTTCGACATGCACTTGGCCGGTTTTTAAAAATAACTTGACTTTTTAAAGGATAAAACAAAAAAGAGAGAGCAGTACTGTAAGCTATAAGGCCGCCCATTGTATATTTTGTAGTGTATAATTTTTTCTCTGTGTAATCTGGCGTACAATAAAGTACATATCAAGAACTTAACGCGGGCAAAATCGCGGGCAGAAGCTAGTTTGAATAGATAACGTAGAACACCAAATAAAAAGTGGTTCTTAGGTAGATACTTACTTACTATTACTATTCTTTTTGGTTTCGACATGACGTGCTATGATGTTTAACCACATGAATAAAAACCGGCCAAGTGCGAGTCGGACTCGCGCACGAAGGGTTCCGTACCATTATCTATAAAAACGGCAAAAAATCACGTTTGTTGAATGGGAGCCCTTAAATATTTATTTTATACTGTTTTTTAGTATTTTTTGTTATAGCGGCAACAGAAATACATTATCTGTGAAAATTTCAACTGTCTAACTATCACGGTCCATGAGATACAGCCTCGTGACAGACGGACCGACGAACAGCGGAGCCTTAGTAATAGGGTTCCTTTTTATCCTTTGGGTACGGAACCCTAAAAATTAGTGATGTGGTTTAACCATAGGATAAATAATAAAAAAATTACATTTCATTATTTTATTTTCTCAAAGACACTATGGTGAAGGTCGTCGTGGCGAACTCGTACCGCGTGACTAGGGACAAGAGAGGAACCAGACGATATAAACTTTAAAAATCCACGGATGAAAAATTCATGGAATCCACGAGACAGGCACGACCTAGTGTGGAGTCCACAAGTTAATACAAAAATTATGTTTCCTTTGTAAAAACATATTATTAGTAGTAATTTACTTGTATTAGTTTTAAGGAAATGTAAGAATATCTTTTTTGATAATAAACGATTTTATTTATTTTATTATTTACTTAATATATCACCGTGAAAACTTAGTTGAAGTGAGCTGTCAATAGTGTAGTGTATCAGAGCTCACTTCACCTTTTTTTTTGTGGGGTCATCAAATCCTCATGGGTAACCTCCGTCTGGGGAGATCGGAGGGTTTAGTCGGACTGATTAAAACCTCTCAGTTCCTTCCACTACCAGGAGTCGGAGGCCCGGAAGATACTCGAAGATTCGTCGCACGAGTCGCACCTCAAGCTCACTCTGTCTTGGTTTATTATTTGGTGTGACGGTCTATTGGTATTTGTGACAGTTGAGTAAATACCAAATACATTGTTTTAACTTTAGTGAAATTTCAGTTTACTGGGAATTGTTGTCAAAAACGGCAAAGTCGACAGTGATTACTGCTTGTGGGTAGCGCAATAAGTAGATATATTACCTACTTATTTTCGTTGCACCTACAATATCCAGCCCCTCCTATACGAAACTGTAGGCAAGACAAGACCGCACGCAAATACCTAGAGTAGTTGAACTAATGCTCAGTAAACAAAAACGAATCGTTTTGCTTGCCAATGGTAGCTTTTTTTATTACCAAACTGGGCAAATAAATAGATTTGTAAGCTAATTTTACCTGTGATAGAGCTACTTCCATATAGGAGGGTCTACTATGCACAACTATGAGGTCTTTGCTTCATTATTGGTGAAGATACAAGAGTTTTAATTTTAACCAATAACGGTCGTAAATTATAGGAATCGGCCTTAGTAGTTAGCTTTCTACCGGACTCGATTCCATGTCAGTTAGGTTATAATGACCCGGTAATTAAGCACTTTGTGTTTTAAGAAGGGATTAACGTTTGACCCTAGTCTTCTACTATTGTGTACCAGCCACTTACAAATTCATCGTTCACCGAATTACCGCTGCGTTCGCCAGAGACGTATAATCACGACTAATAGCTATGTTTATTAGTTAACGGATGTCGGTACGTACGCGCATGCGTTTGCGTGGATGCATCGCAATGTTTTCGCTGCTGCGCGTGCGCAGGTGTGCGGGGGAGGGAGGCGAGGGAGCGGCAGTCGGCCCGGCGGTGTGCAGGACGGCAGACGTGTGTCGCGTGTGAATGCTCCATGTTCGCGAGCGCGGGGGCGGTTGGACCGGTCGCACGACCCGACGACCTTACGTACCGTTCACTCACGCACCTCTTGTGCTAAAACGAAGTGCATCAAAAAAATACACACCAAAGGATTGTATCAATTTGCCCGTTTTGGATAGATGCATCTGATTTTCAACGTTGGAAACTGCATTCAAGACATCTTGAGATATGTACGTATATTTTTTTATTAGACCAGGTATAGGTAGCTTGTTACCGGTAGTAGACATAATAACTGTTTAATAGAAGACTTTGGATATTCCTACATGTTTATGATTGTGGTCAGTGGCTAGGAGCTCGTATTGGGTACTCATGTGTGAGCAAAGGGAAGGTGTTGGGAGTTCAGATGCATTTTGTAGAACTTTAGTTAAACAAACAGAGTATAGATGACTACCTACCATGTGTTGTTGCCAACTCAAGCAATACTAATCAATGATTTTCAATTAATACTGCTGCTTACTTTATTATCTTAATCAATGCAAAGTGCGATTGTTTGTTGGTTTGTTTGTTTGTTACGCTTTCGCGCTAAAACGGCTGAACAGATTAGGATGAAATTTGGCACATAAGTAGACCATACCCTTGAGAAGGACATAGGATACCTTTTATCCCGACATTCCCACGGGCTTAAACGCAGCTAGAATTATATAAAGAAACTTACTCCAAAAATAACAACACTAAAAAGTATCATAAAGTGTAAAAAAATATACTTTTACTAGCTTCCTGCCGCGGCTTTGCCCGCGTGGTATGTCGATAAAAAGCCTATGTCCATTCTCAGGCTATCTGCGTACCAAATTTCATTTAAATCGGTTCAGTAGTTTTGGCGTGAAAGCGCGACAGACAGACAGACAGAGTTACTTTCGCATTTATAATATTAGTAAGGATTGGAATACTAGGTACTAAGTAGAACAAAAATTGTTTCTTTCAACATTAAAAAAGTAGGTACTTACTCGGTTGCTCAAAACTACCTACATTATAGGTAACTAACTTCTAACTAAAAAGTATGTCCTTCCCCAGGGTGCCATCTATCTCCTTGCCATTTTTATCGAAATCCGTTGTGGTTTAGGCGTGAAAAGGTAACATACAGACAGACAGCCAGAGTTACTTTCGAATTTATCCTAACATAATTATAAAACAAAGTTCTCCGCCGCGTCAGTCTATCGTTCTGTACGCAATAAACTCAAATACAACTTCACCGATTTTCATGCTGTTTACATCAATGGATAGAGTGGTTCTCGAGTAAGGTTTTAGTATATAATAACCGACATCCACGCGGGCGAAGTCGCGGGCATCAACTAGTAATATTAAATAAATATACATATAGTATAATATAGTATAGTACTAGTACGGACGGATACCGAGGAATACGTAAGTAATTTTCAAATTGGAACATGTGATATTCTGACAGTCAGGAAGCAAAGAGCATGTCATTATTCATTCTAATACCACGCTGTTGCTAACACTTATTTATATTATGGTCGGTATATAGGCATAGTACTCAAGATAATTGCAGTACTTAATTACAATGCTTGCAAGTGTAAAATGAGATTATTTACCTATTTCTGTTCCGTGTAAAATTTACATGGGGCACATTATATTTAAGTACAGTCTACTTAGAATAAATATTAGTGTTTTAGGGGGATGAGGAACAGGGTGTAAAGTTCACTCATCCACCATAGAAAAGAGAGGATCCTCCGACCAGACGGGTGTTGTGTCTGGCGGGCAACTGCCCAACGATTGATGTCGGGTTCTTGTATATGTATATGTCCATTGCACGGTAAACTTTAATTGCGCGATGCAGGATTTATGTGCCGTCAGGATTTTTGTGTGACGTCAAGTCTTTGATGCGTAGTTCGCATGTGGCGATGTGGATACCGCCACAGTGTTATTGAGTTATTACACCTGGAATACCTAGCACACCGAGAAAAAAAAAATGTGTAATTGATTTGTGCCCGTTTGATGGCAAGGCTTGCCTTCTATTACATGAGAATTTGACATAACTGGCGATATGTGGGTGTACTATAGGCACTCTGCACAACCCTTCGGGGGAAATTCGTTGTATTATGTTACGTGAAAATAATTCTTATTTTACAAGGTGGAAACGAAACGCAAATAAGATGAGTTGAATTTCAAAATAGAGAAACTACACCATAAAAAAGTTTAGGTAGGTAAACGGTACCTACCTATACTGGTCAAAAAGCTGGTCACCACTCTAAAATTTAAATTTAATTCTACGTCATAAATCAATAAAGATTTTCATGTTTTTTGTGCATTTCCCTAATTAGGATTGAAAACACCTTAGCGGAACTTTATTTTGCTAGGTCAAAACTGATAGACCACTTTTTTGGCCGACTGTAGGGACATAAGGAATAACCCACAAAACAAAATTAATTTCTGTAGGAAAATCTTTATCATAAATTCAAAAGGTAGAGATTTTTCCATAGATTTTAATTTTGATCTTCACTAGGTGATAGACAAATTAATACTTCTTGCTAAATTGTAGACCAGGGATCGCACATGCATTCAAATATTGATCCATGGCTTCGATATTTCTCTGTGAAAACCTAAAAGTGGCAAAAATTGGCGTTGCTTTCAGAATATCTCAAAATCAAAATCAAAATCGAAAGTCATTTATTCAATTTAGGCTGAGCAGCACAGCTGTCTGTTCAGTTAGAAAAAATTGATTCTATACAAAAGTACTTCTAATCTACTTACTTAATTAACTGATAATAACCAACCTCGTACAGGCAGCACTATAAAAAGAAAAATAAGTGTTAATTCCAATGATAGTATGCAATCATCCAATCATAGTATATAATAATCCAATCACAGTATATAATAATCCAATCATAGTATGCAATAATCCAATAATCGCAGATAAAATGGGAAAACAACATGATCAGTCTAAACGACGTTTAAAAGATTTTTGCTCTTAGCCAGGGCAAATATGGCAAGTGCCCAAGGCCCCGCGATCCATGGGGCCTTCTAGTTCCTGCCACCATCGTAGCTAGGGGCTATCATCATTGTTGTCGAAATAAAACCTACCCTAAGCGACTTAGGCCAACTTATCCCTAACCGGGTGCTAAAATTTATCAGGTCACATGCGCTCACTCACAAGTTTATCAGGTCACATGCGCTCACTCACAAATTTATCAGGTCACATGCGCTCACTCACAAATTTATCAGGTCACATGCGCTCACTCACAAATTTATCAGGTCACATGCGCTCACTCACAAACGTCCAACATTTCCTTAATTCTCAAACTTCTAAACCTACTCTACTTACCTCCTGTTTCTTCATGGATTTCATTTAGATTCTCAAATCGGGGTGCTAAAGAAAGAGTTCGAGCTCTCTTCGGTAGCTGTTGTATCCTACATTCTCCTTGGAGGCCCCATTATCCTTTTAAACAGATTTACTAGCGACTGCCCTGCTTCGCATCGTACTGTTTTTACGACCTGACAAAACACCTGGATTTATTTATTTGTATGTTTATGTTGTCGTTTATTTATTTTCTTTCTTACTTATTTACATTTTTAAATATTTCTTATAAGTACTTCCTTACATATTATAAAACAAAGTCTTTCGCCGCGTCTGTCTGTCAATAAACTCAAAAACTACTGCACCGATTTTCATGCTGTTTTCACCAATGGATAGAGTGGGTCTCGAGTAAGGTATATAATAACCGACATCCACGTGGGCGAAGTCGCGGGCAACGGCTAGTAAATAATAAAAATATAAAAAATATTTTTAATTTGAATTATTAATCTACAATTTAAATCATCCGGAATTGTAAATTCATTAAATGATAATGAAAACCGCAACAAAATCCGTTGCGAAGTTGAGAATAACAAAGCGGTCTCACACAACGACAGACACGAAAAGCGACTTTCATACATACGAGTATAATAGAAATATGTAGGTAAGTACCTACTTACCTATAGAATATATGACTTTTTTTTTTGATCTTGTTTTTTTTATATTCTTTGTAACAAAGAAATATGTACGGAGCATACACGACGAGTTTCCAATATCCCGGTTCGAACAAAATAATTATAAGTCAAGGTATGCGTCAAACACACGCCTGTCCAGTTTGCATAAAGTTGAAAGTGTTCCTCCTTTTTTTCATTTTACAATATGGCTGCTGTGGTGCATCTAACAGAAGCATTTACAATTTTCATAGCGAATTTGTTAAAAAAATCGTTGAAAACTGTCGCCAAGTAAATCGGGAACTAAAGCGCATAAAGTCAAAGGTAAGCATATATCTCATTATGCCTGGGTCACAAAAGGGTTTAACAAAATTCCCGCCAAGTTCTGCTGTTTTCAGGAAAACCGGTAGATAATCTTTCTGCATAATTATCACATCAATTTTAATTCAAATATCACTTAACTAGGTACCTTGCGAATTAAACTGGTAATTTTCAATAGAGCTCCTCCCCTTGCGGATATCTTAAACCGTTAACGCCTCTTATGCCAAAAACTATAAGAAAAAAATCATTTGTACCAGTGTTGTTCCCTATATTTGGGGTTCCTTTATGACCCTTCCGAGACGTGATTGGTCTAACATTTCTTACCTAGTACCAATAGAAGGTGCGGGATAAGGTTAGCCATTTATACAAAGACAGATGCGTTAAAGCTGCACATGGTATACTATCGTTATTTGCGTGACTTTAAAAAATAACACCTGCCCTTTAGTGAAGCATATCGCGAAGCTTGTTTTAATAGGAAGATATTACGAAATTAATTCTGTCTGTATCTTAATTGTTTAAGGGGTTATGAAGGGTTAAGAATGGATGGATACAGTCCTACATTTCATACAAAGGCCCCAATGAGTTATATTCCAAGATTAGAAGAATAGATTTCGATGTTTTGTAATCAATTACGGTCGTAAAGTAAAGCGCATTCGATTTGTACAGTTGGGAGCCTGAGGGTGGAACGGATCTCTTTGAATCAGAACGACTACAATCAATCTGCCTAACCTTTTCCCAACTAGGTATGTTGGGGTCAGCTTCCAGTCTAACAAGATGTAGCTGAATACCAGTATTTTACATGGAGTGACTGCCTATCTGACCTCCACAACCCAGTAACTGGGGAACACGATACCTACCCCTTGTTAAGACTAGTTGTCAGACTTTCGGGCTTCTGGCGACCCGTAATGATTGTCAAAGATCCACGATTGACAGCCGGGACCTTTCCGAGGCACGGAGGAGTCTCGGTATGTAAAGATGGTCATCCTTCCAGGGAGCACCCGTGCGGCTTGACCCGTGCGGCTGTCATTGCTTAGCCACGAGCTCCTCCTTGAATCAGAATGACTACACCAGCTACTAAATGTAGGAAGTTATATTTATAACGTAATTTTTCATACGGTTGGAACGATAGAGCGAAAGCAGTACATTGTGACGTTAATAGAAGTCTACAGCGTGTCTCGTGGAGTATACCGCCGAGTATCCATAAAACCGCATCGGTCGCTCTCGGTTCCTCTGCACCACTTCTATGTACTTAGCTGCAGATTTGGTTCCCACCACAATCAAGACAGGAAATACGTAGTAGTCAGGGTATTATAGATACCTACGACAAATTATATGACAAATTACCCTTCAGTCACAACACAATGCCTGAACGTCATAATCATACCTTTCAGAGCATTGATATATTATGTATATATGTATAAAGGTAGTAATATATCAATGTTTCAGAGGATACATGTACATCTGCTTCTGTTCTAGGTACCTACAACATTTTGAATTCTGTATGAGGCTTTATTACATTGCTGCATGAATCAAATACCTGCTCAGTTTGGTTTCACTGAAAAGTCGATGCGCCAAAACATTCAGCTGTTCTAGAGAAACTTAATAGCGTTCGCGTTAGAAAAAATACTGAATTTATAAAGGTTTGAAGTTTTTACATAGAATTTTGTTAGAATAAAGAATGTCTAATTTCTGGAAACGACAACATAGATCTCGACTCGATACTCATCATGTTATCAGTCTGTTTCAACAATAATATGCTTAATTAATAAATCCCTAATAATATCTATCTTTCAAACCGTTCTTAGGGCATTTTAACGACCGATTTCAATGTAGTTACACGACAGAATTGTATACGATTAGGTTTAACATATTTGTAATAAAGATTCTCCAAAATCGTCCCTACTATTCAAACTACTACTTAAACCTTAATGACACCAGCTTTAAATTAACATTTTGTGGCTTTTCCGCAGGTTGGCAACCAGCCCCATTCGGGGTGTCGGGCGCGGGGCCCAGCATGCCTCCGACGCGTGCAGGTAGCATGGAGCCACTGCCGCCCGCGCACACACCCATCTTCGAGCACAAGAAGCACCGGCTGTCCCGCCTGCTGGATAAGCTGGCAGTCCAGCTCAACAACAACAACAACTACCCCACGCCATCCTGGCTAGTCCACGACACACCACAAGGGGGAGACGAGGACGTGCCCTTGGACCTCAGCGTGAAGTCACCTCGCGAGGCAACAGGACTTTTCAGCTGCCACGCTTGTGGGCAAGAGTTCTCGATCTACGACCGGCTGGTGAAGCACATCGCGTCCCGACACCGGAGCAAGCCCGAAGGCGTACGCGCGTACGAGTGCGAGGTGTGCTACCGCAAGTTCGCGCGGTCCGACATGTTGACGCGGCACGCACGCCTGCACAGCGGCGTGAAGCCGTATTCGTGCGCGTCCTGTGGGCAGGTGTTCTCGCGGTCCGACCACTTGGCCACGCACCAGCGCACGCACACGGGCGAGAAGCCCTACCGTTGCCCGTCGTGCCCGTACGCGGCGTGCCGCCGCGACATGATCACGCGCCACATGCGCACGCACAACCGCCGCCCACAGCCTGCCTGAATTTACTACTCCATCATTACTCTACATTATTTGAGACTGATTTTTCATTCCAAAGTTAAACTATTGTTTTAATTGGTGTTTTGTTAGTAAGAGCCCTCCAGAGGCGACTTTGTAGTAGGTAAGACAAGACATATCTCATTGCTACGCAGAGTTGACTTGACTGCGATTGTGTGTTGCCAGTTTGCGATTTTATTTTCTATGCTGCAGCGATGTCAAATGAATCTGCTATGCGCAATGCGATGTGCCTATCTTTAGACCTTTGAAATATATCTCGGTATTTTTGTTTGATTTTTACTTGTTTATTCTAATATATACTTACAGAGATGATTGAAAAGTCTATGATGTTTCGGAATTCCTTTGTAAAGTACAATGTTGTAACGTTTTGTTCTGTGCCATTGATATTACCGCTTTATAATATTTGCGCTGTTAAGTAATATGTATCTTTTAGATAAACTAATGTTACGCTTTTGACAACTTTTTGTTTTTTAAACGTGCTTGTACTAGCAAGTTTGTATTTTTTTGTGAAGACACCACACACTTGCCTTGCGTATACTGCTGGTGGAATTTCGCTATTGGTACCTTCTAGGGGCGCACGTCATTGTAACACTATGACTTTGAGTTGCACCCTAATTGCGTAATACACGAGCAATTGGAATCGGTTCTAAACAAATGTCTAATCCATTGCTTCATAAGTTCGTAAGTTACGTTGTTGAGCAGAACTTTTTCGAACTTATGTTACAATGGATTAGACATTTGTTTCAAACCGATTCCAGTTCTGACCGATCGTGCATTACGCAATTAGGATGCTGGCCTAGTGTAGTGCGCAGCTTCAATAGGATTAGAGGCCAGCATTTATTGGTTATGTCAGTACTGACATGCGAACTAACTGCACATATCTGACTTTTCGCTTCCGATAAAACAGAATACAGTGAAATATCTATATATAAGATAAGTTTACTAATGTGTTTTAGGAAACATCTTAATATTTCAAAAAGGATTCAAAAAAAATATAACTACCTACTTACTGTAGAAAGATGTGTGAGCTCATAGCGATATCTCCACCACTGTAAGCAAAATGTAGCAGTTTAGAAATATAATAAGCATTTTTACAATTATCTAGGTAATTAAATCATACAAAGTTAAAGTTTCATCCTAGCATATAAGATTGTTGTGAACCACTGGTTCTATTTATTAGACTAAGTATTACATTACATTTTTGCTTTTTAAAAGTAAAAAATATTTTAAAATTTCTTTTTTAGTTGCTATTCTTGATACTTGGTACTTGGTATTTTACATTCCGTTTCCAAAAATATCGACGATTACATTTTTGTTTTATTTTGTCATTTATTTTATTATATGTATTGTACAATTTTATGTTGTAGATCGTTACATAAAGCGATCGTGGGTCCATTAAGGGCACCAAAAAGTCATGCATGGTAGGTACTGAGCCTATTATAAAAATATCCTCCTCTAAAATAATTAGTTAAGTAAATTATTTTTTCATTTCAATCTTTTTTCAATTCAATTCAACTTTCAATTTCATTTCTTCCCAGCTAGGAAGTGCTGAACGGCGGGCATTTTGGGGGACTGTCTTATATAATTTTGACCTTCAAAAAGTGCTGATTCTTAGCGTAGTTTGAATAAATTACTTTTGGATTTTGAATTTGAGAAGTAATGAGGGGGTTATGAGAAAAATATTCTGTCGTAAACTTGTTGTAGGTAATTATTACCAGTGATCGGAGTAGGTAGATTGATTTTTGGTACTTGTATCATAAATGCACACAGAAAGAATAACTTGGATAAGCCATTTTTGCGGAAAGTAATTCCGGTATTTCCGGATTCAATTAAATATTGTTAATGTTGGTAGTGATATTATTACTAATCAATTCAAAATTTAAAGGAAGGTATCAAAACTAAATTAATTCATTATTTATTTACTATTTTATTTATTTGCTCATTTTATTACAATTCCTACCTTTTTTTTTTGAGGATGGCAAATCATCAAATGACTCCTTCCACACAAGTTCTACATAAGTTCCGGTTTTTTTTTAATAATCCACCAATTCCGGAGGAATGTCCATATTATTATATACGTTTCGGATCAATGGCCCCAGTTCAATCTACCTACTCCGATCACTGGTAATTACGCAACATGAAAGCAACATCATGAAAAAAAATGTGTTTCAAAACTCGAACCATCACCAATTTATCATAATAATTCTAAGATAAAGTTGATTATTTAGACTCGTTTGTTTTGGAGTTTTCCGTTTCTGAAAGTTTTCGCTATGGTTTTGGAACTGTTTAATTAATTAGATTATTAATCGTTGATGTGTGTTTTTCTTGTGTTATTATTGTATATAGCCTCAGTGTATGCAATACACATTAGATTATTTATTTATTATTATATTATATCATTGTCTATTCTTAATGTTTGAAGTAATTTTATTCTAAAATAATGTTTTTCGAGCGTTTTTCTGTCGGTGTTTGCTGTCGCCTGTGTTGACATTTCGTAAACCTATATGTAGGTTATATAGACAAGTCTTTAAAGCTTATGTTGTGTACAATAAAACGTTTAAAAAGCTCAAATACGGGGTGGCATGACACCGACGCGTAGGTATCCTGCAAACGGAAGAATAGACAAAATGACAGATAAACAATCATAATCTGTCATTTTGTCTATTCCACCGACATAATCCGTTTCTACGGTGGTCATGCTATGCGTAACCTGTTACCATGGATTCAGTACCTACATTTTTCTACGCTAGGGGGACTAGGACCATGTGCTGAATTCATGGTTACAGTTTTCGCGTCGATGTATGCCACCCTGTATAGTAGACAAGTACCTAGATACTTATATAAAATAAAAAGACAAGTGACCATTAATAAGTATTAGTTAGGAAAGCCACCAATGTTATTAAATACCGCAAAAATTGAGACGGGCTGGATTAAATTTTGTGATAAGTAGGTATTTCGAAAATAAATTCTGTCAAATGCTTTCAGTGCCTACTAAAAGCAGTAGGTATCTACCTACCTACTGCAAGCAATCTTTGATTTAATTTTTTGATGCCCGACAGACTTTGTCCTGTCCAAATTTCAATAATACATACAAAAATCCCATAGAAAAAACTCATTTTCAACGTTTCCAGTTTTTCCTGAATATGATCATTTTCCGGGAAACTTTTACAAAAATTTTCTTTCTATAAAAATCTAATTCGGGTTATCACAAACGGTCCAGCCGTACTCAAGTGACTTACCAAAATCAATTCATTTTAATTTATACAGGGTCTAACAAGACCCTTAAAGACGCCGTCATCTACGCATTCAGTACATCAAACTAAATGAATCAAGTCATCATAATATAATAATGTTCCCACTGCTGGGACTCAGGCCTCATCTCTGTGAGAGCGAGTGGGCTGTAATCCACCAGGCGGGCTAAGTGCGGGTTGGTGGATGTCACATGTCTTCGAATCTCCGGTTCTATGACATGCGGTTTGGCATGGCAAACTTTTACTCCATCTTTATTCGTTTCAGACTTGATTAAATCCCAGTTTACAGTTTTTTTAACATAATAATATGGTGATCCACTGCTGCGCAAAGCATCCCCGTACTTTTCCATCTTTGTCTGCTGCCTTTTCCGCCCAATCAGACAAGAACGAGTTTAGGTCGTCGCGCCAGCGTGTCTAACCCCTTGGCCACGACATCACCGCTCGCGCGACGTTCGTCTTGCGTCCAATGCGTCTGCGACCGCGGCGAGAAGAAAAATGTTAGAAGTTATTTTTTAGAGTAGGAGTGAGGCGTATTTAGCGACACAGATAGAAATCACAGATATTAAAAAATAGCAGATAGCAATTGCTCCTAACAAGAAAACATATCTTTTACTTAAAATAACAGATCTTCAAGACTGTTACCGCGGCTGTTACTGTTAAACCTTTGGGTACGATTTTCGACTTTAACGAAAAGAAAATATTCAATTGAGATTTATACGTACAGATAGATATGATTTTCGACTTTAAACAAAAATAAATAAAGAAGATATTCGATTGAGATTTAAATACGTATTTATCGTCAAAAATCACAGACTGTGATTTAATAACAGATACAAAAATCACAGGCTGTGATTTAATAACAGATACAAAAATCACAGGCTGTGATTTAATAACAGATATTTGGATCTGGTATTTTTTTGTCAAGTAACAGCGATAACAGATATCGTGTTTAACCTGTTACAACCCATCTCTAATTTAGAGCGTACACATGCTGCGGTGCGACTTGCGGAAAGGAGAACGGCGCGGTACCATTCTAGCGCCGCCCCACGCCGCAAGTCTTCAGTTTAAAGGCTCCCCTAAACAGGCGCGACAAGGGTTGCGAGCCTTAAGTTAGTTACATGTAAATAAATGGCCCTACTCACAGAGCCTTTTTCATGCCACGCTTATGTTCTATGTTTTGCATTGTTACGTTTTAAGGTTTACTTACTATAGTTTTTCTTGTTCCTAAGTTACTTATTTTCAGCAGCTCTACCAACCCACGAATATATTTTATATCATAATGAAAAAGCGCATTCTTTGTGAAATATGGAAGTTTAGTCAAATTAAAGTAGGTACCTACGAGGAGCTTCGATTAATTCTAATCATCATATTTAGATTTAAAAGGCTTTTCTATTTTCAACTTGGGATATCTAAATAACTTAGAATTATTCATGGTTAGGTACCTACAGTTTGCGCGTCGATGTCTTTATCACCCTTTATACTTTTAAATACTACTGCTAGAGTGCATTTTATCATAATATAGTACCTATGCCGTAATGTTGGCTCCACTGTTAAACTTTAACAACGGACCTATTAGGTAACGCCGCCGCCGCAACGTGCAACGGCGCGGCGCGGCGATAGGTACTACCACGATACTACCTATTCGCATAAGCAACCTATTATAAAGCGCACCTAATAAGTCCGTTATTAAAGTTTAACAGCGGAGCCAACATTACGGCAAAGGAACTAACTAGGTATCTGTGATGAAACGCACTCTACTACTTTTATATACTTTTACTTTTTTTATGTATTAAGTGCTTACCTATTTTTATCTGTGTGCTACAATTTTTTTTTGTTATCTGAGCCTCATAACTAAACATTTCAAGTTTGCTGTTGTATCTAATTTATTTAACCCCCTTAATGTCTAGTTTTTTTTTTTTTACAGCAACTCAATGCCGCGTTAATGTGCCTATACTCAGTGGACAAGCATGTTTTAAAATAATTTGTTAATAACTACCTATTACTTTCCTTAAAAGGATTTAAAATAATGGTTTTCTAAAGACTTTTGAGTTATTTTGTATTTTATTATCGGTACCGATATTTTAGGTAAGGTTGAAGATATTTTAAATTAAAGTTTTAGACTTCTAAAGAAATGGTTTGATGAGTCTTAGTTGTATCAGAAAACATACACCTGAAGGCTCAGACCAAATAAAAAACCAAGAAGGTGCCCTGCGAACAATACAGTGAAGCATGCTAAAACTACACCAAAGCTCTGTGCATACATGTTCACACACACACGTTTACAACTATTTACACTACAATCAAACTACACCAAACTGCACACATGTTTACGAAACCGGTCTCACGTCATTGTTGATAGCGCTCTGTCTTGGTGTTTTATTTGGTCTGAGCCTGATGGGTATACTTGCATTATAATGCCCGATGGCGATAAGTCACCTAAAAAGAGGGGCCACGAAAAAAAAAGTGTTTGTCTTAAATTTCGCTGGCATTGTGTAGTTAAAGATTCGTAGGTGCAGACTTACTCGGTTTTACAATTGAAAGTAAGTAGGTACTTAGTACTTATATTTTTTATGGACACTGTTCATCGAATCAGTGGAATTCGATTTCAGCTATCGAGTAAAACCTTCTGTACAGTAAGATCGTCTTTGTTTTCTGATCCTTCTAAATACTTATGTAAGCTTTGCGCTTGCACACACGTTGACTTTCAAGTGGTCTTAGAATTTTTTTGTTTGCTTGTAATATAGGTTTACAGATAATATGGATTTTTTATATTAATAGTACCTACTGATGCACTTTACCTAATAGACAAAACCTAAGTAGCTATATCATTAAAAAAAACTGAAGTGTCAATCGACTTTTGCCGCTGACTGTATCAACTTATACATAAAAAAATATTTTAGAAAATAGGAGGAGATGTGGTTATTTTAGGAAATTAAATACCTGCGCAAGAGATAACTACTTAATTAGTTTTTGTTTTGTACAATATGGGGAATTTTATAAAGCAAGTGATGGAAAAAAACATGTTTTAACAAATGAATGCAGAATCAATTTCTGCATTCATCACATTCTCAGCCTAATTACCTATATGAATGACATGATTTTTGATTTGATGAATCCCAGGTTTTTTTCCCAAAAGCGGAAAGTCCTTACTACGCAATAAGTATTTTATTAGGACCACTTTAGAGTCAAATAGTGTGTTAGTTGTTATTATAAATAATAAATAAAATTACAAAATAAGTTTTACTGTGATAAAAAATATTTTTGTTTTCAAACTACTGTGTTTGACAATATTTATTGTCGTAGGATTTAAAAAATAAATGGATGTAGAAATGGTGTCGTCTCATTTTTTATGAGTTAAGGCCGTACCTACCCTAGGTACCTCAGATTTTACTTCGCTCGCACCATACTACTCGCGGCCTGAGTGAGAGCGAGACGGAGTGAGGTTCTGGTGGTTCTCAAGCCTCGAATAGTTTAGGTGATTGCTTTTTACGGTGAAAATAATGGCAATAAAAAAACATAAGACCTGCTTTATAGTTAGTTCAGTTATTATGCAAAGTTTCATGATCTAATTTGAAGTATATTTTGAATACCAGCGGTGTATAGTTCGGTTTAGAGGAAACTTTGGAATTTTTTTCTATCGGGAAAATGTTATGTAGTCGTGTTTTCACCAAACATAGAACCTAGCATCAATCCTCAACTTTAACATATAGATACTTATTTATTTCAAAATGAATGCTGCAGTATTTTCGGCATAACGAAGGATCATGCTAAGCAATTTGAGGTAGGGTAGGGCCTTAACGTAATGTAACACTACAAGGTGAACCCTCTGCCTGTAACTAATTACCTACTGCAGAAAGGGCAACAAACAAAATATCTCTACTGAGGTTTTTGAAATGTGGAATGTGAGCTCGGCTGTCATTGTGCCGATTATCGTAATGGCCAATGGCGTGATGGCCGAAAGCCTCGACTCAACATCTCTCTCGAGGCTCTCGTTAGGCGGTTGGATCAAGGGTCTGACTCAGAAGGAAGTACTACTACCTACTCCTCGATACGGCTTGCATCGTGAGGAGGTCATTCCTGTCTCGGGAGCCTTAACCACCGGTAGCTTGGACCCTGCTTCCGACATGGACTACATTTTTTAACTTAAGTATTTTTTTTTGTAGGTATATTTTTTTAAAGAAATATTCATAAATGTATGCTAAAATTATAAATAGGTAAACGAAATAATAACAATGGGATATAATAAGTCAGGGGATGGGCAACAGCGTTGATCTGAAGTCCTGACTGCCTGAGGCAGTTTGTTCTAGAGGTCGCAATCCCATCGCAACCGCGACTTTAGAGCGCGTCTGAATGTCAAGCCCATTGCAGTGCAGAAGCGGGGACTCTATTTTTACCTGTTTACTGGTGAAATCTATTACTTAATCTATCTTTCAAGCGTCACGCCACTGAGGCACTAATCTCCGATTTTGATGAAATTTCACGAAGGTAATATACGAAGTATATAGTAGGTATCTGCATTAATATAGTTTGGCCAAAAAAGACCGTGGTCAGTACTCCAAGCAGAAGCTGGGGAGTTTTGCTGAAGGTTTCTGGTGCTGTATTATGAAGTATTATTGCCACCATTTGCCAGTGTGAGACAGAGACGGAGCTAGACAAGGCCCCTAGCACCATTCCGTTTTCGCAGTGGAATAATGATGGCATTAATACTTCATAATACTACCCCAGGCCCCAGTAACACAATTCTAGTTAAGTTATAGATCTAGGCATGATTAGACTGGTCAGTTGGTACTCCAAACCAAACGCGAGAGGTCTGCTATTTTAGGAATACCATCCTAGTTAATGCTTGATTGGACTGTTGAATATAAGCGACAGGACTACAGTACCTAGGTTAGCTGCTGAAGAGTTCAGTAATCCCAATGATCTGGCCAATTCAAGGTCTGATGATAACATCAGACCTAGATCAAGGGGCCTAAAACGGCCACATTAGCAATTCCTCTAAAAGCCATTCATTTCCTGAATTCCCAGCAGTCATTACCAATTCCTCTAATTTGACACAAAAGCAATTCATAATTTGTGGACCATTTTACGAATCTCCATATAAAAACTGTCAAACAGATGATTTCGTAATATGAATAGCACGCAGATCATAATATGAATGGTCAGTATGTGACATTTTACGATGATTCCTCAGACCAACAACCAAAATAGAAAGACAGAGCATTACGAACATCAAAAATGACGCCACCTTTTTATCTATGTTTGTGTAAAAACGGTTGTCATTTGTTAAAGTTTTTCCCTATAATTTGGGGAATAATATTTTGGGTAGGATAATATTGTACGAGTAAGATATTGTCGAGTATGGTATTGTACCTCAATCGTTACCGTGCGTTTGCACTGGCGAAACATTTAAGACAAAACATGTTAAAATCTCTACTTCCTGTCAAAAATTGTATGGAACATTGACAGAAAATAGAGATTTCAACATGTTTTGTCTTGAATGTTTCGCCAGTGCAAACGCACGGTTAGGAAGGATTCCGAAACAAAACCATTTTTTTTTACATCGCAAAATAAAATAACAATTAAGTACAAAGTGCATTTACATACATGATTTGGAGATAACCTTTTAATCAAGAATTGCTTGTGTTAGGAAGCTCCGCTCTTTCACTTAGAACTATCCATTAATTATCAATTGAATGAAAAAAAAAATTGGTTTGTAAATTATAGAAAAATTAAGTTATAAGGTTGTTGAAGCGTAAATCATAACATCGTCGTGGGTATGTGTCATTAAGTAAATTGTTTTGAAATAAAATAGGTACTTAATTATATTTACAATCAACTTTATTAAATTCAAGAAGACCACGATAACAATATCACTGACTATAGAAAGCACGTAAAAAGCGTCCGCAATTTGGGAAAAAATAAAATTTGGGACAGTAGTATTTAAATTAGCTAGTCTAAGCTGAGAAACTAACTAATATAAAATAAAAAATACAGTCTCGTGTTTAATTACTGTTTTAATAAAATCTCATTTTTGTTTTTTAAATTGTATGTACCTTTTTAGGATATCCGGTTTTGATCACACGGCGAAGTCCACGATTAGTTGAATAAAGGTCATTATTATCAAAATGATCGGAACAAACCACGCTGGTTTTCGATGGAAGCCATTCTGGATCATTCCGACTATTTCTTATAGCTACTATCCATTTACTTTTATTTTCAATATTACTTGGAAATCTAAAATATTAAATACATAAAAAAACAGGCATATAATTACTCGAACTAAAAAATATCGAACGGGGAAATTTCAAATCGTATTATGGCAACTTCCGCACTTTAAATGTCACTGTTTTCGTTCGTTCTTTCGTTCAGGTAGTTTTTCCAAGTAACCTAAAATTCATAGTTTACTAAATTAAGAAACGATGTTATTTGAAGTACTTACATGTGAAAAGTGATTCCGTGAGACTTTTTATGTGATTTGCTATTGTTTTTACAAGTTTTCACTACACAAGAAGGCATAATTCAATTTTTTTTATTGAAGTTTACTAGACGACGACTCGTGACGTACTAGGAGCGATGAGCATAGTTTTTGTGTAGGTGTGTGCGTGAGCCTGTATGTTTACTTGCAGGAGCATAGTTTTGTGGCTACACGTTTGATGTACGTAGTGATCCGTCTTTCTATTTTGGTTGGTCTGAGGATGATTCATAATACTTTCATAATATGATTCTGCCAAAGTAGCCCTTGATGCGAAAAGTCTACCTGCCTAGCCATTTTTCCAACTATGTTGGGGTCGGCTTTCAGTCTTACCGGATGCAGCTGAATACCAGTAGGTACCTCGCATAAGCATTTGTTGTACTTGGGTAGTTTCAAAATACTGTAGGTACTTAATACTTACTGCACCAACACGTAATGTCGAGTTACAATAGATACTGTCGCACTACCGTGGTGTCACACTATTGTCGCACATTCGTTTGGCGGACTAGCGTGATGTCGAGCTTCAGTGAGTCGCACAAGCGTACCTACATTCGAACTATGGTGAGTCGCAGTACAGTTTTGTCGCACAAGCGTGAATCGCACATTGATTTGTCGATCTCACGTAGTACACTCCCTTCACATAGAGCAACTGTCTATCCGACCTCCACAACCCAATTAATTTGTAAGACTGGTTAACGGGCAATACTAATATAGTTAGTTGCATGATTAGACCCTCGGTCTAGTGACGTGGTACATATTCCAAGGGCTAGCTCTACTATAGTGTCTATTACTAACACATGTAGAATACCCTACGACTTCTTTCATCAGACCTGAGATTCTCTATGATAGAAATATACCCTGATCCTGAGCCTGTGCCTATGCCGGATGTACGGATACCCAGTATTATCTTCTGGATCCATTCATCATGATGTCTTGTTAGAACTTTAAAAGGTAAGTAAATAAAAATCTGTTTTTTTCACTACACATTTTATTAATCACAAAGGACCACGACCACGGGCACGGATGTATGGAGTCTGGACCAAATATCCAACAGTGATGTAACATATATGCCATATGAAAGCTTTTGGGGTATTATTTATAATATAATAATAATAATAAAACGTTTATTTCGGAAACTTGCTCCATAGATCACCTAACCTAACTTTTGAATGTTCAAAAACACTATGTTCGCGCTCGATTTCGACTTAACTGCCATAGTATGAATTAAATAATACCCCAAAGTTTTCTTTCACATGGCATAAGTTTCATCACTGTTGAGTTTGGTTCAAAATACTCAGTAGCAGCCAGGAGTCTACATTTGTGCCCGATTGATGGCAATAGCCTCGCCCCCCATTACATGGGACTTAAACAAAACTAGCAAAATGTGGGTGTACTGGTACATCTCTGCTCAACCTTTTGGGGATTACAGGCGTGATGATATGTTATCAATAAATATTACCTTACCAGTTATAGTAATGATTTTAATTTCAATTTATAGTAATTAAAAACCGCATAATTCATATTCTAACACACCCGTGAGAAGCAGCGCCGGATCGCTAGTTAATAATAAAGAGGGTACCTACATACCTTCCCACATGAGCATAGTCTAATCAAACCCAACGTAGCCTCTCCAAACCTAACCTACTTTTTACATTTTTGAATGTTCAAAAACACCATATTCGCACTCGATTTCGACTTAGCTGCCATAGTATGAATTCAATAATACCCCAAAAGCTTTCATATGGCATACGTTTCATCACTGTTGAGCATTTGGTCCAAAATGTCGCATGGTCCTTTGTTTAAAACATCAATTGCATAATGAATAATGATTATAATGTTTGAAATTAAAATACTAGCAATTATGTTTTCACACACATTACTAATATTTTTACCGACTTCAAAAAAGGAGGAGGTACTATGTTCGGGATGATTGTTTTTTTTTTTTTTTTTTTTTTTTTTTTTTTTTTATGTATGTTCACCGATAACTCCGCCGTTTGTGAACCGATTTAAAAAATTCTTTTTTTGTTCAAAAGCTTATACTTCTGAGGTGGTCCCATTGTCACTAAGTCAGGATCTGATGATGGGATCCTAGAGAAATCGAGGGGAACTTTCAAAAATCGTAAGGGCAACTAGTGCATTCCTTAATTTATTCATTAAGTATTTTACAGCACTACAATTTTATGAAGGCCTGGAGTCGATCTGATGATGGAGCCGAAAGACAGTCAAGGGAACTCCTCAATGGTTTACAGCAGATACCTCGTGTTTGGGCTTGATTAATTTGTATTGATAAAAACTTTACACTTTGATGGGTTCTGACTGTCGTTAGGGGTCTGATGATGAAGACGAAAGACAGTCGAGGGAACTCCTCAGTGGTTTACAGCAGATATCTTGTGTTTGGGCTTGATTAATTTGTATTGATAAGAACCTTACACTTGGATGGGTTGTGACTGTCGTTAAGGGTCTGATGATGAAGACGAAGGACGATTAACGGAACTCCTCAACGGTTCACAGTAATTACCTTGTGTTTGGACTTAATTCATTTATATTGATAAGAACTTTGCAACCATATAGGTTGTAAGTGACATTACAGATCTGATTATGGTCACCTTATAATATGATGATGAGGGGAACTATACAGTGTAAGCAAATGTATAGTGTTCACCCTTATATTCTTGAGAAGGCACGGGAGTCTCATTAGCCAGCCGGTTTCGTATAACATCTAAACGATACTTGCGCTGTTCAGACGACTCGCCACTTAATCGTTTTTGAATAAGATTGAGTCGGCAGATCTTATCATTTATCATTTGGCGACTCCTGTGACAAATGAGAATGCATGTAATTTCTCATCTGAGATAACCTAGCATGACAAGCTAACGGTGATTCTTGGGAACCGGACATAGCACTCCGTTTGCGATTCTTAGATAGGCGTTCTTATTCAGCAGTATTAGTCTCTTTAATTCTGTTTTTCTTCATGCGGGTGGCTCCTTTAGTTGGTCTACCCATGATTACAAAAATCAAATTACACAAAAAATGGAAAAATAATAAAACTTTTTAAAAAAAATTGACCGACTTCAAAAAAAACAAAACAAAAAAGGACTACTGTACTAAAAACCAAAAGACAAAAAGTACTTCTTTAATAATAAGAGAAAAATAAAAAAATTAAAAAATAACTTTAATTTCGGAAGTCGGTGGCCAAAAACTAAAATTAAAAGCAAAGACACCGACTTCCGAAATTAAAGTTATTTTTTAATTTTTTTATTTTTCTCTTATTATTAAAGAAGTACTTTTTTACATTTTTTTTATTTTTCTCTTATTATTTTTATCATTTGGCGACTCCTGTGACAAATGAGAATGCATGTAATTTCTCATCTGAGATAACCTAGCATGACAAGCTAACGGTGATTCTTGGGAACCGGACATAGCACTCCGTTTGCGATTCTTAGATAGGCGTTCTTATTCAGCAGTATTAGTCTCTTTAATTCTGTTTTTCTTCATGCGGGTGGCTCCTTTAGTTGGTCTACCCATGATTACAAAAATCAAATTACACAAAAAATGGAAAAATAATAAAACTTTTTAAAAAAAATTGACCGACTTCAAAAAAAACAAAACAAAAAAGGACTACTGTACTAAAAACCAAAAGACAAAAAGTACTTCTTTAATAATAAGAGAAAAATAAAAAAATTAAAAAATAACTTTAATTTCGGAAGTCGGTGGCCAAAAACTAAAATTAAAAGCAAAGACACCGACTTCCGAAATTAAAGTTATTTTTTAATTTTTTTATTTTTCTCTTATTATTAAAGAAGTACTTTTTTACATTTTTGAATGTTCAAAAACACCATATTCGCACTCGATTTCGACTTAGCTGCCATAGTATGAATTCAATAATACCCCAAAAGCTTTCATATGGCATACGTTTCATCACTGTTGAGCATTTGGTCCAAAATGTCGCATGGTCCTTTGTTTAAAACATCAATTGCATAATGAATAATGATTATAATGTTTGAAATTAAAATACTAGCAATTATGTTTTCACACACATTACTAATATTTTTATAAACCTGATTGGGTTCATTGTTATGGTTGCATGCCACCAGATCCAACCTTATCAAACATTGGGCTATTGCTACTACAAGCTGCTACAAAAATCAAAAGAAATATTATGAAAAACTTTTTTCCCTACTGGCAACATACAATGAAAGTGTATTTAAATCTGCTATTCCTGCATCAGATAATAACCAGAGGGCCTAGACAAAGTGACATTCTATCAGCGATAACGATCATGGAAAAGGAAAAAATGTATAGGACTGACATATGCTATCGAAAAGCTTATGTCAATCCTGTTGAATGTCGTTGTAGAAATACAAAACATTTTCGAAGCGATTGTCACTTGTCTAGGCCTTCAGATAGGTATTATAGGAATTCCAATTACACTGATTACCCAAAGAGCCTACACATAAAAAACATCTGTAATTCTTATGCTGAAAAATCCAGAATAGCCCAACCCAGGCTTGGGCTATTACTAATACTAAGTTATTAATTACTGGTATGTATTACAATATTCAAATGTGTACCCTATAGGCAACTTACAATGTAAGAATATAATAACGTAATTATTCTTAATATATTAGGCTCAATTATTGATTGTTCTTCAAGAAAATTCAGAGTCGAATACCTTACTAGCAATAGTGATAAATACACACATAATTAGGTATTGAATTATTTTATAAGTTAAGTAGTGCTGTCATCCGGTACGTATGCACACAACAGATACAATCCTTAGTATTTCCATTTGTAAGTACTCCGCCATTTTCGGAAAACATTCATTTGTATGGAGTGACAGGAAAAACATCAATACATAAAATGTCTTATTAAAGAAGCAAATACCAGTAATTTTAAAATTTTCCATGAGATATAATGTCATGAATTTAAGCCAGGAGTAAGCTCATCATCACAAAAGTTCAAAAGTTTTAAACAAATCAGTATTTTTGCTTGAGACTTATTCTAAACAGGGTATAATAATTACCATTTTAAATGATTACCCTTCGAGTTTAATATTTAAAATATCACCAAAAGGTATTTTTATAAAAATCCAGGTAGACTTATTTGCACTATTGCACTAATATAAATAGACATACATAATTTTTTTCAAAAATTTTGGTTAATAGTAAAATTTTATATTACTAGCTATAAACAATGTTGCATATAACTAGTAATCTTATTAACCCATCCTACTCAGCTAAATATGTGGAAGGAGTGGGTTGACGAAAATAGTACAATGGGTAGGTTTCAAAGAACTTGTTGTTGGACTCCATCATAGGCCTATTGCCACTTAAGTACACAATAAATAATTCTTAAATCTAGTTTAAACAGTCTTTCATTTCCAATAGGCCATTGGAGGCCTTAATTTTAATCACAATCAGTAATATCAGTCCACACTTTTCTTGCACAACACTCTTAGAATATACCATAGAGGATGGTGTTCTCAAATAGTGTTGGATTCATTCCGACTCTATTATTGTCATGCACAAGCTTCCTTTTTTCAATGACCACAAATGGCACCACTGGAGCAGCAGTGCCATTTGGGGCCCTATTTTAAAATCTCCGAGCCTTGACTCTTTTGCGAATGTATCGCTCGGAGTTATCATTTTCAAGTAGGTTTCCAGCACTTCGCAGTGGAATCCAAAAATCCAATTTTAGATCTCGGGCAAGTCCTGGCGGCATGTTCTTGAAAAAGCATTGGCCAGTAACAGATGCTGCAAGTACCTTTGCAGCATTAATTAGCAGCGAGTTTTTCCATGAGGAAGCATAAGTCAGCCGCATGGACGACAGGGCAGCAGTTGAGCATACCATTGGAAACAAGGTCTTGTGACGTCGGAGATCAGTGAAAGATATTCCTTGTGGCTCTCGGTTCAAGTAAAATTCTAGTGTACCGTGAAACATATCCACCATTACACCAATGATGGTTCCTTTGCAGAAGCCAGGGCAGTCATCAATTACCACTCCATTTTGGCAAATAGCCCCAGTATATGACAATCCATAAGAATTTTCATTAGCACCGAGACAAGTTGTGTAGTCACGTATGGCATCAGCTACTGTCTTGGTACCTAGCCCCACCATGATGTCGGTGCCATATGGCTGGGTAAGCATCTTAATTTCCCAGTAATAGTGCACATTGTGTTTTATGCCAATATTTCCCTTAGCTATAGCAGTTCCCGAACTATAGAATGGATGAAAGACTACCTGCTTTTTATCTTGATACAAGTCCACCCACTTAGGAGCGCGCCGACGTGCCTCCCAGCGCCATTTTACAATGTCAAGTTCTTCACCACAACCGCAGTCTGGATCCCCCGGCTCCGTCTCGCTATCGCCGTTCCAACAACGGCAAAATGGCTCCGGCATAGTCTCGTTCACCGGCGGAGCTTTTTGTTTAGATTGATTCTCAGCCATTTTGATGTGATTGGAGACAGAAGTTGTTAATCGCCTCTTGCACAAGTGCAACAAACACGACTAGACTGACCACTGAGTGACGCGACGCACCGGGCGAGGAAGCTGGGTGCCGGGTCAGAGCAGTAAGGGGTATTGTGGGGAGAGCGGCAAGACTCGGTGCATGAAAGGGGTGCAGGGGTGCAGGGTAGAAAAATCAATAGTCCAACAGCAACTGCTTTATACAAGTTTGGGGTTCACATTTCACATTCAGAATCAATCAATAATTCAATATAACACAACACCTAGCACGCTCGCTCGCCACAGAGCATATTCGTGTCTTCGTCAAAGTCAAAACATAGTATAGTATCGGTTATCTGTGGTCAAAACCAATACAAAACTGTCATCGAAACAGAAGTGATTTAATTGTCTATAGTCAAACTTTTCTTCCCAGAAGAGATGTGAAATACGTCGAAGTTTTATAGTCTTTAACAATAATATTTTGGATTTAGGCTAAAATTAAATTTTACTTTTTGGTTTCTCTAATAATGAACTTTCCTGCTATTGCTAGAAAGATTTTAGACAAGTTTACGCTATAGCAACCGTGCCCAAATGTATGGTAGGTGCTGCCACCCAGAGTTTAATGGCTAACTAAATACATACTGCTGCTGAGTGCTGCTACGGACACAGACATAAATTCGACAAAAATTAGAGTAGGTAGAGTAGGCTACGGATGATATTTGGGCCACACGAACCTGCACGCGTAGCATGACCACCGTAGAAACGGATTTTGTCGACGGAAGAGTAGACAAAATGACAGATAAACAATTGCAATCTGTCAGTTTGTCGATTCTTCCATCGACAAAACCCGTTTCTGCGGTGGTCATGCTACGCGTGCTGAACAGACTCTTCGCATACATCTCGTTCATTTCGTTGACACAGAATTTTATGGAATATACCCGTATCAAGCCTGTTCGACCTCAATACCCATACGACGAGATACGCATTGGTCACAGAATTATTATGATATCGCGCTGACATCTTCTCAGTCGAAAAACGTCCACTGCTGGACATGACATAATAAGCTTCTCCCAAGCATCGCCACAATTGTATCTATGATATTTATTATCACAATCGCACATCACTAGTAACAATTTGACATTCAGAAAAACTTTATAACGTAGCAGCTAAAAGGCCTTATCTCAAAATTAGAAAATTATGAATAAGTGCGGCCCGCCTTTACTTTATTTTGCTAATATGTGGACCTTGCTTGTTAAAAGTTTGCCGAAGGCTATTGTAGTCTAATAAGGTTGTGGTGTCATCATTTCAGATATATTTAGTATGTTTTATTGTTAATCATTCTATAATGAAAACGTGTACGAGGTTATTTATAATTAATTACTAGTAATTAATCTAGATAATGTTATAATTTGTCAATATCTACCAATCCTCTGTATACCGCCACCTAGTTACATAGAATCACAATTATAATTTTAGTATAGCAACACCAAGCGCTGCTTTCCTTTGGATTTCTCAGTTTGTTGCAGTTTGTAGTTCTCGCAGCCGCCATTTTGGCGTCACTATCGCACCGTGATAGTGAAATAAATTGATTGAAACGCCCTCATTGAGAAAATATAGAAGCTCTACCAAGATACAGGTATAATGTGTGCTGTTTCCTTTATATAATATGACTATGAATAAGTATAGAATTACTTTGCAAAGGATTAGTGATATTCCGAATAGATGCAAAAATATTGATCAGTTTCCTTCATTCCTTGTGGAATCAAATCGTTTCAACTTGAGTATTGACTGACGCTAGCGCCGTCTATCTTTTGGCTAAACTTGCATCTCAATCTGTCGGTGGCGGTACTTTTCATGTAATTGCATATTTTGTTATGTTTTATCGTTAGATAACAAATAAAACATATTAGACAAGTGAATATGGTTGAAAGTGTCCAACACGTTGATAAAATGGCGGACTAATATTCTGACGATGACTCTGTATAATACTTCTATTCAACGTACGTATCTATTCCAGTAGAAAACAATGTTTGCGATTTTTTGAGTAAGCTGCGTAATATTATGTTTTAAGTGGCAAGATAAAGGAGTTTCTCTAATTCTCTTTGTTTTGAAAAAGTTAATCGCACATGTTTTATCAAAAACCAAAACTTACTTTAGGTAAGTAATTATTGAACACAACTAAAATTGTAAACGTAAGTAAAAATAACAACAAATTACTAAACTGATGGCAGTGGAAATGACAAACGTTAAGCAAGATTTCAGGGGAAAAAAAAACTCAGTTACAGCCCGCTCCCTCTCACAAAGAGGAGGCCTGTGTCCCAACAGTGGGAACGTTATAGGCTGATCATACTTACATGCTATTGTTATGCAAGTAAATAAGGTAGTAATAGTTAGTATGGACTCTATAGGTAGGTAAGTAGGTCTGATATTCCTATCGAACAAGGACGCAAATTTGGTGAGTAATGCATAGGCCTTCTCTGTCTGTAGGAGACTCTTCTACAGACAGAGAAGGCCTATGCATTACCAAGCATTGCCAAGCATTGGATTTTTTTAAATTGCCAAGCATTGGAAATTGACTGGTACTAATAACTAGTACTCTGAAGCAAACCTACTAAACAAAAAAGAATCATGAAAGTCAGTTCATAATAATTGGCGGAGTAATCACTTAACAAACAAAACAAACAAAAAAAACATACAGTCGAAATGAGAACTTTCCTTTTAAAAGTCCACAAAAAGCAAAAAAACCACTAAAAAGTGTAAAATTACTTAATTTTTCACTTTTTAGTTGTTTTTTTCGAAATCAGTTGTTTTTTTTTTGTAAAAGTTTTCCCAACTATGTTGGGGTTGACTTCCAGTCTAACCGGATGCAGCTGAATACCTGTATTTTACATGGAGCGACTGCTTATCTAACCTCCACAACCCAGTAACTGGGTAATAATAATATACCCCTTTGTAAGACTGGTTGTCAACTTTCGGACTTTGATGACTCGTAAGACATTCAAAGATACACAAATGACAGCCGCTAGCCAGGGACCAACGGCTTAACTTGTTTTCCGAGGCACGGAGGAGTCTCGGTATGTAAAGATGGTCACCCATCCACGGACCAACCCGGCAAGTGCTGCTTTACCTGATGGATTGACTCATGCGGCTGTTATTACTTAGCCAAAAGCTCCTCTATAATATATTTATCTTATTAATATATTCATCTAGAGAAATTACAATGGGGACCTCATATAAAATCTCTTGTGGGGCGGCTAAGCTCGACCTCTTATGCTGTTAGAAAGATAAGACAGTTAACAGATGTAGAAACTGCATGTTTGGTCTATTTCAGTTACTTCCACAGCATTATGTCGTATGGTATTTTACTGTGCGGTCGGGCTGCTGACATTGAATCCATTTTTATTTTGCAAAAGAGAGCTGTCAGAACCATTTATAATCTATTTCGCCGCGAATCTCTCAGGGAACTATTTAAAAGGATTAATATTATGATGGTACCTTGCCAATTCATTTATGAGAATGTATGTAAGAAAAAAATTAAATAATTTTAAGAAAATAAGTGATAGACATAATTTTAATACTAGAAATAAAGATAAAATAGATTTTTCAGATTAGCTAAAGTACAAACATCTTTAATACTATAACAAAATACTGCATTAAATGCTATAACAAAATACCTTGTGATATAATATATTATTGCAATTAAATGAAAGAAAATGTAAAACTCATATAAAAGTACACATTGTTAACAAGCTTTTTACAAATTAGAGGAATATATCCAAGATAAGAATGCTTGGAAACATGCTGGTCTTGCTCCATAGGACAATTTAGAGTCTGGACAAAATCAAACTGGTTGCTAATTTAGTTGTATATTTTATTATTTATATGTCATAGGTTTTTACACTCAGTGATTGCTTAAACTCACGCACTGAATTATTAATATTACTTGTAACAATGTTAGGATTATTGTAATACTTTTACAATCTTTGTAAATATGTGAGCACCATGTACCTATTACATAACTAATTTATTTGTCGATGTATGTATGTCGATAAAAGTAGCCTATGTCCTTTCTAAGGCCCTAGACTATCTTTGTACCAAATTTAATTTAAATCGGTTCAGTAGTTTTGGCGTGAAAGCGCGACAGACAGACAGAGTTACTTTCGCATTTATAATATTAGTAAGGATTGCTCCATTTATAATTCTTTTTACCTTTTATGGTACAGTAATCTTATTGTAGGAGCATCGTCTTCACATATAATATAATTATATAATTCATGTATACAAAATATTGTAAAACTTTGTTTTGAAAGAGTAACGGTGGAGTTTCTTGCCCATTCTTCTCCATACGAAAACTACCTTTTGGAAGGGCAACTAGAATCAATTCTATTTCTTTGATTTTCATTGACGTTCAAAAGTGCCTTTTATGTGCCTATTTGAAATAAATTATTTGACTTTGACTTATTGTAATAGTAAACAATCATAAAAACTTAAAAAAAAACAACAGACTTCAAAAAAAAAACACAAAGAGAAGTGAAAAATGAGTTTAATTTCGGAAATCGGTCTTTGGTTTTCAATTTTCGTTTTTTGCTACCGACTTCCGAAATTAAAGTCTTTAACTTTTTTTTTGGAAGTCGGTTGTTATTTTTTTGTAAAAAGTTTTTATTTTTCACTAAGTATTTGGTTGTGGTTCCTACCTCACAAATTCGAATACCACTACCTAATATGTAAATAACAGTGATAGAGTAACTTAAAACATCGTTCATAGCCCAAGTGGGAAAAATTCCTCCGAATCAAAATATCCTAAAAGCAAATGGTCTTATTAGCAAAACGACCCATAATCAAAACGACACTTTAGCAAAATGTCATATTATTAGCAAATCGTCAAAATACAATTTATATTTTCTTTGTTTTAGCCTGGCCGACAGGCCAAACTCTCCGAAATAAAGTTGGGCCTCTGGGAGTGTCGGCGGGCCAAGAAAACCTGGTAAGCCCAGTCAACGAGCAGGAGTCACCCCCAGCCCATATAATTCAGAGTAAAGTTATTTGAAACGAGCCCGCGAGCCAGTCGCGCTTGGCAAGTCCAGGCAGCGTGGCAGGCCCCAACAAGAACAAAGAAACTAAGTTGAAACCGTTTTATGTACTTACCCCTAAGGGGGAGATAATTGAAGAAACTCTAGAGAAACCACCTTCCCACGATAAGCATAACATTCAGATAAAGCAGAATATCTTGATCACTCCAAATAAGAAAATAATTAAAGAAAAGGAGGTAAACCAGGAGTACCTGTCTAGTCAAGAGAAAGTAGTTCGAGAAAAGGAGGTAAGCCAGAAGTGCTTGCCTAGTCAAGAGAAAGTAATTCAAGTAAAGACAGTAAGCCAGGAGTGCCTGGCTAGTCAAGATTGCGCAGAGAAAGATAACCCAAAAGCAGATAAAAAAAGCTTGACAAAAAAAACAAGCATGCCACCTCCAGATAAAAAGGAGAAGAGCAAGCAAGCGCTCATTCAAACATACCTGAACCAAGAAGCAGTCATTGCTGGTGAGTACCTTGAAAGTAAATAAATATTATAGACTTGTTTCAACTGTTAAAACTTAAAATAATTTATCATGTCATCATTGCTATTCATTTTATATGAATTCATACGTGCCATAATAATGTTGCACGACTAATATAAGTTAGATTGTACAAGGATCACCCACAATTGTTACATCTTATTTACTAAACCTACAATCTATGCAAATAAATGTTTACTTTACTTTGGAAATAAGGCATACAATATGCAGTCTCTTCATGTAAAATGCTGGAGTTCAGCTGCATCGGTTAGACTAGAAGTTGACCCCAACATAGTTCAGAACAGGCTAACCAGATGATAAATTAGATAGAAATATTTAATTTTAAGTTCTGTAGTTGAAACAAGAATCCCTAATAATTGCATTGTTAGTTTCACCATCTGTCACACACTAATTTGCATATTTTGCGGGAGTTCTTGAACTATCTATGTATAACAGTAATCTGTAAGTGCCATCAGCTAAATCTGCAGTCAAGCCTCACTCATTCTTGTAAGTTTACTGTTATGATTGGTTAACTGTAAAATAAAAACAACCAATTGTTGGTTGATTTGGTTGATTGGCTGGAGGACAGAAAATACCAGGATTATATGCGCTGCCTAGTTTGGGGACCACTGTATAATTAATTAAATATGCTAGTTACAGTAAGCATACAATATTATTATTTTTGAAATTTATCTTGTAATAATATCATCATCTGCCTAGCCTTTTCCCAACTATGTTGGGGTCGGCTTCCAGTCTAACCAGATGCAGCTGAATACCAATTTAGTAACAATAAAAAAAATTGACAATGTCATTTGAAATGAGATTTGACAACTGCAGTGCTATTTTGTAAAAATATCACTGTGTAAACTTAAGCAAAGTGATCTGTCAATCCATTTGATGCTAGGGATTAACAGCTCACTTCACCTAAGTTTTCCCTGTGAGATTTTTACAGAATTGACATGCTGAGGTCATTGAAAAGAACATTCAGTGCAATCATGAGGTTAGTCATTTTCTTCACTTGCGGAGTGTGTTGTTAAAGTCTTTTTTAAATCCTGAAGTCAATACTGCAACGGATGAAAAAGGCTTGCCCTCGGGAATGGTTGAGTACTACGTAGACGAAGATGGCAAGTACTACTACCAGTCAGCAGTGGAGGGGCAGGCCTTGGTCATGAATAATTCCGAAGACAACCAAGACAACGAGGTAAGTGCCTCTGGGGTAAAAGTAATTTATTTATAATATGTTCCTAATTTTCCAATTTATTATTCAATACATCAGTGGTGATTGCCCTCTACAAAACACAATAAATTATTGTGATATTGTTTGGACTCATGTATTTACTTATAATACTATGAATCCACAGTATTCTTAGGCAAACTGCAGAAAGCTACCAATTTTCTATAGATTATAAAATATAACTTTAAAAAAAGCATTTTATTGATAATGAATTACTGAACAACCTATGCTGTTTAAATAATCCTTACATCCTTACATATTATAAAACAAAGTCCTCCGCCGCGTCTGTCTGTCGTCCTGTGCGCGATAAACTCAACTACTGCACCGATTTTCGTGCTGTTTTCATCAATGGATAGTGTAGTTCTCAAGTAAGGTTTTAGTATATAATAACGGACACCCACGCGGGCGAAGTTGCAGGCATCAGCTAGTATGTTATAAACTAAACATCACGACTTCAGTGCAAGCATTAATTGACATTAAATTGTAGGTGGCCGCTGAAGGTTCGGACCCGATACTGACCGATCAGGAGGAAACTTACCAAACGGTCACGTTGGTCCCTTCTGAGACCAACGGGGAGGTTAGCTACGTGCTGGTAGTACAAGACGAGACCAAGGGGGTCGTCAACATCGATCTCAAGGTGGACCAGGTACGGGGACAGGTTAAGGTGCTTATATTTTTCCATTTTATTATGGTTCCATACTAATAATAATATTTATTAATTAATCAACATTTTTGCTCCAAAACACAACAGGTGTTAGTACCACTAATACTATGATATTCCTTAATAAATATGAAGTTAAAATCTATTCTATTAAATCAATTAAGAATAGCAGTTATCTTTTTGATTTAAACGGTCAACATTTTCGGTTTTGGATTTGTGTACGGGGTTTAGAGTGGGCGCGGAAGAGTAATGAATGTCGAATGGTTCTGAATAGCTATGCTGGTCCCATGTTTTATTTCGAAAACAATAAAAAAAAATAACCTAGCCTTCTTGGTAAATGAGACCTTAATAAATGATTACGTTTATTTAGTCCGAAGCGGAGGACAAAGGCAACGATGACGTGTACAACTTTGAAGATGAGGAGGCCGGCGAGGAAGAGGAGGAAGAGGAAGAGGAGGTGACGGAGGGCAGGCCCATCAAGACCGTGCAGAAGCGAAGCCTTGCGCACATGCGGCCTAACTACACCTGCAACTTTTGCGCCTACACCAGTCATCGAAGGTAACTTTCAGCACTACCCGATTCCTCTACTTCCTCTGTTTAAATTAAACTCCATTTGAAATAAGATTAGACGTTCAAATAAGCTTTTTTTACAGTCCGTTCAACCGATTTTGACTTCTATTGCGTTGGTGGCATGACAAATGGCAACTGCAGTAAATAGTTAGTATTGTGTAACGTTTTTTGCTTTTAATGCCATCCTTATGCCTATGGTATAGAAGTCAAAACCGGTTGAATGGACGGTAAAAAGGTTTGTTTAAATTTGTAATACTATTGGAAATAGAGTATAGTGGAGGGTGCCAACAAATCATCATTCTCTTGCCTTATCCCTGATATAAATGATATGCAAGTTTATCAAAAATCTATTTTTCTTTTAATGATAAGTCAATGACTAATCATAATTTGTACCTAATTTTAACTTCGAACATTTCGATAAAGGTTCCAAGGAACGTTTATTTATATGCAACCTAAATTAATAATTTGTATTCTGTTAGGTCTTAAACCATATATTTACGTATATTTTTCGTTCAGGTACCTTCTGCTGCGCCACATGAGGTCGCACTCGGAGGACCGTCCGCACAAGTGTAGCGTGTGCGAGCGCGGCTTCAAGACCATGGCCTCGCTGCAGAACCACGTCAACATGCACAACGGCATCAAGCCGCACGTCTGCAAGTACTGCAACAGCCCCTTCACCACCTCGGGTGAGTCACCTATAAGAATAATGATACCAGAGTATTTGTCCACGCTAGCTTAATACGTGTTAGCGATTTCAGACATAATGGAGTATAAGTCTAGTAGGGTAATTGCGCAACAGACATAAAATAGCAATCGATCGCAATGCCTTTTATTTTATCAGTTCTGAAGAATGTTTCAAAACTATGAAATGGGAATAGGAATTTCCTTCAAAACCTTCAGATTGTAACTGGGATGCTGGTTTCCTCAGGATGTTTTTCCTTCAACGAAAATATCTGATGAAATTGTATTCCGAATGTATCTTATGAAAATGTAAACAAATGAATCGGGAAACGTACCAGTGGATGCCAATTTGTAGTGCCACCTACAAATTGAGTGGTTTGATTACTTTAATACCTAAACCCGAAATTCTATTTAAGAACACCTAATCATGTTTCTCATTGACAATAGAGGTTAATTTTATACCCTGATGACAATATACGAAAGTCATAAAGGATTTTTGCAATGCGTTGTTGCGGTGCGGTCTGTCCTAATTTGTGCTAGCCTTTACTCGGTTGTAATGAAATGGGCCCTCCGCCTAATTCGAATGACAGATTTTTAAGTTCGCTGTTTGTTGTCAGGCGAGCTGGTCCGCCACGTGCGCTACAAGCACACGCACGAGAAGCCGCATAAGTGCACGGAATGCGACTACGCGTCTGTCGAGCTGTCCAAGCTGCGCCGCCATGTCCGCTGCCACACCGGCGAGAGACCCTACCAGGTAAACTTCTTATTATCTTGTTTACATAACATCACGCTTTTATGCCCCGAAGGGTTAGGTAGAGGTGCACATATAGTACACCCAAATTTCGCAAGTTATGTTAGGACGTGAGCCCATTGCCATCAATCGGGCACGAATCCAGACTCCAGGCTGAAAAATACTAGATGGAACAACACGATAACACTTTGCCCAACCTGAGAATCGACCCGAGGACCTCATCCTCACAGTAGAACGAGTGATCACTACACCAACGAGGCAGCCTAAAAGAGCATGTAGTGGCAACATTTTTTAAGAGTATGCTTAGATAGTTTGGTCATATTGAGAGAACGAATGAGAGGCGACAAACAAAAGGTACTTTTCTCAAACATCCTTGGATATTCGAGCATTATTTTGACAACCTTCGAGATAAATCGAAAATTTAAAAATGAAACGAACTTTTTACTTCTATGCATGGCAACCAAGGAGGTAACTTATCAGATATTTTATTTTTTTGTAAGTTCTTTAAATAAGTATTTATTCATGTTTATTTTTAATAGTAGTCATTGTTTAGAACACAACATCACGCCAGTTTTCCCCGCTGGGCAACTAGCTTCAACTTCTTGAACAGCCGAATCGACTATAAAACCACCTGCAAATTGTAATATTAATGTCCGAAATGTGTCGTAACCTCCCCAGTGCCAACACTGCACGTACGCATCCCCGGACACGTTCAAGCTGAAGCGCCACTTGCGCACGCACACGGGCGAGAAGCCCTACAAGTGCGAACACTGCAACATGTGCTTTACGCAGTCCAACTCGCTGAAGGCCCACCGGCTCATCCACAACGGTCAGTACAATACATGAACATACAGCGCGACAAGGTTCTTTTGGCGCGTGGCGAACATTGGAACTAACGCTACCATCTTGTGTTGGCAATAGAAAATGACAGTCACTATACCACAAATGGTTACAGACAACTCCCCCTGTCAATGGCATCCAGGCGCCAAAAGATTCTTGTAGAACTAGCATATCAGTCTGTAATGTTCCCTCTGCTAGAACACATATCAGCTATCACTTAATCCATTATGTTCTATAACGTGTATTTAATTTCCGTAGTATCCGAGAAGCCGGTGTACTCGTGCGAGCTCTGCCCGGCCAAGTGTGGCCGTAAGACGGATCTGCGCATCCACGTGCAGAAGCTACACACTTCCGACAAGCCGCTGAAGTGCCGCCGCTGTGGCAAGTCCTTCCCCGACCGCTACTCCTGCAAGGTGCACAACAAGGTACGTGGAATGTGTCATTATTTCAAGATGACGTGGCAGACACCATGCAACCGTGCACCAGGACCAGCTGGACAAAGCCAACGGTTGATACAGGCTGATAGTAACCATTTTCTATTACCACAACCCAAATAAATTCCCTTGTAGAGAGAGATCACATCTATCGCTTAGCGTTCGGCCCGATTCGGCTTTTACCCGAGGCATCGCCCGAGTGGATGTCGGAAAAAAAAATGATGTGTTAATCCAGGATATAAACTATCTATATCTATCTGCCTAGCCTTTTCCCAACTATGTTGGAGTCGGCATCCAGTCTAACCGGATGCAGCTGAATACCAGTATTTTACATGGAGCGACTGCCTATCTGACCTCCACAACCCAGTAACTGGGTAATACGATACCCCTTGGTAAGACTGGTTGTCAGACTTTCGGGTTCCAGACGACCCGTAACGGCTGTCAAAGATCCACGAATGACAGCCGGGACCAACGGCTTAACGTGCTTTTCGAGGCACGGAGAAGTCTCGGTATGTAAAGATGGTCACCCATCCACCGAACAACCCCGGCAAGCGTAGCTTAACCTGATGGATCGACTCGGTGCGGCTGTTATTACTTAGCCACGAGCTCCTCGAGGATATAAACTATCTGTGTGTCAAATTCAATCCAAATCAGTTTACTCGTTAGTGCGTGACTTAGCAACAAACATACAAACTTTCACATTTATAATATTAGTAGGACTAGTGCTTTTAATCCCGCGACTTTGTGCGTTGATTTCAGATTTTCCCATAAAAACTTCAACATTATAGATTTAGAAGTTTTGTACCAGATTTATTCATTTCATAAAGGGTTATATGATATTTCCAATAACGATGTGTGACCTACCGACTGTCTAGAATATTGTTATTCATTTATAAAAGTGGAAACTAGTCATTGGCCATTCTCTGTTATAAGCTGTAAGTTTTCCTAATAAAATAAATATATCGTTATATAGACCCACGAGGGAGAGAAGTGCTACAAGTGCGACCTGTGTCCATACGCGTCGACTACGCAGCGCCATCTCAAGACGCACATGCTCAAGCACACCGATGAGAAGCCGTTCGTATGCGACCTGTGCGATCAGTCCTTCAGGTTGGTACAAGACACATGAAATAAATTTATAGAATAGTCTTTATTGCACACCAAATAAAGTTTTTTGTTTACATAGTTATTCAGTTCCTCTAAAAAACCAACCTCATTATTAAAAAACATCATCAAATCAATTTCAGGCAAAAGCAGCTGCTCCGTCGCCACCAGAACCTGTACCACAACCCCAACTACGTGCCGAAGCCGCCGAAGGAGAAGACTCACTCTTGCCACGAGTGCCAGCGCATGTTCGCACACAAGGGCAACCTCATCCGCCATTTGGCCGTGCACGACCCGGAGTCGGGACACCACGAGCGCGCCCTCGCCCTCAAGATCGGCCGCCAGAGGAAGGTGCGATTCGTCGATGGAGAGCCTATGAGGGTGAGTGCTATATTATTACTATTAACACTTCGTCTTGTCGATAGCACGACAGAGAATAAAATTTTGTTGCCCCAAAAGCTCCCATTTTGTCAGTGTGTTATTTTAGTTTATTAACCGACTTCTTTGAAGAATCCTTTCTGAGTACCAGCAAAGCTTTGACCACGTTATTGTGGCGCGTGGCGTGTCGTATGGGGATTGACAACGTTGTGAATGTGCCCATTGTAAAGGCATTGATATGCAACTCTTAATGTTGTAATGTGCTATTAAAATGTGAACCTGGTTTAGGCTGGAAGCCAAGACATATATTATCATTTTACTTGAACTCCAGAATACACCTTGTTACTGATTCCATTATTATTATTTTTCATTTATTATAAAACTAATAAAGAATTATAGTATCTGTATGTAAGGGCATGGCTCAAAACTCGTGCGACAAAATTAAAAACTAAGCTACTAAATGACAAGTGCAGTCAAATAATTTACTTGCCTTGTGTCCTAAATAGCATAATTTCAGTAAAACATCTGTAATAAATACGATTAGAATATTTTGGCTCGCGCTCGGTGCGTGTGTCATAATTATTGTAATGTGATATATCCCTATTGATTTCTCTATTGCCCAAACCTATTATTATTATATTGCCCATACATTGCTTTTTTATGTCGGTGCCTGCAGTAGCCATTATGTTTTGCACTGCAAAATCCAGATTTATATTTGGTTTTCTTGTTTTTAGAATGTGAGCAATAAGACAACCCTACTTTTTTTTCTTTTTTTTTTGTCTGTGTCTTTGTAACAAAATTCGTTAAATGTTAGTAATCCGAAGGAGTATGTTGGGAGGTGCCTATGTTCAGCAGAGGGACTGATTTCAATTTTGATGACAACTGTCGGGCAGGGTGCAAGCCTTGATGATTTTTGAACTGTGTACTTCAAGCTGAGCAACCAGGATTTTAATTTGCTTCGCGCACGTATTAATATTTACTTATTCTATAGCATCATTAAAGAGCTACTTTCGCGCTACGCCAGTTAAGCATTGCGATACTTATTTATTTATCATGATATTTACTTAGATTTCCAAATGATTGTTATGCCACTACCGTGACGTAAATTTTATGAAGTACTAGCTCCTGCTCGCGACTTTGTCCTCGTGAAATTTCATGCTAACATGAAATATATCCTAAAGCTGTGCCTGTGTGTTTTCGCTTAGCGTGCTTTCTGACTTTTTCTTTTTGCGAGGCTCCAAAGGGTCGTAGTGTGATGTTATAACTTCCACAAAAATAGGGCTATCAAATGCAAAAAGTGCAAGTTCCAGAGATCAGAGAAATGAAACAAAAAACAAACTCTTCTGCTTTATTAGTATAGATTACAGAAATGAAATGAAAATGATATTAGAGTTCAAACTGAAATGATTTTTGGATTTTTGTACTCAAAATCTTAATTCAATTCAATCAGTTTATTCGCATAATATGGGTTTACAAAGATGTTACACAGGTTGACCATAATGGCATTGTATTTGTTTTATCTTATATTGCGCGCTCTCGCTTTTCTTATGACTTGTCATGGACATACCTTCGCTCCGCAAGTGTATTAATTGTTTTTGGTTAATTTGTGCTCTCAATCTTAGAGGAGGCCTTCGCCGTGCAGTAGGACTGATGGGGTGGTATTGTTCAAAGTTTAAACATTTATTTTAATAAGACCATTGACGGGCGCTTTTTGAAGTATTTTGCTATTTATAAAGAGTATGATAAAAACTCGCTTATAGATCATGCGAGTTTTTATTCGCTGGCGGCAGTGCTAGAGCTAAATGTAAGGTTCATTAATATGTACCTCGTGGCACATGCGACTTACTAATGTATGAAAGAAGTTCTTATCGGGGATCGGAAACGTTGAAGATATTTCTTATAAAAAAAAATTGATGAAGATGAAAAAGATTGTTTAGCAAATTGATCACAAAGCACGGTGACGCCTCTGGCTTTTCCGAAACGAAATATCCGTCCATTCAAACAAATAATTAAATTCCACAGGACATTCGCGTCCTAGACTCTGCCGACGCGGAGAACATGATGAAGTTGGGTCTCACCAAGAATGATCTGAAGCGTGGCGAGCTGGTGACTGTGGGCGACGGTGACGGCCAGCAGTACGTGGTGCTGGAAGTCATTCAACTGGAGGACGGCACTGAGCAGCAAGTCGCCGTCGTGGCACCAGAGTACAACATGGATGAGGATGAACCTGGTGAGTTACTTTCAAATACAGGGTTAAACGTAGCTAATGGTAGAGCTTTCTAGCCTGTCTATTTTGTGAAAATCTCTCTCTCGAGGAAATGTAGGTGAAGTGAGCTGTCATTCCATCTGATGTTTGGGATTGACACTATTGTTGACTCACTTTACTCACATCTAATGTTTTAGGATGATATTTTCGCAAAATAGATTGGCATGTGGTTACATACTTGTCATATAATATTTAAGTTGAATCGACACATAAAGAATGAAAAGGGGTGATTTTATGACCAAATCCGAAACTATAAGGAATACTGAAAAATACTTTAAATTAGTTTTGGGCTTGATGGTCTTGTTTGGTTTAGTGGTCACAAGTGTTGTTACTGAGCATGAGGTTCTGGGTTCGATTTCCGGGTCGGTTTTGTATTTCGTTCTCGTTGTGTATTAATGTTTGTGATAAAGACTTGATTTAATAAAATATTGTAATCACAATTTTTATTGGTTGATTAGACTCCTACAACTTAGGCTATTGGTAAACATTCAATTTCTTTAATACTTGTAATAAATAATATAGTTTGATAGCTACAGCAAACAATGATTTTATTCTATTAATTTGAACTATGTAAGTGCAGTGTCCTCCCAGGCTGCATGGTGCATGTTTAAAATTTTTAGTCTTGTTCCAACTTTTGTACAATATGTTTGCAATAAATTGATTTGATTTGTATATGATGATTTGATATTGCGGGCTAGGATCGTATTCCCACGAGGGAATTCGTGTTAATTTTCAGTGGCTTTTCGATATTAGTTATTTGGATTCATTATTCAATCGCAAAGAACATACTTGCACTGTTCACTTAACGAATAAATGCTATGTCCCCGTCGGGGGGCGCGGCGCGCACGTTCATTGGGGGGCCGGAGGCCTGCGGCGGCGCTCCCCCGCTGAGGATGTAGACCCCCGTCAGTAGACGCTTCCAGGTCGAGCCGGTCACGATCCAGACTAAGGGGCTGTTATGTGTGTGTGAGAGGCATTGTGCTGTGTTACATCGCTCATCATGTCAGCGATCGAATTGCGAGCCCACGCCGCATATTCAACGCGTGACTTTATGCAATTGTGGAGTTGCGTGTGTATGGGGTTCTGTGCACGTCATGCCTATATAAACTTAGCACACGACGCACGCCAAGCATGTGATAAGTGTGGAGAATTATTGTTCCAATAAACCACAAAAAAATTTGCAGTATACACAGACATCAGTTATTATTCATTTTATGTTTTGCATTTTCAAAACCATATAGTCCCAGCCTTTAGAAAGCGTACGAATAACCAAAACCAACTCACAGAAGCCCGATAGACAGTTTTAAAAAGAAGAAAACACCAACAGACATCTATTATTATTATAAAACTCTATTTCAGATGACATAAAAACCTTAACCTAATACATAATATATTTCTTTATATATTTATTTATCATAAGTTCATAACTCATTTTACTCAGTTATAATTTAAGTACAATCCAATAACTACATCTTATATTATTTAACCCTAAAAGAAACTGTAAAAAACCATTTACATTTGCTACAACCAAAACGCTAACCACACTAAAAACAAAACAAAACGAAACTAAGTTCATTTAGCTTTCCTGTAATACTTCAATTCAAACCATACACAAAAATATTAGATAAATAAAACGCAGAGAAAAGCTAAACGCTACACTACGCGCCTACGCTTTATGTCAAAGTTATAGCAAATGCAAACATATAATGTAAGTACTTGGCCGCTTACTGAACCCAAAAATTTAAAATCTTTGAACAAACCCAACTTTAAAAATGCAAATGAAACAATCAAATGATTAAAAAAAAATAAGCTGTTACAATACCGCCACCACTCAACGCCCCAAACCGCCAACTTTCATAAAAATTATAGCAGCGAGATTTGACTTTACGTTGCCAAAAAACGCTCTCTAGAGAAACACCAACCTACTTTCATAAATAACGTTTCAGTGACGTCATTCGACAATAAATTGCGCATTCTTAAAAAACCCTAGCTTAACAAAATTTTTTATCATTCTTATTTTGACATGTTTAACAGAAGAAGACGAGGAAGAAGAGGAAGAAGAAGAAGAAGAGGAGGACGAGGAAGAAGAAGGCGAGGACAGGAGCTTCATAGTGAAGGACTCTACTGTCACCTCCACGAGCATCAAACTTGAGAAAGAAGTCGACACGTGCTTCGGATTCGATGTAAGTACCACTACTACTGCTTTGCATATAATTATTAATAAAATTTTTTTTTAGTTATTTTATTCGTATAGTTCATTTCTTACTCTCTCAGCACCAGAAATGCATTGTTACATTGATAGGCAACGTGAATAACAAAGCATGTAGGAAAGACGTGTGTTAGAGCGAGATAGATACACAATTTTTATTGAATGAACGCTCATATGTAATCGTAAGCCAAGGAAAAGTTTAAAGTACGTCAAGTAATTTAAGGCTCTACGCGTGACCACGATTGGTCGCAATCATGGCCGCAAAAGCTGTGACCAAAAATTAAGTTGGCCGCTACTGGTCTTGTCTTTTGAGATCGGCTGGACCAATTTGACAATTTTTTGTTTTAAAATGTTCGTAATGGTCCTAGGTTCTAACGAAAAGAAAAATTTAATTCATTATCTATTCCTAAATTCATTTTCTATGGGAATTTTGTGTGTTATTGAAATTTGAACAGGACAATGTCTTGTAGGGTCAACTAGGTTTTTAATATTTCTCAGTTATGTCCAAGAAAAAAACCGTCCAAGTGCGAGTCGGACTCGCGCACGAAAGGTTCCGTACCATCCTTACATATTATAAAACAAAGTCCTCCGCCGCATCTGTCTGTCGTACTGTTCGCGATAAACTCAAAAACTACTGCACCGATTTTCATGCTATTTTTACCAATGGGTAGAGTGGTTCTCGAGGAAGGTTTTAGTATATAATAACCGACAACCACGCGTCTGAAGCCGCGGGCATCAGCTAGTTATCTATGAAAACGTCAAAAAATCACGTTTGTTGTATGGTTTAGTGTTTATTGTTATAGCGTGTATATGTGTAGCGGCAACAGAAATACATCATTTGTGTAAATTTCAATAGTCTAACTATCACGGTTCATGAGATACAGCCTGGTTACAGACGGACGGACGGACAGCGGAGCCTTAGTAATAGGGTCCCGTTTTACCCTTTGGGTACGGAACCCTAAAAACACCCACAAACGAATAATCAGTGCAGTTGTAATTGAACAAAACTGAAATGTTTCTTCCTGTAATTACTAAGACCCTGATACCCACACCGGGCACATCAACCTTGATTGACTGCAGAAGTTGTACAGTTGTAGTCCTTCCCCGGACGAATAGAATACTCTTTATTACGACCTCCTTCACAAAAAGCCCTAATACCTCTGAAGATAATAATATTGAATACCTTGGTCATTTTAATAGCATCAGTACACGATACTGGGGAATGATGACTCTAGGCCGGCCACTGGTTGTGTTATATTATATCTGCGATATTACATACAGGGCGTAAAAAGACCCATCGCAAAGCCGTAAACGACGCATTTACATACATTTTTGTAAGAAAAAAACTGACTGTAGCAGGCAACATAACGCAAGCAATAGGCTGTTCTTACGTGTGTACAGAACGGGATGAGGGGCGTGGTTATTTGAAGTTTATTTCATATAGATTAGTGTGTTGCTAAATAAATCTAATTAACAAAATTGTTTTGTTTACATTTCTATTAAATTAAATAAGATTAATTTATCTCCCCAAGACCTATATTTATTACTAACTTCCGCCCGCGGCTTCTTCAGCGTGGTATGTCGATAAAAAGTAGCCTATGCCCTTTCTCAGGCTCTAGACTATCTGTGTACCAAATTTCATTTAAATCGATTTAGTAGTTTTGGCGTGAAAGCGCGACAGACAGACAGAGTTGCATTTATTATTAGTAAGGATAGATGAGGGTGTTACTAAATAAATCCCTTTAGAAAGCGATTGTGTAACATTTTAACAAAATTGTTTTGTTTACATTTCTATTCAATTAAATAAGATTGGCCTCAAACCTATATTTTTTATTTAAGCATTCATTTCATACCTTTTTTCTTACTGTTTCTCTAAAATCACGTTTCTTTGAATATTCCCTTCGATACTGATTAGCAAGTATACACTATACTGACGATTTATTCCATTAAAGTTTTGTTTCCTTTTTATTAATTTTGTCCATTTACCTATTTCAGGAAGAAGAAGAGGATCCCGAAGATGAGAATTACACGGACAAAGTTGTGCTGAGTTTAGTTTAGTTTGTCGTATGTATGTCGGACGGCTATCGGTATGGACGGGCACTGGCACGTCCGGACTTTTATCCACTAAATATTCATTTATAATGTTCTAAGCGGTCTGCACGACTCTGTGATGGTTGACAGGAGGCGAGATATCGGTACATAGTTCACAGGATCTTCTCATTTATACTAGTGTGTGTGTGTGAGTTTGAGTGATTTTTCTTTATTTTTTTTACATCCGTATGTTTCATACTTTGCTCTAGTATACTACTCAAGGTTAGTTATAGAATAAATATATTTACCTGCAGTAAATGTGTAGCCCGGGGAATTTACGCCGAATTTCGGGCTAACAGTTTTGTTTTGTCCTATTTAACTTGTAAGGGATATATATATATATAGATATAGAACAACAAAATTACAAAACGATTACGACATCGCGATTGGCGAGCGCCGTGTTTACAGAAAATAAACAACGCGTACGCGGGCCGTCATTATTTAAAGAGCTCACATCAAATACACGATTCAAGAAAATCGCTGTTAAAATTAGTGCAGTGCAAACCTAATTTCCCCGGCCTATTGACCCAAAAATAAAAATATTGAAACTTTTTTTAGTTATATTTTGTGACTTTCTGAATTGTTTTCATTGGTTAAATGATTTTGTCGAAAGTTTTACGATAACTTCAAATTTGAAAACAAAAACTTGACAACGAAAATTTTATGCGGGCCACAGTTACTGCCGCCCAGTTTATATAAAAGGAAATAGAAAACCGTTTATTGTCCAGGTAATACAGGAAGCAGGTTTACAGGTTACAATATTATCTACAAGCAAGATTATACAAGGTTACAATATTATCTATAGCTAGGTTACACAAATTATTTACCAGTGAGCCCCTAACTAGAAAGTTAGTCTGTATCTTGGGGCTCAGATAAACCTATTAATAGTACAATGTGATTAAAAACTAAAAGCTCCTCATAGGAGGCACAGTTGTCTGTGGCCAAACCGCCATTGTTGGGTTTATGTTTACTTTTGTGTCGATCACAAACTATACGAAAACTAGATAAATATGTATGCGACTTGGAATGTATCACTATTAAAAGACTTGCTAAGGACGGGAAGCGTCTACCACTTGTAAAAAAGCAGCTTTAGTGGAAAAGTCAATAAATTATGAACGTTTTATAATTTATAGGATAAGGTTATTTGGTGTTTGTTGACTTTTAAGTTCTTTTTTTGTCGTGACTGGAAGCATCCGACAGAGATAACCTGATCAGAGTTGAAAACCAACTTGAGGATGATCTACCCGACTGGAAAGCTTTAGAGATGTTATTTCTAGCACTGCTCTAATATGATAGTATAAAACAACCACACTACCTTTACTATAATTTACATAATAAATAATAACACATCACAAGTGCTAGTAGGTAAAGAAAACAGATTTAGTTCTCTTGGGAGCATCACCTGTATACGAATGTATCCCATTAAACTCTTCAGGTTTCAAAAGGATAGCACATAGTCTCATCGAGTTTCCATTTTTTTTTTCTGACAGCTTTCTTCCACAGTTTTGTCTTATAACATCTTTGCCAACTACACGAGTCCCCGTATTTTGCAGTTACACAGGTACGCAAGGGCATAAATTAATTATGCGTAAAAGAATCGCTTGTTTACAAAAAATGTATGGATAGTAATAGCTGGCTGTCAAATTCTCTAGACGTTGGGTGGTAGCGACATCTGAAGTGGCAGTTTATATCCTCATTGTATAGTTTCGTGATATTGACTGTCTGAAATGATGAATACCTACTTATAGTAATGTATGTGGACGACATGCTGACATTACCCAGTTGGTATAAGCATAGCTTTTTTTTTTTTTTGAGGGTGGGAAATCATCCAATGACTTCTCCCGCTCTGGGCGGAGCGGAAGGGCGTGTCAGACTTTTACTGACTAAAACCCACCCGTGTTCCTTCATTTGCCTGTTGCCAAGGTCCCGGTATCCCTTTCGGACTTTCCCGCAACCCTGGCAGGCATCGGTCCTACCGGACCCCGTCAATTTTGCTGACATCTCTTTGAGGCGCGCGTGGAACACGACGCGCCATCGACCCGGGCCTGGTCCTTATCGGACGGCGAGCTGCCCGTTGCTCGCCGTCCGCAAGCCCGCGCCTATGGTGGCCGGGAATCCGCCTGGGATTCCCGACGCCCAGGGCGTCTCCAACGGCGGCGGTTAGGGGCGTGAGGGCGCAAACTTTGCCTTTCCCTCACGCGTTCCGCCTCCTCCTTCGCGAGCATTACTGCTTCGCAGAAGGAGGTGACGGCTTCCCATGCCCTCTCGCTCCGTACCATGGCCTGAACCAGGGCCGGACGCGAGAGGTCATTGCCGCCAATCGCCTCCGCGAGGACACGGCGGTGCTCCGCCCAAGCAGGGCATACCTCAACCGTATGCTCCACCGTGTCCTCCGGGCGATCCGCACAGTGGTGACACCCGGGCGTTTCCTCCCGCCTAATCCTACACAGGAACCTCCCGAAGCTGCCATGTCCTGTGAGGACCTGTGTCAGGCGAAAGGTGAGGACGCCGTGGCGCCTCTCTAGCCACTCCTCAAAGAGGGGACTTAACGCCGCGGTATAGCGTATCTTATAATTTTCTCATGCATTTTTCATTATTATTTCATTACTTAGTTGATCGAAAGACTTGCCTCCTGTTACTTACATACCATCGTCACAAGTGAGCAACTATTTCACTGAACGGCGGGCACAAACAAGGCGGGCCGCTAGACGTCTCACTATTCCGAAGCATAAGTCATTTTGAATCGATTACTAGCCCAGAAGCCATGCCGATAGATCGGTTCACGCGTCGATTGTACCAAATAAAGTATATCGCAATCGATAATTATAAAAATGAGGCCATTAACGAAAGTACGTAACTAGCATTATGAATAATGTATTTAATAGCTTTATTTGTACCCCCTATGTGGAAATGTAAGAATTGCGCGGTATGGTAAACACTGCTACACATCAAGCTATACATTTCCAGTATAAGCCGACCTCGCATTGTAAGGAAATCCTATACAATGAGATCAGCTTATACTGGAATTGTATAGCTTGACGTGTGTTGTCGTACATGTTTTTTTTTATTTAGCTTTATTGTGTCATTGTGACTTTTTCTGTTACTGTTCAACAATACAGGGTGTTCTGGCCTCGCTACCCGCCCGCAGACGCACTTACCCCACAATCCAACGACACAGTTACGCACTTTCGTTGTCTGACCAATGTACAGTTATTTAAATAAAATCATGAACATACATTCCGTTTGAATACGGAAATAAAAATTTGTAGTGAAGAACTCGAAGCTAGTGGCTAACTTAGTTATTATTTGTGCTATTTAACCATATTAAGAAGCACTGTTGTTTGTCGAAATTGTCACATTTCTGCCATGTTAAGCGTGCCCCGTGTGTTGCTAAATGTTTACTTCGTGTTACAAAATATTCTCACACGTTACTCAGTACATAAGTGTTTCCAAAGTTGTGCAAAAATTTGATTGATATCGGGGGCTCTATCGAACAAGAATGTTAACGCACAGCCGCTAGCTTCCTGTCCTACTATTGTTATAAGCAGTGAATGTTTGAGTATATTGGAGTAACCCACAATGTTGATCATGATTAATCTGCAATATATGTTCCGTTAACCTTGCAATATGCCCAGATATTCAATGTCTCATAATTATGAAGGAAACACTTTAAGATTATTAACTGTATCTGTAAAGCATCTTAGATTAATCATAGATTCGATTAAAAAGTAAAAACTATATAATTGAATTAAGTCGTTAGTCGTTAAATCATAAAATATTATTATATTTTCCTTTTAGTTCTTATTAGCAACTTGAAATGACCGAACATTGATTTTGAAGGTGGTTTCTTTATAATTTATGAAGGAGTAAACTGTGAATTGCTCTGGTAAATCTTTAATAATGTTATTAGTTTAACTTAACTATAGGTTTTATGAAATGTACGATGTAAAGAAGGATAACGCAGTTATGATGGGTAGTTATTAGCAATTGAGGTTCCGACGGGGTGGGTGGTGCGGGCGTGTGACGCGTCACGTGTGTGAGCGTATCGGCTGTCGGAGCCCGATACCTACCATCCAAAAACTTGATCAACTTTCAATCTTGTGTATTATTACTTTGGTTTTCAGTAAGTTTGACGTCTGTATTACCATTTGTGTTGTAACATACCTTCTAGTTAGCTCCGTTACGCAATCTAAAGTCAGATATTATAAAAAAGTGTCATTGTATAGTTGTTGAATAAAGTTCTGGATAAATGGCAAATCGTAACTTTATTTTTTTCGTTTTATTTTACAGTGAACTCGGTATCATTGGTTTTGACCATGCTGTATAATAGTAAAATTGCATTTTACTCCGAAGTTGGCCATCAATGTGGTATATCTAAAATACTAGAAGAAAAACAAAAGAGAATATCGAACATGCTCGGTGCGATTTAATTGCGTGTGACATACTATAAGTTGAAGCAACAATAAAAGTTCATCGTCTAACAGTTTTTGTATTCAAGTAATATTTTTGTTAAATTTTATTTTATGACCCAGTCTTGCTTTGTATAATGGGGCATTACATTGATTTCTATATGCAATACCGAACGTTACGACCACTTTAAATTTTCGAACGATTCGGGAATATGTTTTAGGACATCTGAATAGGAGTTTGAGTAAATAATACATAGGCAAGAGAAGGTTATTGTGGTAGGCCACGGGAGAAGAATCAAATATGCAGCAGCGTGCGATCCATAGAGCGGGACGACAAACGATGCCGCGACATGTCGAAGCTAACACCCATGGCATTCAAATTTCGCGCTCCACCCCGTTCTATGTTAGGGGTTTGGTTTCCGCACTTATAAAGTGGACCATTGTGCGTGGGCCATGGCGGCGTTGGTGGTTCTTCCAACCAGCCCTCCTCCCTCCAGCAGTTAACCAAATCTTCTGGTCTGTACAGAACCTTCGTGTAACATCTGGGCGACTGCGCGTAAGAGCCGTGTAAGAGCTGAATAAGCTTAACATTCCAGTTTGCCAGATAATCTTGTAAAAAAAAAAATATTACCTGCTTTGGAGCTTTGCCGCAGTCACGTAAAAAGCGCGGGACATTTAAAACACCTCTTTGTCACAGGACTCACAGACTGTTCGCTATGCAGGGCCTGCATGGAGGACGATAAGACAGCAGCCTAAGCTGCCCGGTGGTCGCCACATACAGGGCAAAGTAACCCAGGTACCCTCCTCCGTGAGATTGTCAGTAACACAAAGGCGTTGCTGGCCTTGGAGGAGCTGAGATGGATCGAATAAGCGAGTTTCCCACCCGTATGCAAAATACGCGCTCCGACTGACTTGGAGTTGCGGACACCAGCCCGTATTACTTATTACCTAGCTGCTAGCTGCAACTCAGTCGCTACCTGTATAACAGAACAGTCGCCGATAGGTCGATCGAGAACTCGATCTTAGGTGCCAGTAGATAATTAAGTTAGTCCCTTTAAAGGATGCTCTGTAGTGTGTACCGGTTAAGGATTATCTAACTACTGAAATAAAAAGAAAAGGCACTTTTCTAAGCGATTTTATTTTTAGTGATTACATGATATTTACCATAGACACTTATTTATTTAAAAGAGTATACTATGCGGATACAGACAATTATATGCCGCAGGAGAAATCGGAAAACAATTTTACTATCTTATAAGTATTAATTCATCAGAAAATAAACACGTAAAAAGATAAATTTTACTTAATTAGATGATGTTTTACAAAAACCAAGGATCTGCGCTGAGTCGTGTAGTACCAATGTCAGAAGAGACAGTCAGAAGATTGTATGGTTAGCTTTTGAAATGGATCCACATTCATGATTATAATGGTGTATCCTAAAGGAAAGGAAGAATAGGAAAGTAGATATCCATTGCATTCGAAGCAACTACCAAACCTGTAACCTTAACACAAGTGTCACAGCACAGCACGATGTTCCCTTCTTGTGATAACTTGGCATGACTTGACGCTAGATCGGATCAGAGACGGGACAGGCCATGCTGTGACGTTTGCATGCTGACACGTTATACACGATGTTGAGGTTAGGCGTTACAGAACCATGGGTGGCTGCTGGTGGCAATAGGCTCGCTCCCCATTAAAGTGTACCAAATCAAATAACTGGCGGAATGTGAAGTGAAAGGAAAAAGAAGAAAGGGACAAATTGGTAGAAAGGATGGAAAGAAGAGTCTTTGTTTCTTATTAAACTGTTTGCGCCGATAACTACTGCTTGAAAAGAAAACGTCATGTCCCCACTTCCTGTTCTTCTATCAATCAACCAACCTGGTCGAGAGTTTATGTTTTAACCCGTGCGATCTTGCTTAATTCGCAAAATGATAACTAACGTAGAAGAGTAAAATGTCGATAAAAATAACATTAGTGCCATCCAAGACGCGCCCCACTCTTTTCTTAATACCTTACAGTGCAAGTGTGCATCCCTTCGCTAGTGTTGTAGTGCTGTCGATACGTACGAATTGTCTATGAGTGCGCACGCACACTACTATGAATAGACTAATCACGAGAGAGCGTTAAGGTCTACTAGGAAGATGCTCTACTTTAATTATATATTTTTTGTTGTTCGGTGTGGGTACTGTATTTTATTATTAGTTAATACATCATCATCTGCCTAGCCTTTTCCCAACCATGTTGGGGTCGGCTTCCAGTCTAACCGGATGCAGCTGAATACCAGTATTTTACATGGAGAGGCGTATCTGACCTCCACAACCTAGTAACTGGGAATTACGATACCCCTTGGTAAGACTGGTTCTCAGACTTTCGGGCTTCTGACGACCCGTAACGACTGTCAAAGATCCACAAATGACAGCCGGGACCAACGGTTTAACGTGCTTTCCGAGGCACGGAGGAGTCTCGATATGTAAAGATGGTCACCCATTCACGGACCAGCTCCGGCAAGCGTAGCTTTACCTGATAAATCGGCCCGTGCGGCTTAATTACCTACAGTATTATGAATCTTCATTCATTTCAGAAATGTTTGATTCGGATTCCAGGCGACGTAAAAACGGCAGTTATGCTCATTGAATTCAAAAGTGACGTATTATCCCAATATCCGCTTTCATAGTTGGCTCTATCTATTATTCATGAATTTATTTACGTCATCGGAACACACAAGCTCATTTATCTATAGCTATTTATTACAATCGTCTTCTCAGTTCATCGGCCAAATGTACGTCAGTCTTATCTAGGTATAGGTAGAGCTGTTTCATCATCGAAGCCGAATAACTTAGGCGTTGGTTTAAATGTATGTATTGTGCCGCGAATGATACTACGACTACATAATTATTATTTGTTTCTTTTTTCATAAAATCATACGCTTTAGGAATAATTTCTCCGACCCAGATTTGATAAAAAAGTAAGTTACTTTTACAAATATAGCCAAATTGTTTTGGTATCTTTTAGCTACTGCTAGTTCTTAACAATATAAAATTATCATATTACATACCTGGCTTTTAAGTAATTTACGCAACGTGAGCTATGCTACTCGTCTGCATCGAACCGCTGACGGCTCACGACTGACTGACGCTGGGACCAGTGAGATCAAACTCCCTCCCTAAACGCCGCAGCCCCCTCGACCAAAAATAGTGGGTCGCGTCTTCGTGGATGGCACTATATTTAGTCGTGGGTAATGTTAACTTTGGTAAGTATACCGCTCGCACAAGGTCCAGCCTTGAATGCGGGTACATCGTACATTACCCAGAAATATTATAAATTAATCATAATAACAAGTAGTTACATTTCAAAACGCCCTGCGACATTATTACAACACACAATTATTAATTTCTAAAGGGCAAGCAGAGAGGACGGGGTCAAAGGAACAGTCGAATGACAATTTCGTTGAATTGAAAGCCTGGCAGTGTTTAGAAATAGGCCACGCTGGTTTTATCAGTGACACAGTACAATAAGTATCAGTATTATTATGATTCGACAGTGACCTTGAAATAATAACCTACGGTCGCTCGGTAGATAAACCTTCCACGTCCGTGCGTAACTGCCGCGCACTCAATATTGTTGCGTACTCATTATGTACACGGAGATTTCGAAGCGCATCGTTTCGACCGTTTTCTATGAAGATATAATACTGTTACGTATTTATACTGTGTCAGTGTTATTATCAATGTTGAGGGTATCCACTTCTTGACAAAATAATTATATTGACCGGTTTTTTCATTTTCTTCATGGCAGGGCTTTTTAAATTTTTCCTAAGACGCGGTACATTGTCTTGCGCCATTTAAACAAAGTGTTTCAATTAGGTACTTCAGCATTTTGCAAAGTGAATTCCCCAAATATGAGATGAATTTTCCTTAAGAAATAGGCTAAGTAATAATTATCAAATAAACGGATACATTTTCCAAATATCCTTTTTTTAATCGTTGTACTTTTTATTTTAGAATTTAGTATTTGTTTGGACGAAATTTTAAGCCCCCCGACATCTGCTTACCGTGCAATGACAAAAACCATACTATTGCTAGGTAATTAATATAAACGTTCACTTAAAACTATTGAATAATGGGTCACTTTTAAATAAGATAACCTTTTACCAAACACAGCAAGTTGTAACATACACCACACTATATTATAATACTTTTTCTCATAAAAGCAAAAAAGGATGCCAACAAAACTGAAGCTCCTTCTTGTTTAAAACGACAAATTTTTCACTAAAAACATGAATGCCTAATGTTATGTGCACAAAAAATCATGTGTACCTACGGCTCTGTCTTGGTGGCTGGCGACTGTTGTAATGGTGAAAAGGTTAAGAAAAAGAGAAGTATACCAAGAAACAATACTGTTAAAGGCTTTTTGGATTACACCCAGTATTCTTGAAATAGCGCCGAAAGGAAGTCGTGGCGTCCTAAATGTGAATCATACCCTTAAAGGGACCAGTTCTCGCATCCTCAGTTTAATGAACGCGTTAGGCGTGTCGTGTGCATTCAGAAGCTGTGTTTTTTACTTCTGAAGAACGTGTCTCATGTTGTGACCATCAAGTTTCAGCATACACCTTCACTCCACCGCGGATACTGAGTATATTTAATGGACGTTTTTTTTATTAGGGCATGGGCCAAGATTCACAACAATCACGCCCCGAAAGTGGTGAGTGTGATGATCAGATTAGAAAATAACGAATATAAAAGGGGTGAAAAATGAGGCGAAGGGAGAAGGAAAACTTGAGGAGCTTACGGTCACTCACCGCACGAAACACAGCAGCAAAAGGTCGCTACTTCACGCCGGTCTTTTGTGTGAGCGTGGTACTTCCCCGGTCGAGCCAGCCCATTTACGAGCTGCAGTTAACGAGTAACTACAGCTAGGCTCTCCCACGATAAGACTTTTAAGAGTCAAAAATGAGAAACAATCAAAGGAGAGTAAGGGGAAGTAGTTGTGCTTCTAAGGAGCGAATTAACATGATAAGATACTGATAATAAGTCAATAAAAATAGAAAGTCGTGACATCGTAAATGTGAACCGTATCCCTCAAGCAACCAGTCGGCATCCTCAGTTTAATGAACGCGTAAGGTGTATTCAATCAGAAGCTGTACGTTTGCTCCTGAAGAACGTGTCTTATGTTCTGACCATCAAGTTTCAGAATACGCCTTCACTCCACCGCGGAGACGGGGTATATTTAATGGATGTTTTCATTATTAGGGCATGGGCCAAGATTCACAAAAATCACGCCCCGGAAGTGGTGAGAGGGATGATCAGACTTAGAAGTGAATGAATATAATAAGGATGTAGTATATAGTTAGTAGTTACAACATAGAAAAGAAGTAGTCGCTTATAAGGCAAAATAAGACAGGAGTGCCCAATATTCGTATCGTTAAATACTAGTATACATAAAGAAACACGAGTCGACCCGAAGGTCTTTATACTATTGCAAGTGAAATAGGCATTTGCAGCAAGCCCTCAGTGTTCAATTTAAGATCATAGTAAAGATTTATCCAAACTCCATCATTCAAAGAAAAAAAAAAAAATTATACCTTTTGTTGATTTTCATAAATACAGATAATTTCAAAGACAAACTTAATTCTTTCATATTTATATTGTGCTTGGTACACTGACAGACTCCACAGCATCTTAACACTATGTACGGGTATTTCACCGTTTAAATCTAGTCCTTAGCTTTCACATACACGTATTTCATTATTGTAATAATGACTACTAAAGAATAACTTAGCATCTGCTCATCAACAAACATGATCAAACATCCTTGACCGCCGCGTTTCATTAAATTTCCATTCATATGCAAATCGGTAACCTTGTCCATGATCTCGTAAATTCTCTTATATAAGAGAAATAGAGTAGTCCAATTCTAAAAACTTTTTGCCACTATGGTCACAAAAAGTTATCGGTATTTCTATCCAGACTACTCTCCTAAGTTTATCTAGCAGCCATTGCCGCCTAGCCTCCGCATGTTTTTTCCCTAGTTCTCCTCACAATGAATTACGTTGATAACCTCGTCATGTTAATTTCGCCTACTACTTCCTCATTTTATTTTCAGCCATGTTCTCATAATATATTCTCCCATATTTTCCGTTAGCTAATTACTTCACTCTGGTCGGTCTGATGATAATGTTACCTACATCTTCATCATAACAATATCATCCACATCTGCGTCGTAACAATTTCACCCTGATTAGAATCAAAATAATTGCGCCTAATATTATTTTCGACCCAGATATTCTCGTAACATTTTTCAACTCCTAAACTTCCAAATATAAATATTTCAGCCATAATCTCCATTGTTATTTTGCACAAATTTTCGTGCCGGTTTTCCTCCACGTTCTCATCATACAATTTTTATATGTCGACACGCCTTATAATTTCGAAATCACGTGTTAAATGCGAATATTTAATTCAAACGATAAGCATAAGAAACAGATAATAGGATTAGTTATTAGTGAATCGAGCTTCCGGTACTCATCACTTACCGCACGAAACAGAACAACACAAGGTCGCTACTTCATCCCAGTCTTTCGTGAGAGCGTGGTACTTCCCCGGTCGAGCGAGTCCATTTACGAGCTGCAGTCAACGAGTGACTACAGCTAGGCTCTCCCACGATAAGACTTTTAAGAGTAAAAAATGAGAAACAATCAAAGGAGAGTGAGGGGAAGTAGTTGCGCTTCCAAAGGAGCGAGTTACGAAGAATAAGGTGCTAAGAAAATAGAAAGTCGTGACATCGTAAATGTAAACCGAACCCCTCAAATGACCAGTTCTGGCATCCTCAGTTTAATGAACGCGTAAGGCGTGTTCATTCAAAAGCTGTGTTTTTGCGCCTGAACAACGTATCTCATGTTCTGACCATGAAGTTCAAGCATACGCCTTCACTCCACCGCGGATACAGAGTATATTTAAAGGATGTTTTCATTATTAGGGCTTGGGCCACGATTCACAACAATCACGCCCCGAAAGTGGTGAGAATGATGATCAGACTTAGAAGAGAACGAATATAATAAGGGTACATGGTGGGGGGGGAGGGAGAATAAAGACTTGGGCTTCCGGTACTCGTCACTCACCGCACGAATCACATCAACATAAGGTCGCTACTCCACGCCGGTCTTCTGTGAGAGCGTGGTACTACCCCAGTCGAGCCAGCCCATTTACGAGTTGCAGTCAACGAGTAACAGAGCGCGGTATTTCCCCGATGAGTCTTTGTAGGAAAAAAGAGAAAGAACAACAATGGAAGGAGACAGGAAGAGTGAGGGGGTTGGAATGAAGCAAGACTTGGGCTTCCGATACTCGTCACTCACCGCACGAAACACAGCAACACAACGTGGCTACTCCACGCCGGTCTTCTGTGAGAGCGTGGTACTACCCCGGTCGAGCCAGGTGAGCCAGCCCATTCGAGCTGTAGTCAACTAGCGACTACTCATAGAATCTGGCATGATAGTAAAAAGAAGATAAGGTACAAAAAATCTGACTTCATAAATTAAATTAGAACCGTACTCCTCAAGGGATAAGTGCTCGCATCCTCAGTTTAATGAACGCATAAGATAATAATGGCGTGTGCATTCAGAAGCTGTATTTTTGCTCCTGAACCACGTGTCTCTTGTTCTGACCATCAAGTTCTAGCATACGCCTTCACTCCACCGCGGATGCAGAGTATAATTACTAATTGATGTTCGCATAATTAAGGCATGGGCTGGTTGGTTTCACAACATTCACGTCTGAAAAATGTGAGGAAGATGATCATGCAGACTTAGAAGAGAATGAATACAAAAAAGTTGAAAGGTGGGGGGAGGGAGGGAGAAGAAAGAGTAGAAGAGGAGAGAAGTCGTCACTCACCGCACGAAACACAGTAACACAAGGTCGCTACTTCACGCTGGTGTCCTGTGAGAGCGTGGTACTTCCCCGGTCGAGCCAGCCCATTTACAAACTACAGTCAACGAGAGACGACAGCCAGGCGCTCCCACGATACGAATTTTAGAGTGATTATAGGGAAAAACAGAATTAATGAGGGAGGAGAAGTTGTGCTTTCGAAGAAGCAAATTAACAAAAAAAGAAACTGACGATAAGTGAATTCAAATTTGAAAGTTGTGTCGTCGTGAATGAGAACCGTACTCTCCAAGTGTCCAGTTCTCGCATCCTCAGTTTAATGAACGCGTGAAGCGTGTGCATTCAGAAGCTGTGTTTTTACTTCTGAAGAACGTGTCTCATGTTCTGAACATCAAGTTTCAGCATACGCCTTCACTCCACCGCGGATACAGAGTAAAGCCGATGATGCCTATTTTGGTACCCTGCTTCAATAGCCATGTGTAATATATCGTTGGATAGCTCTTTTTAAACTGAATAGAAATTACTGGCGCTTCATTCGAAATCCTTGTCCGTTCGGAGTTATACTGTACCAAACATGTCAGTTTTAGCAATACCAAAATATGGTATGTTTTAGATACTTCATTATTCACTGCCCTTTTGAGCATCATTAGAGAGGTGTCGACATCACACGCTACCCAGTAACCAATCATGGGTTCACTACTTCCCCCTCCCTTTTCCTTACCCGGGTTTCTATGTGTATGAGGTGTCCCCAAATACGGATTGGCATCACCATGAAACTTCATTCATAAGTAGTGCCTGGTTGGCGGCGTGTCGATGAGGTGAGGTGGTGCTGATCCGATGCTGGGCTTATAGATGTGTGATGACCTTAACGGCTGCAAAATAATAGTAATTGTCCTGTAAAACGTTCATTTACACCAATGTTTATTATGGTTTAAAAAAATATTAAATGACGGGAAAAAAGTCAGTCGATCGTTTGTATCGGACTGCGCTGGTTCTTACTATTCTGCGACGATTTATTTTTTCCGAATTATCACACGGATCAAAAATAGGTGGAATGTATCTATTTGGATAATACTTAATGAATGGGCAAGGTTTTTCTGCAGCGAATATTAACACAACGGTATAATTATCCAAGTTTAAATGGAAAGTGCACTGGAGATGAAGTTAAGGACAGTCTTCTAAGAACATTTTTCTGTAGTTACAACGGTTAAGGTAGCTTCCCTTGCTGCCTCGTCTCAACTCCCACCCTGTGTTACTCCGATCGGACAAGGAATCAAGACAAAGGCCTTTGGAATTCTTTTACTAAATCTGAATACCTTTCTAATTAAATAAAATATAATTATTCCTATTGGAGCTACTACCAGCTTCCATGCTTTCGTGGTATCATCCTTTAATGGATGTTTTCATTATTAGGACATGGGTCAAGATTCACAAGGATCATGCTCTGAAATTGGTGAGAAGACTTAGAAGTGAATGAATATGATAAGGGTGCATGGTGGGGGGGGGGGGGGGAGGGAGAAAAACTACTTCCCCGGTCAAGCCAGCCCGTTTACGAGCTGCAGTCTACGAGCGACTACAGCTAGGCTCTCCCACGGTAAGACTTAGTCTGTAGAAAAAAGGGGAACAATAAAGGGAGTCAAGAATACTCAGGGAGAGCGTGTGTTGTTCTTCCGAAAAGCTTTACAACATTCACGAGCCAAAATTGGTGTTATTCTGTAGTTAATACATTCGGGGACAGACCGCCTCTCGACGTTATCTCGGTATATCGTTACGTGACAGTACGGCTAAGGGCGGTCAATTTTATTTCATGTAATTTGGCAAACCGATGATAGCCGTTACTTGCCCATACAATTCCTAGGAAGCACATGATCTAGTGTCACATCACGCGACTTCATTCGTTCGTAGGTGTCACGGCAAACTCTTTTCAAGTAATTTTTCAACTCATACATATGCAGTGCATTATGACACATTCACACCGCCGACAGGCGTAGACTGAGCCATACAAGTACAGTGATGTTGATATTTAGTGTCACGGCACGTGCGCTACGTACGGCTGAAGACGGTATGATAAAGTATGGGATTTTGTAGTGTCATATCATGACATTTAAAGATAGTCAAGTGTCCCAGAACATGTTAAGAAGTGTGTGCAGTTAGGCTCTCCCACGATAGGTAGTAGAATTGAAGTCTTTGAAAGGTATCTTGGCGGGGGCAGTCCCGTGCCCCCATATATAGTTGGGGGAAAGAGGAAGCGGAGCGGAGTGGTAGTAAGAAGAGTGTGTTCGATTTTTTTTCTTAGGGTGGGGTAGGTGATGTCGTGGACTGCCTAAATGAAAAGAGGAAACATGGAAGGGGAAGAAGGAAGACTTGGGCTTCCGGTACTCGTCACTCACCGCACGAAACACAGTAACACAAGGTCACTACTCCACGCCGGCCTTCTGTGAGAGCGTGGTACTACCCCGGTCGAGCCAGCCCATTTAAGAGCTGCAGTCAACGAGTGACTACAACGAGTCTCTCCCACGATAAGCACCAGACATTTATGGAAGAGTAATAGACATTTATAGAAGTGAGAAGTGAGTGAAATAGGGGCGCAAAGATGTTTAATCTAAGTATTGATTTTATTAAATTATAAGGAAATTGAATTTAATACTAATTACTCTTCAAGACTCGGAGGATTTTTTTTTATAATTGAGTAAAAAACATCCTTTGCATCCCATGCTTATATCCAGACGAGGCCAAAAAGTTTAAACGATTTTTTGGGACTCTGTATAGCTTCCATGTTTTATTTCCGAAGCGTTATTCAAGGGAAATGATCATCATAACGTGTTTACCCAGCGAATATAAATAGTTAGTGCCATTCAGACCAATTTTTCACTCTATACAGCTTATAATTATTATCAGCAAAATTTGTTATTTTTACGTTGTTTCACTCATGCGCAAGACAAAGCAATAATCACTCAGATAACTACATAACGTTTCTACCCAGCGAGACTGAATAGTTAATGCCATTCAGACCAATATGTCACTCTATACAGTATACAGCTTATATATTCTCACGCATAACTGTCACTATTGTCACCAAAAACTGTCACTGTTGTCACCAAAAACTGTCACTGTTGTCACCAAAAACTGTCACTGTTGTCACCAAAAACTGTCACTGTTGTCACCCAAAACTGTCACTGTTGTCACCCAAAACTGTCACTGTTGTCACCCAAAACTGTCACTGTTGTCACCCAAAACTGTCACTGTTGTCACCCAAAACTGTCACTGTTGTCACCCAAAACTGTCACTGTTGTCACCCAAAACTGTCACTGTTGTCACCCAAAACTGTCACTGTTGTCACCCAAAACTGTCACTGTTGTCACCCAAAACTGTCACTGTTGTCACCCAAAACTGTCACTGTTGTCACCCAAAACTGTCACTGTTGTCACCCAAAACTGTCACTGTTGTCACCCAAAACTGTCACTGTTGTCACCCAAAACTGTCACTGTTGTCACCCAAAATTTTCACTGTTGTCACTCAAAATTGTCACTCTATGCAGCTTGTATGATGATGTCACCTAAAGTTATTGCACTCTGCACAGCTTGTATGTCACGGATGTCACCCAAGCACAATTTTTTACCAATTTATCACTCAGATAACTACTGTGTTGCTACCCAACGAGACTAAAAATAGTGAATATCTCTCAGACCAATTTGTCACTATAGACAGTTTAATGCACTACTAGCTGATGCCCGTGGCTTCGCCCGCGAGGATGTCGATTAAAACCTCTGAGAACCACTCTATCCATTCGTGAAAACAGCATGAAAATCGGTGCAGTAGTTTTTTAATTTATCGCGAACAGGACGACAGACATGCGGCGGAGTGCTTTGTTTTATAATATGTAAGGATGTTGTTGTCACCCAAATTTGTTGCTCTGTACAGGTTTTATAACGTTTTCACCCAAGCGCAATTTTTATGAAATTTTCACCCAGTAAACTGTTATGTTTCTGCCATGCCACCATCTCGTCACTGAGATGTTATTCATATCAGAACTCTCCTCAAATTAATAGCCAATAGAAAAAATTTCAGCCAATTTAAACATTAATTTTGAGGCCAGAGAGAATTTCGACATAATCACCAGGTCTTTCCAGCGACTTGGTGATCGCAGTAGAGGATGCTGCTGCCCGTCCTCTCGGTATCCCCTTAGTCGCCTCTTACGACACCCGCGGGAAACGGGGTGGTCCTATTCTTAGCCGGGACCACACGGCCGCACGTGTTCACAAAACTTTCATTCAGCGAAATGGTAGCACTACCACCTCTCTGAATGAACGCTTTTTTTAACGTAAATCGTTCACCCACACGAGTCAACGTTTTGCTGGAGAACTTTGGAATGACAGTTTACAATCTCTTTACCAACATCTTGTCACTCAAATGTTCACCGCGCTACTACGCACCAATCGCTCTTTAGTTTGTGATTGTTACACAAAAGGTTATTCACCTGTGTTATTCACTTTTGGGTACGAGCTATGAGAATAGCTCACAGTGTCCGCAGATGACCCTTTAGTGTGCGATTTACTTAAGTATCTACCCGCCGAAATTACTTTGGCACCTCATTTCCCTTCACGAACGGTATTATACGTATAATAAATTCTTTGAAAAAAAAAAGACACTAGAATACTTGTTTTTTTTTTCGCTTGATTGCGTTCCAAAAGGAAAATAATTGTAGAAAACGTTCCTAAAAGTACAGTAAAAAGCCGTTATTTGATGAAATGTCCAAATTTCCCGTCTTTTAAACAATTTTCATAGAAAGCGGCGGTCAAAGGAGTTAAAATAAAATTAAAAAAAACAAGATCGCTTAAAAGTAGGTTCCGTAGAAAAAATCCTATCAACTTCTCGAATTTGTTCGAGTTCTTCCTCATAAATCTAAAACCCCTAAACAGGTCACACCCTGTGTAGTCACGCATCTTAATATAAGTTTTTTTTAGGTAAATCAAAAGTTCCCATCCCTCTATATAGTTCATACTTCGTGTACATATGTAAGGCCTGGAATACACATGCTACGAAAGTATTTTCGGTTGTTGGTTTATTTATATTGCACGTTTTTGTATAATATAGTAGTTTGTCTATTCCAGGCCTGAAGGCTTGGCCTTCTTACAAAAACGTGCACCTAGGTTGTTAAATAAGGTTGAGGTTTTGCAGCCGATAGTTGTAGCACTCGGTGTGGTCGTGGAAGCGCGGCCCGGCGAGCATACCTTCCAGTACCTCCTCGTTGTCTTTGAGCGCCTTGTACATCGGCTGCCAGGTACCGAAATTGAGTTCCATCAGTTGGTTCGCCTTCTTGGCTATCTTCAGAGTCTCCCGGATCCAGTCCTTGATCGGCATTGGTTGTCGTTCACTAGGAAACGAACATTTACATCAGAATAGAATATATCGGATGGCGGTCATTTGGTTCCTAATTAAAGCTGTAATGACTATTCTGCTGATTGTCTATCTGTAGCTAAGCTAATGAGATCATTCACAGGAGTAATTTCTACCAAGCTTTAACATGTACTTCAACTATACTCAATGGACGAGTGTGCAAATCTGGTATCCCTAAGGGATTTGACCAACGAAATGTAACGTACAACCACTCCCGCGCCATATTGTCGCAGGAAATGATCAATAAATCAATTTAGTCACTTTGTGTCGGTTATGCGCAGGGTCTCGCTGTGGGGACTAAACTACAACCTAGCTATAGAACCTATATATGAATGGAAATATACAATTTGAGGGACAGATGCGTTACATTTTGTAATATTTGTATGTAACAATGTGAACTTACTCCAGTTCTGGGTTGTCCAAATACTTCATGATGCGACCCAGCATCAGATTCGCCATCTTTCTGATTTCGTTTGTTACCTGTTACAAATGAAAATATGTCATAAGTATTTGTTTCTGTAATAAGACTGAGTTCTATTCCCGGCCGGGGCAGTGTTGGGGATTTCCATCTGGAATTTCTCTGTTGCAGAGTTTGCATTTGTGCCTGGTTGACGGCAATAGGCTCGCCTCCGGTTGCATTGGGAATTGAACATAACTGGCGAAATATGGGTGTTGTATAGACACATCTCTGCCTAACCCTTCGGGGAATACAGGCGTGATGTTACGTTATAATAAAATAGTAATGGAGTCAAAATTGAACCGCTGAACGGAATTGGATGAAATTTAGTACACAGATAGTTTATTACCCGTATTAACACATAGGGTACTTTTATTACCCGTATTAACACATAGGGTACTTTTAATCCCGGTAGTACGTTCCTGTGGGATATTTTCTAACATGCGGGCGACGCCGCGGGCAAAAACTAGTATGGAATAAGTGTATGAATACATACCTCGACGCTGAATGATCCATACTGGTACTCGAAACTCTGAATGTTTTGTTTTATCAAGTCGATGCTCTTCGTGTACTCGCCTGAGAAATAATACAATTACATAATTATGGTGATGTAGCATTATATTAATTTTTCATCCCATCTATTCGAAAAGGACGACTTGGTTCGCCTTTAAGTGCACCCAAAGGTGGTGTTTTCTATAAGAAACTTTTAGCGGGCAGTAATGAGTTTTTAATCCTCTTTATAAGTACGCGGCAAAGAATAAGTGCGCCGCCATTATCCTTTCCGCGCACTTTTTGAATTTGGAACATCTTAGTGTTCAGCGCCAAAGAAATCGTACGCAAATATTGTTTGAATAAAGACTGGTTGGTACGACGGCCCATAGTAGTGCCGTGTGGGTACTGGGAAGTGAAAATCAATCTGCCTAGCCTTTTCCCAACTATGTTGAGGTACACTTCCAGTCTAACTGGATTCAGCATTTAGAGATTGGGGAACAGGGTGGAAAGTTCACTCATCCTCTATTGAAAAGGGAGGATACTCCGACCAAACGGATGTCTTGTCCGGCAGGCAATGAGGCAACTGCCCAACGCGCAACGATTGATGTTGGAATCTTGTGTAATGTTGAACGCGCGGTAAACTCCCATTGCGCGATGCAGGATTTTGTGTTATTTACTACACAAAAAGATACTAAATTTATCGGAATAATTACGACTTCCGAAATTAAAGTAATTTTTCACTTTTTAGTACTTTTTTTTGGAAGTCCGGTTGTTTTTTTTTTTGAGTTTATTTTGGACATTACTGACATCGGTGAGGGATAACATGATCGGGAAACCTGAACTTGTAGTTAAGGGGGATGCGCCAGGATAGCCCGCGAAATTCAAATTTTCTTACGTTTTTTGCAATTTGCAGGTCGGTGTTAGATTGTATGTTGATCTAAATATGATTTGCGCACGTAACAAATATGGATTTACAGAATTATAAATTTATAATTCTGTAAATCCATATTTGTTACGTACAAACATACAATCTAACACCGACCTGCAAATTGCAAAAAACGTAAGAAAATTTTAATTTCGCGGGAAACCCTGGCGCATCCCCCTTAATAATTATAAGCCTGTAATAGCCAACCCGTCTTGATCAAGCGTGGTTAAAATATGAAGCGCCTTTTATTTTCTCATAGTGGGTGATGAAAAGTAGAGTGTATCTCTCGGGCGCAAAATATATTTTTGGCTCGGGCGACATACTTTGAATGCCTCGCTACGTTCAGGATTCTACTCTAGAATCCCTCACTTCGCTCTGGATTAAAAAAAGCGCCCTCGCCGTAAAAATATTATTTTGCTCCCTTATGATACAATCTACTATTGATTTTGATTTAACAAAGTTAAGCAACAATATCTGAACTGTTTATTCCCATTAATACCGGGCTATTTTAGATTAAAATTGACACATTTTTCTTGGAGTTACTTACCTATAGCAGCATAGAGCATAGCCAGATCATCCGAAGCCTTGCGCAGTATGTTATGATGGCGGTACAAGACTTGCTGCATCAGACGGTAGGATCGCACCATTCGGTTGCATCGCTCTTCCTTGGACTTAGCTCGCATGGCTACAAAACAAATAGCTAATTTATAAGAAGAATGAGCGTAGCCGGAAATGTTAAGACACTCATACATAGCCTAGCTGAATAAGAATACTTGTTAGTGAGACCAATTAAACTTAATCGCATTTAATAAGATCTATTGTCTATTTTGTTAGGGTTTGTTTTAAAAACATAGCGAGTGACAATACAGACGTTCTTTAGGACTTTGTTGACAAAAGATTTGTGGGATTTTCTGACCTGGAATTTCAGATAAGGTGAAAAGGTCTAAGGTGCCTACAGATCAAAAAAGGCAAAGCCTATTTATTGTTCAGGATAGTAATAAATTAGATGGCGAGTGTCTGTAGACACCTTAGGTCCAACACGACAGTAAATAGGACAGTAGATAGGTACTTCTATCTACAAAGCGTTGCGCTAGCGTATCTCAATAATACAAATAAATGACTGAAAAGATCATCTAATAAAATAGCACTATAGTTCAGTTATAGGATACATCAAAAATAAAATAATTTTAGAACTTAACGCAAATTAATAATAACTTTTTCAAAAGAATACAGTAACTTAAAAAAATTACTTACAGTATCAAAAGAAACATAAGCTGACGGTCATAAGATACCCGTTAATTACCATACTAACGAAGGAAAAGGTACCAGAGAACTCTATTTGGTACTTTGGTACTTAGCTCGTGGTACCTTTCCTTTTGTACCTTGGTGCGCAGTCAACAGAATTTGCAACAGGAAATGGGAAGACATTCACGTAAATATTATTATACCGGATACCGTTACCTGCGTGCACGCAATCGTGACCACTGATGAAGATGGTAACTATGTCTTGAAGCCTGACGTCCTTATGGCAGCGTTTGCAGTTGACTAACACAGAACATATAAGAGAGAGTAGAAATTGAATCAGCCTGGCATGTCGCCAACAGAGTATACATCTGAACACGATGATTGCAGAGCGCCGCGTCGAGTCGTACATGGGCGGCTTGCTTCTAAACTCATTTGTACAAAAAGGCGGAACCGGCACCGCCTATAATAATATCCAATAAGTAATTATTACAGCTGAAAACTGCCTGTTTTAACAAATTGCTCGATGCGATGCGGTGCCGGACTTGCCCCACTAATGCCAATCAGTGTTTCTTCTCAGTACAAAACAATCCCTTCTATATAATTTTGTGTACGTGCCTTCCGCTGTTACAAATGAGTCGTAATTTCCACAGTCAACGTGTTTATAGGGATTCTCTATTTCAGTTTCGGGACGGAATCCTGAAACTGAATTAGGTAGGTAGTTCATATCGTTAGAGCATGTTCAAACACAACCTGTGCTCAGTTTATCGCATTCGACGTAGAAATGTTTGATATTGCGTTTTATTTTAGTTCACCTCCATCCACCACACCACACACCACACTACTACCAAACTCGATTAACTTTAAAAAAGTTAGCTTTGACATTGACTCGACTCATACACATAACATCTGGCACGAACTGTTCTTCTGGTCTATCATTTAGTGATCACCTAACTCTCTTATATGTTCCGATACCTACAATAAATAATCTTAAATCTAATGAGTATATGTTTTATTGCAATACCTAAAAGCCTTTGCCCAGTAGTGGGACAACATTTTATACTGATTGATGACTGATTCCGATGACCAGAAGTAGTTCATAGAATGCATGGAAAAGGGGGACGAGCAGGAACTCTCGTCCAAATTAAAATTAAAATAAAATGATGTTGCATCGACCAATCTGGGAACTGAGACTGTTTATAGGCGTTTCCAGGTTGACCACGCAACAGTATGAATAATTTGTTTAAAACACGGTCCGCAGTAAAAAACGCGCGACGGACCGATGAAATAAGCTAATTTTTTACAGCGTTATATTATAATTTGTAAAGCTATAAAATATAATACCAATAACGGATGCGTTATCGTTCGTTACCTGCCCCTGAAAAGTAGTGTTTATTCTACGAGTTGTATCAGTCGTCTAAGTACACCCGACAGCTAACGAGTGTGAACACTAGGCGTGTTTTGCGACCGAGATTTAAAACCTTACCTATGGCGTGCATGGCGTCCGCGGTCTCAGCAGCATTCTGGGCCCTTTGCAGCGGGAACTCATTGGGACATTGGTGGCAAGACATTCGAGTGCCCACCCACGTTACAGGTCCCTTGCATGACGAACATGCGTACGCAGAGAACAGCGACTGGTGGAGAACGCGAGTCAGGGGATCAGAAACCATAGGAACAAGTTAAGGGCTGTGTGATTCTATAAAACTGTCTATTTTACTTTATCATCGTTCACCTACGAGTGGCCAACAACTCTAGACTACAAGTGCCTATCTAGGAGTAACAATTTCTTTTACTGTTTTGTTTAATTGCCAACTAAATAAATGTTTTAAGGGTTCAAGTTACTGTATGTTACTCTAGCTAGCTACCTAGCTAACTGAAGCGGGGGAGGAAGTGATAATACTTACCACAAAGTCTTTCCTGGTCTCGTCGAGACAGGCGGGGCACATGCAGTGGAATCCATACTGTGTGCGCAGTGTTTCGCGTCGTACTTCGGTAGACTGGCGCGCGTAATGCGGCCCATAGCAGTTCAGTATCTCGCCTCCTTTCGGGAGCTCGCGGATCACTTTCACGAACAGGTGGTTTTTATAAAACCTGGACATCGAATGAAAGTGTTGTTGAATGTTGTTCTACTCAATATTTTCATTGCCAACCTCTATTTTCATTGAAGTCTTACCCGGGCCATATAAAAAATTATCAATTTATCGCGTAATTATTCTAAATTGTGATTTTGAACAAAAAACACGTTTTTTTTTTTAAATCTGTTTGAATTCTATCAACAATACTTACACATTGGTGATGTTCGGTTCGCACGAGTGATTCATCATGGAGGCTGTTGGATACACACCAGTACCAATCCTACGCCAAGGACTGGAGGTGCACGGAACTAGGAAACAATCTGTTCAAGTGACATGTTACTGAGAAACTATTCTATTCCTCATGGACATGCCAGTTTAGTTTCAATTGGTATCAAGATACAAGTAAAAAAAAAAAACATTTTCGTAGCAATTTTTTTTAAACAATATACGATCTTACTCGGCATTTCCCGTCTCTGGCCAGTGTTGAGCTCCATGACAGTATGTGCGTTGGTGACGAGCTGACCTAAAGTACGGAATATCAGGCCTGCACAAAGCAACTTCATTTCATTCATCGGCAGAGGGTACCCCACTCGTTCAGGGAAGTACTCGAAAAACTTTGTGTAGTTCTCAAGATACAAGGTGAGCATAGTGGATGACTGCAAAAGAAACCGAATATGAATGTAGGGAATGCTCCAAATATATTTATTGTTGAGTGCTAGTTAGTATACATGGCAAAACATTTCAAAATGTAGGCAAATAACACAAGCTATAAATCAATTTGTCATTATGAGTGAGAGTAAAAATTTTGGCAAAAATTTTATAAACACAAGACTTATGTTTTATACAAGAATTGTTACCATCTTTAGAAATAAGCAACTGTCAAAATGTACATGAAAGTGATTAGTATTTAGTTGCCCTAAAACTTCTATTCTGCCGTGTGTACTAGCTAACGTATACATTTAAAAAATCCTCACCAGCGCATACTGTATATTATCAGTGTTAGCCGAGCTGTCCAAGTTCGACGATAGGTTGAACATGCTGTAGAATGACTCGAAATCTGTCCTGTAGATACTGACGCTGTCAACTCTGGCGTACTCTGCCATCAAGCCGGCTGCGGTCGTGGGAGCAACCACGTTCGGGGGCAGCCGAGGGAAACCCTTATGAGCGTACTTTAGCATAACCCTAAAAAATTTCTAGTGTAAATTCTGGAATTGGATAAAAACTATCCAATTTGTTTTATTTCATTTATTTTAAGCTTAGGTCCTTTATTTTGTTTGACAAGTGACTATCACGAAACTGAAGAAGAGAAATGCCGCTGTCGTCGAAGTCGTGACGTCGCATTCGGAATTGTCGCTTACGCCGGTTATTGTTAACCCTAACGGCCCTGCATCTGGCGGTCGCCTTCGAAATTGTACCTTTATGACCTGCCAAAGTCAAACACAGCCGTTCAGAAGCTTTGTCACCTATAACTTTGTTAAAAACCTTACCTGAAAGCTAGGTGTGCGATCCCTATGATAGGGAATATATTAGATCTTACTCCAACGCATTCCCAGCGGTGATAAAATTGCTTGCTGAGATAGTGGCAGGCTTCGTCGCAGTAGACTATGCGTGAGCAATCATTGCACCTACGAAAAAAGAGAATTATTAAATGATGCAGAAGGAAAATGGCAGTAAAGTACGGTCAAATCAACGTGTTCAACTGGCGTCCGCGATGGCGTGGATGGTTACGATCCTAGTAGGTACTTGTTCACACCGGCGCGTCTTGTGATCGGTGCGATCAGGACGAAATTCAGTAAACGCATATTTGCACGCCATCGCGGACGCTTGAAGAACGCGGTGGTTTAGTCTTGCCTTTACACTTGTCTGTCAATGTGAAAGATGGAATACTTGCCCAATCATAGCGGGGTCACTGCTGCAGCAGTAATCGCAGTAGTAAGGATGGGGCAGGTCTTTATCCGGTAGTTTCACGGAAGCGAACGGTTCTTCGGCGAATATGACATCCCCTCTCTTCACTGGGTCTTTTACAAGGACATGGCGTCCAAATTCATCGTTACGGCTGTAAAAGAACTTACGTTTAAAATCTAATTTATTTTCCCAATAATGGGTTAAGCTAAGAAACGGTTGGCAAAATGGCAGTGATAGAAAGTATTTTGTTTAAATAATTTATTAAAGTTTGTTACGACCAGTTCATTCATCCTACATCATAGTGAAAAACTTTAAAATACAATAGACGTAGATATATTCAGTAAACCATTCCGCTTAGCTATTCCTAAAGAGTCATAAAAAACCCTGTAAGAAATCGACACGTGTTTCACCTCTCAACGAGGCATCCCTAGAATGACGATTGACTTGTCGCGAACCCGAACACGATGTGTTGCCACGCCGAGCGCAGAGTGAGAGGCACAATCACACTACTATTGTATTTTATAATGGATTCCCGAAAGTCACGCCTGAATCAATTAACTATGTTAAAAACTTTGCTAAACTACACTTACATAGACGAAGACCACAAGACGACAAAAGAAACCTACCTCTCAAAATGTACACAATCAGGTAAAATGAATAGGTACACAATTTCTAACAAACGTATTTATTCCATATATTGTGAATGTTTTTTCGTTTTTAAGGCTGTCTTATTTTCATAGTAAAAGTAGTCTTTATTACCTCTTATAATATTTTTGTTAGACGACATATCATAGAGTTCACACAATAATAAAATTCATGATGTAATGTTGATGTGCACGTTGAAGTGATCCAACGATCCGAAGCCTGTCCCCCCCGCCTCCTTGAAGGTGGTGATGTTGTATAGATTACACCACCACCTCCAAGGAGGCAGGGTGGAGCCCGCTGGCACGCCGACACGCCGAGATGAATGCCTCCCACGTACCCATGCATCGCCTTCACATCACTTACCATAACAATATTGAAAAGTGATGGACTGGGACGTCCAGCCCGTTTTGAAGTGTCATAATTATCCTCCAACAGCTACCATGCAATATAGCGTTACGATACGATGTGTTTACACACTTAAAAAGCTATGTTTTAATTTTATTAAATGTTATAAACAATAATATTTTTTCAAACATGTTCTTAAATTATGTTGGATGTAAATTAAAAATATTTGAATGAAAACGTTCAGATTGTAGTGGTCTAAAGAAGGCATCAAATAGAAAGATGTATCATGTCCTAGCAGACAGATGCAACCAGTCCATTTATGAAAAATGCAATAATTTATTTTGTGTGATGATTTTATATTTGTATTTTTGATGAAACATTTTGGATGACAAAACTGGTTGTGAAATAATCGGTGAACATACATAAAAAAAAAAAAAAAAAACAATCATCCCGAACATAGTACCTCCTCCTTTTTTGAAGTCGGTAAAAATAATAATCATGGCTTTGAAGTTCAGCTGGCAAGAAAAGTTATTTATGTCCGACCTCCTTATTTATAGAAAGAGAGTATCTTTCAAAATACTTCTTCATCAAGATCAAGATTAGTAATACTGTTAATATCAAAGAGTACGGAAACGCCTCACCGGCTGGTAGGGACGATATTGTCAACACACAAGCTCCATATAAACCAAGCGTGTCAGTGGGCGTCACCGACGTCACCGTTTACTCAAAGAAACTGGCGGCCTGTGAAAATTCTGACAATGCCTAACATCACTCACACAATGCCTGACGTCACTTTTCAGTTCGCCAGTTCCTGACGTCGCTCTTCTGGGACACCGTAGCTAAGACCCGAGCAGTTCAGTTTTGAAACGTTACCGGATCAATCAGTAAGTTTTAACACTTACACTAGCTCAACAGCATTGCAAGCGTTCCTGAATAGAGGATTCTCTCCCATGAATAGCTCCGGTAGGTTCAGCTCGTCCGGTGGGACATCATGGCGGAGTTTTAGCAATTTTTCTTCCAGCAATTGATACGATTTGTCGAACTCAACTGTAAACATATGCTTGTATGTATATTTACTGAGTATCAAATGATTTAATCAAGTATTCAATTTAACAAGGTTCAAAAGAGATATATTTTTTAAATATACCTTTAGATATGCCCCGCAGTTCAACTTTTTCATTGTGCCTCACTGCTTGGCGCATAGCCTCAACACAATTTTGTCTCTGGCCCATTTCAAAGTAGCATTCAGCGCGACGTAGGTACAGCTTGTGCTGAAGATCTGGCGGGTACTTGTGATTCAAAGCGCGCTGCACATCACGCAAACTCTCCTGTAACAGTAACGTGTGTAAAAACAAAAAATGTTTACCGACTACGGCGAAGCAAAAAGGAGGGTTATGATTTAGACCGGTATGTATGTATCTATGGGTATGTTCATCTGTTCCCTCCTCACTTCTGAACTTCTCACCATAATTTGATAAATGAGGTATCGTTAGAAGCGTCTTGATTGCCTGCTGGTTATAGACTATATGACGTTACATTAAATTGAATATGGCGCCCTCTAGAAGACATAACGTCAAGAAAGTAAAAACATTTTTTTTTAATGATTCAATGCTTATTTGTCTTAGATGGGCTTTAGTTTTTATTACTTCTTTTATTTTTTTAATTGTATTCTATTAAGAAAATATTGAATGATTTGTACCTTAAATCGTTTCAATCTCAAAGATGCTGCTGATCTATTTGCGAGGGCCACAGAGTACAGAGGGCTTTCTTTGTTCGCGTACAGCACACTCTTCGTGTACAGCTTGTGGCTCTCATCAAACAGCTCGGCTCTAAACTTAATGTTTCCCCGTTGACGCCACAGCAGCGCAATTTCATCGTTCTTCCGCGAGGTGTCATCATCAGCCAATTGCTTGTCGTAGCATAGTTTCATTTGTCGTATCCATTCCGTGAAGATGTGCCTAATAAACAGAAAATAGAATTGAATAAATTGTTATATCAACTATAGTAGTACTAAATGAAACTAGAATTATGTAATCAACTTCACGTGGGCTGTTGGGTACAGACCCTTAATGCTACTGTGTACAATAATTTACAATACTATAATGAAGTATTATGTGGATGTGGCATTCGTCTTATAAATGTGCATGTGAGTAATACACTGTGTATGTGATATTGGCATAATGTATATTGTCCACGCACAATGATCCACGTTAAGGATTAAGTGCAGAAACTAAATCCCTAACATAGAACATTGTAATTTGACATGTCATTTTGTACTATCATGAGCATGTTGTATTGTTGTTTACCATGCATTTTATTTTGTATGTGCTATTGTATTCTCATAACATAATTTCATAATATTAAATTAATTTCCCAGATAAATCTCAAATGTATATAAGGAATACAAATATTTTATTTTATTTCTATGCAGGAATTGAACCTGCAGCCCGTTTTGCAGAAGCCTTATCGCGCAGCATTTGGTCAGCTATGATGACGCTATTGACAAAGTGAACATGACATATTGTCTTATAGAGGATAATGTCGCAATTTGTATTGTATGTGCTCATTAAAATCAATGCGCTAGCATTAGTAAAGTTGAATTTTTATTACCTACATTATATCTTATTTCATTTATATGCAGGAAATGAACCTGAATTTTGTTTTGCCTTTTCGCCCAGCTTTTGGTTAGCTACGCAGATTCTATTTAGTATTAACATGACATATTGTATTATAGTAAATAATGTTACATTGTATTTTATGTGCTAATTAAAATAACCTACTTCATTTGTGTTAAAAAATAATGTAATTATAATTTCCTCTCAGAAATTTCAATTTCCTTTTATTAAATTTCTACTCCTTATTGGACCAGCACCTAAATTACGATGAAAAAAATCTCCTTAAGCTCCACAAATCAGAGATGCCTTATCATAAATTATGAATATAAGGGACGCAGGCTGTGCCAGTATTTCTGATAACCGAGTTGGAGATATGAATAGAATATAGACTTAGAATTTGTATTATCTACATTGTCTTATAATCCATATAATTATGAGAATGAACAATTCTTTTTACTTGTAACTGTCATAAATTCATAATCATAATTTTGATTTGATTTGTTCAATCAATGTTCTTTCGGAACCTATGACAAAGCTTAAACAGTTTATTTGATCTAAATAAAGCATTGCAATAACTTATTTACCTTAAAATATATTTTATCTTAATTTATCTTTTAAAACTAAAAAATCTTTCCCTAAAAAAATAATCTTAGCAAATATGTTACAAAGAGCAAACACAAAATGGCCCAGGCAGTTTTCTTCGCTCTCCTTCGCACCAACTATAATCCTTTAAACACAAGTTAGGAAGCCTAGATTCTAGATGACCTGCGCGGAGCGTATCGATCTACCCCCTTAGTATTACGCAGTACTAATAAATAATCCTGCAATTAGAAAATGTACTTACCTGATTCCTTTATGGTTGAAGATGTAAGTCAGCGTCTCGATCGCGCCATCTGGTCTGCGGTCTATCTTCTTCTCTTCGAAGGCGATGATGCACAGAAGAACCTCCCATTGTTTAGCAGGGTCTTCTGGCAGGCCATCGCGGTCCATCTTGGATCAAGTTCGTATAATATTTGCAAGTCGAAAGTAGTACAATCCAGAAGCCATCTTCCACTTAATCACTTGGTTAATACACTTGGGAAAACACTGAAAGCTGGGTGCCCACGGGAGCGTCAAGAGAACACGACTAGCTTCCTGGAGCGCCGTCTGCAAACTGGAACTCGGAGACCTGGCGCCGTGGCGCGGGTCGGCAGAACGGCGGCGGAATAATGCAGCCGTGAGCCGGCTATACGGCTTTATCGTACATACAGTATGTTTATGTAGTAAAAGCAAAATATTGATTTTTGACAGCTGCGCGTTTCATGACCGCTTCGTTCTACGCATAAGATAATCCGGATATTCTTTGTACGCATGCTCATTGCTCGGCACTGGGCGGGGCTGAGGTCGGGTCGTGGGATGACTAGACTTAAACTAGAGCAATGACTAGAGCACTAAAATGATAACTATAGATATTCTATCATAGCCGCACCCAAAAACCGCACCCAAAAGTTTATCAAATGCTTTATTTTTCATTGTTGTTGGGATTGACTGAAAGTTTGACAAAAGATTTTTTATTATAATGAACCAGTTACCAGCATGGACCACTGTGTACAGGGCCAAAAACCAGGTTGGCGATCATTTGGAGTGAAAATGTTTGAATAATCTGTCTTTAGACAGTCTGTGTCTTTTCGCCAAAATAAATTTGACATAAGAAATAGGCGGCAAAACAATAAATCTTTTCTTCGAAAAACTTAAAATAGTTTGTTACGTATCGCTACTCGTTGCGGGTGCTGAGGTAAGCGTCGAATGCCTACCTACGGCGCTCGGGTTAACCTAGCCTTAATTACTTACTTTTCTCAAACATGCTTGGAAATTCGAGCATTATATTGACAACCTTCTTCGAGATAAATCAAAATTGCTGTACTGGTAAAAAAACAAGTGACGATGCGGCCAGCAAAGTTACTATGAAAATCCATATCTGGCGTGTTTAGCGGCCAAATAAATTACTATGAAAACTCATATCTGTCCTCAGACCAACTATTTTGGTTGGTCTGAGTATCTGTCGTGTTATTTAGAAATGGAACGAACTTTTTACTTCAACACACGGCAACCAAGGAGGTAACTTATCAAAGATTTTATTTAAATTTCGATTTGGTTTGCAAATAGAACAAAGAAGAAACAAATTAACATATTGGCCATCGATCACTTATTAGTGATCGATGATATTGGCGCATGAAAAATGATAGTTATTCGTCATTGATTCTGGAATTTGTATTTAATTTACTCAGTTTGAATTTCCGCGCGTTGTTTGAGAAAAGTACTATACAAGCCTTGGCCGCAATCAGGAATTGATGGAATCACGCATGAGTGCCTCGGCCCTCATTTTCACGATCGTCCATCAATTCCCTTATTGCAGGCCGCGAGAGTAATGTACTATATATACCTCAGACCAACATTTTGATGGTCTGTGGTATTCGTTCTACATTATAAAATGAAACTGGATCGTAACAATTCTCTAAACTACATCCTGAGAGCGTCTCCGAAAAACCCTAAATACAAAATAAGCACTAACTTCTAAGTAGACCGGCTCCAGATCCATCTTGATTTATTTACATCTCCACTTCACCTGTTTTTGACGAATGAATTAAACTTCAAAACGTGTAAAACATACATAGGTACTTACCTAAAAGTATTTGTTAAAACTAACTTGCACAAATAAATATCATTGACCGACGTGACCGCGTTTGCTCTAACCTGAAGGGAAGGGTAGATAGGCAGCACAAGGAAAAAAAAGTGTTTTAAGCTCTATAAGTCACACAGAGTCAGAGCACTTAGGGGCCTTAGGTCCCCAACACAAACTACTGAGCGACTGCCTTTCAATAAAATTACCGTAAACTTATTCCTACGGTTAGCTTTGTCTAAAATGTTTTTTTTTAGCCAAGATATATAGCAGTTTGTTTCTGTCCACATCTGCGAAACAGATTTTGTACATACAGTTCTTTATGTAAAACAATAGATGGCGCTTCTTACAACATGTTTACTTACCTTCTGATCGTCTCAGCTAGAGCCTAGAGTACTGAGTACAAATGTTCTGTGCAACTCAGTACAATATATATATGTTCGGGCGAAAGCAGCGGATTTCCCTTGTCCGATGAAGTAGTGCCAGCCCGCGCCGTAGCTGAGCACGTAGCTTTAAATTCCCCGTTTAATAATAATGATGATCTAAACCTTTTGATCCAGCCTGTCCCAACAACTTGCTGTCCCCCCGCCAGTGATGTCGCCCTAAGCCGAGGTTCGTACCCCACAGGGGGTGCCCGTAGCGAGCGCACACTTAATTTTAATTTAGAATAGTTTATATGCCCCTGGCTGGAGGCCCTGAGTGTAGAAGCTTAAGGCAGCCACAGGAAAGTCCGGTTAAGAAGTTATGATTTCCGAAATCAAACTTCAAGATGCCATAGTTAAAAAAAAAAAAAAAAAAAAAGCAGCGGATTTCCCAAAGTACTAACGAAGTAAAAATAAATATTTTTAAGCTTGTGTAGCGTGCCTGTCTGTGTCTGGGCCTGGGTAACCCATAGCGTCTTGTAGGATATTTTGTAGTTGTACTGCTACATACACGTACTCGTTTTTTTTTTTTTGCGTCATGTTTACCGCAAATAAACGTATTTTCTTTCTTTTCTTTCTTTCTTTCTTACTTATATACTTACTTGGCAATTTCGCAGTACTGACTGCTCCCTTCCCCCTGTTTATTGGGATTGGAGATTCCCTACTTATTGGGAGGAAATATGAATTTCCTAAGCTTTTTTTTCCAAAGTGAAGCCTTACCAAAGAGTTTTTGAAAGAAATTAGTTCGTAATGTTTGTGAAGGACCTAAAAGTTGTCAGTGAGTTGATACGGCTAGTTTTTTTTTATGTATGTTCACCGTTTACTCCTCCGATTGTGAACCGATTTAAAAAATTCTTTTTTTGTTCAAAAGCTTATACTTCTGAGGTGGTCCCATTGTCACCAAGTCAGGATCTGATGATGGGATCCTAGAGAAATCGAGGGGAACTTTCAAAAATCGTAAGGGCAACTAGTGCATTCCTTAATTTATTCATTAAGTATTTTACAGCACTACAATTTTATGAAGGTCTGGAGTCGATCTGATGATGGAGCCGAAAGACAGTCAAGGGAACTCCTCAATGGTTTACAGCAGATACCTCGTGTTTGGGCTTGATTAATTTGTATTGATAAAAACTTTACACTTTGATGGGTTGTGACTGTCGTTAAGGGTCTGATGATGAAGACGAAAGACAGTCGAGGGAACTCCTCTGTGGTTTACAGCAGATATCTTGTGTTTGGGCTTGATTAATTTGTATTGATAAGAACCTTACACTTGGATGGGTTGTGACTGTCGTTAAGGGTCTGATGATGAAGACGAAGGACGATTAACGGAACTCCTCAACGGTTCACAGTAATTACCTTGTGTTTGGACTTAATTCATTTATATTGATAAGAACTTTGCAACCATATAGGTTGTAAGTGACATTACAGATCTGATTATGGTCACCTTATAATATGATGATGAGGGGAACTATACAGTGTAAGCAAATGTATAGTGTTCACCCTTATATTCTTGAGAAGGCACGGGAGTCTCATTAGCCAGCCGGTTTCGTATAACATCTAAACGATACTTGCGCTGTTCAGACGACTCGCCACTTAATCGTTTTTGAATAAGATTGAGTCGGCAGATCTTATCATTTGGCGACTCCTGCGACAAATGAGAATGCATGTCATTTCTCATCTGAGATAACCTAGCATGAAGAGCTAACGGTGATTCTTGGGAACCGGACATAGCACTCCGTTTGCGATTCTTGATAGGCGTTCTTTTTCAGCAGTATTAGTCTCTTTAATTCTGTTTTTCTTCATGCGGGTGGCTCCTTTAGTTGGTCTACCCATGGTGATTACAAAAATCAAATTACACAAAAAATGGAAAAATAATAAAACTTTAAAAAAAAAAGTGACCGACTTCAAAAAAAACAAAACAAAAAAGGACTACTGTACTAAAACGAAACGACAAAAGTACTTCTTTAATAAAAGAGAAAAATAAAAAAATAACTTTAATTTCGGAAGTCGGTGGCCAAAAACTAAAATTAAAAGCAAAGACACCGACTTCCGAAATTAAAGTTATTTTTTTATTTGTCTCTATTATTAAAGAAGTACTTTTGTCGTTTGGTTTTAGTACAGTAGTCCTTTTTTGTTTTGTTTTTTTTGAAGTCGGTCAATTTTTTTTTTAAGTTTTATTATTTGTTTCTATAAATAAATAATCTCGTATCTCAGTTGGGTGTGCGTCAGACTGCTATTTTCAGTAAAATGGTGTGTGAAGGTGTAGAAAATGCTTAAAAGTTTTCAGTCGAATGGTGGTATTTCTTAGGTAAGGGAACCTTATAATTTAGCTAAGGGCTACAACTATTATACTTTTGTTATTTTTGTAACCCCTGTCTGTGGCTCCAAATATTTCAAAAATATACTTATTTACAAATTTTTGCTTGTACGAAAGTGGATTTTATACTTATGTAACTCTAATGACGCAATTGCTTTTCATGTAGGTACACATATATAGCTAGCATAGCATAGCATAGCTAGCACATATATAACTTGCACAGTATAAGCTGACCTCGCATAGTACGGAAATCCTATACAATGCGAGATCAGCATAAACTGGAAATGTAAAGCTTGATGTGTAGCCGTGTGGTTTGGCTGTAGGTACACACACCTACATCTACAGCCAAAGATTAAAGTGGAGTGCCTTTAATTAAAAAAAAAAACTATCCTAAAATGTTCGTGCTTACTACGTATATTTTTCCATAATAAGAAATTGAATTTATATAACTTAAAGTGACGTACTTAATTATATGTAACTTTAGTGACGTACTTAATTGCTTTGGGTACTTGAAGGGGTTAACCCTTCTACTTCTACTCTAATTGAAGGGGTAAAGTAAATGCGTCATTAGAGTTATTTAAATCCACTTTCGTACAAGGAAAAATAAAATTAGGAAATATATTTTGAAATCTTTGGAGCCCTATAGGGGTGGCAAAAATAGCAATCGCGTCATAAGGAAAAATCAAATTAGCCAAACAATCAATGGCAAGTTACCCCTTTTGTTTAGTTAGCCCTTTGTTTAGTTACCCCTTTTGTTTAGTTAGCCCTGTGTACTTTTTATGAACATCAAATATCCGCCTACTAAAATAAAAACCGACGACCGATTTTTATTTTTGTAGAATATTATTGGGCTTCAAGACTTGCACAGTACAGTTACAGCTTCTTTAAGGGTTGGTTGACCTGGTTGTACATGAAAAGGAAAAACGTCATTAAAGTTTCATTAATTCAAATTCTTTTATGGAAAAATATAATTAGCACGAACATTTTTGGAAAGTTTTTATATATAACTAGCGATCCGCTCCTGCTTCGCATGGTTTTTACGACTTAACAAAACATCAAGATTTATTAGTTTAAAGAAATTTTAATAGCAACGTATTATACACATAAACCTTCCAGAATAAATTCCCTAAACAATGGTGAAAACCTTGTCAAAATCTGTTGCGTGGCTTAAAAGAACAATGCGGACATACAGACAAACACGAAAAGCGATTATATTTTATAATATTTGTAGATAAACTCATTTATTAACCCTTACCCCACCCTGGGAGTTGTTAAATGAAAAGCCATTGTGCTATTAGAGTTAGGTATATAAATTCGCTTTCAAGAGGAAAATTAAAATCATCAATAACATTTTTGGAATCTTTTGAGACACTTATGGGTGGCAAAAATAACAATCGCAGCACTATGGAATATTAAATAAGCCAAAAAAATTAGGGAAAGTTTTGAGCCCTTTGTACTTTTTATGGACTTCGAATAACATTCGAAGCATCCGCCTATGGATGCTATGAACCAAAACAGACCTGTACCATATTAAGGATAAGGGAAAGTTATTCTTACATTCCAGCACCTTAATTCACGATAGGGAACTATATAAACCCACAACACAAAACCCATAGTTAGAACATACTGCTATGGACTTTAGTTCAATAGTATTAAGAGTGATTACGACTGCATTTTATACAAGCTAAGTTGCTTTGCCCAGCTTTTTGAAACAAACAAAAAAGAACTCTAAGGAATTGTATTAAAGATACATTATAAATGTAGCTATAAGGCACATCAGGTATTCTAGGATAGCCCATGGTCCTGCATATAAATTAAGCAAAAATAAGCCTTATGCAGAAGTGTTAAGGATAATGTAAGGCGTAGTTGTACCTAAGTTGGGTTGGGTGATACTGGAATGGTTTATGGTCCCTAATGGTTTGATGGACAATTGTTAGCCTTTAACGTTTTTGATTGTCGCTAGGTTTGACGCTTGGCCTCGCTTGCTATTTATGTTATTGATAGTCTAGTTTAAAAGCACACATAGTTCCACAATGCATGCTCTGTCACACCTCAGCTCAGGTAAAGGCCAAGTTACAGGGCTCGTTACCTGAGTTCGTCTGAAGACATACATGGAAAAAGGGGAAGCATCATCTTAATAATCATCTGCCTAACGACTGCATCACTACATCTGGTTGTGGAGGTGGGATAGGCAGTCGCTCCATGTCAAATACTGGTATTCATCTAAATTCGGTTAGACTGGAAGCCGACCCCAACATAGATGGGGAAAAGGCTAGGCAGATGATGACATACATAAACTCACGGTTTCTTCCCATAGGGGTAGGTAGAAACTACAGAACGCCACGTGCTACGGACATACATACAAAAAAAAAAAAGGTACAATTATATCATAGCAGGACCGCAGAACAAAAGGACAAACAATGTATTCTAACATACAATGACTCCTAAATTTAAAAGTGGGTAAGTGAAACATTTCTAAATCCTTTCAGCGCCTAATGTCAGTGACTTTTACTTGCAACACTTTTGGTGCGTAGTGCTACGATAGTGCCAAGACAGTCGCCGTGACTGGAATGCCACTCAGGTGGCACTTTGCTATTTCAAGGCTTGAGTGGCATTATCTTAATGAAAGAGAGCATTAAAACAGGTTGATGATAGGTACTAAAGTACAGTCACCCACGAGTATAATCTATACATTCGTATGCGTTTGCGCCATTATTTCAGAGGCATTCCTTGGATAGTGTCCAACTTCATCCAAGTAATTTTCCACTGCCTTTTACAGAAAGTTTAGTCATATTGCAAAAGTTAACTTAAATATTCAATAATCATCCTTACTTAAGGCCCTATCCTACCTCAAATTGCTTAGCATGATCCTCGGATAAGCCGAAAATACTGCACCATTCATTTTGAAATACATATATGTTAAAGTTGAGGATTGATGTTAAAGGTCCTATGTTTGGCGAAAACACGATTACTTACATAAAATTTTCTCTATTGATAAATATTCCAAAGTTACCTCTAAACCGAACTATAAACCGCTGATATTCAAAAAATACTTCAAATGAGTTCATTAAATAATAACTGAACTAACTATAAAGCAGGGGGCTTAAAACGGTCACTCTAGCAGAATCATAATATGAAAATATTATGAATCATTGTAAAATGACACCAACTGACAATTCATAATTTATGATCTGCGTGGGATTCATATTACGAAATAATTCATCTGTTTGACAGTTTTCTATGGAGATTCGTAAAATGGTCCACAAATTATGAATTGCTTTTATGTCAAATTAGAGGAATTGCTAATGACAGCTGGGATTCAGGAAATGAACTGCTTTTAGAGGAATTGCTAGATAAGATAAGATAAGATAAGTCTTTATTTGCCTTAAACATGGTATAAAGGTGTTACAGTTTGGTAATATTATATCGTCCACATGTTTAGCTATACAACATCGTGTATCAATTGAATGCAAAATACTCAGAATCAATTAGTAATTAAAAATAAAATGTCAAAGCTAATGTGGCCGGTTTAGGCCCCCAGGTCCTACATTTTTTATTATTTTTTATTACCATTATTTTCACCGTAAAAGGCAATTACCTAAATTATTTGAGGCTTCAGAGCTGCCAGCACCCCATTCCGTCTCGCACGCACTTAGCCCGCGAGTAGTATGGTGCGACAGAGATAAAATTTGAGGGCGTTTGATATTGCGTATGTTTTACCTACACTATTTTCATTATACGCTATAGAGACAGTTAGAAAAATACAAGTATGTAATATTAAAACGTAATAATACCCGTCTATCACCGTCCCACTGCTGGGCAAAGGCCTCTTCTCATAATGAGAAGGTACGAGCATTGATCACCTCGCTTTCTCAAAATGGGTTGCGTAAGGTTAAGTAGGTATATTATCTTTAATCAGTACTATGGGCAGGGTTCACTTTAATAATAATATTATTATCAAGTTTTTCCTAAACCAAATACTACTACTTATGTTCCGTCGCTTTATCATCATGGCATCATTTGGGTGTCGCCAATCAATTATCAACGAATTTTTACTAGTTATTGTTTAGTTTTTGCGTGAAATCTGACCTAAATAATCCTCGAATTAACATAATTATTCGTGACTCGTGACCATCGGTTTTTATTATTCATTAAATCCAGACTCCGACTATCCGAACATTATTTTCAAGTTAGTGAATTCGCCTTTGTTGCCATGCATTTTCATTTCATAGTATATGAAACCATGGAACATAAATAGTACAGTGAGAAATTGTTTTACAAATGCGGACTTTCCAGACATTTATGTTCAGAAAGACCCACATCTGAGAAATGAGTTTTAGATCTCACCGGGATATGCTTCTTGCGTGCTAGGAATATGATATGACAGCAATTATTTAGATTACTATCTTTATCATACGGATATCTGCGTAAGGGCTAAGATAATGGACGAGACGAGATTGACTCCTACAGAGGAGTGGATAAGAGAAAGGGGACCCTTTGCCCAGCAGTGGGACAAGCCAGGGTGAAAATAAATTAAATACATTAATTATTACTTAACAATTTCCTAACAATAAAAATCTGTTCCGTGAGTAAATTACAGAAAACATGCAGTGCTTCTAAGCTGTGTGTCGACAGCGATCATTTGTGCGTGATGAACGAATGACCAATGACTCTTAAACTCGTAAGTCATTGGTCATTCGTCGAGCATTTGAGAAAAAGCACACGAGCTGGTAGACGAGCACGACGTTTCTTTGGTAAAGACGTTCAAACAAGCGCTGCTTTTACGAATCAAAACTTAATTCGGAGTTTAGAAGTTAATGATGGGAATCTTCGAGCTATAATACCATAACAATTACCATAAGTGGTTATAAAGGTGTTACATAAACTAATGCATTCTGATGTCTTTCTGACTAGCTAGCCTAAAAATGATGATAGCTGTATACACAAGGACAGTGTGACTAGCATGCTAGCTTACTGGCACCTTTTTTCTATCCTTGCCTGATAAACTAACGTCGTATAATCCGGGCACATGTATGTGCTATTGGTATCGTCATTCACAAGGACTATAGCGTGATGGTACTCCACTTTTAAACAATAGGAGCTCAATCGGGCGCCATCGCGATCTCTAGTTACGCAACTCTGTCGAATTGATTCTCTCGAGAAAGTTAATATCGATTCTCACTTCAATTTGGTTTCTATTTTAAAGAAATTTCTTTGATACAGTTTGTGGGCTAATGAGGTAACTGTTTCATGGAAATAATGTATTTTTAATGTCAAATGATTATGATACATTTGTAATTTTTCTTTTTCTTATATATATATATCTTATTAAAAGAGTTTCTTTTTAATAAAGCGATAAGTGTACATGTGACATCTCCAATACCATAATTATCTCAGAAGCGTTGCAATCTCAAGGATACAACCATGATGATCTTCATCATCAGTCATGACGTCATGTTGTGCCTGAAATACCCTGACACTCATTCATATTATCTTACAAACCGCAGAAATTAGTACGGTTGTAGCACACCTCTCTAGACAAGCCTTCACAAAGACCTTTTATTACAACTGATAGATTTACTATTGAAAGATTAAGCCAAATTGTCATAAATATCATGAAAAAACACATAGACCAATTTTCGTAGCATTCGTAGATCGTAGTTTCATACAAAAGACATCAACGCTTACTAAAGTACAAAGTTAGTTTTCTTAAGGATGTTACCGAGACTGAAATGATAATTCAATAAAAAAACCGTTACAATGGTAATAAAAAAAACAAAATTATATTGTGTGATGGATGACTGATGACACAAAAACCAAACATGACAGAGAAAAAAATAACATACTGTAAATTTCAACAATTTAATCAGCTCCTTTTGAAATTTTGACATACACTGTCAGGGGTCCAAATCTCCTGACGTCATCAATAGCCTACTAACCAATAATTACCGATACAGCTATGTAGTTATAACTAATACACCGGCCGCGACGAACGCCTTATAATCATCCAACTTAAAGACATCGTAATTAGAATACCAAGTTACACCTACTAACCCAATTATTTTGTGTTTCAAAACACGTATGGAATACCCTGGAGCGCCAGAAATTGGTTATTCAGCGCGCGAAAGCTCCGCGGGAGGAGAGGAGGGGGGGGGGAAGAAAGTACCTGCGTGCGCGCGCGCACCTGTTGTCGCGACGCTCGCTCAGTCGCTTTCCGACAGCCCGCCACGCTGCACGCGCCATGACCGCGCGCCCCACGAAAACGCCGCGAGTGTTTAATATTATTACAGTGTGATTTATCAAAATGGATGTTCTGTATATTTTTGTTATCCTGTCCCTCCTTCAAGGTTGGTTTTTATTTTTATTTTTTTCTTTGTCATGTATCCATAGTGTTCACTGTACTACTTTCTTGGGAAGAGCCGTGTTGTGATGAGATTTCTCTACTTTTTTGTGTGTTCTTCTTGGTTATACTATTGTTTGTATTTGGTTGTTATTTGCAATGGTTTTCCGCTCGGTTGATGGTGAATGTGGGGTAATTTTCTATGGGTATTGAGGTCACCATGTTGCCTGCCACAGGTGACTGTCTGCGGTTTGTGTCTCAAACTTCATGGGACGTGGGTTCGATGATTGCGCTAGGCTCAGTTTTCATCTCGTGTTTTCTTACTGTTAGTCCAATCTGCGCGGTAAATCATATTGTCTATTGAGTGGTTAAATATACCACTTACATTTAATATGTTGTTTCATATTGAAAGACTGTAAACTGGCGAACAATCTTCCTACTATCCAAACAAAAAAATATTGTAAGGGTCGACACACAAGAATACAATAATATTAGTCATGCCCTTCAGAATTAATTCCCGAAAAGTAAACACATAATCTAGAAAAAATTAACGTTCAAATATGATGAAGCCTACGCACGCTTGTTTTTATTTTTCTCTTCGAAAGTTTTCTTCAACGCTTGTGAACTCAAGGACCCTTTGGCCCTCCCAAGGTTCACAAGACAAGCATTTGTTCTAAAACGATTCTTTATTTATTGGCGTATAGTCAGCTTTCTTTCCGTCTTTCGTTTCCGAGTAATGTAGGTCAAATATTGTTTCGCGTCTCTCTTTTTAAATTGCTCAGACTGTGTCTGAGAGAAATGAGAATATCGCGTTTGAGTTTAAATTGCTTTAAATTAACGTATTAAAAAACTTATTAAAAAGCCTGTGACAATTTCGGATTCATAGGTGAAACAATGCCGAAAGATTTCAAAATGTGCTCGGTATTTGTCAGCAGATAACTGACATAAATCACATATCTAATCCATATTTTTTTAACAATCAGCGTACCAGTTCTTGATCTACAAGTCGAACTCGTCTGCTATCGTGTTATTCTCTTTTGAGATGTTCAGATTCTGAACTTCAGAGGACCGAAATTATATCGCCAGTCCACAACTGGGCTCAGAATTGTCCTCTACGTCAAACTCTGTCGACAGCACCTTTATTTAAAACATATCTTTCATGTCGTCTTCAGGGTCCACACATTCATTATCTGTCTAGCTTTTTCCAATTATATATGCAGATGAAATATGAATACCAGTATTTTATATGGAGCGACTGCATATTATAACTCCTAAGTCAAGTCTCCTAATACAGGCGTTTTTTGCTTAAAAGGAGGCTCCAATCATCAACTTGCTGTATTTTTGGTTAACGAAATGAACGAATTTAAATCGAATTTAAAAACTGACCTCCATAACTCAGGTACTGGGTAACACCCCATGAAACTATTGGTTCACACTTCCTGACTACCCCAACCTTGATCTTTATTGCTACAAGTGCATATAAATTGCCTATACCCTGTACAATCTAACACTAAATTAAATAACTAACTAACTATACAAATAAATATAAAAATGAAAGCACGCTGAGGTGTCAAAGTACTCATCCGCATTGCTGAAATACAGAAACGTGCCCAAAAGACTGGCAGCATTACAACGTTGAATGGCAATGCTAATTCTTCGGCCAAAGAAGGAACACCAATCCTAGCCTATATTTAATATTATAAATGCGAAGTGAGTTTGCTTGTTTGTTACGCTTTCACGCTAAAACAGCTGAACAGATTTGGCACATAGGTAGACCATGACCTGAGGGGCAATTCCCGTAATTTTTAAGACCATTCACATTCGCATCTCATTCGCAAACTGTCAAAAACACAATCAATTTACCAACAGTTTTGACAAGTTTGACAGATTGCGACTTGCATGTGAACGGTTTTTAAGTACGAGAATTGGCCTTCTGGTTTAGGACATACTCGTAGGATACTTTTATCCCGGTAAATGCAGACTAAGCCGCGGGCAGAAGGAATAGTATTGAATAAAATCATGTAAAAGCACTACACTAACCCAGTTCCCTTCTTCCATATTATGTTGTTTTGCTCCATTATGTAGATCTAAACAAGAAATCTCCCGCTATATGCGCACGCGTCATCGTTGAGCGGCTAGATTTACAAGACGCGAATGATAACCATTTATTAGGCCGCTTTGAGCCGTGACAAAATGGGTATAATATAACGTAATGCGCATGAGTTCAGAATTGACGGTAAATTGTCAATACTTATGCAATTATTAATAATAAACATATAATTATTGACAGTTTATTGTTACCTACTTACATAATAATTCGTTATCATTGTTTCTGTTATATGAAAGTGTATATTACATTAGATCGATAGATGCATGCATCTATCGATCTAATTTTTGATAGTCTAGCTAATGAGAAATATGGTTTAAGCTTCTCTTAAGCGGGTAATTCTGCTGTCGCTAGGCTTCATCGTTTTAAAATGAGTACAAGTATCCTTTATTCAATTGTTACCTACTTACATAATAATTCGTTATCATTGTTTCTGTTATATGAAAGTGTATATTACATTAGATCGATAGATGCATGCATCTATCGATCTAATTTTTGATAGTCTAGCTAATGAGAAATATGGTTTAAGCTTCTCTTAAGGGTAATTCTGCTGTCGCTAGGCTTCATCGTTTTAAAATGAGTACAAGTATCCTTTATTCATATTCCATATCGATGTCAATGAAGAGAATTACCCATTCAAATCTGTAGTTTCTTATGATTGTGACCTTCTTTCTCGTAAATTGTAGGTTCTCTTCCTTGTGAGATGCCCAAGTAATTTAAGATAGTGTCGTTTGTTTTTTTTTTTAAATATTTTTCTTGTCTACCGCTTCCTGCCTTTAGAGGAAATAGGGTCAGTCTTTTTCTCCATAGAAAAAGTCATAATTCGAGGTTTATACAGTATCTTTTAAATTGGTCCAATATTGGAGGAGGAAATACATAGAAGAGAGCCGAACCTCTAATTATGACTTTTTATATGGAGAAAAGATAGACCCTATTTCCTCTTAACGTTCCTTTAGAGACTAGGAAGGTTTTCAGCGTGTTTTAATATGACTGCTATCTTGTTCTTCACTTACTAGAGCATGGAGCTGTCGGAGTGTGTGTAAGTAACTGTGGCTATGTCAGCCCGGCATCGTTTAGCACTATGCTAACTTATTTCCCGGTTGACAGTTAAGTTTTCTGAACATTCGTCACATATTTCTACTTTTTGTAGCTTTGTGCCTTTCGAGCCGAATTTTAAAAGATAAGGTGCTCGATTCCTTTAGAAAATGCAATTTTATAGAAAATATTGTCGTTTTGATCCCATTTTTACTTTTAGTTAGGTATATTAGGGTATTTTACTGCTGTTAATTTAATTGATTTGTAGTGAAATCTCCTATTCTACTTTTCTAACTACGCCGCACGTGGAGTTTTTAAATTAATATTGCAGAGCAGGAAAACTTTCAAAAAAATTCATTCTCGTTTCTTATATCGAACATGCAAGAGGAGCGACATTAAAAATGTGAATATTAATATATTGTTTCATAAAACACTTGCATGATTCAGTGACATAACTGTCGTCCTCCCCAAGTTCCTTGCGCCTGCGCCGGAAGTGCACAACACCCTCGCTTCCGGTGGAGACAACTGACCCGTTTTAACCGAATAATTTCGGGAGCTCCAAAATTTTTGGATTGCCTGTCGAAAAATAATTCAATAATTCGTTTGTAATTCTATATACGGCGTTTTTTTAGTAACTGGCCTAAAACAAAATACTCGTATTGTGTTTTTTCCAGACGGACTAACATGCACTTACGACAAAACTTCGTCGGTTCTCGCGTAGAAATGAGATCCGACAGCGTCAATACAATGTCACCTCGTTTTGGAGTTCGTTAATGCATCGATACATTGTATCGCCCTACACATGCTGCACTGGCATATCACACAAACCTTAACAAAATTCCTTTAAACGTGACATTTCTGACATTCTTGTGTACAAAAAACGATGGCACTTTCATCTTATAAGATCGATTATCGTAACCCAGTGTATCTGAACAAGAATGTGTTTTTTGCCGCCTGTCCCTCCCTGCTCGGATACCTTTGTGTTGATGGCTACAAAAAATTAAGTGTTGTTGGCGTTGGCGTTCCATTTCCTATGTCGAAGTGACGATGGCGATGGCGTAATATTTATAGGAATTGGAGAATTCCTTTTGAGGTATATAAGTTACGAGCTTATGAAAGAAACGGTTTTCTTCGTTTGTGCAGTCCGCTCTGGCAAAGCATTCTAGTCACATCAATCTTCCACAAAATCTATCCATCGTTTTTTTGGTATTCTCCTATTCTTATTAGTTCCGTTTTATTTGCCGTGTTATAGCCATTTCGTACTATTGTCAAAGAATGTCAATTGTGATTTGAATAAGCGGACAATTTATGTTGATAGTCAATTTGCTTCAATGAATTTCCCCAAGTATCACTATCCATCACTACTCGCCACTCGTGGCTATTCTAATGCTATCTCCCGATCTATTCTGTACAAATCTTACCGTAAACTTAGGTGAAGTCAGCTGTCAATTGTGCCAATGTCACTGTCATATGGAATGACAATTCACTTCAAGCTCACTTCACCTAAGATTTTACGGTGAGATTTTTACAGAATAGATCGGCTGACTCTAGGCAAATATTAACGTTCTGTAACAGTTGAAGAGTGACCCGGTACGTGGTAGCCTCGGCGCTACTTTCACTATCTGAGTAGAGAACTAGACTCGGTTTAATGGCATGTTTTGATACACTTCGGAGCACGTAAACAGCCAAGTAAGAGTTCGGAAGGTCATTGGGGTAACGACTGCCGGTTTAAGTAGATATACTTAATTCATATTTTATTTTTACAACGTGTAGAGCATATGCATTTAGTCTGCATGAAAGTTTTGCACAATTTTGGTAAAATTAGACACAAAAGTTGCAATGGATTTTGTACAACATGGATATGGGTAAAAAGACGGTGATGCAGGCTACACTTGCGTAATTCTTGTCAATGTAAGTTTAAATAATAAAAATTAATTATCATGCATCCCAGATAAATTGGGATAGGTAAGTGCAGGCTAATGATGGTGAGGCTCTCATTTGGGGATCGGAAGAACTCAAAAATTAAGATACATATTGACTAAAAATATATTTATTAAATTAGGATAATGATTGTATTTTACGGAAACCCTTTATAATGTGAGATCAGAATAAACTGGAAATGTGCACATCATAAAAGCTTTGGTACAGTCAGCAAATTAGCATGACGCACTCAAATTAATTTTCCAATTATTTTAACTAAGTCTTACAAATTAGTATTTTTAATTGTCTACTGGCAATTCTCATAGAAATTTAGAAAAAAGTTAAACGAAGTTTTGACCGAGCCGTACCCAGTGCACCACATATGCCTATCACAAATCATAATAGGAGCGTAACCACAATCGAGCCGCGATCAAATGTCAGCCGCCGACCAAACTTAGGCAACTTCCCTTAGAAAACGGTAACTGTCGAAACTTGTAACGTGTAATTAGCTGATGCCAAGGCGCTGTTGCACGGTTCACAGAGGTCCCTGAAATAGTTAACGTAACCTTATGTTGATTTTGAATAGAGATACACGTTGTGTGAGACTAGGGTTTGTTGTCGTTTTTACACGACTGCCCAAAAAATCAGTATTTGAATAGGTAAAGAGATAGTAATAAAGTAAAAGCCTGGTTATGAAAAAAAAACATAACTTTCTTTAAAAAAAACCGTATAATAAATGATGAATTAAAAAAATATAATTACTATGTCATCGCCCAATGCATTTTTGTAACGTGGTTCAAATTCTATGACAAAGTACAAAATAAAATTGCAAACCAATATCAAAAACCTCTAAAGTAAAATAAAGTTTTGTACGTAAAAAATAAAAAAATATTTTTTTTTTAATAAAAGGCTCTATTTTTATTTTTACAAGCCAGCAAACTACCCATAATTAATGGCATATCTTAGATAATCTTACGACATTACCATCATACAAAACAAAAAAAAACCAAAGCTACATAAATTAATTACATAACGGAAAAATGTCCGCCCACCTTTTGCCCGGGAAATGCATTCAGCGTAGCTCGAGGGGTCGCGTCCCGTCCGTCGACCTCAGGACATCGGGTTTTCGGGCCAATGGATCGATATTAGGAACACTAGTGCGCATGATGTATCACCTAGCTTTGTCTAGCACAAAAAACTTGCACCCTGCACTCAGTGCGCAGTAGCAAACCGTATCGATTAGCTGTTTAAGGACTCAAATTAGCCTTCAAAGCCTGACTGGCCCGGGATTTCCTTTGTCTTCAAAACTGTGATTTTCAACAAGTTTTAGGCCAAAGTCCAGGTAGGCTACAACTATTGTCGTCAGAGCTAAAGGGTCTATTCTGAAAGGCAGTATTGAAAAGATATACGCGATGAAAGTTTTGGGATTTTTCTTTGTTCGCAAAACTTACAAACTATGAGGGTTAAAAAAGAATTTAGTTTTTTTTTTTTTGTCTTTTCTTGCTGAATATGCATCGCCTATCAATTTCTAAAGGATCTGCAGACTTCATGTTCAAATCTAGGTTGTAATAAGTAGGTATATACCTCACCTGTAGCTGTGCTTGATATCCTTTGATTGCAATCGTATGCACTTTAGAATTTTTTGGGGGAAAATCAGGTCTTGTGATCCTTATTTTCCTCCTTAGATATTATGTCGTGAACACTACCTAAAAGTTATTCGAAAACCCGCCAAAATCTGAACTGAACAAACCTGAACTTTAGGCACTTTGTTTGTTTTCAAAACTTCCTAATTATAATGTTTATAATATAAATTTTGGTTCTGTAGACTCTTGTCTGGTCACCATAGGCGCCCCCCATATTATTCAGGAAGATTGGCAGTACTTATACCTACTTTAATCTCGGTTCCTCTGACAAGCTTACCTTTAGAGCTTAGCATGAATTCCTTTGTCTGCAAAAGTATCCGTTTTAGTAGGTTTTTGGGAAATGTAGTTTTTCTCATTCGCTTTAAGTAAAGAGGTGGGGTTAAAAAAAAAACTGATGTCATCAAAAACCCGAAACATAAAACTCTGGGCATGTTTGTTGTCCTCAAAACTTTGAAACTATGATATTTAGAAAAAAAGTTTTAATTATTATTTAGAACACATAAACATCGGGGATATGCATTTCTCGAGGATTTTATAATTTTTAGGGTTCCGTTCCGATCTTATGAACCGTAATATGTAGACAGTTGAAATTTTCACCGATTGTGTATTTTCTATTGCAGTAAAAAATAAATAAAGTTAATAATTAAAGAAAACCGCCAGAAACGTGTTTTTTTCGTCATTTTTTGATCGATCTTAACGGTACGGAACTCTTCGTCTACGAGTCCAACTCGCACTTGGCCGATTTTATTTTACTATTTCTCTTTAAGTTCTGCTTGAGAAGGTTATTTGATTTATAACAGCTTCATCTAGGAATTAGTTGTACTCTCGTTTCCAATTCTTTCATCATTTTCTTGCACTACTTCCCAGTAGTCAATCCCTTTCGAGCCATATCATTCATTCACAAAGTCCATCCATCGTATCTTTAGTTTTCAGAGGTATTGATTGAATAAGTAAATCATAAAAAGCTAAATACAAACCTAAGAAAAACTACTATGAGTGTTTCTTACGCCATTTCAAAAGTGTGGCGCACGCGCACCGCGCGCGGATCTCATGCAAGTAAAAGTAATTTTAGTTAAGTTAAGATGCCGAGTGAAAGTATCATAATTAAGTTTAGTTATCTGTTATTTTGTAACTCGTGACGCCACCTACAGTCCGTTATGAGAAACTCATTGTTTGAACTTAAAATTTTTAGGTAATGTACGCGAATGGCGAAGATCAACGAAAGTATTCGCCCAGTCGATTTCAGTGGCGCGAGACGAAAGTGTTTTTGCTTTTTGAAGTACGCAATTGATTATTTTGGTTTAACGACCTGTTTATTTAATTTTTTGATTCTTTTATTAATTTGGACACCAAAATCTTTGTAACTTTTTTATTTATTACTAAAGCATTTTTAACCCGACTGCCAAGAAAGGGTTATATTTTTTTTATTTGAAATGAAAGGATGTTTTAAATATGAAAAATGTACCAAATAAATCTTTAAACATTACTTAATAGTCTTGAGTCTACTTATCTGTAGTAAGATAAGTAGACTGATCATGACTCAAGAGTCAAGACTACATACACTTAATACTTATACAAATTAATTATAGTAATAATCCATTTATTTTTGAGAATATCATTACATAGAGATGTTACAATTATGAATAAAACTATAAAATATCCTAACATAACAAAAAATGGCGTCGAAAAATATATCCGCATCGCTGTCGCTGGTAATGTGCCCAAGAGATTGAGGTTTTTTTTTCTGTTATGTTATTTAGATGTGGCAGGTTACGCTGTTGGTCCCGGCAGTCATTCGTGGATCTTTGACTGTTGCGTTACGGGTCGTCAGAAGCCTGTAAGTCTAACTAGCAGTCATACATAACAAGGGGTATCGTGATACCCAGTAACTTGGTTGTACAGGTTAGATAGGCAAGCGCTCCATATAAAATACTGGTATTCATCTGCATACGGTTAGACTGGAAGCCGATTAGCCGACCCCAACATAGTTGGGAAAAGGCTGGGAGAATCATGATGCTATTTAGATTATTTAAGGTAGACCTCTTTTGAGCTACTGTCGGCGTAGAACTAAGTAGGTATGCTTAAATATAAGCAAGTCAGTGAGGTAATAGCGGAGCTGGCTGCTGCTACAAACATCTGTTTTGACGAAAGTATCGCCCGCCACACGATTGTAGTAAGACATGACATGATAGACCAAACTGTGAAGCATATTAAATATGTGTTTTTTTTTTAAGATTAGCTTTATTTCCGACCCTCATTTCGCCAGTTATGTTTTTTTGAGTGTCAGGTAATAAGGAGGGATCCACCAACCCGCATTGAGCCCGCGTGGTGGATTACGGCCCACTCCCACTCAAAGAGAGGTGGCTTGTGTCCCAGCAGGGGGAACATTGTAGGCTGATTAGAATTATAAAGAGGCAGCGAACTTATTGCCATCTCTACACAAACAGCCGTAATGTTATGTTATGATGTTGTTAGTACAGTTCTGAAATATTTTCCCAAAAATTGTAGAAATAAAATGTCAAAATACAGGGATCATAAAGAATTTAAAAACCACCGGCCAAGTGCGAGTCGGACTCGCGCACGAAGGGTTGCGTACCATTATCTATAAAAACGGCAAAATATCACATTTGTTGTATGGGAGCCAGCTTAAATATTTATTTTATTCTGTTTTTAGTATTTGTTATTATAGCGGTAACAGAAATACATCAACTGTGAAAATTTCAACTGTCTAACTATCACGGTTCATGTGACAGACGGACAGACAGACAGCGAAGCTTTAGTAATAGGGTCCCGTTTTGCCTTTTTGGTACGGAACCCTAAAAACACATAGTAACTATCCACTCTTCCGGAGCAGTATAATACCAAAGTTCCTTATTATAAGTTTAATTGGTAAAATAGTTAGTAAACACAGTGAAACTGCAGTCATTGGAGGCCTGCAGCCTGCAATATCCCGTCTGCGAATGACAATGATTTCCGCAGACAGCTGTATTACATGAGAACTTAAGTAATATGTCCGTAATAAGGTACACACGGCTACACATCAAGCTATACATTTCCAGTTTATGCTGATCTCGCATCGAAAAGGATTTCCGTACAATGCGAGGTCAGCTTATAATGGAAATGTATAGCTTGATGTGTAGCCGTGTGTACGAGACTGTGAGCTGAGTGGACTATCGATAGATAACTTATCATCACACAAGTTCCTCAAAGGGTTATTAGTAATTACATTTCGCCAGTTATTAATAACTAGCTACGCCCCGCGGTATCACTCGCGTATGTTTCGATCCCGTGGGAATATCGGGATAAAAAGTAGCCTATGGCCTGACGCGCACTAGCGGCCAGGCCGCAGCGGCCAGGTCGTAGCGACCAGCAAGATAGTCAGTGGGGCCCAATGGCCGCGTGCGGCCAGGTGCGCGTGCTCCATGGCGATTTCATACTAATGAATCTATCTCGCTGGCCGCCGCAACCTGGCCGCTGCGGCTTGACCGCTAGTGCGCTATTGCCCTATGTCTATCTCCAGGTCATGGTCTACCCCTTTTCCAAATTTCATTCAAATCGGTTCAGTAGTTTTGGCGTGAAAGCGCGACAGACAGACAGAGTTACTTTCGCATTTAGTAAGGATAATTTATTAGGGCTCTATCGCAAATGGCGGGCCGTTTTATAACGGTAAAATAGGTATACCTAACATTTCGATAATTTAAAAATCTTCTAAAAAATTATCGGTGTTCGCGGGTTATTTACGTGTGCCTTTTACGTGATTTACGGAATTAATTTTATAAACTTCTTAATGTCCCTCAAAACCGAATGTAGAACTGCAGCTACGCATCAATTTCTAGCGTAACATATTATGTACCGGAATCGATACATTCGATACCCCGGTAACACCTGTCTCATTAATAGTCGACGTAACACGAATCAATCGCGTGTCGCTCTCCACCGCCGCGCAAGTTCGCCGTCGACCTGATTACGCCCAACTAACTGCGCATTGGACTCATAACGGTGCAAGAATGCGGCCCCGCCCGCTAGCCAACACCTCACATATTACGGATTTCGGAATTTATTTAAATGGGACGGCTTATATTACAAGTTACAACTGTTGTTAGATTCTACGGATATTTCTGTACGGAAAGGCTTTTTTGTAACTGTTTTGTAGTTAGATTTGAAGTGCCAGCAAAGTTTTGTTATGAAAAAGGTGGGGTTGTGGCGTAAGTACCCGTAACTCACCTCCAAACCCGAATAATAATTATGACAATATTCATTGCGATAATTACGTTTTCGAACAGACGATCTTTTTAAAGATACTTACTTACCTAACTATGAAGTCATTGTATAGGAATTTCTTTCAAAATTGTGGTTCCGCAATTTAAGGCTCTTACATATTGACGCGACAAGTCGCGCGACGCGACTTTTAACAAAACAATTTCTGAGAAACTTCACGGCAGAACAATACCGGCGGCGTCGCGTCACGCGACAAGTCGCGCCAGTATGTAAGAGTCATTAGGTGTAGATTTATGCTTCAAACGATATCTTAACTCGAACGGTGGATGTATCTACACACTAACATTAGGCGGACCTTGAATGCCTAAATGAAAGCGCGCTGATGGACTTTCAACTTCCGGCGATGAGCTGAGCTTTGAAAATCGAACAGCACGCTTATAATCTCAGCCCACTGCTGGACATAGGCCTCTCGTAAGTTCGGCCTCAACTCTGCTCACCCTCCATTGCCGCGACGTTGGCACGAACCTTTCTCTGCTTTTTACTTTCGCCAAATGATTCACGTCGGTGTCATACATAGAAAAAAGTGTCTCATACATAAAGTAATGAATCACGCATTTCGTGGTTTCTCAGCAATGAACATTTTTAAAGCATATCCATAAAAACTCGTCGAATCACACAGACTGAAAACCAATCGTCATATGAAAAAGCTCTACCTGTAAACGGTTCCAAAGGAAGAAAGGGTCTCCTAATATAGGTACTTGGTTATGAAGACCATTTATGATTATAAATGATATAATTTTTTAAACAGTTTTTTTAAACATCACGTTACAAATATATTTTTTAAACTACATGAGCTGGTATTTCCTATCTTACTACTCTGAGAAGAAACACCTAAAACAAACTCAGACTTTATAGCCCACATTTAGTTTTGGTCAGATCGGATGAGGATCGTGAAGATTAGCGTGCGAGAGATGGTTCTTTGTGGAAAGAGTCACACAGATTTGAATGCAATGGTGTTGGTGACAATCCCAATTTATTTGGCGTCGGCGCAGCATGATTTCCTCCTGAAATCTCTTTCACCCCACTTGTATAGGTAACCAGCCCATTCATACTCAGGACTTTCCTCGCGATATGCCCCACCTTCTACCTCATTACATGCCCCATTCCCATATGATATAAATCGTGAGTGTCGAATTATTTATTTTACTTGTATCATCGAGATCAAGAATACGTTAAAAGCTTCCCATTTCCGTTTTTTAATTCGCGTTCGCTGACAGCACACAATCGGCAGCCGATGTTTGGTAGGAACCAAATGAAACAGTAGAGCACAAATGTACCGACACATCCTACAAAAAAAAAACTGACCGATTCTAGGACCTAAAAAAACTATGCCGTATGCGAACGCGCTAAAGACGACCATCACGAATGCATGATGCGCGAGAATCGCCTTCCAGCCCATAAACAACTTGACTAAACGTCTCTTCTAGCTTGAAGAGACGTTTAGTCAAGTTGTTTATATCATTACTAACAATCAACCCTATCTCTGCTAAATCGGCTAAACCCGGCCGATCCGACCCGAATGACTTCATTGGGAAAATCTAAAGTTTCTCATAATACCTCGCACATTATTACCGGACAAATCCCAACTCTAGCAGTTTAATTTTAAGGTTGTTAATGCAGTGTGGTTCTGCAAGCTTTCACATTGCTGATGGGATTGCGTCAAGATTATCTTACTCATGCTATGAAAGTTTTCTCAGAAGGCGTACGGAAGCGCTCTTGTCTTGTGTGTAGTTTTCATGCCGGTCTGGTTCATAGTGTTGGTGACTTCGCATGATAAGTACTCATCTGCTTTAGATATTAGTTTCGGTATGTTCGGGCAACCGCTTGGGTTTTGGTGTTCACAGTGTTTAATATTGGGCTTAGTACTATGATGTTGGAAGTATACTAATTAATATTTTGGTCTTTAAGTAAGCCTACGGAGAACAATGCCAGAGCTTATATTTTTTGGCAACTAAATAATATGAAAGTGCTGGAAATTGATTCTTAACAAATTAATTATTCAGAATTTTCTATAAACTGATCGACGCTAGTTTTTGTCTATTTTTCCTTAACAAGTTGTGTAGTTCAATCATACGATTTTGAATACAAACCGTACATTTGAATTTAACCCAAAAGCATATTAATATCAACTGTGCTTTTAACCCGGTCATTGCGGCCGGTTCGCGCAAGGGCAGGGTTAGGTCGCTGGTCGTCTGGTCGCGTGGTCGTAACCCTGAGAGAAACCAGTGCTTAGAAACATAATTATGAGGCACTAAAACTGTGTTTATGTCTTGAAATATATTATGCGTGTGCGCCTAGATCATAATCCGGGAGAAACTAGACACTTGGCTTCAAATATAGGTACTTGAATAACTAATAATTTTTATGGTTTTGCATAAATTAGACATGGGAATGTAAATATTACTTTAAATACTTACCAGTGCGAATACCTACAGCGTATAAGGTCTGAGATCATAATACGTATAGGTGCATTAGGAGCCTAGGCCAGTGAACGCATCCAGGTTTGGCGTGGGAATGTCTAAGTCTTTTGAACAGATGCTTAACATCAACAGTGAGTGTACCATGGCCTGTTTCATTTCTCGCGGTTAGCCCACCAGGGGCCGTATTATGAAGTACTCGTATTAATGCCATCATTATTCCACTGCGAAAAAAAGATGGTAACTACTATCGGCCTTGTATAGCTCCGTCTCTCACTCACTCTGGAAAAATAGTGGCATTAACACGTCATAATACGGGCCCTGGGGGCTTATAATACACTGTTATGATATCAGTTGTCCTATTCTGTAAAAATCTCACCGTGAAAATTTAGGTGAAGTGAGCTTGGAGTGAACTGTCACTGCCTTAGCATCAGTAGGTATCGATGACAATGACAGCTCACTCCACGCTCACTTCACCTAAGTTTTCACGGTGAGATGGTTACAGAATAGCAATGCAGGTCAAAGCTCGAGCATTAGAAAGAGATAGAGTTACAGACAGCTAATTAATAATATTCAGGCTAGAGTAGTGACATCGGATAGCGCATCAGCAAGCGTATACGTTATAGCTACCACGATACGCTTCATATGAGTCGCCGACGATGTGGGCAATAAGTTGCTGCTTCGGGACAGACGGGCTAGACTCGCCATGCAGTGGGTGCCAGCAGACGGATGTCATACAGTGGGTGCCAGCAGACGGGTGTCATACAGTGGGTGCCAGCAGACGGGTGTCATACAGTGGGTGCCAGCAGACGGGTGTCATTGCCGAGGGAGGTCTAGGAAATGCTGGCGTGATGACTTACGCTTACTTGGCGTTTATGGGATATAGGTCGGAGAAGGCAACACATACACATACAACACACGGAAGGGCAAGGGCAGGTTGTAAAACAAAAGTGTGAATCTATAAAAGACGCTCTCCAAAGCCGAAAACTCAATGTGCCAATTTAAGTAGGAACATCCTTTCGGACCGTCATCAATCCTGCTGCCGAACTTGCTGACTTGCTTTCCAGCCAAACCCATGGTGACTTTATCTTTCCTCGGGCAGATCTGTTACCGTGATGAGCACATTTATCGACGCGGAATCGGTGAGCCGATCACATCGTGTATGACCATGCAATAAAAGGTTCGCACCGCGTCGAACTAAGTGCGACTAGTGATACGTGATCGGCTCAAGCTGATTCCAATTTTGCGACGGATCGTTGAGCTCCTTAGAATGAAGTTAAGCAGCACGATGGCTACTGCATGTGCTGTCGGCATAGATCAACTCAAAACTGTTTGATAAGAACGCCAAGTTTCAGCTCAATTGGATGCCAGGAAATACTTAAAAAGTGGATGAGAATTGGAGTAACCGGAAACACATACGAAGCTAATATAAAGCTTGTCTGGGAACCTTCATCATAACTTACAGTAAAGTTTTTCCTTGATAAGAGATTGCAGCATCAAGGTGAATGAACGATTGCAATGTAAACAGTACCTAAATTCTCCTGATAAGTTGTACACAATGTTTCATAAGAGGAGCTTTGTGATAATCATTTGGTGTCCTGTTTGTCGATTGATAACGAAGTTTTATGGTACTTTTTTCTGCTTGGACCTTACCTTAGTATGAAGCTAAATTAGTAACTCAAGTTTATGTCGAAACAAGTGGTGATCGAAGCAAAGGAAATATATATTTGAGTGACAATCGTGGTGATCAAGCCACGTTTGAGAAAACTTCGGCTTTTGCGTTTTATGCAGAGATAGAAATGATTCGTATCTCCATAAGAAATCACGATTACCCACGTTGTTTTTTCTCTGAAAATTGCATTTCTGCTAAAACGTATATCATGAGCCCTCAGTAATTCTCGGCGAAATGTCTAATAAACACGTACCTACTATCTCCTGCTGAGATGAAAATGATCTAATCTCGATGAGTCACGATGTCATCGACCCCACCTGCGGTATGACCCACTAAGTTTTTGTTCCGTCGGCCGCAGGGTAGAAAGTTTTTTGAGAAAGGCGATGCGGTGACCTTGTCGCAAAGAATGTTGTAGGTGTGTTTATTCATATAAATAAATATTTTATTTCTATACATGATTTAAATATAAGTAAGGAATTGAAAAATAATGTTGTGCGTGTTGTTAAGAATCATACTGAGAGTCTATTTATGAGGTTTTACTTTAAAAGAAAAAAAAATTGCTGCATTTTTTTTCAATCGGGAATTTGAACGGTTTGTTACATGGGGCGCGGGCGGCCGTCGTCTAGCGGGTGTGTACAAGTCATAACATTATGACCTCTATCGATTTGCCAATTTATAATGAAATTGGGGTAATTTTGGTAAAAATGTGAATTTCAAATTGCAATAAATTTTTAATTTTCATTTCTGGTAATGTTTTTGCAGTAACTATGGGCCCCTTTTGGATCGGACAGGGTTTTTGTTACATGCTGTATAGCTGCTAGAGTATAGAGCGAGTGGTTTAGGACGCGTTCTCTTCGCGCTAATAAGCTATCGTCGTGTTCATAATTCACTTTTTTTTCGGTGAACGCGTGGTCGCGCCGACGCAGAGGGCGCTTTCCGGCTTCCCGAACAAAAAGTGACCTAAATGAGCGCGACGATCGCGTATTCGCGCGGCGATAGGACGTGGGGTTATATTGTTTCCGTGCAAATCGATCATGGTCAGACTCAGGAAAAGCGCCTCAAAAACGGCCCGTAAAATAACACATTAACGACACATTTTCAACCCAATTGCTTACATTTTAATTCGAGATTTAAAGTTGATAATGATTAAAAGATATTTAAAATAACTTTATTATAAGTATTTTTTAGAATATAAATGTACAAGTATCAGTGGCGGGGTCGTGGTAGTCCACGTAGGAAACGCGCGGGCTCGCGATAGATGGAAGGAGCGGAGGGAGGCATTTGCCCAGTAGTGGGAGAGTGTAGGCTAGTAAACAAACTACCTATCTGCAAACGTGGCCAGTTGAGCAATGAGTTATCGTTCGTGAGTGCTCTTTTATCTATAGTCAAAGACTTGTGGGACAAACCGGCTACAGCTGATGTCGAGTATGTCCAATTATCCATCGTATTTTGTCCCACTCACTGTAGGTAATCCTTTTCCTTTGTACGCCATTATCCCCAGTATGCACCTTCCTTGTCCAGGTCTTCTCGAAAAACTTTATACTGCCGAGTGATTAACTGAATAAGTGAATATGCTGAAAAATGGCGACACAAAACTGTGACTCATACGGTGCGTGCTAGGCGCTAAAGATGATTATTTTCTCTGTCGCACCGCTCTCCGACTACACTGCCAGGTCAGGCACGCTTTCTTAATCAAGCTAATAGTTTCGGAGACGACTGTCTCTGCATTATCATGATCTGCCGCTAATTTTCCACTTCCTGATTTAACGTTACGCGGTGCAAAAATATATATGTCAGAGTAAGTTGCAGCCTCGTGGCTATATGATAACAGCCGCACCGGTCGATTGAAGATTAAGTTACACTTGCCGAGGTTTGTCTGTGGATGGGTCCTCAGAAAGTGTGTTAATCCGTTGGTCCCGGCTGTCATTCGTGGATCTCTGGCAGCCGTTATGGGTAGTCCGAAGGTCGTCCGAAGTTGATGGGGTTGCTGGGAACCATGACGTTGATATACGAGTATAATAAAAGACTTGTTTAATCCTAGAAATATATCATCAATTCACCATTAAAAAAAAAAAACTTATTTATTTTCGTGGAACGTGCACCAACGCCATTGAATGTTTGTTGACAAACTAATCAAAATGGCCAGCTGCAGCGTTAATTTCGAAACATTTAACAAACTAAAATGCCTTATCCCGGTTTTGTACTAATCGCCCCTAATTATAAAGGGTTCGAGGAAATGCAGCGGAGGGGCTTATGAGTTAATAACGGCCACCCGCCGGCTCCCATCTCCCTGTTTCCTATGAAACCTTTTAGCTCTCGTCCTGGGTGAACGTGAGGCGACACGGGCGGTAGCGGGCGCGGTGGCCGGCATAATTAGGTGGTCATAGTGCATCATGAGCTATTGTAGTGGGCAGTAGACAGAGGCTAGACTTGAAAACAATAGACGATCGCTCGCTAGCTAGGTCAATCCGGTCACGGTATAAGGATGACCATATCAGTCCGTAGACATGTTAATACTAATTATGTCTACTGTGGTCCCGTCCCATCGCGATAAGTGCCCACCATATAGGTACTTCACTATGGACGTTAACAGCGGTTGCATTATGTTTGATATATAGCTCCCGCCATAATCCTCGCCCTGAACGAGACCTTAGTTTAGCTGGCTAGATAGGTACCGGGAGGTATATGGGCTGGGCCCCCTGTACCCATGGTAACTGTGGGTATAGTGCCGATAAGGCCGTCCGGTAGCATCCCCCTCTATTATTGATTGATTCTGTGCTGCAGGGCGCGGCTCATCTGCAATTTATTGCGGATTATGTTAAACATAACTGGCGACATGTGTGTGTACTATAGGTATATCTCTGCCTAACCCTTCGGCTTTATGTTCAATTCAAAATATTTTATTCCATAAAAACCAATAAGAGCATGAAACGTCAGATGCTAGGTGCATGGTACCAATTGGTCGTTTCCTATGGAGAAGAGCCGCCAAGAAACTCCACGGCTAGTCTTTTAAAAATATATTGGCTTTTCAAACATTTCAAAGTTATGTGTTATTTATTATGTATGGCAGGACAGTGTAATCAAGAAGACCCCCTAAAGTCCCCCTTAGGGAGAATAATTGGAATTTAAGAAATTAGGTCTAGAATTTCCCCCTAATAGGGGAAAATTTAAATCGAGAAAAATGTATGTCCAGAAGTCCCCACTGAGTTATTCAAATTCAAAAGTATGTTTTATGTTAATTGAGTTTAAACAGGCAGAAGTTCCTTGTGGTACGCAATGTTTTAATTTTATGCAAGCTTTTTGGTGTTGTGGTGTTTCGGAGAGTTGGATGTAACAGGACAAGGGTCATGTAGTGATTCATCAATCTTTACCTGTTAGTGGGGCTGCTCAAGTCCCAGAGTGCTTGAAATTAATAGTGAAAAGATTTTCCTTGAATCTAGGAAAAGCAAATATTGATAAATTATTATTGAGAATTAAAATTGAAGGCAAGGTGAGCAATCATTGCGATCCAGTCACTAGTGACGCTCAGATGTGACGGTAGAACATGGAATAACTACTATTATACAAATTAAACATATGTACCAACTCCAATGTGTACAATCAACTCACCTATCGCAGTCCTCTGCTGGACCTCTCCCAGGCTGCGCCACAACACTCTGTCCTCCACCTTCCGCATCCAGTCTGTCCCAGCCACAGGGGGGCGTCCCGCGCTATGCTCTTTTTAAATAATAATACCAGCCTGTTACTGTCCCACTTGCTGGGCAAAGGGCATTGCTGGGAAGGTTTAAGTAAATAAAAACCGACATCCACGCAGGCGAAGCCGCGGTCATCAGCTAGTTAACTATAAGTCCAGGTTTCCTCACGATGCTTTTTACTTCACCAATGTCAGTAATGTCCACGATAAACTCCGAAAGTACATATTTGAACCTCAATTTCTTTCTAGTATGCGAAGGTTCATACAAAATATACGAAAGTGATATGTGAGGCTTTTTACAATGCGTTGCGTTGCGGTGCGGCCCGCCTTCATCTGCGCTAACCTTTACTTCCTAGCTAAACCACTAAGAAGGGGTGACGGGCTGTCGACGTTTGCAGTTCAATCAAAAATTACTCTCACCCTAATTTTAATGATACGATGATTTTTAGGGTTTCCATTCCCAAAGGGTAAAACGGGACCCTATTACTAAGGCTCTGCTGTCTGTCTGTCTGTCACCAGGCTGTATCTCATCAATCGTGGTAGTTAGACAGTTGAAATTTTCACAGATGATGTATTTATGTTGCCGCTATAAAACAAATACTAAAAAACAGAATAAAATAAATATTTAAGGGGCTCCCATACCACAAACGTGATTTTATTGCTTGTTTTTTCTCTATATTGATAACGGCAACAGGTAGACGCTTGAAATATTCACAGAATATTTACTTATAAATTCACTTTAAAAATAAATAATTAAAAATAAAACAAATATTTATGGGGAGCTCCGATACAACAAACGTGATTTTTTTGCCGTTCCGACTCGCACTTGGCCGGTTTTTTTAATATTTATTTGATTGATCATGTTGTATAGCTACAGATTCAATAAAAAAACAGTTCAGAAAAATATGGCGCGCGATCGAATTAGTTCGCTTTCGCCGACTTCAGATCACTCTATTCGTAATGCTTCACGGGTAAACACAATTCGTTTCAATGTACCACGTCGAACGGCTTTCGAATCTTCCACAATATAAACAAATGTCACTTTAATATATTAGGGGATTTTGTAGGCTTGATGATGCCTCTAACACATGAAAGTGTCCCGGTGTGCTCCCTCTGTGCCGTCTTGCTAGTTCAAGTGAGGGAATCTCACCGGACAACGTTGGGTAGTGTAGGATGGTAAGAAAAATGAAAACTGACTGACGATAACTGTTTAATAATTCAGCCTATTACACGTTAGTAGAAAAACTTGTTTGATAATTAGCATATTATAACATAATAGGAAACTGTTTAATGATTTGACACTTTACAAGATTGTAAAATTATGTCGTATGTTGCGGACAATAACAAACCTCAGGAAGCTCCAAAGATGTAGTGTCGACCACAAAGTATAATTTTTTAGTGTCGACAAGACTTAAAATGAGAGTGCATGAGAGTATGTGGCGTTCTGAATTTGAATTGAAATTAGAATGACGATGTGGCCTGACATAAAAAGATTGCCAGCAATAAGTGATTGGATGGTTAAAGAAGGAAGAACCTCGTAACAGTAGTATTTAATTTTAATCATTTTTTTTAAGGTTACATCACCTCTAGACGAGCGTCGATTTGTGGTTCAAAGGACTAAAGCACAAGGACCGTGTCTTACATAACTCTGTCTTCTTGTCATCACAATGTAAAGCCAGGGGAATTAATTGCTAAGCAAATTGACTACCCTGTGGCGGTACATACATCGCCACATTCGAACTACGCATCAGACCTGACGTCACACAAAAATCCTGACGTCACAAAAATCCTGCATCGCGCAATTAGAGTTTACCGTGCAGTGAACATATATACAAAAATCCAATATCAATCAATGGGCAGTTGCCCACCAGACACAACACCCGTCTGGTTGGAGGATCCTCCCATTTCTATGGTGGATGAGTGAACTTTACACCCAGTTCCTCATACCCCTAAAACCCACTTAAATTGACCGTATAGGTACTCAAATCACAACTGTCGTTTTTTCTGTTGGGTATTTTAGTAATAAGTATTGCAACCCCAACTTTTAATATAATTTATTATGATATCTGTGGCAACACTTCCCTTCCAACGGTGACACTGCACTGGTCCATTACCTACTCATGATACCTGTCCACCTTTGTATTTACTCTTCTACGGCACCAACGCTACAAGCACCTCATCAGCAACCTCCACCTTGTACACCGCTGCACACTTTCACAGCTGTATGAAATAGCTTAATGGCAAATTCACGAAAAGTGTTAATTCCCTGTCTTTACAAAGCAGGTAAAACTTATCGCCAAATAAAATTAAACACGAAATATAACTATACTTCACTTCGTTATCCTTTAATTGTTGTAAGCAAAGGAACCAACGCTAAGTCCAGCATAAAGATAAATGCGACGACTGAACACAAGACCACCTTCAGTATGACCTGGCGTTTTAACGGCACCCCGAGCAAGTTCAGAATTTCGGCTACCGCTTGGGTTGCTTGGCTGGAATTGGTCCAGCGGTGCCAGATAGATCCTGCGTTGACCAGGAGCAGAGCAGAACCTGTGCTGCATAAGTAGGCCTGGAAGGAGATGAGAAGCTTTGTTAAGGAGATGGTAAAGATGCGATAATGTGCAGTCGGGATTCTGGCATATTGCTTAACAAAGATACAAGGAGCTTGATCGAGCCTGCCCCGCTTTGAATAATACACCGCGAGGAAAACGCCTTTCGTCTGCAACTTTTTAAATTATCAGCTAAGTAAGTGACAGTACATCGTTTGTTTACAAGCGTTAAAAAAAATAGTACGGGTTTAGGATGGCAACAAAGGTATCTTAACATTTTATATAAGACGTAAGATACACATATTTTAATAAGTAACTGAAGCCGTCCGCTACGTCACATACGGATGTCGGCGACTGACGGACCGCGTGCGGGTTTGTTGCTGGAATGATTAAAGACCACCACTTTGTCTCCCGGGCCGGATTTCAAAGTTTAGGTAGCTGCGCTGGGAACCAATCACAGACATCACAAGAAACGCAGCGGAAGGCTTAAAAGTTGGCACAGTATCTATGCAGTAATACCTGAAAGGCCGTGTTCCCGCAACTGTTCGCCCCCGCACACATGACCAGGCCGATGACGGCTACCAAATACGTCACCAACACTCCTCCAGACACTGACTGCTCCCATTTAAACACCTTCAGGGAACGGACATGCATCGTCAGAGCAGCCACCAGCAGCACCGTTGCAATCAAGCGCAGAAACAGGATTGAATTCCTCTCCGTTACACTAATTTCGGTTGCATTTTTATGTAGAAGCGGTAGGTACTGAAATATCTATTTTTAATTATAAAACAAACTCCACCGCCGCGTCTGTCTATCTGTCGTCCTGTACGCGATAAACTCAAAAACTACTGCACCGATTTTCATGGTGTTTTCACCAATGGATAGAGTGGTTCTCGAGTAAGGTTTTAGAAGCAGTGTAGTAAGCAGCTGTGTAGAACTGTAGAGTAATACTTATGTATCTAATACTGGGTGCTGTGTAGAACTGTAGAGTATAATACTTATGTATCTAATACTGGGTGCTGTGTAGAACTGTAGAGTAATACTTATGTATCTAATACTGGGTGCTGTGTAGAACTGTAGAGTAATACTTATGTATCTAATACTGGGTGCTGTGTAGAACTGTAGAGCAATACTTATGTATCTAATACTGGGTGCTGTGTAGAACTGTAGAGTATAATACTTATGTATCTAATACTGGGTGCTGTGTAGAACTGTAGAGTATAATACTTATGTATCTAATACTGGGTGCTGTGTAGAACTGTAGAGTAATACATAATATATATCTACCTACTTTAAGATTTCTTTGTGTAGTTGGTATGGAATATTAAGTTTTGTTAATTAAAACCGATGCATGAAGGAAGCTCTTTGAAATCTGTGTTGTAGTTTATATAGTTTATCAGATATGGGTAACTCTCCCATTCGTCACTGGTTGAGAAACTATCTTTGTCTTTTTGGCTATGATATGGTTATCTGTCAACCGGTAGCACATAATGGAAGATTTAAATTTAATAACATCAGTAGTTCCAACAAAAGCGTTGGATACTTTACAGTTGTCTTGTGAGCGTTAAATTCAAGCTATGTAGGTACTGCTAAGAACTGTAAGTGTGTGCACATTGTGTGCAATTCTTCCTCGATTTATTCATTTATATTGCAAATATCAACTGACTTTCCAAAGTCAATAGGTATTTCATGTAGATTTCACGTTGGTAGTAGTTTGGTTCTCACAGTCATCTGCACAGGAGGCTGACTGTAATTGAGCCGTTCGTTTTCCATCCACACTAGAATATCGTGATAATAACGAATATCGTACGTGACGACATGACAGACAGAATCCATAGAGAATGTAGAATATCCAATAGAGCAAGGCGTTTATAGAGTGATTTTACTCTTACGATTTGATGGAATGATATTGCACCTTTTTTGAGTTGGTATGTCAAGTATTTGTAGCATTACTTTTGAGTATCTACTTTGAAATTACTTTGAAACGATTTGAATAAAAACTTCTTGTTCAATTAGGAGGCGGGCTTCCATTAAACATTTATTGTGAACTGACAGCTACTATAAGGAGTCTATGATACAACGTTATGGTTGCCATATACAACACCTTCAACAACACCTAGCCTAGTATATAATAACCAAAATAAAACCTAGTAAATAGCAACAATTACATCATTTAATGTTGCCATATACAACACTTCTGAACTACTGGCAATGATAGCGACTCTGCATTAATTGATGTAAGCGGAACGTTTGTTTGATGTTGTTATTCGTTAATTTTCTACAGCCCAGATTTTGTTCTATAAGAGGTCTGCTGAGCCTGCTATTTATGTGCTCTTCAAAGGTTAAACCAAAGATATAAATATGTCTAGATAGACAGTCAAAGCAAACTCGATAATAGTCGATAAAAATAGCGTACAACTGTTGGCCGCTAAAAGCACGCATACTAGAAAAGCACAATGATAGTGCAATGACGTTACGCGAGTGTACGACGTAGATTTCACGCACACTAGCATAAAAAAGTTGGCCTGTGTGTTTGTTTTAGTTCTCTTGAAGCGCGACATTCTGTCTAAACTTATAAATAAACACCATCTTTGCGTTATTCTTGATGTTATTTCACCTCCTTTCTATACATATTATATCATCTTTCACACAGTCCATCCATCGTTTCTTTGGTCTTCCCCTACTTATATAGCCATCGACATTCATACCCAAAACTTTCCTCACAACATTGTCCTCATTCCTTCGCACCACCAACTTTTCAGACACATACTTATTCTTTGCCTGTATGTCACCGATGCTACTTTCAGACTTCCTTTGTTCTTCTTATTCTTTTTCATTTCTGATTCTATTAATTAGAGTATAAAAACAATAATTACTTTCTGAATTCTTCATGTTTTTTAATGAACTATGTTTTTCCTTCTTCCAGGGTTATCGGCAACGACATGTCACTTTCCTGGCGCGCCTGCACACTCGAGGGTCACATTCTCCGAGGAGGCCCTGACTGAGGGCACCGTCGCCTCCTATGAGTGTGAGCGAGGGTTCGAACTCCTGGGCCCCACCAGGAGAGCCTGTGGCGTCAACGGGAAGTGGACGCCTGATGGCATTCCTTTTTGTGGTAAGTAGTAACTTGTGTATTGAATGATTTATTAACTTTTTTAAAAGTTAAAAATAGGATAAGATTCTACTAGACTGTGGTTGATGGACACAGAACAAAGAACATAGGTAATCGATGGTCGATCGATACACGTTATCCAGTTCCAATGCACCACACTAAATCGATATGAATGAACGGTCGATGTCATAATCGAACGCAATGTACAACTAGAATGCGCGGCGTTAGACAACGACGTGCAAACTGTTTACTGTAAATTCAGCACATGATTCTAGCGTTGAAAATTTTCTGACGGTTACTAAAAAAAACAACTATTTCATACATTATGATCGTGTAGGTATTAAAATTTTGTATGAAACAGCAGGTTATTTTTTAATAACCTACGAAAATATCATGATGTGCTGAATTTATGGTAGGTAACAGTTAACGGGTTAAAGTTTACGCTCTGTAAGTCTTAAAATAAAATAAAGTAATAAATAGGTAATAATCCAAGAACATTATGAACTCACGAAGCCATGCATAACAATAAGTAATTCCACACAACATATTCAATTGCCGCACGACCAACGGCGGCAGCGGGCGGCGCGAACATTTAAATTAATCATAATCAACAAAAAACGTGACGAAATCGTATATGTTTCAATGGAATAATAGAATAAAAATCACAAAGGGCATAGCGTATACTTTCTTCGAGACTTTGAGAGCTGTGGGACTGCATGACAAAGAATCTTCCGCTTTTTAGAAGCCATTCACAGCCATGTGAAGTGTTTTCACGAAGAAAGTAAAAGGCGGTCATGGATAGCGAGCCAGGGCTGTGGGGTACTGTAACTTAGCTATACGTATTGTGCATTGTTGAGATTACTTTATTAACATTTTACTAGAAAAATTTAGGCGAAATTATGAAGCCGCCATCGTTCTGTGTTGTAATATTTTTAAACATCAACGCGTTATTATTATTAATCAACTATGATAATATGTCATATCTAACACTCAAAAATGTATCCTCCACCCTTACCTTTGTAACTTATCGCGACCAAATGGAACATATTACGACCAAATTGTATCTTATTATGACCAAATTGTAACTTATTATGACCAAATTGTAATTTATGACGACCAAATTGTGAATAATGAACGTAACATTCCGATTCGTCTTATAATTATTACTGTATTTTAGCTTCGTTTAATTATAAAACCGAATTAGATAAAAATATTCTCTTTTTTGTTAGCTCTTATACAAATATTAAAACAATAATAAACTAGAATAGCGGGCAACCCTAGCCAGGTACTGGCAGCGGCGCGTGCGACTGAAGATCAGGGTTGCTGAACCTGCGCAATGCTAATATTAATTTATTATAATTATCTTTTAATTCAACTTTTATAATGGGCAAAAATCAACTTGCCTAGCCTTTTCCCAACATGTTAGGGTCAGCTTCCAGTATAACCGAATGCAGCTGAATACCAGTATTTGAAATGGAGCTACTGCCTACCTGACCTCCACAACCCAGTTACTGGGTAACATGATACTCATTGGTACAAGACTGGTTGTCGTCAGACTTTTGGGCTTCTAACTGCCCTTAACAACTGTCAAAGATCTACGAATGATAATCGTGCCCATTGGCTACGTGCTTTTCGAGGCACGAAGGTGTGACGATATGTAACGGATGGTCACCCATCTAGGAACGCGGCAAGCCTAACTGAACCTTTGATCGACCCGCGCGGCTGTATTGATCCACGAGTTGAACTTTTATAAGTCATGGCAGATCTCAGCCCAACGCCGTATTCTGTAAAAATATGAAAAGCTTGAAGTGAGTTTGGCAATAGTGTCAATAGCAGCTAGCATCAGCCGGTCTATTCTGTAAACACCTCACCGTGAGAACTAAGATGAAGTGAGCTGTCAATCCCTAGCGTCAGGTGGATTGACAGCTCATTCAAGCTCACTTCACGTAAGTTTTCACGGTGAGATTTTTACAAGAATAGACCGGAAATCTGTAACAAAAGCAATCAGTCAGATTGACATTCCGCACCTCGGACTCAATTGCTCAGTCGTCTGAAGGTACCTCGGTGCTCCACTAACGGTCACACCTGCAGTGATAGTTATTAGTTATTACTCCCAATGTACCGCTATGTTTTGCTCATCTGTACCATTCAAATATACCGCCTATGGTGTAGGCTACGCTCGCCCCTTTCGATTAAAATGTTCCACTCGCCCCGTTTTTTTATTATTTTGGTGTAGTGATTCGCCCCTTACAAAGGGGCGAGTAGAAATTGACATTTAAATTATTATATTGGTGTATCGATTCGTCGGTTGCGGCAATTCCTTTGAAATTTATCCAAAAAAGGTACAGTCAGACAGAAAAATGCACATATTATGAATAACGCCATGTTTGATTAGTATTACTTGAATAACCCTATCTGTAATCTCACCATCTCGTGACACTTGTGATAGTTGTTGCTACCTGGCTTACCTATTGTAACAAAAGGAACCTTTTTCTTAGGTCTAATAAACAAAACGTTTCAAAATATGTTACCCGTTGAGAGAGTCGTATGAGAGTCGTATATATATGAATGCTTTCTCTTTCTAAGTTCGTATTATAATGTGGAAAACGCATCCCGTTTTGCGATATTTGCTAATTATTTTAGTACTTATCTCCAAGTGTAACTAAACGTGAATTCATGCAAGCCTAGTACTTTTTGTTAGTTATAAACTATTTGTATGCCTTTCATCCAAATCTTAATAATGGGATAATACTAATGATTGTAATACTATCTTGAATTCATGCAAGCCTAACTACTTTTTGTTAGGTTTTGATTGAAGTTTTAAGAAAACAATATTTATTTCACTATTTAAAAACGTAGAGTGCTGACAGCACTTTTAACTTACTAACAATCGGGGGCGACTTAGGGTATCCAATATTCAAAGGGGCAAGTAGATACACTTAGGCAATTAGGGGCAAGATCCAAGGGGCGTGCTGAGCCCACACCCCACCTATGGGCTCGGAGATTGATGTGGACGTAGCAAATGGTAGTCCGTAAGTAGGGTATTTGTAAAAAAAAATGATGATTTCTGTGCCCTCGGTTTGTTCTCCAAAGCTACCACCGAGCTTTTTTAATGAGAAGAAAGTTTGATTCTTCGAAGTAAGAATCATCTAGCAGGTACCTAGAATTGTCTAAAAATGTTTTACTAAATCTTGGATGTACTAAGAAAGCGGTGAACGGTTACACAATAACGGCAGTCCAAGTACAGAGCGTTTTTGACACCTTAATGTCTGGGGAAAATGACGAATTCACGATGGCCGCTATATTATGACGGAACCGCTTTCCTAGGAAACCAAAGATTTAGGGACAGCACCAATTTAAAAAAAATACATTAAGTAATAAACCGTTTATATGAAATGAAATTAAATGAAATTGTTTATTCTGTAAATAGGATATTGGAATCACTTTTACACGTCATATTATAAAATATTTAAAATAAGCTAGATGAGGTCGGCGTTTCCTATCTGACTACTCTGAGAAGAAAGGCCGAAACAAACTCAGAGGTCGCAGTCTCTTTTAAAGTCCAGACATAATCTTGGTCAGACCATATGAGGACCATGTAGATTGGCGTCTGAAATGGTATTTTGAGGAAAGAACCACAACGATTTGAGTGGACCTGTCCAGTCAGTGCAAGCATTTGTCAGTAATAGTGGAGCTCAACTCAGAACTTAAGGAGCTCAACGACTCGACGAACAATACCAAAGAAAGGACATTTGGGTAGGTCGCATAAAATACTCAAATTGCCAGACCATCGTTAAAACTAACTGAGAACGAAAAAAGAAATCAAAACAAAAATCCACATAGTCCTCACATTTACAATAAGTAAAATAATACAATACTTTAAAAGTAATCATGTCATTTGGTTGTAATATTCAATAATGTCAATTTATATATAAAACTGGTGATGATTTTCCATAATATTCAAAATGTTACAAAGCTTAGCAGAGCGAGCAGTTCAATCCCATGCTTTTTTGTCTTCTAAATAATCTGAAATTTTATAGTACCCTTTTTTACAAAGTTTGGTTTTAATACAGCTTTTGAATCGTATAATGGGTAAGTTTCGAATGTCAATGGGAAGTTTGTTATAAAAGCGTATACATTGACCCATGAACGAGTTGCCTACTCTGTGGAGACGAGTGCGATGTACAGCAAGATTGTGTTTATTCCTGGTATTTAAACTATGAATATCGGACATTATCTTAAAATTTGATATATTTTTGTGTACATACAATAAGTTTTCAAATATATATTGTGAGGCTACAGTCAGAATATCTATCTCTTTGAATTTTTCTCGAAGGGAATCTCTTGGACCAAGGTTGTAAATGGCTCGAACAGCCCTTTTCTGTAAAACAAAGATAGCATTAACGTCCGCACCGGTTCCCCAGAGAAGAATCCCATATGACAGAAGACTATGAAAATAACTAAAATAAACAATTCTGGCTGTATCTATGTTAGTTATCTGTCTAATTTTTTTAACGGCATAGGCGGCCGAGCTTAGCCTTCCTGACAATTTTTCTATGTGTGGGCCCCATTGTAATTTACTGTCAATAGTTATTCCAAGAAAAACTGTCGACTCAACGGGGTCCAATTCTATTCCATTAACTTGAACATGGGTAGATAGCTGCCTGACATTTGGTGTTGAAAATTTAATGAGTTTAGTTTTTTTTTCATTTAGGAGAAGATTATTTACATTAAACCAATGCACAACTTTAGAGAGTGCATCGTTAACTTGTTCAAAGTTGACTAGCTGACGTTTAATTTGAAAAATAAGGGAATAATGTATATGAATATGTAATCTGAGCTCGTAGCCAAGTAATAGCAGCCGCACGGGTCGATCCATCAGGTTAAGCTACGCTTGCCGGGGTTGGTCCGTAGATGGCTGACCATCTTACCATACCGAAACTCCTCCGTGCCTCGGAAAGCAAGTTAAGCCATTGGTCCCGGCTGTCATTCGTTGATCTTTGACAGTCGTTACGGGTCGTCAGAAGCCCGAATGCTTGACAACCAGTCTTATCAAGGGGTCCCGTATTACTCAGTTACTGGGTTGTGGAGGTTAAATAGGCAGTCGCTCACACAACACTGGTATTCAGCTGCATTCGGTTAGACTGGAAGCCGACCCCAAACTATTTGGGAAAAGGTTAGGCAGATTGATTCATATTGTTTATATCAAATTTGATAATCCTAAATAAGCTGTGACAACTTTATTAACTAGACACAACCACTTATTATTGTTTACTTAATAAACAAAATAGGTCAAACATAATCAAACACACGTGATAGTGGAACCGCCATGATTCCACACGAAGATCACTGGCGCCCATGAGTCACCTGTGGCCCCAATGCGCTCAGTGGGTCCACAACCTACAAACAAATGACAAGTGATTAATAATCGATGGTGTTGCCAGAAAAAATATTGCGTATTTTCTTATTGGCAACGGAATTTCTGTTTACTAATGAGTATCGCCGGACCTCGTTTAATTATTGTGTGGGTGTGTGATACAAGTGATAACGGTATCTGAGATTGTTATTTATATATTTAGATTAGTCACCTTTTTACGTCTTTCATCGTAGGTTTCAATGGTTAGAATTGCGAAAAAAATGTTTTCGCGCGCTGCCGTATATAAACAGCGACTTTTCACATGCGCTATAGTATGTTTGTTTCTCTTGTTTGATGTCCAGAATACGTGATAACGACTAAGGATATGTCATGGGTTTACACCCTGGTAAGTACCTGCATGAACTGACCATAAGGAAAGTCTGGACTGTAAAAAAGAGACCAGCACCTGACAGCAAGCCAACGTTTTCTGCTGTACTCGACCAGCACCTGATAGCAAGCCAACGTTCTCTGCTGAACTTGACCAGCACCTGACAGCAAGCCAACGTTCTCTGCTGAACTTGACCTGCAATTGCCTGCCACAAACACGGAGCCGGTCAGATCCATATTTGATGTAGTTTGAATTCGTATCTTAAGGTGGGAAATGGATAACCGAGTAATTTAAGGTAAAAGTAAACTAAAGCGGTAAACAGAAAAATACGATGGCCGGGATATTACTTTTCAGGCTTCGTTTTTAGGGTTCCGTAGCCAAATGGCAAAACTGGAACCTTATAATTTTGTCATGTCGGTCCCTCTTTTCGGATGTCACACAGCCATTTTACTCGGAGAGTATTTGCACAATATCGATTAAAATGCGAAAGGTATATTCTGTGCACCGCTAAACGTTATACACTAATGTTTAGCGATGCACAGAATACACCGTGAAATTATGATAAAATAAATATTTGGGTGGCACTTCCCGCTCATGTAACTGTGGGAAAAAAACGTACTTGAATATTATCAAGTTATTTTATTAAAGTTATTTCTAATTCTAACAAAATGCTAATATTTGCGATATTATGAAGCAATAAATAATACATACTATTAGGTAAAACTGTAAAAAAGGATTGACAGGCCTTTGCCCTGAAGCGGAACAATACAACCTAGAAACACTAATAGTTTTCCTTCCTAAAACGTCTAACGACTAATACCAACTCTCACATATTAATAACTTTCAATTCCCACCTATTAAACTAAGTGCAGACTATCAAAGCAAGTCTAATAGACTCGTCACAAAAGACTTCCGGCGCAGTTTAGGCGAAGGCGTCAATTAGCATTGAATGGCAAATGTCGCCGCACGTCATTGTCACGGAATCGAATGTTGGTGTCAATCGGCGGCCATTGTCCTAATGGTTATCGGGTCGATTAATTTGTATGGTAGACACGTAACAGACGATATATCACAGTGAAGTAGAGTGGTTTGTCAAGTGGTTAGATAACTTTTTCTTTTTCGTCATCGACCAACCTGCAATGGGTTTGCGAGGTGGATTACGGCCCACTCCCTCTCACAGAGAAGCCTCAGAAGCTGGATTCCCAACAGTGGAATTCCTACTCATAGTTACGGCAGAGGTAGATTGGGCTTGGCTAGGTCCAATAAAAACAAGAAGGAAACAGCATCTCTTTTCGTGGATGTAAAACGAGATTAGTCAATATATAGATATACCTATACTCGTATCATACTTTTATGGTCACGCACATTTGCAAAGCAGATGGTCGGATAGTGGCGAGTGGCGAGAGTGTAAGACAAGTGTAAAGTGGAACACAACGAGTATGCCGCCGTTGACGCGCACCGTTCATAGTAAACACAGTGCGCGGGCGCACAGGGCTGGCGGGCGAGTAGCGGGAATTTGGAAAACCGCATCCTACAAGTGCGCGCGACAAATTATTGTCCTCGTAATATCTCTCTCGCGCCCAAATGAGTCGTGCTCACGACTATGCGAAAACTGGTTGTGTAGAGAGATCGATGAAGTTTTGTCGCACTTCGCATATTGGCCTGCCTGGTAAATTGAAGCGATGAACAGGGAGTGTTATAATGGTTACCATAATTCTATTTTTAATCAAATCTACTCGTATGTATGGATGTATGTATCTTCATAATTTAATGGAAATTACTTAATTGAAATTATTAATCGTGATAGTATACTTATCACGAATAATAATAACAATGAAGTACCTAGGTATCTATTAAATACTTACTGGACGTTAAGAAACAATCGTCACTGCACACCCGGCAGCCCTGCAACTAACGGAGAGCAGAAGTGTGCCGCAAGCTGTCGCTAACGGTGTCGGCAGAGAGCTAGCCCCGGCGCCGGCGCAGGGCTCGCGACGCGATTCGACACCGCTACTACACCATACACTCTCATAGGAGGTCAATATTTGACAAAACTGTAGTGTCAAGTGATTTTGTACCATGAGCCGTGCAACTGTTAGTTCTCACGTGGACTCACGTGCCCTGCAATTGGTTATGGTACGCCGCACGTGCCCCGCACACCCATCATCCGCATCATCGATGACTCTAGCACATCCAGTTTCTAAAAGACTAATCCTATCTAATATTATAAAAAGTGAGTTTGTTTCTTTATTTGTTACGCTTTCACGCTAAAACGGCTGAACGTATTTGTATGAAATTGGCACATGGGTAGACCATGACCTGTAGCAGTAGGTGCATAGGCTGCATTTCATCCTGGAGCGCAGACGAAGTCGCGGGCAACAGCTAGTACGTAAACAAAATGTAAAACTAAGCTATAATCGGGCTACTCCGATAATCCACCCCAATAAAAAAAATCCTAAGGTGGATACTGGGAAACGTTTGTCCGAGAATCCACCCTAGGCGTAGTTCGATAACCGGAATTTATGGGATTAGGGTGGATTCTCGGATATACATTTCCGAGTATCCACCTTAGGGTGGATTTTTTGGAGTGGATAAACGGAATAACCTCATCATGTTCATATTATAACCAAAAGTCCATGAAGCCATCTGAGTTGAAAGTGCAAATGTTTTGACACAGCACTGTCCCTTTCAGTGGACAATTTAAACTGCATTACCCCGAATTTGTTGTGTTCTCTTGTCATCAAACAGATGTGTGGACCATGCTCGCTTTCATTTGCTAAACTGATTCTAATGTTGGAAATAAAAATATTAAGTAAGCAATGAATAAAATTGGATCGATTCCCGAAATAAACATTGCGATAACTGCTTTTTAAATAGACTATTCATCATCATGTTCCTGCCGTTATCCTAATATATTTGGGATTGGCGCAAGGTCACGTTACAGTTTCTAAAAATACAAACAAAAAACGTTAGCTTACACAGTAAACAGCTAATCACGAGTTCAACGCCCTCGTTTCGCATATAGTCTCTAACTTGATTAATAATTTATTTATTTTATTATTTAATGTTTAATGTTTTTTTTAATACACTAATGCCCATCACGTCTCTGTAGTTCCGCCAGTCAATATTAAAGTAACCCTTTATAGCTGTTCAAATCAAATCAAAATCAAAAGTCATTTATTTAAATGAACTAGGCTGAGAATTAGCTTTTTGTACGTCAAAATTACTTAAGACAGTCCGCCAAAATGCCCGAATTGCACCACATCCTATTTATTGCTTTAGCTGGGAAGAAGAAATGACGCAATAAACTCCCCAGCAGCACATTTTCCATTTTCACAGCACAGTTCATTTTCCGCATAGATCAACGTAGTGCATTCCGCAGTCGGTATGCGGCCTACATTAATATTATAAAAAAGATTTACCGAAAAACAACCGTATAATCTTAAACTTGGACTGCTCTGAGAGCGACCGCGAACACCGTGAACTAAATAGTTACCCATTTTAGTGCTAACGCGAAGTAAATTGGCGTAAATGAGACTTATTTAGTTTTGCAGAGCGAATTTGATTTTTATTTTTACTGTTCATTCTAATATTTTAAATGCGAATGTGTTTCTGTCTGCATGTTTGCTACGTTTTTAGGATAAACCATTGAACCGATTTTGATCAATAATGTCTATGACAATTCAAAAAATAAATAATCGCAATTTCTAAGCAATTGATTATTTGGCCTTATTACGGAGTCAACGCCCTGGGCCGTACGTATTTATTAAAATTATATTATTTGTCAAAAGAAGACATCATTGTCACATATAAGTATCCGACAGGTGCCTAATATTAAAGCAGCCTATGAAAAATCTTACAAAATTGACAGATTTTTCGAATTGTCACCTGTCGGTTTTATTAAGTTTAATAACTTTAAATACCTTGAAGTCCGAACTTTAAGTGGTAGGTATAAACGTTTTTTGTCGTGTTCCGGTCGGACAAGCACTTTCCATCTCGACCGCGTGGGACTTATGCTTCTGCCCCAGTGCCTCACATCGCCGTGAATATTCACTAAAATCGGCATAATATTTACTACATAAATTAATTTATCTATGTATAGAGATAGCTGTGACTTTAGCTTTTCTCGCGTGAACTTTAAATACAAATTAAGTATATCTTTATTAAAATATCTGCAATAACATACATGTTTACCGAATTCAGACGCGATGCGTTTCGATATCTAAGAAAAAAAAATATTTTCCCATATCGTTGACCCCGTAATCAGCTGTAGTTAGGTAGGTATTTTGAAAATTATGATTAAAGATATTTTACAGATGGTATTTTTAATAAGTTAACGAAACACAGACGAACGAAATTAGTAATAGCAAAAAATAAACACGAATTTCATTAATTTCATAATCAGCTGAATTGTTGGGGTCACCTACGTGAGTCACACGAAAGACCTTGTATGTATCCATGCAAATCTAGCCAGGAAAAACATGAATAACAAAAAAGTTTGTGTGAGTGCATAATGTGGTACGTAAATCGGATAGATATGTATTCCAAAATCCAGAGTTATAAGAGCTATAAGTAACGAAAAACTGAAGCACTGAACTCCAATATAGCGAAATTAAAAACAAACGTACCTAGCGCAAAAAATGAGAACCTATCACGATTTCTTTCAGTTTTTTTTTCTAAATAGACCGATAGTGGGTACTTGTAGATGTTCGCGAATCATGTCGTGAAAACTTTCACCTTCCGTTTTGGTGTAAGCCGTACACAAACAGCAGTAGCGCCCTTTGTACACGGCACGATTTCTTTACGGACGGCGTATAAACCGCGCCGTAGAAAAAACGTGTCCATCAACAAGCTTCCACAGTGATCCGTAGAACACTGACGACCGTGCCTACACACGGGCGTTGCGTTTCTACGGTGGACGGTGCGGTCAAACTACGCGTCTAGAGTCATTGCAGAATATGCGTTTCCATGTCATAGCTGAGATGTGGAGTTATTAGCCAAAGCCATTGTAGAACCATGTACTAGAATAATTACAGTCACTATGAGTTTGCCCAACAAGAACACAGACACAGCAACACTGGTTGGCGGCAGAAATATAGTTAGATACCTTTGGCGGAAATACTTTCCCGCACGGGCTCCTTAAAGGCAAGTAGTTTATAGAGCTAGAGCAAGCAGTAGAGCTCTTTGTAAAGGCTGAACCTTTACAAAGAGCTGCTTATATTTTTATATTATATTACACCATCGCCAACCATTTTGCAATGCAAGCGAAAGTAACTCAAGTTATTTATCACATATATGTAAGTATATATATATAAAGTAATTCAGAAGCTTAGGATAGCATCGTGGGAAGTCTCGCACGTTTAAAAGAATATTATACCGCGTGTACAGTCAACCCCGTGTCAGTGGTAACATTGACAGCGCCTTTATTCCGTAGCAGTTAGAGCGGTTTTTGTAGTTCAAATGTTGATGTGCGGACTGTACGACACATGTGGTGATGAACGAGATAAGCCGATGCAATAACACAGTACGTATTGTACATATATGTAAATTCTAAAATGACTACTGTTATCTTCAAAGGCATAGCCAGAGACTACCATTATGTATTATAACTGTAACATAAAAGGTCCGTCTCGGGGATCGAGCTCAGGATCCCACGCTAAACAGCCGCGCGTGCAACCACCAAACCAGGCCACCAACTACCGAAATAGGTCGTTGATGTATCAAAATCAAAATATTTTATTTCATATATACCTACAAGGGCACTTATGAAACGTCAGAAGCTAGTTGCACGGGTCCAATTGGTCGTTTCTTATGGAGAAGTGCGGTAAGAAACTACACGGATCAAAATCAATATCAAGGATATAAATAGACTCTAATGCTGTAAATGATATGGGAATAACACCCACCAATTTCGAACTCATGACTACAAAAGCGACCAATCATTTCGTCTCAAAACCCCAACAAAAACTTAATACTAAAATAATATAATATCGTTCAACCACATACCGTTAGGGCCGCGTGAGTCGATCGTTTGCGCAAATTATCGACAGTTATGGACAACACATCACTAGACCGAGACATGTTAATTTAATCCGCGCAACCCTAATGCCGTTAGTTGTCAGGTTTGTCGCTGAATGACGGCGACGACGTGGGTAGGCGACAGGTATGGCCGACAGACGGATATAGGCTATTATTGGAATATGGTGCTAAGTGACGAAATTCTACTCGTCGCTAAATGATAACAGCACGGGCCGATCGATGGTAAGCGACACTTGCCGCGGTCGGTTCGTGGATGGGTGACCATCCATTACATATCGCGGCCCCACTGGGCCTCGGAAAGTACTATAAGCCGTGGGTCCCGACCGTCATTTATAGATCTTTGACAGACGTTACGGGTAGTCAGAAGCTGAAAAGTCTGACAATCAAGAATGGTTACCAAGTAGTATCATGTTACCCAGTATCTGAGTTGTGGAGGCCAGATAGCAAGTCGCTCCATATAAAACACTTGTATTCAGCTGCAACCGGATAGACTGGAAGCAGTGGAAGCCGACACCAACATATTTGGGAAAAGCCGATATAACGTACGATCATGCCAAGTATTATGAGGTATGATAGACTCATAAGAAGGCAAGTAGAGTTTTGGACAGAAACTGTATAGAATATAGAATCAAGCATTATTTATTTGCAAAAATGCAGGTGTTACCAGATATAAAAAGTTGGTAGATTATGCGCAATTCACGTTGTGCCTGTTTAGAGCATGCAAATTAATTTTACGTTGCATGAGTAACAGTTTTTCCGTAAACTTCATGTGCCTTCTCAATTTTATGCATAGCACACATAGTGCGCACGAAGGGTTCCGTACCATTGTCTATAAAAACGAGCAAAAAAATTATGTTTATTGTATGGGAGCCCCTTTAAATATTTATTTTATTCTGTTTTTAGTATTTGTTGAAATAGCGGCAACAGAAACACATCATCTGTGAAAATTTCAGCTGTCTAACTATCACGGTCCATGAGATACAGCCTGGTGACAGACGGACGGACAAACAGACAGACGGACGGATAGCGGAGTCTTAGTAATAGGGTCCCGTTTTACCCTTTGGGTACGGAACCCTAAAAACGGTCTTGGCTAATTCAGTCAGTTGGCTTGCATTTGCCAGATCTCCGATCTATTTCTAATTGAATCGATAAGATTTATTCTTAACTAACTATGCCTACGAGTCTTAGTAATAGGGTCCCGTTTTACCCTTTGCTTACGGAACCCTAAAAACATCAGCCCATTTTAAAGTATTAATCATCAAAAAGCAGCCATTTACAGTTGTCTCTAGTCCGATAATTGTTACAACATGGTGGCGCTAACAACCGTTGTCAGTACCTCACAACCATCGGGAATCGAACCCGGACCACGGTAATGGCCGCCGCTAATAATAAAGCTATAAATGAAGCAATCAATTTTAACGATCGATAGACTAACGGTATACAGACCTAGTAGTTCGCGGACATATTAGTAGATATTGTAGTTTCCTTGGATAGATTAGAAATGACGGACGGACGGACGAATGGTGGTTCAAAATCATATGTGGTTGATTACCTAAATTTTAGAACAAGTTTTCCATTTTATTTTTATACTAAAAATTAAAATACCTTTACTACTAAATGATACTAAAAATAGTACAGATTATGCAAACACACTACTAAAGGTAACTAACGTGTTTTAACCCGGACGGAACGGGGCGATAATTTTTGGAAATATCTGTTCATAGAAAATGTACCGAAATAGCCATACGTCACGGGTGCACGGACGGGACGGTGACGTGGCACCCAAGGGACAGGAAAAATGTCGTCGGTGCCGATGGCACATACTGCTCCGCGCGCGGCATGGTCCGTCTGTGGTTCTGTTGAGCGTATACACAGTCGCTGCGGTCGCGTCCATAAATCATACATAGGCTTAAAATAGGCTAGTTACATTAGAATATAAAATAGCTGTGCCCGTGATTCCCTCAGACTACAAATCTTCCAAACACCATTTCATAAAATAAGTAGAGGGTTCTAGGAATAACTAACCTGCCTGTCCTTCTCTACGTTATTCTTATTAGTCAGTGGGTGATATCATTTGTAGGATTGTATTGCAGAGATGATGTGTGTTATGTCGAGTATGACTAACACACTATTGTTAAAAATGTTTACAAACATTTTCTAACATATACATTCAATTCAAGTGATCAAATGTTTGTTTAGAAAATGTTTACTAATATTTGTAAACATTTTTAACAGCAGTGTGTGAGCACCATAAGAGTTACACAATACACTCACAGACAGCCTAGTTAACTAACATTCGTTATGCAGTACATATTCCAGTATACAGTACACGTACGGTTTCACCAAAGGGCGTTGTACCATGGACGCCGGTGTCACCCTAATAAAGAACATTTTTAACGGCTGGGAAGAAGCACAAGATTCCATTGGAATCTTTTGCGACCTCTCGAAGGCGTTCGATTGCGTTGACCATGAGACACTTCTGCTGAAACTAGAGCACTATGGGATAAGGAATACAATTCTTGATTTACTAAGATCATATCTGAAAGATAGAAAAGTTCAAGTTCAAGTAAACGGCATAAACTCATTAGGGTATGAAATGGCAATAGGCGTTCTTCAAGGTTCGATATTGAGTCTATTCCTCTTTTTTAGTTTTCGTTAATGATTTACCCCAATTACTACTATATCAACCGAAGATGGTGTTATTTGCAGATCATTGATTTTTTTAATAAACCGACAGTCACTAAATCTTGGCGACGTGAGTAGCTCTATTATTGAGGTCCCAGATTGGTTTACGGCAAATAATTTAAAATTATATGAAAAAAAATCAAATGCATTCGGTTTAAATTACCTAATGTTAGAAGTAGCGAATGTAACATCATATTGAATGGAGAAAAACTGGAATTTATTAATCAAACAGTTTTCCTGGGAATCACTTTAGACGAGAAATTACAATGGGGACCTCATATAACATCTCTTGCGGGGCGGCTAAGCTCAGCCGCTTATGTTGTTAGAAAGATAAGACTGTTAACAGATGTAGAAACCGCGCGTTTGGTCTACTTCAGTTACTTCCACAGCATTATGTCGGCATTTTACTGTGGGGTCGGGCTGCTGACATTGAATCCATCTTTATTTTGCAAAAAGAGCGCTGTCAGAGCCATTTATAATCTATGTCACCGCGAATCTCTCAGGGAACTATTTAAAAAGATTAATATTATGATGGTACTTTGCCGATTCATTTATGAGAATATTATATATGTAAGAAAAAATCTAAATCTTTTTAATAAAATAAGTGGTAGACATAATTTTAATACTACAAATAAGGATAAAATAGATACACCATTTTTCAGATTAGCTGAAGTAAAAACATCTTTTATGGGGTACTGCGTTAAATGCTATAACAAAATATCTTGTGTTATTGCAATTAATTGAAAGACGAGTACACTTTGTAAACAAGTATATTGCAAATTAGAAGATTATATCCGAGTTAAGAATGCTTGGAAACATGCTGTGTGTCTTGCTCCATACGACAATTCGATTCTGGACAAAATCAAACTGGTAGCTAATCTAGTTGTATAATTTATTATTTGAATGTCATAGATTTTTACATTTTGTGATTACTTAAACTCACGCACTGTCGTCTTATTAGTTATTAGTGTTACTTGTAAAAATGTTAGGAATATGGTGATATCGTATACTTTTACAATGTTTGTAAATTAATTTATTTGTCATTGCTCCATTTTTATTCTTTTTACCTATTGTGGTACAGTAATCGTATTCTAGGTGCATCGTCTTCACATTTAATTGATTATATAATTGATGTATAATGTAAAAAAAAAGAGTAGTGGGGTTTCTTGCCCATTCTTCTCCATACGAAAACTACCTTTTGGAAGGGGCAACTAGAATCAGTTCTACTTCTTTGTTTTTGACTTTCAAAAGTGCCTATAATGTGCCTACTTGAAATAAATTATTTGACTTTCATTTTGACTTACATCTATCCAGAAACAATAATTGAGTCATGGTCTACCCATAAATAATACACTAATTGCACCATTTCTTCCGCAGTCCTCAACGTGGCTGCAGGCAAGGCTCCTATGCAGGCTTCCACGGAAGATGGCGGGGTTCCCCAACGGGCCCTGGACGGCAGCACAGCAGCCATCTTCAACGCCGAGACCTGCACCCTCACGAAGTCTGAGAGGGTTCCCTGGTGGTACGTGAACCTGCTGGAGCCCTATATGGTGCAACTTGTGAGGCTGGACTTCGGGAAGCAGTGCTGCGGTAAGAATACTTATTTATAATTTTATTATTTTTCACACGAAGGACGACGACGTTCTGTAGTTTCTGCCTACCCCTTTGGGAAGAAGGCGTGAGTTTGTGTGTATTTTTCACACTAAAAGTCTAGTGCTACTGAAAATTCATGATATAAAACGAATTACTCGTATCACTTTGCCCGAGTTGGAAGTGGAATACCTACTTCATGACCGCTCATCAATCATATACCAACTAGTCAGTTTTATATAATTTCCTGCTGAATACAAAATTAAAATGAAAACGTAACGATGCCAGACAAAGTCCTAAAGTACAGTATGCAATGTGGAGCAAAAAATTACTTCGCAGAAATGTTATTTTGGTAATTATTGTGCTCATTTTGAATAGAGTTGAGTTGAGTTACGTAACAACCAACAAACCTTCTTGAAAGGTCGCTTTGTCATTACGAATGCTTCTAGTTCTAAACTTAGCTGAAGTTTAACAAAGTATAAAAGAAATCAGTAAACTTTTCAGTAGCTTTGACGTAAACAATATCGTAATAGCTGGCTACATTATGGTTACAGTAATACCATAACTTTATATGAGGAAAATGAGGAAAACGGTCTGATGTGCCGAAAACTGTTAGTTTTATTTAGTCCGTTTAATCTGAGTGCTCTAGTACTAACTTGGAAATGAGTTTTATTTCGCCAAGAAAATTGTGTTATAACTTATTAAATCATAATAAGTACTTATCGGTCTTGTAATTGAATTCTTTAGGTGAGATTGAGATACTATAACTTTGCCAAAGTTGGCATGACACAGTGGGCACGACGCCAGTCTAACATTCTACTTACCCTACCACATATGTATATCTCAATGAACTTTCCCTTCTCCGATACTCGCGTATTTCCCTCAATGCTAGTCAACAAGCTGGTTCGTGTTCTCATCAAGATGTGTGGCGGTAGCTGGCCCACTTGCTTTTCCACCGTGGCGAGGGCGAGGTGTTAAACGCACATAATCGACCATCTGTCTTTGATAGATAACCTCCTTGTTTATGTACATAGTGACGTAGCGGGAGTTATAATACATAGAGTTTTAGAAAAAAATCGTTTTTATAAAGCGATGTCGTCTCTGCATAAGCTACGGTTTCCTAGAGGAGCTCTGGCCGCCACACATCCTCAATTTACGAGAAAATAAAACGTTGTTTATGAAAGTAAGATAGTGTGTTTTCCTAGAGAGCGTTTTCGACACCGTAAAGTCAAACCCCGCTACCCAAAGATTTAAATCGCTAGATTTTCCCTCACAGTACTTAGTTACGCTAAAAAGTATCCAAGTTACTAAGAAAAGTGAGCTCACACATTATTAAATAGCGTTTCCATCACAATCAAGTGGTCACTGCGTCATTGTGTGTCAGAGGTGTCAAAACGAAACAGAAACGCGACTATCTTTTGACGCGGTAGGGCGAATCTAACGATTTAAATCTTTGCCGCTGTCATCATTTTCATGACAACCGCCACTGTAGCCGTTAAATGCGGCCACCTCTCTTCTATGCTAGGAAACCGTAGCTTTAGTGCACCAGTCTCTTCCGTCATAAAAACCGAGAAATTAGATTACATAGGTCGAATTATCAAGACGAAACCGTTAAGGTAGATCTGTAGTGGAACCCCTCGAAATTCAAATTTTCATACGTTTTTTGCAATTTGCTGGTCAGTGCCAGGTTGTATCTTGATCAAAATATGATTCGTGGCCATAACAAATATGTAATTACAGAATTATAATCATTAGAATCATTGAAACATACATATTTTCAAAAAAATATGGACTCAGAAGGTCTGTACTTCAGGGGTTTCCACCATTTCTAACCATTTCCATGGTTACAAAATAATATGTATGGCGGTATGGGGTATGAGCTCTATGAAAAATGGGTGCAGTCGAAAGTGTTAATGACAAAAACTGATGAAAATGACAGATTTTCATGACGGGCGTTGTAATAACGACGAAACCGCTCTTCTAGGACTTTGCCTCGAAAATAATACTTTAAATTGTCTGAATATTTATTTGTCTAAGTAGTACCTAAGTATTTATTATTAAATAGAAATGTCTGGAACACACTGGCCTCGCTTGCTATGGTTTCTTGATCGACATAGCAGACAATAAAGATACACAGGATGAACATCGTCTCGTCATAACTTCATAAATGCAAATATAATCAATTGGTACATGCTTCATTGAGTAAGAATACGTTGTACCTATGATTAATAAATGTTCACGATTGAGTCTAAAAAAATTGCATAATAATACATCATTTCTTGATATTTATTGAAGAGTATTCGTTTCTTATTTTTTAAATCTTGTTCTAAGTGTTATCAACCGCACATCAGTGGTAACAAGTTTCTCATTGACAGCGCCTTTATGTCGTAGCAGTAAGGGCGGTGTTCCTAGTGCAAGTATTACCATTGATGTGCGGTTGACTGTACCTAAATCATGGTTACTAATTCTGGTTACACTAGCTCTGAAAGATGATCCAAAAACGATGGGAACACACGGCTGTATTAATTATTTAGCAAAAGTTCACAGAACTTTTTAGTATCAGTATCGGTATTATAATCATTTTCAATAAACAGCTGATCACGGGGTCAACGCCCTACCACAATATATATGTGGCACTAATGTCGTGCGCAGTTACTTACATGCCGATACTCTGTGAAGTTTCGCCAATGAATTAAAAAAAGTCCTATAAAGGGACTTTGGTTACCTATTAATAAAAGTAATTTATTAACAAAGTCAGTCGCAAAGTCATGCATTGTGGGAATGTTGGAAAGCTCAAGTACACAACATATATCTACCTCGATTTCTCTAAACAGCTGATCATAAAGCCGACAAAACAATAATATATTAACTAGATATAATAATATAACAATGGAACTATACATAAAACAAACGCAGGCGCAGCTTTCCCTCATTGACTATACTTGCGGCTGTCACTCTGCCTTTATTCTTTTACATCTAATATGTCAGTATTTCCTAAAAGGATTGTGAACATCAGGAGGCCTGTCTCCCAGCAGTGGCAACACTATCTAGGCTGATTATGCTATGCCATGTTATATTGGAAAAATACTATATTTATCTATATATAAACTAATCTTCTATCGTGATAAATAAAAATGAAATCATTAGTCAGCATATCACTTCAGAACGGATGGACTCATTTGGCTTATTTTTTGTTTTAAATATTTATGTATATATAAACATCCGAATTGACAACCTCCTCCTTTTAGAAGTCGGTTAAAAATGTTGGTCCTTAATAATTATATTTTTAAGGAAAGACAAGATGGGAAAGTTTCCCAGAAAATTCTCAAATTCGGGAAAATCTTTGTTGTAAGGGATTTTTGTATGAACTATTGAAATTTAGACAGGGTATAACGTCTGTCGGTGCAGGTACAATTTTCACAGATTGTATAATTGTATTACCGTTATAACCACAAGTAATAAAAATAATATAAAGTTAAATATTAAAGGGTGTCCCCATAGAAGAAACGTGTTTCTTGTTTACTAAAGTAAAAAACGCAGTGTTAAATATTGTACGCTGGTACGGAACCCTACGTGATATAAATATGTATGTAGGTAGGTACAACACTACTGTACCTAACCCTTCAGTGATACAGACGATGTTATAATAGTACCTACATTCTCAGAGGAACGAGGAAGTGTCGAAAGACACACACCAATCACTACGTAATTTGTTATTCATCACGGACATACAAAGAAGACAATACACTTCCGAAGTCGCACGGAACTCGGCTGTAATCAAAAGGACGTTAGGTTAATCTCTAGATCTTAGTAAATATGAGTTAACCTTGTGTTAATTTTTAACGGAGATTGGTGTATCAGATGCTGCGACTCTGATGTTATTAAACTATAGGTTTCAAATTGAGTTAAAAATTAAGGCATTTTGTAAGAATTAAGAATTTATTTTGACGGTATCTTGGACTAGTGTGCGGCTGCGGCACATGAGGTCCTGGTAGAAACCAGCACCTCAACTAACAGCATTTAGGGCAGCAACTAGGGTATTTCTTTACTCTAGTAAGTTGTTACTGTTAGTGGAAAGTAAATAAAAGTCGGACCAAATTATCCGCCCTAAAGTGAGTTGTATTTTTTCAATTATCTGCAATTTTCCGTTAATAATTTACCAGATGATTGACCGAAAGAGTTCCGTGACGCTTTCTAGTTATCATTGAATTACTCTTAGATTATAATACGTAATGGATAAGTAGTTATTTATGTAGTTATATTATAATAAAGCAAAAAAAGGATCTACATAATATTATAAGTATCCGGTTTCTGAAAGGGTTAAACAGAAGTTGATACCAGACTATCAGACTCATTTTAGAGAAACTGAAGGCCAATTAACACAAAAATGTAAACAGACAGACTGGAAATCTCTTGAATTGATTGACTGTAAGTTGCTATCTCAGGAATCACAGTACCTACCTATACTCCATTTATTATACCTAGCATTAAAAAAATAACGCCAAAATAACGATAAGTATTGTGTAATATTGTTATTACCGCACTAGAGTTATTTTTCTTTGTATTTATCTTGAAATAACGGTGTTTATTATACGTTTATAACGAAATAACTTGTGATAACCATTATTTTTCTAATGTTATGGAGATTTCTTTTTCTAATGTTATATATAAATGGAGTTTTAACATAAGTTTGACAATCATCAACACAACCTGCGTAGCCTTTTCTCAACTCTGTTGGGGTCGGCTTCCAGTCGAACCGGAAGTTTCACAATATGTCAGCAAATTAATGTCTTGATTGGCCTTTTAGAAATCAGATAAATTTATTGAAATAATAATATATTAAAATTCATATTTCAAGCCAAAGCTACCAATCTAAAATTGCCACTTATTGTCAAACCATCATTCCGCAATATCTTAGTAACTTTCCTGCAATTTTGTCAGATAACTTTCTCTGCAGACTAGTGATTTGCGCCCGGCGGTGCTTGTCGCCGCTCGTTGTCAAAGCCGTAATGACAGTGTAAAGGGTCGTCTTGTATTAAATGGTTGTTAGAAAGCGCAATACCGCACACTGCGCGCTCTGTGGAAGTCTCTCGAAGCCGTCGTAAAATTATTCTTGTGCCTCAGTGTACCTCTATTCAGTGTGGCTATGGGAGGTTCGCTTTCTTGGACACTTCACAAGTGTACACAACATAACATCACGCCTGCGTTCCCCGAAGTGTTAGGCAGAGGTGTACTAGTTCCTTCACCCTCATTTCGCCAACTTCTTCTTATATATTTCTGTCCCATGAGTTAAGCCGCAAGCCTATTATAAGTAAGGTGTTGTGTACTTATATAAGAGGTCTTTATTAGAAAGGTTCAGTGGCTTTAACAAGCAAGAAACAAATTTTTCTTAAAATTACGAATCGATAGGTAACAATACATTATAATGTTTTCTAAGTGGTGCTACACACTTGTTCGGTTCGGCAGTATTTGTTGAACAATAAAGTTGACCTGAAGGAATTACTACACTTAATTGGCTTACATTCGGCTCGTGCCGATCGGCACACTCCATTCGGTATCTACCCTCGCTGAATTTGGGTCGGCTTATCACTATTCGAGCTAAGCCAAGTGGCTGTGCCGAATCATGCCATACAACATTTCGCTCACAAAATAAGAAAAATGACTGAGCTGTTTATTTGAATACAATTCATCAGTTTTGCAACACTGCCCCATTTTCAGAGATGTGTAAAGCACGAGTACTATAATGCAAGTATTGTGTAAGTCGAGATGCACAGGTCGCACGTCGCGAGTTGCACAACAGCCGTTGTAGAGAAACATTGGCAGCAAGTTTTAAAATAAATTAATGAATTTCGTTTTCAGCTTTGAATATCAAATGGGTTATTTATATAACGCGACTATTTTTTATGTGGCTGAAAGAGATATTAATTAATATGCTGAAACAACTCACAGTCCCAAAACAATTGGTAAAAAAGGTCCAGCTGCAGCACGCTATCGCACTAGTCTTTCTCTTATTATTTTTATTTAAACCTATATATGTTCCCCCTCCGATCCCTTTAAAGCCTTACCCTAAAAACTCATCTTCTTGCTTCTAGGTGCAAACAAGCCCGTCATCGTGGTACGAGTGGGCAACAACCGGCCGGACCTGGGCACCAACCCGGTCTGCAACCGGTTCAATGGCTTCATCGAGGAGGGGCAGCCGCTCTTCCTGCCGTGCAATCCCCCCATGCCAGGTGCCTTCGTCAGCGTGCACTTGGAATCCTCAGCACCGTCCCAGCTGTCGATCTGCGAAGCGTTTGTTTACACGGACCAGGCACTGCCGATAGAGAGATGTCCTCAATTCCGAGATCAGCCGCCGGGCAGCACGGCGACATACAACGGGAAGTGCTACATCTTCTACGACCGGCAACCGGCGTCGTTCCGGGATGCGCTCGGGTTCTGCCGGTCCCGCGGCGGCACGCTGGTTGACGAGAGCAACCCGGCGCTGCAGGGTTTCATCAGCTGGGAGCTCTGGAGGCGACACCGGTGAGTGAGCTTGTTTTACTTTTAGCAATGCTTTTGGCAGTTTAAGCTGTTGATTTTTGTGCTATGATTGGTTTAAGAAGTTATTGTATTCGGAGATACAATACTTGTATACTTGTGACGTCATAAAACGCATGAATGTTTATAAACAACCACCTAACTACTGAAATTACATGTGTCTCAAAATGGGACATTTAAACGACACAATCATCATTCATGGATATTTAAAATTTTCGCCAAAACGAATGTGACTGAGTTTCTCCGACTACAAAAGTATTATCAGCGGCTTATCAGCTACGACATAAACATAGTAGATCACTCTGCCCTGCCTCACCATGCACTTTCACGGTTATTTCGTCATCCCATAAAACACAAATAGTCTCAGCCCATATACGGCGGCACGCGTCATCTGTCAACGTCTATCGAACAATACTGATGTTATATATTTCCACTATACATGTTACCAGTCAATTTCACGATAGATTTCATAATAATTGTATAAGTTAATACTATGGCGTTGGTAATTCCGAACGGAGTTTTAGATGGTGCTGCATACACTTGAATGCTGTTAGATGATGGTTGACGACTTGACGGAAACAGAGTCCCTGGAGTACCTATCTGACCGTAGCTATTTGAGAATTCTAAGGTATACTAAGTAACTAGTAAGAATTAGTAGGCATAATTATGATAGAATCGAAACCAGGTCTTGTTCCACAGATATTTCTATTTGAAATCACAACAATAGTCGCATTTTCGATTTAAAACACTATGGAGCCATGAATGTAATAACTGAGAAAGTTCCACTTATCAGCCAAGAAAAGGGGAAAGTAAAGTGTATTAAAATACTAAGTCATGTCTTGTCAACTTGTGCTTCACTTAGTTACTATGTAGTCGCAAAGTTTTACTTGAATAGGTATAGAAAAACCGGCCAAGTGCGTGCACTTTAAAACTTAATCTTTCGCAAGCGAATCCTTGAATCCTAAAAATGGTTTATGAATGACCTCTCCAAGGACACCTTACACAATGGGTTAGACGAGAAAAAAAAAGTTCCCACTTTAAGAGTAGGGTTAGTATTCTATATTTAATATTTTTTCCTGACGTTTTTAAACAGTTTTTCGGCGTGATTTATATTTAAGCTTTCTAGTACTATCAATGTCTGAGCCACGAACAGACGGATAGGCAGACAGATAGACAGACGGACATAGCGAAACTATAAGGGTTCCTTGTTGACTATGGAACTCTAAAAATGGAGAACTGATAACTTTTAGGCACTTGAATTGTTTGTGCCCATGTGAAAAGGTAAATCTTCTTTGCTGAAGAAGACATGTGATTTTGCCAACTAACCCAAAGCAATTAGATACATATTAGGGTACTCATATGCAGCAGAAGACATTACCTACATATCACCACGCCTGTATTCTCTGAAGAGTAACGCAGAAGTGCTGCCTACCTATACTAGGTATACCCTCATTTCACCATTTATGTTTAAGTCCCTAACAGAGGGCAAGCTTATTGCCATCAACCGGGCACAACTCTAGACTCCGGGCTGCTACTGAGAAATTCCTAATAACACTTTGCTCAACTTGGGAATCGAACTAAGGACCTCATGCTCAGTAGTACGGCTTGCGACCAGTAGTCCAACGAGTCAGGCGACATACCAACAACCAACAGATCTTCAAGACTTCACTGGCACTCAGCGTACAGTATCTTAATCCACTAGAAACCATTCTCGGAGCACGTAACGGTTCAAAACGAGTTTATTTAAGACAACGCAACGGGCTGTGTCCCGTACGCGCCGCCGTCTCCAATCCGATTCGGTCCGTATGTCGAACGTTACAGCAGTACGGTTTACGTTTATGATCAATTTGGAATAACGGCGCTAGGTTTGAGGTGTCTTCTGTATCGTAGTTGGACCACGGATTTGTTGAAAGCCTCCATTAATTAAACTGGTATGTGGTGTTTTAGGTGTAGAAAAGGCTATTCTGTATCTATGCTATATACTGAAAAGCAGATGGTCACTCTCGAAAATTATAATAATAATTACAAGCCGTGTGCTCCATGGGATTTCAAATCGGCGAAAACGACGGAAGTTTCAAACAAACTTTCATCCCCTATTTACCTTAGGGGAAGTATTTTCAAAAATTGTTCCTCAGTTTGCCTCCATCAATCCATCTATCCATCGATTATTTGGACAAAGACTGTAACTATGATATGGTCCGAGTCCGAGCTGCAGACGTCCGTGCTTGCTCGAATTTCGTGTAAAAAAAATACGGAAAATTGCGACACCTTGATTATCTAAAACTTACCTTCTTTAGAACCACAAAAGAATCAGTTATCATTATAAAGGCAGTCACACATGAGTGAGCTACCCACCAACCAGTATCAAATGCATTATGCATATCGTAGGAAGTGACCGACGGCGATTATAGGGCGTGTGCTCACTCACTGTGCATTAACGGTGTAAATCTGTGAGTACTAGGCTTATGTTACCATAAGGCCTGGATTATATAAAGCAGCATTATTACGCAATTAATGTAGCATGTCTGTATTCGTAAGACCTATTTTTCACGCGACCGCAGGCGCTAGTGGCTAGTTTTGAAGCGAGCCGCAGACGCGTCGATGGGTAGGCACCTAGGAATTAGAAATATATATCTGTGTCTACTTATCCGACTATGTAACGACATAGTGTCTACATGAAGTGACGTCAAAATGTCTCTCCTTAATTTTATTCCATCCAAAGGCCTGTAAGAGATCGCCTTGTTCGATATCACCGACCATAATTGTACACTAGTTTTAAATATTTTTGGCCATTTATAGGGTTCTGTAGGTTATGTAGTGTACAATAAATAAAATATTATATTATTATATAACTGAAAGATAATAAATTGTTAGTAACATGTTTGCACTTAGAATACTAAGACGAATTAATGAGAAGACCACCCATCAACTACACACAACGAGAAATGGTGGACAAATTATGGCCGACGAACCCCTCACCCTAAAATCAATAGTGCCAATACAAAGAGCCTTATCTACCGTTTATATGTCTGCACTATCAAAGGACTGCATTATTAATAACTATGTACATAGGATGTACGTATGTGTCTGGCATCATGGGGGAGCCAGCGTCCGCGCATTGATTGGAATTTTAGAAATGGATACTGTTATGCACTTCCGGTAAAAGAGACATTTTTTTTTAAATAATGTATGTGTTAGAAACTTTACACCAGCGCGGTATTTGTGTAACACACTTGCATTGGCAATTCCTTTCATTCTGAAAATTCAAGAACATTCATCGCGTCACTTACGTTGTCGAGCAGACGAATTTTCCAAACATTATGAAGCATTGGATTATCTCCAAAATCCTTCAGATTGTGATTGAAAGTGTGCTACGTAGTTACGCCACTGGGGTGCTGGTAGTTTAAAAGGCTAATTAACAAAAAACTGATCTGACTGAGTCTGACAGACTGTCATAGGTTACAATTCTCATCTCTCAATCTCAATATTAGACGATGCAAGTCATTTGATGCTTCAATATTATTTTACGCCCTTTGCAAGAAACTTGCGTCGTGTATTACACAATCATAAATGATAATGGTAAAATAAAAGGCCATCAATTCTCTTCAACAGCCGTGTCACTTCACCGACCAACACTTTTAGCTCTTCCACAGCTTTCGAACTTTCTTAACACCCTTTGCCTGGCTTCACTTTGACAAAGTTAGGAGTTTTTATGCAATAATATAATGGTTCCAACCTTATGTAATGACTGTAAGATCTCATGTTGTTGTTAGCAGCTACGTTACGGTCAATATAAATGCTTATATAAGTATAGTATGGTGTTTCCATTCACGTATTTCTATCGTGTAGAAGGAAAATACCTACTGCCTTCCATAAAAAGTTGACCTAATAATATAAGAAAAATATTGCCAGGATTTGGAGTCTCCTCCTCAATGAAATGGACATAACCTGTAAATACAATTCGTTTGTTATCCTTATCCGCTACTGCAATATTCCATAACGTCGGTCCTCAAAACAAAACACAGTATCGCAATAATCCAGTGTGCGCGTGTGAGTGATTGCAAACACAACATTCCAACCCTTGCATCAGGGTAGGTACAGGATAATTGCATCCGCTGGACCCTCCCGACACTCCATGCCACTGTCTGATTCGTATTCAATCAAATCACAATTCATGCTGCTATGAATGTTTCGCCCTGCCTCAGGGCTTGGAAACATTTTTGAAATTTAAAATTTAATTAATTTATATTCTATTTAGGATATGTACTAATTTTATGTAATGTACATTGAAGAATTTCGATAGAAGAATAAATCATTCCTATAAAGAAATTAAAAACTAGCTTTGCTCATACGGAAATCGTGAAATCGTCACATTTTACACGCATATCTACTTAAAGGTAATTTATAATTACGCATTTACTCAGGTTCCTGAAAATAACAGTATGTCACCAACTGAGTTACCAAATAAATAATTATATATGAAAAAAAAATACCTACATAACACAAATTGCCTTATAATCATAATCATTTCACCTTTTTTTTTCCTTTACATCTCACCGATCCCTTAGTTCTGCCACGAGCATTTTCAACTACTATACACTTTCTTACCAACATAAAACTTTTTTTAGGCTTCACTTTGGAATAGTAAGTAGTTTTGTTCAAGAACTTAAATTTACCTTCCGTATGTAACTCATACCATGTAGCGTAAGAAGGCAGCAGGCTGTGTTGTGAAATTATTTATTTTAGGAAAACAATTAAACCCTCGTAACGTTAAACCATTTTCTAAAATAGACTTTTCATCTCACCGACTGCTTTTAGTTCTTCCACAACAGTTTGGACTTTTCTTAAGTAAAACTTTGTTTGGTATCACTTGAAAAATTTGTTTTTCTTCGAAAACTAATATTTTCGTTCCTTATGTAAGTTCTACCACGTTACGTTACGCAAAATGGAGGGAGCAGTCTGTGTTGTGAAATTATTATTTATTTAAGGAAAACAATGTAACCTTCTTAATGTAAAACCCTTTCATCTCACCAACCACTTTAGTTCTTCCACGAATATTTGTAAAAATTTTCTTTGCTAGGCTTCACCGGAAAAGCAAAGAGTTTCTCTTCGAAAGCTAATATTTTCCTCCGTTATGTAACTCATTCTCATACAATTTGACTTAGGATGATGAGACGTTGAGAGGCGTTGGGAAATTAATTATTTTAAAAAACACTGAAATCTTTGTAAATTGAAACCATTTTCTAAAAAAAGCCTTTTCGTCTGACTGACTACCTTTAGTTCTTCCACGAACATTTGTACAACCTTTCCTAACTAGGCTTTGGTTTGGAAAAGAGAGGAGTTTTTTATTCTAAAATTAATATTACCCTTATGTAAGCCGAACCGTGTTGTGTAGCGGAGTTGTTTATGATGCCAGACGTAATAGTCGATTAGTCAGTCTCCTTTTATTTTAGCAACGGGAAAAAATTTGTTAAATTTTTGGGTTAAACAATTTGAATTTTCTGATTTTTACACATTTTCCAAGGAATACTACTACTAATTTGTAAGTAGTTAGGAAACAAATATTTTAAAGAGCGAAGAAGTACATAGCTGGGAAATGTTCCACACATCTGTCTATTAATTTCCCATTTGCTTTCTAGTCAATAATCTGCTAAGCCAGACTGGTAGCGGGAAGCGGGGTGCGGAATGCCGGGACCGGACGGGAATTTAATACTGTTCCATTAAGTATAACTATGATATCTACACGGCACTAGACACCTATCAGGTGGGGATGCTGGCGACCGCCACCTCATGGCGGCCATGTCTGTCTGTTGAAACGCATATCTACCATCAACCAATATATCAACAGTGTAGAGATGGACTCATCATTCGATATTGGCTCAATTAATTAGATGTTTTTGTTATGACTACAACACAAATGAATTTTATTTCATCTATAATTATGGAAACCACTAAGAATACCTACCGACGGGTTTATGAACAGGGGGCTTAAAACAGCCACTTTGGCAGAATCATAATAGGAAAATATTATGAATCATCGTAAAATGTCACAAACTGACAATTCATAATATGATCTGCGTGCGATTCATATTACGTAATAATTCATCTGTTTGACAGTTTTCTATGGAGATTCGTAAAATGGTCCACACAATAAGAATTGCTTTTGTGTCAAATTAGAGGAATTGCTAATGATAGCTGAAAATTCAGGAAATTAATTGCTTTTAGAGGAGTTGCTAATATGGCCGATTTAGGCCCCTTTGGAACATTCAAATTGAATTGTTGATTTTTGCTACTGCTGCGTGCTTTGCGAAATGTTTGCGATTTCTTGTAGATAATGTGTTATGTTTTCAGGGTGACTACAAATTGCTGGCATTTAATAGGATAATGCTTTTAAGCTGCGAAAGTTTTGGAGTATTACAAAATTGAAATCGAATGTTGTTGTTACTATATTTTAAATCATTAATATTTTGTCATTCTTACTTCTAAATAAATACTAGGTACATGTAGAGAATTAGAAAGACCAGTAAGAAAAAAAAACCTTTTTTAGCATGTTTATCTAGGTAGCCCATGTTAGATTAATGTTGAGAGATAGTGTACAATCTGCACTATCAGGTTTATATACCAAGGAAAGAGTGTCTAAAAGCGATTCTTCAACCATGTATGTTATGGAGATTACTTGACTGGTGATAATCAGCATTAACGTCATTCAGTTGCGCTTATCTCAAATAATTTGAGTTAGCGAGGCATGTCTTCTTCTAAATACTTCTCTATTCCGTCCTCGCCTTAGTCAGAGTCACCCCCCTTTCTAGCCCTATCATATTTCGTACTGTCCATCCATCGTTCCTTTGGTCTTTCCCTACTGTTATCTTCACGACTCTATCCCTAAAAATCTCCATTAAAATTATAACATTAGACAATAGTAACCAACTGCGACACAAATAAGTAACTTGACCAAACCTATTAGCTCATCGTGATTATCGTGTCGTTATTCATCAAAAGCATTAGGTAAATATTAAATAACCTATTTGAAATATGTAGTAGGTAGGTACAGCCAGGGCTATTAGATAATTGTTTATCAAATTGACACACCGTGATAAGTATAGCCATTTCATCTGATTTGAATAGGTGCCTCTGTGCCTATTAAACGGACAATTCAAAGTCAATTTCTTAAACAAATAATTTCCCTTACTTTACTTTGTGTACACCGACAAGTTATAACATCATGGAGACTTTGCAACCGGTAAGACTGGAAGCTGATCCCAACATAGTTGGGAAGAAGCTAGGCAGAAGATGATGATGATGATGGAAACTTTTGTAGCTAGTCGTGACAAGTGGGATTGCATCAATAAAAAAATAATGAGGTACTCAATTATTACAAGTGAACTTTTAAGAAATAAAATAGGTACCTGTGAATGTTAAAAACAAAAACAAATAAAAGTTGTAAAGAAAACGATATTTTGACAATTTTAATGGCATTTTAGTATTGTAATAAGATTCGCCAAGTGTGGGGTGTGTAGAATGGCCTTTGATAAGGTACTACCTGCCATATACCCCTACTTGTTAGGTGTTGTTGTGTTTCTTTAATCATATAAATAGATAATAATAATAATACCAGCCTATAACTGTCCCACTGCTGGGCAAAGCCCTCTTCTCAGACAGAGAAGGCACGAGCATTGATCACCACGCTTGCTCAAGCCGGGTAGACGATTTCTACTACTATAATTAAATAACTCCGTCAAAATAATTATTTATGATTTATTTTTAAATTGAGCAGCTTCCTGAGAACCTTCCCAGCCCACATAACGACCCCCTAAAGTCACATCTTCAAACCAGCTCTTCTTTCGAACCTACAGAAGTGACAGCAGCAGCCAGTACTGGATCGGGGCAGTTCGGGACCCCCAAGACCCTGCCAACTGGAAGTGGGTCAACGGCAATGACGTCACCGTGTCGTTCTGGAACGCTCCTGGAGGCGGCGAGGGTTGCGCCCGCTTTGACGGTAGCAAGGGATGGCTGTGGGCAGACACCGACTGCCAAGCCAGACTCAACTATATCTGTCAACACCGTAAGTTCTTTTTTCTTTACGACTGGTACCTGGTGCCTGACAAGTTTGACTTGTGTAGGTCTATTTTGGTTGAATTTTCCAAGTTTTTTACAAACGGTTAATTTTATGTGTATTTTACGATTGCGAAATTGTGATTTTTTTGAATTTCGTGCACCGCACAGGGGCTCGAATGGAACGTGATCCTATTCGACAGCGATTCGGTACCTTACTTTGGCCTATGCAAATACAGTTTATGTCTGCGAATGTATTGTTTTTATGCACCTATTTTTTTGCGATATTTTTTTTTATGTATTACGATAACGTAGAATACTGGTTCCCTAATTTATATGTGACAGACTTGACAAATTGGTATTTTGTTTTCAATTTTCAATAAGTAAGTACTACTCGCGATAATGAACTTGAGTTTTTATCCTTCAATTTGACTTGAGACTAAAGCAAAACAGTTTTTCCCTTGATTTCCGTAGCACTGCTCACGTGTTATTGCTTACCACGCCATCTAGTTGTTGTGTCGCCAACTAATTAAATGGTAGGGATCTTCGTGTCACAAGAAGTTGTTCAAAAGTCATCGTATAATTTATTTATTTAACATCCGAGTCGTGACTAGGTAACAGCCGCGCGTGTCGATCCATCAGGTTAAGCTAGGGTTGGTCCGTGGATGGGTGACCATCTCTACATACCGAGACTCCTCCGTGCCTCGGAAAGCACATGTCGCACACGCACATGGCTGTCATTCGTGGATCTTTGACAGTCGTTACGAGTCGCCAGAAGCCCGAAATTTTGACAACCAGTCTTACCAAGAAGGATATTGTATTACCCAGTTACTGAGTTGTGGAGGTCAGATAGGCAGTCGTTCCACGTAAAATACTGGTATTCAGCTGCATCCGGATAGACTGGAATCCGACCCCAATATAGTTGGGAAAAGGCTAGGCAGATGATCCGAGTTTCTAACTATACGAACCTCTAGTTTTTTTGTATCTATGGGTACCTATTGGCGTACTTACTTACTGCTTTTATCTTCACCTTCACTTTTTGATGGCATCTTCTCCGGGCGCAGCAGAAACCAAATTCAGGGTTGGCTAGTTCGGTTTATATTTTAAAGTTTCTAGGTACACGTAAAAGTAATTCCGTTGCAAATATATTTTTTAAATTAATGTGATAAACAAATTGTTTCTCCGTGGGGCGAGACGGTTACCATGTGGTAGAGAAAACCAACGCCTACCCCCCGTGAAGTCGTACTTGGGTCGATAACAAACTTGATTCCTTTTTCATTCACATTATATCCGGCAGCTTTTCGCCACATCAACTTGAATTTTAGCTTTTTAATTACCTACGAGTATCTACTTTGCTAGCGACTTTAACTTGATCATAAAGGTCATTAATTTATTGGTACCAAGATACATTTGGGGCTTATCGACTCAAACCGGCAATAGGAAAAATTTTCAAGTGGTATATTTTTCTCCTATATTATTGACTTGTTGTGAAAATGTGTCAATTTTGTCACTGTTTGACAAATAATGTCGCATTGTAATTATTAAATAGGGCCCTGGCTCTCCTGGTTTCCTCATCACTTGACTCACGGTTCCTCTGCTTCGTTACAGAACCGAAAGCTTGCGGGCGTCCTGAGCAGCCCCCGAATTCCACCATGTCAGCTGACAGCTTCGAAGTGGGTGCCTCGGTGGAGTACTCGTGTGATGATGGACACCTTCTCGTGGGGCCCACGGTACGGACCTGTCTCGACACCGGCTTCTATGATGAGTTCCCACCGGTTTGTAAACGTGAGTATTGTATTTATTTTTATAGGTTTACCGACCGCTACCGTACAGTCACCATTAGTAACCTTCAGTCTGCGAATAGATAGAATACTCTCAAGCCTGCTCGAATCTCCACTCAAGCCGGCCATTACAGACAAGAAAGAGGTGGAAGATCAGGGACTTTTCCCGGAAGGAAGCGACTCCACGGACCCCATCGTCAATGGGGTTGCTACTGCCCAACAGCACGCCACATGCGCACTTATTTATTTATTTATTTATTTAATTTTTTCGCACTCAAAAAGAGGTACAAAGGCGGTCTTAATGCCTTAGGCATTCTCTACCAGTCAACCAAGGGTGGGGAAGAGATTAGATGGCAGGTGCTCTGACTGTGATGAACAAGAGAAAAAAAATATATATATATATAATATTATATCATAATGCATAGATAAGACAGGTTTTTACTTATGTCTCTTGGTCTGGCTCCTCAGTCTAAACCTGTTTCGGCAAAGTAAAGTACCGGCACAGACCTAGAGTTCAAAGGGGCACGAAAGCTCCACCACCACGTCAACGTAGAGATACGGCAGTGAGGTTGTTATTGTATGACAAATTAATGTAATTCATTCTGTTCTTTCTTTAAATTTTCCGTGTCCCACAGGTATCGAGTGTGGCTTCCCGGCAGAGGTCCCGCACGGCTCATACGAGCTGCTCAACGGCTCCGTGTCCTACCTGTCCCACGTGCAATACTCCTGCAAGGCCGGCTACGAGATGGTGGGCCGCGCCCGCCTAGTATGCGATATTGACGAGCGCTGGAACGGACCCCCGCCCAAATGTGACGGTTGGTTTCAAATTTACATAACATAACGCCTGTGTATCTCGAAGGGCAGGGGTGCACTTGCGAGTATATAGTACACTCACATTTCGTCAGTTGTGGTTTAGTCCCAGATTACAGAGTTCGAACCTATTGCCATCAACCGGGCACAGATCTAGACTCCGTACTGTTACTGAAAGATTTCAGATGGAAAAACCCAATAACACATCTCAAAATACTTGTGTGGAGCAGACTATTTTATCTTCACGCTTTTTCTTGGTCTATTGTTGAGGGTTTCTATCTGAAACCAAACTGATGGTTAGAGAGCAGGTTCCTCTTATTCTTATATTATAGGCGTTTTCTTAGGTTATAGGCGTTTTAAAAACAAATTTTTCAAACAGCTTTGATAGTAGAAGAAATGGAGGGATAAGGGAAATGGGTATGTATGTGTATGCTTCGTGAGGTGCTATCTATATCTGAAGAGACTTTCCAAAACTTACTTAAATTAGACCATTTTCAGTATCCACGACTGTTAAGTGTCGGTTTTGCTGATCTTGCTGCAATGCTGCAACATTTCACAGCAGCAGACGCTTTACGTTATTTTTCGTGGTTATCAAATGCAGTCTCCTTGAAATATCAGTAAAAAAAAAACAGTTTTGTGACCATCAGCTTGACCTTCACAAACGTGATGAATAATCGATAACTAACGACTCCGGTGTAGTGAGTGTGTGTTTGAATTTAATATCTGCTGTAGGAATACCATGAAATCAGTAAATACTTAGTATAAAGTACAGCCTTGAGGAATATCAAGAACTGAGATGTTCCAATTAAGTTACAATCGGCGCAGGACGAGCGCAGTGTAACTATTGATCGAACCTCTCAGATCAACACATAATAGTACTACAAGGATACAAGGAATCTTTGGAATGACATTGACGGTCTTGCTGGTAAAAATTTGTGAAATTGACACAGAAATTAATTGTATTGAAATAACAATGTATATAATCATTATGTATATAATCATTATGTTTATAATCTGTATTTTGTTATTTTTATTTAACAAACTCCTTTGAATAAACTACAAAATCTTTAAAAAAATTGAAATATTAAATGGCACCGTTAGTTCAAATTTTGGCTACGCGCCAACGATTCTTGTACTGTTGCACCAGCCTTTAAGGTTACTAAATGTCTATGATGGTTTTTGTTTCACCAGTGGTACACTGTGAGGAGCCTCCTCCGACTCCCAACGGCCGCATCTCCGTCACCCACAACTCCTCAGTGTTCGGCTCGGTAGCTGAGTACTCCTGTGCTGCAGGGTTCAGGCTGCAGGGAGCCAAGAGGATTGCCTGTCTCGCCAACGGCGTCTGGGATAAGCCAGCGCCCAACTGTCAGCGTAAGTTATGTGATAGAAGAAAGAGGATGAGGATGAAGAACAGGATCGTGGGCAAAACATACCCAGCTCCGCCACAGATTAAACCACTGTGCACATAATTTCATAGCCAACCTAAATTATCTCTTTATTTTCAGAGGAAGAACGTCCAACAACCACAACCCCGTCGACGACCACGAATCCGCCGGCGACCACAACTTTGGCGCCCGCTCCCTCCCCGACCAGCCCCCGGATCATACTGCCGACACGACCACGCACTTCGCCACGGCCCTTGTCGTCACCTACACCCTTCGCGACTGTGACAGCGGAGCCCCCACGCAGACTAAGGCCTAAGCCGACCACAGAACGACCGACCACGAGGACTTATGAGCGCCCACCTGAGAGGAAGACCACTGTGCCTGATAACCAGGATTCCCCGACCAGCCATATCCCGCATATTATTGTGGCAAGCCATCCGAGGGAGAACCAGGTAAGATACTTTGCTTTCACTCTTCAAGGATTTATTATCTGTCATAACTTAGTAGCCACTTATCCAGAGCATGGAGCCCGTAGAAAAGCATCCCGTGACCTACTTAGGTTAGTTTGTGTTACATTCAGGGTGTACAATAAAACTCGCGCAGGTCCACGGAGCATGGTGTCCGCTCCACACATCGGTTCCTGACGCTAGGACAATTTTGGCCTCGAGTGTGTTAAGTTAATTCGGGTTGGATTATTTATGTTAATTTATTATTTGGCAAAACAAAGGTCGGCGATAAAGTCGACAGGTCGCCCCGTTCGTGACAAGTAGGTTACTAAGTGGAGAATTCTTATTTTTACCTACCTGATCCGACGCGTGTGACCCACGTCTCGTAGCGGTGCTCAACAAATTTAGCGAAAAGTACGCGAGCGGGCCAGTTAGCGCTGCCTGGTAAAACTATTTTTCAATACAGACTAGAGCGAGCGTGAATCCGTACGAGTTTTAGCGTAGGTACCCCCTCAAACTATTTGTGATATTTAATCTTGGTTACTTAGATAATAATTATTGACACGAAAAAAGACATTTTGAACTGGCTTTATAAATCACGAGAGAACTCTCGAGATTTACCTAATTGTGCTTTAAAAAACCCATGAAACTTACTCCAAACACACTTCCAGATCCTCGGCAGCGGCAACAACATTAGAGCGGAGCAGACACCTCGCGTGAACGTGCCGCAGTCTGTCGACGGAGAGAGACGCGACCCCGTGGGCGCCAGACTTAACATAGGCGCCGTGGTCGCCCTGGGCGCCTTCGGGGCGCTGGTGTTCCTCATAGCCATCATCACCACAATCGTCATCCTCGTCAGGAGGTGAGAGCACACTGATTTGACTTTTTTGAAGTATTTAGAAAAGTAGGCAGGGGTGACGAGGTCGCTTGAGATATTTAGAAGAACCAAGTAGCTTAGGTAATGAACGGTCTTACTTTGTTTAAAAAATATGGGTCTTTAGAATAATATGGAGACGCCTGTCAGGTAGTACCTTAAAGTTTCTGAAGCTTTATTACAGACATAGGTACATACATAAGGACCTTTAAAAATATATATACGCACACGGATATAGTACAGATAGGTACTTACTTTACAATTTATCGTGACATATTTTGAATATACCTAGCAGAATAATTAATGACATTTCTGTTTACGGCTCCCACAAACAGGCGAGATATCGCGGGCGCAACAAGTGTAGCGCTGCCTGTCGCGCCTGCGATATCGCGCTATTTTGCACGAGTCTTCATCCTGTTGTGTTCAACACCGACTATCCAAATTCTCCATGCGATTTAACTTTACCTACACAGATTTATCCCATATAAACATCAACCACCCATTCCACGCTTTAGCGTTTGATTTGAAGAAGAAATATGTGCTTTCTCTAAACCAAATTACTTTAAATAATATTCTGCGGTTCCGCAGAATCCGTTACAGACAGACATACAGTTTTGTAATTTGTAAAGTTACCACTGGCGCCAAAGGAATAAAATCTGAAGAATATTAGACCATCATACCTACATAACGACCACAGTATATTTATCATAATCGCCATACTTGAAGTAAACGGTTAGCTCCTCGCTTACCAGGCGAGACAAAGAGCATCAGGTTAAAGCGACACACTACATGAGTGATTGGTACGGCAGCGGGGGTCCAAAGCGACCGCCGCCGGCGGTCCGCGAGCTGCCCTCCCGCTGGTACACGCTCTTGGCCCTCCCGTTCCCCGACCAGCAGGTCGGCAGGCGCGAGTTCGCCCGAACACATCGCCACACGCATCGGGCCGGACACTTCTCCAACCCCTTATAGCCAGTGCGTTGTTTTAAGGTACTACGTTGACATGGTGGTTGACCACCCGCGATTAAACGAGTGAACAAAATGGCGGATGACGCCAAATACGGCGAACAGTGTTACCAGTTTAGATTTGTTACAACCAAAATAATTGTTTGTGTAGATTTATATTTTATGTATTAATGTATAATATTTATCTGTTGTGTTTAACCAACCACCATGTCATCGCTACACGCACCGGGATTTGGAAAGCACGCGCCATGTTGGAAAATCACAAACAAAAACAGTTTTATCAGATAAACGTGAACTTCGTTTACCTACATGTCTTAATCAATACACAGCTTCACACCTGGCGAAATGGGAAATCTTAAAAGAACACACTTCTCACAAACAATGCTTTAAAACATTTCACGTGTTTCACCGGCCGGGTCTTGTAACTTTGTAGGTACCTCTTTACCGACATGCACAGTGAACGCTTCACGCCAAACGACACAACGTATTTAAAATATCACTATTATACTACCTAAAGCACATTGTAATTATGGGTATTTTTATATTGTATTAAAAAAGCGAGTGATCTAAAAACATTTGCAGGCTTCTGTTTTTTTTTTTTAAAGCTCTTTGTGGGCCCCCTATGACTATTGAACTACAGTAGCTCCATTGTCTTACAAAGTTTATGCATCATAATACTTAGTATTTAACGAGACAGCAGGTTTCTAGACATGCCCCAGTTTCCGAGGTCCCTAGATAAATTCTCTCTTTATAAGCTAGCTATCAAGCTATTGATTCAGAAAAGTTATCAAAATCACAGAGTGTTCAAACACCCAACGTGTCAAGATACCAAACCAATAAAACTCTTGTTTCTGGTTGTTAAAAAAACCAGCATGGACACGACACCCACTATTCCCTTCATTATTATTATCATCAGCCTTCAGCAGTCCACTACTGGACATAGGCACCTCCGATTGCACGCCATTCAAACCCCTTAAACTATTTAATTCAATTATGATGCTTGCAAATGATTATGTAAATAGAACAGTATACTAAACAAAATGCAATCATTAGCAGGAAGCACAATGACGGCAAGCGGTACCGACACCATGTGTCGCCTGACTGCAACACCGTGGGGTCACTGGACTCGTCCTCGTCCGAGTCGCGCAGCGGCCTCAACCGGTACTATCGCCAGGCCTGGGAGGAGCTGCATGAGGCCGCAGGGGCCAAGCACGGCCCCCGCCGGCCCCACGACCGCGAGGCGCCCAAGGACGGCTCCGAGCTGGTGGTCTCCGACGTGTACCCCGCACCCCACCCCCGCGACAAGCGCCGCCATCACCACCACCACCACCACCGTGAGCCCCGCCACCCCGACTGGCACTCGCCCCATCGTCCCCACCATAATCATAAGCCTAGGTATTAATGAACACTGTATTTTGTAGCTGCTGTGTCGTCGGAATTTATTGGACTTTATTTGAATGCGAGTTTTGGTAGAATGCGGTCATCCTAAAACGTGGATGTTATCGCTCTGAGCAGGATACATTCGCTTGTATCAGAGGCATAACTGTGATTTGTAGGCAAAATCAGAAGCCGTTTGAACCATCACTCGTTGTATTTTAATTAGGCATATTTTCGACCAAAGTGTCGGAAATGTGAACAGTAATCATGATTATGACATAATTTATATCATTCCATTTTCTTATTATAAAGTTATCCATTTGGCATTATAACGTGCACTTATTATTAAAATATTTCATGAGAAGTAGGTAGTAGAGAAGTACTGAAAGAATTTTCGGTCGATATTAACAAAATGTACCAAATAGCTTATTTGTAATATGTTATATAAGTATGTGTTCACCAATATATTGAGCAAAGGTATATTAGTGACAATATCACATACCTAACTGTTATGTAAGTATACCTGCTACTACGAGAATAGCACACTTTTCCAATAGCTCTTCATTTGTTTTCAAAATTTTACAGAAATTGTTAAATCTTGTTAAACGAAATCAGAATTAATTTTTGAAGATGCTAATTTGCTAGATGCTAAATTTTGACAAAGCATTATATTTTCTTACGCATTATAAAATTGTTACAAGGTTGGTACAGTCGGGACATGCAAATTGACACCCTACGTCAAGTTGCCGTGATAGAGCCACTTCATACAACTGTCAAAGAATATCAATTTTGTGATTTGATTATTGGACATTTTAAGTTGGTAGGCAATTTGCTTAACAATGAATTTCCCTGACTTTACGTAGGTATTAGGTATATACAGTATTTTATCGTATAATCTTTCCTGCTTGGACTATGATTACCTTGATCTTTTCTTAATATAATCATATAAATATTGTATTATTTCGTATTTCAAATTAATAATTTAGTTGGTAAGCAGTTATAGATTTGTAAATAATTATATTAGTTGTAAGTAAATAAGATTAGATTGAAGTTAATCATTGTTAGCTGCTCTAATTTCCCGTCTGTTTTATATTAATGTTTGTCAATAAATTATTTAATTAAGTAGATAGTTTAGAACCTGTGAGTATGTGTCCGTTAGTAGTATCGATACAATTATAATTTTAATTGAGATTTTAATGACACGTCTTTGACTGTGGTGTTTGGAGCTGTAGATGTAAATTAATTCAGAATATCTTGCTAAGTTTCCACGGACGGGTCATTATCCTCCCTTTCTAAAATTTCTCCAATACAAAATCTACTATGTATGGTACAAAGTAATTTAAAATACGACAACGCTAAAATGTCAGTACAAGTCGATATCGACGGGTGCTTATATGGAAAAAGTAATCCAATGTGCCATTACAGAGGCAGACATAAGGTAGGAAGTCCACAGTTCGGTTATTATTTTAATTTATTACTTATAAATAAATTAGTTTTTTATAACATATGTAAATATTATCTGACAAAAACATTGACAAACGATTGCTCAATACATCGAATTATTACGAATTAACGAAGGATTTAACAGAAAAATACTGTCAGACTGAAAGAAAAGCGAAAATGGGTAACAAACGAATTAGATGCCTATTTTTTCAGAAATAGAATAAATTATTGTATGAATTTATTAGCATTGTAAACCATCAATATTAAAGGTTAAAGTTGTATCAATTCCGAATCATGCTAGTATTAAACTTTGTGATAAATTAAATTGTTTTATTTAATAGAAGCTTGCCCATTTATTTATGTATACCCTATGATTTATCCAGTAGCTAAAACTGCCTCTCACTATTATACATCGGCCTTTATGAGATTTCTCTAGAGGGGACCTTTACCTAGACCCCTCTCTAAACGCAGTGGCTGGACCAAGTGGGGGGTCTCCTTGTCCGGCCACTGCGTGCATACATGTCTATTCATTTTTAACAAGATTATTATTATCGTAATGCCCATAGGCTCAATTCACACTGAAATGGCAGCGGTCGGCAGTGAAGCGGCGAGCAGTTTTCATGACAAGGCATTATAAACTTTATGGGCAATATCAAAAAATATATATACGCTTAATAAAATAGGCTCGTGTAGTCTCGTGGCGGCGCGATCCGACTCGCTTCTGGCCGCCACTTGCTCGCCGCGTCGCTACCCATTTCAGTAAAACAGATAATAGTTTGACAATCGCCGCCCGTGAACCTTGTATGGCCAGTAATAAAAGCAATAGAATAATAAATAAAACAAAATAATTATATATTACTTTTTTATTAGTTTGTCAAATTAACTACGCATACAAAAGGAGGTACATTGCTTTGTGTTTAATCCTTGCATTGGATATAATCTCAACTTCAAAATATATATGTAAATAACAGTATTAGAGGAATATGTTCTAATTGGTGTAACGCTACAACTATCCATTTCTAAGGCATTTGCTATTGCTATAAAATATATTTCATTTCAACTTACTATACAATATCTTTTTGCAAATGGTGTTTGTTTTTTTCATAGTCTTCTTTTATTATTACTTTACATTTGTAACAAAAGACGAGTGACTATTTTTATAAAGTATAAATAGAAGTAATTGCTCATATAAGTGTTGAATTAGGGCACGCTGCGATCTTTTTTTTAGTTTTGTCTGGAAAACATGGCTATGTCCAATGATATTTTAAAACTTACAAGCTGTACAAAACATAGCTAGAGAAAACGCCATAGCCGTCTAAGAATTAAAACAACAAATCTCGTAAATCAGATATTAGTTTTTGAGCTATAAGTGCGCTAGCGGACGGACTGACAGCGAGACATTGCGTTTTATAATACGAATAAGGATAAGCTGTTTAGTTCCTTTACGCAGGTAACCGCAGCATGCCAAATTTAAAAAGTACAAAAGTCCCAGATACACTGCAAGTGCGTTCGCCGTAATACAATAAAATTAAAGCTTAACATACTGCGAACACAGCTTAATATACAAGATTTAACGAAGATGCTTTAAGTATACTGTGTTCTGAACAAGCAATGCATTATACAATAGATTGCGGATCGCTATACGTCGTTCTTACTAAGTGCATATACTTACAAAAGTAACTGTTATGATTTGTAACTAAAAGTAAATATTGTAAAAGTGTCAAATTTTTTAAATCAAAGTATAAAACAATATTAGACCATAATTTTAGAAGCCAGTGTTAAGCTCTGTTTGTAGGCCACCGAGGGCTGATGGAATCATAAAAGGTCATATTTACAAGATTTTAAACATAATTCATGCATCTTACAGAATAGTACAGTCACGGACTTTAAATGATGAACCACTTGGCACTGTTCGTATTTTAGCCGTGTAATGCAAATCGGGCTTAGTCGGTTATACTCGTAAATCCAGACACGGAAAGGCATGTCTTTATATTATAGAAGAAGAAAATTATATTTAATATCTTTACCGGTTGGTTAACCTGAGAAGAGCCAGAACTACAAACTTGACAGCAGAGGTTACTACCCAAAGTCAACCAATTGCAGGTCTAGCAACTGTAACCTAGCGGCGATTGTTTTAGCGTAGCCATAGTATCGTTAGCGTACGGAGAAATTTTAATTAATCATTTCGACAAATTCGAAAATAACGTCTCTGACATCGATATTTCAACTGTCACTGTCTTCGGATAGGTTTTCTGAATTATCGAGTTAATGAGCTCTGATTCCAAGGAGGTCAGTATCAAATAGATTGGATAAACATTGTATTTATTTATCATTGAGAACTTATTAGTTAACCTTTATGGACAAGACTATTTCCGATTACTAGTAATTTGTCATCTTGTTTACGAGCATGCGATTTAAGTTCGTGTTTAATCGTGTAAACTCGTGAATGTATGAATCTGCAAAATTTAAAAGTTTGATAGTGGCTCATCAATTAAAGTCCGTGACTGTACATAGTGTGAATTCACAAAAGGTTGAAAATTACAAATAAAAGAGTTATTTTATAAAATCTCCCAGGCACTAAGGCAAGCAATTAAAAAAGATGTATAAGTACTCTGAAACTAGTAAAATACCCTGATAACTATAAAATGCCTGTGATTTTACTAAATAAAATAATCGAAATTTTGTCAAGATTATTCTTTCAGGATTAAAATACGATTTGAATATGGAAACTTAAAGAATAAGTTTGATCCTAAGCTACAGTTAAGAGTATCTTCGGGCCTTTAGATCGAGATGCTTCCATTATTGAAATGTATATGATATCTTAAAGACAAGACAAGAAGTTTATTATTAATCTATACATAAAAATAACAAGGATATGATATAAAAAGAAAATCGCACCAATAAATAAAATAGCTCGTTAATAAATACTATGATTATGATATGAATACTATTCTAATACGACGTATCTATGCATCGAGTACTCAGTCGCGCAATAATTTATATACAATATATGTACAGTCGACAAATCTTCCGCACGCTCACCTTTAAGGCGATAACCGCGTAGCACGGCTCACGACTGGATCGCCCAATGCATGCGTTTTGACCAATGGCTAAATGTTTTTATTACACCTGCAGGGCGTGTAACAAACAATAACACAATATGGATTTGTGTGAATACACTCACACAAATTCATATTGTCTCTAATTGGGCGAAACCAGGAAGGGGTGTGGTTTGTCACTAGCTGCGCTGCCACAGAGATATTTTCTTAAGTGAGCATGCTTAAAGTTTGTTGATTGTAGGTACCGATTTACCTATTGTATCCAGCGGTCCAGCCGATCTACTCAGTACAAACCTCACCGTGACAACTTAGGTGATGTGAGTTGTCAAGTGTCAATCCCTAGCATTAGGTAAAATGACAGCTCACTTCACCTAACTTTTCACGGTAAGATATATCACAGAATAGATCTGCGGAATCTCATCTCACAAAATCATTCCAATTTGTATCTTTTAACAACGACTAGATAATGAATGAATGAATGAGAGCTTTTTGAAAATTCACGCCATCGATTGGCGCCACTTTGGCAACAGGTCTTCCATTTCGACAATGAATATAAAATATACTAGTTGCGCCCCACGATTTCACCCGCATAAGTCTTAACCCAGTGGGTGGCAATATCGGGATAAAAAGTATCCTATATCCCAATCCAGGTCACTACCCATGTGCCAAATTTGATCCAAATCCGTTCTGTCATTTTAACTTGAAAAGTTGGAAGCGTAACAAATAAACTCATTTATAATATTAGTTAGAACGATGACGTTAATCATTAATTTAATTTATTAGTTCATCATATAGTCACGACTAGAGAAAATAGGCACTTTGATACTTGACAGGACCTGACGTCTCAGTGCTGCCACCTGGTGAACGTCATTTCAGAAAACCCTCATTAGACATCAAGATCTCTTTTATTTGTGTATGTCTTTCTGAGCATAACTTTTTTCTTTATCCATGATTACTTTGATCGTTTAGGTAGGTATAAAAAGAGATTCGACTTTATATGTATTTTTATCCAATCAACAAAGTAGAACGCTCTGTTATAGTTCGTAAATACGAATGCGCTATAAATGCTATATTAATTTCTTTGAACTATAGTATTATGACGGTGTTTCTGTAATTGACTGAATAATTGGTTTAATAAATTGTACCTCTGCTTAAAAAATGTTGCGTCATCATAACTATAATTTCCTTTTTAAATTAGTAAATTGTATATAATATTTCTGATTTGTTCGAATCGTATAATAACAGAACAAATTCTACTAGAATCATACATGCAGCAGGCTTTTTGACCTTGGTGTAAAATATGACTATATTTAGTAAGATACGTTAATACATTTTGGTAATGTTTGATCGGGATGTCGCTCTAGACTACTGGTTCGCTTCGCAATTTGTCAGGAGAATTTTTTAGTAACGAAACCTTAATTTTTGTCCAAAATACGAATGATTCTCTGGAAAAATTAATGCGGTGTGTGGTAAATAATTTTCCTTATCAAGTCGAGTACCCCTTCAGAATAATATAGCGGTTCTCAATCGCGCGACTGCATAAACGCTTGGATCAAACTTTCTCAAAACAAATTAGAAATACGCGAAGCAAATTACGTACACCATCTAGTACTATAAACCTCGATTTTTAAATAAACGGCCAAATCCCTTAGTCGACTTGGCTTTCCGAATTAAACTAGATTTTAAATTAAATAAGAAAACTTTTATGGAAGACTAATTTTCTAATACGTAAAAAAATATTTTGATTTTCTTAGTGACGACCTGGCGGCGTGGTACGTGTGAAATATTAAGGTATTTTAGTAATAAAATACATATTAAATATATATACTTATTCTATATTTTAATGCTTGTTTAGGGTCTAAAAGCAGCACCATAGATGGCACCACTAGCAATAGTGTTGAAATAGTGCCAAGTCGACGCCATCTCACATAATACTACACATTATATCCCATCACATACAAAATAGTATATTTATACATTATAATATATTCGCAACTACTTATAATACAATACAATATACATAAGGTATTGCTTCTGGTAAGGGTCTAAGGCAAATTGAAAGCCGCAAATACGCACTAACTTGCACAAAAGTATGCAAGTAGGTTGCATGCCATTGAGCCATAACAACTTCTGATTGGTGAATGTCACGATGGCATGCAAGCTACTTGTGCCAGTTACAGATATTTATGTGTTACATGCTTGAGAGGCAGCCGAGAGTATACCTTAGCACGGACTTCTAACATCGTAATCGAGTCACAAATAGACTTTGCAGCCTTGCGACATCGCCAAAAGTATCGAGATCATTATACTCATTTCTGAAATGCTAAATAACCAAAAAAATATCTAACAGGCTGCCAAAGTCAAGTGATTTAGCAGTTGTTATTTCAGTCAGAAAAATCACAGCTGTTACCATGAGTTTGAGTCTGATACCGTAGTCCGTGCTAGAGGTACTCATAGGAACAGACGAAGCCGACAGAGTTCCATTATCTTAGCGATTGTCATATTTATCATACGTCACATATTATTCGGTAAAAAAGTATTAAAACACTAAAACTGAATTAAAAAAGAAAAACATTAAAAAAAAATTATTTTGTTCATTTAAAAAAATAATTTTGTATATATTTACGAGGTGGATTCAATAAGTACCTAGCCTCATCGCCAGAGGGCGCTGTAGTTTCAAAAGAGTTTTACCACAGTGTAGCACATTCTTTTTTAATTCTTTTTTCAAATTTTCATTCCAATTCCTTCATTTGTTTTAATTTGACAACTTATGGAAGCGAACGTGTCGATCGGTTTTACAAAAATGGAAAAAGAGCAATATCGTTCGGTGATTCGATTCCTATTTTTGGAAGGGAAAACGCGCATCGAAATCAAAGAGCGCTTGGATGCTGTGTACGGTGACTCTTCTCCATCGATGGCCACCGTCAAGAATTGGTTCAACGAGTTTGCACGTGGCCGTACGTCGGTTTTTGATGAACCACGTCCAGGTGCACCGAAAACAGCTGCTACGGAGGAAAACATTAAAAAAATCCATGATCTCGTATTGGCAGATCGCCGATTGAAGGTTCGGGAGCTAGCTGAGACTGTAGGCATTTCAGAAGGAACAGTGCATCATATTCTTCACGAGGAACTCGGCATGAGAAAGCTGCCGGCGCGATGGGTGCCGCGTTTACTCACACCAGAAAACAAGCGCAACCGTGAGACCACATCGGAGACGTGTTTGGCGCTGTTTAAGCGGAATCCAGCGGAGTTTTTGCGTCGTTTTGTGACCGTCGATGAAACCTGGATCCACTGGTACACACCAGAGACCAAGGAGCAATCAAAACAATGGATCCAGACCGGGGAACGTGCTCCAAAGAAGGCGAAAACTGTAAAATCGGCCGGAAAAGTTATGGCCACCGTTTTCTGGGATTCACAAGGTGTGATCTACATCGATTACCTCGAGAAGGGTAAAACAATTACAGGGCTTTACTATGCCGATTTATTGGGCCGATTCGACGCCGAATTAAAGAAAAAACAACCCCATCTGGCGAAGAAAAAAGTGCTGTTTCACCACGACAACGCACCGGTTCACACGTCTGCCGTTGCCATGGCCAAATTGGTCGAATTACGCTACGAATTGCTGCCCCATCCACCGTATTCTCCAGATTTGGCCCCTTGTGACTTCTTTCTGTTTCCTAATCTGAAAAAATCACTGGCCGGGAATAGATATGGATCGAATGAGGAGGTCATCGCCGCCACGGAGGCCTATTTTGCAGAGTTTGACAAAAACTATTTTTCGGACGGATTAAAAAAGTTGGAGCATCGCTGGGCTAAGTGTATCGAATTAAAAGGAGACTATGTTGAAAAATAAATTCCCACTTTTCCAAAATTTTCGTTTACTTTTTGTAGGCTAAGTATTTATTGAATGACCCTCGTAAGTTGCAAGACTGGCTCGGCTATCGAGGAAAAACCATAAGCTGTCAACCAACCCATATACATGTAACATATTATTATGATAAACATGACAATACTAAGTGATTAATTCCTACAGCTGCAGCGTTATTTAGTCTTATAATATATGAATAATCAAGAGAATTTGAACCGGCTTCCTATATTAAAAAGGCCTTTATTGCGACAGCATCATGAATTCCGCTTAACATTGCATAAGACGGGTGTAGACGGAAGTATTCAGCAAGTGTGTAGGATCCAAAGTTTACGTACAGCACCCGAACGTTTATATATAGTGAAATTGAATTCGTTTGCATCCTCTTAAGGGGTCATTGAACACATCATTATGAACAACTTTGACTATGGGACCAAACAATAAACTGCAAAAAAAACTGCTGTTCCGTACATTTACGTTCGTATAACTCGTCAAAATGTAGGTATATAGCTGTTTTTTTTCGCGATTTCAGTGTTGGCCCCATAGTGAAAGTTGTTCATAATGATGAGTACAATGACCCCTTAAGAGGATGCAAATAAATTAGATTTCACCCTGTATAACACGTCGTGGTTTAGAAAGAAACAGTCACACGCGAGTGACAGAGACAACGCTCGACAAAGACGTCCTTGTTCTAAAACTCGCTATGTTGTATTAACGGCCGCGTACTGTTTTGTTCTAGTTATGGCTACTTAAGTATTACTCACGCAATTTGATGGAAGTTTCATTGTTCAAAAATATTTGGATGGCGTGTGATTGTTGTCTAATTCTTTAAAATAATCTCCATTATCTACACCTGATATTTTATATTATATTTTGATCTATATGAACTTGGCCAGCTTTAACCCTACACACAAATAAATTAGATTCGCGCGGGAGATTAGAATACAATTGAAACACAGCTTTCTGTCAAGTGTGTAACTTTGACAGCAATTTGACAGCGCACGTCATAGCAAGTCCTACAGCTCTGAATAGAATTTTAACACTACATTTATAAACGCTTGTTTAATAAAATCAAGGGACAATAATAAAAAAGTATTTTTAACACATTTGCACATCGTGATGTTTATTATTTCTATAAAAATACACATAAGCCATCTATTAGATTTAAGAACGATTTTTCCAACATCCGACATTTTACCTTTGAATAAAATTGAGTAGGTATGCAAAAACTTCAAATTATTCTTCAGATAAAGATCAGGCGATTGAAAAATCTTAAGTGATTTTATTACTACATTGATCAACATGAGGCAAATATGTTCTTAAAAAAATACGTATTTACAATAACATGCTCAAAAGTCAATAAATTGGTTAAATAAACACAAGTTAAACAGCGTTTATAAATGCTTCTACCTATACCTACGGGTACTTAGTCGTAACTATACAATAAAAAAATATCTCCATGTACCTAACACATTTGGCATATCTAGCACACTGTTTATACCCATTTATTGGGTCATAATATATACTCGATTCATATTCATTTTACCAACAATATAAACAAAACGAATCTAACTAAAATCACAAGAATTCAACTTCGTTTTGCTTTTCATAAGTCTTCACTGTTTAAATTCTTGGCAAAGTGAAAAATAAATGTGCACATGGTATTTTGTGACCGAGTCTGCCACCGAGCCCAGTAAGGTACCTGACCTTAAGTTATGTTCTACTAATATTAAAAATAAAGCTCTGAATACAAGTGTCAATTATACGCGAAGAAAATTCTGCGTCGGTCAATCAAACATAAATTCTCCTTGAAAACCGAAGTAAAGATAGGCTGCATAAGCATTATATTTTTTCTTAAAACATTTTCTCCGAAACTAGAGAAAAATTTAAAGAATAGAATTATTATTTAAACATAGTAATAGATAAGTGTTCTCTGATTTATTTCCTACCTGCACAGTCTTGGTATGATCATGATTGAGTAGCTTTTTCATTTCGTTTTATATTTAATTAACCAACATAGCCCCCCAAAAACGGTACGTAGAGTCAGCCACCGCGCCCATTTTGCCGACGGTACAAAAAAGTTAAACTTAAGCTAAAGCATATTGGTACTAAAAATAACGTGATTATTTTGTCCCTAAAATAGCAGCAATGTCCAGTCACAACATTCTTTGTTCTAACTAAAATTAAAATAATGAACTAACGGTTTTTTTTTTCATTGTTGATACGTCATTTGTCATAGATAAGTAAAAAGGAATTTTTGTACACTCATACACATTTTATAGGGTACTTACCAAGCGCTCCAAAATTTGTATGGTGAGCAAAATAAAACTATCGTGACTAAACACTTCTGTTTTGTTTTTCTTCGGTTGCTTCACAAAGTTTTGAAGCGCTTGCCATGTACCCATTTTTATATTTGTTTCTTTGAATCGAATAATAAAATTAAAAAATCATACCTATGCAAATGATCGTAGCAAGGAATATCTGCTAACGAAACACGAAGTTACCATAGCTCTTTCTAAAGTTATTTCTTAGTAAAGCGTTTTGTGATCAACGCAATCAAAGACAGAAATTAAATTGTCGTTATAAAAAATACACGGTTATTTGCCACAGATACCAAACTATATTTTTAAAACAAGCCAGCATCAAAGACAAGCTTTGGGACAAAGAAACGACAAAGGATTTGGGAGCATACTATTGGCACCAAGATAATTATATATACCCTTGATACATTTATTCTAAAAATCCCTATATCTGACACCAAGGCCACAGAAACTGAGTACACATCTATCTACTTGATCCTTTACTTCATTAAACTTGTCCGAAAAGAAATACAGTAACTTCGTGTTTAGTCGCCAATCGTTCGCAGTTAAACATAATGACGAGTTTACGCGGAGTGACACCGAGCTGGTCCGAACTAGTCCCCCGGATGCCTTGTATTACTCCGCTGCACTGCTGCCCGCACTCCGTCTTCTGAGAACCAGATTAACGTTGTTAAAAACAAACTCAAACGGCCTTCTTACAAAACAAGGGTTATCTTTAGACGCAGAATAACTTTTTGTATTGCGACTTTTGATTCCTACTAAATGTATCCATCTTAGTACCGGAAAACATCGTGAGGAAACCGGAATGCCTGAGAGATATTTTTCGAAGGAATGTGAAGTCAAGTCAGAGGCCCATGGGTGGCATAAAAACTCTAACATCAGGTTAGTTACATCCACACGAAAAAGAAGGAAGAAGTACCAGACCTACACCCGGTTTTTGAATTGAGAATCTGCATTTGAGAACTAGTCAAACTTTAAAGCATTACTTAAACTGAAAGTTCCTCCAATGTAGCCCACGAAATCCAAAATTTCTTACTTTATGCAGACATTTTGAATTTCGCGGGCTTCCGCCTTAGCAATGCTAAAGTCAGAGGCCCATGGGCGGCTTTAACACTCTCGACACTAGGTTAGCCATTAACCACACGAAAAGAAAAAGAATGCTAAAGTAGAGTTTGAGAAGGACTCACCTTCTAATTATCAATTCAGGAACCGGGTGTAAGTTATCAGTTTGTATTAAGAACTGTTAAACCACAGAAAGGTTCTTAAAACCAATATAGAGTCGATTTTGCAATCGTCAGATGTTCTGAAGAATGTATATGGCGATTTGGAATATTTTCTGCACAAAAGCTCAAAATTTTTCTTTCTAAGTTAAAAGTTATTTAATCCTTCTCTAAAGATAAACATTGTTTATAAAACAAGGTTTAATATGATTTATTGGGGAAATGTTTTTTTTTTCTTGTTAGTGTGGATGATATGAATGCATGGCTATGGCTAACAAGCCTACGGCGCACCTGATTAGGGAGATGTAGTCAACGCCATCTGAGGGTATCCGCCCTGGAAGCGAGCCCGTTCTCACAATTCGTTCAAGGCCACAAAGCTGCCTGTAAGAATACCAACACCCCAACCATTCAAGGAGAGCAAGCGATAGACATAGATTTGTTGGCAAGGCACAGACACGATGATGGAGAAGACGGTCGGTGGAGAGATAGTATTATACCATGTGAATAAGTAATTGTTTGAGTCAAATATTATATGCAAGTATAACTGTAATGAGCTTGAACTTGACATCTCATTCAATAGGGAATATGCATGCATTTTTTAATATTTTTATTCGATCGTTTACATGGCAAAATAACAATTTAAAAAAATTCAACGGCAAAAATGCAATATAAAGTACTTAAAAAAAATGTTAAAGATATCCAACCGACCCGGGCTATTTAAACGCCCTCCATTCGGCGCGCTTGGTGTGTGACGTGACAGTCTATGACAACAAACAAACACGTGTCAATGTCAAACACTCCTACAAAACACATTGACGTTTTGATTGTTGTCATAGACTGTTACGTCACATCCGCTCTGACCAATAGCGTCGCTTTTCAAGTATTTGAAAGTACCAGATATTTGGCATTAAAAAAAAAACTTGCTCAAAAAGAAATATTATTCAAAAATATTGATGGGGGCATAATTCCGAAGTTATTTAGTTCATTAAAAAAAATACTTGATCCTTATTTGAATCACATGCATATTCCCTATTGAAGAGAAATTCTAGAGAGATTGAAGAGAATTCTAAAGAGATTTGATCCTCATGATTTACCCTATCGATAGGTTGCAAAATACACGGCAAATGTTTGTATGCAATAACCCTACGTTCGCTTTTTTTTAAAGGCTACGTTTTTTTAAACGCGCATTGGAATTTGGTTGAACACCACTGTTGGATTTTCATTTCTCTCGCTAGGGCGAGGGTTGAAAATCTAGTACGCAGTATAAAAGTGCTCGTGACTATGTGAGCTAATACTAACTTAAAAACATTACCCTTCTTTTGGGTTTCGCCGCAGTCGGGTAAAACATTTAAGCAATGTTTTCTTGAATAAAATTAGTTCTCATAAATATTTAGGATACTTTCCTTCCACTGGCCGTCCTCTATACACGGTGCCCTATTTATTGCAAAGGGTGGCCAATAATACGGCTTGCAAAAGTTCTAGTACTAAACTATAACTTGCCTCTATGTTACTGTAATATGCTTCGTTGGAATTAGTAGCCAAGTGCTTATGATGCTATATTAGTTACATATTTACAAAGCGAAGATTATATTAATCGGCAGAAAGGCAAAGGTTAAAAAACAATGTGAATGTTTAGATGCAGTCTCAGAATACAGAACATACTAGAAGGCGAAAGTGAATTGAGGCTTACTAGAACTACTTTTATTCATTTGACCATGTTCCTTCAGTTTTTTGTTTTTATATTAATTTCTGCGTAACATTATTCATTAAGTAATGGTATAATGCCTGCGGACGAGCGGCGCACTGTGGATCGAATAAAGGCTCTAGAAGACTAAATTTTAAAGTGTCGATTTTTTGCTTGATATCGCTTCGAATCAAAGTCAAAGTCAAATAATTTATTTCAAATAGGCACATAAAAGGCACTTTTGAACGTCAATGAAAAACAAACAAAGAAATAGAATTGATTCTAGTTGCCCATTCCAAAAGGTAGATTTCGTATGGAGAAGAATGGGCAAGAAACTCCACCGTTACTCTTTTCAATAATAATAATAGCATAAATATAATCATAGAATATAATCTGGTAGGCAAAGTCAAGATTAACCAGAATATCCTTGCACATGGTTATGTAACTATTTATTAATGATTTTTTGACAAAAAATAAATTTATGTTACATAAAATAAAGCCTCGTAAAACTGACGCGATATCGCGGGCGCGACAGGCAGCGCCACACTTGTCGCGCCCGCGATATCGCTTGTCAAGTCGTAGATACTGTGCGAAGCAGGGGCGGGTTGTTAATCAATTATAATCGTAGGCGCCTTCAGGTTTCTTCCGCATTCTGAAGGTGCAGTATTAGTAGTGGCGATTAATATTAATTATATTTTACTTGTACGTACCTATCAGCCAACAACATAGCTCTGTGTGCCTCGCGCTGCGCCGTGACCTGCACTAGTTCTGCCACTGTCGCCGCCTGCTGCTCCGCTGAAATATTGTACGTAACACATCATGATCATACCCCAAATATCGTATTTGGCGCTTGGCGTATTTGGCGCTTGGCGTATTTGGCGCTTGGCGTATTTGGCGCTTGGCGTATTTACGCTGCATCATATTAGGAAGCTGATCCCAACGTATTTGTGAAAATGCTAGGCAGATGATGATGTATTTGCATAAATATTAGCGTTATTTCATTTATACAAAATGAACTGTATGAGGTATATTTTGTATTACAAGAAAACGCGAATATTTCGTCAAATACGCCGAGTGCAGTGCCAGCATATGAACCTACATTTATTTGCTGACTTGCACAGAGACTGTTTTAAATGATTGTTTTAGGAATTTTCCTGTGGCTAGGGAATAATAGCTGAAAATTGCCCCCGTGTTAGCGCGTTAGTTTTACAGATAACGACTCAGTTTTCCCCGGGACAAACTAACGGCTTAGCGTGAAACGAGCACTTGAGCATTCGATACACAACATGAAGCCAATGTTAAGTGAGTGGGTTTTAAAACAAATAGTGTATGTATAGCGTTATGACGTCATGAAGAAATGTAGGTACTTCGCTTTAATAAAACGTAAGGTAAAATATAAGATGAAAAATATATAGTGCTTTGAACTTTTCGTTCAATTACTGGTATACTGGTCTCGCCGTTTGCCTAAAAGCCCTAAACCCACATTGCATACGACTGTTCTTAAAACCGCGCCATCTAGCGGCTATTCACTGAACTTCCAAGTCAATTTACCAGATAGGGGTCGTGTCAGTCGCCGCTCAAGTCTCGAAAGGCGACGGGCAATGGGTTCTGGTTGGTCTTCCTCTTCCCTTGCCCTCCGCATGGCAACAAGCCTGGCCCACCTCTCTTCGAACCACAGCTGCATGGCATCGCGACGCTCCATGTCCGCGGCGCTGCCCGGTCCGTGATCTGTTGTTAGTGCTTAGTAAGATATGATCGTGTGGATGTTATGTGGATGTTAACACGATACAGTGGATATACAGGGTGTAAAAAGACTCATCACATAGCCGTTATCTACGCATTCTGTAAATTAAACTATACAAAAATTATTCGTCTTTTATTTTGATTGTAACTCACCCTAAACATTGTGTTGATCGGTGCACGCAAAGGCACATGACTTGTGAGGGTATTTAAAGTTAAGTTATTATAACATACAAAAATGATTTTAGTGAAAAATATTTTTTTTTAAATGTTGACCTTCAATGCCTCCGTAAATAGAAGGCCAAGTATGGTCCAGTAAAAAAAAAAATCACAATGATGAATGAAGCCGAGATTCACTTATACTCCCGTATAAGTGAAGTCTTTTTACACCAGTTATTTTTAGGGGCCTGTTTCACCACCTTCGGTTTAATTCCCTATAAATTATACTGGCAGATCGTTTCATACTTTTTTGTAGCGAGTAATGGTTATTTGAACATGGTAAAACTGGCCTTAAGACGTATATTTTAAATGAGTGTTACATTGATGTACTGAATGGCTCTTTGAAGTTAAATGAAGTATGTGACTAGACAACACAAAAGGTAATGTTGTATGATTGTTGAGTTGAGTTGACAGTCGATATAGCTAAGCAGTGGACATTTTAATTTAATTCTGGTTAAGCCCTAGACAACTAATTAGTTACAACTTAACAAAACCATTTGGTTAATCTCCATTCACGATAGGAAGGGTCCGACTTCACACGTAAAATTTAAGCGTAAAGTCGGCTGGCGGCTGTGAAAATATATGAAAAAAAAACAAAGGACAGTCAGTTAACGGTTGAAGTTTGTATTTTCATACATTTTGTACTGACGCTCGCAGTTGACGGGTTATATACGCTTTGATTACAAACTGGCAGTCATTTGACATTTTTGTGTCGTGCAACTCGTCCCTGCGTGAATATTAAGATACCATAAGTTGAACAATTAAAAGTTGCAAGTCATTTTTTGTTCAATTTTATTGTACGCCACAGACAAAAAACTTTCTTTGTGATAATGGGGCTTTAGTGATGGCGATATCAAAATAATAAAGCTCCCCAGTACTAACCTGGCCTCGGTCTATGCCGCGGTTCGCGGTAGGGGGAAGGTGGTGTGGGTGGTGTGTACCTTCGTGGAGGCGGGGGCACGGGCGGCGGCTCCTGTAAGGCGCTCGTAGACTTGTGAGCGCCTGTAGTCTGCGACTCCTGGTAAGAACACTTTTAGTCAGCTCTGGATTGAAGTGACCGAAACTACCAGCGATATACAAGTATTTTTACTATATATAGAATTTACCATATATATTTTGTGCTTGTAGTTATTAGGCTATAGTTTATACATTACATTGTGTTGTTACGTAACTGCCCCGACTCTAATAAGAATTGATGTTAATAGGCGCATTAAAAAAACGTGTTTGTCGGATTATTTGAATATGGAGGTTCATAGCAGCAACATATTAATTACAGATTCGAAGATTTTTACAAAGATAGGTTCAAACAGGATAAATAAGTAAAAAATCTAAAATAACTTTCATTGCATTTCTAGTAAATATCGGGGATTTATAAGTATTGTTTAATAACCTTCAAAAGCCTACCAAGCATCATAAGCCATTTGAATTCTTATTCCTATAAAATTCGGATCAAAATCGCTTACTATATTTGGATAGGAAGTTTGTTTAGTGTATGAAATGTAATCCCAAAGAGGTTTGATTTCTTTGAAAGTACATTTCATTGGCATAGCGTCAGGCACAGACTGGCCATTCCAACAAGCTTGTGACATTGTAGCCTTAAGAATAACATGTAACTTTTGCTTAAATGCTGATTTCTTTTCGAGTATCATAAAAAATCTGTTAAATTTAATACAATTTTAATACGAACAAAAATCAATAACAATAACTACATATTTTAAACTTTCACGCTTACGTTATAGCTCTTTTACTTATATCTGAATTACTCAAATTGTAAACTTGAAAGCAAAACTTACGAGATTACGCACAAAGAAGCGATATCATGCATATTCATTTACATACAAAATTCACAAATACCGCTATTTACCTCTACATGAAACAGATCGCTTCGATAGTACAATATTCAGCAAATAGTTGAAAACCTCTTAAGATAGGGTATTTTTTACGTAGTAGTAATTATTTATCAGTAGTAAGTATTTATACTATTTCTGTTAATGCAATTTAAGAATTATTTTGATCATTTCAGGGTAGGATTAAAAAAATAATGCTAATAATTCATCTACAGTTAGCTTATTAATCTGAGTAGGCACCTCGTAATTATTCAATTCGACGTCAACCAGACGAAATATTTAAAAAGTTGATCATATTATGGATATCACATATCCTGATCTGATGACTGATGCTGTATATTGTACCACAAAGCTAGAATGTAGAGCGACAAATGAAGCGAAGACATTCACGTAAACAGACAGATGCACAGAACGAATCGTTGACGTTGGATCAAAGTAATTCGTTTACTATGTATTATGTTTGAACGTAAACTCTTCCCAAGTGATTAATCTTATTCTTGGTAGAACACTTTTTTTCTATTTGTTCAACTCAGATTCACATCTCAACCACTTTGTGTGAAGTTGCTTACGTTCAAACATAATACTTAATTAATAGGAATCTCACACTACGACAACCATATCAATAAAAATTGTCTTCACATGAAACTCCAAAAATCCCGAAAATGAATTAAACTAATCCCAATATTACATAGACATAATAATCCTTGACACAAACCCTGACAGTCATGCATCAATTACATCCAGATCCAACGCCACACTAATAAGGGCGGGCGCACGCTACACGATCAAGTGGTGTGACAGACGTACACTGCATGCGACTCACGAGTACGACACTGTACGGATATTTGCTTACGTGCAACGGCAGCTCCGGATCCGAGAATGACTGAAAATTCAACGTGTGTTAGTCTACACAGGTGTTCGGCTACGACGGAATTTTGATAAATTAATTATTATGTGTGCCGGATTAAAGTTGATTAGGGGTTTTTGAAATGAGATGGTAGAATTGAATGATTTTGTTTTGATTGGCCTTTAAACTTTATCAATGGAAGTCATCTACTGTTTAAATACGAGTGAGAACCATATTTGACAGACAGAAGATTGTATATTCCTTTGTGATATGATTTCAAAGGATACCGTGTTGTGACTGTAAAATGGGTCCGTCACAATCTAGTTTCAGTTGAAAGCAACGTAATGACGAAATTTTAAGAAGATTTCGTTCATAAGTGAATTATTTTCCCATTGATCACTTTAATCCGGCACAAAACAAACACAGTGCCCAAAACAAGTTATTTCCGCTTCCGTGTCGCATGTTATATTGCCAAATGGTGAACACCCTTACTAAACATGTTACGACCAACCCCGGATTGAATCACTACTTTATTTTTACAATATTCACATATTTGTGAGATGACATGGTTTTGTAGATGATATGAAATTGATTTGATAATATTTGAGCATAATTACGACTTTTTGTTGTACGATAGGAATATGTACATGTTTTCAACTTATAATGACATTTTGTAGCATAAAATAAGTAATTTGTCAAGAAATTACCATTCGTAATTTAAAAAAAAACAATTAATTCATTAAAAAAGAAACAGAAGACTGAAAAACATCAGTGATTCAAATAAATCAAATAGTTTTAATAAAGTCAACTCAACTGACTTCCCAGACTTGGGACTTTCACGCACAACTAAAAACCGTCGGCGTGGAGATGTTCTTAAGTTGAATACTATGGACTCCAATCAAATAGTCATATTTGTTTGATGTGGTGCTCAGAAGGTTTACATAATATTGTCCAAAGTGCAATCTTTGCGATTCTCAGCCACGTATCATAAATTGGTGTATCGATAGCGGTTCTTGATCTTAAATAAAATGGTTGTGATGGATGATTATGAAATGTGGAGTCGTAGCCACTGTTAATGCTATGGTTTTGATATTAACTAATTTAATTACTTAATAAATGCTTTGTATTATCAACACATTATTTGAGTTAGTTTCTTTGCTCACAAGATTATATTAAAATGGTACACCGCGTTTCCTATTTTGGTTTGATTAAAACTTATTTCATGATATTCCCACCAGTGGCCACAACTGATATTATACACAAATAACATTCTGTTCACTATGCAATAACATAACGTTGAACGTACTATTGTAGTGAGTGCCTACCTTGGCTCTAGGTCCCAGCCTTCGGTTCAGGTAACTAGAAATGCTTTTCATGATGCTCTTGCTTCGACTCTCCCGAGCGAGCTCAGGGTCTGAGAAGGAAGGCTTCACGGGGAGAGGCATGAGGGGAGGTATGGGGCGCGGGGGCGGCGGCGGTTCCGGAAGCCACACCGGGGGAGGCTCCGGAAGCCAAGCCGGTGGCGGCTCCGGAAGCCACGGCGGGGGCGGAACTGGGGGTGGGATAGCGGCAGGCGATGCCCGCGTCCTCTTTACCGGCTTCGACTTCCGGCCGGTTTTCGGTGCGCTGCCCAACCTCTCGAGGACCAGTCTCCTCACAACCTCGGTCTGTTCCTCTCGTTCTCGCTTTATTTCTTGTACTTTGTCAGTGGTTTCGCGCGCGGGGCTCGGACTGACTGGGGAGAGGGAGCCTGAACTTAGGTTGATGGATACGGAGAGCTCAAAGCTCCTCGTGGGCGAGTCCGTGCTACGTGACGTGGAGCGATGGAAGGTGTCGCTGGCGGACCGGCACACGGCGGGCGAGTAAAGGCGCATGGGGCACGGGCCGCTGAACGGGCTCAGCGGAGGGTACTTCACTCTAGGCGTATCAGGTACTAGTGGCGGCGAAATCTCAGAACTTTCAGTCTGAACCATTTTATCCTTTTCTAATGGCGGCGAAATTTCTGATAGACTTAAAGTTTCTATTTTATTCTCTATCTTAGGCTCGGAACTCTCTTGTAATCGTACGCTATCATTGTGAATATTGTCACTTTTCTGAATGCTCGTCGTGTCAGTCTTCAACATGCTGTCGGTCTTCAGTATGCTGTCGGTTCTCAGGAAACTGTCACTTTTCTGTAAGCTGTCACTTTTCTGTAAGCTGTCACTTTTCTGTAAGCTGTCACTTTTCTGTAAGCTGTCACTTTTGTGCAAACTGTCACTTTTCTGCAAACTACCACTCGTAGATTTATCACTAGTGTCATTATCAACTGACTTCAAAAGTTGAGGGGACTTCAAATCTAAAGGTTCCGTATCAGCGTCTATGTCTTCTATTTCATCCAAATCGATGGGGCACAAGTTCTGTCGGAAGCTGTTTTCTTGGCTGGCTGGCTTGAAGACTGTTTCGGAGAAACTCCTCTCGATGAAGTTCATGGAGCGGTCGTTTCCGGGCGAGTAGGGGTCGTAGTCATTGTCTACAAGCTCCATGTAGCCTTCGTTTCTGGGTGTGGCAGGGGTCTCCAGAGACGGGTCTTGGTCCCCTTCGTCGGCGAACTCGAAGTGCTCTAGTGCGTTAGAGTAGACAACTGCTTCAAGGGGGCTGGATCTGCCGCAGACGTGAGAGGCGACTGCGGCTATGTTTTTGGCGTCGTGTACGAGCTTGGGCCCACTGAGCGTGCGCGGGTTCTTGCGTCGCTTCCTGTCGTCTTTGTCGTCGAGGCCACAGTCGTCGAGCACGGCGCTCTCGGCAGCCCAATCCGACAGCTCAGTCTCGGTGAGCGCAAGTGTGGTGGCATCACGGCCCGACTCTGACGACTCCGACTCCGCAGCGGCCACTACTGTGGTGCCAGTCGCGGTGCCCGACGCCTTCTCATCCTCCGTGCTGTTGATAAGCATGAGACTGTCCAACTGAATCAGTTCCCCTCCCTCGTCGTGCACCTCGAGGCGAGGTACTGACTGATTGGGAGCAGTTTCAGTGTGGGACGAGTCGTCTTCAGACAGCGAGTCTGACTCTAGGTCCGGATCCTTTTCGTCTTTAGCTGGTTCCGAACTCCAGTCTTTGATGAGAGGAGAGTCTACTTTGGTGAGCAAGTCGACCGGCGCGTCGGCGACAAGGTTCTTTATGATGTCGGGCATCGGCTGAGCTTTCTTGTCTTCGGTGGACAGTTGGAAGGTGACGACAGGTTTCTGTGGCTGCGGTTGCTGCGTAGGCACGGGGGCGGGGTGTAGCATCTTTTGGAATTCTGTGATAGTAGATCTGAAAGCTTCGAACTTGGTGTCTATTTGGGAGGTGGAGTCCGACTTCCTGACCGCGGGGGGTGAGGGTTCGCCAAGCAGGTATCGTCGCTTGAGTTCGAGCGCGCGCTTGGTAGCGAGTCCACCGGCTGAGCGCGTGCGGCTGAGCGGGTACTCGTGCGGGGGCGCGATTGGTGCAGGGGGCGCGGCGTGCGGGGGCGCAGGGGGCGTGGCCTCCGTCACGAGGATGGATGGCGGGGCGGGCGCGGGCGCGGCCTCCTCCCGCGCAAACTCGCTGTCAGTGGACACCTCTGTGGCGGAAGACACTTCCTCGTCGCTGGACTCGCTCTCCTCCTCAGATTCCACCTGTGTTGAAGCTCATTATAGTACAAACTCTGCAAGGTATCGGAACCTTGTTAGCGCGTTACAAGCGAGCGCCCGGGATGCGTAGAAAGGTGCACAAACAAACCACACTAACTTACCGTCGATGATGGCGGTATCACGTCGCGGAACTACGTCACAGAGGACTATACATAAGTATATACAATGTATGTGTATCGTTTGAATGTACGTGACGTTTAGTATTCGTTATTCTCGTAACTGTTTCTAGATCAAATGTGAGTACAGCTTTCAAAAACAGCAGAGCGGAAGTGAGCTACACTGACGGCAACACAGAACAATACGGTAGAATTAAACAGTACCCTAGTATGTTTAGGAAGAAAAAATTATGAACATTTTATAGTTTAATGTCGAAGTAACCTTTATTTACTACAGCGGTTTCGTAAAAAACTAAAGTTTTGTGGAATTTCAAAGTAAAATTTTGCGCTACGATGAGCATACAAATCTTACAATCAACATTATGAAAGTTTTATCGACATAATACTAAATACCACATACTCTCCAAACGATACATGAATGATGGAAATCAAAAATAAATATTTTAAAAAAAAGTCAAAAACAACATACATTATTTACATATGATATAAATATTATATGTACATATAGTGCGCTATAATACATAACTATATATATGTTATATAAGCTAATACACACATAGGATATTATGGTTTAATATGTAAATATAACGAATTAATATATTAATTGTACATAAACGTAACACATTTAAAAGCGCCATCGATTGAACGGACTTACTGTATTATTTTGAACTTACAAATAATAATATTTCTTCTATTGCTTTTCAAGAACTTTATTTTGAGTGAGCATAGAAAGATCACCGGCACAGCATCTAAATTGTAACTAGCTTCCCATCGCAGGTAAATACGGGAATGATTCAAATAAAAATTTAAATCGGGACAACAGTACCAGCTTAGTTGAGCGTCGTCTGTTATACTTGTGTGACGTCTTTGAAGCTCGAAATATTGACACGCGGGTGATACAGTACCCTCGTACTAAGTGACGTAGTAGTTAATATTAAAGAAAGGAAATGAAAATGGAGGCGCTAAACATTCGCTCCTCTTACTTGCACATTCCAGATATCACTAATGTGCTTCTTAAAAGGCATGACAAGTTCCTTTGTTTGACGGCCATTTTCAATTCGTTTCTTTAATGGCTCGAGCTATCCCAAATGTCGGGATTAGTGATTTATTCCGATTTAAAGCAATGAAAGCCAATTCATAGATCAAAATAGAACAGTAGGCCGTTGACGGAAGTTAGTGTGGACAAACTACACGCTTACCGCGCCTCTGCCGCCGCCCCTGTTATCTAGCGAATGATGATATGACGCATGCGCCTACTGACCGTAAACTACACCTAACTCTAGAACTAATCTGAGCTGGATAACATTGCAGGGTTACGTTCGAGTAATTTTGCTCTATCGTAGCAAGTTACAGAAATTGTCTGTTCTTAGCCAAAAAAAGGACCATTCATCGTATTTATCTCTTTTTTATAGATTGTAGGTAAATGTTTTAAATATATATAACAGATTTATTAATAAAACAGTTCTTATAAAAGTGAAAGTATTTAAATTATTTGAATAGTTTTTAGAGAGCAGAATATAATTCTAGTTAAAACGTAAAATAAATATTTTTCAAAATGAAAGATTATAATCTCCTTGTTTCATAGTGGTGTTCGTATTACATCTGACAGCATGTTCATGCTTTGTTATATGTGTCTATAAGTTATTTCATACATCAAGTAAACTGTGAAATATCAAGAACATTCGCAATCTCCTATACTATACGTATAGCACAGCTATACTACACATCAAAGTATTGCTCTCGGTATTATTTATTTATGACTGTTATCTGTCCTCTCGATCTACTGTGAAAATTTGTAATGGCCTTTCTAACTAACAAACATTAATTTACTTAATAAAATTGACAGACAACGCACAGCCTGAATTCCTGGGTCTAGAAACATTAAATTTTGCACAATGGTTCCTTAAATTATGAGCACAAAGGAAGGATTAAATTCATCTTCAGATGAAGTAAAATAGGGGATAAAAATTTGTATGGAAGATCGTAATTTTTATCGATGGAAATACCATCGGGCACACGGTTTATTAGTGAAGAAAGGCCTTTTATGTTTGTATCCTAGCCGTAAATTTGATTAAAATGCAATGCATGTATATTGCTGGTGGGGCGGCGGCGATCGATACCGCACCTCCCTACGCGCCTAGCCGACTGCGCAGCGCGGTACCTCGCTGCTGTCGGTGGGCGCGCGCGCCGGCGCCGGCACTTCGCGTCGCCGCGCCTCGCGGGCCTCTCGCATGCGTGAGCACGACTCGGCACCTGACGACTCGGCGCCTGGAAAGTTCCATGGATCGGATTAACTTGTATGTGCAGCTGAATGGGTCGCACAGACTTTAGATTTGCTTGGAATTATTAGTCACGGATAGCCAAAGATGATGGTTTATTGGATAGTCTAAAACTACTGTGCAACTCATGCTATATGAAAGTATTTAAATTATTAGTAAATTGTTTAATTAACAACAAATTTCCCTGACTTCACTATATAGATTCAACATGAATGATGTAACCAGAAAATATAAAATAATGTTACAAACTGGTAAAATTGTTTGTTTCAAAGAGGTAAATCTCTGGAAGTGACTGATCCGATTACAAACATTATTTCACTGATAGAAAGCATGGGCATTTTATCATTTTGTTGTTTATTTGACTTCCATGCAGACAAAGTCACGGGCAGATAGTTGTAAGATATTTTGATTTAAAAGAGTGTCACTAGCTAGATCTGGTAATGGTCTTGTATATGTGCATGTAAATGGTTAGTTTGAAATGAATCCTTTGACTTTGTGACGTTGTAATATACAACAGAAGCCCTAATGTGAGCGCCGAACGCGGTCGATGCGTAAAGTCGAGATGGTCAAAAGAAACTCACACTAGGGCCTCAGTTTAGCGCTGAATGGGTTTCACGCCATTACAAGTGATTGAAATTACCTCAAATAATCCACTCCTGCAGAAGGCTCAGAATCGGCGATTTAACTATCTTTTTCATAAGGCTCAATAGTCACAGAATTATACACTCACCGTCATCCGAGTAGTCATCGTAACCGAAGGAGTCGTCGGAGAAGTACAACTCGTTGTGGGGGGCCCGCGGGGGCCGGGGGGCCGCCTCCTGGAGCCCAGGGGATGCGGCCGCCTCAACGTCACTGTCGGCCGCGTCCGTGTACTCGTCCGAACTTGATTCGTCCTCGTCACTGAAAGTTGAGACACGTATATTAGCATACACACAAACTCACACAGGCACTGAATCTATAAAATGTAGTTCGGAGCTAGGAAGTCGACTGTGTTTACTCGTATTTACACATTACGACAGCATTACGTACTATCCAAGTTCCGTGACTTGCGACCCTGATCTTTGAGTAAACCTTAATCATACTTAGAACCAATTTTTTTTTACACGACCTTACTTACTACTGGTGACTTTAAAAATGTGAAACGTCAAAGACGAGATTTATGTGACGGCAAAAGTTTTCTTCTTGTGAAAAAACGCATAACACACATACATATGTAAAACTACTGCACGTTATGTATGTAACACTGACCTCAGTCCACCGGCACACGAGGTCTCTGACGCGAGGAAGTTCCTGTCGGTCCACTCGTCTTCATCAATCTCCCTAGCGCCACTGTCCGACAGCTCCACGCTGATGCGTTCGGGCGTGGGCGGCGGCGGGGCTCGCGCTTGTGCCAGCGCGGTCACGGCGGCCACCGCGTCGGGCACGCTCACGCCCGAGTGACGTAAGCACACCAGGCGGCTGCCGTAGCGTTCCATTGTGTAATTGCTATGGAGATTAAATTATTTTTATAAATTTATAATTTACAAGCTATTCGCCCCCGCTTCGCTAGGTTTTTACGACTTGACAAAACAATAATAATTTAAATCAAATGTATAGCTTGCCACTACCGCATTTTACGTCCACGGCACCGCGGCGTGTACGTAAAATTCAGTAGTGGGGCGCGTCATTTCAGAGTTAACAAGCTATATCTAATAAATTATACCAAATGTACCTTTTCAAAAAAAGTTAATAGCACCTCTATAGTACCGGGATCTGTTTGATATACCAAACAGATCGCAGAAAAAAGTTAAGTGTTTGGGCACTTAGTCGGTACGAGTCACATGACCCTCCCACGGCCGCGATACTTGTAGATATAAGAGAAGTGTGCTCACCCTGGTCGGAGCACGGTCTTGCAGACGGCACATCGGAAGCAGGCGCGGTGTAGATGAAGTCCGTCGGCGGTGACACCTTCTGCCGCGAACACCCGGGTTCCGCATGCCGCGCACTGCATACCCGTGAACGCGGGACCGCGCCAGCTCTTCTTTGCCTGGTAGGATTAATATTATTATAATAAATAGAGGATAGCGGCATATCACCGTCAATTGACAAGTAACGCGTTTAACGTTTTCGTAACTGATCGTTTAATCGTTTCGTTAATCGTTTTATTGTACATCCTTTGTTTTAAGAGACTTAACTTATTCAAGATAGATAATGGGCACCAATACTAAGAGTATAATAAATGTATTAGAGAGTAAAATATACTTACATCCTCCTTCGGTAGTTCTTTCGGGAGCATTTTCGATTGTTCGGCTTCGGGTTCTTTTTTCACGAATTTCGTCGCCAGATTCGCAACCTAAACGTGAGTGTAAGTTTGAAGTAAACAGGTTCAAGTAATTCAGAAATCAACTAAACAAAGTTGATATTTGTTTAAGTGGAAATAACATCAATTTGAATCAACCAATTGGAACTGTGCACCTAGCTTCTGAAGTTTCATAAGTGCCCATGTAGCTTTATGTGAAATAAAATATTTTGAATCAAAAATTCGAATACAGAATAGGATAGATTGTGAAGGATACGAACCTTCTTAGTGCCCTGGTCAGGTCTGCCAGAGTCCTTCAGTTTCTGGTCGAGCTTGTGCAGAGTCTCGTCGATTTCAACCCATTTCTCCTCGTTGCCCTCCCCCTCTTTCAGTTTCCGCTGGCGACCCAAAAACTGAAAAAAGAACTGGTTGAATAGAACATCTCGACTGCAATGCCACTTGTCCTATCATAGTAATATGGTGATCTCATCATCAGCCCATCATAAATGATCTAACGTCATTTACTTGTTCGGGTTGGCTTGATTCAAAAATCAAAAAACATTGAATCAAAAACCGACCTTTGTAAGATCAAATCGCTAGTGAACGTACTCGAATTTTCGCCAAAACATCCTCTGGTGTTATAATGAAAAATAATATAATAATATCTTGAAAGCTTGTTGAACGCAACAAACTTGAATGGTACCGCAGACGCGTGATCTAAAATCATTCAAAATGATAAAATAACGACATCTCACTCTCACCTGCTCTCTGTCCCACTTCGGCACTCGTTCGGCAGTCTTCGGCTCGGGCCTGCCTAGCCGATTTTCCTGGATCTTGCGTTCTATCTCCTTCATATTCCAGTCATCTCTCTCTATCTTGCCGACGGATCGCATGAGGTCTTTAGGCTTGGAAGATGGCCGAGGGGTGACGGTCGAAGAGTTGGCGGTGGTGCCGCTAAGCTCGGCGGCAAGGCGGGCAACTCGGGCGCCTCCGCCAGCAGTTCGGCCGCCTCCTCCGACGATTCGGCCCTCCTCCTATTGGTTACAGTTTTAAGCTGTAGTATTGTGATTGGTTAGTCTGAATGTTAGTGAGATGAAAGTAACGGTAACAGAGGGCCAATTCTCGTACTTAAAAAACATTCACATTCAAGTCGCAATCTGTCAAACTTATCAAAAATGTTGGTAAATTGATGGTTATTTTGACAGATTGCGAATGAGATGCGAATGTGAACGTTCTTAAAAATTACGGGAATTGCCCCTCTGTTTCTTACAAATGTATTACGAATCGAATCAGTTTTAGATTCGTTAGTTATACAATTGTTATCTTTTTCATGTATCAAACTTCTAATTCTAAAAGTCATTTCAAATCTAGGCTGATAATATATCGTCGACTAATAAGATTAGCCACTTTTACGATTTAAATTATTCAAGCATTCAGAATCCAGGGGTTCGTAACAAATTAAATCATTTGTCTTACGACAGCTAATTTACAGTTAGTTAAAACACGGTGTAAATTTAAAACACAAGTGGAACGTTAATGTAACTCTAGGGTACTATTTCACCAGCAGTTTGCCAGTTCTCGCGTCATTAACACCAGCACACTTAGCATGACCACAATAGAAACTGCTTTCGTCGACGGAAGAATTGACAAAATCACAATCTGTCATTTTGTCTATTCTTCCGTCGACGAAACCCGTAGAAAACCCATTTCTATGGTTGTTATGTCAAGAAGGCGAAACTCGTTATCAGGCGATTATAGCACTTTGGTGCATAAACAACAAACACTCAACTACTAAAAAATTTAAACTTCAAGAATTTTGTCAATGCTAGTGATATAGTACCCTCAACATGCACACACAATTTGCTAGCATTATTCTGTCAGTATCAAAACGTTATTTTTGTAGTATTTTCATCTCCATCGAGGTTTTTTTTGAAAACGTGCTTGTTATCTTTTTGATTGAAGAGTAGTCAAGAGCGATTGAGAGCGAATACCTATTAATAATAACAGTTTGGATTTGACGTAATAGGCTGACTATTTAGAACTTTGGTTTGGCGTAACGTAGACGTGTCGCTTTAAAATATTCTTTTGTTGGTGCATTTATCGCAATAGCTCTTCAAAATTGTATGCAAGAATTCTAAACAGAATTTGACGTTGTTTTTTATCTGAAAAATACCTAAATATTCTAGTACGGACTTCAAAAGTAGGCTCTCAACCGCTCAGACCGCGAAACACCAACATCCCTTCAAATGGATCATTCCATGCGACACACAACGGCAATCGCCTCACATAGTGCTGCAGTTTCTTCTCCAGCTTCTTGACTCGCTCGTCGAAGTCCGGCGCACTGGCGCGGTACTGCTGCAGCCCGTAGTCGTTCTCCAAGTCAGCCGATGGCGCGAAGTCTAAACGAGGCTCCGCAGCCAACATCTGTAGACTCTTCTCAAATCTCTGCTTCATTATCTCTCTCGCGGCCTTCCGACGACCCGTTTTAGGTCTCCTGGACTCCGCAGTTCTCTTCTGCATCATATCTGACACTCGCTGCATCCTGAACGTCATCTCGTCGCTGTTCCGCCGCTGAGGAACCTCAGGTTGACGTTGTTTGTGCCCTTGGCCTAGCCCTTGGCCTTGCTTGATGAGTTCAACGACCTTTTGGCGACGCACTGCCATCTCGGGGTTCCCTATGGTTTCTCTCTTGGATCTGTCCGGACTGGGCGTGTCTCGTCGCTTGCCCTCGATGATCTCCGTCATGCGTTGCAAACGTAAAGCCATTTCGGGGTTTGTGATGGAGCCGGAGCGTGTGGATCGTGACTCAGGGCTCGGAGTGTGTCGACGTTTGTGGCCCTCGAACAGCTGAGCGATGCGCTTGGTATTCGCAACTTCAGATGATCCTATCGAATTCGATCTCTTGTACGGTAGCTTCACTTCGGGACTCTGCGAGTGTCTTGAGTGCCTTTGACTGTCAACAACATCTGACAGCCGCCTGCCCTTCTGCGGTAACGGGCTCTCTGAAGACCGGCTGAATTTCTTCCCACTTTCAGTTGATGAAGACCTCGGATAAAGCTGTTTCTTCGTACTTTCGGTAGACGGTGACCTGCTGAATGTCTTCTTAGGTTCCACTTTGACGACAGTGGCGTCTGTGTCGGCGGAATCGTCGAAAATGTCCGAGAAATCCGGAATCCTCATACTGTTGAGATCGAGGCCCTTTAGCCGGCGCGGAGGTTTCACAGGTTTGGCCTTTTCTTCGTGGAAGAAATGAGCTAACTGCTGTGGTTCCTGAACCGTCGTCTTCGTGGAACCTTGGAGGAGATGTGCTAAGGACTGTCGAAGGACACGAGGGTCAGGTGACTCGTCCGGGTCGAGTAGAGCTAGTATCTGGTCCTGTAAGTCTTTCTGTTTGTCTGTCTGTGTGTCGGTGGCGGCGTCGTGGCCCTCGATGAGGCGCGCGAGCTGTGTGATGTCGTTAAGGTCTAGTTTTCCGATCTTTTTGCGGATGTACTCGGCGGGGTCGGTACTTACTTGTGGACGCACAGAGCGACGTTTCTTTCTGTAGCTCGAGTGGGATTTGTCGGCGTCGGCCGCGTCTGTAGAAGATTTAACACTTATATTACAACGAATTCCAATATTAAACTCTTGAATTGCACCAAAAAGATTAATTTAGATTGAATAGATTAAATCCAGATAGTAACTAAGTTTTATTGCTAAATCGAAATCAAACACTAGGTAACTGAAACTATTTCAATGCAACCTTGACATTATGACAAAATCGACAGTGAAGGCACGTCAAAACCTCGTAAACTTAAACCACTAATATAATTAAATGTAAGGGCCGTAGCAGACACGATAACTTCAGCGTCACCGATTTAGTGACGGCATTAATGCTGCAAGTATCGCGTTTATGCGACGCTTTGAATATGTCGCGGTAAAAAAATGAGCTGCGCTCCACTTTGTTGATTTTCGTTCCGAAAACCGGGCGATAATCCGGAAACAAATGAAAATCTCTAATCACCGGTACTAAAAGTATCGTGTCCACTGTATCCCTAAAACTTACTTGAATATACAGAGACGGGGTGTTCAATGTTGCGAACGTGTTTCTCTTTCTGCATGCTCTGTTTGATCTAATAACATACAGCGGAATATTACATAACATTGTTTAAATTCAACTGGCTAGTTTGTTATCCATAACCATGTCAATGTTTTATGTCTAAAGTGTTTTGGTTTCTTAACCAATCGTAGTATTTGCAAACCTTCTGTTCTTTGTATGCACTATGCAAGAAACTGAGACTGTAACAGTATTGTGTAAATATTTACAGATTTAAGAGAATAAAATAAAAAATAATAGGAAAATATTTTATTTTGCAACTTCCCTTAGCCTAAGTTATATTGAAAAAATTAAATAAAAATATATAATAAATATATGGCAGTAGGCGGCTTAGATAAATCATTCGAAGGAACATTAGCTTAATATTTAAGGTGAACAGATTGTCGTGAGTTCGAATGCCATCGCAACTCACTTCAAAATAATTTATTTATTAAAACTTTGTGCACAAGCAAAAAATCTACTGGAATCATAGAACAGTAATACTAGTAATGGCTAACTCTCGTTAAGTTTTACAACTACCTTATGATCTTATGTCCCTTCTCATTGTTTTACGGCTAACAAAAATATACAGTGCTATGAAACACTACTGAAGCTTCTTATTACATTTTGTTTCATTTGTTTCCGAGACATGAGACCGTTATCCATCTCCTTTCAATAATTCATACAAAATTCCCATTGAAAATGCACTTTCAGTCCCCGAATTTTCAAATATTCGCGGTAACATTTCAAATTTTATTTTCGTAACAACCTGATTCTTACTATTATGAATATTTTAAAACACGTTTGCCATATCGGCCCGGCCGTTCTGAAGTGATCCGCTTACCAACGAACAGCATTTTATTTTTTATTTATAACGGCCACATCTGACTACGTAGTTTACACTTGCTAGTTGCGAATTTCACTCTGTAATTTCTCGCAGAAGTTAATTCTCATGTGGGAATGCGACCCGAGGGGTAATTCCTGTATTTTTTAGAACTTTGACTGTCACAAACATGAGATTACGACAACATTATGCAAGATTTTAAATACGGGAATTAGCCTTCAGGTTGTGTGGTGCGTCTACATCTGTCAGACAACTATTACCTGATCGAACACGTCGGTCTCGTGGACCACGTGCGGCACTTCTCCTTTGAAGGCGTTGTAGACACGCGTCAGGTAGGACCGCAGCTTCGCGTCGGGCACGTCGCGAAGAGTGCCGCCTGATGAGAATGGTACTATGCCTGGGGAATAAATGGGTGGGTGTAAGCTTTGTTGGGCTCTGTAGCGTCTAAATATAGATAGCGCAGATATGACAGTTTTTTTTAGGCAACTAGTGCGCTTTGTTCCGCGTCTCGCAGCGGCGCAGAAGTTCCGTGAGCGCCCGCCGCCGGGCTTATGTTACATATAGAATAGTTCTCACCGAACTCCTGCTGCAGTATGTGGTAAACGGCGCGAGGCACGGTGGCGGCCGGCAGAAGGTCGGGTCGGTAGCGGCGCAGCAGTTCCGTCAGCGCCGCCGGGCTGCACGCTGCACGGATTCCCGGCTCGGACCACGCCACCCACGATACGAGGGCTTCTTCTGGCACCTCCGCTTCTGAAGAAGAACGGATTATTAGATAATACAGCATCATTTCCATAATTCATTTCTTTTTTCTCAGTCAGTTTAAATGACAATCTGGTAGTTTGAGAACTTTATGCGGCCTACCCAAATATGTTTTCTTTGTTATTGTTCGCCGATTCGTTGAGCTACACGATTACTGACAAATGCGTGCGCTGACTGGACAGGTCCACTCATTCTGTGTATTTCTTTCTACATAAGACCATCCCAAATCTGCATGGTCCTCATATGGCCTGACCAAGATTATATCTAGGTCTGAGACCGTCTAAGTTTATTTCGGTCTTTCTTCTCAAAGTGGTCGGATATAAATAGATCCTTGTAGCGTTGCATGTTGTGTTATGTTAGTACTAACCCCTTCGCCTCTTCCTAGCCGTAGGCGCGGCATCTAGGGGCAGCGGCTCGTCTGAGTCGTAGAACGAAGTCACTCGGTGCGGCGTTACGGCGATCCGGTTTAAGTTCGGGTAACGGGTACCCGGGTCGAGAGTGTAGGCGCCGAAGTCGCGGTGAAGGTTCTCAGGAGTCGTTTGAGCTAAAACAATTATATTCGTGTTTTTATTTCATCCATAAGACGTAAATATAACATCTCGCCTGTATTTTCCAAAGAAGTAGTCTATCTATAGCAAATAAATAATTATGACCAAGGTATTGGTACACCCACGTTTCGTCGAGACTCCGGACTGCTATCAACAACAAAGAAACCGAACCAGAAAAAAGGGAATAGAACTCAGGGCCCTACGTCCAGTACAATTCACACATTTTAAAACATAATATGGCATTACAGCTGAAGTGGAAACGTTTCAACTAACATTTTTTTTCTTTTTTCGGTGGGAACTGTACATCTCTACAAGACATGAAATCTCAGTCCTAAGACCCTTTTCTTTTTCCCCCAATCAATCTATCTAGCCTATACTTAACTATGTTGGGGTCGGCTTCCAGTCTAACCGGATGCAGTTGAATACGAGTATTTTTCACGGAGCGACTGCCTGTCTGACCTCTACAACACAATATCTGGGTTATACGATACCCTTTGGTAAGACTGATTGTCAGACTTTCGGGCTTTTGACGACACGTAACGACTGTCAAAAATCTACAAATGACAGCTGAGCCCAATGGCTTATAATATACACGAGGATTTGCCCGAAGGAAAAAGAAAAAAAGACTTACGGCCCTTGAAAAACAAATCAATCTTCGCTTTAGAATCTAGACTCTGCACTATGTTCCCAGACGAAAACAAATCAGCTTCCCCTAAAATGAAATCTGAATACCAATAGAATTCATAAAGCCCTTTCGGACAAACAAAAATTGCGCAGTAAACTAATACGACTTCTCGTCGAGGGGAAACTCACAAACAACGCTATGTACTCTTTGTGTTGGAAGGTACATAACAAATCTCCCGCGGTGCATAAGGGTGAGGGCTGCACACGATTGGAAATACATAAATAAATTGAAACTCGTGTTTGGTATGTAACTATAGGTGTATGCAATAATCTCGTCAAATCAAAGGTTGGGTGGTGGGTGGCGCGGACCACCCTGCCACCCACCACCCCACCTTTGATACCTTCTCATTTTTGTTACACCTTTTATACCGCACCACTCCGCCACCCACCAGGCTGTCGGAGTGGTGCGTGGGGTGGGCAGGGTGGTAAGTCCGTTCGTTACATTAGCAGCTATAGTAATAGTCTGGCCATATTATCAAACTACTATCTACTTCCTAATTACGTCGGGGACCGGTGGATGGAGGTTCATCAAAGGTGTACTCTGTTTACTTTATTCGATTCAGCGAACATAGGAAAGCTTTTAATGAACGTTAAGGGTGGACGTCGTGAGTCATGTTTGTTTTGATTGTTTATGGTCTGCAACACAAGTCTGGCTACGAATAATAGTTCACAAAAGGTTTTTTGCAAGCGCTATATTAACTTGTTAGTACCTGATTCAATTTACCACCGGTTTGAATGAATGAATTCAGATGAACCAAAAATTAATGTGATGTTGGGTTTGGGTTTACCACAAACAATTTTAGTTTTTGGGGTTCTGTACCCAAATGGTAAACTGGGACCCTATTACTAAGACTCCGCTGTTCGTTCGTTCGTCTGTCACTAGGCTGTATCTCATGAACTGTGATAGTTAGACAGTTGAAATTTTCACAGATGATGTATTTCTGTTGCCGCTATAACAACAAATACTAAAAAACAGAATAAAGTAAATATTTAAGAGGGCTCCGATACAACAAACGTGTTTTTTTTTGCCGTTTTTATAGATAATAGTACGGAATAATTCGTGCGCGAGTCAGACTCGCACTTGGCAGTTATTTTTTAATTTGCCACAAACTTACCTAACAGCCTGTAGATCGACTCTCTCTCCGCTATGACCTCAAGAGGGTGGGGCGCAGGGCTCTGCCCCCAGGCGCGCACGGCCCAGGCGGCGTCGAGCGCGGACAGGAAGCCACGCGCGCAGCCCGAGCCCGTCGGCCAGAAGGGCTCCAGCAGACTGTCTCCGACCAGCTGGCAGAGTAGGCGGCGTCCATAGCGCTCGTATACCTGGGATATAAGAAAAAAAAATCATATACTTATCAAAAAGGGAATTGGAATAGAGTTTTTTGTCATTAACCACGTTTGAGCAGCTGTGTGTGTCCTTAGGTAAATAGGTAATAGGTAAAACAGGCTGGTATCCGCAACTCCACGTCAAAGCGCGAATTTTGCGTACGGGTGGGAAATCGCTTATTCGATCCACCCCAGCTCCTCCAAGAAGGCCAGCAACGCCTTGGTGCTACTGACCATCTCACGTAGGGTACCTGGGTTACCGAAGTACTTTGCCCTGTATGTAGCTACCACCGGGCAGTGTAGTAGCACATGAGATGCTGTCTCGTCGTCCTCCATGCAGGCCCTGCACAGCGGACTGTCTGTGACTCCTATGACAAAGAGGTGTTTATTAAAAGACCCATGGCCAGTTATAGCTGCTGTAACAGTTCGCAGCTGTTGTTTCGTTAGTCGGAGCACCCGCTTCGTGAGGCGGCAATCGATGGCAGGGAGTGCCTGCTTCGCCTGCCTGCAGTCACCTTGGTCCAACCATATTTTGTAGTGTTGATCCCTAGTGCGTTTCCTTACCAGAGAGCGTAGGTACCCGAAGGGGAGTGGCGCAATGGGTTCAGGCCCCACCGGTGCCATGCTCAACCTCCTTCGGGCAAGTTCGTCGGCTGCGTCATTGCCCCGCGAGCCGCTGTGTCCTTTGATCCATTGAATGGTTATATTATTGAGGCTACCCACCTGGTTACGGCGCTGGTGACACTCGTATATCAGCCCAGAGTCAACAGTGTGGCTGTTTAGCGCTTGCAGAACAGCCATACTGTCTGAGAGTATTCGTATCGAGTAATCCTCGACTTCCCTGGCCATGATGGCCGAAGCGGCAAGAGAAATACCCATGCATTCGGCCTGGAAAACTGTGTTATGGATCCCAAAGGTGTGGCTATGTGTATGTTGAAGTCCTCCGAGAAGATTCCAGCACCTGTGCCACTACCTGTTTTAGAACCATCCGTGAAGATGCGTAGATCTGCAGGACGCAAGCCCTCGCATTGGCGATCCTCGTGTAGTTGGATTCTATATTTATTGTGTGTGTCCTTACTTAGGCAACGTTATTTATGTCAATTAGGCACATACAAGGCACTCTAAAAGTCAACATCAAAAAAAAAATGATTTTAGTTGCCTCTTCCAAAATGTAGATTGATATGGAGAAGAAACTCCATAGTTACTCTTTTTAAATGTTTTATAATACATTTCCGGACTCATTAATCAAGCTACCGTGTAAATTTATATTTATAGGCCTAAAAATCAAAATAATGCGAAGTCAGAGAGAAAAAAACAATTTTGAAGCTGCCGTATTGGTCATGATTTCGGTATCATTATTGTTTCAAACTTGAACGACTTACCATGCTAGCATTCTCCGCCGCATACATGGAAGTAAAATCAAAGAGCGCGACGTCGGGCTCCCCGTAGTGGTTGAGAGCGAAGTCCCGCAGTGGCAGGCGGCCGTCGGTGGAGAAACGCGCGGCTTCCTGAGCGTAACGCATAAGAGCGGCGCGGTCTACGTTCTCCACGCTCAGGAGACGGGATACCTCGTTGAAGTCCTGGAGAGTAAGTAGTAGAATCATTATCATATATTATATCACACAAGTACATACTCTTAAAAGTAAGGGTATCAATATTAACTACAATGGCGGCATAGTATGATAGCTTATGACATTTGCATGTTTTTTTCTTAATTCCCGTTAATATTGACAGAGTATGGAAACAAGACTACTACGATGCTGCACGGGCTGTACGACCTGGGGTAGTATTATGAAGTATTAATGCCATCATTATTCCACTGCGAAAACGGGATGGTGCTGGTGGTTTTGTCTCGGTCTCTCTCTCACACTGGAAAAATGGTGGCATTCATCTTTACTTCCTTACTATATAATATTATAAATGCGAAAGTAACTCTGTCTGTCTGTCGCGCTTTCACTTCAAAACTACTGAACCGATTTAAATGAAATTTGGTACACAGATAGTCTAGAGTCTGAGAAAGGACATAGGCTACTTTTTATCGACATACCACGCGGGCGAAGCCATGGGCGGAAGCTAGTACTTCATAATACGGCACCAGGGTTGGTCAGGATCGGATCCAGAATTCCATGTTGCTCAGCAGTTTCACTTGCATACACAAGAGATCAACGAGGCAGTTTAAAAAGTATACGTCATCAGTATTCTTCTAGTAGTCGGTAATCTAATGGTACTACTGTAGTACAAATGATGGTAGATACATGAAATTGAAATATAAGGTGTATCCATTCATACACGAACTCTCTTAAGGGGTCATTGTACTCATCATTATGAACAACTTTCAATATGGCTATCTGCCGTTTCCTACATTTATGTTCGCATATATAGTTCGTCCGTTCATGAAAAATATTAGTATGAATTGTTTGGGAAGGTCCCTCGGCTTTCATCGAGTGTATACGTTTAAAGATCAACTCACATTTAGCAGAACGCCCTTATCAAGCAAGCTATGCTTCTTGGCTGTCATCACGAAGTAGTGCGTGTCGTCCTTATAGTACACGATGTTCTCCAAATCGATGCCCGTCACCTCATACAGCTCCTTGAAGAACTTCTGGTTGAATATGAACGCGACACCGCTTATTTCGGGCACCTGGTGACACAAAATCAACGGATATAATTAATGAATAAGAACATTATAGATAAATCTTAATGTCTATAAAGAAAATGTTTAGTAAATATGTAAAAAAATCCGAGTCTAGCGACACAACTACGGTTAATACGCGACTGAAGACACCACGAGATTACGCCTGCACTGTTTTTAAAATTATCAGTATCAAATCAGGCCGATATTACGTCGCATTTTGGGGTTAGCGTAAACTTCGACCGGGCGTAAGATCAGCAAAAACAGCTTTGCGTTGTGTACGTCGCGACGAATTTTCGGCAGATGTGTCGTCACAGTAAGTGTATTGTACTCACCGAGGCCTCCTGCTCAGAGTGCCTGTTGATGAAGTTGGCGGTAATGGCCATGGCGAGCTTCCCGCGGAACTCCTTGCGTTTGAAACCGTGGAGCGTGTTGCGCTTGCCATCAGCTCCGAGAAGCGCGTCGAACTCGAATTGAGACACCACGTGATCGGAGGGAAGCACGCGCGCGCGCCACCCTAAAGCTGAGCACGTAAATAGAGTCAGTGATTTATTATACAACACTTTATATAAGAAATATAGATAAGAGACAAAGCTGTAATTACACTAGCACCCATTTGCTGAGACAGGACACAGCAAGGCTGCTTGGTGGTAAATTAATAGGTATAGTGCTGCTAGTTGTGTGGACATGCTCCTTCACGTTTAACTTGACTACTACTAATAATACATTTTCAAGAGAAAATTATTCATAACCATCATTGTTTTAATGCGAACCAAAACGGTGCTATTGGTTGTGTGAAATTCCATCTCTCTTACGCACATATATCCTTTTTGATTTAAAACGAACTTATGACAAATGCTCTCTGCTGTACCTACGCAGTGCAACAAGGATCTTTCGGCGGATGAATAACATTGACAAGGGGGCGATTTTGTTCAAATTGTGCAATGTCTTCGTATAATATATTGAATTAAAAAAACAAGATGGCGGCGTTAGTTCCGATATTGGCCACGCGCCACAAGATCCTTGTACAACTGAACATTAACACTTACTTTCAGAATTTTCGGAAACCGAGGGTTCTAACAGTTCTTCAAAACTGACTCCTTCATGTAGTTCTACTCCTAGTAGTAACGCCACCTGAAAAATTAGAAACACTATTAAAAACTTAAATATCAATACAACGTATAAAACCACGCCCATGTTCCTGATAGCCCAAACTGTGATTATTCCGAGCAAACTGATCCTTAAACAGTGTTGATTAAGCATCTATGTATCTCCCCAGTGGTGTACTGTGGATGGTGGGTTTATTCATCAAAACAATATTTTCTGTTACAATGGAAATTGAACCCTATGCAATAAACATACAGTGCAAGATATCTATTTGTTTATCAACTCAAGAGTATCTGCTATTTTATATTAATTTTGTTTTGAAATAGAAAAAGAACCCACACAAGCTCAAAATTCTACAGCCTCACCTTCATTAGTATACACTGTAGCTGCCGGATACTGATGTGGTCTATGGAGCCAGCACAGAATTTGCCGAAGAACTTCTTGGCTCCGAGAGCCCTCAGGTCCTGGATGACGAAGGGCCAAAGATGCAGCACATTGTTGCGGGACATACGATCGCGTTTCTCGATCACCACCTGAGGAAAACGGTTATAGGAAAGATGAAGGAGACTTGCAGTAACCGAGCGGAAATCCATGAGATTTGAGAAAATGACAAAAAACAATGACATCAATATCCGAAAATTTTATTTCACATAAACCTACATTTTGCACTTATGAAACGTCAGAAGCTAGGTGCACGGTTCCAATTGGTCTTTTCCTATGGAGAAGAGCCGGCAAGAAACTCCACGGTTACTCTTTTAAAAATAATTGGCTGTTACAATTTATTAAGTTTATAAGGACATGTTTATAAGGATTATTATTCTTACTAAAACCAGTCTTTACCCGTTTTTTTGCAGTTTTGCCTTTTTTGCACTTTTTAGTAAATCTCATAACAAAATTCTGGTTATGTAATAAACTCACCCGCTTGCTCACAGACATGATGTATTAACAACTACAATGTTTTTACGCGTCGTCGTATTTAAAACCAAATTAATGATCAAATAAATGAATGCTTCTTTTAAGGAATTGACAATGATGTTCACTTTGCCTATAAACGACACTAAGTACATTTTTTTTTAAATCAGTCTCATCTTGCAGGGTCTCAACTGCTAATGGTAGGGTAACCGAACGGATTAGCCGATTCGGTCACCTTGCCGTTCGCAATCAAAACAATTAAGCAATTGTTTAACTAACTTTCATTTGTTTTTAATGATTGCATCAGTGTATTGTTAAACACACGTGTCTCATCTAAACTATGAAACAATTTCGAAGAAATATACAGGTTGACTTTTTGAGGCTGGGCTGCCAACGTCATATCGTGGCTTCGTGGTAGATAATATTCCTCACAAAGAGGACGCTTGTGCCCCAGCAGTGGGAAAACTAAAGGCCGATTACGGTCCATTTCAAGCTTAGTACAATGCAATCGGAGAAGTAGGAGAAAGATTAGCAATATACTTACGACTTTGGCCCCCAGTAGTTGGCATTCTATGGCTGCTCGGAGTCCGCAGGGGCCTGAACCGATGATCAGGACTTTACCCGCACACGCCCTTCCCTTGGCGTATACTTTGTGGTTGGCTCGGGCGTCGAACTTTTTGAACAGAGCTTGCGCTTTCCACGAGCTTGACAGTTTCGCCTGAAAATATTTCATACACACTACAATTAATTTAAAGTTATTTCGGAACCATATTTTATAGGCAACGCCAGCATGGTTACTGTTACTTCATATGTGTAAAATCATTGTCCTTACTAAGTATAGCCGACCTCGTCCCTATCACCCTAAGGTTGAATGTGGCCTGCGTGTCGAAAAAAGGCAAGGTCAATTAGTCAATGTTGCAGTTATAGATAGACATAATTTCAAACTTAGTGAAGTTTTAATTTACTAGGATTTTTTGACAACAGTGGTAAAGCAATTACGAGGTCGAATATATTTTCTATACACACTTCATTCAATTAAAAGTCATTTCGGAACCATGTACACTAAGCCAGCATGGGTACTCTTACTGTAATTCATTTCAGAACCATCTAGCCTAAACCAGCATGGTCACATCGGTCACTCTTACTATGAGTTCTTAATATGTACAAGGTCCATTTGTCTACAAGCCAGGTAATGGTAATGGCCGCGACTTACGAGTTGTAGGTAGTGGGTTTGAACCCAGACAGGCGCTTTACTTTGTGTTAATTATTTTATAACCACTCTGCTCTCAAAACGGTGAAGGAAAACATTGTGAGGAAACTGACATGCCCAAGAACCAAAATTTCAAAGACATATATGACATCTACCAACCCGCACTGGGCCCGCGTGGTGGATTACAGTCCACTTCCACTCCCTCTCACAGAGAGGAGGCTTGTGTCCCAGCTGTGCGAAAATTATAGGCTGATTATACAGTTAGATATTTTAACCCTGAGTTTAGTTTGAGTTTATTAGGATTTTTTGTCAAAAGTGATAAGTAAGTTGCGAGGTCAACTACACATCATTATACTGTATAGTGCTAACAACCCTTGCTATCTATACTTAACACCTTGGAAATAGTTATGTTGTAATAATTTTGCCAATTTCGGCCAAGGTCAAGCAATGAGCTCAGTATTAAAACTAGAGTTGACACCGATAGCGCATTGGTCTCAAGACTAAGGCCCGTTGTTCACGACTCAAAACTAACCAGTTACAAACTGAAATCACCAATGAGTAGGTAGAATGTCAGAGGTGTAGTATTGCAATGGCGATGGCGGCCTGTACACTACCCAACCAATCACAAACTAGTTAATAGCGCGTTAGTTCCTATTGGTTTCGATTATATTCTGGAAAAACTGTGTTGAAATAAATAGCCAATAAAAAAAAAATAACTATCGTGTATGACATCGTAACCAATTATTTATTAAGCGCCTATACTACTTCAGCTTAAATTCACTTTATATCTCGGTCGCACCATACTACTGGCGGACTGAGTGAGAGCGAGACGGAGTGGGAAAAAAAATAAACAAAAATAAGACCTGCTTTATAGTTAGTTTAGTTATTAAGCAAAGTTTCATGACCTAATTTGAAGTATTTTTTTAATACCAGAGGTTTATAGTTCGGTTTAGAGGTAACTTTGAATTTCTATCGAGAAATATGTAATCGTGTTTTCGTCAAAAATAGTACGAGCATCAATCCTCAAGTTTAACATATTATTATATTTATTCCAAAATTAAAGCAGCAGTATTTTCGACTTAACGGAGGATCAAGATATGCAATTTGTGGTTATAAGAATTACCAACGTGATACATTACAATTATGTTTTACAATAATAAAACTTGTATAATTTACATTATCCTGTAATGCACCCTCAGTTACAGGTAACCACAGCTTTCACTTATCCGCTCAACTGTTGATTGGCCTTTAAGGCCGATAACAATTAAAATTCTATTGTCTCGTTAGTGACAGTTTGAGGTTTATAACTTTAATTACTAACCAGTTTGTCAGTTTTAAGTAGCGTCGTGGACGACAGCCCTGTCAGTGGATATGTTTACAATATCGTGCCATTGCGCAACTCGCGGGAAAAGGAGTTCAGATAGTCAGTCAAGTGTGATTCCTTAGTGAACGTCTGGCGGGATATATCATGTCACCTAATGTTACAAATACGAACAAGTAGATGACATTACTTGTGTAGGGTTGACGACGAATCCATACTAATATTATAAATTCTAAAGTAACTCTGTCTGTCTGCCTGTATGTTACCTTTTCACGCCTGAACCGACTGGACTTCGACAAATTTGGCAAGGAGATCGATGGCATCCTGGAGAAGGGCTACTTTTTGTATCAATAATAATCCCATGGGGGTGATATAGGGGATGACAGTTTATATAGGAAACCCAGCATTTGTTAAATATGCTGGTAGTACATTCCCGTGAGACAATATCCGACATTCACGCGGGCAAAGCTGTGGGCAAACGCTAGTCTTAATATACATAACATAAATAACATCACGCCTGTATTTCTCGAAGGGTTAGGCAGAGGTGTACTTATTTGTTCAATATGTACACCCACATTTCGCCAGTTATGTTTAAATACTGTGTAATATAAGGGGGCCAGACTTTTGCCATCGACCGGGCACAAATCCGGACTCCGGGCTGCTATTGAGAAAGTTGTAATGGATAAACCCAATAACACTGACCGACCTGGGAATCGAACTCAGGACCTCTTGCTCAGCAGTAGCACTTGCAACCAATATACCAACGAGGCAATTCGATGTCCAGTATAATCGTAGAAATTTAATTAGTCAATGTACTCAGTCCATCGCACTCTACAGCTGGACATAGGCCTCTCCTAAGCTGAGCCACAACTCCCGGTTCTCCTCGTATTCACTGGTAGGTTCCCCTCTCGTATCCAGTCTGGTAGGTTTTCCTTGTATCCAGTCGGGTATCAACATATTAATTTTCTTCTGTAACTAATGGATTGTTTTCGTTCGTCATATTAAAGATACTGGCTAATAAACTAATAAGCTTCTAACGGACCTCATGACTGCCTGAACTACATTGACAAACTAAAAGAACAACGGCATATTTACATTATGCACCTATCAATATGCAAGCAAATGAATCCCTCACACCGCAGGAGAATGATACGAGTACAATATTTACTGATAACAATTACACGGCATGTGTATTTCCTTAGTACCTATACTTGACAATCTGTAGTCTTATAAATAAATAACCGCTCATAAATACAATACTGCATTTCTCCACCGGATATTACCCCACGACTATACGGGGCTATATACGGGGTATTGCATAAGTTCACCTCCACATTCATATGTTTTTCCTAAAATAGCCAGACCATTTCCAATCGATATGCATACAGTTTACAAAATTATGCGACCAGTCGTCGTTTTCTTATGCATACTTGATGACCATTGGCTACCCCCCACACCCTCCACATCCCCTTTCGACACATGCGTTATGCATACCAAATGAACGAAGGGCTTATAAATAATTTGTAATGTTGTACTTTCTTGCACCTTTGTTTCTAGGAACGGTGAATATGCTTGCTGTCAGCAATCAAATGTTTTCAAGTGCTTCCTTTAATTATTACTTATTGTGGTGATAATTACTGCTTGTCTAGTATTAATCAGAAACGATGATTAACAGCATAACTTCGCTGGTAGCAGGAAGCAAAAAACGAAACATAACTACCTACGCATAGTGCACGACTGTCCGGCCGGAAGTCTTTGATACAATTCAAATTGAGCTGATCATATTTGGAAAGACCGGTTTTTTTCCGCTCCTGTCCAATTATGAACACGTCGAACACCTGACGACGAAGATAAAATTGCGTTTCAGTAATTATATAGCGGTTGGAGAATTAGTTCACAAGCCAGGATAGTTTTAATGGAATTAAAGTACCTCCACGCCTTTCCTCCCTGAAGGGCACACGCCTAATTCATACATTCACACAATTAATTTAAATCAACCTAAAACAGCGAAGGGTACACAAAGTCACTTGAGCCCGAAATATACCAACTATTGTTTAATAATAAATTGTTTGTCAGTGGACAGGACATTAGTGAGAACAATGCCAATGGAACGAAATAATTGTTCGAGAACAAAATTCATATCAACATTGTGATATCATAAACATCTTGTTGACAAACAGTACGATAAAGGAGTATAGTTGTCTGTATAAAGTAATTAATTAAGTATTTATTATGCAGTTTTACGACAGTCGCCTACACTAACTACAGCGGTCCGTTTAGTGATAGTTGAGTCACAACTTCGCAAGTCGTGCAGCTTGCCGGACACTCAATGTACTGTTTTTCCGTTACTGATTTGCATCACAATTACTTTCGCAACGGCCATAAATCTGGGCAGGGGGTGTGCTGTGCAGATGTCACATGCTAGCACAAAACCCTGAGAATATTTGTAACCTCACTGTAAAAGGAAACCATCAAGCCGGCTAATTGGAATAATTGAGACCCACCATTATTTTTGACATTTTATTCCCAGTACACGTTTTTGGACGCCAGACCGACACAAAGAGCATTCATGTACCTATTAATAATAAAAAACAAAACCCTTCCTTGGCAGTCGGGTAATATAACAGAATCTTATGCACAACCGGAAAATTATGTTTTATGTCAATTGTAATTAATAATTATAGAAACATGTGTTACGCACAGATACAGAATTATGAAAAAAAACATCCACAAAATTGGTGGGGGCCGGGCATGAAGATCTTTCGCGGGTGTCTGCGCAGCTTAGACGAAACTGAACAAGGATGAACATTATTTTAATAAAAAGGTTATTAGACAATCTCATAAACTTCTCAAAATGTTTCGTTCTGAAACAAAGAATTCAAAAAAGGGCCTTCACGCGTTCATCCAGCCTATGTATGACTGTGGTCGACTAAGCTTTTCTTCCTTGAAGAAACGTAAACTTTCCAAATTATTTTAGTTCACCATTTGATTAGTGACTTTTGAAGAGTCACCACTGTTAACAGTGACGCACCACGCCAGCGCATACGTCAAAACTTTTGCACTTATTTGCGAGCCCAATGAGCGAACGTGTATCTGCCAGTTATCTTGCAGATAAGCCAGTAATTAGCGATAGCATTACAATAAAATTAGTCCACACAGTTCTCAAGAAATTCGCAACGTGATTATAATTATTATTTTTTATTTTTATTTTATTCAAAGGAACAACCAACAGCTACAATATACAGTATAGAAAAAAAAATACACATAACACTATAACAATACTGTAGCCCACAACGCTGTTCACAAATTAACTGTGGAATATAACATAAAATTAATTAAACGCTAGGGCATAATAATACATAATAAAGTTCAGAACTAACCTTACTTAACTATCATACTTATCTTTATTCTTATACATAAATCAAGAGAGCTCCTCAAGTATAAGACCCTTGAACCTACTGGGAGAACATGCAAACATGTCAATATGATCAAAAGTCCTATTGTAGCCATCTATCGTTCTGCGAACAGGTGAGCGCAAATCGGTGTTTGTATGGCAAGTACGCGTGGAAAATAGTCTGCCAGTGAGCACGCATTATAGATAAACAAAGACAAACGCACAGGTACAACAAAATAACAACAATGTATAGTGTACCTAGATATTTTGAAGGGACTTCCCTTGGTTTTTGTTTTTGGCACGATTGTTGGCACGCGCTAGCTGATACAACATAATATAACATGACCCCTGCACTCCGCGAAGGGGTAGGCAGAATTATATAGTACCCACATTTCGCCAGCTTTGATTAATATAATAGGAGTAGGACACGAGCCTACAAGAACAACCCAGCACATATCTAGAATCCGGGCTATCACTTAACATTTTGCCGGACCCGGGAATCGCTCAGCAACTAAACTTGCGGTGCGACCAAGCTAGACAAACGAGGCTGTCAACCGAGCTGGTTTCAAGCTCTAATAATTGGTTTTGTATATAAATTTAATGTATTGCGTCGTGATTAATATTTGTCGACGTCAATACGAGTACGCCTACCAACTTCATTAGGATCGGTCTATAGATTATAATATCTAGCCAACGCAGAGCTCCACTAAGCATTGTATAGCAAGTGCATACGAAACTAGGAGACATTCGCAAAGCAATTCATTAGCATACAAATACAATACATACGCGGTTACAGGCTCCAGAATCATTTGAATATAATAAGGCACGCTAGCAAGGGGGCATGGACGCCATCCGCTATCTTCAAGACGCCAAAGCATAAACCTTAAATCTTCGAAATAAAGACTGATTTCGAACAAAATGGTTGCACTGGATAAGCCAGTCATAGGTATTGAAAGAAATAATTGTTATCTAAATTATGGAGACGTTGAAACACATTTACATTGGCTTGTATTGAGGACAGTTGATAGAAAATTCTGTCATCAAATACTTCACAAACAAGCGAATAACAACCGGCCAAGTGCGAGTCGGATTCGCGCACGAAGGGTTCCGTACCATTATCTACAAAAACGGCAAAAAAATCACGTTTGTTGTTTGGGAGCCAGATGGCGGCAATAGAAACACATCATCTGTGAAAATTTCAACTGTCTAACTATCACGGTTCATGAGATGAGACATGACATGAGAGACAGACAGAGAGAGAGACAGACAGACAGACAGACAGACAGACAGACATACAGACGGACGGACAGCGGAGTCTTAGTAATAGGGTCCCGTGTTACCCTTTGGGTAGGGAACCCTAAAAAATATGGCGATTGCTAAATCAGATGGTCGTTTCAATAAGCTGAGTCTGGGGACTGTCGCGACTAGATAGATAGCGTTAATACTCTTTTAGCATTTGCAGCAACTGTCACCCCTAGACTATGGATGAGCGATGGTACATTGGTGCACTATCAATCATTCGAGCATACCCAACCCTTTGCGACAGCCATGTATCATGTGCGCAGACATGTGTATTTCATGCAAGTACACAACACCACACATGCCGACTAGAAATCATTCGACTGTACTTAGGTGTAGACGGTGGTCAGTAAACTACTGTATGTGTTTAAGTACCTAGTTTCCAAGTCATACATTACTTGCATATATTTTCATACAAATCAGTCGCGTTCTGAAATAGACATACCTTCGATTGGAGTTGTTTAAAGATTGAACTATTTTACATGATTGTACGTATACCAATTTTCTATGATACACAACCAATTCGCTGAACGATGCAATGCTGTTTATTTGGCTTCTTAACTAATTCAGAGGCCCATGTATCAGCTAGCTACTATGGAATCCACATAAGAAAAGATGAGGCATATTTCTAAACGAACTAACACCACGCTATTGTTCACGCAACACTTATTTCTAGATTTCGATAACATAGATTCAGCAGAGCAACCGTACCGAAAATAAAATCGATTCTGACGTATGTTCGTGGTTTACATATAAATCGAAATGAATGGAATATGCGGCATTACTGCTGGGTAAACACGTGTATCAGAAAGGTGTGGTACAGACAACTGAACAATTTTATCGTAATCTAAAAAAAATAATCACCTATCCCATACAAAACATCAATACCTCATCATCTGCCTAGCCTTTTCTCAACTTTGTTGGGGTCAGCTTCCAGTCTAACCGGATGCAGCTGATACCAGTATTTTACATGTAGCGACTGCCTATCTGACCTCCACAACCCAGTTACTGGGTAACACGATACCCCTTGGTAAGACTGGTTGACAGACTTTCGGGCTTCTGATGATCCGTAACAACTATCAAAGATCTACAAATGACAGCGGGACCAACAGCTTAACGTGCTTTCAGAGGCACGAAGGGGCCTTGGTATATAAAGATGGTCACCCATTCACGGACCAACCGCGGCAAGCGTAGCTTAACCTGATCGATCGACCCGTGCCGCTGGTATTATTTAGCCACAAGCCCTACAAAACTTCATTACCTATTCGACCCAATTAATGGGAATGGTAATCATTTTTTCTCGATAAAGATACTCAATACGTTTATTGCATTTCACAATGTGAACTTAGGTGGTAGGTACATAAAGACATACATTCGTTTTGGAGCATTGTGGGCCCTGTCGGGCATAACAACATAAAAATTAGGAGGAGGGCTTATTATAGATATTTGTTAACAATTTTAATATTAATCTACTCTTTCGTTTTGTGTAGGTAGGTAGGCTGATAACTAATTGTGTACATATAATTTTTACCACTCATATATTGGATTTAAACATTAATATTTATTTAAATTATACATATATTATTATTATCATTGGTAATTATAAATAAATTATTATTGCTTTTTTTTTTGGTCCCATGGAGAAAGTCGTTCAGGCTGATGGTCTGTAAACCTTCTGGACCCTTAAATTTGACCACACCTTTCTGATGCACGCTCTATAGGCCTAAAGACATGCTAGATAGATATTCATGTTCTAGAAAAAAAAATTAAGTAATAAAAACTATAACCCAACTACGACTAAAAAGGTATAAACAAGACACCACAGACAGACAAATTAAAAATCCGGAGTCACACGTGTTAGGGCATAAATCGAACAGATTACTTTTTTTTTTTTTCATTTCTTTTGTTTTGATAATATACATATTTTTGAAATGTGCTCATTAAGCCCTTTCATTTGATACCCAACATGGTACAAATAAACAAAATTTTTTTTTAAGTTCCTCACTTTATGTCCTCTAGACGGCGCCATTTTTAATGTGACGTCACATAGCCTATAACCAGCGGACGATCAAGACGCTTCCAACGATACCTCATTTGTCAGATTGTGATGAGTGGTTTGAAGATAGGAGGGAACAGATGAACATACTTACATACATACCGGTCAAAATCATAACCCTCCTTTTTTCTTCGTCGTAGTCGGGTAAAAAGAAATGTGACAGATTAGTTTACAGGCAATACACCTTAAGAACTTGTATTCGTACTGAATAACCAAATTCATTTATCAGATAGGCCTCTCGCAATTCATCTAGAATGATAGATCGTTTTAGCTGAAACTACCACGGCATGACTGTGAGTTAGTTACTCTTAACGTCCGCTACACGAATAACTTCCTCACTTAGATAAGCACTTGACATTGTTCGTGTAATCAAACGCATCTTATCTTCACGCTCTCTTACGCTGTGAGGTTGGGCACACATACGGTATCAAAGCGGTATTCACCTAACATTTCATCAAGACTAAATATACTCCTGATACATGTGATGATGAAAAGTGGCTGAGAGAAAGTTGGTGGTCCTCCAATAAGATGGAATGACGACATCAACCACAGAACAGGCTTGTCTGGCATACCAACGAAGAAGCATAATGCCCCGATAGTAAGAATGCGTTGATTGGATGGACAAAAATATATCGGCTATGTGAGTCCTATTGCCATTAATCTGTCAATAGCAACTGACAAAATCTTATCAAGTGCGAGTCGGACTCGCACACGAATTGTTCCGTACCACCCCGTACTATACTTATTTATCAAAAAACGCCGAAATATCACGTTTCTTGTGTGGCCTTTAATTTTTAACAACACAACTTAATGCAATCTGTGAAAATTGCAACTGTATACGTATTACGGTTCATGAGATACAGCCCGCTGACGGACAGACGGACGGACAAGGGAGGCTTAGCAATAGGGTTCCGGGCCGCGTTTGGCACTATTCGGAAACGGAACCCTAAAAATGTTGAGTACGTAATCTCACTATTTTCTCTATACAATTAACTTATAACAGATCCTACCAAACACCTTTATTTACACCAAACATTTTATAATGGGTTACAAGTTTCGTGTCAGAACATTGCACCCACACACGATGAGCCAAATACATTCTTATATTTTTATTTTCATTCTTTCGGTACCCGAGTCTTGGTTCGTTTTATTGTAATTACAGGTCGTTGTATTTGGCAGCAGGATCATGTCATTGGATTAAGATGTTTGACCCGAGGGGCAAACTCTGGGTCGGCAATGTCGACATACTTCTAATTATGATGCGTTGATATTAAATGGACACATCTAGCTGGACTTTTGTACTTCAGCGGGGTATTTGTGTTACACACTTAGTAGCAATGGCTTTAATTTTGACAGTACAACAACATTCATTGCGTTATTCAAGTTATTGAGCAGACAAATTTATCGAATATGTGAAGCAATGGATTAGTAATTTCCTTCAAAACATTCCGATTGTGACTGAAAGTGTGTTACGCAAGGAAATAATAAAAATAAAGGTGTGTGGAAAAGCCAGTAGAACGCCTTTGTCCTGCACTGAGAAAATACAGAATAGATAGAGATTAGCTTTTGGATTGTTAAGAGTGATTTTAGGTATAGCTAAATTTTCCCTCCGTTCGGTTTCACTTCAGGGTCTAATAACCACTCAATGTATTGGCAGGCGGGCGTTACATTCGAATTATGTTCAATAAATGTCTTCTTTTCCTCGCTCCACCGCTCTGAGTGTTGAAAAGTAGCATTGGGAGGTATTAATAAAGCTGCTAGCTTTCAATAAGCCTATTCAAATCTAAAGGGTCCCCGAAACGATTAATTATAATTGCCAATTTATACTTGATTGATACACATTGATGCGCAAATTGATCGTCTACCAAATGCAGTTGGAAGCGATTGACAATATTACTATAATAGAAATTGATGGCACTTGATCTAAGTTCAGTGGATCTGTTTTTAAGTTGATAATTGTATTTTTGTTACCATCCTCCTCCTTCCTATACCCCCTTTTGTTTAAGGTCGGCGCTGTATGTTTTCTTGTTCCATACATTTATATACCACTAGCTTCCGACCGCGGCTTCGCCCGCGTGGTATGTCGATAAAAATTAGTCTATGTCCTTTCTCAGGCTCTAGACTATCTGTGTGCCAAATTTCATTTAAATCGGTTGAGTAGTTTTGGCGTGAAAGCGCGACAGACAGACAGAGTTACTTTCGCATTTATTTCATTTCAGTCGTCACGCCCTTTCTTACCATATCTCATCTTTCACACAGCCAATCCATAGTGTTTTTGATCTTCCTCTACTCTCATAGCATCCACATACACTCAATAAACTTCCTTTTTGCTTCGCCGTTTATTCGGGTAATTTTATTTTGTTAATATCGTTTTAAAGAGCATCAGCCAACTATAACATCGAGTAGAAAGAATATATATGGTAGATTCAGATTGGCGTTTCCGAGTAATACAAGCTGTGAGAACTTAGCGGTCGTAAGTTTTATTTTGCGTCGTATTTCTCGGTTTCCCGGTACAATATACGAATTCCTGGGTGGAAAGAGTAATAAACAGGAACGGTGAGCTGCATACGTTTTGGCTTCGTGCCATTGAAACACGGACGTTCTAGATAAAATTCTACGTACTAAGTGTTAAATTGGTGTGGCACGTGGGGTTGGGTTGGTTTGAAAATTTTAGGGTAAGCACGGTTCCAGGCATTCCATAGTTAATTTATTATATACTAGCGGATATCTCATACCAAATAAAAAACCAAGACGGAGCGCTGCGAACAATACAGTGAAGCATACTAAAACTACACCACTGCTCTGTGCATACACGCTCACCCACACACATTTATAACTATTTACAATGGCACTACAATCAAACTACACCAAGCTAAGTGTACACATGTTTACGAAACCGGCTTCACGTCACTGTTGACAGCGCTCTGCATTGTTTTTTTATTTGGTCTGATCTGAAGCGGATATCAGTTTGTTGGGTTTCAGGAAGGTCTGAAGGCTTGCCTTGTCAACAACCCGGTGAGATTTTGCTACGAATTGTAGGAACCTATCTTAAAAACAACATTCATTTGAGTAAATAACTTTCTGCAAGTTTTGCAAAACGAATGCCTATATTGTAGTGAATTGTTTATTCATCTACGATGCCACTTGCAGCTTTTACGGTCATTTTATCTCATCAAAGTACACAAGACACACTATCTCCAGCCCCCCTGCCTTTACCGCAATGGAAAGCAGTGTGACCGGTACCTACGATGTACCAAAGTAACTCCACGCTTCGCAAACGTCGCGGTCTGGTAAACTTTCGTCTACAATATTATTAAAATATCACTTTCTAAGTTAAAAGTGCATTGCGAAATATTAACAGCCTACCAACAAATATAAGCTTTACATCTTGAGAATAAGGTTGAAGATTACTCAACATTGGTATTTAATTTTCAAACTACTATGATATATTGAAATTCTGAGTAAGTACTGTATGTCTAAATTCCGTTGGAATTGAAATAGCATTTCCTTTGAGAGCGACGAGTTAAGTACCGAACTACGGATCAATACGTTTACAGAAATAGTTCTAGCCTAAGGGGATAGCTAGAATATTGAAAGTAGAAACGTGTATTAGAAAATGGAACTACATCCCACCATACCCACCAATAGCTATCAGATATGTGCGACTTGGAAACTTTGATGAGTCTAGAACTTACACTAACCACCTACGGCAGTTTATCTCTAAACGCTGCATATATTATGCTATGAATCTCGCGGATTCAGAAATCTTAATCTCGTCTCAGATCAAGATCATGATCAGTAAATCTGCTATCAAATCAGCAGCAGCAGTGATTGACTAAGGAACTTACCAGGAACAACACATCAGTAACTTATGATAGTTATGATGCATTCGAATATTATTCTGAGAAGCGGAATTGTGCAATAACATTACACACACAGACTAAAATAAACGTCTTGAAAAGAGTGGCTTTTCATACACTCACTTCAAACCTATATACCCCGAAGAGGTAAGCACAGGTATACACGTCTGCTTTGTCGTTCGCCAGTTAGTAACAGGGAGTAAGTCCAGAATAGACTGGAATAATTGATTACTGTTGCTGCAGGTCAAAATTTGTGAAGTTTCTCTTACAACATACCGCTAGGGTGTACAATGATAAGAAAATAAATAAAAAGAATATTCTAACATGGATAGGATACACTGAAAACGATAAAATAACTATTCTAAGAATTACGGATAGGTACAGAGAAAGATAGAAATATAAGGTCCTCTCCTATAATGGCTTCTCGTCAGTCAACTGATCCATGATCGGACACGTACCTTGAGCTTGGGGTAGAAGTCTGGAAGTCTGTTGGGCTTGAGGTTGAGCGTGTTGCAGATCTCCCGGTGTAACGCTAGGATCTGCTTCATGGTCCCGGCCGAACAGAAGTGGTCGAACATTTCGGCCGCCAGCGCGCATTCTGGCGGCGTCGGCTCCACGCGGGTTCCTCTATTCATCTTGAAGGGGCTGTAAACAAGAAAAAATTATGTTAGTATAGACATGTCATTATTATCATAGCCAGTTTTTCAGGACCACGGAGTATAAAAGGTTCGAACCCAAGCAGGCGCTTTAGCCGCTCTACTTTACTTTGTGTAATTTATTTTCATCACCTCTGCTCTCAAAATGGTGAAGAAAAACATCGTAAGGAAACCGGCATGACCTAGAACCGAAAATTCGAAGACATGTGCACCAACCAGCCCCGGGCCCGCGTGGTAGATCACGGCCCCTACCTCTCACAGACTGGAGACCTGTGTTCTTGCAGTGGGAACATTATAGGCTGATAAATTGTGTTTAAATAAAGAACCGAGATGTACATCTTTTGTGCCGAACTGTCTGACTAACAAAGCACATCAAAGAATAAGATTAGGTGCTCTTGCTGAACTCGCTTTGTGAGAACAAATTTAATAGGCTCTTAAAATACAGGTACTTTAACTGTAACCCAGACTATGCCAATAAAGAATTTATTAATTAAAAAAGACAATTCTTAAAATTCGCAGGTTACTGTTCAAAAAGAATCCTTATAAACTTTTGTTGTAGCGTCAAAATGTTGAACACTGTTATATTTTATTCCGAATAATACACAACCTAAAACATCAACCGCCAGTGCGCTAAAAGAACCTATTGGAAAACGGAAGGCTGACGCCCGATTCGTACGTGAACGACCCGGCTACTTATCCAATGGGAAGATAAGAAATGCGACATTGTCTCATTAGAAACATCAGAATGATACGAATCTTGAGACACCAAGTTCGATTTTCAGTAGAAATGTCTGTAATCTACAATCTCCTGATCAAACCATGTCCTTTATGTCGGAGTAACCATTGGAGTAACCTAATTGACCATACACCTGCACTTCTCGAGAACCGTAAAAAACGCCACTGACGCCGCAATTGGCGTGACCACCTACTGGGCCCAGCCCATCTAACATCCATACTAATATTATAAATTCGAAAGTAACTCTGACTGTCTGTATGTTACCTTTTCACGTCTTAACCACTGAACGGATTTCGATCAAAGGCAAGGAGATAGATGGCATCCCGGGGAAGGACATAGGCTACTTTTTATCGACATACTACGCGGGCGAAGCCGCGAGCGGATGCTAGTCATAACATATTTTTACATTGACGATAGACCCAAAAAGAAGAAGAAAAAGCATCAATAATACCTTTGATAATACACACACACAACACTGATAATAAATGCACTAGTTCAACACGAAACAACACCGAACACCCGTCGAAGACCAAGTGCACTGACGTAGGTACTGTTACCCTTAGGGTTCAGAGGCAACATGGCGATAACGTAACGCTAGATGCACTACCGTAATATATCACGTATATAGACGTTGAACCTATATAATTGTATCATGAGTAATACGCTGGCGGCCGCATGGGCTATAATTAGTTATTATAAGCTTATTATATGCTCATAATAGTGCAAAGTGCACGGGTAATATATTGGGTTCATTCACATATTAACGACCCGTGCGTTACTACACTGTCTTAGATATATAACGAATGTATATAACGTGATACGAGTAACTGCTGGATATTAATCCGAGTAACTGCTGGATTGATAAGGTTGAATGAATTCTAATTTAAAATTTTCGTAGCGGAAGATGTTACACCCTCCAAGCGCAGGACACGTGGTTATGGCAGTGCTTGAGGTATAATAGGCAAATATGTCTAGCAGTGGAAGTCTTACGGCTGAATAACGATGAAGGAACAACCAAAACAGCAGTCCTATATATATTCATTGAATTACATTGTTATATGCTGTGTAAATAAAACAGTATGATAAAGAGTAATGTGTGGTATCCGGTTATCATACCAATCACAGACGTTTGACATTTCTTGCGAATGGCGTAAGTGAATGACTTAATCGTAAGTCATTCATTACGTATTATCGGACAGATAAAGAAGCGGCTTCTGTCTGCACATTGGTAACCTGAAACATTTATCAGGGTTGCACTGATTTGAGACTAAGCAGACACTCATTAACTAATGAAATGATTTATTCATTGGTCTTGAAAGAATTTAATTACGCTCTAGGTAGGAAAACTGCAAAATGACATGGATGCGCGCGAGTGTTGTTTACTTTGGGATCGTTCATTCAGGAAGTAACGCTGTTGAATGTGTGAGAGGGGTAATCGCTGGGAACTTGACGATATGTCCACATCACGTTGATAAGAGGGAGAAGGAATGGGTTAAGTTATATTGACACTAGCTTCCGGCTGCGGCTTCGCCCGCGTGGTATGTCGATAAAAATTAGCCTATGTCCTTTCTCAGGCTCGAGACTATCTGTGTACCAAATTTCATTTAAATCGGTTCAGTAGTTTGGGCGTGAAAGCACGACAGACAGACAGAGTTACTTTCGCATTTATAATATTAGTAAGGATTTGTCACATTCTCTACCAAGGAGGAAGAAATTTTAATGAGATTTGCTGTCTATGCAATGTCTTTTATTTAGCCAGTTTCGTTCCTAAACTCCAGTCTAATCTTGTTACCGTACAGTCCAGATTAAAGGTTTAAGATATCAGTAACCATGGTGACAATCACCAAAACATTGGTGATCTAGAAATAAGTGTTTACATTTAGGCTCATTGTCAGTCGTGACGTGGTTTGCAAGGTAATAAACCTCTTTCTAGAGGGTGTCATAAAAAACGGCTAAATAATTGTTTAAGCTGGCATGGTCACAATCCATATATCTTCTCAGATCGCAATATCTTCTCTGGCAATACTCCCTTATTCGAGAGGTACAGAACCCATAAGAGGAAACGAAGAAGTGATCAAAAACCGGTGGGAATAACACCCTCCCTAAAAATCTCTGCAGTTGCTTCCTTACGTGAGTTATTCTTAATGAAAATTGTATTGAATATGTTCCGGACTGAAAACGCAATGAAATTCCTGACACCGTTACTATTAATACCTGTACAACTTCAAAACATCTACGTAGCATCTAAATTAAGGCGTGTAAATCTAAACTGCGTCTGAAATCAGTGAACCCGAGCCCCCACTGAGCCACGAAAATCACCCTTTCTATTTTTGATAGCTAGAACATTACGTGCCAAACCACGGGACTAAGGTGCACTACACATCACGCGAATACGGCCAATAAAGATTTGATTACCCTTTGACACACATAAACAAGCTTACAGGAGGATTAGTTGCAAAACGATGCGTCAAAAGTAAGAAAATTTAGTACTGTCAATCATTCAGCAAAAAACTCCTAGTACGAGTAACATAAAAGTGAAATTTAAAAAACCCCGACAGAAACAAAACATGTAAAAAGTAAAAAAATCATATGTATTGTTTGTAGTTTTAAAGTTGTAGGTAATATTTTGATCCAAGCGTCGTCGCGTCGGGGGACGGCTTATGAAAATAAGAAGTTAACAGCAGCTGTTAACAGCAGCTATCCTTTCTACAATAGTATACATTCATTATTCCTAGTGTACAGTAGTATATAGTATATAGTGTAGTGGCGTTTTCATTAGCCTTACCCCGTCGCGACGACTGTTGGATCAACATATTACCTATCAAGTCACCATTCAAACAAAACCAAAAAAAAAAATCGGTTCAGCCGTTTGGCAGCTACGATGGCGCAGACAGACACACAGATACACACGTTAAACTTATAATACCCATCTTTTTCCGTAGGGGGTTATAAACGAAAGGTAAGTACGCTTCTGCTGCAGACAGTTGCAAATGGTCTGGACTAAACGCATCGTGGTTCTCGTCAACAGGACAATACAAAATTCTGTGTAAAGGCACTGTGACACGATAAAGTCTATGTCATCGACACCGCGACCTCAGTCAGGATACAGTAATTGAAACAATACACCTACCGAGCCCTCAGCTCCTATACATATACGTCAGTACACTGTAAGATGATGCACACACTCAAGATTATCTGCAATTCGGTGCAACGAACTCCTTCCCAAGTGCAATGGGGAGAGGCTTTTGAATTGTCATTTACATACACTATTAAGCATCACAAATCGTGATTATTTTCAATTTTCTCCGGTATATCATCTACTAAAAGGAGTTAAAATATGACTGGAAAGACAACCCATCACGCAACATGTCCTTTTGGCTGATACCGGATGAAGGGCTTTGAAGAAGCTTCAGAATACTGAGTAAAATACTTTGTTGAAATAGAAACCAAATGATATGCGTCATTCAATCGGTAGACACAAAAATAACGTTTCTTGTTATACTTAGCGCTTATCTATGGATATTAGTCATGATGGCGTCTTATGTTAATTGTGAGAACAATTGCGAACTAAGCCTTACACATGACTACCACATGCATCTTTCATCTATAACCTGAGGTATTCTTACTTGCAAATCGTGACCTTAATTATACACCTATGTATAATATAGACGCGTCTTTTTGTTCAGCACGCTAGGCATCCTGTAATAATGCTTGCAGAAAACGTGCTCGCGCTTTGATTATTTCTTGACCATCCATATACACCTAATGTGGAAAAAAATAATGTATTGCTATGTGATGCTAGAGAAATTGAATCGTTATATTAATATGATTATGCAAATCGCAGTAATTAACCGTATAATGTGCGCCGACCGTTACACTGGGCTTATTAGTCGAACAACTAACATTAAAAATTGTACCCTCATGTGGATGAAATTAGTACCATTTTAGTTTGGAGTTTTCTACAAGGTGCAATATGCTGTTTGCATTCAAAAACGTCTAATTAGAGTTTTTTGAGTCCAATTAACATGTACACATATTATTACGGAGTGTAAATTTTAAGAAAGTATTGTAGAAGGAAATGGCGAAAGTTTCGTAGTTACATAAGATTTGTAGGTACATTAATACTTTAATGTTAGACAGGTTGGACTGCTATCCCGTTCAAAAGTTCGTTCCCACGTATGGACGTCCGAACGAGTTACATTACTTGCCGTTTTCTACTAGATAAACAGCATACAAACATAATATGTCAAACATCATGTTTACCATAAAAATCTAGTGATAGTCAAAACAAACGTTTGTGATTCAATTAAAAAGACAAGAAAATATATCAGCGTCTTATCATCCCGAGCACGTCGTAAAATCAACTGAGTGAAACGGATGGCAAGCATCGCAGGCGCAGAGCCGAGAACGCATTCGCATCATACACTACAAGTAAGCGCTCGTCGTATCGTCAATTTATATCGTCTGACAATGTCGATAATAGAGCAATCAGTCACTACTAGACGTGAGTGCTTTGTTAGACACGATTGTGTGAAGACACGCCGTGCTGCCGACGTACTCAGTTACCATGATTGTGAAAGGGCTTTAGGGATGCCAACTATCAATAAGCATTTTTCACCGCAGGTGTGCATTTTGCGACCTCTTACAATATTATTCAACGAATGAAAAGCCTTGCGTAAACCAAACAATTTAAGGTTTCTTTTAGTGTTATTACAGTTTCTGCATCTTAGTATCAAAATAATCAAATGTAAATGACATGACGTCACAGTATCGGTGGCCGCCTACTTACAATCGGTCACCGCAGAGACGCGGCGTCTCGGCCCGAGCTGATTTGATTGCTGACACTTCGAGTGGGCGATATCCCTTATGCATCGTCACATATGAAGTCAGCACTAAGTCATATTATTAGATCAAGCTGATAAAAATAACTGCAACGTCAATAGCACCATTGTTCTCGATCGTGATGATTGAATTCACAGTGTTTATGCATCATTACTAACAAGCGTCTTTGTGATAAAAATAATTGCATCGTTAATTACACTGGTTTTCATGACAATCTTGATGACGATCTTGATGATCAACTAACCACCTGCCAGTATTTATGTAGGTAAAAACAATTCCTTAGCTAGATGTGTATAATAAATAAACATAATAATCATTAAAAAAATGAGTCATTAACCTGTATTTATTGATCCACAAGCCGTGTGACCGATTGAATTTCCCATAACCATAATGTCGAACTTTCATACAAATACCCTGTTTATCCCCTTTAGGTGATGCATTTACAAAAAACCCTTCCTTAGGTGCTCACGTCAGTTATATAAGGAGCTTTTGTGATCCGAAGGTTTAGGCGTGCGTTGTCTGTCACTCTTGTCAGTGCATTTTGGTATGAGATGCCAATTGGATAATACGAGTACTGTCAGATACTAAGATTTTTTGAGATTCATTGAGAAACAGCCACCGTGAAAAACATCGAAAATTCAACCAACGATAGGAAGAATTCATAAGAAACCCTTCATAATGAATAAAGGAGAAGAAGGAAGCACCTCAAACGATTAAGCACTCATTCATTAGACCATAGATGAAGGGGGAGAGGGAGGTCAAAGAACAGATGGAAAAGTTAGTCGCGGTGGCGCGGACATGGTGAAAAATTGAGCCCCGAAGTAACTTGGGCCCAGAGCCTCAGAACAGGCATAAAATCAAAGTTTAAAGTCACAACAATAAAACTACTCACAATAACATGAGTTGTAAGTGTAACCATACGCGTGCCATTTTATGTGCACCACATGAGAGTGTGAGTCAAAATCTTCATATTATCCCTGCCCACGAGACAACCCAATTATTTATGGAAGTAAGACTCATTTCAGATGGAAAGTGAAGTAGGAGGGCTTACATATTATGCTGAAGTAGTATAGCACTTTTTGGCCGTAAATAGTTCGCTACATTAGTAGACTAGTACATTAGTAAACATATGTTATTATATCGTCAGTGGAAAGGCGAAAATACTAAAGCGCCAAAATGGTACTTTTGGGAAATGAGGTTTAAAGTTCTTTAAACCTCATTTCCCAAAAGTACCATTTTGGCGCTTTTTTCCAAAAGTACCATTTTGGCGCTTTTTTCCCAAAGTACCATTTTGGCGCTTTTTTTCCAAAAGTACCATTTTGGCGCTTTATCATTTTCGCCTTTCCACTGACGATATATTTTATTTTACACTAGCTGATGCTCGCGGCTTCGCACGCGTGGATGTCGGTTATTATATACTAAAACCTTACTTAAGAACCACTCTATCCATTGGTGAAAACAGCATGAAACTCGGTGCAGTAATTTTTGAGTTTATTGCGCACAGCAGGCGTAGCATGGCGCTTTCTATTTCTACGAAGAATAGACATTGCTTTTTCTATACAAAGTGACATTTTGTTTCTTCATTTTTGACATCGCACCGTAGAAATCCTTCTACAATCTGTCATTTTGTCTTTCATTTATATCGATCTTTATCTAGGTCTTTTAATATGTAGACTATTTCGGAAGAAAGTTTTCTATCCTTACTGTCAAAATCACACTGACAACTAAAATTTGTCTAACGAAGTGAAGACAATTTGAAACAAAACAAAGAATTCCGAGTCGAATTATGTAAAAGAGTGAATTTCGTTAAAAGTGCAGTTGACTCTTTTTACTTAGCTGCCGTCGTCGTACTGTCTACACGGAACGTCATTTTTGTCTACTTTTCCGTCGACAAAACGGTGCTCATGTTACGCCTGCTGAACGACAGACAGACGCGGCGGAGGACTTTGTTTTAAAATATGTAAGGAAGGATATACAAACATCCGAATTGATAACCTCCTCCTTTTAGAAGTCGTGTAAAAAAGGGCAAGACTGAATTTAGAATCGGATAGATTATTTGTTCAGTAAGAATTAAAAACGTTAATTCCAAGAAACATATCACCATGATCTCGACATAACAAATCTAGAATCGCCAATTCATTAGAACATCGCATCGTGATGAATTTCACACATTTACTTGTAAATTCAAATGTGGCGTGTTGGGCGCGGATTACTATGTACTTACAAGCCAACCGTATAAAATTATGAATCTAATACCAAGCTTTCACCATGGTAGCTGTTTTCGCAGCCGCCATCTCGGATTTACATTTTAATGTCATAATCGGCTCTAACACCCTCGAAAAGTATGAAAACAACACACATGATGAGAAATTTGAAAATGTTCGAAGCCGCCGTCTTGGATTTACATCTTAACCTCACGATCGGCTTTAGCACCTTCGAAAACTATGAAAACCGACACCCCTGACGAAAAATTTAAAAAGATTCGCAGCCGCCATCTTGGATTTGTATTTTGTCCAAATTCCCACTTTCAAAAGAAAAACGTTCATACTTGCGACGGTCTTCTTCTAATTCAAAGAGAAAGAAAGAGAGAGAGAGAGAAATTGAATCAGAGTTTTCTTCTAATTCAATTTCTCTCTCTCAAGTTGCAAGTATGAACCCTTTTTCGCGTGAGGATTACTACTGCCAGTGCAGTCCTACCGCAAGCGAAAATAAGTCGGAAAATCTTCTTGACCATAATATCAACAATTGTTGTTTGAACAATTGAATGTCTAGCTAGCTGGTCAGCAAGCTAGACATTGTTATGACATCTGCATTACCAGGAGAAAGTGTTAACTTTTTTTACTCGACTGCGCACCGTAAAGGTGTGTGTTCTTCAGGTTATTATTCACACGTTTTACTTTTCAGCGAGTGATTGGATTAGTGCGGAAACATAAGGACCGAGAGATCGTGCGGGCGCAGTTTGTTCGTTAACACCGAGTCTTATATTTAACTAACTGTGCCCCGCGGTTTCACCCACGTAGGTCTCGATCCCGTGGGAATTAAGGGATAAAACGTATCCTATGTCCTATTCCAAGTCATCGTCTACCCACGTGTCCATCCTCTCCTCTCTAGATTAGGGAACGTCGCAGTGGCGCGGCGCGGTGCCGGCGTCGAACGGTTCGCGTATTGCATTTCGTGATAACTTCGAAATTAAATGTCTGATTCGAATGAATTAAAAAGTATTTTACTGCTACATAAATACCCTTGATGTTAAAACTATTTATTTGAATAAGAATTAATACAATGTTGATAGAACTCCTTCGCAAATAATGCATTAATTTCGAACAAATTCGATTACCATAAAAAAAAGGTTATAGTGAGTTAATCTTAAACAATAGACATATGCTGTCGCGGACTTTTTTTAGAACTTTTAAAGAGGAACAAATCCATCATACATGATATTTGCGTAACTTAAACCGTTTACGCTGCGCACGCAACGGAAGCTCTCAAACAGGAATATTTTTTCCCGTTTTTGTAACATTTTTAATGTATGCTCTATAACCTTCCTCGATAAATGGACTATCCAACACAAAAATAATTTTCCAATTCCAACCAGTAGTTCCTGAGATTAGTGCGTTCAAACAAACGAACAAACAAACTCTTCAGCTTTATAAATATAATAATATTAGTATAGATTATTTTTGTCATTATAATACGAGGAAAGGGATATTATTACAGAAAATCATTTAATGGCTCGCGGCCACCGTGAAAGAGGCATAAAATAATTTTCTTTTATCTTTGGGAACCATGCTTTGCAATAACTTAACGTTAACGCCATTATTGTAACACGTGATTTGGCTCATGGTTGATCATAACAGTAGAAAAAAAATAAAAGTTGTTGTTCAGTTAGAAGGTATATCGAGCATTGATACAATAAATAACCCTTCCTTTTGGCTTTGTCGTAGTCGGGTAATAATTATGTTATTCGATTGATACGTAATCTCACATGGAACAGTTCTTTTTACAGATTGTCACGGTATTTTAATACTTCCACGCAGATACAGTCGCGTGGGGTCACCAAACTAGTCTATTTTTATATCCTTAGCAGAGTAACACGTTAAACTTTAAATATTAATGACTACAATTTGGAACAATGACGAGTAATGAACTCATTTCTCCTATTTATAAAAGTCGAAGCAAAATGACACTCAAAAATTTTGGTTTTTCTTGATATGGCATCCCCAGATGATAGAAATGTAAGAAACAATAAATGATTTCGTCGGGATTATATTTTATTATAATATTCGTGTTTCATTATTTTAATAAAAATAGATGAAGTACGACGGACGGACGGTAGCTAACGAATATGAAAATGGGTGTAAAAATGATTCACGCATTTCGCGGCGCCAGTCGCGTCGCGCGCGCCCCCGTGTTTATCTTCTAGTTGCGAAAAGGCCACAAATATCTTTAATCTTTATGTATTAATAAAAATCCAGTACTTAATAGCTTTATTTTTATTTCCTTACTATATTATTTTATTGGTTTGAACGTATAAAGTTGAGACAGAAAATCTCTTTTTTGTACTTTTTAAACATACATAAATGTGTGAAAATAAAGGTGAAAGTGACTTTTTGTTACGTTAGGTTATGTTTTTTTTTGTGTCCATATTTTTGTCCTTTTTGGTAGTCAAATAGGTAGATTTCTGGTAAATGTTTAAATAGCATCGGCATTTTTTAAGTTATTAATTAGATCAAAAGTTCATGTGCTCACATTGTTTATTAACGTGATACATAATTATTACCTACTTACTTAATCTATGTTATTATGTACCAGTAGAGGCATAGAAACCTTGAAACTTCCAACAAGAACTATAATCATTTCAATAGAATTTATTCGAATAAATGTCAAAAAAAAGTTTGGCCTAAATCCAAAAATAATGTTTCCGTCTACTTCAAAACAGACCCGACCGATGTTATTGTTATTGTATGATTCCCTCCGCGTTTAAAGTGCGTCTAAAACTGTATCAAACTTCATCCAGCAATTTGCGAGTCTGTAATCCTGAATGTACAGATTGATCTAACCGATGTTTTTATAGGACCAAGACTAAGTACGGGTTCACCTCGAAGGAATGGGTTTCTTTAATCTACGCTCTTTAAGATGATTCATCTCCTCAGTTACAATAATTAACACATGAGATGACATAATGGTGTCAGTTAACAGTCACACATAAAAAAGTAAAATGATCTTAATTCTGTTTTACTTCTAACCTATTTAAATACCAACTTAATCAACTTATATACATCACTTGTCATATTATGATAGGAGTCTGTAGGTAGGGCGATTAACACACGGCACCGCGCACCGCCGCGGTAGGCGGTCTCATGTCGCATTGGCCTCTAATAAATCTGTTGATGCCTAACACACGTACACCGAACGACCGCGCGGCCCGGCCGAGCCGGTCGATTCCTCGGCGCGCGGCGGTGCGCGGTCCCCTTAAGTATTGTGAATGTCGTTTTAAAATGTCATAAGTTCATAACCGTTGAAGGTACTTCGAAAACCACTCACGCCTCTCGGCCGCGGCCGTCCATTCCGTGCTTCCCTATATTTTCACATTATGCAACGACACTCGTGCTATAAGCTGGGAACGTACATAATTATTAATTATACGGTGTTGCGAAACTTCCTATTGAGCGATTCGACAGTAATCGACAGACTAATATTTATAACGATGCCGGAATATTACGTTTTTCTTTCAGTGGTTTGCCGTTCAGATATCGCATACCCCGCTGCGCAGCTGCTAAGCGTCAAGAGTCAAGATTGGATCTCAAAGCCTTCCCCCAATTTTGAAGGGAATAATTATGATACTGCGGCTCTTAGTTTTGGGAAATAAAAATGGGAACAAAAGTTATGTTATACCAGAATGAATGGAGAACGTGATTGTATTTTGACGATGTTTTTGCAAAGGAGTTCATGTTTATTGACATGCTATAACGACTGAATGCGCTTTTGTCACATTTTTTATCGCTAGCTTTTCTCCGAATGAGCCAATATGCCAGTAACATTGTTCCACTACCAGCTACTCCTAAAAATAATGAGTCGGTATCAAAAGAAAATTATAAATGAGAGGCTTTAGTGCAAAGTCTGCTTGTATTTGTGGCAGTTCTCAGTACTCGCACTCATTAGGGCAACTGACCAGTGACTCATTTTAATTGAAGGTAATGGAGATTGCAATACGTTTTTGATGATCGCTGTATATCTCCAGAATTTGCTTCGAGACATGTCTCCGTAATGTTCACTGTCAGAAATCACGGGATAATTTGTAGCCTAGTGAACACGAGCTGCAAGTCGACCTCGACACTGCGTCAGGCATCTTATCACACGCTTTTTTACTCGTTTACTATGCGATATGTCTGGAGACACGTGGCCTTATACACCCCAATCAGCTCCAGATACTTTAACTAGGGAATCAAACCCCCCAGTGCGCAGACAAGCTGGCCGCTGCGCTATTGGGGTCACCGAGCGAGCCAAATGAGCCACCGCGATCAAATTGTGGCTCTGTGCATGTTGCCACCGCGAATAATAACCTTTAATCAAGAGAAATAGGTTACTTTCCTCTCGGGCGATGAGCAGGCCACGTCATTACTGCGGCGTAGTATGATGTTGCTTTCTCAAATAAGAATTCACTAGTTTAATTTATAACTTGTATAATTATAAATGAAGATATTGAAAGATTATATAATGCTATAAGGGTCAGTAGCGACGTTCTTGATATTCACCTGGATAGGAAACCAGTAAGAAAATTCTTAAGCGTTTCAACTAAAGACCTCAAAGAGAGTGAGGCAAGCCACGCTCCGTATGGAATTACAATAGGTTTTCAATAACTTTCTTTGGCAACGAAGGAATTTATATTCTTTATACGTAAGTACCTACCTTAGGTTACGGTAGTTTATATGGTATTTTAAATAAAGGGTCAAATAGGTCTTACTACCGGTAGACTTTACTGTTATAGTTTTGCATGATCGATAACAATCTAGATCAGCATTCCCCAAACTATGGGTCGCTGGAGCGAATATTGGGTGGGCCTTGAAAAATTGATTTTCAGCTTTGATTAAAACTAAGTAGGTACCGAAATAAATTGGACGTATCAAACTCATTGCGCTTAAAAGTAACTAAAATTAAATTAATGATCAAGCTATAGTGACCAAAAATAGGAAACAATTACATCCTTCTCATTGAAATGAAATGAAATTGTTTATTCTGTAAATAGGATATTGGAATCACTTTTACACGTCATATTAGAAAATTGTAAAAATAAGCTAGATGAGGTCGGCGTTTCCTATCTGAATACTCTGAGAAGAAAGGCCGAAACAAACTCAGAGGTCACAGTCTCTTTTAAAGTCCAGACATAATCTTGGTCAGGCCATATGAGGACCATGTAGATTAGAGCCTGAAATGGTATTTTAAGGAAAGAACCATACAGATTTGAGTGGACCTGTCCAGTCAGTGCAAGCATTTGTCAGTAATAGTGGAGCTCAACTCACAATTTAAGGAGCTCAACGACTCGAAATAGTACTCCTTGTATTTAATTAAATATGCACATGTTCGATTGTAATTTAATGTTTTTTTCTTATTTGAACAGTCTTTCATTCATATTCATATTGTTTTTAGCTTTGAGAACCACCGAACCACCGATCTAGATTATAAAAACTAACAAATTATTTTAAAGAATTAAGTAATGACACTGGATGGTAGACTGTGAGTCTGAGACTGAGATGGGCCGAGAACCGAGTTCACTGACGAACAAAGTACCTATAAAATTATTTTCGGACATAAAACCGATTACGACATTGTTTTAACGAAAATTAGTCATTACACAAACAACAAGGAAAAAGACAAACAGAGGCCTATTATATACTTAGAATAACTTAAGTAAGTACTAATGTTGCCACATGTTTTTTTCGAAATACTTATATTAATTAATTATTTAACCCAAGATAAAGATAAATTCACACGGCTCCGTATGAACAAACAAAGAATGCGTTCATTTTATCATTACGCTATTATAAGGAAGGACGGTGGCGCGGGCGGCTACTGCCATATGCGGATAATAAAGTCTGTGTGTGTGTGTGGTGTGAGTGTGTGTGAGTAATAAACTGGCTTTATTGAACTATGGTATCTCAGTTCCGTGAATGAGTGAGGTCTGGTTCCCATCCCATGACGAAAACCTTCATCTTCGATAGAAGGGATCTTTATGCTCTAGCTAGGCACAGGATTCGGAATCCCGTGGCAACATGTCATGGGAACTGGGCCTAAAGTGGTATGAGAGCAATAGCCGCCGAATGTAGACACGAGTTAATAAACAGAACCGTGAATATGGCCCCCTAAATTATATCGACACGTTTGTTAAATATTCTGATCCCTGCATAACAAGATCAGCGCTAACCCAAGTATCTCCCGACAGGAACTCAGGACGGCATGATTACACGTCATGATGATTTAATAAAGCGCTAACACTGAAAGTGTGTCGCCAATTTTCTTGTTAACTTGACGCTCAAGTACTTGTCGGGGTTCAATAAGGAGGAACTGTGCAATCTCCAGGGCACCCAAACTGATGGGAGATGCGTCTTGTGCGCAAATTTGATAATATATTATGTACTTAAGAAGTTGAGATGCAATGTCCGTGTTCTTAAAAAGTCACTAAACTGTTCGCGGGGTCTGGAGAACACCAGAAGCGGCCCATGACCTCGAAGGTAATTAAACATAGAACTAAGGTCGAAGCACAACACTGGAAACCAAACTGTATTTAGGAAGGACTAGCAGCGCCCCGCGGTTTCACCCGGCGGTATTACCCGGTGGTAATATCGGTATACAAGGTATCCTATGTGTTAATCCAGGTTATAAACTATCTATGTGCCAAATTTCATCCAAATCCGTTCAGTAGTTTTTGTGTAAAAGAGTAACAAACATCCATCCATCCTCACAAACTTTCGTGTTCATAATATTAGTAAGATAGGAAGGCGAACGGACTCTCGGTTCAGATCGTGCCTATAGAATAAGGGTAGGACATGCTAATGATTGATGATGGTAGCATTTAAATGTCCCAACCAATAGTGTAGTACCAAGTTCCCATATTGTCCATTTTATAGAAATTCTGTTGAGTGACCTTCTTCGGGCTGGAATGTATTTGCCCTTGAGCCGAGCCTATACCTAACAGTAGTACGGACTACTGTTGTGTACTGAAAACACCAATAATATGTTTGACGTTGAACAGACATTGGGCGTCAAGGCTGCCCATTGAGTCATGGTCGGGATTATCGAACTCTGAAACTGCTTTTTGATAGATTTAACAGACAACTAATACCATCAGAATTGTACTACGATAATGGCGGCAAGTATAATAAGTTTCATAGATGATCTTTTTATGTAACACGAGAATGTAACGAATGAACGAAACTCTATACGACCTCAAGTTGTAAATAATCCGAAATAATCAGTGCGGCGCGACGTTAGGCACCATAGTGATAGCAAGTGGTGCTGTTCAATCGAGGTCCTATTCTTCCAGGGCTTGCAATAGGACTTATAATGCTCCATATTTAAAGAATTGCAGTGTAGATGCAGTTTGTTAAGCTCATTTAGACGACAGCATCAAAGTGATCAAAATATATGATTAAAAAAAAAACAGTTAAGCGAGAGGTTGCGTTTTATTTTTAATACTAATATTATAAATGCGAAAGTAACTCTGTCTGTCTGTTTGTCGCGCTTTCACGCCAAAACTACTGAACGGATTTCGATAAAATTTGGCAAGGAGATAGATGGCATCCCGGGGAAAGACATAGGCTACTTTTTATCCACATACCACGCGGGCGAAGCCGCGGGCGGAAGCTAGTAATACGTAAGGAGCTGTAGGCATTGTTAGTAAGAATAAATCTTACCGATTGAATTAGAAATAGATCGGAGATCTGGCAAATGTAAGCCAACTGACTGAATTAGCTAAGACTGTTTTTAGGGCTCCGTACCCAAAAAAATATTTAAAATAAATATTTAAGGGGGCTCCCATATAACAAACGTGACTTTTTGCCGTTTTTATAGATAATGGTACGGAACCCTTCGTGCGCGGGTCCGACTTGCACTTGGTCGGTTTTTTAATAACAACGTGAGTAACGTTGTTATTATTCGATTAAAAACATAACCCTTCTTTGCAATTGCGTAAAATTAGGTTGTGTCTTTTCATTCTGGCAAACTAATAAATCTGATTCCTACAATGAATTTGGAGTGACGATGAAGTTCCACCTTTGATCCTTTCACTACAATAGTTGCTGGTTTGACATTTGGTGCAGATGGAAATAAATGTATCTGCTTTCGGCAATAATTCAAATAAAGGACATGCAACCGAGAGGACCGTGATATCGGAATCCACCTGCTTAAAGGCCACTCTTACTAGTTAGTTGAAGTGGTTATCAGGAATGCTACAGCTGCAGCAATAATTATGTACATATATTTCTGTACTTTTCTATCTCTAATTTACTTTTGCGACGTTAGTACAATGAACTCAATTAAATATAGAACAATAGTAAGCATCTTAAAAATATGATATTTTATGTGCAACTGCGCGAACTGTGAACGAGCAACTTGGCTCGAGGCCAAGCCACTTGCGATATTGAGAACAAAATGTGGACAGTCCCCAGCCCCGACATACCGCCACACCTGCAATACTAGGTTCTTCGACCAGTTTCGGACTAAAACTGAGGCTTAATTCGTGAGTGAATCACACAAGGCCCGCGTGGTCAGCTCGTAAATTTAATAATCTTGAATTTGTCTTACATCCGAAAAATGGCCAAGTAATTAATAAATAAACAAACCAGTGATATAGGTAATATTAGACAAATGCCGCAGGCTTAATTATAGGGTCCTGTCTGTACCCATTTTGGAACGAAACCGCAAAAAACTGTGTTACTAAATATATTTAAAAAAAAATCGCCCAAGGTCGAGTCGGGTTCACAAAATTAGGGTTCCGAACCAAACTACACTGAGCAGTCCATAGAATGTTCGCTAGTAGCTATAATAACTGTGTTGCGCGTAATTAGTAAACATGTGCTAGCTTCTTAACTATTGACGTGAATACGTTTTACCTAAATAGTTTTTAAAGAAGAAACAAAACCGGTCAAGTTCGAGTCGGACTCGCGCACGAAGGGTTCCGTATCCGTACCATTATCTATAAAACCGGTCAAGTGCGAGTCGGACTCGCGCACGAAGGGTTCCGTAACATTACGTATAAAAATGGCAATAAAATCATGTCTGTTGTATGGGAGCCCCCTTAAATATTTATTTTATTCTGTTTTTTAGTATTTAATTTTGTTGTTATAGCGGCAACAGAAATACATCATCTATGAAAATTTCAACTGTCTAACTATCACGGTTCATGAGATACAGCCTGCTGACAGGCGGACAGACAGACAGACCGCGGAGTCTTAGTAATAGGGTCCCGTTTTACCCTTTGGGTACGGTACCCTAAAAAAGATGACGTAAGATGTCATTGTACCTAAACTTAATTTTTTTTGAAAATTAATAAAATGAAAAATATAAATTCTCTCTTTTAATTTTGTTCCCGACAACTATACATCTAAATGACATTAAGAGTCACTAAAAAATATAATATTAATACTACACTTCGACCGCGTGGATTTCGTATTTTTTACGAACTCCTAAAAGAGAAGGTTCTCAATTCGACTGTATGTTTCTTTTTTCTAAACACTACAAAGTGAAAAACAACTTTAGTTTCGGAAGTCGTCGGTGGCAAAAAACGAAAATTAAATACCAAAGACACCGACTTCCGAAATTAAAGTTATTTTTCACTTTGTAGTGTTTAGAACAAAGAACACAGAAGAAAAGATGAAAAAATTTTTTTTTTTTTGTTTTATAAATACGTGTCTGATTGGGGTTTAGTGGATAATTTTACTGAGTGGCTTAACTTGAAAATCGATTTACGTACACAAATCCTTCATGCCAAAATCAAAACATAAACATAGTTTGCCAGCGAGCTATGAGTTACATTGCCCCAGATGGATCTATGTACTGTTTAAAAAATCTTTTAGTCTTTATTTCGAGACTTCACTCTCGTAGATTTACAAGACTTAGGACTAATAGTCTCACGAATCACAACGAGTCTTTTGAGTCGAGAATAAATTAATAGAGAAAAAAAAACAGTTGTTCCCTACATTTTGACGAGCTGTGTGAACATAAATGTAGGGAACAACTGTTTTTTTTTTCGCGATTCCGATGTATGTCCCATAGTGAAAGTTGTTCATAATGATGAGTACAATGACCCCCTAAAAGGATTTAAACGACTAAAATTTGACCCTGTATCTGTATAACGAAATTAAAAAGAAAACTATCACAGCTAAGTAGGCTTTACAAGTTACCGAGTAATAATCAACCAACTTATACTTGCAGTTGCAAAAACAAGATTTTCAACTACAATGTTAAGTTTCTTCTTGGGATAAATTCATCCCAACTTAGGAACACTTCATTGTGCGTTTTTCGACAAGCACATGGCCAGTTTTTTTTAAATTCAAATAGTACACTTATACTTTCATATTTCCTATAAACTTAAGTAACAAATAACATTAGTTATTAAGTATATTGTTACTAACAAGAATATGGAGCTGGTCTGAAATAAATGTTTAATAATAATAATAAAATACTTAAAATTCAAAAGCACTTGAGACTCGAGTCTTCATTATATATACATACAACTGAGTCTTCAAAGAGAATTCAAGTTTTTTAATACTCATAGATCTATGTCTTATGGGCACCCAACTTTTAAATCTCTACTCTTAAAAGTGGGTTACCTCAGCAAGACAATGGAAATGGACAAGACTTGAAGATAGCAAGACTTGTGTATGTCTTACTTGGACATCTATATAACCGTGCGTTTTACACTGGCGAAACATTTACGACAAAACATGTTGAAATCTCTATTTTCTGTTAATGTTCCATAAAATTTTGGACATGAACTAGAGATTTCAACATGTTTTGTCTTCAATGTTTCTCCAGTGCAAACGCACGGTAATACAAATAAATAAAATTGAAGTGTTTGTAATGTAAAAATAACAGATTTTTACTAAACGCACATGAATGTTTAAACGAAAGATAAAAACAAAAGTTTTTTTTTTTTTATTGTCTTTCTGTCTGTTTCTTCCGGCTAATCTTCGAAATGGCTGGACCAATTTTGACAGGACTTTCACTGGCAGACAGCTAATGTTATAAGGAGAAATTTAGGCTACTTATATTTTAGAAAAAGTATTAGTGTCCACGTGGGCTGGCCAGCAGCTAGTTACAACTGTAATGATCATAATAGGCATTGACAATGGAAATGTTCAAAATCAAAGTTCTTTCTGAAACTCATTTTAATAAACTTTTTGGAAGCATGCTTCAATTAAACATTACAAACATGCAATAAGAAGCATGCGGCATTTGTAGCATGCACCAGAGAAAATTTAACACGTTGGAAACTAGTTGATACTTGACAGTAGCACCTCTACATGAAACTAAATAGGGCTGTAAATTATTACAAATTACAAAGTTCCCCATTCCTCTTTGGTTATGTTAGTAAGTAATTTAAATGATTTATGTCTTTTAACAAGCTATAAAGCTAACAACTGGGTTACACTTCTATTTTTTTTCACACAACAAAGGTGTATTTCCTGAATGCATTCCATTGAAGGAAGTATACTACAATATTCATTTACCAAACTGGAGAGCCTTCAGACAATACTGAAGGAATTAATATGTAATGTATGTTCCATTCATAAAGAACACATAAATAAAAGATGATTCAATCTTACATTATTCTCTAAATATGGAACAATTACTTTGAGTTTTATGAAAGCGATTAGATATCACTGCAGTTCATTGATTGTGTGTATTCTAATGAGATTTCCCACATTTTTGCCGCAAAACTGGCAACAAACAAATCAATAAAGTCAAACAGGTATCACTCACCCTGACAATTATGCTACTGAAAAGAAATAATCGCATACAGGTATCTAAATTTGTATTCAGGACAACCGAAACAGAGTTCAGAAAGTGTTACACATACGCTATGTGTATCTACGCGTAGAGTAAAATTAGAAAAAAAAAAAAATCTAATAAAACACTAAACTGCATAGGCTAAACACATTAGGGACGGATTCATCAAAATTCCTGACCACATCGTCTTATAAAGGAAACTTACCTCGGGTCTTCAAAATGAGTAATTGCTTTTCGGTACTCAACACTTTATTTCAAAAAATCCGATCAGAAATAAAATATACACTGCCCATCGTCGTTACCCAATCATCGTTACACTATTCGTATACTTTGTGCACATATTGTATTGTTAAATAATACACGATTTCATCAAACCGTGTTATATTACAACTATACTGACCTGAAAATCACTAGAAATTAAAAACACTCCCCTTCTATCGCGCCCACGACCATTGCCACCACAGATTGCCACTGACTTTTTTTTAACATACAAAACGAGTAACGACATTGGTTTTCATAGACTACAAAAATATCCAAACGAAAAACGTTAGAAATATTAGAACAGTTCTAATATTTCTAACGTTTTTCGTTTGGATATTTTATATATATAATATTATGTTCCTTGCTTCTAATTTAGAAGCAAGGAACATAATATTATATTCACCTACGGCGAGATTAGAATGGTTTATCAGCATAAAATATGACGTCAATTTGTTTCTGTTACAAATAAACCTATTTTTCTTTCTTTCTTTCAATGAGACTAAAAACTGCCACTTGCTCATTTCTGGTGTCACAACTACCCAGCGTCTTAGAATTTGACTGCTAGCTGTCACTACCCATACATTTACGCATAATTAGTTGTTATGCCGAAACTGTAGAACTGTAACTGCAGAATATGGGGACTCATATATTTGCCAAAGATGTTAAAAGACGAAAATTGTGGAAGAAAGCTCTCCGGAAAAAATAACTTTAACAAACACAAAATCCTTACTAATCCTTGCTAATATCCTTACTAATATTATAAATGCGAAAGTAAATCTGTCTCTGTCTGTCGCGCTTGCACGCCAAAACTACTGAACCGTTTTATATGAAATTTAGTACTTACACAGATAGTCTAGAGCCTAAGAAAGGACATTTTTACACAGGCTACTTTTTATCGACATACCACGCGGGCGAAGCCGCGGGTGGAAGCTAGTAACCTATAAATGAGAATAAAAACTGCCATTTGCTCACTTCAGATGTCGCTACTACCGAGCGTCTTACTACCAAACGCATAGTTAGACGCTGGGTAGTACCGACATCTGAAGTGAGCAAGTGGCTGTTTTTATCCTCATGCGGCATGAGGATAAAAATGGGGAATGAGTCATGCCCAAATGTCCTTGCGCAGCTGTGTAACTGCATAATACGGGAACCCATGTAATTGCCCAAGATGTTCAAATACGAAAACTGTGAAAGAAAGCTCTCCGAGAAAAATATTGGAAACTCGATATTTCGTCGCGACTGTTTTGAAACCTGAAGACTTATAGGTGAGGAATTCGTATACAGGTGATGCTCCCAAGAGAACTAAGTCTGTTTTCTTTACCTACTAGCACTTGTGTTATTATGTAAATTATAGTAAAAGTGTAGGTGTTTTGTATTATCAATTTATCATATTAGAGCAGTGCTAGAATTAACATCTCTGAAGTTTAGTGTGCTACTCACAGACAAGGAACAAAATCGAGCTCTCAAGTCACAACACAGCACAGAGTACATTTTTTTATTAGTCTGTGGACCTGTGCTTGCGATAGAGGTTTGCACCGAAGCGAGATTGAATTCACCGGTGATTGGGCAATCTCCGGTGAAAAACCGGAGGTCACCGGAGAATAAAGAAATTTTGTTTTTGATTTTTTATTTATACATTAAAAATGAAGAAATAAGAATAATCAATTGATATACTTTATGTAATCATTTATTTTAAAAAATGTTTTAAAGATAACAAAATAATGCTGATTTTGATTTAAGAAATTTTTTAAACTTTTAAAATGGAAACTCAAGGTAAGCTTTTGTTCACGATTTTGTTATAAACGTATGCAAGATACAATCTATGTTTTTTATTTATCTATTAAGATCTATTTGAAGAATATGCGCAAAGGATGACATTTTCTGACGAAGAACCAGAAGGTGATTGTGGTAGAAATATTTCAAAAAAGCTACCCATAGTAATGAGCAATGAAAACAGAAAATTACAAAAATAACCACGAACATTGCAATAAGTTATTTGGCCAGTTAGTTGCTAGTGAAATGAATCACATAAACGGACAAGATCGCTTTGAATTATTACTGAAATAATTAATCTAATTCGAAAGAAACAAGTTGGTAAATAATTGTCATGAATGTTAAATAATTATAAAAAAATGATTGTTGAATGTGTCTTTTATTTGTGTAACTTTATTATATAAAAAAAATAAGATGCAACGATCACCGGAGATCAATCGGTTAATTACCAATTATTTCAATCGAGTACTTTTACCGGTAAATCACCGGTTATTCTCCGGTACTACTCACTTCTCCGGTGCAAACCTCTAAACCTCTACTGTGCGAAGGACGAAGCTGGACGAAGCCAAGGGAAAAGGGAAATCCAAAATAGTCTTCCTGAAATCTATCTCTCGACAAAATACTCAAGGAGATGCGGCCGTAAGTATTACTATTTTCGTCTATACTATTTTCCATAACATTTACAGTAAGAATTACAGCGATTTTAGCAGATTTTGTAAATATATTATAACCCGCTGCTTTCTAGGGACGCTCCTGCTGCCATTTTGTATTTTCATTACTTATCTATCCAAAATTAATATCATAACTCAATTGAACTTACTAGCAACAGTGGCAATTGCTTTAGTACTTGTATGTACAATTATTCCATAATTTTATAATACTACAACGTAATATTTCGGCCATCTACATTATTTGTTGTTTACCGAATCATAACAAAGTTTGCGTAAAACAATTACTATATATGTCTATGAAAACAATATTACCGACTTCTGACTTTTATTCGTATTACTGATTTGATGCAGTTGGCTTTATTTTAAACTGCAGCAGCCAGAGATGGAAATTGATGGCAAGAGCTTCTTTTTAACCATCTTCGAAAAAGGAGGAGGTTCTATTTTCCGAATTAATGTACGGTTTAAAAAAAATTATAATTATGTTCAATGTATGTTCCTCAATATTTTCGTCTGTTGTGGACTTATTTTGAAAATTTTATTTTGTCGAAGCTTGCGCGGTTTCCCATATAAAATTTTTACTATCTTTGCTCGGGTAGTTTTTGAGTTAGCTTCAATAGTATGTATTTTTCCCACTTGGTGTTTAGGGATGGTGTTTTAAGTTCCTGTCACTGGTATTTACTTACATATCCAGTAGTAGTATCCGAATCTGTGTTGGGTAGGTCTTACCACACCTAAAAAGTGAAAAACAACTTTAATTTTGGAAGTCGGTGACAAAAAATGGAAATTCAAAACCATGACACAGACTTCCGAAATTAATTGCTTAAACTTATTTTTCACTTTCTAGTGTGTAATTTGGAAGTTGGTTGTTTTACAACTTTAATTTTGGAAGTCGGTGACAAAAAATGGAAATTCAAAACCATGACACAGACTTCCGAAATTAATTGCTTAAACTTATTTTTCACTTTCTAGTGTGTAATTTGGAAGTTGGTTGTTTTTTTTTGTAAAACCTTATGTACTTCGTATTTCCCGTAAAGTAGACTTGCGCAAAGCCACTTCCTACCTGAGTAATGGTTAAAAAGTTGATTTATGTATGTTTAATGAGACTCATTAAGGTTTACTTTTAACTTTCTAGGCTTCTAGCCATAAAATAAATTCTGTCATTCCAAACCACATGGCTGTTCGATCATGGCTCCTACTTATCATGGTACCTTCCTATCATTGTTTCACTTACACTGCTTGATAATGTAGTTTAGTTCGTCTCCAACATGCTATATTTCATTTTCGAGCCAGAAGGTGGCCATAGGAACTCCTCAACCAAACAAGATTGCATCATCATGTTTGGACTCATTGAATATGTATTGACAATTAATAGTACACTAGGACTATTCCAGGGTTTGATGATGGAGCCTGAAGGTTTCCACGGGCACTTGTCAACTAAATAAGATAGCCCTGTTGTTTTTCAGCCATTTGGATTTATCTAGACAAGCAGCTACCTGGATGTGTGACAGGTATCAGCAGTTCAAACAAGAAAAAGTGTAAAAGATTCTGAGAGAATCATGTAAGATTGACAGTTCTGCCTAGCCTTTCCTCTACTATGTTGGGGTCGGCTTCCAGTCTAACCAGATACAGTTGAATACCAGTATTTTACATTTAACGAATGCCTATCTGAATTGCACAATCCAGTTACAAGTGACAAGAGTCATTAAAACAAAAATTCTAATGGTAAAACTTACAAAATAAAGTCTTTTCAAAAACAGGCGTTAATGAACTGAAAAGTACTAATTAAAACTTAAGTAAACAACAACTTTAATATTGTCTTTAAAGCTTGTGGTGTGAAGGTCCTTCTTATCTATTCCTCAGGAACGCATGGAAATACCAAATTGAATTTAATCCTTACTATCCTTACTAATATTATAAATGCGAAAGCAACTCTGGTTGTCTGTCTGTCTGTCTGTCGCGCTTTCACTGAACCGATTTAAATGAAATTTGGTACACAGATAGTCTGGAGCCTGAGAAAGGACATAGGCTACTTTTTCTCGACATACCACGCGGGCGAAGCCGCGGGCGGAAGCTAGTATGAAATACGTAGGTCTACCTTCCCTTAGAGTTTTGCGATTACCAACTTACATATGCAGTTGGAGAATTGACTGTGACGTATATCGATGTATGGAACATTTTTTCAACTACAATGGGATAAATTCATCCCAACTTTGGAACCCTTCAATGTGCGTAGTCCGAAATTCAATAGTTCGGTCTCAGACCAACAAAAAAAGAAAGACGGAGCATTACCTATATCAAACGTGTAGCCACAAAACTATGCTCCTGCAAGTAAACACACAGGCTCACGCACACACCTACACAAAAACTATGCTCATCGCTCCTAGTACGTCACGAGTCGTCGTCTAGTAAACTTCAATAAAAAAAATAGAATTATGCCTTCTTATGTAGTGAAAACTTGTAAAAACAATAGCAAATCACATAAAAAGTCTCACGGAATCTCTTTTCACATGGAAGTACTTCAAATAACATCGTTTCTTAATTTAGTTAACTATGAATTTTAGGTTACTTGGAACAAAAACCTGAACGAATGAACGAACGAAAACAGTGACATTTAAAGTGCGAGGGTTGCCATAATATGATTTGAAATTTTCCCGTTCGATATTTGTTAGTTCGAGTAATTATATGCCTGTTTTTTTTATGTATTTAATATTTTTGATTTCCAAGTAACATTGAAAATAAAAGTAAATGGATAGTAGCTATAAGAAATAGTCGGAATGATCCAGAATGGCTGCCATCGAAAACCAGCGTGGTTTGTTCCGATCATTTTGATAATAATGACCTTTATTCAACTAATCGTTTACTTCGCCGTGTCATCAAAAGCGGATATAAAATTTGAAAAACAAAAATGAGATTTTATCAAAACAGTCATTAAACACGAGACAGTATTTTTTATTTTATTTTAGTTAGTTTCTCAGCTTAATCTAGCAAATTTAAATACTACTGTACCAAATTTTATTTTTTAGATGTTATTTCCATCGTCCTACGTAATTGCTGAAAACTCAGTTTCACAAAGTTCTGGCTGTACGTTTGTTTTTATCAAAAGCTGCCATTACTCGTGTATTTTTTTTTGTAGGAGTTACCAGACTTGCCTCATATAGCCCTTGACGATAGGGCTGTATGTAAATGCACTTTGTACTTAATTGTTATTTTATTTTGTAATGTAAAAAAAAAAATGGTTTTGTTTCGGAATCCTTCCTAACAATTGAGGTACAATACCATACTCAACAATATCTTACTCGTACAATATTATCCTACCCAAAATATTATTCCCCAAATTATAGGGAAAAACTTTAACAAATGACAACCCTTTTTACACACACATAGATAAAAAGGTGGCTTCACTTTTGATGTACGAAATGCTCCGTCTTTCTTATTTTGTTGGTCTGAGAGTTCGGTTTAAAAAAATAAATGAAATTGCCATATTCCTGTCGCTGACTGTACCTATACGCATACTGAACATGAACACCTAATTTTCGTCGTCGTCGTTAATTACATACAATTAAATGAATAATGTATTTTTACACATAGGTGGATTTTGTCAATATAGGAATCTTCCAGGAAGATAGGGTGGTAGATTTAGCCTGTAGCCTGTCAACGGCGTCCCTTACCAGCTAGGCTCCCGGGGTAGTGCTATTATTAGCAAGCCTAGCCCATTCGAAAAGGTCGCAACGGCCTTCCCCAGTCGCCCCCTCGAGGTGCGCGCGCAGCTTAGTCCTTTATGCAACTGCGCTCCGGCTCGCAGCGCCATATCAGTCCGTGGCTATTCTTCGTCGGACAGAAGCGTAATTGTCTCGGTTATCGCGCACCATCTAATCGACATTTCAGGGGCCTAAAACGGCCGCATTCTAAAAGCAAATCATTTCCTGAATTCCCAGCTGTCATTAGCAATTCCTCTAATTTGACACAAAATGGTGACACATATTAGCTGAATCATATGAACTCAATTCAATTCATATTCGAATCATATTTGGTGTAAATATTGCCGATGATTCATAATATTACCCTAATATGATTCTGCCAAAGTGGCCGTTAAGCCCCCTGATCCGTACGTAAACCGAAGATGACTAGGTTAGTCCGTTTTCTTCTTTATGGAATACTGCATGAATATATTTTTTTAGTTTGGATATTTGCATTAAGTTCATTTTACTTCTTTGTTCGTGTTGCGTCACGTCAATATTGTGGCGTGGGATTCGAACTCAACCATGCACTCGCCAGACTATTTCTTCAATCAATTTTAATGTAAAAAAAGACTTTTTTGCGTTTGTCTGCCCAACAACTTCTGTTGTCCTACAACTTATGTATGACAATAGATGTAACTTGTATGAAATAGGTCTTTTATTTATTTATTTAAAATAGGGTCGCCAACAATAAAAGTACATATTTTATATAATTAATAAAAGTTGTACCTAAGGCGCGGGCCACAGAAGAGACGGGAGACGGGACGCAGACTTCATGTGGCACAAAACGTATAGAAAAGACAAGACGCAGACGCGTCGCTTTTCCATCTGCATACTATTGCCGCGTCTGCGTCCCGTCCTCGTCTCACGTCTCTTCTGTGTGGCCAGCTCCTAAGTTTTACCAATTATAGGTGTTACAAGATATTCACCCACCTGCTTAATTAAAGGAACATCTTCTAATCCTAACTTATCCTAATATTATAAAACCGAAAGTGAAATGGTTTGTTTGTTACGCTTCAATTTCCGCGCATTATTTTAGAAATGATCAACCATCAATGCCGCAGTTGCAGGCCATGACAGTACTCTACTATACTTTTCACTTTTTAGTTGTGGTTGACTAAGGTTTTGAGATTTTTTCCCTTTGAAACACCCGTAGCTCGTATCAATAAGCCAGCACCCTAATTGCGTAAAGCCTCGTACAAACTGGTACGACCGGCAACCCATGTCGCGCCTGTTAGAGGGAGCCTTAATGCACGATCGGTCAGAATTGGAAAAGGTTTGAAAAAAGTTCGAAAAAAAATCTGCTGAGTAACGTAACTTACGAACTTATGAAGCAATGGATTAGACATTTGTTTCGAACCGATTCCAACTGATTGATTATGTATTACGCAATTAGGGTGCAGGCCGTCACACTTACACATATTAGTCCATATCTGCAAAAATACTGAATCGATTTTGATGAAACTTGCACTGTTCCCTAAGTTGCAGAAAAGGTAAGCCATTAAAAAAATGGTTACAATCCAATTAATAGTTGGAGAAATGCGTGGACAAACTTGAATACATACACCTCTAACATTTTGTTTGTTTGGAAGCCCTAATAGATTATCATAATGTGAATATATTGCAGTTCCAATAATACATACATACGTGTCGAAATGATAACCTCCTTCTCCTTTAAAAATCTCTTCGAGGTTGGGGTAGGAAAATGAAGAAAAGGTATTTTTTTGTTTAAGGCGCTTATTTTTAAATGTTAGTTGAGATAAAGTAAAATGTTATTAGTTGTGTGGTTGTTTGAGATCATTTTGAACTTTTTGTTTGTTCTTATTATTTTGACCCTGGCAGAAGCGCCACAATTCTCTAAATATTTTATTCATAGACCGAAATATATTAACGAATATGGCCGTACCTATGAGATCATGTATAGGCCATGGTCTATACATCATGATGCTTGCCGGCAGGGTTGTAAAATCAATAGTTATTTTGAATACCCCTGTCTGGCCCTCTTCATACCCCTCTCCCTGCCACCATAGCGGCATGTTACCTTTGATTCTAGCTGTCTAGATAGCTATTTGCGTATCTAGCTGCATCCCTTCATTTGATCCGTACATAGTTATTAGGTTGAATGCCTCCCGTCTAGCCATATTGATATGGGGAGACGCGACGATTCCTCTATACAAAAAATTTGATTGGGTTTCATGGGGTGTGCAATTGAGTCTTTTTGATATTGGATTTATAACTTCAAAGGATGGTGGTGTCGTTATGTGATAATGTGAAAACGCCCATTAGGTACACAGGACATTTTAAGTAATAATTTTTGTAGGCATAGGGTACCTCGGGATGTGTTGTGGTGGGCCTTGAAAGAGAAAGGTTTGCCCGGGAAGTATGTAGAGTTAATTAGTGCTATGTACAGTCAATCTCGTACCTACGTCCGGTCGGCTGCTGGCAATACCGACGAGTTCAGTGTCGGTCGGCACCAAGGCTCTTCCTGTTGATTATGGACGCTCTGACGTCGGACATACAGGAAGACGCACCCTGGTGCATGCTGTTTGCCGATGACATTGTTCTTGTCGGTGAAGATGAACCTGAGATCCAGAGCAGATTGGAGAAATGGCAGCAGAAGCTAGAGAATGTTGGCTTGAAAATCAGCAGAACCAAAACTGAGCATATGTTCTGCGATTTCGGCGGTCTCTCCAGTTCTGGAGCCATAACGCTTGATGGCGCACTTCTCCCAGTCTGCTCCGACTTTCGGTATCTCGGTTCACTCGTGCAAAGCGACGGCGAAGTAGGTCGGGCGGTTAAGCACAGAATTAACACTGGATGGATGAAATGGCGGCAGGTCACGGGAACAATCTGCGACTCCCGCATTCCCATTAAACTTAAGGGGAAGATATATAAAACAATGGTTAGACCTGCTGTCTTCTATGGATCAGAATGTTGGGCCACAAAAGGGATGAATGAAAGGCAATTGCATGCAGCTGAGATGAGAATGCTAAGAGGGATGTGTGGTGTTACACGAATGGATAGAATAAGGAATGAGTATATAAGAGGAAGTCCGAAAGTGGCACCGGTGACTGAAAAGTTGTGCGGTAATCGGTTGTCATGGTATGGACACGTGATGCGAAGGAATAAGGAAAATGTTGTGAGGAAAGTTTTGGGTATGAATGTTGATGGCTATAAGAGTAGGGGAAGACCAAAGAAACGATGGATGGACTGTGTGAAATATAATATGGCTAGAAAGGGGGTGACTATCGTGATGACAGCTAATAGAGAAGTATGGAAGAAAGGGACATGTTGCGCCGACCACGAATAAATTGGGATAAGGGCAGGAGAATGATAATTTTTTGTAGGCATAAAATGTAAACCTAAGGAAACAAACTAATCTTAGAAAAACCAAATTCAAAAAAATGATCAACTGCAAATATTTTATACTGTGGCATGGATGTTCCGCGAAATGGTCGGCTGTGCGTTGTAAATAAATACGTCGCTTTGCATTTAGGGGAGGCGGAGGTTCAAAGGCCCGGAAAACCTCACCATATCGGAATTTAGATGTTTTTTGTTTTTGCTTTATTTTTTATTTATTTTTATTCTTCTCTTATTCTAGGGCATTCTCATGGCGGAAGGTGCGGACCAAGGCTAGTGGTGTATAAACAAACATAGTATACATAGTTACGATCTTGTTAAACATTATATAACTTCACAAATAATGTTTTTTATGTTCTGCACAGAATACGTCAATTGTAACTATTGTAATACTGTTTGTACAATTACGCTTTTTTGGACCGAAATAAATAAATTTTAAATTTAAATAAACGATAACACGGCTTGCGTCCTGTACTAATGTTGCGAATGGTTTATAAAATTTTAATAGCGAATCTTCCTACGTACCTATTTAAGAATTATGTTTTACCTAGAATTAGAACGCTAATGCAAGAATGCATCCCATTTCTTTCATAAAATCATCGTTGTCCTCGTTGAAGGGTAGTCGATAATGAGGGGGCATTTTGAAATACGTTTTCAAGGCTTCTAAGGATCGGCGAGTCCGAGGGATCCTTTGATCAAGTCAGAACTATTAACACTGGATGAAACGAAATCCTTTAAATCACCCCCTGCCTTTGATGTTTTCCATACGATACATGAATAGCCTATTCAGTATTTTACGTCATTGATTTTTTCTTTGAGAGTCCGCCATTCTTACTATAGGCCTATTGGTTTTAAGTTTTTGTTATGCTGAAGTTTAAATCTATTTTGATGCTTACTTTCTGGATGCTTTTGGGGATAACACATTGCGTATTTTCAGGAATATTGATTTGTCTGCTGTGCTGAATCTTAGTTATGTATGTATAATGGTATATAATGATCAATAAAATTTTGCATAAACTGATTATTAGGTCCCATCCCCGGTGCCGAATAGATTTCCTAATAAAAAAATGATCGCGCAAGTTAAGTCCCTAACTGCAGTAAGGCAGATTAGGACAGAAGCTTCGGTGCCAACACACGTTTGCTTGCTCTGCGAAAACGCTCGCGTTATTCGATTGTAAATAATTAACATGTTTAGAGCGATCTGAAGCAATGTTAGTTGTTGATATGGATATTTACAATGCATGAGGTTTCAGGGCACGTTCTCGCCGCGTCCAAGCGCAGCGCAAGTTCGCGCAGGGTGCTTACGTGCCCCCGAATGTTGTCGCCGTCGCTATTGCCGACAACCGGCGGGACGCCGCGCAAGATCCAAGAAACGTTACCATAAACAACATGACGGCTACGGGCTTATTGGACGTCGTGTCTCTACAGAGTAAGTCCACTTTACTTCTTCTTTCTTAGCTGTTATATAATTAACCAGGATATCCATAGCGTTGTTTTTTTTTTGTGTTTTTTTCCTGGAGACATTTGTCCAACAGTGGGACAATTTAGCCTAACCCATTTGGCCGGGGTGCCCTAGCTTGGTTAATGCAAAAATTTCCAAAAGGGCCAGAAAGTTAAAAACACGCTCGTTTAAAAGGCGACCATCATTTTAATCATTTAAATATTTCCCTTATAATAATCTATTTCTTTTCTGTATTTACTCCTAGGTGCTGCTAGTTCGTCAGATAGAAATGGTAAAATCTTTTATTATAGATAGTTTATTAATGTTCTTAATTGATTTAATTCAAGTAGTTTGGCGGTGTAGCGACCGCCAGTAATCCGTGACTGTTACAAAATAGCAACTAAGAGAGTGTTTAGCTTTTATTCATGAGAATTTACTCACGTATGCAGAGGTTATACGGCATTTTACCGAAAAGAGTGGCCAAAACTGGTGTCTTTTTTTCGGCGGCCTTTAACGAGACTTTTCAAAAAACTAAACGTAATCCCACGTTCAGCGTGTGTGGTGCACGCACCATCATAATCAGTCAACCGCAACCCTGCATGCGTGAACAAACCCGGATGACACTGAACATGCATCATTCATTATCTCGGGCTTGCATTATCCGTTCATTTTTACTATCTGTATACAATACGAAGACGGACGAATATTAAATTTTTTATATACGGATACTACGGATAATTAAAACTTCCTTTTTTTAAAATTAATATTATCTTTTGTTACCTTTAATCAGTCGGACTTGAATCAATATAAAATCGTCTAGTGATAATAAAACTTGTGACCAAAATTACATCTTAGAATTATTTCATTACTAGCTGTGCCCCGCGGTTTCACCCGCATAAGTCCCGACCTCGTGGGAATATCAGGATAAAAAGTATCCTATGTCCCAATCCAGGTCATGGTCTACCCATGTGCCAAATTTCGTCCAAATCCGTTCAGCCGTTTTAGCGTGAAAGCGCAACAAACAAACGCACTTTCGCATTTATAATATTATAGTCAGGATACTAATGTCAACATAAAAAAATTGAACTACATATGTTAAAGTTACGGGACAGCAACAAATTTGCATTTCAGGCTATCTGTCTCTAAATCTCCACCTGAGCAGGTTCGACTAACCTGGGTCCGGAGTCTGTTTAAAGACTTCCAGTTTCGCTAAGGCAACTCATGTCTAGGACGGCCGAATGGAATGTGTAAAGTAGTACTATCTCGCTACTGTTTTAGTCTTTCTTGAGGCGTTCATTAGCCTGTGGGACATAGAATCGGTTTGCTGTGTTATACCCACGTACAACCCGTGCGACTTAACTAAGACACCTGGCCCTGTGACGTCACTCGTACAATACTGTGCACTACAGTACGGGGCCCCATTCCAGCAAGTTGTCTAGTTAAGTCGCATGGGATATATAAACACTGCACAGGATCAGAATTGCCTCAACACGAGCGTTCAGGATTATGTACGTATATGAAACTTTGTACCGCAACTCACACTAAAATACGATGCTGATCTCGTGCAGTGATTATACGTGTGCGTTGACCATTAACGTGCAATCAATGCTTGTGCAAATTGAAATTTGTGCAAGGTAAGATTGAGCGTGTAGCCGGGCCTTTAGTTAGCCATTTTAATGTATTAGTTACTTATACACATTTAGGTCACTCCCATTTCTTCACTTCACAACCTGTAGTGATCGTTGAGAGGCTACGCGGCAGAATCCCGGCACGCGACGTGTCGCCCCCCTTGCAGAGCGAGATTGTTGTACCACGACACTGGGTAAGTGAAAAGCTATTTATTTCGTAACCTGTTGCCATTTTGTTTACATTTAGCGATCATTATTTGCAAAATAATGGATCTGTGGTGGTAAATATCAAGAGTGCCCTCAGTCATCAATTCCGGCGCGCAGAGTTCTTTTATAACTACTTTAAGTTCTCAGAAATTAGGATTACAACGTTAAAAATGGTATTTCACTATTTACGATATATGTAGGGGAATAGTTAAAAATCAAGGCAATGGTTATTTGTACATATGTTACCGGCCAAACCCGATTTCAGGACAAACTAGTTTAGCCTAGGCTAAACTAGTTCTTCCTATACGCGATAGGATTAACTAGTATAGCCTAGGCTAAACTAGTTTGTCCTAAGCCCGATAGGATAAACCAGTTTAGGCTAGGCCAAACTAGTTGATCCTGATATAAATACGCACACTCTAGGATAAACTGGTATGGCCTAGTCTAAACATTCTAATATATGTATTTAGAAAGTCAAAATAAATAGATAAACTGAATAAAATACTCCGTAATTGGAAAAATAATCATTTTTATTAAACTATAATAATTCGTCGTTAAAAGTTATGGTTAATTTGGTAATACGAACAATCATACTATAACAAATAATAAGATTTTTTAAAAGAAGCAATTATTATTTAAATTGTTACTCATTTAAAACCATAATGATTCGTCACTACAAGTTATGAATAATAATTGGCAATACAAACAATCATACTATAACAAATAATACTGTTTTTTAATAGAAGCAATAATCATATTATGTCAATTATTAAAAATTTTATTTATTTTTACATGGTTTGCTTTGGTGGCACTTAGAATTGCAGAGTATCATTGCCTTCTTGCACTGGCATCTGTTTGTGGAACAGTTTTTGTTGCAGCCGCATCTCACAAAACCTTTTATTCAGTTTATCTATTTATTTTGACTTTCTAAATACATATATTAGAATGTTTAGACTAGGCCATACCAGTTTATCCTAGAGTGTGCGTATTTATATCAGGATCAACTAGTTTGGCCTAGCCTAAACTGGTTTATCCTATCGGGCTTAGGACAAACTAGTTTAGCCTAGGCTATACTAGTTAATCCTATCGCGTATAGGAAGAACTAGTTTAGCCTAGGCTAAACTAGTTTATCCTGAAATCGGGTTTGGCCGGTAACACATACATTAAGACATGCCAACATTTTAGTGTAGTGCCATGAATGGGCCAACATTTTAGTGTTACTTTAGTAGTTATTTCGAAAGTGTCCGCTGATATGCCTAATAAATCTTCCGCAGATAATGTCATTACCGAGAATGACACTTATACATATACAAGGTGTTCCTTTTGATATCCCATAACTCTAGGGTATTGTTGATAGTATAATAAAAATAGTATAGTTGATATAGTTGATTCTTTGACATGGTCTAATTAATACCATAGAGTTATGGAATATCAAATGGAACACGTATAAGTTCGCGGCGCCGTATTCATTTAATGTGACATAGCATTAACCAGCGGACGATCAAGAAACTTCCAACGATACCTCATTTGTCAAATTGTGATGAGTAGTTTAGAAGATATGAGGGAACACATGAACATACATACGTAGTCGAGTAAAAACTTAGTCAATTTTGACTTAATTTTTTTTTATTGGTACTGCCGGGCCCTGTGTAAAGGATGCGTGAGTTTGATATGTGGTCAATTTTACTCAGGTTTAAGACAACTCGCACTTGACCTTTTTTATGAGAAAAGAGCTTTTGGTCCCTAAGATAGTTTTCTCGTATCTCCTATGGATATCCCCATACCATCCCAGTAAAAAAAAAAAAAACTTTATACTATTTCCCTAAATACTATCCATTATATACTAATTCTATGATTATTATCATATTTGTAACAGGTATACCCTCCTGAAAGAGTGAATAACAATGTGGCCACAATCAAGAAACCAGCTGAGCCACCAAAGTTGCAGATTGTTAAAAAAAAGAGAGAATATAAACGAGAACATCCTATGTCGCTAAGATGTCGGCGCCCGAGCAAGCTTGAATTAAACAAGCTTATAGCGGAAAGTTGTACTCCTGTCAGAAAGATGACCATGAAGCGCAAGAAGAACTCTTCTGACGAAGATGAACCCCTCATATTCCAGAAAACTCGCCTAAAGCAGACAGCAAAACAACTGAACACTTCAAATCAGACCACTGCAAGGGAGAGTGTCCCCAAGGAGATCACTCCTAAACCGAACCCTCCCAAGGAGAAACCTCCTAAACAGAAACCTTGCAAGAAAACTAAAACTATGATCACCACAGACGAAATCATACGTAGAGTCAAGCAAAGTATAGCTTGGAATAAAACTTCCATGAAGAGGGCTCCGCAGACGAGGATACATAAGAAATGCTCTCCCAAGCAGACTGCGCAGGTCGCACCAGTAAAGTCCGTATTAGAGATTCCCGGTTTCTTAATCACCGCCATCAAGGAAGACCCCACAGTTGAAACGGTCGCTCAGGCCGATAAGGAAGACCTGGTCACCCAAGATAACTCTGTTATCTTAGGCGTCCCGAATGACCCAGTAACCCCAGAAGTCATGGATGATCTCGTTGCCCCGGGTGTCCCAGTCGCTACGGATGACCCAGTTGTTCCGCCCGTCCCGGTTAAGCAGAATGTTGAGAATGTACTGGATGGTGAGAAGGAACACTCAGGAAGTGTCCAGGTGCCTGCTGTTTTGGACGAAGTATTCGCGGGTTTAGATGAGGTGTGCGTGGAGGAGCGTATTGCTGTTCCGGAGGACGATGTCCTATTAATCAAGAGTGCCATGACGGTCGGGGATAACGTAATGGTCCAGGTAGACATGATGAATCCACCGATTACGAACCTACGAATAGCTCCTCCAGGTTAGTAGTAACTTCAGAATTATTTTTTTATTTTGGTGTCTCTCTGTGTTATCGCGTCGTTTTTCTACACTCTGCAATGGATTTTGATGAATCATCATTCAGAGAATTCCGGAAGGCTTATGTGTATATTACATTTAAACAGTATGTTATCTAACGAAGGGCGTTCCTGTTAACCTAAAATAGCATGCTAAAAAAATTATAACCTAATATATAAAATGCTTTTTTATTTTTTATTGAAAAATATTCACAAAAAAATATTAATTGATACGGTACAGAAATACTCTGTACACGAACACTTGGCACAATTCTGTTTCTACGTTGAAATACAAGTGTGCGTGTACGTTACTTAAATTAAACAAAAATCAAGAAATCTCATGTTTTTTTAGATCGTAAAAGCAGTTTGCAGCAATGGCGGTTCGTTAGTTATGTCTAAAAAGTGGTTTTCCTTAGGATGCCTAAGCTTATCACACAGGCGACAGTATGAATTGTTGTCGATTTGTGACACCCCGCAGACACTGTCTGTCGCTGTGCTATTGGGACGCCACAGCTAAGGCCCACGGCGCCTTGGTAGCTCCCTTGGTCCCCTGGCAAAGTAAGCGCAGCGAGGATTTGAAAGTAAAGAAAAACAACAGTAAATGGGTAGGACGGATTGGTAATACAGCTCAGCTCCAGTAACCTTCATACCTACCTTACCTAAAGTAAAATCTTTAATTCTTGGATCAACACCACTTCATCGTATGGCTTGAGGCAAAAGAGGTAATAATATCCTCACACAAGTCCTCTAATAATTCCCATGTGAGCCTATGAACTCCACGTCGCGAATACTCGCCCAACAGAAAGGTTTGGCTCAAGTATCATTCGGCGTCGCCTCCGCTCTTCCTCTAGATCTTATTCTAGAAATAAAAAAGCTGCCTCACTTTCAAATTCTTTCTAATCATAAACTTTCGTCGACAGCACGATAAATATTTTTTGCCGGACAGGCAAAATCATCGGGAGTAGGGACAACTGTCAAATTGTCTTGTCCATTCATTTTTAGTTCGGGCAAGGATTAGTAAACGCCCGTTGGTACGGCCAAAACTACGGATTTCGTGCTTATTTAGGGAGTAAACCTCTGATACCGAAGCAGTTATACTATACCGATTGCAATCATAAACGTCATATTATGTCCTAATTGACATATTGTCGATATTAGAATACAGAAACAAAAAAAAAAAGGAATTTAGCGGCTTACGATAGCCATAAACACCTGAGTGTTTTTTATAAACCCCCATGCCAAAACTGCACTGATTTGAAAAATACTAAATATTAGCTTCTAATACTAAATACTAGCTCCTTTCTCAGGCTCTAGACTATCTGTGTACCAAATTTCATTTAAATCGATTCAGTAGTTTTGGCGTGAAAGCGCGACAGATAGATACTTACTTTTGGATTTATAATATTAGTAAGGATATGGAATTTAAATCGAATAACCCACTCAAAACGGTGAAGGAAAACATCGTTAGGAAACAAGCATGTCCTAAACCATAAATTCGAAGACATGTGACATCTACCAACCCTCATTGGGCACGCGTGGTAGATTACAGCCCATTCCCTCTCGAAGAGATAGTTTTACATCTCTTTTAGGGCCGATATTTAAAAGTCAGCTAATTTTTATAAGCTTGTATGGAAGATAAGAGTTATCTGACTATTGAAAAATCAGCCTTTAGTGCAAGCGTAACCAGTTCGTTAATTGGCATTCGTGTTTACAGAATACAATTCTGACCCCAAAGAATACGACACGATCTACAGTGGCCACCGAATATACTTAGGAAGCCATGAACCTTTCCTTGAAGAAATAGTGCAAAATACAGCGCCCCATCTAGAGCGTGCTCGAAATGTTCAGTTCGAGGAACCTTCGACCTGCGTCGCGGCAGAGTGGCGCTCTGACCAGGACGTCATAAACGCGTCTCAGGAATTGCTGGACTCACGCTGCAAAGTGTGTAAGCCTTGCATCAGGATTGAAAAACTAATGAAAGTTTCGACTTTACTCAAATCTCAGATTGAATTAACTAGCAAGGGACAGGAAAACAATGCCGCGGTTCTAGAGAACGAACCAACGGAAAGAGAAGGTGAAACAGAAGACGGTGAAGTAGAATTAGACAACGAAGACGCGGATTCGACGAGCGACGACCAAGGTCATCTTTACTTGCTATTACCAAAACATTCTTGTGTAATGCTGAAATTAAGAACCAGCATGGTACACGGCAAAGAGGTCTTGGGGGTTCGTTTGATGCCGAGAGATGAGTCTCTGAAAAACAAACAAGAGTTCTCACTTGAAGAGCAAGAACATTTGCTCGACCAACTTATCGAGACCCTGACAATCGGTCGAGACGTCAATACAGAGGGCCAAATCGACAATACAGAGGGTCGAAGCGACAATACAGAGGGTCGAATCGACAATTTGACGGGTCGAAACGACATTCCGGAGAGTCGAAGAATAAGCATATCATCCGACAGCACAGCCGAGATGAGCGATGCTACTACTCATGATACGTCAATCCGCCTTACAGCCGAGAAAAGAAAACAAAAGCGATTAGCTGTTAAAAAGAAGTTAGCTGAAGCGGAGCTGATGCAGGACCGCATCAGAGCGGAAAAGGAAAGAGAGATTGCCCGCCTCGAGGAAGAGAAGAGACAGGAAATATCACGGATTACGGCGGAGAAGAATATCGTTGTCGCGGAGATGTCCCGCTACCACGAGCGGTTTACCCAGATGGAAAAGGAGAAACAAAGAGATTTTGCTCGCCTCAAGGTGGAGATCAGAGCAGAAGTGATATCTAAAATAGAGGCTAATCGTCGTATGTACGCTGAAGTCGACGGCATGGCAGCGACCCTTGCCAAAGAAAAGGATGCTAAGAAAATGTATCCGGAAGAACATGCAGATCAAGATGCGCCTGGCACCAGCGGCTCCTTACTGACAACGGATGGTGGGTTGCTAGTAGACGCTCCTGTATACCACCCTACCGAAGACGATTTTTGTGTAAGTATTACCTTAGCTAACTTTTGTATCGGTCTTGATTACTTTTAAATGTCTATAGTCACGAGCTTCAATATGCTATTACTTGGTAAAACTCAAAAGAGATTTTTTCTTGATATATAAATAACGATTGCAAGTTTTGGGCTAGACCTATTTCGTTATAGTATGATGTAATGCAATCTAAATACATCATTATATTCAGTGAGTATAAGAACTCATTAAATTTTAAATAGGCGCTCAATATCATTCGACAAATATGTAATGTATGATGCTTACTTGTAAAAAATTGGTACACAATTCTATTGGATGTATCTCATATCTTTGTATCGGTGTATTCAATTGTTCGTGAGCCAAAAAAAATAAAATTAACTATTTCCAGGATCCACTGCGCTACTATGATAAGATCTGGCCAGAAGCAGTTAGATATGGCATCTGTAAGGTGGTGCCCCCTCCTGGTTGGAAGCCACCCTTTCGAGTGCATGACGAAATGAGGTTCGATGTAACGAATCAATACATTTCGCGGCTGTTCAACCGCTGGGGACCGGCCGCGAGAGAACTTTGCGCTATCAAGTTGTCCCTCGCGCAACAAAAAGTTAATTTTACACGTGCACCATTGGTAAGTATTGATACATTCAAACAGCATTTAGTTTTTTTTAATTTCTCGTTGCTCGTTTTGAATCACCCGGTAAAACTCGTGCGCACAACGCCACTATGCGAACAAAATGATGGCTTGAAGGTGTTACAGCGAACGTCCACTACTGTACGTAATAAGACTCATAACTTGTCTTAATTAAAAATTAATAAGATAAAGCTAGTGTGATATTCACCGCGACTGTAGCGAAACTTATTGAGTGTATTATGAAATTTTCAACATAATAATATAACATAATTATCAGTAATAGAGAACTACGTTTTGCAGCTGGATGGTGTCGAGGTAAACTTACCGAAGTTATACCACCTCGTGCAACGGCACGGCGGTCTAGAAACAGTATATAACAAGAAGCGATGGGGCAAGGTCGCAGAAGATATGAAATTTAATAAAGGACCTAATACTGAGAGGAAGCTCGACCAGATTTACGTTAAGTATCTGCTACCATACGACACGCTTTCTCATCGTAAGTATTCTTGTTAAAGTCAAGTTCTGTACACTTTCTTTTTTACCCAACTACGGTGAACCAAAAAGTAGGGTTATGATTTTGAACGGTATGTATTGTATGTTCATGTGTTCCCTCATAACTTTTAAACTACTTATCATAATTTGTCAAATGAGGTATCATTGGAGGCTTCCGCTGGATAAAGGCTATGTGACGTCACATTAAATTTAGTATGGCACCCTCTAGAGGACATAAAAGTCATAAACTAAAAAAAAAATTTTTATTGAGACCATGTTGTATTTCTTATGAAAGGGCTTAATTAGAAAAATTTAAAACACATATACCGTAAAAAAAATTAAATAAAAATGATAAAACTAAAAGCCAACTACGGCAAAAAACGTTATAAACAAGTCATCACAGACAGACAAATTAAAAATTAGGAGTCAAACGTAATCTGTTCGATTTATGGCGTAAGACGCGTGACTCTTGGTTTTTGATGTGCCTGTCTATGTTGTCTTGTTTATAGCTTTTTAGTTGAATTTTTTGCCTTAGTTGAATTAGATTATTACTGAGTTCTTGTTAAGCAACTTTTATTTATTTCCTTGGCCTAAAGAGGAGCGCCAAGATATTATGCGGAAAGTCGAGATCGCATGGAACCGAAAGAATCAAAAACTTTTGGACCGCGCCGTGAACCCGCTAAACCGCCAAAAGCGGTTGCTTGGCTTAATGGACTCTTCGGACGATGAAACAGAAGACGAAGACACGGTGGCCGCTGTAAATGAAGCAGAAGACTGTATCATCAAGGGCGCGGTCATGAACCGAGCTAAATTCAAAAAGGTAATTGTTTAACGTTGACAACGTGTTTGTATACATTGTAATACTAGCTTTTGCCCGCGGCTTCGCCCTCTTGGAGGTCGATAATTATCCCACAAGAACATACTAACAGGATAGAAAGACCCTATTTCCTTAACCCGGGTCATTGTCTACCTTTTTGCCCATCTAAATCTTTTCAGTATTTTTTTTTGAGTTATGGTTATTTAACAATTAGAGGGGCATATATGTATGAGACTACAGGGTATGCAGAGCTTATTTGCTTGTATGGAGTGCACACCACTGGTTCACCTAGATATTAGATATAAGCTGTCTGTATAGTAAATAAAGAAATTAATGATTTAAGTAGATGGTGTAAAATTGTGGCAGGTTATTAAAGAGCCATTCTGGCCAACAGATTGCAACTATGACGTACGAGAACACATTCGGACAAGGCTCGGAGGCCGTCGACCCACCCGAATTGATCAAAATCGAAGACTATTACTGGCGCCTCGTGACGCTGGGCACCGAGCACGTGTGCGTGCATACCGCGGCCATTGACACCGGCGAAGAAGGCTACGGCTTTATCAAAAATAAGTCTGACTCTTATGGACGCCATCCTTGGAATCCTAAGGTACCCTTACACTACTCTTCTCCGACTGTAATGTATCTAGTCGACCTCGTAATTGCTTTACCACTTCTGAAAAAAGCTTCCAGTAACTTAATACTCAATACTTTATTGCATTCCACATGTAAGTAACTTGAAACTTCACTAAGGTTAAAACTCTTCTGTGTCACATCATTCGTCATCATCGTAAAGCAAAAAAATAGACCTTGATGTTTTATGACATTTAAGTGACATTCAACCATAAGGTAGAAAAGCAATTACGAGATTCACTATACTATGTCATACAATTGCAGCCATAGCTGTGTCTACAGTTCTACACCCTCAAACTCATTCCAGATAGTTAGCCAGAATCCTCGCAACGTGCTTCAGTATTTGGGTCCTGTGTTGGGCGTAACAGTGCCCACGCTGCTTCTCGGAATGCTATTCTCGACCTCCTGCTGGCACAAGGATCCACATGCAGTATCCTGGTTGGAGTACCAGCTCTTAGGCCCCGAAAGGATTTGGTAAAATAAATATGCATTACTTCAAATAAACTTAACCACCTCTTTTCTCCTGTAGGGTTGGTTTTTTTTTAAAACCCGTCCATATTGCACCTTCAGGGTATCTTACCCAAGGAATATCTCCTCCATTTCAAATCTCTAGATCCATCCCATTGGTTTAGCTGTGCATTGTCTGTCGTAAGCTCACGACACCGTTTTATAGTTATAGTAATAAATTGAAATAAATCTATAACTTATTGAAGTAGTTTATATCATTTTCTTAATTTCCATCTTAATTTGTTAAGGTACGGCATCCCAGCGCATCAGGCCGATAACTTCAGGAAAGCTGTAGAAACTCTTTGCCCGACATCTTGCCAAAACAAAGGACTGTGGCTGCCGACGGATATCACGATGATCCCGCCGAACTTGCTACGTGAGCACAACGTGACGCTGTCGCGCGTCACGCAGAGAGACGGCGAGTACATACTGGCCTTTCCAAACGCCTACACCTGCTGCATCAGCACTGGTTACACGGAATCCGAAAGTGTTTATTTCGCTCCGCCGTCCTGGCTTGAGAATCTGTGGACAGTCTTCAAGGTGATTTTTCGTCATTGAAAGACTATTCTTTGTCGTCATATTTTAAATGTACCTTAAACGTTTTTTTATTGTTAACAGGAGGCCCGAGAAAGTTGTGAGCCGACAATGTTCGCAATGGAACATCTGCTCTACAACATAGGCAAAGACCCCAAAGCTGAGCACACTATACTGAAGATCGCCCAGCCGTTATACGACAAGATGTTGCGCGAAGAGGTCACTAACAGGCAGATGCTGCAAGAGCGGGGACTGCCGTTTTTTCAAGATGTATGTATATGTCTACCATACGTCATAATTAGAGATTGTATAACCGGATGCATATTTACCTAAATTCGAGTTGTGTTGGCTATTGAATGCACTTTTGTATCGACAAATTTAGCGTTCTGATTATAGAATCGAATGTATATTTACTTACGTTCAGGTGTTGCCTAATAAGGAATGCACTTTTGTATTGATTGCAAAAATCCCGCGATGCCGGAATTGATAAATTTATGACTTTTTGACTATAGGAATGCTATTTCAATTTCAAACTATTGTTGAGGAGTTTGTAATGTAGGTTGCCAAACTGGCATTGCACAAGCAACTCAGTGCCTTGAGTTTCGTTAGAAATATTTACAAATATATTCATTTTTATGTTAACACCGCGAAAGAAACCTTCGTTAGAGGGTTGATAAGTCGTTTCTATACCAATTGTATCGTGGAATTCCGGGAAGTATATAAAGAAAAAATAATGAAGAAGCTGCTTTCTTAATTTCTTTGCCAAAATTAAATATGCATCCGATCTCTAGTCATAATCATAATGTACAAGGCGTTCTTTTTGATGTCCCATAACTCTAAGGATTTATGCTATAACATACAAAAATATAACAAAAAAATTGAAAAATCAATAAAATTGATTCTTTGACATTAATACCCTAGAGTTGTGAAGGAACACGTTTTATAGAAGTGTAACATACCTTCTAGTCACCATTGTTACTAGTAGGCAGTTGCTGTAGGAGCGCGAAATTTTAAACATGGTTTAGCATGCAACCTTTGCCTTTGTACCCAAGGGCCATGAGCTGCAACGCTTTACAGCAGGGAAAGCAAAATGCAATTGGAACAAATTGTTTTGCTTTTTCAATAGTCCATCACCTTAACGTTATTGTTTTCGTTTGTTATCATAGTTACTGGGCACCAACACATCACGTAAGAAGAACAAAGCGAACCCATTCAACCCGCGCGGGCAAGACGAGTGTGAGTACTGCAGGGCCACCTTATACCTCTCGAAGGTAAGTTTACACACCTCACCGTTTTTTTTTTTTTGGTTGGGAAGACGTCATTTTACTTCTCCCGCTCTGGGCGGAGCGGGAGGGCGTGTCAGACTTTTACTGACTAAAACCCACCCGTGTTCCTTCAGTTGCCTATTGCCAAGGTCCCGGTATCCCTTTCGGACTTTCCCGCAACCCTGGCAGGACATACACCTCACCTACGATCCATTTGCCGTGTAATAGCAATTGCATACAATTGTCAAAGAATAACAGTTGTGTTGGGATTTGAATATTATGGGTAATTGAAGTCGGTAGTCGGATTAATTTTCTGTTTCTATCCGAAACTAAAACTGATTCATTTTAGATAATGGTGCCGATTCTGTTATTCACAAACGAATCTAAATTTAAGTTCAGTGCATCTTTTTCTTTCTATTTCATTTAGAAAAGGACAGAAGAAAAACTTTAGTTTAGTCCTGTTAAATTAATCGGCGCCTGTAACTACTCCATACAAGTTAAGACGTGATTAAATACCTACTCAAATTATATCAATTTAAGTCAGGAGCTGATAAATTTGACAAGACTAAAGTAAAATTTATCTTCTGTCCTTCTCTTAATGAAATAGAAAGAAAAAGATGCACTGAACTTAAATTTAGTTTAGTTTGTGAACAACAGAATCGGACCAATAGCCGACTCTACATACTCGCGCTACCCATTAAGCTCCTTAACCCACGTGTAAAGAGAGCTAAGTTCTTTTATTCTTGATGTTATAGAATTAATTATTGTTTTCAACAGGTAAAGGGGCTCACCGGGAGAAATACAGTTCTATGCCTCGAACACGCACTCAAATTACTTGACACTGAAAGACACAAGGACAAGGACGTAAAGCAACTCCAAGTTCTGGTACACGTGAGTGTGAAAGAACTAAACACCGTGCATGACGACATGAAGCGTCGCCTGGGCATGCCGATCACCTAAGGCGCAAGAGCAGCAGCAACAAACTCACTTGCCAAAATGTACGTGTACCAACCCACTATTAATTAAGTTATTGATTGATGGTTGATCCAATGTTTATTATTATAAAGATATTCGCAACAGTACAAGTACGTTTAGTTCGTCAGTAGGTTCAAAATGTAATAATGTCCAAACTTTGAGAGTGTGACTAAGTACTAGTAAAAGTAAAGTGGATTAACATTATTCATAGACGCCATGAAGCCTTTGAGAAGCATGGTCAGTGGGCCTTCCAAAGAATTTTGTATTTGTTTTTACAAAGGGAAAATTTTTTGTGAATTGGTTTCTATATATATGATTAACCTGAAAAAATATAAAAATCCATTTAAAAACAATATAATTACAATATTTTACTTCTTTCAATGTTTTGTTTTCAAGTATTAAAAAAAACACTGCGAGGACTTATTGCATAAAGTTATCACATTCTCAAAGATTTTGAATATTTTAGGAATTTGATTTTCTGAGCCTGTATGGGTCTAAATTGTGTGTTAACCGCTAATAACTAAGTTGATTACCTACGTTGCAATGATCGTTGCATGATTTCATCATTATGTGTACACGTACACATTGTTTCTGAGTGCACAGGGAAGTGCTTTGGCTTTTTTGACCTATTAGTCAAAATAATAATTATCAATCCTAGTCGTTGTATTAGTTATTTTATGTGGGTTTGTACATTACGCCATAACTGAATACGCTTAGCATTATAGAACTCAGCCCTATCTATCCACCGTGGCGTGAAGAAGCCGCCTAATTGACGCGTCACGGATTTGGTTGAATTAAATAATTATTTCCTGTTTAAAATTTTCTAAGTTATGGGACTTCAACCAAAGTTGAACGGTTCTTATCCTGTAAATTATAACAAGACTGATTTTTTTCACAAATAATTATTTCTAACATTTATTATTTTTGTAAATCTCTTATAAGACTATTTATTATAAATGTTATTTCTAAAATCTCTTAGCCGTAGGATAAAGCTTTAATTTTTTTAAAGTCCCTAAGACACAGTGGCTTGACACCTTCAATGCAAAACAGCAATCCTAACTTATATTTAAAATGTGAAATTGAGTTTGTTTGTTACGTCTTCACTCTAAAACGGCTGAGCGAGTTTGGATGAAATTTGGCCCATGGGTAGACCATTGCCTGGTAAAAGAACATAATTTTTTTTTCTTTGATTCCAATATTTCCATGGGAACGAGAGTTACGCGGGTGAAACCGTGGGGCGCAGCTAATACTTAATAAAGACACTAATTCTAATAGCAAACTGGCCTACCAACACAACACATGACACAAAACCGCTGCGACTGTTGCTTTCTCGCCGGATTTACTTCAAGTATTCACATCTATATTATACAAAATTAATTAAGTCAACCAAAAATATTTCTTGTCACCAAAGTATATTTTGTCATGTCGTTTGCGACTGCGACGAGAAAAAATTTTGGAAGTTATTTAGAGCGTGTCATGACTTAGTCGCTGCGGTGCGACTTGCGGAGAGAGAGCGGCTCGGGAACATTTGAGTGGCGCCGCAAGACGCATGACCCTATGTCGTGGCCCTGGCCTTTAACACTGGGCGAGGCCAAAAAACGTTATTTTGAGAGTTGCGTTTTTTGACGCACATTAACTTTAATATTTATTTAAATCTTGAGACATAATAATAAAACCGGATGAAGCGAAAATTACGGTACTCAAAAAACAATAAGTAATGTAAAAATAAAAACGATAGTTCCGTAGGTATTGAAAGAGATAGAAACGTCCAGTAAGTGCAATATGTCGAGCAGTTCGAAGTCCCACTTCAGCAGGCCTCACCATGACGAGAGGGAATCACAACTTGTCCAGTAACATTAGCAATTAGCTGAATATATTGAGTAGCATCTCTATTTTATAATCAAATCAACTGTATCATTTGCCTCAATAATTCTTTGAGAGTAGTATAGTGTGAAGGACTCGTCCGGGGAAGTACTACCAACCAACCTTTTTCTGCCGCCAACAACAACCGGAACACAGCAATGGTGCTGCTGTGTTCCGGTTTGAAAGATACCGTGTTATTACAGGCACATGAGAGACATTTCAGCTGTTTCTACAAGGCCAAATTAAACCCAGCCATGGTCTCCAACTCAAACAAATTACAATTAGTCTTGAAAAAAAGTCATAGATAACAGCATAAGTAACAATTATGAAATTAACAATCATTAAAAAGCGTTATACTGCAAATTTCGGCTGAAGTAATAATATTAGTAAAAATCAAAACATCTTTGTTTAATGCTGATTTATGTATTTACTACACTCATAAATCTCGTATTTTCAACAAATAATATAACTAAGGCTTTTACTTCAATTCGAACCCTTAAGGCGAATTCGACCAAACTTTTATCTCTAGTATAAGTATAATCCAGCAAGTAAATATTAAATTTTTGACAGATTTTCTATACAAAAACTGTCAGACGTCAATTTTATTCCCCGAATAAAAGTTATCTGGATGATATAGTAGCCATCTGTTAATCATTTTGTTGAGAGCTATTTGAAATAGATGGCGTTTTACTCAATAAATTTGTCCTGCCATCACTTTAAACTTTAGTAGTTTTTTAAGTTTCAAATTAGGAAAATCTAAAAAACTTTTTTTTTATCTATTCCTTTAAGTAGAAATAGGTATAAGAATTGAAAAAAAAATCTATTAACATATTTTAGGTATAATTATCATTTTTATTTTACTGAACCCGGAACTATTAAAACTTTCTATACATCTAGGCAAGACTCCCAGATGGCGTTGAAAAACTAGTCTCTGGCAATTAGTGAGTCGCAGATGCTGCCATTTGTTAAAAAAAATGGAGGAAGAAAAATAGTATCGATATACACGCAATAAAACAAAAAATATGTATTAAAAGTTCTGTGTTCAAATTTTGTTTACAGTGCGTTCGTCATAACTTGACCCGTGACGCGATTCGTAGCACAGAATTTTACAATTATGTGATTGTTTCTTGAATCTATTCTGTCAGTAGCCATTTTGAACTGTATTGATTTAAAGCCTCGGTCACACTGCGAATGTGACAGGCAGGCCGAATACTCGCAGCGATAATTCGGCCTGCCTGTCACACAGCGAATTCTCGTGGAGAGTAAAATTGAACATGCTCAATTCAAATCGCGGCGAATATTGTTGAATTAAGAATACGCCTTCGCCTTTGTTATCATTTAACCCGTATGCACATGGTTTACTTGTATCAGTAAGCAACTAAGTACATTGTGGATTTTCGCTTTTGTAATCGAGGTAATTTTTAGGATCGCGAATCTTCCCGTCCTATACTTTTTTTTTCTTCAGCCAAAGCACTTAGATCTAGTTAAATTAAATATATGTAGAGTTATTTTTATTACGTAAGCATCTACTTATTTTAGTTTATAAGATGTAAGTCAAGTCAAATCGTTTAAATAATTACAACAAAATGATTAGATTCTAGTTCTCTTAATATTGATTGGATGTGTAAGTATTGATTTAATATTTCTTACCCACCGATCTAAATATGTAGTAATTCGTATTATCTAGAATAATGTAGTTGGTGTCTAATTACTAGTTGCTGCCCCCGTGGAATCTAATTATTTTTCTAAAATAATTTTAGACCTAAGTAATCCTTATAACATATTCCAGTGAAAGTCCCGTCAAAATCGGTCAAGCCGTTTCGGACAAAGACAAAAATGTAAAAAATTGATTTATGTTATAAGCACTGTTTATACTTTCACATTATGCATTTAGTAAAAAGCTGTTATTGTGACAAATAGACTCTTCAATTTTACTGATTTGTATAACTTTCTATGCTACCGTAGTCGGATAATCTATAAATTAAAATTTGCTTGTACGTTATAGAATATTATCTGTACAAGTACATAATATGAATAATTATGTAAATTACTACACTGGCAATGATGAGGCAATGTGATTACATTGCCTTCTACTTATGAACTTCTTGGTCTAAATGCTATTTTGTGTTACTGTAGCACTTCTGGTTGCATGGGATACTAGTACCCTACTCTGGTGCTTGATGTAATTTTTGTAAAAAGAATTCCAAATTCTCTGGCATATTATGCCTATTGATTATGATGATAATAAAAATAATATAAGATTAAAATATAAGCTGCAAACACTTGTTCGGCATCGGAACTTTTAGGCACGAAGCATACTTGGTTTGTATAGACCTCTGTTAACGTGACGTCCCACTGGATGGGAAAATCGTCGCTGGACGTCGGTATCGCACAAAGAAATGCTCCGTACCGCCGTACGCTCGTACACCCCGGGTGCCGACCAAGTGGACGCGCAGCTCGGTAAACATTGTAAGATTGTTTGTGATATTATCGTACCTTTTCGAAAGTAAAGAGTTAAGTAATTAATATTCTAACTCTTTGTACAACTTGAAATCATTAAAAGATGTGATTGTAATATAAGTTTTTTATTGTGAATAAAGACCCGTTTGTAGAAGTGACATGTTTATACAAACCGTCATTAAAATAAGGAAGTGTATAGTGCCGGCATTCTATCATTCGGATAAAGTGCTGCAATTTGCGGCATAATAGTGGCGCTACCTAGACCCAGACTAGCATTGCATTGTCACTCATTTTTATTTTGGTTGAGTGATGAGGTTAGTTCGCTGCCTTTCTTCAATTCTTTCTATCTTATTATTACTGTTACTAGGAGAACTTAGGGTCGATTCACGACGGAACCGCAGAAGCCGGCAGCAGCCGCTGGCGACGGCGCGCGGCCTCCCGACACCACGCGCGTCTAGTCTCCTTTAGTTTCTATTATATAACTTTCAAATGAATTTTTATGACTATTTTACTGATAACCAACCTCATTACATAAAATTATAAAATCCATTCAAAGCGTATCACGTCCACGTCACTGCATTACGTAACACGAAAGTAAAATGTATGGAAATATACGAAGACGATCCGTACTCCATTTTATAGACGTGGACGTCCACGAAGAACAATCGTCGCTGCAAACCAAACAAGTTGGACGCCATATTGTTTACCGAGACTCGCGGACCGCAGTATAGTACATTACTGTCACGGCCTGCAATAAGGGAATTGATGGACGATCGTGACAATGTGGGCCGAGGCACACATACGTGAGTCCATCAATTCCTGATTGCGGCCAAGGCTTGTATCACGGAACAGAAAAAACAGTGGAAGTGCAAAGTAGGCGTGGCACGCGTGCCACAAGTAAGCGCTGTTACGCTTACTAGGTCGTTCCGTGGTCCCAGTCGTGTTCTAACATCGCGTCGAGTTGCTAGTCTCGCGATAAATTTATTTTTCCGTAACTATGCCATATTGTTCCATTTTTGAGTGCAAAAATGATAGTAGGAGAAAAAATCTTAAAAATGGAGGTGTTTTGTACCATCGGTAAGTACGATTTTATTTGTTTTCTTATAAAATCTTAGTTAATTTCATTTTACTAATAATTTAATAGAACGTTTACTTAAAATCAACCTTATCTGATTAAAATAAAGCTTATTTTGGATTGATTGTATTCACTGTTTCGTTCTCGAAAGTTCTTCGCTACTCAATTAGTGATGTAGCCGGGTAGGATGTTGGTTTTATCGATAGATATCTAAGGGTAAGGAAAACTTGGATTGCCTCAAAAATACTAATTATTCAAGCGCAATAAATAAAAATTCAAAATAACATATTTTCTATTTTAACCCAAGTATGTAAGATGATTTTCACAATTTATTCAGTATTGCACATTTAATTCTTATCACACGTTAATTGAAAACATTCAGCAGGTAAGTATTTATATTTATTTATGACTATTATATATATTTATATATTTGGGATTTATTAATTTATGTTAAACATGTTTATATAAAGCAAGTAATTTATTATACTAACCCGCACTGGGCCCGCGTGGTGGATTACAGACCACTCCCTCTCACAGAGAGGAGGCCTGTGTCCCATCAGTGGGAACATTATAGGCTGATGATTATGATGATTAAGTAATTTATTATACAAACCGGTCAGGCCCTGCTGGTACCTACACATATGTACCACCCAAAACCAATCCCATCAAACACCGCTGATACGAATATGTACTAGCACGAACAAGCTTAAAAATACTCTTTCATATTAGAAAAAGAGTATTTTTTACTGATACATATACGTACCAGCAGTGCCTGACGGTTACCGGCTTTGGGACAGCCTGGTCAATGACTGATGTAGTTATATATTTTAGTTTTAAATAATACTACGTCATTCTTCCTACAGTTTTACTGAACTCCGAACAAGACTTATTTATTCGAATTAAACAAGAAATCGGGTATATATCGATAATGTAATTCAAAATTCAATGTGTTACTGCACTGGTCGAGTAGCAATAGATATTGACCTATGACGCGAATGTCAACCTTATGACTAACATAATTAAACTTATAATTGCGACCACTGAGAATACTGCCATCTATGGACGGGTAGCGGAATTTACTCGTTATTTGAATCTAGTTTGACTTTAGATTTCAAAATGTTGTAAATACTTTCTGCACTAAAGTGAAATAAATCCTATTCATAGAGCATTAAGGTTTATTTTCAGATGTAGGATCTGTGACTTATGCTAGTTTTGACTAAAATTAAAACGACGAATCAAACGAATTGTTTATTTGTAGTGCATTATAGGATTAACGGTTTATTTGTGAGTTTGGCGACAGCGGTTCCAATAGTAATTTTGTTACATTGCACTTCCACTGTTTTTTCTGTTCCGTGGCTTGTATAGTACTTTTCTCAAATAATGCGCGGAAATTCAAACTGAGTAAATTAAATAAAAATTCCAGAATCAATGACGAAAAACTCTAATTTTTCTCTGCGCCAATATGTTCATTTGTTTCTTCTTTGTTCTATTTGCAAGCCAATTCGAAATTTAAATAACATCTTTGATAAGTTACCTACTTGGTTGCCGTGTGTTGAAGTAAAAAGTTCGTTCCATTTTTAAATAACACGACAGATATGAGTTTTCATAGTAATTTATTTGGCCGCTAAACACGCCAGATGTGTATTTTCATAGTAACTTTGCTGGCCGCATCTCACTTGTTTTTGACCAGTACAGCAATTTCGATTTATCTCGAAGAAGGTTGTCAAAATAATGCTCGAATTTCCAAGCATGTTTGAGAAAAAGATATTTACTACGCCGTAATGTTGGCTCCACTGATGTAGGACGAACAAAAATATGCTACGGCGCTACCTAATGGTCTACTGGGACCAACATTACGGCATAGGAACTAAAATATGAAACCATAGAAATATAAAAAACAGGAGAAGTGGCATGGGGGCGTGTCTGTATCCGCGCTGCATGAACGAAATGCTCATGCAGTAGGCAAATGGGCGTCTCCGCGAACTTCAACCGTGATCGTGACAAATTATAAGAATGCCGAGTTGTTCAGTGGTTTCTTGTAAAAACCGAAGTCAAAACAAAGACTTTGTGAATAATGGAATCACTTATCATAATTATGAAAGTACAAGTACCTAGTTTACAGTATTTGTCTTTAAAATAATGAAAAACAACAAATCGAACAATATTTCTTGTTTTTACTACGATAATTTTGTTTTCAAATATCGCAGCGACTATTATTTTTGCACTAAATATAATGCTCCATAACTGTTGACAAATTGAAGAATAAACTAATAGTAATATAAATTCATTCTGCAATCGACATTATTGTCGATAGCCTAAGGCCTCATTTACGGAGACGCGAGGCGTTGCGCGGCGCGTGCAGCGTGGCGCTTGGCGGCGCGTCGGACATTTTTTCTGTTCACGGAGCGGCGCGCGGCGGCGCGTGAATCGGCACTTGACATCGCACGCGTAAACACAAACATGGCAATATACGATGTTGTTCATAGAGATGCGAGGCGGGAAGAGTGGCGGTGCCCGCCGCTGCGCCCGCCGCGAAACGTCAAGCGTGTAGCGAAGCACGCGGCGGGCAACGCTGTGGCGCACGCGGGGTACTCGTCTGTTTTTAACCGAGTTTTAAAAAGAGGAGGTTATCAATTTATAAAACAAAATTTTCTTCTAAAAAAAAGTCGATCATATCGTACTCCATTGCGACAGTAACTACGTCTGCGTTGTGCGATTTCCAAATAAGACTGGCAGAAGGTTCCGCCGCGGGCACCGCTGCGTGCGCCGCCGCGTAAAACGCCCTATTTCAAGCAAACGCGTGAAAAAACGCTTCTCCGTAAACGCACTCATACAACGCCATATGTTTGAATTCAGTGCGGGCCGCCACGCTCGACGCCCCGCGTCTCCGTAAACGAGGCCTTAGTGGATCTGCACAAGCACATCACTAGCTCGGCGCAAGACACAGCGGCCGTACAATCGATACTTTCGTATAGTTATGTTATAGTATCGTTTTGTGATTTTTACATTGCTTGTCCAGTCACTTAGCGAGATAATATTTAGGTAGTGGTTATACCCCGGTTGAAAGCCGATGTGAAATCAAGTTTTAAACTCATTTAGATTTAATGTTAAAAAAAAAATGATTAAGTATTTTTTTTTTAGCTACGTATTGTTTATTTATAAATCATATTATTATAAATGTATATCGTTTTTTATTTATTTTATTTTCAGGAATTCCCAAAAATTTTAGTAGGTACAATAATAAATGGGGGAATCGATAACTTTACAATTTTGTCAATCACTAGAGTATATGGAACATAAATGGCTTTTGCACAGCACAGCGATGTTTATGTGTGAGTAAGTTATACGGTGCACGCTGTGTTTGAAGAAATAAGGTTTATAATTGATTGTGTAATACGTTCTGATTTATAAATTGCGAGTGTGTTCGCGACCCTGTATCTATTGGTTGACTGAATTGCATGTGCGTTGTGTTGCCCTGGAGGGAACCAAGTGAAGACACCGAGTACCGATACATTTTCTACTACCGGGCATATCTCCTTTCTAATATCTATGGATGAAACGCACTCTACTGCCACCCTAGAAAAACGTTACGAAGCCTAGCACGACACGCGCATGTGCCTGATGTGAAGGTAAATGCGGAGTTCGGTAGGTACTACGCCATAGGTTTCAAACACTGCCACGTGCACGCGGCAAGTGGTAGGGCGATGCCTCATTAGTGCGTTGCGTAGCGTCGTCGTAACGTATCAACGCATTGTATGCCAAACCTGCGTTGCGACGATTCACGACGTCGCAGCGCAAGAGGACGACCCACGCCCCTCTAGCAGTGTGGAACACTGACCGACGTCGCACCGGTGCCGGTGCTCCGACAGCGCAGCGCATTACCCTCACCCTGCTGATCCGTTGAAACGTGCCGTCCGTTGGCGTGGGACGACGAAACGCTTTAATGTGGCATGTCATTTAAAATATATGGAAAACAACGCTGCGACGATGCAACGCACTAATCAGGCAGAGCTCTTCTACGTCATCGGTCGTCGCCGAGCCATAATTTTTACCCACTCATTCAATGCTGAACACGTCGAGCCTAAAATCTTATAGTCAGTCACCACAACAACTAAAAAAAACATCAAATCTTTACATTGAAAAAAGTTTATTTATCAAATGTTACAGTTGGCAAGGTTACATTATGACAAATACTTTGTACCCGTTAATCCTGACAGGAAATGAGATTGTTATTCCTCTGAATACATAACATTATATTTTCGTACAATCTTAAAAGTTACGAGGAAAGAGTGAGGGATTAATGAGCATAGATACTATTATTACTAAAAACAAGTGCAGAGATAGACTAGGACAGACAGTTAAATCTGCACTTCTTGATAAACAATTTGGGTGCAACCAGACTGCTGTCGATCAATGACATCAACTATTCAGATCGATGCAGTGTTTGGCACATGGCAGCCAGAGTACTCGACTGTTTGTTATTGGACGTGGATCGATGGTTTAGGATAATCACAACACGGGCTGCAGTCTCGACATACATAGCGATCGCTAGACGGTCAAAATTCGACGGGGAAGCACGAAAAAATCACGTGCTCGTCAAACAATTTTGACCCTCTGGCGATTGCTATCTATATCGAAACTGCAGCCCTTGTAGTCAGATTCAAAATGTACCTACAGACTTACTACACGTTCCGATCAATCGATATGGATGATCGATTATATTTTAAGGTTGGTCGACACCCATCGACCGCAACCTAGTTGCACCTTATACACTTTGATCAGGAAGCATTGATGTTCTGATGGTTGGATAGTCACGCACCTTGAATATCAGTGTATCCTGTTACATTTGTTTTAAGTGTGACTCCAAGCTACGTTTTACATAATCAATTGTTCGTTAAAACTAGAGTTCGAGTAAAATTCAGTCTATAGTCACCAGTGGCCTGGAACAGTAACGTGGAAATGAAGGTCCAACGAAATGCGGCCCGGCAGAGGGAATGTGAACATACACCTACACTTACAAACATTAAATAAGTACGATCAGTTACAGCTATGCTTACCCTAAAGAATCATAAAGTAGAAAATCTCGCAATCGAGGTGTTCTTGAATTGTGTCTCCATACAAATTGTTTAGTAGTTATATCTTAATCGTATACTAGAATTATTGATGTGAGGTGGGCGCCTGCCGCGGTAGGGCTGAGAAAGTGGTGGTGAGCCGAGACGCGAGGGGGGCGGTCTTATCGTACGTGTTAGCAGCGGCGACAAGGTTGGACCACTACAAATATGTATTATTGTACACCGCTATATTTCTGAGAAACCTAATTCGGTTAACAGCATTTAGTATTTTCCCTCCCAATGACTGCTCATGTTTAGTTAGTATTCACTTATTTCTAGAAGAGGTGTAGAACGTTAATACAAGATACACTTTCTCAGACACCTTTACAAATTTCGCGGGACAGTTAAAACAATTCCATGCAAAGTTTCTATTGTCAATCACAGTGTAATAAAGTTGAAAATTCAGTTTACAGTTTGATGAGTAACAGTACATTACAGATCCTATGGTTTTCACTTGGCGCTAAAGCTGGGTACACTAATCACGGGCGCGCTACGTGTGCGTTGCGCGTACGCCCCGGTGACGGCTCAAGTGAGCAACACACAATGAATCTTTTTTGGAAGTAACGTGGACATGTTGTTTTATGAACTAATCAAATTGTAATCAGCTGTTGAAATTCCCTGACCATGACAAATTGATGTAAGTCTATGAATTTGTGACCATCACAATAATGTAGATCTTGACATAACCATACATTGTCAGGGAATAATGTAACAGGTAATGATGATGGTAGGAATAAATTGACCAAAAGGTGACCGATTGTAAAAGCATACATGATTTTCATGGCGACTGCAGATGGTCGGCCCAAGACTTGAATAATGTGGACAGGGATTACGGAACAAATCAAACTTTATGCCCCATTATTTGTTCAAATTCTTAGCAGTCGGGTCTCTTACAGCAATTTATTCCCGCCGTGTATAAAATAATAAGCTTAAAAAAATATCTGTTGAATGTCCCACGGAATTCGTACAGGTTCGACATCTATACACATAATAATTTATTATTAATTTTACTTTCTCTAAAAATCTACTTTAATGTTTTTAACCTTATACTTATTATAAAAACTTATTGAAAATAAAATGGATCTCCTAATTGTTATTATTGTTGTAAAGAAATATTAAAAAAGCTTACTTTACAATGAAAAAACAAAAAATCGATGGATACTCGGCACTTGTACTTCGATGGCCAGATAAGATAATGAAAATGAATAACCAAACAACATGCATAGCGTCGCCGTGTAGGGAAGACATCGTGAGTGCAATAAACGTTATTTTACAGGGGAAGATAAAAACTGTCTGAAAAATGTTCGTCATTGACGTTCTCTGAGGGTCTCATTATTTATTATCTACAGATGGCATTGGATCTTAGAGCTGTGCACGTTTGTTCTATATATGCATTACGAAGTTTTCACTGCATGGGGATGATTCAAATAATCCACGGTTTGTCAAAAGCATAAATTTTCCCGGCTTACATTACAACATACTCCCTTTTAGAAACCACACAAGTAATGAAAAAAAAAATACTTTTTAATATTTTACTTTTTAATTATTTTCAAAAATCAATTCCCCCGGAAATCGAAAGAGTTGTGACGTGTGTTTTCATCGAAAACACGATGAGTAGCCTATGTCCAGCAGTGGACTCAAATGATTGATGAAAAATTTAAGACGATATCAGTAACCGTTAAAGAGTTTATTCATGCGGAGTGATGTTGGTCATCTCTTTCAAATAAATTAATGTTTTGTCATCGCAACTAAACAAGTAAGTATCTCAGTTTCAACGTTATTGGACAAGAGGAGGTTGGCCAAAATAAGCTTGCAAGAATCCACCACAACAGACTAACATGAAAAAAAAAAACTGGAGTGCTGCATCTGGTAATCAAAGTACAAAAGTTTCTGCAACTTACACCAATATAAAATTACAAACAAAGAATCTTAAAGAGTAAAAAATTATGTTACCTACTGGACAATAATTAAAAATACAAGTTAAGTAGTAACTGCAATAGGCCTGCTATTGTGAAATAGTGGTAGCTTTAGTTTATTGAGGTTGATTCGAGATACATCTTCTGTTTTCACACAGAGGGGCCCGAGGTCCTCATTCTTTGCATACATTAATTAAATCGTTGTACAGAAAAATTTCAAAAACCTTAGGCAAAGTTGATTGTCGATGGATTTTCAGAGAACTTTTTATTGAGCTAAACCATCACTAGCGTTGCGATTTACCGCTTAATACCGAAAATCGTTCAAAACCGAAAATCATCTACACTCGATGCAAAGCACGAGGGCGCGTAATTATCACTCTGGGAACAAAGCAGGAATACGTTTGTATGACAGTGAGTACTGACCGTGTTTCCTCTTATAAGAATCATTTACACAAAACAATGTGCCAATTAAATGTAAACTGTATTGTAAATATGTAGTAGGTGTGACTAATACATATAATTAAAAAATGGACAGAAGGTTTAAGTTTTAATGATTGACGCGCGCTCTTGAAATGCAACAACTTTATTATAAAGTCTTTACAAATAGTCTCATGACTATGACATGATCCGTAAGCGTTTTAACTTCTTCATAATCTTTTAGCACTCGAATATGTGCAGATTTTACATCAAAGACTTGGCGTAACAGCGTCGGCCCTAAAATAACTTTTAACTTGCATGAAATAACAAAAAATGTGATGATCATTAATATATAAGTTTGTACGTGTGAAGGGTGCTATTTTTTAAGCAGATCATGTCAATCTCAATAAACTGCGCTTAAAGAACTAAGAGGCGACATTCTTAATTCGTTTTTAATACAACGCGGCTTCTTAGTGTAAATACTTGAATAAAAAATGATTATCTAATAAAATATAAATAAAAAATTGTTCAGAAGTTGCGTAGACGTCAACGCACCTTATTGATGTTAAACAATTGTTGTAGCAATATGAACATGAGATGCTGGAAATATGTTTCAAACAATGTTGCCAGTAACACAAAATCATGTTGCGTTACTTTGTTTACGTATTAATACGAGACTTAAATGTAATATATTGTGTTGATACGTTGGTAAATGTCGTCCCTTAGTTTGGGGTTTTACGTGCGATAGTAGTGGCTACGGTTTTTGAGCGGGCAGCTTATGGGTTGAAGGTGGGAAGAGAGGCCAGCTTGGCCTTTACCTCCTCGCCTGCGTCGTCGCACAGCAGCAGAGTGTGCGAGTAGCCCATGGTGACCTGCGTGATGTTGAGGCCGTCCATGCGCGTCACCTCCTTGGGCCGGGCCGACGACTTGTTGATGTCACCCACGCCCTGCAAGTGAACAACGAAACAATTGGTACACTTCTACAAGGATCTTTAGACGCTCGAATAACGTTGACAATGGGGCGCTGTTAGAAAACATTTGTGCAATTTTATTCTTTTGTGAAATGTCACTTGATATATATTTAAAAAAAGCAAGATGTCTGTATTTCTATAGAATTTGGCAGATGTATATAGTTCCTGACCAAAGTTAGAACATGTATAGTTTTGATCCGGGTAATATGGTCCAGTGGAATGATTTCCGACCTCCACGCGGCTGAAGCTTCGGGCAATAGCTAGTGATAATATAAAGGCGAGTACAGACCAGTTCCCCGTAGGTGGGCGCCACGCCCCATGCGACGAGCGAGTCGTCCGCGGCGATCACGATCGAAGTATTGCTAGTACCGACGCAGCGAATGTTCCAGCCTGATATACATGAAACATAATAGTTGATGTGAAACATCAAAGGGCGCCCTTGGTGGTAATCCCCCCTTCCACCATGTTACACAACTGCCCGCGACATTTTCTAATAATAGGCATATAATAGTAAAAAATTTTTTGCAGTACCGTTAGCATAAATAACAAGGGTCGAATAGATTGCTTAAATGAATCGCAATCACTAAGAAACAGAAACATTTTAGAACCAGCAGTTTAACTGTCCTTCTGACAAAATTTTTACTCAATTGAAGTAAAGTATAGTTGTGACGGTAAATGTACTCTGGTACAGTCAACCTCAAAAGTATCTATAGATCGACTACAATGAATTTGATTGTCTACAATTTATATTCCATAATACTGTATATTGGGGTTAGGTACAATAAGCAATATGTAATATGCACATGTGATCTCCACAAAATATATAACATTCTAAGGCTGATAGTATTCCAACCTGTGTTGCTATTAGTAAAATTTAAAAGATGGTAATGGCCTCACCGCTAAGATCCTGCACTGGCTTCGGATACATGTTTGCTTCACCGGTGCGCTTGGTCTGTCCGAACAGAAACAGTCCACCTGAAATGGATACGATACGTGTGTTATTTGTTTCATTCTTTTATTATGCCTGTTTTCACTAACACACTAACAAAGTGTCTGTTTGTAAAGTCAATAAAAAGGTGAAACCTTTTTAAAAACTAACTAAACTATGCATGTGAAAGTATTTAGTAATTATTTCTGAAATAAATGATTTCATGAAACTCCTTGGTACGATTCCCAGGTTGGGCAGTGTTATTGGGTTTTTCCTTCAGGAATTTCTCAGTAGCAGCCTGGAGATTTATGCCCGGTTGATGACAATAGGCTCACCCCCTATTACATGGGACTTGAACATAACTGGCGGAATGTGGGTGTACTATAGTTACACCTCTGCTTAACCCTTCGCAGATTACAGGCGTGATGTTATGTTATTATTATTTACCTAGCTCGTTGACGGCGAGGCTGTAGGTGCCGCCGCAGTGCACGGAGCGCACGCCGCGTGACATGGTTTCGAAGTACTTGATCATGCGCGGCACGCTCTCGTCCTTTTGCTCCGCGTGCCCGAGCCGTCCGAACCCGCCAAAACCCCAGCTGTAAGCGCGCTTGCGAGAGTCTATGGCCACCTGTCACGTCACACAATATAAATACTAAAAACTTTATTGCTTAAGGAGGATGCGCTAAGGTAGCTTGCGATTTCCAAATATAATTTCACGTTTTTTTTGTAATTTGCAGGTCAGTGACATTTTCATATTATTTGAGCCCAGTAGATTCAGGTCAGTTTCAGGTTGTATGTTCATAAAAAAATAATTTGCGACCATAACATAATATGTATTTACAAAAATAAAAATCATCAAATACAGCTCTCTAAGTTAGAATTGATTTAAAATGACACGATTTCATTTAATAATCATTCAATACGGTTCAATCTGAACGAGATTTATATTGATCACTAGCTGCCCCGCCCTGGCTTCGCACGGGTAGCACTAAGTATCCACCCTACCCTACCTGCCCTATCTACCTTACCCACCTACCTACTCTATACTACCTACCTACCTACTCTATCCTACCTACCCTACCTACCTACTCTACCCTACCTACCTACCCTACCTACACCTACTAAACGTACAAACCTTGCTCTGAGAATAACGAACACAACAAAAAAAGAATTATCCAAATCGGTCTAGCCGTTCTCGAGTTTTAGCGAGACAAACGAACAGCAATTGATTTTTATATATATAGATAATTCTGTAAAAACATATTTGTTACGATAGCAAATCATATTTTGATCAATATGCAATCTATTACTAACCTGCTAATTCCTAAAAACGTAAGCAAATTTGAATTTAGCGTGCACACTTTTTATCAATTTTAAATTATTTTTAATATTAGGTCGTACTGAATGTTCTAAGTGAATAGGGCAACCAAGAAAATTCAAATATACCTCAATGAAACAAAACGTGTTCGCTGACCCCAGGTGCCATAGGACAAGGGCAGGAAGACGATGAATCTTACCGTGTGGTTATTCCCACAAGAGAAGTCAACGATCTCCACGTCCTTTACGATATTGATGTGGCCTTCCTTGGTTTTCTCGAAGAAGTGAGCCACGTGCTTAGGGACAGTCTCGAAGTGGAACGACAGCTTGGTGGACGTCACGAAGTACTTGCCGTCGGTGTTGTGGCCTGAATGACAATTAGAACTTTCACTGCAGACCTATTTTATTCATTTATTTATGCCCGCGGCTTCGCCCGCGTGAATGTCGGTTATTATATACTAAAACTTTACTCGAGAACCACTCTATCCATTGGTGAAAACAGGTGCAGTAGTTTTTGAGTTTATCGCGAACAGGACGACAGACAGACGCGGCAGAGGACTTTGTTTTATAATATGTAAGGATTGTATCATTCAAAAGTCCATGAAAATCTGAACAATAGGACTGCCTCGACGCGCTGAGCAGTTGCGTTCGGGACCACTAGACCAGTGGTCGCGAACGCAACTGCTCAGCTCGGCGTCCTGGGTGCCGATCCCAAAATGATTGTCCTACTTTTAGGTCGTACACGTGTTCACGTGACACGCCCTTTCTAAATGTAACAGAGATCTTTATGATATCGGAAATGCAACAAAATCCATTATTATGGTTTTTTGTTTCGTCCGCTCTACACTGCTAAAAGGATCTTTTAGCAGTCGAAAGACGTTGACAGACGGGCGCTGTTGGAAAGCATTGTTTTGCGATATGTATTGAAAAAATAAGATGGTGGCGTTAGTTCCAATGCTCGCCACGCGGCAAAAGAGCCTTGTAGCGCTATACATAATTAATCATATTGATTGATAGAGTACTCTTTATTAGAACACCATAAAAATTAAATATGTCATTTTACACAAGGTGTCGCTTCGCATCGCTAAAACAGATCTTTTTAACGGACTTCCAAAAAGAAGGAGGTTCTATGTTCGTCCGTAGGTATTTTTTAATTTTTTAAAGACTATCTTCGGATTGATTACAAGGAGACAATACTGTGGTAGAGCATGACTTACCCAGCTGACCGTACTCTGGCAGCCCGAACGAGTGGAGCGCTCCGTTGCAGTCCAGGATCATGGAGAACTCTGCGCCACAGCCCACCTTCACCACCGGAGCGCCGCTGCAAGCAGTCGCACAGTTTGGGCGAGATTCACAGACAACCCTTACATTTTACTTTGCAAACTAAGTCAAGGTGCAGTCTATGAATGTCATTGTTATTATTAATAACATGACTTAGCACATAAAAACTAAGATGGATGAACAAGTTACCTGTATCGCACGCGAGTCGGCTTCAGCACTTGTGGCGTGGAGTTCCCGATGCCGCACTGTCCGCACTTGTTTTCGCCGCAAGCATACACCGTGCCAGTGTCTGTAGTCCAAATTCAACATCACAAATTTATAACAGACACTAATCTGTTTTTGTTAACATGCATGTAATTGTGTCCCCTCTGTGGAGATCCAATAAATAAATTAACATCATAATCAGCCTATATGTTCCCACAGCTGGAACACAGGTCTCCTCTGTGTGAGACACCCAGTGTGGGGTGGTACCGTTGCCGTTGATAGATGTCACATGTCTCATGAATAAGTTACAAATAAGTCTTCAATGCTAAGATCTGTCAAAATCATGACGTGGTTTTGACAGTTAGAAGCGTAGCTCAACAAACACACAAGGCGGATGCGTGTCGGGCGCGGGTCGCGGAGGGCTTAATTCCTTTTATTTATAATTTATATGGATGTCAGCACACGAAAGGCGTGCGCGGGCCGGGCGTGGAGCGTGACGTCACGCACTCGCCTTCTGTGTGTTCAGCTTAACGCTAAGTCTCGTCTCTGTATCTAAGGCTAAGACAGCTGTAACGTTTTACCTGTGACGAAGAGCGTGTGGTTCCTGCCCACGGCCGCGTGGATGATGTTCTTGCCGCGCAGCGCCGGCACGGACTCGGGCACGTCGCGCGTCACCTTGTCGCCGAAGCCCAGCTGGCCACAGCTGTTGCGACCTGCATACAAACTTTATAAGAATCATAATAATCATGCCTGTGTTCCCCGAAGTGCTATGCAGACGTGTACTTACAGTACACTCGCATTTCGCCAGTTATGTATTAATCCCATGTAACAGCCTATTGCTATTAACCGCGCGCAAATCCAGACTCTGGGATGCTAATCAGAAATGCCAAATACATAATACTGTGCCCGACCCGGGAATCGAGCCCAGGACCTCATGCTGAGCAATAGCGCTTGCGACCGATAGACCAACGAGGTAGGAAGTTTTATATCCATACTAATATTATAAATTCGAAAGTAACTCTTCTGTTTGTATGTTACCTTTTCACGCCTAAACCACTGAACGGATTTCGACAAAATTTGGCCAGGATATAGATGGCACCTTGGGGAAGGACATAGGCTACTTTTTATCGATATACCACCCGGGCGAAGCCGCGGGCGGAAGCTAGTACAGTCAAGAGCACCAATATGTATACACTTAGCAACTTTTAAAAGTCATTGTCTCCTACTGTATTGATTGTAATTTTATGTTATTACGAACATAGTATTTTGGAACCCCTATTATTATGAAAGGTATCAATCTCAAAGTTGCAATCGTTATTCCACGAAAAAATGGTTATTGAATTTTGCTAAGTTTATACATATTTTTGCTAGTGACTGTATCAATCAATCTGCCTATCCTTTTCGCAACTATGTTGGGGTCGGCTTCCAGTCTAACTGGATGCAGCTGTATACCTGTATTTTTTGCTAGTGACTGTATAATTATCATAATAATATCACGCCTGTGGTCCACAAACGGGTACGCCAAGGTGTATGGTACTTACCTTGGCAACAATTTAATTAGGCAGACACAATTTATTTTAATGGCTTTGGCCACTTGTAGACATCCGTTTTTTCGACTGAACAACGGACCTTATTATTCACATTTGTATAGGTTTGACACTGGTGCGTGTACATTCTTTCGTTGTAATCAAAACACTACCGCGAGTCTGTTGAAAAAAGGTCAGTTTTCTGGTTATAAAAACGGACAGTCTAGAAGCGAGATAAGTGTTCATAAATCATTTTAACAAAAAAACTGGGTAATCGACAGAAGTGTACTAACCGAAAGTGTAGGCCTCGCCATTTTCGTCAACCAGCACCGAGTGGCCGGCAGAACAGCTGCTGGCAATGAAGCGGTACTGAAAGTATAAAGATATTTCTTTAACCGACCTTTTACTAGGTAAATACGAGGTGCATTCAATAAGTACCTAGCCTCATCGCCAGAGGGCGCTGTAGTTTCAAAAGAGTTTTACCACAGTGTAGCACATTCTTTTTTAATTCTTTTTTCAAATTTTCAATCCAATCCCTTCATTTGTTTTAATTTGACAACTTATGGAAGCGAACGTGTCGATCGGTTTTACAAAAATGGAAAAAGAGCAATATCGTTCGGTGATTCGATTCCTATTTTTGGAAGGGAAAACGCGCATCGAAATCAAAGAGCGGTTGGATGCTGTGTACGGTGACTCTTCTCCATCGATGGCCACCGTCAAGAATTGGTTCAACGAGTTTGCACGTGGCCGTACGTCGGTTTTTGATGAACCACGTCCAGGTGCACCTAAAACAGCTGCTACGGAGGAAAACATTAAAAAAATCCATGATCTCGTATTGGCAGATCGCCGATTGAAGGTTCGGGAGCTAGCTGAGACTTACGCATTTCAGAAGGAACAGTGCATCATATTCTTCACGAGGAACTCGGCATGAGAAAGCTGTCGGCGCGATGGGTGCCGCGTTTACTCACACCAGAAAACAAGCGCAACCGTGAGACCACATCGGAGACGTGTTTGGCGCTGTTTAAGCGGAATCCAGCGGAGTTTTTGCGTCGTTTTGTGACCGTCGATTTATTTATTTATTTATTTTATTTCTCAGTATATGGTACATTGAGATCTTACATTAAACACTGTTTCACACATACTACCATGGCTGGTGTAGAAATATTTAAAAAAAAAAAACAAAAATATCCCAATAATATTAAGTAGGTACATGCAAATCATCGAATTAGGTACATTATAAGAATAATATATAAAATTATGAAATGTTGTATTAAGTTTATGAATTTATGAATTTCATCAAAACACAATAATATCGAAAATATAAATCGTAATGTCAAAGAATAAACCATAATGCCAAAATATAAATCATAATGTCAAAATTAAAATTACAATGTTCAAAAATTCATAATAATGTCAAAGTACTAATGTCATTATTAAGATTTTAAATTACAATATCAAAAAGTATGATTTAAAAATTCATTGACGGAATAAAAACACATGTCTAAGAGCCAATCAAACATTTTACCTTTAAACTTATCAATTGGTAACATTCTCAGGCCCGGTGGTAATTTATTATAAATTTTAATTGTCATACAACTGGCATTTTTACTGCATAATTGCAATCTCCGAGCAGGTACTAGTAATTTCCCGGCATTTTTTTTATTCAGTCTTTCAGAGACTTGTTCATTTAATAAAAATAAATGAGGGTATTTTTTTACAAATAGACAAACTTCAAAAATATACAGACATGGGAGTGGGAGAATTCTCAATTCCTTAAATAATGGCCTGCAATGGTCCAAATATTCCGCTCCACTCATGGCTCTGATACATTTTTGTTGCACTATGAATGCCCTTTCCACATCCACTGAGTTACCCCATATCACCAGGCCGTAACGCAATACTGATGAAACATACCCATGATAAGCATTTAGTACTGTTGTTTTACTGGACACTAGTCTTAACTTGCGAAGAGCATATACAAACTTATCAAGCTTACTGCATACTCTTTCCACATGTTCCTTCCAGTTCAATTTGTTATCAATTACTATACCTAAAAATAAAGATGATGGTCCTGGTTGCAGAATTGCGTTATTATGTCTAATTGCTGTTGGTATTACTGACAAGTTACATGTTTGAAATTGAACTATTTTAGTCTTTTCAATATTAACATGAAGATTATTATCCCCCAGCCATTTTATTACATTAATTAATTCATTATTAGTATCAATTTCTACGTCAGTTTTGTTGGAACATTTTATCGTCAAAGTAGTATCGTCAGCAAATTGTATACATTCATATTTTAAACATTTTTTGAGGTCATTAATATATAATATAAATAGTTGCGGACCCAGTACACTTCCCTGTGGGACGCCAGAACCATTAATTCTTAGGTCTGAGCAATATGTCGTCCTAGCATCATTTTCTATCCTAGAGATAACAGTTCTCTGTTGGCGATTAGATAAGTAACTTTTAAGCCAATCATGCGCTTTGCCCCTTATGCCATATTTCTCTAGCTTGTAGAGTAGTCGTTTGTGTGATACGAAATCAAATGCTTTGCTCATATCTAAGAATACCGACAAAGTAGACATTTTTTTATTAAGAGCTTCGGTAATCAGTTTCACTAAAGAAAAACAGGCCAGAGTCGAACTATTTCTCCTAAAACCAAACTGACTCTCCACAATTAAATTGTATTTAGCTACAAAGCTATTTATTTTGTTATGCATTGCTTTTTCAAATATTTTTGCAAAGATTGGAATCAGTGTAATGGGTCTATAATTACCCATATCAGAACAGTTACCCTTTTTGAATAATGGTTTAATTATAGATTCCTTTAATGTCGATGGAAAAACACCTTCTTCAAATGAGAGGTTTATTAGGTAGCTAAGTGGGGATGCTATAATCTTCGCGCTTAATTTAATTATTTTGGTGGTTACTTCGTCATATCCCGTAGAATTTGTATTATTTAATGAATAAATTATTTTAATAATATCAATTTCATTTACTAGAGTCAAAAATAAAGTATTTATGTTATTGTCAATGTCAATGTTGTGTACGTCATGATTATTATTGTTATTTTTTTGTGTCAGCTCGATAAAATAATTATTAAATTGGTTACATATGTCATTAGGATTATGAATTTTTGTGTCATTAATTATTAATTCATTTATGTAGTTATTATTATTAGATTTATTTAAGTTATTTTTTATGATTGTCCATGTCGCTTTACATTTATTTTTAGAATTATTGAAAAATTTGTTATTATTGATCTGCTGTGATTTTGATATGCATTTTTTTTAAATCTTAGTGTAATTGCGGTATTTTTTCTTGTGGTATCCTTTACTTATAGCATCGTGTTGATATGCGTAATATAAAGCTCTCTTTTTAATGCATGATATTTTTAGACCCGTACTGAGCCATTTGTTTTTTATGGGTTTATTGGTCTTTTTGACAATGATGACGATGAAATCTGGATCCACTTGTACACACCAGAGACCAAGGAGCAATCAAAACAATGGATCCAGACCGGGGAACGTGCTCCAAAGAAGGCGAAAACTGTAAAATCGGCCGGAAAAGTTATGGCCACTGTTTTCTGGGATTCACAAGGTGTGATCTACATCGATTACCTCGAGAAGGGTAAAACAATTACAGGGCTTTACTATGCCGATTTATTGGGCCGATTCGACGCCGAATTAAAGAAAAAACGACCCCATTTGGCGAAGAAAAAAGTGCTGTTTCACCACGACAACGCACCGGTTCACACGTCTGCCGTTGCCATGGCCAAATTGGTCGAATTACGCTACGAATTGCTGCCCCATCCACCGTATTCTCCAGATTTGGCCCCTTGTGACTTCTTTCTGTTTCCTAATCTGAAAAAATCACTGGCCGGGAATAGATATGGATCGAATGAGGAGGTCATCGCCGCCACGGAGGCCTATTTTGCAGAGTTTGACAAAAACTATTTTTCGGACGGATTAAAAAAGTTGGAGCATCGCTGGGCTAAGTGTATCGAACTAAAAGGAGACTATGTTGAAAAATAAATTCCCACTTTTCCAAAATTTTCGTTTACTTTTTGTAGGCTAAGTATTTATTGAATGACCCTCGTATCTTTCAATTACGCACAACCTAAACTGCTGGGTCTAGTAGTATGAAATTTTGCACAAGAGTTCCTTATATTAATAACGAAAGTGAGCATTAAGATTTATTTTTTGAATATTTATCCCCAAAGGTGTATTAAGTTTGTATGGCTAATCTTATTTTCTTACTAATGAAACATCCAATCGTTCCAACATTCTCAGCTTGTCTAACTATATTTTAATTCAAAATCTCAGATAACTCAATGCCAAACAAGAAATACTTCAAATTCCATTGTAACCAAATTTGTTTTAGGAACTTTTAATAACAAATTGTCAATCGAATACCAACGTAAGACTACACAACATTATAGTCGATTGGTGGCATGACATGTAAATGTTGATGATCTAAGATTGGGTAAAGTACAGCACCCGGCCGTTTGTGACACAGTGAGCTTGAACGATACTGTCTCACAGGTATGACTGACGGAGACGACACTTAAGAGGAAATAGGTTCGGTCCCCACCCCATACAAACGCTTTCGCCTGTTTTCTCTCTGGTTTATGACCATAGAGCAGTGATTTTTTACAATAAAGTAAATATCAACTAGTTCTATGTTCCGTTCTGATGATACATTATCTGTAGAAGCAATAGTACCCTCATAAAATGCTCAAAATTGCCTGTTTAGACCGCTGTCATCAGAGGCCTATTGTACCAATTTGACAACTATTAATGAAAAAAGAAAAACCCCCTGTTTTTCTTTTTTCATTAAATACAGTAAATATCCTACTTATTCAATTTATAAAATATCTTTCAAATTGGTCCAATATTAGAGGAGGAAATAGACGAGAGCCGAACCTATTTCCTTTTAAATATCACTTTTCAGGCCGGGTATTGTCCAAATAAGTTGATTTGCAAAACTTGTCGATTTACTGCTTAAAAACTCTGTATTTCCGATTGTATTTGCCAAGACTACTTAGGTAACCAAGTAAGTTTAAAATTAATCCGGCTTAGTTTAAGTATTGTATTGTGTTTATAATTGTACTTGTTTTATAACTATTTTATTCTTGTTCTATATTTTGTTTTTATTTTATGGCAAACAATCCGACGGCCCATCAAGTAAGTGATCACTGCAACCTTTTGACATCTGCAATAGCAAAGTCATTGCACATGCTTTGGGATCCTGTAATCACACTGGTACCATTATGCTTTACAAAAATGCTGCTTCATGGCAGACTTGGGTACGATGGCAGTAGTTCCCCGGACGTGCTCCTTCACAAGAAGCTCTATAACCATTAATTTATACTACATACATGTTGCTCACCTTGCGATCAGTAAACTTGTGGAACGTATACAAGTTGGGGTGAGTGCGCTTGCTGGGATTGTTGTCCCGGCGAGCCACCAGATCCCAGGAGACCATGCCGGCTATCATCAGCACACCCGGTGTCTTGATCAGAGCTCGCAGGACTTCCTACAAATAATATCGTATAACAACATCACGCCTGTGTTACCTGAAGGGTAAGTCAGAGGTGTTCCTATAGTATACCCAGATTTCGCCAGTCATGTTTAAGTCCCATGTAATAGGGGGGCGAGCTATCGTCATCAAACAAGCACCAGTCTAGAGGCCGGACTGCTACTGAGAAATTCCAAATGGAAAAACCCAATAACACTTTGCCCGACCCGGGAATCGAACCCAGGACCTCATGGTCAGCCGTAACGATTGCCGACCATTACGCCAACGAGGTAGTTGTATAACATATTTAGTCTATAAATGATATTCCCAATGCTGGGACTCGGGTCGCCTCTCACAGAGAGTAAGTGGCAGTTCCGGGCGCGTTGCTAGTTAATACTGAGTTGCCGTCAATAGTTAAGTTCTAAAGAAACCTAATGGCCTCACTGGTCTTGTAGTGCAAGCGCGGCTCCTAAGACCCTTGTTTTAATCCCCGGACTGGGCAGAGTGATAATAATATGGTGTTTTAACACCCACTATTACTCATCTAGCAAAATGGTGAGAATAGTGAAATGTTGCATTGTTTATGGTTTTTCAGGATTTGATTTCGATTCAAGATTGTCATAAGTAGGAATATCTGTGAATGTATGTAGATAGCTATAAGAGTAGAGGAAGAAATGATGGATGGACTGTGAAACACGATCATGTCATATCATCTAGCTAAGCTATACTAATGGGGTGCCAACTGAGATAATGGCTAATAGAGACGGATTGAAGAAGGAAATACTTCGCTGACCAATGATAATCAGAGACAAGGGCGGGAGGATGATGAGGCGGTGTTTTTGCTCGCTTACCTCAGGTAGCCTAACAGTGGGTTCCTCCAGCATGGGCGAGGGGCTGCGCTGCTGCTGTTCCTCCTGGGGCTGTTCCTCCACAGTGGAGTCGTCGCTCTCCTCGTCCTCGGACACATGCTTCTTCGGCTTGCGGTGCTTGTTGTGGCGGCTGTTGCGCGGCGCCGAGTGACGGTACGGCAGCAACTTGCCGTCTTTCGTCATACTGCCTCTGGGTACTGAGGAATAGATAAGCGTCGTCTCAACTGAACTGTGTAAGGCGCATCATGGACAGCCTCTCCAAAAAGGGACAAAAGGTGTACTCCGGAATCCTGTTATGGTTATCGCCTATGCTTCAAAACTGTATTTTGTTTGACTTCCAAGAAACAATTTTATATGCTTGCCTTCCGAAAAGCTAGGCACTTCAGTTTCTAGACCAAAGGCATGTTTTAGGCAAACCCAAAATAATGAATAGTAAAGGCGGCCGTAATCAGTAAAGTCATGACCGTTATGAATACTGAAAAAGAATGGTTGTTTTTAGTATTCAAGCAAACTAGGGCAGGGCGGAGGGCGCAATCAGCTACCACTTAATTCCTATTGTTTTAGCATAAGAGTCGAACTTTTCTCCATATAATCGCTGTTTTTATCATCAAGTTACTGCGAACTTGCAATAAAATGGCGAAATACTAGATCGCAAATAAAGTTGATCAATCACAAATTGTTTTTCTGAAAGTCATAATTTACATCGCCGACTGCCGAGGGAATGTTTAAATTTAATGAATACAACTTCAGACCGAACTTGAAAAGATTACCTACCTTTTATACGGCACATCTTGTAAATCTAGTAATAATCAATACTCTTCTTTGTAAACGACAATGTTTCGTCTATTGCATTCAATCATTCAGAGTTCTAAGTTAGGACACAGTTACAGGCTGAAGCTTTCTTGTAACTTATTGATCGGAGTTCTCGGAACGTGCAATACAATTACCTACCTAACGCTCTTTATACAAGTATTGAAAAGCTTCAACTATCGTCGAGAAACCGTATTTGTACTTGTAGAAAAAAGAAAATACGTTTATTTGCGGCAAACATGACGCTAACAAAGGACAAATATACGAAAATAACCAGTTGCGGGAAACATGCGCCACATTCACGCAAAACGGCCATCGCTCAGCATAATGCTGCGACCCTATGCGAGACAGAGCCCCAGCGCTGGTACAGACAGCATTCACTGCTTACCTACCAAGCGAAAACATTTTAGTTGTTGTAGGAGTCATTAGGTAGTTATCTCTTTTATTTACTTTTGAATATTGTTGGTGTCGAATACCATTAAAATTGAGTTAGTATAACTACTTTAGAAAAAACGCAAGGGTTAAGTTTATAAACTTGCCGCCTCGATATATCGGGGCAGGGGAACAAGAGTGTCCAACAACTAAAATTTCGAAGTCAGGGCCGCACAGGGTTGGACCCACTTGGTTGTGACGGCCACAGAGCACGGAATCGACGCCTCTGTAGGCAGCGTCTAGAGTTGGCAGTATTAATAAAATTTGTGTTTCGGAAACTGCGTTCAGCGCACTTTTATCACGGACCGCCATTCAAAGCCGTCAGTTTCTATACGTCATTTCTGTAGTAGAGTAAACGGAGACACGCTTGGTTTGTACGGAAGTGTTGACAATGCCGTCTCTAGCAACGGCCGCTGAGGCATCTTATTGCTCTGTGATGACGGGCCACTTCCTCTCACAAAGAGGCATGTGTCTCAGAGCTATACTCGGAAGTGCGAACACTAGATAGATCGATCACGTTACGTAATAAAGTTGCACGGCGACCACTAGACCCTTGACTCTTTAATACAGTGCATTGCGTGACAATTGTGGCCAGTACCACTATAAATCACAAGTGCATTGCACTGCTTCACACCGATCTATTAGCAAAGTGTTCAGCCAATTGGCCACAATTGCCGATAAGTGACAAGTCGTTAGGCTACCTATTATATGCACGGTGCACCCCATTTCCGTTAGCCGTGTGCACACAACCTACTTAGTTGCCAACCTGTATCATCAAGCCGTGACGTAGGCGTGACTGATTGCCCAGGATCTCAATTACACGTTCATAACGGTGGCTTAAATTATATGTAATGATTTGGTGGCCAAGGGAAAGGCCACAGAGATGGTGTATACAGGATGATATTGGAAGAAAATAGAAATGTGAGCAATCTACTTTTGAATGTATGGAAATTTTATTATAACTGGGACATAATTATGCTGTCGTCAAATAGCATTCAATTCAAAGTGTAGGTTAGAGATCCTTTCTTCTTGCGTCTCTTATATATGTCACAAAAGGAACACTTTGTTGTTTTTTACAAAATGTGGCAATTTCCTACAAATCTGACTTCCCCAAAAAATCTTTTACCGTAATGAGAGGTAGGTACTTTTATATGGAGGGAAATGGCTTCCTTCTGCGAGACCGTGATTGTCCAGAAGAAGCCTGCCGAGCGAGCAACCGCCTAGACGCCTAACACACCGAAACCTCGCCTGCATCATTTGAAGTCGCGGGCGCTCAGTGGGGACTGTCCGCCCACTGAGTAACCTCAGGATAGACGGCGCACAGTGGTCACGTGCTACCTTTCACACTTAGATTTCTTGAAGACCCCCTTTAGTTTCCTCAGAGATGTGCTCTAGGCGTTGCACAGAGAGGGTTTCCGGTCGGTATTTTGAGAGGTAACGGTGGGTTTAGTGAGGTAAAAATCCCACACGCCGCGGTCTTATCCCAAAAAATCTGAGCGCCTTTTGAAGGTTTTCCCCAAAAACAAAAAAGGAAACAAAACGTAAGCTTAACCACTTTTACATACAAAAAGTCATAAAAATTAAAGTTTTATTTCGCTAAACAGAAAGCAATTAATCCATGATTAATATTAATACATAATATTATAATGCGAAAGTAACTCTTGTCTGTCTGTCGCGCTTTCACGCCAAAACTACTGAACCGATTTAAATGAAATTTGGTACACAGATAGTCTAGAGCTTGAGAAAGGACATAGGCTACTTTTTATCGACATACCAAGCGGGCGAAGACGCGGCCCGAAGCTATTAAAAAATAAAACAAGAAGTTTTTTAAAGTCTAAAATTAAAGCCCTTTTTACCCAACTACGGTGAAGAAAAAAGGAGGGTTATGATTTTTACCGATATGTATGTATGTAAGTATGTTCATCTGTTCCCTCCTATCTTCTTAACCACTCATCACAATGGAGGTAACGTTGGAAGCGTCTTAATTGTCCGCTGGTTATAGGCTATGTGACGTCACATTATACTAAAAATGGCGCCCTCTAGAGGACATAATGTGAGGAACTAAAAAATAAATATTGTTTAATCGTACCATGTTGGTTATCAAATGAAAGGGCTTAATGAGCACATTTCAAATATATATATATATATATATATATATATATTATAACCCCAAAAGTATTTAAAAAAAATTAAGTAGTAAAAACTAAAACCCAACTACGACTAAAACCGGCCAAGTGCATGTCGAACCACGCACAATGAAGGGTTCCGTAGTTGGGATGAATTTATCCAACAAACTTAACATTGTAGTTGAAAAACTGGTTCTCCGATACAGAATGTATGGGAGAACATGTTTTTGCAACTGCAAATTAAAGTTGGTCGACTATTACTCGGTAACTGGTGGAGCCTTCGTAGCGGTGATAGTTTTCCTTTTAATTTCGTTATATATACTACTGTCGTGAATTTTTTCGCATTTCCAAACCCAACCATTTAGCTGGCAGGGGGGGGGGGGGGGGACACTTGACTCTTAACAAAAATTTGCACTTTAAAGCTTAATATTCCGCAAACGGATCCCTGAATCCAAAAATGGTTTTGACAAACTCCCATTATTTTTAAACGACCTTTCCAACTATACCCCACACCATGGGATTAACGAGAAAATAAAAAAAAACAATCCCCAATTTAAATGTAGGGTAGACTAAAAAAAAAAATTTTTACAATTTTTTTTGCCACTTTGTCGTCGTCGTTTATACTCGTATGTATATCCATACCAAATTATAGCTTTCTAGTACCAAACCAACGGTCTTTGATCTAAGCCGCGGACAGACGGACGGACAGACGGACACGGCGAAACTATAAGGGTTCCTTGTTGACTACGGAACCCTAAAAAGGTATAAACAAGACGCCACAGACAGACAAATTAAAAATCCGGAGTCACATGTAATCTGTTTGATTTATGCCCTAACACGTGTGACTCCGGATTTTTAATTTGTCTGTCTGTGGTGTCTTGTTTATACCTTTTTAGTCGTAGTTGGGTTTGTTTTTATTACTTTAATTTTTTTACACATAAAGTTGTCAATACATGTTTTACTACATAATCGCGTGGGTTCATTAGTTGTAAGGTTATAGCTAACCAGTAGTTGCTTCAATACTATTACTATTTTATCTCTTTTTGTCTATTGATATTAAAATCACCGCAAATAATTATTTTCTTATTTTTTTAAAGGGCCTCCAGGTATGAAATACTAGAGCTAGCTCGCGGATAATACTGGTCAACTGCTGCAATATCCAGTCAAAGAAAGTCTTAACATAACACATTTACCAATGTACCATGCACAAACGAGATTATAGCGCCTTCAACACTTGGTCATAATATGACCACAATGGACATCAAAAGGTATTAGATCAAATTCGTCAATTACTTTGGAAATACAGGAAATCACCAAGCCAACAATTTAAAGATACATACAAAGTGAATTCTCCATAAAAGATTAAAACAATAATTAAATTAACCCAAAAATAATAAAATCCCAAAAAATACAAATAGTGCAGGGTATGATGGAATATGCATTAAAATAATTAAGGTAGTGGCCAAAATAATAATGCCAGTACTGTGTCATATAATTAATAAATGCAATGAGGCTGGGGTCTTTCCATCAAAATTAAAATTATCCATTGTCATTCCAATATTTAAAAAACAGGATAGAGAAAATATGAATTGATAAAGACCAATATCTCTAATACCTATCTTATCAAAAGTTTTTGAAAAAGTTATCTATAATAATTTTTCCTAGCGGAAGAACAAATAGGTTTCAGGAGAAATAAATCTATTAACAACGCATTTTACACTTTCCTCAAAATGGTCCTAAAAGGAATGGATGGTAAAAACATGTCTTAGCACTTTATATGGATATGACGAAGGCCTTCGACTCGTCAATCATGAAGTATTGTAATACTCAATAAAAGATAGATTTTCCCAAAACTCCTCGGATAGATTTAATTGAGCTTTGATTTACAGACTAGTATAAGCCCAAGGAACATCGAGGAGGAGCTCGTGGCTACGTAATAACAGCCGCACGGGTCGATCCCTCAGGTTAAGCTACGCTTGCCGGGGTTGGTCCGTGGATGGGTGACCATCTTTACACATCGAGACTCCTCCGTGCCTCGGAAAGCACGTTAAGCCGTTGGTCCCGGCTGTCATTTGTGGATCTTTGACAGTCGTTACGGGTCGTCAGAAGCCCGAAAGTCTGACAACCAGTCTTAGCAAGGGGTATCGCCCGGTTACTGGGTTGTGGAGGTCAGATAGGCAGTCGCTTCATGTAAAATACTGGTATTCAGCTGCATCCGGTTAGACTGGAAGCCGACCCCGACGTAGTTGGGAAAAGGCTAGGCAGATGATGATAAGCCCAAGGAACATATTGCACTATATGTCCATTCTGGGCAGCACTTGGTCCAACTCCCATTATGGATGGTCAATGTCCTTTCATGTTTATATCGAAAAGTAATAGAAACACAAATATTGTGAGATAGTGAGATCGAACATATTTATTTTGAATATATTGTAAAAGAGTGGATAGATTGTGAAATGCGAAAGTGAGTTTGTTTGTTCAGAAAATTATTGCATAATGTCACCAAAATTCTCTGTGCACGGCTTAGCAGTAACCTCTAATTCATTGCTTTGTCCCTTTTTTATGAATTTATGTGTTGACTAATAAATGGTCTGACACTAAACTGTAATTTTAAAGTTAGTTTATCATCTCATGAAGTGATTTTTCAAGAACATTATTATTTTTGCAATGAGAACAACCAGTATATTGTTAATGCTATATAATAAATTATTGGTTTTAACACAAAAATCTCATAAGGCTGAAATTGTCTTATTCACATGCAATGAAGATCCGCTCCATGTGGTACTTTTGTAAACACAGAGTTGAACTTGGCAAAATAAATTGTGATAAGACATTTTGATTGAATGCATGTAATAAATAATATTGACCATATTATTTTGCATTATGATGCAAATATGCATTACTGAAATGAGTATCATTTATTTTCTGGACTAAATTATCTTCAAAACTTCATGGAGTTTGTAGATGAGATGTCAATCCTACTAATATTATAAATGTGAAAGTTTGTGTGTTTGTGTATTTGTGTTTGGATGTTTGTTACTCAATCACGCAAAAACGGCTGAAGAGATTTGGATGAAATTTGGCAAACATATAGTTTATAACCTGGATTAACACATAGGATACTTTTTATCCCGATATTCCCACGGGAACGAGACTTACGCGGGTGAAACCGCGGGGCGCAGCTAGTTTTATATAAGATACACAAATAAGACCAAAAAAGGCTTTTGTACTAGAAAAGTTGAGATGGATGAAATAAAAACAAAGTTGTAGGTCTGTATTTCAGCATGTACAGTTAGATTCAAACTTAATGGTGGATCAATAAGTTTGAATCAAACTACAAGGCAATAGCAGTTGAATCCTGCAGAACTAGTATTTATTTTTCTCAATGTTATTTAGAGATTTTTTTTAGCTTCTTTAAAAACCTAATAACTGTGATATGATTGGTTACAATGAACATACTACTAATATTGGTATTATTTTGCATTATAATTATGAGCATAATTCTCCTTTTCCTATTGCTTTGAAACAATAAACTGTAAAACTGTGTATTTTACATGATAGTACCTAGGTACATAGTAATTCTACAAGGTAGGCCTGTTTGTTTGTTTTAATAGTTTTTAGTTTTAAAGCCTTGAAAAAATATGTTTTTTGTTTAAGCAGGGAATGCAGGAACTTACTGAAATAAAAGCTCATGCACTCATTGTTATCAAACATTCAAAACAAAGCAACCAAAGTGTTGTAGAACAAGTACAAAAGTAGTTTCAAAGTTCTCTCTTTATATTTCACACAAGAAGTATATTATTTGAAATAAGGTCCCAGCTCTGAATATTTTATTAAATCGGTACCTTTTAATAAAGCTTTAAGTAGGTAGGTACTACTTCTAAGCAGCGCCGGCGATGACATTTTTGTCTAGTACCTACGTAAGTACATAACGAATTGAACAGCATTCAACATTCATAATTTATTTATTGAAATCGCGCGCGATTTAAGCTGCTTGTTAGTTATTATTTAAAATCGACGATCTCAGTAATCCTATCCAATTCATTTTTCGTCGGCCCTACCCTTCAAACGGGGCATAATTTTCCAACAGCGTCCGCTGCGAGCGAGTAGGTACCTAGAGGCATAGGCATCTTTGATACAACAATGAAATGAATGAAAAAGAAAACCGTTATGTTACATTATAAAAAATAAGCCTTCGCCAATCCAATGTAAATGGCAACCAGTTCGCCATACACCAATTACATACTTAACGGATAACAGATAATTACTGATTTACTTGTTGATGTGAATAAAACAATTTTTCAACTTCAGAGAAACGAATACCTACGTGCCGACACGTGCAATGTTATCAAATGTTTCATTATTTACATACAACAAATGCAAGGATAACGATATCATACAAATAACACATTACTTTAATAAATAGTTTAAACTTACTCATTATTGTAGGAGAAATAAATGTTTAAAAATAATTATTCAAAAATGTCTGTCACACAAGCTCGGCACGACAAAGTTATGAAGTTATTAGTCTACTAGTGCTGGGCACAACACAAACAAGATAGATAAATAGTGAGTGGCTTCGTTCGGTGCTTACAATTAGTTCTGTATGTAGTCTGTGGTACTTACTAAGTTCTAGTGATGGGGGCAATTCAGGGGAATGCGCCGAGGTAGCCCGCGAAATTCAAATTTTCTTAGGTTTTTTGCAATTTGCAAGTCAGTGTCAGGTTGTGTGTTGATCTAAATATTATTAGCGGCCGTAAAAAATATGGGTTTACAGAATTATAAACATTAGAATCAGCAATACAACTTTCATGAAAGTGCCAAATGTCATGAATGCACTTACATGAAATTAGAAAGTCCACCTTAAGTGAACCCAATCACGTACAATACCCATCAGGGTTACGACCTATTGTCCCTTACAAGACTTAGTCTGCAGTGTTCCTGGCAGGAGCAATGGAATATGTCCAGCAAAAGGAAAGGCAGGTTTTTTTATGCAGTTCAACCGACCATAAAACCAAAACCATGGTTTTTCGGTCACAAAAAAGTGTCAAAGACTGTTATTTCTGTGCTTTGTAGAATCCGCTTAGGTTTTTGTTGCACTCCTGTTTTCTTGCACAAAATCCATGTCCGTGACTCCTCTCTCTGTGAGTGCGGGTTGGAGGAAGGTACCCTAGATCACATATTCTTTGAATGTCCTAATAACATCCCCTCCCTCGATTTGTATAGCCGTCTCCTTAAATTCAAGATCCCTCTTCCTATTAATTTCCCCTCCCTATTAACATATTCCATACGTAGTATCTCTAAGTAGTCTGTGTTCCTCCCCAGAACTACTTGTGGCGTTGATGATTTTCATCCGTCACAATAATATTAAATTATATTATATTCCCCCAAATAGTCTGTCTGTGTGGATGTGGTATATTTTTATGTTCTAACAATTATAATATAAAATGTAATTTTATCTTTGTGTTTGTTCCAGTCCAGTACTAACCCCACAAGATCAACTATAGATCAACAATACCGTTGAAGATTTTTATCTTTCTAAGTTTTTTATTTTTTTATTTTTTCTGTCTCGATACACACTTGCTTTTCCAACTCACTTAAGACATTGGCAGAATAGTCGACAACGGCTTTGCTTGCCATAATAAAAAATAGAATAGAATAGAAAGTGAACCCAATCGAGTTTTTTAACACGATACCTACTTGCAAGTTTAGTTATAAATTTCTTTTATTGCTTTTATTTCCTTTGACGATTATTTGAATTCTAATGACAGCCTATTTTTACGTGGTAAAAAAATCCCACATAAAGTACGATCCAAAATCGCGGCAGAAAAATAAGGCCTTCGTGGGCGTGTACTATACTTAAGTACCCATCTATTTAATTTTATCAGTAACGGAAATCAAGGTAATAAGTATACTTAGTTAGTCGATTAACATAGTTTTTCAACTGTTTTTTTTTTATCTACCTCTATTTCCTTCGAACATGTTTCTGGGCTCATAACCGTGCGTTTGCACTGGCGAAACATTCGAGACAAAACATGTTTAAATCTCTAGTTCCTGTCAATGTTTCATACAATTTTTGACAGGAACTAGAGATTTAAACATGTTTTGTCTCGAATGTTTCGCCAGTGCAAACGCACGGTAATGAACCTTATTGAACCTCTGAGTTCATTCAAAGATTTGAACTAGAATGCGTTTCATCAAATAGTTCCTTTGCCGTAATGTTGGCTCTACTTTTGTAGGACCAATACGAATACGCTACGCGGCGCGCAGACAAGCAACGGCGCTAGGTCCTTTTTAAAATTTAACAATAGACCCAATATTACGGCAAAGCAACTATTTAATTAAACGAAATTGAAACTCACTCTAATTACTTAGTCATGAATAATGGTCTGACCGATAAGTTAAACCAATGAAGTACTAATGAGTTATTAGTACTTCCGAATACCATAAAAGCAAAACATGACTGTTTGAATCTTGTTGCTACATAATAGTAATCTGTGGAATCTTGTTTGTGCATTTTCCATAGGTGACTTTTAAAAATGTACTCTGTGGTACCTCCGTGAAGTTAGCCGCACGATTTAATTATTATGAACTTTTGTTAATCCTAATCGTTAGAGAGGGTTAGAGAGAAAAGAAAAATCGTTAGAGAGTAATTAGTTTTTATGTAAATACAATTTTAATTTTTCGTGTAAGTGGCCCCTTCTCGCAAAAATGAACTTAGACGTAATTTTATTTTTTTAATCGTTTGCGAATCGTTAGAGAGAGATTGAGAGTTACACAAAATCGTTAAAGAGTTAATATTTTATTTGATATTAAATTATTTCTGAGAACGCGTTTTACTCTAGAGCAGATTCAAGTTTAGAAACGTGCCGCCTCGATAGGGGAGGGAGGAGAGGGGGGAATGGTTAGTAGATCCCCCCACTCACCCCTGCCGGAGATACAAAGTTTTTTTAAAATCATTTTAAAATATGACAAATCTTATAGGCTGGGACCACACCAACGGATTATCGCGATAATAAACGTTAACGGTTGGAGTACTACACCACAACTTACCTCGAGAATTTGTCAACGGCATTCACATTGGCGTTTAATGTTGGGTGATAACTCTGGTGGCGGTATTTTAGGCAGATCAAAGAAATTTACCGCGAGAATTATTGCATTGAATGAAGCGGCCACAATTACGTTTCTCATTGTGCACCGTGAGTAGTACTACTGATACGATACATGATGCAGAGAGACGATAATAGATAAGAGTGGTAAAGTTGTGTATTTGATCAACCATCATTTAACAGTGATACCCCGCAATCAATAAGAATACGAAATATTTTTTGTAGTTTCAATTTGATTCGGTACTTATAGTGCATCATTTATGCTCAAAACACACAAAAGGTGGGTGCTTGTCGGGAGCTGGTCGGGTAGTTTTTAACCCACCGACGTGACTTGGTCAGAATCAGGAGGCAGTTGGTTCCTAATAACGATGCCCTTTTCCAATCGGGGATCGTAAGGATTCTGTGCCGATCTTGGCTCATACTGTTATGAGTGTGGTGAGCAGTCCACTTATTGTCTAACTCAGCACATATATTGTGCTATATTGTGTTGGAATATCCCGGCAGTTTTGGCGAGGATAGATAAGTTCAAATTTTTTTTAAGCATTTAACTACTTCTTCGTCTGAAACGGCAGCTTTCCGTGGCATTTCGATACAGTAGGTACGGGACACAATACAAGTAGCACTCGGGCAGGCTGTTGCTCAGCACTGATGTTTTATTCCACGTGTCATGTTCGTGAACGGGCGCCCTCAGTTGAGACTGGTCATCTGTTATCTGATCTGCACGGGTGTATTTTTAATCTTATATTTTGAATTGTTTTTGATTATTTTTCGTTTGACATTGTTTTCACATATAGAAGCACCAAGAATACTGTATCCAGGATTTTGTAATATCTATATACATTTTTAAAAGAGTGTCCTTGGAGTTTCTTGCCCGTTCTTCTCCATAGAGATCTACGAATTTGAATGGGCAACTAGCTTCAACTTTTTGACTAACTGACCGACTCTTTGACAATTCAAAAGTGTCTGTAAATGGTTTAATTGAAATAAATGCTTTGAGTTTGAGTTTGATTCAAGAGCGCGAGCCCGCGGCTTGGGGCGCGTGTTGCGGGGTGCTGCACGGCACCGCCTGCGCAGGCAAACACCGTGCATCGCTACAAACATACATTATTTACTTGTTACACAACATCTCTCAACCTTATTTCGGAAGATACAATAGTAATAGCAGGATTCAATACATAATAATAATACCAAATTACTTAACCGTCTGGCCACGGGACATTCCACTGCAGCGAATTTTCACGCGGTGCGAACGGCGAGGCTTCTTGCGACTAAAACAAATGAATAAAAACCGGCCAAGTGCGTGTCGTACTACGCACAATGAAGGGTTCCGTAGTTGAAATACTTGTTCTTCCATAGCCTACTGTTGTGATAATTTTCCTTTTAATTTCGTTGCTTATACATACTACTGCCGTGAATTTTGCACATGTCCAAACCAACCATTTAGCTGGCAAGGGGGGAGACACTTGACTGTAACAAAAATTTGCACTTTAAAGCTTAATATTTTGCAAACGGATCCCTGAATCCAAAAATGGATTTTAACCGACTTCAAAAAAAGGAGGAGGTTATCAATTCGTCGGTCTTTTAATTAATTTTTTTATTTTTGTTACCTCAATACTTTCGAGTGGGTGGACCGATTTTGATGATTCTTTTTTTATTTGAAAGGTGGTGCTTCCTGTTTGGTCTCATATAAATTTTATTAACTTTGCTTGAGCAGTTTTTGAGTTAGCTTCAATGATTACGTATTTTTTCCCACTTACTCTATGTAGATGGTATCTTATTTGACTCCGTCACTGTTATTTACATAGGAGGTAGTGGTATTCGAATTTGAGAGGCGTAGGTACCACAACTAAAAAGTGAAAAATAAAAACATTTTACAAAAAAAAACAAACGACTTCCAAAAAAAACAGTAAAAAGTGAAAAATAACTTTCGGAAAGGAACTTAGGAAGTCGGTGGCAAAAAATGAAAATTGAAAAGCAAAGAAATTTAAGTTATTTTTCACTTTTTTGTGTTTTTTTGGAAGTCGGTTGTTTTTTTTAATATTTTTTTTTTATCTCAAACAAACTCACCACGTTTTTGAATGACCTTTCCAACGACAGCTCACTCAAAAGGATAGGCGAGAAAATAAAAGTTCCCACAAAAATGTTGAAATTTGGTAATTTATTGTGACCCAAACATGGGACGTATTTATAACGTAAATAAATACATTGTGAATATGGGAGTCACTTCTGGGGGACAATACAGAAAAAAAAAGTACCTTGTGCATGCGTGCAATAATATTAACAGTGTGAGTGTGACATATTAAATGGAAGGGCTGGTAGTGAGGCTCTTAATTTTTTTTACATTCAACTTACGTGTAATTTACTTTTACTTTACGACAGCGAAGATAGGAAAGTATACAGGGAGCCTAAATGCTCGTCCAAACAGGCGCGATATCGCGGGCGCGACAGGCAGCGCTACTGTTGTCGCATCCGCGATATCGCGCCTGATTGTGGGTGTCTTAACATGAGCTGCCATTTCTCGCCTGTCGCTCAGTGCGTCTTTCTGTCATCCGACACAGGGCATTATACATATGCTAAAGGGATACGACAAGACAAACAACAAAATGACAGGTCGTGGTAGATACATGGTGAATAGTAACTCCTACGAGATAAGTTCATAAAAGTTAACACGCTGAATTCAGTTTTTCTTTATAGAGATAGGTAAGTACTTCTTCAAATTAAATGGTTACCAAATTATTATTCAATTGACAAATTCAATAAGTTGTGGCTCCACCCACGGTTAACGTCTATTATCGTGATAATCCGTGTGTGTGGTCCCCGCATAATATGAGACTTGTCATATTTAAAAATCATTAAAAAAAACTTTGTATCTCCGGCAGGGGTGAGTGGGGGGATCTACTAACCATTCCCCCCTCTCCTCCCTCCCCTATCCCCTATCGAGGCGGCACGTTTCTAAACTTTAATCTGCTCTAGAGTAAAACGCGTTCTCAGAAATAATTTAATATCAATTAAAACATTAACTCTCTAATGATTTTTTTTAACTCTCTATCTCTCTCTAACGATTCTCAAACTACATATTTTTTTTAATTAGGTCTAAGTCCATTTTTGCGGGAATGGGGGCCAATCTCACAAAAGTAATTAAAATCGTTGATAAATAAAACTAATTACTCTCTAACGATTTTTCTTTTCTCTCTAACTCTCTCTAACGATTAGCATTAACTAAAGTTGAGAATAATTAATTCGGGGGCAAAATTCACAGAGGTGGGCTAACGTCACGCTATTAGAAATGATTTAATATCAAATAAAATATTAACTCTCTAACGATTTTGTGTAACTCTCAATCTCTCTCTAACGATTCGCAAACGATTTAAAAAATAAAATTACGACTAAGTCCATTTTTGCGGGAGGGGGGGCCAACTTCACACGAAAAATTAAAATTGTATTTACATAAAAACTAATTACTCTCTAACGATTTTTCTTTTCTCTCTAACCCTCTCTAACGATTCTCTAACGATTCTCTAACGATTCTCTAACGATTCTCTAACGATTCTCTAACGATTCTCTAACGATTCTCTAACGATTCTCTAACGATTCTCTAACGATTCTCTAACGATTCTCTAACGATTCTCTAACGATTCTCTAACGATTCTCTAACGATTCTCTAACGATTCTCTAACGATTCTCTAACGATTCTCTAACGATTCTCTAACGATTCTCTAACGATTCTCTAACGATTCTCTAACGATTCTCTAACGATTCTCTAACGATTCTCTAACGATTCTCTAACGATTCTCTAACGATTCTCTAACGATTCTCTAACGATTCTCTAACGATTCTCTAACGATTAGGATTAACAAAAGTTCATAATAATTAAATCGTGCGGCTAACTTCACCGAGGTCTCTGTGGTAGGTGAGTATGACAACCACAGAGTACATTTTTGTATAGAGTAATGATCACCACAGATGAGAAAAAATATGAAAAACGTGCGAAAACGGTTGATGGTGCAAAATTGATTTTTTATAATCAGTTTCTGTTGGGACTGGCTTGGCATTGGCCTGCAAAACTGCAAAAAAAAACAAATAAGTAGAGGTCTCAGACCAACAAAAAAGGGTAGATAGAGCGCTGCTAACATAAAAAGTGAAGCCACAAAACTATGCAAGTAAACACACAGGCTCACGCACACACCTACACTAAAACTATGCTCATCGTCCTAGTACGTCGCGAGTAGTCGTCTAGTAAACATCAATAAAAAAAAATAAAAAATGCCTTCTTGTGTAGTAAAAACTTATAAAAGCAATAGCAAATCACATAAAAGTCTCACGGAATCACTTTTCACTTGTACGCACTTGAAATAACATCGTTTTTTAATTTAATTAACTATGAATTTTAGGTTTCTTGGAACAAAAAACCTCCACGAATGAATGAATGAAAGCAGTGACATAACGTGGGAGGGTTGCCATATGTGATTTGAAATTTTCCCATTCCATTAAACCGATTTAAATTATGATTTCTTATTTCGAGTAATTATATTCCTGTTTTCTTTTTTTATGTTTTTATATTTTAGATTACCAAGTAATAATGAATCTAAAAGTAAATGGATATATATCTACAACACCCGCGCCGGTCTAGATCACCCTACCGGCGCGTATGCTGTAAGCGCTCCAGGGGGTCCTTCGGCGCATCTTCCTAAGCGTATTCGTCCTGGCAATTTTTTTTTAGACTTTTGGTTTAATTGATTATACTCCTGATTGTCGACAGAGCTATACGAAATAGCGGTGTATAAATGTTTTGTTTTTGTTTCGGAATAGAAGTCCTTCTTAATAATTGAGTTATAATACCATACTCAGCAATATCTTATTCGTACAATTTTATCCTACCCATACAACATTATTCCCCAAATTATAGCGAAAAACTTTAACAAATAATGGCAACCCTTTTTACATACACATAGATAAGAAGATGGCTCACTTTTGATGTTCGGAGTGCTCAGACTACCTTTTTTTTTTTTGGTTGATCTGAGCACTCTTGTGTTAACTGTTACTCTCCCCGACGATAATGTGCAAGTAGATAATGTGGACTCCGAATCTGCAAACAGGAAAAGATCGGCCGCTTCTCCCCCGACTACCTTAATCAACCCTACTAAGCTAGCTAAACACACAATTGGAAGACCGATATACAGCCCCGGATCTTCAATTTTTTTTAGGCGGGGCAAAAACTGAAAAATGCCGCCCCCGCCCACTTATATTTATTTTTACCTTTATCATCCATATAATTTCAGCTATCAGATGTCCACTAATTGATTGAAATTTGGACATAGCCTACATATGCCTTCCGGAAATAATGCATCCATCGCTGTTCTTTCTGTGTTAAGCCTATTTATTTACAGATATATAGACATAAACGTGTAGGATATATATTTTATAAACAGCACAGGATAGGATTTAAACTAAAAATATGTATAATAAAAATAAAAATCGGATATAGTATTGCATTTGTGAATTGAAATTACAATTTTACTCTTCGAGCTTTTTGTTCAGCAAATAAATCTATGGCCTTGTCATAATTTAACTCGTGTGCAATTCGATTTTCTATCGCTAAGATTGCAAGATTCGATAAGCGTTCCTGGCTCATAGAAGATCGCAAATAATTTGTAATAAGTTTTATTTTGCTAAAACTTCGCTCGCAGCTTGCGGATGTAGTAGGAAGCGTAGAATAAATTTCGCAGGGCAATACAAATATTTGGAAAAGCATCCTGCAAATCATGCGCATAGATCTGTTGCAAGAGATAGAAACTGTTAGCCTTTTCTATATCACCAAATAAAAGCGGAGCTAAAGAGCATTTAAAAACGTAAAGTTCCTGGCCGTTATCAACGGCGCTTAAATCTCGCTCGTATTTTCGAGCCAGATCTGCTCCATACTTTCGCAATTCTTCAATTGACATTTTCAAAATATTAGTACCATTAAGAAAAGCAAAATTCAAATTCAGCATGGTAGCACAATCAAACCTCTTTTTAATTTCTGATATGATTCGATCAAATACCATCATTGTTTCGAATAATGAATGTTCGTGCAGCACGTCTCACTCCGCGCTCTGGGTATCGGTCGAGTTGACATGGCCATGAAATTTCTGTACTTGTACTATTATTTATTCCATGGTCAAAGTTAAGTAAATGATGAGTTGTCCATTCGTCTGTAAAGTGTGAATTTGGCCGCCCTCTGAACTTACCGTCCGGGGCATAGGCCCCGGCTTGCCCCCCCCCTAGATCTGGGGCTGCCGATATATACGATGAGAGATTACCCCCCATTTATAGTTCACGTATCTAAAAGATGGTCAGACTCCAGGTAATGTTCTACACCCTGTCAAAGGATCGTGGGCAAGAATCTATGGGCGGCACACCCACGTCCGCCAAGGATGAAATACCTACCTGTAGTTTTGAAGACATCACTTCTTCCTTTACTCAGTCCAAGGCGCATCAAAATCTGTACCGGAGTTATTTAGTTACGACAATGTTAGGTTAGGATATGTTAGGTATGTATTGGCGGTACACCCCGTTCCACCACAGATAAAACCTCTGTAGTTTTTAAGACATTACTTCTCCCTTTATTTAGGCCAAGGCGCATCAAAATCTGTCCCAGGGTTATTCAGTTCCGACAATGTTAGGCTAGGTTAGGTATGTATTGGCGGCATAGTGTGGGTATCCTCACATCAGAGATCCGGCTGGCCTTTAGTAGGAATTAGTCTGTGGAAGTCGTTTTCTTAGACATTTCCGCTGCCTATGATTCTGTACTCCTACCTCTTCTCAGGCAGAAAATGCAAGAGCTGAGAATCCCGGCTAGGATTCGTCAAATCATTCGCAGTATTTTTCAGATCGCAGTGTTCATCTCAGGATCCCCGGGGACAGCTTTGAACCGAGGTCGGTGTGGAGAGGTCTACCTCAGGGATCCGTATTTAGTCCTCCTTTGTATAATATTTATACATCTGATCTTCCTTCTTGTCTAAATTTTAACTGTAAAGTACTTCAGTATGCTGACGATATTGCACTATTGGTCTGGCATAGCTCCATCGAAGTTGCAGCTCAATGCATCAATATCTCTTTGTCCTCATTAAACCAATGACTCTTAGGTCACGGGTTATCTTTAAGTGCTCCATAGAGTACCGCAGTTGTCTTTTCTCGTGGACTCCTTACCCCGGAGGTTGAAATTAATATTGATGGTTAAGCCATCCCCATTAAGGAGAAGGCCAGATTATTTGGGGTTACCCTGGATTACAAATTGTCGGGAATGGATCACATTGATAATACAGTCAAAAAATGTGAGCGCTCAGTTTCGGTCCGGCTTTGGCAGGTTTGGGAGCACACCCATACACCTTTAAGCTGATATACAATGCGCGAGTCAGAAGCGTGATGGATTACTGCAGTTACCTAATGGAGCCATGTAACAAGGAAGCCCTACGTAAACTGGATTCTGTCCAGTCCAAATGTCTAAGGATCGCATTTGGTGCCATGAAGTTCTCCCCCATAAATTCTCCCCATGTTGAATGTGCAGAACCTCCCCTTAACCTTCGAAGACAATACTTAGCAGATCGTTTCTTTTTAAAAGTTTTCTCCCTTTCGTCCCATCCTTTACTCCCCATTTTGGAACAAATCTATTTCTCTCTTAACGCGTCTTCCTACTGGAATAATAAGAATATTCCATTGATGAATAGGTACAGAGAGCTTAAACACCTCTCCTCACCTGTTTGTCAATACCCCTCTCTTCCTGTCTTTTCTTCCGCCTATGAGGTGGTCCATTTTAGGCCAAAGATCGTTTTGGGACTGGGTATTTCCAAAAATTCCCAAGACGCATAAGGCGACTTCGATCGGGCCACTAAGAGATACTGGGAGGGTTGGAATTTATTTTATACGGACGCATCAAAATGATCTTTAACTGGATGCACAGGTGTTTCAACATACTTCCAGAACTCTAGAATAGTCCTTTTATTCCAATGCCCATCAGGGGCTTCAGTATTTACAGGCGGATGCATTGGTATCTTAGAAGCCATTAATTTCATTTTAACACGCAATAGGTAATTTTTACGACTCCGCTACTGAATGTCGAAGTTTGAAATGTCGACGTATGTTAGTTCTAAAGTACAGGATCTCGATGTACGCCAGTTCGAAAGTTCACTGGAGCGAAGTATGCAAGGCCGACGTATCGTTAGTTAGAAAGCATACGAGTGCGATGTACGCCAGTTCGAAATTACCCTGTTACGAAGTATGAAATGCCTCCGTACTGTTACTGGTACTCCTACAACATTATAATTAGCAAATTTGTGTAAAAATAAATTTACTTCATTTTTTATATAGGGACAGACACGGATATTAGTAATTGTTTGTACCTATTATTATGATAAATATATTTAAACGGAAGTTTAACGCAACAATGATAAATAACACTATGTGTTTACTATTTTCCATTACAAATAGACAATGCATTTTAAAACATTAAGTTTACCAGGTACTATATTTATTGCAAAATTATAGAAATTGTGAGGGTAGATAGTATTTTTCCAAGTGTCATTAATTAATTTGTTGTCCTACAACAGTGATATCGCTTCATCATTTTAAGTCATTCGTAAAAATGGAGAACAGTAAATGTGAGTTTGTTATGTCGCATAAAAATAATAATCTTTTGTTTCTTGATAGGTTTCTATATATGATTAATAAAAAGTGTGATAATGTGTTCTACTGGAATTGCGTGAGAAAAAAGTCGTCGAGTTGTGGCGCCACGGTAACTACAAGAAAGATTGGTGATGATCATTATGTACACAAATTTAACAATAATAATATTTAACAATAGATTTCATCTTCATGAACCAGATTCGAATACTGCTGAAGCAAATGCCGTCAGGCACTCAATAAAAAGAAAAGCTGCCGACAGTTTTGATAGGCCTGGGCAAATTATTCAAAAAAGTATACAGGACGTGCCTAGTACGTCATCTCCTTTTATGCCGTCAAAAGAAGCTATGCGTTTGATCATTCATAGAGAAAGGATGAGAAATGAACCAAAACTATCGAAAACATTGAATGATATTGTCATACCCGACGAGTATACTAAATTTGAAGGTGAACAATTTTTAATTGGCCATTACGTTGATGAGACCGATACAATTCTTGTGTTTAGTACAAAAACAAATCTTCGCCTTTTGAATAAATCTTAATTTTGGATTATGGATGGCACGTTCCAGTGTTGTCCAAGTCTGTTTTACCAATTGTATTCGATACATGGCCAAGTGGGCCAGAACGACGATACGAAGCAGTACTACCACTTGTTTATGGTTTTTGTCGAGTAAATCTGAAATAATGTATGGCATATTTTTACAAATTGTACTGCGATTTACATTCAATCAATTAAATATTAATCTCGACTCGGAATTTATTATCACAGATTTGGAGTTAGCTGCGATAAGAGCTAGTGAAAGTGTTTACCCAAATGCAAAACACAAATGTTGTTATTTTCATTAGTCCCAAAATATTTGGAAGCATGTCCAAAAGGAAGGATTATCAAAAAAGTATGTTAGCAACAGTAATTTTGCGCATCAAATGAGCCATCTAGCGGCCCTTGCTTTTTTAGATCCGACTGAGATACCATCCGCATTTGTAATTATTCGCGAGCAAATTATACCCGAAGAAGCAAAAAAAGTGATTGACTGGTTTTCTGAATATTATGTTCATGGAGTTTATAAACGTGTAACTAATCGAAAGAAGGTGTCAACATTGAAATTACAGCTGAAGAAGTCGCCTCAGATATGGTCCGTATTAGATTGTGTGAACACTGATATCCCAACTACCCAAAACAATATTGAAAATTGGCATAATCGTTGGAATAACTTGCTGAACAGGAAAAAATTCAATATCTATAAATCGATGAAAGAATTGCAAAAAGAACAAAAAAATAAAATTTTGTAGATTGAAAGAATTAATGCTAATATCTCTCTCTTCAATCGGTCCCTCATTACTGAGGATCGTGGTCACTGGACCCCTTTAAACGGACAATCTGCCTCCATCGACTCCGGTCCAAAGTTGCCATCACCACCTGCTGAAATTTGTGTGAGAACGCAGCTTCTTTTACTTGGTCGGACCATCGTGTTTGCGACCGGCCTCGTGCTCTCTTTCCTTCGGTATTGCCAACAATGACCAGCTTTTCTAGGCTGCTATCTCCCCTTCGTATTATGTGGCCGAAGTAGGTCAAAATACGCTGTAGGCAAACTGTGGACAATCGGGTCTTGATATCGAGCTGGGAAAGAATAGATACATTTGTGCGTTTGGCTGTTTGGCTGTCAATGCTAATATAAAGAAACGTAAATACAAAAAATCATGCCATATCCTAAAAATCAGAGAACAGTTATTAAAGAAGGATAACGTAGATTTAAAAGAATACATAAGTGGTCTTGCGTACATAGCGTATATGAAGATTTAATTTTATATACAAAACTGAAATAAATTAAATTACTGATACTATAATACATATTTAATCTAAATGGTGTTTTAATAACATTATGTTATGTAATGTTCCAAGCGCATTTTTTTTGTTTGGTTCTGGTTTAATTTATTTTTTTCTTTTTAATAATTCAAAGTGTTAACGCCATCTATTGTCGCGGAGTCAACGCGTGGCGCCCTCTAGCATCGAGTCGTGGGGTCTCGGCGGTTTATGAGCGACTGGACGAATGGGAGCGGCGTACGGGAGCGCTGATTGGACGCCGCGGAAGCACTACCCGTCTCCGAAACATTCCATTCATTCGAGACCCTCTTGAGTACTAATACGTAGTATCTCTAAGTAGTCTGTGGTACTAATGTTCTGTGTTCGAGACAAGCAAGAAAAAGATGGATGGTAGTCGGTTCACCACCCAAAATATTTAATTTAACTACTCTAGTTACTCTACTCTATGTAACGTATGTTAAAGAAAAATAAAAGCATTATCCGAAAAACAAATATTATAAATCATCGTCAAATATCTCAAAACATAAAGATATATCTATTTATGAATGTGTTTTGTTTATTACCTATTACAATTGTTCCAATAGCGATAGTTTCGATATCGAACTCAGAAAGCGTACGAGTGCGAATAGTCCTATTGCACTCGTATGCCTTCTAACTAACAGTACGGAGGCATTTCATACTTCGTAACAGGGTAATTTCGAACTGGCGTACATCGCCCTCGTATGCTTTCTAACTAACGATACGTCGGCCTTGCATACTTCGCTCCAGTGAACTTTCGAACTGGTGTACATCGAGATCCTGTACTTTAGAACTAACATACGTCGACATTTCAAACTTCGACATTCAGTAGCGGAGTCCATTTTTACAGAATCCCGCAGTAGCGTTAAAGCCTTAGGTCAATGTCAACTTAAATCCAAAACTCACAGTAGAATCATTTTCGACATCTTTAATTCACTATTCACTTGCTCGAACAACGGTTTAAGCATTGAAATAGCTTGGGTTCCCAGCCGTTCGGGAATAGGTGGCAACGAGTGCGCCAACTCACTGGCTAGATTTGCCTCATATAACCTGGTGGATCGGAAGCACTACATGGTCCAAAGTTACGACTTACGTACTAACACCAAACATAAGCTGTTCAACTCGTGGTCAGCAGTGTGGCAAGTAAGTTCGAATCTTAAGGGAGCGTATTACGCCAGTGTTCAATATGACATCCAGTGGAAACCTTGGTTTTTAAATGCCCCAAACTGTCTAAAGGAATTGTTTCATCCTTGTGCAGACTGAGACTTGGTCACTGCTCCAGTCCGGTATGCCTGAACAAGATTCGGGTTCGGGATAGTTCCTTGTGTAGTGCGGTCTTGATGATGATACTCTATACCATATCTTCTTCTCATGTCCTTTGAATTCCCAATCCTTTGACTTGTATCATAAACATTACAAAATTAAAATCCCACTAACTTCCATTCTCTCTTGACTAACTTTTCTACTAAACTTTTTTTTTTTTTTTTTTTAATCCAATTCCTATCAATTTTTTAAAATGTAAATGTATCAAAATGTAGTCTGGTGTGTAGTGTTATTAACTTTTTGTAAAAATGTATGTCGAATTGTAGTGTTTTGTCTAAATATATATACTAGCTTCCAATATGTCGATAAAAAGTAGCCTATGTCCTTCCCCGGGATGCAATCTATCTCCTTGCCAATTATCGAAATCCGTTCAGTGGTTTAGGCGTGAAAAGGTAACATACAGACAGACAGACAGCGTTACTTTCGAATTTATAATATTAGTATGGATATTTTTGTTTAGGTATAACTTATAACTTACTACCTACTGAATGACAATATTAAATGTCAAATCAAACCACAGATTTAATATAATTAGGCACGTCTAAGTTACTAAACACAATTAGTCCGTGCTAGTGGTGCGCGCGGTCGGCGTATCCGAACACGTGAGTGAGGACCGGTGACCTTCGCGACACCTCCGTGGTCACTACCCTCACCATGACGAGCACATTTGAATTCCTGCTCCGGGCGAAGACGCACGTTCACTTGATCCTGCATTACCTGTGACCTGTACGTGTAGTCTACGTAATTATTTAAGCCTAAAGCAGGCCATAGTTTATTGACTCATATTAGTCAACTTTATTCAATTCTGTGCTTTCGTACCTATAACCCCATACTGGGTAAGTGTTGAACGGTTAATGATTTATATTGTGTGTACCTACCTATCTAGGTTATCTTAGGGCGTGTGCCTATTTGTACTAAAACAGCTGTACTCTTAATTAGTATGTATGACTTCTGCTATATTTTATTACACAACTTATTTGTCATTAGCTCTGCACATTTGTATGTACCTACACATATATTTTTTCATGACTCAAATGTGCAAGTCATGTCGTGCTTCCATCCATGTAAACTCCGTACTGATTGTGACAACCACACACCACCTTCATTAGCGCACTAGTACATCTCGCTTTGCTTTTGTCTTGTTGTCACAATCAGCGGAGATGATTATTGTCCATTTTGTGACATGCTGGACGTTGATTCCAGGGTTCAAAGTTCGGGTTCCAAAGCCCCGACTATTTTTCACATCCGAAGTTCCGGCTAAACCGGAATCTGCAAGCTCCGTGTCGGGTAGCTACCTATATTACCCGCCTGGTCACGTCGAGTATCCTACAGGTCAGGCCCGAACATCCGCCTACCGTCACTATCCCTGGCGTCAGCAGCGTGGCACACACGCTGAGTCATCGCCGCACCAGGCTGAGCCAGGAGAGTACTGCGCTACTCCCAAGGAAGTTGAGAAGATTTGTGACCATAAACCTTCTCACCCCCTTTCTCGTATTTGTATAAATATTTTTTTTATGTTGACCAGGGTTACGTGGTCTTATTTTCACCCCACGTAAGCCCCCTCCGTCAGTTCCGTCACACTAGATACCTACTACAAAGTGCAAAGTTGGACGGCTCCATTTGCTGCATTGCCCACACCACATGACGCTGGCAGAATAGTCGACATCGACAAAGTTGCCAGAGGAAAAAAAATAACCACAGATGACAACTGATACATTTGTACAGACTAACTAGTCTGTGATTTGTACAGTAAAATTTTGTTACCGTAAATAATTTTGTAAAAAAATTATAAAAAAACCATGAAACGCACCTCAAGTACCGTATACTATTAATAAGTTTAGTTAGAGATTTCAAACACTCTTAAATTTATGGATATGACAGGTATATGAAATATTACATTTACGAGATCTTTTATTCTTTTGCCCATAGCATGCATGCTCAGACTAAGCATAATGTTGTTGTAGGTCCACAGAGGCGTAGCTTCATAGACACTTCAAAATACTTTTCCCGTACAGCTTGTGCAGCCTGGCGTACCTAACTACTCAACTTTGCCAACGTATTCTAAGCGTGCGGTTTCTAATCCCTAAACAAATGCGGCCATTCCTGCCATTTTTATAAACACAAACACGTTTAGCTCTACTCGATGTAGCCCGTAAGTCACGCGAGACGCAGACGGCCGGCGACATGAAATCTGCATGCAGCGTCGTTACCGCGCCGCCGCAATGTGGGCTGAAAATTGAGTTTCATACTCATTTAAATCTTTTCGCTTTTATTTAATTTTTGTGCTTGTGATAAGCTTCTAATGCCTTCAGCAGTCATGAATATATACAAGGAATATAATTTTATTTTTAGGGGTATGAGGAACAGGGTGTAAAGTTCACTCATCCACCATAGAAAAGGGAGGATCCTCCAACCAGACGGGTGTTGTGTCTGGCGGGCAACTGCCCAATGGTTGATATTGGATTTTTGTATATATGTTCACTGCACGGTAAACTCTAATTGCGCGATGCAGGATTTTTGTGACGTCAGGATTTTTGTGTGACGTCAGGTCTTTGATGCGTAGTTCGAATGTGGCGATGTAGGTACCGCCACATCACTCCCCTCCGGAGACCGAAGGTCGATAGTGGGCTGAGTCTTGTATCTTGCGATGCTTGCCAGTGCCAGTTGTGGTTCCAGTGAGTCGGAACCGGGTGCCGCATTGTTCGCAGTGGGTCGGAACTGTTTGCGGCGATTGTGGTGATTGAGTTGATTGAGTTGATTGAGTTGATTGAGTTGATTGAGTTGATTGAGTTGATTGAGGTGATTGAGGTGATTCCCCAGTGGGTCGGGGTGATGAGGCTGCGGGTGTTGACCAGGAATGCGCTTTCGCTGCATGCTGGTGGTCAGGATACCCGTTGACGCCTCGGGTGTTGGCTTGGCTGTGTGACTCGCCTCACTGAAAGCTTGCGGGAGTGATGATGATGACGTCACGCTGGAATAGTTGCACGAAGGCTGCGTTGACGTTCATATTCGGGGTCACCAATTTAGGGGTATGAGGAACAGGGTGTAAAGTTCACTCATCCACCATAGAAAAGGGAGGATCCTCCAACCAGACGGGTGTTGTGTCTGGCGGGCAACTGCCCAATGGTTGATATTGGATTTTTGTATATATGTTCACTGCACGGTAAACTCTAATTGCGCGATGCAGGATTTTTGTGACGTCAGGATTTTTGTGTGACGTCAGGTCTTTGATGCGTAGTTCGAATGTGGCGATGTAGGTACCGCCACAGAATATAATTTTATAGGTAAACTAAATTACAAAAAATAAATTTGAAAAAAATTGTATGGGGCCAAAGTAATAAATCCAAATATCTTCAAAACCGCTGTTCTACAAATTATTTGACATTTTTTGGTGTATTTTATATATAGGTGACAACTGCGGTTTTTTAATAAAAAATATATACGTTATATAAAAAATGGTTGAACTAAAATTTGAACTTACATCTGGACCAATGGGTTTATAAACTTGAATTTTTACAGAGTAGTCTGTATTTTAGATAAACACTATTACATAAGCAAAATTAGCATTGAGAAAAAAAATTAAGTAATAATTTTATTACGCATTCTAAGAACTCGTTTTTAACACTGTTATTGTACTCGTATGATCGTTAACCTATTAGGAATTATCTAATTGGAGACATAAGTTACTGTAATTAGTAACGAATTATTAGTATTGTGATATTAGTGAGGGTAGTTAAGGTAAATATTATATTATAACATTAATGAGGGTTGTTAAGCACAATATTACATATAAATCTGCAGTTTATTCTATTACTTAGTTCATTTTGAGCATTTCAATCATTCACGTTGATATTTAAGTGTAAAGTATGGAGGGCTTTGCTACAAACCTAGACTTTTTTGTCATATTAAACAATTCTGATAAGAAGAATGATAGTGACAAATTGTTTGATACAGTGGTATCTCGTCTAGATCGTAGTCTTTCTGATGAAGACAGTTTGACTTTAAAAATCTTTTGCTATAAATTCACGAGAGCTGCAATGATGAGATGGAAAAAATCCCAAAGCAACTTCACGGATTTTAAAAAACATTACGGAACTTGGCTTGAAGCAAACATCGACTGGCCTAGTTGTATACGAACAACAGTTGAAAGTTCTGAAACAAGCTGTCCTGAACCTGAACCTTTCAATATCAACAACAGCATCGGTTGGGACGATGACAAAGAGAAAATCAACACCTCGAAAACCTTTTCAAGAACTAAGTAGTCAGCAGAAAAAAAAAGAACAATGGATCAGAAAGGTCGCGATAGCACTGAATTAGCATATGCAACTGCAGTTCAATTGAGAGAACAAGGTCAGGGAAGTATTGCAACTGTAATTGAGTATATGCTGAAAAACCCTGAAGCAGCTGACAAATTTATGGAAATTATTAGAAAACCATCAAAACCTGTGTTTTCGCTCGAAAAAGCGATGGGTCTACTTCTGTCTTTAAAGCTTTCGAAATGGCAATATGTTACTTTGAGGGAAACAGCCATGCGAGAAGGTGCAAAGGATGTATATCCTTCTTATTAGAAAGTACAGAATTCAAAATTACAGTGCTATCCCCCACAGGCAACAATCACCGTGACAGATTATTCAGCCAAGATCACATTGCAAGGTTTGCTTGACAAAACAGCGCAAAGAATCTTAGAAAGTTTGCCTGAAGTTATAAATGACAAGTGTTTGACTATGATATGCCAGTGGGGATTCGATGGTGCTTCTAATCAAAGTAGATACAAGCAGAGTATGAGCGGTGATCGAGACGATTCAAGTGTTTTCATGACTTCCCTGGTACCACTTAAAATCACATGTGAAGAAGATACTATTTGGATAAATCCAAGGCCATGCTCATCTTCATATTGCCGCCCAGTGCAATTCATATTTATGAAAGAAAGTCATTTTGTTGTTATTGAACATCAAAAGCAGATGGAAGACGACATAAAGGCACTTCGCCCTTCAGATTGCGGAACTAATGTAGTCAACCATGAGTTAATGATGACTATGATTGATGGAAAAATTTGCAAACCTAAGGGCCAGGCCACAACAGTGCGTTGCGGCGTCGCATCGCAAAAACAACATTGCACAGCTATGCGATGCGATGTTGCAACGCAAAAATTTCATCGGATACGACATCGTACGACAAGACGCTAACCGTCAGTTCAGTTTCTAGTGAGACATGGACCGCACTGCGCGTGTTCTACTTCTGCTTGCGTTAAGGCGTATTAAGAAAAAGAAACAGAAAAGAAAGTACTGGGTGCACCCATTACTGACAATTATGAATAAAGATGGAAACCACTTCAAAAGGAAATATGAGGCGCTAAAAGTGGACGAGGTTAAATTTTTCGATTACTTTAGGATGAGTGTGGTAAGTTTTGAAGAACTTCTTAGTTTGATAAAGCCTCATTTACAAAAGAAATACATATTTAGAAAACCCATCGAACCTCTGGAGATGCTGGGATTAACTGTAAGGTAAGAAAAAAATAAACTATTTTTACTATAATCATACTGTTTAATCATTTTCATAATTTAGTGTTATTCAAAACTCGTATTCCGATTGTGTGTCATTCGTCAAATTTGTTAGTTCCTCATCGAAATGAATTTGTTCTGGCTCATTTACATCATCATTCCTTGGCGTTTGTGGAGACGATTGCATAGGTGCCGGTGATGTTTCGCATCCGCTTTGGAAGGCACTGCGTTGAATGGATGTTTGATAGCCACTCTGCATAGGCATTTGAGCTGATTGGTAGCCACTCTGCATAGACATTTGAGCTGTTTGATAGCCAGTCTGAACAGTTGTTTGAGATGTTTGATAGTTTGCTTGGACGGATGTTTGTGAAGTTTGATAGTGGCTGGGATAGTATGATGGTTGGTGTAAATCACTTAATATCTGTAGGACACGACTTTGGAAAATTATTGTTTGATTATCATTCAATTTTTCCAATGATGGCAAAATTCCTTTAAAAAAAGATAAATGTCTACTTTCAGGTGTTTTTAAAGCAGCTATAATATTCTTCTCAAATTCGTCTTCGTCAATTTTTCTTTTACGCGATGCAGGCTGGTAACGTGGCATGACAGGTTGCTGGCTTTGTTGGGTTGAGGTGCTTGGTCTTATTTCTTCATCGTCAAGACTTGATGTTGTTTTATTTTGAGAATTCTTTTTCAGAAATAGGAGCTGGTCGTATAGATGATATTGTTTAATTTTTTTGGCCCCAGCTCCGGATTTACATTGCTCGTTTAATTTTTTTTCGTATTTTGTAAAATTATCCTTGATTCCTCTCCATTTCTTTATGACATCGTTACCTAAAAAAATATGACGAATAATGATTTATTTTGTTTTCTTTCAGGTACCTGGCGACGGGAAATACTTTTAAAGATATGCATTTCACATATTATCGTGGAAAATCTACAATAACAGGAATAATAAAATTTGTTTGTCGTATTGTATGGAACATTCTTAAAAGGTTGGAATTACCAAAAATTACAACAGAGCTGATGGAACAAATTGCTCAAGAGTATGAAAAAAAGACCAACTTTCCTAATTGTATAGGAGCGCTAGATGGAAAACACATTCGTATATTGAGCCCGGATCACAGTGGATCCCTATTTTTCAATTATAAAAATTATAATTCCATTGTTCTATTAGCACTTGTTGATACGAATTACAAATTTATATATGTCGATATAGGTGCATATGGTAAGGAATGTGACTCCACTGTTTTTCAGAACTCAAATCTATACGACTTATTAAAAAAAGGTCAATTATCTATACCTCCGCCAAAACCGTTACCTGGCTTTCAAAAAGAAATTCCTTTTGTCTTCGTGGCGGATGAAGGATTACCACTGACAAATAATATAATGCGCCCATATTCTGGGAAGTTTTTATCGATAGAAAAACGAGTTTTTAATTATCGTTTGAGCCGAGCCAGACGATATGTTGAGAGCGCTTTTGGCATACTCGCAAATAAATGGCGCATATTTCATCGACCCATTAATGTTTCTTACGATTTCACAACAGACATTATAAAAGCATGCTGTGTATTACACAACTTTGTATTGAATCGAGATGGCGCACAAACGTTTGAAGAAATGATTATTGACGATTCTTTGCAAATTTTACACGAAACAACACATGAAAGTAGAACAGGAGCTAACATAATCAGAAACGAATTTTGTAATTATTTTAATAGTAACATTGGAGGTCTTAGTTGGCAGTTAACAAAAATATAAATGTTTATAAGTACTTACCGAGTTTTGTTTTTTCAACACTATTTAACTCCTCAAAATTTGAATATAAACTTGTACACACTTCCCTCCATGCTTCTGTTTTTAAAAATTTGTCTTTGAATTGTGATATAGTTTTGTCCCAAAGGACGGGACGTTCGTAAATTAAAGATATCAGGTGGTCGACATCGTACTGCGCCATATCGCTTAAAAAACACGTGCAGGTCGTTCAAAGTATGGACACCGACTAAACGGCAAAGCGTTGTCGCATCGCAGATTTGTACGTTGCGGCAGCGCATCGGAAATTTCCACGATGCGTTGTGCGGCGTCGTTGATTTTTGCGATGCGACGCCGCAACGCACTGTTGTGGCCTGGCCCTATCAGATGCAAAATCAAGTTCTAGCTGCTATCTTTGTTTAGCAAAACCTTCAGACATGAATAAATTGGATTCTGTGAAGGAAATACCAGTGTCTGTCAACCTTTATAAATTTGGACTGTCAACATTACACGCTCGTATCAATACCATGGAATGCCTTTTGCATATAGCTTATAGGCTTGACCTCAAGAAATGGGCAGTGCGAGGAGATGATGACAAACTTGTGTTTCAAGCAAGAAAAAAAGTTATACAAGATCGTTGCAAAGCTGAGCTAAACCTTTTGATAGACATTTTCAAACAAGGATCCGGAACAACGAATGATGGCAACAAAGCCAGAAGATTTTTCGAGTTTCCTGAAAAAACTGCAGCGATCACTGGGCTAGATAAACAGTTAATTCGTAGACTTGCAGTGATTTTACAAGCAGTTACCTCAGGACAAGATATTGACGCTGTAAAATTTAAAGAATATGCGTATCCGACAGCTGCTAGGTATGTGGAACTATACAATTGGTACCATATGCCAGCTACAGTGCACAAATTGTTAATACACGGGGCAGATATCATTACCAGTAACGCAATTATGCCAATCGGGAGCCTATCAGAGGAAGCGTCCGAGTCACGCAACAAAGACTTTCGTAGATTTAGGGAACACAATTCGCGAAAGCAAAGCAGACAAAATTCGAATGAAGATATCCTCAACATGTTACTTCTTTCATCAGATCCAGTTATTTCTGCAATAAGACCCAAGATGAGTCCGAAAAAAAAGCAAGAGCTTTTCAACAAGACCCTCGATTTGTTGAAATTTCAGGACAGCGATTTCGAATTTTTTGATGTTTCTCATTTAGATCCTGACTCTGAGTCAGATTCTGATTCTGATAACGATTTTGAAAATTAATTTAATCGTATATCTATGTATGTATATCTTACCTAACTTTATTATTATTATTTAGTTCTTAACTATTCTCGAGACCCCGTTCCTATGGAAAGCTTACGAGGGGCCGAAGCCAAGTCGCAGAGGCCCCTTAGACAAATTTAAATAAAAACACAACAGTAATAATTTGTTTTTATATTTCTTAATTTTGTAATGTAATAGTGTTTATCTAAAATACAGACACCTCTCTGCAAAATTTCAAGTTTATAAACCCATTGGTCCGGATGTAAGTTAAAATTTTAGTTCAACCATTTTTTATATAACGTATATATTTTTTATTAAAAAACCGCAGTTGTCACCGATATATAAAATACAACAAAAATTGTCAAATAATTTGTAAAACAGCCATCTATAAGGATATAACAGTTAAGACAGCGGTTTTGAAGATATTTGGATTTATTACTTTGGCCCCATACAATTTTTTTCAAATTTATTTTTTGTAATTTATTTTACCTATATAATGATATTCCTTGTATATATTCATGACAGCTGAAGGCATTAGAAGAATTAAATAAAAGCGAAAAGATTTAAATGACTATGAAGCTCGATTTACAGCCCATAGTGGCGCCGTGCCGTAAGCGTCGGCCGAGTTGAAATAAATAAATAAATAGTTGTATAAGTATGCAGCCAGCAGGCGCACACTGAATTAATGACGAATATTTTATCTATGAAGCTACACCGCTCCATGAACAGAATTGTCCAGTCAAAATCGACAAAAAAAAAGGAAAATGTCACAAACGCGCATGTAACTACGCTTTTTTACATGTAGTTTGGTCCCCGGAGAGTAGTTCATACCCAAGTTTGCACCCCTGATAACCTTTGTTACTTAATGAAAAAACAAATTTGTAAAATAATATTTGCCTCATTTCATTAAAAACGTCTAACGGGCCTCTGCGTGTTGGGTTCGGTCCCTCGTACGTCTTACATAGGTCCGGGTCTCCAGGGCCCAGAGAGAGATAAAAGATATTTAAAAAAAAAGACTGCGGTAAACGCCACAAGACATAGCGTCCGCAATTTACTGTCCAAAAACGTCACTGAATCGTTAGTATTGGAAGTAAGTTGGTGTGTTTCCCTAGAGAGCGTTTTTTGCGATTGTAAAAGTGAACCCCGCTGACCCGCTGCCATCATTTTCATGCCGACCGTTACTGCAGCCGTTATAAGGCGGAGACCGCTGTCGTAGGAAACCTGTGCTTTACGCGAGTAATACAATAAAAAAGTTTGAATACTAATTTGGATCAAGATTCATTTTAAAATCGAAAATCACCGTAACACCTCAGTCAGGTCGTAAGCGGAGGAGGCCGGGACGGCGCGCGGCGGCGACATTGTAAAAAGTTTCAAAGCTACACTTCTTAGTTTTGGGTATTTATTTAACACACAAATGTTATTGGCAAGGAACTTCGGTACTTTTTTAAAACAGTATTTTCTTGGAAATCGATCATTTCCATCAATAAAGTAGCTATAGATACATTAAATTACTCAAAACTTTTGTTTTAATATTAAATTTTAGTTGGCACAAATTGGGACCGCGGTCCACCATTTGGTGACTTCTGCACCCTAATTGTGTAACACACTTCGAATCACAATTCTGAATGATTGTGAAGCATATTGGTAATCTATAATATTGCTTCATGTTCGAAAATTTTTTCTTCTCAACACCGTAAATAACGCAATGAATGTTCTCGTCAAAATTAAAGCTATTGCTACTAGTAAGTGCGTTACGCAATTAGCCCACTGGTTTAGACCATTTCCATGAAAAATATATGTACTTAAGAGGAAATAGGGTCCGTCTTTTCTCCATACAAAAAGTCATAATTCGAGGTTCGGCTCTCGTCTATTTCCTCCTCCAATATTGGACCAATTTCAAAGATATTTGATATATTGAATAAGAAGGATATTTACTGTACCCCTATGTTTTTCTTTTTCCATTAATAGTTGTCAAATTTGTACAATAGGCCTCTGATGACAGGGGTCATGCTTCTACAGATAATGTATCATCAAAACGGAAAACATAGGGCATAAAACTAGTTATAATTATTTCACTATAAAAAAAATCATTGCTCTAAGGTCATAAACCAGAGAGAAAACAGGCGAGAGCGTTTGTGTGGAGAGGACCGACCCTATTTCCTCTTAATAGAACTAGCAGATCCGGCCGACGTAGTCCTGTTCAAAGGTCATGGCCCATCAAAGTATGAAAACCATACTTACGGCGTACAGAAATGATAAAGGGCTGGATGTACAGAGAAATATGTATAGTTTGCAATGGTATGTGTCGCATTACTGTGGGGATTGTACATCATGGTAAAAAAAAGAAAAACAAAAAAAAAATGTGAATACAATTGTATCATATTTTATGGGTTTTATGGGGTAGCTACAAAGTGAAGTATAAAAACCATACCCACGTCGTACAGAAATGACATAGGGTTCTATTTATACAGAGTTTATAGTTCACCTAGAGGACGATTATGCTATTTTATAATGATTATCAAGTAGCTTGTAAAACTAGGGAATTAGCGAACTAGGGAATTAATTATTAAAAAACAAAATTCATTATTATTACTTTAGTTTTATTCAACATGATCTAAATCTAAGGGTATGGTCACATAGTTAAAAAAGGCAGCAGGTGCATTTATATTGTGTTGATGTACAGCACGATGGCTCGTGGCTAAGTAGCAGTTGCACGGGTCAATCCATCAGGTTAAACTACGCTTGCCGAAGTTGGTCCGTGGATGGGTGACCATCTTTATATACCGAGACTCCTCCGTGTCTCGGAAAGCACGTTAAGCCGTTGGTCCCGGCTGTCATTCGTAGATCTTTGATAGTCGTTATGGGTCGTCAGAAGCCCGAACGTCTGACAACCAGCCTTACCAAGGGGTATCGTATTACCCAGTTACTAGGTTGTGAAGGTCAGATAGGCAGTCGCTCTATGTAAAATACTGGTATTCATCTGCATCTGGTTAGACTGGAAGCCGACCCCAATATAGTTGGGGAAGGGCTAGGCAGATTGATTGATTGTACAGCACGATCCAGGCTGGCCCCAGTATGCATGGCAAATTGATCTTGAGCCATTAAATGGAATATAATAATTACAAAATAATTAAAGTACTTGCTATGTCAGCGGCTACGCTCGCGCAGCATATTTTTTAAGTCTTTACGTTTAAGTTAAGTTCATAATAATTAAAAAATGTTTGGAGCAGACATAAAACACATTAAAATCGTTGTGATGTCTCTGTTCGTTGTTGCTATTGTTTAGAGTGCCACCAACTTATCTGTTCAGTAGAAAACAGCGTCCACTAAACTTAAAGTTTAAATAAAACAATCGTAACTTATCTCACGAGGCATTATTTCTTGTAGTAATAATCCCAATAACTTTCGAGAAAAGCTTCAGTTGGACTGTATTTTCTGCGACGCAACACAGATCGGCCACACGCTACAGTTTTTCCATTTTAACAATATCCTTATCCAAAAGCAAACAAAGTCCATTAAACACGCCAAAGTAGTAAAAAAAACAAATAGTAAAAACTCGGTAAACGCACAGATCGCATCGAAAAAATTATAGAGAACTGCGAGAGGCGAGTTGAATACTGCTTTTTTTTTTGGAAATAATATCTCTTGACCTCTGAGGTGCTCTGAGGTCGTGACTACTTATACCGGGCTACCCTGTGGCTGCCTTAAGCTAACTTAAGCCGCCACACACAAACTAGGCGACTTCTCGCTAAGGGCACCCCCTGTGGAGTGCGAACGTCGGCTTTGGGCACCGCTGGGGGGGGGGGACAGCAAGATGGAACAGCCTGGATTATGACTGGTGAATACTGCGCGAACACAACAATACTATTCTACAGCTGTGCCATCCACGAAGACGCGCCCCTCTCCGCGATTGCTGTACTTTAGTACGGAGCGGAGCAGAGTGGGGCGCATCTCCGTGGATGGCACTATCTATATCTGACTGCGCAGAGTTTCTGGATGAGTGTTACGATATTTATTTGACTTTAAGTCAACTACAACAAAGTAAAAATGCGGTTTTAGTACATTAAAAAATATGTTATATCAAATCTTTTCAATTGGTTTTACGTGTTCTCCCATGGATTTTCAATATTTTTTTTATATAAAATAAAAAGTGGGATAGAGGGCTATAATTTAAAATTGATTTAGTTTTTGTACGGCAACTTTTACCAACCGTGTCAGATATGGGCCATGACCTTTCAATAATGCATACAAAATTCCCATAGGAAATGCACTTTCAGCTATCTATGTTTCAGTTTTCCCGAATTTTCCAAGTTTCCCGGCAACTTTTCAAGTTTTTCTTTCCGTAAGAACATCATGCGGACTATAATGAACGTTAAAAAAAATAACCGACTTCCAAAAAAAACACTTAAAAGTACTTTTATTTTTCACTTTCTACTTGTGGTAGGTACCTACCCCACACAAATTCTAATACCACAACCTGCTATGTAAATAACAGTGACTGTGTCAAATAAGATGTCGTCTACATGGACTAAGTGAGAAAAATACGCAATTATTGAAGCTAACTCAAAAACTACGCAAGCAAAGTTAATAAAATTTCAGACTGGCTAAAGTAGACTCATACTTCATGGGGTACTGTTTAAAATGTTATAATAAAATACCTCCCCACATACTCCAACTGAATGAAACAAAATTTAAATCTTGTATAAAACGCACACTATACCGCCAAGCATATTATAAATTAGGGAATTACATTACGGATAAAAATGCTTGGCTCAGCGCTGGTCCAGCTCCACAGGGCGCATAAACTAATTAATTAGCATTCGAAATAATGGTTGTAGCTGCTGAAGATTGTAAAAACTATAATTATTTACATTGTATAAATTCAATCTCCTAGTTTTGTATAACTGCATAGCACATGTGTGTGAGCACTATGTACTTACCTAAGTACTTTAAAGCTACCATTTACTAGGTACGTCTTTCATTGACTTGAATGTGCCCTGGCGACTGAGAGTATGTCATGCTCACTTTAATGTCTCGCTGGTGGTGGCGTGTGTTGGATCATTAAGTTCCCTTCAAAATGGTTGAGCTGAATGGTGCTGATCCATGCGTCATGTTCGTGAACGGGCGCCATCAGTAGGGACTGGTCATCTCTTAGCTGCCACGGCTTATTTTAATTTATTTTAATTTTTGAATTGTTTTGTTTCTTTTTTATCTTTTTACGGACGGACATTGTTCTCACATGTATAATTTCAACATGAATGATGTAACCAAAATATTGTAATAATATTCTGATTCAAAAGAGTGTCCGTGGAGTTTCTTGCCCGTTCTTCACCATAGGAATCTACGCTTTGGAATGAGCACCTAGCTTCATCTTTCTGACTGACCGACCCCTTGACAATTCAAAAGTGCCTGTAATTGGTTTATTTGAAATAAATGCTTTGAGTTTGAGTTTGAGTTTCAATGGGGCCACAGGGGAAGCACCAGCTTTCAAATAAAAAAAAGAATCATCAAAATCGGTTCACCCAGTCGAAAGTTCTGAGGTAACAAACATTTAAAAAAAAATACAGACGAATTGATAACCTCCTCCTTTTTTTGAAGTCGGTTAATAAAAGCTATTAATGAGTATATTCCAAATACGTAGATTAATAAAACTAAAAATCTTGAAATAAAACTAATTATTTAAAAACCAAAAAACCCGACTGCAAAAACCTATAACTGAAAAGAGAAAACAAGCATTGAACTTTGTTTTATGTAAGGTATTGCAGGCGGGGACAAACCAATAACAAATATGGTGTAACTTTTGTTTGTCCCCGTTTGCAATACCTTACATAAAACAAAGTTCAATGCTAGTTTTTACCCGACTGCCCCAGAAGAAGGGAAATGTTTTTCGAGAGTATGTATGTTTGTATGTATGTATGTATGTTTGTATGTATGTTTGTATGTATGTTTGTATGTATGTATGTTTGTATGTATGTTTGTATGTATGTTTGTATGTATGTTTATTTCTTTGGCACGCTCTGAAGCCTAAAGGGCTTGATGGATTTTAGCTAATGAGTTGTCATTAGAAGTGACATAGGCTACATAATATTTATATATTACTTCTACAAATACAAAAAAAAAGGGAGGGGAAGGTTTATAAAAAAACAATGCAATAGTATTGGTATAAAATAAAAGCTAGTAATGAGTCAATTCCAATATAATTATGTATATATAAAGCTAAAAAGCTTGAGATAAAGAATTCGTTCTCTTTTCAGTTATAGGTTGCTGCAGTCGGGTTTTTTGTTTTTTAAATAATTTTATTTAACTGATTAGCGTCTTGGTATCTTGATTTCAGATAAATCTTATAAAGTGCTACAACCCTGGGCCCTGAGTCCATAAAAATTGCTATTGTTATTTGCATTACTTTTTCGTTTAACTTTTATTAGTTAATTAGAATTTAGTCATAACCTTACAGTTAAAAATAACGACAAAATCTTTGTATTTTTTCAGCATAGACACCTCTTCTTTCAAGAAAGTACATCGATTTTTTTCAAAATCATAGTAATGATCACTCTTTGACCGCCGGACAAAGTAAATGCCAAAACAAGTAATATGGCATACTGATGTAAAACGAAGAACTTTTAATGATATTTTTTTTGTAACGCAGTACTGCTGGAATATCCGACTTTGTCAAGATTCGTAAAAGTAAAACAAATCAATATGAGAGATTTGGACACCATCAATACATATTATGGACGCTTGCTGAATGAATTTTCCCATCTTATTCAAGAAAACAGCCCATGTCATGGTATCGAAAACGTTAGCATAATTGTTAATAAGAAGAGGTGGAAGAAACGCAAAAAGCACAATGTATTCGAACATACTCAACAGCCAACAATTGCTTTTCGTTTATCAAAATTTAGCAAATGCAAAAAGCAAGGTTTGATAACAAGACCCTCAAGCATGCCGGAATTAAAGAAATGTACAAGGCCAGTCCCACCACGAAACAGAAGCGGCCATGGAAAGGATACAAAACAAAACAAATACAAGCAAAGCCCTTTTCAATCTAAGTTTATTGCTAATGTAGTTTCTGAACATTGGTTCGACAATTGCTTCATGAACATGAACTACCCTAGCCAAACAAAATGGAAAATATATAGGTGTCAACTAGGCGCTGTAGAGGACAGTTGTTGTTGTTCTTGTAACTCCGATGCTATGTTTGAAGTGATGAAGAGTTTGTACGACTGTTACAAAGCGAAAAACTGCGACAATTGTTGTTGTGTACTTTGTAGTTATAAACTACAAGAAGAGAGAAAGCTCGGCGAAATAAAAAAATCTATGACCTCTACTGCAAGGGAAAAAGTGTTAGATGGTAGGACGCCAGCAGACAAAGAGAAAATTTTGAAAGAAATGGTAAAGTCAAAAGTACCTTTACCTGCAGGGAAGACGGCATCAGAAAAAGCTTTGATAGACAAAATAAGGAAAGAGGTTGGGCTACCACCATCGCCTAAAAATGCAGCCGAAAAAGCAAAAATGCGAAAAGCTGAAGCTGCAGGTATTATCACTCCTTTAGAAGATAAAACTCCAGCGCAGAAAGAAGAAATTTTAAGAGCGCAAGCTAAACTCGGTTTGCCGCTTCCAGAAGGAAGAACTGCTTCAGAGAAGGATCTGATAGATAAAATAAGAGCAGAAAAGGCACCCAGTTCTATAGCGAAAACGAAAAAAACGGGCTTACTTACGCCTATAACAGGCAAATCACCAGACGAAAAAGAAAAAATCCTACGAGGGCGTGCTATCCAAGGTTTACCACTGCCTGAAGGTAAATCAGCATCAGAAAAAAAACTTATTGAGAAGGTTCGCGCCGACCTTGGTCTACCAATGGAACCTAAAACTAAATCTATTCGAGAAAAACATGAACAAGCAGCTAAAGCTGGCGTACTTCAGCCATTGGAAGGCAAAACACCTGCAGAGAAGGAAAAGATATTGAAAGGCCAACATGATTTAGGAATTCCGTTACCTGAAGGACGAACACCATCAGAGAAAGCTCTTATAGCCAAAATAGTGGCAACTAGTCGTCATCCTTCGAAAGCGGAAGGTTTACTTACACCACTGAAAGGCAAAACACCAGAACAAAAAGAAAAAAATCTAAGGGCACTAGCTAACCGAGGTATACCACTCCCTGAAGGTCAATCACCTTCAGAAAAAAAACTTGTTGACAAGGTTCGAGCCGACCTTGGTTTACCAATGGAACCTAAAACGAAATCTCTAAGACAAAAACATGAACAAGCAGCTAAAGCTGGTGTACTTCAGCCATTGGAAGGCAAAACACCTGCAGAGAAGGAAAAGATATTGAAAGGTCAACATGATTTAGGAATTCCGTTACCTGAAGGACGAACACCATCAGAGAAAGCTCTTATAGCCAAAATAGGGGCAGCTAGTCGTCATCCTTCGAAAGTGGAAGGTTTACTTACACCACTGAAAGGCAAAACACCAGAACAAAAAGAAAAAATTCTAAGGTCACTAGCTAACCGGGGTATTCCACTCCCTGAAGGTCAATCACCTTCAGAAAAAAAACTTGTTGACAAGGTTCGGGCCGACCTTGGTTTACCAATGGAACCTAAAACGAAATCTCTAAGAGACAAACATGAACAAGCAGCTAAAGCTGGCGTACTTCAGCCATTGGAAGGCAAAACACCTGCAGAGAAGGAAAAGATATTGAAAGGTCAACATGATTTAGGAATTCCGTTACCTGAAGGACGAACACCATCAGAGAAAGCTCTTATAGCCAAAATAGGGGCAACTAGTCGTCATCCTTCGAAAGCAGAAGGTTTACTTACACCACTGAAAGGCAAAACACCAGAACAAAAAGAAAAAATTCTAAGGGCACTAGCTAACCGAGGTATACCACTCCCTGAAGGTCAATCACCTTCAGAAAAAAAACTTGTTGACAAGGTTCGAGCCGACCTTGGTTTACCAATGGAACCTAAAACGAAATCTCTAAGACAAAAACATGAACAAGCAGCTAAAGCTGGTGTACTTCAGCCATTGGAAGGCAAAACACCTGCAGAGAAGGAAAAGATATTGAAAGGTCAACATGATTTAGGAATTCCGTTACCTGAAGGACGAACACCATCAGAGAAAGCTCTTATAGCCAAAATAGGGGCAGCTAGTCGTCATCCTTCGAAAGTGGAAGGTTTACTTACACCACTGAAAGGTAAAACACCAGAACAAAAAGAAAAAATTCTAAGGTCACTAGCTAACCGGGGTATTCCACTCCCTGAAGGTCAATCACCTTCAGAAAAAAAACTTGTTGACAAGGTTCGGGCCGACCTTGGTCTACCAACGGAACCCAAAACTAAATCTATAAGAGACAAACATGCACAAGCAGCTAAAGCTGGCATACTTCAGCCATTGGAAGGCAAAACACCTGCAGAGAAAGAAAAGATATTACAAGGCCTTCATGAATTGGGAATTCCATTACCAGAAGGAAGGACGCCATCAGAGAAAGCTGTTATAGCTAAGATCAAGGCTGGACCCCGTGCTCTCTCAGCGGTCCTGGCACCTTCTGAGCAAATGCGAAGGGCGATAACAGAAGGATTACTTACACCATTGAAAGGCAAAACACCAGAACAAAAAGAAAAAATTCTAAGGGCACTAGCTAACCGAGGTATACCACTCCCTGAAGGCCAATCACCTTCAGAAAAAAAACTTGTTGACAAGGTTCGGGCCGACCTTGGGTTACCAATGGAACCTAAAACTAAATCTCTAAGAGACAAACATGAACAAGCAGCTAAAGCTGGTGTACTTCAGCCATTGGAAGGCAAAACACCTGCAGAGAAGGAAAAGATATTGAAAGGTCAACATGATTTAGGAATTCCGTTACCTGAAGGACGAACACCATCAGAGAAAGCTCTTATAGCCAAAATAGGGGCAGCTAGTCGTCATCCTTCGAAAGTGGAAGGTTTACTTACACCACTGAAAGGCAAAACACCAGAACAAAAAGAAAAAATTCTAAGGTCACTAGCTAACCGGGGTATTCCACTCCCTGAAGGTCAATCACCTTCAGAAAAAAAACTTGTTGACAAGGTTCGGGCCGACCTTGGTTTACCAATGGAACCTAAAACGAAATCTCTAAGACACAAACATGAACAAGCAGCTAAAGCTGGCGTACTTCAGCCATTGGAAGGCAAAACACCTGCAGAGAAGGAAAAGATATTGAAAGGTCAACATGATTTAGGAATTCCGTTACCTGAAGGACGAACACCATCAGAGAAAGCTCTTATAGCCAAAATAGGGGCAGCTAGTCGTCATCCTTCGAAAGCGGAAGGTTTACTTACACCACTGAAAGGTAAAACACCAGAACAAAAAGAAAAAATTCTAAGGTCACTAGCTAACCGGGGTATTCCACTCCCTGAAGGTCAATCACCTTCAGAAAAAAAACTTGTTGACAAGGTTCGGGCCGACCTTGGTCTACCAATGGAACCTAAAACTAAATCTATTCGAGACAAACATGAACAAGCAGCTAAAGCTGGCGTACTTCAGCCATTGGAAGGCAAAACACCTGCAGAGAAGGAAAAGATATTGAAAGGCCAACATGATTTAGGAATTCCGTTACCTGAAGGACGAACACCATCAGAGAAAGCTCTTATAGCCAAAATAGGGGCAGCTAGTCGTCATCCTTCGAAAGTGGAAGGTTTACTTACACCACTGAAAGGCAAAACACCAGAACAAAAAGAAAAAAGTCTAAGGTCACTAGCTAACCGGGGTATTCCACTCCCTGAAGGTCAAACACCTACAGAAAAAAAACTTGTTGACAAGGTTCGGGCCGACCTTGGTCTACCAATGGAACCTAAAACTAAATCTCTAAGAGAGAAACATGAACAAGCAGCTAAAGCTGGCGTACTTCAGCCATTGGAAGGCAAAACACCTGCAGAGAAGGAAAAGATATTGAAAGGTCAACATGATTTAGGAATTCCATTACCTGAAGGACGAACACCATCAGAGAAAGCTCTTATAGCCAAAATAGGGGCAACTAGTCGTCATCCTTCGAAAGTGGAAGGTTTACTTTTACCACTGAAAGGCAAAACACCAGAACAAAAAGAAAAAAGTCTAAGGTCACTAGCTAACCGGGGTATACCACTCCCTGAAGGTCAAACACCTACAGAAAAAAAACTTGTTGACAAGGTTCGGGCGGACCTTGGTCTACCAATGGAACCTAAAACGAAATCTCTAAGAGACAAACATGAACAAGCAGCTAAAGCTGGCGTACTTCAGCCATTGGAAGGCAAAACACCTGCAGAGAAGGAAAAGATATTGAAAGGCCAACATAATTTAGGAATTCCGTTACCTGAAGGACGAACACCATCAGAGAAAGCTCTTATAGCTAAAATAGGGGCAACTAGTCGTCACCCTTCGAAAGTGGAAGGTTTACTTACACCACTGAAAGGCAAAACACCAGAACAAAAAGAAAAAATTCTAAGGGCACTAGCTAACCGAGGTGCACCTCTACCTGAAGGTGAAACACCTTCAGAAAAAAAACTGGTAGACAAGGTTCGGGCCGACCTTGGTCTACCAACGGAACCCAAAACTAAATCCATAAGAGACAAACATGCACAAGCAGCTAAAGCTGGCATACTTCAGCCATTGGAAGGCAAAACACCTGCAGAGAAAGAAAAGATATTACGAGGCCTTCATGAATTGGGAATTCCATTACCTGAAGGAAGGACGCCGTCAGAGAAAGCTGTTATAGCTAAGATCAAGGCTGGACCCCGTGCTCTCTCAGCGGTCCTGGCACCTTCTGAGCAAATGCGTAGGGCGAAATCAGAAGGATTACTTACACCATTGAAAGGCAAAACACCAGAACAAAAAGAAAAAATTCTAAGGGCACTAGCTAACCGAGGCATACCACTCCCTGAAGGTCAATCACCTTCCGAAAAAAAACTTGTTGACAAGGTTCGGGCCGACCTTGGTTTACCAATGGAACCTAAAACGAAATCTCTAAGACAAAAACATGAACAAGCAGCTAAAGCTGGTGTACTTCAGCCATTGGAAGGCAAAACACCTGCAGAGAAGGAAAAGATATTGAAAGGTCAACATGATTTAGGAATTCCGTTACCTGAAGGACGAACACCATCAGAGAAAGCTCTTATAGCCAAAATAGGGGCAGCTAGTCGTCATCCTTCGAAAGTGGAAGGTTTACTTACACCACTGAAAGGCAAAACACCAGAACAAAAAGAAAAAATTCTAAGGTCACTAGCTAACCGGGGTATTCCACTCCCTGAAGGTCAATCACCTTCAGAAAAAAAACTTGTTGACAAGGTTCGGGCCGACCTTGGTTTACCAATGGAACCTAAAACGAAATCTCTAAGAGACAAACATGAACAAGCAGCTAAAGCTGGCGTACTTCAGCCATTGGAAGGCAAAACACCTGCAGAGAAGGAAAAGATATTGAAAGGTCAACATGATTTAGGAATTCCGTTACCTGAAGGACGAACACCATCAGAGAAAGCTCTTATAGCCAAAATAGGGGCAACTAGTCGTCATCCTTCGAAAGTGGAAGGTTTACTTACACCACTGAAAGGCAAAACACCAGAACAAAAAGAAAAAATTCTAAGGTCACTAGCTAACCGGGGTAGTCCACTCCCTGAAGGTCAATCACCTTCAGAAAAAAAACTTGTTGACAAGGTTCGGGCCGACCTTGGTTTACCAATGGAACCTAAAACGAAATCTCTAAGAGACAAACATGAACAAGCAGCTAAAGCTGGCGTACTTCAGCCATTAGAAGGCAAAACGCCTGCAGAGAAGGAAAAGATATTGAAGGGTCAACATGATTTAGGAATTCCGTTACCTGAAGGACGAACACCATCAGAGAAAGCTCTTATAGCCAAAATAGAGGCAGCTAGTCGTCATCCTTCGAAAGTGGAAGGTTTACTTACACCACTGAAAGGCAAAACACCAGAACAAAAAGAAAAAATTCTAAGGTCACTAGCTAACCGGGGTATTCCACTACCTGAAGGTCAATCACCTTCCGAAAAAAAACTTGTTGACAAGGTTCGGGCCGACCTTGGTTTACCAATGGAACCTAAAACGAAATCTCTAAGAGAGAAACATGAACAAGCAGCTAAAGCTGGCGTACTTCAGCCATTGGAAGGCAAAACACCTGCAGAGAAGGAAAAGATATTGAAAGGTCAACATGATTTAGGAATTCCGTTACCTGAAGGACGAACACCATCAGAGAAAGCTCTTATAGCCAAAATAGGGGCAGCTAGTCGTCATCCTTCTGCGGTGGTAAAGCCTCCAAGTAAAGCCGAATCACTACCGACCGTCACATCAGATAAAATACGAAAAGCCAAAGCAGCCGGACTGTTAACACCTCTTGCAGGTAAAACTCCTGAACAGAAAGAAAAAATTTTGCAGAGTTTAGCTGATATTGGCTTACCACTACCAGAAGGAAAAACGCCGTCCGAAAAATCATTAATAAAAAAAATTAAAAAAAAAACCGGGATACCAGAGAGAACGCCGTCAGAAAAATTGCGAAGGGCTAAAGCAGCTGGTCTTTTTACTCCTTTAGAAGGCAAATCTCCGGAGCAAAAAGAAAAAATACTAAGAGGTAGAGCCGCTGCAGGTTTACCGCTACCAATGTATAAAACCCCATCAGAAAAAGCTTTGATACAGAAGATTAAAGATGACACTGGTTACGTGACTCCATCACCATCAGAAAGATTACGAAAAGCCAAAGCTGCTGGTTTGGTCACTACTTTGAAAGGGAAAACGCCATCAATGAAAGAAAAGATACTCAGGGATATGAAAACCGCAAGTGTGCCGATTCAAGAAGGTGAAACACCGTCAGAAAAGAAATTACTAAGCAAATTGCTTTCTAGGCCACCATCTGTAACAAAATCAGAGAAAGAACGAGTAGCGAAAGCTTCAGGATTGCTGACAACACTTGAAGGAAAAACACCTGCTCGAAAGAAAGAAATCGTTGAAGGGTTAGCGAAGGCTGGTTTGCCTTTGCCGGAAGGTAAGACGAAATCTGAAAAATCAATGATATCTAAAATTAAAGCTAGAACACCACCAGAAGGCAAAACTCCATCAGAGAAATCAATTATTGGTAAAGCAAAAGCAGCAGGTCTATTCACACCAATAACCGGAAAGGCACCTGCCGAGAAAGAAAGAATACTAAAAGGACTTGCTGAAGCTGGGTTACCATTGCCTGTAGGTAAAACAGCGTCTGAAAAAGACTTAGTGAAGAAAATTAGAGCAGAGACAGGTTTGCCAGTTGAGCCAACCCCTTCCGAAAAGAAGGGGAAAATTAGGAAGAAAGAGAAAAAAGTCGGTGTGTCAGCATCAAAGAGAGCAGCAGCAGCAGATGCTGAAAGTTTTCAAGATATTGTCAAAACAACAAAATGCGACCGTGGCTGTGGTTGCGACAAAAAGAAAATCAAATTTAAACATAGTTACGTAAAAATCAGAGTGACGTCTCCAGATATATCTTCTTTCTGCGATTGTCCTGATGAATGTATCCCAGGCGTTAAGGGCGGGGCATTCATTGACAACGAGGGTATTAAAGTTACAGTTGGGAGTGCTGTTGGTATACCTTCATATTCGATGGAGGGTGTCAATCAAGTAATGCTTGAAGGATTTGTATCAAACGCAGACCTCAGTAAAACACGAACCAACTATCATAATAACCTTGATGACTCTAAAAAACCACAATACAAAGTTAGCAGTGAATTGAATCTTGACAATACAAAAAAAAAAAATTACAACAGCTGTTCTAATATGAGCTATAGTACCAGACCATATTGCATTCATAGCGAAGACATTCACGCGCCGAGTAGTATAGCACAATACCAAGGCAGAACTAGTAAATCAGACAAGATTGTGGAAAGTCTAAGAGGTCTTCAATCATCGGATGATATTTACAAAAGGCCAACTTCAAAACCTAATTCTCAAAGCAGTTACGAAACCATTCTCATAATCAAAAATGATATGTCATTAAGCACAAGTACAAGCAACAGCATGGACTCAATCAGTTTGATTTCGGTTAAAGACAGCAGCATGTCATCTAGCTCTGCGCATTACTCGGGCTACCAGTCTACTAACGACCTACTGAGTATTAACTCACTATACGGACCAACAACCAGGTAACTAATGCCCGTTTTCACCCCCTCAAACGCTTCTTTACTAAGGGTCTCTTAACTTAAGAGACTCCTTAAATCAGCCCCTTACCTAAATTTGTTTTCACCAGATTAAGGGATACCTACGTAAGGGCCACTACCAGTACATACCTACAAAAGGCTAGGCAGATTGTTTTTTTTTATGTTTTAAAAAACCTACCCTACTAATACACTGATAATAAAAATGGCAACAGCATTCTGCATTCAGTAATTTATCGTGAATATTGGATGATATTTGGGTCAATATCAACAAAGTGCATTTTTTATCAATTTTGGAGGAGAAATTTTTTCTTCTGTTTTCGTGAAAAATAAGGACTTGATGAGAGTAGAAAGTCCAAGCTAGAAGGATCTTCAAGAGGTCTGAGAATATCTCGATAACTTTTTGAGATATTTTAGTTCAAAGTCTAGTGTGGCCACCAAAATTGAAAATTGCCCACCAAAATTGAAAATTGCCCACCAAAATCGAAAGTGCCCACCAAAATTGAAAATCAGTGGCACCAAAATTGGATTTCTCTGTCACAAAGCTCAATCTCACTAATTAATAAAGCTCAATGTAACCAATCTCACAAATTCTCGGGATTTATCAATAACTTGCATCGGTTAGTAAAACTCTCTATTGTTAAAAAATATTTATTAATATTTGTCTGATAAACTCATAATGATAATTATGAGTTTATGACAGAAAACACGAAATCAAAAAAACAGTAATATTTTTGTTGCTAACAAATTACTTGCAAACAACTAACTACAAAAGTTTCCCAAACAAAACTAAGAAATAAATAGTATATTATACAAATAGTGAATAAAGGACGGATTTAAAGCGAGGGCAATAGATGAATCACGAGCAAGTGAAGGATTCTAATGACTGAATCACGACCGTAGGGAGTGAATCATGATGATTGAATCACGAGCATAGCGAGATTCAAGTGTTAGAATCATGATTCAAGTGTTAGAATCATGAGCGACGCGAGTGGTTCATGGCCCTCAATATAAATCCGTTTTATTCAAGAGTTGCATGCTATACTTTATACCATGACTACGAGAAAAACTAAGTTGCAACTTCGAGTATGTTGTTATGTCAATGTTATGCCTTGTTTTTATAGTACACCGTAGCATAGAATACATACTCCATAATGTCTATAACTTCGTTTTCTTCGACAACTCATTAAAATAAGTTAGAAAAACAGACTCTGAAAATGTGCTTAAAAAGCTTGATTAGCATTTGCAAAACTCATCGTAGGCTTGATGTAAACTAGCAGTGATTTGTTGGGTAGCAAGTTTTCTACTACATCGGCCGCCCTCTCTTTCTTAAACTCAGGTATTAACACAAGGGTGCGTGGACAGGAAACCTCCCCGTGTGCCTGGAGGCTGGAGTTCCCTTACGGATGCGTCCGTGGGGAAGGCCAGTCTCCGGGACGGTGTACCCTGGGGTGCGGGTAATGTTTCCCCATTGGATGCTGTGTGTTAGACACACAGTACCTAGTGGGGAGGCATTGCCCGCATGCCAATATCCTGTCAGTGGGACGCTCTAATGTGTACTCGGAGGAGCACATGTTTAGCAGCGTCTTGAGCGGGCCCGGCGTGCACTAACCCTGCCGCCGGGCAGGTAGGAGGAAGTCCTTCCTTCTGCCACCGTTGGTCTCGTAGCCCCGAAGAGTGTCTAGGTCATGTCTCTGGCATTTGACGGGGTCGAGGGTCTTGGCTTAACCGCCCGGGCCGCGAGGAAGAAATCCTCTATAAAAAATTACCCCAAACCTCCAAGCGGCGGCGCACCGTGAGGGAGGTTGATAGCTTGACTGATGGGTAGCTAAATCAGCCATTAGTGCGAACCACACAATTTGAGCAAGTAAACATGTTATGTACTCGTGGGAACTAATATGGAAAATTTAAAAACAAAAGAAGATAGAAAGGGCGAGGAAGGAGGTGATGCGCGGTCGGAGTCCGACGCGGCATCGAGCTCTAGCTCAAGTACGAGCGTAGAGCGCGAAGTGGTGGTGGTGGGGCCTTCCGGGAGAAAGTTCTTCCGGAAGCGCCCCAATACGGGGTCGTCCTCAGACGACCGGAGCCGGAGGAAGATCCACTCCGGCCGGCGGGGTGGAGTCCGAGAGAAGGGTGCGGGTAGGGGGCTCCACACCAATGGGGCCTGCGAGTCGAGCCCGTCCAGCCCGGTCAAGCCGGTCCAGCGGGCCGGGAGGCTGGAAGCGGAGGTGCCCCACCCTAGCGGGGCCAGCCTCAGGGCGGCTCCGTCAAAGGTGGCAAGTGGTGTGCCGGGCGCCACTAGTGGCCCCAATTCGCCGGGCGCGGCCAGGCTCGCAGAGATCGTGGTCTCTGCAATAAACAATGTGGCCTTGAAGAGGCTTAAGACCTCAAAGGACAAGGCCATAGCAGAGGCCACGGCCTCCATAATGGCGGCAGCGGAGGCCTCCTATAGAGGGACTCCGTCGGACGGAGTTTCCGAGATGCGGGCGGAGGTCGCACGACTGACGGCCGCAATGGAGCTTCTCCGAAAGGAGAACGCGGAGCTCCGAGCGTACCTGGCCTTGCTCCGAGGAGCCGGCCCCCAGGAGGTACCGCAGAGGGGGGAGCAGCACGGGCAGGGAGGGCCCGTGCCTGCTGCTGCCGAGGACCGGGTCTTAACCCTCGTGCGGCAGGAGATGGCCGAAATGCGGAGACGATTCTCCGCCCTGGAGGCCATCGTCCTGCGCCCTCCGTTAGCGGCAAGTCAGCCGGCCCCCGGCCAGCGGGCGTCATATGCCGCTGCCGCTGCATCTGCCTCGGCGTGGCAGAACAAGGGCGGGGCGGCAAAAAAGGGCGGGGCGGCTAAGCAGGTGGCTCTGGCCCCGGCCCCGGCCCCGGCTCGGGCCCCGGCTCCGGCCCCGGCTCGGGCCCCGGCCCCGGCCCCGGCTCGGGCTCGAGCCCCAGCTCCGGCCCTGGCCCCGGTGGTCCCGGTGGTTAAACGACCACCCCCACCTCAGACCGCACCCGCACCTCTTATACATCCCCCGGTCGATGCTGAATGGCAAGTGGCCGGGGAGAAGAGGAGGGCGGGCAAGAAGGCAAGGGCGGCCAAGAAGAAAAAGGCCAGGCGGCAGCGGCACAAGGAGCGAAGCGTCGCAGCTAGGCTCCACGCCCCGAAGTCCGCAGCTGTAGTGGTTACACTACAGCCGGAAGCGGCAGAGAAGGGCGTGTCCTATAAGGACGTCTTTGCCAAAGTGGCGGAGGTGGTGGACCTAGGGGAGCTCGGCGCGGCCGGTGGCATCCGACTGAGGATCGCTGCCACTGGGGCCCGTATGCTGGAGTTCCCAGGTCCGGCTGGTGGCTCGGCCGCTGACGCCCTGGCTGAAAAGCTCAGGGCGTCCTTGAACGCGGATGAGGCCCGAGTGTCCAGGCCCACTAAGTGCGCCGAAATGCGCATCCAGGGCCTGGACGACTCTGTGACGCAGGCACAGGTGGTGGCCGCCGTAGTTGGAAACCGGGGGGTGCTCTGCCGAGCAGGTTAAGGCGGGCACCATCGGTCCCGACTCCAGGGGTATGCAAGCCGTTACGGTGAGCTGCCCCGTCGCGGCGGCCAAGAAAATAGCCGGGGAGGGCCAAAGGCTCTTGGTGGGCTGGGTTTCAGCGCAGGTCAAACTGCTGGAACCCAGACCTCGGAGGTGCTTCCGCTGCCATGTGGGTGACCACGTGGAAGCTAAATGCACCTCCGAGGTTGACCGCAGCGATGCCTGCTACCGCTGCGGTCAGCCCGGTCACAAGGCCGGCGAATGCAAGGCCGCGCCGCACTGCGTCGCATGTGCGGCCGCGGGCAAGCCGGCCGACCACCGGATCGGGGGTAGGGCCTGCGTTCCCCCCGCCAAAGCCAGGGGCAGGGGAAAGCCCTCCGCCACCGTCACCGCCACCACCGTCGTCACCGCCGCAGTCGCCGCCACTGCCACCGCCGCAGCTGCTGCTGCGGCAGGGCCCTCACATGGGTCTCGGGAGGGGGATGAAATGGAGTGCCAATAACGGCCCCATTTCGCCTCCTCCAGGCGAACATCAACCACTGCGCTGCCGCTCAGGATCTGTTGCTCCAGAGCATGGCGCAGTGGTCGATCAATATCGCCGTGGTCGCTGAGCCGTACTTTGTCCCGCCCAGGGATGACTGGGTGGAGGACCTGAGCGGCTCAGTGACCCTTATTTCGTCGGCCGCCGCCGGTACCCCGTCCCTCGAGGCTATCAAAAGAGGACGGGGTTGCGTGGCAGCACGGTTCGGGGAGTTTGTCGTGGTAGGGGTGTACTTCTCCCCGAACCGAACTCTCGCCGAGTTCCACAACTCCCTTGCGGAGTTGAAAGTCGTCGTCGTCGGGTTCCGTTCCCTCCCCGTGCTCGTACTGGGGGACTTCAATGCCAAGAATGTGGCTTGGGGTTCCCGGCATACGGACACACGGGGCAGGATGGTGGAGGACTGGGCTCTGGAGACAGGCCTGGTCGTCCTAAACCGGGGTTCCGTCCCCACGTGTGTGCGGATGCGGGGTGAATCAGTGGTGGACATCTCGTTCGCCAGCCCCGCTCTGTCGCCGCGTGTCATTGACTGGCGCGTCATGGAGGGGGTGGAGACGTATTCCGATCACCGGTATATCCGGTTCGACGTCTCCGCCCAGACCTCGAGCGCGCCGGTCCGACAGGCCCCGGGTGGTCCGCGTTGGGCGCTGAAGCAGCTGGACCGGGAGCTTCTCCTGGAAGCCTCGATCGTGCAGGCCTGGGTGTCATCACCGGACAGGCCTGCCGACATCAACGACGAGGCGGAGTGGTTACGGGAGGCCATGTCCAATATTTGTGACGTGGCAATGCCCCGGGTCCAGCCAGGACGTGCTTCGCGCCAGGTGAGCTGGTGGTCGCAGGAGCTGACAGCGCTGCGCCATGCGTGCGTTGCTGCGCGACGCCAGTACACCAGGCACCGCAGGCTCCGTATCCGCCCTCCGGATACGGAAGCCATTCAGGCGGAGCTGTACGAGGGGTACAGAGCGGCGAAGACCGCCCTCCAGGAGGAGATCCTGCGGGCCAGGGCACTGGCCCGGGAGGAGACGCTGGAGGCTCTGAACAGAGACCCGTGGGGACGCCCATACAAAATGGTGCGGGAGAAACTCCGCCCATGGGCTCCCCCGCTGACGCAGAGTCTCCGGCCTCAGCTTGTGGAGGACGTGGTGAGCGCTCTGTTCCCTTCGAGAGGGGAACATACCTCCCCGCTCATGGCTCCGCCTACTGCGGTGCTCGATGCGGACCACACCGCCGACGACGACGACGACGATGCTCCGGAGGTGACCGAGGTAGAAATGAGAGTGGCGGTACGAAGGCTGAATGCCAAGAATACCGCCCCAGGACCCGACGGCCTTCCTGGGAAGGCCTGGGTCCTGGCCATGGAGGCTCTCGGGCCTCGACTAAGAGGTCTCCTATGCGCATGCATGGAGGGGGGCCAGTTCCCACTTCGTTGGAAGACGGGGAAACTGGTCCTCATTAAGAAGCCGGGGCGCCCTGCGGACTCTCCGTCCGCTTATCGGCCCATCGTGCTGCTCGACGAGGTGGGCAAGCTCTTTGAAAGAGTCATTGCAAACCGCCTCGTCGGGCGGCTGGTGCGGGTGGGGCCGGATTTGGCGGAGAGCCAGTTTGGTTTCCGCAGAGGGCGCTCTACGGTGGACGCCATCATGCGTGTACGGGCCCTCACGACGGGGGATGCTGTGGCCCGGGGCGGGGTCGTCTTGGCGGTGTCACTAGACATCGCCAACGCCTTCAACACCCTGCCCTGGAGTTGCATAAGGGAGGCACTCCGGTACCACCGGATGCCGACCTACCTCTGTCGTGTGGTCGAGGCCTATTTGACGGACAGGGCCGTCATCTACCCCGGTCACCAGGGAATGTGGAACCGGCGAGAGATGTCGTGCGGTGTCCCACAGGGATCGGTCCTGGGGCCGCATCTGTGGGACATCGGATACGACTGGGTGCTGCGCGCCGACCTCCCTAGCGACGTCAGCGTAGTTTGCTACGCTGACGACACGCTGGTCCTGGCGCAGGGGAGGTCGCACCAGGCGGCGGCCGATCTAGCGACACGCTGGGTTGGGACAATCGTCGATAGAATCCGGCAGTTGGGACTCGAGGTGGCCTTGCACAAGTCCGAGGTCATGTGTTTTCATGGCCCTCGGAACGCGCCACCGTCGGGTTCCCAAATTACGGTAGGAGGGGTTCACATCGGCGTCGAGTCGACGATGAAGTACCTGAGACTCGTCCTCGACAGCCGGTGGAACTTCGTGGAGCATTTCCGACGTTTGGCTCCAAGGCTGGACCGGGCTGGGGCCGCCTTGAGGCGGCTCCTGCCCAATCTAGGGGGTCCAAACGCCTCCTGCCGGAGGCTCTATGCGGGGGTCGTGCGGTCCATGGCCCTTTACGGGGCACCGGTGTGGGCGCGTTCCCTTAGGCTGCGGCCAGCACGCCGGTTGAACGCGTCCCAAAGGGTCATGGCCATTCGGCTGGCCAGGGGATACCGCACGGTCTCCCGTGAGGCGGCGAGCCTCCTTGCCGGATTACCGCCATGGGATCTGGAGGCGAAGGTCCTCGCGCACATCTGGGAGTGGCGCGAGGAGGTGAAGCGCCGGGGTGTAACTCCGCTGCCGCGAGAAATCGCGGCACAGCGGACAGAGCTCCGGCAAGATCTCATGGCAGCATGGAGAGTGCGATTGTCGCAACCCAGTGCTGGGCACGCCACAATAGCGGCGATAAGTCCCCTCTTTGAGGAGTGGCTAGAGAGGCGCCATGGCGTCCTCACCTTCCGCCTGACACAGGTCCTCACCGGACATGGCAGCTTCGGGAGGTACCTGTGTAGGATTAGGCGGGAGGAAACGCCCGGGTGTCACCACTGTGTGGATCGCCCGGAGGACACGGTGGAGCATACGGTTGAGGTGTGCCCTGCTTGGGCGGAGCACCGCCGTGTCCTCGCGGAGGCGATTGGCGGCAGTGACCTCTCGCGTCCGGCCCTGGTTCAGGCCATGGTACGGAGCGAGAGGGCATGGGAAGCCGTCACCTCCTTCTGCGAAGCAGTAATGCTCGCGAAGGAGGAGGCGGAACGCGTGAGGGAAAGGCAAAGTTTGCGCCCTCACGCCCCTAACCGCCGCCGTTGGAGACGCCCTGGGCGTCGGGAATCCCAGGCGGATTTCCGGCCACCATAGGCGCGGGCTTGCGGACGGCGAGCAACGGGCAGCTCGCCGTCCGATAAGGACCAGGCCCGGGTCGATGGCGCGTCGTGTTCCACGCGCGCCTCAAAGAGATGTCAGCAAAATTGACGGGGTCCAATAGGACCGATGCCTGCCAGGGTTGCGGGAAAGTCCGAAAGGGATACCGGGACCTTGGCAACATTGGATGATTTCCCACCCTCAAAAAAAAAAAAAAAAAAAAAGGTATTAACACATCTTCTTCATCACTTGAATGCATTTTCAATCGATTTATTAAGTGTTTTTTCGAGTTTTTATATTTATGTAATAGCTACTAAACTTTGTGTTCGTACAGCTTACAGTATTGAAAATAGCGCCAATTTACTAATGACAGCAAAGAACACAAAACAGTTTTTATTCTAATACTAAACTCCTTGTAGAAAATGTCGAAGAATCAAATCAGAGTTAGTATCGAGTATTTTTTCGCAAGAAGCTTGTATAGCATTGAGATGGAGGTCGAATTTATTGGTTTGTTCTGAATTCAAACACCAAAACGAGTGATTACAAGTGCTTTTTATTCTCTGTTTTCAGTGAATAAAAGAAGCTTTTTAGAGGGGGAATGGTATAAACATAATTATCTCTCCCTTTCTCTTTTTCGTAGTGTTTCAGCCTGTTCGGGATTGCTCTTTATTCTTCCTTTTCTTCTTCTTTCTACTATTCTCTTTTTAAGCAGCCTCTCTTCCCTGGTCTGTTTTGGCATTCTAAAAAGCAACAACTTAAAAATATATGAATAAGAAACTTGTTAATTAGTATGCCACCCTTATAATAAATTATGAATAGGTCTTACTTACTGCCAAGTACATAACATTTAGTTTGCTAATCAAATTTGCAACGTAAAAACTGGCTATATAGGTAGAAACAATACATAAACAGTGCATATTTAAAATTTGGTGGCTCGTTTTCAATTTTAGTGGCATGAAACTGCCACCAAAGCCACCAAAATTGAGCCACCAAAATTGGAACCTGGCATAAAAAAAATCTTTAAAAATAGGGGTTTTAAGTTACAATTAAATTAATATCACAGATTTATGCGTAATCCAAATCACTACCTATAACGTGTAGCTTACTATTAAAACATTTTAAAATCAACAGCAAATCGATCCACCAAAGTCAAAAGTCAAAGTCAAAGTCAAATAATTTATTTCAAATAGGCACATAAAAGGCACTTTTGAACGTCAATGAAAAACAAAGAAATAGAATTGATTCGAGTTGCCCATTCCAAAAGGTAGCTTTCGTATGGAGAAGAATGGGCAAGAAACTCCACCGTTACTCTTTTCAAAAATGTTTACAATATTTTGTATACATGAATTATATAATTATATGTGAAGACCATGCACCCACAATAAGATTACTGTCCCTCAAAAGGCAAAAAAAAATTATAAATGGAGCAATGACAAATGAATCAGTTATGTGATAGGTACATGGTGCTCACATATTTACAAACATTGTAAAAGTATACGATATTACAATATTCCTAACATCTTTACAAGTAATACTAATAAATCAGTGCGTGATTCCAAGCAATCACAGAGTGTAAAAATCTATGACATACAAATAATAAAATATACAACTAAATTAGCAACCAGCATAGATTACTATTGTATATAGCAACCAGTTTGATTTTGTCCAAAAATGGAACAATTCTTGTCCCCCTAGCCACCCAAGATGATACTTACCTTTTTGGCTGGAAATCACTGCACTAATCACACACCTGTTACGTGCAAGTGTAAGCGCACGACTGAGACATGCGAAATAATAAAACGCGATTGAACGCACACGCACGAAACTTTATGTTATAGTAAGTTGAACAAGTGCCACCAAAATTTTGATTTTTGCTTGGACAAACTTTGATCGAATATCCTGTGCTTTTAAATTAGATTTTCTAATATGGTTTAATTGTTTTTAGATAATGTGTCTTATGTATATACTAACGATATAGTTAATTTTTTATTGTACCTTACCTTAAATTGTTACTTTGGTGAACGCAATCACGGAACAGAAAAAACAGTGGAAGTGCAAAGTAGGCGTGGCACGCGTGCCACAAGTAAGCGCTGATACGCTTACTTGGTCGTTCCGTGGTCCCAGTCGTGTTCTAACATCGCGTCGAGTTGCTAGTCTCGCGATAAATTTATTTTTTCGTAACTATGCCATATTGTTCCATTTTGGAGTGCAAAAATGATAGTAGGAGAAAAAATCTTAAAAATGGAGGTGTTTTGTACCATCGGTAAGTACGATTTTATTTGTTTTCTTATAAAACCTTAGTTAATTTCATTTTACTAATAATTTAATAGAACGTTTACTTAAAATCAACCTTATCTGATTAAAATAAAGTTTATTTTGGATTGATTGTATTCACTGTTTCGTTCTCGAAAGTTCTTCGCTACTCAATTAGTGATGTAGCCGGGTAGGATGTTGGTTTTATCGATAGATATCTAAGGCTAAGGAAAACTTGGATTGCCTCAAAAATACTAATTTTTCAAGGGCAATAAATAAAAATTCAAAATAACGTATTTTTTATTTTAATCCAAGTATGTAAGATGATTTTCACAATTTATTCAGTATTGCACATTTAATTCTTATCACACGTTAATTGAAAACATCGGACACCGCTGATACGAATATGTACTAGCACGAACAAGCTTAAAAATACTCTTTCATATTAGAAAAAGAGTATTTTTTACTGATACATATACGTACCAGCAGTGCCTGACGGTTACTGGCTTTGGGACAGCCTGGTCAATGACTGATGTAGTTATATATTTTAGTTTTAAATAATACTACGTCATTCTTCCTACAATTTTACTGAACTCCGAACAAGACTTATTTCTTCGAATTAAACAAGAAATCGGGTATATATCGATATCGATAATGTAATTCAAAATTCAATGTGTTAGGTACTGCACTGGTCGAGTAGCAATAGATATTGACCTATGACGCGAATGTCAACCTTATGTCTAACATAATTAAACTTATAATTGCGACCACTGAGAATACTGCCATCTATAGACGGGTAGCGGAATTTACTCGTTATTTGAATCTAGTTTGACTTTAGATTTCAAAACGTTGTAAATACTTTCTGCACTAAAGTGAAATAAATCCTATTCATAGAGCATTAAGGTTTATTTTCAGATGTAGGATCTGTGACTTAAATTAAAACGAAGAATCAAACGAATTGTTTATTTGTAGTGCATTATAGGATTAACGGTTTATTTGTGGAGTTTGGCGACAGCGGTTCCAATAGTAATTTTGTTATATTGCACTTCCACTGTTTTTTCTGTTCCGCGAACGCAATTATATCAAAAAATGGAGCTGGGACAAGCCACCCAACTTGAATTTTAAGGCGATTTTTTTTCCCATTATTATTTTCAAACACATATATTAAAAAAAAATGTGGCCCTAATTGAACCAAGTTACGTAGTACACTATAAAAAATATTAAGAAATATTCTATCATTTAACACCTCGATTCTCAACGTGGACACGTATAATTTGCCGCTGGGATATTCACCCATTTATTAATCATGTTTATTTTTTGTTTTCTTTGCATTTTGTCGTATTATTTTACATTAATCTTCATGATTTATCGACCGAATACAAAATTGGTAATTTTTTCGTAAAAATAAGATTTTCGAACTCCCTGTATTAAAAAACTTAAAAAAAAGAAATAACCGGCTTCCAAAAAAAGCACTAAAAAAGTGGAAGTCGGTGGAAAAAAACGAAAATGGAAAAGCAAAGACACTTCCGAAATTAAAGTTATTTTTCACTTTGATAGCGTTTTTTTTGGAAGTCGGTTGTTTCTTTTTAACAGACTAAGAAAAGGAGGAGGTTATCAATTCGTCTGTATTTTTTTGTAAAAATTAATAAACTGCCAGAAGACTTGCAAACGTTATACAAAGAGAATTCGAAAAGTTATAAGTACAAATCCAAGCGTATCCTTACACAAAATTTCTCCTAATGTATGTATGTATTAATGTACCCACAATTAATATCATTATTCCAAAAAGTATTGTATACTGTAGTATGTAAGTAACATTGCTGTAAGATTTATTTGAACGGCTCGCCACCCACAGATAAACCTTGAGAGGTTTTCGTTGTGAGGCTAAAACCAAAATGTATTAGGTTAAGTGTTTTAGAATAAAGAAAAATAAAAAATAATAATAAGATATCATCTACATAGAAGTGGGAAAAATACGTAATTATTGAAACTAACTCAAAAACTACGCAAGCAAAGTAAATACAATTTATATGGGATTACAAGGGAAGCACCAGCTTTCAAATAAAAAAGAATCATCACAATCGGTTCACCCAGTCGAAAGTTATGAGGTAATAAACATAAAAAAAAATACATTACATCCTTCTTTTTTTGAAGTTGGTTAAAAATACAGACTAGTTGATAAACTCATCCTTCGGGCCCTATATTTAAGAAATCCCTTAGGACCATTGGTGTCCCTTATGTGATGGTGAAAACGAAACCAACACTTAAATTTTCTTAAGTGCCTCCCTAGTAACGATGGTGAAAACGGGCATAACACACCCGGCTTATGTATCAAAATACACTCGCGGTCAAATATTACGGGTTGGTAAGTAAAACTAAAATTACTCGTAAAATAATAGAGCTAGCGGCATGAATTTAACTGTATGTTGTAGACAATAGACACTCATATAAACGGGAAAACACATGTACAGATAATAAAATCAAAAATTTCAAAGTTTTCATATGCTCTCCGCGAAATAAAAAAGACTACAAACCTAAAAACCGCACTAGTCACATACTACGCGTATGCCCACGCTTGGTTTAGCTATGGCATCATCTTATGGGGAAATAGCACAGACGCCCCCTCTCTATTGACCCTCCAAAAAAAGCTAATACGAATAATTACCAATATAGAACCAACAGATAGTTGCAAGCCTTACTTTCAGAAACACAAAATTCTCACCTTGATTTGTATTTATGTCTCAGAACTATGTAAACTGGTCCGTAATTATCCAGATTCTTACAACACATGGGGAGGCATACAAACAAATTATTCGTTGTGCCATAAAAATAAACTAAATTTGCCCCCCTCCCGTCTTAAATTACATTCATCTAGTCCATATTCAATGTCAATAAGAATATATAATAAATTACCAGAAGACATAAAACAACAAAACAAAACCAGTATATTTTTAAATAAACTAAAAAAAAGCTATTACACATTACAAGAATATCTTACGGATAAATCCAATCATAATAATAATAATTAAAATACTTTGAGACTAACGATCGCAGACAGGTATGGCAGAGTAAGGAGCTTCACGGACGCTTTTCCGGGCCCTGCATGGACCCGATGTAGATTCACTCGCGTCCGTAGCCTGGCTGCGTTTCGGTGACCTCTTTGGGGAAACCGAAGGTTTTGTCTGTGCAATTATGGACGAAGTTATCATGACGAACAATTACCGGAGGTTTATTGTGGAGGACGGCATGGTTGACATCTGTCGGGCATGCCACCGACCGGGAGAATCAATCCGTCACATTATCTCCGGATGTTCTCATCTAGCTAACGGAGAGTTCTTGCAGAGACACAACCTTGTAGCCAGGATTATCCATCAGCAACTTGCTCTGAAATACAGCCTTGTGGAATCGGAAGTGCCGTACTACAGGTACGTGCCCGACCTAGTTCTCGAAAATGGAAATATCACATTGTACTGGGATCGATCCATCATCACCGACAGGACTATTGTTGCCAATAAGTGCCAGTAAGCCTGATATAGTGGTGGTGGATCGAACAGAGCGGCGCACAATGATCATTGACATAACGGTCCCGCATGACGGGAACGTCGTGAAGGCCGTGAAAGATAAACAAATCAAGTATTTTGACTTAGCTCACGAGGTTGTCGACATGTGGGATGTGGACTTTGCGATCATTGTGCCGATAGTCGTATCAGCCAATGGCTTAATTGCCAAGAGCCTCGATCAACACCTAAGGAGGCTCTCGTTGGGTTGCTGGATTAAGGGCTTGATTCAGAAAGCGGTACTCCTGGACACGGCTCGCATTGTTAGGAGGTTCCTTTCTCAGGAGCCCTGACCGCCGGTAGCTTGGACCCTGTTCACGATACCGGTGAGCTACTATTTTTTATATTTTTAAATGTTTTTATATATTTTTTTATTCTAATATTTAAAAATATAATTTATATGTAAGAAAATTGAAATATAGAATTAAAATAACAAAAACAAATTGTGCCATAATACTAAATAATTATGTTACATTAATAACAATGAACAATTTTAAGCGAGTAAAGAAATAGCAATACTAAATGTAATTAAATAAATAATAATTGAATAGATAGACCTGTATACAAAATATTAATAGAATAAGTAAACGAATGGAAACATAAATACATAGATAATAGGATATCGATTAATTTATAATGGATAAATTCAATTCAAGTATAATAAAATAACCCATAATTATGACTACCTGATATATTTTAATAAGTAAAATAATAAAAATAAATTATACCATAATACTTAATAATTAATTATACTAAGTACATTAATAATAATAAACAATTTTTAAGCGAGTAAAGAAATAAGAAATATTAAATAGAATTAAATTAATGAATGGATGGACTTATTTAGAAAATATTAATAGAATAAGTGAATGAATGGAAATATAAATACATAGGTAATAGGATTTAAATAATTCTTAACTTAATAACAAGAACAATTTGTAAAGCGCTCTTCCTCTCTCTACCTATTTAAAAATTTGCTGTGCCCGACAGGGTCCATAATTGTTTCTATTATTTTTTATTTACCATCTATAATTTGTACATTATGGATTGCAATAAACGATTTGATTTGACAATTTACCAGTTAATAAAATAACACCAAAATGTTGGAAACATTATTAGTTTAATTGTCAAAACCAAATAAAAAAACAAAACATCAATAATTTTTACGTTGAAAAAATAATGGTTGTCACCTCACATACAACACAAAAACGAACTTTAAAACAAAATTAATACTTTGTATTGCCTCCACGGGCTTTTCTCACAGCTGCCAGGCAATTGGGCATGCTGTTTATTAAGTTTGTTATGTGATTTTGCAGGATATTGGCCCATTCTTCCACTAACGCATGTTTCAGGTCTCGAAGTTTAGCTGGGGCGGTTTTCGTATTTCTTACTTACCTCCCAAGCTCGTCCCTAGCGTGTACAATTGGATTCAGATCCGTGCTTCTCGCGGGCCAGTCCATGCGATTGATGCCAACGTCCTGAGTTTATTCATTTATAAATTAAGCTGTACGTGGGCTGGCGCTGTCATGCACAAATATTGAATTTTCACCCATATTAATTAAATATGGGCTGACATGCTCATTAAGAATTTATTTCACATATCTTGCACTAGTTAGCGTACCATTTTCTATCAGCATTAACTCCGTGCGACTCTCTGAACAGATTGCAGCCCAAACCATAACAGATCCACCGCCGAAAAGCACTTTTTTCTCAAAACAAGCTGGAATAAATCGTTCCCCTGGCCGTTGGTAGACTCTTCGCCGCCCATCATGTGCATACAACATAAATCTGGATTCGTCAGAATCTCTTGCCCATTCTTCGTCTCCCCATTGTGCGTGTTCGCAGGCGTAACGTAATCCTGCTACCAGATGTTCCCTTTCAAGTTTTGGACCATTTGCGGGTCTATGTGGGGTCAAATTAGGTTCAAGGAGCCGCCGCCTTACAGTCCGCTCGATAACGTCGTCTCTACGGGTCTCTCGAAGTAGATTTGTTACATCAACTGCCGTGAGGTGCCGATTTCGGAGCATGGTCGTAACAATAAATCGATCCTCTCGAGCCATAGTACATCTGGTCTGCCGGTTCCTGGTCTTCTTATGTTCTGCTCAGTTTCTCGGAAACATTGGACGACTCGCTGCACTATAGAAAGTGACACGCCTATTGTTCTTGGTGTACTTCGCTGACTTCTGCCTTCTTCTAACATAGTGACGATACGCGTACATTCTTCTGGTGTTAGCGACATCACAGTGATTCAATAGTGATGGCGAAAGACGATAGTGACCGCCTTTTATCATTTTGAGGTGATAGATTGAAAACAAAAGTGAGAAAACAACCAAAAGTAAAGCAACCGGGAATTGAATTTACTTCCAACTTGCGAGGTTTTGAAAATTTAAACTTTTTTTAATTACGTTGTAGATAATTTAAGGTTTTATTTCATACGATATTAAAATTCTCTTTAATATAAAGTTAGTTTCATGCATTATTAATTTGAAAGTTACAAGGATATTCGTCATCGACCCGTATTATTTGACCGCGAGTGTATCATTGCTAAAAACGTAAGAAATTATGAACTTCGCGGGCTTCATTAAAGGAGTTTGACAAGTTCTCAACTTTAAATTCTCAATTTAGAAACCGAGTGTGAGTCAACAATTACTTATCCTACTATCCTACTAATATTATAAATGTGAAAGTTTGTGTGTTTGGAAGTTTGTTACTCAATCACGCAAAAACGGCTAAATGGATTTGGATGAAATTTGGCAAACAGATAGTTTATAACCTGGATTAACACATAGGATACTTTTTATTCCGATATTCCCACGGGATCGAGACTTAAACGGGTGAAACCGCGGGGCACGTTAAATCACTATCGGTTTTTATCGTTATGGCATATTTTTATTTGAAAAGTAACCATGAACAAGTGGAATTATACCTCTGGGCAATTAAGTAAATATATTTTAGCTCTCAATTTTATTGCTACCTATGTTTAAATTCCTTTCATAATAAACAATAATATAATTATCTCACTTGAAACACTAGGTCAAGTGGGTTAACGTGGCAATATTTTAGGATAAAAATGTAAGTAACTTAAAGATTCATTTCTAAAGTGGTCGGGGAATATAGGCTTGATTGGATATTGTTATAATTATTTATTCGGTATTTTGTACACCTAAAATTCCATCATTCAATCATTTATGCGGTTACGGAAACATTAGTGTTTTTAGTATCCTAAAAATAACGTAAATTAAATACGTTTTTATTTTCACAGTGATGATTCTATCGACCACCTCGCAACAGTTGAGGAACCTAACGGGATAAGACATTTTAGAGCAGTGGTTCCACAACAATATACTATCTTTAGAATGTCTCAATTAGAAGCTAAGTTTGGAAATAAAAACATGAGGAAAAGTAAGGAGAACTCTGAAACTGAAGATCCCGTGGTGCTCCAGTTCAACCAGTTGCCAAGTAAACTCGATGTATCGAAGATAATGTTCAAGATTATGTCAAAAAAATGTTTTGCGGATGTTTCCTCGATATTCATAGTGGTACCAATATCTGATGATGCCGATGAGCAGGGCTTCTCAAATTGTGTTGATTCCATTACTAGTATTCCGAGTGAATATCATTTCACAGCGGGCACTACCAGTCCCGTGGATCCGGGTGCGTGGTTTATCTTTCTGTTTCTTGGTTTAGCTTGTGATTTAGCTCTAGGCTGTACCAAAATATCCATCAGTCTAATATCTAATAGCCCAAGATAATCCAGTCGATCTTGAAGTACAGCCACGTCTTACTTTGTATGTACTATTCCGCAAGAGAGACCATGGCCGCACGCTTTTGACGCATCGTGATCGTGCTAAGTTCTCAAAATTATTGGAACCGCAGTCTGGGAGGGACTGCATCTGGTTAGACTGGAAGCCAACTCCAGCATCGTTGGGAAAAGGCTAGGCAGATGATGAGACTGGGAGGAACTGTCATCCGAATGGCATGGATTTTATTGAATGCAGGTGGGATATACAATCAAGGGCGGACACCTCCACCGGTTCTTTCCATCTGTTCGTGGCTACTGGATAGGCTGGAGGTGGTTTCCCAATTTCTCAAAGGTCATGGCAACTTCATTTCAATTATAGCTTCTTGCCTCGACTTGACGTTAATGTTCTTTATGTGACTGTGAATACGAACAATGTACTCATTATATTATATGGAAGTGTATTCTTTTTCAGAATTAATGCAAGAGTGTACAGATTACATGCGAAGTTGTTTACTAATGCGAACCTCATAGAAATTAGAACCCGTGCGTTCAAGCGTTTTGGCCATATCTATTATTGCAATCGAATGTCACAGCTCACAATTTGGGACCCATTAATATTAATGTTCATTTTAATATCTATGTGTTGCTAGGCAACTGGAAGAAGTAATCTAAGTAGCCTAAAGCCTCTTATTCGATAATAAGAACCATCACAAAGTATATCCATTTCGCTCATAGGGTCACCACCACCAGCGAGTGAATTTTTGTGCCGATAGTCGGGTCAGTAAATCGTGTGAAAGCAAATAGTTTCGACCTTGAAATTAATAAACTATCGCTGTACAGCTGGGTTCGAAGACAAGCAGACGATATACATTGTGAGGAGGTCCCTCACTCCTAACCAACGTTGGCTTGGGTTTGAACTTTTCGCTGCGAGCGGGAGTTTAGAGTTCCGTTACAAAATGTAAAAAAATGGATACCTTCATGGTGCGACTTCATCCCGGTCTGCTTGCCCAGCAAGATAGCACGAAAAATAATTGAAAAATATGTTTCTGGAAAATGACAAACCCCTTACCTCCGAAGTTTGCAAAACGAAAAATCTGAAATTGGCTAAAGTCGATACATTTTTGTAAATGCTACCTATAACATAAAATTAGGTATATCTCTGACCAACACACGTTTTAAGAACATGTGTTCCCAAAATAATGGTTTATTATAACATAACTTTTGGAAAGAAAAAAAAAGCGTTGTCTACTATGTTTCCTTTCTTCTGTATAATGTGCAAGTCCGACTTGCAATTGGCCGGTTTTTATACAAGGCATACCTTTAATGGTGTTGGACCCGAAACGGGGTCTGTGTTGTCATCCTTAATTCCAACTCCAATCCTCAATTCCACAGCCAGAATTGTTTATTTTATTTATTTTCATAGTCTTCTGTCATATGAGATTTTTCTCTGGGGAACCTGTGCGGACATTAATGCTATCTTTGGTTTAAAGAAAAGGGCTGTTCGAGCCATTTACAACATAGGTCCAAGAGATTCCCTTTGAGAAAAATTCAAAGAGATAGATATTATGACTAGCCTCACAATATATATTTGAAAACCTATTGTATGTACACAAAAATCTTGCTGTACATTGCAATCGTCTCCACAGAGTAGGCAACTCTTTCGTGGGTCAATGAATACATTAAATATGTTCACATACTCCACAAAATGCTTACATTTGGTCAAACAGCATTTTTTTGGCGATATTATTTGTATCCATACATATTATAAAACAAAGTCCTCCGCCGCGTCTGTTCGTCGTCCTGTACGCGATAAACTCATAAACTACTGCACCGATTTTCATCCTGTTTTCACCAATGGATAGAGTGGTTCTCGAGTAAGGTTTTAGTATATAATAATCGACATCCACGCGGGCGAAGTCGCGGGCATCAGCTAGTATTTTTATAAACTATACTTAATTTTGTTCTTTACTGTTTAAAAGTATGGAAAAATAACGTAAACAGAATGACCATTTAAGATACGGCGCTGAGAACACCTTCGTTTACCAAACACGACGAACAGGTTTGTGGAAAAGGAAAAAAGTTTTACGTGCGAAAAATATCATCTTCTAATGACACAGATACGATGTTCCAAAATGAATCTCTAGAAGTTCTTCGACTTATTGGGATGACCAAAGAGATTTTTTCTCAAATCAGCAAACAGAATGAAATAGCAAACAAAATGCAAAAAAAGGCGATCCCAGGCGTTGGAACTGACACAACCGCACACAGGGCATGTAGCAGCTACAAGGATCATTATGCAGCGAATGTTAAATCTAGGCAAATAACGTCAGTTTTCCGGAAAGGTACTCAAATTATGATAATATTTGTTGCCTTTGTTTTTAAAACTTTAGTTTGAACTACCTACCCATGTTCTTGTAGAACGTCACTTCTCAGGGCTAAGCCTCGGTCAAGGTTACTGTATGATTTATATTCGGAGGTTTTATTATTGTTCTATGATCTGCTGATAGTCACAGTCTTCATTGGCTAATGAGAGACTACGCCCCCCATGTATTTGGCGACCCTTGAATCTCGAATATTATTATTAGCATTTTCAACGGTCATTATGATTAGGTTTCTATTTTATTTATATGCGATTTTTATTTATCAAGTATTTTTACATTTCTATAATAACATAAAATATGAAGATAATTTATGAACGCTTCAGGTATCAGATGCAGCTGGTGCCGTTTACCAGGCATGTGTAAGTCTTCAACAGAATCATCAGCGTCCGATACAGCTCCGTGCTTTGATCGCATCTTCAGTCCCGAGCCACCCAATCGCCCTCGCCAACACGGTCATATTCAGCAAAACCAAATTACGTGGTGTCCACCAGACGATTTAAAAAAAGAGAGGAATAAAGCAGCTAGCGTCCAGAAGCCATCCATAGAGTCAAGGCGTCTCGAGTTTGTTAAATCATCCCAAAAAGCTGGCAAGTAAATTTTGTTTAATTGAAGCATTAATCATTTTATCTTAATTTTGTTTCAAGGAAAATTGTTATTGTAAATGCCAGACTATTAGAAAAGTTTTGCGTTAGTGTTTTTGGGACATACGCACAAGTTGTGGCACAAGGTTTTGTCATCGTTTATTTACTAGTAGGGGGACGGTGCACTTGAAGTTCAAATCATTTGCTTAATACAGGTAGGTATGAACAGATGTTACAAATAAATATAAAGTACTCTGTATCATTACCTAATAAGGTGTGTAAATATTTATATTATTGTTAATCTTATTAAATAATTATTAAAATAACATTACAAAATTATTATACTTAAAAATATAAAATAAAATCAAATAAATTCAGAATACTACAAATGTCAAAAGTTCAAAAATAAAAATAAAAATTGTCAGATGCTTATTACATGTCATAGACTTATCAATCAATTACATTAAACTATTGGTCCAAATTAAAATAAGATTATATAGATGTCAAATTAAATTATTATGTCACACTATTTGTATGGTCATATTATTCAATGTCAAAAAATTACTGTTACTATACGTATTTATCTATATTTTTATTCTGTAAGTACTCATTGGCATTATAAAAATATTTATTCACTAGGAATTTGTGCAGCTTCGACTTAAATTGATGAACAGGTAACTTTTAGGTAAGTTGTAACTAGGTAACTTGTAAATGAATCAATCGAGCTAAGTTGAACGAGTTGAACGAATGGATTTGTATTCTCAACTACCTTATCACTTCTTATATTATCAGAGTATCTATGAATAGCTAAAACTAACTTAGAGTTTGTACAACAAGAAAAAACTGATTGATTTGAGCGATCTAGGTAGTCTAAAGAGTCTAGATTTTGAAACAAAAACGAGCGTGCATTCACCTCGATGACATGGTCGTGGTTGTTGATGATTAGTAAAAGATAATGTGTTCCGCGTAATCGTATGTGACAATAACAAACATGTCAAACGGGAAAATAAATAATATGTTGTAGTTAGGTGTAGTGTTTTAAATGGGTCTACCGTTTATGGCAGAACTTTATATGTCACTAGCTTCCGCCCGCCGCTTCGCCCGAGTGGTATGTCGATAAAAAGTAGCCTATGTCCTTTCTCAGGCTCTAGACTATCTGTGTACCAAATTTCATTAAAATCGATTTAGTAGTTTTGGCGTGAAAGCGCGACAGACAGACAGAGTTACTTTCGCATTTATAATGTTAGTAAGGATAGTAAGGATAATATTATTTTGCATAACCACGGATAGCATAAACTTCATTTCGCAGAAAATCGTTTGGCAGACACTCATATAGCATACATTCAAAACTCATAATTTTGTAAGTCAGAATCATCTTTAGGCATAAATTTCATATCTATAATAATTAAAAAGCAGAACCATCATATCACAGAAAGTTCAGTCAGAATCGTCTTTTGGTATACATTTCATATCGGTAGCCATTAAAAGGCAGAACTACTTTTCATATCCATAATAATCGAGTATTTCTTAACCGACTTCTTCAAAAAGAAGGAGGTTCTCAATTCGTCTGTAGGTTTTTTTTTTTGTATTTATTTTACGCAATGACTCCGCCTAGAACTCCACAAGTTAGAATAATCCCCAAATGTCATGATTTCATAAAATAGTCATTCAAAACGAATATATGAACTTAGAGAGTTGTATTGCTGATTCTGCAGCTTTCGCCTTAAGAAGAAAAAATTGTATGCTTTTGGTACGATATATGAATATTGTGTAAATTTTGTGTTCACACTTCAATATGTTATGCTTTGAAATGTGTCAGGTAAAAGTTTTAGCTGGTCCCGCTTATGTAATGTAAGGCATCTGTAGCGTGCGACATACCCCCGTGCTTAGACCCCAGTTTCAGTCCCAAGTCGCCTAATCGCCGTAACCATAATGGTCGTAGTCAGAAAAACCAAATTATAAAGTCCCCCTCGCTTTGTGTGTGTCCATCAGACAATTTCAGGAAGAAGAAGAAAGATAAAGAGGTGAATAGAAAAGCTAAAGTTCAGAAGCCATCCATAGAGCCAGTGCGTCACAAGGGTGATATTGCACCAAAAAAAGCTGGCGAGTACATTTTGTTTAACATAACGTAACGCCGGTATTCCCCGAAGGGTTAGTGTCCTTTTAAGGGTTCTGTAGTCAACATGGAATCCTTGTAGTTTCGCCATGTCCGTCGGTCTGTCTTTTGGCGGTTTGGCTCAGAGACTCTTAGTTCTAGAAAGCTGAAATTTGGCAGGCGATACATAATAATCACGCGGACAAAGTAGTAAAATAAAATCACAAAATAAAATGAACCGTAAAGTGGGGATGTTTTTTTTCTCTCAACTATTCCAATGTGCGGCGTATTGTTGAAAAGTTCATTTTAAAACATTGAGAGTGTATTATAACCATTTTTGGATTCAAGGATTCGTTTCCTAAATATTAAGCTTTAAAGTGCAAATTTTTGTTAGAGTCAAGTGTACTATAACTATGAATATATAATATAATATAAAACTAAATTAAAATAATTATTATAGTATACACTTACATTGTTACATGATTACCTATTATTAAAAGAATGTACGTAACTTTTCTTTTTATTTTGGGGATCCGTCAAAAATTTCGCTTTTCAAAAGGGTTCGTCACCAAAAAAGTTTGAGAACCGCTGGTCTAATAAAACATAAACGACAAGAAGGCGATTTCGGCGATTCTGATTTCTGCTTATATGAATAAGTATTTAAATAAATAAAAACAGAATTTACTGCAGAATAAGTGCTAGCATTGAATTTCATTTAATATAATGATATTTATTACATTTATTCATATACTTAAATAAATACCTTCAATATTTTATGAGTTCGATACTTTCATGCCGACGGTACACACCACTTTTTTAGGCGTATTGGCCTTTTGACGACGTAGTATCTGGTATTATTATTTGGGTTGAGTTGACATGGGCCCAGTTGTCACTGACCCGAACCTTTATACCTTCTCGTGAAGAAAATAACTTCGATAATTGTTAAAAAGTATGCGCAGCGTCGCGTCGCTTCACGTCGCGGTCTGAACTGACCCTTAGCGTGAAAGCGAAACAAACAAACAAACTCACTTTCGCATTTATAATATTAGTTAGGATAATATTTGTTATGATGATAATCATAACCTATGGTTTTAAATGTTTCAGGTAATAGTTTCAGCTGGTTCCATAAATCATCAGCATCCGACACACCTCCGTGCTTAGACCCCAGTTTCAGTCCCGAGCCATCCAATCGGCCTCACCAGCACTGTAGCCAGCAAAACCAAATTACAAAATCCCACTCGCTTTGTCCGTGTCCACCAGACGACTTCCAGGAAGAGAGGAAAAGATCAGCTAAAGTTCAGAAGCCATCCTTAGAGTCAATGTGTCACAAGAGTGATACTGAACCAAAAAAAACTGGCAAGTAAATTTTGTGTTAACATAACATCACGCCTGAATTCCCCGATGGGTAAGGAAGAGATGTACTTGAAAAATACCCACATTTCACCAGTTATGTTTAAGTCCCATGTGATAGAGGGAGAGCCTTATATTATAGCCACCAAATAGCGTCCACAATTTACCGTCGAATCACTTCATTGAAACGTTATTTATGAAAGTAAGTTGATGTGTTTCCCTAGAGACCATCAATCGCCCTCACCATCACAGTCAGCAAAACCAAATTATAATGTTCCACTCGCTTTGTTTGTGTCCATCAGACGATTTCAGAAAGAAGAGGAAAGAAAAAGAGAGGTATCGATCAGCTAAAGTTCAGAAGCCATCCATAGAGTCAATGTGTCACAAGAGTGATACTGCACCCAAAAAAGCTGGCAAGTAAATTTTGTTTTTAATATAACATCACGCCTGAACCCGAACGAACGGTAAGGCAGAGGTGCACTTCTAGAATACCCACATTTCACCGTTTAAGTCCCATGTCATAGAAGGAGAGCCTTTTATATGTTAGCCGCCAAATAGCGTCCACAATTTACCGTCGAATCACTTTCCCTAGAGACCATAAATCACCCTCATCATTACAGTCAGCAAAACCAAATTTTAATGTCTCCTCGCTTTGTGTGTGTCCACCAGACGATTTCAGAAAGAAGAGGAAAGAAAAAGAGAGGCATCGAACAGCTAAAGTTCAGAAGCCATCCATAGAGTCAATGCGTCATAAGTGTGGTACTGCACCCAAAAATGCTGGCAAGTAAATTTTGTTTTAAAATAACATCACACCTGAATTCCCGGAACGGTAAGGCAGAGGTGTACTTCTAGAATACCCACATTTTACCGTTTAAGTCCCATGTCATAGAAGGAGAGCCTTTTATATTATAGCCGCCAAACAGCGTCCACAATTTACCGTCGAATCACTTCATTGAAACTTTATTTATGAAAGTATGTTTATGTGTTTCCCTAGAGACCATAAATCGCCCTCATCATTACAGTGAGCAAAACCAAATTTTAATGTTCCACTCGCTTTTTATGTGTCCATCAGACGATTTCAGAAAGAAGAGGAAAGAAAAAGAGAGGTATCGATCAGCTAAAGTTCAGAAGCCATCCATAGAGTCAATGTGTCACAAGAGTGATACTGCACCCAAAAAAGCTGGCAAGTAAATTTTGTTTTTAATATAACATCACGCCTGAACCCGAACGAACGGTAAGGCAGAGGTGCACTTCTAGAATACCCACATTTCACCGTTTAAGTCCCATGTCATAGAAGGAGAGCCTTTTATATTATAGCCGCCAAATAGCGTCCACAATTTACCGTCGAATCACTTCATTGAAACTTTATTTATGAAAGTATGTTTATGTGTTTCCCTAGAGACCATAAATCGCCCTTATCATTACAGTCAGCAAAACCAAATTTGAATATCCCCTCGCTTTGTGTGTGTCCACCAGACGATTACAGAAAGAAGAGGAAAGAAAAAGAGAGGCATCGAACAGCTAAAGTTCAGAAGCCATCCATAGAGTCAATGCGTCATAAGTGTGGTACTGCACCCAAAAATGCTGGCAAGTAAATTTTGTTTTAAAATAACATCACACCTGAATTTCCGGAACGGTAAGGCAGAGGTGTACTTCTAGAATACCCACATTTCACCGTTTAAGTCCCATGTCATAGAAGGAGAGCCTTTTATATTATAGCCGCCAAATAGCGTCCACAATTTACCGTCGAATCACTTCATTGAAACTTTATTTATGAAAGTATGTTTATGTGTTTCCCTAGAGACCATAAATCGCCCTTATCATTACAGTCAGCAAAACCAAATTGTAATGTCCCGTCGCTTTGTGTGTGTCCACCAGACGATTTCAAAAAGAAGAGGAAAGAAAAAGAGAGGCATCGAACAGCTAAAGTTCAGAAGCCATCCATAGAGTCAATGCGTCATAAGTGTGGTACTGCACCCAAAAAAGCTGGCAAGTAAATTTTGATTAACATAACGTCACGCCTGCATTCCCCGAAGGGTTAGTGCCCCTTTTAGGGTCCCGTAGTCAACAAGGAACCCTTATAGTTTCACCATGTCCGTCTGTCTGTCTTTTGGCTATTTGGCTCAGACACTCTAAGTACTAGAAACCTGTAATTTGGTAGGCAATACACATTGATCACGCGGACAAAATGGTAAAATAAAATAACAAAAAAAATGTACCGTAAAGTGGGGATGTTTTCTTTTTCTCGTGTATCTCTTGGTGTGGGGTGTTGTTGGTAAGGTCATTCTAAAACATTGATAGTTTATTCAAACCATTTTTAGATTCAGGGATTCGTTTGCGAAATATTAAGCTTAAAAGTGCTAATTTTTGTTAGAGTCAACTAAGATTTTTGTTATAATATGTAAGGGCTAGCTGATGCCCGCGAATTCACCAGCGTGAATGTCGGTTATTATATACTTAACCTTACTCGAGAACAACTCAATCCATTGGTGAAAACAGCATGAAAATAGGTGCTGTAGTTTTTGAGTTCATCGCGTACAGGACGACAGACAAACGCGGCGGAGAACTTTGTTTTATAATATGTAAGGATGGTGCAATTAATTTCCTGAGGGGAAAAAAAGGGGTGAATCTCATAATAATTTTCAGTATTTTCAACGATCATTGTGATGAAGCTTCTATTTTATACGTCCTACACGTTCCTGATAGGTTTCTTTATTTAAAACCAATTATTTAATAATCAATATTGTGTTATAATAAAACAGAAACCAGAGGTATACTCATCTTTTGTGTTTGGTATAGGTGGGGTCCGATCATATCAGGCAGTATCATCAGTACCGGTGAGCGATAGACCTCCGTGCTCTGAATTCAGATCCAGTCCCGTGTCATCTATCCACCGTCGCCCACATGGACAGAGACAGCAACATGAAACTGTAGAATCCTCTTGGCCTTGTGTTTGTCCACCTGATGATTATGAAGAAACGAGGACTCCATCAGGTAAATTAGCTGTTGCTAAAAGCTGGCAAGTGTGAAACTATTAATTATTTTAGTCTTGAGTAGTCTGTCCCAAACAACAAACCATTTAGAAAGTTTTGCGATGTGGGACTCACTGACCTGGTCGTCCTATTAAAAACGCATTATAGAGTATACACATTCACTTTTTCATCGGCGGAATGTAGGCTTGCACAATATCACTAACAAGTTGACTCGAAAATTTCGATGCTGTATCACTCAAACGTACATAAATTCCTCCTTTTCGATCAAAATCCATAACAACGAAAACTGCAAAAGAAGAATGTGATAAAACCGTGTAAAAATAAAGATAGAATTTTTTTTACAGCGATTCCCATAGTACTTTCAGGATTTTTAAAAAAATATTTATAATTTGAAAACTACCATGAATCGCGGAACATGCATAGGTATTTTCAGATACCCCTGGGTATGAGGAATCTGGTTTTATTTTATGACGTCACTTTTTGGACCGCCCTGTATAACGAAGTTAAAAGAAAGCATAGCTAAGTAGGCTTTACAAGTTAACGAGTAATAGTCGACGAATTTACTTTTGCAGTTGGAATTTAACTACAATGTTAAGTTTGTTCTTGGGATAACTTCATCCGAATTGCAGAACCCTTTATTGTGGTCCAACACGCACTTGGCCGGTTTTTATAATTTTTGTTTAATTAACCGGATCGATCAATAGACACTACCTATTTATTTAGTATGGTGCAATTATTTTCAATATTTTCAACGATCATTGTGATGAAGCTTCTATTTTATACGTCCTACACGTTCCTGATAGGTTTCTTTATTTAAAACCAATTATTTAATAATCAATATTGTGTTATAATAAAACAAAAACCAGAGGTATACTCATCTTTTGTGTTTGGTATAGGTGGGGTCCGATCATATCAGGCAGTATCATCAGTACCGGTGAGCGATAGACCTCCGTGCTCTGAATTCAGATCCAGTCCCGTGTCATCTATCCACCGTCGCCCACATGGACAGAGACAGCAACATGAAACTGTAGAATCCTCTTGGCCTTGTGTTTGTCCACCTGATGATTATGAAGAAACGAGGACTCCATCAGGTAAATTAGCTGTTGCTAAAAGCTGGCAAGTGTGAAACTATTAATTATTTTAGTCTTGAGTAGTCTGTCCCAAACAACAAACCATTTAGAAAGTTTTGCGATGTGGGACTCACTCACCTGGTCGTCCTATTAAAAACGCATTATAGAGTATACACATTCACTTTTTCATCGGCGGAATGTAGGCTTGCACAATATCACTAAAAAGTTGACTCGAAAATTTCGATGCTGTATCACTCAAACGTACATAAATTCCTCCTTTTCGATCAAAATCCATAACAACGAAAACTGCAAAGAAGAATGTGATAAAACCGTGTAAAAATAAAGATAGAATTTTTTTTACAGCGATTCCCATAGTACTTTCAAGATTTTTAAAAAAATATTTATAATTTGAAAACTACCATGAATCGCGGAACATGCATAGGTATTTTCAGATACCCCTGGGTATGAGGAATCTGGTTTTATTTTATGACGTCACTTTTTGGACCGCCCTGTATAACGAAGTTAAAAGAAAGCATAGCTAAGTAGGCTTTACAAGTTAACGAGTAATAGTCGACGAATTTACTTTTGCAGTTGGAATTTAACTACAATGTTAAGTTTGTTCTTGGGATAACTTCATCCGAATTGCGGAACCCTTTATTGTGGTCCAACACGCACTTGGCCGGTTTTTATAATTTTTGTTTAATTAACCGGATCGATCAATAGACACTACCTATTTATTTAGTAGGGTGCAATTATTTTCAATATTTTCAACGATCATTGTGATGAAGCTTCTATTTTATACGTCCTACACGTTCCTGATAGGTTTCTTTATTTAAAACCAATTATTTAATAATCAATATTGTGTTATAATAAAACAGAAACCAGAGGTATACTCATCTTTTGTGTTTGGTATAGGTGGGGTCCGATCATATCAGGCAGTATCATCAGTACCGGTGAGCGATAGACCTCCGTGCTCTGAATTCAGATCCAGTCCCGTGTCATCTATCCACCGTCGCCCACATGGACAGAGACAGCAACATGAAACTGTAGAATCCTCTTGGCCTTGTGTTTGTCCACCTGATGATTATGAAGAAACGAGGACTCCATCAGGTAAATTAGCTGTTGCTAAAAGCTGGCAAGTGTGAAACTATTAATTATTTTAGTCTTGAGTAGTCTGTCCCAAACAACAAACCATTTAGAAAGTTTTGCGATGTGGGACTCACTTCACCTGGTCGTCCTATTAAAAACGCATTATAAAGTATACACATTCACTTTTTCATCGGCGGAATGTAGGCTTGCACAATATCACTAAAAAGTTGACTCGAAAATTTCGATGCTGCATCACTCAAACGTACATAAATTCCTCCTTTTCGATCAAAATCCATAACAACGAAAACTGCAAAGAAGAATATGATAAAACCGTGTAAAAATAAAGATAGAATTTTTTTTACAGCGATTCCCATAGTACTTTCAAGATTTTTAAAAAAATATTTATAATTTGAAAACTACCATGAATCGCGGAACATGCATAGGTATTTTCAGATACCCCTGGGTATGAGGAATCTGGTTTTATTTTATGACGTCACTTTTTGGACCGCCCTGTATAACGAAGTTAAAAGAAAGCATAGCTAAGTAGGCTTTACAAGTTAACGAGTAATAGTCGACGAATTTACTTTTGCAGTTGGAATTTAACTACAATGTTAAGTTTGTTCTTGGGATAACTTCATCCGAATTGCGGAACCCTTTATTGTGGTCCAACACGCACTTGGCCGGTTTTTATAATTTTTGTTTAATTAACCGGATCGATCAATAGACACTACCTATTTATTTAGTAGGGTGCAATTATTTTCAATATTTTTAATGGTCATTGTGATGAAGCTTCTATTTTATACGTCCTACACGTTCCTGATAGGTTTCTTTATTTAAAACCAATTATTTAATTATCAATATTCCAGAGGTATACTCATCTTTTGTGTTTGGTATAGGTGGGGTCCGATCATATAAGGCAGTATCATCAGTACCGGTGAGCGATATACCTCCGTGCTCTGAATCCAGTTCCAGTCCCGTGTCATCTATCCACCGTCGCCCACATGGACCGAGACAGCAACATGAAACTGTAGAATCCCCTTGGCCTTGTGTCTGTCCACCTGATGATTACGAAGAAACGAGGACTCCATCAGGTAAATTACGAGTAGCTGTTGCTAAAAGCTGGCAAGTGTGAAACTATTAATTATTTTAGTCTTGAGTAGACTGTCCCAAACAACAAACCATTTAGAAAGTTTTGCGATGTGGGACTCACTCACCTGGTCGTCCTATTAAAAACGCATTATAAAGCATACACATTCACTTTTTCATCGGCGGAATGTAGGCTTGCACAATATCACTAAAAAGTTGACTCGAAAATTTCGATGCTGTATCACTCAAACGTACATAAATTCCTCCTTTTCGATCAAAATCCATAACAACGAAAACTGCAAAGAAGAATGTGATAAAACCGTGTAAAAATAAAGATATAATTTTTTTTACAGCGATTCCCATAGTACTTTAAGGATTTTTAAAAAAATATTTATAATTTGAAAACTACCATGAATCGCGGAACATGCATAGGTATTTTCAGATACCCCTGGGTATGAGGAATCTGGTTTTATTTTATGACGTCACTTTTTGGACCGCCCTGTATAACGAAGTTAAAAGAAAGCATAGCTAAGTAGGCTTTACAAGTTAACGAGTAATAGTCGACGAATTTACTTTTGCAGTTGGAATTTAACTACAATGTTAAGTTTGTTCTTGGGATAACTTCATCCGAATTGCGGAACCCTTTATTGTGGTCCAACACGCACTTGGCCGGTTTTTATAATTTTTGTTTAATTAACCGGATCTATCAATAGACACTACCTATTTATTTAGTATGGTGCAATTATTTTCAATATTTTCAATGGTCATTGTGATGAAGCTTCTATTTTATACGTCCTACACGTTCCTGATAGGTTTCTTTATTTAAAACCAATTATTTAATTATCAATATTCCAGAGGTATACTCATCTTTTGTTTTTGGTGTAGGTGGGGTCCGATCATATAAGGCAGTATCATCAGTACCGGTGAGCGATATACCTCCGTGCTCTGAATCCAGTTCCAGTCCCGTGTCATCTATCCACCGTCGCCCACATGGACAGAGACAGCAACATGAAACTGTAGAATCCCCTTGGCCTTGTGTCTGTCCACCTGATGATTACGAAGAAACGAGGACTCCATCAGGTAAATTAGCTGTTGCTAAAAGCTGGCAAGTGAATTTTGTTTTGGATTTTTTGTAGAAGTATTAATTATTTTAGTCTTGAGTAGTATGTCCCAAACAACAAACCATTTAGAAAGTTTTGCGATGTGGGACACACTCACCAGGGGGCTAAACTGGCCACATCAGCAATTCCTCTAAAAGCATTTCATTCCCTGAATCCCACCTGTCATTAGCTATTCCTCTAATTTGATACAAAAGCAATTCATAATTTATGAACCATTTTACGAATCTCCATAGAAAACTGTCAAACAGATGAATTATTTCGTAATATGAATTACACGCAGATCATACTATGAATTGGCAGTTTGTGACATTTTATGAAGATTCACATTATTTTTGTATATTACTTTTTCATCTTGTGGATAACCACAAAACTATGAAATACTAATACACAAATTCATCAGTAATATCTAGAGGATACTCTGGGACGATTTTTGAATTAATCCAAAACGCCAAATGAATGAATGAAAGTTTTTGCCAATGAAATGATGTGTGATGTAACTTAATAATTATGGTAGGCTGTACACACGGCTACACATCAAGCTATACATTTCTAGTATAAGCTGACCTCGCATTGTACGGATAGCCTATACAATGCGAGATCAGCATGAACAGGACATGTATAGCTTGATATGTAGCCATGTGTACAAAGAGTACGTATTTAATACACATTTATTGCAAAGGTTATAAATTTATGTCGTTGGTGTACCAGATTTTGAATGACATGAAATCGTTTTCGCTCTGTGTTCAGTGGTACCTAAGTTCAATATTTCTGACCGACAAAAACATGCAAGATTTCAACCGTAACTACGATATTATTATTTTTACTTTCAATGCTGATGTAAACAGTCAGGAGGCGGGGACTACGTTCCGGGCGAAGGACATAACTAAAGCTATAAGGCTTTTCTCAACAGGTAAGCCCCGGGTCATGTTGGATTCAGCCAAAGAGAATTAAACCACTTGATAGCTGATAGATCGATTTCATCTAGGCATACGACTCACCACTGCGGGCCGGCGGACGAAAGTACAGCGGTTGTGGTTGGCCGATGCAAAAATGTCAGGACGAATGTTCTAAATATAGTGATGCATAAGTCAGTTTTGCAACAATAATATCGTTATCGATAAAATCAACGTCTAAAATCCTACTTGCACAATAAATAATTTGAATTTGAATTTCACATATGAGAATTTATTGTTCTATTCAACAGGAATTGACATTGATATTACTTAATTTACACCGCTGTGAAATGCCTTCTTTTTTCGACAATTTTTGACAAATTCAGTCTTCAATTGAAAAAAGAATTACATCTCTAACCCACGTAGTTGCTGAGATCTCCATGGCCGCGCAATCCTCCACGTTACGTTCGCGCGGCCAACTTAAAACCCTTATAACTTTTTTATTTCTACTTTGACTAATTTTTTGTTTGTTCCCTGCGATATTGACAAATTTCGAAAAAAAATTGAGCGAATTTTTTTAAAATTTGAAATGGCCCGTAGTATTGGCCATTTCAATAGGCCATTTCATATTAAAGGTTACTTATAGATTTTGAATATTATAGCAACTGAATATTATATTAATTGAATATTATTTCAAATGTGCATTATATAAACTGTTCATTATACTATATGAAATTAGGTAAAATGAAATTATCTCAATAATTCATTATATCAACACATCGTTATAATAAAATATAAAAAATAAAGATTAGGTCTTATGATCAAAAAAGGGGAAAAAAGGGGTGTGTAACGTTTGGTATAATAACAAAGGTTCTAATCCTTTGTTATTATATCAAACGTTACACACCCCTTTTTTACACTCTGTATTGTATGTACCAGGCGATTCAGAAAGTTTTGATATTTTTTTGGAATAAAAAAAACGATAACTACCTAGAGTTTATCGAGGACCTCAAAAACTAGGCTTTAGTTTTCAAAAGATCCGCAGATCAGGCATTAGTATAAGATTTGCCCAAGATGATCCAGTTAAAAAACTTTTTTATTCGATAAGGACTAATGTTTATCATATCTTTATAGGCAAGTGTGCCGACTGACACATCATCGCTCAACCCTGTAGAAATTGTAAATTTGAAGTTTTGTGACGTAGGCATTCAGTAAGAAAGGATTTGTTGAAATTGTATCCCTAATGGGTGTAAAGGGGGATTTCGCTTGTATGAAAAATCCTATTCCATGAGTGTACAAACTTGAAAATTGTTACTTCTATGTACACATACATGGTGACAGAGACATCGAGGCGCAAACTGTTACCATGAGTTCAGTACATGATATGACCCTCCAAAGTTTAAAGCTTTGGTCGATTATTTAAAATAAAGTCTTCTGTTCGATACATTAGGAATTGCATTTTGCACTCATGTACTGAACTCATGGTAACAGTTTCCGCCTCGATGTCCCTGTCACCATGTATAAGTATATTGAAGTAACAATTTTCAAGTTTGTAAACTCATGGAATAGGATTTTTCATACAAGCGAAATCCCCTTTTACACCCCCTTAGGGGTAAAATTTCGGAAAATCTTTTCTTATCGAATGCCTACGTCATACAAAAAACACGCCCTCTAAGTTTCAGGTCCCTTCAATTTGCGGTTTACGCTGTGCGTTGATCCGTCAGTCAGTCATTCACGACAAAGCATTTTATATTAATTGTAAATTACCACCTAAGTACACATTGTAAATAAAGAGTATTGAGTTCATAAAGGTATTTGGATTTTTAATTGTTAATTGAGAAGAAACTATAAATAAATGACTCAGTGACTATTTTTACTAGTCATTTCTTTTTAGAAATTCCTAAAAGTGTGTAGACGCGTTCCGAAAAGAAAATGTAGGTACTTTTCATCACGAAAATAATTGGTATTCAGCACAACCCTAGGGCGACACGGAGGGGTGATGGAGTGACGCACAGGGTGATGTTTCGTACCACAATGTCCGAAGTGGGTCAGTTTATAAACTCTGACAAGTGACAATAAGGGCCACAGCTTTATTTTTATAGTCACAGGGTATTTCTATGTAACTGATTTTAATAATAGCAGTGTGCGTCATTGCCTTGAGGAGTTTTATGGCTTTGGACTCGTGGATTTTATCGAAGTTTTCTTTTTGAACTCATATATTGATTCATCCAAGGGACTTTGCTAGGTTTAGGAGTCCTTAGTTACATACACATATATATACTTACCCCTTCCTCCCATGGGGGTAGGCAGAATACAAACTACAGAACGCCACCTGCTACGATTCTAACATACTCTTTTTGTTTCGTTTACGTTCGCACATCTGAGGGCCTAAAACGGCCACATTAGCAATTCCTCTAAAAGCAATTCATTTCCTGAATTTCCAGCTGTCATTGGTAATTCCTCTTATTTGACATAAAAGTAATTCATAATTTATGTGGACCATTTTTAAGAATCTCCATAGAAAACTGTCAAACAGATGAATTATTTCGTAATATGAATCGCACGCAGATCATATTGTGACATTTTAGGAAGATTCTTAATATTATGATTATATGAATATTATGATTCTGCCAAAGTGGCTGTTTTAAGCCCCCTGGTCATACACGCACGCCGATTGCGAGCACTACGCACCTAATCTTTCTGAACAACGTCACCAAAAAGGGCACTATATGTCCTTCTGGGGCGTCTCCTCCCGGTGTTTCCACTCAGATATTCCTGTTGTTAGTTGGCTTTCATTCTTCCTCTCAGAATCCAAAGTTATGATCGATAAATGACTTAAATAACATGGCGGTGCAGTGGTGGCCCAGTGGAAACGGCCTCGTCTTCCGGTTCTTAGGTTACAAAGGTTAGAACCCAGATAGACACTTTACTTTGTTTTTATCACCACTGCTCTCAAAACGGTGAAGGAAAACATCGTGAGGACACCAACATTTTCCAGAATCAAAAATTCGAAGGCATCATCAACCAACCCGCACTGAGCCCGCGCGTGGTGGGTTACGGTCCCTCTGGTACAGAGGCCTGTGTAGCCCTGCGAACATTATCAGGCTGATTATTATGAGTTTTTAAGGTCCCGGTTTCGATTCCCATGGCAGGGTATAATTATTTGTTTAGTTTGGAAGTAGATCCGCTCTCTATTTCATAGACCCTTCAATAGCTGACGTGGGTCGTGTGTAATAAGTACTCTCCCGCCACCAGCATCATTATATCTATAAAAATACTTATTTACTATTCATATAAAGCATTATAAGCATTATAAAACCACCAAACGGTACATAACCGTCGAATGACTTCATTGAAACGTTATTTATGAAAGTAACTTGATGTGTTTCCCTAGACAACGTTTTTGACACCGTAAAGTCAAATCCTGGTGCCATAATTTTCATAAACAGGGGTTACTGCAGCCGCTATCCGGCGGCCACCGCTTTTCCAGGAAAACGTAGCATAAAACAAAAAAATAACTGTATGACGCAAACTTTTTTTATGATTTGTGATTATTGTGTGAATTTTGTTTTCACATTTCAATATTACGAGTATGTATGAAATGTATCAGGTAAACGTTTCAGCTGGTCCCGCTTATGTAATGTAAGGCATCTGTAGCGTGCGACATACCCCCGTGCTTAGACCCCAGTTTCAGTCCCAAGCCGCCTAATCGCCCTAACCATAACGGTCGTAGTCAGAAAAACCAAATTATAAAGTCCCCCTCGCTTTACGAGTATGTGTGTTCACCAGACGATTTCAAAGAAGAGAGGTTTCGATCAGCTAAAGTTCAGAAGCCTTCCATAGAGTCAATGCGTAACAAGAGTGATACTGCACCAAAAAAAGCAGGCAAGTAAATTTTGTTTTAATATAATATCACGCCTGAATTCCCCGTAGGGTTAGGCAGAGGTGTACTTCTACTAGACCCACATTTCACCATTTATGTTTAAGTCGCATGTAATGGAGGAGAGCCTTTTGCCATCAATCGAACATAAATCCAGATTCCGGCCTGCTACAGAGACATTCTAGATGGAAATACCCAAAAACACTTTGCTTGACTCGGAAATCGAACTCAGGGCCTAATGCTTAGCAGTAGCGCTTTTTATCACTGGACTTACGAGGCAGTCAGAAAATTTGCGCAAGCGTGAAACGTTAAAGCTGGGGTTTCGTAAGACTGCGGTGGCCGCCAAATAGCGTCCGTAATTTACCGTCGAATGACGTCATTGATACGTTATGAAAGTAAGTTGATGTGTTTCCCTAAAGAGCGTTTTTCGACACCATAAAGTGAACCCTGGTGCCATAATTTTCATGAACGGTTGTCACTGCGACCGTTATGTGGCGGTCGTTATGTGGCGGCCACCGCTCTTCTAGGAAACAGTAGCTTAAGACGAAAAAGGTTATGACGCAAACTTTTTGGTTTGATGTATGAATATGTGTCTTCGAAGTGTGCACTTTCATGCCGTTTTGTGGAAATAAACTACTATAAATATTGTGTGAATTTTGTTTTCACATTTAAATATTTTATGCTTTGAAATTTTTCAGGTAAAAGTTCCAGCTGGTGCTGTATATGCAAGCGTAAGGCATCTGTAAAGTGCCAAACATCTCAGTACTTGGACCCCTGTTTCGGTCGAGTCGATGAATTGACGAACCCATCAGCTAAAGTACAGAAGCCTTCCATACAGTCTATACGTCGCCGAGGAACTGCTTCCAAAAAAGGTAGCAAGTTTGTTTTGGATTAAATAAAGTTTTCTCAAGCAACAATAATACATAAATGATGTAAAAATACACTTAACGGAATCCAGACTCACTTGGTCTTCCCGTCATTATGATCATTGTTTTGTACCGGACCATACCTGAGAACCTTAAGGTTACGGATATATTCCAACTTTTTGAAAGTTCCAACTTTTTTGACGTTATTTAACGAAAGAAGTTGATCCCCGTACCGTTTGCACGTACCCAACACCCATACGCACAATGTTTTGCGTGCATTACATTGCGCAGAGCGGATTTTCGCACCAAAAGTCTTTTCCGCGCATTTATTGTTGCTCGTAGATAATTAGTTCGATGAATGCGGTACTTCTTTTTTGTATACCCTGTGCTGTATGTCAAAAACTCAAACTCAAACTCAAAGCATTTATTTCAATTAAACCATTTACAGGCACTTTTGAATTGTCAAAGAGTCGGTCAGTTAGTCAAAAAGTTGAAGCTAGTTGCCCATTCAAATTCGTAGATCTCTATGGAGAAGAACGGGCAAGAAACTCCAAGGACACTCTTTTAAAAATGTATATAGATTTTACAAAATCCTGGGTCCCAGACGATTCAGAAAGTATTGATAAGAAACAAATTATTTAAAAAACAAAAAACCCGACTGCAAAATGCTATAGCTGAAAAGAGAAAAACAAGCATTGAACTTTGTTTTATGTAAGGAAAAGTTACACCATATGTCAGGTTATTGGTTTGTCCCCCCCTGCAATACCTTACATGTCAACTTTTTGTTTTTTAAATAATTTGTTTTATTTCAAGCTTTTTAGCTTTATTAATCTACGTATTTGGAATATACTCATTAGTAGCTTTTACTTGATATCAATTTTGTTGTAATTAAAAAAAAAAACCTTGCCCTCCCTTTTTTTGTATTGCAGATGAAATACATAATTTTTTTATAGCCTATGTCACTCCCACAATTATGACGAACCTAACGACACCTCGTATGCTAAAATCCATCAAGCCGTTTAGGCTACAGAGCGTGCCAAAGAAATAGACATACATACATACAAACATACATACAAACATACATACAAATATACATACAAACATACATACAAACATACATACAAACATACATACATACATACATACATACAAACATACATACAAACATACATACAAACATATATACATACAAACATACATACATACTTTCGAAAAACATTACCCTCCTTCTGGGGCAGTCGGTTAACAAGGAACAAGGCACCGAACTTCTTTAGATTTGAAATTCATTTAATTGCAATTGGTGGGATCGCAATTGGTGGGATCCTCTGATTGTAATGGACTTGTCACCCGACAAGTTTGGGACAAGGGCCGAAGAGACCCTACAGGGCCGAAGGGAAAGGAGGACGGTCTTATCCCCTAAAGGGGATACCGAACTAAACACAAATATGAATCAAATTGGGAAAATCTTTATCAGCCTGCACGCTTAGCATGATCACGATAGAAATGGGGTTTGTTTGTTGACGGGAGAATACACGAAATGACAGATAAAAAATCATAAACTGTCCTTTTGTTTATTCATCCGTCGCTCCCATACAACAAACGTGATTTTTTTTGCCGTTATTTATAGATAATGGTACGGAACCCTTCGTGCGCGAGTCCGACTCGTACTTGGCTGGTTTTTATGGTTGTCATGCTACGTGTGCTGAACTTTAGGAACAGTCACATTCTATTGGGGTGAAAAGGTGGAATATAGTTTGTGTGAACAATCTCATTCCTTCGGTATAAATACTTGAAAGTTGACTCAAATCATATCTAGGTTAATAATAAAGATCGCCTGTGGAACATCCTATCGACAAAAATGATTAACTTCCATACAAACCTTCATCCCTTAGGAATGATGTTTTTTTTTAAATCCTTCCTTCTCTCACATCTTTACATAAGAAAAGAAGACGGAGAGTTTTAGGCGACGCTTTAGGCGGACCGTTACCTGCCACTAAAAATGAATGAAATAAAAAAAAAAATAACTAGAAGATGCTTAAATGTTTCAGGTTTACGTTTAAGCTGGTCCCGTTTACCTTGCAAGGGTAACGCTTCTGTGGCGTGCAATACACCTCCGTGCTATGACCCCAGTTCCAGACCCGTGCGGCCTAAACACAGTCGTCATCACGGTCGGGATCAGAAAAACCAAACTCCACCTCATGATTTGAAAATAACAAGGAATCCATCAGCTAAAGTACAGAAGCCTTCCATACAATCAATACGTCACGATGGTGGAACAGCACCCAAAGAAGCTGGCAAGTTTAAAAACAAGCTTTTATTCTTAAACTTTATTATAAAAGATTAAATTGACTACAAAAATGTAAATTACATATCTTTGGAATTGGTGAGCGATCATTATGATAAGACTTCTATTTTATGCGTCACCTAATTAGGATTAGTGACTCCATTTCGGTACGGAATCCGCGCGACGTAGGTAACGTAACGGTGGTGCTATTTCGCGGCGGACGCGCGACTCCCGCAACCGACACCGAAATATTCGTTTTGCATAAAAATAATTTATTTGATTTGTTGAATAATTAATTTAATAGCATCGTACAAGTAACATTTTAACCTGTATGACCGCGGACGGGCCGCGCGCGGACCATAAACTATTGTAGTTAATTAGAAAGTCATTAAAGAATTAATGTCAAACTAAGTTTTTAAAATTATTATTCATAATTAATTAAGTGGTAGGCAAACAAATGGTCCCTGAAACTACGTCGAAACCACATCCAGAATCCGACGTCCGTTCCAATTGAAATCTACTCGCGTCAATGGAATAGGTTGGTAAGGTTTCAGTAGCCCGGCTACATGAAGCCGCTTTCTTGTACAAGTTTCTATTTATACAATCAAGTTCGAAGCCGAATAGCGCCCGATATTTACCGTCGAATGACGTTATTGTAACTTTATACATGAAAGTAAGTTGATGGGAGTGTTTTTTGACACCGTATAATCATACCCTGGTGTCATAATTTTTTAATCAACGGCAGTTTCTGCGGCCTTTATGTATCGGCCATCGCTCTTCTAGGAAATCATTGTGTTTCCCTAGAGTGCGTTTTTTGACAGCGTAAAGTCAAACCCTGGTGCGATCATTTTCATGACCGTGCGTCACAGCGGCTGCTATCCGGCGGCCACTGCTTTCTAGGAAACCGTAGCTTATGATAAAGAATCGGTATGACGCAAAATTTTTGGTATGATGTGTGAATATTGTTTTCACATTTCAATATTATGTATGAAATGTTTCAGGTAAAAGTTTCAGCTGGTCCCGCTTATGCAAGCGTAAGCCATCAACATCGCACTCGTCTTGTGTCTGTCCACCAGATGATGACGAAGAGACGATGAATCCGTCAGCTGAAGTACAGAATCCATCATCCATTGAGTCATTGCTGGCTGCTGCCAAAAAAGCAGGCAAGTGTATTTTGTTTTGGATTATTATTATTGAAGCATTAACTACTTTGCCTTAAGGCGATCGCGCCAAGGTAGGCGTGGAATTCAGATCTTAAGTGATTTTCAATTTTCATGTTGATCAAAAGTGTGATGCATAACATCTAACGAGGATGTACTTACCTGACCTACCTAATAGTATCATCTCTCTGAATTATAGTTGGTTCAAATACGTGCCACCTCTGTCTCTCTACAGAAGACGCCGGCGCGTATTGTTTAAGGTATGAGGGTATGGTGTGCTGGCGATAGACTTGGCTAGTTTGTCACCTGAACAGAGACAGGCCCACGCCGGCGGCGGTGCGCAGAATCCGCACACGACTTAATTTAATATAAAAGTCCTCCGCCGCGTCTTGTCATCCTGTTCGCGATAAACTCAAAAACTACTGCACGGATTTTCATGCTATATTCACCAATGGTTAGAGTGGTTCTCGAGGAAGGTTTTAGTATATAATTTGGAGGGCGAAGCCGCGGGCATCAGCTAGTTTAATATAATATATACTTATTAATGATTATATATGGTTTTAACATTTCCATAATTTGTTATCATAAAATGTATTATAATGTAATATAGTTCGTAACCTAGGCTTTTGTTTCAGGTAATTGCTTGCACCAGTTCTTGCAAAAGGGATCTGCTGTGACGTGCGACAAACATCCGTGCTTTGACCCCAGTTTCAGTCCCGTGCCTTATAATCGTGCTAGCCAACGCGGTCGAAGTCAACAAAACCAAACTTCAGAATCGGACTCGTATTGTGTCTGTCCACCATATGTTGGCGAAGAAACGAGGAACCCATTGCCCATTGAGTCATTGCTGGCTGCTGCCAAAAAAGCTGGCAAGTGTATTTTGTTTTGGATTATATTGTTGAAGCAATCGCGCCAAAGTAGGCGTCGAATTCAGATCTTAATTTTTTTCAATTTGCATTTTGATCAAAAGTGTAATGCATAACAGTTAACGAGGATGTTCTTAAACATTATAGAAATATTATCATCTCTCTGAGTTTTAGTTGGTTCAAATACAACGTGTTTTTTTTTGTATCCCATAACTCGAGGGCAGTCTAGGGTAATATAAAATAAGACCTTGTCAAAGAATCAACTGGCAAATTAACTATTGTTCAATTTTTGTTTTTCTTTATCATTGTTTTATGTTCGATGTGTTTAAGTATCAAGTAAATAATTTTCATACAAACCAATCATTCATATTGAAAGCTACGAAAATGCGACCTTGACATATGTTTTTTATAAAAAAATAGAATTAAATGTGTTTATATACGGAAAAAAATAGTTAGAATTAAATTGTTTATACACGGAAAAAAATTGTCAGAATTATATTATTTTTCCACATAAGAGAGTGTTTTACAAAAAATAATCGAGACTGTCGAATTATTTTTACACGAAAAATGGAAAGAACACGTAGAACACAACATATTATGCCAATTGATTCTTTGACATGGTCTCAACTCTCAATAATACAGTTTGGGATATTAAAAAATACACGTTGTATAAGTGCCACCTCATGTGGGTGAACTTGGCAGATCATTTCCCAGCAGAGCATATAAAAATGTGAGTTCTATTGGCATGCGGCGGAGTTCTAGAGTTCCCTATACTTAAAAAGAAAAGTTCTGGCTTTTTTACATGAGAAAAGTCGAATGAAAATATGCTCTGCTAACTTCCGTCAGCAGATCAATTTTACCAAAATGAAAATTTTAAAACTGATTTAGATGCACAGTGGTGATCTCTATAGTTCCTAATACTGTTCTGAAAGAGTTCTGGCTTCAAAAATTTATAAAAAAATAAGAGTTCTGAGTATATGTTTCATGTTTTTCGATAGCTCTCTTGTAGGTGCATCAGAAATCGAAGAGTTCTAGTTCCTGAGAGCTTCTCAATTTTTTTTTAATCCTTTTTTCTGAAACCCTGAATTATATCTCGATTTTTAATAATTTTAGTATTCATCCATGCTCTGCTGATACTTTAGTGAGCTTTCAGGGTTTGTTTTTCATGTTTTCTTATTGCTCTTTTATAGGTGCATCAGGAAACGAGGAGTTCCAGCACCTCAGAAGTTGTGTTTTTTTTTGATGATCCTTCGTATTAAACACTAATTTCGATCTCGTTTTCTTCTAATCTTTGTTTTCAACCATTCTCTGCTGATATCTGAGTGAGGTTTCAGGGTTCGTTTTACATGTTTTCGTATTGCTCTTCACTAGTTTCATCAGAAATCGAATAGTTCTAGTTCTTGAGAGCTACTCAATTTTTTTTTTATCCTTCTTTCTGAAATACTCCTTTATATCTCGATTTCTACTAATATAACTTTTCAACCACGCTCTGCTGATATCTGAGTGAGAGTTCTGAGTTTGTGTTTCATGCTTTCGGATAGCTCTTTTGAAGGTGCATCAGGATCCGAAGAGTTCTAGTTCCTGAGAGCTACTCAATTTTTTTTTATCTTTCTTACTGACACACTGGTTTGTATCTCTATTTCTACTAATCTAACTTGTCAACCATGCTCTGCTGATATCTGAGTGAGAGTTCTGAGTTTGTGTTTCATGTTTTCTGATAGCTCTTTTATAGGTGCATTAGGAAACGAGGAGTTCCTGCTCCTCAATTTTACTCAAATTCTTTTTTGATCCTACTAACTCAAACATTAAATAAAATCTCGATTTCTCGTAACCCATCTTTTTTACAAGGCTCTGCTGATACTTTTGTGGGACTTCTGCATTGATTTAGTTTTTTTTCTGTTACTGGGGTCTTGGTTTCTAATTACATCTCGAAAAATCTACGAAAATCTACGAATTACGTCATTCACGGCTGTTTTATCAAAATGATTGACTTTTTCTAGTAACTGATCAATATTTTTGTTTTATTTTTTTATAAATTTTTGAAGCCAGAACTCTTTCAGAACAGTATTAGGAACTATAGAGATCACCACTGTGCATCTAAATCAGTTTTAAAATTTTCATTTTGGTAAAATTGATCTGCTGACGGAAGTTAGCAGAGCATATTTTCATTCGACTTTTCTCATGTAAAAAAGCCAGAACTTTTCTTTTTAAGTATAGGGAACTCTAGAACTCCGCCGCATGCCAATAGAACTCACATTTTTTTATGCTCTGCTGGGAAATGATCTGCCAAGTTCACGCACATTGCCACCTCTCCATCTCTACAGGAGACGCATAGCGCGTCAGCGTCGCGTCGTCGGCGCGAAATGTTTAAGGTATTAGGGTAAGATTGTAAGGTATATGGTCTTAACGAGGATGTACCTAAACACGGCATTATAGAAATATTATCATCTCTCTGAGTTTTAGTTGGTTCAAATATAAGTTCCACCTTTCTGTCTCTCTACAGAAGACGCCGTATGCCGGCGCCGGCCGGCGCGTATTGTTTAAGGTATTAGGGTATGTTCTGCTGGCGACAGACATTAACATTTCCTTATTTTGTTATCATTTGTAAAATGTATTATAATGTAATATGTAGTTCGTAACCTAGGCTTTTGTTTTAGGTGATTGTATGCTCAAGTTACCATGCTTGCTAAAGGGAACTGCTGTGACGAGGCCATCAGTTAAAGTACAGAAACCTTCCATTGAATCAATACGTCATGAGAAAGGCGAAAAAGCTGGCAAGTTTGTTTTGGACTACTAGTAATATTCATTGACCATTTACGGCCAGTTTCTTCATCAAAAGTAAAAGCCAAAGTAACAGTCAATTGTTCTTCCGCGCTGTTGGATTTACAACCCTCGCCTCAGCGCCGAGGATTGAAAATACAACAGTGCAAAAGAACAGTTGACTGCTAGTTTGGCTGTTACTTTTGATGAAGAATCTGGCCGTTAGTCCTTATACAATATCCCCTTTATTCATAAACGTTGCTTAAAGTTAAGTAATGATTAGCGACTTTTTAACCATACATTTTTGACGTTTGAACGTCACTTAACTTTAATCATCGTTTATGAATATACCCCTATAAGTGTAAACTCTCAAATCAATCAATATATATCAATATATTAGGGTATTACATAGTCATGCAGATTTTAAAACGATAGAAAGGTCAGCCTCGGTCTTAACTTCTAAGTGTTTGCTTCCTCCTCTATCGCGTACGAAGGTAATGCCATGGTCCACTTAGTTTTTTTTTTTTGTTGTAATTCGATTTAGCTGCATCTCGGGCAAAGAAATAGCCTTTTATTCATTGCTGATAAGTTTTCCGAAATGTGTATTGGTGTCGGGGGACCACAAATTTTTAGTGTTCCGTAGTAATCTTGAAATTGTCTCTGGTGAAACTCCTCTTTACGTAGAACGGTGGTGAAATATATTATGATTGTCTTGTTGGCCGGGTGTTTTCCTTTATTTCATTTCATTTCAGTATTTATGACAGTGTTCAGCAGAGTCGCCTTAGTTGCTGACCGGGCTATTGCAAACTTCTAGGCAAGTTGACCTAGTGCTTCGCTCGACGTACATTCTAGCTTGTTTCTGGTTTTTTTGTGTTCTTTACGCTCAGTTTCTAGAAATTCCACTCGAGAGGTAAGTTGATCGTATTTTGGTAGACATGAGATCGACATTTTCAGGGATTAGATCTACCTGAGAATATTACTTGGCGTCTTCTCTTCTTGCTGTTCCTTGACTTCGCGAAACATTTCCTTCATGTTGGAGATGAAAGTGGATAATCTGTCGTCGCCATCATCCTCTTGGCATCCTTGTTATTAGAAGTTGAGTCCTCATTTAAATTTAGGCTTGGTTCCGAAGAGCTATGTGGTGTGTAAAACAGAGGGCTGGGGAGTATTCAAAACTGTCGTTGGGGTCTTTGGCGCCTGAGTTTTCTGCGACGGTGGCGGTGAACTTTTGGTATTTTCTTTTCTACTTTCAAGTTTTTCAACGATATGATGGTTGGTGGTGCTAAGCCACCGCGCTATTATCGCCACTACGTGGAGAAGGCGTAAAGTTTTAGCAAATAAAGCGGTCCGGACGCTTTCTTTGTGTTCGCTAATGCGGTCAAAGTCCAAAATGTTTGCACTTTTTATAATGTTTAGGGTTCCGTACCCAAAGCGTAAAACGGGACTCTATTACTAAGGCTCCGCTGTCTGTTTGTTCGTTTGTCACCAGGCTGTATCACATGAACCGTGATAGTTAGAGGGTTGAAATTTTCACAGATGATGTATTTCTGTTGCCGCTATAACAACAAATACTAAAATAAATATGAAGAATAAAATAAATATTTAAGGGGCTCCCATACAACAAACGTGATTATTTTGCTGGTTCTTGCTCGATATTGATAACGACAACATGTAGACGCTTGAAATATTCACAGAATATTTAGTTATAATATTCACTTTAAAAATAAATAATTAAAATTAAACAAATATTTAAAGGGGGCTCCTGTACAACAGACATGATTTTTTTGCCGTTTTTATAGATTATGGTACGGAAACCATTGTGCGCGAGTCCGACTCGCACTTTGCCGGTTTTTAGTTTGTTGAGATTTGAAAACTGTTTCAGAGCTAGAGTTATCGATTCAGTCTAATTTTGTATCGACTTCTAAAAGAAGGAGGTTATTCACACAATTGTCATTGGTCACAGGTTACTGTATAATTGTAGCAACTTAAAGCACTCTTTGCACAGTTTTAGATTTCTTAAACACAGATCTGTTGCAAGTAGGTACGTGTGTTTGCATTAGTGGCACGGAAGGAGGCGAATTATTCTTATTAGCGTTTTCAACGGCCATTATTATCAATCGGTTTCACATTTTCGTTTTAACATTGTCATAATAATACAATTTTATTTTATTTCATATATAACCTGTTCAATGTTTCAGGTGTAGGTCCCGGCTGGTTCCGTTTACCGTGCATGCGTAAGGCACCTTCAAACGATTCCAAAATACCTAAAGACTTAGAGAGCTCTAAAGACCTAGATAGCCCTAAAACTAGCAAACTGAAAGAAGGTGTAATCTTATGCGGGTGTAAAGAGTCCATACCAATGACCCCTAAAGTGTTAGAGAGCCCCAAAGACCCAAAGAGCCCTGAAACGAGCAAACTGAAGGAAGGTGTAATCTTATGCCGGTGTCAAGGCGACAAAACAATGACCTCTAAAGAGTTAGAAAGCCCTAAAGACCAAAAGAGCCCTCAGACTAGCAAATTGAAGGAAGGAATAATCTTATGCCGATGTAAAGAGGCCATACCAATGACCCCTAAAGAGTTAGAGAGCCCCAAAGACCCAAAGAGCCCTGAGACTAGCAAATTGGAGGAAGGATTAATCTTATGCGGGTGTAAAGAGGCCATACCAATGACCCCTAAAGTGTTAGAGAGCCCCAAAGACCCAAAGAGCCCTGAAACTAGCAAATTGAACGAAGGAATAATCTTATGCGGGTGTAAAGAGGCCATACCAATGACCCCTAAAGAGTTAGAGAGCCCCAAAGACCCAAAGAGCCCTGAGACTAGCAAATTGGAGGAAGGATTAATCTTATGCGGGTGTAAAGAGGCCATACCAATGACCCCTAAAGTGTTAGAGAGCCCCAAAGACCCAAAGAGCCCTGAAACTAGCAAATTGAACGAAGGAATAATCTTATGCGGGTGTAAAGAGGCCATACCAATGACCCCTAAAGTGTTAGAGAGCCCCAAAGACCCAAAGAGCCCTGAAACGAGCAAACTGAAGGAAGGTGTAATCTTATGCCGGTGTCAAGGCGACAAAACAATGACCTCTAAAGAGTTAGAAAGCCCTAAAGACCAAAAGAGCCCTCAGACTAGCAAATTGAAGGAAGGAATAATCTTATGCCGATGTAAAGAGGCCATACCAATGACCCCTAAAGAGTTAGAGAGCCCCAAAGACCCAAAGAGCCCTGAGACTAGCAAATTGGAGGAAGGATTAATCTTATGCGGGTGTAAAGAGGCCATACCAATGACCCCTAAAGTGTTAGAGAGCCCCAAAGACCCAGAGAGCCCTGAAACTAGCAAATTGAACGAAGGAATAATCTTATGCGGGTGTAAAGAGGCCATACCAATGACCCCTAAAGAGTTAGAGAGGCCCAAAGACCCAAAGAGCCCTGAGACTAGCAAATTGAAGGAAGAAATAATCTTATGCGGGTGTAAAGAGGCCATACCAATGACCCCAAAAGTGTTAGACAGCCCCAAAGACCCAAAGAGCCCTGAAACTAGCAAATTGAAGGAAGGAATAATCTTATGTGGGTGTAAAGAGGACAAACTAATGACCCCTAGAGAGTTAGACAGCCCCAAAGACCTACAAAACCAAAAAATTAGCAACACAAAGTCGAAATTATTTACTATTATTAAAAATTCCACTTCTAAAATTACTGAAACCCTAAAGCGCCAGATGGGCCAGCAGGTTCCACGTGAACCTAAGGTATCTAGTAGCCCTAAAGACCTCAAGAGCCCTGAAACTACCAAACAGAAGGAGGAAGAATCAGTATGCGTGTGTAACGAGGACAAACCTATTCCTGAAATCCTAAAGCGCCAGGTGGACAATCGGGCTCCAAGTAAACCTAAGGATCCCAGTACCCCTAAAGACCTCAAGAGCCCTGAAACTAGCAAACAGAAGGAGGAAGAATCAGTATGCATGTGTGACGAGGACAAATCTATGAGCCCTAAAGACCTAAAGAGCCCTAAAACTAGCAAACTGAAAGAGGTCACATCTGGTGGTCAACTGAAATCTCGACAGAAGCGATGCCCCCCCCAGCTGCCTCCAGTTATACTAGGGCTGCCGCCTGTAGAAACACCTGAAGGATACCTTTATGAAGGCATTGGACCTAGTTGTAAGTGGATAGATACAGGGGAGATTAAGAAACTGAGATCAGAGTTGACACATTCAACTTCCGGATTCAAAGCATGTAAGCGCAAAGCGAAAATAATAAAACAAGATGTTTGCGAAGTCCAAGAAGTCCAAGAAGACAACACTAAGTTAGACTTCGGAGAGGCCATTAGATACTATGCAACTATGAATCCAGAACGTTTCGGGCAGTTGATGCAGGAGGAACTAGAGAGCCAGCGCGATGCTGAGGAGAAAAAAGTTAAAGAGGCCAAACAACTAAAAAAAAAATATAAAAAGGAATTCAGAAAAATGGAGAAAGAAGCGAAGAATGGCATTAAAAACAAAACAACATCAACAAATGAACATAACAATCCAATGTTTTGCGAGACAACGGAGTTTCCTGACGGAACAGAAAGTAGGTTTCCGAAAGGATTTAAATTTAATATCGCTGTCAAAGATTGCACAGAAACGAATCGAGAATTCCTCATGAGAAAACGTCATAAATAAATGCACCATTTATTTTTAAATTAATTAGAATTAAAATGTTTTATATTTTAGAGCTTATGAGTACCTACTTTCTGTTCACGATAGGACAGGCGATATCCATAGAACGAAATATCGTTCGTGGATTTTAGATGACGTAATTGCGTGATCGATTTTTATTCGATTATTATTTAATTTAGGTTTATCGATTATTATTTTATATTTATTCTTCCTTTCTTAGTTCCAAGGATAAATCCATGTATGCATGCAGGGTGAAATTTAATTCATGGGCATCCTCTTAAGGGGTCATCGTACTCATCATTATCAACAACTTTCACAATGCGAGAAAGGCTGAAAACGCGAAAAAAAAATCAGCTCTTTCCTACATTTATGTTCGTATCCTCGACAAAATGTAGGGAATATTTAAGTATAATTACTAACTGCAGTGTTTTTAAAAATATTGTAATAGTAGTTTATTAAAGTCTTTAATAACTACGTGCTTTACGTTTGCCCCGCACGGCCCCCCAAAACTTACGTTCTAGGTGTGCACCAATGCAATGTACTCGCCTCTAGGAGTAGATTTACCGGTTTTTTTTTCAATGTTGGGTCCCTCTGTACTTTTGAAGAAATATGCAAAAAAAGGGGGCTGTGCCAGGCAAACGTTTTCAGCACGGCCCCCGTGTAATTTAAAAAATATATAGCGTAAGTATTAAAAAGTTTCTTAAACCCAAGGAATGTACTTTATTAGCACGTTATAATGTACTGCAACAGATGTTGCATATTTCTTCAAAAGTACGGAGGTACATTGAAAAAGAAACATCTTTACATGCAGTGGTCCCAAACCCTAAATATAGATTAAAATATACCAATTCTTTTTATGATCGGCGTTATGTCTATTCGATATGTTGTTTTTTTCGTACGATCTCTTTTTTCGTGATCAAAGGGTACCTAGTATAGTAAAAATGTACGGCTGTCGTGCTTGTATTTGTGGTATATTTTCATGAAAATCGTGTAACTATGATTTTGTATTTATAACTCTATTTGTATTATTAAATGTATATTATATCAATTATTAAACCATTTATTTATCTAGCGGCCCACCCCAGCTGCGCGTTGGTAATCGAAGACTATTACAGGAAACGAAATTATTTTTTATGTTAATTTATTCATAGCCTATAAGTCACAGTGAATAATTTACCTAGCTAAAAAATTTCATTTACATCGGGCTCCTGAGAAATCATGGTCAGCAGATTGATCGCCTGCGTTGTGGGAGTATATGGAGCAGTATGGGGACGCACTGGTGGAGCCGCGAACAGGTACCGCGAGGCAAAGGTGCGCAACTGCCGCAGCTGGCCATGAACAGCGAGCTAGATTAGTCGCGTCATCGATCTTAGTGTTGTAGTAGTAGTGCATCAAAAGCGCACACTTGCGCCTGACTTCCAACGTGTTGATGCCTACCATTCCCGCTACAAACAGAGACGGATACAAATAGGGACATTCCGGACCCAAGACACCATTGGAGGACACCCCTTTTTGTGTTTTTTTTTTTTTTGACGTTGCCACGGGAACTTGAATTCGGACCCGTGGCACCCCCAGGTTAATGTTAATGCTGGGGGCTTAAAACAGTCACTTTGGCAGAATCATAATAGGAAAATATTATGAATCATCGTAAAATGTCACAAACTGACAGTTCATAATAATATGATCTACGTGCGATTCATATTACCAAATAATTAATTAAATGTTTAAGTTGCCCACCGAGGACCCACACTAGAAAACGTAGATTCCGCGTGAAAAAAAAAAAAAATTAATAAAATTGTTTTAGGAAAAAAAAAACCGTATTAAAAACTATCTATCACGGGTGCAATGATTCTGAAAACTTTATGGACATATGCGATTTTCGCGAAGACTTCATTATGTCTGTTGAACCAGTCCAGAAATTTAAAAGAAGAAAAAGAAAGTAACACGACGACACTTCGTTTCTTTATGAAAAGAAAGTACTAGAATTACATAATAAATCCATCAACAAAGCCCAGAAATTTCCAGCGCACGAGGGGGTGAAGCGAATAACATTTTATAAGGTACAAATACGGTTTCCGTGATGGGTTTACTAAACGTATTGCAGAATATTCATAATTTGAATGCAGTGCCTAAAAACGAAAACCAGCAGACATCAATAACGACGATTTAATAGTGTACATTCAATTGCAATTTCTGAACAGAGAAATAACATTAGGCAACGCATTCGAGAAATTGCGTTAGATAAATTTTAAAATTAGACTATTGAAATTATTTTTTCACTGTTGTCCATCTGTCCCATCACTATTGGATGGGGGGACTCATGGGAACTAGTAAATAGAACCCGTGATACCACTGATACACCGTTGTATGGATTTGAGGAACTGGGGGTGCCACGGGTCCGAATTTAAGTTCTCGTGGCACCCCAGGGGTGTCATCCAGGGGTGCCTTAGGTCCAGAATGCATTTTACTGTAGGTTTCGAAAGATTTAAAATTTACCCATAGAGCTTTTAAATATGTCTCTACGAAATGTCATTGTTTATTAAATATAAATCACCTTCCTAACACCATTTACTGGCGCTTACCCTCAAATGGTCCCAGGAAGAACGTCGTAAATCAAAACAACTCACTCATTCATAAAATTATTCACATTCAAATTATTTTATTACATAATACCTTTAATCCAGAGACCAGAATATTAAAAAAAGAGCTTTTTGTCAAATCAGTCAATATTTTTCAAAAATATACTAAGCAACAATTACAAAAATCTTTAAAATTATTAAAAGAATTAAAAATCTTAATAATTCTAATTCTATTCTTTTTAATTTTTTTCTATTATTTAAAAGAATTTATAGATAAAAAATGTTGATGTTAGAAAACGATTGTTGTTGTTAACTTATCTTTAAAATTTTGCATGCTATGTTTTATCCTAGCTAAACATGCTTGTGCCTCAATTTGTATTTAACACCCCTGTATACCATGTTTTACGCAAATAAATATTCTATTCTATTCAAAATTGTAAGTAAATCTTTGCACTGTACAATCAACCATCTGCGCAAGAGATACTATAGGGTTTTGCTCATATCCCATATGACTATTACCTACCGTACTTAATCGTTCAATCACAAATACCTATAGTACGACTTTTTTCTGAATTCAAATTATTATTACACGATAAATCTAATATTTGATGGACATGGAAATTAGCATTCCTTTGTATTCGGAAATGCGATTTTTCAACACGTCCAAAATGATTTCAACACATAGAGGCTCACACTTTCTTCTGAAAAATGATTTATTCGCATCAACTGACTGACTGAGTGTTTGCTGTTTTTTCAATTTAATTTTCTCAAATAGTCCCCTGGGAACGTTTGACGTTACTGGTTTCTAAAAATTGGGTTTTCGGTGATCTACCGTTTAACTACATTCCGATAATTTAACGGACACGCATTACACACTCAGGTCAATACTTTGTGTGATCCGCAAATTGTTGTTCTGTGTGGGGATCAAACCCACAACTTCGTGTGCAGCAATCGCATACTACGACCACTGGACCACCAAGGCAGTTTAAACTACATTTTTTTTGGTTGCATTTGGATTACTCTGATGCAAGGATACCTGCATTGCTATTCTGTAATCTCATCGTGAAAACTTAGGTGAAGTGAGCGTGGAGTGCTACTGTTTCCTTTATATTATTCTGATACCTATCAATAATAATAAAATATGAAATTACTAGCTGCGCCACGCGGGTTCACCCGTGTAAGTCTCGATCTCGTAGGAATATCCGGATAAAAAGTATCCTACGTGTTAATCCAGGTTATAAACTATCTGTTTGCCAAATTTCATCCAAATCCATTTAGCCGTTTTTGCGTGGTATAGTAACAAACATCCAAACACACAAACACACACACTTTCACATTTATAATATTAGTAGGATTAGTAGGATAGTAGGATGTATAATATTTGTAGGATTAGTAGGATTTCCATTCAGTTTCAGGACCGAAATATATACATACCAGCATATACATATCAAACTAGATAATTTATGAATATAGTTTTGTTGTTGACATACTTGGTTTATCGTTTCTCACTATTTTCTAATGCAGGTAGACGTAAACATTAATATATTACACCTACCCTCTTTATAAAATGATAACGATGTCAAAGAAAGAAAATAGTTTTTTACTTTTCGCAGCAACCTTACAGTATTTTGTTTATTTAATACTTGTTTCTGTAGGTACACAAGAGGTACCAAATCTACTTATGCAGTGCACTTAGCTACATGTATTGGTTAGCAGTGCACCCGCGGTTCTGACATCAGGATGGCGGGTGTACCAAATTTTTTAAATAGCATTGTACGGGTGTCGCACACAGATTTTCAGGAGAGGTACGTAAAGGTACACAGAAGATACCAAATAACTGCAATAAACTTAGGCAAATCTGAAAAATACACACGCGATTCTTATGCATACGAATGGCAGCTCCGTGCGCCGCCGCGATAAACAACGTGGCGATGCCATCCGCGGCTCCGCCGCAAAAAACGCTCCATTTCAAGCAAACGCGTGTAAAATCGCTTCTCCGTATACGCACTCATACAACGCCATATGTTTGAATTCAGTGTGGGCCGCGCCGCCTAATGCTACGCTCGACGCCCCGCGTCTCGTAAAGAGAATTAAACCACTTGAGAGCTGATAGACCGATTTCGTCTAGGCACACGACTCTCCACTGCGATCGGGGACGAAGAAAACAACAAAATTATATGCATAAATTATCTAGTTTGATATATATATACTGGTATGTATCTATTTCGGTCCTGGAACTGAATGGAAATAATACATAACGTTTCCGAGTATCCACTTTAGGGTGGATTGATGGATAAACGGAAAATAATCCATGGGGTCTCGTACCACGCAACTGACAGAACTGCGACAATCACTTCTAGGTCTCTTAAATGAGCGCGTCTATGTGTGTGAGCCGTTTTTTTACGTTTTCTTCGTAGTTTCCATACTGTCCATATTTATACTGTGCCTACGGCGAGCTTGTCTATAGCTATTCTCTGTCAACGCTTGAGACTATGCTATGCGTGGCCAAAATCGGAACTAATCGCCTTGATCTTGCTTTTTCATTACATTTCACAAAACAATAAATTGCACAAATGGTAGTAAGCCTGTGTGTACTGGGGGCTTAATACCATTTGTGCAATTTGAATCATTCAGCAGTGAAATGGCATAATTTTTGTTTGGTGATGAACGTGTTAATGTTAAACGTTCATTGCCGAACCAAAATTATGTCATTTCACTGCTCGGCCCATGCGGTTTTGGTGCGTGGAATACCGATTCCGTTGTAGGAAACGCGTGATTCAAATGGCCACGCCCCCTTTCCGATAATACAATCCTTTCCCTAGAGTCCACAATGAGGGTTACACACTCAACACCGCGTGAATGTGCAAATTGAAAAAAAGACAGCGTATGCGCGCTAACAAGATGTCAGTGTTAGTTCTGATTTTGGCCACGCATAGCATAGTCTCAAGCGTCGACAGAGAATAGCTATAGACAAGCTCGCCGTACGTAGGAGCTCGGTGGCGCCAAAAGATCCTTGTAGCATTATACATCGATGATCATAGGGGCAATTCCCGTAATTTTTAAGACCATTCACATTCGCATCTCATTCGCAAACTGTCAAAAACACAATCAATTTACCAACAGTTTTGACAAGTTTGACAGATTGCGACTTGCATGTGAACGTTTTTTAAGTACGAGAATTGGCCTTCTGATGTCATTATAAAAATCTCTCTACAGGACTGGCCCGGCCCGACACGCGGAGCGGTGCTGTTATAATGAGTGATGGCTTATAAAAATAACGATAACATCTCAAGTCAATTAAATAAAATGTATTATTACAAATAACGTTATCAAAAAAATACACTCCACTTGATTTTCTTAAAAAAATACATAAAAACGGTAGCCTTACTGCTACTTAACATAAACTCTGAAATATGAACATAAGAAATGGTGCATTTAGGAATTTCTTAACTATGTAGCCGCGCCGCCGCTGCGACCGCCGATGCCGGCCGCGCTGAGGCCGGCGCGACCAGACGTGCTGGCTATAGTAGGCACAGGTCTCGCACCGGTGAATGGTGAGAGACCTGTGCCGCCAAGGCAAAGTTTCATTCCTTTAGGATACTGCTTTGCTAGCTCTTCAGAATCTTCCGGTGAAAGTGTTATAGTTTCGTCAGATATTTCCAGGTGTGGGAATCCATAAGGACATTCACATATTTCTTTTGGTAACCGGATCTTTTTGTCTTCTTCTGAATCCTCTGAAATGTGTTTTCTCTTTTTTTTAGCTTTTTTGCCTTGATAGATCTCCTGGTTTAATTCACGCGGCATTATATCCTGAAATAGTTGTAGGTTCTTACCCACATAGTATTTGATGGCATCTTCAAAATCTAATTCAATTTCAGCTTCCGGTTCCTCAAAAATTCCATTGCTCGTTCTTTGTTGTTGTTTTCCTTTCTTACATACTTTGAATCCTGACGTTGCCTCTGTCATATCTGATCTCAATTTCATAAGTTCCACAATATCAATCCATCCACAATTATGTTCGTAAGGATATCCATCATAAATCACTTCAAGCGCATCACCAGGAGGCATCTGTTGACGATGGGGTTCAGTAAGCTCAGGCATCGTTTGGACAGGATGATGAGATTGCGGCTTCACAGATTTTTTTCCATCTTCGGGGCACTCACAGATTACTTTTTCCCTCTTACACTTACATATGCTTTTTTCCCCCTTACACTTACATGTGGCTTTTTCCTCTTGGCCGTTACACTTGCATGCGTCTATTTGGGTTTCATAAATTTTATGAGAAATTGATTTTCTGATACTAGAAATAATTTTTGTTATTTTGCTCTTTTTTATTTTCGTTGTCGTTTGTGCCGGCTGGTGATTGATCTGGTCTGGAGGAGTGCATAATCTGTTTCTTTCCTCTATGTCTTGACATGCGCAAAACCCGTAGCTAGTGAGGTTTTTTGGCTTTTGGTAACATTCACAATTCTCTTTACCAGCAATGGCAAAGTGAAAGCATGGGTCCCGGCTTCCTATTTCATCTGTTACGACGCCTGGGCCCTCAATGCCTTTACTTTCAAAATCCTCTATAGCAGCGGAGCCTTTTAGCATTTTAGACTGCCGGCTTGACTGATGGCGCGGCTGCTGGTTCATTATTTCGTCTGTAATGATGCCTGCGCCCTTTATATTTCGCTTCGCTTCACTACAGGAGTCTTCTGGATTTTTAAACTGCACGCTTACCTGATGACGTGGCTGCTGGTTTGCATTATGGCGCGGCTGCTGACTCTCATGATGGCCTGGCTGCTGGTTTGCCTGATGGCGTGGCTGCTGTCTTGCCTGATGGTGTGGCTGCTGGCTCGCCTGATAGAACTGGTTTGAAGGGTTACATGACCTGTTTCCTGCCTCTACATCTTGACATACGCAGAACCCGTAACTACTGAGGGTTTCTGGCTTATGATGACATTCACAATTCTCTTTATCAGCAATGGCAAAGTGAAAACACGGGTCTCGGCTTCCTGTTTCATTTGTTACGAAGACTGGGCCCGATATGCCTTTACTTTCAAAATCCTCTTTAGCAGCGCAGAATTTTAACTTTTCAATCTTCCTGTTTGCTTGAAGACGCCGCTGCAGGTTTGCATGACCGCGCGGCTGCTGGCTTGTCTGACAGCGCGGCTGCTGGCTTGCCTGACAGCGCGGCTGCTGGCTTGCCTGACAGCGCTGCTGCTGGCTTGCCTGACAGCGCGGCTGCTGGCTTGCCTGACAGCGCGGCTGGTGGCTTGTTATTTCATCTGTTAAGGTGTCTGCGTCGTCTTTGTCTTCACAAATGCAATTCTCTTCACTAGCGGATTCTTTTGGCATTTTAGAATGCTGGTTTGCCTGACAGCGCGGCTGCTGGCTTGCCTGACAGCGCGGCTGCTGGCTTGCCTGATAGCTCGGCTGGTGGCTTGTTATTTCATCTGTTAAGGTGTCTGCGTCGTCTTTGTCTTCACAAATGCAATTCTCTTCACTAGAGGAGTCTTTCGGCATTTCAGACTGCCAGCTTGCCCGAGGGCGCGGCTGCTGATTTGCATTATGGCGCGGCTGCTGGCTTACCTGATAGCGTGGCTGCTGGCTTGTTATTTCATCTGTTAAAGTGTCTGCCACGTCTTTGTCTTCACAAATGCAAATCTCATCACTAGCGGATTCTTTTGGCATTTTAGACTGTCGGTTTGACTGATGGCGCGGTTGCTGGCTTACTTGATAGCGCGGCTGCTGACTTGTTTTTTCATCTATTATGGTGTCTGCGTCTTCACAAATACAATCCTGTTCACTAGAGGAGTCTTTTGGCGTGTTAGATAGCCGGTTTGTCTGATGGCGTGGCTGCTGGCTTGACCGAAGTCTTGGCTGCTGACTTGTTATTTCATCTGTTATGATGGTGCCTGCGCCCTTTATATATTTACATAATATACAATTCTCTTCACTAGAGGAGTCATTCGGTTTCTTAGAATGCAAGCTTACCTGATGGCGTGGCTGCTGGATTACGTGATGTTGCGGCTGCTGGCTCTCTTGATAACGCGGCTGCTGGCTTGCTGGATGGCGCGACTGTTGACTTGTTATTTCATCTGTTATAGTGTCTGCGTCTTCACAAATACAATCCTGTTCACTAGCGGAGTCTTTTGGCGTGTTAGACAGCCGGTTTGTCTGATGGCGTGGCTGCTGGCTTGACCGAAGTCTTGGCTGCGGACTTGCTATTTCACCTGTTATGGTGTCTGCGTCTTCACAAATGCAATCCTGTTCACTAGAGGAGTCTTTTGGCGTGTTAGACAGCCAGTTTGTGTGATGGCGCGGCTGCTGGCTTGATCGAAGTCTTGGCTGCTGACTTGTTATTTCATCTGTTTTGGTGTCTGCGTCTTCACAAATGCAATCCAGTTCACAAGAGGAGTCGTTTGGCGTGTTAGTCTGCCGATTTATCTGATGGCGCGGCTGTTGGCTTGACCGAAGTCGTGGCTGCTGACTTGTTATTTCATCTATTATGGTGTCTGCGTCTTCACAAATACAATCCTGTTCACTAGAGGAGTCTTTTGGCGTGTTAGATAGCCGGTTTGTCTGATGGCGTGGCTGCTGGCTTGACCGAGGTCTTGGCTGCTGACTTGTTATTTCATCTGTTATGATGGTGCCTGCGCCCTTTATATATTTACATAATATACAATTCTCTTCACTAGAGGAGTCATTTGGTTTCTTAGACTGCAAGCTTACCTGATGGCGTGGCTGCTGGATTACGTGATGTTGCGGCTGCTGGCTCTCTTGATAACGCGGCTGCTGGCTTGCTAGATAGCGCGACTGTTGACTTGTTATTTCATCTGTTATAGTGTCTGCGTCTTCACAAATACAATCCTGTTCACTAGCGGAGTCTTTTGGCGTGTTAGACAGCCGGTTTGTCTGATGGCGCGGCTGCTGGCTTGACCGAAGTTGTGACTGCTGACTTGTTATTTCATCTACTATGGTGTCTGCGTCTTCACAAATACAATCCTGTTCACTAGAGGAGTCTTTTGGCGTGTTAGACAGCCGGTTTGTCTGATGGCGTGGCTGCTGGCTTGACCGAAGTCTTGGCTGCTGACTTGTTATTTCATCTGTTATGGTGTCTGCGTCTTCACAAATGCAATCCTGTTCATTAGCGGAGTCTTTTGGCGTGTTAGACTGCCGGTTTGAATGATGGCGCGGCTGCTGGCTTGACCGAAATCGTGGCTGCTGACTTGTTATTTCATCTATTATGGTGTCTGCGTCTTCACAAATGCAATCCAGTTCACAAGAGGAGTCGTTTGGCGTGTTAGTCTGCCGATTTATCTGATGGCGCGGCTGTTGGCTTGACCGAAGTCGTGGCTGCTGACTTGTTATTTGATCTTTTTTGGTGTCTCCGTCTTCACAAATGCAATCTAGTTCACAAGCGGAGTCTTGTGGCGTGTTAGTCTGGTGATTTATCTGATGGCGCGGCTGCTGGATTGACAGAAGTCGTGGCTGCTGACTTGTTATTTCATCTATTTTGGTGTCTGCGTCTTCACAAATGCAATCCAGTTCACAAGCGGAGTCTTTTGGCGTGTTAGTCTGCCGATTTATCTGATGACGCGGCTGTTGGCTTGACTGAAGTCGTAGGTGCGGACTTTTTATGTCATCTCTTGTGGTGTCTGCGTCGTCTATGTCTTCATCAATGCAATTCTCTTCACTAGCGGAGTCTTTTGGCATGTAAGACTGCTGGATTGCTGGACGTTGACTTGGGCCCGTGTGGTTTAAACTTTCAAGCATGGAATTTCTTGTTTTCGAGTAATCTGAAATAGCCAGATCGACTTTTAGAAATACTATCAATAAAAAGGCTGTACACAAAAAGGAAGATAAGCGATGCGATACAAAAAAAACCGTAGCCCTGGTATACTATACCACTGTGATGTAACGGGTAGCTATGGAAAAAATAAACTAAGGAATAATAATTATAAGATAACTAGTTTCGTCCCGCGGTTTCACCCGCATAAGTCTCGACCCCGTGGGAATATCGAGATAAAAAGTAACCTATGTTCCAATCGACAAAATGACAGATAAACAATCAAAATCTGTCATTTTGTCTATTCTTCCGTCAATAAAACCTGTTTCTACGATGGTCATGCTACGCGTGCTGGTCATGGTCTACCCATGTGCCAAATTTCATCCAAATCCGTTTAACCATTTTAGCGTGAAAGCGTAACAAATAATCAAACAAACCTCGAAGTGGTAAAGAGCATGGCAGTTGAGAGTATGTCATGCTCACTTAAATGTCTCGCTGATGGTGGCGCGTGTGTTGGATCATTATAGGTTCCCTACAATATGGTTGAGCTGGAAGGCGCTGATCCACGCGTCATGTTCGTGAACGGGCGCCGACAGAGACTGGTCATCTCATAACTGCCAGGGCTTAATTTTAATCTTATATTTTGAATTATTTTAGTTTTTTTTTTACATTGTTCTCACATATAGAAGCAACTAGAATAATGTACACCATTTTGTAATAACTACGTATATTTAAAAGAGTGTCCTTGGAGTTTCTTGTCCGTTCTCCTCCATAGAGATCTACGTTTTGGAATGGGCAACTGGTTCAACTCTTTGACAATATTAAAAAGTGCTTGGAAATGGTTTAATTACAATAAATGCGTTGAGTTTGAGTTCGAGAATCATTGAAGAACTAACTTGTCGCTGCAACATGGCCTCTTTATTATGCACCGATATTAAGGCTGCCAGGTACTGTTGTTTTGTTAAAAGTCAGTTAGGCTATGCGTTTTAATCATGGTGACCGAAATTAAACAGACAAAGACGTTTTGTGCAACATCTTTGCTACAATCAAAATAATCCTTAACAACTTCATTTCGTGAGCTTGCAGTCTATTACTTATTTTAATTCCTAAATAAATAGGTAATAATATCAATGTCTGACGTCTGTCCACATGTTCAGGCTGCAGGCTAGCCAGTATCGGTGTCTGACGCCTGTCCACACGTTTAAGCTGCAGGCTAGCCAGTATCGATGTCTGACGCCTGTCCACACGTTCAAGCTGCAGGCTAGCCAGTATCGATGTCTGACGCCTGTCCACACGTTCAAGCTGCAGGCTAGCTAGTATCGGTTACCCGGAGGTGAATGTGTAACATTTTTCAAAGCTTATCCAAATAGGTACTTCGCAAGCGCCGGATCCGGAGCCGTCTATCAGACAGCCTGCTCATGAAAAAGGGAAGACTCTCTCTGTCTTGGGTCTGTGTCGCCATTGTACTCGATACATGTAACCAAACCTATACCTACTTGCAGTCGATGCCTAATGCAGTCAGACAGCATCACCAACAGTTTTACCAAGGAATTATCTATCTTTAAAACTTAATGCCCGTTTTAACTAATATTAGGTGACACCTAATATTAGTTTAAAAAACGGTAAAAAATTGAACTTACATACGCTACGCGCCAAAAGAACATTGTAGCCTTAGATTATTTTATAATCTAAGATTGTAGCCTTTTACTGAGCTAAACAGGCGTCGCTTGTTTGTAAAAAAGGGCATAAAGATAGTAGAGATTCAAAATAACAATGACTTGCCTGCTTCTGAGGGTGAAGTTGTATCTTCTTTCCGCATTGACCTTCTGTGTTGCTTACATGCTTTAGGTGGATTATAATCATAACAAGGCGATTCGGTCACTTTATATTGGCTATGCTGTCGATCATGTTTCGAGGGACAGGTAGGATACTTATCCAAATTGTGTCGAAGCCGACCTGAAAGATGCCGAGAATCATGCAACGGCACGTGACTATCAGAACACGAAGGTATGGCGCACAGTTGTTCTGTCGATTCAGTAGATCGCATTCGAGAGGCCGGTAGATGGTAACAGTTGTAAGTTTCACCTAAAAAATTAAAAGCACACGATAAGAATAACATTATTATCTCTAGCTACACAGAATGTTAACTTACAATGCTACAAGGATCTTTTGACACCTGCATGATATTGGCAGAGGGGCGCTGTTCGTAAACATTTGTGCAATAGCTTTACTAAATGTGTAAAAAAAGCTATTTTAAATAAGGCTATGTTTACTTTACTTGGGAAGAGACAGGACCAGTCGACACCGCGAGGACCAGATACTTTGCACTGCAGTACTGATGATATTGTAGATGGAGTACGCATGTCCGGAAAATGGCAAAAGCTGTATGTTTTATCTAAAACATTTAAAAACAGAGGTTATGAATAACGTCATCAGCAGTTTTAGCTATTTTATAACATTGGAATTAAAGTTTAGAGTAAAGTTTTTTCTAGATATCGTTCAGCTAAGAAAATAAATCTCATGCACAACAAAATAATATGCGAGCAGTGTCAAATATGAGAACAGTGGTGACCCAGTGGTAACGGCCGTGACTTACATCCGACATCCACGCGGGCGAAGCCGCGAGCAAATGCTAGTTACAGTAGAAATTTATATCAAAATTGTATGTAGGTACTAAATGGTAATCGTATTGCCAAATCTTTTATTGGATAAGCACTTATGAATCAATATATTTGTTTTGAATTACGTGAAATCAAAGAGTGATCGTTACTATTCGGTTGGAGCCGCGCGCTTTGAGCTATCTTTCTACAAAATCTGTATTTTGTAAGCATCTAGTTTTTGGATTACTGGCCCTTAAGTACATCGTCGTTTCCGTCGCGTCATTTTCGGCAGATATGTCATTATTAAGCTTACGTGGGAAGCGACTGGACCCCACACTGTGACACGTAGGTACGTTGCGCGGCAGATCTGATGATTCCGTAGAAGGTGTACGCATGTCCCGTGAACGGCTACAGCTAGTTGCTTTATCTGGAACTGTTTAAAGCACAGGTTTTGAATTGCATCATTAAAAGAAACCTTTTTTTTACTAGCCTGCGCTGTCAACCTCCTGGGCAAAGGTCTCCCTCCGCCCTTTCCATATTTCGCGAGCCCGTGCGTCCTCCTTCCAGTTTTGAAGGAACCTATCCAGCTCGTCCCGCCTATTTGGTGTGCTGCAACCCCGCTTCACTGTCTCAGGGCACCATTTGTGCTATTTGGGCCCACAGTTAAATTACGTAATATCGAAAATTGGTCATTTTTGCTCTTTTGGAGTCGTGAGCTTTGAGGTGTTTCGTACAAAATCTGTGTTTTGGAGCATCTAGTTTTCGGATTACCGGTCCTTCGTCGTGATTTATTTCGTCATTATTAAGCTTACGTGGGAAGCGACTGGACCCCACGCTATGACACGTAGGTACGTTACGCGGCAGATCTGATGATTCCGTAGAAGGTGTACGCATGTCCCGTGAACGGCTACAGCTAGTTGCTTTATCTGGAACTGTTTAAAGCACAGGTTTTGAATTGCATCATTAAAATAAACTTTTTTTGTATTAGCCCGCGCTGTCCCCCTCCTGGGCAAAGGCCGGGCTCCTCAACATTTTTGGATTCAGGAATCCGTTTGTGAAATATTAAGCTTTAAAGTGCAAATTTTTGTTAGAGTCAACTGTCCCTCCCCCTGCCAGCTAAATGGTTGGTTTTGCATACGTGAAAAAATTCACCGCATTAGTATATATAACGAAATTAAAAGGAAAACTATCACCGCTACGTAGGCTCCACAAGTTACCGAGTAATAATTGACCAACTCAAATTTGCAGTTGCAAAAACATGTTCTCCCATATATTCTGTATGAGAGAACAAGGTTTCAACTAAAATGTTAAGTTTGTTAGATAAATTCATCCCAACTACGGAACCCTTCGTTGTGCGTGGTTGGCATGCACTTGGACGGTTTTTTTGGATTATCGGCCCTTAGATAAGTACATCGTCGTTTCCGTCGCGTCATTTTCGGCAGATAATTATGTCACTATCACGCTTACGTGGGAAGCGACTGGGCCCCACGCTATGACACGTAGGTTCGTTGCGCGGCAGATCTGATGATTCCGTAGAAGGTGTACGCATGTCCCGTGAACGGCTACAGCTCATTGCGTTATCTGGAACTGTTTAAAGCACAGGTTTGAATTGCATCATTAAAAGAAACCTTTTCATTATTTGCCAGCGCTGTCCCTCTTCTGGGTTAAGGCCTCCCTCCGCTCTTTCTAATATTCGTGAACCCGCGCGTCCTCCTTCCAGTTTTGAAGGAACCTATCCAGCTCGTCCTGCCAGCTCCTACGTGGTCTGCCGCGACCCTGCCTCAGTGTCTCAGGGCACCAGTTTTGTGCTATTTGGGCCCACAGTTAAATTACGTAAAATCGTGAATTGGTCTTTTTTTTGTCCTCTTTTGGAGTCATGCACTTTGAGGTTTTTCATACAAAATCTGTGTTTTGTAGCATCTAGTTTTCGGATTACCGGTCCTTAAGTACATCGTCGTTTCCGTCGCGGCGTTTTCGGCAAATATGTCATCATTGTGCTTACGTGGGAAGCGACTGGGCCCCACGCTATGACACGTAGGTACGTCGCGCGGCAAATCTGATGATTCCGTAGAAGGTGTACGCATGTCCCGTGAACGGCTACAGCTAGTTGCTTTATCTGGAACTGATAAAATAATAGGTTGTGAATTGCATCATTATTATAAAATTTTAACTTCAGTCAGTTCACATTTTATAGTACAATCGATCAAGGTTAAGCTACACTTCCTGCGTTCGGTGCGTTCATATGTTACCATCCATTTCATACAAAGACCCGTCCGTGTCTCGGAAAGCACGGTGCACGTCGGTCTCGGCTGGCTATCATAGATCTCTGTCAGATGTTATGGGTAGTCAAAAGCCCGAATATCTGACAACTAGTTTTAGCAAGGGGTATGGTGTTACCCAGTAACAGAGTTATATAGGTCAGATAAGTGGTCGCTCTTTGTAAAATACTGGTATTGAACTGAATTCGGCTAGACTGGAAGCTGATCCCAAAATAGTTGGGAAAAGGCTTGGCTGATAATGATGACATCAGGCCGAAATTACGAGGCATGGTTTTCATTATAAATGAACAGAGTTATCTTTTTTTTGCCTATTTTGGAACTCGTTTTAATATATTGTGAAATTAGTAAGTATATTCACGCTTAGAAAAATAAAATTGTGTTCTAGATTCATCAATATTTTAGTGAAGTGAATAGTTTGCATTGTATTTTGCTCAATCGATAAAAACCGAAACAGGTTCGATTTCAAAACTATTTTGCGTTTTTTATTCTATTAACAATGCTGTGAGTAGAAGCTTGAACTTGGCTTGACACGCTGCCACGTGTCTAGATATAAAACTATGTAGGTAATTATTATCAATTAAATTTAAAAAATAGTCATTTACGCTGGGAGTCGCGTGCATTGCGCTTTTTGAATCAAGTTAGGGTTCCGTACCCAAAGGGTAAAACGGGACCCTATTACTAAGGCTAAGTCCGTCTGTCTGTCTATTTGTTTGTCCGTCCGTCTGTCCGCGGCTTAGCTTCGAGATTGTTGGTACTAGAAAGCTGTAATTTGGTATGGGTATACATATAAATTACGCCGACAAAGTGGTAAAAAAAATCTTTATACCTCGCCTCCTCTTAAAGTGTGGATGGTATTTTTTTCGCGTCGATGCGACTGTGTTGTGTATCGTTGGAAAGTTCGTTTAAAAATAATGTGAGTTTGTCACATTTTTGGATTCAGGGAACCGTTTGCAAAATAATAAGCTTTGAAATGCTAATTTTTGTTAGAGTCAAGAGTCGCCCCCCCTTTCAGCTAAATGGTTGGTTTTGGATATGTGATAAAATTCACGGCAGTAGTGTATATAACGAAATTAAAAGAAAAAGTATCACCGCTAAGTAGGCTCAACAAGTTACCGACTAATAATCGATTAGCAGTTGCAAAAACATGTTCTTCCATATATTCTATAAGGGAGAACAAGTTTTTCAACTAAAATGTTAAGTTCGTTGGATAAATTCATCCTTACTACGGAACCCTTCCTTGTGCGTGGTTAACATGCACATGGCCGGTTTTTTTGGATTACCAGCCCTGTCGTTTCCGTCGCGTCATTTTCGGCAGATGTCATTATTACGCTTACGTGGGAAGCGACTGGACCCCACACTGTGACACGTAGGTACGTTGCGCGGCAGATCTGATGATTCCGTAGAAGGTGTACGCATATCCCTCGAACGGCTACAGCTAGTTGCTTTATCTGGAACTGTCTAAAGCACAGGTTTTGAATTACATAATTAAAAGTAACTTTTTTTTACTAGCCTGCACTGTCCCCCTCCCGGGCAAAGGCCTCCCTCCGCTCTTTCCATCATTCGCGAGCCCGCGCGTCCTCCTTCCAGTTTTAAAGGAACCTATCCAGCTCGTCTTGCCATCTCCTATTGCCTGCTGCGACACCGCCTCAGTGTCTCAGGACACAAGTTTTGTACTATTTGAATGAGTGAATGAATGAAATGCACCGACCCCAGCGTGGCTTAACCAGACTCTATAAATCGAATGAACCCCAGGATTTGCACTAGCCCCTTGAGCCTCATGGTTCATGGGGTTACAGAAGCCATTGCATATCAAAGAGTAGACCGGGGGGCGCGGGTAATGGTAGGGAATAGACCGTGCCCGTCAGGATATGGAAGGATTTGCGAGCCTACCGGATATGCATCCTTGAGTAAGCAATGGACTAGTGGAGAGACGGGTAATATTTATCTAAGGATGGGCCATCTTTTTACTACGTCGCCGCCAGTTGGCTCCGTTTCATTTTCACCGTTGTTTCCATTGGCGCCGATATGCTTCGTTCTCGGCTTTTTTCTATCTCCCTGCTGTGCTGTGTTACACTTTGCTGTTTTCTGAGTCTTTGTCCAAGGACTCGCTGCTGTCCGTTTCAGGTTTCTTGTATATCTCGCTGGCTGCTTTCGTGATCTTGTATCGGTCTTCAGCCATGTCCATCCAGAAGTTGATTTCCTTGTTGAAGCACGCCATGTCCTGTCTTAGGTTGTCGTTCCATGCGTAAATCGGTCAGCCTACTCTCTTGGAATTGGCCTTGTACTGCATTGCTGCATATAAAAGATGTGGTTTGCCGCGTCTGTGAACATGTGCGAGATAGCACGTCCTGTGATTCTTGATGTGTTTCGTAACAGTTTTTCCTTCTAAGATTTCGTGCATTTACTTTTGTCTTGGTTTATTCCTAGCGTGGTTAATCAAGTCTCTCATGATGACTCTCTCTGTCAGGATGGTTCAAGTCCAGCTTCACCGGTGAATCTTTTGGCGGGGTTAAACTGCTTTCTCGATTCTTTTCTTCTTAGTTCTGATGCGTTTTCAACAGCACTGTTCAGATCGCGATCGGCCCGATCCTCGTTGTTTATGTCCAGCTCCGTCGCCGTACAAGTTCAATCTGTAGCTCGCCGCTGCTCACTTCGGGTTGATGCGATTGCAAATAATATAGTTCGGAGTTAAAAGCGCACTATTCGGCTCAAGTAAGTAATAAGACCCCGACAAAAATCCCGACCCGCGTCACCCGCATTCTTCTTTCCTGTTCATAGTTACATCGCCGACACCCATAACCAACTACTTTCAAAACAAAATCCCGCGCACAAGATGACCATCTCTGTTACCGCCCAGGTTATATAATAGCGTCCATGCGCCTTTGCTGGCTTTCCACGATAGTACTATGGCGGGCGCGCATCGCAAGGTCTATTCCCGCCTGCAGCGTTCGGCCACTATGTAACGCTTACCCATGCTGATCAACCAATAACATTACAGCATCAGATTTTTGTTGCGACCCCTTTTTTGTAAATGAAAATAGCGCCCAGGATAGAGTAAACTTAAAAAGCGTTAAAACTTGATAGCCATCCATCATATTTGTTTTAAATTAGCTCAAGTATAAGCCCTTTTCAAGGATTGCACCTGCAGACAGCAGTTTGAGTGAATGAAAATCAAAGTAGGTATGTCATATTCTACACAATCTACAGTTTACACTTTCACTGTCAGCTTTGTTGAGATGCCCCGTTGTGGCATTATATAATATACCCAAATAGTGAGTATCTTAAAAGTTAAAATACCAATTGCTATGCGGCCTAAGGGTCGGCGCGGGCGCCCACATCTGGCGAGGGATATAGGGGCTGCGCAATTTTGTTTCCAAAGCCGTTAGGTATGCGTGCCCAAGACAATAGAGCATCACTGACCACTCACAAAAAAAAGGTCACTTGAACTCAATAACGATTTTGGAACACAATCACCTACGCATTATATCTTAAAGTTGGGTACATTATTTAGCCAAAAACCTATAGTGACTTAAAATTACGGAATTATGGCGTGTATCTTGCAGAGAGGAGTAAGTCACTGTAATAGGGAAAGATCTCACCAGATTAGCCTGCAGGTACACTTGGCGACCACCACCACCACCAAAACAAAACACCACTATCACTTTAAAAACTCACTATCATTAAAAATAATCCATGAAACTACACATTACACAACACGCACCACCCGATAAAATACCGATTTTGCAGAGTTCGATTTCGCTGGCAAGCGAGGGGTGCTTGCCAAATGCCAACTATCATAAAAAATGAACAGAGAGCGTCCCCGGCACAACCGTCTTCGTTGACGGCCAAAGACCCAATCCCACAAGTTTTGTACTAATTGGGCCCAAAATTAAATTACGTGAAATCGTAAATTGGTGATTTCTGCTCCTTTGGAGTCGTGCGCTTTGAGGTTTTTCGTACAAAATCTGTGTTTTGTAGCATCAAGTTTTCGAATAACCGGTCCTTAAGTACATCGTCGTGTCGTATTTCGGCAGATACGTATGACATTATTACGCTTACGTGGGAAGCGACTGGACCCCACGCTATGACACGTAGGTACGTTGCGCGGCAGATCTGATGATTCCGTAGAAGGTGTACGCATGTCCCGTGAACGGCTACAGCTCATTGCGTTATCTGGAACTGTTTAAAGCACAGGTTTTGAATTGCATCATTAAAAGAAACTTTTTTTTACTAGCCTGCGCTGTCCCCCTCCTGGGCAAAGACCTTCCTCCGCTCTTTCCATCTTTCGCGAGCCCGCGCGTCCTCCTTCCAGTTTTAAAAGAACCTATCCAGCTCGTCCAGCCATCTCCTACTGTCTGCTGCAACCCCGCCTCAGTGTCTCAGGGCACAAGTTTTGTACTATTTGGGCCCAAAATTAAATTACGTGAAATCGTAAATTGGTCATTTCTGCGCTTTTGGAGTCGTGCGCTTTGAGGTGTGCTTTGAGGATTTTCGTACAAAATCTGTGTTTTGTAGCATCTAGTTTTCGGATTACCGGTCCTTAAGTACATCGTCGTATCGTATTTTGGCAGATATGTATGACATTATTATGCTTACGTGGGAAGCGACTGGACCCCACGCTATGAGATGTAGGTACGTTGCGCGGTAGATCTGATGATTCCGTAGAAGGTGTACGCATGTCCCGCGAACGGCTACAGCTAGTTGCTTTATCTGGAACTGTTTAAAGCACAGGTTTGTAATTGCATCAATAAAAAAAACCTTTTTTTTACTAGCCAGCGCTGTCCCTCTTCTAGGTTAAGGCCTCCCTCCGTTCTTTCCAATGTTCGTGAGCCCGCGCGTCCTCCTTCCAGTTTTGAAGGAACCTATCCAGCTCGTCCTGCCAGCTCCTACGTATATATAATTACTTAAAAGAGAAACCTCCAAAGTACATTTAGGACTACGCGTAAAATAGGAGCCTCATCAACATAGCTGTTGAACATACTCATAACTAGCGACTCGCCTCTGCTTCGCGCGATTTTAACGACTTGACCCGAGATTTATTTAAATTCGTGTCTGGCGTGAAAAGGTACGTAGACATGTTGACTTGTATGCTTTTTTTTTCTTAAAACTACCTATGCATTTGGAATTTAATGAAAAAAATTAACATTTCCAAATATACATAATTTTTGAGCAATCAACATTTATGTTGAGTGTTGACATCTTGCATTTTAACATGTCTAACTGTGCTTTTGCACTGTGGACATGTTGAAATCTCTAGTTCCTGCTAAAAATTGGATGGAACATTGACAGAAAATAGAGATTGCAACATTTTTTGTACAGTACGCACAGTAGGCAACTACTTGACAAAACCTAATGTCAAATTAACGATTCACATCTTTTGGTGAACGAATATTGATATTTTGATGTATACCAGTAACCGCCAGTAACCAAAATAATATTCGTTATTTGATATAGATCTCAACTTAAACACGCAAAAGTTTTTTTTAATGTAGGTAAGTTAGTACTAAACTCGCGACAATCTAAGAAGTCCGTTTTGACATTTCGTTCTCGTACATGTACTATAGAGGTCTAAAAATGTTAATCAGTTTTCAAATTAGATTCTTTACCACATTGTGTGCAGTAAAGTCTAAAATGACACGACATTACCATAATGACATTTAACAAAAAAAATTGGTTTGAATTTTGAATCATCGACCTTGTGACATAGATGTGTGCAAGCAATTATAAACATTCTCACACCGCGACCGTACTACAACGTTATGCCTTGAGAATCAGTTTTAATCAATGTAGATAAGTCGTCGATTACAAAGTCTCTAAGTATGTTCAATCGATATGTCTCGAGAATCAATAAAAAAAAAAGAATAATTTTTTTCATCGCTACACAAAGCATTTTTATAGCTGTCAAAACGGACTTCTTAGATTGTCGCGAGTTTAATTTATTGACAAATTTAAGTGTCATGCTTCTTGAGGGGCTTGTGGCTAAGAAATAACAGCCGCACGGGTCAATCAATCAGGTTAAGCTACGCTTGCCGTGGTTGATCCGTGGATGGGTGAACTTTACATACCAAGACCCCTCCGTGCCTCGGAAAGTAAGTTAAGCCGTTGGTCGTGGCTGTCATTTGTAGACCTTTGACAGTTGTTACGGGTCGTCAGAAGCCCATAAGTCTGACAACCAGTCTTACCAAGGGGTATCGTGTTACCCAGTAACTGGGTTGTGGAGATCAGGTAGACAGTCATCATCATCTGCCTAGCTTTTTCCCAACCGTGTTGGGGTCGGCTTCCAGTCTAACCGGATGCAGCTGAATACCAGTATTTTACATGGAGCGACTGCCTATCTGACCTCCACAACCCAGTAACTGGGTAATAGGTAAGATCAGGTAGACAGTCGCTGCATGTAAAATACTGGTATTCAGCTGCATCCGGTTAGTCTGGAAGCCGACCCCAACATAGTTGGGAAAGGCTAGGCAGATGATGATGATTTATCGTCATCATTTAAAAGATGGCATAAAATAACCTATAAAACCACTAAAACACATTTTTACGTTAAACTAATTTACAGAATTACCAGAAGAGGTCAACATTTTAAAATGGCCGCTCTGTCATATTGCAATTTTAAACATGTCAGCATATTCACGCCAAACACGGATATATAACTTTAAATAAGTGTTAACTACACATAAACCTTCATGAATAAATTCTCATGATGGTGAAACCCGTACTCTATTCCATTGGGAAGATTAAGACAACAACGCTGACAGACAATAAAAGCGACTTTAAATTTATATTATGTAGGTACTAGATATTGCGTTGCAACGCCTTTTAATTTTTTTCTGTTAGGTAACTTCTCCAGCGCGCACTCAACAACTTACCAAAGTTTCATCACAATCGGTCGAGCCATTTTCGAGTTTTTGCGAGATCGGGTGTTTTTTTTTAGAGTCGGAGAACTTTAAATTAAAATAAAACAGAATATAATTTATCAGATTAAATAGGTTAAATGTAAATTTTGACTGTACAATTCTGCCGCGCTTGCGATAAATGCAGTAAATATGTTCGTATGCAAAACATACTTACTGCGGTTATCGCAAGCGCGGCAGAATTAAAGTCACTCTACTAAATGGATATTGCTATGGGATGCGACCTTCTAAAGGATAATGTGTTAGCCAAAGAGTAGTTAAGGCGGTACCCTGAGCAAAACGCCACTTTAGTCGCTTTTTGTGTAGTTTTTAGGAGCTATCTACTTGTTATTAAAAAAGAAATATCAAATAATAAAAATACATTAAATTTCTACATAATCTTGATTCCAAAATTGTCCATTCTTTTTTTTTATTTTATTAGTTTATGTTTCATTAATCTCCTACCCTCCCCTGCTCTTATTATACATTAATGACCTACCAAATGCAACTAAAGAACCTATGACATTATTCGCTGATGACAGTACTGTAACTATTGCATCCAAAAATTTATCTGACTATAGTTTTGACGCAAATAATTCATTAAACTCTATAATTACCTGGCTTAGCAACAATAATTTGAAAATTAATCTAAATAAAACTAACATAATGCATTTTAGACAACGTGAAAAATTACATAATTTATCTTAATTCAATTTATCTTACAATGACAATAATATACAAGAAACAGATACAGCCCGATTTTTGGGACTAATCATTGATCCGCAATTAAATTGGAAAAAACAGATTGCTGTCCTTAGTAAAAAAATCAGTAGCTCGTCGTTTGCCCTCTATAAACTTGCTCCTACTGTCAATACAAACACTCACGGCGTATTTCGGACTTGTTGAATCTTTATTGAGATTTGGGATAATTTTCTAGGGCAATTCAACAATCAAAGACACAGTATTCAAAGCGCAAAAGCGTTGTGTACGGGCTATGTTTGGGTTGCAAACTATGGACAGTTGCAGACCAATGTTCTTAAAGCACAGAATTTTAACACTTCCGTCACTCGTTACATATTGGAAATATCGGTATTTGTAAAAACTAATCCGCAATGGTTTCCTCTTTTGTCAAATATTTCCGATAGAAATAGACGTGAGAAGTATAGACTTTGGGTGCAGTCACACTCGGTCAAAACAGCACTTCTAAGAAAAAGTGTTGTATGCATGGCCCCAGTAATATACAATAAAATTCCGAATGACATTAAGCAATTAAATTTTAATTTATTTAAGAAAATACTTAAAAAGCTGCTTACTGATAAGTGCTACTATAACATTATTGACTTTTTAAATGATACATTTTGAATTTTATTGTTGATTTACTTTTATTATATCCTATTGACATATTTTGCCCGTAATTGTTATTGACTACTTTTTGTACTGACTCTGATTGTGAAATTGAATTATTGACTATATCTTGCATTGACTCTAATTTCCATGTATGAGTCTGACATTCATAATTAATTTATAATTGCCAATCAAATTAATAACATATTTAAAAACAATATTTGTACGCCGAGTGAGGCAAAACATGTTGGTCCGGTAAAATTTCGCTTTTATCTATGTGTGCATATTCATGTATCATGTTACACATGTTTAAACAAATAAATTGATCTTTATCTTTATCCAACGAAACCATAAAAATGAGAAATAATCATTGTTATCATGCATCTCCTCGTAAAGTAAACATTATTTAATTTTGCTACTGACACTGGATAGACAATTCAATATTGAACATTTGGTGACAATTTTTTTTAATAGAGAATATTTGATTTTATAAAGATTTTATTCTAAAATTTAGTTGCATTCACTACTGTAACTCGCCGGGATTCAGTCTACAAAGAGGGAACGAATTTATTTTGCTCAGGGTACCGCCTTAACTTAGTCAATAAAATATTAGGTACCATGCAGTAAACTTGCAGGCCTTTTTGGCTTAGATATAACATTCGCTGCATATCGATCATTGGAGTTGCAGTTCTGAATAACAAAAGGAGTAGAATTTTGTTTATGACAACAGTAAGATGGCCTATCTGCGGTTGTGTCACTTCCAACGCCTTGGACCGCCTGTTGTAGCACTTTTACTAATTCATTCTGTTTACTGATTCGACAAAATTCATCTTTCATCCCAGTACGTCGGAGAACTTCTAGAGATTCATTTTGGAACATCGTTTCTGAGTCATTATTAGATGATATTTCTTGCATGTAAAACTTTTTTCCTTTTCCACAAAACTTTTCATCGCGTTTGGTAAACGAAGATGTTCTCAGCGCCGAATCTTAAATGGTCATACTGTTTTATTGTTACTAAGTAGGTACTGCTACAGCCCGCTCGTCGAGAGAATGCGTTTACACCTATAATTTTCATACTAACGAAATCGTGTTTTGCGAATTTGATCCTTATTACTACTAGAAATTATTCAACTAATAGGTGTCAGAAAAGCATTCACTCAACGGCCGGTCTATAAGTAAAATATGCTACATAGGTATATGGTCCTTTCCAAAAGTATCTGATGAAAATGTAAACAAATCGACCAGGAAAAATTTCCATTGACGCCAATTTGTAGTGCCACTTGCAAAGGAGAATGCTCATCAAGTATGAAAAAGAAACCCACAGTCAACAGATACTACGAGCAGGTGTAGCTCAGAACTATAATGATATTTAGTGAAATAATTCTGTTAATATTTCACTGGGTCAGTTCATACCGCGACGTGAAGAGACGAGAAGCAGCACGCGCTTTAAAAAAAAAAAAAGAACTTTTTTTTTCACGAAAATATATAATTTCGTTGCGAGGGTTGACACGACCGTGTCAAAGTACGCTGAGATGCGCGGCGCTGCGCAGCGCGTGTACCTTATTGTGTGGTAAATAAATTCGATATTATATCGGATCATTAAAAAATGCGCGTCACGTCGCGTCTCGGTGTGAACAGACCCTAAGATCATTATCTGCCTAGCCCTTTCCCAACTATGTTGGGGTCGGCTTCCAGTCTAACTGGATGCAGCTGAATACAAGTATTTTACATGGAGCGACTGCCTATCTGACCTCCACAACCCAGCAACTGGGTAATACGATACCCCTTAATAAGATTGGTTGTCAGACTTTCGGGCTTCTGACGACCCGTAACGACTGTCAAAGATCCACAAATGACAGCCGGGACCAACGGCTTAACGTGCTTTCCGAGGCACGGAGAAGTCTCGGTATGTAAAGATGGTCACCCATCCACGGACCAACCCCGGCAAGCGTAGCTTAACCTGATGGATCGACTCGTGCGGCTGTTATTACGTAGCCACGAGCTCCTCAGAACAGACCCTAAGATACAATGGCTAAATGTCTGATATTGCTATTTGTTTTTCAACAGGAGTCTTTAAATTACCTTCGTTTTGGGTATACTCGACGATATGAATACATACATATATACATGTACTCACGCCCATAACCCCATAAGAGTAGGCAGAGACTGCAGATTGTCAAAATCAACTATCCGGGCTTTTCCAAAAACAATCAATTCCCATTTTCCCAGGTTCAAAAGTCATGTGCCAAACTCTAATTCTCTTAATTACACTTTAATTAGAAACTTTTGGAACAGACCTACAAAAAAAAGAAACGCCGTGCTACCAAATACTGGGTACACGATTTAACACGATATTAATAGTTATCAACAGTTCTTAATTTTTTTTTTACAAATTACACTATAAATAAAATACCAAAAAGTCATCGGTGCGCATCCGATTCTGCTCGTCGATTGAGGCGCGCCGAGTCGAGTCGAAACGCGTCGGCGAAGAAATTCGCTTGTCGGGTAATGCGCGCGAGCGATTCGATTCGGCTCGTCTCGGCGAGGCTAGTGGATGCGAGCCTTAACACTCCGCGTGCATTTTTAGCGCAAAGAGATCAGCAAAATGCTTGGTTATGTGTGTGAGCATGTTCTTTGTGCAGGTGGTCAAGTGTTAATTGATAGTTGACGCGGGCATGTGCAAATACACGCCACACGGAATAATCATCATTTGCAAGCTATTTAAAGTTGTTATTTTATCAATTTATTAATAAAATTTTGTCGAGGATTTTCAAGCTCTGTCTGCGCGGATCCTTATCTGTCGCTTGCTTTATAAGTATAGCTGATAGTACCAGACAAAGAACACAGACCCTATAAAGATCTCTTGCTCGCTTCCGAAGCGCGCATCATAGATATTCATGGGACCTGTGTAATGAACTACTCACTCTGATCCTCATGACAGGCATCGTTCAGCATGACACCAGTTTCCGTTGAATAAATACTAGTAATGGAATCAACACAGTTGGAGGCGCCCTGTTCCTCGTCATCATCAGACATTGGTACTATTATGAATATACCGGACGCATCCATAAAACGTTTTTTGGACATAATTTTGTCCATTAGTTTCGATACATCGAGTTTACTCGGCAGGTGGTTTGATAGTACAATCGGTTTTTCAGTTTCAGAGCTCAGTTTATTTGTCGTCATGTTGTTATTTCCATTGATAAGTTTTGTTTGAGACATTCTCAAGATTGTATATTCGCGTTGTGGGATTGCTCCTCCAATATTTCTTAATATCTTGCGTTCTCGAATCGCAGGGTGGTTGATCAAATCATCACTGTCGGTAATAAAAACATTATTCATATTTTAGTGTCTTATAAAGAAGTTTAGTAGATTTTATTATATTTTTCTTTCATTCTTTCTGAATTCTAAAAACCTGTGCTAGTTAGACACACCATGTTTCGCGACGGGGACAACAAGGATGGACCGCAGACGGCGTGGCCGTTGACAACAATTGCAGGTGATAATTCCCCTGCAGTTTTGATTCCGAACGTAACGTTACAACTACGACGGCCGTGGCAAAAAATATGTTTTGTTGCTGTGCTAGTGACGTTGGTATTCCGTCTACAGTCACCGTTCGATTATAGAAACAGGTGGCACTGTCACCATCTACGAAAGTATTTTCATAGAAATATCTAAATAAAAACTTATTTTTATCTTGGATATCACTGATAATCATTGATAAAAACCATTGTGAGAAGTCTGGTATCGCCAATCCGTTGAGCAAACGTGATCAATGGTCTGCAATTCATATTAATTGTTCACTATTACGTATTATACTTTCAAAGATCAAGTCGTCTTTATAAATTACATCTACAATTCTACATGTTAATATTTCTTTAAAAAATATATAAAAAGTAGTAGCCCCATCCGGTATCGATCGAGCACCGTTTTATCTAAAATTCATATTTGTTAAACGTACATTGCTTGTCGAACTAACGTCCTGTCGCACAAACGACTTGTCGAGCCAATGACATGTCGCAAACCTGTTGGTCGAACTACGAGTAATTATATTATTTACACTCAAAACCAAATGCATTATGAAATTCGTGTTTAAATAACAGCTTATTCCACTATCCACGTCCCTTAGAAAACCCCCATAAGGGGGGAAAACTGAACCCTAATGTAAAAAAATCCAGTAATCCCCCTTTTCATTTTGGATTATGGGTTAGGTTGAACTGACCAACCGCGCTACTTCCAAGTTAGATTTCTTACCAACTACTTAATTCCGATTTGTTAACTGCCCACACGTACGAGTAACTCCCCGTTAAGTTATTTTATTTTACTGCCCAATTATTTATTTAGTTACCCATTTAAATTGTTAGTAAGTACTCATTTTTAGGGTTCCGTAGTCAACAAGGAACCCTTATAGTTTTGGCTATGTTCGCTGTCTGTCTGTCTGTATGTCTGTCTGTCTGTCTGTCTGTCTGTCCGTCTGTCCGCGGCTTAGCTCAGAGACTGTTGGTACTAGAACGCTGTAATTTGGTATGGATATACATATAAATCACGCCGACAAAGTGGTAAAAAAAAGGTAAATTTTTTTTTTTAGGTTGCTTCCCCTTAAATTACATTGGGATTGTTTTTTTTTTTTCGTCAATCCCATGGTTTGGTTAAAAATAATGTGAGTTTCTAAAAACCATTCTTGGATTCAGGGATCCGTTTGTGAAATATTAAGCTTTAAAGTGCTAATTTTTGTGAGAGTCAAGTGTCCCCCCCTGCCAGCTAAATGGTTGGTTTTGGATATGTGAAAAAATTCGCGGCAGTAGTATATAACGAAATTGAAAGGAAAACTATCACCGCTACGTAGGCTCCACAAGTAACAGAGTAATAATCGACCAATTTAAATTTGTAGTTGCACAAACATGTTCTCCGTCTGAGTTGCGGGGTAATTTTTTTTTCATATGGTAACCTTAAATAAGTGACGTACTATTTTTGTCTCTTTCTGCGACACGCTTTGCAGGTGTCTATAGCATCCTCTGTCATCGTGTATAGCGGCCAATTAAATTACTTTGAAAACATAACTCATATATACATATTATGACGTGTTATTTAAAAGTGGAACAAACTTTTTACTTCAACAAATGGCAACCAAGGAGGTAACTTATCAAAGATTTTGTTTTAATTTCGATTTGGTTTGCGAATAGATAGAAACAAATGACATGTTGGCGCATGAAAAAATTTAAATTGTTCGTCATTGATTCTGGAATTTTTATTTAATTTGCTCAGTTTGAATTTCCACACATTACTTATGAAAAATAAAAAATTATAAAAATTATAGTAGGCTTGGCCGTAATCAGGCATTGATGGACTCACGTATGATCAATGCCTTAATTTCTAACCGCGACAATAATGTACTATAACGTACATTATAAAAGTGTTAGTTACCTTGTTGCTGGTTCGTTTAGTGAGCTACTCATGGGGTCATCAGTAGACTGGTAGCCCGAGTAATGGGTGGATGTGATGCTGCTCTCCAAACTCGAAATCAAACTGACGCTGTCCATGGTCTTGCTTGTGCGTGTGCTGCATAATGACATCTCACTTTTTATTACGAGAATTGAATCAAGACTACTTGCAGCATATTTTGTTTTTGAGTTGAGGCCTTTGTAATTATCATCGAATAGTTGATGGCGCCTTAAACTTTCCACAGTCCTGTCAGATTTACTTATTCTACCTTCGTAGGGTGGTGTACTATTCTGCAGGTAGATGTTCTCGCTTTCAGTGCTATATGGTCTCGTACTAGAGCTGTCAACAGAACTGGAGCTGTTAAGATAGTAATTGCCTCCATCAGAACCAGGACCAGATTCAAACCTTGAAACTTTATATTTTGTAAATATTGAGTCTTTAAGAACTTTATACTCGGTATGAGTGTTGCTGTTACCAGTTTTTGATAAACACTCCCTTGTAAATGATGGTATACCAACAGCTCTCCCAACTGTGACTTTAATACCCTCGCTGTCAATGAATGCCCCACTCTTAACGCCTGGGATACATTCACCAGGACAGTCGCAGAAAGAAGATATATCTGGAGACGTCACTCTGATTTTTATGTAACTATGTTTAAATCTGATTTTCTTTTTGTCGCAACCGCAGCCACGGTCGCATGTTGTTGTTTTGAGAACATCTTGATAATCAGTTGCTATTCCTGCATCTTTTATTGCTCCTAGTCTCTTTGACGCTGACAGACCGCCTGATATTTCTTTAGGACCTGCTATTATTCTGGCTATAAGAGATTTCTCCGAAGCCGTCCGTCCTTCAGATAATGGAATTCCCAAATCATATTGACCTTGCAATATCTTTTCCTTCTCAGTAGGTGTCTTGCCTTCCAATGGCTGTAGTACGCCAGCTAAAGCTGCTTGTTCATGTTTTTCTCGAATAGATTTCGTTTTCGGTTCCTTAGGAAGACCAAGGTCGGCGCGAACCTTGTCAATGAGTTTTTTTTCGGATGGTGATTGACTTTCAGGGAGAGGTAAACCTTTCATAGCCAGTCCCTTTAGAATTTTTTCTTTTTGTTCTGGTGTTTTGCCTTTGAGGGGCGTAAGTAATCCTTCCGCTTTCGCTTTACGAATTTTCTCTGAAGGCGCCATGGGCGCTGAAGCCACCGCTGAAGGACGCCGACTACCTGCCGTTATTTTGGCTATAAGAGATTTCTCCGATGGAGTCCGTCCCACAGGTAATGGGATACCCATATTGTGTTGACCTCGTAATAACTTTTCCTTCTGTGCAGGTGTTTTGCCTTCCAATGGATACAGTAAGCCAACTAAAGCTGCTTTTTCATGTTTATCTCTAATAGCTTTAGTTTCAGGTTCAACAGGTACACCAAGGTCAGCGCGAACCTTATTAATCAGGTCTTTTTCGGATGGTGACTGACCTTCAGGGAGGGGTATCCCTCGCATAGCTAGCGCCTTTAATATATTTTCTCTTTGTTCCGGTGTTTTGCCTTTTAATGGCGTTAATAAACCTTCCGCTTTCGCTCTACGCATGTGCTCCGAGGGTGCCAGGATAGCTGAAATCGCCTTGGATGGTATTTTGCTCATTGAAGCTGGACGACGACTACCTGCCGTTATCTTGGCTATAAGAGACTTTTCCGATGGAGTCCGTCCCACAGGTAATGGAATACCCATATTATGTTGACCCCGTAATAAATGTTCTTTCTGTGGAAGTGTTTTGCCTTCCAATGGATACAGAAAGCCATCTAAAGCTGCTTTTTCATGTTTATCTCTAATAGCTTTAGTTTTAGGTTCAATAGGTACACCAAGGTCAGCGCGAACCTTGTCAATCATTTTTTTTTCGGATGGTGATTGACCTTCTGGGAGGGGTATCCCTCGCATAGCTAGCGCTTTAAGAATTTTTTCTCTTTGTTCTGGTGTTTTGCCTTTGAGTGGCGTAAATAAACCTGCCGCTTTTGCTCTACGCATTTGTTCAGAAGGTGCTAAGACCGCTGAAACAGCACGGGATGAAGCCTTGACTTTAGCTATGAGAGCTTTCTCTGATGGCGTCCGTCCTTCAGGTAATGGAATTCCCAAATCATGTAGACCCTTCAATGTCTTTTCCTTCTCAGCAGGTGTCTTGCCTTCCAATGGCTGTAGTAAGCCAGTTTTAGCTGCTTGTTCATGTTTGTCTCGAATAGATTTAGTTTTGGGTTCCATAGGAAGACCAAGGTCGGCGCGAACCTTGTCAATGAGTTTTTTTTCGGATGGTGATTGACTTTCAGGGAGGGGTAAACCTGACATAGCCAGTCCCTTTAGAATGTTTTCTTTTTGTTGTGGTGTTTTGCCTTTGAGTGGCGTTAGTAATCCTTCCGCTTTTGCTTTACGAATTTTTTCTGAAGGCGACATGGGCGCTGAAGCAACCGCTGAAGGACGACGACTACCTGCCATTATCTTGGCTATAAGAGATTTCTCCGATGGAGTCCGTCCCACAGGTAAAGGGATACCCATATTGTGTTGACCTCGTAATAACTTTTCCTTTTGTGCAGGTGTTTTGCCTTCCAATGGGAACAGTAACCCAACTAAAGCTGCTTTTTCATGTTTATCTCTAATAGCTTTAGTTTCAGGTTCAATAGGTACACCAAGATCAGCGCGAACCTTTTTAATCAGGTTTTTTTCGGATGGTGATTGACCTTCAGGGAGGGGTATCCCACGCATAGCTAGCGCCTTTAATATATTTTCTCTTTGTTCCGGTGTTTTGCCTTTTAATGGCGTTAATAATCCATCTGCTTTCGCTCTACGCATGTACTCCGAGGGTGAAAGGATGGCTGAAATCGCCCTGGACGGTATTTTGCCCATTGAAGCTGGACGACTACCTGCCATTATCTTGGCTATAAGAGATTTCTCTGATGGAGTCCGTCCCACAGGTAATGGGATACCCATATTGTGTTGACCTCGTAATAACCTTTCCTTCTGTGCAGGTGTTTTGCCTTCTAATGGATACAGTAACCCATCTAAAGCTGCTTTTTCATGTTTATCTCTAATAGCTTTAGTTTTAGGTTCAATAGGTACCCCAAGGTCAGCGCGAACCTTGTCAATCATTTTTTTTTCGGATGGTGATTGACCTTCAGGAAGGGGTATCCCTCGCATAGCTAGCGCCTTTAATATATTTTCTCTTTGTTCCGGTGTTTTGCCTTTTATTGGCGTTAATAATCCTTCCGCTTTCGCTTTACGCATTTGTTCAGAAGGCGCCAGGACCGCTGAAACAGCACGAGATGAAGCCTTGACTTTAGCTATAAGAGCTTTCTCTGATGGCGTCCGTCCTTCAGGTAATGGAATTCCCAAATCATGTAGACCTTTCAATGTCTTTTCCTTCTGTGCAGGTGTCTTGCCTTCCAATGGCTGTAGTAGTCCAGCTTTAGCTGCTTGTTCATGTTTGTCTCGAATAGATTTCGATTTGGGTTCCTTAGGAAGGCCAAGGTCGGCGCGAACCTTGTCAATGAGTTTTTTTTCGGATGGTGATTGACCCTCAGGGATAGGTATACCATTCATAGCCAGTCCCTTCAAAATTTTTTCTTTTTGTTCAGGAGTTTTGCCTTTGAGAGGCGTTATGAATCCTTCCGCTTTTGCTCTACGCATTTTTTCAGAAGGTGCTAGGACCGCTGAAACGGCACGGGATGAAGCCTTGACTTTAGCTATAAGAGATTTCTCTGATGGCGTCCGTCCTTCAGGTAATGGAATTCCCAAATCTTGTAGACCTTTCAATATCTTTTCCTTCTGTGCAGGTGTCTTGCCTTCCAATGGCTGTAGTAGTCCAGCTTTAGCTGCTTGTTCATGTTTGTCTCGAATAGATTTAGTTTTGGGTTCCTTAGGAAGACCAAGGTCTGCGCGAACCTTGTCAATGAGTTTTTTTTCGGATGGTGATTGACCTTCTGGGATAGGTATACCTTTCATAGCCAGTCCCTTCAGAATTTTTTCTTTTTGTTCTGGTGTTTTGCCTTTAAGAGGCGTTATTAATCCTTCCGCTTTTGCTCGACGCATTTTTTCAGAAGGTGCTAGGACCGCTGAAACGGCACGGGATGAAGCCTTGACTTTAGCTATAATAGCTTTCTCTGATGGCGTCCGTCCTTCAGGTAATGGAATTCCCAAATCTTGTAGACCTTTCAATGTCTTTTCCTTCTGTGCAGGTGTCTTGCCTTCCAATGGCTGTAGTAGTCCAGCTTTAGCTGCTTGTTCATGTTTTTCTCGAACAGATTTCGTTTTCGGTTCCTTAGGAAGACCAAGGTCGGCGCGAACCTTGTCAATGAGTTTTTTTTCGGATGGTGATTGACTTTCAGGGAGAGGTAAACCTTTCATAGCCAGTCCCTTTAGAATTTTTTCTTTTTGTTCTGGTGTTTTGCCTTTGAGTGGCGTAAGTAATCCTTCCGCTTTTGCTTGACGAATTTTCTCCGAAGGCGACATGGGCGCTGAAGCAACCGCTGAAGGACGACGACTACCTGCCATTATCTTGGCTATAAGAGATTTCTCCGATGGAGTCCGTCCCACAGGTAATGGGATACCCATATTGTGTTGACCTCGTAATAACTTTTCCTTCTGTGCAGGTGTTTTGCCTTCCAATGGATACAGTAAGCCATCTAAAGCTGCTTTTTCATGTTTATCTCTAATAGCTTTAGTTTCAGGTTCAATAGGTACACCAAGATCAGCGCGAACCTTTTTAATCAGGTTTTTTTCGGATGGTGATTGACCTTCAGGGAGGGGTATCCCACGCATAGCTAGCGCCTTTAATATATTTTCTCTTTGTTCCGGTGTTTTGCCTTTTATTGGCGTTAATAATCCTTCCGCTCTCGCTTTACGCATTTGTTCAGAAGGCGCCAGGACCGCTGAAACAGCACGAGATGAAGCCTTGACTTTAGCTATAAGAGCTTTCTCTGATGGCGTTCGTCCTTCAGGTAATGGAATTCCCAAATCATGTAGACCTTTCAATGTCTTTTCCTTCTGTGCAGGTGTCTTGCCTTCTAATGGCTGTAGTAGTCCAGCTTTAGCTGCTTGTTTATGTTTGTCTCGAATAGATTTAGTTTTGGGTTCCTTAGGAAGACCAAGGTCTGCGCGTACCTTGTCAATGAGTTTTTTTTCGGATGGTGATTGACCCTCAGGGATAGGTATACCTTTCATAGCCAGTCCCTTCAGAATTTTTTCTTTTTGTTCAGGCGTTTTGCCTTTGAGAGGCGTCATTAATCCTTCCGCTTTCGCTTTACGCATTTGTTCAGAAGGCACCAGGACCGCTGAAACAGCACGAGATGAAGCCTTGACTTTAGCTATAAGAGCTTTCTCTGATGGCGTCCGTCCTTCAGGTAATGGAATTCCCAAATCATGTAGACCTTTCAATGTCTTTTCCTTCTGTGCAGGTGTCTTGCCTTCCAATGGCTGTAGTAGTCCAGCTTTAGCTGCTTGTTTATGTTTGTCTCGAATAGATTTAGTTTTGGGTTCCTTAGGAAGACCAAGGTCTGCGCGTACCTTGTCAATGAGTTTTTTTTCGGATGGTGATTGACCCTCAGGGATAGGTATACCTTTCATAGCCAGTCCCTTCAGAATTTTTTCTTTTTGTTCAGGCGTTTTGCCTTTGAGAGGCGTCATTAATCCTTCCGCTTTCGCTTTACGCATTTGTTCAGAAGGCACCAGGACCGCTGAAACAGCACGAGATGAAGCCTTGACTTTAGCTATAAGAGCTTTCTCTGATGGCGTCCGTCCTTCAGGTAATGGAATTCCCAAATCATGTAGACCTTTCAATGTCTTTTCCTTCTGTGCAGGTGTCTTGCCTTCCAATGGCTGTAGTAGTCCAGCTTTAGCTGCTTGTTCATGTTTGTCTCGAATAGATTTAGTTTTGGGTTCCTTAGGAAGACCAAGGTCGGCGCGTACCTTGTCAATGAGTTTTTTTTCGGATGGTGATTGACCCTCAGGGATAGGTATACCTTTCATAGCCAGTCCCTTCAGAATTTTTTCTTTTTGTTCAGGCGTTTTGCCTTTGAGAGGCGTCATTAATCCTTCCGCTTTCGCTTTACGCATTTGTTCAGAAGGCGCCAGGACCGCTGAAACAGCACGAGATGAAGCCTTGACTTTAGCTATAAGAGCTTTCTCTGATGGCGTCCGTCCTTCAGGTAATGGAATTCCCAAATCTTGTAGACCTTTCAATGTCTTTTCCTTCTGTGCAGGTGTCTTGCCTTCCAATGGCTGTAGTAGTCCAGCTTTAGCTGCTTGTTCATGTTTGTCGCGAATAGATTTAGTTTTGGGTTCCTTAGGAAGACCAAGGTCGGCGCGAACCTTGTCAATGAGTTTTTTTTCGGATGGTGATTGACCTTCAGGGATAGGTATACCTTTCATAGCCAGTCCCTTCAGAATTTTTTCTTTTTGTTCAGGCGTTTTGCCTTTAAGTGGCGTTATTAATCCTTCCGCTTTTGCTCGACGCATTTTTTCAGAAGGTGCTAGGACCGCTGAAACGGCACGGGGTGAAGCCTTGACTTTAGCTATAATAGCTTTCTCTGATGGCGTCCGTCCTTCAGGTAATGGAATTCCCAAATCATGTAGACCTTTCAATGTCTTTTCCTTCTGTGCAGGTGTCTTGCCTTCCAATGGCTGTAGTAGTCCAGCTTTAGCTGCTTGTTCATGTTTTTCTCGAACAGATTTCGTTTTCGGTTCCTTAGGAAGACCAAGGTCGGCGCGAACCTTGTCAATGAGTTTTTTTTCGGATGGTGATTGACTTTCAGGGAGAGGTAAACCTTTCATAGCCAGTCCCTTTAGAATTTTTTCTTTTTGTTCTGGTGTTTTGCCTTTGAGTGGCGTAAGTAATCCTTCCGCTTTTGCTTGACGAATTTTCTCCGAAGGTGCCATGGGCGCTGAAGCCACCGTTGAAGGACGACGACTACCTGCCATTATTTTGGCTATAAGAGATTTCTCCGATGGAGTCCGTCCCACAGGTAATGGGATACCCATACTGTGTTGACCTCGTAATAACTTTTCCTTCTGTGCAGGTGTTTTGCCTTCCAATGGATACAGTAAGCCATCTAAAGCTGCTTTTTCATGTTTATTTCTAATCGCTTTAGTTTTAGGTTCAATAGGTACACCAAGGTCAGCGCGAACCTTGTTAATCAGGTCTTTTTCGGATGGTGATTCACCTTCAGGGAGGGGTATCCCTCGCATAGCTAGCGCTCTAAGAATTTTTTCTCTTTGGTCTGGTGTTTTACCTTTGAGTGGCGTAAATAAACCTTCCTCTTTCGCTTTACGCATTTGTTCAGAAGGCGCCAAGACCACTGAAACGGCACGGGATGAAGCCTTGACTTTAGCTATAAGAGCTTTCTCTGATGGCGTTCGTCCTTCAGGTAATGGAATTCCCAAATCATGTAGACCTTTTAATGTCTTTTCCTTCTCAGCAGGTGTCTTGCCTTCCAATGGTTGTAGTAATCCAGCTTTAGCTGCTTGTTCATGTTTTTCTCGAATAGATTTAGTTTTAGGTTCCTTAGGAAGACCAAGGTCGGTGCGCACCTTGTCAATAAGTTTTTTTTCTGATGCTGTTTTTCCTTTAGGGAGAGACAAACCTTTCATAGCTTGTTCTCTTAGAAGTTTTTCTTGTTCTGGTAAGCTAGCTAAAGATTTTTTTGTCTCACCAAGTTTTCTTTCTTCTTTTTGTAAATGACCACAAAGTATACACTGACAATTTTCGCAATTTTTCTTTTTATAACAGTCGTACAAGCTCTTCATTACTTCAAACATAGCATCAGAATTACACGAGCAGCAACAAGCGTCCTCTGGAGTGCCTAGTTGACACCTATAGATCTTATATTTTGTCTGCCTGGGATAGTTAAATGGATATAAACATTCGTCAAACCGATGTTCAGAAACTACATTGACAATAACGTTTGATTCAAAAGGTCTTTGTTTATATTTGTTGTGTTTTGTATGAATTCCATGGCCGCTGCTGCTTCGTGGCGGGACTGGACTAATACATTTGTTTAGTTCAGGCATGCTTGAGGGTCTGGTGATTGAACTTTGCTTCTTGGATTTGCTGAATCTTGATAAATGAGAAGAAACTCTAGGATGTTGTGCCTGTATAAATACATTGCACTTTTTACGGTTTTTCAATCTTTCCTTATTAACTATTATTATGCTCACATTTTCGGTGCCATGACTGGGGCGGTTTTCTTGATTAAAATGAGATAATTTATTTTGTGAACACTTATATGAAGTGATGTTGTTGAAATCTTTCATTTTGCTTTATTTCTCTTTTCGATTCTAGTGACTGACAAAGGACTTCCAGGATAAAGCTTTAAAAAAAAAACACTTGTACTTCATTCTTTTTCATCAGTATGCCATAATCATGCTAAGGCATTTTATTTGTGAAGCGTTCATCGGGTGATCATTACTATTATGTCCACAAATGTTGGATCTTATTATCTTGAATAAAGTTGTACTTATATCTGGGCTGAAAAAAAAGGAAGGAAAACATTTATGAAATTACTGATTACATTATAATTGATGATTACAATCGGACAGGCTGGATGATTACATTGGACTGAATCTAGATTATGAATCTTTCATAAATCGAACATCTTATAACATACATTATGGAGTCGCGAATATTTCTGCGTGTCTCCCATAAAGCGCGCTATATACCGTTGATGTATGTGCAAATTGTCAAAACGTTTGGCGGGAATGGTGGCAACATGTGGGCGATGGTTAGTCGATTGCTGTGTTGATGGTATAGGCCGAATGTTTTATCGGCGACAGTCCCATGATTCTGGCTGGTGACGTGGGTAAAAAACAAATGACACGCACCTGGGTCGTTTGTTTTTTACCCACGTCCCTCTTCAACCGCTAGGTATTGCGTTGTCAAAGATGAATTTGTAGATTTCTCCATGAAATATATCGTTCTTCCGCTTAACGTTTAAGGCTCTGATCAAATAAAATACCAAGACGGCGCGCTGCGAACAATACAGTGAAGCATGCTAAAACTACACCACCGCTCTGTGCATACACGTCACACACAGACATTTACAACTATTTACAATGACACTACAATCAAACTACACCAAACTAAGTACACACATGTTTACGAAACCGGCCCCATCCCACTGTTGATAGCGGCAGCGCTCTGTCTTGGTTTTTTATTTGGTCTGAGGTTTCAGGTATAAAACGTTTAAATATTAGTTTTATATTTATTTGCATTTGAAAAATGGTATCTATACAAAACGATCTGTGCCCACGTCTCCTCAGCCCGTGTATAAAGTAAGTATAAATAAATATCTCAGGAAAAAATTACAAAAATGAATATATTTAGCATTGTACACGATACCACCCACCATAACACAATTCCTTCCTCAATTCCTCCTTCCTTTTTCATGTAGGTTTTTTATGTAGTTCTTAAATTGTTTGTTATTATGTTCAAGTGAGCATGGATCGTGATTCACATTTTTATATAATACACTAGCTGATGCCCGCGGCTTCGCCCGCGTGGTGGTCGGTTATTATACAACGTGCCGCTACAATGGCGACATTAATTTAACACACGGGTAGGGCTAGTGGCCAGAAAACATACAAATTATAATAAAATAAAATAATTCGTAAAAAGAAAAATTTAAATTTTCAAACAAACTAAATAATAAAAACCTAACGAAAATGAGATCACTCTGTGTAAAAGATTCATTCATGAAGCTACCTACCAGCTGGCTTACGTTCTATCGGTACGAGTAAGTTCCTTTGTCGGCATAATTTCATATGATCCATGACCCCGGAAAATGACCTTTTCGCTACAGTTCTTTAAGTACAGGTTGCTCCAGGATGGTAATTTAGAAAATTGTAAATAAATCAATAAATAATTTCATTTAATGAAATTCAAATATTTTCATAAAACGAATACGCGAAATCCTATACGTGTGTTAAATTAATATCGCCATTGTAGCGGCACGTTGTATACTTAAAACCTTACTCGAGAACCACTATCCATTGGTGAAAACAGCATGAAAATCGGTGCAGTAGTTTTTGAGTTTATCGCGAACAGGACGACAGACAGACGCGACGGAGGACTTTGTTTTATATTAAGTAAGGATAAGGAAGAATAACATTATAATTTGTTAGTTTTGCCCCCATTTTTTTTTGCATATTTGTATAGATATATTATGTGCGTTTTGAGATGCTATTGAGATACGTATCTGAGCAATCAGCGGTGCCAAGCATTCAGAAGTGAGATGGGCCTATAATTCTTAAGCAGGACATTGTCGCCCTTTCTAAAGAAGAGTACCACCACACCTCTGTTCCATGCCTGTGGCGTTTTACCCTCGAGTATGACGGAATCGAACAGCTTCTGGAGGGCCTTGACGACGGGTTTTCCACCTGCCTTCAGGAGATCAGTAATAAATTTTTTTTAATGACCCGCGCTGCGGCGGATTCTTGGCGTCGCCGCGCCGAACAGTTCCATCAGGCGCGCTGTTACTTTTAAATTTTTGGTCGGCGCCCACGTCTACTCGGGAGCGGCACCACATGATTGTCCATAACTGACTATCGACACTAAATTCAGTCCAGGTGCCGCCGCTGCCGAGCCGTAGCCAGTCACGTCGCCGCAACATTATAATTATACAACCTACAATTCTAATTTCAACTCCTATTAGTTTTTGTGGATAGGATGATAATTCAAATTTTGTTACAGTTGTAATGGCAATCATGTGATTTGGTTTAAATTGGTTTTTATTTTTATTTTTTATGGATGTGCATAGAGTGCCGCTGGCGGCATTTTGTCACTATCGAATAAAGTGCTGAAATTTGGAGCATAATATTGGCGCCTACCTAGCCCCGTTTAAAGTGCCGTAATTATTGCATTATCACTGTCACATGTTATTTTGGTTGAGTGTTGAGATTAGTCAACCGACTCTTGATTTTCAAAAAATTCACCTAATATTGTCATTTTTATACAGGATAACTTCGAGAAGCTCGGGACTTGGGGAACCCCGAATGGGACAGGTTAGGCTCGGTTATTTTGTTTATAAATTCAGAATAGGAGCCCCGTGTAGTGGGGCTCCATGGACTACGCCGGAAACAAAAGACCTTCTCTCTACGTGATCTTCTCCAACCCTACAAATCCCGAAAGAAACTGTCGATTTTCAACACATGACATGTTTCGATTTATTTTAAGTTTGTTTTAGCTGCAGTGCCCCCCACACCTCTATTAAGTATTCTAGATGAGGTTTAACCATGGCGTTGTATAATAAACCTAACACTTCCTAACACCTAGGACTTCGGCAGGCAGCGAACGATGCCACGAATATTTTTTAAAGAGTAACCGTAAAGTTTCTTGCTGCTCTTCTCCATAGGAAACGATCACTTTGGAACCGTGCACCTAGCTTCTGAAGTTTCACAAGTGCCCATGAAAGTCAATATTTTGATTTTGCAACGCCTGTGTGGCACTTATGTAGTGAAAACAAAGCTGCGCGCGGCGAGACGCCTGGGCACGTCGCGATACCAATGCATTGCATGAGATCGTTTGCCCCACAGAACATTTCTGTTCTGTGGTTTGCCCTGACTTTCACCCAATCAGTCTGTCAATTAGGATAACAAGTCGATGAATTCAATATTTTTACGTATGTCATAACCTAAATCAAAATAACTGAATACACTGGAAATATATTACCAATAAAACTTAATACCGGTGTAATAGTTCTTCGATTGCGTTACATGTGGTTTTTTATTATAATTTTATTAATAAAATATTTATGTACAGGAACAATAATTTATGCTATTGTCATGTCCACAGATTAATTATTGAATTATATTATGTCCACAGACGTATAAAAATCTTTGTAGTAAGGAAATGATAAAAGCAGGCAAAACTTGTGTAAACTAAGCTTAACATAGGCTTTACATTAACTCTCGTGTGGTGAGCGCCAGGTTCATGCTTGCCATGTTTGGTATTCTAACATGCTTGCCGAAGAGGTTTCACAGTGAGCACACCATTTTAAGTTCTACGGTAACTTAATTGGTTACGTGTACACGATAGGATTCAAACAGACGTGCTGCCTTTCTATCAGACATGTGCGAAGAGCTAAGCGGTGAAGCTATGCTACGAAACTAGCACTAAGGGTCAGTTCACACCGAAACGTGACGCGACGCGAAGATGCTTAAAGAGGCCAGTGGTTTCGCGCTGCGCAGCGCAGTGCCGCGAGACGCATCTCTACGTCGCGAGGCGCATCGTGGAGCCGCTGGCAGCCCTACGCCTCGCTGCGCCGCGCGTTGCAGCGGAGCGTGTCTGCCAGTGTTTCCACTTTTAGGGAATTCTCCTTTTTTAAGGGTAAACTCTTAATGTAATCTATCTAATTCTAGTTTACCATGTTAATATTGTGCTAATACCGTGGCTAAAGACGACATTGGAAGTCGTGTCACAAGTCGCACATAATTCAGGTTGAACAAAAAAGACCCAACCAAGAAAAATGGGTACTCTTTGCTCCGTTGAGTTGAGACGGCTCGGGCGGGGTCAGTCGCATTGATAACATGTTACATAGAACAGTTTCTCGTTTCTGAAAAATGGTTTCGTTTTACGAAAAACCTGGAACGACCCAGTAATATTCGAAACAGACCTTACCCTAAAAAAATTTATACCTCAAAACTTACCCTGCTGTAATACTTTGCTCTAATTGTTAGGGTAAATTACCCTAAATTGGCATCATCGAGTAGAAACAAGTCGCCACAGCGGCTTCAGGCTGCGCCTCGCGGCGTCGCGCTGCGTCACGCGGCGCAGTGCGGCGTGCAAGAGCCTCGAGATGCGTCGCGCTACGCAGCGCTACGCAGATGTATTTAGTATGACTTTCTTAAAAAGTGCGCGCAGTGTCGCTTCGCGTGACGTCTCGGTGTGAACTGACCCTAACTCTACGCGTCGTGTCGACTCGAGGGCAGCGCGCTCGTTTTCTATCGACTATACTGTATTGTCATCGTAAAATTTACTTAAATGCATTTAATTTAAAATTCTAACTCGATTGACAAGCTATTTGCTGTGTCGGAGCGGTGCTGTTATAATGAGTGATGACCATAAGCTCGGTACCACATTTTATTCTTTGGAAGTTAAGAGCAATCTCGTCTCAGATCCGAAATAGGGGTAAACGTGCACGGGGTGATAACACAAATGGATAAACACTGCCCAACTAATAGTAGCACCTATTCTTAGGGCTTGAGTACCTACCTACCTCATTTTATGTTTAGTTGAAGAGTTCCTATGGCCACCTTCCGGCTGCATAATCAGAAGCTCCATGGTACCATATTATTTCATTGTTACCAAAGTGAGATACACAAAAGTGTACATAAGATACTCTAGTACTTAACTACCTTGTATGAAAATATTGTTTCTCGGCTTACAGAACTCCGATTGCACCAAATAATGTCCTGCAAAGTAGATACATAAAATCTGTAATGTTCTGGAAAGCTGAGGTTCCGTGGACGATTTTTATACTACCAAAAATACCTACTATTTTGGGATCATGGCCACCCTTCTTTTTTTAACCCCTGACGGAAAAAAAGGGTTATTAAAAGTTTCACGTGTGTATCTGTGTGTCTGTCTGCGCCATCGTAGCTGCCAAACGGCTGAAAGTCGCCTTGGAAGTTATGGCCGCGCAATCGTGCACTTGTTGTACAAAAAACAGAGTAGTAAAGGATAATGACAATTCGTTTATCATTTTATTATTATCAGTGGCCAGTATTAGTCAGTAATGGATGCACAGATGTTTCACTTAATTACAATAATCTGAAAATATATTATCTGTATGCTTATAAACTAAAGGACTTGAGAGGGCATAGAGGACATTGTATGATATTTGACGTAAACGTTATTTGCTAAGAACTTTAATCTAGGCACTTCGCGACTATTTCGAAAACAAAGTTTGAGGCACCGTTTTGTTCATATATTTAAATTAGACTGAGGGTTTAGGGGTGCTAGTTCAATGTAGAATTGTTATAGAATTATTTGATACTACATATTTGCTTATACTATGTACAGTAATAGAAATATCATGGTGGTTTCGCCGAGAAGGATACTCTGCAGCGCAACCACTTTAAATAAAAGTTTACGTCGAAACTAGAGATATAAGACTTTTTTTTAATAGGACTAGAATTTTATAGAATTCCATAGAATTGTTCATGTAACTTACACTTGTCACATCAAAGGTGGTTCCGCTAGGGAGCATGACGTCAAAGTTTGGTGAGTATTTCCCAATTTCATAAAAAAAAACACGGAAAGCCACAGAGAAGCCCTATGTCGTCCGTCCTTTTAGACGTAATTTCATGAGTTGCCTGTATAAATTTGCAGGTCCCCTTTTGGAGACCCTTTCTAAAAGAAATTATTAGTCAACTGGGTATGTTGCGGTCGGCTTTGGGTATTGAAAAATAAAAAACTTTCAGCGAGAGCCGAGGGTATGAAGATGTGACCTGGAAGTAATATGGTATGTCATATTCCGGCCAGACATAACATTATCAAAATCAAACAAGGTGTCCATTAATTATTCTTTTCAGTTTTTTTTAACTACAATTCAAATTATCAAAATTAAAACAAAAACTTGCTGTTAAAAAATCACAAAACGATGACGATGGGAACTAGGATATAAATCGAAAAGTAAATTTAAATTTCTGTTTAGTATAAAATGAAAACTACTGTTTTACTCGTGTGAAGTATCACTATGTTGTGAAGGATTCTTGGAGCAAATCGAAGCAACAAAGGCCAGCTAGTCCCGGGGAAGTGGAACCCTGGCCAACCATTTTGAACTTCAACACCATAAATGAATGTCTTCCTCTTGACTGTCCGACATTGATGCCTCTAGCTCTGTATTATCTGTATGGCTACAGCAGGATCTTACTGTCGCGTCCATTTTGGCCTGGTCAAATTTAATTTCAATTCATAAATCTAATTTCAATGTATTGAATACATAATATATATGAACTACATTCTTATATTCAAGGGTTCACCGTAAGGGGCCACCTGACACGAACCTTGTAAAGGCACAGCAATTTGTAACAACCAGCCAAGTGCATGTCAAACCACGTACAATGAAGGGTTCCGTCGTTGGGATGAATTTATCTTGAAATTATTTGTAATTAATAAAAAAATGACTTGAATATGGAGAATATAATCGCCCGTGTAGAGAATTAATTTAAATTATTAAGGAAATTAAAATAAAAATCTTTAAAATCCAGAGATCCATCGCCAACCAGATTTTTTTTTTGTAAATATTCACAAAACAAATTACGTCACGCTCCGCGCACGACTCGCGGCCGCGTTTAGTGTGAATGCCTATCGAAGAATACGAGTACGCGTATTACGAGAGTACGACATGTAACGACGCTACACCCGATTCCGACCCGCTGCCCCGAGCGCTGTTTGTGATGGCGGGACGCACGCGTGGCTCCCGCTCCCGACCCGCTCCCGTCCCGCTCCGCACCCGACTCGCGCACGCGTTTTGTGTGCTGACATCCATATAATTCCTTGAATTACAATTTATTTATACCCGCCGTACTGTCGTCACGCTGACACGCGCAACCGACTTGTGTCTGTTTTGAGCTTTAAGCTTTAAAGTGATAAGTTCCCTCCCCCCTGCATGCTAAATTGTTGTTTTTAGATATGTGAAAAAATACCATCGCATGATTCCGTTTTTTACAAACGGCGCCATCCGTTCGTTATGAAATATGCCGAAGGCAAAATGTAAATTGCCTTGTCACTTTATAGGTGTGCCCCGGCCGCGGTTTCACCCGCGTAGGTCTCGATCCCATAGGATACAACGTATCCCATAGGATTCGTTTGATTCCCTTTATCCTACGGGATTTAATCAGGGGGCCAAGTCTACTAATTTACAAACGTGTCAATGATCTCACAATGAGTTTTTGACAGATTTGCCATACAAAATCTATCAAAAACTCATTGCGAGACCATTGACAGGTTTGTAAATTAGTAGACTTGGCCCCCTGATTCAATGCTATTTCAGATCATGATCTACCTATGTACCCATCCTCTCTAGAGTAGGGAAACACTGCGGCGGCGTTGAACGGTTCGCGTATTGCACTTTTTAACTCGTGATAACTTCGAAATTAAATGTTCGATTCGAATGAATTAAAAAGTATTTTACTACTACATACAAATACCTTTGATGATAAAACTGTTTATTTGAATAAGAATTTAGTACTACGATATGAAATGTAACCAAATTTTTTATTACAGGCGACCTAATTAAGTTTTAGAACACAAAAGTTGCTATTGTGGACTAACCTGTGATAGTTAGATATATTCCTTCGCCGACCTTTTTGTAAGAAATAATGAGTACTAATTATGGTTCTACATAATTTTTATGTTTCATGAATAGTATTTTCAGCGCACGTCAAATAATGAATTTTATAGGCAACATTTTGCTTCTTTGGGTTATTGCAATATTTTTAAAGATCTCTGACTTTTTTGAAAACTAATTGTAACTTATGTTACTTCCTGATAATTTAGTTTTCTATTGGTGAAATAATTGTTAAAATCGGTCCCGTAGTTTCTTAGCCTATTCGGTACACACAACAAACAAAAAAATCTTTCCTCTTTATAATATTAGCCACAACAATTGATGGAAAATTCAAACGCCGTTTACAAAATGCCGCGGCAAATTGAGTATTTAGTTATACGGCACGTAGAAAACGTAAGTTGTCCATGGAATCTGGAGCTAGGAGGACTCCTGCGGAATATGAATGTTACAAAATTGTCGAAAAATTGTGAACTGCAAAAAACAATTTACCTTTTAACGCATTATTTTTCGTTAGTTTTTAATCTAACGGAAATAATACCGATCAAACTTGCTTGCCAAGTAAGTAATGCTCCACCCTGCGCTAATACTCAATAGCCTGCCTAGCTGCGAGCAACTTGGAACACGCGCTGTTGGTCACAGTTCTAACCTTACCTATTTCACCCAGTTAAATTTTTTTCGATTGTTTATAATCTAACGGAAATAATACCGATAAATTATACATAATAGGTACCTGACTGCTGGCATAAAGTGTGATTTGTACTTTATGCCAGCAGTCAGGTACCTATTATGTCACCCTGCAATAACAATCAATGGCGAAATTATCACTCAATTGTTAAAACGAGTTGCCCAGTTGCCTTAGGCATATTATATAACCGCGAGCGTTTGTAAACGAACGGGGCCGCCCGCGCCGCACCGTTTGTAAAATAACGAATCATACAATCTGCCTGCGACAAATACAGTGTGTCCGGACATGGACTAGCGATATTCTAAATACTTAAATGTAAACAATTTTAAAGTACAATTTTAATAATATTTAATTAATGATTTAAAAAAAATATGATTTCTTGTTTGTTTGTTTCTTCCGACAATTGCCTTGCAAAAAAGCACAAAGCTTGCGCATTCGCTATGTTCAAACAACAATAACTCTTAAAGTATTGGACATACAGTTGTGAATTTTATGTTGTATTGTAGCTTAGCTCAAAATCTGTCGATCAAGTAAAAATATTAAAAAGTTTTCTGGGATGTTTTTGTAGTAAATAACAACTATTGGTTGGATTAGGTAATTTTACCTATATAATTTTGGTCGAATTAAGTAATTGGTTGAATTAAGTAATTTTACGTACAGAATTTTTAATTTTTTCGACTTTCACATTTTTTTTCAAACATTATGGAATTGTGAACACATTGTTTTGTAATGCAGACGGTAGAAAATATTATTGCCTTTCGAATAAGCCTATTTTTATCGCAGTATGACTAAAACTTTGAGAGATATGATTTTTTTTGTACTCGCTTAGAGATAATTTCAACAAAATGGCTGCCACATAGCGGGGAAGTGTATTGGACCCAAGCTTAGTGAGTAATTGTACTTTAAAATAGTTTATATTTAGAATATCGCTAGTCCATGTCCGGACACACTGTATAACGAAGTTAAAAGAAAACTATCCCGTTACTTTACGTACGTTCCCGTTCCCGGTGCGGTGGACAAAAAGTGTAAATTGTGCGAGGTCCGACACGCACTTGGCCGATTTTAATTTTTAGGGCTGATATTTCCAATGTCATATATCAACTACACACTTCATTAGTGACTTTTGTGGAGGATATACCAAAATCTTGCCAATGTCACTTAGGCATGACCATTAAACGTTCGAGATCGTATCGTACAGCGTTACTTTTTTGGCGGTGAAGAACGTCATATATTATTATCTTTTATTCGAGGGATAGACATCTGGCCGTATAGTTAAAAACGGTTCCTCGTATAAAGATTAGGGGCCTTACCACAAAAGATTAGGGGCCTTACGACAAAAGATTAGGGGCCTTACCACAAAAACTTGTTCAACGCGTGTTTAATGTCAGTTTTATGTCAAATTCCATCCAGAAACATATTTAAACACCTTTTAAACATTATCATGTTTAAAAGGTGTTTAGGCTAAACAACTGATAAACACGGTTTTGTGGTAATAAGGTAATCTTTACATATTATAAATCAAAGTCCTCCGCCGCGTCTGTCTGTCGTCCTGTACGCGATAAACTCAAAAACTACTGCACCGATTTCCATGCTGTTTTCACCAATGGATAGAGTGGTTCTCGAGTAAGGTTTTAATATATAATAACCGTCATCCACGCGGGCGAAGCCACGGACATCAGCTAGTATCTACTCGTATATACGAGGAATAATTTCAACTTTGGAAAAAACAGCCCTAATAGTTGAGATCAAAGTTGTGTGCGCTCTTAGAAAGCTAGCCTATTTCTCGGATTCTCTCGATTTACCTGTTGTTCTGCCATGATGCTCTGAAACAGCTTCGGGTTCACTATTGCATAGTACCTGAGGGTATCCTCTACAGTGCATTTTGGTTGAATCCCAGGCGGCGGTTTCTTTTTCTGTTTAATTTTGAAATCTGAAACTCTTACAGCTTCAAGTGATTTTTGTTTCATAGTATCTTCAAATTCATCCTGTTGATAATACGATTCTAGTAATAAGAACGGTTCCATGTTGGACTCGGGCTCGGGCTCGCGTTGAGAACAGCTGCATGTGATCTTTTTAATCAAAATCTGTCCATTTTTGCAATGTCGAAGTAATTTGGGTTCAATGGAGGTACAGACGTTAGAACTGCATCGGGCTTCCTTATTACGTACTTGTTTTTGTTTTATTTGTCCCATTTCTATGTGCATACTTTCCGGAGTAGGACCTGTTAATTATGTCATTCCTTTATTACGAGTTGGCAATACACAACTGGATTCTATCAACCGCCCGTCAGTAACCAGATTGTTGCTGACGACTGCGATGGTTCAGTCTCTGGCTCCGGAGCGGGCACGTGGCTAGTTCCGGGACCCGTCACTTGGCCAAATCCGGAGCCTGTCAGATAGCCTGCTCCGGAGCCAGGGACTGAACATGGCAAATGAAATGGTCGGTGCTAACCACAGGGACACTCTGAGTCGGGTTCAGGCTCTTCACCTATAAACAGATCAAATGGCAGTGATTATGTCGATCGGAAGTCCTGTCACTAAAGAGACATTATTTATGCATGTTTCATTAGGCACATATTATAGTACTGCGAGTAGCTTGCAAAGGAGATTGCCCACGGCACTATGGACAAATGTACTGAATACAACATTGTTGTGTCTTTATCAAATCACCTTTGAAATACTCGATAGCATGTCCAAATAGTTCCTCAAAAGATTCAAAACAATCTACAATGGCATTTCCGAGATATTTATAAAAATGAAATTACTTTTTTGAGGTTATGTTCGAGCACAAAATGAATTGAAAAAAGCTATTTGAAAGGGTCTGAATGGGTTTACGAGTGAGCTTTGTTTCTTAAAAGTACTTTCCTGTAAAATCTGTAGTGGTTTACCTATGTCAGGTGGCCAGTTACTGGTGGCCACCTCATCAATCACTGATTTATATTTTGAGCATCTTTGTGCTTCAAAATCTGATTCCTGCAGTTCATTAAAATGCAAAACATGGAAGCAATCGTTACTTGATAGTCAATCGCTCAGTGTTATATCGAGATCTTACTCAAATCTTAGATTGTAGTAGGTATGAAATGGTCTAGTAACGGAGGAACTAAAAGGCTCAAACAAAAAATAAACATAATGGTTGACAATTGACAATGTTGATATATGCCAAATAGTGCTGGGTGCACACGTGCTAGCACAGTTGTAGCTACTCACTTGGATAAGAAGAATCACTAACTCTTTTTATTTTGATGTGCTACCACACTCCTCACTGGCACAGATTAGCTACACACAGAACATTTGTACCTTTGAGTTTTTATCGAAATGAGTCAGTCGATCGAGTCACTCACTCTTTTTATATTTTGATAATTGATGTCTTCATTCACTCTTGCTAGCAAAAACACACAACACAAAACTCACCGCGCGTGTGCCTACTCTACTGCGTATGTGTGCCGTGTCGTGTCGCGTTGTCATTACTACTCACTACACACCACACACTACACACCACACACTACACACTCGACTCAGCGAGTCACTCGACTCAGCGAGTCACCCGACTCACTGCCACACTCACAGCACGTTTGTGCTCACAAGCCACCGCAGTCTCGCCTCATTCGTGGTAGCACAGTGTGCTAGCACACTTTGTAAAAAGAGTTCCTCGCACGATCCTCATTTTAAAAAGGTGTGCTACCCATCCCTTATACAAAAATATGACAGACAGGCAATAAATGTCAAGTACGGTTGCACCCGTGCTGATAAAATATCCTAATACATTCGATTTTTGATCGATTTCCGCAAACCAGCTAGGGTATTTACAAATACCGGCAAGTACATGTGATTTAGATCTAATAACAGAGTTCGGTACATATGGGCTAAAGTTGTGTGTAAACTTCTTTACTTTATGCTTAGGAAGAAAAAAAAAGCAAAAATATCGGTTGCCAACATTAAATAAAATAAAAATCGTTCGAAACTATTCCGAATTCAATATCAACAATAAATAAAAATAAAGCTAATAAACATACCAACCAAATATGCCTCAACTATTTCTATTGTTTCGTTACATTTTCAATTAACAAAAAGATAAAGAAAATGTAACTAATACCTAATATCTAGTTCTTTGGGATTATAGAAACAGATTTATTTATTTTAACTTGCGAGCTATCTATCGATATAAAAAATAAATGGTATACAATTTTTTTTACTAAATAAACAGTTATTTAACTCGATACGTGATAATAAATCGAATAAACAATAAAGAATCGATATCATTATATTTTATCTATGTAGGTAGATACTCTAGTCACATTATATGCAATAGAAAAAATGGACATCCCTATTATTGACAGTCGATAGTAAAAAATGGCGTACTTTATAGTCGGAAACTTGAAAGTACTCATTATTGTTCAAAAAACTATCCCATTATTAAGTATTATATAATTATAATCATTAAGACTCATTAAAAAAAAAAATTTTTTTTGATATTTTCATGCTGTTCGAATTTTTAAGACACGAGACCTTTCTCAAGAAAACTGTTTCTGGGCAATCTCCTTTAACTATAAATTTAATTTAATTAAATCAATACCAAATTAATATAAAAAGTAAAGTGAAAATCGAAAATAAAATAACAATCCAAATCAAACTTAATTCAAAATTAAATTTAAATCAAAATCATAGTTAAAAATAACTTATAATAGAATCTGGGCAACGATAGTCGATCTTGAAAACACGCGCGAATTATTAAAAAAAACAAGACTGTTTGTCCCTAAACATAGTGCGATAACACGTGTTGACACTTGTTTTTTTTTTTTAAATGAAATTAAATTTCAATTATCAACACGAATGATCGCACTATGATTAGGGACAAAAAGTTTAGTTTAAAAAAAAAAATCGCGCATGTTTTCAGGGTCAACTTTCGTTGGCCAGAATCTAGTTACTAATGCAACGGACTGAACATGACAAATTAAAGATTTGCATCATCAGTGTTAATGGTTGGTGCTAACCACAGGGACACTCTAGATATGTAGTTTCCACTTCGCAAAATTCGCATTTCTCAAGCTCTTTACCTGTAAACAGATCAAATGGTAGTGATTATGTCAGTCAGAAGTAGAACTCATTATTAATTAGTGATTTATGCATGTTTCATTAGGCACATATAGCACTGCGAGTAGCTTGCTAGAGTGCTAGATTATGCTATAATCACCGTAAATCGTAATCTTAAAAAGATTATTCTATTTTATTCTATTTTATTCAATTTTTTAATAATTGGCAAACAAAGCGGAATTACTAGTTAGATGTATCTTAGAACTGAACAAGCCTCATTACTTTTTTTGTTAATGGAGAACCCTCATTACTTTTGTTAAGAAAAATTAAAAAAATTAAGTTATAAACTATGTGAAAAGGGAATTACTTTGAGCAGCTGGCGGTGGCCTCCGGGCATACGTTTGAGGTGGCTGGGGCCTTTCTTCACACCTAATTGACTGCGTATACTGCATCATGCCCTGTTGTACTGCTAGCTTTAAGAGTTCTAGCATCGTATTTGGACAGCATGGACACCCTTGCATTTGTGACAGGTTTCTTCTTTTTTGAGCGGAGCCTGTCTTGGCATGATCTTGAGCAGGACATTGAGCGGGGTTGACAGGACATTGACAGGGGGTCTTGGCATGATGTTGAGCGGGTTTGGCAGGACATTGAGCAGGGTTGGCGGGATATTGACCGGGGGCCTTGGCATGATGTTGAGCGGGGTTGGCAGGACATTGAGCGGGGTTGGCGGGATATTGACCGGGGGCCTTGGCATGATGTTGAGCGGGGTTGGCAGGACATTGAGCAGGGTTGGCGGGATATTGACCGGGGGCCTTGGCATGATGTTGAGCGGGTTTGGCAGGACATTGAGCAGGGTTGGCGGGATATTGACCGGGGGCCTTGGCATGATGTTGAGCGGGGTTGGCAGGACATTGAGCGGGGTTGGCTGGATAATGATTGGGGGCCTTGGCATGATGTTGAGCGGGGTTGGCAGGACATTGAGTGGGGTTGACAGGATATTGATCGGGGGCCTTGGTGTGATGTTGAGCGGGGTTAGCAGGACATTGAACAGGGTTGGCAGGATATTGACCGGGGGCCTTGCCATGATGTTCAGCGGGGTTGACAGGACATTGAGTGGGGTTGGCAGGATAATGACCGGGGGCTTTGGCATGATGTTGAGCGGGGTTGGTAGTACATTGAGCGGGGTTGGAAGGATATTGATCGAGGGCCTTGGCATGATGTTGAGCGGGGTTAGCAGAACATTGAGTGGGGTTGGCAGGATTTTGACCGGGGGCCTTTGCATGATGTTGAGCGGGGTTGGTAGGACATTGAGCGGGGTTGGCAGTATATTGATCGGGGGCCTTGTATTGATATTGAGCGGGGTTGGCGTGATGGTTAAAAAATGGATTGCCAATCGTACCTATAAACATTAAAAGAAATTAGTTTTAATTAATCCAGATACTAACTTGCGTTAAGTAAATAATTTTCAATAACAAAGAACACAGTGTGCTTTCATAATTTCTAACGTGGCGATATTATCGTGGACATCCACGTCACGGCAGCACGATAACACAGGGAAGTAAAATATATGGAAATATATGAATATGCTTTTAAATTCCGAATTCCTCGGTGGGGAATTAAAACAAACTCACTTTCGCATTTATAATATAAAAAATTAAGATAATATTGTGTAGTACCTTCGTCGAGAAGTGGCGTATCTAGGTGTGACGTGACGTTAGTAACGTATCTGTCGTTTGGATTGTATTCGGGGCACTGATCGTAGTCGGGGCACTGATCGTAGTCGGGGTGCTGAGATGTCCTGGGGTTACAACAACACGGTCTGTCGGCAGTTGTGTCTGTGACTCCAATGTTGCAGCTATATTCTTCTTTTTTTCTTTCCATTATTCCATTAGGTGAAGTGATTTGACACAATTTGTTCTGCTTTGATATTTTTCCATTGTCTTTTCGCATTGGGTTTTTATTCTCTAACAAGGTCTCTTTGTTGTGAAAAGATAATATTTGCATCGGTAAACCGTCCATAAAAAACCTTTTTCCTTTTGAAGATATCTTCAGTCCCTGATGCGTGCCGGCGGCATTTCCGCGCTGCTTCTGATCTTTAAATTAAAACGAGTTTTATTCTTGAACTACATACTATAGATAAAGTTAGGCACTGATGATTAGTAATAGTTTAAACTTGACGTGATTACAAGAAAAATATTCATAAAGAAACCAAAACAATTCTCATTGGCAAGGCCCCGTGTCCTAACCAAAAGCGTCATATTCATTATTTGGTCTGCCTTTTTATTAACTACTTATTCACGCTTAAACGGCTGAACGGATTGGGATGAAATTTGATACATACATATTTGATACATACATATTTGATACATACATATTTGATACATACATATTTGATACATACATATTTGATACATACATATTTGATACATACATATTTGATACATACATATTTGATACATACATATTTGATACATACATATTTGATACATACATATTTGATACATACATATTTGATACATACATATTTGATACATACATATTTGATACATACATATTTTCGTAACCGATTAAGACTATGAAGAATAGTTGTTTCATTTTGACAGCTCAACAACATTAATAGCGTTATCTAATTACGTTGTTGAGCAGTTTTTGTTTTCGAATTTATGACTCAATGGATTGGACATTTGTTTCAAACCGATTCTTATTCTGATTGATCGTGTATTACTCAATTAGGGTGCGGGGCTAGGACAAAGCATACTTTTTATCCCGATAGTTCATTCTCCTGGGATAAATTCCGACCTCGTAGGCGAAGCCGCGGGCTAAAGCTAGTAAAGAATGAAAGATAATTTAAACAATAGTTTCGTACCTTGTTTTACTGAATTTACATTTGTTTTAAATTTCACAAAGTTTTGGCTCATTTGTATGTAAATAGAAGAATTTTGGTCATCAGAAGAGTTTCCTGCGTCATTTTCGACTGACGGTACTACCACAAAGATGGAGGAGTCATCAAAAATGTCATTCCTTTGTAGGAGTTGATCGACCATGCTCAGTATCTCATGTTCACTGTAATTCAAGTTGTTTCTCACCACAATGGGTTCACTGTTTTTAGCTTTTTGTCTGCTTTCCTCTTTCATTTCAAGCCGGTCCCATGCTTTTTGATGACGCTGGGTTTGAATCCATTCTATTGCCTTTTCATTAGGTTTTGTTTCATATACTTTCTTGTCTTTTTGATTGGGTTGTTTTGCGTGCCCTTCCCATTCTTGTCGAAAAGTTTGTGTTTGAGACATTCTGAAAACTTGGTAAACGTTTTGTTTGCCGTCTGTTACAAAAATAGTTCCATTCCCTGTTCGCTTTGTGAATACTGTGGATTCCTCAATAAAACTGTTGCAGTAAGAGTAGTTTCACTTCAAAATATAACAAAATTGATTTTAAAAAAAACAACCGACTTCCAAAAAATATACTAAGGGTCAGTTAACACCGAAACGTGACGCTAAGCGACGCTGCGCGCACTTTTTAAGATAGTCATACAAAATATAACTTTATTTACTACACAAAAAGATACACATTTAATTGAGATAATTCGAAAATGCCTCGCTGCTTCGCGCTGCGCCTCGAGATGCCTCGCGAAGCCGCATGTCGCAGCGGGAAGCCGCGTGACATCGCGAGGCGCAGCCTGAATCCGCTGTGGTGACTTGTCTCTACAGTGATGCTAACTTAGGGTAATTTACCCTAGATTTAGAGTAAAACTTTAATAGCAGGTAAGTTAAGCGAGACACTCGCATAATTCAAATTTGGTGGAACAAAAAAGAACCAACCAAGAAAAATTTGTATTTTTTGGTCCGTTGAGTAGAGACGGGTCGAGCGGGGGTCAGTCGAATCAATGCATTTATAAACTGTTACCTAGAACAGTTTCTCGTTTCTGAAAAATGGTTTCGTTTTACGAAAAACCTGGAACGACCCAGTAATATTCGAAACAGACATTATCCTAAAAAAAAAAATACCATAAAACTGACCCTGCTGTAATAGAGACAAGCTACTGTCACTGAATAGAGCCAAGTCGCCACAGCGGCTTCAGGCTGCGTCCCGCGGCGTCGCACTTCGTCACGCGGCGAAGTGCGGCGCAGCGCGGCGTAGCGCGACGCAGCGAGGCATTTTCGAATTATCTCAATTAAATGTGTATCTTTTTGTGTAGTAGATAAAGTTATATTTTGTATGACTATCTTAAAAAGTGCATGCAACGTCGCTTCGTGTCACGTCTCGGTGTGAACTGACCCTAAAAAGTGAAAAATAAATTTAATTACGAAAGTAGATGGCTTTGCATTTCAATTTTCGTTTTTTGTCACCGACTTCCAAAATTAAAGTTCTATTTCACTTTTGTGTTTTTTTTTAAAGTCGGCTGTTTTTTTCAAAGTTTTTTTGTTTCACTTTTTAGTTGTGGTACCTACCTCACACAAATTCGAATACCACTACCTGGTATGTAAATAACAGTGACGGGAGTCACTTAGAACGTCGTCGATATACATTAAGTGGGAAAAATACGTAATATTGAAGCTAACTCAAAAAATACGCAAGCAACGTAAATAAAATTTATATGGGACCACCTCGGGAGTATACCCTTTCGAACTAAAAAAGATTTATTTTAATCGGTTCTCACAATTGACGAAAATAACGATGAACCGAAAAAAAAAAATATAATAACCCCACCGCCGTATCTCGTTGACGCCGTGGTTGGGGTTGCGCGCTCCGAACTGTAGGTCTGTACTGGCAGAGTTTACTTTGCTGGGACGGCTCTAGGATGAGGAGCCAGACCAAGAGAGATACAGAAACCCGCAGGGCAGTATGTGGCGAGCTGTTGGGCAGTTGCGACCCCACGGACCCTATCTCCCGGGAGAAGTCTTGTTCCTTACCTCTGGCTTGCCTTTATCGGCCGACTGGAGTGAACACTGACGAGGCACAGAGCTCCCACGTAATTCTTGCATTGATTCGCCGGCTTGAGTGGAGAGTCGCAAGAGCAAACGTGCTCGGAGGAAGGAAGTAAGTATCCAGTAAGTGCTCGTAGGGATCTTAACCATCTTCCGGGCTCTGGGATTTTTCTGAAAGCCGTGGAATACCTCTCCACTCCTCAAGCACCTCAGGAAGTGTTGCCCCCTTGCCGCTACGTCACTATGTGCTAGCGACCGTTTTCGGGGGCCCATTATTGAGGGTGCAAGTCACCCCCTGCCATTTTAATCCGTGTATACCATAACATTGATCAGGCAGGGGAGATATTCCTTCAATAGTTTTAGGTAACCAATCCACTATAGCCACCCAAACCCATAGCCCAATATGTTTTATCTCCATGTTCTGCAATAGTCTTACCAACCGGCAACCGGGGGTTGTCCTTGGGTGTACTTGCATAGTGTATACAGGGATAATCGTCGGTTGGTGCCTCATCCCATTTAAAATTGTCTAAGGGGCCTCTGCGAGTTGGCTTCGGCCCCTCGTACGCCTTCCAAAAGACCGGGACACCATGGTCTCACGATATATAAACATATAGAAAATAATAATAATAAAAAATACAGACTCCTCCTTTTTGGAAGTCGGTTAAAAAGACCTCATTGAAAATGATATACTTTAGCGGCCATTGACATGGTATTCAGAGAGACAGAGACGAGTCACTCAACAAGGTCAGGGCCAGAGTCCTACAAAGCAGCTGGGTTTGATCTAACCTAGTTATTATCCCATTGGCACCATAGACAGTTGTAGTGATCTTAGGTAGTTGGGTGTGAGTCTTCAGTGGAGCTATGGCTCAAAAGGTCTTTGGATAGCTGGTAACCGAAATAATGCGTTGAACCACGAATAATAAAGTCTTTTATTATTATCCGTAGGCGTCGAATTTATTTTCTTGATTTGAGAATGTGACACTATGTTTCAATACGACATCACATTAATTGTTTCTATGTTCTCGCAAAAAAATTATAATTTTTGTGGTAAAGCTTGGTCCGCGACGCAAATACGACAACATCGCTCAAGGACCGGGCGGCGACGGACGCCGCGATGGGAATATCCGGCGCGCACAAAAAATGCTCTCCTGAGGCACACAATGTAAACTGTGTTGTGTTCTTGAATAAACAGAGCATCATTAGGATTTCAATTTGTTTGAACATAAATAGTAGGTAATAGTTAAGGTTCTGCAGCTATTTTGATATTTTTGTGAAGTTATTCGGTGGTGTGTGGTCCTAAGATCGGCTTTAGTTACTTAGTTGTTACAGTTTATAGTAATAAATATTGTTTACGATACCTTTAAAACGTGATTTTAAATTCTAATTATTCCTTTGCGGGATATTAAGGAATCATGAGATTTTCATTACAAAAATGTTAGTAATTTCGTTATCTGAGAAGGGCAACTAGATAATACAGGCTGACGTTACAAATGTCACGTAACGGATGGGCAGAATGTTTGGTTATGGTCAAGGAGCATTGTAGACAGTGACGGTTTTATTAATAAAAAATAACTTTTTTACAAAAAATTAAACCGACGAAAAAAGAACTGAAAAGCGAAAAATAAATAACTTTAATTTCGGAAGTCGGTGTCTTCGCTTTTCAATTTTCGTTTTTTTCCACCGACTTCCGAAATTAAAGTTATTTATTTTTCGCTTTTCAGTTCTTTGTTCGTCGGTTTAATTTTTTGTAAAAACGTTCTTTTATTTTTCGCTTTTCAGTTACCATCCACTCCAGGGTACTCCAGGGGGTTACTCCAGGTTAAAGACTGGAGTTGATGATGAGTGGTTGTGTCATAAGAACTATGTATGTGTGCGAAATTTTAAAAGAATCGGTTCACAGTTGAAAATTCAGTTGGTGAAAAATCAATCAACCCCATTTTTTCTACCTTTAGGGGTGGATTATAGTTTCCAATTTTAAATGGGACCTACTTTGAGGTATACCCTTCCCAATAAAAAAAGAATTTTTCAAATCGGACTACTCACTAAAAAGATATGCGTGGTCATACATAAAAAAAAAATAACAAATAATATACGTGTCGACTTGAGAACCTCCTCCTTTTTTTTTCGTCGGTTAAAAAAAGCTTATCGAAGGTTTAAAACACTCTTTAGTTAAAGTGTTCGATAAGCCTTTAAAATGTTCGATAAAATTTTGTATTCATAAACGTTCTAAAAAACTAATATGTCGTTAAAATTCAGATATAAATCAAAATGTTGCCATTTTATTGAAGTCATCCACCACACCACGCCATCATCGACCAACTCATCGAAAAGTCAAACGAGAATGTCTGTCTACGCGTCGAATAATTGTGACCATAGACATTATTACGTACTCTAAACTATTTTATTGTCTACTGTTTCGATACTTTTGACGCGGCGCGTCTTTAAAATTTGTCAATGAGTTTGTTATTATCATTCAAGGAATATAATATCTACTCTCTGAATATATTGAAGCGACGAAAACTTTTGAATAGTTACTTATAATTAAAAAAAATGGAATCAAGACAGAAGACCAGTGTTCTAATAAAAGGCAATGTCACAATTGGTTGGAGGAGGATAGGCTGCCGCCTACAGCCAAAATGTGTTCAAAGTAAGTTTTTTTTTGTAAACATTCTCAATTTCTCATATGCTTGCTTGCTTTTGCTTCTATTCCTTAGATTGTTTTGAACGAATTGGTCAGTGAGAGGTTCTTCTTAATAGACATCGCCAGACGTTTCCCTGTCCAATTTTAAAAAATCCCAAAAAAATAATGATTCACTACACGCAACTCGCAATTACAATACACGAAATATATCAGATAAATTAAAATGCCAGTCAGTTATAAATGAAAACCTCAATATAATGAAGAGAAATCATTTATTTATCACATTAATTTTGTATTTCAGGTTAGAAGTAAGGATGGCGCTGTACTACAAATAGGTAGCAGAAACTGAAAAGTCCTGCAGGAAAAAAATACATGAGGATGAAGCACAGATGGCAAAAGCAAAACAAAATGAGAAAATTTTGATCTAGAGTATTCTCAGACCAACCAAAATAGAAAGACGGATCACTACGTACATCAAACGTGTAGCCACAAAACTATGCTCCTGCAAGTAAACACACAGGCTCACGCACACACCTACAGAAAAACTATGCTCATCGCTCCTAGTACGTCACGAGTCGTCTAGTAAACTTCAATAAAAAAAATAGAATTATGCCTTCTTGTGTAGTGAAAACTTGTAAAAACAATAGCAAAACACATAAAAAGTCTCACGGAATCACTTTTCACATGTAAGTACTTCAAATAACATCGTTTCTTAATTTAGTAAACTATGAATTTTAGGTTACTTGGAACAACAACCTGAACGAATGAACGAACGAAAACAGTGACATTTAACCTGCGGGGGTTGCCATAATATGATTTGAAATTTCCCCGTTCGATATTTTTTAGTTCGAGTAATTATATGCCTGTTTTTTTATGTATTTAATATTTTAGATTTCCAAGTAATATTGAAAATAAAAGTAAATGGATAGTAGCTATAAGAAATAGTCGGAATGATCCAGAATGGCTTCCATCGAAAACCAGCGTGGTTTGTTCCGATCATTTTGATAATAATGACCTTTATTCAACTAATCGTGGACTTCGCCGTGTGATCAAAACCGGATATCCTAAAAACGTACATACAATTTAAAAAACAAAAATGAGATTTTATCAAAACAGTAATTAAACACGAGACTGTATTTTTTATTTTATTTTAGTTAGTTTCTCAACTTAGACTAGCTAATTTAAATACTACTGTCCCAAATTTTATTTTTTCCCAAATTGCGGACGCTTTTTACGTGCTTTCTATAGTCAGTGATTTTGTTATCGTGGTCTTCTTGAATTTAATAAAGTTGATTGTAAATATAATTAAGTACCTATTTTATTTCAAAACAATTTACTACCCACGACGATGTTATGATTTACGCTTCAACAACCTTATAACTTAATATTTCTATAATTTACAAACCAATTTTTTTTACATTCAATTGATAATTAATGGATAGTTCTAAGTGAAAGAGCGGAGCTTCCTATCACAAGCAATTCTTGATTAAAAGGTAATCTCCAAATCATGTATGTAAATGCACTTTGTACTTAATTGTTATTTTATTTTGCGATGTAAAAAAAAATGGTTTTGTTTCGGAATCCTTCCTAACGATTGAGGTACAATACCATACTCAACAATATCTTACTCGTACAAATTATCCTACCCAAAATATTATTCCCCAAATTATAGGGAAAAACTTTAGCAAATGACAACCCTTTTTACAGACACATAGATAAAAAGGTGGCTTCATTTTGATGTTCGAAATGCTCCGTCTTTCTTTTTTTGTTGGTCTGAGAGAGTATTATAAAAATAAATTAAACTGATACTTTTCAAACAAGCTTTTTATTAATTAACTACTAGCCAAAATGTCTCCTTTCTTGGGTTGGGCACTTGTATGAGTTTCATTGATATTGCTACCCTCTAACTGCATGTCTCCATGGTCAACTGCAATGTTGTGAAGTTCTGCTAGCACCTTAATGGTTGTTTTCACAATATTTATAGTTTGCAGGTAACGCCATTCAAAATAAATTGAAGCGGGCGGTTTTCAAGACGTACAATTCTTTAATAGAATCCAATCCAAGCTTTGTATAGGTTGCATTACATAATAATAAACTGAATTGGTTAAATAGAAGTGCAAAATATTAAATAGCAGCTCCTTGAAGTACGATTGTTTACGAAACTGACATTTGTAGGCTGACACAAGACATGTTACATTTGTATGTCAAATGTCATTTTCTTATTAATCAGCTGATACAGAGTCGGCCATTTTTTCCTTATAGTACTGTTAAAGTAGGGTTCTGGCTTTGATAACTTTATAGTAGGTTTATAGAACGTTTTTGTGCTAAAATGCGTTTATGAATAACAATATTTGACTACCAGACATTAGCAAGGTTTTAGATGTTCTATATCTTTTTATGAATAAGACCGTTAATGTTAACATTTTAGATAGCAAAATGTTCCGTAACTGAAAGAAAAGTGGATTAATGCAGTTCACAGGGAAAATTGGTTTCCAAATAAATATAGCGTTGTTGGTTTAAGGCATTTCACAGCAGGTTAAAAATAAGTAAAAGCAATGTCAATCCCTGTCGGATAGAACAATAAATTCTCTTAAGGATGTTTATAACTATTCTAAGAGATGAGATGGATATGTGTCCAATAGGATCGATTGATATTCATAGCGCAGTTTGGTTTAATTCTGCTCAAAAAGGATTCAAATGAAACTAAGTACATTATAGTTTCGTAACTTAGCTTCTCTGCTTAGTTACCTCACTCATCTCTGATGGACGAGCTGCCTAATTCTCAGGTCTAAAAAATATACTTATGTCTTACCTCAGCACAGTTTGGGTGCATCATAGGCTGGTTCCTAGTTATTTATGTTGCAAAATCTAGAAAACCCTACTAGGTTACGAGGTGAGTATAATGTTTCTGGCGCTAATTGGAATTCAACAGTGAACTAAAAAAACGCCTGACACAAAATGATTCGCAATCAATAGTTTTTTTAAGTGTACCGGATCAAAAGTGCTAGGAAAAAGATTTTTTTATCACCGAATATATAAAAAACTGTTCCATTATCTTAAACAGGAGGTATTCTTTCAAAATATAGGTCAAAAAGTGCTTTTAAATGCACCATGTGCAGGTTTGTAACAGATTGTTTTAGTAAGGGTATGCATGTATAGGAATCTGATCATGGTCCTTTAAATAATTTATTGTTCAATTAAGATTGTAGACGTCGATTTTATCGATATCGATATTATTGTTGCAAAACTGACTTGTGCATCACTATGTTTGGAACTTTCGTCCTAACATTGTTGCATCGGCTAATCACAACCGCTGTAATTTCTTCGTCCCCCGGCCCGCAGTAGTGAGTCGTGTGCCTAGACGAAATCGGTCTATCAGCTCTCAAGTGGTTTAATTCTCTTTGATTGTAGAGTAGGAATAGAATTAGAAGGTGCAGTGCGGTCATTATAACTTGACCCGTGACGCGATTAGTAGCACTGTTCTGTCAGTCGCCATTTTGAACTCTATATATAATGAAACTAAGCTTGACAAGCAATAGTGCCAACATGACGGCATGGGACAAGTTATAATGAACGGTCTGTAGGTAGTGAGATAATATTAGAATTTTATACTCTCTTCATCATCTACTAGCCTTTGGGACAGCCCTCCGCAAATTAACATAGGGCATTCAGCTCCTTATTTTGAATTATATTCCACCGGAAAATTTCTCAGAATTTTTTTCATTTTTTTAATCGTTTTTTCGATTACTATTCCTTTATTTCCATGTAAAATTACATTCTCTGTAAGTAGCACCTTATTATGTAAATAAAACAGCTAAAATAAAAAAAACCAGCAATGGATGTTAAAATATTAGAGCGAATGACGCGTGAAGCTCAGAATTTACATTGATAAATCTCGTGGCGCAAGCGCGCCCTCCCGCGCACCACGGGTACCTACTGCGGCCACGTGCGTTTTGTAATGATACATTGCGCGTGAGGGTATAAAACAAATCAGGTTTATTGGATTCCCATAACTTTCCTGAAATAATTTCACATATCGGTCGTCTCAGTATGATATGCTGAATTCATCCCATTAGTCTGTTATAGCACCATTTGGTGAAGTGGAACTGATGATGAAGACCACAGAGGGCCACCGGAACTACTTTTTAATAAGTATTTCACAGTTTGCGATTCGATTACTTTCATATGGTTGCGAAGCAATTTATGCTCGTTACATTGCATACGATGAAGTAGAGCTGATGGTGAAGTACCAGGTGAACTCCTCAACGATTAACGTCCCTGCATCGGGAAAAGCAATATTTTTTTAAAGGTAATGTGTACGTAGTTTACATTAGGCTATTGTAACTTAGATAGATAAAATTAAAAACTGACCCACTTAAAAGCGAGAAATAAGACAGTTTTTTAAAACCTTGCCATTTGTTGTAGGTATATACGTATTTCCTGTAAGTACATTAAAATGTTTTTCACAAATCATGTCACACTGGTCCTGTACCCACGGTGTTCAAAACACATGACATATGCACTTCCCTGTGACAAAAAAGGCCCGAGAATAGGCTGGAAGTGTGACCGTTATTTTAAATACCATGCGAGATGACTAATAAAATTTGTTTGTCTATTCACTAATAAAATACCTACTTAATATTTGTCTCCTTTTTAGATTCCATACATTTAGGTGAAATACGAAATCCGGATCTATATATGCGGTCACGACGCGGCGTTTCGGCATGTAAAGATGGTCACCCATCAATGGACCAACCCCGGCAAGCGTAGCTTAACCTGTTGGATCGACCCGTGCGGCTGTATTTACTTAGCCACCAAAATAAAGAATACTTATAATCCGCTAAGATGACCCCAATGCGCAAAAGTGTATACTGTTATAAGTAGTAGTATATAAGTCATCCTACTAATATTATCACAGAACAGAAAAAAACAGTAGAAGTCGCAAGTAGGCGGGGCCCGCGTACCCCGAGTTTTGCGGAGTTCCGCAAATGTTTGCTTCCGCGCACACATCACGCACATCAGTCTCGTTACAAGCGTCACGGTGAAAAGAACTTGGAAAAAAAATACAAAAATGCCCTATTGTGCTGTTTTAGAATGTAAACACGATAGCAGAACCAAAAATTTATCAAATGGAGGTATATCATACCATCGGTAAGTCTTAATTGATTTTATTTCGATTAAAATATAAAAATAATATTTTATTAAAACAAGACAAGTAAAAGTTGGCTTTATGTTGTTCAAGTTAAGGTCTACTTTCTTTTAAACTCAAACATATTGTTCTCGAAGATTCCAACTAGGCACATGTCACACTTACATAGCTACTCAATTAGAGATTATCGTTATCGATAATGAGTTATCGATATTTTAAGGGGAATGCGCTAAAGTAGCCCGCGAAATTCAACACAACTCCTTATGTTAGCATAAACCAAAAATTTCATGATTTCATGAAATAGTCATTCAATAGGATTTTATGAACTTAGAGGTAATTATAATATTGGTATTTTTTTTAATTATAAGTCTAAAAATTTTACTTATGTAATTGTAATTGTAATTGTATGTAATTAAACCATTGTTTCATTTTAATTTGTATTAATTAAATCTCACTTAAGCTTTGATAGTTTTTGAACATCAAAAGGGGGTCATAGGCCTAAATAAAAAAAAAAATCGTATTAGTACATCGTCGTTGCGACGTCTTCTTAGATGTAAAAATCTATTTTATGAGAAATCGATAAAAACCGTCTAATAGAATAATTTTCAATCGGATCAGTAGTTTAACATAACAATTCTTAATTATACTTTCTATAAATCGTAAGTATGTATTAAAATAAAATATTAACACTTGATTTCAAACATAATACTATTTATCGACTCAAGCTGTTGACTATTTTGTTTGGAAATTAAACGAAATGTCGATAAATAAGTCAACGACAGTGGTACATCCCTAGAAGAGGACGAATAGTAATGAGCTCGTTACTCAAATATAAATCTTATGAATAACGAAATACAGCTTTAAATTGAATGCATTTATTATAGTGACATCTAGCGGCGGGTAGCGTAACTTGCTCAATAAACTGGTCCGTGTGCGCTTTAAACGGAAAAAGCAATAAATACGTAAAAAGAATAGACAATAAACAACTCTATCGTCATACAACTGTGGTTTATTTTCAAATAAGCGACGACTGACATTATTTCCTACTTTCCTTCAATGTCAACCTACCAATCACACCGAAAATTTCTTAGTTTACGAAATACAATTAACGTGTAGATGTGTGAGTTTGGGTACGCTGGTTCCGATACTAATGAAGCGATATGCGACTTCTACTGTTTTTTTCTGTTCTGTGAATATTATAAATGTAAAAGTTTGTGTGTTTGGATGTTTGTTACTCAATCACGCAAAAACGGCTGAATGGATTTGGATGAAATCTGGCAATCAGATAGTTTATAGCCTGGATTAACACATAGGATACTTTTTATCCCGATATTCCCACGGGATCGAGACCTACGCGGGTGAAACCGCGGGGCGCAACTAGTTTATAATAAAGTACCAAAAAGTTGAAGAGAACTACCTCAATCTATGTTTAATAAAACTTTTTTTTATAAATTGTCCGACTTCAAAAAAAACAAAACAAAAAAGGACTACTGTACTAAAACCAAACGACAAAAGTACTTCTTTAATAATAAGAGAAAAATAAAAAAATAACTTTAATTTCGGAAGTCGGTGGCCAAAAACTAAAATTAAAAGCAAAGTTTTGTTTTGTTTTTTTTGAAGTCGGTCAATTTTTTTTTTTAAAGTTTTATTATTTTTCCATTTTTTGTGACCAACTAAAGGAGCCGCCCGCATGAAGAAAAACAGAATTAAAGAGACTAATACTGCTGAAAAATAACGCCTATCTAAGAATCGCAAACGGAGTGCTATGTCCGGTTCCCAATAATCACCGTTAGCTCTTCATGCTAGGTTATCTCAGATGAGAAATTACATGCATTCTCATTTGTCGCAGGAGTCGCCAAATGATAAGATCTGCCGACTCAATCTTATTCAAAAACGAAGTCGTCTGAACTGCGCAAGTATCGTTTAGATGTTATACGAAACTGGCTGGCTAATGAGACTCCCGTGCCTTCTCAAGAATATAAGGGTGAACACTATACATTTGCTTACACTGTATAGTTCCCCTCATCATCATATTATAAGGTGACCATAATCAGATCTGTAATGTCACTTACAACCTATATGGTTGCAAAGTTCTTATCAATATAAATGAATTAAGTCCAAACACAAGGTAATTACTGTGAACCGTTGAGGAGTTCCGTTAATCGTCCTTCGTCTTCATCATCAGACCCTTAACGACAGTCACAACCCATCCAAGTGTAAGGTTCTTATCAATACAAATTAATCAAGCCCAAACACAAGATATCTGCTGTAAACCACTGAGGAGTTCCCTCGACTGTCTTTCGTCTTCATCATCAGACCCCTAACGACAGTCACAACCCATCAAAGTGTAAAGTTTTTATCAATACAAATTAATTAAGCCCAAACACGAGGTATCTGCTGTAAACCATTGAGGAGTTCCCTTGACTGTCTTTCGGCTCCATCATCAGATCGACTTCTGACCTTCATAAAATTGTAGTGCTGTAAAATACTTAATGAATAAATTAAGGAATGCACTAGTTGCCCTTACATTTTGAAAGTTCCCCTCGATTTCTCTAGGATCCCATCATCAGATCCTGACTTGGTGACAATGGGACCACCTCAGAAGTATAAGCTTTTGAACAAAAAAAGAATTTTTTAAATCGGTTCACAAGCGGCGGAGTAATCGGTGAACATACATAAAAAAAAAAAAAAAACAATCATCCGAACATAGTACCTCCTCCTTTTTTGAAGTCGGTAAAAATAAACTTCGTACTTTTTTGACTGCCAGAGCATATTATAGCGTTCCTGAGTTCCTAAATGAAAATGAATTTGTCTTGACATAAGTGATTAGATTAATTTGGAGCTACTTATATAATAAATTTGAATTACTCCATAATTTTTAATAACGCACTTGGTGAATTACTCTATAATTATAATTTTAATAACCTATTAATAGTTAAGGATGACAACTTATAATATTTTGTATTTTTTTAAATTTTAAATTTTTTTAATTTGTATAAATCGGCGCTCCGATTGGCCCTTCACCAGTGAAGGTCAGTGAACGCGGTCGATGCGTAAAGTCGAGATGGTTAAAATAAACTCACACTAGGGCCTCTGGATCGTGTGCAGTTTCATTGGTGAAATCACCCTTTAGACACCGGCATCCGTCAAGGGGGTGATTTTACCCGTCAAGGGGGTGGAATAAAAGATGGGTTAGAAGAAACTGACACTAGGGTCTCTGCACATCTAAACTGCGACCATGAGGTGTCAGTGTCATCTTTATTGGGGAATATTGGACAAAGAGAAGATAAATAAATATTACTTATAATATTTACTGACATAAAACAATTTTATACATTAAAGATATTATTATCTTTACATAGGTATCATAAAACAAAGTCCTCCACCGCGTCTGTCTGTCGTCCTGTACGCGATAAACTCAAAAACTACGACACCGATTTTCATGCTGTTTTCACCAATGGATAGAGTAGTTCTCGAGTTAGGTTTTAGTATATGATAACCGACATCCACGCGGGCGAAGACGAGGGCAATCAGCTAGTGTATATATGTATATAATTCTCTGATTCCTGCGCTATGTATCCAGTAGCCAGTGCCCTCCAGTAATAGACACACATATTTTGTTGTTTTATGATTACACAAAAAAAAGGGGAAAGAAAGAAAAAATGCGTTAACCAAGAATACAGGAAACAAAAAATTAAAGAAAAAATAAAAAAAATCGGCCAAGTGCGAGTCGGACTCGCACACGACGGGTTCCGGTATAAAAAACATTACAAAAACGGCAAAAAAAACACATTTGTTGTATGGGAGCTCCCTTAAATATTTATTTTATTCGGTTTTTTAGTATTTTTTGTTATAGCGGTAACAGAAATACATCATCTGTGAAAATTTCAACTGTCTAACTATCACGGTTCATGAGATACAGCCTGGTGACAGACGGACAGACAGACAGACAGCGGAGTCTTAGTAATAGAGTCCCGTTTTACCCTTTGGGTACGGAACCCTAAAAATTATACATATTAACACTGATAACTCTTGAACTCAGTCTAAATGCGCTGATCGCGATCAGTTTCATCGGTGAAGTCAGCCTTAAATCGCCACCCTGTATTAAAACAATGAAAGAAAAACTATGCGAAAAGTGAAAAAAATATCAACAGACTGAATGAGCAAGCACAGCAATGTCTTAGCTAAGTACCTGAGCTTCGAAACAGACAAGGGTCTATAGTCCGCCTAAAGAGATGGGAAATCTTGAACTGTGAAAATTAAAGTTCATTAATAGCACTGCACCACAATGTGAATGTTCAATTGAACATCAAAAAAACAATCTCGCACGAAGACCCCATCTGAAAATAGGGGAAAACAAAACAAGATTTGCATCGCCTTTGGTAAATAGTTTGCAATGTCCCGTATGACCATGTTCCGTTCCGTTCCGTTAAGGTTTTTAGCTAGGCTATAATGTAGTATTGAAATCGAATTATGAATGTGAGCTATTACCGCACTAGTAGATAAAGAGACGATGTATTATAAGGGTGTAAGGATTAAAATGAACACAAAATTGTTTTCAAATCTTGTTTACTTACTAACAACTATTTCCTAGAAAACTTGACTGATTAAAAAATACACTAACGATGGGAAAGGTTTAACTATTACCGAACTGTATTATTGTCATGAATCCAAAATATTTATCAAGTTTCTACGTATTTAATACCAGATAGTGCTACTTATCGGAATTATTTCGAATGTTTAATACTTGAAATGTTCGTCTCTTGAATCATATCGAAGCAACAGACACCGCTAAGACCCTTAGATCCCGAACCTTTGCCGCCTATAGAAAACTTGAATCCTCCGGAGGGATTCTCATCCTCAGGCACCACAAGTGGCGGAGTAGGAACAGATGAAGGAGTTACATCCAAGGGAGTTACATCCAAGGGAGTTACATCCAAGGGAGCCACACCGAATTCGGGCGGACCGGGTGGACATTCGCATATTACATCCTTATTTCTTTTACTTTTTGGGATATTTTTATCGGTGCTACACGGACATTCTTTGGGTTTCGGCAGCGGGCACAAGTCTTTTATAAGGTCCGGGTTCATAGACACGTAGTACCTGACTGCATCTTCCACTGTAAATTCGGGTGGTGCCGGTTCTTCTTGTGGGATCGGTTTCTTCTTTTTTGATAAACGAAATCCTGATTGAGTCTGCGTCATATCTGATTTCTGTCTCAAAATTTGCTTCTCATCAAACCATTGGTAATTTGAGTAGGCTTCTAGATCGGGTTCGGGTTCGGGTTCGGGTTCGGGTTCGGGTTCGGGTTCGGGTTCAAGTTCCGCAGGCGGACATTCACAAATCATATTCTTATTCTTCTTGCCACGTTTACCGCTCCGACAGGCGCAGTCGTTCCGGTTACCGCTCACACTGCAGCCACAATTTTTTTTTGGGCCAGTGGATTGTCTTTGGCCTGCTTGACAGTAAGTCCCTCCTCGGTCCATTTGGCACACTCCTCCGGCGGGACCTAGCACTTCTAGCTCTTCGACATCTTTTTTCTTGGAGTCGCAGGTACAGCACTGACAGCCCCTGGACTTGGTTCCCGCCTTTGGTCCAGCCGTTGTCTTCGACACTGGTGGCTGATGCTGTTCGCATGGGCATAAAGGTCGAATCCTAATAGATCTAGACTTACCACTACATGCACATTTCTGTTTGTGTCCTTTTTTATACTTATGATGTGAACACTTTCCACAATCTTCATCGTCATCTGAAAGTGATAACGTACATTTAACAGTCAGTTCACACTGAAACGGACGCGACGTGACAGTGAGCACTTTCTATGTATTTCACGTACACCACCAAGCGTGGCATCGATCGCTTTTAGTATTAAAGTAACAGCGGCGTGTAATTATTGGGAATAAAACATTTTTTTAAACAGCCTATTTCTATGAATCCACTGAAAAACTACAAAAATTCGTTCATTCATTAGATATTAGATCATAATTGAAATGATCTTTCAAGTTGTGCATTAAAACTTATAGAAATATAGTATTTTAATTATCGAATCAGGTCTGTCAAATCACGTAAATCTGCGAAATCGGCAAAATTCGGCCTCGCACGAAACCAGTGGTGAGGAGCGGTGGCCGAGAGGGGCTGTAGCTGAGCATTGAAGCCTGAGGGGGTGCGGTGTAAAAATTGAAAGAAAATAAGGATGTATATATATGTAAGGATTGATTACCAATGTTTGCGACATCCAGCAACTATTGTGCCAAACATAGACTAGACAGCTTTAATGACATTCCAAAAACTGCGTCTCGTTCAAAAATAGAATATGCACCGGTATTTTACTGTGTCAGTAATATACACGACTGAGGTGTCATGTTCACCTGCAATGCTAAACATGGCGGGCTGATAGTCGTCGGCGGCGCGGCGAATGTATATAGCACAAGTATCTCTCGGGCCCTCAAATTATGGTAGTACAAGGAACCGTGGGGGTTCTAGTCGTTGGGAGGCCGACATAAACCTCAATTTCCCACAGACTGCGGGTTTCCATGACGATTGATTTCACCAAGGAAAAACAGTAGTAAATGCATTCTTATTTGTGGTTTAAAAAAATGGTTCATAATCACAATCTTCCCATCAATATTTCGGAAGAAATCAATTTAAAAGTTCCTTAACAATTTTTTGTATAAATATCTCAAACTATAATCATAAACAGAGTTTTATTTGCACGTAAATCATTCTACGAGAACCTACATATACACCGTGTAGCTTTAACGGCAAAATTAATTTAACACACATATACGGTATCGCGTTTTCGTTTTACGTTTTATAAAGATATTTTAATTTCATTTAACGTTATTATATTGATATTTACTATTTTCTAAAATAGCATCTTAGAGCAACCTGTATTTAAATAAAGAACTGTAGCGCAGTGATGTTCATTTGCCGGGGTCACGGATCATAACATCGTATCAATGAAATTAAAACGAATACTCGTATGCAAAGAGTAGGCGAATTGAAAGAAAGAGAGAGCCCGTCACTTGTCGCTAAGGTTGCATTAGAAAACCAGCGTCAGACAGCATTTGGAAATGAAACTTTTTGGCGCAGCCTTGATGCACACGTAATTGTTAAAACATTATTTTCACTTAATTTTTTTTATGTTTCACGAACTGTGTCCAAATAAATGTTATTCTACTCTATTTTGAGCGTTTAAAATTAAAATTTAATTTTTGTTTTAAGTCCGGGCACAAATCTTGTCTCCGGGTTACTATTGAGAAATTTCTAATGGAAAAACCCAATAACACTTTGCCCGACCTGGTAATTGAACCCAGAACCATTCAGTCGCGCTTGCACCACTAGACCACCGAGGCGGACATTTAAGATTTCCCGTAGAACAATATTTCGTTAGTTCCGTCAAAAAATAAAGAGATAGTACTGCTCCAGAAAACGTTTATCATATGACACTGCAGAGCGATCAAATCGTTATATCATCGGTGGTCATAGAGAATGTTCGGAAACAGTCAATAAAAGAGGATAAAAATTATATTTACCTGAATCACTAATATCGTGTTCAAGAGCTTGAACCTTATTGTCAAAAGTTGCTTGCTTGGTTGGTGGTGGAGCAGCAGCAGCGGTAAATCCCGTTGACTTCAAATTAGATGCCTTTCCTCTAAGTACTTCTTCGAATATTTCTCTGATTTTTTCTGGACTGCACTGACATGGTTCTGATTGGATCTGTTCCGAAACAGTTTTCAGCTCTGTGCTTGTCTCTGCGCATTGCGGACTACCAACAAGTTTTACTTTTTTGAGCATGGGTGCGCGACAAGGAATTTTTAAAATTTCTGGTAGATTACAGACACCACGATGTCCTGTAGACGGAGGTACTACACACGGATTCACTGACGTTGGATCTCTGATGATGGACCCAAAAGATACTTGCTGAGTCACGCTGGTCAGACCTAAAAGTATTGTAAAATGAACAATGCAATGTAATCAAGTCACTCATTTCTTCTGCGTAGCCTAGATTGGTTTCAGAGCATGACAGTAGTGGAAGAGTGATTCTCTACCTAAGGCGGGAAGCGTATTTCATCTATATATATAAAAATGAATCCCTATTTCCCTTGGTCACGCCATCACGCGTGAACGGCTGGACCGATTTCACTTTTTTTTTTTTGTTATTATCAGGAGAAGGTTCTTATGTAGGTGGGGTAGGTAGGTAGGTAGGGTAAGTAGGTAGGTAGGGTAAGCAGGTAGGTAGGGTAAGTAGGTAGGTAGGGTAGGTAGGTAGGTAGGGTAGGTAGGTAGGGTAGGTAGGTAGGGTAGGTAGGTAGGGTAGGTAGGTAGGGTAGGTAGGGTAGGTAGGTAGGGTAGGTAGGTAGGGTAGGTAGGTAGGGTAGGTAGGTAGGGTAGGTAGGTAGGGTAGGTAGGTAGGGTAGGTAGGTAGGGTAGGTAGGTAGGGTAGGTAGGTAGGGTAGGTAGGTAGGGTAGGTAGGTAGGGTAGGTAGGTAGGGTAGGTAGGTAGGTGCACCGCAGATAAGTACTTAGCGCTACCCTTGTGAAGCCGGGGCGGGCAGCTAGTTCTTAATAATATCTTCTGGACGCAACACGGATAAAGGCAGGTATCTTAACCGTTGCAGCTACAGGAAACCGTCATACGAGACTATTCTTATTTTTTTTAGTAAATTCGATAATATCTATCTACTGTAACTATCACGGTGCATGAGATACAGCCTGGGGACAGACGGACAGACAGACAGACAGACGGACGGACAGCGGAGTCTTAGTAATAGGGTCCCGTTTTACCCTTTGGCAACGGAACCCTAAAAAGAGATTTAAAAAAAAGTTGATGCAGCAAAAATGAATTCAAAGAGATCAAAACATTCAAAACCGAGTACTACGAGTGCACAAAGAGAGAAAAACTACAAACGAGGTCCAAATAATGATAAAGGCCAGTACCGGTGGAGCCACCAGCAGACTGGATTAAGTGTGATGATTGCGAGATGTGGGCTCATAAGGCCTACATACTGTGACATGTGTCCAGAATAGGTTATTTGTATGATTGAGACTGCAAAATATGTCAGAAGACTGATTAAGAGTATGGTTGTGAACTAAGGTTCTTAACTGTTAATATTCTATGTAGAAACTATAAATTCCAATTGTTATGAAACAGTTCTAGTTATTGATTGACTTTGTTCTCATTTATTTAGAACCTACCTGCTTTCGGCTTCCTATGAGCAAAACGGTAAAGTTTTTTGTTATTTTTTTGTTCTTAATGTAGAAATATTTTTCATTTATTATAAATTCCTTATTAACTAAGCATTTCAAAATTTACATACAAATAAAAATTCTATTTGCATTTATAATTTGTTTTTTTTTATCATCAACCTTAATTTACCCAGTTTGGGTTACTCTCCTCTATATATTGTGAGAACAGTTACAGTACCTACTTAATTGAAATATGGGTAAGTTGATAAAAAAAAAGAATGTACGCACGTCTACACATCAAGCTATATATTTCCACTACAAGCTGACCTCGCATTGTACAGAAATCCTATACAATGCGAGGTCAGCATAAACTGGATTTGTATAGCTTGGTGTGTAGCCGTGTGTTCAAAACTGGCTCTTTTTGGACTGCTTTTAGGTTCGCAATTGAGTGTATTTAACACTTGTGCCTGCCTCTTTGCATTGCCGCTTTAGAGCTGGAAAGTATGCCACAGATAACTATAATATACTACTGAGAACTGTGCGATTTTTTAATCTCAGCAAATAGCCTACATGCTTTTTGTGCTTACATTTTTTTTAAGTGAACCTTTAAACTGCGTCAATTAAAAATATGATAAATCGATTTTTTTTTAATGAGATTTAGGTCTGCTCATCGCAATCTAGACAGCTTTGTCAAGATGACTGTGGTCGACAATGGAGCGAGCAAACCTATTAGGTACCGAATCACTCCAGCTTTAAAGGCGTTAAGGTTGTAAGTACCCGGAAATTCAGACGCCGGCAGTGAATTGCACAACTTGGCTGTGCGCATTATAAAAGAATTCAACTTTTTATTCCATCCAATACAATCAAAACTTTACTAAAAATTTCTCCCGTTAGAGGGCATCATTGCACTATTGGAGGGGCCCAGAGGGTTTTTGAGCAAGCAGTTGCAAGACGAAAGTTTATAGTTGAGTAGGTGCGGCATGATGAGAGAACACCGAAAAAATATTTGTAAAGTTTCATATAGGAGCCCGGTGGCCACTTTTAGATTTCCAAAATGGGACAGAAATAACGTGATCTTCATGGCTGTTGGATTTCGTACAAAACTTACGTAAACATAGAGCTTTAAAATTTTCTTAAAAGCTTGAGGCGTAAACGTCCTTCTTACACTTAACGATAAGCCTCAAGCTTTTAAGAAAATATTCAAGCTATAAGTTTACGTAAGTTTTATTATTACTTTGAAGTTCATTAAAAGCTTGTTTCTAAAAAGATGTCTGATGATTTTTATTTAATTATACGTTTTCATACATAGTAATTTGAGGCTCATTTTCATTGGTCGATAGGGCTCGTATGTGGGGTGAGGGGGATTTCTGTAAAGCATGCCATAGGACTGCAAGCAGTTGCTTTGAAGGCTCATTTTAATTGGGTTTGAGGCCCGTTCTTCACTGATCGGGACGTCAGCGGTGCGGGATCAGCATGCACGGTATACTCGGTACCGAAACCTTACCGAGCGGCTGTATTTTAAGGAGCATTTCCTGATTGCTCGGTATACGCGGGAGCGGGCCGGGATCGTTTCGGTTTACTGCGTCTCGGTAGAAACATCCAGTGAGGGGCCCGCTGACGTCACGCGTTTTACATCATGCTCCGTATACTCGGTATCAAAAGTTTACCGAGCGTCTATATTTCATTAATTAATTTTTAGCACATTAATTTTCAAAATTCAAACTTTGTAATCCATTGCTAGACGAGAACAACTGCCGACAAACTGTTATGCAGTTTGGCAGACTTTAGGTATGTTATTGTTAATACAGATTTTGGAATAAATGAAAAAAAAAAAATGGTGACCGACCAGAAGGGTTTAGACAATTTAAAAATTCTTGTGGGTAATGGACTGCATCTTCGATTTTAGTTACAGTGTCGATCGATTTGTAATTTTTTTATTTGGCCAGGTACTTTTTGAATAATCAAATTGTTTATTTCGTTGACCGTATCATTCCTAGGTGTCACTATTGCCCTAGAACACAACCAACGAAAGTCCTTTTCGTGCAAGTTTTCAATTTTAGGATATACTGCATCTATTAAAATTTCTAAATTATCGACTATTTGGCCTAGAGACTCATCCAAAAGGATATCATGATTTTTGCTTAAATTTGGAGTGGGAAAAATTCCTTCCCCAAGTTTCAGTAGTTGTTGCGGGAAATCACTATCTGGTGATTCCATGAAGTTGAGCTCTCATATTCGTTCGTAATTTTCTATTTTCAATTGAAAGTCCTTAAGGGAGGCGATTTCAGAGCATGCTTTAATGATATCTGCTCGCGTACCTCTGTTTATGACAGGAAGAGTCTGTCGGAAATCTCCACCAAATACAAAAGTAATCCCACCCATGAAAGAAGAGGAGTTTCTAATATCTTTTAAAGTTCTGTCCACGGCCTCTATATGTGCTCTATGGATCATGGTGCATTCATCCCACATAATCAATGAGGCGTCTTGTAGTAATTTACCAAGAGGCCCGTTTTTGCGGATGGAACATATAGATTGTTGAACCGACGTTGCGACTGGCGAACCCTGCGGGTTCGCCAGTCGCTTACATACTATCGCCCTGCCACGTCCTATTTTACCGTGTAAATTATAGCTAAGTAATTGTGAATCTTGAATAAATATCTATTCATTCGGTATAACCTAAAGCGCATATCATTTATCTGGCCCCTATATTAAACACGCACAACAAACCCTTTGGCCATTTTCTAAGTGGACAGCTAACTGCAAGACTGTAGGATGCCGCTCGTGGATTGGAAATTCAAATATTCGCCAGACAGCTTCAGATGTACTGTAAGGAGTTTGGATGCGAGGCGCAACCTCGCGTGGTACAGGCTGGCTAGAGGGCAGCCCTGTGTTTCGAACGTTCCAACAATTTGGATTAAAATATGTTAGGAATGCATTTTTGTTTTGGTTCATGGAGTCTAGCTTAGCTACCAAACAGTGTACGCGTCTCTTATAAATTAAATATTATAATAAACCCCCTTGGAACCCTCGCCGTCTTTGGATTTGCCACCTCACACGCACCCTCACACCTAGATAACGCTCCCAAGCGTTACAGTACTTACGTACCGGCCATTCACGTAGTTTTCCACTTCATCATTTGGATTTCTGACGCTAAAAGTAGCTTGGTCAGATCCTTTATTGATATATTTGCAAATGTATTTGATGGCTTGAACTGAGTGGCAGTACTCCACATTTATGTGAGCGTTAAACGTCCAACACAACAGTGGAGAATAAGGAACAATCCATCTATTATCTCTATATTAAACCTACTTCCTCTGATATTTAACGTAGCGCACTGTCCTCCATTTTCGGCGTCACGACGACGATAAACTGGATATTCGTCCTCTCCGGTTTGGGTATCGTTGACGAAACGTCGAGGGTACTTTTTGTACAGATACCGTTTTTCATACATGGTACTGGTAAATTATGCTCTCCGCATGGTCCGTGCACCATATTTTTTGTTACGATATCGTACAATATCGGATCGTTTTGTTGGTTGGGCAGTTCCGCAACTATGACACTATCAATTTCGTCTGACTGGATTTTTCTTTCTAGCCAAAACAGCTAATGATAGTGTGGTAAACCTCGCTTCTGCTACTCCACACTTGCCATGTAACATTTCACTTTTCCGAATATTTCGTCTTTGATGAATAATTTTATGAATTTCTTCATCTTTAAATGAAATACCCTTGAAATTATGTCATGACGATTGAAAGACCGCTGACCAGATAATAAGTTCCGCTTTAATTTCAGGCCATTCCGGGCTTCACGTAAAAGTGACATATAAGTCTGGTTTCTCATAGTTTCGGACGTAAATCATCGCATCTTGGGTTTTTTCATGCAGATAACGCGTAGAACCTGTTAATGAAGATGGCAACATTACGCGTTGACCGATATTTGATGGATCAACATTTGCGTCTTGATTTAAAGCATCTCTAAGATGAATGTATTCATCAGCCCTCAGTCTCTGTTGATTACGACATATGTAATTCAATTTTTCAGATATCATTTTGCCATCATATCGACAATATATTGAGTAAATAAGTCCCTGTAATAATGCAATGGATTAAAACAGTTAGCTCTAACCATCAACCTAAATGCATAAAATTGCATGCACGTCACAGTTTTGTTACGAGCTGTACCTTGCTGAGGAATAGTCAAATAATAATCGTCTTCTCCCATTACGAACATTAAGGGATACTGTAGTGGATCATACGATCGGTGTAACTCAGAGAGCCTTTTAAGTTGGCCGTCGACCGTCTCTACCGTACAACACTATATCTCTGGGGCCTTTTTCTTCGTCAACCAAGAGAACGGCTACTTCGTTTACAGCTAGAGCATTATATCTACCCGGGTGTGCTGTCTCCGGTGGACGGTCGGAATGTTAACTTGGAACGTCACTCTTCGGATAATTTAAAGTTAATCATTATTAACTTTACAGTATCCGAAGAGTTACGTTCTAAGTTTTGTTTAAAATTTCGTATGTATACATTGTAGCTATTCAGTACGATCTGTAGTTCGTTAATTAAATCAATTTTTAGCGTTGGAGCTATGTTTTACCGCAACGATAGCTGATCTGCGTCTGAAATGAAATATATCTGCAAGTATTGTGGATTTTGGCCTGATGGTGGTAAAAGGTTACCTATAAGATGGTATACTTGGCCCTCTATTTTAAAAGTTGGCATGAAATTTTATTCCCTAATTTCTTTCGCGCTGTACGAAGTCATCTGAAAGAAGCTATTGTACTTTGAAAAAATGTGCAGATAGTGAATGATTATCTGGCGAAAGAGTTTTTATTGGCTGTGGCGGCTCCTCAATATAGGGGAGACTAACTTTTCCAGTAGCACAGCATATACCATTAGGTTCATCGGCCCATTTTTTGGCAGAACACTTAAAGCAGATCTTATTCATGGCTCCGATTTGGACGGAAGACTGTTGAGCATAATCAATCTGTGGATCGTATCTGAAAGCTGATCTGTTACTGTGAGCTAAAAATCGATTACGAACTCTAGCCGTTGACGTCTGTTGTCTTTCTCTCTAATCTTGTAGGCGTTGGGAACGCTCAGAGCTCGATTCCCTAGTGCGAGTTTGTATATTTCTAATATTTTGCTCTTCAAGCCGCTGCGAAAGCTCGATACTCGACTCTCGTGCGCGGACTTGTGAGGTTCTCAAATTTTGTTCAGCAAGCCGCTGCGAATGCTCGATACTCGACTCTCGTGCGCGGACTTGGAAGGTTCTCAAATTTTGTTCAGCAAGCCGCTGCGAACGCCCGATACTCAACTCTCTGGCGCGCGATTGCGACGCGTATTCTGTCCGACTTGCAAGACGATTTTCAGTTTCCGACGAAGATTCTTCATTACGACGTATTCTAGGGAACTCTTTCTAGAAACTTGAGATCTTGGTCATTTGGACATTTTAAAACGAGAAAAAAAAAAATTTACTGCCTTTGTTCTAAATTATTTGCTAATAATTGATGAACTTCTGTAACCATCTCACCGTTTAAACTTAGGTGAAGTGAGCGTGGCGTGAGCTGTCATTGTCATCGATACCTACTGATACTAAGGCAGTGACAGTGTACTCGAAGCTCACTTCACCTATGTTCTCACGGTGAGAATTTTACAGAATAGCACAACAGTAATTAGGTACCTAAAAATGTGATTGAAAAAATATAAAAACTACTAAGTCACTAAGCTGTTTGGATAGTTAAATTACAATATATATTTATTATCAGTACCTACTTACTGAAAAATATTGGTATAGGTCTGAAAAGAACTTTAATTTATTTCTAGAAATAACTTTTTTGTTGAGTTTATTTACCTACTAAGCGAATTCAAAATATTTTGAAGCTAAAATTATTCGATTCCGCACACGATCGTTGTGTAGGCTACATAGCATTAGGTGGTGGCTGCCTAGCTAGCCTAGCAGGGTGAGCGGCTACCACGCAACTTTTTTCTAATACTTACATCTTTTAACTCGTGATATCTTTCGAATAGAATGTCCGAATTGAATAATTCAAAAAGTTTTATAAAGGTATTGAAGCAGTCTTGAATTTATTTTAATAAGGATTAATACCAAGATACAAATAAAGAGCCTTTTCTAGCGGCTGCACTTCAATTAAATTTTTTAAATAAAAGAACACTTATTTTGGCATAACTATAATAGTTAGACATATGCTGTCCCGACACTTTTTGTAAATAATAATGTGTTCTGCAAAGTCGTAGTACATTATTTTATTCTATCGTCAATAGTTCTTGCAGCACACGCGATTTAAAGGATAATTTAGGTAATTTTTTTACACCTTGGGTTATATTATTGGAGTTTTAGTAAGGATCCCTAATTTTTTTGAAAATATAATATATCCTATGTCATCCGGGGATAGTGTAGCTTCCCAACAGTGAAATAATTTTTCAAATCGGTTCTGTAGTTTCGGAGCCTATTCAATGCAAACAAACAAACAATCAAATCTTTCCTCTTTATAATATTAGTATAGATTTACTAGTTGGTGAATATCATTTTAAACATAGCTCGAGTAGTACGTACCTTGGTTTACAAGAAGAGGTGTAACCAGCTCTGAAACCGCATTTGGTACACATTGATGTTCGGGTTTATTAATACGGATTCCACATATTTTAGGAGCACAGCAACATGGCCGATCCGCTGTGGTGTCAGTGCTAACGCCATGATGCAATATCATATTTTGGTAAGGTGTAGAAATTTGACAAAGTTTATTTTTTGTTTTCTCTTTTTCATCCAAGTTGTGTGAACAGAAATTTCGTAGTTTATGACGGAACGTGTTTTCACTGTTGTTAAAAGATGCTACGGTCTCCTGCATTCCTTCCATACAATACTTTTTGCCTTTTGCGGATATTTTCAAGCCTTGTGTGCTAGATGAATTCCTTCTAGATGATATTCCTGTAATTTATAATTTCCGTTAGAGCTACGGATTCTTATTTTTTTACCACATAAGAATAATCATCATTATCTTGCCTTTTATCCTTATTTATTTGTGGTCAACGCAACGTGTCTTTATTCATGATAAATATTATTAAATTAAGCCTTTTTTTGAGTGTGGGAAATCATCATAATTATGACTTCTCCCGGAGCTCCCAGGGCGTGTCAGACTTTTACTGATTAAAACCCACTCGGGTTCCTTCAGTTGCCTGTTGCCAAGGGTCCCGGTATCCTTTTCGGATTTTCCCGCAACCCTGGCAGGATTAAATTAACCCTGGATTTCTATTCCCATTTCTCTCATTATGCCAATTTAGACTTTTCACATTATTACTGCCAAATTAACGTTGTAAATGATAGTGTCATTTGACGTCTTTATTAGTTAGGAACTATACATACACACTAAATTTTGCAGTAATATGATAGGTAGTACTGTTCTGTCAGTCGCCATTTTGCAGTCATATGATAAGGTAGTACTGTTCTGTCAGTCGCCGTTTTGCAGTCATATGATAGGTAGTACTGTTCTGTCAGTCGCCATTTTGCAGTCATATGATAAGGTAGTACTGTTCTGTCAGTCGCCGTTTTGCAGTCATATGATAGGTAGTACTGTTCTGTCAGTCGCCATTTTGCAGTCATATGATAAGGTAGTACTGTTCTGTCAGTCGCCGTTTTGCAGTCATATGATAGGTAGTGCTGTTCTGTCAGTCGTCATTTTGCAGTCATATGATAGGTAGTACTGTTCTGTCAGTCGCCATTTTGCAGTCATATGATAAGGTAGTACTGTTCTGTCAGTCGCCGTTTTGCAGTCATATGATAGGTAGTACTGTTCTGTCAGTCGCCATTTTGCAGTCATATGATAAGGTAGTACTGTTCTGTCAGTCGCCGTTTTGCAGTCATATGATAGGTAGTACTGTTCTGTCAGTCGCCGTTTTGCAGTCATATGATAGGTAGTACTGTTCTGTCAGTCGTCATTTTGAACTCTATTACATAGTATTGAAACTAAAATTGCAAAATTCAGTGCTACCAATCGCGCCACGGGTCAAGTTATAATGAACGCACTGTACAGTCACGGACTTTAATTGATGAGCCACTTGGCACTGTTCATATTCTAGCCGTGTAATGCAAATCGGGCTAAGTCTGTTATACTCGTACATCCAGACACGGAGTCATGTCTTCGTATTAAAGAAGAAGAAAATTATATTTAATATCTTTACCGGTTGGCTCACCTGAGAGCCAGAACTACAAACTTGACAGCAGAGCGACTATTCAAAGTCAACCAATTGCAGGTCTAGCAACCGTAACCTAGCGACGATTGTTTTAGCGTAGTTATTAGTGACGTTAGCGTACGGAGAAACTTTAATTATACAGATTCGAAAATATAGCTCTGACATCAACATTTCAACTGTCACTGTCTTCGGATAGGTTTTCAGAATTATCGAGTTAATGAGCTCTGATTCAAAGGAGGTCAGTATCAAATAGATTGGATAAACATAGTATTTATTTATCACTGAGAACCATTTCCGATTACGAGCAATTTGTCATCTTGTTTACGAGCATGCAATTTGAGTTCTTGTTTAGTCGTGTAATCTCGTGAATGTATGAAACTGCAAAATTGAAAAGTTTGGAATTGGCTTATTAATTAAAGTCCGTGACTGTACATATTTGTACTTTTTCCTTTAAAAAAAAACCGTGTTCATGATGATATTTTTTTTTTTTCTTTTTTTTCTTCTGATTTTATCTTGCGATCAGTCTTTTAGACTATGAGCAGATGTGTTGATTCTGTTGGCGTGTGGGGCGCTACTCCCAGTGGAGTCTGCCCTATCTATTCGTAGTCATTCTTCGCACTGACTGCTCTGATCGAAAATGTCCCGCCGCTTTTTTAATCGGCGGATGCTTTCTGGGATAGTAAGCTGCCCTGCAAGCTTATTTGGATGCTTTAGCAGTCGCGTTTTGTAGTTGTCGCCATGCCCACTTATCTCCTCGTTGACCATCGGGATATTGAGGATTTCGTGGATCTCTGTTGTCTTGATGAACCATGGTGCGTTGGATATTTGTTTTAATATATAGTTTTGTGCCCTTTGCACTTTCATTATGTTGGAGGCAAAGGCTAATCCCCAAAGTTGGATGCCATATGTCCAAATTGGCTTTAGTATTGTTTTGTATATGAGAAGTTTGTTATCTATAGCCAGTTTTGAGTTTCTTCCTAGTAGCCAGAACAGACCTCTGTGTTTCAGTTTAATTTCTTCTCTTTTTGTTTCGACATGTTTCTTCCATGTTAGCCTACGATCAATATGCATGCCCAGATACTTCACAGACTCGTGGTGTGGGAGTTGACTGCCGTTTAGGGTGACCGGGTCACAGTCATTTTTACGGAGTGTGAATGTGATATGCACAGATTTGGATACGCTGGCGGCAATTCTCCATTTGGCTAGCCATTCTTCAGTTTCGTTTAAACTGTTTTGCAGAATACGAGATGCTTGTGTTGGACATTTGTGCGAGACAAGTAAGGCAGTGTCATCCGCGAAGGTGGCAATTGTGGTCTCGGAGCTTTGTGGTAAGTCGGAGGTAAACAAAGTGTACAGTACAGGTCCAAGAACTGAACCTTGTGGTACTCCTGCAGATATTTCATGAAGTCCAGAGGTGGATTGATTTTCTCTTACTTGAAATATTCTGTTTGTAAGGTATGATTTTAGTACGCCGTAAAATGTGTGTGGTAACAAGGTTTTTATTTTGAATAGCAAACCCTTGTGCCAGACTCTGTCGAATGCTTGTTGAATGTCAAGAAACGCAGCTGAACAGTACTCTTTTTTCTCAAAGGTTTTTCTGATCGCCCTGCACACTCTATGGACTTGTTCTATGGTAGCATGTTCTTTTCGAAATCCAAATTGGTGATCTGGGACAATGGATTTCTCATTGAGTACAAGTAACATTCTATGTAGTAGAGACTTTTCGCAAAGCTTAGACATAATCGGTAAGAGACTGATTGGTCTGTATGAGGTGACATCATGTATCGGTTTTCCAGGTTTATGGATCATTATTACTTGTGATACTTTCCATATATCTGGGAAGTAGCCTACTCGTTGAATGGCATTAAAAAGTATAGTGAGGTACACAATTCCTTTGCGAGGTAATTCTTGAAGGACTTTTTTGTCGATAAGATCATAACCTGGGGCCTTGTTGTTGTCCATTAGGTTTATATTCCTAATTATCTCATTAGGGGTTACTGGCTTCAAGGGTAGGTCCAGTTGAAGATCTTGGTTGAGGACGAGGTCTATGTCGGATTCATCCACATTCGATCTAGGATTATTGGGCTTAAATACATTACTGAGATGGTTCGCAAATGCATCAGCTTTGTCTTGTTCAGTTTTAATCCAAGTTCCGTTTAGGTTGCGAAGCGGTGGTTTGTGGTGCAAGGGTCGATCAAAGTTTTTACAGGCTCTCCATAATGAATAGTCAGTCGTTTTTGTAGCTGTGAGGCCTTCCAAGTACGTGTCTAGAGCGACATCATCTGCTTCAGTTATAAGGGTTTTTAGTTCTTTAATAGCTTTGTTTAGTTCTGTTTTGTCATTTGGATGCCTACTTGTATGCCATATACGCCGTAGTCTTCTTTTTTCCATAATGTTTGACCGTATGATTTCTGAGTATACCTTATTTTGATGAAGACGTTCTTTGACTTCTAGTGTTGACTTCCAACAACTTTCTTGGACTACCGAGGTAAGGTTTCTCGCAGCTACTTCGAAGTCCAACTCACTTTTCAATGATATTTTGAGGTTGATTCCGTCTTCGACCAATTCGCGAAACGAATACCAGTCTGTGCGCTTATTATATAATTTGACGTTTCTTTCAGTGTTTAGGACTGTGGTGCCAATTGTCAGTATTACAGGAACGTGATTGGAGTTGGCGTCTAGGCTTGTCTCTACATGGTGAAAAAGCCCGGATAGTCCCTACAGTGAAAAAATCTATGACATCCGGGAGTTGGTTTGGGTCTGTGGGGCAGTGAGTTGGGTCTGCTGTAGAGATTGTCGTGAGTTGGTTTTTGTCGATACTCTTTTTGAGTTTTCTACCTCTTGTGTTAGTAAGTCTGGAGGCCCAGTGAACATTTTTGGCATTCCAGTCATCTCCTGCTATAAATCGGGTGCCGAGGGTGTTAAAATAGTCATTATATTGTTCCTCTGTCACTTTATGTTTGGGAGGGCAATATATAGCAGATACATTAAATGTTCCATTACGATCCTCTATTGCGACTGTCGCTGCTTGCATGTGCTCAGTTTTGAAATGTGGTTGCTCATGGTGTTTGATATTAGACCTTACTACTATGGCCGCTCCGGCATGTGCAGTGCCGTCTGGGTGATCAGTGCAGTAGATGTTATAATTTTGTATTTTGACACTGCTGTTTGCGGTTGTATGAGATTCTGGCACTAGTAGTATGTCTATGTTGTGGGTGTGTAACAAGACTTCTACCTCTACTTTATTTGGGGATAGCCCCGCTGGGTTCCATGTTGCTATCTTGAGGGAAGTCATGGTGACATCTTATTGACAAGGTTCGTTATGAGATTGATTAACATACTCATTTGTTGTAGGATTAGATCAAATTTTTCTGCTTGTTTTAAGAGGGTCTCTTCTATGCTTTGTGCTGTGCTTGTTGTGGGAACATTCTTATCGTTGTAGGTTTTGTCAGTTTTTGTTGCTTCAGCGTATAGCTTTTGCATGATATTATTGATGTTATTTTTTTGTAGATAGGTACTTATTTGGTTGAAGATACACTTTTCTATAATTTTATCTATCCTAACATATTATAAAACAAAACCCATCGCCGCGTTTGTCTGTCGTCCGGTTCGCGCTAAACTCTTAATTTTTGGCACCTAAAATCTAACAGTGGCAGCTCTAGTGGGAGAAAGTGAACTCGAGAGTTTATGTGAGTGTAATTTGCCCCACCAAAACCAATTAGTGGTACTCAGTGGACGACATAAATGTGAATATTACTCCACTTTGCCACACTGGGGGCGACAGATTAGTGGGGCAAAGTGGAATAATTCGAATAAGACATTTTGCGCACACACACTTGATTATAGTTACTTTTAGTAAGTGTTAAGAAACTCAAAAGCAAGGGCTAAGTATGCATTTAGAAAGAAATAATGAAAGAAACATATTTTATTTGGGGCACGCACAGGATATACAGGTAAAACTGGAGCATTAAAACTAACAAATTAAAGATATTTTTCAAATAAACCAACACAAATAATAAGACTTTCGACCTGTGCGAGGCCAAAAATGCTCCTATATCAGTATAATGATATACCTAATTTCGATTACCTGATTTTAACTAAATACACTTATTTCCGAGGTTAGTTTCCTATTTGCCTGGGAAACTAGGCAAAAGCCTTTATCAGCGGTAAATTAAAATGATTTAATTTGAGATAAATGCTTACCTGGTTCTTCGATGTTATATTGCTTTTTATTCCAATTGGGACAATGTTTAGATAACTGGATGCATACAGTTGAGCAGTCTGACGAGAGATCCGAGTCAGTGTCGTCTGTCGTGGGCACTACCACCAATATTGAGGAAGCGTCAGCAAATTCATTCTTCGATAGAAGTTGGTCTACCATCGTTGTTATATCATGGTCACTATCCAAGTTGCTTATGACTACGACAGGTTCCCGATTATTGGTTTCTCTTTTTCTTATTAAATGTTTCGTATTCTGTTCATTGTCCAGCTTTGTCCCAGACAATAAATATGTAAAATATTCATTTCGTTTTGTCCTGACACAATCTGGCCCATAGTCTCTGTTCTCTGTGTGTGCTTTATTAAAGTGCACAACACTCACTTGGTTGTCGGTTTCGCTAATAGAAAAGTGTTATTTTAAGCAAGCGTGATTTAAAATACAAGCCCCTATTTTCACAAAAATATGTTCTGTTGTGTGTTCTGTTCTTAATTTGGGCTAGTTACTAGCTTACAGAGATTGATGACATTGGATCTAAGACTTAAATCGCCGGCTTACTGCAAGACTCATCAACTACAAAGAATCATTTAAACTCGTGTCGATGAGTTCTATGAGCAATAACTAATTTGTTCCGGTTTTTTCAAATTGGGACGTATATGACCTAGACGTAAAGTCGATAATTGCCATATCGGATTAGCTGGTTCTTAGAAACTCGGTAAAGTACAATATTTTAGTTTCTATTAAAAAAAAAAATTATAGGTAGGTAAATATCTTAGTCTAATTTCAGAAATGTCTAATTCACCCTTAGTTTAAAGTTTCAACAACAAGAAGGCCATTAATTGGTTTTTAAGCTTTGAAAATATATCCATCATTACTTTTTACTACTTTTGTTTGTTTTTATTAATAAGCACTTCTAACGCAGTTTTTTTTTAACATACGTTATACTTATGATCCTATCTATGGGCATCCAATGGAATCAAAATAAATTTAATGATTTCTCAAAGTTTTGTATATGTCACTAATGAGTTCTTGCGGTATGCTGACGAAATATGTGATAACTGTTTCCGCCCTCCTTAAAGTGACTGGCGACATAAGGGCAGGACTTGAAGATACCAAAGTTAGTGCTCTAGTGCTGGTTGATTTTTCGAATGCCTTTAATACCGTCAGTCACAACAGTCCTGTTAGCCATTCTGTCCCATGTTATGGTCTCTCCCGAAGCACTGGAATGATTCTCCTCTTACCTTCAGGAACGTCAGCAGTCCGTTCGCGTTGGGGATTCTTCTTTGTGCTGGTGTGATTTGGAAACTGGCGTTCCTCAAGGCGGTATACTTTCTTCTCTTCTGTTTTCTATTTTCATTAATCTTATAACTTCTGAGCGTCAGTGTGCGTATCATCTGTATGCGGATGACTTGCAGTTGTACTGTGAGGGGAGGGTTGATGGAATCCCTGACGTAATTGAAAAATAACAGGGACTTGATAGCCATTTAAACCTGGTCTGATAGGTTTGGGGTAGCAGTAAACCCTAAAAAATGTCAGGCGATCATCATTGGGAGTTCTAGAAGTATTATTAAGTTGGATAGTACAACCGTGCCACCAATCCTCTTCAATGGTATGATTGTTCCATTTAGCAATGACGTGAAGGACCTAGGCTTGCACATCGATAGTACCCTAAACTGGCGTACTCAAGTCGCTAGGGTCAGCTAGAAGGTTACTGGAGCGCTGCGGGCTCTGTACCGCTTGAAAAACTTATTGCCATCGAGTACGAAGACAATGCTTGTGCAGTCCTTAATTTTCCCTATCATCGATTATGGTGATGTGTGCTACTATGACCTGAATGCAGATCTTCTCGACAAACTTGACCGCCTTCTCAATAATTGCATTCGATTCGTGTTCAGTCTGCGTAAACATGACCATGTCTTTGCGCATCGATCGCTTCTAAAGTGGTTGCCCATACGTCAGCGCAGAGAGCAAAGGGCGCTAACTACCTTGTTTTCGTTTCTTGTCTCTCCCTTTTCTCCTCGTTACCTAGCTCCCCACTTTCAATACATTTGCGCCAACCACAGTAGAAATCTACGTTCATCAAGTAATCGTCTTCTTCATTGTCCCACTCACCGTACTGACTTCATTCACTCTTCCTTCTTCGTTCAATCTATCTCTCTGTGGAATGCGCTCCACGTGGAAATCAGGATGGCAACCAACCGATTATCCTTTAAAGTTCGAGAGCACATTCGCAAGAAGCTGGCAGTATTATCACAACGGTAATGTTTTCCCATTGTTTGTCTTATTTGATTTAGTATTTTCGTTTAGTTATGTGTATTTGTTTGTTCTTATATTTAAAATATATATATTTAGGTATTTAGGTTTATATATACATATGTATTTTTATTAGGTAAACGTATTTAAATAATATTTATTCCACAGTTTTCGCTATTGCACCTACCGCTGTTTGGCTCTGCATCACCCAAAGATTGACTGGTAGAAAATGCCTATGGCATTAAGTCCGCCTCTGTACATTTGTGTGCTTAAAGTATTAAATAAATAAATAAATAAAAAAGAAACTCTAAAGATTAACTCTTCTGTATAACAAACATTTCGTAAGAATTTCTTACGAAATATCGATCAGAAGATCGAAATCAGATCAAATCAGGATCAGTAGATCAGAAGAGTGATGTTTCGTTTATCGAAAGAGTTATTGTGCATTACGTATCTAAGTGAATAATAAATTATAAGATTTACCTCATCATTGTGTCATCGGCACTGTCATCTTTCTCACTGTAGTAAATTTTGTTCAGAATGCGCTTAGTTTTTTCAACTATGCTGTTACTGAAATTACCGTTGGATATCGGATAGTATGAAGATTGAGTAGAACTCAATGCATAGTAGCTGCTATTATTAGATGCTGATATCACGCTAGTTATATCCATACTATCACTTGAGTCTGTATTCAAGGTTATCGATGATTCGCTTTTTAGGTTTTGAATCGAATCAAAACTGACGGAATATTTTTGTAAAGCAAAAGATGAGCTTCTACAAATGTTTACTGATGGTTCTATATTTATCGAACAATCCACAAATCTGTCACATTCATTACTGTAGTTTTCGTTGGTAGAACTGTCAATTAAGTAATTACTTATATCACTCTGTATTTTATATATCTTGTCGTTGGTATAACTGTTGTAAGAGTCGCTGGAGTACGTATATAAAGTATCCAGATCAGTATTAAACTGATCGATATCGATAGGAGACCTTAGAAGAGGACATGCATCGAATAAAAACTTTTTTAAATCACTTGTCTCAAACTTATTTCGAAAGGGAGCTTCTACTGTATCAATATATGTATTACTACTGTAGCTGCCTAATAGTGTTTTTTCATATAGAGTAATAATATTTTTAGGTGTTTCTAGGCTGTGGTTGCTGAACTGACTGGTGAATGAAGTACCGCCACTCACTCTCCCAACAGTTACTTTTATACCCTCATTGTCAATGAAAGCTCCAGCTTTAACACCAGGAATACATTCGTTCGGACAATCACAAAGAGCAGAGATGTCCGGAGATGTCACTCTAATCTTGACGTAGCTGTGTTTAAATTTGATTTTCTTCTTATCGCAACCACAGCCACGATCGCAAGTAGTTGTTTTAATAATATCTTCGAACTTCTCGCTTATTCCAGCGGCTATCGTCTTAACTCGTTGCTTTGATGGTGCTATGCCAGTTTTTTTTGATTTGGTTCTTATCTCTCCTCTCTTTTCAGAAGGCGTTGGCTCCGGTGGCAACCCAGCTTCAGCTCTAACTTTTTTTACTAACTCTTTCTCAGAACCCGTTTTGCCTTCAGGTAATGGTAACCCAGCTTCGGCAAGTCCTTTAAGTATCCTTTCCTTTTCTTTAGCTGACTTTCCAGCAATAGGTGTTAACAGCCCCTCTTCTTTCGCCTTGCGAACTACTTCCTTTTCTGATATTGTTTTTGCTGGTAGAGGCATACCTAATTCAGTCCGAACTTTCTGTATCAAAGCTTTCTCCGACGGAGTTTTACCTTCGGGTAACAGTAGTCCGGCCGCAGCTCGACTCTTAATAATTTTTACCTTCTGCGATGGCGTTTTTCCTTCTAAAAGTGTGCGTAAATCAGCAGCTGCTTTCGCCGATCGTTTTTCTTCTGCTTTAACTTTTTTTATCATAGATTTTTCAGAAGCAGTTCTTCCTTCTGGTAGTGGTAATCCAGCTGCAACCATGCTCTTCACGATACGTTCCTTCTGAGATGGTGTTTTACCTTCAAGCGGCGTAACAATACCAGCAGCTTCAGCTTTACGCATCTTTGTTTTTTCTGATACTGTTTTAGGTTCAGGTGGAAGACCAATTTCCTTACGAACCTTTTCCGCTATCTTTTTCTCTGAAGCTGTTTGAGATTCAGGCAGTGGTAAGCCTTGTTCTATTAAGCCTTTCAAAATTTTCTCTTTCTCTTTTGGAGATTTTCCTGACAAAGGTGTCAACAAACCGGCTTCTTTTGCTTTTCGTAATTTTTCAGAGGTGACTTTTGACGGTACTCTACTTTTCGCTTTTACTTTAGCAATAAGTTCTTCTTCTTTACGAATACTTTTGAGTATTTTTTCTTTTTCTGATGGAGTTTTGGCTAGTTTTAACTTTTCTGAAGGCCGCATTTCTGCAACGGGCTCACCTGCAGTGATTTTTCTTACAATTTCCTTTTCAGATGGTGTTTTACCTTCAGGAATAGAAAGACCCGCGGCTACTTGGTCCCGAAGAATCTTTTCTTGAGCTGAAGGTGTTTTACCTTCTAAGGGAGTTAGCAGGCCTGCATCTTTTGCCCTTTGCAATCTTTCTGCTGGTGTAGGCGAAACATAGCCTGTATCTCCTTTAATTTTGTCTATTAAAGCTCTGTCGGATGATGTTCTACCTACTGGTAACGGCAGACCAGCCGCTACTCTACCTCTAAGTATTTTCTCTTTCTGTGAAGGTGTTTTACCTTCTAAAGGTGTCAAAAGACCAGATTTTTTTGCTTTTCTCATTTTTTCCAATGGGGTTTTTTGAGGTAATCCTAAGTCAGTCTTAATTTTTTTTATTAATGATTTTTCGGAAGCTGTTTTTCCTTCTGGTAAAGGCAGACCAGTTTCAGCTAGGCCTTTTAGAATTTTTTCTTTTTGCTCTGGAGATTTTCCTTCGAGAGGCGTTAATAAGCCAGCCACTTTGGCCTTTTTTAATTTATCCGTAGTAATTGATAACATTTTTTTGGCAGATGGTTCCTTCACTGATTTGCTTGCCTTTGCTTTAGCAATGAGAGCTTTCTCTGATACTGTTCGTCCTTCAGGCAAAGGGATACCTTTCTCTTGCAAACTTTTTAGAATTTTTTCTTTTTCTGATGTGGTTTTACCTTCCAAGGGCTGCAGCAATCCAGCACTTGCTGCTTTTTCGTACTTCTCTTTCATGGATGCAGTTTTAGGTTCTGGAGGTAGGCCAAGGTCAGCGCGAACCTTTTCCATAATCTTTTTCTCTGAAGCAGTTTTCGCTTCAGGAAGAGGCAGTCCTTCCTTGGCTAATCCTTTCAGTATCTTTTCTTTTTGTGAGGGAGTTTTTCCTTCCAAAGGCGTAAGAAGTCCCTCAGCTTTGGCTTTACGTAGTTTTGCGGATGGTGTTATACTCGGCACACGCTCTCCTGCCTTTACTTTAGCAATGAGAGATTTCTCTGATGCCGTTCGGCCTTCAGGCAAAGGGATACCTTTCTCTTGCAAACTTTTTAGAATTTTTGCTTTTTCTGATGTGGTTTTACCTTCCAAGGGCTGCAGCAATCCAGCACTTGCTGCTTTTTCGTACTTCTCTTTCATAGATGCAGTTTTAGGTTCTGGAGGTAGGCCAAGGTCAGCGCGAACCTTTTCCATAATCTTTTTCTCTGAAGCAGTTTTCGCTTCAGGAAGAGGCAGTCCTTCCTTGGCTAATCCTTTCAGTATCTTTTCTTTTTGTGAGGGAGTTTTTCCCTCCAAAGGCGTTAGAAGTCCCGCAGCTTTTGCTTTACGTAGTTTTTCAGATGGCGTTACAGACGGCGCACGCTCACCTGCCTTTACTTTAGCAATGAGAGATTTCTCTGATGCCGTTCGGCCTTCAGGCAAAGGGATACCTTTCTCTTGCAAACTTTTTAGAATTTTTGCTTTTTCTGATGGTGTTTTACCTTCCAAGGGCTGCAGTAATCCAGCACTTGCTGCTTTTTCGTACTTCTCTTTCATGGATGCAGTTTTAGGTTCTGAAGGTAGGCCAAGGTCAGCGCGAACCTTTTCCATAATCTTTTTTTCTGAAGCAGTTTTCGCTTCAGGAAGAGGCAGTCCTTCCTTGGCTAATCCTTTCAGTATCTTTTCTTTTTGTGATGGTGTTTTTCCTTCCAAAGGCGTAAGAAGTCCCTCAGCTTTTGCTTTACGTAGTTTTGCGGATGGTGTTATACTCGGTGCACGCTCTCCCGCCTTTACTTTAGAAATCAGAGCTTTCTCTGATGCCGTTCGGCCTTCAGGCAATGGGATGCCTTTCTCTTGTAAACTTTTGAGGATTTTTGCTTTTTCTGATGTGGTTTTACCTTCCAAGGGCTGCAGTAATCCAGCACTTGCTGCTTTTTCGTACTTCTCTTTCATAGATACAGTTTTAGGTTCTGGAGGTAGGCCAAGGTCAGCGCGAACCTTTTCCATAATCTTTTTCTCTGAAGCAGTTTTCGCTTCAGGAAGAGGCAGTCCTTCCTTGGCTAATCCTTTCAGTATCTTTTCTTTTTGTGAGGGAGTTTTTCCCTCCAAAGGCGTCAGAAGTCCCACAGCTTTTGCTTTACGTAGTTTTTCAGATGGCGTTACAGACGGCGCACGCTCTCCTGCCTTTACTTTAGCAATGAGAGATTTCTCTGATGCCGTTCGGCCTTCAGGCAATGGGATACCTTTCTCTTGCAAACTTTTTAGAATTTTTGCTTTTTCTGATGTGGTTTTACCTTCCAAGGGCTGCAGTAATCCCGCACTTGCTGCTTTTTCGTACTTCTCTTTCATGGATGCAGTTTTAGGTTCTGGAGGTAGGCCAAGGTCAGCGCGAACCTTTTCCATAATCTTTTTCTCTGAAGCAGTTTTCGCTTCAGGAAGAGGCAGTCCTTCCTTGGCTAATCCTTTCAGTATCTTTTCTTTTTGTGAGGGAGTTTTTCCTTCCAATGGCGTAAGAAGTCCCTCAGCTTTGGCTTTACGTAGTTTTGCGGATGGTGTTATACTCGGCACACGCTCTCCTGCTTTTACTTTAGCAATGAGAGATTTCTCTGATGCCGTTCGGCCTTCAGGCAAAGGGATACCTTTCTCTTGCAAACTTTTTAGAATTTTTGCTTTTTCTGATGTGGTTTTACCTTCCAAGGGCTGCAGTAACCCAGCACTTGCTGCTTTTTCGTACTTCTCTTTCATGGATGCAGTTTTAGGTTCTGCAGGTAGGCCAAGGTCAGCGCGAACCTTTTCCATAATCTTTTTCTCTGAAGCAGTTTTCGCTTCAGGAAGAGGCAGTCCTTCCTTGGCTAATCCTTTCAGTATCTTTTCTTTTTGTGAGGGAGTTTTTCCTTCCAAAGGCGTAAGAAGTCCCTCAGCTTTGGCTTTACGTAGTTTTGCGGATGGTGTTTTACTCGGCACACGCTCTCCTGCCTTTACTTTAGCAATGAGAGATTTCTCTGATGCCGTTCGGCCTTCAGGCAATGGGATACCTTTCTCTTGCAAACTTTTTAGAATTTTTGCTTTTTCTGATGTGGTTTTACCTTCCAAGGGCTGCAGTAATCCAGCACTTGCTGCTTTTTCATACTTCTCTTTCATGGATGCAGTTTTAGGTTCTGCAGGTAGGCCAAGGTCAGCGCGAACCTTTTCCATAATCTTTTTCTCTGAAGCAGTTTTCGCTTCAGGAAGAGGCAGTCCTTCCTTGGCTAATCCTTTCAGTATCTTTTCTTTTTGTGAGGGAGTTTTTCCCTCCAAAGGCGTTAGAAGTCCCGCAGCTTTTGCTTTACGTAGTTTTTCAGATGGCGTTACAGACGGCGCACGCTCTCCTGCCTTTACTTTAGCAATGAGAGATTTCTCTGATGCCGTTCGGCCTTCAGGCAAAGGGATACCTTTCTCTTGCAAACTTTTTAGAATTTTTGCTTTTTCTGATGTGGTTTTACCTTCCAAGGGCTGCAGCAATCCAGCACTTGCTGCTTTTTCGTACTTCTCTTTCATGGATGCAGTTTTAGGTTCTGGAGGTAGGCCAAGGTCAGCGCGAATCTTTTCCATAATCTTTTTTTCTGAAGGAGTTTTCGCTTCAGGAAGAGGCAGTCCTTCCTTGGCTAATCCTTTCAGTATTTTTTCTTTTTGTGATGGAGTTTTTCCTTCCAAAGGCGTAAGAAGTCCCTCAGCTTTGGCTTTTCGTAGTTTTGCGGATGGTGTTATACTCGGCACACGCTCTCCTGCCTTTACTTTAGAAATCAGAGCTTTCTCTGATGCTGTTCGGCCTTCAGGCAAAGGGATACCTTTCTCTTGCAAACTTTTTAGAATTTTTGCTTTTTCTGATGTGGTTTTACCTTCCAAGGGCTGCAGTAATCCCGCACTTGCTGCTTTTTCGTACTTCTCTTTCATGGATGCAGTTTTAGGTTCTGGAGGTAGGCCAAGGTCAGCGCGAACCTTTTCCATAATCTTTTTTTCTGAAGCAGTTTTCGCTTCAGGAAGAGGCAGTCCTTCCTTGGCTAATCCTTTCAGTATCTTTTCTTTTTGTGAGGGAGTTTTTCCTTCCAAAGGCGTAAGAAGTCCCTCAGCTTTGGCTTTTCGTAGTTTTGCGGATGGTGTTATACTCGTCACAGGCTCTCCTGCCTTTACTTTAGAAATCAGAGCTTTCTCTGATGCCGTTCGGCCTTCAGGCAAAGGGATACCTTTCTCTTGCAAACTTTTTAGGATTTTTGCTTTTTCTGATGTGGTTTTACCTTCCAAGGGCTGCAGTAATCCAGCACTTGCTGCTTTTTCGTACTTCTCTTTCATGGATGCAGTTTTAGGTTCTGGAGGTAGGCCAAGGTCAGCGCGAATCTTTTCCATAATCTTTTTTTCTGAAGCAGTTTTCGCTTCAGGAAGAGGCAGTCCTTCCTTGGCTAATCCTTTCAGTATCTTTTCTTTTTGTGAGGGAGTTTTACCTTCCAAAGGCGTAAGAAGTCCCTCAGCTTTGGCTTTTCGTAGTTTTGCGGATGGTGTTATACTCGGCACACGCTCTCCTGCCTTTACTTTAGCAATGAGAGATTTCTCGGATGCCGTTCGGCCTTCAGGCAAAGGGATACCTTTCTCTTGCAAACTTTTTAGGATTTTTGCTTTTTCTGATGTGGTTTTACCTTCCAAGGGCTGCAGTAATCCAGCACTTGCTGCTTTTTCGTGCTTCTCTTTCATGGATGCAGTTTTAGGTTCTGGAGGTAGGCCAAGGTCAGCGCGAACCTTTTCCATAATCTTTTTCTCTGAAGCAGTTTTCGCTTCAGGAAGAGGCAGTCCTTCCTTGGCTAATCCTTTCAGTATCTTTTCTTTTTGTGATGGAGTTTTTCCTTCCAAAGGCGTAAGAAGTCCCTCAGCTTTGGCTTTTCGTAGTTTTGCGGATGGTGTTATACTCGGCACACGCTCTCCTGCCTTTACTTTAGCAATGAGAGATTTCTCTGATGCCGTTCGGCCTTCAGGCAAAGGGATGCCTTTCTCTTGCAAACTTTTTAGAATTTTTGCTTTTTCTGATGTAGTTTTACCTTCCAAGGGCTGCAGCAATCCAGCACTTGCTGCTTTTTCGTACTTCTCTTTCATGGATGCAGTTTTAGGTTCTGGAGGTAGGCCAAGGTCAGCGCGAACCTTTTCCATAATCTTTTGCTCTGAAGCAGTTTTTGCTTCAGGAAGAGGCAGTCCTTCCTTGGCTAATCCTTTCAGTATCTTTTCTTTTTGTGAGGGAGTTTTTCCTTCCAAAGGCGTAAGAAGTCCCTCAGCTTTGGCTTTTCGTAGTTTTGCGGATGGTGTTATACTCGGCACACGCTCTCCTGCCTTTACTTTAGCAATGAGAGATTTCTCTGATGCCGTTCGGCCTTCAGGCAAAGGGATACCTTTCTCTTGCAAACTTTTTAGAATTTTTGCTTTTTCTGATGTGGTTTTACCTTCCAAGGGCTGCAGCAATCCAGCACTTGCTGCTTTTTCGTACTTCTCTTTCATGGATGCAGTTTTAGGTTCTGGAGGTAGGCCAAGGTCAGCGCGAACCTTTTCCATAATCTTTTTCTCTGAAGCAGTTTTTGCTTCAGGAAGAGGCAGTCCTACTTTGGCTAAACCTTTCAGTATCTTTTCTTTTTGTGAGGGTGTTTTTCCTTCCAAAGGCGTAAGAACTCCTTCAGCTTTAGCTTTACGTAGTTTTGCGGATGGTGTTATACTCGGCACACGCTCTCCTGCCTTTACTTTAGCAATGAGAGATTTCTCTGATGCCGTTCGGCCTTCAGGCAAAGGGATACCTTTCTCTTGTAAACTTTTTAGAATTTTTGCTTTTTCTGATGTGGTTTTACCTTCCAAGGGCTGCAGCAATCCAGCACTTGCTGCTTTTTCGTACTTCTCTTTCATGGATGCAGTTTTAGGTTCTGGAGGTAGGCCAAGGTCAGCGCGAACCTTTTCCATAATCTTTTTTTCTGAAGCAGTTTTCGCTTCAGGAAGAGGCAGTCCTTCCTTGGCTAATCCTTTCAGTATCTTTTCTTTTTGTGAGGGAGTTTTTCCTTTCAAAGGCGTAAGAACTCCTGCAGCTTTGGCTTTTCGTAGTTTTGCGGATGGTGTTATACTCGGCACACGCTCTCCTGCCTTTACTTTAGCAATGAGAGATTTCTCTGATACCGTTCGGCCTTCAGGCAAAGGGATACCTTTCTCTTGCAAACTTTTTAGAATTTTTGCTTTTTCTGATGTGGTTTTACCTTCCAAGGGCTGCAGCAATCCAGCACTTGCTGCTTCTTCGTACTTCTCTTTCATGGATGCAGTTTTAGGTTCTGGAGGTAGGCCAAGGTCAGCGCGAACCTTTTCCATAATCTTTTTCTCTGAAGGAGTTTTCGCTTCAGGAAGAGGCAGTCCTTCCTTGGCTAATCCTTTCAGTATCTTTTCTTTTTGTGATGGAGTTTTTCCTTCCAAAGGCGTAAGAAGTCCTGCAGCTTTAGCTTTACCTAGTTTTGCGGATGGTGTTATACTCGGCACATGCTCTCCTGCCATTACTTTAGCAATGAGAGATTTCTCTGATGCCGTTCGGCCTTCAGGCAAAGGGATACCTTTCTCTTGCAAACTTTTTAGAATTTTTGCTTTTTCTGATGTGGTTTTACCTTCCAAGGGCTGCAGCAATCCAGCACTTGCTGCTTTTTCGTACTTCTCTTTCATGGATGCAGTTTTAGGTTCTGGAGGTAGGCCAAGGTCAGCGCGAACCTTTTCCATAATCTTTTTCTCTGAAGCAGTTTTCGCTTCAGGAAGAGGCAGTCCTTCCTTGGCTAATCCTTTCAGTATCTTTTCTTTTTGTGAGGGAGTTTTTCCTTCCAAAGGCGTAAGAAGTCCCTCAGCTTTGGCTTTTCGTAGTTTTGCGGATGGTGTTTTACTCGGCACACGCTCTCCCGCCTTTACTTTAGAAATCAGAGCTTTCTCTGATGCTGTTCGGCCTTCAGGCAATGGGATTCCTTTTTCTTGTAAACTTTTTAGTATTTTTGCTTTTTCTGATGGTGTTTTACCTTCCAAGGGCTGCAGTAATCCAGCACTTGCTGCTTTTTCGTACTTCTCTTTCATAGATGCAGTTTTAGGTTCCGGAGGTAGGCCAAGGTCAGCGCGAACCTTTTCCATAATCTTTTTCTCTGAAGCAGTTTTCGCTTCAGGAAGAGGCAGTCCTTCCTTGGCTAATCCTTTCAGTATCTTTTCTTTTTGTGAGGGAGTTTTTCCTTCCAATGGCGTAAGAAGTCCCTCAGCTTTGGCTTTACGTAGTTTTGCGGATGGTGTTATACTCGGCACACGCTCTCCTGCCTTTACTTTAGCAATGAGAGATTTCTCTGATGCCGTTCGGCCTTCAGGCAAAGGGATACCTTTCTCTTGCAAACTTTTTAGAATTTTTGCTTTTTCTGATGTGGTTTTACCTTCCAAGGGCTGCAGTAATCCAGCACTTGCTGCTTTTTCGTACTTCTCTTTCATGGATGCAGTTTTAGGTTCTGGAGGTAGGCCAAGGTCAGCGCGAACCTTTTCCATAATCTTTTTCTCAGAAGCAGTTTTTGCTTCAGGAAGAGGAAGTCCTTCTATTGCTAATCCTTTCAGTATTTTCTCTTTTTGTGAGGGAGTCTTTCCTTCTAAAGGCGTAAGCAGGCCTGCAGCTTTTGCTTCACGTAGTTTTGCAGACGGTATGATAGAGGGTGCAAGTGGTCCCGCCTTCACTTTAGCTATTATAGCTTTCTCTGTTGCCGTTCGTCCTTCAGGCAATGGGATACCTTTGTCTTGCAAACCTTGTAAAATTCTTTCTTTTTCAGATGGTGATTTACCTTCCAGGGGCTGCAATAATCCAGCACTTGCAGCTTTAGAATACTTTTCTTTCATGGACACAGTTTTAGGTTCTGGAGGAAGGCCAAGATCGGCGCGTACCTTTTCAATGAGCTTTTTCTCTGAAGCAGTTTTCGCTTCAGGAAGAGGTAGTCCTTGCATTGCTAATCCTTTAACTATCTTTTCTTTTTGTGAGGGAGTTTTTCCTTCTAAAGGCGTGATTAGTCCTTTAGTTTTAGCTTTTTTCAATTTTTCTGAAGGTGTCGTAACTTCGAGTGTTTTGTCTTTTTTCATTCTTTCCAACATTGTTGCAGTTTTAGACTCTGGAACTCCCAATTCAGTTTTTACTTTTTTGATCAAAGCTTTTTCAGACGCTGTTTTTCCTTTTGGCAAAGGTTGTCCTGTTTTGATTAATTCTTTCAAAATGTCCTCTTTTTCTGCTGAAGTTTTCTTTTCTAACATTTTTTCAGCTTTCTTTATCCTAGACTTCCTTTCTTTTGTTCCTAGGGTAGCTGTTGACTTCTTTATTTCTCCGAAGCGCCTTTCCTCTTGTAATAAATGACTGCAGAGTATGCAATCACAGTTATCACAATTTTTCTTTTTATAACAGTCGTAGAGGCTCTTCATTACTTCAAACATTGCATCCGAGTTGCATGAACAGCAGCAGCTGTCCTTTGGCGCGCTTAATTGACAACGGTAAACTTTCCATTTATTTTGCGTTGGAAAATTAAACATATTCAGGTATTCTTTTAAATGATATCCTGAAAGTCGGTTCACAACGAATTTAGAATTGTAAAAGGTTTTGTTTTTAATGGCTTCAGAGCTTCTTGTTCTACGATTGGATAGTTTGGTCCGTTTATTAATTTCGGTCATGCTGATGTGTTTAGTGAGGAGCCTTCGAGTTTTATTCCAACCGGAGAGTGATAACCGGAAAGCGACTGCTGGCTGTTGATCATATTTTGCTAAATTGACCTTCTTGCGGATTTTCACTTTTTTCTTATGTACCATTATGCTGATATCATTTATCTTATTGCATTGACTATTTTCCTGATCACACTGTCGCAAATCATATTGTAGTCGTTTATCCTTTTTTTCGACTTCTTTCATTTTGATTTTATGAACAGGTAGCGTCGGACCGAATTGCAAATTTTACTTTATTATTCTTCTATTACAATTATATTTGATGAAAACCTCTGTATGTTAATAATGGGTTAACGTTTTATCTTATCTCTACCTATTTTCTTTATTTTTATTCCCTTCCTTGTCTTGCTGATAGGGTTGTGTATGACACATTCTTAATTTTTTTGTCCCATTTTCTTTTAATTTTAGTTCATTTTTGTTCTGTGCACGTAGATTTTTCTGTAAGACTGTTGCTGAAAGAGTAGTGTTATTTGAGTGCTTATAATTTTATGTTTAACAATGTCGAAGGTTATCAAAGCGACATAATTGCAAAACATATGTTTGCGGTCATTGTCACGGCATCGGCACATATAGTTTCAGAGAGAGAGACTGTCGCACAGGTCACGAGTAACAGAGACGACGTTCTGAAATTCAAAAGCGAATGACCAAAACGTGTTTTTTTTTTGGCAACAGGTATTATTATTATCAGAAATGACCGCCAAATACCAAGAAAAAAGAGGCAAAGATATTGTTTTTTTTCGAAAACTTGATTTGTCATGTAATGACGGCCGCATAATAAATGTACTACTGTAACCAATGGTATGCGCTTTGGTAATCTTCGTGTTTCGGAACTACTCGTAGTACGAACGTCACGCCACAGAGTAACCTCCCTCAGAGGCAAAGCTTCTAAGTTTTGTACTACCGCGCCTACTCATAGTGCACCAACCATTTCGCGTTTGTATGAAACTTGAAGCTTTCTCTCTGTTGGGTTACTTACTCTGGCGGCACCGTGGAAAGTGTAAGGAGAGCAACAGACTAGTAATTAATAAGATAAGGACACACTTACTGGATCGTAGCGAGAGGTGAGAGACAAGTAGCACAAAACAAAATTATCCTCTTCTCTTGTGACTTCAGTTGTTAGCCAACAACTGGAACCCAACAAAATGTCAAATTAGTATTACCGGAGTAGGTACAGTCACGGACTTTAATTAATGAGCCACTTTCAAACATTTCAATTTTATTGTTTCATACATTCACGAAATTACACGATTAAACACGAACTTAAATCGCATGCTCGTAAACAAGATAACAAATTACTAGTTATCAGAAATAGTCTTGTCCATAGAAGTTGACTAATAAGTTCTCTATGATAAATAAATACAATGTTTATCCAATCTATTTCATACTGACCGCCTTTGAATCAGAGCTCATTAACTCGATAATTCTGAAAACCTATCCGAAGACAGTGACAGTTAAAATGTAGATGTCAGAGACGTTATTTTCGAATATGCCGAAATGATTAATTAATTTTTTTCCGTACGCTAACGTTACTACGGCTACGCTTAAACAATCGTCGCTAGGTTACGGTTGCTAGACCTGCAATTGGTTGACTTTGGGTAGTCACTCTGCTGCCAAGTTTGTTGTTCTGGCTCTCAGGTTAGCCAACCGGTAAAGATATTAAATATAATTTTCTTCTATAATTTATGAAGGCATGACTTTGCGTGTCTGGATGTACGAGTATAACCGACTAAGCCCGATTTGTATTACACGGCTAAAATACGAACAGTGCCAAAGAGCCCCTCAATTAAAGTCCGTGATTGTACATTAGATAGGATCAAATTACAAGTGACTGTAAAAGACTATCGCTTACTCATCCTAATCTTAATCTAATACTACAAATGTTACGGTTTCACGCTAATACGGTAGAACCGATTAGGATGAAATTTGGCATAGGGGTAGACCATGACCTGAGGGCCAATTCTCGTACTTAAAAAACATTCACATTCAAGTCGCAATCTGTCAAACTTGTCAAAAATGTTGGTAAATTGATGGTTATTTTGACAGATTGCGAATGAGATGCGAATGTGAACGTTCTTAAAAATTACGGGAATTGCCCCTCTGGAATAGGAAATAGGATATGTTTTATTCCGATATTCCCACGGGATCGAGACATATGCGGGTGAACCCGTGGGGTACAGCTAGTAAAGTATAAGCTGACTGCTACAATGACAGGTACCTCCCTTATCTCCTAGGTTTCTAAAGATAAAGAAGGTGGCCAAGACTTATCCCGGAAGTCAATCCATCTATTTAATATTATAAATGCGAAACTTTGTGAGGATGGATGGATACGGTGGCACACAGATAGTTTATAACCTGGATTAACACATAGGATACTTTTTATCCCGGAAGTACGTTCCCGTGGAATAATTTCCAACATCGCTACAAGCTAGGTATTCATAAAATAAAAATTACTGTTTGGGTCATATTTACCTGTACAAAATGAATTAATAAAAAAATTAACCTTCCAGCAATTTGAGAAAAGACCCCATAATACTATTTTCTTGTGGAAGTCCTTGAAATATGTCATAACATAATATATTAGCTACATTATCATTTTTTAATCGTCCACCTCTGGTCCATCTCTCCGCCATTGGTTGTCCCAAAATCATAAAAAAAACTGATAAAGTACAGATACATGTTTTTATGCACGCTTAAATGAAAATAGTTATTTGTTATGCAAAGCTGCAAAGTTGTTTTTTGGCACGAGTACTTGTATTGAAACCTGAGCTGCAAGCAAAGGATTCTAGGATTGAACCATGAGCGAAGAGAGTGGTTCAAATATAAAATCCTGAGCTTAGCGAAGGTTTCAAAGGTATGACACGCAGAATAACTTTGCTACCGAGGGAAACACACAACTTTTCACTTCACTAGAGCGAGAAAAATGCTAGGTGTCCATGCATTGAACAAATTGTACGCGTTCATGTACTTCTCGCGCGATTTTTCCGGAAGAAAACTCAATTCGGTATTATGTATCGCTTGCAAGACCCCTACAGGTGTTAAATTTAGCTGCTGAACTCGTGTCATAATTTATGATGAGATCTAAATCAGAACTGTTACAACCAAGGAAGTACTTGTTTATCCGACAACGGCAAAGCCAAAGAAAGATTATGATTTTAACAGGCTTTGTATGTATGAATATACAGGGAGTAAGGGACAGCACTCCACAAATTAACAGCGGGGAATTAAGCTCCTTATTTTGAATTTTTTACCGGTTTTTCAGTTACTATTCCTTTATTTCAATGTAAAATTACATCCTCAGTGCGTAACACTCCATTTAAGTAAAGAAAACCCAATCACAACAGTATTGCCAACTTATTAAACCTCAATTCGTGAGCGAAAATGTTAGAACTAACTTGATTCACCTTAAACCTGTGGCGGTATCTACATCGCCCATGCGAACTACGCATCAAAGATCTGACGTCACACAAAAATCCTGACGTCACATAAATCTTGCATCGCGCAATTAAAGTTTACCGTGCAATGGACATATATACAAGAACCCGACATCAATCGTCGGGCAGTTGCCCGCCAGACACAACACCCTCCCTTCTCCTCCCTTTTCTATGTGGATGAGTGAACTTTACACCCTGTTCCTCATACCCCTAAACACCTAAGAACTTCTTTATTGATAAATGCATTTTTTGTGCAATTAATTTCTAAAGGAAAAACGTTAACGTGCCCATGAGTATTCGTGACACGTACCTAATTTAATATATTTTTTGCACAAAATGTGGTGCAATATATCGTGCAATATATTGTGCAAAAACTTCGTTTAATTGGCAACAGCAGTTGGTTTGCCGGGGTAGGTCCATCGATGGGTGATCTTTACATACCGAGACTCCTCCGTGCCTCGGAAAGGACGTTAAGCCTTTGGTCCCGTCTGTCTATGGTGGATCTTTGACAGTCGTTACGGGTCGTCAGAAGCCCGAATGTCTGAAAACCAGTCTTACCAAGGGGTATCGTATTACCCAGTTACTGGGTTGTAGAGGTCAGATAGGCAGTCGCTCCATGTAAAATACTGGTATTCAGCTGTATCTGGTTAGACTGGAAGCCGACCCCAACATAGTTGAGAAAAGGCTAGGCAGATGATGAGTTGGTTTGTGTCGCAGTGCGCGGCAGTGTCGCTGTTGTTGAGCCGCGAGCGCATGTAAGTATGCTTCGCTCGCCCAGTCGCATTGTGATGCTACGCTTACGTCTCGTCATCGTTACGAACGCTTTTGGATTTATTTTTAGTTGTAGTGTTGTGTTGTTGTGTGAGAAATGGTTACATTTAGGGCTTTTGAGTAGTGACCTCGGTGGAGGCCACTTCGAGCCGTACCTACCTCATACAACCGGAGCGATTCTAAGGTACCTAGTATTAATTTTATTTAACTTTTATTTTTATCGGTGAACGTGTTGTGATATGTTCTTTGCTGCACACTCGGATATCGCGATGCCCTCGGTAGGGGACGTGGCGAGCAGGGTCGGGGCTTCGCCCCTTGCCTGTGAACGCAACACAGTGACCGGCCACTGCGGACACCTCACTGTGTGTGCCTAGTACGGCTTGTGTTTTCTTTACTTGTACGTTACTCGGCTATCTGCTGAATTGGCGGCTCTCCTTCGTCGCACCCGAGAGAGCGGTGTGGCAGATGGCTCGCTGCGCTGCCGATAACAGCGTGCGTTTTGCCACGGTAACGATACATTGCGTGTGAGGTAATAAAACAAATCAGGTTTATTGGCTTCCCATAACGTTCCTGAAATAATTTCATGTACCGGTCATCTTAGTATGATAATATACTGAATTCACTCCATCAGTCTGCGGAGGGCTGTTCCTTACACCCTGTATTAAGAACCTATGTTCATCTGTTCCCCTACCCTTACTACAAAACCCAAACTACATCTTATTTTGACAAACGAGGTATCGTTGGAAGAAAGAAAGAAAAAATCTTTTTACAAAAAATAACAACCGACTTAGAAAAAAAAAACACAAAAAAACTGTAAAATAACTTTAATTTCGGAAGTCGGTGTCTTTTCCCACCGACTTCCGGTATTCCGAATTTTTTTTACAAAAAAAACCGTTTTGAGCAGATTACGTGTGAGTCCGGATTTTTAATGTGTCTGTCTGTGGTGTCTTGTTTTTACCTTTTTAATCGTACTTAGGGTAGGGTTTTAGTTTTTATACTTTAATTTTGTTTTTTTTATTCTTTTGCGGTTATTAATATAATATATATTTTCGAAATGTGCTCATTAAGCCCTTTCATTTGATAACCAACATGGTATGATTTAAAATATTTTTTTTTAGTTCCTGTGTTTATCTACTCTATAGGGCGCCATTTAATGTGACGTCTCATAGCTTTTAACCAGCGGGCAATCAAGACGCTTCCAACGATACCTCATTTGTCAAATTGTGATGAGTAGTTTAGAAGATAGGAGGGAACAGATGAACATACATACCTATCTACATACATACATACCGGTCAAAATCATTACCCTCCTTTATTCTTCGCCGTAGTCGGGTAAAAAGTTAAATAAACAGTACTTAGAATATAATACAACTTTAAGCAAAACGAATTATATGAATAAAAATTCATAAGGAATATAAGGAAGCATTTTGCTATTCCGCAGATTTTAAGTTATTATGACTAAATATAATATCTAAGATATATAAAAAATGGCAAGTGCGTGTCAGACCACGCGACGAGTAGTTTGTGGAAATATCCAATTTCTCAATTTTTTTAAACTAAAATAGCACTTTCATTAGAAACATCACACACTTATGTGCATTACATTTTTTTTTGCATCCCCCATTTACATGCATGGGGTGCCAGTCCTCTAATTTCTTTTTCGAATTCGTAATTTCATTACACCATTGTTTAGCGGTAGATTGAAAACACATTCTTTCCAATTTTCATCGAATCGCTATCGATAATGCTACGAGTACCTAATAAATTCCTAAAATAATTGATTCAAATCGGGACAAAAGAATATGACAAAATTGTAAGGGTTCCTTCCTTGCTATTTGGCAATGGACCATTGGAATCCTAAAAGGTCGTCCTAGCTGATGCCCGCGACTTCACCCGCGTGGATGTCGGTTATTATATACTAAAACCTTACTCGAGAACCACTGTATCCATTGGTGAAAACAGCATGAAATCGGTGCAGTAGTTTTTGAGTTTATCGCGTACAGGACGAGACAGACAGACGCAGCGGAGGAGTTTGTTTTATAATATGTAAGGATAACAAGCTATTAAGTATACAGGCTGATAACTTGCAACTACTTTAAACAATTTTGTGAGTGTTTTCAGTAGTTAACAATCCTTTTACGTCACTCTCCTAAGCCATAAGCTCAAAAAGTTAAATTACGCACCTCAGACCAACAAATATTTGTCTGAGTTTACTCACACAATCAGAACGAATTCTGGCAGTGTAGCGGAAAATGAATATATTTACCTGTTTACCAAATAGCTTGTTTTACTGTAGGTACCTAACAAAAAATCCCATGAAACAAAATAAAATTCGATCCACTTTTTGAATATTGGTCTAATGGTAGCCACACACGTAACGATTTACTTGTGCAAATTTATCGTTAAGTGTGTTGTAAAGAAATTTGCGCAAATTTCTTGCAACACACGTCATGATAGACTTGCGCAAGCCTTTTGCGCAAATAAATCGTTAGGTACGTGTGTGACTAGTATAACTAATTCCACTCCACTTTCACAATCCTAACTAATATTATAAATGCGAAAGTGAGTTTGTATATAAAACACTCACACTTAGGGTCAGTTCACCGAAACGCGAAGTGACGCGCACTTTTTATGATCCGGTACATTTATTTATTACACAATAAGGTACACGCGCTGCGCAGCGCCGCGAATCTCAGCGTACTTTGACACGTATCAACCCTCGCACTGAAATTATACCTTTGATGAGGAAAATAGCTTCGATAGTTGTCAAAAAAAACTTTTTTACAAAAATTAAACCAACGAAAAAAGAACTGAAAAGCGAAAAATAAATAACTTTAATTTCGGAAGTCGGTGTCTTCGCTTTTCAATTTTCGTTTTTTGCCACCGACTTCCGAAATTAAAGTTATTTATTTTTCGCTTTTCAGTTCTTTTTTCGTTGGTTTAATTTTTTGTAAAAAAGTTTTTTATTTTTCGCTTTTGAGTTACCATCCTCTCCAGGGTACTCCAGGGGGTTACTCCAGGTTAAAGACCTGGAGTTGATGATGAGTGGTTGTGTCATCAGAACTATGTATGTGTGCGAAATTTCAACAGAATCGGTTCACAGTTGAAAATTCAGTTGGTGAAAAATCAATCAACCCCATTTTTTCTACCTTTAGGGGTGGATTATAGTTTCCAATTTTAAATGGGACCAACTTCGAGGTATACCCTTCCCATTAAAATAAGAATTTTTCAAATCGGACTACTCATTAAAAAGTTATGAGTGGTCATAAATAAATAAAAAAATAAAAAATATATACGTTTCGACTTGAGAACCTCCTCCTTTTTTTTTCGTCGGTTAAAAAGTGCAAGCAGCGTCGCGTCGCTTCACGTCGCGGTCTGAGCTGACCCTTAGGGCTATATTTCACCGGGACACCAAGGCGGTGTCCGTAAGTTACCAAACTAGACACCATACAGACACCAGAGTCGCCACACCACGACGTTATTAAACGGCTAAAACGGTTTTGGATAAAATTTAGTACATAGGTAGACCATGATTTGGGATACTTTTTATCCCGGAAGTACATTCCTGTGGGATAATTTTCGCCCCCTACATGGGCGAAGCCGCGGGCAGAAACTAGTTAATAATAAACATAGTTTGCATATCAATGATGACCATTTAAGTAAGTAGGTTTTAACTTCACCTAGTTGTTGTCCCATCGGTATTGTTTCTATTTGTGGAGAAGTGTGACTTTTCAGTAGAACTGAGGCTCCAAAAATCGGTGGAGAGCTGGTAACTGAAACAATGCATGGAATTAGAGGTGATATCACAATAATAATTAGATCTATGCTTGCTAGAGGTTGTAATACAGTACAATACCTAATTACTTGAATGTGTTAGACGAGTATGTAATCAAATATGCCGCGAGAAGAATATCCGCCTAGACTGCCTCGTTGCTCTCGTGGGTACATACAGCAGTACACAGTGGCAGAGTCTGGATTTGCCCAGTTGATGGCAATAGGCTTGCCCCCTATTACATGGGACCTAAACATAACTGGCGAAATGTGGGGTACTATAGGGACACCTTTGCCTAACGCTTCGGGGAATACAGCAGTGAAGTTACGTAAGTATGTAAGAATATCCGCGGTTATTCCATAAATTCTCTCTATCGTCATAAGACTCTTTTTAAAGATGTCCCGATGATTTGATACGAGAAGTATTTGGCTATGTAGGCAAAAGTTCAGCTTCGGGAGTTTTCCTGACATCTAAGTTATCATTGTGAATTTAAATACCTAACTGCCAAATAACAGCAGTGGGCTTCGGTAGTGGGTGCTGTCGGACTGTGGAATCCACCAAATCTATTTAAGAAGAGTGAGTGTACTTTTTTTCAATTTACCTGATATTTTATGATTAAATGAAATCTTAATACAACATGACGGCCGTTTTTCCTGTAGCTGGGTATGAATTTTGTATGTAGCTTTGAAAGCTATGCAGTCATGTGAAGAGTTTAATTTTGCTTCATTGGGAATATAGTAAAAAGTACTCTGTGATTTATGCCTTGTAAGCACAGACTAATTAGTCTTCAGACGGTAATGCTTGTAAGAAAGTTATGAGTGGTTATGAGGTAGGAATAGGAAAACGTTACAAATGTCATGTGACAGAAGATCCAAATGATCGAGTTTTGGTTATGGCCAGTTATAGCCAGGTTGATATTTTTCTGACGGCAGTTTATCTACAATCTATGATGATAAAATCTAAAGCGCTAGTGACTACTTAGCCTTAGACCAAGGTGCTAAGGCAGAAGTTACACAGGAGCTTTGCGTGGTAGTTAGGATTTTGTAAGGCTAAGCGTTCTATGCTGAGACGCAGGTGACGCAGCACAGCACAGTACAGATTTTTCAGGGCAGGGCAGGCGAGGCAGACGTAGGCCGCGAGCGCATGCTCCGACGCAGCTACTGTGACACGTTCGCGTCCTAGCTAGTACAAAACAATAGACGATTGCAATAAAATGATGAATCAGCATAAGCTGAGATGCAGGTGACACAGGTCCACACAGCCACACGCAGCGCAGGGCAGAGCAGATTTTGAACGTACTGACAGCTGGTCGTAACTTGTTTTTAAGACGCAGGTAACGCAGCACAGCACGCGTCGCGCAGAAATCTGTGCCCGCTCTACAACCAGCCGCAGAGCAGGACAGACACATGTCTGCGTCTCACGGCCAAATCCAATCCAAATCTGCGCTGCGTGTACCTGCGCACCTATGCTTAGCCTAAGGCTAGTCCTGCAGTCGATTTCTTTCGGCTGAAAAAGACCTGTTATTTTTTTTGCCAAATCATACCTAATACAGACGTTCAACCATGGTGGCTATTCATGCAGGCCAGTTATGCTCCAGTCTAGTACGTACTAGACTACATACGTATGTAGCCACCTCAAATAAGTGCAAGCAAGCCGTTGATGTTTATTGCACATAATCTACCGCTGCACTTTCTGGACTAGCTACATGCCTTGTAAACTGTAGCCCACATTGATGTAATGATAGTCTAAGATGTTTGTGCCGGCTTCTCGTTCTTGTAGTAACAGTGGTGTAGCATGCCTATCTGGCCCGATGACGGCGGTTCTGTCAGTGAACAAAAGTGGATGGTACCTATTTTCGTTGATTCCAGTGATACTTTTATATTACAGTAGACTGCATTGACTTTGAGCTAGCCTAGCGATGTACCTATAACGCTCAGACTAAAGGTTAAATTAAATTAAATTTATTTGCCATAAAATACAGATGGGAACCTAGGTGATTCACTATGAAATATGTACATTGTATACTTCTGGTTCTATTGTAAAATCTGTACTCAAGTATTATAACCCTGCCTCTTAAATTAGGTAAACCTGTATCTTAAGAGACGGCGATCAGCCATTAGTTAGCTAACAAGTTAATAACAAAAATAGACGTGTGTCGATCCATCCTTTACAATTAAATCCTGGTATTTCATGGAGAACAGGGAAAAAGGTGTACCCACCGACCACCCAGTGGTGTAATCCAGTGGTGTCGTTGACAATACATGGCCGGTTATTCGTAAAACTGTTGTTGTCGTTGTTTTATTTAAAGAGTGAAAGGCTGTTTGTCCACTGCACCGGGAATATCAATGAGAAATAGATGACGCCATAGCGACGACGATGGCGACGATGCGCAAGCGAAGCGCGTCTCTGGTGCGCAGAGTGCGGGGCAGCGCCAACACCGTCCTGGCGATGTTCGCTAACAGACTAGATTGGCCTTATATCCGGCAATGCTGCAGCAGGCATACTGTTACCTAGTGAGTGTTTGTTTTTGTATGTGCTTTTTATCCTGTCTGTATCTTTTTATGAATCTTTTTGTATATGAGTTTGGTTACTTGAATTAAACATTTAAAACAAAAAAAATACATGTACTGTCCCTGCTTCGGCGTCATCTATTTCTCATTGACGTTCCCGTTCCCGGTGCGGTGGACAAACGGCCTTTCACGAGTGTAAGGATTAAGATAAAAACAAAATTGTTTCCAAATCTTGTTTACTTACTAATAATTATTTCCCAGAAAACTTGACTGATTAAAAAATACACAACGATGGGAAATGTTTAACTAATAGCGAACTGTATTATTGTCATGATTCCAAAATATATATCAAGTTTTTTTTTTAAACGTGTTTATCACAAGATAGTGCTAGTTAATGGAGTTATTTGGAATGTTTAGTATTTGAAATGTTCGTCCCTTGAATTATATCGAAGCAACAGAAACCGCTACGACTTGTAGATCCAGAACCTTTGCCTCCTGTAAAAAACCTGAATCCTCCGGACGGAACCTCGTACCTCGTCGGCGGAGTAGGAACACGCATGTGAGATACATGCAAGGGAGTTATACCCGAGGGAGGAACACTGTATGTGAGCGGACCGGGTGGACATTTGCAGTCTAAATTATTTTTCTTTTCTGATATATTGAAATCGTCGTTACACGGCTAGTGTTTGGGTTCCGACGGTAAAAATCTTTTATAAGATTTGGGTTCATAGATATGTAGTAAACGACTGCGTCTTCCACTGTAAATTCGGTCTCAGGCTGTGCGGGCTGTCCGGCCGGTTACTTCTTTTTTAATATTCTGAATCCTGATTGAGTCTGCGGCATATTTGATTTCTGTATCATAAATTGCTTCTCATGAACCCGTTGTTAACTTTAGTGTCTAAAGGTAGGGTTCTAGTTTGGATTCAGGTTCGGGTTCCGAAGGAGGACATCCTCAATATACCTATATTCTTATATTCATTTTACCATGCTTACCTTTGTCACAGGCATAACCCTTACAGGGTTTCTTTGTGTGGTGAGTGGAAGTAGACGCCGAAACATGGCCTGCTTGACAGAAACATCCTCCTGGTTCTATTAGACTCGTCAAGAGTGTGCTAAGTCTTCTAGAGGGAACTTCCATGCCACCTTTTATTGTGAAGTCGTCGTCATAACTGCACTGGATGCCCCTAAACCCGGTCCTCTTCTTTGGTTCAGCTGTTTTCTTTGACACTAGTGCCTGATGGTGTTCGCATAAAGGTCGAATCTTAATAGCGCTGCTCCTACCACTTACACTTGCACATTTCGTTTTGTATCCTTTTATATACTTATCATGTGAACAGTTTCCACAATTTTCATTGTCATCTGAAAATGTTAACGTAACATTTAAAAGTTATTTCACACCGAAACGATCGCGACGTGATGTGGAGAGTATTTAATTTTCATGGGCTTTACTTTATCTAATACTAGATTCAAGTCTGGCTTCTACCGCTGCGGCATCATACTAAAGCTGAGACGCCGCAGCGTCCGTGTGGCACACAAAAAAGTGAAAAAATTGCAATGCGGTGCCGCAACATATCGTGTGGCCTGGCTCTAGTGATTTGTCTGGAGCAGCGTCGCGTCGAGTCATCTGAAAAACTCACAGAGCACGGGATCGCCGCGCCAGCAGAATTTATAAATGGCAGTACTAATTCATACAACAATTACAATTCGAGCACAACTTCTGTTAAGGACCGGCTTCAAAGACGTCAGTTTCTATGACCGTCATTTGGGTCTTAGTGCGAATAAATGGTGACACGTTTGTATGGAAAGTGCTGGCAATGGCGCCTCTAGCAGCGCCTGCTGCAGCCTCTCCGTGCTCTGAGGAAAAACCCAATAGGTAATCGTAGATAGAAAAGCGTTGACATAATTAGTTTAAACACATATTTTAAAGTATTTGTACAAAGAAGCGGGCTCCCGAAATAGTCCCGTATTTACATATTAACCGTTTTTTTTCCGAACATAAACTTGGAGGCATCTGTAGCAGAAGTCGTTACATCAAATACACTGGCCGTCAAAACTTAGTACCACACTTAGAAACTACAACACTAAAATTGCAATAACTTTTAAATTACACGAACTACATTTGCGAAATAAAAAGGATTACATAAAGAAATTTTGTTTTTTTTTATAAAAACTTCATAGCTGATAACCGTCTTTTAAGGAATGGCTAAAAAAACCTTATAAACAAAAACACATTATTGCAACTTTTGGCTCTTTTTGTTTCTGTTTTTGTTTTCACATATATTTCTTAGTCGATGAATTTTGATTTAAAAGCCAAGGTGTCAAAAAAATAACGTAAATAAGGCGTAAAACTGCAGCTATAAATCTTATTTCAGTTTTTTGCCCGAAAGTTAAAAATAGCTATTTTTTGGTTTAAGTTAAAAACGTTACTTATGTATAATAAACTATAATTTCCAAGAAAGCTCATGAAATTTGCTATAAAACGTTTTTCATTTCAAAACTCTGGCTCCTACAGTTTAGGAGAAATTGCAATTTTAGAAGTGTGGTACTAAGTTTTGAAGGCCAATGTAGTTCCTTTGCCTTAATGTTGGCTCCACTGCGGACCTATTAGAAAGAGCCGTAGCGTATTCATGTTCGTCCTACAACACTGTAATTTGAAAATATTGTAAAATCCAATTATTTTTAAAAGAGTAACCGTGAAGTTTCTTGCCGGTTTATGTGAAATAATTTTTTTTGATTTTGATTTTGAACAGTGGATCTAATATTACGGCTGAACTATTTGATGAAACGCACTCTACATAGCCAAAATGTAAAAAAATCAGCATAGTTGACAATTTTTTCGAGGTTTATATCGATAACAGCACTTTCACAAAATACTAACGATGGATTTTAAGATGGATCTGAAGAGTGAGAATCGACAATCGGTAGTCATAAAGAAGGTTCGGAAACTAAATAAAAAAGGCAAAAAAAATAATTTACCTGAATCACTACTATCGAATTCAAGAGGCTTATTGTTGATAGTTGCTTGGGTGATTGGTGGGTTATCAACAGCAGCATCACATCCTGTTGACTTATGCGGTGCTTTTTCTTTAAGTACTGGTTTGAATATTTCTTTCAACTTGTCTGGACTGCACTGACATGACTCTGATTGCTTCTGTTCCGAAACAGGTTTGAGCTCTGTGATCTGTGATTGGTTTGGTCCACAAACAGTTTTTGTCCTTTCAGGCACGGTTGGCGGCATGGGTGTGCCATATGGAATTGGAAGCATATGTGATGGATGATGAAAGCCATGATGTCCGAGGCGCGGAGGTATTGGACACGGACTCACTGACATTGGAGCACCGTTGATGGAAACAAATGATGCTTGCAGAATCACGTTAATTTTTTTCACTTTGCAGTTCAGGCCTAAAAATATTGACACGTATGAAAAATAAAGTTGTAAAATGATGAATGTTGTGATAAGTGGGTGAATCAATCTTATTTGAGGTTATTCTAGATTGCCTTTAGACCACGTTAGGAGTAGCAAAGTGAGTCTCTTCCTCATCCTTAAGGTGGATGCGCCAAGGTAGCAGTAAGTAAGTGCATTTAATGACTATTTCATGAAATCATGACATTTGGCACTTTCATGAACTTAGAGAGTTGAATTGCTGATTCTAATGTTTATAATTCTGTAAACCCATATTTGTTACGGCCGCTAATAATATTTAGATCAACATACAACCTCATACCGACCTGTAAATTACAAAAAACGTAAGAAAATTTTAATTTCGCAGGCTACCTTATCACATCCCCCTTAAAGGATGTCATTCTTAATAATAATTATCCTTTACACGCAACACGGTGCCATGCGTTTTATTATTATATGATCAAACGAACTTGCAAGTGAAATTCGAAATAATTATGAGCTCCTTCATTTGAAGATATTTTGATAACAATGTACTTGCTTGGTAACAAAGCAAATATTAAAAAAAAAACTATTAAATGACGTATTTCCGGTCTGTCTGTCCGCCTCTGTGTTCGCACTTTGACGTTAGGTCATTTTGAAGAGTCCAGTAACGTTGAAATACAAAGCTTTCTCTATCTAAGGGGATCATCAAGCGTCAGGGGGGGAGGATGATCATATCTTCAAATGAAGCAAAATGATAATCGAGCTCAGTCGCCCAGGTACTAACCTCGGTGACTGAGGTGCTGCTCAGGTGAAAATACGGAGAAAACGAATTTTCACAGATATGAGTCCTAGCTAGATCAATTTTTCGCCCCGTAAACCCCTATATTGCAACTTTCATCGAAATCGTTAGAGCCGTTTTCGAGAACGTTATTACAAATAAGTACATTATTATTATATAGGATAATTCCTTGCTTCATTTTTCAGATATGTTAATAACAATGTAGATGTTAAGGCTCCAACAAACAGGCGCGATATTACGGGCGCGGCAATAGTAGCGCTGGCTGTCGCGCCCGCGATATCGCGCCTGTTTGCACGAGTCTTTAAGGCCCCTCGCCCACGGCGACTTTTTGTAGCGATACTGTCGCGCGTTTTGTTACCGCGCTTCTTTCATTGCGTCATTTACATAATATGTTGTTGAACAGACGAATGTAAATAACGCAATGAAAGTTGTTGCGTTTACAAAACGCGCGACTGCATCGCTACAAAAAGTCGCCGTGGGCGAGGAGCCTAAAAGTTAGAAATTTTTGGAATTAAATAATATACATTAAGGTTGTTAACATTATAGTTTTATTTATCAACAAAGCAGCCGTATGGTAATTAATGATCATATTTCCGTTATGGTATATTTACCTATTTCGAATTAAAATTAATCACAATTAACTTAACGTCACATAGCCTATAACTAGCGGACGATCAAGACGCTTCCAATGATACCTCATTTGTCAAATTGTGATGAGTTGTTTAGAAGATAGGAGGGAACAGATGAATATACATACATACATACCGGTCACAATCATAACCCTCCTTTTTTCTTCGCCGTAGTCGGGTAAAAAAAACTAGTTTCCGTCGGTCTTTAGTTGGGGTCGGCTTTCAGTCTAACCAGATGTAGCTGAATACCAGTCATTTAAATGGAGCAACTGCATAACTGATCTCCATAACCCAGTCAATCGGTAAAAGTAGTCCTTGGTAGGACTGGTTGCTAAACATTCAAGGTTCTGACTGGGTAGTCAGAAGCCCGAAAGTCGTTACGGGTGAAACGACTGTGAAAGATCTACGAACGACAGCCGGGACCAACTGCTTAACGTAATTTCCGAGCCACGGAGGGTTCACCGTATGTAATTAATGGTATGTATGAAATGAAATATTTTATTTTGTGTATTGTGTATTTGGGCTTATTATACCCCATTCTAAGGTTAGATTCCTATGTAACTGGCCAACTAGGCAAGGTTCATAGGGCATAGAATTAAAATGATTTGATACGACATAAATGCTTACCCGGTTCTTCGATGTTACATTGCTTTTGATTCCAATTGGGATAGTGGTCAGATAACTGGATGCATACAGTAGAGCAGTCTGACGAGAGATCCGAGTCGACTGACGTGCGCACAACCAGAAATATTGAGGAATCGTCAGAGAATTCATTCTTCGATAGAAGTTGGTCCACCATCGTTGTTATATCATGGTCACTATCCAAATTGCTTATGACTACAACAGGTTCCCCATTGATAGTTTTTCTTGTACTTATCTTTTGTGTATTGTGTTCGTTGAGCAATTCTGTTTCAGATAATGTATCATTTCGTTTTCTACTGATACAATCTGCTCCGTCGTTTTTATTCTCTGTGTGTGCTCTATTAAATTGCGCCAAACTCCAAGTGCTGTCGCTTTCACTAATGGAGAAGCGTGATTTTGATACACGTATGATTTGATATTATATACAAATATAAATTTTCACCAAATTCTCTTAAGTATTTTGCGAACATTTCTTAATAGTGAGACAGTACGTCCAATGCTTAACGGGACATTTAATAATTAACAGAGTTTGGTGATTTTGTGTCTAAGATATAAGATAATTAAAGATACTATGATACTACGAGCGGTTTCCTTAGTTTGAACATACCCATAGAATAATCAGCTGCATGAAAGTGGGAAGAATATAATTATGTCAGTCGTGTAAATTAACATGGTTTTTGCTATCAAGGCTAAATTCAAAACTATGGGTAAGGTGGTCAAAGGAACCATGATCTCAATTTTGAAGGAAAATAAAAAAGCCTGTACCTGAACCATGGAAGGTTGCTGAAGTCATTATGATTGTGAAGCCAGGGAAACCACCCCATGAAGCATTATCATATAGACCCATTTCCCGGTTGCATCCTGCTGCATGCATGTCCTGTTGTTGTTATCAACACTGTTATTAAAACGATTAAAACCAATAATAGAAGATCAACCGTTAAAACCAATATTAGAAGATCACCATCAATTTGACTTCAGAGAAAAACACTCTACAATAGACCAGGTACACAGAATAAAGAGTATCATTGAAAAAACACTCGAAAACAAGGAAGTTTGCGCCACCGTATACCTAGATATCCCGCAAGCTTTTGATCAAGTTTGGCATGATGGTCTAATATCTAAACTCGGATACATGCTACCTCCAGAATTTGCAGACATTCTAGAGTCATATATTAGTAATAGAATGTTTAGAATAAGGCAAGAAGATGCATATGCCGCATAGCTAAAAACTATAAAAGCTGGGGTACCACAAGGAAGTGTGTTAGGCCCAATCCTGTACTTGCTATACACATTTGATATCCCAGAGCTGGAGAACAACACCATTGCGACCTTTGCAGATGACACTGCCATTATGGCTACTGGATCAAGCCACAAAGAAGCAGTAGAAAAAGTTCAACTAGCTGTGAAAAAAGTTTAAGACTGGACACAAAAGTGGAAGATTGCTGAATGAGTCAAAATCAATTCACATTAACAAATACTGCTTTTACCACCCAATCTACATAAACAGCATGCAAGTACCTTAAGCTAATACAGTCAAATACCTTGGCATAACTCTTGACGCCAAGATGCGATGGAAATCTCACGTCAAAAAGAAAAGACAGGAACTCAACGTACGTGACAAAAGTATGTACGCAACGTTAAAATATTACAACAATTCCATAAAGTACTCAGAGACGCTGTAAATGCACCATGGTACATTAAAAATGACAACCACCACCGAGATCTTAAAATGGAACTTGTCACCACCATCATCCAAAAATTTGCTGAAGTCCACGAACACAGATTTCACCGACTTATAAATGTCAAGGTTATCCAGCTGCTAGACAACACAGAAATAGTGCGTATTCTAAAAAGAACTGAACCATTTGAGTGTATAAACAGAAAGAAAGAAAAATTGTTTATTCTGAACATACAAAACACACAAAAAAAAGGCAAAAAAATAATAATTGTGAATAAATAATAGTAACAATGGTGTCCTGTACATGTAACACATGAACAAAGTGTCTTCATCAAATAACAGACCCTAAGAAAGTGCTATGAAATTGTGTAGTGCAAATTGACACTATTTTTAGTTATATCATAATATATCTCGTAAAATATTAAGTTAGAGTTAAATTGCTTAGTAGCCTTGATTGTAATCCATTACTAAGGACTAGTTCTTATTAAAAAGGAAAAAGCAAACTGCCATGCGGCTGACATATTTTATTCGTCCCACTTCCATGCAGTTTAAAAAGAATTTGGGTGGGAGATTATCCCAAAAATCTTCCTTAAGGTTTTGTCGCGGCCCTCCGGAGCAACTGGACAGATTCGCAACTGGACAGATTCTCAGCTGGACAGTTTCGCAGCTGGACAGATTAGCAACTGGACAGAACGTGTACAGTCCATGACATAATTAAAGTGGATGATTTGGGAATATGAATAAGTGGTCAAGATTGGAAAGTGCACGACTTGCTCCAGGGGGCAAGGGCTGACTATTTTCAAGCTTTGGTCTGTACAACTAGACCCATAAAATTAGCATACCCTAGACATAATTAAATTACTCATGGTTTATTTTTATTTGATCTAAAATTGATGTAGACCATCAAATACTAATAAAATAAATTGAAAGAGCAATTGTCTGTTAATATTAAACAGTTCAAGTGCGATTATGAATCAGCTATTACACAAGCATTACAATGTATCCATCCAGATGTTGTTGTCAAAGGCTGCTTTTATCATTTTCAGCATGCGGTGTGGAAAAAATCTAAAGAATTAAAATTTACATCTACTGTAAATGGTCGGATTTTGACACAACTGTGTACGCAATTAGCACTTTTGCCAAACAAATTAATACCTGAAGGCTTTTTGTCAATAAATGAAATGGCTACCGATGAGGAAGAATGTAAAGCCTTTTTCAATTATTTCACAAATTATGGGATGACGAAAATTACGAATGAACAATTATCTTGTTTCGGAGACAAATTTAGGACTACTAACGCTATAGAAGGTTGTGGCACCGGCGAATTAATGCCAAGATACCAAAAAAACCATCACTTTTTTATTTACCGACTTCAAAAAAGGAGGAGGTACTATGTTCGGACGATTGTTTTTTTTTTTTTTTTTGTATGTTCACTCATTACTCCGCTGTTTGTGAACCGATTTTAAAAATTCTTTTTTTGTTCAAAAGCTTATACTTCTGAGGTGGTCCCATTGTCACCAAGTCAGGATCTGATGATGGGATCCTAGAGAAATCGAGGGGAACTTTCAAAAATTGTTGGGGCAACTAGTGCAATTCTTAATTTATTCATTAAGTATTTTACAGAACTACAACCATATAGGTTAATTTTATCCTGTAAATATAAGTGAGGAGGTGTGTAGTACTTATTTATTTGTTGTTAATTTTGGTTAATTTTGGCACCGACTTCAAACAGATAAGTAGGCACCTAGTCCATATAATAGTACTTATTTTATTCTAGCGTGTTTAGAAACGCAATGTAATAGTTTAAAGAAATAATCTTAATTTGTAAGTGAATAGTTTGATTGATTGATGGGTATTCTATTAAGGTTTTTTTTTTCTAGTTATTGTAATATAGGCTAATTTGTAATTATAAACAAGAATTAGACAGTTTATTTTATGCTTTTTAGTGCAGTAGCGGTTATTTGTTTTTATTTTTCTCATTTTATTAATTTGTTTCTACAGTTATTAAAAAAGGAATCGAAAATCAGTGATACCAAAATAAATAGAAGTTACTATCACTGTGGGGAAACAAAACGTCGGCCAAAACAAATTTTGATTGATAAGCAGATACAAAATATATTATCGGACTGCGTTAACGAAAAAATTTCAGTCATGACAAGCTTAGAACGGCTACGGTCGTTAAAATTATCTCAATATTAGTTTTCTCCCCGTATTCAGAAGGTACAAATTGAAGATTTGGTTTAATATTACCTACTTTAGAACAAATTCTCAATACAACAGATTGTAAGGCCGTAGACGTAGAGTAGTAATAATAATAGTCTAATAGTATATATATAAATCTAAATAAACCTTTTTTTAAATTTAATCCCTATGTTTTGTAGTTTATAAAATTATTTTTTCACGACTACTCTGTCCAGTTGCTAATCTGTCCAGTTGCGAATCTGTCCAGTTGCTCCGGAGGGCAACTGACTCTCACTTTGATGATTATTGAATAATGAACCACCACTAGCAATTAGATATAAACTGTGGGCAATTCGCTTATTTTTAAGAACGTTCACATTCGCAATCTGTAAAAAAAAAACATCAACTTACCAACATTTTTGACAAGTTTGACAGATTGCGACTTGAATGTGAACGTTTTTTATGTAAGAGAATAATTGGCCCACTGTATAAAAATCGAGTAGTACCTCCCGTATAATAAATATTAACAATCTCATAAGATATGAAAGTTGGCATAGTTACCTCCACATCATTTTGCTTTTTCTGCAAAGATGGAGGCCTTATTGAACATTTACGGTGACGTTAGTTTTATAAAGGGGCCAGATTACCAAAAAACAGACACTGCACATCTCGCATAACCAAGATATTTAGATGTAAAAATCTCATTTGGCGATCTTTTTGTGTGAATATCTCGGCAACTTTAAAGCAATGTCCAGTGTCATTTACCCGTAATTTTTACTCAGTTTCACCAGTTGATAAGCATGACCACTTAGAAATGGGTTTTATCGACGGAAGAATAGATAAAATGTCAGATAGTGATTGTAATGTCATTTTGTCTATTCTTCCGTCGACGAAACCCGTATCTATGGTGGTCATGCTACGCGTGTGATATATGTACAGGGTGTTTGGTGCATCGTATCATCATCATCTGCCTAGCCTTTTCCCAACTATGTTGGGGTCGGCTTCCAGTCTAACCGGATGCAGCTGAATACCAGTATTTTACATGGAGCGACTGCCTATCTGACCTCCACAACCCAGTATCTGGGTAATACGATACCCCTTGGTAAGACTGGTTGTCAGACTTTCGGGCTTCTGACGACCCGTAACGACGTGCATCGTATGCCAAATGAAAATGGCGGATAGGAGGGGCCATGTTAATATGCTATCTTCTCAGGCCCCAAAAATAATTGTTGGCCCCACGGGATCTTTTTAAACACATTACAATTAAAAATAAAAATTGGAGGCCATATCAATAACTTTTTTTTTACTTAAGTCCAAAGGCTGACTTTGGATTTTCCAAAAATATTAATAAAAAGCCAAACATTTTTTTTGGGAGCCGAGGTGTATCCCTTTACCTTCCTATATTTTCTATTTTTTTATTCCTATCCACCATTTTCATTTGGCAAACGATGCACCAAACACCCTGTATTATGAGGCCAGTTCCATCACGCACCGCAACTTCGAAGAAAAATTTAAATGTGATGTGGTGACTTATATGATAGGTTCAAGGCTTATAATAATATGAAATATGTTTCGTTCTAACCAAAATTTTATCGTGCATTACGTAAATCAATGTGAACAACAACATTTACCTCATCATTGTATCATCGGCAAAGGCATTATTCTCACTGTAGTCTATTCTTTTCGGAACTAGCTCCGTTTCTTCAACTGTACTGTCACTGAAATTACTATTGGATACCGGAAAGTATAAATACTGAGTAGAACTCAATGCATAGTAGCTGCTAGTTGATAACGATTTCACGCTAGTTACATCCATACTATCACTTGAGATTGAGTTCAAGGATAGCGATGATTCACTTTTTATAAGAAGAATCGAATCATAACTGACGGAAAATTCATGTAAAGAGTAAGATGAGCTTCTACAAATATTTCCCGAATGTTCAATATTTCTAGAACTATCCACAAATCTACCAAATTCGTCGTTGTTATTTTCATAGGTAGAACTTTCAAAGAAGTAATTATTTTTATCACTTTCTATTTCGTTTTTCTTGTTGTTAGAACAACTTTCGTAAGAGCCGCTGGTGTACGTGCATGAAGTATCAAGATCAGTATTCAATTTATCAACACTAATAGGAAACCTAAGAATAGGACATGCATCGAATAAAGACTTTTTTAAATCACTTGTCTCAAACTTAATATCAAAGGGAGCATTAACTTTGTCAATAGATGTATCACTACTGTAGTTATCTGTTAGTATGTTGTCAAACAGAGTAATAACATTTTTAGGTGTTTCTGCGCTGTGGTTGCTGAACTGACTGGTGAATGAAGTTGCGCCATTCACTCTCCCAACAGTAACTTTTATACCCTCATTGTCAATAAAGGCTCCAGATTTAACGCCAGGAAGACACTCGTCCGGACAATCGCACAGGGAGGAGATATCTGGAGATGTCACTCTAATCTTGATGTAGCTATGTTTAAATCTAATTTTCTTTTTATCACAACCGCAGCCTCGATCGCAAGTTGTTGTTTTAATAATGTCTTCGAACTTTTCGCTAATACCAGCTGCTTCGCTGGTCGTCTTAATACGTCGCTTTGATGGTGAAACGCCGCTTTTTTTCGTTTTGGTTTTTATTTTTCCTCTTTTTTCTGAAGGTGTTGGCTCCGCTGGCAACCCAGCTTCAGCTCTAACTTTTCTTACTAATTCTTTTTCAGACGGGGTTTTGCCTTCAGGCAATGGTAACCCAGCTTCAGCCAGTCCTTTAAGTATCCGCTCCTTTTCTCTAACTGACTTTCCAGCAATTGGCGTTAACAGCCCGTCTGCCTTAGCCTTGCGGACTACTTCTTTTTCCGAGATTGTTTTTGCTGGTGGAGGCATACCTAATTCAGCCCGAATTTTCTGTATCATAGCTTTCTCAGACTGAGTTTTACCTTCGGGTAACGGTATTCCAGCCTCGGCCCGACCCCTGATAATTTTTTCCTTCTGACTTGGTGTTTTTCCTTGCAAGGGTGTAAGTAAACCGGCAGCTGCTCTCGGCGTTAGTTTTCCTTCTTCTGCTTGAACTTTTTTTATCATAGCTTTTTCAGAAGCAGTTCTTCCTTCTGGCAGAGGTATTTCGGCCGCAATCAAGCCCCTCACAATACGTTCCTTCTGAGATGGTGTTTTACCTTCAAGAGGCGTTACAATACCAGCAGCTTCAGCTCTATGCATCTTTACTTTTTTTGATAATGTTATTGGTTCAGGTGGAAGTCCAAGTTCTTTGCGAACTTTTTGCGCTATCTCTATCTCTGATTCTGTTTGGGAATCAGGAAGTGGTAAGCCATGTTCTATTAAGCCTTTTAATATTCTCTCTTTCTCTTTTGGAGATTTTCCTCTAAGTGGCGTCAACAAACCAGCTTGTTTTGCTTTTTGTAATTTTTCAGAGGTAACTTTTGAAGGTCTTTCCGCTTTTACTTTAGCTATAAGTTCTTTTTCCGAAACTGTTCTTCCTTCAGGTAAGGGTTTTCCAGCTTTACGAAGACTTGTCAATATTTTTTCTTTTTCCGAAGTAGTTTTGGCTTCTCTTAACTTTTCTGATGGTCTTTTTTCCGCAGGGGCCTCTCCAGCCATTATTTTTCTTATAATTTCCTTTTCAGATGGTGTTCTACCTTCTGATAACGGGACACCCGCGGCCACTCTATCTCGAAGAATCTTTTCTTTAGCTGAATGTGTTTTACCTTCTAAGGGGGTTAGCAGTCCTGCATCTTTTGCCCTTTTCATTCTCTCTGATATTGTAGGCGACACGTAACCTGTATCTGCTTTAATTTTTTGTATTAAAGCTCTTTCAGATGATGTTCTACCTTCTGGTAATGGCAGACCTGCCGCTACTCTACCTCTAAGTATTTTCTCTTTCTGTGAATGTGTTTTACCCACTAAAGGTGTTAAAAGACCAGTTTTTTTTGCTTTTCTCATTTTTGCAGATGGGGTCCTTTCTGGTACGCCTAGCTCTACCTTAATTTTTTTTATCAATGCTTTTTCAGAAGCAGTTTTACCTTGTGGCAATGGCAAACCAGATTCGGCAAGGCCTCTTAGTATTTTTTCTTTTTGTTCAGAAGTCTTTCCTTCGAGAGGCGTTAATAAACCTTCTGCTTTAGCCTTTCTTAATTTATCTGTGGTAATTGACAACGTTGCAGCTTTTGCCTTCACTCTAGCTATAAGAGCTTCCTCTGATCGCGTTCTTCCTTCAGGCAATGGTATTCCTTTGTCATGCAAACCTCGTAGAATTCTTTCTTTTTCTTTCGGTGATTTACCTTCAAGTGGTAGTAGAAATCCAGCATCTGCAGCTTCAGCGTACCTCTGTCTCATGGATGCAGATTTAGGTTCCGGAGGAAGGCCAAGGTCAGCACGGACCTTTTCCATAATCCTTTTCTCTGAAGCAGTTTCCGCTTCAGGAAAAGGCAGTCCTTCCATTGCTAATCCTCTCAGTATCCTTTCTTGTTGTTCAGGAGGTTTTCCTTCTAATGGCGTAAGTAATCCAGCAGCTTTAGCTTTACGTAATTTCTCAGATGGTGCACGTACTCCAGCCTTCACTCTAGCTATTAAAGCTTCCTCTGATCGCGTTCGTCCTTCAGGCAATGGAATTCCTCTGGCATGCAAACCTTGTAATATTCTTTCTTTTTCCTTCGGTGATTTACCTTCAAGTGGCTGCAGTAATCCGGCATTTGCAGCTTCAGCATACCTTTCTCTCATGGAGGCAGTTTTAGGTTCCGGAGGAAGGGCAAGGTCAGCGCGTACCTTTTCCATAATCCTTTTCTGTGAAGCAGTTTTCCCTTCAGGAAGAGGCAGTCCTTGCATTGCTAATCCTCTCAGTATCTTTTCTTGTTGTTCGGGAGGTTTTCCTTCTATTGGCGTAAGTACTCCAGCATCTTTTGCTCTACGAAGTCTCGCAGATGGCGTTACAGACGGCGCACGTTCTCCTGCCTTAACTCTAGCTATAAGAGCTTCCTCTGATCGCGTTCGTCCTTCAGGCAATGGGATTCCTCTGGCATGCAAACCTTGTAAAATTCTTTCTTTTTCTCTCAGTGATTTACCTTCAAGTGGCTGCAGTAATCCGGCATCTGCAGCTTCAGCGTATTTCTCTCTCATGCTTGCAGTTTTGGGTTCCGGAGGAATAGCAAGTTCTTTGCGCACCTTCTCAATAAGCTTTTTCTCGGAAGCAGTTTTCCCTTCAGGAAGAGGCAGTCCTTGCATTGCTAATCCTCTCAGTATCTTTTCTTGTTGTTCGGGAGGTTTTCCTTCTATTGGCGTAAGTACTCCAGCATCTTTTGCTCTACGAAGTCTCGCAGATGGCGTTACAGACGGCGCACGTACTCCTGCCTTAACTCTAGCTATAAGAGCTTCCTCAGATCGCGTTCGTCCTTCAGGCAATGGGATTCCTCTGGCATGCAAACCTTGTAAAATCCTTTCTTTTTCTTTAGGTGATTTACCTTCTAGTGGCTGCAGTAATCCGGCATCTGCAGCTTCAGCGTATTTCTCTCTCATGCTTGCAGTTTTGGGTTCCGGAGGAATAGCAAGTTCTTTGCGCACCTTCTCAATAAGCTTTTTCTCGGAAACAGTTTTCCCTTCAGGAAGAGGCAGTCCTTGCATTGCTAATCCTCTCAGTATCTTTTCTTGTTGTTCGGGAGGTTTTCCTTCTATTGGCGTAAGTACTCCAGCATCTTTTGCTCTACGAAGTCTCGCAGATGGCGTTACAGACGGCGCACGTACTCCTGCCTTAACTCTAGCTATAAGAGCTTCCTCAGATCGCGTTCGTCCTTCAGGCAATGGGATTCCTCTGGCATGCAAACCTTGTAAAATCCTTTCTTTTTCTTTAGGTGATTTACCTTCTAGTGGCTGCAGTAATCCGGCATCTGCAGCTTCAGCGTATTTCTCTCTCATGCTTGCAGTTTTGGGTTCCGGAGGAATAGCAAGTTCTTTGCGCACCTTCTCAATAAGCTTTTTCTCGGAAGCAGTTTTCCCTTCAGGAAGAGGCAGTCCTTGCATTGCTAATCCTCTCAGTATCTTTTCTTGTTGTTCGGGAGGTTTTCCTTCTATTGGCGTAAGTACTCCAGCATCTTTTGCTCTACGAAGTCTCGCAGATGGCGTTACAGACGGCGCACGTACTCCTGCCTTAACTCTAGCTATAAGAGCTTTCTCTGATCGCGTTCGTCCTTCAGGCAATGGGATTCCTCTGGCTTGCAAACCTTGTAATATTCTTTCTTTTTCTTTCGATGATTTACCTTCAAGTGGCTGCAGTAATCCGGCATCTGCAGCTTCAGCGTATTTCTCTCTCATGCTTGCAGTTTTGGGTTCCGGAGGAATAGCAAGTTCTTTGCGCACCTTCTCAATAAGCTTTTTCTCGGAAGCAGTTTTCCCTTCAGGAAGAGGCAGTCCTTGCATTGCTAATCCTCTCAGTATCTTTTCTTGTTGTTCGGGAGGTTTTCCTTCTATTGGCGTAAGTACTCCAGCATCTTTTGCTCTACGAAGTCTCGCAGATGGCGTTACAGACGGCGCACGTTCTCCTGCCTTAACTCTAGCTATAAGAGCTTTCTCTGATCGCGTTCGTCCTTCAGGCAATGGGATTCCTCTGGCTTGCAAACCTTGTAAAATTCTTTCTTTTTCTTTCGATGATTTACCTTCAAGTGGCTGCAGTAATCCGGCATCTGCAGCTTCAGCGTATTTCTCTCTCATGCTTGCAGTTTTGGGTTCCGGAGGAATAGCAAGTTCTTTGCGCACCTTCTCAATAAGCTTTTTCTCGGAAGCAGTTTTCCCTTCAGGAAGAGGCAGTCCTTGCATTGCTAATCCTCTCAGTATCTTTTCTTGTTGTTCGGGAGGTTTTCCTTCTATTGGCGTAAGTACTCCAGCATCTTTTGCTCTACGAAGTCTCGCAGATGGCGTTACAGACGGCGCACGTACTCCTGCCTTAACTCTAGCTATAAGAGCTTCCTCTGATCGCGTTCGTCCTTCAGGCAATGGGATTCCTCTGGCATGCAAACCTTGTAAAATTCTTTCTTTTTCTCTCGTAGATTTACCTTCAAAAGGCTGCAGCAATCCAGCATCTGCAGCTTCAGCGTACTTCTGTCTCATGGATGCAGATTTAGGTTCAGGAGGAAGGCCAAGGTCAGCACGTACCTTTTCCATAATCCTTTTCTCTGAAGCAGTTTTCGCTTCAGGTAGAGGCAGTCCTTCCATTGCTAATCCTTTTAATATCCTTTCTTTTTGTGAAGGAGTTTTCTGTTCTAAAGGCGTTAGTAGCCCCGCAGCTCTTGCTCTACGTAGTTTCTCAGATGGTGCACGTACTCCTGCCTTAACTCTAGCTATAAGGGCTTCCTCTGATCGCGTTCGTCCTTTAGGCAATGGGATTCCTCTGTCATGCAAACCTTGTAAAATTCTTTCCTTTTCTCTCGGTGATTTACCTTCAAGTGGCTGCATGAACCCGGCATCTGCAGCTTCGGCATACTTCTCTCTCATGGATGCAGTTTTAGGTTCCGGAGGAAGGCCAATGTCAGCGCGTACCTTTTCTATAAGCTGTTTCTCTGAAGCAGTTTTTGCTTCAGGAAGAGGCAGACCTTCCATTGCTAATCCTTTTATGATCTTTTCTTTGTGTGAAGGAGTTTTTCGCTCTAAAGGCGTTAGTAGCCCCGCAGCTCTTGCTCTACGTAGTTTCTCAGATGGTGCACGTACTCCTGCCTTAACTCTAGCTATCAGGGCTTCCTCTGATCGCGTTCGTCCTTCAGGCAATGGGATTCCTCTGTCATGCAAACCTTGTAAAATTCTTTCCTTTTCTTTCGATGATTTACCTTCAAGTGGCTGCAGTAATCCAGCATCTGCAGCTTCAGCGTACTTTTCCCTCATGGATGCAGTTTTCGGTTCCGGAGGAAGACCAAGGTCAGCACGAACCTTTTCCATAATCCTTTTCTCGGAGGCAGTTTTTGCTTCAGGAAGAGGCAGTCCTTGTTTTGCTAATCCTCTCAGTATTTTTTCTTGTTGTTCGGGAGGTTTTCCTTCTATTGGCGTAAGTAGTCCTGCAGCTTTTGCTCTATGAAGTCTCTCAGATGGCGTCACAGACGGCGCACGTACTCCTGCCTTAACTCTAGCTATTAGGGCTTCCTCTGATCGCGTTCGTCCTTCTGGCAATGGGATTCCTCTGGCATGCAAACCTTGTAAAATTCTTTCCTTTTCTCTCGGTGATTTACCTTCAAGTGGCTGCAGTAATCCAGCATCAGCAGCTTCAGCGTACTTTTCCCTCATAGATGCAGTTTTCGGTTCCGGAGGAAGACCAAGGTCAGCACGTACCTTTTCCATAATCCTTTTCTCGGAGGCAGTTTTCGCTTCAGGAAGAGGCAGACCTTGTTTTGCTAATCCTCTCAGTATCTTTTCTTGTTGTTCGGGAGGTTTTCCTTCTATTGGCGTAAGTAGTCCTGCAGCTTTTGCTCTACGAAGTCTCTCAGATGGCGTCACAGACGGCGCACGTACTCCTGCCTTAACTCTAGCTATAAGAGCTTTCTCTGATCGCGTTCGTCCTTCAGGCAATGGGATTCCTCTGGCATGCAAACCTTGTAAAATTCTTTCTTTTTCTCTCGGTGATTTACCTTCAAGTGGCTGCAGTAATCCGGCATCTGCAGCTTCAGCGTATTTCTCTCTCATGCTTGCAGTTTTGGGTTCCGGAGGAATAGCAAGTTCTTTGCGCACCTTCTCAATAAGCTTTTTCTCGGAAGCAGTTTTCCCTTCAGGAAGAGGCAGTCCTTGCATTGCTAATCCTCTCAGTATCTTTTCTTGTTGTTCGGGAGGTTTTCCTTCTATTGGCGTAAGTACTCCAGCATCTTTTGCTCTACGAAGTCTCGCAGATGGCGTTACAGACGGCGCACGTACTCCTGCCTTAACTCTAGCTATAAGAGCTTCCTCAGATCGCGTTCGTCCTTCAGGCAATGGGATTCCTCTGGCATGCAAACCTTGTAAAATTCTTTCTTTTTCTCTCGATGATTTACCTTCAAGTGGCTGCAGTAATCCGGCATCTGCAGCTTCAGCGTATTTCTCTCTCATGCTTGCAGTTTTGGGTTCCGGAGGAATAGCAAGTTCTTTGCGCACCTTCTCAATAAGCTTTTTCTCGGAAGCAGTTTTCCCTTCAGGAAGAGGCAGTCCTTGCATTGCTAATCCTCTCAGTATCTTTTCTTGTTGTTCGGGAGGTTTTCCTTCGATTGGCGTAAGTACTCCAGCATCTTTTGCTCTACGAAGTCTCGCAGATGGCGTTACAGACGGCGCACGTTCTCCTGCCTTAACTCTAGCTATAAGAGCTTTCTCTGATCGCGTTCGTCCTTCAGGCAATGGGATTCCTCTGGCTTGCAAACCTTGTAAAATTCTTTCTTTTTCTTTCGATGATTTACCTTCAAGTGGCTGCAGTAATCCGGCATCTGCAGCTTCAGCGTATTTCTCTCTCATGCTCGCAGTTTTGGGTTCCGGAGGAATAGCAAGTTCTTTGCGCACCTTCTCAATAAGCTTTTTCTCGGAAGCAGTTTTCCCTTCAGGAAGAGGCAGTCCTTGCATTGCTAATCCTCTCAGTATCTTTTCTTGTTGTTCGGGAGGTTTTCCTTCTATTGGCGTAAGTACTCCAGCATCTTTTGCTCTACGAAGTCTCGCAGATGGCGTTACAGACGGCGCACGTTCTCCTGCCTTAACTCTAGCTATAAGAGCTTTCTCTGATCGCGTTCGTCCTTCAGGCAATGGGATTCCTCTGGCTTGCAAACCTTGTAAAATTCTTTCTTTTTCTTTCGATGATTTACCTTCAAGTGGCTGCAGTAATCCGGCATCTGCAGCTTCAGCGTATTTCTCTCTCATGCTTGCAGTTTTGGGTTCCGGAGGAATAGCAAGTTCTTTGCGCACCTTCTCAATAAGCTTTTTCTCGGAAGCAGTTTTCCCTTCAGGAAGAGGCAGTCCTTGCATTGCTAATCCTCTCAGTATCTTTTCTTGTTGTTCGGGAGGTTTTCCTTCTATTGGCGTAAGTACTCCAGCATCTTTTGCTCTACGAAGTCTCGCAGATGGCGTTACAGACGGCGCACGTTCTCCTGCCTTAACTCTAGCTATAAGAGCTTTCTCTGATCGCGTTCGTCCTTCAGGCAATGGGATTCCTCTGGCTTGCAAACCTTGTAAAATTCTTTCTTTTTCTTTCGATGATTTACCTTCAAGTGGCTGCAGTAATCCGGCATCTGCAGCTTCAGCGTATTTCTCTCTCATGCTTGCAGTTTTGGGTTCCGGAGGAATAGCAAGGTCTCTGCGTACCTTTTCAATTAGCTTTTTCTCGGAAGCAGTTTTCCCTTCAGGAAGAGGCAGTCCTTGCATTGCTAATCCTCTCAGTATCTTTTCTTGTTGTTCGGGAGGTTTTCCTTCTATTGGCGTAAGTACTCCAGCATCTTTTGCTCTACGATGTCTCGCAGATGGCGTAACAGACGGCACACGTACTCCTGCTTTTACTTTTGCTATAAGAGATTTCTCAGATGCCGTGCGTCCCTCTGGCAGTGGGATACCTCTGTCATGCAAACCCCGTAAAATTCTTTCTTTTTCTCTCTTTGATTTATCTCCAAGTGGCTGCATTAATCCGGCATCTGCAGCTTTAGCGTACTTCTTTTTCATGGATGAAGTTTTAGGTTCCGGTGGTAGGGCAAGTTCTTTGCGTACCTTTTCAATAAGTTTTTTCTCAGAGGCAGTTTTCCCTTCAGGAAGAGGCAGTCCTTGCATTGCTAATCCTCTCAGTATCTTTTCTTGTTGTTCGGGAGTTTTTCCTTCTATTGGCGTAATTAGTCCAGCAGCTTTTGCTTTTCGAAGTCTCTCAGATGGCGTAACAGATGGCACACGTACTCCTGCTTTCACTTTTGCTATAAGAGATTTCTCAGATGCCGTGCGTCCCTCAGGCAGTGGGATACCTCTGTCATGCAAGCCTTGTAAGATTCTTTCTTTTTCTCTCTTTGATTTATCTTCAAGTGGCTGCATTAATCCGGCATCTGCAGCTTCAGCATATTTCTGTCTCATGGATGCCGTTTTAGGTTCCGGTGGAAGGGCAATTTCTTTGCGTACCTTTTCAATAAGCTTTTTCTCAGAGGCAGTTTTCCCTTCAGGAAGAGGCAGTCCTTGCATTGCCAACCCTCTCAATATCTTTTCTTGTTGTTCGGGAGGTTTTCCTTCTATTGGCGTAAGTACCCCAGCAGCTTTTGCTCTATGAAGTCTCTCAGATGGCGTTACAGACGGCGCACGTACTCCTGCTTTCACTTTTGCTATAAGAGATTTCTCAGATGCCGTGCGTCCCTCAGGCAGTGGGATACCTCTGTCATGCAAACCCCGTAAAATTCTTTCTTTTTCTCTCTTTGATTTATCTTCAAGTGGCTGCATTAATCCGGCATCTGCAGCTTCAGCATACTTCTCTTTCATGGATACAGTTTTAGGCTCCGGTGGAAGGGCAAGTTCTTTGCGTACCTTTTCAATAAGCTTTTTCTCAGAGGCAGTTTTCCCTTCAGGAAGAGGCAGTCCTTGCATTGCTAACCCTCTCAGTATCTTTTCTTGTTGTTCGGGAGGTTTTCCTTCTATTGGCGTAATTAGTCCAGCAGCTTTTGCTCTGCGAAGTCTCTCAGATGGCGTAACAGACGGCGCCCGTACTCCTGCTTTCACTTTTGCTATAAGAGATTTCTCAGATGCCGTGCGTCCCTCAGGCAGTGGGATCCCTCTGTCATGCAAACCTTGTAAAATTCTTTCTTTTTCTCTCTTTGATTTATCTTCAAGTGGCTGCATTAATCCGGCTTCTGCAGCTTCAGCATATTTCTGTTTCATGGATGAAGTTTTAGGTTCCGGTGGTAGGGCAAGTTCTTGGCGTACCTTTTCAATAAGTTTTTTCTCAGAGGCAGTTTTCCCTTCAGGAAGTGGCAGGCCATGCATTGCTAACCCTCTCAATATCTTTTCTTGTTGTTCGGGAGGTTTTCCTTCTATTGGCGTAATTAGACCAGCAACTTTAGCTTTTCTCATTCTTTCTGATAGTGTTGTCACTTCGAATGCTTTGGCTTTTTTAATTCTTTCCAACATTGTTGTCGTTTTCGACTCTGGTACTCCCAATTCTACTTTCAATTTCTTGATCAAAGCTTTTTCAGATGCTGTTTTACCCTTTGGTAGAGGTTGTCCTGTTTCGACTAATTCTCTCAAAATCTTTTCTTTTTCTGCTGGAGTCTTCCCTTCTATCATTTTTTCAGCTCTCTTCTTCTTTTCTTTTATACCTAGGGCTGCTAATGACTTCCGTTCTTCCCCGAGGCGCCTTTCTTCTCGTGATATATGACTGCATAGTATGCAATCACAATTATCACAATTTTTCTTTTTGTAGCAGTCGTAGAGGCTCTTCATTACTTCAAACATTGCATCTGAGTTGCAGCTGCAGCAGCAGCTATCCTGCGGCCTGCTCAATTGACAACGGTAAACTTTCCATTTCTTCTGTGTTGGAAAATTAAACGGACTCAAAGAATCGTTGAAATGATATTCTGAAACTCGGTTTACTACGAATTTGGAATTGAAATGGGTTTTTTTATTTACGGATTCAGAGCTTCTAGTACTTTGCTTGGATAGATAGGTCCGTTTATTAATTTCAGTTATGCTGATGTGTTTAGTGAGTAACTTTTGGGTTTTATTCCTACCGGAGCGTGATAACCGGAAAGCGACTGCTGGCTGTTGACCATATTTTAATGGATCAATTTTTTTGCGGTTCTTTACTTTTTTTTTATGAATCATCATACTGACATTATTTATCCCATTGCGTAGACTATCTTCCTTATTGTATTGCAATTCAAATTGCAGTCGCTTAAACTTATTTTCCACGTCTTTCATTTTGATTTTATGAACAGTGTCAGATTTGCAAGTCGTACTTTTGTTTTCTTAACACACCTCCATTCGAGGAAAATAGTTATATTAGTTGTTAAAGCATTTTCTTGTTAATGTATTTAGCGGATCATTTTACCAGTATCTTCAAATGTATGCTGTAAAAATATTTAGAGAATAACCATTAGAATAGGCATCTACACAATTAACATTATCTATACATATAAAAGCTATGGCAGATTTGCTCAGTTTAACATTGAGCCGCAACTTGTATAGATGAATGTATTCATCTATACAAGTTGCGGCTAAAGAAAAATTCTGGCGGCCATCTATTACCTAATATCTAGGGGTAAAATATACTAATGGCAAGGTTTTTAGCACTCTTTCATTTTAATTATCAGCTATTACCCATTCCAAAATAATGTTAGATTCGAAAGCAGTGCTGGCGCAGCGGCTCCTACTTACGAGTTTTAAGAGAAATAGGGTCGGTCTTTCATCCATACAAAAAGTCATAATTTGAGGTTCGGCTCTCGTCTATTTCCTCCTTCAATATTTGACCAATTTGAAAGATATTTTATGAATTGAATAAGAACGATATTTACTGTGCCCCTATGTTGTTTTCTTTTTTTCAATTAATATTTGTCAAATTTTTACAATAGACCTCTGATAACAGCGGTCTAAACAGGCCATTTTGAGCATTTTCTGAGGTTTCTAATGCTTTTACAGAAAATGTATCATCAAAACGAAAACATAAGGGCATAGAACTAGTTGATATTTATTTTACTATAATAATCATTGCTCTGAGGTCGTAAACCAGAGAGAAAACAGGCGAGAGCGTTTGTATGGAGAGGGGACCGACCCTATTTCCTCTTCAGTCGTGAGTTTGCTCTTTACTGTAATTTTTTAATGTGTAACATCTTTCCTCTCGTTTTCCTGCAAATCTTTCCTCTCCTTGATGTGTGCACTAAGCACTAAGCATACTGTAAAGTATGCGTACTTCGTGGACTAGGTGGAACAGGTATTTGGATCGAGTATTTGTACGGACTTGGACTAGGTGCACGTAGTACAAAATTTACCTAGTACGACCCATCTCTACAGCGAACGTTACACTGTTGAACGAATTAAATACCAGTATTCCAAGGTCGCCTTTGTTGCGACTGTTCGCCGCTTATCGCACTTATCGCACTGATAACGATCCAAGCCGAGTAGCGCCTAGCAGCAATCCTATATAAGTGGGTCATCCCCGGGCGATTTGATTCACTCTGCGTCCAACGCTCGGTGTGGCAACATGTCGTGTTCTGGTTTGCAATTGGTCAGTTGTCATCCTGAGGATGCCTCGTTGCGAGGTGAGACACGTGTCGATTTCTTACAGGGTTTTTTATGACTCCTAAAGAATAGCTAAGCGGAATAGGTTACTAAATATATCTACGTCTATTGTATTTTATCACCACTGCCGTCTAACGGTGAGGTAAAATAACGTGAAGAAAAAGGCAAGACCTAGATTTAAAAAAAAATCGAAAACCGGTGGCATAATTGCAACCCACACTGGGCCCGTGTGGTGGATCTGACATCAGTGGAACATAAGAGGTTAAATAAGCCTGTACTTCTTAAGGTCGTTTATTTTTAGTTTACAATACAATACAATAACTGAAAATATCGTACCATTTAATTCCCAGCTATTTTTTACAGGTTGATAGGTTCCTTTGTTAATAACGTCATTATTATGGACTATTGTGTGATGAACAAGTCATATGTTTTTATTTATTTAGGTTTTTTTGTTGGTTAATAACACATGATGTAAAAATGTAGAACCATATTTTTCTTAAATTATTTATGTCACAAGAAGAATGGCATGTGACAGTTTTTTTTAGAACGGTTTTGTTGTGTTTTCATCCCTGGAATAGGGAATATGAATATGAATTCTATAAAAACTTATTCATTATTAAAATTTACATTGTATGCAAGAAACAAATGCCCATTTTTTTTAAAACATTTTTTAATGCTAATGACTTATTTTACACATCATTATTTTTCTAAGTATTGTGTTTTTTGTAGGAACGGAACGCAAAATCAAAATCCGTTGTCTTTGACAATGATGGAAGTGACATAAACACTAGAGATGGGCCGAATGTGGTTAGAACCGAATCCAAACTTCGGCCGAATATTCGGTTAAAATGAAAAGTTCGGCCGAACTTCGGTTCAATTTCCCTAACATGAGTTATCTGCCTCGAATATATTTATCGTCTCCTGGAAGCTCTGCATATTCTGAGCGACTTTTTTCGGAGGCAGGAAACGTATAAGAAAGACCACGTAACAAACTTCTGCCAGATAAGATAGTCTTTGGTGTTTTTGCACCATAATCGTAGATAGATGAGAAAAGTTTGTTTAATTTGATTGTTGAAAAAAATACTCTAAATGTTCAGTTTGTGAACCAAAAACATGATATTTTTATTCAATTTACGAATATCCAGATGTTTGTTAGAAGAATACTAAGCTTCTTTCATTTTTGTAATAGTACCTATATCTAATTTTTATGTGTAATTAATAAGGCAGATATTTTCAAGACTAATAAAAAGAACTGATTTTATTTAAGGTTTACATATACAATGTTCCTAACTTAAAATAAATGACCATGAGTGAGTAAAAGTCATAATTTTATTATTTCAGTAATGCTATTCTAATTCTATTAAATTTCAGTCAAAATAGTGCAAGTAGGTATTATTTTTCTTGTGCCGAATGTTCGGCATCTGAACCGAATTTCGGCCCATCCCTTATAAACACTATGTGAATGAATATCTATTATTTGCGAAGTGCTTGAAATCTCACTCAGGTAAGAGTAAGTGCGATTTCTGCTTGAGTGAAACACAAAAAATAATTTTATTTGTATGATTTTAAAACCCTTCAAAAAACAGATGTTAAAAGAGCAGTAACATGGTAAATGACGTCATATCCTGAACGCGTCAGAAACGGACGTTTGACCAGCGGATATTCAAAATTTTTTTTGAGTAGGTACCTAGCAATATTTGATTTTAAGTTAAGTTTTAATACTTTTCTTGGGATTATACAGGGTTACTGGTAACTCGACGTATTCCTTGCAGGACGTCATAGTAGGGTTAAAATGCAACAAATTAAGCCACCAAATGTTCTACCGAAATTCAGTAGTTTTTGAATTAGTTAAGAGTTTTAGAGCTAAAATTTACAAAAAATTAAATGTTTTGTTAGTGATATTTGCCAAAGTTTTAGGCATTATTGAACTTTTAATTATTAACAAAGGTCTGCTACGGCGTCAACTATGATAATAACTTAAATTTCAGTACAGTCGCGCCGTAAATCATTTTTAAATTGGTTTCAAATGGTTTAATCTGGGATTTTCATTAAAAAACTAAAACTCTTAACTAATTCAAAAACTACTGAATTTCGGTAGAACATTTGGTGGCTTAATTTGTTGCATTTTAACCCTACTATGACGTCCTGCATGGAATACGTCGAGTTACCAGTAACCCTGTATAATGGTTTGACAATGATTTAGTAAGAAAAAAATACATACATAATAAGTATAATGGAATTAGTAAGTACTAAGTTAGTATATTGTAAGCTCAGTGGTTTCTTTTCTTCTGTGTTTTAATCTGCGATCGGTAATTTCGTGAAAGTCATACGGATAGGCCATGACCTGGTTTAGGACATAGGATACCATGAATCCCGGAAGTACGTTTCTGTAAAATAGATTCTGACCTTTACGCGAGCGAAGCCGCAGGCAAAAGCTAGTATTATTTTAAATGCGAGAGTAACTCTAGCAGTCTGTCCCTTTTTCAGGCTAACGACTAAAGGGATTTCTATAGGCACACAGGTTGAATATCTGAACTGTCGCGCCAAAATCCATTAACGTATGTAATAATATGTGGGTTCGCGCAAGTGTCTTTTGCGCAAGTGTGCCAGATCCAAGTTATCGGGGTCAAAAATGTTTTAAATTAGCTCGATTATCACCCCTATCTATTAAGGAATGCACCCCATTTATAATCCCTGTATTTTTATGGAACACTACCAAAACGACAGCCCAATGTTTATTTTCAATTACCTAGAACACCATTTCAATCCTATGCTTACCATTCGTGCGAACTTGCGATAGTCGCGTAAAACTATGATCAGTAATTTTACCCTGTATAATAACCCCACCGCTGTATCTCTACGTTGACGTCGTGGTGGGGCTTGCGCGCTCCGAACTCTGGGTTTGTGCCGGTAGAGTTTTACTTTGCCGAAACAGGTCTAGGGTGAGGAGCCAGACTAAGAGGGATACAGAAACCCGCAAGGCAGCATGTGGCGAGCTGTTGACCAGTAGCGACCCCACGGACCCTATCTCCCGGGAGAAGTCTTGTTCCTCACCTCTGGCTTGCCTTTATCGGCTGGCTTGAGTGGAGATTCGCAAGAGCAAACGTGCTCGGAGGAAGGAAGTATTCCAGTAAGATGCTGGTAGGGATCATGACCGTACTTCTGGGATTGTCCTGATAGCCGTGGAAATACCTCTCCACTCCTCTTAAGCACCTCCGGACATGTTGCCCCCTTGTCGCTACTACACTTGTGCTAGCGACCGTTTTCGGAGGCCCATTATTGAGTGTGCAAGTCACCCCCTACCATTCTATCTGTGTATTTTATAAACATAGGTCAGGCAGGGGCCATAGTCTTTCCATAGTTCAAGATAACCAGTTCACTTAGCCACCGAAACCCATAATCCAATATCTTTGTTTCCATATCCTGCAATAGTCCTACACAAATCGGAGGTTGTCCTTGGCGGCACTTGCATAGTGTATACAGGGATAATTGTCGGTTGGCGTCCAACAATTAAAAATGTCTAAGGGGCATCTCCGAGTTTTGCTTCGGCCCCTCGTACGCCTTCCCTCGTACTCCGTCCCGAGATATGTCAAAGACGTTTAATATCTCTATTTTGCTATCCTAGCTTAATCGAGCAACCTTTTTACTGGCCATGCCAGTTGGGAAGTAGGTACACATCTATGGTTCAAACCACTGACAACAAGGAACATATCACAGAGTACATTTTTATTTATTCACCTACGCAAGACTAACTAGTCTGTGACCTACGCTGTGCCTACGGCGAGGCAATCAAGAAACTTAAACTCATGGTCCAAAATGACGGCAAGGGACATTTTATAATGATCGGTCTGCTCTCACAGCGGCAATTTTTATTATTATTAACAAATCCGATATCAATTACAACGTCAATCTCTTTCCGTCCTGATCTTAATTTTACTCGGGGTGCACCCCGTAATTCCCTTCTATAGGTAACGCCGGCTCAGAATTCACAATCTGCAATAAATGGAAACTGAAAATTAAATATTAAATTTTTAGTTACAAAGGATAAAAGAGGCTGTCTAAGAAAATATCACGACATGAGAAGATTATCGCGTAAATATAATTCATACCGATGCATGTGTGATGTTGCATACCCGGAGTATGGGTCACGTGGTGTTATGTTGACGACCCAGAGCAGCAGCCTTCGACGCTTGTTGAACCTTAGAAACGATTCCATGTGCTATCATCACTCGTTGGAGGTTACAGATGACTCCTATACCAGTTCAGTTGTGAGAACTCTCAAAGACTTTTATCAAGCATGTGCTGGATACAATTTGAGGTGAGATTGTTTAGTATTTTTTGTTTTTCCTTCGAGGGAATATTTTTACAGACTTGCAGTGAAGTAAACCTTTAAGAACGCGGCGACGGATGAATTCTCCATACAAACGTAATACCTAAATCATTTGCAATTTGAGCATATTTCCACCATAGTGTGTTGTTATTCGGATTGAGACAGTATTTATCTAGGTTCCTACATCTTTTTCTTTTTTCAAAAAACCTAACTAAAATGAAGAAATGACATGTTTTCATGTTGTTTTTTCTGTATTATAAACAACAATACTTATGATATTGTTTCAGCAGAAACATAGCCTATATTATCAAGTTACAAATTATCGAAAAAAATTGGAAAAATATTAAGTTTTCATTCATAATTTTTGGTATTACGGAACACATCCAAAGGACCATGCAACATTTTGGACCAAATGCTCAACAGTGATGTAACATATTATGCCATATGAAAGCTTTTGAGATATTATTTAATTCATTCTATGGCAGCTAAGTCGAAATCGAAGGCGAACATGGTGTTTTTGAACATTCAAAAATGTAAAACGTAGGTTAGGTTATGTTAGGTTTAGATAGGCTACGTTAGGTTATGTTAGTTCATGCCCATGTAGATAGGTATGTAGGTAGGTAGGTACCCTTTTTATAATTAACTAGCGACCCACCGCTGCTTCGCACGGTGCTGTTAGAATATTAATAAAGTTTTTTTTTTTTTTTTAATTGAAATTAAAATTAAAATCAAAATCATTACTATAACTGGTTAGGTAATATTTAATGATAACGTAACATAACGCCTGTTATCCCTAAAAGGTTAGGCAGCGATGTACCAGTACATCCACATTTTGCTAGTTTTTTTAAAGTCCCATGTAATGGGGGCGAGTCTATTGCCATCAATCGGGCACAGATGTAGACTCCTGGCTGCTACAGAGTCATTTTGAACCAAACTCTGATGTGATGAAATAATACCCCAAAAGCTTTCACATGGTATAAATTACATCACTATTGAAGCTAACCTAACCTAACCTAATTTTTCAATGTTAAATAAAACTATGTTCGCCCACGATTTCGACTTAGCTGCCATAGTATGAATTCATAATACCTCAAAAGCTTTCACATGGGATAAGTTACATCACTGTTGAAGCTAACCTAACCTTTTTTTTTTTTTTTTTTTTTTCCGAGGTGGAAAATCCTCATGGATGTCCTCCGCCCTGGGGTGGGCGGAGGGGTCTGTCAGACTCTTACTGACTAAAAACCACCCCGGTGTTCCGACTCACACCTACGCCGCCGGGGGTCGCGGGAACGTAAGAATCTTCCGCAACAAGCTAACCTAACCTAACCTAACCTAGTTTTTGAATGTTCAAAAACACCGTGTTCGCCCTTTATTTCGACTTAGCTGCCATAGTATGAATTAAATAATACCCCAAAAGCTTTCATATGGCATTAGTTACACCACTGTTGAAGCTAACCTAACCTAACCTAACTTTTGAGTGTTCAAAAACACCATGTTCGCCCTCGATTTCGACTTAGCTGCCATAGGATGAATTAAATAATACCCTAATAGCTTTCATATGGCATATGTTACATCACTGTTGGGCATTTGGTCCAGACTCCATACATCCGTGCCCGTGGTCCTTTATCATAAATTTTCAATAGTTAGTAGCTAGTAGTGCTATCGCGTCAAGCAATGTCAATGAAAATGTGTGCGTGGTCGTACAGTTCACGGTAGCTGTGTGTATCGCTCCGGCAGGCACACTAGCGCAATATTTGTAGCACTCGATTCGTAGTTGCGATCGAAGCTCCGCCGCCCCTTAAGGGAACCCTAGTTAAGTCATTGCGAAATGCTAAATACACTCAGGTGGCTCCATCTTCCAGTTTAAACGTAAACTTAAATAAACGTATGTTTTAGGTACTGCCCCTTCTCAGGATTCGTAAATGGCAATGGCAACTACTTCAACCATACAATGAAAGATGTCGCTATTCTCATCTGTTTTCTTGCCACAAATTTTGTAGTTTTAATTACGATCATTACCAAGACTATTGTGCATATGCTCTTGCTACTGTTAAAGACCAAGCAGTGGATTTCAAGGTAAACAAAAAATAAATAGCCCCAACATCTACAATAAGTTTTCACAATATTTTTATTGAGCAATGTCAATGTCAAAATCAGCCCTTGCACTGTATCATGATTAAGATTACATAAAAATAAAAAAATAAAAAAATATATATTGCGCATTTCGTAATATTGCCCAAACACAGTAGCTGTAGGCCGCCAGTGTCAGCAGTACCTATATTTTTGTTATTATTTATTGTTACGTTTCGTCATGGTTATATATTTTGAAAGCACTGTTTTATTAAAGATGTCACGGTAACTGAATAAGATGTAATGCTAGATATTAAATTTGAAATTAGTTGTAGGTCTTACTAATAATAACAAATATTTCTCCTGCTTATTTTCGGAGACACTCCTGTTTTTATGGGCTAGTAGCAGGAGAAGGCACTTGTTCCACCACCGGCGATTAGCGAGAAGTAAGTAGAGTTAGCAACTGTAAAAGTGTTTTCTGTTTGTCTGGGACATGTGGGACCTTCATCTAGATTCTAGGTCCCTTGTCAGTAAAACTGATGCATAATATATTAACAGTTGATCATTGACTGTTCGCACTAACGGCGAGAACTCTCTCCACTAGTTTGCACACACTCGCTGCACTACACACACTCGCTGCACTACACACACTCGCTGCACTACACACACTCGCTGCACTTCACACACTCGCTGCTCGTTACTCGTCAACTCATTTTTTGTCGCTAGCCCTACTCGCTTCTCGCTAATCATCGGCGGTTGGACAGGCGCCTTACTTGCACAAAACTATGCAAGTATAGCCAGTGCCATTGCGTCATAACAGCTTATGATTGATATAAAATGGGTGTATCGCAATGGCATGCGAGATATTTCTCGACGGCATGTGAAGCCACGTCAGAGGCCCATGGGCGGCTTTAAAACTCTGACAAAAGATTAGTAAAAAAGGAAAAATAAAACATGCTAGCTAGCTACTTGCGTACTTTTATGCTAGACAGTCGCATTCCTAGTTTATTTAATAGTGTATTCGAATATTTTTCTAATCATACCTCTACTACTTGTTTCCAGGACGTTTTTTTCACATCCAGACACGGTCGAGGAAAATTGTTGGTCCGCAAGTTCTCCACATCCGTATCAAAGTTTCTATCCTCTTCATTGGTCTGCAAGTCCTTCACATCCGTATCAAAGTTTCTATCCTCTTCAATTACCTGACAAGTATTCCAGCCATTCCGGGTCCTAGCCGAAATCAACAGTCGCGCGAGTACGCGACCGATACTATCGTTTATATAATTAATGTTACATCCGGACACTTTAGCTTACCTAATTATTGGTGAATTAAAATCGGTCCAGTAGTTTCGGCGCCTATTCGGTACAAACAAAAAAATATTTCCTCTTTATAAAATTAGTATAGATTTGTTTGAATGAATAATGACGTACAAACGCGACCTGATTAATCGCGCGAGTATGTCATATTCCGATAAAAGAGCACGACAATCGAGTACTTACTCGCGTGGCGATCGCTTTTGGTTAGGCGTTAGGCCTCACAATATTCACGTGATAAATATATAAATTACAAACCCTGGTCTAAGTGATGTGTTTATTTATGTTGTAATAGCTCGAAGGTTAAGCTACCAGCTTGAAATCGACTTGCGAACGGCTTTGACAGAGGGCGCGTTCCGGTTTTCCGAACAAAAAGTAACATAATGATCGCTGACTCGTACCTATTCAAACGTACTTACTTATTAAATAGTACATAATAAAAGTTTATGACCTGAGATGATTCATTTTAATTTGAAATTATTAATATCTTTCCTCTCTCAATGTGTCCCTGGTTAAACCACCTATCAAAGGTACTTGTAGGTACCTGTAGGTACCTTACATAAAATTGCATAGAAAACCTTCAATAACCGACGCGTCGGTTAATTTGGGACGTCGCGACGTCCCAAACTCCCATAGCGAGAACATTAAAATAGAATTAACACTAAAACTAATTTTATTCGCTTCAGTCTGTTTATTTCCTATAATTAACTGCATTACTCGCTCTATTGTCTGGGGAACAGTGTTCTAGTGGCTTCGTCCAGGGTCTCAGAATGAGCTTAGAAATGTTGGGCTTTGTGGCTAGCTGTAGTTACAGTTTAGGCCCTAAGGAGCTAGCTAAGAAAGTCAAAAGAAAAATTTCCTGGCCGTTACATTGTTCATTTGGCTGATTCTTTGGCCAGCCAAAGTTGGTTGAATTATGGTATCATTTGCCTATCTTGTGAATTGTTTGAGAATTATTTCTGGTGCAGGTCTTTTAAGAATCTTTGTCCTACTTCTATTTATCGCTGTGCCTCCAAGCCTGCCCAGCACGAGCGAGCACGAGCGGCATTTGTATGAATCTATACATAATTATATTATACTAGCTGATGCCCGCGACTTCGCCCGCGTGGATGTCGTTTATTATATACTAAAACCTTACTCGAGAACCACTCAATCCATTGGTGAAAACAGCATGAAAATCGGTGTAGTAGTTTTTGAGTTTATCGCGTACAGGACGACAGACAGATGCATAGTGCATCGGTGCAAAAGAGCAATGGAGAGCAGCATTCTGGGCGTAAACCTAACTGTCAGAATACGAAACACCACGTTGCGCTCCAAAACGGGGATCCTAGACGTCGGCAAAAACGCTGCCAAGCCAAAATGGAATTGGGCGGGTCATGTCAACCGCATGTATATCGACCGCTGGGCAACAGTCTCCACACGGCCGGGCCGGCCTCGGCGGCGCCGTCCATCCTCAGGGACCTACTCCCTGAGGATGGACGGCGCCGCCGAGGCCGGCCCAGGAAGAAATGCCGAGACGATCTAGACGCGTACCGCAAGCGTTGGATCGAGGTGGCACTGAAAATGGATGTTTGGAAAGATTTGGGGGAGGCCTTTGCTCAGCTGTGGGAAAGAGTAGGCTAACATAAAAAATAAAAATAAAAAACTGTGCTTCGATGTTCGCGCGGTTCGCACCGACTTTCATGCCATCATTTGCAAGAGGACGGTATCTCTGATCTGCAGACTGCGTAGCAGCCGGAACGAAATCTTGGAAACTGTAGCTGATAGGATCTCATCCCCGCTTTAGAGGTCCTTTGTTAAGTCAGTCATCTGACTTTTGGGATGCCTACTATAAGATACCTATAAGAAATAAAAATTTATTGTATTTTTTTAAATATATTTTTTAATTTAATTTTAATGAATTTAATGATGGTGATGATGATTATTTATTATTTTACAATTGGATTTAATGTTTTTTATTGGTATGTGGTATGGATTGTAACATAGTTATATAAGTATACTAACCATAAATATGGATCAGTGTCTGACATAAATAAATTAAAATTATTTCCATCAACTAAGTATAACGAAGTTAATCGTTAGCGCTAGCGAATGAAAACTATTTTCCTCGATTTGTTAAGAATATTGTTTAACGCCATCTAGTATCGGGTAGTAAGGTTATTGTTATGAATTAAAATAAAATGTAAGACACTGCCATCTAGTATTGAGTGGCATCAGCAACAATATTGGAAGGATTACTGAAATTCATTATAAAGTATAAACAAGTCTATGAAAGTTCAGATAATTGTTCAAAGAATTATATCAAATAGCAACCTTACCGCCACGGCATTAATTTTACTCTGCCGCAAAATATTTAACTTTTTGTTTGCTTCTCTAACTCATAGATGGCGTTGGACGATCACTGAACGGATTACTAAACCTTGATTCTCTTTCAGGGTTTTCAGAAGCGTGACCGTTTATTACGTATAAACTTTATATAACAGTCGGCTCCACCCTCCAGGCGAGATAGCGAGCTACAATTCGAGCGAGAGAACGATAGACGGTGCGGCGCAGCTTTACGAGCGGCCACGAGGTAGCATGCTGGCTCTTTCATATCGCTACGTGCATTTCTTTCTGGTTCGGCTGACCTCGGTTCGATGCACGTGTCGTTAAGTTTATGAAAGTTTCATGTTCGATATAAGTTCTGCATATCAATGGCCGCGTGCATCGCGAGTGCATAAAATAGTTTTCAACTTTTTTGTTGTTTTACTTATCCGGGGTTTTTAAGTGGGATTAGGCTTGTATGCGTATAAAACGGTTTTGTATAGTGCTAAACCGGATCTGTGTCAGTGTTACGTAGGGAGAGACACAATTTCGGGTTTTAGTTCTATGAGTCGGGAATAGGTACCTACTAGCTTGTTATATTTTAAGGAAGACATTTTTTATGGGCTCAAATATTTAAAGTGGTTTGCCTCATATTTAAGTGAATTTTTTTGAGGGTTTATCCAATAATGTGTTTGTAGGTCGGTGAGTCATAGTGCCTCGTACGTTATGAATTTCGAGCTTATTGGTAATCTATAAGCAATTTTTTTTTATAGGTAATATTATGTTATTATTTTAATTCATATTCATTAAAATGCTTAGAGGAGCTCGTGGCTAAGTAATAACAGCCGCACGTTCGATCCATCAGGTTAAGCTACGCTTGCCGGGGTTGGTCTGTGGATGGGTGACCATCTTTACATACCGAGACTGCTCCATGCCTTGGAAAGCACGTTAAGCCGTTGGTCCCGGCCGTCATTTGTAGACCTTTGATAGTTGTTACGGGTCATCAGAAGCCCGAAAGTCTGACAACCAGTCTTACCAAGGGGTATCGTGTTACCCAGTAACTGGGTTGTGGAGGTCAGATAGGTAGTCGCTCCATGTAAAATACTGGTATTCAGCTGCATCCGGTTGGACTGGAAGCCGACCCCAACGGAGTTGGGAAAACGCTAGGCAGATGATTAGATATTCATAAGAAAAATTTGGATCCACAACAAAACTACATGTAGGTACTGATTCAATAATAATGTCTTTAATGTATATATAAAAAAATATTCAGTTTGGTCTAATATTGCTCTGTGCTTCCAACTTATTCGCTTGTTGAAAGAAAATTTAGACTAGCGTGGACTTATTTTGGTCGCAAGCTCGATTGCTGAGCGTGGGGTCCTGGGTTCGATTCCCGGGTCGGGCAAAGTGTTATTGGGTTTTTCCATTAGGAATCTCTTAGTATCACCCCGGAGTTTGGAAATTAGCGGTGTGATACCCTCGTGCCTCGGAAAGCACGTTAAGCCAGTCCCGGCTGTCATTAGTGGATCTTTTACGAGTAGTCGTAACGGGTCGTCGAAGCCCGAAAGTCTGACAACCAGTCTTACCTAGGGGTATCATACTACTCAAGTGACTGTGGAGGTCAGATATGCAGTGGCTCCATGTAAAATACTGGTATTCAGCTTCATCCGGTTAGACTGGAAGCCGATCTCAACATTCGAAAAAGGCTAGGCAGATGATGAAGTATCAAGCAATGGATTTAATTGAAATATTAAAATGAAAGTTTTTGTCATTCTGAGTGTGTTAATACATTATGAATAAAAGATGCATGATACGCGTCAGTACTACGCTTTTACTGGCAGTTACTTTCATTTTGATAACTCAACGTTATAGGTAGGGCAGTCGAGTCCACCTCGTCATTGCTTTACTCTAATAGTTCATTTTCATTAGTCGATAACTCGACAGTTTATAATCGGATGAAAATAATAGATTATAAACTTAATGGTTCTGAAAATCTTACGATAATTTATACACAAACAGCGCAACACAAATGAAATGGCAATCGATGGCAATGCCTTTTTTTTATCAGTTCTACCACGTTCGTTGTTTGTTGGTCGATCCATCAGGATATGCTACGCTTGCCGGGGTTGGTCCATGGATGGGTGACCATCTTTTCATACCGAGACTCCTCCGTGCCTCGGAAAGCACATTAAGGCGTTGGTCCCGGCTTTCAAACGTGGATCTTTGACAGTCGTTAGGTACGGGTCGTCAGAAGCCCGAAAGTCTGACAACCAGTCTACCCTTGGTATGGTATTACCCAGTTACTGGGTTGTGGAGGTCAGATAGGCAGTCGCTCCATGTAAAATGCTGGTATTCAGCTGCATTTGGTTAGACTGGAAGCCGACCCTAACATAGTTGGGTAAAGGCAGGCAGATTGATTGAGCCACGTTCGTTGCGTTATAAACGTTGTTGAGCAGACGATTTTTTCAAAACTATAAAGCAAAGGATAGGAATTTCCTTCAAAACCGTCGGATTGTTATTGAGAGTTTGTTACGCATATAGGGTGTTTCATGTGGATTTTGATGCGTTGTATTTTCTTTCTTTCTTTCTTTGTTGTATGAATAAAAATGATTGTCGTTAGGACTGTCATGGTAGGGAAAGAGATTGCTGTTCTACAATATAATGATAGGTGTAGATGGCGTGAAACCTCGTATTCATGGCTCACAAAAGTGGTAGGTACAAGAAAGAAAACCACAAAAATATTTTTTTTTGTATATTTTTACGTTTTTATAACAAGTAGTTCCAATAAAATTTTACAAGTTTATTTTGTACAAGTACGGAGTATCCTCCGTTTATTGAAACTCAAACGCATCAGATATTTAATAGTGGCATAATTTGCGGAGAGTGCTTTTTAGAAAGTAACAGGGCATTTACTAGCGTTTGTCGATCTGTACGTCCGTGCGCCGATCGTCGCCACGAGACAAAACCACCTACCTTACATACACACATCAATGTGGTCGAGAGCCCATCACATTATAACCAATGCGGACAACATCTGTTTGTATGAGCGTTCGTCATTTTACTGCAAAAACATACAGAAAAAATAAGATTAGGATGTCCATTTAAAAAATAATAATGTATGCCTTTTTTAGACTGACTCGGAGTTGGTATAATGCAAATGCAATATCATCTAATTTGTTGGACAATTCCAATAAACTGCCTAATGAATTTAAAATGTTTGCAGTAAAATAACAAATTTTTCACTCGGAAAAATTTGCAACACGACTTTTCTTATACATCTCCGTTTTCATCAAGGCAATCCAATACTATCAACCCTTAATAATATCTTGTGTAGATGATATAATATATAATATAACCAACTTTAAAAAATCAATTCCAAAATCTATCATATTATCCCTTTTTTGCTCTTTTCGGAATCATGTTGCCGATTCTTCCTTTACATAGTACAAAATTAGGACGAAATCGTCAAAACTGCATACAATTGTATTCCTTTATTGTTCGTATAGCAGTTCCGACGAAACTTATTTCATAAAATATGTTACAGACTCGAAAATGTATGAACCATTCGTACCTACATAGGACGCTGGGAACTTTGGGAGATTTTAAAATCTAATACATCGAAACGCTTCAGTTCAATTTGCAGGAAAATTACAGCCATATTGCAGTCTTTATCTCATCGTATTGTAATGTTGATCCTAACTGGATCAGTTTCTTTGTAACTTTTATGAAATAAGTTTTTGAACCAAGGTTGATGGTGCTATCAGAGGCTGTCCTAATACGACGTGGTTACGTGAAAACGCGAGCTCCCGTGAGCTTTCATACAAACGGTTTGATGAATGTTTGATTATGCGGACGTAATGGTGCGCTCGACAATTGGGAATGGCATCCAATATCAAAATGTTACATCGTCAATTCGTATGACGCGAAGCTCACGTACAATCGCGATGATCGTCGTCACGCTGCGTCAAGATAAAGTCTCTCACCATCTTGATAGCATAATTGTAAGTTATTGATTGATTACAATTGCAATGGGCTCTTAAGTTCAATCGATCCAATGCTTACCACTTCGAACTATTTAACCTTATTCCTCGCAACATAGTACAAACAATTAAAAGCTTGAGTATTTCAAACCTAACATTTCAGCTATAATATAATTTGACTATCAATATCTTACAACGATAATTCAGTTTAAGTCGATAACACAATAATTGATAGTTTAATATTTAATGTTCAACAATGTGTAACGCAACAAGGTATCACAACGCTGCATATTATAAAAAATTCAACGCAATATGTTATTTGAAAATGTAACACAGCATTATTCAAAATGGTAAACTTCTTAACCGTTGCATTGGCTCGACTGAATCTTGTACAGATTTGTACTTACATTAAATTTATTTACAAGTTACTCGCTATCGCTTGCCCGAAGATAAACGGAAACATATTCAATGCTCACACGCCTCGATGGCTCGACGGTGTAAACTTACCTAATGATAGGGGCATTATTGTGTGCACATTCACAGAGATCACAGCCTTCAGAAATGTAACTAAAGTAGTGTGATGCGCACTGATCGGTAGCAATGTTACATTAACTTCATTTATTCGACGGTAATGTTACATTTACGAATAAATATTGAATTGTTGATTATTTATTGACTTTATTATTTCAATCATAAATTAAATTTACGTCCCTTTAATATACTTCTCAGTCTAATGTGACACGGCATTGTGGCGATGTTACATTTACCAAATGTAACCTAAATTAAAATTGTAAATTACAAAAAAAAAATACAAATCAGTACGCTCGTTATTTTTATATGCGTATTTTAACTGAAACCTAGATTGTGCGTTCGTTAGAACAAACTTGTGCTAATTTTGCGCGGACTTCGAATTCGAACAATCTTCGGGCTTTCGACCGTAAAACTATAATAACACCGAAATATCGGAACAACCAATAAACGTTGCTTTAGTCTAATTTATTTTATACTATTTGATTTCGAGACACAGTCTCTATTGCTATCGCCAATAGCATCCGCTATGAGATCTAGCGATAATAATAATTCCGAGCCGTCTCCACCGCCCGGCGCGGCGCCCGGGCGCACCGATCTCATCGAGTGCCACCCCACCACCCCACTAACATAATAATAACATTTATTCATAAAAATATAACTTACAAAAAATCTACTGTGACTTATTACAATACAAAAATGTCGAATGCTACACCAATTAAACATTACATTCCCCTCTACTTATTGCTTATAAATTAAAAATGACATTATTGTTGCAAATTGTACAATTATAAATTTTTATTATTATTATTTATTATTATTTTATTTGGAAAATATTTTAGTCTTATAGTTAATTTAGAATTAAGACGACCGCGGGATGTGTTACACGGTTGCGACTTGGGAAAGCTTAGATCGCGCGTGTCTGCCGCGCTACGTCGCGTCTGTGTAAGACACCCTGAAGTCTATCGATTTATTTAATATCCCTCGACTGCGAGTTGCGTTAGTCGCGACCAGACGCGACACACTCGAGACCACACATACACAAGATGACAAATCATTTGAGCCAATTATTGCGTTAAATGATAGCAGTCATCGTCAGCGACGTACAACACACATCTTTTTTAATATTAGGCCGTGCTTACTGCACCAATCACGACACGCTAGAGATCATCTTAGTCTTAATATATTGAATTGAGCAGTATACGGACGCACGGACGCACAAATTGACTATAACCCTGTAGTAACTACTGAAACCTAACTAATAAGTAATTAATTTTTTTCTCTTTCTAGGGGCGTATAAGTTAAAAGCATTACATTATTAAAGTCTCCACAAAATTGTATAACTTACTATAACGCTATTCATTTTATTCCTCAATTAAAAAGATAATAATTTCTCTTATTATCTCTTATGCTACAAAAGAATTTCAACATAATTATAAACAACATAATATAGTGTATATCAGGTCATATTTTGCTATGTAACGTACAGATATACTTTCACATTTATCGTAATCAATTCCCGAATGCAAACTATTGCAAACTGTCCACTGTTACTGTTTCATAATATTTATTTATTACAATCTGTCATAATAACTAATAATATCGGTCATCTGGATATGACTTCACTTATCATCATTTGTATATAACAATAATTATAAGTAAAAAGATAATAAAAACGTTTGTAAAATAATGCAATAATATATATTTAGATAAATATAATAAAAATCAACAATACAATAAAGTCACAGCATGTATTTACATGTTTCTATACATGTTCGCGACGCCACGTGTAACGTCAGCACAAGTACAGTCATCGTACCCATTTTAAGTGTATTTTTCTACATAGGATTAGTTGGTTTAGACCAGTGCGTACAGACAGCCAGAAAGAGCTCCCCTCTCTCAATCCCTAACCGGCTTGCTCCTAAGTAGTCGATAAAAATCTACTATTTTATAATGAATCTCCCTCACCGTCGAAACATACTTATCAGTAAATTTATAAATAGGTATCAGAAGCTATAGTCTGTAGACCGTAATTACCAAACCCCAGACCCGACCGAAGTACTCAATAAAATTCATCATGAGAAGATCTAATTAAAATGGGTACAAGAAATGATGGCACTTTACAGGGTACCTATGCATTTTTTTTTTCATAAATTATGTCATAAAATGACGACTAAAGAACTATGTATGTTTAATTTACGCCGTGACTTATTTCCTAGTTTCGATTTATACCTAATCACATCGATTTAGAACATTTGTTGTGTGGTAGTAATGGTGGCACGGCCGCCGGCCTGACGTCTGAGCCCATGAAACAAGAAGCTGGCGGCGGCCTTGATCGGGGCGACTAGAGGCACCCTCGCAGCGGTCTCCCATTGTCAGACATTGCCTGTGGCGGGGAATCTCGGCGGAGGCAGTGGCGGCGGCGGCCGCCCCGCCTCCCCCCCACCCGAAGACTGCTCCGATACTGAAATGCATAGCTCAGTTATCGCCACTACCATCCTGTCTCACATCTCGGTCCTATACCATCATCTCTAATAAGTAAACAGGGGTTCCTAAGCCTCTCTAAGAGATCTCAGTGTTGCAAGCTTGGTATTCGGGCAGTTCTGTACCATATCATATCAAGTGTATTTCATAACCAAACCTTCTATCGTCTGAACCTCGACCTAGCTCAGACAATACAAACTAGCTCGGTTATTTTTCCTAACTACAAACTAAAATATTTCAAGCTCTTAGAAAGGAACATACCTACAAGTGTGTTCACTCACGGTTATTCTACTTTGCATATAACCAGTCAGCCCAAGGTCAGATAGGGGTGTCACGTGGGATTAGTACACTTGGTGTATGCATCATCTCGTTTGCCAATCCTACGCAGATCATCATGTCAGAGCATTCATCTCATTCTTTCGCTTGTCTTGCGCCTATTCATCATCAATGCTTTGTTAGACTGAACGAGCAGTGATGCTAATAAACCTCATTATCCTAGTTATAAATAATTTAACCTATTTCTTATCTGCTTTCAGCGCTGTCCCTTTTCATGGTGATTTTAAAATCACCATGGACTTCTGCGCTCCATTGCGAAGAGTCCTCCCCACATGAACACTTCCCTATCGTAGAAATATGTGTTATATTATTCAGTTCATATAAACATACAGGGCTACTTTAAATTACCTGGCAAAACTTTGGAAGGTTTGTGTCAATTTGGAATTTCCCATCTACAAGATAAGTCCTTAGTCAGTCAAACAATGAACAGTATTCATCATCTGTTAACTGTATGTTGATGATTTCGGACTATTATACCATTTTCTAGTTTTTTTCTTCCCCGTTAAACATTGGGATTTGAAGGTAACAAAGAAATAAAAAAAAAAAACCTACTATAGTTACCGGGTTTTTAATGTGATTGCGGGTATCTTTAATAAAACATGTTATCTTATACACACATACCTTTAAGTAACGCCAAATCATTTGAAACAAGCCCTTTATATAAATTTTAATAAAATAACACATCTAAACTGACAGATAACATAGCCCACACCAAGAAGTCTAGATAACAAAATTTAGACAGAATTGAACCTATGAAGGGTAAGTAGAAAAATTATAAATTAGCAGTACAATTCCAGAAGAAAGATAGTCTCATTTTTAAATTATAAAGGCTTGAAATAGGGAACGTAAGGGAAGTATTGCATGTTAAAGCCAGATCTTATCATCCAGAACTATATCGGCAATCTGGAAAAGCATAAAAGCTGCGCACGGAGTTCCACAAGGCAGTTTACGTTATTTGGGATGAAGCTCAACAATTTATTGGCGACAACAAGATCAAATTGTTATCTTGCTTCAAACAATCAAACGGCATCGTGGGTACCGTAGCTAACATTTACACATGTAAAAGCTACTTTTTAACAACACGACAGATCATGCTAACACTGGTATGTACACGGGCAATTGTAAAGTTCCACAGAAGCAAATTGTTAGATGAAGTGTATTGAGTAATGTTAAAAGTGGAATAAAATGACTGATGCGTATAAATTCAAATACATCAAAGCAAATGCAAGAGTCAACATTTTGAAAAAGGATTGGAGCTTCTTTTGTTATGATATGTAGAGTAGCCAATCATGATGTTAATCATTAATATCATAATATTATTCACAGAGAAGTTAACAAATGGAGAGGAACTTACTTCGAACATTAAGTGATCTGAAAGTGTTAGTGATGACGATCTGATTGCCGATTAAGTTATTCTGTAAGCAATTCACTCCATTTCTAACCACTTCGTGAAGTAAAATGTAAAGTATATTAATATTCATTTGTCTGATTTGTTAAACAAACATGGTTTCTATTAAGGTCTCAATTTTAAGAATGGTTCATTTGAATCAGGTTTTGATGTAACTTAAGCCGCAACAAAGATCAAGTATTTCATAAAGTGTGATTGATGCGAAACCTCTTCATATAGTGTTTGTTTACCAGATGAGACAACTAAGGAAGCCCCTGTAGGCACCATAGTGACGTGATTGCGGTGATGTAAAGCGTGGTACTTACGGGAATCGTGTTTCTCGTCAACGGGGGCGGGGGGTGGCGGGGGTGGCAGCTGCTGTTCCAAGGCGTTCACGCAGTTCATCATACTCCCGTAGAGGCGGCTGTCACGAAAACTGTCCCTGCACACAGTCTCCAATCATCCCCATTGACCGATTATGTGATAACCCGATTATCAAGCTCATCACTACTATATGCTCTTAAGAGTTTCAGTTTTTCACCGTTCAAAGTATTGTAGTTTCATAGTAGCTTTCTATGTTTTTATGATTACTTTGAAATATCATTTCTGAATTGATTATCTACTGTGTTTTACGTTGTCTAATATAATTAATTCTACTTCAATATTTTACCCTAGTCACTCCACAAGTAGGTACTGCTTTTTTTTAAACCCATTTTACAAAACTTTTTATAAAGACCTTCCACTAAATCGAAATTGATGAAACTTTTATTTTTTGCAAATTATTTAAATCTTACAAGTTACTTGATTTTATTATGAGTTTTGTTTTAACCCTTCAACAAAAGTTTAGATGCAAATTGAACAAATTTAATTTAATCTATAAAAGATTGTTATAAAAAAATGCCATCTTAATGTACCTATTACATTTAAATATTGTAGTTATGAACATGGTTGTATTGTTTGATAGAATTTAGATCTGAAACACGGTACATAGTGGGTAGGAGCTACGTTCCAACAGCCCTCTCTATGAGACAGGGTAACATTGTTCGTTCCAGTGATATGTACACAATGCTTAACAAACATCACGTGCAACGCGTGCTCATGAATGACCAGCACCAGTCTGGTTTAGTGCTGTGTCGTGATTATAAGGAAAATCATGAATCATGTGTCATGTAATGGGTAGGACACAGTCAGTGCCAGTAAATATTCAAAATATATCAAAGAAACAGTCGCCGTTTCTTACCTCCCGTTGGAATTCCGGAACAGTGCCAAAATCTCTTCGAAGGTCTTATTTTTTGTTTCAGGAACTTTTTTATACGTAAATATCCAAAAAATTGCAAGGAATACACTAAAAGGCAGGAATGTATAGTTTTCCAGTAGTGCCTGCAAAATAAACGTTATTAGCATTGTACTGAAACATAAAAATAATGCGACATAATTATTATATTTGATGGTCATCCATATCCAAAATTTAAGGACCAGGTAACTTTTTTATCTGAGGCTGAGGTCCGACACTCAAATTCAGTATTACTTGATTGGAATTACTATTGACAGCAAATATAACTGACTGTAGTTAAAAGATCAGTGCGCGTGTACCAATATTAATTAACGGATGGCAATTGGAATCCTACACACATTGATGGGCACACACACATAGAGACCTACCTTCATGCTAGGAAAGCCGATTCCGACAACGAAATTGGCCATCCAATTAACTAATACGGCGATAGCCATCGCGCTTGGGCGGGGGCCCTGCGAGAACAGCTCGGCAGTGATGAGCCAGGGGATGGAGCCGGGGCCCACCGCGAAGAACACCACGAAACTCAGCGTCGACACCACCGATAAGTAGCTCATCCAGTCGATCATTTCCTGCACATAGCCGAAGAACTCCTATCAGGGGATAGCAATGGTGTCCTTTCCCGTCGCCGACCGGATGATGAAATAAACCACAAACATAAATGCACATCACACACTAGTCTGTCCGTGAGTCCGTCATGCTCCGCGCGATGCGAGGAGTTCCGACTCAGTTGTTGAGTGCTGGTAGCGTAGTGTTGTCCATCTATCGTATGTACTGCGAATGCTGGTGATAAGTGCCATCCTGCTTTTGAGCAGTGTTTGTGTGATTATAAATTTCGCTTCATTTAAAAACGCGTGCGCTGAGCTCCCCGTGAACTTTTACCACAATTTAGTGGTCAACAAAAATAGTGTTAGTGCTATGTGAGTGATGTTCCTAACATTTATATTTGAGAATTTATTCCCATTATTTACAATTCTTTCCTACCGAGAGTCCGGTTTCGGAAACAGGAAAGTTGAAGGGGGGGGGAGGGCTAGCGAAGCGACGAGTTTATGTGTCTCAGTGATTGTTAACAACTGTTATTCTGAGCAAACCAAAGTCAACAACAGACGTTGATGACAATGATTTGTTGAAGGCAATAACAGTTTTTAAGATCACTGGTGACACTTACACCCGATGAAGCAAATGACAGTGTGTGAGAAATAAACCAGGGATTAAAGATGAGGTGCATGCATAGTGTTACTAAACTAAATAAATGATACGATGATATGATTTTTGATAATTTTAGAGATTTAATCATGATTAGTTTGAAAAAACATTCGTAAAGATTATGTATAAAAAACTACCCTGTATTCATTATATGATGATTTGTAAGACACATCGAAAGAATAAATATGTATCTTTAATTTCTAACTGGTTTAATTTTCTATTGCCGTATCAACAAATGAATACAGCTGTAAAAGCGACCAGTGACATAAAATTCACCAACGATGTCTTAAAACATTAAACAAATCTCAACAAACTTAAATTTAGGTTATATTGACATAGCTGCATTAATAAAAAAATATATCTGAAAAGAAACGAAAATAATTTTGAATGAACACTAACTTTCGATTCACGTTATGCCTCGACTCTAAAATAATCTATTGGCATAATGGTGTGTGATACAAATCATCTTCAAGTGAATAAAACACTAAAAGGTATAATCTATAAGAAGTCTCCTTATGCTAACGTCCAATAATCCAATGAAAGTAAACCTAATTTCGAAAATATTAATTTAATAAATTGATTTGGAAGAGATCGAGCAACCAATTGGGGTATGAGAGAAAATCAAGAAAACAGTAATGAAGTATTGATAGTCAAGAACTGTAATAGATAGTAGGTGGAGAAAGCGATGAGAAAGCGTGCCAAAGCCATTTTTAAATGTAATGCTTGATCGAGACAACGCTTAATTATGACGATAATAGTCCTTCTGGATTGTTTCATTAAAAGTTTTTGTTATATGGTAAGGAAGAGGTACCACTGTGTCTCTCAAGGAATACATTTAGGGCCAGTATAACAAACCGAAACACTGACCTAACTTACTCTAAATTACACAACTAAATTCCAAACAAGATCAACACAAGTTTGTACTTATAGAGTTATTATGTGGTGGTTTTCATCGATTAGTTTTTATTTTGAGAGCTGATTTGTTATTACTGTATATGTTACGGAGGTTGATGTGTAAATATCCGACTATTCTCTAGTTCAAATTCTTATAACTTTCTTTCGAGTATATTCTTATCTTCACAACATAACATTCAAATAGTTTATCGTTAAAATAAATTCTGTATCTTCACAGAAAGCAGTTTCAGCTTTATTTTACCTTTTAATTTCGAATATACCAGAGAAACCAACCACAATTTTATAAGACACACCTTTATTAGAAATGAAATGGTGATGAAAATAGAGAAGATGAACATTCCCCCGAGGCCGTAGAGATGCAGCGTCCGTCTTCCAGTTCGATCCATGAGAGGCAAGGAGACCAGGGTCATGCCGACCATGATGGCCCCGATACCCATAGTCGCGAACTTCGCTGATTCATCCGTAAGGCCCGAAGAAGTGAACAGCGAAGTGGAGTAGTAGAACACCTGAGGATACGATAACTTATATTTATTGTTATCAAGATGGGAAATTGATAAAATAACTACGATCGTATTTTTAGCATCAGTAAATCCAATCGCATTCACAACATGAGTGGAAGTAAGTACTCAATTATTAACTGTCATTTGAATAAGTAGGAACATTCAGTCTTACACAGATAGATTTTATCCTTAGAATGTACAAAACTCTTTCCTATAAAGATCATAGCTTATTCTACCAAACCTGAAGATGCTAAAGTCATCGGGTTACTTACTGCGTTGATGCCACTGAGCTGCTGCGACAACTGCATGACAACGCCTATGAGCAAGGGAGCACGTAGCGTGGGGGAACATAGAAGTTCCCTCATTGAGATAGATGCCTCCGCCTGCTGAGCTCGTTCCTCGGCACGCATTTCTTCAATATCCTCTTCCACCTAAATAGGACATTGAGGAGTTGTACATAAAGATTTTACTATTTATATTTTTCTCAAAATGGTTTAAAAATCGTTTTATGTTAGTCGGCGTACTCCTAACAAATATACAAAAACACAATCATGTCATCAAGGTAAATCTAATATCACTTCCTACCTGATTGCTAGCCCGTAGTCGTCTGAGAGCACGTCGAGCCTCCTCTTCCCATTGCCGCGTGATAAGTAAGTACCGGGGCGATTCCGGGCAGGCAGGCAGCAACAATAATTGCAGGATCGCCGGACAGATCGCCAGACCTAAACATGATAGTACGTAGTCTGAATATCTACTTACTCATAAACATATTTTTATAATCGCCAAATGTTTGCTGATCCCTCAACGCATGCCATTGTGAAGTAAAGTCGATACACACGATACCTTACAAAAGTATGTTATCTACAAAACACAGCACGTAAAATCGCATACATAAATTAAAATAATTTGATTTATATAATGTTCAGTTAACCTTATAATTATTTGTGTCGACAGTAATAACCTCTTTGTCGAAAATCCTCAAGCAAACAAATGAACTAATTCGACTCTTAAAACGAGCATATCAACTGCAAAACTTCCATCCTCTCCAGACATACATCAAACTTCCTGTAACCGAGTCAAGATAAATAAATGAAAATATCCGCCAAGCTCAACTTTAACTGCTCTTGAAGCTTCAACGTCGCGTCGTTTATGTCAACTACCAACTTGTAAGTTGTCCTTAACTTTTGAATCTCGCACCTGCAGCGGCCGAGTTTCTTCAACTTTGCACTCTCACTTTCCTTTCATCTTTAATTACTGCAATCTGTTATTTCATAGTTTCAAGGCCTAGGTGTGACAGGAATTTCTGAACACGCTTTGAATTCGTCGTGTTTAAGCTTCCAAAAGCTTAAATGCACTTCTGAATTTAATTCTTCGTTTTGATGTCTTTTGGATTCATGATTCTGCTTTTGAAGTTTATGTTATTTGAGATTATTTCGTGGAGAAGAAATATTTGATAACATTTATTTGTTATTACTTAACTAAGATATTTCATTTCACTTAAAAATACATTAGTAATACAAATATACACTTTAATACATTAAAACCAACAGTAAAATATTTCGTTGATTGGATCGATTTTAACCTTCTGCATTCATTTGTATGAAAGGAAATCTTCGATGCTGTTTCTCATGCAGTTTCCGTTTATGTACAGAATATTTACTGTACATGGGCTTTAAATAGAGGTAACCGGGGCGTTGTTTGTCCGGCGATACGCCCACGCCCCTTGGTTCATATCTATCTTAATTCATATCTATGCATCTCATGTATGTGTATATTGATGAATGCGCTTGTATGTTGTAATTCATGATATTTTTTTTAATATGTGGTTACATTATGGTTTGTTGCACATAATAGATCATAAATACATATTTTTTTATGTATTTATGATCTATTATGTACCACAGTAATTGATTGCAGCAGTTTACGAGAAGGTTGGACCGTGGATATTTATTAGTCTAATTTGATGATTTGCAAACCGATCAACAGAATTGGTACAGACATCTGCCCAATGTCGATTTCGTAACTTACTTCGAGTTAAATCCGGCAAGCTAAAGTGGAAAAAGTCGTTTCTTTCATTCTGACTTCTAATACTAACGCATAGACCTTTAAATCTCAAAATACAGCTTACCAAGCAAAATAGGCCATCCTTCATCGGTGCCGAGAATCTGCTCGATACCCAGGACTTGCGAGAGGAGTAGCCCCACAGTGACAGCCAGTTGGTTGACCGTGCCCAGCCCACCGCGCAGGTTGAGAGGTGCAATCTCCGATATGTACATTGGCACTAATGATGTGTTTAACCCTGGACAAACAAAAGAACAGAATAGAAGGTAGTTATGTCACATGAAGAACATGAATTACGAACAATTGTCGAAGTAAATATGAACTAATTTTTGTAATCGTGAAGACGAATAAGGCAGATGATTATTTTCATCTTTATTAAATCAGTCTATGGAAATGCTATGATCGTCATAAAATTACATAAAAACCGATATTATAAGAAATTGCAATCGGTGCGTTTACATCGGTTTCCACTGAAATTACGCTGAACTAAAAACATTTACGAGTGACTGGCACATTTCGGGACGAAATAAGGTTTTTAAACAAAAAACGGCAATTTTATCAAGAATCATTTGACTTATTGTATTGTTAATGTAGCCTGTTGCTTGTACACAACTATGCTAGTCGCTTGCATACCGTTGTACCATAACAACTTGTGATTGGTGAATGTCGCAATGGAATGCATTTTTTATTTTGTGCAAGTTACTGGCTTGATATTTGTTTTGCAATTGGCAATTTGACACATATTTTGAAACGGTACCTACGTTAACATAAAAATAATTAGCACTAGTATAAAATATAAACATAATTGACGAAATGTGGGTGTACTATAGGTACACCCACGGTCTGCCTAGCCCTTCGAGAATTACAGGTGTGATGTTATGTTTAAGGTATAAATACTTTTTTCATTGGATTACTTACCACAGTTGACTCCGATGATAAACCTTCCAAATATGAGGAGCTCGTAACAGTGTGATATCTTTGTGAACCCCATGAGACTAGCGCCGCTGATGCCAAGGATGTTGTTTAGCAATAAGCCCCCTTTCCTGATAAAACGAAGATCATATTAAACAATCGTTGGTAGTAGGTGCTACGGTATTACTATAGAAAAAACATTATGTAGAGCCGAAAGTTTCGATCCAAACGGTGTTGCCTGCAGTTTCAAAATCAAAGTCGCGATAAAAATCATCCTTGCGAACCTAATATGGCACATTGAGTTTTAGAAAGAAACTCACATAAGTAGCAGAGACTAGCAAGTTGAATGTTTTTCTTAACTCCATGTACTGATGCTTAATATCAACACTACTGTAATGTAACTGCTAACAATAACTGCTGTGTCCACGTCTGCACTATATACAGTGTCTGCACGATGTTTGCCGTTGTGCAGCTATCATACATACTCGTAAGTAGCGTTTTTATCATGGCTGTTTTCATATTGTCACTAAATGTCATTGGCACTAATGGCTAAGTAATTGATTTTTTGCCACATTACGCTACTACTGACTGTCTAAGTCGAATGTCGAGGGAAAATTGTCTCCGAAAATTGTGGGCGTTTCAATCGTGTTTAACATTTATTATTGTCATTTTGGTTTATAACAGACTGAAAAAGTAGTATTTCTTCGGTATCAAATCAGTCAATTTTAATTTCTAGATAACACTGATAACACTGTTTGAAATTGACAGATTGGTTTGGCACTATCAAATTCTAATTACAAATATATAAATCTTAACATTCATTAGATAAGTACGATCTTACAACGATCTACGATTTACGATATTATCTTTCCTTTCTTTATCTTTTTAAATTGTTCTTTATTTTGATTGTTTTTTTATTTATTTATATTTCTATGAGTGTTTTAGTTTAATTTGTGATTTCCTGTGTGAGTCTCAATAAATACTTTTACTTTCTTTCTTTATCTTTGACACTGGTATTTTTAGTTCACAACTAATAATTGAGATCAGTAAAAATCAAGCGCTTGATCGACGAGTGAGCCTAAAACCGAGGTAAAGGTCACCGCGGTTTTACTGGCAGCTTGTTTTGTCTTAAATTATGACTCACTCAGAAGAGAAATGTCACAGACTTGACATACTAGGATAACGGAATAAAATAGACTGAGCACAATAAGTCTGCGCGCGGCTGAAATTGCAACTAATCGTATGCCGCCGTCTTGTCGTTTATGTAAGGTCAAATTATGTACAGAATTATTTAATTAATTTATATTTATATAAGATTAGTAATAATAATACTAAGATTAAATTATTAATAAAGATTTAATATTTTCAATATTACAGTACATAATTAAGCACGCCAGCGCCACCAGTCGCGCAATCTAGTTGCAAATTAACTGCCAAAGTAGATTAGAATAGATTATCTCCTAAAGTTTTGATGGAAATGTTATGGTTCTACGAATATAGTATTTTCCAAACCATACTAAGTACTATGAAATAGACCATTTTTCAGTTGCAACCGAGATGTCACTTGAAAATCACTGTTTAGTTGTTTAATATTTATGCTCGTCAGTGTACCATCATTTGCTAACGCTAGCTTATCTTAGATAAATGGCACGTGCCGTCATCCTTACCTTCCGAATCTATTCGCGATCATGCCACCAGAGAAGCCGCCAAGCATGCCACCAATAGCGAAGATGCTGACCGCTATGGAGTACAGTCTATTAACGGTGTCGTCTTGTAGGTCCATTCCATATCGGTTTTTGTATACATCCTTCATGAAGTTTGCGATATTCTGGTGGAGAAGACAATGGTTACTTTGGTAGATAGATGGTAGAAATACTCCAGTATGTACATACAACATAATATCGGTACAACATATAAATTCCAGATACTAAATATAGAAATTTCCTACTCGAGGAAACTACACCACGCCTTTTGGCATTATAATAATTGTTTTTTAAGCTGTATTTTTTTGCTATAATGCCAATAAACGCATTCTTTTTTTTCTTTCTTTTATTTAACAATGATAATGGTGGTTTGGCTTTGAATAAGAAAGCATCCTAATTTAATTCACTTAAATCATTAAGTAGGTTTGTTCACGATAATTCAGCGGTTACTCTAGTTTATCTTTTACTGCATGTTTGCATAATCTATAATTTTATAAAAACTAGCTGTGCCCCGCGGTTTCACCCGCGTAGGTCTCGATCCCGTGGGAATATAGGGATAAAACGTATTCTATGTCCTCTTGCAAGTCATAGTCTACCCGTGTGCCCATCCTCTCCTCTTTAGAGAAGGCAAAGTCGCGGCGGCGCGGCGCGGCGCCGGCGTCGAACTATATTTGCGTAACGTAAACCGTTTACGCAGCGCACGCAACGGAAGCTCTCAAAAAGGAATAATTTTTCCAGTTTTTGCAACATTTTTCATTAATGCTCCGCTCCTTCCTCGATAAATGGACTATCCAACACAAAAATAACTTTTCAATTTCAACCAATAGTTCCTGAGATTAGCGCGTTTAAACAAACAAACAAACAAACTCTTCAGCTTTATAATATTAGCATAGTTGAATGTTGGTATATATGAGATTGATGAAATGCAACACCGTTTGACTGATTGCCATGAAAGTTGATATATACAAGGTAGAATTTTTTGAAAAGATTCTAATTACTGGAGATAGCAAATTTTACTCAAAGGAAACATTACTTTATTTTTTTTTAAGAAAAGAATCTGTTTAAAGATTTTCGAAAATTCGCTTGTCTCACTCGGAAATCGAACGATCGAATCGAATCGATGATAAATTGTCAATCATGATTATGAACTGTTCTAGTGAAGTTTAATGTGTAATATGGAAATTTATTAAATTAAGTAAATTAACTTATTAAACCAAACTTACTAGATTAACTAAAAAACTTAAACTAAAAGGACTAACTAACTATACCAATAACTATAAAAACAAAGGGACCCTTAGGCGTCGAAGTATTCGTCCGCATCGCTGTCATCCGGAAACGTGCCCAGAAGACGTAATTAAAATAAATAAATTTAAATGACGGTCATTTTATAAGTTATTTAAATTCACCAATATATAAACCAAATTTTTTTCGAATATGAATTGGATTGATGGCATAATTGTGATCAGCTAATATATTACACCATTTTCTGTCAAATTAGAGGAATTGCTAATGAAATGAAATGAAAGGAAATGAATTGCTTTTAGAGGAATTGCTAATGTAGCCGTTTTAGACCCTCCACCTCACAACAGAGCAATAAATAACACTTTATTGTTTTACTGGAAACCGGAGCGAAATCATATGAACCAATCCAATAAAGCTTACGTCAATAAACTAGATGCGCTATCCAAACTAATTTTATAAATAGGTAAAATTTTTTGTTTGTGTTTATAAGGTAATCTTAGGAAGCAGAGATGAGATTTAAAAACAAAAAATCTGATAGAACACGCACACTCACTACACTATATACACACACTACACTATTTTCGTGTGTCATAAGATATGTTTTAGAGTATACTCGTAGGTGAGTTCCACGCGGACTTAGTCGCAGGCAGAAGGTAGTACCAAATATTTTAATTTCTGTTTGTTTTTAGCCCGATTTATTCAGAATGTGCGCAATGTTCTTCTTCTATACATCTCTATCAGCTTTCTACTCAGTATTCACCTACTTTCTGGCCATCTTTCACGAATCTATCGTTTCCTTTCCATATCTTCAGTTACAATTAATATTTCCGTTCACAGAACATTAATTAATTTGTTACTGCAATCGAGACGGTTTCTCTAATTGATTCAATTGGGTCTTTAAGACACTCAGTGAGTTGAGTTGCACCATCGTTGTTTGGTGGCGCTCCAATGTTTGCATGCATCTAGTTTACAAGTCGTTGGAGTGTCTATTGGAATGAACTTAGCGTCGCATCGCTTGAAGTAACTTGTTTACTCACTGTGAATGATTATTTCATTACTAAATTGACTTGATCGCTTTGTGTTTATCAAGCGGATTTACATGTTGCAGCGGTGTGTGAAATTTCCCTATGTTCTCTCAAACGTTGAACTGTACTCCAAATATGAATGTTTTATAAAAAGTGCAGTTTTCAGTGTTGAGATGGCTTTCAACAAAAGTCTAGTAGTAGTAGTCTCAGTTCGTTCAGAATGGCTTCAAAAACTAATATGTAAAAGTAAATCTTCTAGCTTTAACTACAAAACCCACTTTGTACGGTTCGGAATTCTGTTTTATGATGTTATTAAATACAATTACTTCAGAACATCTTACTGAGATTGGTATGCTTTACTTCATACATCATCATCGTTACTGACACTATCGACTTCTATCTACCCACTTCAGCTGCCAAATCTCCGAACACAGTTTTGTCCTTGTTCGACCATAAGACGAAATAAATATTTTTCTTATCCTTTAGAACGAATACACACACATATACACTGACACACGGCCAAGGAAAAGCTCGTGAGGAAACGTGGATTTATTATGAGTTTAAGCCACCAGGAAATGCAGTGATATATGCTTATATATAATTCTTTGAACGAGAAGAGGGTGAGAGGGTCCTACAGTGGGACAGTAATAGGCTGTATTATTATTTTAGAATAAAAGGATGCATGTCTGACCTTGCCAGGAGCGTTGATGACACCAGTGTTGTAACCGAACTGCAACATGCCCAGGACCGCCGCCAGTATTGCGTACGACAGGAAGAAGGTAAGGCCCTGAAACAATACCACTTGATAACACCCAACCAAGGACAAAAACACAACATAAAAAATCGAAAAAGTGCACTTTAGTTAATAACAACACATATGTCATGACGTGATTTTCAGCGCTTTAAAATCTTGAGTTTATTTCTTAATTTATTGCGGTGACAAATCCACACGAAGACAACCACTGAAATAAAATTTGAAAACATAAAATTAAAATAAAATAAAACATTTCAACACAAATAAACAAAAAAAGCAGCTCTTCGAAATAGAAAATAAGCTCCTAGATTTTATACTAAAAATTTTAAATTCTTTTTTCCCCCTATTATGTATCGTTGAAAACAGTTTCAAATCTCTAAAAGATTTCGCTTGACAAGACATAGATATCAGTGCTCTTAATATAGTTCTTCAGCGGAATGGCAATGACTATTGAAATAACGTCGCCGAGACGCTTTTGAAAGCTTCGGGAAAAATTTACATTAATGTCGTCGGCCGCAGAGCATAGATTAATCATATTCAACTGGAACAGACTTACTTTATTTGCTATGGGAATGAATACAACGTTGTTCTGACAAAATAGGAGATGCGTTTTTATGCAATTTGTGCCAACTGATAGAATTACGGCCTTGTGTGGTCGTTGCGTTTAAGTTTATTTAGTGCACGCTCCACGACAGCTAACTCGATTTGTTTCTACAACGTTGTGGGCTAGGAGGGCTCTGCACTCTGTACCATCTATATTTTTTGCAATAGTTTTGATGCAGTTACTTTTTATCTTGTCAACTCGGAAAACATACAGTCAACTCTGGTAGCTTTGAAACACTTTTGGAATAATTTCATCGTGGAGCTGTGATAACCCTAGACGCCAAGGACAGTAGCATGTGTGATCTTTATAGTTTACTAGCTTTCGCCCGCGTCGATGTCGGAAAATATCCTGCGGCTACGTACTACCGAGATAAAAAGTATACTTCGTCTGCGATCTAGGATGAAAGGTTTCCTATGTCCTTCTCCAAATCAAGGTCTACCTCTGTGCCAAATTTCATCCAAATCCGTTCAGCGTAAAACTATAACAAACAAACAAACAAACCAACATACAAATTCACTTTCGAATTTATAAAATTAGTTAAGATTGCTACATGGCAATGCGAATCATAAATATGAAAATACAGAGATCGTGCCGAAAACTGCCCATTTTTGGGTGGCTGAAGTTACATTCATTTTTGGGTAACATTAAACCACTTCTCATGTCAGTGAAAAAATTGGAATTTTACGTGAAAATATTGTGCCACATTTATTTCAAAATAGGCTTTATCTGTTATATGAAAACAAAAAAAATAAAGTGCTGCTATCACTTTTTAAAGTGAAAATCAGTGACTTGTCATAGACAGGATCATAATTATGTACCGACTTTAGTTTAAAATAGCACCCAACGAAACAGTTTAAGATTACCGGCTATTTTGTTGTTTCAAATACTTTTGTTTGGCAGAATGTCAATTGTCAACCCTGTAACCTAGATTCTGTGTCAGAGGCCCCAATGTTTTTAAAAAATAACTAAATCTCTTGTTTTTGATTTGGCCCAATGTTACCATGATGGTCCAAGGTTACTCGAGTTGACTGTAATTGTTAATGTCCTTTTTTAAGTTTTCACCTAGTCTCCCTGATGTCAGAATCTATTGAAGCCAATGTTTGAACATGTCTGTTGTTGGTTCTACAATATTGTGATACCAACCTGTATCGGAAAACAGCTTTTGCAAACGGTCTTCACTTTTCGAACCTTGTGAACTTTAGTCGATGTCTTGTACTTACTATATGTGTAGTACATCATGACATCACTTACTGCTGATGGTTCTACTTTCAGGCAACTAGTAGTGGCGTACTTTGATGCTCTTCTGATGTCTTGAACCTGTTGGTATCCAATTCATCATAAGTTACCTACCTGTTCTAAGGCCCTGATCTTCTGCTTCTGTTTAAAGTCTTCATCCTCCGAATATACCGAGATCCATCCCAAATTTTGAGCCCAAATCCAATGCCATGATTTTGATTCCTTCTTTCTTGGTATTGAGTATTTGTACCATTTATGATTAATTAATTTAAACAATCATGCACGACATCAATGTAAACAGAAAGCCATTATACACTTCTAAAATAATAAAAATAATATATTTTTAATAATAAAAAAAGGAAAAATTGTTCCTATTTATTACTAAATACATTCATAATTATCGTAACTAATTGAGTACCTGATACAGTTGTCAGACGCTTCACCCGTGCTCTTCCTTTGTATTCTACAAGCGTTATCATTTATAATCTGCCCAATCAAAGCATAGGACTTACATTGCGCTTGTTTTATTACACAATTATGTTCCAAAACCTATTTGTCAAGTTGCGTATCCACTACAGGCAGTGCTCTACGACGGGTGGGTCATATCATATGGAGCTCAAAGGAGTTACTCAGAGTCGTCTATTTGGTACGTATCGTCACCACTAAGGCCTCGCGCAGCCTCGTAGATATGCAGCTTACCACAATATATCTATACCATCATCATCATCATCGCTAGTCTACGTACCTGTTCTAGCAGTCTGAGTTTCCGCCTCTGTGAATGTTCCTCAAGCCGGTCCACGTATTCTCGCAGCTCTTCTATCTCTTCTTTTACTTGCTGCACTGTGTCCAACTCTTGCTTGATGGCGACCATGTCACGTTTCACCTGTGAATAAGCTCATTTTTCTTATCAAATGGAAAAACAAGGAAGATATCATGGTTAGAGCGTTTGCGCACTGCATTGGTCCGAGAAATTACGGTCTGAACTAAATGTTGTTGTAATTTTGAACTAGTAACAAACGTTCATGCAAATAGTACTACGTCTACTTCGGACTGTCATTTCTCGGAATCGGATTGGATGTAAACGTCATAAGTGAGCCATTACACACCGGCCAAGTTCAGATTACAGAGCCTAATACTTTGATTAGTCTTTATGGCTTGTTAACAGGTGCCAGTTGCATAATTAGGACTATTAGTGATTGAGTAATATTGTGTTACAAATCACGAGTAATATGGTGTTGTGTTACTATGTTATTGTGTCGGGCCCTTTTGGCATTAAAGGCAATGTTTTTTTGTCATAACTTATAGTTTTAAGGTTTTTCCTCTGCTTAATGCCAATAAATGCATTTTTCTTTCTTTCTTTCTTACTAATATTATAGCTAGGAAGCCAATTATAGTTAATTGATTGGGTCTTTGGACTTCTAAGAGGACGGTCGTGCCGGGAACGCTCTCTGTTATTTTTTTTATGATACTGGCATTTGGCAAACACCCCTCGCTTGCCAGCGAAATCGAACTCTGCAAATCGGTATTTTATCGGGTGGTGCGTGATGTGTAATGTGTAGTTTCATGGATTATTTTGTATGATAGTGAGTTTTTAAAGTGATGGTGGTGTTTTGTTTTGGTGGTGGTGGTGGTTGCCAAGTGTTCGTGCATGTTAATCTGGTGAGATCCTTCCATATTACAGTGACTTGCTTCTCTCTGCAAGATACACGCCATATTTCCGTCATTTTAAGTCACTACAGGTTTAATTGGCTAAATAATGTATCCAACTTTAAGATATAATGCGTAGGTGATTGTGTTCCAAAATCGTTATTGAGTTCAAGTGACCTTTTTTTGTGAGTGGTGATGCTCTTATTGTCCCGGGCACGCATACCTAACGGCTTTGGAAACAAACCTCCGCGCAGTCCCTATATCCCTCGCCAGATGTGCCGCCCGCGCCAACTCTTAGGCCGCATAGCAATTGGTATTTTAACTTTTAAGATACTCACTATTTGGGTATATTATAGAATGCCACAACGGGGCATCTCAACAAATGTGCTGACAGTGAACGTGTAAACTGTAGATTGTGTAAAATACGACATACCTACTTTGATTTTCATCCACTCAAACTGCTGTCTGCAGGCTGATTGCTAGGTGCAATCCTTGAAAAGAGCTTATACTCGAGCTAATTTAAAACTAATATGACGAGTGGCTATCAAGTTTTAGCGCTTTTAAAGTTTACTCAATCCTGGGCGCTATTTTCATTTACAAGATAGGGGTCGCAACAAAAATCTGATGCTGCAATGTTATTGGTCGATGAGCATGGGTAAGCGTTACATAGTGGCCGAACGCTGCAAGCGGGAATAGTCCTTGCGATGCGCGCCCGCCATAGTACTATCGCGGAAAGCCATATAAGCCGCATGGCCGCTATTATAGAAACTGGGCGGTAACAGAGGTGGTCATCTTGTGCACGGGATCTTGTTATAATAGTGGTTGGTTTCGACGATGTAACTATGAACAGAAAAGAAGAATTCGGGTGACGCGGGACGGGATTTTTGTCGGGGTCTTATTAATTACTTGTGCCGAATAGTGCACTTTTAACTCAGAACTATATCATTTTTAATCGCATCAACCCGAGGTGAGCAGCGGCGAGCTACAGGTCAAACTTGTACCGCGACGGAGCTGGACATAAACAACGAGGATCGGGCCGATCGCGATCTGAACAGTGCTGCTGAAAACGCATCAGAACTAAGAAGAAAAGAATCGAGAAAGCAGTTTAACCCCGCCAAAAGATTTACCGGTGAAGCTGGACTTGAACCATCCTGACAGAGAGTCATCATGAGAGACTTGATTAACCACGCTAGGAACAAACCAAGACAAAAGAAAATGCACGAAATCTTAGAAGGAAAAACTGTTACTATACGTATCAAGAATCACAGGACGTGCTATCTCGCACGTGTTCACAGACGCGGCAAACCACACCTATTTTATATGCAGCAATGCAGTACAAGGCCAAATCCAAGAAAGTAGGCTGACCGATTTACACATGGAACGACAACCTAAAACAGGACATGGCGTGCTTCAACAAGGAAATCAACTTCTGGATCGACATTGCTGAAGACCGATACAAGATCACGAAAGCAGCCAGGGAGATATACAAGAAACCTGAAACGGACAGCAGCGAGTCCTTGGACAAAGACTCAGAAAACAGAAAAGGGTAACACAGCACAGCAGGGAAATAGAAAAGAGCCGACAACGAAGCATATCTCTGCCAATGGATTCAACGGTGAAGATGGAACGGAGCTAACTGGCGGCGACGTCGTAAAAAGATGCCCATCCTTAGATAAATATTACCCGTCTCTCCACTAGTCCATTGCTTACTCAAGGATGCATATCCGGTAGGCTCGCAAATCCTTCCATTTCCCGACGGGCACAGTCTATTCCCTACCATTACCCGCGCCCCCCGTCTACTCTTTGATATGCAATGGCTTCTGTAACCCCATGAACCATGAGGCTCCAGGGACTAGTGCAAATCCTGGGGTTCATTCGATTTATCGAGTCTGGTTAAGCCACGCTGGGGTCGGTGCATTTCATTCATTCATTCATAGGAAGCCAATTATAGTTAATTACCAACGAATGCAGTCTATTTTGAGGCTTGTTATTGTCGTAATAGAGAGTAATATATTCAATTCAAACTGCTAAATATCTGGCCTGGGCCTAAACCGGCCACATTAGCAATTCCTCTAAAAGCAGTTCATTAGCAATTTCTCTAATTTGACATAAAAGCAATTCATAATTTGGGGATCATTTTACGAATCTCCATAGAAAACTGTCAAATAGATGAATTATTTCGTAATATGAATTACACGAAGATCATATTATGAATTGTCAGTTTGTGACATTTTATGATGATTCATAATATTTTCAAATTATGATTCTGCTAAAGTGACCGTTTTAGGCCCCCTCTTCGCCGTGCCAGGGTTGCGGGAAAGTCCGAAAGGGATACCGGGACCTTGGTAATAGGCAACTGAAGGAACACGGGTGGGTTTTAGTTAGTAAAAGTCTGACACGCTCTCCCGCTCCGCCCAGAGCGGGAGAAGTAATTGGAAGATTTCCCACCCAAAAAAAAAGGCCCCCTGTTCGCGACGCAGATCGTAGATTGTAATGTCGTCGGATAGGTAAGTAGTAATTACTTGTACTGTCAAATTGTTTTGAGGCAAATCTAATTGACAATAATGTCAAACTATGACGTCTTTTTCATAACTTCAATACTTTCACATCTAAAAGTTGAACCTAGTTGCCGCAGAGGTCGAGCTAGCTATAGTGGCGTGTCAAGGCCTATTTGCGGTGATATGCCAATTAAGCTTAGGCGTTATCAATCTATAGGTTGACCACAGCAATCACAGTGAGGAGCGCAGATATAATAAGATAGAATTGTCACCACACACTCTCGATTAGTTTATGCATAAGCCTGCATGTAGTCACGATGATATGTTGTTAGTAGGTATATGGCATATAAACTTGCTGTAACACACATACTCAAACTCACGCCTGTTTCTTCAATAAGGTAGGCAGAACTATAGGCATCGTCGCTACACAAATTTCGTTAATTATGTTTTAAGTGACCAGGACTAGGGAGTCATTAACTGTGCACATATCTAGAATTCAAGCTGATACTAAGAATTGCTGCCCACTTGGACCTGTACAGATAAGTTTGAACTTCCCATAATTACACTACAATTGACACTTACAGGGTGTCCGTGTATTTTTATTAAACTCAGATCCCGGTGTGTGGACGCTGTTGCAAGCTCCATGACCGCGGGGAGACTGGAGAATGTGGGAGGATGGTAGATGCTATGTGCACTACTGGAACTCGATAGAAAATCACGCTCTCGGCGTCATTCAAGATTTGTCATTTCGTTTGCTTTCTTGCCCGCGGCATGGCCCACGTCGAGTATAAAACATCTGCAAATAAACGTTCTCCACCAAAAAACACGTATTTTTTTATGGAAAAGGTTGTTACAAATGCCGACTTTCATGATTTTAGATCTAAAGATGTTGAATCAAAGATAAAAGATAATTTATTTGTCAAAAATGCGTTTACATACGTATGAATCGGAGTTTATCAATCTTATAATTATATACCAACATCCATTTTTATATATACAGCAGATTTTTATTGATTATAGTTTATTAGATTATATTTGGCAGTATTGTGTAAGCTGGTAGTTGCCTGTAATTGAATGTGCATGTTGTGAAAGTTTAGCGATATCTGGCTATTTGGCGAGAAATTTATTTTGAGATCAAAAATGAAAAAAACCTTAAAAACCAACGAACATTGAGAAATAAACGTTATTCTTTCTCTCTTTAGATCTTAAGCAAAAGGAGTATGTAAGGATAGCACGTAACGTTACATAGCCCAGGCTATTTTGATAGAAAAGGGTCTGCCTTTATTTACAGGTACAGGTCTACCGCATAACTGAAGCGGTGCGTGAGGTAGCTGCAAGGTGTGGGACGGATGTTGACGCTTGGCAGCGGGCGAATGAGACACCTGTCCCACTGCCGACGAGGAACTGACTAGCTATCAAAGGTTTTTCTCTAAAGAAACATACAAAAGATTGAAGTATAAGTAAAAGAGTTGATCGCTGACTGTTAACACCACCGCACCGGCGAGTACTCTCTCTTCACTAGTTTGTCACAGCGACAAGAGCTATCAAAGAGGGTACTCGCTGAGCGACGCTTGCTTAGTGGGCAGAACACTCGCTGAGAGAATCACGCTTGGTACATAAAACCAGCAAAGAGTAATCGTTCGTCACCATGGTAGGCACCGTCTCAGTTAAGCGGTAGTCCTATTACTCATGTTTTTTTACATTGTTTTTCCTAACTGACATCACAGACATCAGTGAAGGAATGAATCATGAGGTAACCTGAGGGCCTAGACAAGTGACAATCGCTTCGAAAGCGTTTCGTATTTCTACAGCGACTTTCAACAGGATTGACATAAGTTTTTCGTTAGCTTATGTCAGTCCTATACATTTTTGCCTTTTCCATCATCGTTAAGGCTGATAGAATGTCACTTTGTCTAGGCCTTCTGGACTTATAGTTAATATAAGTCTGAAATCGCCAACCCGTCTTAAGTTAGAGTGGTGATCCTTCTCTATATGAGAAGGGGAAAATCTCTTCTCATATACAGAAGGATCACGACGCTGCAGCCCTGCAGTGGGACAGTAGTTTCCACATATATGCTATTGTGGCGGTATCTACATCGCCACATGCGAACTACGCATCAAAGATCTGACGTCACACAAAAATCCTGACGTCACATAAATCTTGCATCGCGCAATTAAAGTTTACCGTGCAATGGGCATATATACAAGAACCCGACATCAATCGTCGGGCAGTTGCCCGCCAGACACAACACCCGTCTGGTCGTAGGATCCTCCCTTTTCTATGGTGGATGAGTGAACTTTACACCCTGTTCCTCATACCCCTAAACTATCAATCAATTCATCAGCCATCAATCTCCTACGAAATGATGGACAATAAATGATAGATAATTAATTGATTCAGGCGTGATTTTGCGGTCAATCAATCTATTATAAAATACAATAGACGTAGATATACTTAGTAACCTGTTCGGCTTAACTATTCCTCAAGAGTCATAAAAAACCCTGTAAAAAAAATCGACACGTGTTTCACCTCTCAACGAAGCATCCTCAGGATGACGATTGACCAGTCGCAAACCAGAACACGCCTATTTCTACACCGAGCTCTGGATCCAGAGTGCGTCTGCGTCTATTATATTCAATAAATGATACTCAATCCATCAATTTATAGAAATAACAATATATGGTGGTTCATACCTCATTCGTTTGATCTTTTAGATTTGATGAATGAATTGATTAGTAACCATTTTGTTACAATTGTATTTAATTTGTTGTTTGTTTTAAATAACGGCACAGTGAAGAAAGTGTAAGAAAACTTGTTATGGTCTGCATTCGACCGTAAAACACTTTTTTTTACATCATTGTGATTTAGTTTCCTTAACACAAGTTAGCTTCATCGATAGAGTTTATTCTAATAAAATATATTTATTTTTTTGGATGGGGCTTAACACTGCAGCATTTATATGATATATGATCTCTATGTTGGTTTCAACAATTCCATCATACTATTCAATACAAAGTTAAATTGCAAGCTCCAAGAACATTCAGCATTATGTAAGATCTTCTGTGGATTTAACAGCAGCAGTGAAAAGTTTCTATTATACCATTAAATTCGTCCGTTCATGGTTCATCTATACTAATATTATAAAGCTGAAGAGTTTGTTTATTTGTTTGTTTGTTTGAACGCACTAATCTTAGAAACTTCTGGTTGGAATTGAAAACTTTTTTTTGTGTTGGGTAGTCCATTTATCAAGAAACATCACGCTACAACCAAAAGGAGCGGAGCATAAATGAAAAATGTTGCAAAAACGGGAAAAATTATTCCTTTTTGAGAGCTTCTGTTGCGTGCGCTGCGTAAACGGTTTAAGTTACGCAAATATCATGTATGACGGAATTGTTACTCTTTAAAAGTTCTAAAAAAATCCGCGACAGCATATATCTATCTTTTAAAATTGACTCACTATAACCTTTTTTTATGGTAATCAAATTTGTTCGAAATCAATGCATTATTTGCGAAGGAGTTTTATGAGCATAATATTAATTCTCATTTAAATAAATAGTTTTAACGTCAAGGGTATTTATGAAGCAGTAAAATATTTTTTAATTCAGTCGAATCGCACATTTAGTTTCGAAGTTATCACGAGTATAAAAACGCAATACGTGAACCGTTCGGCGCCGGCGCCGCGGCGAGGGGCGCGCCGCCGCACGACATTCGCTACTCTAGAGAGGAGAGGATGGGCACACGGGTAGAACATGACCAGGAATAGGATATAGGATACGTTTTATCCCTATATTCCCACGGGATCGAGACCTACGCGGGTGAAACCGCGGGGCACAGCTAGTTATAAATAATTGTGCAACAAACGTATGGAACATGATCACTGGATGTTTAATGAAAATCGTTTTAATAATGCATTTCTAGAATTTCGAATGGCGAAATAGCATTTTACTAAAATGTGAGGTCTTAAGAGACCAACATTCACAAAACATTCGCCGGTATGAGGTCGATTACTCAAAATAAAAATAAAAAAGAAAGTGCATTCATTATATCATAATTGAAATGATCTTTCATGTTTTGCATTAAAACTTATAGAAATACAGTATTTTAACAGTAAAATCGCGTCTGTAAAATCAAGTAAATCAGCGAAATCGGCAAAATTTCGTATAAGCCCTCTTAACATAAAGCATAAAACATAAAGCGGCAGTTTGTATGGGTTTAATATACACCTCTACCGTCTATGGAGAATGAAGTGTTCGTATGAAGTTATTTGTACATTATATTCCACTTAAGAAGGTAAAAATCAATTTCCAATCTAAAATCTGTTGCAGTCAACCCAACAGAGCCACAGCCGTACAGAATTAGTTGGAAATAAATCAGAACCCGTTACAGGTTATTGTGCCGAGGCAGCAAGACGAAGGTTTTCCAGCGAGGTGCACGGTCTTGCACGCTACACACGCGATCCAATACCGCTGCGGTACGGCCGCACAATCATCGAGCTATTTATGGCACGTAGGTGCCCTGAATGTGAGCAATCGTACGAGAATGAAGCTTCGACTCGAGGATTTTTCGTTCTCGTAAATCTTTTAGAGCTATTGGTGGTAGCAGCCCTGGTTTGTGCATTTTAGGTCATGGATCGGAACCTAGGTTGCCGATTATAACATAACATCACGCCAGTAATCCCCGAAGGATTGGGCAGAGTTGTAGGTGCATTTGTAATGTCCATTAAAGTCTACAATAAGTTACCAGATTACATCAAAGACATAAATAAGAATAATATCTTTATTAATAAATTAAAACAATTCCTATTATTCAAAAGCTACTACACTATTGATGAATACTTTAGCGATAAATTTCAAAAACAATAAAAATCATTGTTACCTAATACCTACATTTTACTATGAATATAAAAAGGCGCCTTCATCCTCTCTCCTGTTAAAAATTAACTTTTGCTGTGCCCGACAGGCTCCATAATTGATTCGATGTCTTAACATACCAACTATTATGTACACATTATGGATTGCAATAAAGTATTGAGTATTGAGTAGGTAGTACACCGCATTTGGCCAGTTGTGTTACGTTCTGCCGAACGCTTTCTGTAATTTGTTTTATTACCACTGTTAGTAAAGTGAAAGAAAACATAGTGTAGAAATTGGCGTTTCCATATATCGAAATGAGACAGCGTCAAACAATCCCATAAAGCACCGAATCCTTGCATATCTATTTGTCTGTTCATCAATCAGCTTATAAAGTTCCCACTGCTGGGACACAGGCCTCCTCTCTGTGAGAAGGAGTGGGCCGTAATTCACTACGCGGGCTCAGTGTGAGTTGTTAAATGTCGCATGTCTTCGAATTTTTGGTTCTAGGACATGCCGGTTTCCTCACGATGTTTTCCTTCACCATTTTGAGAGCAGTGGTGATGAAATAATTTACACAAAGTAAAGCACCTGTCAGGGTTCGAACCTATGACTCGTAAATCGCGGTCGTTACCACCACTGCTCCATCTATCAGAACACTATTCAAACGTGTTGCTTAAAATGGCAATACCTAACTTTACTTAAAATTCTAACTGGTCACCTAAATAAGTTTCTGATAGTACCATGTACACAAAGAGAAATGATTTGTATTTTTGTTTGTAATCAATAAACTCAAAAACTTCAGGACCGATTTTAAATATTCTTTCACCAGTAGAATGCTATTTATTATCACTGAATAACATAAGCTATACATTTTATAAATTAAATTTGTTTTTCGTGTTTCTCTGTATGTCCGCGTTGTTCTTCTAAACCACGCAACAGATTTTTATGCAGTTTTCACCATGATTTAAAGAAGTTATTCCGAAAGGTTTATGTGTATAATATGTTAACAATTATTAAGAAATCTCGATGTTTTGTCAAGTCGCGAAAACCGTGCGAAGCAGAAGCGGGTCGCTAGCAATTTATAAAGACATAACGCGGGCGAAGACGCTGACGGAAGCTAGTGTTAAATAAATTGATAAGCAGTTACTTCGAAACGAAACAGTACTGAACAACTGTATAAATTAATTTTATTCCACATGTTTACTATTCAATCCAATTCTTTCGGCTCATAAAGTCAGTGTTTTCAAGGCTAAACAACAATAACAACAGCCTGGCACAATTTTTCCTTTTTACCCGACTGCCCCAGAAGGAGGGTAATGTTTTTCGAGAGTATGTATGTATGTATGTATGTCTATTTCTTTGGCACGCTCTGTAGCCTAAACCGATTTATGGATTTTGACATACGACGTGTCGTTAGGTTCGTCTTAATTGTAGAAGTGACATAAGCTATATTTTTTTTTATATATTACATCTACAAATAAAAAAAAGAGAATGGAAGGGTTTTTTCAAAATAAATTACAACAACATTAGTATCTAATAAAAGCTAGTAATGAATTCATTCCAAATATATATATTAATAAAACTAAAAAGCTTGAATAAAACAAATTAATTAAAAAAGCAGAAAACCCGACTGCAAAATCATTTAACTGAAAAGATAAAAACAAGCATTGAATTTTGTTTTTTGTAAAGTATTGCAGGCGGGGACAAACCAATAACCCGATATATGGTGTACCTAACTTTTATTTGTGCCTGCAATACCTTACAAAAAACAAAATTCAAAGCTTGTTTTTATGTTTTCAGTTAGAGGTTTTTTGCTATCGGACAGACTACTCAAATGCAGTCGAACAATGCTTTTATGTCTCATTCTATCAATATAGAGGGCGTGGGCGTGGCTGATGGGTGTAAACCTAACGAATCTAGGTGAAAAAGCCTTTACATAGCTGTGCAGTATTTGTAAATAGGACCTCCCTTCGAATCAAATTCTCGGAACTCTCTGCTCTCAAAGCACGGCGGAAGCTATACAGTACAGTATATTTGTATACGTTGATCAACGTGTGTATGTCCCTAAAATATTTTTGTTAGTATACGTACAGGTTTCTGAGTATTGTAATTTATTGTTCGATATTTTGGTTCGTTTTCATTTATTATTTACTAGCTTTTGCCCGCGACTTCGTCGGCGTGAAATTTCTTGTTTCCCCGTTCCACCCCGTCGCATCGCATCGCCCGCCGTTATTTTTATTCGTTATCGCTTAGGATTCTTTCTGACTTTTTTTCTTTTTGCTCGGCTCCTTGGGGTCGTAGCGGGATATTAAATAGCCTTTAACCTTCCTCATGAATTAGGCAATCCAATAACCAAATTCTTGAAGAAATTAAAATGAAATAGCTCAATTTTTTGGATTCCGTACCCGAAGGGTAAAACGGGACCCTATTACTAAGACTCCGTTGTCCGTCCGTCTGTTTAAGTATCTGTCTGTCTGTCTCCAGGTTGTATCTCATGAACCGTGATAGTTAGACAGTTGAAATTTTCACAGATGATGTATTTTTGGTGCCACTATAACAACAAATACTAAAAACAGAATAAAATCAATATTTAAGGTGGCTCCCATACAACAAACGTGATTTTTTTGGTCGTTTTATAGATAATGGTACGGAACCCTTCGTGTGCGAGTCCGACTCGCACTTGGCCGGTTGTTTTTCAAATCTGACGGGTAGTTCGCGAGATTAGTGCACTTTGTGTTTCCATCTGACATTATGCTGAGCTGAGGCCCTTTTGGCATTCTAATGGTTGTTTTCTGTTTTATAGTTTTATGGTGTATTTTTCTTGTACAATGCCAATAAACGCATTTTTCTTTCATTCTTTCTTTATTTCTATTAGCGTGCGTACAAACAAACTCTTTCGCTTTATTATTAGTATATATACATATCGTTGGTCTTAATGTCTTAGATGCCAATTTTAGGTTTTGTGAGAATACAGGAGATATTTTTGTCTGGTTATTTATATCTTGCCATAAGTAGGTAAGTGTTACTTTTAAACATGTCAATTAACCCTTTTTAGTAACCGAACCGTAACGCAACACATTTTTGTCTTAGAACTCATAACTTTTTGAGATATTTTCGAGACGTTTCATGACAGAAACACAGCGTAGTGGAAATTTGATTATTTTTACCAGACGCCCCAGCACGAACACGCGAAGTAACGTTATCGAAAATACAACTAATAATATCATAGAGACTTCTAGTTTAAATGCTTGCGGCCAACACAATTATTTTAAATCGTTCGAATTTACGTACCGTCTTTTGATTTTAGAATCGTTCGAATTTACATATCGTGTTTTAAATTTTTAAATCGTTCTTGTTTACGTATCGTGTTTGCAGCGAGCTCAGGCTCATTGTTCACCTCTTGTGCTGCCTGTCCACTAACTATTCTCAAGCCCAGCATCTCTATTCTATGTAACTTTGACCTCCAGTCAAGTGGTCGTTGGTCGCTAGTGTCTCGACTCGCCAGCACCTTGACCCGCCCATCTAACTACGAACTACTTAGGCACTTACGTGTAATTGCCAAGTTAACGAGCGGTGGCCTACTTTGGTAGAGAGTATTACTTGACTAGTTATTGGTTATTTGAGTGTATTAATAAACTGGTTTTAGTAAGAGAGGGATCATTTAAAGTGTGATAGATGATTAAAATGCAAAAAATGTGAGAATGTAGGTACCAGAGTGTTTTTTATTGGGACATTTTTCATGAAAAAATTGTGGCATACTTGATTTATAAGTCATTGCGAGTTTTAAAAAAAAAGAGTAAAAATTTAGTTTCCCTTAAGAATGATTGAATAAAATATTTTTTCAAAGGCTTCTTGTATTGGAGTAAAATTTACTCCAATCCTTATATTATTATAAAACAAAGTCCTCCGCAGCGTATGTCTGTCGTCCTGTACGCGATAAACTCAAAAACTTCCACAGCGATTTGCATGCTGTCTTCACCAATGGATAGAGTGGTTCTCGAGTAAGGTTTTAGTATATAATAACTGACATCCACGCAGGCGAAGTCGCGGCTATCAGCTAGTAAATGATAAATGATTTATTTCTGTAAATAAGTTTGTACAAACACTTTTACACGTCAATCACATTTTTATAACTAGGTCGGCGTTTCTTATCTGACTACTCTGAGAAGACACTACTAATACAATACTCTGAGAATACGTACAATACTTATTTGATGATCCTTCCGTAGCCGACTGCAGGCAGCAGGCTAACTACGGAAAGAATTTCACAGAAATACATAGCAAGTAGTAGTGTCGCGGCGACACGTCGCCAGTTGCTGCTGCCTACAGTTGGCTACAGAATCGTACCTCTAAGCTCTTCAATTAAGCTTCCTCGTATCTCTTATGGCTTTGTAATTAGACATACTGATCAAGTTTAAAAAAAAAAATACGGCATTTAAAGGCGTCCGTCTCCCTTTTCCAAACCCTACTGCTCTCTAATAGAACGGGCAATTTTTTTTTCTTTTAAATAAAAGTAATATTCTATACAAAGCATTACAATATGATATCATTATTTCCACCATCAGAGACTCCAGCTGCAACGGAAAGCGGTTTAATTACTTAACACTTCGCGTCAAGTCGGGTAATTAGTATTCTCAACACGGAGTAAAAACTGCATTTATTTTCTAAAAAATACCTTCGCTTGTATTGTTCCGCTGTTGAGAAAGGAAGGCTCGTGGCTAAGTAATAACAGCCGCACGGGTTAATCCATGAGGTTAAGCTACGCTTGTCGGGGTTGGTCCGTGGATGGGTGACCATCATTACATACCGAAACTCCTCCGTGCCTCAGAAAGTACGTTAAGCCGGCTCCCGGCTGTCATTCTTGGATCTTTGACAGTCGTTACGGGTCGTCAGAAGCCCGAAAGTCCGACAAACAGTCTTACCTAGGGGTATCATATTACCCAGTTAATGGGTTGTGGAGGTCATACAGGCAGTCGCTTCATGTAAAATACTGATATTCAGCTACATCCGGTTAGACTGGATGCCAACCCCAACATAGTTGGGAAAAGGCTTGGCAGATGGATTGAGAAAAGGAATTTATTGGGAAACTCAGATTCATTTTTCAGATTCTGAAAGGTGCTTGAGTTCAATTGCTATTACATTTTTAAGATGGTTACAACGTCGGTAGCGTTTAGATTTTTCCGTGCTATGTTGCTTTGTCGACGAAGGAGTTGATCGTCTGTTGAGATGGGCGGACGACATTGTTGCCAGACGGGCTGTGGATGATGGCGATGTGAGTTTTAGTTTCGATAAATGTTTTTTTAGTTGGACAACTTTTTCGAGTTCAAAAATATTGTTTTATGAGTCAGTAGTGAGATACTTCACACATCTTTTTAAATAAAAATATATTATTGTTATATAACATTGTCAAATAGGTTATAAAAAAAAAAAAAAAAAATATACGGGTCGACTTGAGAACCTCCTCCTTTTTTTTTTCGTCGGTTAAAAAGAGAATCATACAGTTATCGTGGCAAAAACACTATTTCATTTTTAATTTCATTAATATTTTAATCCATCATAACGCACTACAGATTTTAAAATTATAGTTTTGGAACCTTTTTATTATGAATGAACAATAATTCACTAAATGAGTTTTTTTTTTAATGTAATCAGTATCCTACTGTATTATCCCACATCAAAAAACTCACTTACGATAAACAAGTAATTCAATTTTGGAACAGTGTTTAGTTCAAGATAATAATCTATATATATAAAAATAAATTGCTGGTCGTTTGTCTCGCTAAAACTCGAGAACGGCTGGACCGATTTGGATAATTCTATTTTTGTTGTGTTCGTTATTCTCAGGGAAATGTTTGTACGTTTAGTAGGTGTAGGTAGGATAGGTAGGTAGGTAGGGTAGGGAAGACTTAGCGCTACCCGTGCGAAGCCAGGGCGAGGTAGCTATTATTTTCTAAAACAATAGATTTCGTGACGTTTTCTTTAAAATTCGCCTCTCGACCTTGCTATTAACGGGCGTACAACGGAAGTCTCCTCATGTCTTTGAAGGCACATACATAACTTATGCCTTAACGCCTGAACTCCGCGAGAATCACTAGAAAATATACGCCACCTCGTCTGTTTCCGCCAATTCTCTTTACATAACTTAGCAGAAACGGTTGCTAACTTATTCAAAATGTACTAAGACTATGAAGTATACGGTATATTTACTGGGTTTCACGATTCGTATATCTTAAAGACGGTTATGTGGTGTATTTCACTTGCCAAGTTATTAATGAAGCTCATCGGTGTAGTTTTGTTTCCCTGTCGGTCTTCTACAGACTGTACTTCGGAGAGTGTGCGCAGGAGCTCCACTACCGGACTCGAGACGTACACGCACTTGGTCGATATCACATTTATTATGCACACGACCAAAGTGTGGAACTCTCTGCCAGCGTCTGTGTTCCTTTCCCGTTTGTTTTACCTTCAAAGCATGAGTAAACAGGCACCTTCTGGACCTGTTCGTTCCATCGTGGACTTTATCCATCAGGTGAAATCGAGGTCAAGAGCTGGCCCATTTCGTAATAAAAAACAGTTTTCACAGCGTAGCAGCTCCGGCTAGCAGCTACGTGTAGCAAGGTGTAGCACCCGTTTGTAGTTTATCGTAGCAGCTCCGCCTAGTGAGTCCGCGTAGCTACTCCCCGTAGCGACACCGCGTAGCGACTGCGCGTATCGTAGCGTAGCAGGTCCGGCTAGCATCTACGTGTATCAAGTTGTAGCACCCTTTTGTGGTTTATCGTAGCAGCTCCGTGTAGCGACTTCGCGTATCGTAGTGTAGCAGCTCTGGCTAGCAGCTACGTGTAGCAAGGTGTAGCACCCTTTTGTAGTTTACCGTAGCAGCTCCGCGTAGCGACTCCTCGTAGCAGCTGCGCGTAGCAAGGTGTAGCACCCTTTTGTAGTTTATCGTAGCAGCATCGTAAAGCGTAACATTTTCACTAACAAGTCCTCAATTACCTCAACTAGAATTATTGAGATTGAATAACTTTTGTAATATTTATTTTTGTAGTTTACTTTTATAAAAAAGAAATTAATTCCATCGAGAGTATTACAAATTGTTGAGATACATGTTAAAACTACATAATAAGACCGTGTCTTACTAAACTTTTAGCAGAGCCTCAGTTATCCGAAATATAAACTACATTCTAAAATATGGATTCAGTATTTGATTAACAAATTGAATCGCCATTATAAATTCCCTTTTAACCGAGCAGAGGTTTATTTCGTAGTATGATAAATGATTTTATTTCTGTAAGTAGGTTCGTACAAACAGTTTTACACGTCAAACATATTTTGAAAACTAGATTAGAGTGGCGTTTCTTATCTGACTACACTGAGGAGAAAGTCCGAAAAGAATTCAGAGGTCACGCGGAAAGAACCACACGTAATTAAGTTGACCTATCCAGTCAGTGGCCGCATTTGTCATCAATCTTGCAGCTCAAATCGGAACATAACGATTCGACAAACAATACCAAAGAAAGGACATTTGGGTAGCCCGTGTAAATTACTCAAACTGCCAAACCAAGATTAAAACAATTACAATGTAAATATTCATGTCAATTAGCACAGGTAATTTTCCCCTGTTCCTTTGTATGTAGAATGCACTTGACAAAGGAATAAAATTACCCGTGCATTTATATTTTACCTCATGTCTACTATAAATAAAATTCACTATAAAATTCTCCTTGATAGTACGCCACAAACTGCTTTGTACAATTGTTTATTGATGTATTGTGAAAATGGTTCCATTTCAAATATTATCTTGAAAGTGCATTGGTTCAGTTCTAAACCGAAGTATTTAAATTCTCAGTAAAGTATTGAATATTAAGCAAGTATCGGGCCAGTGCCAATGTGATTTTTAATTTATGTACTTTCTAAGTTTATCTTTGGCATTACAGACATCGGTTGGTGAAGGAAAAAAAATCGTGGCGAAACCTTTACTTTTAATATAATAAGTCTGAAATCGCCAATCTGCCTTGAGCAAGCGTGGCGATTAATGCACGTGCTTTCTCTGTATGAGAAGAGGCCCTGCAGTAGGACAATAATAGGCGGTTATTATTTTTATTAATATTAATATTATTAATTAATAATATTAATATTAATATTATTAATTAATAATATTAATCAAGGATATCTTTAAACGTATGTCCATTGCTTATGTTACGTTTTTTGATTTACTTCTTTTTCTTGTGTGGTTAGTGGCTAACCTGGTGTCAGAGTTTTAAAGCCGCCCATGGACCTCTGGCTTCATATGCCGTTGAAAAATATAACTCAGGCACGCGTTTCCTTGGGCACGCCACAATAGCGGCGATAAGTCCCCTCTTTGAGGAGTGGCTAGAGAGGCGCCACGGCGTCCTCACCTTCCGCCTGACACAGGTCCTCACCGGACATGGCAGCTTCGGGAGGTACCTGTGTAGGATTAGGCGGGAGGAAACGCCCGGGTGTCACCACTGTGTGGATCGCCCGGAGGACACGGTGGAGCATATGGTTGAGGTGTGCCCTGCTTGGGCGGAGCACCGCCGTGTCCTCACGGAGGCGATTGGCGGCAGTGACCTCTCGCGTCCGGCCCTGGTTCAGGCCATGGTACGGAGCGAGAGGGCATGGGAAGCCGTCACCTCCTTCTGCGAAGCAGTAATGCTCGCGAAGGAGGAGGCGGAACGCGTGAGGGAAAAGCAAAGTTTGCGCCCTCACGCCCCTAACCGCCGCCGTTGGAGACGCCCTGGGCGTCGGGAATCCCAGGCGGATTCCCGGCCACCATAGGCGCGGGCTTGCGGACGGCGAGCAACGGGCAGCTCGCCGTCCGATAAGAACCAGGCCCGGGTCGATGGCGCGTCGTGTTCCACGCGCGCCTCTAAGAGATGTCAGCAAAATTGACGGGGTCCAATAGGACCGATGCCTGCCAGGGTTGCGGGAAAGTCCGAAAGGGATACCGGGACCTTGGCAACAGGCAAATGAAGGAACACGGGTGTGTTTTCCTTTAATTTTTTCCTTCACCGTTTTTGAAGCAAGTGATAATTATACAACACGCACATGAATCCGAAAGGTCATAGGTGCGTGTCTTGGGTTCGAACTCGAGACCTATGACTTGGCAGTCTGACGGTCACACCACTAGGCTATCAGTGCTCTTGTTGTTTTACTGTTTCGACAAGTTAAGTACTTGAGGCCGTTAAATAGTATACTCACTAAATTAATTTAATTTAATTGTTATTACTCCATTTTTAATTCTTTTTACCTATTGTGGTTCAGTAATCGTATTCTAGGTGCATCGTCTTCACATGTAATTGTATGGTTGATGTATATGCAAAATATTGTAAAACACTTTCAAAAGAGTAACGGTGAAGTTTCTTTCCCATTCTTCTGCATACGAAAACTATCTTTTGGAAGGGGCAACTAGAATCAGTTCTATTTCTTTGTTTTTGACGTTCAAAGTGCCTTTAATGTGGCTACTTGAAATAAATTATTTGACTTTGACTTTGACTCATGCGAAGACTATCCTAAATACAAATACATCTAATCGTCTCAAGTTAATAAATGCCTAGATTGTGTAGTCATCAGATCTAAACAAGAACAGGTAGATATGTTGCACACCAAAATTATAACACAATATACCAACTTAAAGCTCTGGGCGAATCCCGCGCGGGTACGGGGCGAATCCACCCGCATCGTTTGTGAAATCTTGTAAGGAGGTATTCAAACAGGCGCGAATAGTCGCGTGACTTCCTAATCATTATAAAAGTCGTGTCCCGCGTCCCGCGCGGTATTCGCTTCATTGTGTCCCTAGCTTAATAAGCCCAAGATTACAGTTTTTCAACATTATGTTAGTACATTCACTGTAAAATGGATAATATAAATCAGCAAACAGGTGAATGAGAGAAGCACAGAACAGGTCGAAGTGGCGGTGCTTGACCTATGTCCAGCAGTGTCATCATTTCGGCCGAAATGGTGATGATGATGACGTTAAAAACAGCAATGATTAACATAACTGTGTCAACTTTCCGAAGAGTAACTGTTAAAATACCAAGAAATTAAACTAACCAAGCTTGCACTATTAATGAAATATTCGCTCAATTGTCAAAATGAGCGAATATTTCAAATAAACATCATTATTATCAATTGAACTGCATCCAAACATCATATATTATATGGATATTATCGTGTTAAGTGTTCTCCGATTGCCGTGTCATTATCTGCCCTCACACACACATTGTATATTTAATGAGCCTCAATTAATATCTTTGTATCGACATGTATTCATAAAATATTGAAACGTTTCGCTCATTTTAATGTGATGCCTGTTAAATCATAAATAATAAAACCGTAAAGTGTTATTCTATTTAAATTGTGTATCATTTTATTTTCATTAATAATAACTAACTATTACTTAACGAATGAAATCCTACCTAATAATAATTAAAACTAACTATAAAAATAAACAATTAATAACTAAAATGTGGCGTCGAAAAATTCCTCCGCATCGCTGTCGGCTGGTAATGTACCCAACAGACTGGCGGCATTGCCACGTTGTTTGGTAATAGTAAATAAATAAAGGGTTATTGGGTTCTTCTATCAGGAATTTCTCGATAGCATCCCGGAGTCTGAATTTGTGCCCTATTACATGGGACTTAAACATAACTGGCGAAATATGGGTGTACTACAGGTACACTTCTGCCCAAACGTTCAAGAAATACAGGCGTGATGTTATGTTTATACAAAGCAGGAACTATCACCATCAATAAGTAGTTGTTGCTGGACAGAGGCCTCTCTTAAGTCGAGTCAACAACCCGGGGGCCTCTTGTATCTTTCCCTATCATTTTATGCGTGAGACCTCCTGCGCTATGTTCACCGATTCACGGTCAATCTAAATAATTCGATGCAGCCCGCGCCATTTTAAATTTTCTTACGTTTTTTGCGAAAAATTGCGGCACTGATTACCTTGTAGGATACTTAAAAAAAGTTCGATTCGCGGCATTTTGACAAAATAATGACTGAATTATAATCATCATTATTGCTATCAAAAATATATTTGCTGACTCTTCGTGAAAATATTTTATGTATAATTATTACGATTTGCAGAAAATATAATTTAGCATTTTTTTGCGGGCAATTTTGCTATACCTTTCCCTCTTAAGGACTCTACTTTGATGGCCATCAGTCATTCAGTAGATTACTTTTAGACAATTAGATTTAATTTGAGATATTGACTTGTGTATATCTTTTCTTAGAGATCGTAAATAAATAAATAAAAACATAAAGTTTTGGTCTGCGGGAACATTTCTGTGTTTTGATTGGCTTATGTCCGTAAAGTGTCCGTGGAGCTTCTTGCCGGTTCTTCTCCATAGGAACCTTCAACGCTTTGGAATGATCAACTAGCTTCATCTTTCTGCGTGACCGACCCCTTGACTATACAAAAATGCCTGTGGTTGGTTTACTTGAAATAAGTGCTTTGACTTAGTACTGCGAATACACAAACTAAGTAACTAAAGCTGAAATCTATAAACGATACTTAGCACCTACTTTGACTAAGCGTTATTCCTGTCAATATCGCACAACTGTCAAACTACAAGGGTAAGATAGAGACGGAAACATGTTGAAACCAAATCATAAGCTGTCAAAGGAGTTACTTGGATTCTAAGGCGAGCACAGTACCTATTTATAGGTATTCCAGATCTGTTACTTTGCTTAGACTAGAATGGGTTCTACCATCAGCGACAAACATGGCAGTGGTACGTTCAATCATATATTCAATAGCCTTTGATTTTGATTCAATACTATTTGATTCTGTTCAAGATTCCAAATCCATAAAATCCGTGTCCGTGTATATCATCTTGTATGTGTGTTGATATGTTTATTACAGACTATTCATAAGGTCTGAACTTGGCCAGTGTCGTCACAGGAAGCTGGCTGCACGCTTGCCTACACCCCAAAGGATGTCCGTATACAAACATGGTACACGAAGCAAAATTCAAAGGCGGGTTTCCTTGAAAGCGCAGGATATAACATGTTTATGTGGAAGCCTTTATGTTTGAACAAATATACATACACTTTGAAATTAAATAGCTTTTGAATTTTGCTCTAATTTACAACATTTTGACATTGCACACTTTATCATTATGCGAGCAATCCTTAGTCTGTACCTAAATAAAACAATACACAGCTGTAAAAGGATCTTTTGGGGCGTCAAAATCGGAACTAACGCCGCCATCTTGTTTTTTTTTTCAACAGCGCCACCCTTTCAATATCATTCGAGCGAGCGTCAAAAGATCCTTGTAGTAGTGTAGAGGGGCACTTACCTCGGAGACCTCACTCTGGCATGATTCCACGCTCTTGGTCAGTTCCTGGAGCTGCGTGCGGATCTCGCAGAGAGCGACCGTCGTCTCGAGCTGGCGGTCCCCACGTTGCAGGTCATCCAGTTTGGCGGATAGATTCATGCTCATTATGCTCACCTGTCTCTGTAGGCTACAGCCAAAGTCAATGTTAGTCACACCAGCAGCAGGCTTGGATCTTAGCCGATGAACCTTCCTCGCTACACGACAACTAACAAGTGTGTATTGTTTCCACAGATTTGTCGCGTTATAAACAAGCCTCAATACCCGATCAACTAAACTGACCGTCAAAGGTTCATTACTGAATTAGACACAAATCCAGGTGCGTCATGGTAGGTATAGCTGCTGGATCCTACGCTCCGATTGAACTAAGTCTTGTGCCCCCAAGTTATATGATGCGAAATAGTACACAACAATCTTACCAACCTAAACCAAATAATGAAATTATCTGCAACTTCAAAACGTTGAAAAGGTTAAGTAAACAACCTGTCAGTTGTCTGTGATAAGCGAGGAAGGCCCGACGACCTCACACTGATAATATAATATGGGACATGTTAACAAATGAGTTATATTATTACACTAGAATTTACTTCGTTTTCAAATTAAGATTACAAATTATTTAGAGTTTCGCTGAATAGTTGAAAAAATAAATGATAAGACTTTTGTCCTAACATTTTTTTTAATTCCATATACAATTATTCTCTTTGTAAGTTTTTGAGAATCTATAAAAAAATAATTATTTGTAACTAAAATGTTATTGATATTATAGAATGGAATTTTAATAAGTTTTTAAACGAAAATTCTTTAAGCATATTTAGTGTTTCGTGTGAATTATAAATACCATTGTGCTAATCAAAGCAAAGTAATTTTCATTTATTTATATGATATTACCAAAACATTAAGGTGAAAGGTGAACAAAGACAAAAGGTGAATGCAGTGAGTTAAGATCAATTTCATCTGTAACTAAAACTGTGTACATTGTTTTTCGAGAAACGAAAAAAAATGAAACTTTATTTAGGAAAGTTATTGCCTTCTAATTTCTATGGAAAACACTTGATTACACTACATTAAAACGTTACAACCACACCCATGCAAGCATAACCCCGTCCTATCCCAAGGTTAATGTCAGAGGCATGTGCTAAGCACGCATGTGTTCCGGGCAGCGAGAGACAAACAAGGTCGTGGCCATAGATGCTAACCACGGTGCCATGGTCCGATGTTATGATAGGAACTGTGAATGATTCAGCCACCGCGATTGGACTCGTCGAACGCATCGTCATATCGATATACGAGATAGGATGCTAAGCCAAGGTGAAACAAAATGTAGAAGACACATCGACACATAGAGAGATCCTTATGATCGTATGCAAATGAAGCCAGTATTAAAGGCGGAAAGCTATCCGGTATTGTCGCTATGGTCACGTACCTAAGTAGTAGCTCCCTGAGTGTGGTCTCGTCTTCCTCCGTCGTCGCATATCGTGTCAGCTTGCCTCCGGCCTCCCGGCCCACATGGTCTGGTACCACTGCGTCAAAACTACTTGTTTATTTTATTTTTTACATAACTAACTTCCCGATTCATTTCGTCATTGTTTTCCCGTGTTCTTATGTGTATTTTATTTCGACGCAGAGTTTGTGGTTTGGAATTTGGATTACCGAAAGAGTGCGTGGCTCATAATTTTGTACGGTTGGTGCTACGAGTACCTACTCAGCATCGAACCTTTCACCGTTTGCCAATTAGCTTCGATGGCCACGACAGGGTCCCTAATCAATTTTGATGTTCAGCGATACCCACAAACTGGTATGGAAATAAAATTAACGTCGGAATTTTTACCGAAACAAAAGGGTTTCGAGTTTAGCAAAAAAAAAATGTTTTACCCAAAATAAAAATTTTGCGCCCTGGTCAGTTTCACGATGGACACGTTTTATTGTTTTCAAAATAGTGTCTGAATATATTTATATCAAATTTACGCCATTTAAGTTATCAAGTATTAATTAAACTCTTGTTTATGCAGTGAAATACACCTGTGGAATTTAGACATTTAATTTTAAACACGTTGAATTGAATCGTGCAGTTTGCCGGCAATAATATTGCTGGAAAATGGCACGCTATTGTGAGAACAAATTCGTATAAATGAAAATAAAGATGAGTGTTTACAACAGAGATAATAAAAATGAGTTCCGAAGTATGATTACATGGCGAAGAGTGTTTGAGTCAGATGGTATACGATTTAATAGACATTCCATGCACGTGACGATACTAATATAACACCGAAAATTATTAGAATGAGTGCATTGATAGAAGACAAATGTTCAAAAGTGTGTGATAGAAGAAGAAGAAGGTTTTTTACGTCATTTGATATATTTGGATACTCTATAAAAAATGCGTTAACATTACTTTTTTAATTAAAAAATATTTTTCCCTGGAAAATTCTGTATTTCGCTTCATTTCTCTGTGATGCATTTCATGGAATCTGTTCAGTGACGGGCGTCGTGCGGAAATACTACGAATTCACTCCGACAATAATGTCGTACAAATCTGAAATTTCTGATCATCAGGTTTCAATAATGGATTTATCAAGTTTAACCAGTGTTTTCTGTTACAAGCCATTTATGAATGAGAGTTTTAGATTGGCTGCACGTTTTGCGATTTGTCTTAAGACATTTTGTTTAGAGATTATGTTTGTAAGGTCTTGAGTCATGCTGTCTTGGTGCTATGTGTGTCATATTGTGTTGATTATTGGGGACTGTTTTTGAGCCTGATTCAACAAAATACATGAGTCCCAAGCTAGAAGGGCCGCAGGCAAAAAACAAAAATTGGCCTATTAAAGAACTTGTGTTGTAAACTCAAGACAGTTGAGGCGTGATCTTTACGATGTTATAGTGTTTATTGTCTTCTTATTAAGTTCGAGTTTCTTTTAACATTTTAAGAATGTGACCAGTATCAAAGATTATCCGTATATTAAAATATGGCTTTAGTACTAATCATCGACTGAGGGGCCGCCTCCAGTCCGTTTTTTTTTTATTAATTTGAAATTGCGGTGCCGCATCTGAGTATGCGTTCGTGCCAAAACAGGTGACGCTCTATAATTTTTAAAATGAATAACTATTAGAGTAGAAAGCGGCTAGCAATTTGGACAGCAAAGTCGTTTCTTGAATCATGAAACTTCACGGATATTTTACATAATGTTTACTCAAAAATCAATCATAACTTTGTTTTGTACACACAAGGATTTCTTGAGAAAAAGGATCTTAACCCTTGACAGTGAAGAATAAAATCTTACAATCTAAGAAACCTACGTCTTACAATAAAAACGCGACAACACAACGTTATTTTTAACTAAAACTGGTGTTAAATCACAAGCATGCATCGAGTCTATGTGACGTCAGGGCGACGTCACACAACAGGTGCAAATCAAACGTATGCCCCTGTACCATGTGTTCGTAAAATGATTTTTTATTGTAATATCACAATACAAATAAAATCTACAAACACAGGATGCTTTAACAATTTACGGGAACGTAGCTCCGAGAAATAAAAGCGAGTCTGAAACCTGATTTATAAACCGCGTACTACTCGGCGTAGTACTACCAATTAAGATTGTTTACAAACACTGGTGTACGTTCAGTCCACAGTCTGTGCATTGGTCGTCTGATGTTATTAAAGGCATTTATTTGTTGCGGATAGGATTGATTTTAGCTTTTGTTGGCTATTGATAAATTGATTTGACTTTCTGTTTGAAGTTATCTGCTAGTTTTAGGGTTTGTTAGTATGTATCTGTTTCAATCAATCTGCCTAGCCTTTTCCCAACTATGTTTGGGGTCGGCTTCCAGTCTAACCGGATGCAGCTGACTACCAGTATTTTACATGGGGTGACTGCCTATCTGACCTCCACGACACACGATACATCTGTAAGACTGGTTGTCAGACTTTTGGGCTTCGAACGACCCATAACGACTGTCAAAGATCTACGAATGACAGCCGGGACCAACGGCTTAACGTGCTTTCCGAGGCACGGAGGAGTCTCGGTATGTAAAGGTCACCCATCCACGGACCAACACCGGCAAGCGTAGCATGACTATTCGATTTAAATATGGCGAAAGATGAAGATGCATTACGGGGTCCGCTGAAATTAATCGCGGTCTGATACCTGTCGGAAGCACTTGGAATATTTGACTGAATCCCGAACCCAAACTCATGGTAACTGGAAGAAAACTATATAATTGAGTTGGTAGGAGTATTTCATACGGGGGTATGAATCCATGAGGATTTATCCATTGGGAGAAAAAGGTAGTCTGTGGAAGAACCTATGACTGGACATATTGTGTCTTTGGAAATGATCGAGATGCTATTAATCTATAGGCTAAAGACTTTTACATTGCAACTCGACAGGATGTGGAAAGCGAATATCCTGGCACTGTCGTAATAAGAACTTGGGAAAGGCCTATGTCCAGCGCTGGATTACTTTGGATTACACATAAGAGACCGTGATGGCCCAGTGGTTAAAGCGCCAGCTTCTTATGCACGAGATTTTGGGCTCGAAATCTGGCACAGATGTGATAGTGGGCAGAAGAAGGCTGGTATTACTATTATTAGAGGAACTTACGAGCACTAATGCATGCTTATGATCGTAGCTAAGTTCTGGGCTGATACCAGTGTATTAGCCCAGAACTTAGCTAAGATGAAAGCTTAGGATAACATGAAAAGTATTCTTGTTAGACAGTTCTAACAAGAATAGTTTTCATGTTATCCAAGATTTGTTTATTGTCCCCCTCTATTAAGGCAGCTTGGGTCAATCGCGTCAAAAATTCTGGGAAAGACTGGCTGCGTGTTGCGGTACACCTTAGGATAGGCCTATTTCCAACAATGGACTGCGATTCTGTGACTTCAAATTGAGTTTTCATAATCTTAAAAAGTATAACCTCATTCTGTTAGCCAATTAATGTTTATTAGTTTCACCAAAGGCTTATTGAAGCGAATATTAGAAGAAAAACATTTTCTTTCAAGGAATTATTCTTAATCAGCTTATAAAATAATGAGCGGAAATATGAAAAATGATTTTCTTATTTTAGCGCGTAATGAACGGTTTGGAACTGTTGATTCTTCGTTTATTGTCCGAAAAAGTCAAACAGTTCCTTGTTATTTAGATGTTATTACGATACGATGACGAAACAATTCCGTGCTAGTGTATTTCTCGACAATTTATCAGCTATAAAACTAACTAACCAATTTTTTTTTGTATTTTTTTATCCATACCTAACTCATAAAATAAACAATCACTCGAGAACAGCATTTTCTGGTTTGAGATATCTTTATTTCCCATTAGAAAATTCACTTACATGAGAAATATTTAAAAAACAAAAACATTATGATTTAACGTACAGTTTGGCAAAAAAAAAAGAAACAATTGATACACACAAAACATTCTAAAAGTGTAGGGTAATCGCTTATAATTTAACTCCGCCAAAATGTAAAGATACACGGAACGCGCGCAAATAGATGTGGTATGTAATGTACCAAGGTGTGCTCGCTTTATTTTTTATTAAATATAATGTAATTTTAAGTGTTTCTTAAAAATAGTCATGGATTTTGAATTTTTAATACTCATTGGTAGTTTATTATACAATGCAGCACCTTCGTACATCACATTTTTTTTTGCCATAGCTGGTGCGTGGTGTGTATACTTGTATGTCATTTGCATTTCTTAGCCCAATTTTATGTATTTGATGTTTCCTTGTAAAATGTATTTGTGTGTGAATGTCTTTATTAAGTATTTTTCTTATTAAGATGCAAGTATTATATATGTACGTTTGAGGTATGTTCATTAACTTCGTTTCATAGTATATTTGTTGTGTTGATGTACTATAATCATATTGAGAGTGTCTTTATTAACTTATTTTGTGCTATTTGTAGCGTTTCAGTATTGGTTTTGGCCGCTGTGCCTCATATTTCTATTAGATAGTCCAGCATTGCTATTCTGTAACCTTCGCCCCGTGAAAACTTAGGTGAAGTGAGCTTGAAGTGAACTGTCACTACCTTAGCATCAGTAGGTATCGATGACAATATGGCAGCTCACTCCACGCTCACTCCACGCTCACTTCACGTAAGTTATCACGGTGAGATGGTCACAGAATATCAATGCTGGTGAGGTTATAAGAGTGTTATATATATTGTAGCGAACTTGACGTGGAAGACATCGAACAACACTCCGTAGGGCTCCCGTGAGCGAAGTCAGTTTAGATCCAACCCTCTCCATATGTGGCTTCCAGTTCAGGTGGTTATCGAAAATTAATCCAAGGTACTTTACGTGATCAGCTTTTTTGATAGATTGCTTATTTATGGTTAATTGTGAATGGTGTGATACTTTTTTGTTTTTGCTGCGAAAATTATGTAGTTGGTTTTGGCTATATTTATTGTGAGTAGATTGCACTGAAACCACATATTTAAAAGATGTAGATCATCCTGAGCGTCACACATAACAGCATCTACAGAGTGTCCAAAGTAAACTAAAGCTGTATCGTCGGCGTATAATGATACATCGCCTTTTAGTCCAACTTCATGAATATTATTTATATATATTTTAGGTATCGAATACCGATCAAGTTTCTCGATACCACTCCGAATAATTGCACGCCTGGAGCGGCCTTTGTGTACGGATAACTGCATGTAAGGGGGGTGCTAGCGGTCGGCTAATCTCATAACCGAATAGGGTAACGTAATTTTCCCAGAGTGCGAATAGAACTAGTAAGTGTAGATTAACTACTGATGCCGCGGGTCAAATATGATGTTAACTGACGGTGGAAGATATAAATAATGCTTTACGTTTGATAATCTTATCGTTATAATGAGTTGGTCGAGACATTATTAAAAAAATTGTTTAATTTTTATTAGTTTTGTGTACTGTAGCGCTTGAAGATCGCTGGCTGTAGTGCAATATTGTGTGGGGGGGTAGAATAATTTATTGTTTATTATAAAATATTACTACTATAAAAGAAAAACTTCGTGCTTTTACTTTTTCGAAGCGGAAACGTTTCTAACGCTCCTAAGCAGTGGCCATTAGGAAGATTTCGAATATATTCGCAGTGTTAAACTGGTCAAGATTGTACCATTAATCCTGATTGGCTTAAAACTTCGCACAGAAACTGGGAACTGGGAACCCATTGGGAGGGCGGCGTTTCCTATCAATACGAAATATTAATTATTTTCAATGAATATCTCTCGAAGGTCGTCCAGTGGTAAATATTGCACCTATTATTGACTGAGCGCCGCTCGAGAGCACGAAGCCAGATCCAGGCATCCCCCTTTGATCCAGACCAAATTTAAACTTTATCACCTCTGACATTAAAGCCCATTTTCATCAAACTGCAGCATCGTTTGTATTGAGCTCATAATTAGGTAAGTACATTAAGCCTGACTGAACACAAAAACATTTGAATCCAAACTACTCGTAATTTCTAATGGCCATAATACACGGTTCTACCAAATTCATCCAATGACTGAAATTCAATTTGGTTGATTCATCCAAAAGAAAGACATAAGTGAACCGTGTAGGTATTGTTAAAAGTTTGAGCACAAACGAGCATAAAGTACAATTCCTATCTTCCCTAAATCTTAAACATAGGTAGGTCAGATTTGTTTTGAAACACACATGCCACAATTTCCAATGTACGCGTGAAAACGTGAAAACGTCCTAATAAAGGAGAGTAAGTGCATAAACTGCATAACTTTTAACTACCTACCAACGAAGAAAAGTTTTAACTAGCAGAGAGCAGCTTGTCACCATTATAATCAAACTTTAGTGAAACTCTGTAGTATACAGGGCGTCCCACGGATATGCCACATGAAGGGAAAGTACCTTGAATATTGGAGTAGGAACATTTTACTGAAAGAAGACATTATTTAAATTTTAAAAACAATTTAAACTGCATTCGTAGATATTTAAATAATTACATGGTTGAACCGGGAATCGAAGCCGTTACATGAGAAAAATAAATCACCCTGTAGCTTTATCATACCGATCGAAAGGCCTCACCAAAAGGAATATTTTTTTCTAAATAACATAGTGTCTCAAATAAAAGGGAGACCATGATTATGGTCTTGATTCTTTCGCTCCCTGTAGATTTTTTGATCTTGTTGTGGTCGATATTTAGAATAATACGTCTAAGTTCTGCTTGTAGCTCGTGGACACTTTCATACTGGTTCTTGTAAACTAATTTTTTTTTAAACCCCATAAAAAAAATCTTCTCGAGTGGGTACATTTATTAGTAATAGGTACTTATGATAATGTCAGTTGTATGTCCTTACTGCAATGTCAGCTTTTCATTTTTCTGAACAAAATTTCACATCAAATGTTAAAATTCATGGTCTTCCCACAACTACAGGTTGACCACCACTTTCTTTTGTTCATAAGTTCCAACTAAACTTAAAACTAAACAACATTATACTTTTTTAATAAATACGAGCTGTTCCGTTGGGAGGAATGATAAAACGTGATTAAATTAAGCATTTCAGATTAAATATTATAATAAATTGTATCGGGACTACTGATTGTTTTGCATAATTATTTCGTTGTTATATCCATATAATAATTTTGGAACAGAGAAGAATGTTGTTAATGTTGTTTCATGGACCAATTAATGCACTGCTGAACGCAATAATTAATAAATAATTAATACTTTTGCTTATTGTGTGGTTAATTATTTTATATTACTTCAAACATAATATTTATTTCTATAAAGCCGTACAATATTTCCAGACCGTATAACAAAGTTATTATTAGTAATTATTATATTCAATGAGAGAATCCTGACTGAATTTTTTGTCATTATAGTAGAACTTTAAAATGAACAAAGTGACTTTTACTTCATAGTTTAATGACAAGTGCACATTGGCCTGTTTGAGAAATGTGCGCCGAAATGGTCAATAGGAACGAATCATTTTAGACAGACTGTCAAACCTTTTTTGTTAATTTATGGCTGACGACGCACATGTGGGCGGGTCACACCACAGCGCAAAAATCTTTCTACATCACATTCGTACATTTTATATGAATCATCGCACATTACAGGCGAGCCGCACCGCTCTATTTTGTATTGAAATGCGATGCGATGCGGCCCGATGCGGCTGTAATGGGCGCTTGCTTTTTTAGTTTTTTATGTACCTAAATAGTAATTTCATACAATAGGTTGTGAGGTTAGACAAAATGATGTAAATAGTGAAATGACAAAGCGTGCAATGTTGCTACACGAATTTGATATCTAAACTGTAGTGCTGCTATCTTAACGATATTGACAGTATTTTGATAGATTAACTGTGTTTCTTATAGTTTATTTCGACAAGAGAAAAATGTATCGATATCGAAACGCTAGCAGCACTCGAGTTGACACAACATGAGTTTCACTTAGTATAACACAACATACAAATATTAAACTAAATTCACATAATTATTAAATTAAATGACGACCGCGCTGACAATACAATAATTTAAAAAAGAAAATTTACTTTAAATACTTATATATTATGAATATTACAGTAAACAAATGTAAAAGTGTGTCCAAACATCAGCAACACACGGCGTTTGCAGGATACATTTCTGCCGCGCTCTAGTTAAGTAAAAATGTTTGTGCGCGGCAGGTAGTCAGAAGCGTTCGCGTGCGGCAGTCGTCCAATCACAGCGGAGCAGGCCGCGCGCGGCAGCCGCGCACGATTGCCTCTTTCTGTTTGGACACACCTTAAGGATTAGGGAAGCAGTAGGAGGGATTGGAAGCAAATGACGGGTAACTAGGGAAACCCTTGTATCCTGCAGTGGACTGCGAAAGGCTACCTTGGCTGATTGGTTGTTATTATAAAGGTATCTGTAGAACGCAAAATTGAAATTATTATTGTAGACTTATTGCAGTAAACCGACCTACCATAGGTTCAAAACTTAAATGTTAAGGTAAAGCTACACGCTTCTACCAAATTGGTTCACTTTGTGTTATTAAATTATTTACTTCTATTTTACACGATTCCGTTCATAAAAGAATATTCACTGATATTTAATGTAAATCTTACCAGGACTAAAACATAATAATCCTAACTTCCTAACTAATATCGTAATATTAAAAAAAAACTATCCCTCGGGAACAGTACTTTTTTCTAAATGAAAGGTACCCTAAGTCCTTTTTTTCCCCTTGACAACGTGTATGCAAAATTTAATGACGATCGGTTGAGTAGTTAATACGTGAAAGCGTAACCAACAAACAAACTCACTTTTGCATTAAATATTAAGTTAGGATTAGGATACACTAGTTTAGGATTGAAATATTCGTATTTTAGAGTTACTAATACATATTATTAGTGGTCCTTAAAAGTTTTATATGCTTAAATGAAATTATTGGATAGAAACCTCACAGAGCGGATGAGCGTTGACCCGTTGACCGAATTAAGGCAGACAAAGATAGAACAATTTCCATAATTTTTTATAGAAATTGTTCTACAAGAGTCGCGTCGCAACTATCTGCGGGCGCCTTTAGTCGAATTTGACGCCATATTTTTCCATTCCTTTGTTTGCTTTGTTAATTTTACTTACTGGTTACTTGCGTCATTTCTCCTTACAAACTAAATCATAATTATCTATGTCTTTCCAATTATGGCTGTATCATCTTCTGTTTCTTGATATTTTAAGAACTAATAAGATTCAATGTTACAAGTTACCACTGATATTATTTCCTCTAATGGCCACCCATAAAGTTATTCCACCATTTCAGCCAAAAAGGTGTAGAAACAAGTCTTTTAGTAACTATTGGCGGCGTGCTATAAATGCATTATAATAGTCAGTCTGTGATCCATTATTTCTACGCCACAACATTCAGACACATTTTACATGCAATATTACATATTAAAAGGCTTATTCCTTACTTTTGTTGCCCTTTGCAAGGTATATGCACACCCCTCCTCGAGATTTGTCACTGCAGTGAGTATGAAGAGGTAAAAATATAAGTTATTGTTACCGTATTATTTTCAGTCACCTGATTCATAAAAGCTACAGCGAAACAAAGAACATTCGGGAATTTTTTGCGTAGGTTTAAGTCAATTATAGCCAGACTCGCCACCACCGGTTAACGCTAAGCGTATGCTGAGGTGTAGGTGACGCAGGTCCACGCAGCGCAGGGCGTACTGACAGCTGGTCGTTACGTGTTTTTTAGACGAAGGTAACGCAGCCAAGCACGGCACGCGTTGCGCAGAAATCTGTGCCGGTTCTACGACCAGACGCAGAGCAGGACAGACACTGTCTGCATCCCACGTGGCTGCGCCGCAGCGCACGTTCATGCATTACAAAATCTGCTCTGCCCTGGGCTGCGTGAACCTGCTTCACCTGCGTCTCAGCATATGCTTAGCCTAAGTATCTGGTAGTATGTAAGTTGCGTATAAATTCTGTTCTGTTTTGAAATCAATTAAGTAAATCCCTAGGTGAAATGTTTTAAGGCCGTTTGCGTTTAATTATGTGATTTAATCGAGCGTCTAAACATGGATCTATATGCTATAAGCTTAACAAATATTTAATTATAAATTGATTAACTGAACTGATTTTTATTAGATTTTGTATCGAAATATAGGGTATGATTTATTTTCATTAATATCTAATTACATTTTACAATTTTAATCTTATATACAATATAAGGTTACTAACTATACAAATAAATACTAAAACAAAAGGTCATCCAGACTCTCAAAACCTAAAAGTATTCCGGTTTAGATTTTGTAGGTATTTTTATGCAATTTCAAAATTCTTTGAGACGCCATAATATACTTTTTTTTAAAATAATCTTTCGAGAACTGGGGAAGAAGTAAGAAGTATTTATATTCATTTTGCTTCATGATTAACCTATAGTGGATAGAAATGGAAAGAGCGAAGGATGGTGCAATAATGAAGGTTATAAGCACTCGTCGAAAGTTTAGTGGTTTTCGCTCTAAAAAACCATGATAAGTAATAAATTTCAAAACAATAAACATTATAATTTTCTATTAATCATTCTTAGTCTCAAAAACCATTAAAATTTCTACCAGCATGGTAAGTAAATCATAAAATTAAAATGTTTCATTCAATAAATAGTTCAAGGCTTCAGTATTATCAGCGCGCTCGAAGTTATCAGCTAACTTGTGCTTAATTCCGTGAGCCAAAGTTCGGACAAGATGCGCCATAATCTCTTCGATGCAGGTAAGCCCCCAGTCACCTAGATATTAAACCACGCGCCATTGAACCAATACGCCTCATGTCAAAAATGTCGTTCCATTTTATTAAATCTTCCATTTGAGCTTCAAAAATAATACGTAAATTATTTTCAAGTTGAATGATATAAATAATATTATTTTATTTGGAAACGAACATTATTATTTTTTTGTATGAAGGGAAATACTATTCGAAAATGGAAAAAAAAAGTTATTTTAATATTGTATGACTACTGGACGTGGGAAGGACTGAGATGATTTCAATTTTTTGTTACAATTAAGTAAAGTATTTATTGTCACGCATGACTATTTTTCCCGTACTGTATAGGAACCAGTGATCATTTTATGCACCAATAATTGACCATCAAGTAGGGTCAATTATTAGGTTTTTCTACAGCCGGATCCGCTGCGCCATGTTTTCATGTTTTACAAACATATAACATTGTTTGCTAGCCGACAGGGGGCGTGGCCTGTTTTTGTTTGCAAAATACAATAACAACGTTTGCCACGATGTACGGATAAGATCTGCGTTCGCCTGCAAGTCACTCATTTCGTGTTAGTGCTCTCAAGACGAAGACGTTTCGACAGTTTTTGTGGCACTTATACTTATGTTAGGTGGAATTAATGAAAGCAGCTCTTCAAAATCGCTTTTGAACATCGTTCTTTTTTTAAACCGAACCTTTCGTCAATTTTCTGTTCTTGATAAATATTGAATGAACATAGTCAACGGTACGGTCGGACACGAAATCTATTTCTGTTTCTTTTTTGTTGACCTATTATTGCTAGGACAGCAGACACGTCTTCCTCGTCGGTACTCTTTTTTGAAAAGAGATTTTTAACAAAAACATTGTTTATTCGAAAGTCGCAGCGGACTGGCTGTTTAAGTGACATGTTTTGATAAAATATTTTGTAAAAAAATTGTTGCAGCGGACCCGGCTTCCGACAGTGCGGTAAATAGACGATGGAACACATACATCATTTCGGGATGTAGACAAAAATGACTCTTAGTCCATTCAAACAACTACGACTTTAATTCAGGTACCGCAAATAGTAAAATCAATAATCATCCAACATTGAAACTGCAAAACAAACAATACTTTAATCGTATCTCCCCTGATACGATTATAAATAGTAGACATGTCGTTGAGATATGACAGAAAAAAAAAAACATCGCTAGGTCTCAGCGATGTTCTGTCTTCTCATTACCGGCCGGGGCTTGAGTTAGTTTGGCCTAGTATCCTTTGCCCAGTATTCATTAACCACCGAGTTAGCTGATAACTTTGATCTCGATAGAGTTATCTTATATTTGATGCTACGGTTTTGGAGCAAGCTGGTTCTTTCATGAAAATTTTACCTATGTCTCAGTTTCTGATTAATTTCAAGTTGTTCTGTTGCAGGTGTTTAATATGAAGGTTTGAATTAATGGAACAAGTTGATTTAAAGTAACAGAAAATTTCTGAAGTATCAAACTCAAACTCAAATTCTTATTGCCGCTTGAGACCGTCATAATGGCAGACAGCAATACACGGTACACTTGCAACAACCAATTTGAATTACAAACATAAAAGTCAATTTGTTTGAATCGTGTATTACTGTCATTACAGTAACATTGCTCTCCAAAACCTTAGCACTATAAATAAAAATTCTACACAACGGTTTTACCTGAAATTTGGTCTATGGGTGAGTACAGAGGGGGTTCCTCCCCTCCCGGATGTTGATGTTCCAGCAGACGGTGACACGACTGTCTCATGAGCGCTCCCGACACTGACAGACAGACAAACAGACATACAGACAAACGAACAGGTACAAGTTACTTCGTTCAGTTGATGTTCATAAACGATATTGAGGTAAAATTATAAAAAGAATCGCATGAAAAGAAGATTCGCAAAGCACGAATGATATAAGCAAGCGATGAAACGCAAGCGCAGAAGCGTAAGTTGAGCATAGTGTACCCTAAAAATATTTTTAAGAGGAAAAAAGTTTTAAAACAATGGAGGGATGGATATGTAAGTAACGGACTTGAGTTCAATAGAGGTAGAAGTTTAAGTTATTATGATTTTCAATTTGACAGCATCCTTCATCTGGCTTGCCCAGTCCATCCTGGCTTGCCCAGTCGTTGAGTTCGAGTCCATATCCTTACAAACAATTTCTACAATAATAAAAATATTTACCTTTATTCTAGTTATTGTCATTTGACTACGACTGTGGTCAGTCTAACCGGCGACATTGTGTCTGCAACAATACAAGAACCATTATTAATTGAAATGTTGAAACATAGACTTTGTAAAGAGCCTGGAGGGTATGATTAAATGTTTTGCGAACTGGGCGATCGATCTGATCGAATTTCAATATCCTTGGCGAATATTTGTCTTGACGATTAGTTTGACGGCTGAGATCAAACGAGGTGATCATGAGGTATAAAGCAGGATAACGGAACTCCTATTAATGTTGCGGTCGGCCCGGTAATGCAATCAGGTTTTATTTAGAATCGAGTTTTAGACTCCGACCTCTCATTCTATACTCCATTTAAAATAAGATTAGACATTTAAACAAACCTTTTTACAGTCCGTTCAACCGATTTTGACTTCTATACCGGAGGCATATGGATGGCATTAAAATCAAAAAAGGTTACACAATACCACCTGTATACTGCAGCTACCATTTGTCATGCCACCAACGCAATAGAATTCAAAATTGGTTGAACAGACTGTAAAAAAGGTTTATTTAAATGTCTAATCTTATTTCAAATGCAGTGTAAGTATACAAGAAACTTCTATAGACCCTTTATATAAATCTAAAGCAGAAAACGAACTGTGCAGTCTATCTTTCAGAATATAGGCCCATCGGATTGGCTAATATACGTAGCCTAGCCTGTAGCCCAGGTACCCTACATGAGATTTTCAGTAACACCAAGGCGTTGCTGGCCTTCTTGGAGGAGCTGGGGTGAATCGAATAAGTGATTTCCCACCCGTACGCAATATACGTGATTTGACGTAGAGTTACGGACACCAGCCCGTATTACCTATACGTAGCCTGCTACGGTTCGACTGGATAACGCTCGGCTGAACACTGAATGCCTGAAAGTGCTCCTAAATATAAAATCTCAGTCGCAGTCACATTTTTTACATAAGTATGAAAACAGTAAATAATTGCGGTACTAGAATCCAACAAAAACATATACACTACTATTCAAACAATGTAACTTTGTTGCAGTTTACTCGAAATATTATCACTTAGCTCGCACAAATAGAACATTGTGAGGTGTGTTCTGCATTCACCGAAATTGTAATGAAGTGGTAGGTATCTTAAATTGAAGAGCTCCCAAAAATCGTGTTGTTATAAAATTTAAAAAAAAACTTCCATTTGGAATCCTCACAACAGTCCTTTGAATAAATACATAAAATAATTTTAAACAAAATTATTTATTTCAGAAAAAATAAATATACTTTACAATATTAAAAAACTAGCTTACATAGGAGCTTTGATAACAATTGTTAGAAGGAGGACGTACTTGGAACCGCAATCCCAGTGCAGTCATCCGACTAATAAACTAAAAGAAATACAGGTCGCTTTATAGGAAATTTAGTACGTTTGTACGTGAATATTACAAAGCACGGTTATATCCGTGGCAGGACTTAACGAACCCTAATCGCGTGCTCGATGGCTGTTCGATGTTGCATATAACGCTTCCTAACTTTGTTAACCGACCCGTATTTCCCGCCGACGGCGGAGTTTCGGTGTCAAAGCAAAGCGTATTACGGTAAGCTATCGGCTATACAGGTGCTGATTAATTGGTTAAAGAGGGCTTTGATTTTCATAACAAAACGTTTACATGGCGTACAAAGATAATATACAATAACATTATCAAACTTTAGGTTGCTATTGCGTATTTCCAAACGGACACTAACACAATAACGCATTGCCCCAAGCTTTTTTTACATCCACATTCATACATACGCGCGGGTCGATTGTGAATACCGCCCATAGATATTTTTGAAGGGCATTAACCTCGATGAGAGCAACATGAGAAACGGCCGATTTAAAAAATTTTTTAACCTTTATGGTCAGACCACTGCGATACATACAGTGATAGTAAAAAAAAAAACTTTAAAAAAAAAATCTTTTTGTGTTATAATATATATATATTTTTGAAATGTGTTCCTTAAGCCCTTTTATTTGATACCCAACATAGTACGATTAAACAATTTTTTTTTTCGTTCCTGACTTTGTGTCCTCTAGAGGGCGCTATTTTTATTTCATGTGACGTCACATAGCCTATAACCAGCGGACGATCAAGACCCTGCCAACGATACCTCATATGTCAAATTGTGATGAGTGGTTTAGAAGATAGGAGGGTACAGATGAACATACATACAGACCGCGACTGTATGTATGTATATACATACAGTCGCGGTCTGAGAATGTTTACCACCTTAAGGCTTATAATTGCATGCACACATTTATGTCACAAGGTCGATGATGATTCAAAATTCAAACCTATTTTCTTTGTCAAATGTGCTTATGGTAATGTGTCTACTTTAAAATTAAGATATACCATTTTAGACTTTACTACACACAGTGTGGTAAAGAATCTAATTTGAAATTTGATAAACATTTTTAGACCGCGATAGATACATACCGGTCAAAATCATAACCCTCCTTTTTTCTTCGCCGTAGTCGGGTAAAAAACCTAAAACTAATGTTAGTATCCCCTAATCTGGAGTCAGACTCCACGCTATCCAGGGTAGCAGCATCGGGAAATCCCACTTACCGCACAACGCGCTCAGGATTCTGTGGCCGCTGGCACGCATTCTGTTAAGGAACGAGGCACACCGGTTTCGTATGATGGCATGAAAGCCGTCAACCTCGCCTCAGCAAGCATCTCCGACGCGCTACAAAAACGTACGCCCCACCAGCATCCTGAACGCATTGTTATACTGCACAGAGCATTGTATGACCTTTGCGTATACCTAACCCACAGACTGCACATGTAGATTGTGCCTGTGAATTTTGCCTGTGATGCGACGTATTACAGAAAACCACATATCGATCATATAATAAATTCTTAATTACCTGTGTTTTAGTTAATTATTGCCAGTACATTGCCACTGCACGTCAGACTGCTAATCAATTTTACATGCCATTATGAATTGTCCCTATTATCCCATAATTAAAATCAACGCATTACAATTTTTAATTAAGTTTTGTTAATTTCGTCACAATTGTCGTGGTTGTTACGACAGCCAGGTCATTATAATGTTAGTTAAGCAACATATGAACCGATTGCGGAAGCCGATTTGTGTTCAGTTCCAATGGGCACGGCGACGGTATATGAATTTTCTGTTTCAAATTTGTTCTTGGAGCTAAATAGGGATTTTTCCTCGTTTGCTTTTTGCCTGTTTTTCGTGTAGATCGTTTAGTGAAGTCAGTGAAAACCGGTTGAAAAATCAGGAAATTAAGGTATAGGGTACTGTGGTACCGCGATACTAACGTCATTTCGTTTTAATTAAATGATAATTATACTATTTTATTTATAAGTAGGTTTGTAAAAACACTTTTACATGTCAATCATGTTTTAAAAACTAGCTGAGGCACTACTACTTTCTACAAATTCTTATAGATTTACGTGTTGTCTTGTAAGCTCAAGACGGATTCCTAACAGATGAAATATTGATGACAGTAATCCTAGTAAATACTAAGCAGTACTTAATCCATAAAACACACTTTATATTTTGAGTTCAAAAACAACTATTCATTAATTGGTTTAAGGCGACTACTTCTTGAAAATCTTACACATTCTTTAAAACCGGCCAAGTGCATGTCGAACCACGCACAATGAAGGGTTCCGTAGTTGGGATGAATTTATCTAACAAACTTAACATTGTAGTTGAAAAACATGTTTTTGCAACTGCAAATTAAAGTTGGTCGATTATTACTCGGTAACTGGTAGAGCCTTCGTAGCGGTGATATTTTTTCTTTTAATTTCGTTATATATACTACTGCCGTGATTTTTTTCACATTTCCAAACCCAAACATTTAGCTGGCAGGGGGGGGGACACTTGACTCTAACAAAAATTTGCTTTAAAGCTTAATATTCCGCAAACGGATCCCTGAATCCAAAAATGGTTTTCACAAACTCCCATTATTTTTAAACGACCTTTCCAACGATATCCCACACCATGGGATTGTCGAGAAAAAAGAAACAACCCCCACTTTAAATGTAGGGGAGGTACCCTAAAAGAAAATATTTTTTACAATTTTTTTTTTACCACTTTTTCGACGTGGTTTATATGTATATCCATACCAAATTACAGCTTTCTAGTACCAACGGTCTTTGAGCTAAGTCGCGGACAGACGGACATGACGAAACTATAAGGGTTCCTTGTTGACTACGGAACCCTAAAAAAGTTAATTATCTACTGACGCAATTTTCCGTTTTCCAAGGAAAAAATATGAAGGAAAATATAAGTCGAACGTTTGATTTATTTTTAACATCAAAGTTGAAGCTTATAAACTGATGCTTTAAAGGAGTTCCTGTGGCGCTCATTTATTTATGAAGTCAAGCGAAAGTCGCATCTTAACGACTCATTACTAGTTTTCTAGACATTCTAAGTCATTCGAGCTCGCGTTTATGAAATAAATTTGGTAGTTGCGCTTTATCATTTAATCTATACTTCTATAAAAAGCTGAAGAGTTAGTTTGTTGGAACGCGCTAAACCATGGAACAACCAGAAGCATTAAAAAAAAAATTTGACTTTGATAGCCTTGAGGAGCTTATTTAGCATCAAGCTATGACCCTTAAGAGCCGAGCAAAAAGAAAAAAGTCTGAAAGAATGCTAAGGGCAAACGAATAAAAATAACGGCCGGCGGGCTTTGCGAAGTGACGCGGTGGGTCGGTGGAAAAAATGACGCATGAAGGGAGGCCCCCTTTCACAAAATTACGTAATTGCCGTTTTGCAAAAGATTTTCGTGGACTTCGGAAAGTTTTAATTACGAAACGATTTTCCCTGAACTAATGATGTAGGTTCCCTATTCAGTACCGAAAACAATCATACGTTGGGTTATTCTTTGCGAGGTTTTGTTTCACGTTTTTCTTTTGCGTGGCTGTATGGGATCCGAAAATTTAATTTTATTATCCACTTACGTAAGTGGGATAAATACGTATTATTAAAACTAACTCAAAAACTACCCAAATAAAGATAATAAAAATATGGCGTAAGCTTTCTCTATAAAATGAAAAAAGGATTTTTTAAATATTTATAGATACTTTTTTTCTACTCTGATAAAGGTACCAAGTCATAATAAGCCGCATAAGCGGTACGCATACAATTGATCACGTCAACTCACCTTCACATAGGGCAATGTTTACTTTAAACACAATCCTTACTAATATTATAAATGCAAAAGTAACTCTGTCTGTCTATCTGTCGCGCTTGCACGCCAAAAATACTGAACCGATGTAAATGAAATTTGGTACACAGATAGTCTAGAGCCTGAGAAAGGACATAGGCTACTTTTTATCGACATACCATGCGGGCGAAGCCGCGGGCGGAAGCTAGTTTATCATAAATCTTGTTACCATAATGTATTCCGTCACGCCCGTTTGCACTCTCTCAAATGAACCGGAAGTGCATCCATTAACGATCGCAAAACATCCACTGCCGGGGCTCTGACAGGTAGCAGAGCTTTTTCTAAAAAACAATTTTTTCCATTCCCGCATTTTTCTCTGTGATAATATAAATATTTTTATTATTAAAAAAAATGTTTCATTATTATAATTTCCTTCTGATTCAAATTCAAATTCAAAATCTTTATTGCGAACTAAGTGTACAGAATTTGGAGATGTTAACAATAGGTAGGTTCTTAGAACTTAGTTGCCTGTTAAGGCATTGCAATTTAAATAGTTATGAATATTGAGTTAATAATTAAACATTAAACATACTCAATATTCCAGTTTTACAGTTTGCATTGTATTATATTAAATAACATTATTCATACATTTTATATTATATTATACTATTCTTATAATTTATATCACATTATAATAGTACCACAATTATTTTAATATTAATTCAGTATTTTTCTTCAAGAAATTCTTTTACGGAGTAATATGCCTTTTTAACCAGGAAGTCTTTTAGCTTCCTTTTAAAAATACCAATTGGATGTAGGTTCTTAATGTCTAATGGTAACTTATTATATATTTTTATGCTCATACAGAAAATACTATTGCTATATACTGCACTGTGGGATGTTTTATTGCGTAATATATTTTTATGTCTACTGCTTGTTAGTGTGTCATAGCTACTGATGTTTGATTTAACTAAAATTGAGGCCTCGTAGATATATAAAGCCGGGAGGGTTAATATCTTGAGGTTTATGAAATGAGGTTTACATGAATTTGTTTGGTGTATCCCACATATTGATCTAATACACTTTTTTTGTGCCTTGAACGCAATTTCTTTATTAGTTGAGTATCCCCAATAAAGTATTCCATAAAATAGAGTGGATCCCACATAGGCATGATAAGCACTAAGTAGTGTGGTTTGGTTAGATACTTTTTTGAGCATGTAGAGGGCATACGAGAATTTGCTTAATTTGCTACATACACTATTTACATGTGTTTTCCATGACATATTAGAATCTATATAGATGCCTAGAAATTTTGTACTTGTAACCTCAGATACAGTTTCATTGTTGAACTTAATAGATAGTGGAATTGATTTTGCGTTTTTATTCTTGAAGATCATGTAATGGGTTTTTAAAAGATTTATTTTTAGGTTATTTGTTGTAAGCCAATTTATTAATTTAGATAGGGAATTATTTATTTCTAGTTCATGATTTTTATTTTTGTTATTTGTGAAAAGAGCCGTACTGTCATCTGCAAATAAAACCATAGGGTGCCGAATAGCGCTAGGTAAATCATTTATATAAATGAGAAATAGTAGTGGTCCTAGTATTGACCCTTGAGGAACACCATATTTTATATATCTTGAGCTCGATGTGTATTTAATTTCTGTTTTTGTGAATGGACATAATTGTGTGATTTCAGTGAACTGTATTCTATTATTGAGATAGGATTTGATTATTTCTAGTGCTTTACCTCGAACTCCGTATATTTCTAGTTTATGTAGTAGTAGTCCATGGTCAACATAATCAAAGGCCTTTGTCATGTCCATGTATAGGGCTGTGACCTGATTTTTTATATCTAATTCCGTTATAATTTTTTGTAAAAGCTGATGCATTGCCGTATTAACCGATTTTCCTTTTCTGAATCCAAGTTGATTATCTATTATTATTTTATTTTTTTCGAAGTATTCGCTAAAGTTATTGTATAGTACTCTTTCAAATATTTTTGCCATTATTGAAATGAGAGCGATAGGTCTATAACATCGTACATCTTCCGTGTTTTCTTTTTTGAATATGGGTGTAACTACAGTAGTTTTTAAATGTGTCGGGAAAATTCCTTCTTCAAGACACTGATTTATTATGTAGGTGATGATTGGGGCAATTTCACACACTACACGTTTTATTATTTTTGTAGAAATTCCATCACAACCTGTACTGTTAGTGTTTTTTAATGTCATGATTATTTTGACAATATCGTAAGGGGTAACTGGTTTTAAGAAACAAGAGTTTGGTTTGTTATAAGTTAGAATATTAGCATAGTTTATTGTATTATTCGTTAGTTTTGAAATGTCATCAATAAAAAAGTTGTTGAATGTTTGTACTATAGCATCAGGAGAAGTTATAAGTTGGTTATTAAATATTATTCTCGTAATTTTTTCCGGGGGATTATTATTTTTGTATTTATTTTCTGTATGACACGTATAGAAAAATATGCAAGAAAATCCAGCCACGATATACAACGACCAACTTGTATGATCTGCACGCAAGTTGGTCGTTGTATTAAGTCCATCCATTTAATTTTTAATTAATAAACATAATGGCTATATTTTCACCAGCGCCGAAATAACAATGCTGCTTGAAATAGGATGCACTCTTTAGCTATACAATCGACTAGTAATTTTTCAATTACACACAAACCGGTGTGGAATCTATAGAATTCTACACAAACCGTTTTAAAATAAAAATACCCTATTAATATCTATACTAATATTATAAAGTTGAAGAGTTAGTTTGTTTGAACGCACTAATCTCAGGAAGTACTGGTTGGAATTGAAAAATTATTTTTGTGTTGGATAGTCCATTTATCGAGGAAGGTTATAGGCTATATAACATCGCTACGATCAATAGGAGCGGAGCATACATGTTTTTTTTTGTAAAAACGGAAAAAATTATTCCTTTTTGAGAGCTTCCGTTACGTGCGCTGCGTAAACGGTTTAAGTTACGCAAATATTATGTATGATGGAATTGTTCCTCTTAAGTTCTAAAAATAAGTCCGCGACAGCATGTCTATCTTTTAAGATTGATTCACTATAACCTTTTTTATGGTAATCAAATTTGTTCGAATTTAATGCATTATTTGCGAAGGAGTTTTATCACCATAAAACTAATTCATACTCAAAAAAATAGTTTTAACATCAAGGGTATTTATGTAGCAGTAAAATACTTTTTAATTCATTCGAATCACACATTTAGTTTCGAAGTTATCACGAAATGCAATACGCGAACCGTTCGACGCTGGCGCCGCGCCGCCGCGACGATCCCTACTCTAGAGAGGAGAGGATGGGCACACGGGTAGACCATGACCAGGAATAGGACATAGGATACGTTTTATCCCTATATTCCCACGGGATCGAGACCTACGCGGGTGAAACCGCGGGGCACAGGTATTTTATCATAAAGTAATTGCTCAATTAAAATTACGGCACTATGAAAAATAAATAGTATCCGACTGTCTATTATAGAGCATCCGAACATCAAAAACGTTGAAAGGTGTATAATGTACGGAATGTGACCGGAATGCAATGAATTCCATTGATGTGATTCGGCGTTTTATGCGCGAGTTATGCTGCATTTCACAGATAAATAAATGATTTATTCAATAGAATTCAAAGTTTTTTTTTTGCAGTATAGTACAGCCTTGACCCACGCCCCTTTGCATATGGAAAGCTTCCGATTTTATCTCGGATCTGATGCCATCAAGGTACAGATTCGGGATCAGAAGAGCAAGATGTGGTGGGACGCACATTTCAATGAGAACATCAAACATTTTCTGTCATTGTACGCGGTCAATCCATGAAGCACAAGACCAGTGGTTTGTTAAATTCACGACATTTTTCTCAATGAAAATGCGGACATTCTGCTATCAAGTTCCCTTGCCGGCAACAAAAGCAAATTGTTCTTTCAGTGTAACCCGCTCATCTAACAAAAACATAACCCAAAGCTTACCTAATCACACGCTGACAACAGAACCGTGTGTCCAATGGAATTACGTATTATAATGGAAAACGTTTTCAAAAGAGACTTGATTCTATTTTGCAAACAGAACCATCATGGGCAACTAGAATTAGTTCTATTTCTTTGTTTTTGAAGTTCAAAAGTACCTTTAATGTGCCTAATTGTTTTTTTTTTTTTTTGACTTTGGCATGTTTAATGACGACTTAGTCATTGCATATTAAAGATTGGGCTTGACGAAGGGGGAGACTTTCTTACTTTGTTGCAATTTGCCGGTCAGTGTCAGGTTGTATGTTGATAAAAATATATTTCGCGAACGTAGGTAACAAATATGTATTTATAGAATTATCATCTCTAAGCTGGAATTGGATTTATGCCATAATTATCTCTTAAAATACTCTCGATATAATTCTCCCGGCAATCAATATTGGTCTTCCTGACAATTACTTGCTCCGGCTAGTTTTAGATGCTCTAATTACTCCTTGCCCTGACACCGAAATCAACTAGCTACGCGAATGAATTCTGGTCTGGATTAACAAAGTTTGGTATCGGAATTCAGTTGAAAATAGGGATGCAATTGTTTCGTCCCCTAAGTTAAGTGAAGATGCAGCAGGGTTAAAATTGTGTATTGTTAATATAATATTAATTATAAAAATGATTTCATAAAATAAATGAGTCTTTTCAATAGAAAACTATAACTATTTCTGTGTTACCCTAAAATAAAATAAACCTCTAAGAAATAAAACTATTATTTAATTTTGTTGTACCTATTTGTAACAAAATATATTTTATTGTTCAATAAAGAACCTAACTTTAATTTAACTTAAACTTCAAGATAGACAATCTTGAGTAAAGTCACCCCCCGCCATTTTGTCCGTGTACAAGTACATATTACATACAAAATTGATCAGGCAGGGGCATATAGTCCTTCCACAGTTCCAGGTAACTAGTTCACTTTAAACCCATACTTCAACATCTTTGTTTCCGTACCCTGCAATAGCCCTCCACCAACCGGCGGTTGTCATTGTGTGCACTTGCATAGTACATACAGGGATAATCGTCGGTTGGTGCCACATTTAATTAAAAACTAACGGGCCTTTGCGAGTTGGCTTCGGCCCCTCGTACGCCTTCCAAAGGTCTGGGACCCCAGGGTCCCGAGAAATATCAAAGACTAAAATATAATAATAGGAAACAAAAGAATATTGGTAGCTTTATACTTTATGGATTCCGCCTCTTTGTACTAAAAATATAAATGTTTTGCCACAAAGTAGTCATCATAATTTAATTATAATAATTGTTTTAAAAGATTGGTATCTTTTTTAAGACATTTCATTTTCAAATTCATTCATTCTCATCACAAAAGACCCAAAAAGGAAAAATAGTTGTTTTATTTTTATTGCACCATTTGTTGTTTTTTAATTATCTAACGTTTTTCCGATTTTGTGAATTTCTGCAAAGGTTTACTAAAGCATTGTAATTGGAATTGTAAGGACATGTTTATTTAGTAAAACAGTAAAATTATACCAAAGTTAACTAAAGTGTCAAAAAACCGGATAGATTAATGTTTATTCAATTATGAACAATTTCAATCTGAACTTGAAAAAATCTAAAAACTAATTACAGCTAGCGATGATACAATAATAAAAACAATAACAAAATTCAAAGAGGAGGACGGAAAAACAAATTGGTAAAAAAACAAGTTAAAAATTAAATCCTGAATTCAAATCATATTGTCATTACTGATTTTTATGTTAGTAGGTACTCACGATTCAAGAACGAAAGGTTGAAATAACCGCGCAGCTCAACGGGAAAAAATTGAGATGAATTCGCGGTTCGAAAGAACAGGTAGATCCGAGCGATTCAACCGATCGAGCGAGCCGAGCGAACCAGCGACCGCGGGCCCGAGATGCGATGCGAATGTGGAGCGGTCTACAATCGGAACCTCACTCCGGGCGCGCGCATGCGTGATCGGTGGTCCCGCGTTTCCCCATCACCCGCTTGCTAGCATATCTGATTTTAATACCTTTCGATTTACGCTTTGAGAGAGTTTTTATGTTAAGCTTGGATTCGGTGACGGAAAAGTGCAACTCGGTTTTATTGAAAATGTGTAGGCAATAGGTAAACCAGGGCGTTGCATTGCATTGCAAAATCACGAGTTTTGTTTTTGCTCAGATTTTTTCGAGACTGGGGAATGGTTCGTACCATGTTGTATAAAAGAATTGTAGGGAAAAAATGACTATCGTAAATTATACACAATCAATAAAAAGATCTGTTACCGTATTATAATCTCTACCGGTCTATTTACGGCACCGGTCCTCTGTCCGATACAAATAGATAGGCGCCGCCACATAGTCTGACACCACACGGACTGCACTATCTATGTCCGGTCCAGTGTCAACTAGCCGCTTTAATACATTTATTATTTTCTCATGAGCATAGATAAAATATGTACTTGGAAAAAGCATAAGTCTGGACACAGCCTAAATAAATTATGCAGATTGCAGTGCTCCTACAATTAAGTGGGTACAATCAGGTACATGTCCGAAACCGTGGCCACACGTCTTACGTCACGTGGATCTGTGCTGAATACAATAGTGTTATAATATTAGTGTAGTGTTATAAGATGTTAGGAATATTGTAATATCATATACTTTTACAATGTTTGTAAATATGTGAGCACCATGTACCTATCACATAACTGATTTATTTGTCATTGCTCCATTTATAATTTTTTTTTGCCTTTTGTGGGACAGTAATCTTATTGTGGGTGCATGGTCTTCACATATAATTATATAATTCATGTACCTATACAAAATATTGTAAACATTTTTGAAAAGAGTAACGGTGGAGTTTCTTGCCCATTCTTCTCCATACGAAATCTACCTTTTGGAATGGGCAACTAGAATCAATTCTATTTCTTTGTTTGTTTTTCATTGACGTTCAAAAGTGCCTTTTATGTGCCTATTTGAAATAAATTATTTGACTTTGACTTTGACTTTGACTTATAATTAAATGTTCAACGATCTTGCTCCTCTATGAAATTAATTTGATAGTAACAGTCGACTTTCTGCAACTTTTTTTCTTACTAGGAAATATCTACTAATTTAAATCAGTTTCAACTTCCTGTTTTAAGAATTAAGTCCCAACTCTTCCTACAAATGTTCTTATCATTCGTAACGTGTTCATTACATTTCGGCAGAAACTTTACTACTTAGTGTCTACGAGTAGAAGTTTAAATATCAAACACAACCTGAGCTAGTTGCATCTCGAATGAGTTAGTAGAACGAAGTTCTGCCGCACGGCCGCGGACCAATTTCCGTACACACCGCTTATGCAAGAAAAACATGAGACATATATTCGCACTGCAAGTTCTGCAGACTGTGGCATTCGCGGTACACCAATAACTTTGTTACCTCGGTACAGTTCTACTCGTTTGCCACTTGAATAATTTGAAAATGGAAAATGTATTTTATTTTTTCCAATAGGAAACTGGATATTTGAAGCAATTCTTGCGATGTGCCTCTTTTAGACAAATTGACGTACGAGATAATTCCTGAAAGGTCGATAGGAGTGAAACCTTTACGAGAAGATCAAACAAATATCACTCGACAACAGTAGCTTTCTATCAGTGAAATAATTGTTGTAATCAGATCAGTATAAACTTCCAGTGATAAAGTCTTACAAACAAACAATTTTATCTATTTTTATTAATAAGTGTAGGTGAAAATATTAGCCCGCTCCATATGAAATATGAACAAGATAGTGATGTCGTCACATCTACACTCCATTTGAAATAAGATTAGACATTTAAACAAACCTTTTTACAGTCCGTTCAACCGATTTTGACTTCTATACCGTAGGCATAAGGATGGCATTAAAAGCAAAAAAAGTTATACAATACCAACTGTCTACTGCAGCTGCCATTTTTCATGCCACCAAACGTAATAGAAGTCAAAATCGGTTGAACGGACTGTAAAAAAGGTTTATTTAAATGTCTAATCTTATTTCAAATGAAGTACAGGAGACGTCAATAACCTATTAACGTGGTACGAGTAGATTGCACCTGTTTATTAAACCACCTCCCAAGGACGGAGCTTCATCCGCCAACTCCATTTCTTGCCCCAGTAGCGTTTTAGGACACACACCGCAAGTCGGTCAACTATTTCAGTAATTTTAAACGTAAACTTATTAGTGAGTCGATCCCGACATCGCGACTTGAACGTTTTAGGTGACATTTAGAGCATGTAGCTTTTAAGTATTTGTAAAATCCTCATTTATAATACTTAACTTTTAAATCATAAACGTGAACGTACAGTGCCCAGCCGTAAATATAAGTTATAGAACTTGAGAAGCCGCATCTTAAAGTTTAAGTAAAAGTTCTTGAAGACCAAGTTGCGGCAGGACGTGGCTTTTAATACGGCACATTGAGCGTTATAAAAAGTTTAGCTCTGCGTCGTCTCCGACATACATAATTGTGTGTCAGTCTGTTTCTAAATTTTGATGTCTCATATTAATTCTCGAGAAGTGTGAGATCACACACCGGGCGGTGGCGGTAGATTGCATCGAGGAGGATTGACATCAAATCCTCCTCGATGCAATCTACCGCGCACACTGATTAATTGCGATGCCGCCAGTGGTCGCTGCGTCGGCACCACGGTATGCTGTGGCATGCCGCATCTTGCATCGCTAAATTTTATATTTCCTTCATACAAGTACACTATCACACACGCACACACATACACACAACACACACACATACACACAACACACACACACACACACACACAGACACACACGCACAAATACATACATTTTAATCACATAAAGTGTCTGTCCAGTTTATATTAGTTTTAATTTAATTTTTTCTTTATATTTTAACTGTACCTATAAATTAAGTTAACTTCATCACTTACAACAATTATTATGCTAAATTAACATGTACATGTATAAATATTGGGGCGCCTGGTGACCCGTAACACAGGTACCTATTTTATGCCTTTTTCGGGCACCAATCTCTGTTGCACAAATTTTTAAACCAAATTTTTAGATTAAGCATCTCCTGTACAAATCAGAATTTGTGAAGAGAAATTAATAAAAAAAATCTAAATCTATCTATGCCGCAGCATACCGTCACACTCCTTTGCAACCCGTCGCAACCTGCCGTTAACTCCCGCCACATGCCGCCGCGTCCCGCCGCAAGTGGTCGCATCCCGCCGCGGTATCCTCCAACGTGCTCTTCTATACCGCAGAGAAAAATCCCCTTTGATGCTCCGCGGTCGGTCTCTGAGCATTGGAATCTTCTTGTTACCATTAGATACGTACGAATTTATGTTGGTAAAAAATACCTTACCACGCCGTCCGCCGATGTGTGCTGGCCTTTAGTAATTTTGACTTCATCTTACCAGTACCAAAACTAGATGATTGTCTTCCTAAAAGCCGACGTGTAATTACACCCAAGTTGGTGCTAAAGTTATTTATGAAAAGCGGATTTTTATTTCCTGTTGGGACAGTGACAGACTTGTATTATTGTCTTCTGAATATGCAAGGCAAATTAAAACAAGTATTAGATTCTTGTGCGTTATAATAATTATTAGGTACCTACCTCATTAACCGTGTCTCGCGTTAAAGATCGACCACTCCTCGGTCCCCATGGGTGTTGCACGGAAAATTAAGACCTCATTATAATAATACTGCCTCATTGATCACGTTGCTGTGGTCGGTGATGACCCGGGAACGTGCAGAGTGATGTTGAATAGAGCAAAAAACACCTTTCTTCGGAACTAGCTGACCCGGCAGACGTTGTACTGTCCAACTTTCAATAATTCATACATTTAATAATGAGTTCTGGCATTTGGAAATTTAGCAGATGCCTAAACCGGCTACATTAACAATTTCTCTAAAAGCAGTTAATTTTCTGAATCCCAGCTGTCGTAAGCAATTCCTCTAATTTGACATAAAAGCAATTCATAATTTGTGGACAATTTTACGAATCTCCATGAAAAACTGTCAAACAGATGAATTATTTCGTAATATGAATTATACGCAGATCAAATTATGAATTGTCGATTTGTGACATTTTACGATGATTCATAATATTTTCATATTATGATTTTGCTAAAGTCACCATTTTAAGCCCCCAGGAGTCTGGATTAGAGCCCGGTTAATAGTAAAATGCTCGCCTCCTGTCATAAGGATTTTATAAGCTCACAGACGAAATGTCACGCTATGCACCTTTTCCTATTTGAAAATGTCGTAGATGTTAACAGATTCATAAAGCAACCCTAGAAAGCAGTTGATGCGCATTATAGGTAATTTTTGTCAAAATTTAAGTCCATAGTGAAAAAAAAAACAGTTATAGGAAGTCCAGGTAGTGTTTTTCAATGATGCACTACTTTTCCGATAAAATATTTTAAACGGAATTTGCGACGAGACGGTTAACAAATTTTCCGTATACTAAGAAAAAAAAGCGCGATTTTCTCGTCAACAACATTGAGATTCCTTGCGGAATAATCGCTGAATATCGCTTGCAAGCGCTGTAATATTGTTCGAAGACGGTGCAGGCAGCGTTATAAACCAGTTATTTATTAATAGCATACTGCTAAAGTATCGGAGGAGTGTATTAAAATTCTCCGTTCGTGTTAGGTCATAAGTTTGTGACATGAAAAAAATGCAAAGTTGGCTTTACATTTTAGTTAAGTTATATACCTGCGTCGTGAAAAGCTTCCGCATACGAATCCAAAAAACTTTTACTTAACGTATTTATAGCGTCTATGTCAAAGGAGTTCGTCGATCTGGCCTGAGATTTCAACGTATCAAAAACAAAAGGAAACAACGGTAACAAGCAACGAATTTTTACAAAACAAAATTCGCGAAACGAATACTCGCGGTGAGTACCGTCTATAAGATTTTTTGTTACACATGGGACGGCGCAACACGTTTTCTTTTTCCACTCTCCCCTCTCAATCGTCACGCTATCATTCACTGCCTTCTCTTTCATATCATTCCTCACACAATCCATCCATCTTATCTTTGGCCTTCCTCACCGCTCCATCCATCAACACTTATATTCATCACTTTTTTTAGTCACATGCGTTTCCTCCCTCCTCATCACATGCCCATACCAGGCCAAACGATTACCTTTCAACTTTTCTGTCACTGGCGCCACTTTTAAACTTCCCCTTATCTACTCATTTCTTACTTTATCCATTTTCGTCACTCCACACATCCATCTCAAAACTCTCATCTCCGCTACATGCATTCTTCTTTCATCCATCTTCTTCACAGCCCAGCATTCCGATCCATGCAGTACGACAGGCCTTATAACGGACTTATAGATTTTCCCCTTTAACTTGAGGGGCATCCGTGGGTCGCAAGTGGTTCCTGTGACCTGTCGCTATTTCATCCATCCCGAGTTGATCAGGCGCGATACGTCTCGGTCTACTCGGAAAATATTGATCATAAAATAGCTTGGCACATATTGATATTATGCAGAATATTTGTACCAGGCGAGGTAGTTGGTATTTCAATAAATTCTCGCGTTCCTATAGAATGCACTGACTGGCTCGCATGCATGCACCTTCATAAGTTTACTCATAATATCTAGTAATAACTTGCCTGCAGATCTCTGTTGAATTATTTTGAATATAGGTATTTCCGTGTCAATATAAATCTACATGTTTATCGTCTATAAATAGTAGTGTTACAACATTTTAAAGGGTTGCGTAGGTAGGTACTTACGTAAAGGTGACAAATTCTGAATTAAAAACTCTCTGATTCAGATTTTATCTCACGCATGGTCAACAATAAAGAAACATTCATTATTTTTGTGCAAAAATATACTTCGGAACTCCTTCATAATAGAATTCCTCGATACAGGTTTGTTTGTCACAAAAATCAATAGGAATTGATGGCATTGTTTAAATTCTTGCTAACAAGTAACAAGCATTGCCTTGTCGGAGATAGTATCCGCTACTCTCATCTGGGACATAAATGAAAAACAACACTTATTATCGACTATCTTGGGAATTTTATAAAAGTATTGTGGCAGATTTCCTCATACCTTTACCATTTGATACCTAACTTATTATTTCCAGAAATTAATCACAAAAATTCAAAAAAACTTGAAAATAGAACGAATGCTCTGTAAGACCAATATCAGTGTTAAAAAGAACAATAAAATGATTTTCGTCTTCAAGAATAAATTGTAATAAAAAACACATAAAATGACCAATATTTCAAAACTACTTTTCAAACGTAGATTACAAAAGAAACATTTCAGTATAACTCCTTCGCAGAACTGAACTGCTATTTAATAAATAAGGTATTCCTCAGCATAAGTCATTATCTTTATGCGATACGCAGAAGATGCTCTAAAGGTGCTCCCTCACCGCGAGCATTCTCCTGTAATGTAACAGTTGAGATTCGAGCATTACATTCGTGAGGGAGGAGAACCGAGCATTTCAGTGCGCAATTGAATTGAATTTTAATTTATTTATTTACTTCAGACATAGTGATTCATATTTTATTAGTATAGGTACCTACTTAAGAATTATGTTAGTGACCAAAGATTAAAAAACACGTGACGCACTACAATTATACTTCTAAAATAAAATAACAGAAGTAAAGACACATAAATAAAATCACAATCATCAATAAATTCATGAAAAAGTATAAAAAAACAATATTATAATTTTAAAATTAAGAAGAATAATAAGAAGAATGATTTGTTATTTCAGAAGAATTAACAAATTATTTGATCCATCTTTTGTATGTTTGGTATAGTTATCTTACTAAAAGCTCTGATAACAACATTGTCATCAATGCAATGGCTTGACAAGAATAAGGTTGAGGATAACAGGTGCAACCTGTTTAAATGTTATTTATAGTTCTCACGGCTCAACAAGTTATGTGGTCGCCAAATATACGAGTAGGTTACCAGAATTTTAAATAGCCTGTCATCGTGAGCCTTAGTTATATATAGATCGACATTTTACACAGGTATTTTAACGTTCAGACATTTTATTGTAGTTTAAGTGTTTTATGGCACTGCTGACGGTGGAGACAGCATGTCTCCTTTTTCAACAAATATGGCGTAGTTGCTTACTGAGATTGCGATTTTGAGCTACTGCTGAGCATGAGGTCCCGGGTTCGATTCCTTGGTCGGGAAAGTGTTATCGGGTTTTCCATCTGGAATTTCTCAGTAGCAACCCGGAGTCTGGATTTGTGCCAGATTGATGGCAATATGCTCGCCCCCATTACATGGGACATAACTGACGAAATGTGAATGTACTAATAGGTACTGCCTAATCCTTCGGCAAATACAGGCGTGCGTGCTGTTGTCCTCTGAGTGAGTTCACAAAGAACGCATTGTTTGTAATAAATTACAAAAAGAATATTATAATAATAAGTTAAGATAATCGTTACGGTTAATGTCCTCATAGCGGAGGGCCTCGACCAACACCTCAGGAGGCTCGTTCCACTTCGTTTCCAGTGAAATTTTAGGCACATGAGACAAACATGTGTTTTTCATTTAAAACAAAAAAGGTTCTTTTTCAAAAAATTTAGAAAGAAAAAGGTTTTTTTTAAAATAATGAACAGTTTTTATTTCATAATTATTTAGACGAATCTTAAATAAAATATTATTTTACAATCTAACACTAACATTATGTATGTACAAGTATACAAAGGGAAAAAAATAAATTTAAAGGAAAAGCTCATAGGGCTCAAAAAGTATCATTTGGCCAAGATCATTGTTGGACTTAATTAATACTCAATACTCTAATATTTTTTTTCTTTTCCATCGCAATGTGAACTTAGGTTGTAGATTTTACAAAGACATGATCATTGTGGACCCTGTCGGGCACAGCAAAGTAGGAGAGAGCAAAAAGGCTCAAATTTGCCTACTCAATTAGTTATTAAACTATACATTATTTATGTAAGTATCTATTATGTTATAAAAAATATATATTCATTGATATTATAATACCATTTAGATAATATAAATTACTTTGCTCAGTGTAAACGGAGCCCATCTTAATTGCAAGACTTATCTCGAAAGCACTAATAACATCGGGTGGCTAGAACAGGGATTTACATCATTCTAGGTCCAAAGGGAAGTGAGAAACTTTGCTTGCAGAGTTGCAGACTAAATTTAATAGGTTTGCAGTGACGAACATGCATAAAAGTTTTCATGTTGTTACTAAGTCCTTGGGGAAGCCTGGACAGGTTTGCAGCGAGGACCGAGGAATTAAACCGTTTGTGGCCAGCCTATCCAATGAATGAATGAAGTTTCCATTCATACCTAACAAGGTATGAATGGAAACTTCATTCGATATTCGCCTTTTTACCAAGTAAACATAATCACGAATATCGCTAACCATAATAATATTATACCAATTTTGATCATCTAAATCTATTGAAGGTACATACACACATTTCTGGTAAGAAACCACGTCATCGATTTTAGGATTATGAAAAATTTAATTTATTAATTTTGAATCATCAATTAATTACTTTATTTTCAGATTTTTACCCAATTTAAATAGTCTAAAAAAAGAGCAAAATTTTGTAGTTTAGTTGGAAAATAACTAACTAACTACATTGATAGAGATAATTTAAAAAAAAAAGAAAAGAAAAAAGTCGTTCGGTCGACCGTCGTTGCATCTATTATTCAGGATTTTTGCCCACAGAAAGCATGGTCGTAGTTGCAACAAGGCTATATAATTTGAAACTGTAAATATTATACATTAGGACCGCTACTCACTGCGAGCATTCGCGAATAACATGTTTTGCAAACATTCGTTGCGCAAGCTTTTGTAAAACTACGGTTTCCTACGACAGCAGTGGCCGACACGTAACGACAGCAGTGACTTTATGGTATCGCTGTCTAGGGAAACGCACCCACTTACATTCAAAAATATCGTTTTAGTGACGTAATTCAATGTAACTTACGGACGCTATGCAGTTTGATGGGTACGTGAATCAAAACCGCGAACGAATGTTTGCAAAACAAATTCTTCGCGCGCACTGAATACGTTCCGTACGTGATAATATCTTGAAGGTTTCCATAATTGTGGGAAACAACGTGAATGTGTTCTAAGTTCTTTGCCATGCCACAAATAAATCCCTGGGGGCCTAAAACGGCCACATTAGCAATTCCACTAAAAGCATTTCATTTTCTGAATTTCCAGCTGTCATTAGCAATTCTTCTAATTTGACACAAAAGCAATTCATAGGGACCATTCTTCGAATCTCCATAGAAAACTGTAAAACAGATTAATTATTTTGTAATACGAATCGCACGCAGATCATATAAAGTGACTGTTTTAAGCCACCTGCTGAAACAAATATTCGAAGAAAAAAAAAACTTGGATGTGGTTGGTTAGTTAAATGCGATGACTATCGGAAGACTAAAGAAACTATGGAAGTAGACATTCTGCGCCGACAACAAGTTTTGGAGAAGAATAGGAGAATAATGGTGATGGTGTACAATCATACCACGATGACGGCGACGGTCCAACTGATAAAAAGTGGTTCCGTCAACCTACTTATTATGACAAACTATTAAAAACAATTTGTTAAAATAAAGAATTAAAAACAGAAACTAATTCTAGTATGAAGAGGCATACAGTTGAATACAACTAACCTAACTAAAAACACATGTCTGCTGCGTCGCCAGTTCTTTTCTTGAAATTGGCTTGACACGCTATCTAAATGACTTTATAATTTTAAAATTGTATTATGATTAAAATATACATCAAATAAATTACAAACCAAGGTCTAACAACGAAGAATACTGCCTTTTTGCTATAAAATTACTTTGATTCACATAACTTTCATGGTTTATAGCTTGTCGTATGCCTTATTCATAAGTAATGGTGGGAAATATTCAAACCGGTTTAACATTTACCAAAATAAAACATATTAGCCAACGTAGTTCCCGTCGCGCTAGTTTCTTAGTTTTACCAAGGGTTAGAACCAATTATGGTAAAAGAATGCTGACGTTTGAAGGGGCACAACTTTATAATAAAATACCCTCACACATAAAACATGTAAACTCATTTAATGTATTCAAAACTAGCTCAATTTGTAATTGCGAACAATAAGTCTCCTCAAATATGAATACATTAGATTTGTGTATTAACGACGAATTGTAATTATTGTTTAAGTTAATCTGTTGTTCTCAAGTAAGCGAATTTGTATTCTTTTTTGAGAATATATTCATTAAACCTAATATATCAAGTGTTATGTTCAAAGTTCTTTGCCAATAATTATGTGTAATTATGCGCCACAGATTGTATAGTCGACAGAGACCAACCCTCATACAATCTTGCTACCGTAGATAGGATTCGGCTACGTGCGGAGAAACGTCCTTCGCGTCGATGCATTTACGTTAAGAGGGTCAGAAATCCGGATTGAACACACACCAGAAAAATTCCGAACCATGTCGCACAAAGAGATGGTCACGCAGTTTAAAAAAAAAACTGAAATCGTATGTTCTAGTTTTACTGAGAATCAGCAAGTTTCCTTTTGAATATGCCCTCAAAACTCCCTTCCTTTTCCACTACCTAGTTCTTAAACTATCTACAAAAACATTGTAGTTTAAGGCATGTAGTACCAACCCCGCCGCGATTGTGACAGTTGATCTCTGTCGGAAGCCTACTCCTGTGGCATGTCCGAGGTGAAAATGGTGCAAATACTGCTCAAATGTTCTACAGTTTATTTCTTGTTGTTTATTAAACATAATGCCTGTATTCAATTCTTGAAGGACAGTAATAACAGCATTGGGAACCTACAGATGTAAAGTTCTTTGCCTATGTCATTTTGCGATTCGTGGCGCAGTTTTTCAATGCAATCGAGTAGCAAACTTTTGCCAAGCCAAACTGGGTCATATCGAGTACTGTTTCCATTTTTTTCTTTTTCGTACTGGTACGGAGAAAGAAATATTCAGAACTGTATACAAACTTTTTTATACGTTTGTATCGACTTTCAGATAAATTGAATATACTCAATGGTTTATTTTCGAGTATGATGCTAGGCTTTTTATACTCCGCGGCCATACCACAACTTACAATTTTGATACTTTGGTTACAAAATTGACAATTCAAAAGTGACTGTCAATGATTTAATTGAAATAAAAGCTTTGATTTTGAGTTTGAAATCCATATTACACGATGTCAGAGAGATTTGAGGGAAGGTTACCCGTTTCTATCTCTGGGTGTTCAAGTCATAAGTATCGTCTCATAAAAAAGAGATAGGGTACCACCAAACTACGTAACTTATAACAGTTATAACCGATTACCGTTATCCAAGCTACTCCCAACCAAATCACTACTAAACGGCACTCTAAAACGTGTACATTTACCGAACATTTTCCGTTCTAATTGTGACTCAACCCGTTGCTTATAAGTGGGGCATTTATGTACACAAAATGGTAGCTGCTTAGTACGAAAATAGGTTAATGTAAGGTTAACCGTTCATTGTGGTACATGCAGGCGTAACCTCGGCTTGACCTCGGCAGTACGTTAGACGAGTGATCGTTATGGATTTCGCTCTAAAAATGCATGGAAATGGAATTTCAGTGGATGACCATTTAAAATGTCGTTATGTAATTGATTGGCGAATTTTGTAGTGCCCAGCCCAGCCAGCTGGGCATGCTCAGCAGTGGGTGAAGTCGGGTTATGGATGATGATGATGAATCCTCCTACGAATTGTTTACTCCATATTGTGAAAGTAAGTACAGTACACAGGCATTTACATATATAGCACTTGGGGTTTTTGAAGGCGACTGTCACACAGAAATGAGTGACGCAGACGAAGCTCTACAAAACCTAATTTATTGTTAGTTGAGCTGACCCGACAGACGTTGTCTGTCTGTGCTGACCAAACAACAGTTCATACAAAATCCCATAAAAAAGCACTTTTATTTTTCCCAGTTTCTGGGTTTTTTTTTAAACTTATTCATTCTATTACGAACATTTTAAAAGGCTAAATCAGTCCAGCCGTTCCCAAGAGACGCGTTTTATATAAGCAGATTGTAATTTGAGATGTTAAAATTTTACTTTTTTGTATAATTCATATATTACATCTGTCTACGATCTTTAATTACCATTAATTTGCAAGACCAAAACGTTGAAGAAAGTGTGACGTCAAATTAATCCCACCACACTGTAATAATTAATCTAGTAAATAAAGAGATTAATATCGCTGAACTTTATCTAAAACTCCGTGTTCCAGCTCGCCACAATGTAAAATTTTAAAGCTCACTGAAATTGACCCGCAGGTTGATTTTTATACATAACCGTCGTTTGTATCCATCAATGCTAACAAGTACAGGACCCGAGGTCCGCGAACGACTGGTAATCCGCCTTGAAGGACGGCAGTACTGATAGCTAGATATAACTGGTCGCTACTGACACATTCGTGTTATGTGTGTATGCAAATTCGTGAGTTGTCAGTTTTTAATCATGTTGGTGGGTAGAGTCTGGCAAACGAAAGTTGATCCTGGAAATACGCGGGAAATTTTAAAAAACAGGACTGTATCTCTGTACAAAGTGTGATAACACGTTTTGATACTTGAAATTGTATTTTATTTAAATGAAATTAAATTTCAATTTACAACACGCGTTATCGCACTATGTACAGAGATAAAAAGTCTTGTTTTTTTAAATTTCGCGCGTGTTTCCAAGATCAACTTTCGTTTGCCAGACTCTAGGTAGGTAGGTTCTATTTCACAAATTGTAACACTGGTTGATGAAATAGAAAATGTTTTTTTTTAGTTAAAAATACTTTAATGCTGAATGATGTAAATACATAAACCGTGTAAAGATCCGTAGATAAAAATGGTAACATAATAATTTTATGTTTTGTGAAAAACTCGTGGGTTTGTTAATTCTTCTGATGTGTCACATTCGATTATGATATAAGATAAACTAAAGTCTGTTTCTTAATATCGTAGACTAATTTCACATTTCAAGTGATTGTAGTTTGTTTTTTCAATTTGGAGTTTGACATTTGTACCTATCAAATTAGTCTACGAGATTAAAAAACAGCTATAGAAGCAAACAATCACCCTCAACCACCAATATGAAATACTGATATTTCTATTCGCTGATACAATTTTAATCGGACAATCCAGAGTTCATTACGCGCCGTTGCAATTTAAACCTACTTTTTGTGAAAATAAGCTGAAAGCTTATAGGAATAAAAAGTATGGAATCAAAAAACAGTAATGATATAAATACACAGAGCTTTCCACGGAAATATTTGAAATGGTTTATTTGAAACGATTTTAATGGGCTTGACTTGCATTTTCATCGATTCAGCTACTGCATGAGAGCTTTTTTATATCCCTAGCTTCACTGAGAGAAATATGGTTTATTTTCCTTTTACACTGCTTCGGGCTATCTATATGTATAGCGACATGTTGAAAAGCAATAATTATCTGTGGTGGTGATTAGCAATTCAATTACTAGCAGAGGACGACGGATATACCTAGGTACTGGCTTTACACTCTACTAAAAGAACGTAAACTGAACCTTAACAAAGCTTTAGAAGGTTTAATTTCCACTGCAACTATACCCAAATGCAGCTAGTAATATTCGAGAAACATTTAACCGTGCACGACGGAAATTTCGTTTGATATGACATATTCGGTCAATGATTTCTAATTTGTGGCGTCGATTCCTCGGTGTGGCGAGCGACGGTTAAACCCTATGAGCGCTCTTCTGAATGGTTGATAACATAATACCGCTCTATCCCCACCATTCACTTTGATTGACTAATTAATGCTGATGGGTGCTGTGTGTAGTCTTTATTCTGACATGTAAATGACATCCTCATTGAATAGGAAATGCCGCTGCATTGAATAGGAAATGGAGCGAGATTTTGAACCCTCCCGGTTTAACAATAGGACGTTTTATTGATTGTATACCAACAAAGCCTAAGGTTAAAACTCACAGAAGTGCATCCTGAAACATTAATGATTTTTTTGAAAACTGACATCACTTTCCTTGTACATTTACACTTTCTATAGTTTAAAATGGAAAAATAATTCAAACTTCTTGAGAAATAAATAAAAGAATGGGTGGAGGACTTTCCGGTAAATACTGAATGAAACCGAAGTGGCTCGTAGCAGGCGACGGGAACCACTCGGGATCTTACTACTTAAAGACGCCGCTAGTACTAAGATCCCGAGTGGTTTCTTCCACCGTATTTCATTTAACGCGGAAAAGAAAAGAAAAGTTTGGTCCTTCGAGCCAGAATACGTTAGGAGTTAACTGTAGGATTTTAACGCGTTTCATTAAAAATAAATTCGTGAAAATCATCTTGCAAAACCATATTTTTACTAATGAGGTGCAAATAAAGTAACACTACACTTCTCATCAGAAAAATCGAAACACTTTCGTTTTTATGGTTTCTGTCCTAATTTAACACAAAAGAGTTTTCATTTCATGAAAAAAATCACATGATTGTATAGCTGATATATACATCAAATGCATGAAATCATTACGATTGCATTTTAACAGCAATACTTAGGGTTCTGCTCCTAATTCATAATGCAAGTGCTTTATTAATACAACCCTCGGTATGTAATTACCGATCGCGTGCCCCGACAGCCCCGCTGCATTATGGCGGCATGTTCGCAAAAAAGTAACAAACTCACTGTTAAAAAAAAAACAACCGACTTCCAAAAAAAACACAGAAAATGTGAAACATTACTTTAATGTAGGAAGTCGGTGGCAAAAAACGAAAATGAAAAGCAAAGACACCTACTTTCGAAATTAAAGTTATGTTTCACTTTTTTAGTGTTTTTTTGGAAGTCAGTTGTTTTAAATTTTCGTTTTTTGCCACCTACTTCCGAAAGTAAAGTCATTTATCACATTTTTTGTGTTTTTTTTTTGGAAGTCGGTTGTTTTTTTTTTTTGAAAGTTTGTATTTTTCGCTTTTTAGTTGGGTTACCCACCCCACAAAAATTCTAATACTACTACTTGCTAAGTGAATAACAGTGACGGAGTCACATAGAACATCGTCCAGATATGCTAAGTGGGAAAAATACGTAATATTGAAGCTAACTCAAAAACTACGCAAGCAAAGTTAATAAAATTTACATAGGACAACCTCGGGACCCTTTCGAACTAAAAAATATTTTTTTAAATCGGTTCACAATCGGCGAAAATGTCAATGAACAGACACAAAAAAAAACATACAGACGAACATAGAACCTCCTCCTTTTTGGAAGTCGGTTAAAAAGACTTTGTTCCATTGTTAAATTGTAGAGGTGTAGTGCTCAACTCCCACTAAAATAAATGGCGATGGGTATTTGATACAGGTGGTTCTAATAATTTCCCTGTTGGAACTTGTGAATGTAGGTGTTGCTGGTTCAAAACCACCTATTGATATTGGTCCTTTAATACCGGCGTGAAAAGGTGCATTGAATAATTTGTGTTTTCAACAATGTATCATAATATCAGAATGGCTTGGTGGCAGGTGTACTTGCTGGTTAAATGTGACAGATAGTAAATTAAAGAAATAAGCAGTACCTTTGTACTCATATTATAATTATGTTGTATCTCTATGTATTTTACTGTGTGTACATAAATAATAAAATAAATAAATAAACTATTCGCGCTGCAATTTTTAAAGCATGTTAGCTTTCTTCGCTTCTATAAACCTAATAATTTTATAAGAAATATCGTTCTAAAACTTAATTTTACACGTAGAGCAAAATAACGTGGTTAATCATTTATTTTTATCCGGCAAAAAATAAAATACGCCAACGGAAAATAGCCGCGGAAAAACTTTATCCTCAGTAACGAGCACGCACGGATGCTGAGAAGATCGTAATAACCGAGCTGTGCAAATAGCTATCGTAGTTTGTATCAACACAATATGCACTGAAGTATACGGAACTAACGCGATTGTACAAATGTTGTGCTGAAAATAAACTATAATAAAGATTTCAAGGAATTACACCACTAATTCACACTGACGTGACCGCACTGGCACTTCTATTAAAATAAATCATCATCTGCCTAGCTTTTTCCCAACTATGTTGGGGTCGGTTTCCAGTCTAACCGGATGCAGCTGAATACCAGTATTATAAACAGTATTTTTTTTAATAGTTAAAATAAATAAATATTGGTATTATTAATTCTTGCTTGAGTTCTTGAGTTTGATTCCGGGTGGACCAAAGTGTTATTGGGTTTTTTTACAAGGTATTTCTCAGTAGCAGCCGGGAGTCTGGATTTGTGCCCGGTTGATGGCAATAAGCCCGCCGCTTGTTACATGGAACTTTAACAGAACTGACGACATTTGTACTATAGGTGCACTTTGGCATAACCCTTTAGGAAATGCAGGCGTGTAATATATTATGTTATTGTGTTGTAGTAAGCTGAAGCTCTTTGTGAGTGAGTGATGTTCGTACGGGGCAGCATAGCTATTTCTACCGCCAAGCAGCTTCGCCGTGTTACAGTTGGGCCGGTTGCCATTACAAGCGCATAAGTCATCTCAGGTTTATCTCTACTGGTCTCGCAATTATGAGTTTTTGACAGATTTGCCATACAAAATCTGTCAGGAACTCATAATTGCGAGACCATTGACACGTTTGTAAATTAGTAGACTTGGCCTCCTGGTGTATTTATTGCACGTGGCACGAACCAAACAGATAAATGACATAAATGGACTAAGCTTCTTACCTTGATTGCGAGTACAGAGGGCCTAGACAAGTGACAATCGCTTCCAAAGCGTTTCGTATTTCTACGACTGGAGGATTGACATAAGCTTTTCGATAGGTTACGAGTATGTCAGTCCTATACATTTTTGGCTTTTCCATCATCGTTATCGCTGATGGAATGTTAATTTGGCTAAGGCCTCAGGTAACACAACTATGCATAGTTGTGCTACCTGTAGCGACATTAACAAGAATAATGCTTAGCCAAAGCCCATGCTAAGTAACGTTTTTAAATTCTGGTAAGTGATTTAGCAAGTTCCACTTTTGGCCTCTGGATCAGATAAGTTTCTGGCGCCACTCGTGAAGCCACGCCCATTAAACCACCAGTTATTTTCAAGATGGCCTTAATCTGTTCAAAAGGATTATATTTACATTGTATTCTGAACTAATTATATGGAATTCATAAAATTGTTATTGGTAGAGTTGGCGTGTGTACATCATCAGTTGGCATAAATATGTAATTTGTTTTTTTTTACTTTACAGAACCAATATCTTAGTACAAAAAGCAATTTACATTTTTTATATCTAGTTATAAATGTAAATGGAGAAACTCAAACAGGTTCTTAGTATTTGAATCGATTTGCTTGTCAGGCGTCACATTAAAAAGTCTCGATTAGAACCGATTTTTAAAGGAAAATTAAGGTTGGTCTGAATTAAAAATGTTGATTAGTTTTAAAGGTTAGTTGTCTGTTATGAGTTTAACTGGCCTGATGTACCAACTCGCTACGAAGTCACTCAGTGCACGGTTTCGAGAAAACAAAAAACGAATAAGTGGACACGTAAAAAATGAACTGTACTGAAATTACATAAATGCATTGGTAAACCTTGTGGAAGTTATGTATACCTAAGTTCGAGACCTGTCTTAGCTTCAATTTGAAATCTTTTTAACATTCGACAATAGTACATTATGATACAAGTGTGCTACTTTTATAACACATTCTGATTTAAAAGAGTGTCCGTGGAGTTTCTTGCCCGTTCATCTCCATAGGAACCTACTACGCAACTAGCATCATTTTTCTGACTGACCGACCCCTTGACAATTCAAAAGTGCCTGTAATTGGTATATTTCAAATAAATGCTTTGAGTTTTAGTTTTAGCTATGTTGCTCTACCATCTGTCGCGCACATTACCGCACTAGTACGGTAATATAAAGTAGAAAGCACGCATGTTTAATACACTGCATTATGAACCTGAAAGCCGTTCAATAAGAGACACTTTACGAGGAAATGTGTTGAAATTTTTTTTGAGAACACCCAGCACATTTTTGACGTAATAACTAAAAGATGTTAAATAAACCTTCTGAGCTGATCTACTTTACTTTTACTTTACTGATACTGATAAATTTAACTATAGGTATTTGTTTTTATCACATGACACTTGACTGTCAACTATGTAGCAACACTGCTCCACAACGTTGTAAGAGAAATAATAGAGCCCATGTCTGAACGCTGGCCTCCTAAATACAGGTCCAGGCCTAGTTTGGGGGTTAGAATCAGATTCTTGGCAATACATTTGTGTGCTATATCATTACGACCTACTTGTTTGTAACATATATTTTTTGAAAGTGTCAAAAAAAAAAGTTTTTATTTTTACTATTTTTAATTTACCATGTTGACTATTATAACTCTTCCCCCAAGCGTTACAGTGACAGCTATTGCATAATATATAATACATTCCGTTGATTTAGGCAGAATATGAGAACACCCTTACATATCCGATCATTATAACGCAAGCGAAATTTTAACCAAAAACATTATTTGTACATTCGAAAACAGCAAATGTTTTGAGTTACATTAAAGCGTGTTATCATAGGAAATATTAAAATGGCCGAATATTGGAATTCCCATATTAATTAATAGGATTTCACGCGTTTATTCGATCACGTTGTACGGAAACCAACGGGACGTAAGAAGCTTAAGAGCTCGGCATTAAATGGGTCACCTTTTACAGTATTGCATTATTTTGAATAATAAATATGGAGAATTTAGATGGAATTCATTAAAATAGGAATCATCCGCTACAAAGGACGAATTCAATTACTGAAACGCAATTAATTATAAATGATTGTGACTCAACCAATACGGTGACCAAACTGAACACTAAATTACGAATAAAATAAATATCTTCAAAAGTAAAATAAAGTGTGATTAATACTTTCTTACTATGTATCACTTTGCAAGTTTGTTGACAGATACGGCGCATACGGCGACGGCGCCTTGCCGTAGTGCCGCCGCGTCTGTCAACAAATTTCCATAGTGAAGCGTCCATGTCTACACACGACGAATCAACCGTAGTTTTTCACGCTAAAAAAACGTGTGTGTACAACGGGCTTTAGTCGATATTCTAATCAGCACAGTAAGAAGGGCTACGCATGGTTACGACGTAGTTAATGTCACCGCTACGAAGTGCTACGCCGTAGTTGATGTCAACGCTACGATAGTGCTACGCCGTAGCTGCTACAAACAACTTTATGTGCACCGAGATTATCAATACATTGTTCGGCAGTGTTTCACGCAATATTATTTTATTTTCAAATGTGTTTCTTATTTCGTCTTAAGATAAAACAGTATGCTTGAAAAAGCTTTAGCCTGATAAGTTTTTTGATTGCAACAATTAAAACTTTTTTTTTTTTAATTACATAAATGGTTATTTCTTTGGTATAAGATGTAAGAAATAATCATCGCTACGTTTTACTGACAATTCAATAAAAAATCTATTTACGTTAATATAACACTATGGAACATTTTACTCATCTCTAGCTAAAACCTTAGTAGGTACTTACTCCAATTTATTACAGCTGGAAACTCAAGGTAACCTGAGAAAAAAAAAATACAGAGAAATCATTAAAGTTGTTCATAAAGGCAACTTCGTGCCACGCGCGACACAAGGAACAATTTTTCAGGCTTTTACATAATTTGCGAAGGCAGGCGGCGTCAATAAGGGTCTATTTTAAGCCCTACACTTGGTATTTTCCTGTGTAGTGATTGAGATTATGATGTCCCATCCCTAATAGTAGAACGGACGCAAAATCTGCGTGTATACTAGAAAAACAACTTATAATATGGAATTATTTTCAATACGATTTAAAAAGTTATAAGCCAAGAGTATGTTCTCCAAAATTAGTTTGATCAAATCCATGTTAACGCCCAAAAATAAGACTTCACGAATGTTAGTCAATAATCGGACAATCAATCTCTAAAGCTACTTACATAAACACCGATTTTCAACAAAGCAATGTGCTTTATCTTGGCAATACAACAATACTCTCACAGAATGTAAGTCGAGCGGACATCTACCAATTACCTGAATCGTTTTCACTAGCTTACTTGCTATATCACGCCTGCCGCAAGTTGAAAGGACGAATGTGGCGAAGCACACAGCATGTAATCCCACACTGATTGAACACAGCACAGAGACCAAAGGGCTTTGATCAGCCAGCCCCTGATTGGTCAGATTAAGGTCGACTGGTGCCGTGTTCGATAACTGCTTGCGTACTATACTAGTATATCTAATGTTTATTAGATTTAACGGCGGGCAGTGTATGTATTTTAGGCATAAAAGTCTTCCTAAAAGTGTTGCTACGGAAATTAAATAGGTATGTGCATTATTACCCACAGGTCTAAACTGATTTGTATATTTGTCTATCTATTTAAAGAGCAAAATTCCTTTGGTTGCCTCCATTGGATTTCAACTAGTAGCTTTTCAGAAATCCCGAATAATCTGAATTTATTTCATCGGTCGTACATCTTTGAGAAATTGCAAATGAAGTCCTAGGTCATCTCATTTTAAGTTTGCTGCAGCGGATTGTAAGGTAACTTGGATCGAAGTATTCCTCATCTACTTGGCATGATTAATCCGAGCTATTGATGGTAAATTTCAATATCTGATAATCTGAGCTTTGCTAGCGATAGATTTTAAAACCGAATTATGTAATGTGATTAGACTAACGGTCTCTTAGCTTGCCTTGGACGTCAAAGTCAGCGTCAGATAGGCGTGCCAGAAGATGCAGTTTTAAAAATTGGCGCAAGACGGCATTACTTTGCGTAATGCTATTACTTAAGGCGACGGCAGACAGATTGAAGCTACGTGCATAAAGCGCGTAAAGTTGACCATCCGCTGCTTCACAGGTTTGTCAGCATCGCATTCGTGCGTAACGCGGCCGTAAGTTGCAGTGGACAACTTGAAAAGCGACTTGAAATATGACTAAAGGTGCTGCGGTTCCTTCTCGAGTCGCGTCGGGTTTTTTTACAGGCAACAACTGTCTGTGTAGGCCCGCGTGACTTATCGTAGTTTTCTAAGTATGGATATCGTAATATCGCATTGAGTCTGTATGCCTTTACCTCTAAATTAACTTACAAAGTGCCTACTCTTTATGAACAAACATCAACATAGCTTTTAATCAAATATCTGTATTTTAAAACGGACAACCGCCCTCGATTTTAGCAAATCGGATTTATTTCAATTCCCAGTTCCAGGCAAACACAATGCTCTGGAGTTAGTTGGATTTTAGTTCAGTTGTGCAGTTCAAATGGTTTTATCTGACCAGACACGCACACACATACTAAAATACTGTGCCTTATCCAGATTGCAAAACTATGTTCTCAAATATTGAATATTGAACCTTTACTTCTGCCAGGATAGGTTCAATATAAATCTTACAAATCCTACCTACCCACATTTTAAGATCAAGGACACAGTATAATACTTATTGTGTACTAGGCATCCGTTAATGAATACTTAAAGGAGTTTTAATAGCAGAGAGTGGGTGAATGAAAATATCTTTTAATGTAGTAACTTCGTCAATAATTACATCGTCTCCGTTTCTCGGAATGAAAATACGTAGTTTCTGCCTACCTACTTACCTGTATACCTGCTGCATAAAACTAATTTCCCCGAGGGCTTGCTACGCCGATCGTCCAACGAATCTTTCTTTGAACCAGAGAATATAATAACCACTTTTAAACAGTTTGCATTTTCTGATTCCCCCTTCACAACCTGCTTTCGGACAGATTGTTTGATCTGCGGAACTATTAAAGTGTGGTGTCTATGGAACTATCGAAGTGTTCTTAGAGCAGAAGGAAAATTAGATTTGCATAAAGTTCTGCTCGGGAGTGATACGAAGATTCGAATGACACTGTTTCGACCCATGCTATTTCGAAAAAATTCGCGAGTGATGCCAGTTTGAATGTACACATTGGATCGAAAACCACCGCTAAGTCGAATGACGTTATCGCGAACATACTGATCCGAAAAACTGTTTGAATGGTACGCTAGTATAGAAATCCAGTGTGGCGTTAATTTGTCTAGGAATCGAACTCACGACCCCTATGAGACATAGCAAGCCTCGTCTTTGGATTGGGTTTTCGAGCGGTTAAACCTAAACAAAAAAAAATGCAATCATTTTTTATTTGATTACCTACAAATTCCTATTCTATTATTATATTCTATTACGCCATGTAAAAAAAAACAAATCATAAAATGGACGGTGTGCGGAATAAAAATAATAGCGAACCATTCGATGAACGTACAGACCAAATTTTGAAACGAAAATGGTTTCAGAAACGTGGAGTTCCACGTTTCTGAAACTATTTTCGGCAAGGTAATCAATGATTACAACTATACATAGTATGTTACCTAGTGTAACACATGACCTATCATCATGCACGAAACCATGAAATATTTTTTTAAATCCACGACAAAGAAGACTGCATATTTCAATGTACTCTACAAAATATGATTCCAAGAATCCTATTATTACATCAGGCATTGTGTTCAACTAGTTGATCGTCCGGTCGCCCAGCTAGTTGAGTACCCAAGGTCAGAAACTTAAACGTGTTTGTATATTCAACCGCTTTGTACGGGAAACCACATCAGGCACTGGAAAATGTACAGTTTATAGTAAACTAATTATTTACCTATAAAAGCAGGTTTATTTTTTACCCGACTACGGCGAAGAAAAAAGGAGGGTTATGATTTTGACCGGTATGTACTCGTATGTATGTATGTAAGTATGTTCATCTGTTCCCTCATATCTTCTAAACCACTCATCACAATTTGACAAATGAGGTATCGTTGGAAGCGTCTTGATCGTCCGCTGGTTATAGACTATGTGACGTCACATTAAATAAAATAAAAATGGCGTCCTCTAGAGGACACAAAGTAAGGATATCAAAAAAAAAAAAAAATTTGTCGTACCATGTTGGGTATCAAATGAAAGGGCTTAATGAGCACATTTCAAAAATATATATATTATAATCCCAAAAAAAGTTAAAAAAAAATAAAGTAATAAAATCTAAAACCCAACTACGACTTAAAAGGTATAAACAAGACACCACAGACAGACAGACAAATTAAAAATCCGGAGTCACACGTGTTAGGGCATAAATCGAACAGATTACGTGTGACTCCGGACTTTTAATCTGTCTGTCTGTGGTGTCTTGTTTATACCTTTTAAGTCGTAGTTGGGTTTTAGTTTTTATTACTTTAATTTTTTCATTTGTTAGTCTGTTACCTACTTTCTTGATGTCCATATGTCTATACCTATTGTAGTAGTATGACGATTTTACTTTTTAAGAGCAATTAATTAACCTCTCCTGTATAAATATCTCCCTCGACAAATGGTTACCCAAATGTTTTTTAAAAGCTTTTATTTAATTTCAATCGTTGTTATGGATGTTAACTTTGATTAGGAGACTTTTTTGTTGAGAGTGTGCGTGCCATCTTTGATTTGACACATTGATGGATAGGTGAATCTATGGAATAAAGGCTTAACCCAGTCTTCAAACAGCCTTAAAAAGGACTAAATCCATTTCCAAAGTTTTGTTTATAAAATATAATAATAAAATAATGTAACTACATCTTTCCGTAACGCGTAGGTAGACTTCAGCTATTAAAACGTTGCATGCCGAGCAAACTTTGGAATAATAAACCTTAATTTAATGGCACATAGTTCAGTTTCCAATGCACCAACATTTTAATAAGAGATTTCCAATATATTTCATCAATCCGGAATAAGCTTAATTGTCTTAGTTTCAAAGTTCATTATTACATAGATGGTTGCGTTTGCGTTTTGGTATTTCATTATTGGATGTTGCGTATTCGACGTAAACATACATTCGTACATTGACGGAATAATATTGTATTAAACTTGTATTTTCCTTAAGACAGTCTATTAGTGGACTCGAGATAACATTAATTCTTCGTGAAGGCCTATCGTTAAAACCGAGATTTTTTTTTGCAAGCATTTGGAATCTTCACAATTTTTTTTTCCGCTCCTAGTTTTGTATTTGATTTTCCGGAATTCAGACCTTTCAAATTAAGTTCTTTGTCAGTAATCTTCATTTGTAGTAGTCTGAAAACAGTACTAGTACTACCAAGGGCTATCGTGTTACCCAGTAACTGGGTTGTGGAGGTCAAATATGCAGCAGTCGCTCATGTAAAATACTAGTATTCAGCAGCATCCGGTAAGACTGGAAGCAGACCCTACTATAGTTGGGAAAAGGCTAGACCGATTAAAGTAGCCTTCCATTTTTTATCAAAGTCAGTCGAAAAGGCTTTGCAATATTCATTTCATCATCATCAATTTTAACGTTAAAAATATCCAATACCTAATTATTCATAGTTGGAAAAACATGCCATTTACGAATTTCAGACCAATTTGAAGCAAAGCGCAGTCAAGCCTTTTATAAATATGAATGAACAACCAATAAATGATATGACTGTAACGTTTCGAAAACAATGCTATGTGCATTCACTCGTTAACGGTCCATTGTTATTATTATTTCTGTGAATTTTTTCGTTCTGTGATACGTTTGCGTAGATGCAAATCTGATTTGATCTGGATGGTTTTCCAATAAATAAGTTTAGTTAAATTACTAAACTTATTTATTAATAAACTATTCTACTCGCTAATCAAGGAACTATTTCTTATTTTCATATGGACTTTCAGAACAAAACTTAAAAAAATAAAAGTTATAAAACTAAAACCAAACTACGACAAAAAAGTCAACTAAAAAGGTATAAACAAGACATCACAGATAGACAAATTAAAAATCCGCAGTCACACGTCATAAGTCGAACAGATGGTTTCGACTCAGATACGAAGACCCCGACCGCAAAATCTTATTGTCCATTATGACTTTGAAAATCATTGTCATGACAAAATATGGCATGGTAAAATTGCATAGAAATCTTTATTAGATAAAGTTAATTTACCCGTACATACTTTAGTTAGAGTATTGTTTGATTTTTTAAGCTTCAACGGTTTCCTAAGCAGGATACATGAATGTCGAGCGACTAGAGATTTGAGGTACAATTGTCAGAAAATGATGGAAGAACGAATGGAAGGATATATTATGTAAAACGTTCCTAGAAGGAGCTTTCACAATATTTATGAATATCAGATTAAGAAATAAGTGACATAGCAAAAAAAAAAAGCTAAAAAAAGTTGAGGTTACGCAACTTCTTTCCAGCTCAAGCACCTAAAAGGAGAAAGGTTCTGGAAGCCGACTTTCTAAACTTTTAACTTTTTAAAGTAATAGTAGACTTTTTTAAATTAGCAAAACCTTCTTCAAATGGATTTTAAAGTTTTTGTATATATCTATCTGCCTAGCCTTTTCCCAACTATGTTGGGGTCGGCTTCCAGTCTAACCGGATGCAGCTGAATACCAGTATTTTACATGGAGCGACTGCCTATCTGACCTCCACAACCCAGTAACTGGGTAATACGATACCCCTTGGTAAGACTGGTTGTCAGACTTTCGGGTTTCTGACGACCCGTAACGGCTGTCAAAGATCCACGAATGACAGCCGGGACCAACGGCTTAACGTGCTTTCCGAGGCACGAAGAAGTCCCGGTATGTAAAGATGGTCACCCATCCACCGACCAATCCCGGCAAGCGTAGCTTAACCTGATGGATCGACTCGGTGCGGCTGTAATGACTTAACCACGAGTTTTTGTATATTATGCCCTAAATGGAGTGCAAATGACAATGCGAGTCAATTTGAACAACTTACAGGTACGATCGACTTATTTTCATTAAAGTCGTATTTGTATGAATTCAGTATTCAGTAGAATTCAAAGGGAGCATGTATAACAATTTACTAGTTCAGCTTCCATTGTTGATGTCATTGTTCTCACATGTAGGAGAGTTGCTTCTACATGTGAAGAAGACCCAGGACCCAGGGTTTTGTAATATCTTTGTTTAAAAGAGTGTCCTTTGACTTTCTTGCCCGTTCTTCTCCATACAGATCTAGGTTTTGGAATGGGCAACTATGTAGCTTCAACTTTCTGACTAACTTAACGACTCATTGACAATTCAAAAGTGTCTGTAAATGGTTTAATTGAAATAAATGCTTTGAGTTTGACATTGATGGTCATCGTCTTTTGATAGATTTGTCTATGGATTGAGGTCGGGGAATGTATATTCCGAGCGTTTTCCGGTCCTCGGTGTATCATAATAAACACTCATAATACGAGTATGCTTAATCGCCCGCCTGTATGTTGGTTATTATAGATATACTAAAACCTTCCTCGAGAACTATTCTATCCATTGGTGAAAACGGCATGAAAATCGGTGCAGTAGTTTTTGAGTTTCTCGCGAACAGGACGACAGACAGACGCGGCGGAGGAATTTGTTTTATAATATGTAAGGATGATTTACATCTTTTAAGTGATGTCTCTAAGTGCGGTAGTTGAGTCTAAATATCGAATATGTCAAACAAAATGGTGGCAGCACTTAATTTATTTTTATGACTTCTGTACACGATACCTCATGTTAGTACACACGGCTACACATCAAGCTATACATTTCCAGTATAAGTTGACCTCGCATTGTACGGAAATCTTAAACAATGCGGGATCAGCACAAACTGGAATTGTATAGCTTGATGTGGAGCCGTGTGTACGTTTGCCGTATTTTAATTCTATTCAATTAAACATGAAATGCTGTTCGTTAGTAAGCGCATATCACTTCAAACCAACTGGCTATTTTTTTTTTGTTTTAAAATATTTGTATTACTCCGAATAAGGTTTGTATACAGCGACAAAAATTGGAGAATGTTGAAACTCAGGATAAATTGAAACCAGTTTTTTATATGGAATTTTTGTATGAATTATTAAAATATTAGACGTTGATTCGTTGACTCCATTGTATAGAAAATAATAAAATATGACAACAACATCTGTCAGTTAGTTTTTAATGAATTACATTGAAAGGAGACATTTGCTATGCGTCTGGTATTTACTGGGGGCTTAAAACAGTCACTTTGGCAGAATCATAATAGGAAAATATTAAGAATCATCGTTAAATGTCACAAACTGACAATTCATAATATGATTTGCGTGCGATTCATATTACGAAATAATTCATCTGTTTGACAGTTTTCTATGGAGATTCGTAAAATGATCCACATAGTATAAATTGCTTTTGTGTCAAATTAGAGGAATTGCTAATGACAGCTGGCAATTCATGAAATGAAATTCTTTTAGAGGAATTGCTAATGTGGCCGTTTTTGGATATGTATAAATTTTGACAACCGGGGTTTTTACCAGTTGGTGACTATACAGTATACAATGATCAACCAAAGATCTTTCGAATAAAATGTTTGCTTTATTCATACTAGAATAATAATTAAATCCATGATGCATCAATATTATTTGAGACACTAGTTTATTGAACGTCTCCTTTACGTTCAGAGAAACAACATAAACAACACGTCATCGTCTCTCGGTACTTATTTCAATTTACTTGGGGTCGGTGTAGTCTTTCTCTTCCACACAGCATCTCCACCGGCCTCAGTAGCCATTTATAGGTATAATTATCATATTTCATACAATTCCTTAAAGCATCCATATTCATACACAAGCATAACAAAAATATGAATCCTACTAAACAATCCATCACAAATTCGCAATTCAATAAAGAGCCTTCTGAAGTTCAGCTAAAAGTATTTCCGATCCCTCACAGTCGAGCATCGCAAAAATGTTTCTATATTGAACTAAAAATATTGATCTGTGCAGCAGAGTTTATTATTTCCGCTACTGACTCCGCCCTCCTTTGTAACTGTCTTCGGAACGATCATAATAAATGTGGTCAATTCATTGAGAGGCAACAGGATGCACTATACATACGTTTGGTGAAGTCGCAGTTTCGGCTACTCTCATATTTTTGCAGAGAAAATTCGCCGTATTTATAGTCGTGCTATGTTTTGTGTTGTTTTTTTTTTTTATTATTAACTAGATGGGGTCCGGTGCACTTCGTACCACATGAGACAAAACTACAATTTTTTCGATTGTTCAGTTTTGGGTTTTTAATCACTTTCTATTTTCCTAAACCACCCTAGTATTGAGAGAAACAAATCGGTCGATTTATTTTCGAGTTTTTGTGAGACTAACGGTCGACGCCGACGCTCGCAATTGATTTTTACATAATATAGAAGATTTCGATGTGTTGATAATCAAAGGAATATTTAATGGAATAACTTATAACTTTTTAGATGAGTACCTATGTAACCTATATAGCTGTAGATAACGATTAGATCAATCTGTTAAGGCGAAAACTATAAGAAAACTAATAATATACAAAACCACCTAATTACTAACCGAAAGTTTAAATCAGTCGATTTATTCCGATTCTTTGAATTTAATACCATAGCATTACTGGCGCGGGCGTTCAATTGAAATATTATTAACATTTCTTTAAATCAGCTCTCATATTTTATGTAGATGTTGATTGACGTTAATAAAATATAACAACAAATTTTCAGTAACTTTTATAAATATGAAGTAACGGATTACGACATAGATAATAAAAATAAGTAGGTACTTATATAACAATGGTACATAATTTAAAAAAACTTGACACAACAGTAGCAGTAAACTGTTTAAAAGTCTTTCTTAGAAAAATACCGTGTGATGACAAAGTCACAAAACCAATGTTCCTTTTCTATTTACATAGCAACATAGATGGAATACACAGCTTTTTACACTGGCACTGCTTGCATTATTCCCTCCCATCAACAGGGCAAATGCCAGTCTGAATATGATTAAATTCTAATGGCGGTATTCTGACCGCGCCCGTGTTCACGTGAACGCGTTCAATTCATCTGTGTCTTTCGTGTATATAACTCGACGTGAAGCCAGGCTATGAATATGTGCAACGTATCACGAAGTTTACATTGTTATACTTTGATGAACGTTTTATTAATTTGATGACATTTTGATTATACGATCAGCGACATATTTATGTCGATTACGAATGGGTGGGCTAAGTAATAACAGCCGCACGGGTCGATCCATCAGGTTGCCTGTTGCCTACGCTTGCCAGGGTTGGTCCGTAAATGGGTGACCATCTTTACATATCGAGACTCCTCCGTGCCTCGAAAAGCATGTTAAGCCGTTGGTCCCGGCTCTCATTCGAGAATCTTTGACAGTCGTTACGGGTCGTCAGAAGCCTGAAAGTCTAACAACCAGTCTTACCAAGGGCTTTCGTATTACCCAGTTACTGGGTTGTGGAGGTCAGATAGGCAGTCGCTCCATGTAAAATACTGGTTTTTAGCTGCACCCGGTTAGACTGGAAGCCGACCCCAAAATAATTGGGAAAAGACTAGGCAGATTGATTGACGAATGGGTGCTCTTCAATAGTGTGACGTGGAAAGAGTAACAGTCGTTATTATTGTAACTTTAATTTATTCTAACCATCAGCAATTCTAATTTCTGATGGTTAATAGGCATATTCAACCTCGTATTTATGACATTACATTACCATTTTGACAGAAACTTCTGGCAAATTGAAACTTCTCTAGGGTTGAAAAAATCTAGCTATCACGCTATTACTCAAGAATACCTACACTTTGAAGTTTTATAACGTGCCAGTTGCATTCAACCTTAGAGTGGTAAAGCAATTACGAGGGCGACTATATTAGGGTACGGAACCCTTCGTGTGCGAGTCCTACTCGTACTTGACTGGTTTTTAGAAGGTTGCAAACTGAATATGGTACTCTCAAGTACATTCTTCATAACCTACATCCCAAACTTTTGCAACCGCAGCCAAAATCATGTAATAAAAGTAGCGAAGTGAGTACAGATTTTACCTTAATTTGCAAACCCTATGACCTTAAGCCTGAATTCCTCTTACGCTGATGTCGGTCGCGTACGCGTAGCAACGTAGTACGCGTTGCGGACGTCAGCGTCGCAGTATGATGCTATAGGTATAACGTGTAACGTTAAATGCGCAAAACCTCAGACAACCCAACTGGATTTTAATTCAATTGACCTATTTCAGACAGAAAACAAATCATTAAAAAAAAATTAAAGGTTTTATGAGCTGTTTTAGATTTGGAAGATTCGTATTTGCATTGAAATAAAAGTAAATTAATTAAAATATAAATTATCCCGAGTATGAGAATTTAAATTGGTCGACAACAATTTGTGTTTGTTTACCTATTTTGGCGGGTTTGCGCATGGGATGGCTTGACCTATTAATAAATAGACACGGCAACGTTTTTAATGAAGATTTTTTTTATGTGGCCTATATTATTAATTGGTTTAATTGATTCAGCTCGTTATGCTGATCAAACTATTTTTAGGTTTTGCGCATTTTACGTTACAAGTTTAGTTTTATTACAATGTATATACGCACGCGTGACAGACGTACGCGACCGACATCAGCGTAAGAGGAACCCAGGCCTTAATTAAGACATTGCAGCAAACATCATCATCATCATCATAAATGTTTTTATATCGCAACATCATTATAAGCCCTGGTTATTAAAATCTTAAATAGAGAAAGGTGTCTGTGGTAGAAAGGCCCTGATTTCCTGAGTTACAAATTACGTGGTTCTCTTAGTTAAGGACGTGTTAATCCTTACTAATATTATAAATGCGAAAGTAACTCTGTCTGTCTGTCGCGCTTTCACGCCAAAACTACTGAACCGATGGTACACAGATAGTCTAGAGCCTGAAAAAGGACATAGGCTATTTTTTATCAACATACCACGCGGGCGAAGCCGCGTGTGGAAGCTAGTTTACAATATCTAACGGTTAGAGTCAAGAGTCAATATATTTTAAAAGCTACGCCTGCAGTAGGCTATAGTCCTCGAACTGTCAAGCTGTTATAACTTTCAGTGGTGCAGACCGTTTGCTCTTGAATCGGGGAGTTGTGACTTTGATCTTGAGACTACAATATCGATCTTAGGGATAATGTTAACGGCGGAATTAGGTCAGCTTCAAGGAAGCGGATTCTAGATTTATATTAGATTAGATTCGCACCGCGGCACCTGTGTCACTGGGCTAATAACCAAACTGTCCGTGTGCTGAGACCTGTTGGAACGCTAAGCCGTGAAAGTCTAGTTAAACATCGGTTCTAGCCTATCTTGGTAAAAACTACTATTATGTTTATTAAGAACTAGCTGCGCCCCGCGGTTTGACCCGCGTAATTCTTGACCCCGTGGGAATATCGGGATAAAAAGTATCCTATGTGTTAATCCAGGTTACAAACTACCTGTTTGCCAAATTTCATCCAAATCCATTCAGCCGTTTTTGCGTGATTGAGTAACAAACATCCAAACACACAAACTTTCAAATTTATAATATTAGTAGGTTTTACCCAATAAGTATTTCAAAATTGTTCCGCTTTTTGTGTCTTATTGTTTTTTAATTTAAATTTTAGGTTCTTTTCACTCCATCGATGCAAGCACAGATCTTAACCCACGTCATCGTCGCTCGATTATTTAAAAATTAATGTGACATAGTCACATGATTAATCAAGTCGCCTTGGTACGTCAAAATTTATACAAACGATCGGGTCGCAAAAAAGGCGAAAGCAATCGAAAGTCATCGAGGATCGGAACATTTAAATTGTTGGATTTTACCTCACCGTAATTATGACGCGCGAAAAGTCAATAGTGAGCTCAAACTTCCGGAATGCGACATTGTGTGACGGAGGTGTCAAAACGAAACAGAAGCGCGACCATTTTTAAGCGGTCGAATCTAACGTTTAAAATCTTTGCGATTATCCACATCTTGTCGAATGTAATCGTTAAATCTGTGGATTGGTGGATAAAACGCGATTTTATGTCCACGTGATCACTGTTCATTCCAAGATTGCCTGGAAGGGATCGCAGAAAGCTAAAAGAATGTCCATTGTATGTTTTGTAGTGTTTTTTAAATGTAATTTTCTGATGTACAGTAAAGTACATAATTATAATGCGCGTATAGCACCGTACACGGGATAGAAGTGAAACTTAAAAAATAAAGAGTAAGAGAGATTTAGTGTGAGAGACAGAGAGAGTTATATTTTTCTTCTCACTCTTGCATGGAAATGCATAAACGTGACGCGTCCTTGAACACTCCCTCCCAGTGCTCGTCCAATTATGAAATCGCCTCCTAAGAAGTTTCACCTAAAAAATTACAAAATCATAGTGTAGATCTACTCTCGATGTTAGAAGCAAATGATTCCGACACGCAATAAGCAATAGCGCAAACTACTTTTTTTTCGTTATATGAAAGTAATCTAGGTGAATTTATTTCGTCCATACACCAAGCTAAAATATTAAACTATTGACACCGAACTTGCTCTCTAAGCTCTTTGTGATCAGAATCGTGACCTAAGTTCTCGAAAGCCGTTGGACTTGACTACAAACAACTGCTTCGGTGGCAACGCGATTGAATTTGTATCCGACCATCCATGTACAAATAACATCGTCCTACTATTATTCATTTACCAACAGAGACTTTCTCACCGTGTTTGGTGACGACTTAAATGGAAATTGAACGCGATCTCGATATCTTCAGGTGAGGCACGCGTCAAGTCCCTGCTCGGTGGAAGCGCCAAAAGAGCGGGAATTGTTGCCATCGATTTTCTGTTACAACGCTTCACCCCACGCTTTCGAATTGTAGATGGAGTTCAACGTACCAAAGTTTACTCTTAACAAAACATAATAAACCTTAACTTAACGAATGCAGAACTCAAATTTCTACGAATGCTTACTGTGATAGTATTTTGTACTGGAATTGGAGCTCTAAGTTGTGTGGGTGAAGGTTTATTGTAATTTGTGGGGTTGGTCCGCCCTCTCACGTACCCTAATAACACGCGTCCGCAAACTGTGTTAGTATAAGGCACACAGTCTGCTCACGCCCGAGGGATCACGGGAGCAGCCCCGACGCCGATATAATATTTAATGCGTCGACGAAAAATGCAACTAATTACTGATTTTACTTTGATAAAGAATTTGTTATATTCCCAGGTCTGTAGTTCGTGTTTGAGACTAACGCACGCTGTTGGGGTTTTAAGATGAAAATTTAGGTCAAGCTAATAAAAGCGTCTTAAAACCCGTGATAATAGACTCGATGTAAGAGAAACCCCTTTGAATACTCAGACGTGTTAGTCCCGTAACCTCATTGCTTGAATAAAGGGCTGAATTACAAATGCAAACCTAAGTGAATGTTTTCCATCTCAGCATCTACCAAAAACAAGGCCCTGTTCAACAAAGTGCAGATAGGAATAGGAACTATCTAAAAAATACATAAAATTTTAAAGGAGGAAAGCAAATGTTGCCAGACTTGAACCAGAGACGCTTCACTCGCTCGGTCGATAAAACAAAGTCCCCCGCCACGTCTGTCTGTCTGAACACGATAAACTCAAAAACTATCTAACGGATTTTCATACGGTTTTCACCAAGGGATGGAATGATTCATGACGAAGTTGTGTATAATTCATTAAGGTTTTGTGTCTGAAATAAGACAATGATATTTGAAGATGTCGGAAAAAATCATGCCGATTGAGAGCTTTACTGACGTGCGCGTTACGGTAGTGCGTTTCCATAGGATAATTTCCACCCAGCACGCGGGCGCAGCCGCGGGCAAAAGCTAGTTCCTATATAATTTTGTTATACAAAATTGAAACATAAATGTACCTTCACTCGAGTGAAACATTCATGCGTCTGTTATCGGCTTGAAGCAAAGTTTCAGATAGTCGCAGTAAAACATTGACAAAGCACAAAAATACTCGAGCAAAAAAGTCTCCCGAAACGAAAAGAACAAAAACGTATTACTTTTTATTTTTCAACAGCCAAATACTCGTACAAAAGCCGTCAGTGGAACAAACATTTCTCGCTGGTCTATGATTTGCTCTATGACATGGAATGTATCGACAGCTGACAGCGGGCGTCCATCGAAACTGAATGATTATCTAAACCCTACCGAGTCGACTCGGAAGTAAAATTCGTTTATTCGTACGTTTCGATTGAAGAGGCTGTTCTTACAGGTTAATTTTGTGAATAATTTTTGATTAATTAGAGTTGTGCAATTTTGCTTAACGTTAAGACAACTTAGTGTTAGCATAAACAATAGACATTACCATTCCAACATACATTCAAAAATGACAGTACTGTTTCCACGCCCTTCCAGAAGAATACTAAGTCTTTTCAGTTTATGACGGTACACTTTACAAACTAATATCAATACCAGCTCTCATGTTTGTTCGGTTTTATCGCTATGAGATAACTCTTGAGCCACTACTGGAATAGTTTGCTTAGTCTTTGCACTTTCCACTTACTCTGAAGTTGTCTTCAACTTACGCAAGCCAGTATCATTTACATTTTTGGAATGCGCAACGTGCAACGAGCTACTTTGAACAACTGCGAATACTATTTATTGGACCATGGATAAAGTTCTTCTCCGTCGAGGAGTTTTACTTGAAAGCTGATACAAATATAGCGTCAGTACCGATGTGCATGGGTATATTTATTTGTGCGATGGAAACAGTTTTTTTAGGAGTCGGTTGTTTTTTTTTTTGTAGGAATTTGTGTTGTGTACTTATCAGGGATTCGTTCCCATCTTCATGGGATTTTTTTATTTTGAATTTTAAGGTGTAGTAATGCATCTTGAGAAGGAAAATTGAATTTATTAACTCGCGTGAGTTACAAAGACATCTGTGCAAACCTTTTTTATGATTTTTGACCATTTGTCTATGTTCTTGCTTTATTACCTTTTGATTGACACATTATACTTTTGTTTTCTAAGTTGAACCCAGCGTCTTTGATTTCCAACATTAATAACATCTATGATAGAAACTCATCAAACACCGTAACTACTATGTCCTAAGTCTTAAACCAAACTACTATAAATGTTAACCTATCGATAACTAACGCAATCATTATAATTAACATGTTATCTAATGCAATTGACGGATTAAGTGGACAAAGGCGTTAACTAGCAAATAGGTCTAAACGAGTAATGAGCGTTCGATGAAAATGAAAATAAAATAAAGTTTATAATTTTAAAATACAATATTAGCACCAATACATATACAAGAATTATTATTTTATTAATTAAAACTTATGTTTATGCAAAAACGTCGGTCTTTTTCATTTTGTCAGATAACACCTTTTTCCACTCAGCCCTTCAATTATTTAATTACACATTCATGCAGTACCCTACCCTACCTTAGACTGCCATCAGACGGACTGCATTCTTGCAGTTTGAATGCAGTTTAGTACGACTACAATACTCGCAATGTACTGGTAACTGCATTCAAACTGCAAATTTGCAGTTGGAGTGCAGTTGAAACAGTTGTAATGCAGTCCGTCTGATGGCAGCTTTACACTGCAATTCACCCAGAATTCCCATAGATGAATGACACTACAATCAGATAACCTTGATTTCACTAACCTTGTGTAGGCGACAGTTCAATAATTATCATTCATATCTCAAGGTTAGGTTAGTTACTTATTTGGTTAGAAATCAAACACCCAAAGGGAGACACACCCCCGATTAGCTCTAATTTTTGATACGAATAATTCAATAGGACCATTCTCGATGCAAGTCTACGGCTAGTAAGGATCTTGAGCGAAAACAGAAACATTGAAAGACAAAACTGATCACAGAGTCGTTTCTGAATTGACAATTTGATGTTGTGAACTTGTCAAACTCTAGGTACTTTGGTGATTCAATCCAACGTGAATTAAAAAATCTTAGGTACAGCAAAAAAAAAAAAAATTGTTCTGTCACCTTAAATAAAAGTAAACTTCAAATTTTTAATTCTAGAAACAGGTGTTTGGCTATTTTTAAGAATATTATGTACTAGCTGCGCCCCGCGGTTTCACCCGCGTAAGTCTCGATCCCGTGAGAATATCAGGATAAAAAGTATTCTATGTGTTAATCCAGGTTATAAACTATCTGTTTGCCAAATTTCATCCAAATCCATTCAGCCGTTTTTGCGTGATTGAGTAACAAACATCCAAACACACAAACACACAAACTTTCACATTTATAATATTAGTAGGAAGTAGGATATCTTCATATATTTTTTTAAATAAATAAATTATTTATTTATTTATCCACACACAACGGCACATCACACAAATAATAAGTCCATCTAACTGTCTGTGGTATCGTAAGCCCATAAGCTGCTTCAGAACTGAGGCTCACAATTCACAAAGTTTATTTATTTAAAGCCTTGTTTAATTTAAAAAAGCGATACGAAATACAGAGCCGTGATTGAACTGTGGTGACTGTGGTTGACGAAAGTTTAGTCAAACACATCATGACCCAGTTAACCTTATGTATAGATACAGAGTTCTCTACTACCGTGTGTTGCACTTTTATTTTACTAAAGAAGAATTGTTCCCCGAGTGTTATGTTATCTTACCTTATCTTATCTTATCTTATCTAGTGTTTTTTTTTTTTTTTTCGTTGCCAATTTACTTGCAGGCTTTATGTAAATTATTTCGAAAGTAAGTCACCAGCGCTTTTTTGTGAACAAATAAGTGCTAAGTCGTTTTGGGAGCCCTAATGTGGTAATTAAAAGCCTCCCTAAAACCTAAAATGACTAACGCACTAACCGTCGTTCACATAAACCTATAACTATATATGTATTCGTATTCCGACAACTGCAAGCGTCAAATAACTTTCGCCGCAGACTGACTGCCCTTGTTTTACCGACTTTTTTGATACGAACGCGGCCTAGAGGATTTACTTTTCCAAATGATACCTAAACGGCGCTGTAAATTTTTAAGAGTTTTACTGCAAATGCCAGGAGTGGACCTACGAAATCGACTAATTTATTACTGCTAAACATGGGTAGTACCCGCGTTTAAATATGAGACATCGCTTCTCATTCCATACGGATACGTCTTTCTTCTGCTTATTCTCATGCTACCTTTGTGCTTTGTGCAGAGAAACTCACATTTACAACATGAGTTTAAATATAGCCGTCGAATGAAAAACCAACAAAACCTATTCAACAAAAACGCGTTTCAAAACTAAAACGATAACGAACTAATAACTACAATTGTTACACAATAGCGCATAAAACTAAAAGTTAAATAAAGAAAAACCTCGAACATTGGGTATCCCTGCAGCGAATTCAGCGCTGAACTAACACAATCAGCAGAGCGCAAAGTTCAACATTTAGATTAAACACTGAACTAGCATTTCATAGCAACCAATCTATCGGAGCTTTTGAAATATTCTCATTTTTCGTATTTCACGGACGTGAAATATGTTGAAATAAAACTCCTTCCAGTATTATAGTAGCCGCTATAATACTGAAATTTCTTGATTGCTTTCTGAATTGCCAATTAAAATAGTCTATCTCCAGAATGCTTGACTTTGTGAAAACCTTTCAAAGACATAAATAAAACCGTGTAACTCACTATCGCATAGTCCATATAATATTAGTTAGTGATTTCCGATGGTAAAAGTAAAAGAAATGCAGTGTCGCAATCATTTAGTCGTTTATACTTAAACCACATGTACTTTGTACTTTTCTCAAAAACGAACAAAAATTTCTGGAAATTGATTTTTCAGCCAAAAATTACCAATTCCCGTCGAACTCTAATAAGAAATGATCTCGTTATGTTTCATTTAAGAAAAGATGTACATTCGACGACACATGTATCAAGCGAGAAGGCTGAAACAAATATATGAAATGAACAGGACAGCTACTTCTGGAAATGTATAGCTTGATGTGTCATCGTGTATTTGAATTAATACCTAAAAAGTAATTAACCATGTTGTTTAGAATTCACGTGCAATTATTGAATTTACAGTGCTACGCGGTTGTTACACCGTAGTCAACTAAGGTTGTTGCTACCCCAGCTACGACGTCGTAGCACGCATCCATTACGAAGTCTGTCTTTTCTAACGAATGACTAAATTGTAAACTTAGTAACGATGAAATCTCTTTGATGGGTGATGAGACTCATAATGAACCGTAAACATAAACTAAAAAAAACGGATATCACGAAAAAACGGATCATATCAGACAACACGTAAGTAAAATATATTGGTCTACCAACACAACATTTTTCCCATTTCATAAATAATTAATTACATGAACACGGACTCTCAATTGCACCCCTCTTTTCCCCAAAACTACCCGAAAAATGAACACGAGGGAAAGGGAAGAATAAAAAAATTTTAATGGAAAAAAAAAACTGATAAAAGGCACACTGACAATCTGACGTGTCAAAACGTCGACATTTTATCGATATGTCCGGCAATCGAATTGTTCGAAATAAAAGGCTTTGACGGCTTTGACACAAGTCCTTCGTGACTGCGCTTTGACAACAGTATTGAAGAGACTGCGTTTTTTTTTAATCCATCGCTTTCATCTAGCTTTTCCACTGAAAGTCGTTGACATCGGACTAAAGTGAACGAACTGGGCGGCAGATATAATATAGTTTGAGCGCAGCTTGTTTTTTAGGGTTCTGTACCCAAAGGGTAATAGGGTCACTATTACTAAGACTCCGATGTCTGTCTGTCTGTCCGTCTGTCACCAGGCTGTATCTTATGAACCGTGATAGTTAGATAGTGAAATTTTCACAGATGATGTATTTCTGTTGCCGCTATAACAACAAATACAAAAAAACAGAATAAAATAAATGTTTAAGGGGGCTCGCATACAACAAACGTGATTTTTTTGCCGTTTTTATAGATAATGGTACGGAACTTTTCGTGTCCGACTCGCACGTGGCCGGTTTTTTTTTTTTTTCAATGAATATCTTCGAGTAAATATATATTTTCTGATGATATGTACAGTCGAGGAATGAAAAGCTTTTTTTATCGTTTTGTTTGGATTTAATTAAGTTCTTTTAACTGAACAGACAGCTGTGCTACTGGGGAGCGTTTTGAGGGACTGTCTTAAGTAATTTTGACGTTCAAAAAGTGCAGATCACACCATTATTTGAAAAAATGGCTTTCAATTTTGATTTAAGGTCGCAAAAAAACTGAAGTCATCCTTAATTCTACAGATAATTTCAGTTTCATTAATATGCTTTTTATCCCTGCAAATGGTTTAAAAACGAACGCTCAACACTATTTGTTCAGTAAAAGAGCCCGTTTTAAGAAAAAAATGTGTGTAAAGGATTTTAATTACGATTGAAGCGGCACCGGCCAAAACAAACGTATCACTGTAGTAATGTAGTTATTTGAAAGCCTTTGCAACAAGGCCATAAGTTTTCACCAACATACGCAGCACACGAAGAGCTTGAAATTGGATTCCCGCTGTGTTTCCAATAGAAAAACATTTTACCACTCCTAGTATAAAACCATTTTTTTTTAAAGTTACTTTACTCTTTATCTGTTACCTTTCCACGCCAAACACTGAACCGATTGTTATGAAAGGTAGATAGGGGGCCTTTTTTTTTGTATAGGAAATTGGTTGCCTGGGACCTGCAGAAAAATATAGGCTACTTTTCAACCTGAATATGTTTTGTTTCATAAAATGACGAAATACAAAATTAAAAATTAAAAATTAAAAAACACGACTGCCCCGCTGAAAAACACAAGTTAATAAAATTGTCATTGCAGTCGGGGACTTTGATTACAAAGTGTTCCACAGAACGGTCCTCCGACTGCAAGGACAATTTTATCAACTTGCTTTTTACTTTTTAGTTCGTTATTATATTGCAATTTTCATCGAAATCGTTAGAGCCGTTTTCAAGAACGTGATTACAAATAAATATACTTATATTGCTCATTTAATAGGATATAACGACCAGGTTTCCACTACGCAGACTCTATTCAGATCTTGTGCTGAACATGGTTGGAACACAGTAATTGGAATGTATTGTATGAAGGCTGTATTGGCAGCAAGCTCTACATGCGGCAGAGTAAAGCCCCTTTTGTGTCCGAATCATATTCAAGACGTAGGACGTATGTTAGTACAACCATGTGTATCTTGAATCCGGTGGATAGCAAATCTATCTATGCAGTATGCGTGTACGCAGTAACAATGTATTTACCATAGATGTGTTTACCGTCATCAAAGGCATCGCCTTCAGAATTAGTCTACTATAGGTGGCACGCTGCAACCTACATGTGCGTACGTATACGTACGTATACATACGTGTACGTACGTACGTATAGAAAAAATTAAGGCAGGAATTTGTACCTAACTGTGTGAATTTCTCGTGCTCCGTCGTCAGCAGAAACAGCAGTCTCACGATTTATATGTATATAATATACTAGCTGATGACCGCGACTTCGCCTGCGTGGTTGTCGGTTATTATATACTAAAATCTTACTCGAGAACCACTCTATCCATTGGTGAAAACAGCATGAAAATCGATGGAGTAGTTTTTTGAGTTTATCGGGTACAGGACGACAGACAGACGCGGCGGAGGATTTTGTTTTATAATATGTAAGGATAGTTTGCAACGAGACTAACTCGTAATTTCTTTTTATCTAATAAACACTCACATGACAGCTGTTTATGCAGAAGTTACTTTGTTACCTGTAGGAAAAAATAAAATTGAAGTTATTACTTTATAAAAGTGGAAATAGGTATACAGGTGATTATTTGAATGAGAAATAAATTCCAGCTCTGACTGAGACGAATCTTTTACTCATAAAAAATCGTGTATGGAGCGCAACGCCCGATGTGTCTCTAATTAAAATTGTGCAGGTAGTGAATGCTCTTAGCCGCCGCGCCTGCACCACACATACGTACCTGCATACTGTTAATTATTTGTAAGTGTGTATATTGAGGGTAGTAAAATGTAAGTTTTGTACTTGCTTTTTTCTAAAAAAATTCAAAAATCTATCAAAAAATCATAGTGTAATTCATCCCCTCGAGCTGTACCAAATAAATGTCCGACAGTGCATGAATTGAGCGGTTTATTACGCTAGCTTCGTACTCTTGAACGTTCATTTGTTACCTATAATTATAATATTATCACACCAGCCGTTTCCCGCGACTTCATCTGCATCTATTTTGTATTTCACCATTTTTTTAATAACTTATACTAGGTTCTGCCAGCGGCTTCACTCGCGTGATATAAACATCGAGGTTTCTTAGTTATATGTAACTTTCATATGAACGTAATATACACATAAACCTTTTAGAGTACAAACTGGATGAAAGTAGCCTATGGCGTTCTCCAGGTCCCAGGCTACCTATCTGTCACATAACGATCGGTTCCAATGATCGGTTCAGTGGTTTAGGCGTAAAAAAGTAGCATATAGAGTTACTTTCGCATTTATAATATTAGTATATTATGGATGTAATTAGTGCGGTACTGTATTTTTAATTAAAATTAAGGCCATGAAAATGTGCACGTATTTATATTGCAGTATTTTCCGGTGAAATTAGGGCGTAAAATATTTCGTACCTAATAATGAGATACCCACAAAATCCAAAATAATTAGGAATAGTTTTATTTGCAGATTTTCTGAAGCCTACCCACGATACTCGTACATTGCTTTTGGTCATAAAAGTATTACAAGTAAGTACTAGCAACATAATTTACGTACGGACTACGCTGCCTACGTTGCTACGCCGCGTACGTTGCTACACCGCCTACGTTGCTACGCCGTAGCAACAGCTACGTTGTCGAAGTAATTCCAGCTTGATTCGTTGAACATCGGAAATAAATATCTTATAAGTACGAAAACTAAGGGACACTTCATAGTAATATGCAACATCGTTGTCATCCGGAAACGTGCCCAGACGACTGGGCATATTATTAGCTTGCAACGATTTCATATCTGTTCATAATAATTTCACGGGCGAGTGGTCACAATATATCAATCAGTAATAATCTCGTTGTGCGACCAATTGATTAGTTTCGTGTACCTAATTACGTCATCGATGTAAGCAGAGATACAGCAGCTAATGAACACATACGTTATTGGCATGTTAGCAAATAAACATAGGATTATGAGCCTTATGTCTTTAACACGTGGTCTAGTTTACATTGCAGATAAAATTAATTTAAAATGTTTTGGATCGTTCATCATGTTATGTGTATTATTTTCTGTATTTGTATTGTTTATGGGTTCCGCAACTAAATGAGATAGGTAAATAATATGTTGTTTCCATAACCATTGCTTTTTTTTTTCGTGTTAAAAAACATAAAAAAATCTGTAAGATTCAGCACTCTAATTCTCGCTCTGTGCAGTACCTATAGAGTCAAGTTGTCAATTCATCATCTCCCTAGCCTCTTCACAAATATGTTGGGATCGGCTTCCAGTCCGAATCAACCTGATGCAACTGAATACATGGAGCGACCGCCTATCTGACCTCCACAACCCGGTCACTGGGCAACACGATACTCTTTGGTAAGACTGGTTATCAGACTCTTGTGGGCTTCTGACTTTAACGACTGTCAAAGAACTATGAATGATAGCCGGGATCAACGACTTTCCGAGGCATGAAGGAGTCTCGATGTCCACGGACTGCTACCTTGAGCCACGAGCCCCACGAATCAAGTTGTTGATTACAGTTGAAATAGTATACAATACAAAATGTATGTACACGCGTGAGACGAAAAGATTAAGCAATTTTTTTAAACATTATCTTCGTACTTTGTGGACGCGAGTCAATAATTATCATCGTAATTCACATTAAATTAATCAGACACGAAGTTGACTATGCGTAATTGGAATAAAATGTCCAAAATTGTTAACTTTTTTATTGCGCGACTTACTTTAGTCGGCATTTCTACTTATTCATTTAATAGTTTAAGCACACAAATGTAGGAACAGATGCGGAGATAAAAAACCGTTTTAAGGTTAAGAAGTTGTTGCATAGCGTGCCCGCTGTGCGAAGACGCCTGATATAGCTGGCCGCTTTGAACGCCTAATGTCCCAACCACCTACACTTCAGTCATTCAAAACTCAACCTTGTATGTGACAAATTTAAGTCTTCTCATGCATCTAACTAAAAAAATAGCCCCTCAAGAACCGAATAAGAGTAATATCAGTTTTTTTTTAATATCAATTAAGTTTCTTTATTTATTTTTCCTCTTCTTAACAGTTTTTAGTAAACATTTAGTTTTTGTCAATACTGAGGCAAGGTTCGTTGCTGCACGAGAAGTCTGAAAGAGAGAGATGGATTATAACTGAGCTCTAAAGAGGCGGCAATAACTGGACTGGGTTTAACAAAATATTTTACTACTCTTCCAAATGACTACGCGACAGAATCTTAGATCATATTCATATTTTGGAAATAGAAACTCAAAGTTGACGTAACAAAGTTCAATTTCCAATGTAACCAAATTGTATACCTATAGGACCCTGTAGAAGTTTTATTTGTGGAAAATACGACATCTTCGTGGAAAACAGTGTTAACCAAGCAAAAAAATGTCATGGTATATCGAAGATTTTGATTTGTAGAATCATGCAAAGTCTATTACGGATATTAAGGAATTTCAAAAAAATGCCTCCTCAATTTTGCTATTATACTAACTGTTATGAAAGAGGAGCTCGTGGCTACGTAATAACAGCCGCACGGGCCGATCCGTCAGGTTAAGCTACGCTTGCCGGGGTTGGTCCGTGGATGGGTGTCCATCTTTACATACCGAGACTCCCCCGTGCCTCGGAAAGCACGTTAAGCAGCACGTTTAACAGACGTTACGGGTTGTCAGAAGCCCGAAAGTCTGACAACCAGTCTTACCAAGGGGTAATTACCCAGTTACTGGGTTGTGGAGTTCAGATGGGCAGTCGAAAGTTAGACTGAAAACCGACCCCAATATAGTTGGGAAAAGGCTAGGCAGATGAGATGATGACTAACTGTTATGAAATTGATGATTTATTTGATTTAATGATTGCTATTGATTTGAATTTTCAATCAGCCCCACTAACTTTCTTACTGCTTAGAAGAAGCCTGCTATGTCCCCGTAACAATGTAACCGTTGACTACGTAAAACTCCATTGATATCTGCAAAACTGTCATTTCATTTTATAAATTCAGATTGAATTAAGCTTACAATAATAAACCACTTAACCTGCGGTGGACCACCGTTTGACTCCTACCCTCTAAGCACCCCCCACTAGGCTAAGGGATTACATTAATTGTAGTCCTATTAAGTTCCCTGTGTGGGCCGGACAGCGTGCTCGCGGTAGGTAAATAAACTTGATTTAAAGAGTTGGCTCCGCAATAATAAGACTACGTCGACGCGTCGGAAGGACCTAGTCGCATAAGGGGCTTGCCACCGCACTTCGATAACTTACGGCCCACATAAAGTTTACCGCAGCGCAGCACTCATAGATGCTCATTAACGTTGATAACCCATTAACTAAAGTTTGTCGGTGGCTATTTTATTGTAGAAGTTAAGATGCGAGTTTATTACTAAATACGTTCACATATTGTTGATGTTTGCTCGTATTTCAGAGTGGCAATTCCCGTAATTTTTATGAACGATCGCATTCGCATTTCATTTGCAGTCTGTCAAAAATACTATCAATTTAACAAACATTTTTGACAAGTTTGATAGATTGCGACTTGAATGTGAGCGTTTTATATAAGTACGAGAATTGGCTTTCAGATTATGTCTTTGGTACTAAATATACTTGTATAAAAGTTAGTTGCTCATTAACGCTAACTGACGTCTCTAAATGCAACGGTAAGTGTGTCTGCTGTTATATTCTGAGAGAGCAATATGAAATTTTGTATCAATCTGAAATTCGGGAAGCATACCTTTTATGTAATTAATTATTTTAATTTACAAATAATGAAATATAAATTTTTAATACCAAAACTTATTTGAAAAAAAGCACCTTTGTTTCATAGTTTTAAGTTTTTACTTTACTTAACAAATGTTTTAATTAGCATTAATAGCCATCAAACGACTAGTACGTTCCAGGAAATTATTTTTTTAGAACCTTACGACCACCTTACGATAATCACAACAGTAACTTACGTATAACATAAAGAAGATAAGTTGATTAGCTAAGTAAAAGGTAACTTTTATGTAAAAACTAAAACAAGCCATATAAATCTTTTAAATAAATAAACAAGATTATCTAACATACTAACGGTACTTAATTTACCTACGTGCATTGTATAATAAGATGTCGAAATAGAGAAAAAGTGTTTTAATGGTTGAATAAAAGAAGTATTTGATAACTATATAATAAGGCACATACTTTTTGCTCATTTAAGAAACTTATACGTTTTCGCAAGCCTAACTTACATTAATGAGACAACTCGTGATTTTAGTACAGTCAGCCTCACTGTGCATCACTGGCGAAACATTCACAACAGAACATGTTGAAATCTCTAGTTCCTGACAAAAATTGTATGAAACATTGACAGAAAATAGAGATTTAACAAGTCTTGTTGTGATAAATATTGTTGTGAATATCATAAAAAATAAAACAGATGATACAAAAACATTTGAAACAATAAAATCAATAGATTGGAATAAAAAAAGCGTTGAATGCCCAGCGAAAATTGCAACTGCCTTCAACGACTTTTTCATATCTATAACAAATAAGGAGAATAACTCTCGTCCAAATTACAAGTTAATAAATTCATCGAATTCGACTATTTATCTGAGACCCACCTCTTGTGAAGAAGTTTCCAAAACTATAAATTCACTTAATAACACACGAGCTGTTGGTTATGATGGCATCTCAACAGCCATACTAAAAAAATGCAATAAAGAATTGGCAGGCATTTTAAGTCACCTTATAAATCTATCGTTTACGCAAGGTACCTTTCCAGAAAATTTAAAATCATCATTAGTAAAACCATTTCACAAAAAAAACTCCAAACAAGATATGAACAACTATAAGCCCATCACGCTTATCCCGATTTTATCTAAAATTTTTGAAAAAATAGTTCACTCTCGCTTAATGAATTTCTTAAATAAATTTAATTTAATAGTAAATAACTAAAATGGTTTTCAAAAAGATAAATCTACAACACTTGCTGCATTCTCACTAATACAAAAAATAACAGAAAACATCGATAAACGTAATAGAGTTGCTGCAATCTTCTTTGACATGAGCAAAGCATTCGATTTCGTAGATCACAAAATCTTACTCAATAAATGCGAGCTATATGGAATCCGAGGCAAAGCTCTCGATTGGATAAAAAGCTACCTAGCAACAGAAAACAATGTGTCGAAATAAACAAATTAAATGATCAAATTGTGTCTACCCCATTTAGGTCTACTTTTAAAACAAATAAGTTCGGTGTTCCCCAAGGAAGTGTACTAGGCCCTCTTCTCTTCCTTATTTACATAAATTACATTCCTCAAGTGACATCACATCAGTGCGTTCTATTTGCGGACGATATTTCGGTTATAGTACCGGAAAACTCAGAGAGCAACTACGAACATTCATTAAATAACACTGTAGAATCAATAATGAACTGGTTAAAGGACAACAATCTAACAGCTAATATTTCTAAGACTTAAATTTTACAATTCTCTAATTATAACAATTCTCAAATAGAACCCTTAGACTTATACTATAAAAACACGAAAATTGAAGAGGTACTTGATACACAATTTGTAGGTATTATCTTAGATAGACATTGCAATCGGAAAGCACACACAACCCACATACGCTCTAATCTTAACACATTTGTCTTTGCTCTAAAAAAGCTTAAAAGTTGGCAAGTCAAAAAACAGCTATGACTGCGTACCACAGCTACGTCGGGTCAGTTCTTAGATACGGTCTGCTTTTATGAGGTAATTCTTCTCAGGCTAATAATGTCTTTATCACAAAAAAAAAATGTGTCAGAGCAATATGTGGGGTTGGACCGTTCGAATCTTGTAGAGCTTTATTTAAGAAATTAGGATTACTAACTCTACCTAGTCTATATATATTAGAAGTAGGTTTATTTGTTAAAAAACACTCTGACCGCTTTATTAAAGCCATAGAAAATAAAAAAATCCTTTCAAGAGATCCAACCCGACTGGCTGTCACAAGATGTAGAAGCACACTCTTTCAGAACAATTGTTACAATATGTCTGTCAAAATCTATAACCAAATGCCCAAACAGATCAGAGAGCTGCCACTAAATCACTTTAAAAACAAACTTAAGAAATGGCTGTATTATAATGCGTTCTATACATGAATTCTTAAATTATAAGCAAAATTTGAAATATGATCTCACTAGTAATAGAAATAGAATGTAATTTTAAAGATTTTAATTTTTTACCTCATTGTCATGATCTCAATAGCAACAACTGTTTTTTGTATAAGTATTATTTTATTACTTATAAGGTATTTTTTGCATGCTGAAATGTATAAGTAAGCAAAATATGTGGAACTTATAATATTTAACACCTTATATGTACCACATTTTATGCAAAATAAAAATATTCTATTCTATTCTATTCTATTCTTATTCTAATGTTTTGTGCAGTCAAAAAGATGTATCATCACAACGCATCGACAAGAATTTTTAAAATTAAATTATTCAATCTACAATATTTGTTCCATAATGTTGTAATTATATATATACTAGCTGATGCCCTTGGCTTCGCCCGCGTGGATGACGGTTATTATATACTAAAACCTTACTCGAGAACCACTCTATCCATTGGTGAAAACAGCATGAAAATCGGTGCAGTAGTTTTTGAGTTTATCGCGTACTGGTCGACAGACAGACGCGGCGGAGGACTTTGTTTTACACATTGGTTACTTAAATACAATATTATGGAACACAAATTGTAGGCAATCAAATGAATTCTTGTCGATGAGTCGTCTCATCTTTTTACTTTTACTGTAATGTGTTTGTAATAAAATAATAAAGGCGCCGAAGAATTTCGATAACTGTTATTGTTAATCGGAACGCACATCGAATGACCCAGATTCATTAAAAGGAGGTAGTGCCCTTGACAATGAACTAGTCAGCTGCAGGTATTGTTTAAATTCAATGATAACCTCTAACAACTGTTTCGTTGAAATACTATTTCATCGAATTCGAACAACGAGAAATCGTATTACAGTAGTTACTCGTATCAATGGCAATATAGCTCGTGGCTACGTAATAACAGCCGCACGGGTCGATCCATCAGGTTAAGCTACGTTTGCCGGGGTTGGTCGGTGGATGGGTGACCATCTTTACATACCAGGACTCCTCCGTTCCTCGGAAAGCACGTTAAGCCGTTGGTCCCGGCTGTCATTCGTGGATCTTTGACAGTCATTAGGGGTCGTCAGAAGCCCGAAAGTCTGACAATCAGTCTTACCAAGGGATATCATATTACCCAGTTACTGGGTTGTGGAGGTCAGATAGGCAGTCGCTCCATGTAAAATACCGGTATTCAGCTGCATCCGGTTAGACTGGAAGCCGACCCCAACATAGTTGGGAAAAGGCTAGGCAGATGATGATGATCAATGGCAATATTATAGCCGCAGTTGTAAGAGTTTAAACTGATTAGGAAAGTTTTTACAAGATGACAGGATTATTTGTGACGTGAAAACGTCTTTTTGAGGGTTCCATAGTAAACAAGGAACCGCCAAAGTGGCTCAAAAGACCATTTCAGACGCTAATCTACATGGTCCTCATATGGTCTGACCAAGATTATGTCTGGACTTTAAAAGAGACTGCGACCTCTGAGTTTGTTTCGGCCTTTCTTCTCAGAGTAGTCAGATAGGAAAAGCCGACCTCATCTAGCTTATTTTTAATATTTTATAATATGACGTGTAAAAGTGATTCCAATATCCTATTTACAGAATAAACAATTTCATTTCAATAAAATCATGAAAAACATTTTTTTTAGGGTACCGCGGCTCCACGTTAAGAAGGGATGTGTTTTTTTTCTCGTCTGCCCCATGGTGTAGGGTGTCCTTGGAAAGGTCAAAAATATTGTGAGTAAGTGAAAACCATTTTTGGATTCAGGGATCCGTTTGCGAAATATTAAGCCTTAAAGTGCTAATTTGCAAGATAGAACCAAGAGAAAGTTTGGTGTTGTAGAGATCAATCAAGTTGAAAAAAGCGGTATAATTTTACGTTTTATTTTAAGCGGCATAATTTTACGTTTTAGTTTTTTTTGTAAAATTTTAGATTTTCTTTTTGTATTTTGCAATTTAGGGTTTGTTGCATCATACTTAGTTATTAGTAATTATGGAACGATACTGTTGTTTAAACAGGTAAATATTTTGAACAAAAATTGAAATCCAAAGGAGTTAACAACCGGGGATTTTTACTATCACTTACAAGACTGGAATACTTAATATGAAGACAGAGGTATCTGGACTGTGTTATCGTTGCGTTTGATCAGACCTTATCACAAGTTCAGTATCAAAATAATCAAATAAAAATTCATCCACACAGACGTATTTATTTAGCAGTACAAATAAAACTCGGCTGCAAAACGAACTGGCTGGAAATGAAATAGAAAGGAAAAGTAAAAACAGTTTCTGCGAAAACCAACGGATTTCCACGTTCATCAATGGAACAGGGAACGCTGTTTTGAATATTTTTTTCTCAAATTTCACGGTCGTTCGCGTACGAAGCCTTTTGTGAGAGTGAAACCAATACAAAAAAAAATGGGTGACATTGTAAAACTAGGCTGTATAGGAGCAGAATAATCACCGCTTGGAACTGTGACCCGTCAAACAAAATAAGCATTCTCTTGCTTTCGTCTGAGCTTATTAGAGCGTCTGAGTTTATTAATATTGATTCAATATTTCGTCAGTCATGTGTTCTGAGTGCGCTGCATTCAATTTCCTGGGGTAGGTTTATGAAGTATTAATGCCATCGTTATTCCACAGCGAAAACGGGATGGTGCTAGCGGCCTTATCTAGCTCCGTCTCTTTCTCACACTGGAAAAATGATGGCATTAATACTTCATAATACGGCACCTGGAACCATTAGAATATCAATCGTCTATTAGTTTAATAACTGGACCGCCACACATCGGCTACCGGTTTCACGAGAAATACGCTGATGTTTGTAAACAATAATTAAGTAGTTGATTGGCGGCATGTCTACTATGTGTGAGCTGAGTGCAATATGTAAACAAACGAGGCTTATCAGTGTTCCATTTTTTTTTTAAATACCAGGTTCTTTTTTCGCATAGTTTTAAATGGAATGTAGTATTTTTGGGGTGAAGTGCATCATTTTGCTAGAACGTTTGAGAATCAGAATATAATTTATTTATTTGTAAGAATATTGTTTTACATACCTGGTATGGTATATGTTATATAGTATATATACATTTATTTTTTTAAGTTCTATATAAATTCTATCACAAAATATGGTGTACAAATATTGGATTGTTTCTTAATTAAGTACAATTAATTTTAGGGTTTGCGATTAGATAGTATATTAAGTTATGAACTTGTTTGGTTTCATCAATGAATTATAAAGCTTTAATAGCTTAATTTAGAGTTTACGCACGAAATAATTTTTGAAATTTATTGATAGCGAAGAGATTTTGTAGTAAGGTTAGACGGTTTGTTTGGTTTTAAATTGAAACTCTTAGAAACTGCTTATGTAGGTAATTGACATGATGCCTCTGCTTTCCAATTTAAAATTCTGACAGTATTGGATCTCAGATGGAAAGCTAAATGAATATGCAAATAGTATTTAAAAATATCGAACAAGTTTACGAAGTGTTTGCCCTGCATGCTACGCAACTACTAGTCGGGGTCTACGAAAGTGCTACGCCGTAGCACGTGCTTTCGTAGCAAATCTTGAACGTATTTCAGTTTATTCGTATTCAAAAGATTGTTTATTTAGTAACAATTGTTTTAAGTGTGTAGTGTGACGTTATATTATGTGATGTAAATAAATTTTAATGTAAGTTAATAAAACAGACTTCAATAATAATAAGAAATATTTGTTTGAGATAGACATTCTTATGGCTTTATGTTTAATTTTAAATTTAATCGATTACCCATATAAAGTAAAAAATACGTTCATTAATTCATGTTTTATTTATGGGTAAGTGGTTGTTATTGTGTATTAACAATACACTGTTATCAAATTTGATAACAATTTTCTTGTTTTCTAGGTGGTTTGGTAGAATTTTCTCTTTGAAATAAACTGACGGGATCTGTTTGTTTCTCATTTCTATTCAAATTTAGGAAGTGTTTGTACATAATCTATTGATACATTAGTGTAGAAGGATGCAAAGAAGTGGTCACATATCAATCGATGCAGTTTCTAAGACTTCTGAGAGAAGACAGATGTTTGTTATCAATATTTCGTTTATTTATAAAGTTTTAAGAGCTTTATTGCTTTTGATAATTGAGAGTGTTGGTTTAACCAACTAACATCTTTGATTTGATTGGTTTTTAGCTGAGGCTATGCATTGTTTCGACTCAGCTGGTATTTCTGCTCACAAAACCAATGATGGCGCGCGTTACATTAGAATTTTATCGTTACAGAACATTCTTAATGTTTCGAGTCACGGAACGTATTCCAAAGCTTATTATTGTTTGATTTGTTATTTCACTTTAATTAGCCTTGGATTCACTATACTACAGCAGTGCTATGGGTTAGTCGACGATTGTGGTGGATATGGAAGATATTCCTTTGATAAAATTAGTATTTTAATCACATTCGTTAGTCGCCAGCGAGGATACAGAGCTTCAGTGGTTTATTGTGTGGTTTCATAGTCTTTCTAACGTCGATAAGGTGTAGTTTTAGGTTGCATTCACTCGGTTGAAGTTTTGAGAATTTATGTTTTTCACTCGGACGCTCCGTTTTTCCTTGAAAAGACTTCAACGCACTTCAACGCACGTTATCATTTGAATACACTTCGTTCGTAATGTTTTCGATATAAGTAAGGTTCGGTGCGTCCCCCACAGCCTGCAGCCTGGACTCATTCGCATTGCAATACATTGCTGTGCTGTGGGGTGCGTGACACTTGTCGGTAACTTGGACGTGAGCCCACTCCCGACGTGTCGCTCCTATTGTCCATTTATGATTCACACGACGTCTCCGACTATATTGCGGTCTTAAAACATGCATTAGCAATCGCTCGCTGTACACCATGACACGCTTAGCTTAAATCGCAACAGAGCAACGCAAAGCCTTAATTCTAAGTTATTGTAAGTGTCGGGATGGGATTTTAGAAATCATACCTATAACCGCCTAATTCACAAGTACCGAAATTTTTGTTTTACGTAAATTTTGAGAAAACTTAAGATTCTTAACAACTGTTTTTTTTTTTAGGGATCAGCCATCTCCCCTCTCCCCCTCCCGTGCTTGGATATCGATGGACGCACTTACATAAACGAAACTATGTCACTGATTAGTCTTCCGCGTAATTATTGCATGGCGGTGCATGCACGCTGCTCCTCCGGCCTCCTGAGTGAATGGTGGCACGTACCTGGTCGTGGGCTGTATGCAGGGGGTCGGTGTGCAGCCGGTGTACGCGGGCAGCAGCGTCGCGATTAACTGCAGAGCATGTCCAGCCGGGCTGTCGAGGTCAATGGGACAGTGGGTGGGATACACATGGGGTGCGACTGTGCGAGCGAGTCCGGGCGGCGCGCCGCTGGGCGTCAGTGAGCGAGTGGATCGCGAGCCTGCCGAGCGCGGCCGCGGCACTCGCGCGTTTAATCCCACTCGGCTCGTGTCGGTCGATGCGGTAACGAAGAGGACTCGCGCATGACTAGATCGGCGTGCGGACGGCCCGGTGGTTGCCGAACATTGCGCGGCGCGGAACAAACGCGCAACAATCGATAGTGCGCGGCATGCGCTGCGGCGCGCATGGATCCGACCCCCGCGGACATACGACACCCTTTATTTATATGATGACGTTCGAAATCGACGTCATAATGAAAATTGAGCGAGCGTTTTTGGGAGGAACGCGTGAGAAAAGCGCAAGAAAAACGGGTGAGTGCGCGCAGCTCGCGGGCGCCGGAGCAACGTGTGCGCAGCCTTAGCGCGTCGCCACGCAGATGACTCGCAGAAGGTCAACTGCAGCTTGCCAACTGTGATTAATGAAACGCATGCTCGTTTATTAGGCCATTGCAGGTTAGAATTAAGTAAGGATAACCCAGTTACCTCTATTAGCACAATTTTAGGCACTATCAGCTTGTACTTTTTAAATTCAACAATTCTTATTACAAAAATGGTTGCATTTAATATTGTTAATTATAGTTTTAGTTTTTAAATAATTATGTCTATATTTTTAAAGTATTACAATTTTTAAGTTATAACGTGATCAAGTTGAGTAATGTTTGGCCACTTGAGATTAAAACGGCGTACGTTACACGTATCACGTATTATAAGTTATATCTCGCTGGTTAAACCGGGACGCATTTACGTGTAAGTGGAATTAGAATGTTGTATTATTGAGAGGACCGTGGTCTGAGTAATGGCAGGCGCGGGTGGGTCCGCCTCACGGAACTATACCTGTCTCACTCGCCGCGCGGCTCTCGCAGCGCGCAGACGCCAACGCGCTCCTCCTTACTCTCACACTTGTTTTCAACTAGTGGTATCTCCCGCGAGCGATAGTAAACTCTTAAAAGTTGTTTTAAAACTTTTCCGGTATGCTATATTTCAATGATCTATGCCGTAACTACTTATATATATATTTTTTTTTAAACTAGAATGTTTTCTCCACGTCATTTTTGTTCGTACATAAGTGAAAACTTTGTTTTTATCGCAGAAAACTTCTATAAACTGCCTTTGGAGCTAAAATTTAATGCAAAATCATTCATTAGAATACTAACAGAAGCAATTCTATCATTAACCGACTTTTTTGAGTACTTTAAAGTCTTACAAAACTTTTTATTGAACTTGTTCTGCAACTTTTTTTTTATATCTCTTTTCTTTTCTTATCTCTGTTTTCATAACAATGTCAGCCACTACGAATTGTCAAAGTGTTTCAAATTAAAAAAGTCGCATAAAACAATATTATGTGTGAAAATTACACGTGGATCATACAATAAAAAGTTCAGTCAAGCGACTATCCTAAACCGAATGCCATTCGAATTTATTGAAACAACTTTTCTGTACGCAAAACCAATTAATTGCAGTTTTCACTCCCGTCACACAGAGTTTGTTAAAAGTTTGGAGTTTCATTGCAGTTGTTGCGACACTTTTGTATTTTATTTGAAGAGTATTTTTAGAGAAGATAATTATTTCTATTTGCTTTTGAGTGAATCGCATTTTGATCAACATACGACGTTATACAGAGCTGTGATAAGCAAAAAACGGAATATAATTTCAATTTCGCGGGCTATCTATGAACATCTAACTTTCTTCATCTTTTTTATATTTAGGTACTTTTCAGCTAGTGTTATAAATTGCCAAGTATATCCTATTAGAATTGTATTGAAATTTTGTAACTGAATGTTTCCAAGGCAACATAAATAAATTGAAAAATCCTTAAGCCCCTTTTTAAAGCTTCAAAGCATGACTCGTGTTAGGTTTTGAAGCTTTAAAGCGGGCTTAACTTAATAAAAGTTGGTCAGCTACAAAAATGTGCAGCTAACTAAATCAACAAGTCCACAAGCGTAGTCGCGGGGTTTGTGACCCCATGGAAATAGCATCGAACATCATCGAAATAGTTTCAGAGTGCAGAAATAGTGGGCCAAGTAAAATTAGAATGTTATCTCGAGAATATTGGGACTGGTCACTTATAGACAGCCGCTGGTATTGACTGCCAATCTTTGTTAGTAAACAAGATTATCTATGCTGCAAAATTTTGTTTTTATTCATATTTAAAGTTTATTCCTCGCTTCATGTAATCCAACAGCTGAGATTTGGCAACAGGCTTCTAAAAATAAGAAGCCAGTCTTCGCATTCAGACCGCGTCAAATTCTACACGTTAATTTCCTATGACGAACATCGGACCGTGTCTCAGAATGGAGGTCATGAATTTCATGCCATAACCTTCATTCTGAGATACGGTGAAACCCCGAACCGATGCAACAGCATTGTACACAGTACTGTATTTGCAAATAAGAGTTTAATAGTATCACAACTTTGGATTGAAAAACTACAAAGGAATATTCTAAATGCTGATATAATTTAGGTATGAGTAAACGTATACGAGGTTAGACAGGCGTTTCTCATGCGATAAGGGTACGGCTGACTTTTACGCGATGAACAGATTCGGTGGTCATCTTGTCATCTGTGTGGTACATTCCAAAACTGAAGACAATAGGAGCTCGCTTAAGACAATAAAAACATAGGACAAGAAGAGCTCGTGGCTAAGTAATAACAGCCGCACGAGTCGATCGATCAGGTTAAGCTACGCTTGCAGGGGTTGGTCCGGGGATGGGTGACCATCTTTACATATAGAGACTCCTCCGTGCCTCGGAAAGGACGTTAAGCAGTTGGTCCCGGCTGTCATTCGTGGAACTTTGACAGTCGTTACGGGTCGTCTGAAGCCCGAAAGTCTGACAATCAGTCTTACCAACGTGTATCGTATTACCCAGTTACTGGGTTGTGGAGGTCAGATAGGCAGTCGCTCCATGTAAAATACTGATACTCAGCTGTAACCGGTAAGACTGGAAGCCGACTCCCAGAAGATTGAAGACAATAGATAAAATAATTAGAGAAGGCAAAATATATAATAATATGCTTAAGACTAACATCGATAATAATATAAAAACCATATATAGCTTTGCAGCGAATTTGGAAGTTAAACATTTAAAAGTAAAGCAAGGAAGTCTTAGTTCTTATCATTCGTCATAATTATTCATAGCTTGAGTTAAAACTGAAAATAAACCAACAGTTCTCAGGGGACTCTAACCGAGTTATGTCGCCGCGATAATATATTTATAATTTTTGAATAGATACTCTTTCAGCGCCAGCGGAAATAATTCAATAATATCAATTTGAGGAACTGTGCCGTAGGGGTGTGACTGCTTCCTGTGACGAAAGCTTGTCTATTTTGAAAGATTGTTATTTATTTGTTCCTAATTATGTCGTAATCTAGAATTGAGTATTTTCCATTATCAGTAGCCTTACATATTATAAAACAAAGTCCTCCGCAGCGTCTGTCTGTCGTCCTGTACGCGATAAACTCAAAAACTGCTGCACCGATTTTCGTGCTGTTTTCACTAATAGATAGAGTGGTTATCGAGTAAGGTTTTAGTATTTAATAACCGACATCCACGCGGGCGAAGCTGCGGGCATCAACTAGTAAATAATAAATAATAGTAGATTGTATCATACGGGAGCAAAATAATATTTTTACGGCGAGGGCGCTTTTTTGAATCCAGAGCGAAGTGAGTGATTCTTTAGTAGAATCCTGAACGTAGCGAGGGATTCAAAGTACGTCGCCCGAGCCGAAAATATATTTGGCGCCCGAGAGATGCACTCTACTTTTCATCACCCACTATGAGAAAATAAAAGGCACTTCATATTTTAACCACGCTTGCTCAAGACGGGTTGGCTATTACAGGCTTATAATTATTAACTACAAGTTCAGGTTTCCCCATTATGTTTTCCTTCACCGATGTAAGTAATGTCCGAAATAAACTCAGAAAAAAAAAACACTAAAAAGTGAAAAATTACTATAATTTCGGAAGTCGTAATTATTCCGATAAATTATGTATCTTTTTGTGTAGTAAATAACACAAAATCCTGCATCGCGCAATGGGAGTTTACCGAGCGATCAACATTATACAAGATTCCAACATCAATCGTTGGGCAGTTGCCCGCCAGGCAAGATACCCGTTTGGTCGGAGTATCCTCCCTTTTCAATAGAGGATAAGTGAACTTCCACCCTGTTCCTCAATCTCTAAATGCTGAATCCAGTTAGACTGGAAGCCGACCACAACATAGTTGGGAAAAGGCTAGGCAGATTGATTTTATTTTACGTCGGTCCTAACACTTCGCAGTACCCACACGGCGCTACTATGGGCCGTCGTACCAGCCAGTCTTTATTCAAACAATATTTGCGTACGATTTCTTTGGCGCTGAACACGCTAAGATGTTCAAAATTCGAAAAGTGCTCGGAAAAGATAATTGCGGCGCACTTATAAAGAGGATTAAAAACTCATTACTGCCCGCTAAAAGTTTCATATAGAAAACACCACCTTTGGGTGTACTAAAAGGCGAACCAAGTCATCCTTTTCGAATAGATGGGAAGAAAAAAAAAAAATATTTTCTTATTTTCCACAGTAATTATGCTCTACATTTACAGTGTAGGACTTGAGCACAGAGGTTTGATCAATGACCCCCATGCAAGGTGGAACCTGTTTTACAGGGGTCATCCATCCGTCCATTATACAGGGCGTCCCACGGATATGCAACCTCCCACGGATATGAAAGATATTCTTTAATTTTAGTTTTAAAATAAAATGCGTCTGGCTACTTATTGTAAGTGAGGGCGCTTAGAGATGGGTAGTGTGGTTTAGCAAGAATCGTATAAACACGAGCACATACATGTGACTTGTGACACTTTTTGTAGGAAATGGGGTACTGATCTTTTTCTTGCTGTGGAAGCATTACTGACTCTTGGTGAAAAGTTTAATTGTTTACGGATTAATGCGCGGTAGATACAAAGTTGTCGGACTGTTAGAACCTTACCACCGAATAGTTGCGTGGGAAATCTAAAAAGCTTACTAACCCTGGGGCTACATTGTCGCGACAGCACGAACTATACTTTGCGTGCTCTGTTGCTCAGCGAGACGTCGATCGGTGGGCGAGAGAGAGCGCGCGAAGTTTACTTCGCCTTATCGCGACAATGTGGCCCCTGCATCAGAAGCACTTTAATTACTGCTCTGCTGAGCCCGCTCCACCTTTATTAACACAGTCTTCGCTGCTCCTCCACAGATTAATACGCAAAATGCAATACGTAGTCTGGTTCACAAAGAGCACAGTAAGCCATATTTAGAACTCCCTATGGGCGGACAGTTTTTAAATACATACATAAGTTTTCTGACCCGCGCAGACCGAGTTTCAAGCTGATAGTGCCAGGATAGACAGGCGTCAACCTGTAGGCGTAGAGGGTTTCGAGACCCAGAAGAGCATCTGCATGTGCATTGGGGATCGCTGACCGCGTAGACATGTGCTTTGAGTACCATTCATAAGTTTTCTGGTAGGAGGGAAGGTCTGAGACCAAAGGTGACAAAGATAGTTTTACTTTAACACCTTGTATACCATGTTTTATGCAAATAAAAATATCTTATCTTATCTTATCTTACTAACATTTAGTGTAAGACTGTTGGTAAGCCAACCAGAACATTACTCCGAACACAACCCAACAAGGTATGTATTTACATATGTGGGTCCAACAAACCACGTTTTTCTATTATACCCATTAACCTGCCTATCACATAGCCAGTGCAATAACTAGCAGTTTAAAAAAACTCAAAACTCACACTAAACGGTAAAATGGCTTTGGAACACTTGAAATTGCTCTTGAAAAATAAATGTCTTCGAGATAGTTGCAATAGAAAACGTAACTTCGCGGCAATCAGGACCTTTTGAACTTATAACGTCGAACTTCGTCTGCACGTTGCACTAGCTACTAAGTGTTATGAAACTAAAATAAACTAAATATTCAACGAACATTGGCCAATCAGTCGTTATTCCACTAGCCAATGACTGAGTTCTCACTCAGTCATTGGAGAATATTATGAAATTCATATTACATTTCCTGGAATAAGACTCCCGCTGCTATATCTGTTATATAGATGTATTTGCAGCATCACGGTATTGGTTTATTCGTAAATGTGTTAGTATTGCAGTATCATACATACCTCTAAGTTGTGATGAGAAACGGTAGAACATTTTTATGAACGGTTTACATAATCACCTCATGTAACACGCAGATAGGTGATCACTTTTTTATTTTATTTACTTGCTTTTGTATTTAACTTGTTTCTCAAGATCTTAGCTTAGATCTTAGCTTCAGCCTATAATGTTCCCACTGCTGGAAAACAGCTCTTCTCTCTAAAAGTGAGCCGTAATCCACCCGCGGGTCCAGTGCGGGTTGGTAGATGTCAATGTTTTCGAATTTTTTATTCAAGGACAATCCCGTTACCTCACGATGTTCCTTCACCGTTTCAAGAGCAATAGTGATGAAATAATTTACACAAAATAAAGTGCCTGGATGGGTCTGAACCTACGACCTACAACTCGTAAGAACCAGCCGTTTCTACTGGGTCACCACTGCTAACTCCCATGCCTCAGTCCTTTCTAATGTGCCCAAAAATAGAAAGGGTTGTTCAATTTTAACGTCTTTTGTTCCTTGAAATAAAAAAGGCGCTGCGAAAACAAACCAGCAAAGTTCACGCCGGTAATTGACATCAAGAAAATTACTTGCTCACTATAATTGAAGTGAGTAATGTGTTCGTGGCAGCCCTGCCCACCTGCCGTCGATGCAACCGCCAGGAACTTTGCGACACAGCGCAACATCGCCGACAAAATTGAATAAAGGCATCCACTGTTTACACTGAAAGAGACGGAATTGCTCGGGAATATTATGTTACCTCGCTTCTTACTATAATAGATAAAGAAAATGTTGTTTTTTGTTTGTTAGAGAATGCCTGTTGGCATTAAGTCCGCGTGTGTAAGTACAACTACTGCACTTAAATGAAGATTAGATTAGATTTTTTTTTATATATAATAAACGTTTACAGAGTACATTTAGTCAACAGTAAGATTTCCCTAAAAATAGTAGCGCCAAAAAATAAACTTAACTAAAATATTTTTATTTTAGGTGCAAGTAATGATAGTTCGGAATTACAATGTTAAATAGCGAACTGCCCGATCTAGGTTAATTCAAACCTGTTGTGCTATTCTGTAAAAAATCTCACCGTGAAAACATAGGTGACGTGAGGTTGAAGTAAATGTCACTGTCACATCAGTAGGTACCGATGACAATGACAGCTCACTTCACCGTTTTCCCGGTAAGATGGTTACAGAATAGCAATGCTGTATTTCAGGCCATCACTTTACATTTCAATTAAATTGGGACATTGAAATTTAAAGTTAAACTATGTGAAAAACATAAAACCTACGTAAATAATTTTAAGTATAAACGTGAAGTACTTACGAGTGAAGGTGTAACGTCGTTTTAAATCAACAGTAACCATAAAAAAAAATTACGCAAAGAAGGTCCAACGAAAGACAACATCCAGTTGGTTCTTAGACCATCCAATGGTCTGAGAAGGAATGAGGTTTCTAAAGGGTAGGTAGAAAATTAAGAAAACCCCGTTACTCCAGTTGCTTCGTCCACGTTCAATGTATTTAGGGTTTTGATTGCTCATGGGGAGTTTGTTACGCCACTTCTTCTTCCCAGCTAAAGCACTAGGAAGTGGTGAAGGGTGGGCGTTTTGGGGGACTGTCTTATGTAATTTTGACGTTCGAAAAGTGCTGATTCTCAGCCTAGTTTGAATAAATGACTTTTGATTTTGATCATGTAACTTGAGATTTAAGTTTGTAAACGCACGCAAGAAGAGCAACACTTCGTGTAAAAATTATGAAAAAAGTTTTCCGCAAACTTTCAAGATATATGTACAAAGGTGAGAAACATTTTCTCTAGAGGAATACTTGAACAAAAAGTTTGCATATTTCGATGCAAACTTATCAAACAGAATTATTCACTACTTTCCTAGGAGTATAACGCTGCCATTTGCCGGGTCCAATTAATTGTCTTTACAAACCATCCAGCTACCGACTCAAATATCATCCAAAGCGGTCCAGCCGTTTAGGAGGAGTAAGGTGATAAATACACGTACAGAAGTAATATATATATATATATATATCATATAATATATATATAAATAAAGAAGATATAGATAGATAGATAATAATAAATAGGGATACACACAAAATACCATACTACAGGGCATGTGCCTGACCCAGTTCTCGAGAGTGGTCACGCCACATTGTACTGGAATCGATCTATCATCACTAACAGGACTATTGTAGCCAATAAGCCTGATATTGTGGTGATAGATCGACGAGAGCGCCGAGCAATGATTGTTGATATCGCTGTCCCTCATGACTAGAATCTCGTGAAAGCTGAGAAAGATAAGCAAATCAAGTATCTTGACTTAGCAAACGACGTTGTCGACATGTGGGACGTGGATTCTGCAATCATTGTACCGATAATCGTTACGGAGAGCCTCGACCAATACCTCAGGAGGCTCTCATTGCGCGGCTGGGTCAAGGCCTTGATTCAGAAAGTAGAACTCCTGGACACGGCACGCATAGTGAGGAGGTTCCTCTCTCTGTAGAGCCCTAACCACTGGCAGCCTGGACCCTGGTCCTAATGCTACTATCCTGGATTACAATTTTTTATATTTTTAAATGTTTTTTATTTTATTTTTATAAATGTATTGAATAAGTATTTAGACTGAAATAAAGGATTTAAACATAGGGATACACACAAAAAATCTACTAAAATAATTGTCATAATCAGTTTTTCCCTACCCTAGCGATAAAATACTTGAAAGTTTACCATTGCTTTGATGTAATACCAGCAAGCCTGCCAGAGCTACTAGCGCCATCTAATATAGAGTAGCTGAACTTAATGTAGCGTGGAGTAGTGGAACCAACTTGAAAGAGTGGTGAAGCCCCTGTTGTTGTTGGCTGCCAAATGGGGTCAGACAAGTTTGCATACGCGAAGGAATAGACAAAATATATATTGGTGCCGATTCTGTTGCTCATAAACTAAACTAAATTTAAGTTCAGCGCATCTTTTTCTTTCTATTTCATTAAGAACAGGACAGAAGATAAATTTTAGTTTAGTCCTGTCAAATTAATCAGCGTTTGACGTAAATTGACGTAATTTTAATAGGGAAGTTTTTAATTACGTCTAAACTTATAACCCTTACACTGTCGATATATTTGACAGGAATAAACTAACATTTATCTTCTGTCCTTTTCTTAATGAAATTGAAAGAAAAAGATGCACTGAAATTAAATTTAGTTTAGTTTGTGAACAACAGAATCGGCACCATTATCAATCTCTCTACTTATTTTTTTTGTTAATTTTCTTTCTTCAATTGCACCAAAGATATGGTAATTACTAATTCCATGGTGTAACCGAATTTAAGCTGTCATCTGTCGTATTAAGAAAGATTTTTTGATGTAGTGCGTTTCATCCAGTTTCATCATAATAATAATTACAGTTCCTATTCCGTAATGTTGGCTAAACCGTTGTAGGACCAATACCAATTACGAATACGCTAAGGCGCTACCTAATACGGCGCCGTAGCGGCGTAGCGTATTCGTATTGGTCCTGCAACAGTAGAGCCAACATTACTTACGGCTTAGGAGCTATTTGATGAAACGCACTCTAGAGTGACTTTGAGTTGTGGTAAAAATTAATTGTGAAATTAGCCACCGAATTAGTATGTACCTACCACAGGTACCTACTATAAAGAAATTGTATTGACTGGACTCAACTGGATGTGACTAGACTGAATTGAGGATGCCAAGTCAACATTGAGGGCCTAGACAAGTGACAATCGCTTAGAAAGCGTTTCGTATTTCTACAACGACTTTCAACAGGATTGACATAAGCTTTTCGATAGTCAGTCCCATAATTTTTGCCTTTTCCATCATCTCTCTGGACTGGGTGTGGGTTGAAACTATTGTCTACAAATCGTTTACTATAACTTGTCCCTTGTCGCCATGTTGGCACCATTGCTTATCCAGCTAAGTTTCAATACTTTATTGCATTTCAGACAAAAGTTCCTATGCGGTAATGTTGGCTCTTCTGTCAAATTTAAAAACAGACCTGTTAGGTAGCGTTTTGCTCTTAGCCCGCCTTAGTTCATCTTCTGTCATCGCCGCGAGCCGTGAGCCAATTTGACAATGAAATTTTGAGCAAGCTTCACGTGTGTCACCGACGGCGAGCCGAGTAAGGTTGCGAACTTTAAGTACGCACGTCTATCACCCGCTTAATAGAGTTCAAAATGGCAACTGACAGAGCAGGGCTACCAATCGCGTCACGGTACAAGATATAATGCGCTTGATGGCACAGGGGGCCAAGTCTACCAATTTACAAACGTGTCAATGGTCTCGCAATGATGAGTTTTTGACAGATTTTGTATGGCAAATCTGTCAAAAACTCATCATTGTGAGACCATTGATACGTTTGTAAATTATAAAGACTTGGCCCCCTGTTGCAAGTCAGCGCTGGACATACGTAATTTTCTCTATGTAGTCTGTGGCTGGACAGTACTGTCACATTACTGGGCTGGCATTCGGGCCCAGTAGTTTCCCTCTTTCCCTCACCTGACTAAGAGTGCGCGGAAGATAAGTCTGGGGGCGACTGGTGGCGCTGGCAATGGCATGCTTAATTCTATAAGTACTTTAATATTTAAAATATAAAATCTAATTTAATCTTAATTTTTCAAGGGCATTCTAATTAACTACAATGGTTTTTGGTACGCGGGTGTACCGCGCGCGGTCATACAGATTAATAATATTAACTTATAATATCAATAACAATAAATAAACGGCGGCATACGATTAGTTCCGATTTCAGCCGCGCGCCGACTTCTTGCGCGCATTTTATTGACGATCTTGTGTACAGTCACAGACTTTAATTGATGAGCCACTTGGCACTGTTCATATTTTAGCCGTGTAATGCAAATCGGGCTTAGTCGGTTATACTCGTACATCCAGACGGCATATTATAGAAGAAGAAAATTATATTTAATATCTTTACCGGTTGGCTAATCTGAGAGCCAAAACTACAAACTTGACAGCAGAGTGACTACCCAAAGTCAACCAATTGCAGGTCTAGCAACCGTAACCTAGCGACGATTGTTTTAGCGTAGCCATAGTAACGTTTGCGTATGGAGAAATTTTAATTAGTCATTTCGACTAACTCGAAAATAACGTCTGTGACATCGATATTTCAACTGTCACTGTCTTCGGATAGGTTTTCATAATTATCGAGTTAATGAGCTCTGATTCAAAGGAGGTCAGTATCAAATAGATTGGATAAACATTGTATTTATTTATCGTTGAGAACTTATTAGTCAACCTCTATGGACAAGACTATTTCCGATTACTAGTAATTTGCCATCTTGTTTCGAGTTTACGAGCATGCGATTTAAGTTCGTATTTAATCGTGTAATCTCGTGAATGTATGGCACTGCAAAATTTAAAAGTTTGAAAGTGGCTCATCAATTAAAGTCCGTGACTGTACATGAACCCACCGACTGGGTCCGAGTCACTGCCATCGTACTTCAGGCATGAGATCGTGGTTGTGCCTTTGTAGGTACATGAGTTAAAAACTTTTTGTTCTTGACAATTCACGAAGAAATCATATCTATCATATCTAAAACTGAAGAGTTTGTTTGTTTGTTTGTTCGAACGCACTAATCTCAGGAATTGAAAAATTATTTTTGTGTTGGATAGTCCATTTATCGAGGAAGGTTATAGGCTATATAACATCGCTACAACCAATAGGAGCGGAGAATACATGAAAAATGTAAAAACGGGAAACATTATTCCTTTTTGAGAGCTTCCGTTGCGTGCGCTGCGTAAACGGTTTAATTTACGCAAATATCATGTATGCTGGAATTGTTCCTCTTTAAAAGTTCTAAAAAAAAGTTCGCGACAACATGTCTATCTTTTAAGATTGACTCACTATAACCTTTTTTATGGTAATCAAATTTGTTCGAAATTAATCCATTATTTGCGAAGGAGTTTTATCAGCATAATATTAATTCTTACTCTAAAAAAATAGTTTTAACATCAAGGGTATTTGTAGCAGTAAAATACTTTTTAATTAATTCGAATCGGACATTTAATTTCGAAGTTATCATGAAATGCAATACGCGAACCGTTCGACGCTGGCGCCGCGCCGCCGCGACGATCCCTACTCTAGAGAGGAGAGGATGGGCACACGGGTAGACCATGACCAGGAATAGGACATAGGATACGTTTTATCCCTATATTCCCACGGGATCGAGACCTACGCGGGTGAAACCGCGGGGCACAGCTAGTTTCAAATAAAAACAAAATGATTTTAAACTTGGATCGTGGAACATAGCCGCGTTCGTTTTTTGTTCAGTTCGCAATTTGAATTGATCCATACCTACTTATTTTAATCTTTGATTGATCCAGTAGGTGCAGCAATTTAACTTCGAAGTGAAGTAAAAAAATCTGTTTTTTGAGTAACTTCATTCCAGTTTTATTGTTACAACATGCGTGAATGTATTTCTATACACGGTGGCCAGGCTGGCGTACAAATCGGTAACGCCTGCTGGGAGTTGTACTGTTTGGAGCATGGGATCCAACCGGATGGGCAGATGCCTTCGGACAAAACCGTCGGCGGAGGTGACGACTCGTTTAACACATTCTTCAGCGAGACGGGCGCTGGCAAGCACGTGCCCAGAGCAGTGTTCATCGATCTGGAGCCCACCGTGGTGGATGAGGTGCGCACGGGAACCTACCGCCAGCTGTTCCACCCCGAGCAGCTCATCACGGGCAAGGAGGATGCCGCCAACAACTACGCGCGAGGGCACTACACCATCGGCAAGGAAATTGTAGACTTGGTGCTTGACAGGGTACGAAAACTAGCCGACCAGTGCACCGGCCTCCAAGGATTCCTGATTTTTCACTCTTTTGGAGGTGGCACCGGGTCAGGCTTCGCGTCCCTGTTGATGGAGCGACTTTCTGTTGACTATGGCAAGAAATCTAAACTAGAATTTGCAATCTACCCCGCTCCACAGATCTCGACAGCTGTCGTAGAGCCGTACAACTCTATTCTCACCACGCACACAACACTAGAACACTCTGATGCGGCGTTCATGGTGGACAACGAAGCTATCTACGATATATGTAGGAGAAACTTGGACATTGAAAGACCCACATACACTAATCTAAACCGCCTGATTGGACAAATCGTGTCGTCTATCACCGCGTCCCTGAGGTTTGACGGCGCCCTGAACGTAGACTTGACCGAATTCCAGACAAACTTAGTACCGTATCCTCGTATTCACTTTCCCTTAGTGACATACGCTCCTGTCATCTCCGCTGAGAAAGCATACCACGAACAACTGTCAGTGGCAGAGATCACCAACGCGTGCTTCGAGCCCGCCAACCAAATGGTGAAATGTGACCCTAGACACGGCAAGTACATGGCGTGCTGCATGCTGTACCGCGGTGATGTCGTGCCAAAGGATGTGAATGCTGCTATCGGAACCATTAAGACGAAGAGGACTATTCAGTTTGTTGATTGGTGCCCGACTGGATTCAAGGTGGGCATCAACTACCAGCCGCCGACCGTGGTGCCGGGCGGTGACTTGGCGAAGGTGCAGCGCGCTGTTTGTATGTTGTCAAACACAACTGCTATTGCGGAAGCGTGGTCGCGTCTCAATCACAAGTTTGATCTAATGTATGCCAAGCGAGCGTTCGTCCACTGGTACGTCGGTGAGGGTATGGAGGAGGGGGAGTTCTCCGAGGCTCGCGAGGATCTGGCGGCGCTAGAGAAGGACTACGAGGAGGTAGGCATGGACTCCGGTGAAGGTGAAGGAGAAGGCGGCGAGGAGTATTAATTGTAGCTCATTTTTAACGATTTATATTTAGGTTATTTTCTTTTTGTTAGGTCTAACATTGTCTATAAAACTTTTGGATTTTTATAAGGAAAAATAAACAAGTGTACTGCATTTCGTTTTTTAAATTTAAGTACCTGTCCCACGTCGCGTTTCTACGAGATATTTCGCCCGACTTCGCACGAAATCTTGCGCACGTGCACGAACAGCACGGTTCGCGTGCAAGTAAAGGCCATGCCCCATTAGTGCGTTGCGTTGCGTCGTCGCAACGGATCAACGCATTAGAGCGAGGCCCCATTAGTGCGTTGCGCTGCGTTGCGTCGTCGCAGCGTCGTCGCTGCGTCGTTTTCCATATATTTTTTATGACATGCCCCATTAGACCGTTGCGTCGTCGCGCGCGACGTTCCAACGGATCGACGGACAAGAGACGAACCGGGGGGAGGGTGATGCGCTGCGCTGTCGGAGCTCCGCTGCGACGACGGACAGTGATCCACTGTTCCAATGCATTGTGGAGACTGACTGGGTGCGTGCGTCCGCCTCTTGCGTTGCGACGTCGTGCGTCGTAGCAAGTGGCATACAATGCGTCGATCCGTTGCGACGACGCAACGCAACGCACTAATGGGGCATCGCTCTTATGCCACACCTGGGTTGCGACGACGCACGACGTCGTAGCGCAAGAGGACGACGCACACACCTCAGTCATGGTCTCATGGATCGGAACAGTGGAACACTATCCATCGTTGCACCGGAGCTCAGCGAAGCGCATCACCCTCCCCCCGCTTCGTCTCTCAACCACCGATCCGTTGAAACGTCGCGTGCGACGACGCAACGCTTAAAATGTGGCATGTCATCTTTAAAGCCGTGTACTGACCGGTGTTCATATACTATACTTTCAGAGCCGCTTGCCATAGGCAACCAGCCATTCTGACGCTGTCTGTTAAAGGGTGTAATAAAATTTTACAAAGCGAGCATTCGTGCAGTCAGTACGTGGAAACGAGCACGAACACGCGAGCAACGAGCGCATGTTACACGGAGTTTAGAACACAGCGTAACGAAACATGCTCGCTGCGAATCGTGCATTACGCGCCGTAACGCCGGTCAGTACACGGCTTTAAATGTATGGAAAACGACGCAACGTTGACGTTGCTACGACGCAACGCACTAATGAGCAGAGCTCTTAGACCTCTGCCTCATTACACAAAACAAAAAGCAAGCTTCAAGGAAGTACTAATAGTTATGGTAAGTAGAAGGTATGTAGGTACACACGGTTACACATCTATCTATCTATATATATAAAAATGAATCCCTATTTCCCTTGGTCACGCCATCACGCGTGAACGGCTGGACCGATTTCATTTTTTGTTTTGTTGTGTTTGTTATTGTCAGTGGAAGGTTCTTATGTAGGTAGGGTAGGTAGGTAGGGTAGGTAGGTAGGTAGGGTAAGTAAGTAGGTAGGTAGGGTAGGTAGGGTAGTTAGGTAGGGTACTAACTACCCTAGGTAGGTAGGCCAATTCGAATTAAATAGTCATCAAAACAGGACAACGTCTGTCGGGTCAGCTAGTAAAGCTATACATTTCTAGTTTATGCTGATCTCGCATTGTATAGGAATTCCGTACAATGCGAGGTTTAGTCCGCCATTGCCACGTACATATAAAGCGTTAAATTTTTACAACGCCATCTGTTAGCCATAGGTAAAACTTCTTCCGTAAGTTGAAAGCCATTCACTCATTCTTCCATTATTACAACCGTAATACGAAAGATGGCGCTTTTGTACTTTAATTTCTAAAACTTAAAAGAAATGTGTCAGTAGGTGTCAGTGTGTGTAGTCCTAAACCAGTGGAGTACTTACGTATAGTATTACAAAGCATTCATTTCGGATGAAAACGATACCAGTGTCAGTTTTGATTATTATACTGATGCCTCCTGTTTTTAACCGAGTTCAAAAAGGAGGAGATTTTCAATTCGACTATCTTTTTTTTATTGTAAGTTTAATTGTGTGCATTGCCCTAGCAAAATGTTGTCGAAAATGGACATTTCAAGCTTATAGATAATAAGTTGCCTAGCTTCTGAAATTGTAGCGCACATTTTTAAATTTGTTGCAATTATAGTTTTTTAAAGGCTACGCCAGGGCTTGAAATACCGTTAAAAATATGGTATCGTTACAGCCTTCTGATGCAGATATCATTAACTAATAAATAACGTTATAATACTTAACATTATATCTGGCACATTTTATCGTTAAACAAACGTAAATTTTATCGTTATTATGATTTAGTATAGTTACCGTCGCTCTGGATATCGTTAAAAATTTCAGACTACATCGATGCTAAGACTGTGCCGTACGACTATTTGCGTATATAATAGGTATTCTCTTAGCTATTCTGTGTTGTGCTTGTTCTTGTGAATATACTTGGTTGGTTTGTCCGCCGGCCGCCTTTAAGAAAACGGGCCGGCAACATCGCATAAAATAACAAAAATAATACCGGTAATGTTTTACCGCTATTTTTACAATAACATTAAAAATACCGGCCAATTTTTACCACTATTTTTTACATTAGTATTATGTTATGCTACTAAGTAACGCTACCAAATCGAACCAATATCCAGATATCGCTGCCCTAGTTAAATAGTAAGATAGGTATCTTGAAAAAGTATGTTTTGAGTTATTCATACTTTTATGATTTTACTGTGACTAATTCACTTGTCGTTATTTGAAATGTGGTTGATTTATTTAAATGATAGCTTATTTTTTTATTATTATTTTCATATTAAGACATTTCAAGAAGTCTCTGTGTAGAAATAAAAGAAAAGTAAAAATATTCCTGATCACTCTAGATATCGTGAGATGCCAGAATCTTGAACTAGTTTTCGGCAAAAATATGCATAAATGTCTCAGTGAGAAGGCACTTAGGTTGCGTTTCACATATATCCGATTTTTTTATCAGAAAGAAGAGCAAATTTTTTACATGATACAAAACTTATCTCAATTTGGACATTTTTAAAAATAGGTATCTTACTATTGAACTAGGGCAGCGATATCTCTACGGAAATACCGTTACTTAACGGGTTCACACCGCCAGCGATCAACTATTAATATATGCAACTTTTTTGTTCACACGGAATTTATTTGCACGTTTCTTGAGCGAGAAAATAGCCGATGTTAGTCGCTTCCTCGCCGGCGGTGGGACAACTGCTTAAGAGCCATGCCACACGATGCGGTGCGGCGCCGCACCGCAGGTCATCATCGGAGCGCACCGGACGGCGCCGTGTGCCATACCATACATTTTTATATGGAGGACGTCGCAGCGACACCGCTCCGGCGCCGCCACCACATCGTGTAGCATGGCTCTAAGGTTAAGATGTGAAAGAAATCAACAGCCAGTGTTCCAATAAAAAGCAGGTCTCAAAATGGTCTCAAATATATTATTTTATTTAGGTACTTATTTATAAAACGTACTTATTCAAAACTGACAAAAAAAATTACTTAATCTAAGCTGCAACTCCATCACCGTCATCATCTGAAACAAAAGAAAAAGTAATTAAAACAAGGTAATTGAATAAAAGCTTGTAAAATATTAGTTACACTCATTAAATTAGTACCATTCAAGCGGATGGCATAAGTTTTCTTAATAACATTTTGCAGTCGGGTTTTTTGTTTTTTAAATTATTTATTTATTTCAAGCTTTTTAGTGTTATTAATTTACGTATTTGGAATATACTCATTACTAGCTTTTATGTGATACCAATATTATGAAGTTGTAATTAAAAAAAAAAACCTTCCCCTTCCTTTTTTTGTATTTGCAGATGAAATACATAAATTTTTTATAGTTATATTTAAGCTCGAAACAGAGCTTCGCCGCTGAATACAATAGGGGAGAAGCCAGATGCCTATAACTGGATACAAATCCAAACTCCTGGCTGAGTGACTCTAGACCAATGAGGTAGTCAAGAATATAAATAAATTATGAAAACAAAAGTACCTTTATCATCTGTATCCATAGGTTCTGGTGTCTCTAGATAGGCCGGGGCCAGTGGTGATACCACCACGCCATCCCACACGGTTATCTCAGTTGAGATATCCTTGCCCCCTTCGAAGGCCTGTAGGCCCAGCACGTATCGGTGACCACCCCGAGCCACAACCCGGAGCAAACTGCGGAGAAAATAGGTAGTTTATGACAAGCATCCACAAAGTAAGCCCTGGTTAGCATAGATGATATTTTGACGCGGACATTTTTTTTTGCGCATTTGGTTTTCATCTCTCATAGAGAATCCAGAGTGCATCCCAGCGCATCAAAATAATACACTGTTCGATTTCCAACCGTCAGCGCTAACAGGAGGGTGGAAAAGGAAGTGCGCGAAAAAAAATCGCCGCGTTATAAAATCATTATTCTTTTTTTTTTTCAAAACCCTCTAGTTAACTATAGGCCAACCGCTTAAGGGGGATGCGCTAAGGTAATAATATTAAGATCAACATACAACCAGATACTGAACTGCAAATTGCAAAAAACGTAAGAAAATTTGAATTTCGTGGGCTACCACGGCGCATTCCCCTTAAGAAAACAGGTTTTCTGATGCGCCAGATTTGGGAGAGCACCAACGGAACCCTAAAGATGATTTTTGAGAGACAGCCCTTAGATTAGTGAGATTTATCCAGCTTAATGGAACCAATATTGAGTCTGAAGTAAATTTTTTTTTTTACTTACGTCTGTGCTGTGCCAGCGGCGAGGTCTTGCGCGGCGAGGTCGAGAGCGGTGTGCGCGCGAGCGTGCGCGGCCTCGCACGTGTCGGCCAAGCCGGCACAACCCGGCAGGAATAGACCGCCGGCCAGCAATGATAGCGCACGTCTGATGGACATTAATTAAAGGACTATCTCCTTTGCGAAATCCGTTCAGTGGTTTAGACGTGAAAAGGTATAATACAGACAGCTACACAGACTTTAGGTACTTTCGAATTTATAATATTAGAATGGATAAGTCCATGTTTCCTCACGATGTTTTCCTCCACCAATGTCAGTAATGTCCAAGATAAACTCAGAAAGTACATATGAATTGAAAAGTACCGCTTGATGACATAGTAAATAGAGTGTGTTTCATCAAATAGTTCATAATATGCCGTAATGTTGGCTCCACTGTTGTAGGACCAAAAGGAATACTACGCCGCTACCTAACAGGCCCGTTTTTTAAATTTAACAGTGGAGCCAACTTTACGGCAAAGGAACTATTTCAAACGCACTCTACCTGAAACCCACATTGATGGGCAGAGCCTGTCGCGCCGGGTTGTTCATGATGCAGTGGTGAGCTAGCAGGTCGATCATCCAGGGGGTCAGGGGTTCGAGTCCCGAGTGACGCGCGCACATGTCACGAAGTAGACGGATCAGTACCTGCGGGTATAACAATTTAAAAATTTATAATATTCTCTAAGTTCGCAAAATCATTTCGTTAAATTTATTTATTTTATTATTTACTAGCTGATGCCCGCGACTTCGCGCGCGTGGATGTCGGTTATTATATACTAAAACCTTACTCGAGAACCACTCTATCCATTGGTGAAAACAGCACGGAAATCATATATATATGTCGCAGATTATAAAAGTTGAGCGATAATAGTCTCTCATTTGATTATTGTAGTACTAAGGTGAGGGTAAACTCCGTGACGCGCTCACTGGAGTGGGGTGTCACGTGGACAGAGTCGTGTTAAGGGAAGTGGCTGAACGACGAGGCAGTCTTGTCAGGGCAACGAACAGATGCACACCTCCACACCTCCACTTCTACTATGCGAAACTGTCGGTTTGCCCGAACGTAGAAAGTAGTGCGTGAACATTATTAGTATTGTACCTACTGTGATAATTATTCTGAAAGTGAAATACTAACTGATTTACTGTATCATCGTGTTTTATTGTAAACCTGCACTATGGAGTCTGTACCACCGAATCGAGATTATGGTGGCACTATCGCTCAGCCATCGCTGACGCCGACATATATATATCCTTACATATTATAAAATAAAGTCCTCCGCCGCGTCTGTCTGTCTCGTCCTGTACGCGATAAACTCAAAAACTACTGCACCGATTCTCATGCTGTATCACCAATGGATAGAGTGGTTCTCGAGTAAGGTTTTAGTATATAATAACCGACATTCACGGGGGCGAAGTCGCGGGCATCAGCTAGTATAAATATAAAATAAACCGTTTCAAATAGCCGTTTCATGTTCATGGATAATAAATAATAAATGAACTGACCTTGATGGAGGAATGATGAGCATTCTCTTCGAACCAGCGGCTGTGGCGGATAGCCGCCAAGTGGCTGCTAATGACCTTGTACTCCAGATGCACCTGTTGACGAATATTTACCAAAGTATAAAACTTCGCTTTTTCCATCATAGGGTTATTCTCTTGTAGCCGACGTTCTCCGTTTTTTTTTAACAAATTCCTCAATTATTTTAGAAGAAACGAAATAAAAACGCTTATTTGCGCTAAACATGACGCAAAGAAAGAACACAAAAAAGAACAAGTTGGGGGAAAATTTGCATCATATCCACGCAAAACGCCCATCGATCGCTCAGCATAATGCTGGGACCCTTTGTGAGACAAAGGGTCCCAGCATCAGCGATTTTCGTGTTTGTAACTTTGTACACCGTTGCGACCTTGACCTTTAACGTTAGTATTCATCATTTGATAGAGATAGCCACAGTGATGGTCACACACAACTAGTACGACTTATTATCAGTGATCGGAGTAGGTAGATTGAACTGGGGCCATTGATCCGAAACGTATATATTAATATGGACATTCCTCCGGAATTGGTGGATTATTAAAAAAAAACCAGAACTTATGTAGGAATTGTATTCTGCCAGAGTGGAAGGAGTAATTTGATGATTTGCCATCCTCAAAAAAAAAAAGGTAGGAATTGTAATAAAATGAGCAAATAAATAATGAATTAATTTAGTTTTGATACCTTCCTTTAAATTTTGAATTGAGTAGTAATAATATCACTACCAACATTAACAATATTTTATTGAATCCGGAAATACCGGAATTACTTTCCGGAAAAATGGCTTATCCAGGTTATTCTTTCTGTGTGCATTTATGATACAAGTACCAAAAATCAATCTACCTACTCCGATCACTGCTTATTATACACGGTGATTTTCAATTCTCTGTTAACCTTTCAGTAAGTGAAAATACTCATGAATATAAACAACTTTCACTATGGACCCAACTACGAAATAGCAAAAAAAAACATTGTTTCATACATATTCATTGGGTAGGTAAATATTGAATTTTTGTATGAAACTGCTGATACTGTTTTCGATATTTCAGAGTTGGTCTCATAGTGAAAGTTGCTCATAATCATGAGTATTTTCATGCCCTGAAAAGTTAACAGTGAATTAAAACTCACCGTGTGGAGAAAGAACATGACATTACGCACCGACCTACGAATGACAGCCGGGACCATCGGCTTAATGTGCTTTCCAAGACACGAAGGGGGCTAGATATGTAATGGATGGTCGTCACCCATCCACGAACCAACCGCAAAAGCGTACTTTACCCTTCGATCGACCCTAGCGGCTCTTATTTAGCTACTAGGCTAGTAATCTACTGCCAGGGTTGCGGGAAAGTCCGAAAGGAATACCGGGACCCTTGGCAACAGGCAAATGAAGGAACACGGGTGGGTTTTAGTTCGTAAAAGTCTGACACGCCCTCCCGCTCCGCCCAGAGCGGGAGAAGTCATTTGATGATATGCCACCCTCAAAAAACAAAAAGGCCTAGTATTCTAATATTGCGACTGGTTCACATTACCTCAGGTTCCAGTTTCCTCAGATTCTGATGCAGCGTGGTGACGAGGACGCGGACGGCCGCGGTGGTGCCCGTCACAGTGAACCCGCGCTCGTGACACGCGCTCGTCACCGACGTGCCCGTCACCGACGTGTCCGGGCTCTCGGCCTGTATCAACTTGTTCAGCTCTTCACAAACCTGGGAACAGGAATATTAAAAATGTTCAAACAAATATTGTCCTTTCAAAGAGGAGATATAAAAATAGCTGACTGCCTTGTTGGTCTAGAACTACTGCTGAGCTCCTCGGGTCGATTCCCAGGTCTGGTAGTGTTATTGGGTTTTTCTGTAGCAGCCCAGAGTCTACATTTGTGCCCGGTTGATGGCAATAGTCTCACTACATGGGACTTAAACATAACTGGCAAAATGGGGGTGTATTCACTGAAGGGTTGGGCAGAGTGTACCTATGATGCACCCACATTTCGCCAGCAAGTTCCAAATCATTTATCACAGAAGGATATTTAATACTTATCACTAGTTACCTATATTTGATAATGTTCCAGAAGATAACTTGTGTATAAAGAATACTACTATAATAAAATATCTAGCCTTTTCCCAGCCATGTTGGGGTCGGCTTTCAGTCTACAATACAAAACAGTCAGTTCAGTCAATTCAGTCAGTTTCAGTTTACAATATAAAATATAAAACAACTATTTTCTCTACAAATGTTATGAACCTAATGCAAAACTTTGACAGTAGTGCAGGAACAAGGAGCTAATTTTGTGAGGGACTGGAGCCTAAGGAAGGTTTACATAGAAACCGTTAAAAGGTTTTACATACAAAGAGAATAATGGTTCATATGAAACTAATGTAGGTACGCACTGTTAGTTTTTATCACACTGCATGGTGCTACTGTGTGTCACTTTGTATAAAAAACATAATATGCGCGCAGACCATTTTTGCTATGCCTGTCCCGCGCTGCGCGACTGAGCGCGGTGTAGTGTGATAATCGCCTCATGCTAAGCATTTGTTTCCGGAACGAGACAGAAGTCATAATCATATTTAGGCTGCTACTGGGAAATTCCTTATGGAACAACTCAATATCATTGCCTATCCTGAGGATCAAACTTAGGATCCGAGCAGTCATGCAAGCGGCTAACACCAACCAGGCAGTCGAAAATATTTTAATAGCTTGTAACAAATTAAATGTGAGTAATATCATACCTTATTGGACAAGCCTTCAACAGCCTCCTTAGTAGGAAGGGTCTTCATAATGACCACAATGTCAGCCACATTCTTACCAGCCATCATTGTTCCTTTCTTGTAGGAACCCACTTGACGGACCTCTTCGAGTTGCTGTCAACAATATTTTGAAAACATTCTTATTATAAAGTTTATTTTAATCCCACAACTACTGAAGTGAGTTTTGGTACAGCTTGAACACAGCCTGGAAAACATAAGTTATTATTATACTTTATGCATTTCTAACTGTTTTTTAATACAAATATCCTAGATGAAAATTACTATTAGTATGGAGTATGGAATTATGGATTAGGTGATCAAGCCATTAAGTAAACTCCGTAAGTAAACAGTAACATTTAAACTATTGGCTAATTAAAAGGCTAGTGTTATACTAATAGTATAATTTGCCCATATAGATAGTACACACATGCAAATATGGCACATAAGGTTCATACCAGTGTGGCAGTCTCTTACAAAGAGACTGGTATGAATTACAAAGAAGACGCTATACAAAGACCAACAATCTCTATACAAAAAATACTTTGTTCCTGTATTACTTATTATTAAGGCTGCCCTAGACAGCAATTTTTCATACAACCGTAATGGGGTGATTCCTCCACTGTTTGACATCATTATGTCTTTTAAGCGTGATATTGATTTGTCTTGTAGTTATCTATAGATATGTAAAGCAGTTTTACTATTCAAAGGTTCAAATTCTATTATCATTCCGAAGTTTTTTCACATTGAACCCATACCCAAATATCTGTTTATTATGTTTTTTGGTATATGGTATAAATTTTTCTTGCTTACTCATACAGAGAGAGACAGTGTGCATTGTAGCCATGCCCACTAATGAGTGAGCTGTTGACTAGCACAGTCTTACAACACAGAACCACAGAAAGAAGTAATACTCACACATGCTGCAAAGTCACCAGGAGCCACAACAAGGTTGTCCAGCACTGTCTGTAGCTTTGTGACGAGGCTCAGCACTGCAGACTGCTCAGCATTTGTTGGACATAACTCCCCATGCCGTTTAAGGAGTGCCTGTAAATTGATATAATATTTGAATATTACCTACTTACCTTTATAGTAACAAGGAAGTTTTCAGGGCTGAGAACCAACCCTCAGTGCAAGCCTAGTAGAGCCAAAATTTCAAACTGTGCGGCCTATGCTTTATTCCACTGAAGTAGTCACACACATCGTTTAAGTTTTGGAAAAATGGTAACTGTATATTATTATTCATCTGATATAGCCTAGTTGAAAAAGTAACAACAAGGCAATAAAAATATTATAAATTACCATACTAAACTATTTAAGTCAGTAAAAGATATATAAAAGATTTTCTAACACAAGCACAAGTTGCATTATACGGCCAATTCAAATGTATGATGCTATATCAAAGCATTCATGTAGGGCATGCATGAACAAGCAAGATGCGATTGCAGCCGCCCCGTGTCTTCGCTCTCTTATCGAGCCCTAACATGGTTTCATGCCAAATTCTATTTCCTAACAAACTTTCATAGATCCATTTCTGTTGTCAGAAAGCTGTCACTACCATCTGACCAAGACATAAAATAAGAAATAAACAACTCTAATTTATTACCTGTGTCAGAGCAGATTCATCAGGGGCTGGCTTGCATCGAGGAAACGCCGGTTCAGCAAGTACTAGGTCGAATGGAGGCCTCAGCATCAAGACGCGAGGCCTGTTGAAAGGGGACCGTCCCATGCCCCCGCGTACGCCCATACCTCGGCCTCCACGACCACCCCCACGCACCATATTTCACTTTTACACCAGAAAAACTGACAATTACTACATAAAGGAAACCCAGAGTTACACCCACTTTAAAATCAGATATAGCGGCAGCATAGTACCGCCTTTCTAATTATTTTGTTGCGTGTTTATTGTGTATAAATGTACTTTTCTTTTAGGATATTTTTTCGAAAATACGGACGACGCGGTAGGCACCAAAGAGTAACGCAGTAACGCCGAACGGCCGAACGCCGGTAAGATCAGTCAAGAAGTCACAGACTACTTAGAGAACTAACGTTCAAGAAGTCAAGTCAGAGTTCAGACAGACCCTATATATAATAGTAATCTATGGTCTCCACCCTTGAGTCCACAGATAACTATATACAGTCGGAGCTTGAGTCACACTTGAGTATTAATGCTCTATTGCTCTGTGGTCTCGACCTTGACCTACCGCGACCGTCCTGTTTTCCTTCCTAGCATAGATTCTTCCTAGTCTGCTGTTTTGCTTTTGGTTTTCTCGAATGTTCGTTCGAAACAGAAACTTCATCTTCATTCAAATTCAGGGTTGCCAACGGGTTGTTATCCAGATTCCCCAAACTCATTGGTGAAAATCCTCGAATTTGGGGAGAGCTAAATTTTGATTCCCCACAAAACCCCCTCAAAATTATTTCGTAAAATAAACTCATTTCTATAGAAAAAATCAACAATATTTAAAATTCACAATTCAAAAGAATATATGAAAAAAAAAAAACTACGTCACGCATTTACATTACAGAGTCTGGCAAACGAAAGAATTTAATTTTATTTATAATAAAATAAAGTTTCAAGTATCAAAACGTGTTACCATCGCACTTTATACGGGGATAAACAGTCTTGTTTTTTTAAATTTCGCGGGTATTTTCAGGATCAACTTTCGTTTGCCAGACTCTAGTAGGGGTTTCCCCTAAAAATTTAATGAAATTGATATAGTCAAATTTACATTGTTAATGCAATAATATAAATTTAAACTGAAATTTACTCGATGACTGATCCATATCCGAGTTAGTAGAGTACAATGATATTTGTAATGTAATATTAGTTTGACTTGGTAGAGTGTGAATAAGTAGAATAGAATATCTTTATTTTGTATAAAATATGGTACATAAAAGTTCTTAAAATAAGTCTAAGATATTTTGCTTACTTACTCATCTCAGCATTCTAAAAATATCTAAAAAATAAATTTTAAAATCCCCACGTATTCCCCGCATGGTGCTTCTCCCCATAAAATCCCCAATAGTTTTGAGATTATGTACTTCCCGTCACTTGTCCTTATGGGTTCATTCGAAAACCAGCGTCAGACAGTATCTGTCTGGCATTAATGCTGAAATTAACCTTTTTGGCGCAGCCGTGAGGCACACACTATTGTTTTAAAAACAATATAATACTTTTTTTTTGTTATTTGTATTTTGTGTTTCATGAACTGTGTACAAATAAACTTTATTCTTTCTTTCTTTCTTTTAGATTCCCCGCAGTTTGGGTAATCCCCACAAATGGCAGCACTGTTCAACCTCGAATGCTCGAATGACAATGACACCACAGCAGAAAAAAAACAGAGACAAACTGTGCGTTTGCACCATAGACTGATAGACCTATAAAAGTATGGTCTGAAAATACCTACAAAATAAGGGTGCATACCTAAGCTCGGTGAAGTTAGCCGCACGATTTAATTATTATGAACTTTGTTAATCCTAATCGTTAGAGAATCGTTAGAGAGGGTTAGAGAGAAAAGAAAAATCGTTAGAGAGTAATTAGTTTTTATGTAAATACAATTTTAATTTTTCGTGTGAAGTTGGCCCCCCCTCCCGCAAAAATGGACTTAGACGTAATTTTGTTTTTTTAATCGTTTGCGAATCGTTAGAGAGAGATTAAGAGTTACACAAAATCGTTAGAGAGTTAATATTTTATTTGATATTAAATCATTTCTAAGAGCGTGACGTTAGCCCACCTCTGTGAATTTTGCCCCCGAATTAATTATTCTCAACTTTTGTTAATGCTAATCGTTAGAGAATCGTTAGAGAGAGTTAGAGAGAAAAGAAAAATCGTTAGAGAGTAATTAGTTTTATTTATCAACGATTTTAATTACTTTTGTGAGATTGGCCCCCATTCCCGCAAAAATGGACTTAGACCTAATTAAAAAAAATATGTAGTTTGAGAATCGTTAGAGAGAGATAGAGAGTTAAAAAAAATCATTAGAGAGTTAATGTTTTAATTGATATTAAATTATTCCTGAGAACGCGTTTTACTCTAGAGCAGATTAAAGTTTAGAAACGTGCCGCCTCGATAGGAGATAGGGGAGGGAGGAGAGGGGGGAATGGTTAGTAGATCCCCCCACTCACACCTGCCGGAGATACAAAGTTTTTTTTAATAATTTTTAAATATGACAAGTCTCATATGCTGGGACCACACACACGGATTATCACGATAATAGACGTTAACCGTGGGTGGAGCCACAACTTATTGAATTTGTCAATTGAATAATAATTTGTTAACCATTTAATTTGAAGAAGTACTTACCTATCTCTATAAAGAAAAACTGAATTCAGCGTGTTAACTTTTATGAACTTATCTCGTAGGAGTGACTATTCACCATGTATCTACCATGACCTGTCATTTTGTTGTTTGTCTTGTCGTATCCCTTTAGCATATGTAATGCCCTGTGTCGGATGACAGAAAGACGCACTGAGCGACAGGCGAGAAATGGCAGCTCATGTTAAGGCTCCCACAATCAGGCGCAATATCGCGGATGCGACAACATTAGCGCTGCCTGTCGCGCCCGCGATATCACGCCTGTTTGGACTAGCCTTTAGGCTCCCTGTGTACTTTCTTATCTTCGCTGTCGTAAAGTAAAAGTAAATTACTCGTACGTTGAATATAAAAAAAATTAAAAGCCTCACTACCAGCCCTTCCATTTAATATGTCACACTCACACTGTTAATATTATTGCGCATGCACAAGGTACTTTTTTTTTTGTATTGTCCCCCAGAAGTGACTCCCATATTCAAAATGTATTTATTTACGTTATACGTCCCATGTTTGGGTCACAATAAATTACCAAATTTCAACATTTTTGTGGGAACTTTTATTTTCTCGCCTATCCTTTTGTGAGAGCTGTCGTTGGAAAGGTCATTCAAAAATATGGTGAGATTGTTTGAGATAAAAAAAATTTATAAAAAAAAACAACCGACTTCCAAAAAAACACAAAAAAGTGAAAAATAACTTAAATTTCTTTGCTTTTCAATTTTCATTTTTTGCCACCGACTGTCTAAGTTCCTTTCCGAAAGTTATTTTTCACTTTATACTGTTTTTTTTGGAAGTCGTTTGTTTTTTTTTGTAAAATGTTTTTATTTTTCACTTTTTAGTTGTGGTACCTACGCCTCTCAAATTCGAATACCACTACCTCCTATGTAAATAATAGTGACGGAGTCAAATAAGATATCATCTACATAGACTAAGTGGGAAAAAATACGTAATCATTGAAGTTAACTCAAAAACTGCGCAAGCAAAGTTAATAAAATTTATATGAGACCAAACAGGAAGCACCACCTTTCAAATAAAAAAAGAATCATCAAAATCGGTCCACCCACTCGAAAGTATTACAAAAATAAAAATAAATAATTAAAAAAACCGACGAATTGATAATCTCCTCCTTTTTTTGAAGTCGTTTAAAAACCATTTTTGGATTCAGGGATCCGTTTGCAAAATATTAAGCTTTAAATTGCAAATTTTTGTTACAGTCAAGTGTCTCCCCCCTTGCCAGCTAAATGGTTGGTTTTGGACATGTGCAAAATTCACGGCAGTAGTATGTATAAGCAACGAAATTAAAAGGAAAACTATCACAACAGTAGGCTATGGAAGAACAAGCATTTCAACTACGGAACCCTTCATTGTGCGTAGTACGACACGCACTTGGCCGGTTTTTATTCATTTGTTTTAGTCGCAAGAAGCCTCGCCGTTCGCACCGCGTGAAAATTCGCTGCAGTGGAATGTCCCGTGGCCAGACGGTTAAGTAATTTGGTATTATTATTATGTATTGAATCCTGCTATTACTATTGTATCTTCCGAAATAAGGTTGAGAGATGTTGTGTAACAAGCAAATAATGTATGTTTGTAGCGATGCACGGCGTTTGCCTGCGCAGGCGGTGCCGTGCAGCGCCCCGCAACACGCGCCCCACGCTGCGGGCTCGCGCTCTTGAATCAAACTCAAACTCAAAGCATTTATTTCAATTAAACCATTTACAGGCACTTTTGAACTGTCAAAGAGTCGGTCAGTTAGTCAAAAAGTTGAAGCTAGTTGCCCATTCCAATTCGTAGATCTCTATGGAGAAGAACGGGCAAGAAACTCCAAGGACACTCTTTTAAAAATGTATATAGATATTACAAAATCCTGGATACAGTATTCTTGGTGCTTCTATATGTGAGAACAATGTCAAACGAAAAATAATCAAAAACAATTCGTAATATAAGATTAAAAATAAACCCTGGCAGATCAGATAAGAGATGACCAGTCTCAACTGAGGGCGCCCGTTCACGAACATGACACGTGGAATAAAACATCAGTGCTGAGCAACAGCCCGCCCGAGTGCTACTTGTATTGTGTCCCGTACCTACTGTATCGAAATGCCACGGAAAGCTGCCGTTTCAGACGAAGAAGTAGTTAAATGCTTAAAAAAAAATTGAACTTATCTATAATCGCCAAAACTGCCGGGGATATTCCAACACAATATGGCGCAATATATGTGCCGAGTTAGACAATAAGTGAACTGCTCACCACGATCATAACAGTATGAGCCAGGATCGGCACAGAATCCTTACGATCCCCGATTGGAAAAGGGCATCGTTATTAGGAACCAACTGCCTCCTGATTCTGACCAAGTCACGTCGGTGGGTTAAAAACTACCCGACCAGCTCCCGACAAGCACCCACCTTTTGTGTGTTTTGAGCATAAATGATGCACTATAAGTACCGAATCAAATTGAAACTACAAAAAATATTTCGTATTCTTATTGATTGGTATCACTGTTAAATGATGGCTGATCAAAAACACAACTTTACCACTCTTATCTATTATCGTCTCTCTGCATCATGTATCGTATCAGTAGTACTACTCATGGTGCACAATGAGAAACGTAAGTGTGGCCGCTTCATTCAATGCAATAATTCTCGCGGTAAATTTCTTTGATCTGCCTAAAATACCGCCACCAGAGTTATCACCCAACGTTAAACGCCAATGTGAATGCCGTTGACAAATTCTCGAGGTAAGTTGTGGTGTGGTACACCAACCGTTAACGTTTATTATCGGGATAATCCGTTGGTGTCCCAGCCTATAAGATTTGTCATATTTAAAAATGATTTAAAAAAAACTTTGTATCTCCGGCAGGGGCGAGTGGGGGGATCTACTAACCATTCCCCCCTCTCCTCCCTCCCCTATCCCCTATCGCGGCGGCACGTTTCTAAACTTTAATCTGCTCTAGAGTAAAACGCGTTCTCAGAAATAATTTAATATCAATTAAAACATTAACTCTCTAATGATTTTTTTTAACTCTCTATCTCTCTCTAACGATTCTCAAACTACATATATTTTTTAATTAGGTCTAAGTTCATTTTTGCGGGAATGGGGGCCAATCTCACAAAAGTAATTAAAATCGTTGATAAATAAAACTAGTTACTCTCTAACGATTTTTCTTTTCTCTCTAACTCTCTCTAACGATTCTCTAACGATTAGCATTAACAAAAGTTGAGAATAATTAATTCGGGGGCAAAATTCACAGAGGTGGGCTAACGTCACGCTATTAGAAATGATTTAATATGAAATAAAATATTAACTCTCTGACGATTTTGTGTAACTCTCAATCTCTCTCTAACGATTCGCAAACGATTAAAAAAATAAAATTACGTCTAAGTCCATTTTTGCGAGAAGGGGGGCCAACTTCACACGAAAAATTAAAATTGTATTTACATAAAAACTAATTACTCTCTAACGATTTTTCTTTTCTCTCTAACCCTCTCTAACGATTCTCTAACGATTAGGATTAACAAAAGTTCATAATAATTAAATCGTGCGGCTAACTTCACGGAGGTGCATACCTACAACTCATATTGTCTCATACAATGGCTACCATTGCTAGGCAACGGTACAACACTATCCCAATATGACATATTATTGTAAACAAACGAATGATTTAACAAATAATAAAAAGGTTTGTTATACTGAAATGAACCCAAATATCAATACTTTAGCCATATATTCATGATCGCGTTACAATTGTATCATCGAATGTGTATTATTGTATGTAAAGGCAATACGTCGTCTTTATCAGAAGAGGTCTTATTGTCTCATATGCGTGGGTTTGCGGAGGAGCTCGTGGCTACGTAATAACAGCCGCACGGGTCGATCCCTCAGGTTAAGCTACGCTTGCCGGGGTTGGTCCGTGGATGGGTGACCATCATTACATATCGAGACTCCTCCGTGCCTCGGAAAGCACGTTAAGCCGTTGGTCCCGGCTGTCATTTGTGGATCTTTGACAGTCGTTAGGGGTCGTCAGAAGCCAGAAAGTCTGACAACCAGTCTTACCAAGGGGTATCGTACTACCCGGTTACTGGGTTGTGGAGGTCAGATAGGCAGTCGCTTCATGTAAAATACTGATATTCAGCTGCATCCTGTTAGACTGGAAGCCGACCCCAACGTAGTTGGGAAAAGGCTAGGCAGATGATGATGCGTGGGTTTGCGGGCTAGGAGATATAATTAAATGGGAATGAATAATAATGTAAACGACGTTCCACCGAGTACGTGAGGCGCGAGCGCAAATCAATCAACTCACTGCCCTGGCGGGAAATCACCATTATCACTAATACGACAGTCGCCATTGATCCTTGCCGATTTCCCGGTTTCGATCCATCTCCGCGATCTTCCATTATTTTGGCGGGGGGCCGCCTCCTCAGTACCCGGGGTTACGTCAAGTTGACAGCTGTCACAATCGTTCGAAAATCAACTTGTAAGTTTAGCGTCGTAAAACCTTTAGACGCGCCGACATATGTATTATTGAATGAAGACCGGCTACTAACCTGTGCAAAGACAATTGAGGATGATTTTCATTATTTCTTGCACCACACTTCACAATACAACACATGGGCATGTTGAATTGCGGTTTTCCAAGATTTACATGCAGTTTAAAGGTAAAATCCTCGTAATTTTCTCGCAAATCTCAATAATACAAAAAATAACCAACAATTTGACAGCAAAACTACCACGAAACTCGTCGCCATAGATTACTATTGTATATACTCGTCGCATAAGATGGCTGCTACGGCACCTATCTACAACTGTCACTACGTCACTCAGACCAATAAAATGGTCTGAGCTATGTCACGACAAATTTTTCCATAATGAGCAACAAGTTACAATATTGTTGTCTCTTTTATCAAATATGATTATCGTATTAGAAAGAATGAGACAAATCGATATTTCATGTTCTGAATTACATTTCACTCATATTTTTTTATGGAAATGTATGTATACAATAACGCGACCTCTCCATGTTTTTACTATCTCATTGGTTTGCACTGGCCTGTGGCACTGGCGAAACATTCACTACAAAACATGTTGAAATCTCTATTTTCTGTCAATGTTCCACAATATTTACTAATTTTTGACAAGAATTCAATATGTTTTGTCGATTTCTGTCAATGATCCATTGGATAAAATTTTTGACAAGAACTAGAGATTTCAAAAAGTTTGACGTGAATGTTTAGCCAGTTCAAACGCACAGTTACAGGGAAAACCCGATCGACTCGTTAAAAAGTCCTTTCACAAGGTTACCTCTAATGGTAGCAAGCCAACAGCACCTTATTTTAATGAGAATAAAGATGACTGTATTCTTTACAATGATGCAAAATCAGTAGTAGAATGTTCAAAAACGGGATGGTGGATTTTAGACACTTGCCGTAAGATTTTGAACACGCCCCTGCTAGGTCATTAGGGTCTAAAACATCCTCGAAGCGATGGAATTAGTATGTACTTTAAAGTACACTCGTAGCACTCTAGTCTGTTTTTTAATCTCGTAGACTAATTTGACATTTCAAGTGATTGTTGTTTCAATTTGGAGTTTGACATGTACCTGTCAAATTAGTCTACGTGATTAACGTGATGTATATCAGATCAGAAAAGTCACTTGTTTAAAAAAATGTAGAGTTAATGACAACTACAGCCTGGCCAGCTAAAGACTTGTTTTTTTTTCAACTTTCAGTGGCCAAACTCTGGCTGTCAAATTCTTAGACTCTTGGTAGTGGCGACATCTGCAGTGAACAAGTGGCAGTTTTAATCCTAATTTCACAAACATTTTTGCTTGCAGCATTGTTCAGTGCTACATGCAAGGATGTTTTGCCGCTTGTTCAAATGATATTGACAGGTTGTTCTTATACATTTTTATTTTATCGATGAGATAGTGAAAAAATGTCATTAGAAGCGTGTTCAACAAACAGACGACATATGCGACATGTCGACATTGGCCACGTGGCAAGATAACCTTGAAGCGATCTATCAGTGCTTGCCTGTTTCACCACTTTTGTTTGACGTTGTTGGCGCTTTGAGCGCAACAACCACGCGACAACACAAATGGAACAGCTGTTGGCTGTTGTCAATGTAATAGAGGTGGGCAAAGTGTATCATTTTTGCGATTGGATCATTTGCATCTGGATCACTGAAATGATCCGAAACACGGATATGTTTCATTTGGCTCATTTGGATCATCGGCTCAAAGGATATAAAATATAGAATGTTATGTTACGTATACATTACGTTCGTCGCGGGCGTTTACTTCTGAGTCAGAGAAATGTTATGTGGCAACAATGCTGAAAGTTTTTATTGTATAAGTTAGATTATAAATAAAATAATCGATCTTCCTTCATCTGCCGCCTGTGGTAAAACGATAACTTGTTAGTGCAAACATTATATGCAAAAAACGACCGTATAGTATTTGATACGTAAGCGCCTTAGTGGTCATTTTTACGTGTATGGATAACGACAACGAAAAACTGTGCGAGTGTGAGTGATACACATCTCATTTGGTATCTCTTTCTGATTTGTAGAGATTGCAATATGATGTCAACCGCTCACTCGCGAAGTCGCGACTCGCGAGTCAGAGTAACTCAGTGTGTCTCAGTTTGCCTCTCTCGCTCACTGCTCAGTCGCCTCGCAAGCGACGCGTCGCGCGGAAAGAGCACAGAGCAAAGTAATGTTTCAGATCCAAATGATCCGTTTGAAACGTTGTTACTGAACCAATCTTTTGAATCACTTCAATGATCCGGATCAGTGAGTCGGTTCCGTAAAGAGTTACACACGCCTACAATGTAATCAATTGTGGATTAATTGCGTGAATCGGAATGCACCTAGTGTGATAACCCTATTGACTTTGACATAAATACCCTGCCCCCTTTGACCCTTCTTACCCATGGGAACATCACCCTCCGGCCTTCTTACCCCCTCCTCCTTTGTTTCAATTGTTTCCTTCCTCTACCTTCTACAATCACAGAAAATCGCCTTAGTAATGTAAATAGATGCCTAGACAAGTTTTGTATTTAATTAATAAGACAAGAACTGCATAAGTTTAACAATTTATAATAGTGTGTAATTGAAATGTCTGATTATGGGAAATTCGGTCCGTTAATCGGTGCCATTGACGAGGGCACTTCAAGTGCGCGGTTCATTATTTTCAAAGCCAATTCATCAGAAGTTGTAGCATATCACCAAAAGGAGCTTGAACAACATTTCCCTCAAGAAGGTTGGGTAGAGCAGGACCCGCTCGCGATTTTGGAAGTGGTTACGACATGCATACAAAAAGCTGTGGAGAATTTAGTGACATTAGGAGGATCAGAAAAGGTTGTTTGTTTATTTTTATTTTTTTGCATTTGTGTCCCATATCTTGTTTCAACACGATTAGTGGTAATGGTAACCATGGGCCTCCCATCGACCTCTACAATACAAATATCAAATGTGCAATTGCAGGGGCCCTAATCTTTGTCAATGAATTGGTGATACCAGAAATTTCTCGAAGCACTTATGTTGCAGACTCCTTTAATTGAGGCTTTACTAATTAATAAATGTCCACTGACTAGATGAAGGCATCTCCAAAGTACCACCACAACATAACTGCTTCTCGGCTTTCTGCAACCGTTTATCCCTTCTACCCTGTTTAGTTAATCCCTTTACATATACTAAACTGTTTTAGGGATTATTTATGCATGTAACAATCTCAATAACTCACATTGAGTCATTTGTTATGGTACATTCTTCATATTTAGTCAAATTGGTGTCTTAACTATGTTGAATCGGGAGGTTACCACTGTTTTGTGGACCTCTTTTACTAGCCCCATATAGCTCTATAATAAATTTTACTACTGGTAAAGGGATGCCTGTAAAACTCTAAAATCACATCCTTGTAACTATCATATTTAAAAAGTATTTGTCATTAACCTTTCATAGGTTTTGTAATTTCCTCAGTCGCCATGCCCTGTCCTGTTGCGTTAGAACTGGTCACATAGCACAGCATACCAGCATTACATTATTTGATTCCTTCTGTGCCACTGCGGGCTTAAAATCCGTATTACAACTTAGCAGTTTAGTACCTGATGATGGCAAGAGAGCAGATGGAAAAGACAAGATGTTGTTGTCTTGGAAGATGAGTAGGCCTTTGGTGTGGGCACAAACTCTTCCACACCCTTGCGGCATCTCATCTTTTAACCTTGACAATAAATTAATGAAAACATGAAAAATAATCTGTAAAAGACTGAATGCTAACTTCCAACTTGGAGTCGGAGTATTACGCACCTTATTGCTTTTTTGTCGATTATAAAGTATGCCTAAGCGAAATAGAGTACAATACTCTATATTAGAGTATGGTTGGCAGCTTTAGTCTCGATTGAAACATCATCGCCCAGCCCAAACCACTTAGGGTAGAAATTCAGAATTTGGACAGTAGGTTCCTTGTGTGACGTAGGCATACTAACAAAGGATTTTCGAAAATTCTAGCCCTTAGAGGATAAAGAAGGAGAGATTTGTTTCTTATGATAAAATCTTATCCCATAGGTTTATAAATTTGATACTTTGTACACACGGCTACACATCAAGCTATACATTTCCAGTATAAGCTGACCTCGCATTGTACCGAAATTCCATACAATGTGAGATCAGCATAAACTGGAAATGTGTAGCTTGATGTGTAGCCGTGTGTACTAATATCACAGATGAATACAGATCGTTTACTCCGCATTTTAGGTAAGAAGCTACAAGTATGTGCGCGTCTACTTGTCGAATTCAGTGGGCGTAACGTAGTCAGAAGATATAAGAGTTACGCGATAGAAAGAGACAACTTGGTGAATATAACTGTAGGTGATTAGCGCTGTGCGACCAGAATTGCACTTTATTGTGTCGTGCGAAGAGTCGCTTTTTATTTAAATAATTTTGCGGAGTGACCCATCTGTGCCAATAATTATGCACTTTGATAAATAATAAGGTTTGACATTATAAGAATAGTATAGTTTATATATTTTTTAAATTTGAAACATAGTGGTATCTACACAAAAAATAAAAAATATGTGTTTTACTTGCTTCAATTAACTTGTAAAGTGGTATAAATAGTCTGAGGGTCAAATATATTTTTATTGATAATTACAGTTAATTATATCCTTGCATATTATAAAACAAAGTCCTCCGCAGAGTCTGTCTGTCGTCCTGTACGCGATAAACTCAAAAACTACTGCACCGATTTTCATGCTGTTCACCAATGCATTGGTACCAATGCATTGGTGAAAACAGCATGAAAACCTTACTCGAGAACCACTCTATTCATTACAACGAATAGAGTGGTTCTCGATTAAGGTTTTAGTATAGTATAATAATTGATCAGCTAATTATATAATAATTATATTGCTAATTGACACAAGAGGTAGGTATTATTATACCTAGTTAGGCAGAATAATAATCATGAGTGGATAACAAACAAGTGGCTACATGTGATTATCATCAGCTGGTAATAAATTATAATCTCTTGTTAACTTGTGACTATTATCTACCTAGCTAGAATATTGCGCTATAATAAAATAATGAGGTTAAATGATCTTTATCATCATTGTTTATTTATTTCTGGTACCTACTTACCATAAAACCGTTGCCTTCCTATACTTAGTTATGGGGGATGCGTCAAGGTAGCCCAGGGAATTAAAATTCTCTTAGGTCTTTTGAAATTTTCAGGTCAGTGTCAGATATTATTTTGGTAAAAAATATGACTTTACAGAATTATAAACATTAGAATCAGCACCTCAGACCAACAAAAAAAGAAAGACGGATCACTACCTATATCAAACGTGTAGCCACCAAACTATGCTCCTGCAAGTAAACACACAGGCTCACGCACACACCTACACAAAAACTATGCTCATCGCTCCTAGTACGTCACGAGTCGTCGTCTAGTAAACTTCAATAAAAAAAATAGAATTATGCCTTCTTGTGTAGTGAAAACTTGTAAAAACAATAGCAAATCACATAAAAAGTCTCACGGAATCACTTTTCACATGGAAGTACTTCAAATAACATCGTTTCTTTATTTAGTTAACTATGAATTTTAGGTTACTTGGAACAAAAACCTGAACGAATGAACGAACGAAAACAGTGACATTTAAAGTGCGAGGGCTGCCATAATATGATTTGAAATTATCCCGTTCGATATTTTTTAGTTCGAGTAATTGTATATGACCTTTATTCAACTAATCGTGGACTTCGCCGTGTGATCAAAAGCGGATATAAAATTTGAAAAACAAAAATGAGATTTTATCAAAACAGTAATTAAACACGAGACTGTATTTTTTATTTTAATTTAGTTTGTTTCTCAGCTTAGTCTAGCAAATTTAAATACTACTGTACCAAATTTTATTTTTTAGATGTTATTTCCATCGTCCTACGTAATTGCTGAAAACTCAGTTTCACAAAGTTCTGGCTGTACGTTTGTTCAAGTATGTCCTAATTCTTCATTTATCTTCCTAAGGTTTTAATCAAAAGTTGCCATTACTCGTGTATTTTTTTTTGTAGGAGTTACCAGACTTGCCTCATGTAGCCATTGACGATAGGGCTGTATGTAAATGCACTTTGTACTTAATTGTTATTTTATTTTGCGATGTAAAAAAAATATGGTTTTATTTCGGAATCCTTCCTAACAATTGAGGTACAATACCATACTCAACAATATCTTACTCGTACAATATTATCCTACCCAAAATATTATTCCCCAAATTATAGGGAAAAACTTTAACAAATGACAACCCTTTTTACATACACATAGATAAAAAGGTGGCTTCACTTTTGATGTACGTAATGCTCCGTCTTTCTTATTTTGTTGGTCTGAGATCAGCACTAAAACTCCTTTAGCTAGAATAATCCTCAAATATCACGATTTCATGAAATAGTAATTCAATAGGATTATATGAACTCGAGTTGTATTGAAGATTTTTATGTTTATAATTCTATAAATAAACATTTGATACGACCGTGAATCATATTTAAATCAACATACAACCTGATACTGATCTGCAAATTGCAAAAAACGTAAGAAAATTTGAATTTCGCACGCTACCCTGAAGCATTTTTTACTTCCGTTATATTTTTAAAGCTTCGTTAATGGTTCCCTACAGAACAGAATGGCTGAGCTAGATGGTCCTGACCCCGTGTCATGTTCGTGAACAGGCGCCGTCAGTTGAGACCACAAGAATAAAAAACCTTATTTAGTCATGCGGTTGAGATTGTTCATCTCTTAACTGCCAGGGCTTATTTTTAATCTAATAATACAGGCAAGGCAAGGCAGATTTTTTGAATAGGAAATGTGTATTTAGATAATATTTTATCAATCATTTTCATTCAAGTAATATTTGCATGAAAGAACATAATATATTTTTTTTAATTAAAAAACAATAAAACGGGGACAAACTAATAACCTGAAATATGGTGTAACTTTTTTTGTCCTTGCCTGCAATACCTTACAAAAAAAAAAAACAAAGTTCCATGCTTGTTTTTCTCTTTTCGGTTATAGGATTTTGCAGTCGGGTTTTTAGTTTTTTAAATAATTTATTTTATTTCAAGCTTTTTCGTTTTATTAATACATGTATTTGGAATTAACTCATTACAAGCTTTTATTTGATAGCAAATATTGCTGTAATTTATTTTTAAAAAAGCCTTCCCCTCCCTGTTTTTTGTTTTTGCAGATGAAATATATTTAAAAAATTATAGCCTATCTCACTCCTACAATTAAGACGAACCTAACGACACGTCGTATGTTGTAAGAAATATACATACTTATATACATACAAACATAACATACATACATACATACTCTCGAAAAACATTACACTCCTTCTGGGGCAGTCGGGTAACAAAGTCCTCCGCCGCGTCTGTCTGTCTCTCTTTCGTGATAAACTCAAAAACTACTGCATCGATTTTCATGCTGTTGTCACCAATGGATAGAGTGGTTCTCGAGGAAGGTTTTAGTATATAATAACCGACATCCACGCGGGCGCAGTCGCGGGCATCAGCTAGTAATATCTAAGAATAAGTAGGTACCTATTTTATTGGGTTTCTTATAATGTCTTTTTTAAATTTCAGGATATAATAGCAGTTGGAGTTACAAATCAGCGAGAGACAACAATAGTTTGGGACCGACACACTGGCAAACCATTGCACAATGCGATTGTCTGGTTGGATATGAGGACATCGTCTACTATTGATAAGCTGTTGGATACTGTGCCTAACAAAACAAGAAACAAAAATTATTTAAAGGTGTGAATTACATCAATTCTGTAATTTTATTATCTAATGCTCCTGGGATACCTGCGTTCCTGATAACACCTGAGTGTAACTGTGTATTATACTTTTTATCTCGGTAGTACGTTGCTTGCATACAAGACCATGAATTATAGCGAAAATCTGTGAAGATGTTTAATTCAAACATAACATCAAACTGCTTCCATCCTTTCAGTTCGATTATTCCAAACATGACCCGAAATCCTGACCCGGTCGCGGGATAAGGTTAGGAATTTAGTAGTTTTTTTTTTAATGTGGAGTCCGTTGGTAATTTTCGGATTTTACAAAATCATAATATAAGAAATACTTAAGTACTTACTTAGAACAGTTTCCATATGTAATTATCTTTATTTTTATCACAAGTAAGTAAATTAATGTTTGTTTTACTTTTTAAAGATGCGCGTAATGACGCCAACACTATTCCCATCTTTGACGCCTAATTAATTTCAAAAACATGTCCGCTGAGATCGCTTGAAATTGTCGCCATTTTGGTCCGAATATTTGCTTTCAGTTGCTCTGTGGTGGTAGGTTGGTTTCGATAAACGACGCCTTAGGTAGCCTTATAAACAGAGTCACATGGGTTCAGATCCGGTGATCTTGCTGGTCAGGATACGTCACCAAACAGACCGCCGAGAGAATGCGGAATAAAGATTAAAATTCCTAAAACGCGTAGGTATTCTTTGTATGTAACTGACAGGTGCCGAGAACGTATTCTCTCGGCGGCCGGACGGTAAGATCATTAATTCACTAAAATTGCTACTGAAGGCTGCGGGAGTCGATCTCAGGATATGCTGCTTCTCACTGGGACAATTCGTCGCTTGCTCCCGTGGATGGATAACTTGACTGTATGTCTCTGAATGAAAAAGTTACCTAGATATAGGGAAGTGAATAACTCTGCCCGGTCCCTATGGGCATACAAAGTGATAACATACATTTCGAATGCTACATCTCAATCAATCTGCCTAGCCTTTTCCCAACTATGTTGGGGTCGGCTTCCAGTCTAACAGGATGCAGCTGAATACCAGTATTTTACATGGAGCGACTGCCTATCTGGCTTCCACAACTCAGTAGCTGCGCAATACGATACCCCTTAGTAAGACTGGTTGTCAAACTTTCGGGCTTCTGACGACCCGTAATGACTGTCAAAGATTCACGAATGACAACCGGGACCAACGGCTTAACGTGCTTTCCGAGGCACGGAGGAGTATCGGTTTGTAAAGATGGTCACCCATCCACGGACCAACCCCGGCAAGCGTAGCTTAACCTGATGGATCGACCCGTGCGGCTGTTATTACGTAGCCACGAGCTCCTCACACTACTGAATCTAGTATTCATTAATTTATAAGTTTATTTCTTTGACTTTGACTTTGCAATTTCAGTATTAATAGTTTGTTCTCTATGATATTACAGCCATTATGTGGACTTCCTTTGTCACCATACTTCAGTGCTGTAAAATTAAGGTGGCTCAGTGACAATGTTGATGTTGTGAAAATCGCTATGAAAAAAGGAACATGCTGTTTTGGAACCGTTGACACTTGGATCATGTGGAATTTAACTGGTAAATATTATTGTTATTTTGCTAGACTTGCCGTCCTTAGTCTATTTCCGACGTTTTCCTGGGTTCTGATTTCGATCCCATTTTCGGCATGAACGAACTCAAAAAGCCACGAAAATTACACATTAAAAAAAATTAACAATAAAAAAGTTCGTCTAGTTCCTGAGGTACAATTACTGAATTATGCGTACCAACTGTCAGGACAGGCCCTCTCAAATATTTATCTAAGACTAGCTGATGCCCGCGACTTCGCCCGCGTGGATGACGGTTATTATATACTTAAACCTTACTCGAGAACCACTCTATCCATTGGTGAAAACAGCATGAAAATCGGTGCAGTCGTTTTTTAGTTTATCGCGTACAGGACGACAAACATACTCGGCGGAGTACTTTGTTTTATAATATGTAAGGATTTTTTCTTCAAGAGACCATCTCAGCCTTTCTAGGGTTCTGGTTGTATGAAATTGATTAAGTTTCTGATTTGTTGCAGGTTATTGAATAAGCCATTTGATTTAATATATACAGGGTTACTGGTAACTCGACGTATTCCTTGCAGGACGTCATAGTAGGGTTAAAATGCAACAAATTAAGCCACCAAATGTTCTACCGAAATTCAGTAGTTTTTGAATTAGTTAAGTTTTAGTTTTTTAATGAAAAATCCCAGATTAATCCATTTGAAACCAATTTAAAAATGATTTACGGCGCGACTGTACTGAAATTTAAGTTATTATCATAGTTGACGCCGTAGCAGACCTTTGTTAATAATTAAAAGTTCAATAATGCCTAAAACTTTGGCAAATATCACTAACAAAACATTTAATTTTTTGTAATTTTTAGCTCTAAAACTCCTAACTAATTCAAAAACTACTGAATTTCGGTAGAACATTTGGTGGCTTAATTTGTTGCATTTTAACCCTACTATGACGTCCTGCAAGGAATACGTCGAGTTACCAGTAACCCTGTATAATTAAATAATGCTTACAGGTGGACCTAATGGTGGTAAACATGTCACTGATGTGACCAATGCGTCAAGAACTATGATGATGAATATCGAGAATTTGGATTGGGATCCTTTGTTGTTGAAGTTTTTCGAAGTTCCTAAGAGCGTTTTGCCAGAAATAAAGTCCAGTTCCGAGGTAAACGATGGTATTGTCATGTTTAAAATCATTTAAAAATAATAACTATGTCAAGTTCGCTTGAGGCGCACGAAAATGTATACTGTTACTGTATACTATACCCTGTTCCAAAACTATTTGATGAAAGTGTAAACAATCTTTCGCCCGCGGCTTTGCCCGCGTGGTATGTCGATAAAAAGTAGCCTTTGTCCTTTCTCAGGCTCTAGACTATCTGTGTGAGATAAATGAGTGGACTGTATGTAATAGCACTGGTTAAAAGAGACTAGGAAGGTAGTTCTGTAGGAACTGAGTTCTGCTCGTTCTCCCAATCAAGGATACAAATTCAACAGAGAAAAATCTAAGTACGACTCACCTTTTTCTCCTGCTGCGGCCGCTTCTCAAGCGTGGTCGTTCCTTTGAGTGGAATATTGATCACAGAGTCCGGCACAAGTACAAATCACGGTAATGCACAATTTGTTCTTGTTTTAGGGATTTTCACTCACGGAGCTCCAATTCAGATTGTAAACCAGCGAGTACTGGCCGGCAGCCGCGTTTTTTCGATGGCGCGCTTGTCGCGAATCCGCCGAATTATGCGTTTTGGCGGGAATGGGAACCTACCAATCGCGTGCCGCCTTGTCGAGCGTCCATAGATATTCAATATTGGATTTGTCCAATCATGGGATAAATACAGAACATACCCCCTAGCGAAACCATAATGATGGTTTCTAGGAAACTAAGATTACCTTAATACCTATAATCGTTAAAAAAATAAACTAAAATAAACTCTAAGCTAGATACCTATCTTTAATAAAAACGTTTTGGTATTTGAATCTAGTTGGTATAAGGTAATGGACAGAGTTTATTGGTTGGTCTTTGTAAGACACTCTTTTCGGTGCGCAGCGTTACACACCGAACTATTCCGTCTGGACCTGGATGCAATTTTTCTATTTTGCCGAGAGGCCAATTACAGGAGGGAACATTATCAGTTTTTATTATGACTAAATCTCCAACATTTGGGTTAGAGGAGGATGTAAACCACTTAGCTCTCTGCTGAAGGGTATTTAAATATTCGTGACTCCAACGTTTCCAGAAAAGTTGGGAACATTTTTGATTATACTGCCAACGTGACAATCTATTAATATTCACCTCTTGAACGTTAAACTCGGGTATAGAGGTCAAGCTTCGACCAATGAGAAAGTGTCCGGCGGTTAGAACATTAAATTCGTCGGGATTATCACTAGCGGGTAGTGGACATAAAGGACGCGAATTTAATATGGCTTCTGCCTTACAAAATATTGTAGAAAGTTCCTCAAACGTTAAGGATTTTTCTCCTACACTTCGTACTAAGTGATATTTTTCTGTTTTTATACCAGCTTCCCAGAGACCGCCCATATGTGGAGCGCTAGGTACATTAAATTTCCATTCAACGTGTATTTTTGAACAGCCATCGGAAATGTCATTTTGACTCTCACGCATGAACCTTTGGATTTCAGACAAATGTTTACTTGCGCCAATAAAATTTGTGCCACAGTTAGAATAAAGAACGGCGCATAGCCCTCTACACGCTACGAATCTGTCTAAGCACGCAAGGAAACAGTCGGCGGAGAGAGAGGATAACACTTCCAGATGTACTGCTTTTGTGGAAAAGCAGACGAACAGTGCTAAATACGCTTTCGTCACTTTAGCGTTACGACGTAAGCTTTCTTTAAAAATGGACCTCCGAGGTCAACTCCGACGTTAGAAAATACCTTATTAGGTATTAACCGAGTTGGTGGCAAAGGTGCCATTTCGGGTTGTAGTAAAGTCGGTTTACATTTGAAACATGTTTTACATTTAGATAAGACAGTTCTAATGACGCGACGAGCCGACAATATCCAAAAATTTTCATTGATAATACTTTGTAATGTTCGCGGACCTACATGTAAATACTTTTTATGTAAATGATTGATCAATAGTTTAGTAAATAAACTATTTTTCGGAAGAAGACGCGGATGTTTAGCATTATACGGAAGTTCGGAATGACTGATGCGACCCCCTACCCTGAGGAAGTCATCGTCCTCAATAAATGGAGACAATTTTCGCGAGGATGGTACGTGTTTCTAATTTTTAATCAGTTTAATTTCAGCTTCAAAGTAAGCATTTTGAACTAATTTTATCAATTTATCGTAAGCTTCACCTAATTCGATGGTTGATAATATTCCTGACTTGCGAGTAGTGGTTAAATCACTCCTTTTGCGTCGAAATCTTAAAATCCAAGCAAACGATCTTTGCAATTTGGAAAATGATGAAAATTGTTTAAAGATTCTTTCACAAAATTCCGTTTTAGATTCATTGAAATTAACATTATTCTGATTTTCAGTCAATAAATTAACCGACGCTCGTAATTCCGGTAGTTTATTATTACTTTCATTAACAAACACCGTCATGGGCCAATCGCTATAATTTTTGTACATCCAATCAGGACCCTGTAGCCAACATTGATTACAATTAACAAGTTGTGCCGGAGATGCTCCGCGAGAACAAATATCGGCTAAGTTATGTTCACTACACACATGCCGCCAAAAATGAGGAGGTAAAACTTCAATAATTTGTGTAACGCGATGACTGACAAAGGTTTTTAGTTTATAAGGTTCTGTTTGAAGCCACGACAGTACGACTGTCGAGTCTGAGGCAGCTATTATTTTGTTAATTTTAACGCGAGTAAATGTGTCAACTACGAACTTTATTAATTTGCTTAACAAAACATCTCCCATTAACTCCAACCGAGGAATCGTTACGGGTTTTATTGGTGTAACTTTAGATTTGGCGGTTACTAGGCGAACCTTTACGTCACGTGTTTGTCCGCGACTGATCACATACACGCATGCTGCGTAGCCATGCAATGAAGCATCACAAAATCCAACTAAGTCACATTCCGTCTCACCTGGTAATAGCATGTGACGTTCGATACGTAACTCCTTTAACAGCGGAAGTTCAAGAATAAAAGTTTGCCACGATTTTTTTATGTTAACCGGCAACTTCTCATCCCATCCAATGCCTAGCTTCCACAGCTCTTGCATGATCTGCTTCGCTACTAAAGTGCATGGTGCGATAAAACCTACGGGAGCGTAAATCGATGCTAGTAATTTTAGTACCGATCGTTAGGTTGACTCATTGTCTGTCAAATTAACTGAGAAAATAAAATTATCGGATGAAAAAACCTTAATAGTACTATCGTTTTCCGCTTTAACGAATGTAACAGAATTTTCCCTATTTTCAGAGGGGACGCGTTGTAGTAACTTTTCACTGTTACTCATCCACTTTTTTAAAGTGAAGTTAGCACTCTCAAAAATACCAATGAATTGATCCTGTACTAAGCAAGCTTGCTCAAAAGTATTACATGAATATAGAATATCGTCCATGTAAACACCCTCACGGAGGACCTGAGCAGCGAATGAAAAACGTTTTCCTTCATCGTCCGCTAATTGAAGTAGTGTCCGAATTGCTAAGAACGGTGAACAACTAAGTCCGTACGTCACGGTTTTTAATTCGTATAATTTAATTGGGTCGTTAGGCGATTCCCGATATAAAATGTGTTGATATAAGCGATCTTCTTTTCTTAAGGCGATAGCACGATACATTTTACAAACATCACTTACTAGACAAAATTCAAATAGTCGGAATTTCAAAATGATTGCCGCAATATCCGGATACAGCTTAGGGCCGACCAATAAAATATCGTTCAAAGACACGTTATTGCTACTCTTCGCTGATGCGTCGAACACTACACGTAGAGGAGTGGAGGTGCTACTAGGTCGCAAAATACTGTGATGTGGAATAATGTACCTATTTGCTAGGCTTGTTACCCTGATAAAGTTCCATATGACCGAGGACTTCATATTCCCGCATAAATTCCTTATACTTATTATTTAAATCCGTTGTACGCGCGAGTTTGCGTTCAGTGCACAGTAACCGACGCTCAGCCACAGCGCGTGTTTGACCGAGCGGTGAGTGGTCGGGCGCGAACGGCAGCGGAACGACGTATTGTCCGTTCGACTCTCGAGTATGTTTATTAGAAAATATCTCGGATTAATTGAAGGTGTGCACGGCACTTCCTCAATTTCCCAAAAACCGCGTAACGTTTTTTCAATCGATTGTTCTTCGTCATATGAAACAGATAAATTAAAATTTTGTGAACAAGTATTATTATTATTCGTAGAATATAATTTTCCACTAATAACATAACCGAAAACCGTTTTAATGACACTCGGAATACCATTCTTAATTACTAACGGTTTATCTCTGATAATATCTGGAACTATGTCGTTACCTAACAAGATATCTATTCGCGAACGCTTAAAAAACAATGTATCCGCCAAGTTATAAGTGTCATACTCGTTAATAACATTTTTTGTGAAAGGTACATTAGGCATATCAGCGGACACCTTCGAAACAACCACTAAATTAACGCTAAAGGTTGGACTATGCGCCTGCCTTGGTTTTAATGTACAAGTAACCATGCCTTGATTTTTTACTATTCCCCCACCTATACCGTGAATGGTGAAAGGACATTTTTTACGTTGTAATCCTAACTTCTGAGTACATTCAGTAGTTATAAAAGAACTCTGAGCTCCGGAATCGATGACTGCACGGCAGTCCTGATATTGACCTACACAATCAATAACATGCGTAAGTGTAGTACCTAACACTACTCCGTATTCGCAGTTATTACTTATTAATGCTTGCTGAACGGGTGAATCAGCTGTGTCACTTACGAAGTGAGTCGACACAAGCGCTTGCTGCGCGTGTGAATGAGACGGCTGCATGGTCAGGGTGTTCGCCACGGACGATATTGCCTCGCAATCCGTTTTACTTTTAACGTTATCTTTATGTAATAAGTAATGATGCGGTGCTGCACATACTCCGCAAGTCATTGTACTTTTACAATCCTGACCGTGCGTTTGCACTGGCGAAACATTCAAGACAAAACATGTTGAAATCTCTATTTTCTGTCAATGTTCCATACAATTTTTGACAGGAAATAGAGATTTAAACATGTTTTGTTGTAATGTTTCGCCAATGCAAACGCACGGTTAGACTGATGGTCAGACTTAAGACAATTATCACACAGTTTTAGTGAATGAACACGGTTCATTCTTTCATCGACAGATAATTTAAGAAATTGATTACATCGATAAATCATGTGATTTGGCTTACAAATCACACAAGTCAAATTATTATTATTACGGTTGTTATTATTGTGCGGAGCTCGTGCAGTATTGAGAACTGACTTTGACGCAGACTTAATTTGGTTCTTATTTTGGGTATTACTAGACTTGGACGCATTATTTGAAGAGTTATTTGTAAAAGTGTGTTCTAGAACTTTAATCTGTTTGTTTACAAAATCAACTAGTTCCGCAAATGTAGGTATCAACTTTTGATCCCGACTTTCTTCGAATAATTTTCGCGTATGAGGGTCGAGTCTTTGTAATGCCAAATGACACAATAAGAAATCGTCTAAGTTCTTAATTTTTAATGCTTGAATTGCTTTATGTGAATGATCAAAGGTCCTCTATAAATGAAGTTAAGTTTGACGTCGTATCTTTAGTTAACGGTGAAAAATTCAACATTTTATCGAAATACCTACATGCTAGTGTTCGGTGGTCGTGATATTTATCAACTAAACTTTGCCAAACTAATGTGTAATTAGCGGCTGTAATAGTTAGATTTTTAACAATATTTAAAGCAGAACCTTTAACGCATGAAAGTAAATAATGGAATTTATCGATATCTGAGAAATTTCTCTCGTGCACCAATGATGAGAATGTATCATAAAAGGTTATCCAATTTTCAATTTCACCATCAAATTGAAATAAAGATATCTTTGGTAACGCGGGTACTACTAAATCATTTTTATCCGTGGCAGAACTGGCAGATAAGAAATCAGATTCTGATTTAGAATGTTCCTTAGCGATTAATTGACATTTAATTAACATTTCGTCAAATGTTTCGAGTTCACTAATCGACATTTTTGCAGTAGGTTTTATTTGCACTTCTATTTCGTACAATTCAAATATGGTGGGTTCAAACTTCGAGCGGACACTTTCCATTTCCGACAATAATAACGTAAACAATTGCAATTTTTCTGGTTCAGTTCCCAACTTTTTAGAATGATCATAAAGCTTTTGAATCTTAGTGAATAAGTATTGCTTTTTCACTATTAAAATTTTACGTTTGGTTTCTAAATCTTCCGCCATTTTAGACGCGTGATTTTAGAAAAATGAAAAAGGAATTCGGGCTCGAATGACCAGAATGTGAGATAAATGAGTGGACTGTATGTAATAGTACTGGTTAAAAGAGACTAGTGTCATGATTTCTTGTTTATGATACGATGTTCGGGAGTTGTATTTATTTCGATTGGCAACACAGCCAACCGCTATGCCGTTTGAAAAGCATCATGGTGGGGTGAAATGGAGACTAGCCTCACACTTAGAGTAGCTCGTTCAGTTCGCAGCGGCAGTTCGTAGAGAGCGGTCGACCTACCAAGACGCTTAGTGAAATTATAATAAAGTTATGCTGATTAAAGTTATGCTGATTGTTATATAGAGATTATAAGTGTGTCCACTTTGATATTAGTAAAATACAATCTGTTAAGTATAAAACGTGGTTTTATTAAATATCAGAAGTGACACGTCCAACAGTACGCGCCCACCGTCGCTAAGACTCATTTAAAGGTATGTACACACTAATTAGCATTTAATTTAATGACTATAGACTGGCAGAGTTTGTCTGGTTAATTGTTACAAAACCTATAAATTACAACATATTGGCATCTTATTCCACATTGGACCCGATTAGATTTGATCAGGGTACTCCTTGATAGTGTTATCGGGGCTAAGAGTGCGCTATACTTTTTGTCTCAAATGCTTGGGCGAGGCTACCCTTCGTCAGCATTTTTGGTTGGGTATAGTGCGCTTAAACAGTGGAGTAATATGATAATTCTTTTTAAAGTTTGTATGATCTTCATGCTTGGTTAAGGCACTTCTTAACGTTACCAGTCCTAAATGGTGCATTGTGGTTTTGTCTTAAATGCTTGGACGAGGCTACTCTTCGTCAGTATTTTTGCAGAAGTATATTGCAGTTATACGCTGGTAATTTTAATAAGATATTGCAATGATTTTTGCACTTAGGAGTGCGCTATGCTTTCGGCTTTAATACTTGAGCGAGGCTACTCTTCGTTAGTATTTTTGGCCGTGGTATATTGTGCTTATATGCTACCTAGTTGGAATGATTTTGACACGTGGTTGGGGCACTCCCTGATAGTGTCGTTATCTTACAAAAATAGATGCATTATATTCCTGCCGAATACTTGGTTGAGGCTACTCTTCAGCAGTGTTTGGCTGGGATATAGTGTGTTATGTTATATGATTTGTTGTTAATAGACTAAGCATGAGTATCCTGTAGTAATTAAACATTTAAATTATAATGGCTAGGCAAGCCCTGCTAGTTTGTAATTAACCACTTGAATTTGGAGGCTATTGCCATTTGAATTTGGAGGCTATTGCCACTTGAATTTGGAGGCTATTGCCACTTGAATTTGGAGGCTATTGCCACTTGAATTTGGAGGCTATTGCCACTTGAATTTGGAGGCTATTGCCACTTGAATTTGGAGGCTATTGCCACTTGAATTTGGAGGCTATTGCCACTTGAATTTGGAGGCTATTGCCACTTGAATTTGGAGGCTATTGCCACTTGAATTTGGAGGCTATTGCCACTTGAATTTGGAGGCTATTGCCACTTGAATTTGGAGGCTATTGCCACTTGAATTTGGAGGCTATTGCCACTTGAATTTGGAGGCTATTGCCACTTGAATTTGGAGGCTATTGCCACTTGAATTTGGAGGCTACTGCCACTTGAATTTGGAGGCTACTGCCACTTGAATTTGGAGGCTACTGCCACTTGAATTTGGAGGCTACTGCCACTTGAATTTGGAGGCTACTGCCACTTGAATTTAGTGGCTACTGCCACTTGAATTTGGAGGCTATTGCCACTTGAATTTGGAGGCTATTGCCACTTGATTGAAGAGACTATGTTTACCATGTGTTTGATGCTTGGGTCATGTATCGTGTGCTTACGGGTTTTAATTTTTTTTTTTTTTTTACTACAACACATTGATAATATGGATAGAATGTAACCAGATGTTATGGAACCTTTCAGCTACCATGAGTGATGCAGAGTCCGTTCGTGAAACGCTTACTCCTCCTCGTAAGCGTCGTACACGCAGAGAGAAACGAAGACGATCGTCATCATCATCCTCGTCCTCGTCGTCCTCGCCTGATGAAAGTATACGACGACGGTCTCGAAAACACTCCAAGGGATTAACCACGGAGGACGTACTGAACATCCTGACTTCCTGGAAGGCTGAACCAAGTAAGAGTACCAATTCCTTGCAAAGTAGTCAACTTTATAACGTGATACCGGAATTTGACCCAGCCAATAGGTCACAAAGTATTGAGGCTTGGATACGGAAAGTTAATGAATGTTCACAAATTTATAACTGGGATCAGAAGCAAACCATTCACTTCTCCCTCCAAAAACTGGTTGGACTTGCGAAGAAATGGTTTGAGTCTCTTCCTACGGTCGTATTTTCTTGGGACGAGTGGCAAGTCAAATTAAAAAGGGCTTTTCCTAATGAAGAAAATTATGGTAGACTTTTGGAAGAAATGCTGGCTCGTACCACTCGTGTCGACGAAAGTTTACGAGAGTATTTTTATGATAAATTGAATCTTTTGAACCGTTGTGAAATAAAGGGGAAGAGAGCTGTCGATTGTGTAATACATGGAATTAATGACAGGTCAGTTAGGAGTGGTGCACAGGCACTTAACTGTGAAGAACCCGAAGACCTGCTTAATTTTCTTTGTGCTCAACGTATTACGTACTATTCGAATAGAGTAAGAGACCGAAATAGGCAGAGATCAAATTCTAGTACGGTTGCCAACAATTCTGCATCTAACGAAGGTCCTATAGTCTGCTTCAATTGTCGTGCCAAAGGTCATCCTTATCACAAGTGTCCAAAACCTGTGATAAAATGTAAGCAATGTAACAGAATAGGTCATGATCATGAAAATTGTAAATTGCGGCCCGTTGCTGAAAACTACGTCCACAGATCCAAAATTGATGACACTCGGGCTACCGTAGAAAAAAACACATTAAAGATCATCGCGTTTAATGACCAAATAAGCCCTAAACCTGTTGACACCTCTATAGCGTCGACTTCGATCACGACAGCTAATGATAAGTTTTGCAAATCTGTCTTAGTAAACGGTCGGTCCTTTATGGCTTACATAGACTTCGGTAGTGAATGCAGCCTGCTTCGAGAGAGTCTTGCATTGGAACTCCAGCTAGAGCAAAATTCTAACAGCATTCCAGTAATTAGAGGATTCGGCAATTCATGCGTTTTACCTTTGTATAAGTCTACTCTAAACATAAAACTTGATGATATTGAGACCCAGTTAGACGTCCTAGTAGTCGATGACGAGTTCATGACAAACAGTCTCTTAATCGGACAAAACTTCACTGAACTACCTTTTATTACTGTCTTAAAAGACTGCAATCAATTACTCTTTTATAGAACTCCAGGAGAAAATCTCTTCCCAATTGAAACCTCTCTCAAAATGTTTACCTCAAAGCCCATCAAGATCGCAAACACTGGTATGGTACCCATCACAGTCAGAGATACTTCTTTTTCCGGTGACGTCTTTGTTGAAGGTTATAACTCGTTGGAACCTGGTAGAGAATTTCGTTTATTGCAAGGGACTTATGGCGTCTCAGATGGCACTGGAGAAATAGCCGTAACGAACTTGTCACGGAGACCTCTTTTATTTAAATCTGATAAATTAATTGCTCGATCGTCGCCAGTAACTGAGGCCAAAAACTATCAGGTCAATCGTGTTTCAGAAAATTCTGCTCTCTCTTTAGAACCATTAGATAAAACGCATATTCAAGTCGGTGAGAACATAATATGTAGCAACAAAGATAGGCTGTATACGTTATTACAAAAGTATCGCGATTGCTTTGCCACCAATATGAAAGAAGTAGGTTGTGTTAAAGATTTTGAAATGAAAATAAACCTCACGGATAACAGACCCGTTGTTTACAGGCCGTACAGGTTATCGTTTTCAGAACGTGTGCAGGTGCGTGAAATTGTTGATGAACTATTAGATACTGATATTATACAAGAATCTAGTTCGGATTACGCAAGCCCCATATTAATGGTCCGTAAGAAATCGGGTGAGCAAAGACTCTGTGTAGATTTTAGAGCCCTTAATAACAAAACCATTAAGGACAGGTTTCCTCTTCCACTTATTGAAGACCAGTTAACTAACTTAAGCGGCAATCAGTTTTTTACGACATTAGATCTTGCGTCAGGTTATTACCAAATTCCTATGTCTCATGAGAGTCGGCATCTCACTGGCTTCGTCACTCCTGACGGCCACTACGAATTTAAGAGAATGCCATTTGGATTGGCCAACGCCCCCGCTGTATTTCAGCGAATGATTAATAAAATTCTTGGGAATAGACGATTTGATTATGCACTTGCGTATTTAGATGATTTACTTATTCCGTCTATAACTATAGAACAAGGGTTTGAACGGTTAGAAGAAATTTTAAAATTACTCCGCGGATTCGGACTTACACTAAAATTAACGAAATGCCGGTTTTTCGATACTACGATTAGCTATTTAGGTTACGAAATATCTGCAAATGGAGTAAGACCCGGGGAAGCAAAAGCTTTAGCCGTTAAAGAATTCCCTTGCCCCAGTAATATTCACGAAGTCCGTCAATTTTTAGGGCTAACGGGATATTTCCGTAAATTTATAAAAGGATACGGAGAGATAGCGCAACCACTGACGAACTTACTTAAGAAAAATGTTGCATGGTATTGGGGAACTGATCAACAAACTGCGTTCAATTCCTTAAAGGAAAGTCTTTTAACCAGGCAAGTTTTAGCATTGTATGATCCAAAGTTAGAGACCGAGTTACATACGGATGCCAGCTCCCTTGGTATCGGGGGAATCCTGATGCAATGGCAAGCATCACCCCGTCTCCTTAAACCTGTCGCTTATTTTAGTAGACAGACTACGGTGGACGAAAAACATTTCCATTCTTATGAGCTTGAAACTTTGGCCGTTGTCTGTTCGTTGAAGAAATTTAGGGTATACTTGTTAGGACTCCCGTTTAAAGTATTTACTGATTGCGCGGCCCTTAGGACAACATTGACAAAGAGAGATCTCGTTCCGCGGATAGCTAGGTGGTGGTTGCAAATTAGCGAATATAACTTTGAAATTGAATACCGACCGGGTGTTAATATGGCGCATGTAGACGCCTTAAGCAGAAACACTTGCCTTAACGCGGAAGGAGATGTTAGGTCTGTTAATGTTTTGAATATTGAATCGGGTAACTGGCTCCTTACCCTACAAATGGGTGATCCCGAAACGTCTCGAATTATAAAAGTTCTTAAACCTGAAACTGACCATGAGTTCGAAGATCTAAAGCAGAAATATACTGTCAAAAATAATGCACTCTATCGCAAAGTTGATGACCGTTTATGTCTTGTAGTACCACGAAGCGCTCGTTGGCAAGTTTGCAAAGCTAACCACGATGATATCGGGCATTTAGGCTATGCAAAAACATTAGAAAGAATAAAGAGCCAATTTTGGTTCGCAAAATTAAGAAAATTTGTTAAGAAATATGTAGGTTCCTGCATAGAATGTGCTTATAGTAAAGATAGTGCGACTAGAAAGAAACAGGGTCTACTTTTTCCAATAGAAAAAATTTGTATACCGTTCCACACAATTCATATTGACCATTTAGGACCGTTCGTAAGGAGCAGAAATGGCAACTCTTACATACTTACGATTGTAGATGGGTTCACTAAGTATGTATTCGTCAGAGCGGCGAAAGATACGAAAACAAAGAGCACAATTAAAATCTTGGAGAATATTTTCGCTGACTTTGGTACACCTGCTAGAATCATTTCTGACCGTGGTACTTCGTTCACATCAACAGCTTTCGAAACCTTTTGCAATTGTCTTGGAATAAAACATGTACTTAATGCGGTTGCTTGTCCCAGAGCAAATGGACAAGCCGAAAGGTTTAATCAAACTATTTTGAATTCACTATCTGCTCAAAATTTTAATGGAAATGAGCGTGACTGGGACAAGTGTCTAGGTAAGGTTCAGTGGGGTATTAACAATACTGTTAATGCGACCACCCAAAAAACTGCAACAGAGGCTTTGTTTGGATTGAAAATGCGCGATAGTTTATCAAATAAATTTAATGTTCCACAAAAATTGCAAAATGAAGATTTGTTGTCATTACGCCAGAATATTAGCGAAACTATTAAGAAGAGTCAAGAAGAACAAAAGCGTAAACATGATATTGGTCGTACTTCTGCCCCTGAGTATCAGGTTGGCGACTTAGTTAAACTAACCCGGACCAATTATAATAATGACGGCAAGAGTACAAAGCTTCTGTCAAAGTTTATAGGCCCTTATAAGGTTGTAGAAGTATTAGGTAACGATAGATATAAGATTAGTGTTATACCTGGTTTTAATAAGAAAAGGAATAATAATTATGAAAGTGTTATATCTTCAGATAGAATAAGACCCTGGATACATATTAAGGCTCTTGAACTTGATGACAATGTTAATATTAGTTCAGATGAGGAAACTAGTAGCTAATATTTTTCTAACAACGTATTGTATTCGACAATAATAATTTTATAAGATTAATATAATAACTACAAATAAATTATGTACCGTGTAAAGGACCGTGAATGTCATGATTTAGCTTAACTTAGTAAATACACATGAAAATAATCACGATATTTTAATTTTTCATGTAAAAGTGTGCATCAATTTTAGAATAATAATTATGATTGTTCATAAATCGCTTAATTTCTTTATTTACAAAGTCACAAACATCTGTGACCCTGGCTCTTGTACTAAATAATATTATTATGTATTATTTTAATACTTAATTTGTAATTTGAATTAAGAACTGAATGAGCGGGTTTAAGTGGTAGTTGTGCTCCGGGAGTAGCACGTTGTCGGATGGCCGAATGTCATGATTTCTTGTTTATGATACGATGTTCGGGAGTTGTATTTATTTCGATTGGCAACACAGCCAACCGCTATGCCGTTTGAAAAGCATCATGGTGGGGTGAAATGGAGACTAGCCTCACACTTAGAGTAGCTCGTTCAGTTCGCAGCGGCAGTTCGTAGAGAGCGGTCGACCTACCAAGACGCTTAGTGAAATTATAATAAAGTTATGCTGATTAAAGTTATGCTGATTGTTATATAGAGATTATAAGTGTGTCCACTTTGATATTAGTAAAATACAATCTGTTAAGTATAAAACGTGGTTTTATTAAACTAGGAAGGTAGTTCTGTAGGAACTGAGTTCTGCTCGTTCTCCCAATCAAGGATACAAATTCAACAGAGAAAAATCTAAGTACGACTCACCTTTTTCTCCCGCTGCGGCCGCTTCTCAAATATTGATCACAGAGTCCGGCACGAGTACAAAACACGGTAATGCTCAATTTGTTCTTGTTTTAGGGATTTTCACTCACGGAGCTCCAATTCAGATTGTAAACAAGAGAGTACTGGCCGGCAGCCGCGTTTTTTCGATGGCGCGCTTGTCGCGAATCCGCCGAATTATGCGTTTTGACGGGAATGGGAACCGACCAATCGCGTGCCGCCTTGGCGAGCGTCCATAGATATTCAATATTGGATTTGTCCAATCATGGGATAAATAAAGAACAATCTGTGTACCAAATTTCATTTAAATCGGTTCAGTAGTTTTGGCGTGAAAGCGCGACAGACAGACAGAGTTACTTTCGCATTTATAATATTATATTATATATATTATATTAGTAAGGATTACACCTTAATATATATTAGACTTATCGCTTGATTGTTGCAGGTATATGGTTATATTGCTGATGGACCAATCAAAGGTACCCCTATAGCGGGCTGCCTTGGCGACCAACAGGCGGCCTTAGTTGGTCAAATGTGCTTACAGAAAGGACAAGCAAAAGCAACTTACGGAACTGGTTGCTTTGTACTGTACAACACGGGCGATATTCGCGTGAACTCCGGCAGAGGCCTTTTGACTACTGTTGCTTATCAATTGGGTAGTAATAGCCAAGCGTGTTATGCCCTGGAAGGATCCGTAAGTTAGTCTAGCGACACATCTACGGGAAAATACGCTTCGGATGTTTTGACATGCTTACGCCCACACACTACAATAAGCTGCAGCTGTAGCTTATGCGTAGTAGTAATTTGATCAAACAGCCTGGTTCAAACAATTCGATCAAATATTAATACAAAAGTTCATATTTCCTTATGCTGTTCGAAACTCGCCTGTTTGATCAAAATACTTGGACGTCTGTGGCCCGCATTACTCAATCAAATGTTGATTTTGTATACCTAATTATAGTCGCTTCTGTGGTGTAGTGGTTGACCAGCTGTCTCAGACCCAGAGGAAAAAAGAGAAAATTCCCAGTGGGGGCAAATTTTTTTGCTTGGTTTGTTTTTTTTGTAAGTCATCACTAAGGCCGCTATCCCACTGGCGTTTTACGAGAGTTGGTGCCTAACGTCGCGAGTTTCTTGCGTTTTTTGGCAACGGGCGCATGTGTGCGACGTTAACGTTGCGTTCAGCGGATGTAACGCTTGCCACTAGAAACTCGCGAACTTAACGTCGCGTCTGCGCAACGTTGGCGCTGCGCAGACGTTGGAGAAGCGCCAACACTCGTATAACGCCAGTGGGATAGCGGCCTTATCATCACTTACTATCAGGTGAGATGCAGGCCAAGAGCTTCGCTATTGTAAATAAAAAATAAAAAAGGGTTGCAATATTTAAACTAAAGTATTGTTGATTGAAGTAAATTTAAATTGCCAAATAATTCTAGGTAGCTGTCGCTGGAGCAGCTCTAGGTTGGCTTAGAGATAATATTGGCCTTCTGGAAAGTGCCAAGGATTCTCAAGGGATAGCTGAAAAAGCGACAGAGAATGGCAGTGTCGTATTTGTACCAGCCTTTAGTGGTTTGTATGCACCATATTGGCGTCAAGATGCTAGAGGGTAAGTATTAAATACTAGCTGCGCCCCGCGGTTTCACCCGCGTAAGTCCCTATCCCGTGGGAATATCGGGACAAAAAGTATCCTATGTCCTATTCTGGGTCATGGTCTACCCCTGTGCCAAATTTCATCCAAATCCGTTCAGCCGTTTTAGCGTGAAAGCGTAACAAACAAATAAAAAAATGAACTCACTTTCGCATTTATTAGTTATGATTAGGATTAAAACGCTGACCTTCCAGTCTCTGAAAGTCTATTGCAATTAATATATATCTCTTGTGTACTGCACGCGTAGCATGACGGGTTTTGTCGACGGAAGAATAGATAAAATAACAGATTGTGATTGTTTATCTGCCGTTTTGTCTATTCTTCCGTCGACAAAACCGGTTTCTATTGTGGTCATGGTAAGCGTGCTGATTTGCTTGGCTGTTGCTATATTGGTCAACTATAATCAGAGCAGTCAACATTATATTTGACAATTTTTGTGTTTGATAACGTCTCTCGGGCTCAGATATAAATTCGAGTGCGGTTTATTAGCAAATAAAACTCTTAAGTCTATTAAAAATAGGGCGTAATATGAAATGGGCTATATTACGAGTTGTAGGTCGGCGCTTTACTTTGTAATTTGATCACCACTGCTCTCAAAAACGGTGAAGGAAAACATCATGAGGATATGGCATGTCCTAGAACCAAAAATTCGAAGACATGTGACATCTACCAACCCGCACTGGGCCCGCGTGGAACAGCCCACTCCCTCTCAAAGAGAGGAGGCCTATTTCCCAGCAGTGGGAACATTATAGGCTGATTATGCAATTTATTACATAACTCAAATAAATAAATATTTTGATTTTCAGTGTTATATGTGGTATCTCTGAAGATACAAACTCAAATCACATTGTAAAAGCAGCGTTGGAAGCAGTTTGTTTTCAGGTGCGAGATATTTTAGATGCTATGAATGAAGATTGCGGAATACCTCTTCAAGTACTGAAGGTAAGACTCACGACGCACTTAATTATTTTACTGTTTCTATTCAAAACGATGAAATAAAGACAATGGTAGAAGAGCCCCGAGCGTTTTTGAACAAGCATAATATGCAGGGCGAAAAGTTACTAGCTGTGTCGGCGCGACATGATGAGAGAACAGGAAATATGGATGAGTTGATAAGTTTCAGTTTCGAGGCCCGTGGATCCCTGACCATAAGACTCGTATGTGAAACTTTTTAATTATACAGGGTGTAAAAAGACCCATCGTATAGCCGTAAACTACGCATTATGTACATCAAATTAAGTATAAACATCAAAAACGCTGGGAAACGATTTTTATTTTTGGTGTGAAAGATCTTTGTTTACGGTAGTGCGCAACGTAACGCACGTAAAACATTGTGTTTATGGGTGCATGAAACGGTTCAGGGTTCGTGGGGGTATTTAAAATTAAAATATAATAATTAAAACTTACTTTCTTTAAAAAACGTCAGAAAAAGTTGGTACTTTGACCTTCAATATCTCCGTAACCAAAAGGTTCCCAGGTACGGTCCAGAACAAAAAATGATCACAATGACGGAAATAACGAGTGACTTTCGGCTTTGTTAAGCGTCTTTTTACACCCGTTATTTTCGATTTTCAGCTATCAACTTTGTGCCCTGCGTATGCTTGCTAAAAAACCCTCCACTACCTTGGTTTTTCTGTCATACTGACATACATTTTATTGTCCTGTTACAGGTCGATGGCGGCATGACTTCTAATGCCTTAGTCATGCAAATACAAGCTGACTTAATTGGGATCAACGTTATAAGAGCTGGATTTACTGAAAGTACCGCTTTAGGAGCAGCACTTGTTGCGTATTGGGGAGTAGAACCTTCGAAACAGGGAACTGCTATACCGATGACAAGTGGAACCACATATTCTCCTGTCATCAGCGATGATGAACGTGATATGAGATACAACCAGTGGAAAATGGCCGTTGAGAGGTCCCTTGGATGGGAGCAATACTAAGAATAATAATATCAGAAGTCTAATAATTTATAAGAAGCTCGACGCGTTTTGTAATACAATTCAAAGCAATAACACAAACATCTACACAATACATGTTATTGTAAGTGTAAAATAATATTTTTTACAATACCTGCACAAAGACATACGATAATAAATGTAATTTTCTAATAGTTTACTTTGTAAACATAAGTCAAAGGGAAATGGGTAAAGTATTTAAATAATCGAACATAATAACAATACAACTATTTATTATTATGAGATTAGTTTTGTCTCCGTAATATTATATTTTTCAATGGTTTAAATTTAAAACGTACGCGCTGTGCTGTGCTACGCGACGGTTTGCCAGCGCCCGTTCGCCCGATCAAAAATCGAGTCGAATCTCGCTCGCGTAATAGTACGTACGATGCTTTTCACATTTGCCTGATGTCGGTCATGGAAACACTCGCTCTTCAGATCAAACGCAGTCTCTAAATCTTATATCTTAATAGTTTATGCTTACTGAAAGTCGTGCTAGTAGATCGTTAAATATGGACAGTCTAAAACTATTAAAACCCTTATGTTCGTTACATTTCAATTCAATGATTCAGGTCTTAAAAAGTTTTCAATGTAAATATCTCCTTCTGGATTTGGTATATATACATAACGACAAACCTTCGTCCATCGCGTACAGTCGCCTCGTGTAGACTACCGAAACTTGGCTTCAGCTTCAATCAGAATATGCCCCATTCGATAAAAAAAACTGGTCCCGACACCCAACAACTGGGCTCTGATACGTGCCAGGCGCTTTCCACGGGACGAAAATTCAGCCAGACGGTTTAAATCGTCTCATTTACGTTATATTATCAAAGAAAATCTTTAGGGTTGCGTAGTCAAACAAGTAACCCATATTTATCGTTTCGCTATATCAGTCATTCTGTCCGTCTGTTTCAATGTTACAGCTTTTTCATTCACAAATTTGAAGTGCTATAATGAGGAAATTTTGTATGGTTTAATGCATATTGCCATCAATGTGATGTAATTACATCTTATCTCAAAGTTGTACATAATAAGTAGGTACCGTAGTTTGAAAGTGCTGGGCCCATTGCTCCATCTTTTTAATTATTGTAGTTTAATCTTTTTAATTAGTGGGTGCCTAACACCTTCTGGCAAAAACCTGCCAAACGAAGGTAAATGAGAAATAACCCCGTGCTTTGCATGTATGGGCGGCGCCTCTTGTTTTGCTAACATTTTAATTATGTGTTTTACAGTCTTTTTTTAACCGGTTATAACATTTGACTTGGTTTCAGTCATTGGTAACACCTTTAGTTAACATACACAAATATTAATGCGAAAGGTTGTATATCTCTGAATAAACAGAGAACTGAGATGATCCCTTAACAACTATAATATTGTTCTACGTAACTAGACCTTTAAAACTATATATACATTATTTTTGTCTGTTGTTATTAGTTTTCGGGTACCAAAACGCCCATCCTCCTTTAATCACCATTCGACTACCTGTTAAAGCGTGAAAGGTAACAGACAGACAGAGTTACTTTCGCATTCCTGTGATTACAGTATTAGCCAGCAGCAGAAACGAACTTTTAAAAATGTCGTTAAATACTAATCTTCCATTAACTTGTTTTAACTTGTTGCAGAATGAAATTAATGAAATCATTAGCGTTAATCCATTACGTAATGGGACATTAATATTTGTCTTTGTGCAATGGGGTGTCAGTGTACTTATTTGTGCCTAGCACAATTTATGATTAGTTTGTTATCATCAGATGAGTTTCTTGATGACAAATCTCTGTAATAAAGTAATCCTTACATACATTTTATCATTATACTAATACAAATCTTTTGAATTTCCATGAATTTTTTGACATGAAATGAAATGGACTGTAAATTTTAATAAAACTTAATCTGCCTGCAGTAATTCTGACATAAACTTTAAACTAATCTTTTGAATTTTAAAATTTGACTTTTATTTTTTTTTGACATGAATATTGACTCTGAATTTTAATAAAATGTAATTTGCATGCATGCGCTAATATACGTCATAACTGGGTACCTTCTCAAACATTTATATTGGAATAAATGTATCATTTTAATTCAATAGAACCTAGTTAATTAATCGTTTAAAAAAAAAAAAAAACCGATCATTTGTATGTCATCATTGGCAAAACATAGCGCTCTATCTAATTTTTAAGATCTTTGTATGTAATTTACCTATGTTTCACAAATAAATTATTCTTATTCTTATTATCAAAAAATTCTGGGATCTTATTTATTTAATACTTTAAGCACACAAATTGAAACAGGCGGATGTAATGCCAGAGGCATTTTCTACCATCAACCTTTGAGTGATGCAGAGTCAAACAGTGGTAGGTGCAATAACGAAAATTGTGGAATAAATATTTATTTACATTTAAGGTAATACCATGTATATACGTAATTATATATAAATATTTAGTATGTAATGTACTCTTTCCGTGACGTAAAGTTTTGTATGGCGTCTAACAATAAAAGTGTTAAATATTTTAAGGGGCGATGGTACTCAATGCTTTTACTTTGGGACCAACACAGTAATAGCAAACTAAATGCTAAATTTCATACATTTTGATTCAGCTAAATTTCATAGGTTTTGCATTTTTGTATGAAACAGACAGATGTTTTTTTTATAGTTTCGTTCTTAATTTCATACTAAAATTTATTTATATTGATAAGTACTATCGCCCATTAAAATAAACTAGACGTTATTTAAATGATTAGTATTTAAAATGTAAATAAATATGTATTATAAATAAATCTAATAATGTATTCTTGTTAACTATAATTGTTTATTGTTGGCCTTAATGATGCGTATGACGTACAATTTATTGCATAGGTGCAAATTAACATTCCATGCTATATGATAGCTTGATCGGTTAATCAAATGTAATCGTACAAAAATCTGTGATCAAATGAGAACGTACTATGTATAATACAAAAAAAATCAGCGCCTGATTTGAAACGCCTTATTTTTGTTGTGGTCAATAATTTTATAATACTGGCCATAAAATCGATTGCACGTAGAAAAAGTACAGTAACGGTAATCGATTCAGCCGTTTCCTTTGATTATCTCGTGGCGACAACATGCAATGTCTTTAAACTGGTAAGCAAACATAAGGTGCTGTGTAATTCGTTGACTACATAATAAAAACGAAAAAAATAAAACAACTTAATTTGGATAAGTTAACTCGCTGCGTGTGTACCTATTGGTCCAGCCGTTCTCGAGTTTTAGCGACACTAACGAACAGCAATTCATTTTTATGAAGATCAGAAAATATGGCACAGGAATCTCGATATTTTGACATGTCGTCATTGCACCGTTGCGAAGTAGAGGCGGGTCGCTAACTCGCCAGTAGGTACTAGATAAAGTTCAAATTCCACAGTATTAAAAAATGGTTAAGCCTTTTTTTACAAATAGTCGAATCCAAAATCAACCTAGATCATTACTGAAGGAGAGTTGTGTGATTGTCAATTATGTATCTAAGATTCTGAATTCAAGCTTACTGAGATCAAACAATGTTTTTTTTATCGGGCGCAAATTTTGATATAGGTATTTTCACCATGTTGTAATTTATTTCCACAATCGAAACGTTGATACTTTTATGGCGACTTGTTGAACTGACTCACGAACTGGCCTCGTATTCTGACCTCTGTTTTTAGTAATATGATCGGTGTTTTACAGAATCACGAAGATTGTCTACTAATAACAATATTACGCCCCACGGCCCTTAAAATTATTATATTTACTAACAATATTTGTGTTTTAATGATTTTGTGTTAAAGTTTTGCTGTATTTTGTGCTCAGCTTGGTATATTAATAATTAAAACAAAATAAATATAAAAATAGTTATAGTACGGGACGTACGTTATGTAGCGATTTTATACCGACGAGTTTCTACTTTTTGCTATAGGCTACCTCAGAACCATACAATCCTTCTCTGAATAATGGGTACAATTAAAAAAAAATACGTATTACGTCCGCAGACGCGCACGCTTGCCGAGCAAGCGAAGCGAGCGGTGCCGCGGCAGAGGCCGGGAGCGCTGCAACCAAATTGGTGGCAGTTACTTGGCTATTTAATAATAAAAATTTAAGAACCCCAAAATGTTATTGAAATATCAAACTTTTTAATATCAGCCGGTATAAAATTAACTTTTATAAAACGGAACGATACCTACGTATTATTAGAATTAGATAAGTTTGTTATTCCGTAGCAATTAGTTTAATGTTGGGATTCAGTTTTTGTGATTTAGATCCTGGGTATTTAGAGTTGGGTTTTATTATGAAGCTTTTGTTATGTTTTTAATTTTAGGTGGTAGATATGATTTTAATTGGTAAATAAAAATAAATCATGATGTATTTTTGGTTTTCTTTTCATGTTTTTCAAATAACGTAACACCGATACAATTATCCTACTGTTGTATATATAATGGAAAAACCTATTATTATTATGAAATCAATCATGATAGATTGTTAACTGTTCTACTTAGTGCATCTCATTCACTGCTAGTGAAACTACTACTCTCGCAGCTCATCATAAATTCGCGCACATCTGGGAGTGGCGCGAGGAGGTGAAGCGCCGGGGTGTAACTCCGCTGCCGCGAGAAATCGCGGCACAGCGGACAGAGCTCCGGCAAGATCTCATGGCGGCATGGAGAGTGCGATTGTCGCAACCCAGTGCTGGGCACGCCACAATAGCGGCGATAAGTCCCCTCTTTGAGGAGTGGATAGAGAGGCGCCACGGCGTCCTCACCTTCCGCCTGACACAGGTCCTCACCGGACATGGCAGCTTCGGGAGGTACCTGTGTAGGATTAGGCGGGAGGAAACGCCCGGGTGTCACCACTGTGTGGATCGCCCGGAGGACACGGTGGAGCATACGGTTGAGGTGTGCCCTGCTTGGGCGGAGCACCGCCGTGTCCTCGCGGAGGCGATTGGCGGCGGTGACCTCTCGCGTCCGGCCCTGGTTCAGGCCATGGTACGGAGCGAGAGGGCATGGGAAGCCGTCACCTCCTTCTGCGAAGCAGTAATGCTCGCGAAGGAGGAGGCGGAACGCGTGAGGGAAAGGCAAAGTTTGCGCCCTCACGCCCCTAACCGCCGCCGTTGGAGACGCCCTGGGCGTCGGGAATCCCAGGCGGATTTCCGGCCACCATAGGCGCGGGCTTGCGGACGGCGAGCAACGGGCAGCTCGCCGTCCGATAAGGACCAGGCCCGGGTCGATGGCGCGTCGTGTTCCACGCGCGCCTCAAAGAGATGTCAGCAAAAATGACGGGGTCCAATAGGACCGATGCCTGCCAGGGTTGCGGGAAAGTCCGAAAGGGATACCGGGACCTTGGCAACAGGCAAATGAAGGAACACGGGTGGGTTTTAAGTCAGTAAAAGTCTGACACGCCCTTCCGCTCCGCCCAGAGCGGGAGAAGTCATTGGATGATTTACCACCCTCAAAAAAAAAAAAACAAAAAAAAAAAAAAAAAAAGCTGCTCATAAATAACTAATCTACCTATTGTCTTTGGTACAATTTTTTTTTATGGGAATTCCCCTCCTCCTTTCTCCTTTTAAATTATCACCCACTACAACTCCTATAAGCCAGAATCAACAGTGACCGCCAGAAAAACGCCAAAACTAGAGGAGTGCCTGAGAAATTATTCAACTGTCTTGGAACCCGAAAGTAATTAATCTACAAAGAACAGCGAAGGAGTAGGTTACTAGTTACCTTTTGCCTCTAATCGTTTTGATGCTCTTGGGAACTATAAGTGTTAATTGATTTTCAATATCAAGGTGAAAAATGGTAAAAAGTTTAGCAGAAAAAAATCACCGTACTGCGCCTCGCTAAATGTGCCCCGGGGCCCTAAGAAAAACCACTATTCCGTCTTAACAAGCAATCGAATCTGCCTAGCCTTTTCCCAACCATGTTGGGGTCGGCTTCCAGTCTAACCAATGGATGCAGCTGAATACCAGTATTTTGCATTAAGCGACTGCCTATCTGACCTCCGCAACCCAGTAACTAGGTAATACGATACCCCTTAATGAGACTGGTTGTCAGAATTTCGGGCTTCTGACGACCCGTAACGACTGTCAAAGATCCGCGAATGACAGCCGGAACCAACGGCTTAACGTGCTTTCCGAGGCACGGAGAAGTCTCGATATGTAAAGATGGTCACCCATCCACTGACCAGCACCGGCAAGCGTGGATCGACCCTTGACACTGGTATTACTTAGCCACGAGACAAAAGAGAGCTAGGCCTATATACACAAGGGATGTTTATAACTGGGATGAGCCCAAATGTTTAAAAATGATAATAATAGTGTCCGTCACAGAGTACATTATAAAGTAGGTATCGTACTTGAATGCTTTTTTACCCGACTACGGCGAAGAAAAAAGGAGGGTTATGATTTTGACCGGTATGTTTGTCAATACCTAATACTTACTAGTAGACAAACTTTTTTGCAACAATTAATGAGTAAGTATAGGTATTTATCACTAAAGTTATTAAAAACGGGATATTTAAGCACTATGTTTCTGTTTTTAAAAACATGCTATTCTGCTTATTACGCCGAAGATACTTATCAGATCTTCACCACATTTTTATGAGTCCAACTTTAAGTTAGGTACTAACTAGCTTTCAAATATATAAAACAAGTCCTCAGCCTTACTCGAGAACCTCTCTATCCATTGGTGCAAACAGCACGAAAATCGGTGCAGTCGTTTTTGAGTTTATCGCGTACAGGACGACAGACAGACGCGGCGGAGGACTTTGTTTTATTGGCTCAATAGCAAAATCCTTACATAGATTTTGCTATTGAGCCTCATTTCATTAGGTGAATAATATGTTCCTTGCATTTCATGCTTCTATATTCAGATAATTACGAGTAGCTGTACGGCTTTGTCAGTGAGTGAATGATAATAAGTAAATTCATTGTGTTTCGAAAGAAAAAAACCGGCCAAGTGCGAGTCGGACTGGCGCACGAAGGGTTCCGTACCGTCCTTACATATTATAGAAGAAAGTCCTCCGGCGTGTCTGTCGTCCTGTACGCGATAAACTCAAATACTACTGCACCGACTTTCATGCTGTTTTCACCAATCAGAGTGGTTCTCGAGTAAGGTTTTAGTATATAATAACACCTCGCGTGCATCAGCTAGTTATCTATAAAAATGCCAAAAATTTAAAGATTGTTGTACGGGAGTTCCCTTAAAAAAAAAAACACTTTCCTTAGTATTAAATTTGTTGTTATAGCGGCAACAGAAATACATCATCTGTGAAAATTTCAACTAACTATCACGGTTCATGAGATACAGCCTGTTGACAGACGGACGGACAGCGGAGTCTTAGTAATAGGGTCCCGTTTTACCCTTTGGGTACGGAACCCTAAAAACCAAAAGCTTCCTATTGGGTACTTATTTTCACTGTAGATTAATATTATATTGATTGCCATTTAATGGTGGCAATTCTTAGTATTTATTGTTCATTTCTGTATTGCGGTGCTATTAAGGGTCCAAAATAGCTGTGTGAAACTGCTAGTGACCTTAATTGCTTTTTCTAGATGGATGGACCGGGTCGGGTTTATTATGGCTGGTGGAAATGGAAAAATATGACGTGAAGTCATAATTACCCGCACATTAACATTTTTAACTGCATAAGTACTTAGGTAGATACTTATTCGCCTTTAGAAAAGATCTACCTAATATCTAAATGAGTCATAAATGTAGGGAATCGCTGATGTCTTTGCAATTTCATGGTTGGTCCCATAGTGCAAGTTGTTCATAATGAGTACAATGACCCCTAATTCTTCAAGGACATTCTTATTAACAACAATGGTTTTTGGTACGCGGGTGTACCGCGCGCGGTCATACAGGCATTTTTTCAAACTAGGCTGAGAACCAGTGCTTTTAGAAGGTCAAAATTACATAAGACGGGACGAGAAGTGGCGCAACAAACTCCCCAGCAGCACAACTGTCGTGGATACCCGTGAATTCAATTTCACCCTGTCACTACATAATATAAAACAAAGTTCTCCGCCGCGTCTGTTTGTCTGTTGTTCGCGATAAACTCAAAAACTGCTGCATTGATTTTCATGCTGTTTTCACCAATGGATAGATTGTGGATTGTAGAAGGTTTTAGTATGTAATAACCGACATTCACGCGGGCGAAGCCGCGGGCATCAGCGTATAAAGCTTGGTGGAATTTTTATAAATCCATGATTTAAGCGTTTACACGTCAGTCATACCTACTCTCACATAATACAATTCCTCACAGAGATTTGAGGCTAACGTAGGTTACAGCAGTTTAGACTCAGATAGGTCAGACTTACCAGCCGTAATCAGTTTAATGGTTGGTAATAATGATCGAGTTACAAGATTTATTAAAGTTGTAGGTATACAGAGTTAGGCAGACGTTACCCCAATACTCTGATTCATAGAATCTCTCAAACATATTCAATCTCTTTATCTTCCTGGTCTGAAAATACTCTCCTGATTTTACTTTTGAAAAACTGACAAAGAAGTGGGCTGTCATCCTAGCCCTAACGTCAGCTCAGCGGATCCAAACAGTGTCATTCATCCATACCTACAATCCAATATCCATACTAATATTATAAATTCGAAAGTAACTCTGTATGTCTGTCTGTCTGCCTTTTCACGCCTAAACCACTGAATGTATTTAGATAAAATTTGGCAAGGAGATAGGCTAGTTTTTGTCGACATACCACGCGGGTGAATCCGCGGGCGGAAGTTAGTTAATTTATGTATGGAACCAGCTGGTCCCCGCGGTTTCACCCTCATAAAACTTGATCCGTTGGCAATATCAGGATAAAAAGTATCCTATGTCCTAATCCAGGTCATGTTCTACACACGCGCCAAATTTCATCCCAATCCGTTCAGCCGTTTTAGCGTGAAAGTGTAACAAACAAACAAACTCACTTTCGCATTTATTACTTATTTATTTATTTAAACTTTACGCACTCAAAAAAAGAACGTACAAAGTTGGACTTAATGCCGTATTAGGCATTATTTATAATTATTAGATAGGATTAAGTCAACCATTCCAGCAACAAATCAAGACCAAATGAATCGTGTAGCAATATTAATGTTGACATCTAACTAAATTCGCCACTATCTGTCACGACGAGGTTCATAATTGGGTGTCTGTTGTGGGATGACCACTCGGCGTGGCCCTTTCATAACTATTAACAAGTAGCAAGTTAGCCCCTCATCGCCATAGACACATGTATGGTTGGCGTGAAGTTAAGTGCAGAGCCGTGTAGTGGCGCTCGTACGACAGCCTGACGGATGGCGGAGTGGGGCCACGCCGCATCTTGCGCGGCCCATGTGAACTATTGTGAACCCTCCACAACGACATACGAAACTTACCTCCTCTCATATCTGCTAATTATATTTGTGTAGCATTTTTAACCAGGAACCATTTCCTTTCAGTTTTAAACAAACAATCATACGGATGTTGAAGGATTTGTTACGTTAAATTAACATTACGTAATAGGAGTCTGGTACGTAATGCATTCCTTTCTATAGAAATGAGGCAAATTCAAAGGATTTGTGATTATGCAAAAATTCAAGCAACACTGAGGGCCTAGACATAGTTTCATTTTATCAGCGAAAACGGTGTTGGAAAGCAAATATATTTTGATGTAGCTGTAATGAATACGGAAAGTAAAAAATATACTTATTGAATTTTCGTAAGCCACCAAAAAGCTTATGTCATTCCTGTTGAAGGTTGTCGAAGAATACGAAACGCTTCGAAGTTTAGGCCTTCTTGACCGACCAGGGTTAAAATGGGAGGACGACCTTAACTCCACAAAGTCTATCAGAAAGCAGGATATCGAAAAGGGAGAGGCGGCCTTTACCCTGCAGTGAAACTATATGAACAAACTAGATAAATAGTATATTGAACGAAAACAAGAAAGCTCAATAAAGTTGGTGCAGTACTTATCAAGCGTTTAGTATTTAGATCATTATTGATGTTGCATTCATACGTTTAAATTGTCGTATCCGCAATATTACGAGAGTATTTCGCAGATCTCAGTGCAGTCCGTAATATCCTGCTGGATTCACGCTCCCCCGCATCCAAAGTGGTAGAGCATGCCATTGAAGCCTACACTGCATAATCTAAGCTTTGGACAGGAAATCTTTCTTCATATTTGTGGGCTGTTTTCTGGAAATCATCAGTTTGAAAGAATAAAGTGGTATGATAGATATTCTTTTATTTATCAATTGCATCTAATTATTTGTTGATAATGAAATGAAACGGTGTGAGAGTCTCTATAAAAATGGTCTTATATATTTTTAAGAGGCACCAATATCAGATTACTGAAAATAAATCTGTACTGCATGTTTATCGAGCAATCACTCAGGGTTGTCGCAAACTCGACGTATTGACGGCTCTATCTGGGAGCAGCCGATGCATGCGCGGTCTGCAAACACCTATCGCCCCATCCCCGGCGAGCAAACGCGTGCCAAAATTTGATAAAGTCCTCGGTTCATGTTTAATCATACGACATTAAAGGCGAATGTACACAGTCAGTGTGTCGGGAGTGCGTGATCACTGCTGTGCATTATCATTTTCCATCAGCCCCCAGTGCTCTCTGCGGTCTTGTTGATTGAGTGAACAATTTTTTTTTGTTTATGCCTCGTGTGGCAAGGCCACTTTGTTGCGAGCTAACTTGTATGTTGCTTTGTGCATAAGTGACTTTAAGTAAGTATTGTCGACGTCTTAATTTCTTTATCACTATAAGATTGAATGTCAATTGTACGTCATAAAACGACAAAGTCTATTTGTCAGTTGAAAGTTTGGACCTAAGTGAAGTTCCAAGTTTACTGGGAATTGTTGTGAAAAGTAGTGTAGTAATTACGAGGTCATCAGGTCATAGGTGAATCGTTGACAGTCGTTACAGGTAGTCAGAAGTCCAAAAGTCTGACAACCAGTCTTACCAAGGGGTATCATGTTCGTATAATACTGGAAGCCAACCCCAACATAGTTGGATTGATTCAACGTAGACTGGTCATAAGCAATTGTGCACATTCGATGATTATTTTCTGGCATTTCTATTACCTTGACTCGACGTCAGGGGTCGACCATTTTCTGTGTTTTCTTTCAATAGGTAGGTATTTGACAGGATGTTAAAACCAACCATTTATTTCGACCATCGCACTTTCAGATAAAAATAAAAATAAAAAAGGCTTGTGTTTTTTTTTAATGTATTGGCGAGGCAATTAGAAACAGACTACAAAATATTAAAAGTTCCCCTTGCAATGGAAATATGTCACCGACAACGACGGCCCATTCGTCACACGCTGTCCTGACAATCGTACGCACGCTCCGGGCTACACTTTAAATAATGTTTAATACAATGTAACATCACGTTTAATTGACACTTAGTATCTTAGATAATATATTTTTCGTTCTTTTTTGTAGGCATTATCAGGAAAAACATGGTTTTGCTTGAATTGAGTTTGAATTGCAGAAAATATTGGTTATCAAAATTAACTCTACTTATCATAGATGCTCAAAATCAAATGCAATCAGCATTGGTTTTGAGCATTTATGATAAGTAATATTACACGATCAATCAGAATCGGAATCGGTTTGAAACAAATGTCTAATAAGTACTTCATAATCTCGAAAAAAAAATCTGCTATACAACGTAAATAATGCAATGAATGTTGCTGAACTGTCGAAATGAAACAAATTATGATCGGTAACGAAAATAAGTTACGCAATTAGATAGGTAGCAGGTCTATTTTCATATTTATAGGGGCCTTTTTTACATATATTGCATAGAAGTTATACACATAATATTTCTCTGCAAGATATGATTGAAATAACTGAAAACCTGTTTCTCTTACACTATCAACAACTACTTACAACAACTTACATTATGAACAACTTTGGCTATGAGGCACCTCAAGTGTTCTGCTTAAGAAGCATAGGTACACACGGTTACATATCAAGCTACACTCTTCCAGTATAAGCTGACCTCTCATTGTACGGAAATCCTATAAAATGCGAGATCAGCTTATACTGTAATTGTTTATCTTGATTTGTAGCCGTGTGTAGGTACGTACCCCGTACTTAAAATAACTGCCCAAAAGCTTCTTTAACACAGCCCCCGTGCAAGTGTTGGCATGAAGAAGCATTTGGAAACGCGTTTACGTACAAACAGAACGCATTCCCTCCTTTGCCTCATGCACCGCTCAAGTCCGGCGGAATATTATGGAATTACATTTTTATAATGCAATTTGATGCAATGACATAGACACTAGCGCCGCGTCTATCGAACTTGAGCGATGGAGTAATTCGAAAACTCGTCCTACATGCCTACGGCTCATTTAGGACGTCCTTTTGATTTTCTGCAAGTCGTCTCAGATGGGCCGTAGGCATGTACGACGAGGTGACGAATTACCCGAGCGATGGCGCGAACTCTAGGTAAATCAGAATAATATTATTCACTATTCAGACAATAATGTTATAATAGGCTATTATTACAAAGAAGTATTGTACTCTCCGCGGACAGATGAATCGGTTCAACCATCTTTTCAAATTCACTGAAGTGGTCTTGGACTCATTCTATTGAAAAATGTAATTTGATGGGTATGTCGGCACAGTATTTTTCTAACGAAGTCTGACGTTTTTGACAATTTCTTGTTGAGTTAAAGTGGGTATTCTATATTTTGAATTCAATTGCTACGTAAAAAAAAACCAAAATCACTACCGGTTAAATTAAATTCTGGATTGAATTGCAATAAGCACTGTGAAACTGTTGGGTTGTTTCATTTCTTGCCTGATTTGCATTAAAAACCTAAAAATAATAAGAAGGTTAAAGTGATTGCACCATTAACAATTTAAGGTTACATTTTTAATGAAATTGGAGGGTAAACGAAGTTCATTAGTAGCCTGGCGCCAAAGCAACACTCGTAAAAATGAAAGAGGGAGAAAAGGGATTTCACAAAGCCGAGCTCAATTTGGATTCAATGAGCCGCGAATTGGTAATGCTAAACGCTCCAAGAGGGCTTAGATATCCTTACTAAACATAGTTAAGTGTAGGTACTTACATAGCTGTTTGTTGGTATTTTAGTCCGATTTTTATTGGTAAACCAATTAACTAAGCTCAAATTTAATCTTACCTTTTTACGGTTCCGTACCCAAAGGGTAAAACGGCACCCTATTACTAAGACTCGCTGTCCGTCCGTCTGTCTGTCTGTCTTTCCGTTTGTCTGTCTGTCTGTCACCAGGCTGTATCTCATGAACCGTGATAGCTAGACAGTTGAAATTTCATAGATGATGTATTTCTGTTGCCGCTATAACAGCAAATACAAACAGAACAGAATAAAATAAATATTTAAGGGGGCTCCCATACAACAAACGTGTTTTTTTTCCGTTTTTGTAGCTAATGGTACGGAACCCTTCGTGCGCGAGTCCGACTCGCGCATGGCCGGTTTTTTTAATTTGCTTTATATTTACTACCTAGCTAGCTCCTAGCTCCTGATTCAATAAACTGTCAATACCTTCATATAGGTTGGTGTAAAGAGGAGCTCGTGGCTAAGTAATAACAACCGCACTGGTCGATCCATCAGGTGAAGCTACTTACCGGGGTCGATCCATGGATGGGTGACCATCTTTACTTAACGAGACTCCTGCGTGTCTCGGAAAGCACAGTAAACGTTGGTCCCGGCTGTCATTCGTGGATCTTTGGCAGACGTTACGGGTCGTCAGAAGGCCGAAACTCTGACAACCAGTCTTACCATTACCCAGTTACTGGGTGGCAATCGCTCCATGTAAAATACTGGTATTCAGCTGCATCTGGTTAGACTGGAACCCGACCCGAACATAGTTGGAAACAGGCAAGGCAGATTGATTGGGGTTCGTGTAGTACATACTATCAAACACGATTTTTCAATATTTTGACTACGTTTGTTATAACAATTTTAGAGAACGTTTATTTGGCACGTGCATGTGAATTGAAAAAGCATTTCATGTGTTCGCCTTTGAAAGCAAGTTTAAGTAGCTGTCCTGCCTAATTGAAACACTAATGTTTTCGTGAAATTGATTTCATATAAATTTAGCCGTTCTATTAAAATGAACACAGGTGCTCATCTACATTTTTACATACGCGAGGTCTTTATATGAAAGATTCAAATCTAGTTTGGCGACGAAACTAGATTTGAATGTTTAATATAAAGTAGGACCTCGCAGGGCTGGCTGACAAATAGGGCCTATGGCTTAGTGGTGTTTACAGTGTCTCGGGTTGGAGCAATATAAAGATGATCGGTCGACACGTCGCCTCATGTATAATGTGCATACAAATTTAAGTGGGTGACGGGGTAAGCGCGGGTGGGTAGTGAAGACGCGACACTGACGACTCAACTAGCACATCCTTATGATAAGAGTGTGGAGAGAGGAGGAGGCTACATGCGACACGTGTCCGCCCAGCGCAGCGTCGCGACGCGCCCTTCCCCCGCGCCCCGACACGTGTAAGTGAACGGTGAATCTTGCTCACTACGCTCTCTACGAGGCTGACTACGAATTCGGCGTCGTTCGGAGTTTGTTCCGCTCTGTATTTACATGAAACGAGAAAGATTTTTGTATTCGATGTAGACAAACCCAGTTTCCGTTTTGCGCTGTAACAAGGAATATTCTCATATACGTACGACTCACTTCTGCGTCAGTTACGAGTTTTCATTCGCTGTTTTGCATTGACGTGAACTTTCTTGGTGGAGTTGTAGGTACTTTGCAACTTTAATACTTTTTTTCTTAAATACTTATTCAGAAGTTAGTTGCTTGCTAGTTAGTATAGGTTTGCCAACTAAGTACTTTTAACTCCGTATGCACCGTACGTAACAATGATATAAATATCACACGTACGAGTACATAAAATAATGTAAAGTTAACTTTATGATCATGGTACGCGGTAAACAACACAGTTTAAAAAATAAATGTAGGTACTTACTTATCCAAAACTTCGACTTACAAATAAGAGCTACAGAGAGATTATGTCGAGTTGGGATCACAAAATAGTACTGATTTATTCTAATACAAAGTTATGTTAGACTAACCAACTAATTTAAAAAAAAAATGGATTCGACTATTAACTTATTACTTACATAATTAGGGAACTAAGTATCTACTTAGGATGTAATGTATCTTATTGAATATTGTAAAGGGTGACATGTAACAATTATTGAAGTCATTATTATTGATATACTCGTAACATTCAATTGAAAAAAAAACTGCATCGCTGACGTCTTTCTGTTTGAAGGCCATCATAATAGATTGCTCACACCTTTGATTATGTACTTTACTGGAAAAATAAGCTACATTTGACGTAGGAAACAGAAAAATCGTGGTTTCCTCCAGCAGCTTCATGAAAACCTATGGATCTCACAAGCTGAGCTGAATTAATGGTTCAAAAGATATTCGTAACTCTGTGGGCCACTTCTAAAGCTATGTCTAATCTATACATAATTATAAATTAAAGTTGCTTTTCGTGTTTGTCTGTATGTTCGAGTTGTTCTTCTAAACAACGCAACAGATTTTGATGAGGTTTTCACCATCACTTAGAGAATTTATTCCGGAAGGTTTATGTGCATAATACGTTAATATTATAGTTAATTAGTTACATTATAACTAAGAAATCTCGATGTTTTGTCAATAACCGTGCGAAGCAAGACCCGATTGCTAGTGTTATATAAAATAAACTAGTTGCGCCCCGCGGTTTCACGATGATGACTAAGTCTCGATCCCGTGGCAACATCGGAATAAAAAGTATCCTGTATCCTATGTCAAGTCCACCCATGTGCCGTTCACCCGTTTTAGCGTGAAAGCGTACAAACAAACAAACTCACTTTCGTATTTATAATATTAGTTAGCATAGATTTTATGTAGCTACTTACTCTTATTAGATTAAACGTAGCCCATATAAGAATGCTCCAAACTATGTGACTCTGGTAAGATGACAGCCACTTGAGCAATCACTCAAGAGAGCCACGAGTTCTAGAGCGGTTTACGGTTCAAAAGAAGAGGTCAACAAGTCACACGATTTTTACTACGGAAAAGAGCCTTAGTTTCAACAATGTAATGATTTGAATAGTTGTTTTGTGACTTGTATGTACACATACACAAGTCATATGGTCGTATCAAATAGTAGGTCTTTAAGTTTGCTTATTTTATTTACGCATTGTTTATCTTGATTTAACGTAGGTGATGAAATGATATTTTTTCTATTAAGTATAAAGATCATGTAGGGGCTTCCTTTTGAATCGCAATAATTATTTTCTTCCACTTACATCAGCTTATATTGACACATTGAGCAAAGATGCTCAAGCAAACCCTAAGCAGGCCAGAAACATCATACCAAAATAAATAGAATTTGTAGTTAGTTACAGGTACTGTTTCATTTACCTACATTTATTAGCGCGCGGCATCACCCAATAAGAAATACTAAATATTAAATTATACTTAAAACGACTACAAATATCACGCAATCTCGTCTTACCTGTACTTGACGGTCATTTAATATAATTACTACAGACATTTTGAACTTCTGTACACACCCGTTTTTGAAGCATCTCAACATGCCCCTTATGAAATAATTCTCTCTCGTAGGGCTGCTTATGTAATAATAACGCTTTTAGTTAGTACATTGAATTCTGTGATGTTCGCAAGGAAGCCTACATGAGTGTTTATATTACCATACAAAGTTTGGATGCTCCCTATTCGAAAGGAACCAGCGAGCCACCCTTTAAGGGGTGGTGTTATTAGTATAAGCAAAAGACATAAATTCCCCCCTCCTCGTAGACGTGGTGTGCATACAATGGAGTTGGCATTGATTTTGAGTTAAATATCACCCCTTTGCCGACGTGGTGCATTGTTGTACATCGACCGTGTACAAACATAGCGACATGAATTATTGTTACTGGTTCTTTTATCTGTTTCATTGACGTCATTAATCAGCTCCGGAATATGCGTTTGATGGCTGCTCCTGTGGTGTGAGCTTGCAAGCGGCCCCGCCATATCTGTTTTGTGCAAGCGGTACCGAGTAAGCACAACGTTAGAATACCCCGAATATTATCCGGACATGTTCTTTTAACAATCGTTTTAATATTTTGTATGAGATTTTATCATTACAATAAACTTAGGTATTCATTGGTTTAAAGTTTACACTATTCATGGACTTTTCTATAATTCTTGAATATCTAATTCATAAAAATCTTAAATTCATTCATTCACTGACAAACAACATCTAATCTAGCGTCAGTATAGCAAATTCATAATCAATATTTTAATGCAACGTATTCAGTAAATACTGAATAATCAAAACAGCGAGATATTCGACAGCTATTTGCAACGTTGCCAACTTTCAGAATGCAAGGTATAATTTATGTAATTACACCACATTATGTTCAGGTACCCACCGATCTCTTTAGCATCTATTTCAAAACTGTCGTCATAAGCTGTCATCGCTTCACAAAAACGATGCCAGTAAAAATGACATTCAAGAGGCTTATAATAAGCAAGCTGGTTATTGTCAAAGGGGTACACCTGAGCAAACTCGGTTAACGTCAAAGAGCAGATTTTAACAGTTTGTGTTTACAGATTACTATTGACAATCTGAGATGAAAGCAGGTAATCTTTTACGGGATATTAATGCTACAAATCCCGCCGGATGTGTCAAAGACGCGTAGGTTTCCACAATCCCGAAAAATATGGAATAATAGCCGATCCCATATCAATTATAAATATTTAATAGGTTAGGTTGAATAAAGTTTAACGAAATATGGAACTAACTTTGCAAAATCTTTACATTCGGAATTTTACCATGAAACAGTTGAAGAAAAAGAGCTTTAGGATATACCTACTTACGAGATTTCATTATTTCAATAATAGTCAAAGTCGTATACTTGCAGTATTCGTTTCGAAGAAGACATTTGACACTCGATTGGGATTTGCGTTCTTCAGATTACTTAAGTATTTCAACAAGACTTTTAAAAATATATGGTTTTTTTTTTGCATTGTTTTAACAATTCTAACGCAATATTTTCATACTTATTTGGGAAGACAATAGAAATTATTTTATTTCATAATCTTATTTTGTTCTACAGTCAGCAGCCAGTCTAATAGGTGTAACCTACAGGGTAAGTAAGGTAGGTACCTGCCCATCTAGCACCTAAGTACTTTTTAAGTGGAAGATTGTATTTATTGGTTTCCAAGTTGTTAAACATTCCAAATCTTAGCACGTTTCTAAAATATTAAAGATAAGATGACTTACGGAGCCGAAACGTGGACACTCACGGTACGGCTGGTCGATAAATTTAAGGTCGTTCAGCGAGCTATGGAACGAGCTATGCTTGGAGTATCTCTGAGGGATAGAATCCGGCATGAGGTAATCCGGCAGAGAACCAAAGTTGTCGACATAGCTCACAGATAAGCAAGCTGAAGTGGCAATGGGCCGGCCATATTAGCCGTAGAACCGATGACCGTTTGGATAGACGCGTTCTTGAGTGGAGACCGTGAATCGGCAAACGTAAGGTAGTACGCCCTCAGGCTTCGTGGAGCGACGATCTTCGCAGGGTGGCTGGTAGCAGCTGGATGAGAGCTGCCGAGAATCGAGCTGAATGGCGTGCAATTGGAGCGGCTTATGTCTAGCAGTGGACTGCTATTGGTTGATGGTGATGATGATGAAAAATAAGATGTAAAGCTAAAGTTATAACGTGAATAAAATACAGGTACTCAATTCTCGCTCATTTATTGCATTCCACAATGTATACTTAGGTGGTAAGTAGTTTAGTAAAATGAGATCATTATGGACCCTGTCAGGCAGAACAAAATAGAAGGAAGAGGAAGGTTTTGCTAGCTTTAAAGTCTACTTATTATAATTATGAAATGTTATGAGAAGTTAATTTTATATGATAAGATTGTAAATGGTAAGAACGCAGAACTTGCCTAAAGATCATGAATGTCGAAGCAGTTGTTGAACGATTCATAGCGTGAAATATATATCCTTACATATTATAAAACAAAGTCGTCCGCCGCGTCTGTCTGTCGTCGTGTACGCGATAAACTCAAAAACTACTGCACCGATTTTCGTGCTGTTTGCATCAATGGATAGAGTGGTTCTCGAGTAAGGTTTTAGTATATAATAACCGTCATCCACGAGGGCGAAGTCGCAGGCATCAGCTGGTTAAGTATATAACTCGTAGGTTAAAGAAACCTTTATTTAAATGCCTATCCGTTAACAGTACTTAACTGGCATGGAATGTCGCAATGCCAAAATCCCACAGGCTTACTAAGTCAACTCCGCTGAACAAAAAAAAAACAATATGTTCACGGCGCTTTGTCCTTTTATTCATATTTAATCTCCAAAGCGTCTACAAAAAACAATGATTTCACGGTACAGCATTAACGCATGTAGGCATAACAGAGAGCCGAACCAACCCAAAGCAAATACAAGACCATATATTAAAATGTTGTCAATCCTATTTACTGACATTTTACTCTGTGTTTATCTTATAAATCTATTGTGTGCATGGCGGTCGAAATTATGGGATTTCGTGTCAATATTGACGCGAGTCGGGTTTGTCGGTCGTTGCATTTAACACATCCCACCGCGCACCGGTACCTACTTATAGACAAACGCTTGGAACTTGTAGTGCAAGGGAACAATGATAGATGGCGCTGTGCGGACCGCGTTCAACCGCTACGCTCATAGCTACCAGTATTGAGTACGCACTATACTCTTATACAATTAGTCTTTCGGTTGTACTTCACCTCAAGACTATCTTACTTTATAATATACCTATTTGACTTTTTATTAGTAATTGATACTCTTATGAATACTAGACATGCACCTACTTAGATACCAGTCCTGTGCGTAAAAAACAGGCATGCTCTGTGATACAATGTTAAGTTAGGTAGGTATCATTCGCGTAATAAAGGAATTAAATATTGTGTTTTAGGTCTCCATTTGGCGCCACTCGATGCCCCAACTGACCGGTTAAAATACCTATGTTATTGTGGAATTTGATTTAGGCACTTGACACAGAGTTAATTCAATTCATAATATAAAAAGTTGTTTTATATACATTTTTAGGTTTGTTTGTAGTATCTACCTACTGAGCAGCAACACACGCTAATTATAAAAATATGCATAGGTACAAGCAGTATGGTGTAGTAACTAAGGCAATATTTCACAGCCATTCACTGTAGGTAAGATTTACGATATCTGTGACAGGGTCCTATCAAACGAATTATTGAATAACTGAATTATATTGAAAACATGTAGGTCTTTTAAATCTATTATAATGTACATTATACATAGGTATACGTAGTATATTAATTTTGTTCTGGCGTTATCTGTAAAGTATCTACACGTTAGATTATCTGCCAACTTTAACAATTGTGAGACTCAATCTAAACTTCTCAAATAAATAAATGATAATTAAAGCAGCTAATTAAAACATCAATTTACTTTTACTTTAAATCTAAACAATAATAATACTTATATTATATTTTATTTAGGTACGTACCCCTTTTATGAAATTGATATTAGGTATTTTAGTAAATCAATATGAATAGTTTTTTTAAGCAAAAACTCACAACTTTATTATTACCTAGTTTATCTTCAGGAGCAGTATTGAACCGCGCATCGTCTGTTTTTTTACTCACCCGTTGTTACAAAAATGCTCGATCAAATTATCCCCAGAACGGAATATTTAAAAAGGTAAATTAAACGTCTCGTTCCTCGAACAAAGAGTTATTCGGTAAAGCGCCGTGTCGGCATACGTAAGGCGCGCCGGGATGTCATTAGCGAAAGCTCGGCCTTTCTAATGCCTAACTGCGCACCGCCTCCCATTGTCGCGGCAATAATGAGCAACTAACGATTTAAGCCCCTGCACTCCGTTTCTTATGGACTAAATGCAGAGATTTCGATGAAAAATAATAATCTGACGCAACACGAAACAGGAATTTTCTGTGAAAAAGAACATTGCTTTGCAGTATATGCAATCATTTAAAATGTTTGATACGAAAGTTAATTTTCTTATTGGATAACAGTACTCAGGATTCTTTTAAATCATTTGTGAGTAGTCTGGACTGCTGGAAGCTTTTTTACCAAAGAAAAGAAATTGTTTATTTTCAGACCAAGCACACAATAATTGGTAGAAGTCCATATTATGTTAGTAGGTAGATACTTATAGCTATGTTAGTAAAATTTAAAATAATTATTATTTTGGACATGCATGAGTGACGAATGCTTCAGAATTTGGCTGTCCACTCTTTCCGACACCACGTTCAGAAGCTGGTGGTATCTTTTTTTTATCCGAGACCACAGGGTGGCCGTTCTTTACCAAAACACCGGCTGACCAACAAAATGTATGTAGATAAAGGAGCACTAATAATGTCCTTTCGACCGAATTTCTAAATACAAGGGTATTTTTACATATAGGATTATAGGAGCCTCTTCAAAGCACATCAATCTCCTACCCTCATCCCAATCTATTTGTCGTCAGCGCAACATATCTTTTTCTTCCATACTTCTCTATTAGTCTTCATTTCGATAGTGACTCCCTTTCTAGCCATGTCATCTTTAAAGGGCTTTTCAAACTACGCTATAATGTGATAAATAGCATATAACCTAAAGTTCTTATTATTAAGTAAATAAATATTACTGCAAATTTATGGAAAGCGATATTTTTGTGCTATGAACTATATGCTATATATTATAGCGTAGTCTGAAAAGCCCTTCACACAGTGAATCCATCGTTTCTTTGGTCTTCCCCTACTCGCATAGCCATCCACATTCATACTCAAAACTAACCTAATAAGTCCAACGACTTTTAGTACAACAAGTTTTCAGATTTGTAAAGGTAAACTTATTAAGCAGGTGCATACTTTGAACAATAAAAGTAAGATGATAATGTTGGTACTCAGCCATCACGTTTGTTTAACAAATATAAGACAGTTTTTTGATGTATCTGAGGGTTACTTCCTGCGCTGGCTCAAAAGACTAACGAAATCCCACCTCGTGTTTATTTTCGTGTGATTTATCAACGCTTGCGGATCAGTGCCGTCAAACTCTTAGATAATCCCACTATTAAACATAGGTCTATATTCTTTGTTTACTTTACGCTATTGCTTTTAAAGTGTTCGATGTGTTAGATAATGTTCGGACAGTATTATGTTACTCCAGATTTTGAAAAAAAAAAATTTGAGATAGAGTGTAAAGGTTTGTTTAAAGAAAGGCGTTTTATCAAAATCTTTTAATTCCTTCACTACTGCGCTTTCTTTCGACCGTCTAACCACTGTAAAATTTATGAAAACCTATCCATAAAAAAACTGTGCAGCTTCACTCTCCACTATTTCGCGGCTAATACAGCTCACAGTGAATTCAGTGTGGCAGATATATTGTTTAATCTCACGAGCGCCATCGGTTTAACTGGATCCAATTGGAAACCTAGAGTGTAAGGTTAGGTCTCTTGTCAGTCCATCAGACATCTGACTGTATGTGACGGTTCTAACGGCTTAGTATTACGTTCGTGGTCAGTATTGCGTAATTGCGTAGGCCTCCATCGAACCCACGGTAGCCATTTAGCCAACGCACGATCTACACATTACACAATGTACTTACCTTAAAAAACCAAGACATAGCGCTGCGAACAATATAGTGAAGCATGCCAAAACTACACCTCCACTCTGTGCATACACACTCACACGCACACATTTACAAACATTTGCAAACAAACTACACCTCGCAATTACGTGCACTCATGTTTACGAAACTGGCCTCACGTTACTATTGACAGCGCTTCGTCTTGGTTTTTTATTTGGTCTGAGGTACTAACATTACCTACACTACAGAATTTGAAGAATTTGAGTTTGAGTTTGAGTTTGATTTTCACCAATCAACTTCAGTTTCAGTAAAGTAAGATTACAGGTTCTCTGCCCATTCATTACTTATTATTCATTTTAATGTTGATTTCTTTCTAATTATAAGGATATCACACCAATGACAGTTAAAAAATAAAATACGTAGGTATATTTACCCTTTTTACACGACTGCCCAAAAAGGAGTGTAATGTTTTCAGGGTTCATGTATGTATGTATGTGAGTTTCTTTATTCCACCATAACTTTAAAATGCCTAGACGGATTTAGATGTATCGGGTATCGTTAGAATCCTTACATCATCTCGAGTGACATTGATCATGTCTTTTTTGAAAAAAATCAATATGGCGGCAGTATGGCTCCAGTTTCAAATGTCAAAAATAAATTAATCTTCAATTATTTACAATATGGGTATCCAATTGAAGGCCTTGTTGAGCACATTCCAAAACTTTATAATTTATTAGCCTACCTATGTAAAATTTATACAGTTGATAAAATTGTCATTGCAGTCGGGGGACCTCTTAGATTAAAAGGTGTTCCACAGAACGGTCCCCCGACTGCAATGACAATTGTATCAACTTATTTTTTACTTTTTAGTTTGTTTTTTAGCAGGGCAGTCATGTTTTTTAATTATTTATTTACAAAAGTAAAATGGAAAATTAACAGGTACTTAGTTATGTATAAAAAGACCATTTAGAAACGAAGGTTAATCAAAAATGTAAAACTAAGAAGGAAATTGTAAACAGTGTTATTTGCCGTAATGAATTTTAATGAGTCTGTTAAAGACAGAATACATACAAAACCATATTGCAACAAAACTAAATTACAATGTTTATACTACCTATTATATTTTATATTTATATTTTGTAGTTTTATATTTTATTAATAAAACTAGCTGATGCCCGCGTGGATGTCGGTTATTATATACTAAAACCTTACTCGAGAACCACTCTATCCATTCATTGGTGAAAACAGCATGAAAATCGGTGCAGTAGTTTTTGAGTTTATCGCGTACAGGACGACAGACAGACGCGACGGAGGACTTTGTTTTATAATATGTAAGGATAATGAAGCATAACAATCATAGTATGTATATATTTTAATCTAGAATATTATTTTTATAAAAATTGCTTTTAAAACAATCGCGACAGGAGGTTTTTAGTTTTAGCTTATGAACACAGCGAACTTTAGAGGAATGTATCTGTCCTAAAATCAAGTTAATTCAAATTAAATTAATAATTAAAATAAAATATTTTATTTAACACTAGCTTCTACCCACGACTTCGTTCGCGAGGAAGTCATAGGACACCACAATGTACTAAAATATGAGTTACATTTTTATAAAACTTCCCCGTATTCTACGTTTGTAGTTTTGGTTTCAGCAGACAAAATAAGAAGAACAGAACTGATGACGCGGTTGCAAGTTTTCCGTGTGAGAAGCAGTACGTCGATTCTGTAAAATTCAAACAACAACTCGCATCTCACATCGCTATTCACTCTCACTTCGCATAAGGTTCAAAATGTGTTCGGGTTCGAGTGCGAAGTGAGCGTCGAAGTGACGGGGGAATTACCTTACTGAATGCCACTTTTTACGTCATCACATAGTTTATCTGACAAAATCTCACGGTCAATTAAGTTCAACTTGCTGACTCGCTCGCAAGGGTAGCGCTAGTGTATCAACCCAGTTTTTAGAATGCCAATCAAGAAACTCACAGCGGATTTAGATTCGAAGTTTAGAATGAGGTCTTACAGAATGACACCCCAGCCAACACTAAACCACTAACCAGCTAAACTTTCATGGGCACTGATGAAACGTCAGAAGCTAGATGTAAGGGTCCAATTGGTCCTTACTCATGGAGAAGAACTGGAAAGAAACTCCACGGTTACCTAGTCTTTTAAAATAATTGGCTTTTACAGTGTTAATAGATATTATGGGTGGACCAGTTTAAAATTGAAGTATCTGTGAGGCTACAAAGCCTACAACATTCTCACAGACACAAAATAGAATAGACTATATATCAAAGGTAAAAAAAAACCAATTTAAATCCAAAGTAAGCTTGTACTTCACTCTTTGGCCGTATGTCTTGTTGTTAAAGCCTGAATTCAAATGTTAGTATAGAAAATGATACGAAATGACACCTTCACCCTAGGTAGAAAGAAGTTCGAAAAACCTTAGACAATTTTAGTGTCTACAAGTTGACCACCATCTTTAGATTTAGATTTTTAGAAGTCGATCTTCGAAGCTGAATTAAGTAAATGGAGGCTACTGAAAGTTAAAAAACAAGGGGTTGTTGTGTCGCAAGTGTTGGAACCTGGGAGGTGCGTGCAGTAGACTGTCAGAATGTAGCTTCTAAACTACTCAGATTGAGGCTTATGCTCCTACTTGATATAAGACTAGCTAACGGGCATCTACCAGGTTTCCGACTGCTTGTGACATTTGTTAAGTTAATAAATTTAATGGTTGCCCTATAATTAAGGCTCTGAAGGCTACAATTATCGAGAAATATAGGTTTACTTCTGGTTAACTCACTTGACGTTATAACCACAAAATAAGTAATTGAGTGGTTCACACACCCCCAGTTCAAATAGGGCTCATATTCATACATAAAAAAGTATAACTATTTTATTGCCAGACATGGAAGTGATTCACAAAATGAAACTAATTAGCATTTTCGTTAACTAAACTTAGACAAAAGATCGCTAACAAAACTGAATGGGTCATACCCATCAACAATCATCAATTATTATTACTTCAATTAAAATCACGAATATGTGCATGAGTTATATGACTCCGATATAGTCTAGCTAGTTGATAATAAAATGTGAACAAATTGAAAGCTTAATTAAAACAAAACGCGTTATTTAGTGGCAGCAAATTGCCGTTGTGGCACTGTCATCGTTCCGTTTGACATCGATGCGCATTTACTGAGCCGGGTGCTTTATGAATGTTTGTGAATCACTCTGCTTTTGTAACGACTAGCCGAGCACAAACACCGGCTCGTGGTACACAAACGCGGGGCAGTATGCGTAACAGTATACATAGAAAGCCCTCGTAATGTTTGCCTTCGTGTGATTTATTGGCTTCGTCGGATTTAGAGGCACGCACTGGCGGGGTCCTAGTCTAGTGACTACGCGGTGTAAAGTTACGTGACTATTAGATACATACACCGCCGCTTGTGATATTGGGTCGCCAGCTCGTCATGAGTGATTTGTTCATCAAATACACTTATGAGTAAGACTCGTCTACAGCAAAAGGGCAATGATGTTGTTATAAAAGAGCATAGATCATGTGAATTTGAGTCTTTGATCACCTTTTATTATTACGTTGTATGTAAAACAGGTGCCTACAAACAGACGGAACCGACATAGCCTATTAGGGTAAATACAGTTAAAATGGCTTCAAACACACACACACAAGTCACCAAAATATGCTCCGACAGAGTTAACAACTAGAACTGATTGGCATTACTTCTGGCAATAAGTAGAATTTGCAAGTTAAGTGTACGTATCAACAAGCGCCAATACGCACCCATTGGAAGTGATTTCGGTAAGCGACGGTCGCCAACGGACAATGAAGAGGAGGGAACGCAGTGTCATCTGCTTTCAACATAATTAAAATCACTTTAAATAATGCCACTAAGCGCCCAACCCTGTCGAGGTTTTATTTTAAAAAGTGCTATTAGCATTAAATTTAGTTTTGCGGATGATTATGTCGCCCTCAGGCCCGGGAGCACATTAACTGCTCACAATTTTTGTGAATTATTGTTCCGTCCGTGCTCCCTCGCCTTTTATAACACGCTTATACCAATTTTAACTACTCGGGGTGTTAAGTTGTAAGGAGGAATTGTTTGAATTCAACGCAGAAGCTTATATAGCATGAGCTGAGTTCCTAATTGAGAAATAACCTTTTTCACTTTCATATTTTGGTAACAAAGTGTTTGTATATTCGTATTAAATTAATTTGACAGCATTGAATCATGTAATGTAAACTCGATTCCGTTGGCTTTTCCGGTTGATCAAACAATAATCAGACACGAAAATGAACAAATAAGCACTCAGATTCAATTAATTGAAACTTAACGAAATATTTTCAATAGGTAGGTATGAGTCCAATACCTACTCAATGAGATTTTAGGATAAATTCCATAAGTTTCTATACTGTTAGGTCATCGTGCACATTAATGTCTAGTCGTCAACCAGTTATGCTATTCTGTGAAAATCTCATCGTTAAAACTTTGGTGAAGTGAACTTGGAGTGAACTGTCGCTGCCTTAGCATCAGTGGGTATCGATGACACTGACAGCTCACTCCGTGCTCACTTCACCGAAGTTTTCACGGTGAGACTGGTGTCAACGCAACGTAAGCACATGACCGGATCGGTTCAGCATTGCCGAAGGATAGCCGCGGCGACACAGGGTGGACGCCGTGCTTGCGGCTAGGTGTGGTTGGTTGGCTCATTTAGGATCTTATTTTCGGTTGATGCGATATTTGACTACCTACCCCCGATGACACACCGCCGCGCCGCGCCGCCCGCGTCGTAATCTGCGATGACTGCTGTTTACTGCACGCGTATCATGACCACCGTAGAAACGGGTTTTACCGACGGAAGAATAGACAAAATGACAGATAAACAATCACTTTATGTCATTTTGTCATGCTAGGCGTACTGATCCCGAGCCGAAGCGATGCCGATACGATGCTTGTAAGTGTGTGTAGCAGTTTGGAGTTTCACGTACAGTGCCAATAGGTTCGTGTGCGTTAACATTTACTATACGTACTCATAATCTAGTAGTCAATAGGTGAAAACGAGTTCATTAAATCAGTGTAAAAGAATAAAATGTTCCAAAAAGCCTTAAGCAACGTGAAGCCCCAAAGAAACTACCACGATTAATGTTCTTTAATTGTAATACATTTTGTTTTTAATTAAAATTAAAAAGAACTGGTAAAAGCACACGACACAGCGCCACCTACACACAATGTACATAGGTACAATCGGAACATAAAGTTCGCTCAGAACACGCTTATCGGCGAAATCGGAGGCAAAGAATCGGAAAGAAAAACAATCGTCCGGGGTTGGATTCTTTTAATTTATCCATCGCAGTTTTAAATCGGTGTTAAGATTCAGCAGTCGTAACGTTTTTTCAATTATCGGCGTCGATCTCTACGCGGCTTTACGATAGCTACCGAGACTCGAACACGCCAAGGCTTGGTCCCCGTTAAAAGGAAAAAAAAGTCTTCCTAAACTTACGCTTCGCTTCGGACACCAGCCAGTCAATGAGTTCGATTTTGTGTAATGTATAAAGACAAAGTTTAATTGTGTTCTCTTATCGCGAGTACATTTGTTTCATTTTTCAACATTTATTTGAATTATGCATATTTAAGCAACATTTATGAATAGGAGGGTTATTTATAGGGTATTGCGTAAAGGCCCCGATTTTTTAAATCACGTTTAAAAAATCGGGGCATTATGCAATACCCTCATAATACGTAATCGACACTTTTATTAATTAAAAAATAACCCTCTTGTTAAAAGTAATGATTAGCGTCTGTTTATAAATAAGAGGGTAAGTGTTTTCCTTGTTTATTATTTAAAATCTTCATATGTAGGTAATAAAAAGCAGTAAAAGTAAATAAAATCCACATTTACGCTGACCAGCTGGCAACACAGTGTATAGCAGCTGCAAATGATTGCGTACCTAGTTGTAAAAGGAACTACTCAAACTTTTCTTGATTAAAGTGATTAATTAAATGTCCTTCTAAGATACAGTTCAATCATACAAACTACGTAATAAAATGTAGGTATACTAACCCACTGGACCTAACATCTAACATAGTACAATACTTTTACGTTTGCCATTGACTCGAAAAGAAGAAGACAGCCTAATTAATGCAGCCATGACAATTGGTACTTACTCTAGGTACTCAAAACACCTGGTGACCTGGACAAAAAAGTTAGTTAATAGTAAAAATCAAAATTACAAGCTAAATAGCAATTAAACAATATGAAATAACGTGATATTATTATGCATTATAAAGTTAAACCACCGTCCACAATAGAGTCATAAAAACGGTACCTTCTTACGTATAAACATAAATATGAGTAGTAAACCCTGACCACGCTTCGTGGCTTTTATACCGGAGCACTATCTATAATTAAACAATGGGCCTGACCCACGCCCTTCCATTACAACCCAACGGCGACGTTTAACACATTCAGATAATCTCACTAAATCGCCATAATCTCAACTCGGGACGAAACTTAATTCAATTCCACGTTAATTTACTTATTTGAAAACGAGAGCACCCGCGATACAGAGTTATCAGGGCCGGGCCCCACGGGAATTAGGGCTTGGTGGATGATCAGGATAATCTTTTTACGAATAAATCACGATATGAACCTTGTTGTTGCTATGATATAAACAATGCGTGTGCCGTTTGATAACTATTTAACAGGGATAACTTTACAGGCCGTGTGCTTGATGGGATTTCCCATTGGAATAAATGTTGAAAGTCAAAGAATTTATTTCAAATAGGCACTAAGGCACTTATGAACGTCAAAATTTACAAAAAAAAATAGAATTGGTTCTAGTCACCCCTTTATTAACTTCCGTATAAACTTTCATCTCCTATTTTACCCCTTTAGGGGCGAATTTTAATTTTTAAATTGTTACTTATATTGTTCTGGCTATGAAGTCTTTTATCTGTGTTATAGGATGCGATGTGAGGAGATGGAGGGTTTTGTCAAACTCAAAGAGATCTATGTATCAACCAGTGTATTCATCCTTTAATGATCAACGTTACAATATGTACGTGATGACCTTCTCTTATTCGATGAACGTAATTATGTACATGTATGTGATGCACGTGTATGATGTACGTGACACCACACAACATCAACCTTCATAAAGAAAAAAGAAAACTAAATTACATTGTTTTTTTTTTTACACTAAAACTTACCCTCTAACTTTTATAATACAACTTCTACTACGTCTACTTTATTTTTATATTTAATCTTAACATTTGGTGACTCATCCTTAAAACCTCAAATGGTCCATTATAAATACATTCCAACTTATTACCTGTCTCGTTTTTTACTAATATCAAATCACCTTCTTTATAAATTACAGAATTGAGATTCTTATCATAACAATCTTTCCTTACTAATTTACTTGCTATCAAATTTTCTTTTGCATCATTCTGAGCCCTTTGTAACTTGTACTTACTTACATTCTAAAGGATAATCATCAAAATTATACAAAGGTTCAACACTATCACCTTTAAGACTACTTGGTAACCTGCAAACTTTACCATAAACCAACTCACAAGGAGTATATTTTGTCACAGTATTAACTGTTGTGTTATAAGAAAAACACCAATACGGTATCCATGAACTCCATGACGATCGATTGTTATCTGTTTGTATTCTCAAATATGCTCCTAAAGTTTTATGAACATTCTCCAAAGATCCTATACTCTCATGATGATATGATGTTGGTAAGATTTTATTGATACCTAAAATATTACATAGCTCAATCATCACTTCTGAAATGAACTCAGAACCCCTATCTGAAGCAATTGTTCCTGGTATTCCATATCTCAAAATAAAATTCTCTGCCAAAGCATTTGCTACCTCATTTGCGGACTTACTCCGTAACGGATAAGCCTCGACACGTAAGCTCACATTGTAGTCAATATGCAAACATTGCCTCTTTTATCCCTATCAAGTGGATCTACTATATCTAAATAAATCTTCTCAAAAGATGAAGATGCAGTGGTTGTAACTGTCATTGGTTCTCTAACATGTTTCGAAAACTTTTGTTTCTTAAACTTATCACATTTACCAACGTACTCCACTACGCATGAAATTAGACATTGTATACGTAAATGTTTATTGTTTCGTTAATTTAATATGTAATTTTTGGTTGAAAAATTAAAATGAAGTAAATCTAATGATGACATCATGTGAATTTAAATTGATGTATGTATGCACTGTAGATTCTGTGTCCATATGTCCATATGTGTGTCTGTTTAAACGCGAACACAGTTTTTGGGGATGGGATGCATCATCATAGTCCTTTGCTTTTTAGATTTTTCCAATACAAATTCAAAGTCAGGTGTTATTTTTGAAAATTCATAACTAAGTACGATCTTTATTATTTAGCCTAAGAAGTGCCTATTTGTGCCTAGCTTCAAGTTTCTAAACTTAAGAAGTGAAATTTTTTTATTCAAAATTTATTCCTACTTATCTCCCTGACAAGAGTTGACATTCGAAAAATCGTTTGGTGCGTTTCATTATATTACTTTAAGATAATTTAACCTCTTTTCGAGTTATTTTAAAAATATTCAAAAATACGTAGGTAATTCTGTTTTTTGTAAAGATTATATTATTCCAAGTTTCACATTAATCGGACTGTGCTTTAAAATCCTTCCATACCCCCAACCCCCATTTGCGTGGGGGGATACTTTTGAAAAACGAATAAAATCAAACTTTTTGGTATAAATACGTACGTGCGCTTACCTATACTTACGTGTTAGGTTTAAGTTTGCCAACCCAAGCCATAAGAATTTTTGTATACACGAATTCCCCCTTTTTTTAGTCTTCAGTTTTGTATTGATCTACATACTGTCCAAAATTCAAGCTTCTATCTCTGTTACTCGTTTGTTCAAGACAAACGAATGGTCCTGCATTCGTTAAAATCAATGAAGCCGTGTAAGAGTTAATTATAGAAAAAAAGTTAGTAAATATGCGGTAGTTAAAATTAAAAATTTCTTATTTCTAAGAGTATTCTGTGACATGGTCACTGTTAGTGGTAGACATTTAGACCAAGCCCCATACATTTTGGCCCAATGTCCTTTATCAAAATTGTAATTTTTCTCTCAACGGCCTCCTTTTATAGAACTGCGTCCCGCGGTTTCAGCTCCATAAGTCTGAATCCCGTGGGAATATCGGGATAAAAAGTATCTTATGTCCTAACTCAGGTCATGGTCTATGGAAGTTCATTAGGTACCTATAGGAAAACGTTTTTTTCACCGAGTTTCTTTTTTTACCATGGGGTGTGTCTAGATAGTAAGAGAGAAAAAATATGAATATTAATAGCAATGATATTTTTCCTTTTAAATATTCGCATTAAAACATTAAACATGAAAATCAATCATAGTGTTCATCATTTATTAAATCTAGCATAAGATTAAGGATAAGCTATATAGGTGGGCGCAACTTGACGTTTATCATAAACATCTATTAATAATGCGTCATTCAGATTTTTAGTAAGTTTAATGGAACGCATTTTAAACGAACAGGTGAATTATTATCACTACTTTATTCGGTAGCTTTACTAAATAATATAAATAATAGAACGATGCCAGATAATAATTTTATGAGTTTGTGCACACAGAAATGATAAATGTCATTATTTAAATCAGTACGACAGATAGCCAAGGAGCTGGGGCGAAGTGGTGTCGCCGTGTATTTTTAGGTTACGTCAGATCGGTCGGGCCGCGGGCGCAGATACGTCGCTATGTCGCCGGCCGCCGCAAACGCCGCTTGACATTAACAAATTACATCGGCTGTCAACTTTCTGAAACAATATACCAGTTGGCGTTTAACTTATCTTGAAACTTTTCGTCTCGTGTAGATAAAATGTTGTAATACTAAAATGTCATTATGCTTGGTTGAGAGGCCAGTACTCGTAAGTCACACAGGAGATAATATTTCATTGGGCGCGGTACCCGGCCCCCGCCTCGATCGACGCTATCGTTTCAGTTAGTATCGCAGTTACCGAAGCGATTTGTTATGTTATCTCCGTTACTTTGTTTGAGGTTGATAGGTCAACTTTAAGGTACCTATCGTACACGAAATCAATATAGGTAACTTGAACAGGCATAGGCATTAGGCATTAGCTTCTTAGATTAACATCATTTCTCAAAAATGCAGTTTTGACACGCAATGACCCAAAACGAGCAGCCAAGTTTCTGAAAACCTCTATATGGGGCCGAATTCCTGATTAAAAAGAAAATTGACGTAATTAAATGCGTTTTAACCATTGTTCTCTAATAATATTGCAAAAAATATATGTTTCTGTGATTAAAACCATTTTTTTTCTTTCGTATTTATCGCGGTAATCTGTCAGGGGAGGCGATTTTTTTTACAATTATTGCCTGTTTCATAAAAATACCCTCTGACAATATTGTACATACCATTTTTTTTTAAATATGGATCCTTTGGTCTGCTATAAAGATATTTTGTAATTATTTATTTATTGTTTCTGAAATAGGTCTAAGTATTAGAATGACACAAACAAAATAAATAAGTACATAAATAAAACTATTATCTAATAATAATAAATATAATTCTTCTCTTGGGCAGAGGACATTGTGTAGGATTTCCTTGCTCATGGACCTATAATCGTTTATTACTACTAACTCTCGTTTGACTATAATCGACTAAGTATTTAACGAGACTTCGATGCAGATGCATGTGTAAAAATAGTCATCCATCTATCGATTGATCCCATTCAGTAGGTACTGTTTATTTTTAAATACTTGAATTTAAATGTGACCTTTACACATTTAAATACAGTTTGCTTAATGCTGCTAATACCTAATCAGATGTTTACACATGCAGGGTACATAATTATTCGCCATTCGAGATAGCAAATTCTTAATTAGTAGTTCAGCTGTTAGCAGTGCACTCTGTGCTCTATTTAACGCATGTATTTGTAAGCAGAAACATTGTCATACGGAAAGGTACTCAGATTTACCATTGTAGGGAAAGGTCAATAAACAAGAGATTAGTCACGGAATTCAAAATATCAACATTTTAAGTAGTTCTATTTGACGTGAATAATTTTGAACGGGATTAAACTTACCAATCTGACAGAAGTCTACGTAAGATAGCATCGCGGACATTTCGACTTTTTACAGTAACATATTACCTTTTTAGACAAACGGTACAAGTCAGCCCACGTTCTTTGACAATCGGTGGGCCCCGACTTAAAAAACTAATCACACGACTTTTTTATTACTGTTTGGGAGTGAGGCTAGAAGTGATTTGTCCAGGGCAATCTATCATTCAAGCACTATGGGAATAATTAGTGTCAGCGGGCGCATCCGGACGGAGTGCGCGCCAACAATGAGCCGCGTGACGCACCATTCAAACAAACCATTAATAATTTTGAATGCTAGTTTTTCTAAGACGGATTCACTCTTGTAAATAAATGGTACAGCGGATTCTTAACTACCTACTTACGGAGACATTTTTTACGGCGACGGGCCGTTAGGCGGTTAATGTTGCCGCCGTGGTTGAGAAACTATGACTCGGATGGACTATGAAGAACGTGTACTCGCATTGAAAAGCCCAAGCGCAACAGCTAATTGAATGTTTAAAAACGCTTTAACGATTAAAAGTCGTATTAATACAGCCGCTCGAAAAATGTTGTGATTATCGTCCGAATATTTTTGTTTGTATGTACACGAAAAATTTAAAAATGGTTGAGGGAACGCAAGCGGTCACGGACACCACGTTTAGTAGGAACCAAAACCGGTGTGAACGACCTTTGTTTCGTTCCAAGATATTATTTAATACGCATTTTATTAAAGCTCGTATTGTTTAGGCTATGGCGGAATTGAATACATTAAGCTTGTCGTCAGAAGAATTTGATACAGCTAGAGCTACTCATAATTAAATACATTAATATTGTGAGTTGGCATGTTCTGATGAATCATGCTTTATAGGATTTTTTTATTTGGTGTGCTTTGCTTTACTTTCGGCACTATCTGAAACCGCTGGGAAATACTTCCAAGATGTTAAAAATTGCAAACTATTCTAATGTTTATAGAAGATAATTTATTGGTTTTCGATGGTAACATTGTCTTGAGTAGGTGTCTACCTACATCGTAGCAAGTCTCGTAAGTAGGTAAGTAATAAAAAGGATAACAATCTTTAAAATTTTGCATAAAAAACTGTTCCTAGCAAATCATGTCTAAGTTCTGTTAAAATTGCAATTAAACCGTAGTTAACTGTATCGGGGTGAGAGAACAATGACATTTTAAACCTAACTTTCGGAGTGAAAATTGGAACCCAGAGACACGGTTTTGTATAGCAAATAAAAATTAACAAGATTCTGTTCACACGTCATTTAACTGAAACAAAAAAATTACACGTCTAAATTCGTTTATCCAGTATAACAATTTATGCTAATTAAATTAGTGAGCACTGGTCAAGTAATAGGTTATTCATTGTCGAGAGGGTTCCCTAGTGTAAAGTAAGTTGGATTTAAGTTTTTTGTTTCGTACAGTAAGTAATATTAGACATGTTTATCAGCGAGTAAATCAGTTGGTAAGAAGGTGGAACCTACCTAAGTATAAAAAATTTACCAGGGATTATGATTAAAAGTGGTAATACTCCAAGTTCGGTGTTACAAGTTATATTAAAAAACTAATCCCGAAACTTTCTAAGTACCTACCTATTGAACATTTTTCCTGTAGATAACGGTAATTGCTGATCTGAGGCCGTATCAAAGTGACGTTCTATCAGCGTTATCGATGATGGAAAAGGCAAGCTATCGAAAAGCATATGTCAATCTTGTTGAAACTTGTTGTAGAAATACGAAACACTTTGGAAGCGATTGTCACTTGTAGAGCCTAAACAAGTGACAATCGCTTCGAAAGCGTTTCATATTTCTACAACGACTTTGACATAAGCTTTTCGATAGCTCATGTCAGTCCGATACATTTTTGCCTTTTCCATCACCGATAACGCTGATAGAATGTCACTTTGTCTAGGGCCTCTGATCGTGGAATCAATCTGCATGCTAAACGAACTGTTCGAATAAATAGAACTAAAAAAAACCATCAATTTCTGCATCCCCGTAGGTACGAGTACCTAATACTTATTTCATTATTAAATATAAAATAAAAGATATTATCTACCTATCTTGCAGAACCCTAAATGTACCTAAAATAATAACAATGGCGATTAACCTCCTCTAAGATATTTTGTGAATGGGTCTTCACTTTGTGTAATAAAGAACTCGTTCATAATTAGCGCCGTATATTAAATATAATGTCTAAAACGTGATAATAAGGAAGTAATGTAAGCAAGATCGTTATAATAAAAATAGAGATTTCTTTATGTGTACAACTAAATGAGTGAACGTCGTCGTATTAATTGCTTTACAGCAGCTGTTAACGTGTATGAAATACAGCTAGCTTCACGGTAGGGGGCCGTGGTACTATCTGAGTCTAACTGGAGCAAGCTATACCTTCACTGGCTCTTAAGGGCATATACTACCTCAGCTCAAATTCACTTTTTGTCTCGCTCGCACCATACTACTCGCGGCTCGAGTGAGAGCGACATGAAGTGGGGTGCTGGCGGCTCCAAGCCTCGAATAGTTTAGGTAACTGCTTTTAACGGTGAAAATAATGGCAATTAAAACAAAATAACATTAGACCTGCTTTATAGTTAGTTCAGTTATTATGCAAAGTTTCATGATCTGAATTTGAAGTATTTTTTTAATACCAGCGGTTTATAGTTCGGTTTCGAGGTAACTTTGAAAAAAAAATTATCGAGATTTTATGTAATCGTGTTTTCATCAAACATAGAACCTAGCATCAATCCTCAACTTTAACACTATACAGGGTTACTGGTAACTCGACGTATTCCTTGCAGGACGTCATAGTAGGGTTAAAATGCAACAAATTAAGCCACCAAATGTTCTACCGAAATTCAGTAGTTTTTGAATTAGTTAAGAGTTTTAGAGCTAAAAATTACAAAAAATTAAATGTTTTGTTAGTGATATTTGCCAAAGTTTTAGGCATTATTGAACTTTTAATTATTAACAAAGGTCTGCTACGGCGTCAACTATGATAATAACTTAAATTTCAGTACAGTCGCGCCGTAAATCATTTTTAAATTGGTTTCAAATGGTTTAATCTGGGATTTTTCATTAAAAAACTAAAACTTAACTAATTCAAAAACTACTGAATTTCGGTAGAACATTTGGTGGCTTAATTTGTTGCATTTTAACCCTACTATGACTTCCTGCAAGGAATACGTCGAGTTACCAGTAACCCTGTCTATAATTAAAAATATATATATATTATTTCAAAATTAATTCTGCTGTATTTTCGGCATAGCGGAGGATCATGCTAAGCAATTTGAGGCTGTATAGACCCTTAAGATGAATGCTCTGAAACTGATGATAACGCATCATAATTAGCTATAGCAACGTCCGTAGGTGTGATCAATAACAACAACAATCCCGACACTCGCTAGAAGGGATATTAATAAAATGTTATTCCTTCTTTGAGACTCAATATCAAAGCAATGAAATCCGGGCAGATTTTTCGGTATCATCGGCGCGATTACACAGAAGACGCGACTCCGTCGACAGATTTAACGAGTCGGCCAAACAACGCCCTCACAGATATCTTTCACCTGAATATTTAGCTCTTTGAGTAAAAATAAATCTTTCAGTTTCTCGGAATAACAACAGTGTCAAGTCAACTCGCTTTAGAGCAAAGATTATATTTGTCATCGAAGATCGCATTAAGCTCGTTTACGGGGTGTCGCGGACGCGGTAAACGATTTAGTCGGAATAGCCGCCGGAGGCTCCCACACACGGAACAGATGTTTTGTCATCGCACCACCTCTCCACTACAAATACTCTCTCTTTTAGCCCCGACAATTCAAAAATAAATAAAATAATAATATACTCTTCGAAGACGCCTGTCTACTATTTATAGAGCTGTCATTTCAGCTTAAAGACCTAATGAGCCGTTTCTAATATCGTGTGGTAGTTATCATTTGGTTTCCCTGTTTGTTCACATAATTACCATCCACTCGCTCTAACCGCTCATCATAATAATATATATAATTTTAAATACTTAAAGGTAAGTACTCAACTCTCACATTAGAAAAGTATCTTCAAACTTTAAACTATAATTGTAAGTTTTTACAAATAGATTTCCTTTTTTTTTAATTCAATTTTTTTTTTGAATACCTTTCTTTAATTATTAGATTATATTATTAATATTAGTTTTTTTAAATATTATTATTATTTTAGTTGGAGCCAGCTAAACTTTTCTGTACAAAGAAGGCATACACACACAATACCTATAAGTATTGCCCTTGATGGTGAAAGTGGCCTGATTATATTCAGTATGTAGGTATTCATTTTTAGTAGGTAGTAGGGACAACTGAATCAAAAATTTTAATCGCGGGCTACGGTACTGGAGAATCCTTTAAAATGAATTTCGCTGAAACGAGAAAGCTATCAAGGGCAACAACATACCGTCGGCGCCGACGACAGTGGTGGAGGATTTGAGAAATATTCCGGCATTAGTCCGCCGCACCACCTGTCCGTTCACACTCGACCTCCGGAATTTTTCGGTATTGCCGATGCAAAGTTTCTCGTTAATATGCAAATTAAGAATTATCTGCACAGAGGACGCGGGATTTAGGGTCACTTTCAAATAACGCAAAGTGCGCAGCTAAATGAAAATGTGAACTTCACGCCCTGATTGTACGCGGACCCGTTTTAAGATTTAGCATAATTACGAGATTTTATTTTGTTCTATATGTTTATCATGGTATACATATATTTACATATATTTACGCGTGAAATTCGTGGCGCACATAATGTAACGAACAAAGTAAAAAAAATAATAATGTGTTACAGTACTTAGTTAATTCAAGCAAACTATAAAAGAAGGCATAAAACTCTTTACTGCCTACATTAGCTTATTAAGAAAACAACAATTCTTTTACTAAGTATGGTGCCTGGCGAATCTAAGAAGACATTCGTTTGTGTATAACTAGGTAACTGCCTAGATAATTATAATAATTTGAATTCAGTTATAATACGAAGGAGATAAGTTAGTATGATAATCTCGAGGTGGGTGGTTTTGTGAAGTTTTGAATGAGCTGAGTACCTATAATATTGTTTTACTTGCCACTAGGACGTAGCTGTAAAACTTCGTAAGTATTAAAAATAGATATGCAAAGGTCAGTAATTGTAAGTAAAGTAGGTATAAATGCCCATATGTCATTACACCGCTGATATTGTCTATCAGTAAAGTAACAGTTGGTCACAATCGCGGGGCTGCAGCAAATTACCGCTTGACCACATAAAGACTCCGCAGGCATGCGATGGAGTGCCACCAGTCAATTAATTGCCATGCGTGCTGAAACAGATTTATCATGAGCACTTCTGAGGATTCTCCAACTCTACCTACTGATCGATTGCCTTTAATATTTACACCGCTCTGGTTTCAGATCTGCTGTTTCATCGCATCATCGTGCTGCAAAAAAATACATAAATAAACATACAAAAGGCATTGGTATCATGCGGACAAACTCCTAATTGTTTTAATTATTGCGTACAAATTAAGTTGTATTTGAAATGGAAGAAAACATAATCACCTGGTTTTAATTCATGAGCGCTCTAAATATGCCAACCGACTTGGTCAGCGCTGATTGAAGTCCCGCATTAATTTATATTGTAAATAAAACCTATTAAAAAAACAACAACAATTGTTTATTTGAAATTCCAACAAAATAACATTTAGTCGGTATGACAAAACCAACGCTGGACAGGATTGTTGGCGGAATACTAATATGGCTTAAAGAAGAAATAAAGAATCGCATAATGTTGTGTCGTATTTGTAATATGGACATCGATAAATCATAGGGAACCGACCACAATCGTTCCGATGACATGGCATGCTTACAAAAAATAATACAAGCCATCATTCAGATGCCCCGTAGAATTGGGTGGGAGCTTAGTTCACCTTTAGGGTTGGAGTCAGTGTTCATAATAAATCTCTATTATCTACATAATTTTTATTAAAAATTTAAATATAAGTTTTTTTTTCAGCTCAATGTTTTTAATTTAATTGTGTGTGTCTTATTGTTCTTTCGTTTTTATATTTATTGGTATAGTTAGTCCTTTTAGTTGTTTAGTTAATTTAGAAGTTTACCCAATGTATATATGTATTTTAGTCTACAAATATATTCTCTCATTTAATGGGTAGGTAATGTTAGCAGACAACTCAAAAAAAAAAATACCTACTTCGACCACAGTCACGGGAAACTAAAGTAGTTAATGTGAAAATTTAATTGTAATTATAATGTTTATTAACTTTTGAACTTCAGACGATAACTAAAAACATGTAAAATTATGCATATTTTGTGTTGTCGAACCTTGTTTTGCCAACCTTAACAGATCACGATTCAGATATAAGCAAAATAAGGTTTTATACTGAATGTTAATATGAAGGCTTGTCCCTAATTTATTTATCTATTGTATTAACATTATAGGAAGGATGGAGTCCATATTGATAATACGCTTAAAATCTAAGGATTAAAACTCACGGTTAGTCGGTATATAGAAATAGAATCCAAATCGGTGGTGCCTCATACAAGAAGAAAATCTATTTCATGATTTTTTATAATTAAATTCTTGATAAACGCGGGAAGATACGCGATACCAAGTGTTTATTGGTAGGTATTCTTGGTATAAACAATTAAGCTGCAGGAACATTTTGTACAATTATACCGTGTTATTCAACCTCACTCGACTTACTTGCATGACATTGTACATATCCACGTGGGAGAAAGGTTTTAACGTATTTTAAAGTATGCATACATTCCCTTGACGATCCCGACTCATTGTTTGTGACCACAGAAAGAGCAAAACACCAACCAAGATGGAGATGTCCAATATTTTAGATGGCATAGCAGTCGCCGCTACGAAATCGGAATTCCTGCCCCAAGGATTCCCCTTGAGCTTGATGCTGAAAAACAGCTGTAAACATATGTTAATAAAGTCCTTATTGCTTTGAAATATACCTTGTACAATGAGACTGTATCGCGACATTCGAACAACGCTTTAGTAACCAGGTATGCAATAGATAACCATGTTTTATGCTAATCCTATAAACAGAAACATAACTTACAAATTTTCGAGAGCTTTAGTAAACGTTAAAGTTAAATCACGAGGAAGTGGGCTTTATTACCAAGCACCTACGTCCAAGTGTGCACATAAAATTATGAGCAATCAACCCGTAGATTGTTATGTTGACTTTTGCCCGTCATCGGCTATTAAGATTTCTTTGTTATAGAAACATGTTGGACTATTTACACAACACGTTGCTCTGAGCGCCTTTGTAAAAATAAGTCTTTTTTCCTTACGTTCTTGTTGGTCAGCATATATCGCTCTCACGAGTTTGAATGAAATCCTCAAGTCACTTAGTGCGATGCGACGTTAGAATTTGCTTTTAACTTATTGAATCGTTACGATAGCTTTATTATACGAACCGAATGACGGCGATATAGTCTGGTAAAGGTTTAACAAAGCGAGCATCTTGAGGTGACAATGATGCGTGATTGCCGCGTGAGAGTTTGTAACTGAATTATGAACTTAAATATCTACATAATTCACTATGACTTATGAGTTATGAGTCACTCCATAAAGATGTTGATTGGCGTTGGGAAATTCTAAGCCAATTTCATATCTATAGACTACATAAGAAACAATACAATATTTTTCACTAGGCAATTATATTTGTGAAGTTGCCTCTACGTCGATTCCCGTAACTTGGACTATTGAGTATTTTCAGTTTCATTACCGTCGAGCGCATGATACATCGTCTGACACCTACCTAGCTAATGATTTTATTTGAAGATATTTGGTCAATAGTTCAACTATAAACTACCGGTACTTATAAAGAAATGTGTTTGGAATGTTCCTATCAGAACATATTCACGTAAATTCGTCATTTTTCGGATTCCTGAAGAATCGTTACTATTTTAGTGTTGTGTTTAGCGGCCCTTAAATTCGCCATAAGGTAGGTCTACACGGTAGGTATATACGTCTTGATTAAAATCGTAAACATGATCGTAGTCAAAACAGCGTTTACGATTTTATTGCTCTTCCGATTTGTGATGCTAATAGATTTCGTACAGTTTTATTTCTGCTTCTTTAAGTAATCAACCCTCTATATAAGTTGCTACATCCAAGTTAGTCGCAATTGCTAGGCTAGGGTACTTCATAAAAGACGATCATGGGGCAGTCGTCAGAATTGTGACGAACGACGCGCGAGCCGAGCGAGGGAAGCGAACGGTGTCGTGGTAACGGCTGGCAAACGCTACATCTAAGTTGGTCACAGTTACGCTAATTATAATTATGTTTAGGAAGTCAAAATGAAAATTATTTGGGGACCATAAGAAGACATTCAATTAGTATTGCTAATGTATAAATGTATATTTATTTTTAGGAAATCATGATGGGGATTTTTTGGAGACTGATTAAATACTTGCCTTGTTTATTGTATTCTGGGGTAGTATTATGAAGTATTAATGCCATCATTGTTTCACTAAGAAAACGGGATGGTGCCATCGGCCTTGTCTAGCTCCTTCTCTCTCTCACACTGGAAAAATGGTGGCAATAATATTTCATAATACGGCACCTGTGCTTTAACAAGCTTAAATTTACCTTGGATGCATTGTCTACTGGTAAGAGTATGCTTGCAGTTGGTGTTTTTGCAGCGCAGGCTTTCACGTAGCGTAGACCCTTGCCTAGGCGCTGCGTAGGCACAGCGCAGAGTAGCGTTTCGTTCCATTCAGATCTGGATTGGCGACAGAAGCTTTTCTATTAATTTGGCCTGATTTACACAACTGTATTATGAGCGGTAGTAGTTTTCTCCATAAAATATCGTAGTAAAACTGATCAATTTTTTCTTTAGTTGATGAAAATGTGTAAGTATAAATAAATAATATTGTAAAGTCTTTCTGACGCTCATCATTGCACTTTCAGGTGAATCAGTGTCATGATATTTATTTACTTATTGTCTTCATTGCTTGGTAGCATGACAAGGGATAATGCTGCCAAGCAAAGAAAGTACAGCATAAGTATTACTATCATTGGCGAATAAGGTTCTGCATGCCGTACAAGTTAACATCACAAAACATATTTTATCTGTTCTGTGGTTCACACAGTCTTGAGATCATTGTGACCAGCCAAACAACTTCCCAGTGGACTTCCAATATACCCGTGCGTCTTTTGTAGTCAAGGCTTCCGTTGACGTCGTTAAGGCAGGTAACCCTTAAAGGTTGTACAATAAATAAACTCATCCCTAATAGCATCCTTGCACAAATTTTATTATTTAAGAAAGCAATTTTGATTTAAAAAATCTACCAACGGACTACGATTACATCAAAATTCAAAGCGAATAAACAGCTGTCCCTATATACAATTACCTATATAAATACAAAAGCTAAACATATAAATCGAGAATGTCGTTGACTGGACTGTTAAAGAAAATATTTCTTAAAGAAAACCACCACATGCTGTTACTTTTATTTTCTATTGATCATAATTTTGGTTAATTTTTCGACCATTTTTGACCAAACCGCTTGCCGTAGGCCGCCGCCGCCGACACCGACGACGCGACGTCAAATAACAGGATGACGCGTCTAAAGCATTTAAGTACCTAACCCTGCTATTTTGATAACGGTCATAAATTTCGTAAAATCGATCCTTCATGTTATATGCTGAGTAATTCCTTGTCTTGCAGAAATCTTAGACCTTTTAAGTGATTTTTAAATCGCGTCACGGATTATTCATGACGCTCAAAGGATTTAGGACCAGAGAGGCGTAGCCGGGAAGGATAATGCGATGCTACACTGAGGCTGAGGCACAGAATTAATTTAAATATTTATTTTATTTTTATTTCTGTATTTTATTTGTAAACATATAATTTACTTTTTAGATATTTTTATGAAAATGTTGAATAAAAGATTAAAAATAAAAAAAATTGTAGCCCACTGGTATCTGTAACAGGGTCCAAGCTACCGGTGGTCAGGGCTCCTGAGAGAGGAACCTCCTAACGATATGCGCCGTGTCCAGAAGTACCGCTTTCTGGATCAAGCCTTTCCCCTTGATCCAGCTACTTAACGAGAGCCTCCTCAGGTGTTGGTCGAGGCTCTTGGCTATTATGCCATTGGCCGTCACGACAGTAGGCACAATTACTGCTGTAGATATCCACAGTCCACATGTCGACAAGCTATACTTTAATTATTATTAATAACCACTTATATTTACAGTTTACACTACACATACAAGATAGATCTTGTGGCATACAACTAGTAATGGCAATTAATGCGATTTTTCATTAATTTCATTAGCAAGTGAATTATTGAGTCTTAGCATGGTAATTGCTATTGCTATGCTAATAGCTAATATGATGATAATTGATAATAATGAAGTATGAAAATTTTATTAAAAGTGCGAATTAAAATGGTGAACGCTCATTTTAATTCGCACTTTTAATGAAAATGAAAATGTACGAAGCGATAATTCACTTAGCACTTCACGAAATTTCGCAACTAAATTTCATTAGCTAAATGCTAAATGATTTTTCACAAGCTAACAATGAATGCGAATGCTAATTAATCCATCACTACATACAACACAAATGCTGCGTTCGGTTCCGCAGCTGATTGACGTAGATGCCATTGACAGTACAACTAAACAAATAATGTACCTTATGAGTATTTTGTTTGCTTTCTTGTACCTTAGGATAATGGAAGAGATCTCAAGTAATCAACGCGTTATTGATGTTAAACCTGATGGACCTGATAATTCTAAATATTTATATATTTATTATCATTCGTTGTGATACCTAGCTAAAGTCGACCGCCCATCAGACGTGGCAAATCCAGTATAAGCTGGTCTCATATCCTGTTGAAACTGCGTATTAGGGCTCGTGCAAACTGGCTCGATATCGCGGGCGCGACAGGCAGCGCTACCTTTGTCGCGCCTGTTTGTGGGGAGCCTATACGCTAGGCCAGTTCAAGGTCAAAGTGTTAGCATTGGTTTTTTTCGGATACAGTTACTTGCATTTGTATTTTGTAACCAATACATATTTGTTATTTTATCAATTGGCGAAGTGTTTACAGCGCACTTGAGAACTATGACGTCATCATTGACGACGCGTACCGTCATTCCTGCCCACAAATTTTTATTTCACTAACTTTTCACACCTTGTTATGAACACTTGATAACACGAATTACAACTTATGATAAGTGAATCGTTAACACTTTAATTGAAAGTTATTAACACAATTCGAGTGCGTGTATTTCTCATGAATTCCATTATAATTCCGTCATGAAGTTCTTTCAACGTCGCCATAGGCTGTTCCACGATTTGTTTATTTATATTGTGGTCGCCTTTCATCTAGTATACGTGAGCAAATAATGAATGTACGACATATCAGACGGCGGTGTGACGTCACTCCGGACACGGTCACATCAAAGCACTCAACATCGATGATTTATGCGTATTTTGTTAGACTTCGGCCCAATTACGTTCATGAAAATTTGTGCACTTTCATAATAAAGTGTTTACCGCTGAAAAGCTTTGATGTCTAATTGGGCGGATGGCGCGATGAGCTATACTGCAACTATACGTACGAGTGGCCCGGTAATCGTTGATTGATATATCGTTACACTTTCAGTAGATTTACTACTGGTCAAGGGTAGTCATCATAATGAGATATCGTAGACCAGAATATCAACAGAGATTCGCGTTACTTTGATATCGAGTGAGCATATGATAATACTAGCAGCGCCCCCGTTCACACCCGCATAAGTGTCGATCCCGTTGGAATATCGGGATGAAAAGTACTGTATTACCTAATCCAGGTCATGGTCTACCCATGTGCTAAATTTCATCCAAATCTGTTAAGCCGTTTTAGCGTGAAATCGTAACAAACCAACAAACTTACTTTAGGGTTTAAAATAATTATTAGTACCTTACTTTTAAATTAATCCAGTCCATTATTGTACTCTAATACGCATAATCATAATCATACTATCCAAAATATTACAGTATGGCGGACATCGTGAAAGACAAGATAATTTAAGCTGACAAACGAATGAAAAAAAAAAACCCTTGAAAACCTTAAAATAATTACTTTATTTAGATTGTCAAAGTATTACAGCGCTTGCATGAGCCAGTACAATGGGCTGGAATGATGAGTCCTTGGTTTGACTTGGAGGTATGATCCGCACCACTAACGGTTGAACTCAATAAACCTATCACCAGTTTTGGCATGCTAAAAATAGAATAACATATCTATCTATGGTTTTAACATCCCAATAATCTGTCAGAGACTAGGAATCATAATGGAATGTGACACAATGTCAGATAGAATTATACTGTCTACCATCAATAGCGATCTGTCTTTTACTGACAATAGTTTATTGGTTTGGCCATAAGTAGGCTAAAGAGAAATGTCTAAGGTCTATTTAAATCCTTGTTACCAATTTTGATGTAATTTCCACTTAATCAAACATCAACTTTATGTTAGTGTTAATAAAGTTGATTTTAGACTGACTAGTACCGTTGAAAAAGTCATAAAAAAATATGAAGTTGTAGCGCAAACTGAAGCTTATGTGTAGGCATTACAGTTGTTTTTCCTAAAACTCGTGTTTATTTACATGTTTGGCAAATAAATTGCGAACGCAGAATACATGTGACGGATTAAATGTCATATTTTTTAATAGTTGGCACCTGTATCATTTACTGAATGGCTTCCTTGAATATGGCCAATGTTTTACAAATAAGTCTGAATAAAAAGATAATTATGGGGCCGTAATTTTTAAGTCTACATTCATACTAACATTGTGTGTGTGAGAATTTTAAATGTCAGTAGGTCAGTTCAAAGAACAATCGAACGTTAAAAGTAAATGTTAGTTTTACCTGGAGACCGGTTGAAGCGGCTCTCTGCGATATCGCAATAAGCACGTCGGATCCATCTTGACCAAATTGGCTCTATCATACTTTTTTTTTTTTTTCGGCAGGTGTGGGATATCCTCTTGGACTCGCTCTATCATACTTAATATATACCAACCTAACTAACTAATACTAACCTTACGTTTGTAGCAGTTGATGTCTTATCTTTGGTGACGTCACGAGCTCTATATTAAAAAAAAATCAAAAAAGATCTTTGTCTACTTAGTGAAAATTTTAGGTTTTTATTTATAAACGTTGCTTACAGTTAAGCAATGATTAAGTCTGTTTAGCCATTTTTTTTAACTTTTAATTGAATGTCTCTTTGCTTTAAGCAACGTTTTTAAATAAAGGCCTTAAATTTTCATTAAGCGGACTAAGAAACTTTTTGACAAGTTTAAAATATTGAGCTCGTGACGTCACCAAAATAAGATACCATTGATTTAGTTGTTACCTACTTAAATATGATATAGGTTATGGAAATAAAATGATTGAAACAACCAACAAATATTTCTGTATTAAATTTTATTGCATCTATTCACACACCTTTCTGGGAAAACGGTTAAAAGACGTTTGAAGCTAACAAAATGAGACAACATGTAATAATTTTATCAACAGATATTTTGTTTATAACTAAACCCATTTATATTACAATAGATTCTGATTCTACACCTTTCTGAATGACACTGACACTACAATAATATTTCAGTAAACGTGAATTCAGAAATGTAAGTAGGTACTTGTTGTTTAATGAAAAATATACATTGTCATTATGATATTCGTATATCGTATATAGTCGAATATATATATTTTCGTTGTTTATAACTACATTGAAGATTCACGTCTTCCATCCGTGTTTTTATTTACATCAAAAGGACTTCTAATACAGAAAAATTATTGCATTTACCTCTCTTAAATACTCACGTTATTATTACAATATATACTTACAACAGTGACGTACCTATATACAAAACTATAGACTCAATTTTGGACTTTCAGTCTCTATATTATTGAAAAAAAAATATCATACAATGTTTAGAAACAAATCGACGATGTGAATTTACATTCGTTTAACGTTTACAATTATACAAGGCCATTTTTATTTAGTTATGACAAATTGCTACGAAGACGAATGTTGTGTAAATGCTACAGATGAGACAAATTTCCGTTTCGAGTAGGGCTGGCAACTACGAAACGTTTTGGATATCGAACCTTGCATCAGGAAGGGGCTATGACATCATCACACATTCACAATATTATTTTGTATTTATATTAAAATTTTATATCAGATCTTTGTGCTTTTTTTAATAAATATTTTTATTTACAACGTTGCACATTCGTTCCAGAAGTTAATGTTTACTAATTAATACCAGTGACAAACCGATTTGCAGCAAAACCATCGCAATAGCTTCGCATTGTAGTGACAGAAGATGTAAGAAAATAGAGTCCAAAAATTACAGATATTTTTCATCCTCTGGTAGCAGCCATAGGTAGAATAGTAGCTTTAATTATTATTTTATTGTAAAAACTACTATTTTACCTATGCATCGTTGTTCTATTAATACAATTAAAAACAAGAAAATAAATGCATAATTATAAGTAACAATCAAATTAATTAAGATAGTTTTAATTAATAATAGGAAAAGTTTGCACAAAATTAAATGGAAATTAGGCACCTAATTATGCGTAAGTACCACAAACACGGTTTGTTTATCTTTTATAACGTTCTGCCGTACGCAAACAAAAGTTAACAGCAATGCTAGATATTTTAATTGTGACAATAAATTTCCTACAATTATGTACTACAGCAGCGAGTAACTTTTATTTGGACTCTAACTATTTTAATTTCGCAGGAAGCGAACTCTCTTCCGCATTTCACGTTTCGTTGGTCCCACATGGTTTAAAAGTTTTTGACTATACCTACTTACTTAGAACAATATAATAGGTATTCAGATTCTGGGGACTGTAACACCAGTCCTTGTTCAATATTTTTGTCAATAATTACGTTTTCTTGTCTGGTATATATTAAAATAATCCAACATTCAATAATTGGTGTTTGAACATATTTTGCTACCCGTGTTTATGCCAGCCCTACTTAATGGGAAATTATTAGTAACTTAAGTTGATTAATTAGACATAGGTTTGTAATTTCAATTATGTTTAACACAGACAATCATAGTCTTCTGACTAGAAAAAACTATACAGATTTTCCGAAATCTTCACCAAATCTGATATAAATTATTGATATACTGTAGATAAAAAAAACTTATATTAACGACTCGTTATACTACTGACCTCGTATCAATAAATATTAAAATTCGAATGTTAGATATTTTAAGAAACTATCAAACAATAGAAAACACTGGACGTAATTAGGCACTAAATATAAGTAGAATATTTGAAATAATAATTTACACTACATACAAATAATAATCTAAAACAGTGTTGTTTATCTATGTATAGGAAACTTAACACATATTAATACCTATTTTTGAATGAAATCACTTCGTTAAACCACCTCCAATAATAACTACAGCAACGTGTCGCAAGGTCCAACTTGTATAGCACCTAGTATTGTCGGTCAGTCGACGCGGGCGCAGCGTCGACGTCGTTTGCGAGTTGTCAACCTCACGGCGCGGGCGGTGGCAGGTGGCGCACCGCTCGCATGTGTCCACTATCACAAATCTAAGCTTCTCTACCGGTGCATAATAATTATTATCACGTATTTATACGTATGTATACATATTTATATTAGTCTATCGCTATTTACAGGCCGAGTTCACCCTCGCGGCACTCATCGGAGGAGATCGAAATTATTGTCGATGCGCCAGCGGCGGGCGGGGGGCTTGTGGTCAGGCGCGTGGTGGAGGAGGTGGCTCGGCCAGTGACGACGTGGACGATGAGGACGGCGAAGGAGCTGGAGGCGCAGGCGCAGGGGCAGCCAGCGCTAGCGAGCGAGAGTACTCGAGGAGAGCCACGTCTGCAGGGTGAGTCGGGGGATATAAGCCTCGGTACAGCTCCGGTCGGCTGTAGGGATGGGCAAGGCGAGCTGCCGCTGCCGCAGCTGCCGACTGGTAAAACGCAGATGCTGGCGAAGGCGTTGTCGGCGCATCGCCCTCTTTGCTTGCCATGTCCGCTAATGACCATATTCTTGGCTTAGCAGATGCTGGTGTGCTGCCTGGTGGAGCACGGGAAGGTAAATGCTGATAGGCTGGGTGAATAGGCCTTTCGTAAGGCTCAGGTGATTCAGGACCGCTGTCAGCGCGAGATTCAGACCACTCTGATTCAGTTCTCTGCCCAAGCATATCCAATCTTTGCTGTGGTCTATCTCCGTCTTCGCTAGAGCCCGTTCCAGAGTCTTTTCCATCTAAAAGAGAAACTAATTTTAGCTAAGAGAAACACTATACCTACCTACTTGAAATTCTTTAAAACGTTATGCTTTATACGTATTTAATTAAAAACGCAGACCTGTGTTTTTGTTAAAAATGGGGCTAATTGAAAATGGTAGCATAATTTTACTTTTATTATTGTCTAATAATGATACGTACCTAGACCGTCTTTTCCATCGTTACTTTTGTGGTCATCATCATCATTATTATTGTCATCGTCATCGACCCTGTTTCTTGGCTCCCACGTCATCTTGTTCTCCTTCTTGAGACGGCGGCGTGCGTTTGCGAACCACGTCGACACCTGTGTCAGCGTCATCTTCGTGATGATCGCCAACATTATCTTCTCGCCCTTCGTTGGGTAAGGATTCTTCTTGTGCTCGTTCAGCCACGCTTTTAAAGTGCTCGTAGTCTCTCTGGTTGCATTTTTTCTTCTTGCGCCATTTAGGTCCATTCCATACCTAACACAGATAATGAATCATTACTATATTGTTAGGTTACTGAATTCAAATGCAAACTTAAAATATGTACCTATAGTTTAATGCTTAAGTTGTGAAGTTATTGCAAAGACACCAGTGCTACATTTTTAGAACATAATCAAGCGTATAATGGCTAAGTCCGATTTGGGCGAGATTTCAGATAACGTGAATCGAGACCGCCCCAATCCCTATCGCGCGCCCTCCCGGCCGCTCTGTGATCGCCACACCGAACCAATGAAAGCGCCAGCATAATAATTGAAATCGAGATAAGCCATCGACTGCTGTGCCAGCGTTAAGCTGCAGCTTATCTCAGACACAGCTACGTACGCATTTGTTGGTGGACCATGCGCCATTATTTGAATTGTACTATCTTTATTGTGATGAAATATCTATATAAATTCTATTTAAGTTAATTCTGAACGTGTGTCGCTGTTTACTTAAATATTTAAAGCCACAGTCACAAGATACAGTTGTAACGTGTTAAAATCTTGGCATTTTTTTTAATTATTGTTTAAAGATTTGTAGGCACTCATCCCATAAGATTTTTGATAAAAAAAATTGGCAAAATGAATAACTTGAAACGATATTCATAATATATTTTTATAAATTTGAGATGGTGCAAACTCTGCCGGTACCATATGCTTCCATTGCAGAGGTATTGGAGATTGGGTAAGTGGGTAGGGTGGAAAATAGGGATGAGTAGTGAGAAATTAATAAAACTGTCACTTAAATCGCAGAAGTGACGGGCAGTGCCCCTCGTCGTTCCATCTAAGCAATCGATTTTGAACCCTTAGCGTAACAGATATGGTCACGATTCACTTAAAACCCTCGCCAAATGAACTAGCACACTCTATTGTTAAGTTCGTTGTTGACTTAATTCTCCTCGATCCCCATTCAGTGAGATCCTCGTAAATAAATATGATAGAAAATCCCTTTTATTTCGTTACAATTTTTATGAATTGTTGTTAACACTGGGTCATTCCAAGGGTGAATATATAAAGACTTGTTTGAGCACTGAGATAATTTTAGCAGAAAAGAAGGCATACTGGTAAAATAAACTTAATGACGCCCGCGAAGAAGGCTATGAATGAACTAACATCCATAGAATTCGAGTGACAATACGAAAGTGGAGCGACGCCAAGCTTAGGCGCATTCTACAAACAAAAAAGCTTCATTTATCCACGGCGTGCCACTTTCACAGCATCCGAGCTCGCGGGGGATCGGTCTGCAAGCTTCATTTTTTTATTATTTTGCTATCCCCGCGGCGTGCTCGCGCCCCGGCGGGCGGTTGCGGGTATCCACCCTTCTCACACCAACGCCTCGCCTTCAATTAAATCCCTATCTCTCGCGCCACCTCATGCTTCCTACTTAAACTCATAAAAATGAGATAAACACAAAAATATTGCTCGTACAGTCTGTCGTTATTATTAAAGTAATCTGATGGTGCTGTGGTTCATTCAGTTATTTAAATTTTATGTACCAATTCATATTTTATTGCATTAATGAACTGTATTAACATTTTCTCTCGTGGTAGCCTCTTAGCCTCAAAACCATGACATAATTTCGTCCGAACCACGATTCTTTACAACGAAAATGGGGTCCTTTTTTACCTCACAGAAGGAATACTCTTTTTTATCAATGATATGACAAATGATAAATATTGTATAAGCTATTTTCTAGCAATACGTTAACATCTTCTAAATCACCGATATATTATATATTAGAGCCGCAGGTCCGTCGTCATAAAAACCGTTGTAGCGGGGCGGGCGTGAATTGGAGTCATAATAATGAAATAAAGGTAAAAGAATGAGCCGCAACCACGTGGCGGACAACGGTCGGAAACGTTTGTTTGAAATATTCGCTGTGCTGCACCAAATCATATTTAAGGCTCTTACATACTGGCGCAACTTGGCGCGCGACGCGACTTTTAACAAAAAAAATTCTGAGGAACTTCACGGCCGAACAATACCGGTGGCGTCGCGTCACGCGGCAAGTCGCGCCAGTATGTAAGAGCCTTTAGACATTTGACGCCCCGCATGTAATTTTTTTTTATTGGACTCATCATCTGCCTAACCTTTTCCCAACTATTTTGGGGTCGGCTTCCAGTCTAACCGGATGCAGCTGAATACCAGTAATTTACATGGAGCGACTGCTTATCTGACCTCCACAACCCAGTTACCGGGTAACACGATACCCCTTGGTAAGACTGGTTGTCAGACTTTCGGGCTTCTGACGACCCGTAACAAGTGTCAACGATCTACAAATGACAACCGGGACCAACGGCTTAACATGCTTTCCGAGGCACGGAGGAGTCACGATATGTAAAGATGGTCACCCATCCACGGACCAACCGCGGCAAGCGTAGCTTAACCTGATTGATGGACCCATGCAGCTGTTATTTCTTAGCCCCCTTTTTTATTGAATATTTTTTATCCTAGTCGTTATGATATATTTTGTTTTGCCTGCAAAGGTCAAGCTCCATGTGGCCAGAGGTGGGCTGCTAGGCTGATGTGGTTGGTAATGATGATACGAAGAAGAAACAGTCAGTCCCGAGGCACCTAACGTGATCCGATATTTCAATGACAGGTTAACATGTACGAGGTCGGACTTTCGGAATTATTACTGAGGTATACTTCTATCATCATCTGCCTAGCCTTTTCCCAACTATGTTGGGGTCGGCTTGAGGTATACTTCTATCACGGGATTAAATTTCCTTTTTCGTGTTCTCAGAAGATGTCTTGATCCTTAAAATGTAATGTTCTTTGTTTACCTACTCTCGAAAAAGAGCAGAGTTTGGAAACACATCCAATAAATAATGGCGGAAGAATAGACAATGCGGCAAAAAATAACATAGAATTGAATGGCAAAGTGATAAGTTGATTGTAAAATTGATGAAGAGGCAAGCGAGCAATACATTAGGTGGCCGCAACGCCGGAAAAGTAAGAATCGCTGAAAGAGCAGAACTCTTTGTAAAATAGGTCAAATCTGATTCAATTATAAACGGATTTACTTTAACGGTTTTTGTTATATTAGGTACTAGCTTCCGCCCGCGGCTTCGCCCGCTTGGTATGTCGATAAAAAGTAGCCTATGTCCTTTCTCAGGCTCTAGACTATCTGTGTACCAAATTTCATTTAAATCAGTTCAGGGTCAGCGACAGACAGACAGACAGTTACTTTCGCATTTATAATATTAAAGGAAAGTAAGGATTACTATCTACTTTTTTCTAAGTATTTCTTCTGTTTATCAACAATAATGTCGTACATCACTACGAGTATGTCAGCTTTAGTATAATATTACGGACACTTAAGACAATTAAAAAGAATAGAACATTTTATAAAAATAAATATAAAATCAAGAATGTTCAACCGGCAGACGGCGGCGCCTAGACATCGCTTTAAAAGAGCAATGTTAGCCGGTCGCGCGACTAGCAGCTCGGATGTACTCGGATGATCTAAAATTTCATTGCACATGTTTCTGTCGTGTTTAATTAGATCGTTTACGTAAACCTTGGGCTTACTATTAGCAAAAACTCCGCTGCTAGAGAGTTTTGCGGTTACGCGATTTTTATGTAACTTCAAGGATTGCATATAGTTTGTTCTAAGATTTTTCGTTGAGGAGCAAATTTCTCTTTTATTCACGCGTGTGGAATGTATTGTTTAAGTAATTAATATTTAAATAAGTATGTTAACACGACTGCGTAATTGCTAATGCTAATGGATGTCGGGATAAAGCGGAGCCAGCGTCCTGATTTGCCAGTGATGTGGTTCGCCTAAACCGGTGAAATCAATTTACATTACTGGGCTAAATTGCGCTTGTTATTAGCGAGTGCAAACACTGCAATAGTTTGGAGGCCAATTTTGACTAACATTAATTGATACATTTGCTTTATAATCCGGAAAAGGATATCTAGGTACAGTCGCATTTTAGTTAAATAAGGGTCCAATGACAAGTACCTTTCCCAACGCTTTCTATATGACACTGGATAGTTTGGTGTATGTGATGGATATGATGCCCACTGTTGAGCAAAGACTGCACTTTATTCTTCCTGGTAGGTACACGATTCCTGGGCCATCTCGCCACCTCTTTCTTTTAGGGAACCCTTGTGATATGTGCCATTTTCATGTTCGATTGACCATTTAATATGTATGGCTATCACACTAGGTATTTAACAAAGAACAAATAGTGGTATATTTTTGATAGGTACGTATTCATTTTCATTCAAGTATTCATTATCGTATGAATATCAACACAGTTTTGCTAGTAGGTACCTTCTATGTAAAACAAGTATAATTTTAAATCGGTATCACTTTTCACTGCACAGAAAGAATGTTTGTCATTCTACTTCTTTTGTGAGTAGAGTAGTACCTATACCTAATACCTACCCGATATCTAATACTTAGGTCTTATCTAACAATACTTTTAAAGTACTTTAACTTGTTGTATTGCAAATGGATTCAATATATCTATCTTATTTTACTGCAAAGAAGAAATTACTCGTAGTAAACCTGGCAGAAAATTCTATTTATTGCACTTTTACGTTTATAAAGTTAGTTACAGCGATGTAGCTATGTATTCAATATCGGCTATTTGTCATGCAAATCATTTGTGAAGTGAACATAGTAAACCTAATACCTACCAACAGATAATTGATTAAAAAAATGCTAAGCCAAGATATCGTACTTACAGGCTACTTATTATATATTTTCGAATGATAAAATTAAAAGAAACGTAGTACTCATATTATGTGCAACACAACGTAACCGTATACCAACAGAATTTTTGTATGTGTGTTCATACCAGCCCAACTAACACGACGCAGCTTATAGACGAGTATAGTGTTTCTCTTACATTTTGAAATTTACCAATGACATCGCCCGCACCCATATAAAATTACACGGTGCCATATTTTGTGAGTTAATAGAATATGTAGGTACACCTTTTTCTTACGCTTCACAGACTTCGTCAAGATTGTCAACATCCACCATCTATGAAACTCAAAAGACACACTTAATACATGGTGACAGTTTTTTTGTGTATAAAACGCATTTGAGATTGTACCCACAGAGCAGAGTATATCGTATTTCTTTTATCAAGTTGAAGGAGCCAACTTCGATAATCCAGTCCGATTTTAAACTTTTGAACTTAGATACTGACTTAAGTTTTAAAATCGCAAATTTTTTAATTTAATTTTAGTCTCAGGTCGACATAATAACCTCTGTTAATAAACGCTAATAAAAATAAAATGATTTAAAAAAAACGGTCGATTCCAACACAAAGTTCGCTTTTCATGCTACTAGTAAATTACTGTGTTCGTAAAAATGATATCTGATAAAGCTAATTATTCGTCGTCGTAATATAGAAATGGGCGCACGCAACGACCAATCTCGGGTTTTGGACGAAGTTTTAAAAGGTACGATACAGGTCCTAAATATTGGTGGGTAGATAGGGCGGCTGGGGGCGCGGCACGCCAAAAACACATTACGAGCCGGCAACGCGCTATTACGGCGAACCGCACGCGTCCGTGTTAGCCGATAGCTGCCACCCGAACATGCTATCCGACGACTAATTGGTCAGCTTCATGCACAAAAACCCCTAATAGAAACAACTGCGGCCAGGGGGAGCCGCTTTACAGCTTAAACCGTATATGATCGCATTCATCGCAGGGTATGACTGTAACAATCCGGTGTATGTGGCTGCCTACCGAATATTTTCGGCGGCGGTGTGGTGGTAGTAATGAGGGCCAATCGTTAAGTAAGGTGGTTAAAGGGCGTGTTATCTAGAGGCTTGGGCGGCGCATGTCACGTGACAAACGAAGCATAAACTCACCACCGCACCGGTACTTCGGTTGCGCCATCTTTGTTTTTGTAACAAGGGGTAACATTTCAAATTGCTTTTATTTTAAAATTTCAAATTACCTGCCTATCCTATTTCCGGTGATATGTTGCGTTAATCACCTATATGCTTATATAACTGAGTTACTCTTGTTTTACGTACTTATAGAGAACCTTGGGAACGTTACACGTATTTGTAACATATACCCACTTATAATCATGTGACAATCTGTTGTTTTTGTTGATTGACATTGCAAATCATGTTTTAAGATAGAATTTCCAGTGTGGTCATAATAATTACTCATGCTCAATAACTGAGAATGTTTATTGAAGAGCATTGCAGTTTAATGAATATCATTATTGTTTTAAATCTTTCCACTATATCAATCTTTTCTTGTGTCGAGACTAAACTTAACAAAAACAAGACATAAATTGTAGTGTTTATCTGTGGCAAATTATTTTTCTGTTAAACTTGTGTCTTGACCCTGCCGTTTACGTAGTTGATAAAAATATTAATGTATGTGATACAGTTACACAAAGCTGTTTTAATTAATTTAACAATTATAACAACGATATTGTCGTAAGCGAAGCAATTAAATCCAAGTGTGTGCCAGTCAATCTGTCACAACATGATGTTGTATGTAATTTGTTGTAAATATTGCCGAAACCTGGATTAAAAATACTAAGAAAACAAATCTTTACTGCAGCTAGTAGAAATATATGTACATTTGATACCAAACAGCGTAACTTCTATTGTGGTAGCTGCTTAATTGTAAACTGTAATTGTTAGTTCACGGTGCGTTTTAACCCTGAAAAGGATTCGACAAGTTCTACAATACCAACATCGATTTATAGCTAAAGAACTAGGAGCGTAAAACATAACTCCGATAAGTGATACAAATTCGGCTGAATGGATATGGTCTTATATGATTGCGTGACGTATCAGGAGTCCTGAAACATCTAATCAGATTGTGATTTATTGGTCAAATGAGCTACCTTTGCCTACAAACTAATAATTTGGTGCGAAGTGTACGATTTGTAGGCCATCTTCTCAAAATTCAAAGCATTTATTTCAATTAAACCATTTACAGGCACATTTGAATTGCCAAGGAGTCGGTCAGTCAGACAAACTTCCATACCATCCTATTAGGCATATTACAAATAACATAATAGCTTATTAGTTAGGTGAACACAAAAAACAGAAAAGTACATGTATCTCAAAATTTATGCCTAATCTTATTAAATTCTTTCCGTTTCCGGTCAATAACACAAATGAATGTTATTTTAATTAAATTATATCACGCATGGTTAAATTGGTATAAGCTAGTGGGAATATTAATCCACCATGTTACTTGGAAGTAAACAGAATCTACAAAAGGTTTCATTAATGGTACTTACTTACTTTTTTATAATACCTAAACACGAGTACTATAAAAACATAAACGCAACAAGTAAGGTAAGTGTACTATTATATACTCGTACTGTTTGTCTGTGTAAAATGAAAAAAAAAAAACCAGAATTAAGTTGTTGAAAAACAAAGCTCAAATCCTTTATCAGTGTCATTTTTAGTAGTGATTCCGTTTTTATTTTCTATTTTTATAATTACTGAAATATCACCACCATTATTTTGATGTCCATTTACCATAGCAATTATGATTATATTCAAAACAAAGGCTCGATCTTTTAAAATATGCACCTTAATATAATGGTGCATAATGAGATTGCGATTCCATGAGCAGGAGCGATTCCAAAGTGTAGTAAGTATCTATGGAGCAGAACGGTTCATGGTGGTTGTCCATCAAGACAAACACCATGAACCGTTCTTCGCCATAGGTACCTACTACACTTTGGAATGGGTAACTAGCTTCATATTTCTGACTGACCGACTCCTTGACAATCCAAAAGTGCTTGGAAATGGTTTGAAATAAATGCTTTGAGTTTGAATATTTGTGCCATTGATAATTTTGTAACTTTGCACAGTATCGACTATTCATACATTCCCTCAATGTTACAAATAAAGTCGGTCTTATTAATCTAGATTAAAATCTCTTTCAAGTCCATAGACAATGAGTTAAGCTTACCGCTATTTTATCTATTGGTCTTTGTTTCACATTCACAAGGGTCAAAAAAACTCCTAGATAAATATTACAGGAAGCATTGTAGTGGTTTCCCAATGATTAAACTTTTAATTGTAATCTATGTAGATGTCAGATTAATGTGATCAATCAGGTCTATTAATATTATCATAATATTCGTTCTGCAACTTACCAATATGCATAACGAATGTGTTCATGATTGAGTTTTACCTAATCATTGCTTAACAACGCCTCATGCACGGTGTTAGTTGAACGGTATGTTTTGTTACCCGCATCTTGAATTTAACTAATCTAAAATGGTGGTTAGTAGTAAGACTAGTACCTTAAAGAACAGACTATACCAATTTACTGGTGATCGTGTTCTCTGAAACACTATTTACTAAAACTGTTTAAGAGCTTTGTCGTCCGTTACCTTAACATATGTTGTAATATATTTGATAAGAAACTTTTATTATTTTTATGATTATGAAGTGATCTTGTGAACAATGAATTTATTATATTTATCAACGTAATATTATAGAAATACATTCAGAGCATTTTTTCTACAAGGACTTTTAAATAATATGTAGTTAATAAGAAATAAAATATATTTGATAAGATTTAATGGCCTGGTATCGTGAGAGGTAATCATGAAGAACAATAAAAATATTATTATGGCATCAAGTCATAGGTACACATATAATTATAATAAACAAATCAACAAATACCTACCACACAGTATTTTATCGACTCGATAAATTGTCATGTTTATTTTGTTGTTGTAAATTTGTTGACGACCTCCCAAAGACTTATCAATGCTCAACTCTCACTAGGAAGATGTCAACACATGCTATTTATCAAACGTCAATCAACTGTTGAACATTTACCTACATGGAAGTGTAAAGGCGTGGATAGATCACACATGTCTACTTGGATATGCCAATGAAAGATATATTATGCAAGCTGATACACGAGAGGGTGCTTCATGTCTACATTTGAATACTCAAATCAGTCTGGTCGCATTAGAGTTAAAATTAACAAACATTGTTGAATACATGCCTTGAATGCATGCCTCAAAATATTGTGAGACGATGCTGCAAAAGACAGACGATGTCTTTTGCAGCATCGTCTCACAATATTTTGATTTAAAAGAGTGTCCAGGAGTTTCTTGCCAGTTCTTCTCCATAGGAACCTCCTATGAATGGGCAAATTGCTTCACTGGATATTTATAATTATAAAATAATCATCCATTATTTCAGCACATTCACTGCTGGGGTATAACCTAATACTTACAATAAAATCGCATAAAGAAAAATAAGTTCCTTGTGTTGCGAATTACCTAGGTACGTTTTAGCAGATGTCACTTTTCAAAAAATGAATTCACAATGACACCAAAATGTAATGCCTACAGACCGTTCACTATATCTTGTCCTTTGCCATCATGTTGGCATTATTGCTTGTCAATCTTAGTTTCAATATTAATAGAGTTCAAAATGGCGACTGACAGAATAGTGCTACCAATCGCGCCACGGGACAAGTTATAATGAACGCATTGTAAACAAAAGTGCATTGTCAACCTGCAATAATATTTAGGCATTTCATTTAGCGTGATGGTAAGGCTAAGGCGGAAGGAAGTAGAGATATCGTAGGAGATTCAGGTGGTTATGTAAATCGTTTCGGAATGTCATTATGACATTTCTCGATCTGGTGTAACTGGTAACGTGTAGTCTATTCAGGCCTTAAAATGTTCTTCGTTTGTCGCTGTGTTGTGCGGTGGCGCCACTGACGGCCCGATAGTCGCATTGGACCTCACAAGACGCCTTATGTAGAACGTATAAACTAGTGAAAATTAAGTGTCGTGACCACGGTTCACTTGCTATCAGAGGTCACGTCTCATTTTATTACTGACATATTATTAATATCGATGAGAACATTGAATTTTATACGGTCAGCAGGCATTGTTTCGCAACAATTCCTACAATTTTTGTTGCGTAATACTAGTCTTCGTGATCTGTGAATACAATATTGGTCAAGTTGCATGGGTTTATCATGAATTCTTTTATCTATGTCGTAAACTCTATATACTTATTTTACTAACTGGGAATGAAGTATATGCTTCAATATTTGGGCGTAATTTTTATGTTTTAACAAGAGATTTTTTATTGTTTTTTTTTAAATTCCGTTTTAGTACTGACATGAAATTATATACTTTTAAGTGGAACATTAGCAAACTATCTATCCACTTATGCTTGTTCATGTTCGTTTTTTGTTGTGCTCTAAAACTTTTAATAGTTGTTGTAGCTGTAAGCTTTCATTCCATCAGCAACTAAGTACGAACTTGATTTCTCAACGCTCTGAGTAACAAATGAAAATTTTCTTTAACGGTAAATAAATGTTTTCTTAATTACTACTTCTTCCATTTTGTTTGGAAAACGAGACAGGTACAGGTATTTATAATTACGTATACTGTTTCCATTTAGTACCGTTAGTAGGTTTTTATTGAGCAAGAACGTGGAAATTAATTTCATAAGACATCTTCGTTAAGTGAAATAACGCACTAGTAGGTGGACAACCGTGTAATGCCAATTTCAATTTACGAATTTGAATTAACATTCATTCTGCATTAAAATCTAAATTGGTTTCTGGTGTTCGTTCGAACAACACTAACGCTTTTCTCATTGTGGGCATGTAACTTTAATAAGTACGGATATAAATAAAATAGGCAGTGAATTAATATTAAATAGAGCTTCCAGCCGATATCAATTTGTATGGATGTTTTTTATTTTGGTATTCCCAATCAATATGAGATAAACATCTTCACATATTTATTGTACAAAATATACTAAAATAAATCAATAGATTTGCGATAAAAAATCATCATGGAAGAAGTTTGCCCACTGACGCTTGGAGATTATAATACTGAAACAATCTATAAGATTAGCCTACTGCAATCCACTATTGACCATCGACCTCTTCAAAGGCAATAGGTGGAATACGAATTGAAGGTGCCATTGAATCTAGCAATAGCCGAACGTCGCGTCGGGGCGTCCAGGCATTGCTGGATACAAGTCGCTGTAACTGGCTGTTGTTCAATGGCAGTCCACTCTTGCGATCGATTTTTCTAGCGCCCATCGGTCTCACAAAAACCATGGATAACTCACTCCTAGTTACAGTATATTTTTTCCCTGCATAGAATGTACATTACGTACATTTGAGATCTCCAAAAAAGCCGAAAGAAGAGCTCGTGGCTAAGTAATAACCGCCGCACGGGTAGATCCATCAGGTTAAGCTACGCTTGCCGGGATTTATCCGTGGATGAGTGACCATCTTTACATACCGAGACTCCTCCGTGCCTCGGAAAACACTTTAAGCCGTTGGTCCCGGCTGTCATTCATGGAATTTTGACATTCATTACGGGTCGTCAGAAGCCCGAAAGTCTGACAACCAGTCTTACCAAGGGGTATCTTATTACCCATGGCAGTTACTGGGTTGTGGAGGTTTAATAGGCAGCTTCATGTAAAATACTGGTATTTAGCAGCATCCGGTTAAACTGGAAGCCGACCCCAACATAGTTGGGAAAAGGCTAGGCAGATTGATCTCCAAAAAAGCTCGGTCCATTGCTCTTTGAGTGCTCTTATTTGTCGGGGAGTCCTTCCGGTTTTCCTGGTACAGTACAGGTAAGTGTTATTGGTATTGTTATTTTGTAGGATGTTATAGGAGTCGTACCTACATCATTGGATTGAGGCGAGTTTTAAAGTATCTTTGGAGGCTGAGCTATCAGAGCGTTGTGCAGAGTTAACTTGATGATGCTTATAACATCGTTAGTGTCCTAAGGGGCATCAGTATCATTAATCACCATGTTTATTTTTTTACATTCATCGCTGACAGACACAATCATAATATTATTTGACATTATATACCTACAATTTAATTTCAACTCTATAGTAGTGGCTTTTGCGGACATGTTAATTATTCAGATTTCTTACAGTTGTAATGGCAATCATGTCATTTGGTTTAAATAGGTTTTATCTGTAGTATCTTATTTATCTTATATAGATTCTTTTCTACCTTGTGAATGTGAGAACGTCGTAGGCTTAGTGAACTGTAGACTTTATTTTTTAATGAACTTTACCTGAAACTTTTTGAAAGGCCTACACTTTCCTCCCATAACTATTAACACTGTAATTCGAAAATATTGTAAAAGCCAAATATCTTTTAAAAGAGTAACCATGGAGTTTCTTGCCGGCTCTTCTCCATAGGAAACGACCAATTGGAACCGTGCACCTAGCTTCTGACGTTTCATAAGTGCCCATGTAGGCTTATGTGAAATAAAATATTTTGATTTTGATTTTTTGATTTTGAGTAAAGTTGTTGACACTTTGTAGGCAACAAGTTATTATAATAAGCTTACTGCTGCAAAAGCTTGCTTGCCGAGTTATATCGACCCAATTTCCTTCAAATACGAGTGTTGCGATTTTATAATCGGCTTGGTGACTCCATTTTATTCTTGACGTGCTCATTAATAACCGATTCCTATAATTTACGGAAGGTTATTGGTTAAAATTAAGACTCTTGTTTTTTCACAACTATGATGGGGTCGGCTTCCAGTCCAGACCAGTATTTTACATGGAGCGACTGCCTATCTGACCTCCACAACCGAGTTAATGTGTCACACGATGTCCTGGTAAAATTTAAACCACTAATGAAGCAAAGACCTCATAGCTTTGCATAGTAGACCCGCCCATATGGAAGTAGTTAAAAAAGCTACCATTGGTTACCAAAACGATTCGTTATTCTTTATAGGAACAATCCATAAGTTGTTTTTTTACAACACTCAGGAAAAGTGAGAACTTGTTGTTAAGTTCTTTAAATGTCATGTATTTATTCGACTATCTCACCAGATGTTAATTCGCTGCAGGGCTTATTTACTCGTCATTAAAAGAAGACTCCGAGGTTATAATTGTCGGATAAGTGTTACCTACAAAATTAACGCAGTATTGAATTGCAAAAAAAATTCAACACCTCACTGTGTCAAAATATGAAGATTTGATTAGCAGCACAAAGAAGTAAGTAATAATGGAAAAACATACTAATTACCTTTGTCATTCCTGCTGTCAGATAAAAAAGTGGAAAGAACGTCATTAATGGCTGATTCCTATAATTTACGGACAGTTATTGGTTAAAAGTACTCTTATATGTAATTAAGACTCTTGTATCTTTTCTTCTTTCATCTTTAATGAAGCAAAGACCTCACAGTTTTCCATCGTAGACCGTCCCATATGGAAGTAGCTTTCGAAGGTTTAAATTACCTTACGAATCTATTTATATCCCCAGTTCGGCATTAAAAAAACTATAAATTGGTAAAGATTCGTTTTTATCCAACTACGGCGAAGAAAAAAGGAGGGTTATGATTTTGACCAGTATGTATGTATGTGTGTATGTATGTATGTTCATCTGTTCCCTCCTATCTTCTAAACCACTCATCACAATTTGGCAAATGGGGATTCGTTGGAAGCGTCTTGATCGTCCGCTGGTTACAAGCTATGTGACGTCACATTAAATTAAAAATGGCGCCCTCTAGAGGACATAAAGTCAGGAACTTAAAAAAAAAAAAAAAATCGTACCATGTTGGGTATCAAATGAAACGGCTTAATGAGCAAATTTCAAAAATATATTCATTATAACGCCAAAAGGATTTAAAAAAAAATTTAGAAATAAAAACTAAAACCCAAACCCTTCGATTTATGCCCTAACACGTGTGACTCCGAATTTTTAATTTGTCTGTCTGTGGTGTCTTGTTTATACCTTTTTAGTCGTAGTTGGGTTTTAGTTTTTGTTACTTTAATTTTTGTTTTGTTTTTAGGAACCGAGAACACTAGAAGTAGGTTTGTGCAAATATTATCTCTATCTAAATCTTAATATATTAAGTTTTGCGGCATCTTTAATCGTAGCACTTATGCTTAACACGCTACACATGTACATTAAGCTGGAACACACAAGAGCGATACATGACCAATACAACAAACTGTCTGCAACGTGTACAACCACCGGCTTGTTATATCGTTCAAGGAACCGCAAATCGTATGTATGTCTACGTAATCGACTACACGTTAGGTTGCTGAGCAAGTATCGACCGACATGGATGTGATTTATTTGGGTACTCACTAATCTGAAAATATAATTCAATTCATTTTCTTAGCATAAAATAGCCCAATCTATCTATTTGCCTAGCCTTTTCCCATCTATGTTGGGGTCGGCTTCCAGTCTAACCGGATGCAGCTAAACACCAGTATTTTGCATGGAGCAACTGCCTATCTGACTTCTACAACCCAGTAACTGGCTAATAAGATACCCCTTAGTAAGACTGGTTGTCAGACTTTCCGGCTTCTGAAGAACCGTAACGGCTGTCAAAGTCCCACGAATGACAGCCGGGACCAACGGCTTTACGTGCTTTCCGAGGCACGGAGGCACCTAGGTATGTAAAGATGGTCACCCATCCACGGACCAAGCCCAGCAAACGTACCTTAACCTGATAGATCGACCAGTGCGGCTATTATTACTTAGCCACGAGCTCCTTAGTAAACATAAATAAAACAGCCCAATAAGCTTCCTATAAACTTACCAAAAGGCTGGTAAAAGCGGTTGATTTATAATGAAATGGAGAGCTGGAAATAGGCTAGGTATTATCCTTACACATTATTATATAAAACAAAGTCCTCCGCCGCATCTGTCTGTCGTCCTGTACGCGATAAATCCAAAAACGACTGCACCGATTTTCATGCTGTTTTCACCAATGGATAGTGGTTCTCGAGTAAGGTTTTAGTATATAATAACCGACATCCACGCGGGCGCAGTCGCGGGCATCAGCTAGTTTTTTACTAAAGTAAGAATATATCATACTTTTTTTCCGATCTTGTTTCCAGTGTAAACCAAATTTGACACCAAAGCACTGATTTATATTTACCGCAGGTTGCCTTAGCTGTGTCATGGTCTGGCCTGCTGTCTATCTTAGTAAACGCATAATTAAATGCCGCTATTTATGAGTTATTTACAAAAAGCTTGTAAAAAGAAGCGAAATGGCTCATTTACATTAGTTGATAACTCAGTCGATATAGAACATGCGGGGACTCCCCGCAGGCGGGGTAATAACTATGGAAAGTCATAAGTCGATAACGCAGTCTGTACACCATCTACCAGGACTCCCTGTAGCGGGCGTAGTGAACAATGAAATTCAGCGGTCGGACTCCCACGTAATGAAAATTACCAATGAAAATGAGCCTTCAAAGCAACTGCCAAAGGAGTGGTGCAGGTTCTCGGTATATCTCAATTGTTGTATAGACTAATGAAATCGGTTCCCCGAATACGGGGATAATAATGCATACTTTACAGAAATCTCCAGCACCCTATATGTGGGCCCTATCGAATAATCAAAACGGTTCCCTGCATGCGGGTCCTATGGCATGCGTTACAGAAACCCCCGCACCCTGCGTCGACCAATGAAAATGAGCCTTTAGTTTCTAGTGTTGTAAATAAAAGCTCATTCAACTGGCCTATTATTTTCCTACTGGGATGCTAAGGCCTCTTCATATACAAAGAACGAGGATTGATCCTACTGCGTGTTGGTGATTCAGAGTGTGAAACATCATTGTATCTTCGACATTGTTTTCAGTGTCAGTCAGTGATGTGACATCACAAACATTATTGATGTCTGAAAACACCACGGAAGCTTCAGAAGCTCTTTAGGACTGGGATATTCATTATTTTTTAATCCTATGGGTGTAATCTGGGATTTTTTACGTTAAAAAGGAACTTGTATAAAGTTTTATAGTTGCAGTTTTGTAATTGCAAACTCCAAATTCTTCTAAAGTAGGTAAGTACTTATAGTACAATATCCGTTTCAGTAAAAGGCTTTCAAATAAATCAACAGCCTTAAAACAAAGCGATGAGTCGTCTATTTTTAATTAAGTTGAATAAGTACATTCATTTCGATCACAACTCGCCTCGTGGCCGCCGCTGACCGATAGGAAAGAGGAAAGAGGAAGCGTCCAATGCGCCTAGAATGAAATTAGCCCGTCGGTCAATTACTCCGAACCGAGCGCGGCTTACTAATGGCACGCGCGGTGTCCCTTGCATACGCCACCGCTCATTTATATGCCTTCGCGCGTACTCTTTATTGTTCCATAGATTGGTAATACACGGGAGGACTGGCACTTTGTGCTGTAAATCGTTGTCTGTACACGTATCCACGATTAACTGTGTGCTGTAACCATAGTCGAAGCGGGCAGCGTGTCAGTACATGCCGCCTCTGCGCAAGTGTGGACGATGACATCATGTCCGGAATGGAGTGGCCACACAGAAACGTGAGAGTACGTGTTTGACTGACTCTTATTATCGCTGCGCGTTACTGTGCTCGGTGACGCATAGCCCTTCAGTCGGCTTTACCATCAATATATTGTAGAATTGATCCGCAATACTGATTAACATATTACCACCTCAAGCGAGTTTGCATGCGTGCGTCTACCTCAAGTATCTAAATCTAATTATTAAAATTACCTTCAAAGTTTTGAACAACTTATTGTTGTCCAAAACAAACAAAACTTATTTTTATCTTGATCATAAGATCAGCTGTTATACAAAATATATAATTTTTAGTAATATTTCAGATGGTTATAAATACGAGATTACATTTAAAAAAAAGAGATTTCTTGAAAATAAAAAGAGTGCAATTGATTTTAAATAAATAATAATAATGTTTATGGTTCAACTAAGACTAGATTATATGGGAAAGTATCTAATATAATTCATTTATAGCACAAGCATAAATTTTCCTAACTTAGTTAGTGGGTTACTGTTCTTCTCAATAGGTTACAAAATAACCTGCGTTTAGGAGAAAAATAAAAAACCACATTATTTATAGCACGCCTTAGGGGTAATTCTATTATAGGTACTTGGGTAAAGGTTTGCTTTTCTTTCAAAAAAAAGTTAAATAAAAGAAATTCCGTTAATGTTATGAATGTTAATAAACCAAATTATTTAAAAAAAAACAAAAATCCGACTGCAAAGAACATAACTGAAATTTGATATTGCAGGCGGACAAACATCAGGTTATTGGTTTGTAAATAACGGTGCTCACAATCTTACGGTGACATAATATATTTGGAATTGACTCATTACTAGCTTTTATTTGATACCAATATTGTTGTAATTAATAAATAGGCATTACTTTCTTAAGTGCCGTATATAATTTTAGATATATATTATGCATTTAGACATTACTTGACATTACAAACGGACACTTACATTTTGTAATTTATTTTTCCCTCCCTTTTTTTGTAATTGCAGATGCAATATATAAATACTTTTGTCACTCCCAAAATAAAGACGAATCTAACGACACCTCATATGTTTAAATCAAGCCGCTTAGGCTACAGAGCATGCCAAAGAAATAGACACTACATACATACTCTCGAGAAACATTAACTTCCTTCTGGAGCAGTCGGGTAATAAGGCGTTGTAAAAACACAAAATGCACAGCCCCATTTGTTTCCTCGCAAAGTTTGGCTACGGATCGCCAGTGGATTCACTTTTACTATATCCCAAGTGACCGGGATTGACAAATTGTGAACGTTAAACCTTCTCAACTTGGGTACCCGACCCTACCTCAACGAGCGCCCTTTGGGCTTTGAGAGAAAAATAACAAAAAGCTAGAAATTATTTTTCTAACAGATTGTCACATGCCAGTAGAGTATAGTAGTGAATGCAAATCTATGCTGAATATTCATGTGTTTACGATATTTCAGATGGAAACAGACCATCCAAACAACGATGTTGCTATAATTTGAGGCAAACAAGAAGCGATAGGCGCCGTCATATTGGGAAGTTATAACCATTAAGAGAATACAATCGCAATTTCTTCCTGTCATAAATAAACTTTGGCGGGCATGAGTAATCGTTACTTTGTGTGCACAATATCGGGTCGGGGCCAAATAGATTGGTACGTGAGCTGCGTGCCGACCGCGTCCGCCTCCCGAGTATTATCACTTGCTTCAACGAAATTCGTCTACACTTTTGTATGGTGTAGTTGAATTTTCCGTTTGTAATTATGTCGGTTGACAGAGGAAGTGTCGGCAGTGGTTGTTACACCGGTCACGACGCACCGGTTGACGACCGTCGCCCGTCGTCTAACGGGCTACTGCCTGCTATGGACTGCGGCGCGACCATCTTACATTAGGGACTTCAAATAAATTTAGTTGGGCCCTTAGCGTATTAAACTTACAGGTTCATAATCTAAAACAATAAGTATGGTAATCTTTTGACATGAATACGTCTTTGAATTTGCTTCCATAGTGGAAGGCAATTCAAAAAAGTTATGATAAAGTTTGATGCTGCAGCTATATATCTGTAATCTACATCCATATTTTAATTACACCATTCGATAGCTAATGATCAAACAGTTCGTAAAACACACGGCCGTGTCCACGACTCAGTCACACCCCATTTTTTGGTTTATTTGGGCACATTCTGTCATTTGACCTGATTTTTTAATTACAGGTAAAGTCATTGTAACGCTAAATCCATATTGAGGTATACAAGTTAACTCTGGAAAAGCATTTCCTGTTCTAGGATTATTTATTATAGTATCAAATTATTCTATGTACAGTCACAGACTCTGATTGATGAGCTACTTGGCACTGTTCGTATTTTAGCCGTGTAATGCAAATCGGGCTTAGTCGGTTATACTCGTACATCCAGACACGGAAAGTCATGTCTTCATATTATTATAGAAGAAGAAAATTATATTTAATATCTTTACTGGTTGGCAAACCTGAGAGCCAGAACTACAAACTTGACAGCAGAGTGACTACCCAAAGTCAACCAATTGCAGGTTTAGCAACCGTAACCTAGCGACGATTATTTTAGCGTAGCCATAGTAACGTTAGCGTACGGAGAAATTTTAATTAGTCATTTCGACCAATTCGAAAATAACGTCTCTGACATCGACATTTCAACTATCACTCTCTTCAGATAGGTTTTCAGAATTATCGAGTTAATGAGCTCTGATTCAAAGGAGGTCAGTATCAAATAGATTGGATAAAAGTTGTATTTATTTATCAATGAGAACTTATTAGTCAACCTCTATGGACAAGACTATTTCCGATTACTAGTAATTTGTCATCTTGTTTACGAGCATGCGATTTAAGTTCGTGTTTAATCGTGTAATCTCGTGAATATATGAAACTGCAAAATTGAAAAGTTTGAAAGCGGCTCATCAATTAAAGTCCGTGACTGTACAATACTTTATTTCGATAGAAACGGAGTTTAAGTAGCGTGATCGATAAATCATTTGTTAGTACTGAAATTGTCATAAGGAGAATATTGAGTAAGCCTGTTGCTTTACGCAAAACTCGTGTAAACTGAGGCTAAACTTTGATTTATGTTAATTAAATTTAATAAACAGACAAGCAGTGAACTAGCCTCGTATAATCGTTTCGCTTCAAGTAACGTAGATAATTAGATAGAGTTTAAAGCCGTTCATCGTAGTTTGCTAGCCCATCGCTCATGAGTATACCTACCTAGTGTAGTAAACCGTTTTACTCAGATGGTTTTATAACAACCGTTAGGTTGTAAACAACTGATGCATACCATCTTTCCTAATTTAGCAAGAAATCGTAGGTAATCCTAACTTAATATTATAAATGCGAAAGTGAGTTTGTTTGTTTGTTACGCTTTCACGCTAAAACGGCTGAACGGATGTGGATACAATTTGGCGCAGGGGTAGACCTTGACCTGGAGAAGGACATAGGCTACTTTCCATCCTGGATCAAACAAAGTCGCGGGCTAGTATGTTAATAAAATTATAATGCATACTACCTATTTATAGGATTGTGCAACCGATCAGGATGTCCGGGCTCACATTCACTTTTTTTCTCGCTCGCACTATAATGCTCGCGAACTGAGTGAGAGCGAGGCTGAGTGGGTTGCTGGCGGCTCCAAGGCGTCAATAGTTTAGTTAATTGCTTTTTACGGCGAAAACAAATGGTAGTTTAAAAAAAACACAGTAGGTATGCTTTAAAGTTAGTTCCGTTTTTATGCAAAGTTGTATGATCTAATTTGAAGTCTTTTTTTTTATTCTAGCGGTTTATTGTTCGGTTTGGAGGTAACTTTGTATTTTTTTTTCTATCGAGTTAATTTTATGTAATCGTGCTTTTCGTCAAACATAGTACTTAAAATTTATTCTTAACTGTAACATATACTTATTTCAAAATTATGCAGTGTTTTCGACATAACGGAGGATCATAATATAAGCAATGTGAGGTATTATAAACTATTAATGGGGTTTGTGTGTAGCACTCCTTTACTGTTCAGTTGTCACTTTTTCTAGCCGGATAAAGGCTCTTACATACTGGCGCGATTCGCCGCGCGACGCGAATTTTAACAAAACAATTTCTGAGAAAACTTCGTGGTGAACAATGCGGCGGCGTCGCGTCGCGCGACGAATCGCCCCAGTATGTAAGAGCCTTTAGGGTGCCCATCGGGGTGCCTCTTTGTTGGCGGAGCGACTAGCGATTGCCAGCGCTGTAACACTTCTGAAGCTCTTCTCAGACTACGCTATAATATATAGCATAAAGTTTATAGCACAAAAATATCGCTCACCATACATTTCCAATAATATATAGTAAAGCAAAGTGTGAACGTGTTCTAAATAAATGTATGGCGAGCGATATTGTTGTGCTAAGCTAATATTATAGCGTAGTCTGAAATGAGCTTAATAGAGTGAAAGATACTTTCAAGTTTAGTACATTTTAATTTAACTCAAATTTTCTAAGATTTCCGCCCTGAAACAAGCTCTGACAGGAACAGCACACATCATTTACATTTAAGCTACATAAGGACCATGTGTTAAGTTTGTTCGATTTAATTACTTACACAGAGTATACTCTTCTATACGTTAATTGAGCTACACCCGACGTCAGAGAGGAGTGTAAAATGAAAATGTCCGTAGTACCTGGAATAATCTCAAAAGTAACATGGTGTGTATTGAAAGTGCATATAGAAAAGGATGTGTGGATGTATAAATAAGTTACTCTGAACATCCGATATTAGCGAATACACCAATGTTTGTATAAACACCAATTTCGATGGTATAAGTCAGATATATGTTTAACTAGCTTCCCGCCGCGGCTTCGCCCGTGTGGTATGTCGATGAAAAGTAGCCTATATCCTTTCTCAGGTTCTCGACTATCTGTGTACCAAAATTCATTTAAATCGGTTCAGTAGTTTCGGCGTGAAAGCGCGACAGACAGACAGAGTTACTTTCGCATTTATAATATTAGTAAGGATTCATTTACTTGAATCGGACATACGCCAGTGAATACCATGCACCTCGACAATTCTGTGAATCTTTGATTTAACTATGTTTTATTCAAAGATTCTTCTCAACATACGCTAGTGTTTGTTGGAAAGTCGGAGGTCTACTGTTCCTTCTTTAACTCACGCCACCACGTTACTCTGCAACCACGAGAAGTATGTCTTAATTTCTATAGCCAATGGTCACATAATAGTATAGTGCAATAGCATTAATTATTAATAACCTTACCTAGTAGGTATTGCTGATTGTGTTACTGACTTTAATTAATTAATACCTACACAATTTCTATTTTTTAGGTATTCATTGTAACAATATATAACTTAATTTTAAACCGGCCTATCATTTCTGTTTCTGCAGATATTTATTTTTAACGCATCTTGAATAATTTCGCTCATTTTAAAGATTAACTAAGTCGTCATGGTGTGTGATAACGGTAACATTCCTTCATGAATATAATAAATTACGTTCATTCACCAGGTAGCCTATACGACACCAGATTATCTTCAGTACACTGCGCTTCGGACATTCACAGTAACATAAACATTTCAGGGCGTGCTCCCAAAGTCCCGACTAAGAGATCTCGCGCACTAGACGGCCACGACCAGGGGGCCTAAAACAGCCACCCTCTTCCTCTGAAAACAATTCATTTCCTGAATTCCTAGCTTTCATTAGCACTTCCTCTAATTTGAAACAAAAGCAATTCATAATTTGTGGACCATTTTAGGAATCTCCATAGAAAACTGTCAAACAGATGAATTATGTTGTAATTTGTAATGCACGCAGATCATACTATGAATTGTCAGTTTGAGACATTTTACGATGATTCATAATATTTTCCTATTATGATTCTGCCAAAGTGGCAGTTTTAAGCCCCCCGGTAAACGATAGAAATCGATAAGAATCGCGCACTTGGTCGCAACGGCCAACTAGCCGCACACCATACAATACCACTAGACGGCCACAACTGGCCGGAGTCGTGGCCGTCTAGTGCGCGAGATCTCTAACTAAGCTAGTACCGCGACTGTTGTTGAATGCACGCACGCGGAAAGTTCAGTCCGTCCAATATTCGAAGAGTCTATAAGTTGGCGTGTTTTATTTGCTGCTATATTATTCAATTTCATTCAACGTCGACAGTGCTTTATTGGCGGTCATATCGTTATACAAATAACATTTACTGGCTTCAATTGAACGTTGTTTTGTTTTTTTATTAGTAGGTTCGCCGTGCGGATTGTTACCGATTTAATTTTAATAATAACTAGTTGTTCCGACGGACAACATCCTGTCCAAATTTCAAACATTTGTACAAAAATCCCATAGAAAAAAAGGATGTCTGAATTTCCCAATTTTTCTTTCCATAAAAACCTAATTCAAACATTTTAAAACAAAACATATAGCCAAATCGGTCCAGCCAATGTCAAGTGATGCGCTTACCAACGAACAGCATTTAATTTTTATTTATGTAGATAGATAGTTAAATGATATCAATCTATGTAAGTAGGTTTAAACAAATACTTCTACCTAAAGGTCAATTAAAAAAAAAAAAAAAGTCTTCACTTTCGATAAGGCCTAATCAAAATATATTCCTAAGTAACGAGAATTGTTATAGTTGAATACATATCATAGTCGAGCTAGACTCTAGTGTAGACTATCATATCTATTCCATCGTACTCTAGACTTTAGAACAAGATGGAATAAGTGTTAAAAAAAAACTGTAAATTCTTAAAAGTCTACTAATAATACATAGTATTATCAACGATGTACCCGAGTTAGTTTTGAAATACGCAATAAAAAATTCAATAAAAAACTATTTAATTCACCTCTATCACGTTTTCAAGTCGGTAACATAGTTAAATATACTTAATTATGGTCCGTTTTCGTGTTTATTTAGTTCATACATATCATTACGGATTGTTGCCGACGTGAGTGATTAAGGTGTGAGATACGCATCGGGAAAGAGTCGTTGTCTGCAGTCGCACCTGCCGCCCGCTCGGCTCACTTCAAAACCTTCTATTACCTCGTTATTAGTGAGACGCCCCTCGACGTTTTACAACATTTTAATTGTGTTATTTAACGCTTGTTATTTCACAACTGACATGGTGATTTATTCGTTATTGGCAGTTGCGGATTTTGATCGCACGACTATTAAGCAAAACCCGTAAGCTTCCTGTCCGACACTGTAATTGAAAGTGACAGATGTTTTGTGTATACCGACTTAGAAGTCTGAGTACGTTATCAGTTTTATTGCGAACATATTTTTTAAGTATCCTAGCAAAGTTCGAAAGAACTATCAAAAACAGGCACCGGTTAGTTTAGCCAATACGTTCAGGCTGATGATCTAGGCTTTACCAATACGGAGTGGAAGCCTACAAACTACACTGGCCTTCAAAACTTAATACCACATTTTTAAAATTGCAATTTCTCCGAAACTGTAGAAGCCAGAGTTTTGAAATAAAAAACGTTTTTTTAGCAAATTTCATCAGCTTTTTTGGAAATTATAGTTTATTATAAATAAGTAACGTTTTTAACTTATGAAAATAGTAATTTTTAACTTACGGGCAAAAAACTCAAACAACATTTATAACTACAGTTTTACGCCTTGTTTACATATTTTTTTTGACACCTTGGCATTTGAATCGAAATTCATCTATCAAGAAATAAATGTGAAAACAAAAACAGAAACAAAAAGAGTCAAAAGTTGCAACAATTTGAAATTAAGTGTTTTTGTATATAAGGTTTTATATAAAAAATTTAATTCCTTTTGTAATTTTTTTTATTTCGAAAATAAATCTTGTGTAATTTAAAAGTTATTGCAATTTTAGAAGTGTGGTACTAAGTTTAGACGGCCAGTGTCGTTAGAAAACTTTCATAAGATTGCATAAATATGCTACCCTAGAAACTTGATGTCGCAATCATCGTATCCACCAGTACTTTATTGCATTGTTTATGAATCCGCCTCCGTTTTTTTCAATATATGTTATCTTATCCGAATCTTTGCCGTAATTATTTTAAGCCTTCTGTTTATAGTTTTTGTCTTTTTGATGCAGGTAAAATACGATAAAACCGTCGTTATTCGTGTTTAGGTAAGTTCTTTCTTAACAACGCAACGTATAGAATTGCTAAAATATGTTTAAGTAAGTGGACTACATAATATTTTTTATTGAATTTAAATGTATCAAACTGGTGAAGTAAAAGAGCAAGTGGTTATTTCTAGCGATTGTTTTTTTAAGTCTATAAGAGAAAACCGACTGTATATTTGCAATGTTAGTCGAATAAAGACAAATATTATTTTTTCCCTATGCAGGACTATACTAATCTATTGCAGGACCTGAAGTTGGCCGCGGGTCGACTACTTTTAATATGTGGTAGATTTAGACACACAATCTAAATATGACTTACGCAATAGTCAGAAAAATAAACAGTAATCTAAATAGGCCTTTACTGTTTATTTTTCTGACTATTGCAGTTAAATAGCCCAGTTTCACCACGCTTCGATGAAGGCTCAGAAAAGGGCCTAGAATAAATCCTTGTGGCACACCCATTTTGGGCCTATAATTCAACGGGTACTGTGATGTTAATGGCTACTTGGTGTTATCACCTAGATAGAAAATTATATTATTATCTCAACAAAATGATATTGTGTTCCGAATTGGTTAAGTTATAGCACAAGCGCATTGTGATCAAGGCAGTCAAAAGCCTTCGGAAATTCTTTCCTAATCTCCTAAAATATGATTTCTAACTTTAAATGCGTTCCATTTATTCAGGATTTTTCCCTGAAGTAGGATGATACAGCCTTTTTACGATCATATTATAATAATAAAGTAAAGAAATAAAGCTAATTACTTTTGGTCTATAGTGGCCAAATTGTACAAAATCGATTCACGATAGTTACGGTATTTTGGTTGATTTTCAAAAATGGACTATAATATAAAGCAACAAACTAATACCGCCGTATCGCTAAAAGAAGATTAGTTAAAGAAAAAAAAGCTTATGTTGTGTTCTTCAGAATAATGAAAATTAATTGTTACCTGACAAATGCGCAACATGAATACGAAATCTTTCCCTTTATGGATGAACGTCAAAACGAGAGAAAATACATTATTCCTCTAGCTAGAAGTTGAGAAGCTAAATCAAATTACAGTAATCGTTAATGATGAATATAATTGGCACTTTACGTATCCATGTTGCACTTGTAGCAGGTGCTTATTGGCGTACCGGTAACGTTATTTATTATGATTTAGCGAACGATTGAAATACTATACAACAAGCGGCTCTTCATTATCACACTTTTTAATACGTATACCGGAACTGCGCAAAGTAAATGTAGCTATTAGCAATCCTATTTACCACAGATACGTTTTTATAGCCAATTACTGTTTTACAGCGAACGATAAATACTTCCAATACAGCGGCATACAACCTAATAGAGGATACAAAATGTTTTTAAATTACTAATTCAAATTAACGAGGGGTTTCGCAGCGGTAGAAGAACGTCTAAAGTTAGTTCCAATCGCGTAATCTATATTCATTCAGCGATGTTAGCGCGGCATCAGTGCACAGCGGTGCAATTAAAAACGTATAAATCAAAGCATTCTCTCTACATATAGTTAACAACGGCGGTAATCTATTAAGGCGTTATAAAGCCGCTAATTAACTTATATCCACGACCTGTTTTTGTTTACAATTAGTTGAACTAAAAATAATCAACATGCTCTAAACTAAACATCATATCATTCGAAAGTCTAAACATTCAAAGGTTCCATCTATTCTGTTGGTGGTGCTTACTTACTTGGAGGACATCATTATCAAAACACTAAAGTTTAAGATAACAGACTACAAATAGTCGCCATATCTATTCCTCGTGTCTATTGTTAATTGATGCAATTTTATTTATGTTGCTCACCTGTCGATTAATTACTAGTTAGTTATCGTTTATGGCTAGTTTATGTGTTATAAATGTGACAGAAAAACAATGTTTCCTCCTCACATTGACATGAAACCATTGCTAATTATAATTACCGACGTGGCGCGATGAGCACATAGCAAAAACAGTCCATGAGAACGATGCCATGATTGTATTAACTTTCGTATTCTTGTTATACGATCAATAGGTATGCCGACATTATCGTTGAAAAAATCTTGTAAAGTACCAAGGCGTGAAGCTAATGAAGTGTTTCTATAACAAAAACTGTAATGCCACACTTTTTCTTCAAACTACTAACAGATTTCCTACTTTGAGCGTTCTGTTTAGTGCGTGAAACCATTTTATTCATTGGCGTTTTTTGCGCATGTCTTTTTACAAATGAAGATACTCGTACATGAATGTTGATATTACATTATTACTTGATTCTAAGAAAACACATTTGACACCTATTTTAACTAGGTACCTACTGGATTTTTCAGTTTTTTTGTTGTTATTTTATGTGCAACTTATCTCACACTAAATGTAAAAATAATACACCTAATACGCATTCAGTTTGACACTTTAGGTGGACTAGAGTTAGCCTAATGAACAGATAGGGTTTCATATATAATTTTTAAATTGTGAAATGAAAGCCACAATTTTCCACTTCAATGACCCGAAGAAATTAGTAAAATTTAAGTATCGAGCCGAAAGACATGTCTTGAAATAACTACTGAAGGTCTCTAGGACCATACAACAAACTGGACGTGGTGTGTGTTAAGTAGTCTTCATTTTTCCAAGCAGTTCACGATATAAACATTGAATTATTTATTCACTTTTTTTTACTGGCTGCAATGGCCTAAAACAATTACATTGTTTATATAGAACAATTATCGACATGGACCATGTGATGGACATCAAACATCATGGACGGTGGGGGGTCACGGTCCTCGATGCTCCACATTGTACAAAACATTATAAATTACTGGTAATTCCCGAAGCATCATAGTTTTGTGGAAGATTTGGGCTTGCTAGCTGAATAATCGGAAAATAATAAAATGTTACTTAAAACTTTTTATAGGTATCTACCTACTTTTAAACTGCTCTACGGGGAACTACCAAGGCCTCCCTTATAATGTAAAGCATGGACAGCGATTCTTAGGAAGGATGTTAGTGACCGATCAGTATGTAAACATAGAGAAATAAATAGTTAAGCAATTTGACTAACAACTTAAACTGCACGTATATTCAAATCACAATTGTCATTATTTGACAGTTGTATGAAATAAGACGGCAAATCGACCTAGGGTGTCAATTTGCTTACGGAATAATTTGCCTTTATTCTGGATATTGTTAATTAATTAGAGAAAACCAAAACAAAGACATCTGTGAATGCATTGAGATCAGGTGGGTGATATTCGGCAAACTAAGCGACAGACGTGGCCAAGAAAATGCCCCATTGACATGATTCCTAAAGCAGAAGTTATAGGTAACCTACTTAAATTAGTCTGGCATAAGTAAGGAAAGGAAAGAAAGAAAGAAAATACAATATTTAGCACAGACAAGGCACATAATATAATACACAGCAAATAAAAAAATAAAATAAAAAGTGTAAAAGCGCGATGAGTGTGTGAAGGGAACGAGCACAGAAATGCCGGTCGATTCTGTAAAAATCTCACCATGAAAACTTAGGTGAAGTGAACTGTCACTGCCTTAGTATCAGTAGGTATCGATAACAATGACAGCTCACTCCACGCTCACTTCACCTAAGTTTTCATGGTGAGAGATGGTTACAGAATAGCAATGCTGGTCAAAGTGGCGATGCTTGGAGAGGCCTATGACCAGAAATGATGATGAAGTAAGGAGTTTCACACTTGAATAGGACAGTCACTGAGACAGCGATTTTATCTATATGATAATCTAACTGATGGATGTACTTATCTGGCCCAAGTCATGGTGACCGAAAAGGAGAAGGATAAGAGGACATTTTGCAGCGAGACGGGTTGCTGAATGAATGAGAACGATCATTATTTATACATTCTGAAAACCCGTTAAGAACCATATATTCACTTATGCTACTGATGGTTAACAGCACCAACATAAAAACTTTTTACAAAACAAAAAAAACAACCGACTTCCAAAAAAACACTAAAAACTCTTCTTTCTTCGTCCAGGCGGTCTTTCTTTGGAATGCGCTCCCCCTGGACATCAAGACGGCAACTAGTCGCATATCATTTAAAGTAAAGGCGCGTGATCACATTCGTAAGAAGTTGGCAGAATCATCCCAGCGTTAGATGGATTCGTTTTCTCCTCTACCTATCGTTATTTCTCCTGACTAAGTTTATTTTGTTTATAATTTATGTATGTATCTATGTATGTATTAATTAGTATTCATTATTTCTCAAGCTATATGTATTGTCTTTTGTTGCACCTACTATGTCTATCTCTGTATCACCCTAAGGTTGACTGGTAGAAAATGCCTCAGGCATTAAGTCCGCCGTTGTACAGTAGTTTTTTTTACTTGTGCATAAAGTTTTAATAAATAAATAAATAAATAAATAAAAAAGTGAAAAATAACTTTAATTTCGGACGTCGGTGTCTTTGCTTTTCAATTTTCGGTTTTTGCTACCGGCTTCCGAAATTAAAGTTATTTTTAACTTTTTTAGTGTTTTTTTTGCAAGTCGGTTGTTTTTTTTTTGTATAAAGTTTTTATTTTTCACTTTTTAGCTGTGGTACCTACCCCACACAAATTCGAATACCACTACCTGTTATGTAAACAACAGTGACGGAGTCAAATAAGATGTCGTCTACATAGACAAAGTGGGAAAAATACGTAATTATTGAAGCTAACTCGAAAACTACGCAAGCAAAATTAATAAAATGTATATGGGACCACTTCGGGAGTATACCCTTTCTAACAAAAAAGAAATTTGTAAATAGGTTCACAATTGGCGAAAATATCGATGAAAATACACAAAAAAAAAATACATATAGACGAACATAGAACCTCCTCCTTTTTGAAGAAGTCGGTTAATAAAAGTAGCGTTAATGTTGCATTGACATGTGCCGCTCTGTTATCTAAATCAATTTAACCAATTCGTCGATATCTATCATTTAAAATTAAAATATTTGATACTAATATTAGTGACAAGGTAACTAACTAGGTTGGTACCTACTACTAAATTGAAAACAAAAAACAACCGACTTCCAAAAAAAAACACTGCACAGTGAAAAATGACTTTTATTTCGGAAGACGGTGTCTTTGGTTTTCTATTTTCGTTTTTTTTGTCACCGACTTCCGAAATTAAAATTGTTTTTCACTCTGTCGTGTTTTTTTTGGGGGAGCTGGTTGTTTTTTTCTGTATCGCATTTTTATTTGTTGTACCTACCCCACACAAATTTCTATAACTACTTACAAATATAACTTATAACTAACTTATACTATTTAAAAAATTACACTCACTTCAAAAACTACCCAAGCAAGGTTAATAATCTAAATGGGAAAAAGATAATAAACTGCAGAGGTGGGGCGAGATTCATTATTGAAAAAAAAAAAAAAAAACACGGAAATCGGCTCTGTAAACATGGAAAAAAATCAACGTAATAATCGGTGTACTTTTAAAACCCGCAGAATGCATAACCTCTTTCATTTTAAAGTCAGTCGAAGATTACCTTAAAATACACAACACATACTTAATTACACACACATAATTACATAATTAATTATTTCAGTGTCCTTTCTCTCTTTATAGTTTGAGTAAAATCGATAGCAGCCCTCAATAAACCCCACTTCCCAGCCACAACAACTAAGTATTAATAGTAGATTATGATTTTTTTCGAATGGAGGTCGGTGACCATTTCCTACAATTGCGCACTTAAAGGACTGCTATTGTGTACCCACGCCCGCATATACGGACACAGTTTCGATAATCTAATTCAACATTCATAATTATCTAATAAACTCATGTTTTGTAACCTTTTTATGTTGCCGCTATCAGTTTACATAAGCGTGTTGACTGTATCAAATCCTATCTACATAGGTACGTTTGCGCTGATTGCGATAATATACACACATCAAAAGACTCCACAAGAATTACCTACTTATTTAAAAAAGCGGTATCAGGCTAATGTATCGCTGTTAAGGGGTTAAACGGATTTTGATTACCTTTTGGGAATGCATTAAGAATAAAAGATAGGACAATATTTTAAATGGTAGCGTCATCTGCCGCCTCTGGATTTAATGTTTGAAAGGAATAATTGCTATGCCGATTGTCTCTAGAATCTTTGAGGTTATAATATACTACTGCACACCTTAGTAGAAGTAACATAAATAACAAGGCTGCGGTCATAAGCAGCAGTTCAGTAAGCTAAATGAGATTTCTCACGTATGTGTGCGTTGGTAACCCCTAGCTTACCCGCGGGGCGTACACATCGATACTTTACACCTACACCCCTCTGTCCAAGTATCTGGTTACTTACCGAGAATATCGTTTTCGTGAGCTACATAAGGTAGTTTTTGTTGGTATAATGTAAACCTTAATTTTCTTTAGAAATGTAATAAATGACGTAGCTATTGTTTTTTTTTTTTGTACTATTTTTACCGCGTTCTCTTAAAGTCAAAAAGTGCCTGTGTTGTTTGTTTCAGCTTACTACGAACTGAACTCCCACTTAATGAATTCGAAATATAAGAACCTTAATCTTTATCCCTCAATTGCGTGACACGAGTGATAACATGTTGTTTCACCTTTGAAAGTAACGGTTAATTTTAATAAGACTGTAATTAAGTATTTTACCTGTTACCGGTTACGAAAATTAATTTTAATTTAGTAAGTTCAAATAAGGAGGATCTAAACACATTTTTATAACAACTTTTCCTGCAGAACTTAATCCTTATTCTTAACTTTCAAAAAGGTAGAGTAACTTCGAATTTTCAATAAAAATTCTATGTAAAAGTGACTTTACATCCTTAGCGAAATTTATTAAAGCTTATTTGAAACTAAACAAACTATGTATTGACAGGATTTATGATTATGACATATTTAATTTACCTACGTCTAGGAAAGATCTATATAACTTGCTCGCAATCGCAACTAAACTTTAATAAAATCTAGTAAGAACTAGTAGGTATGTCATTATAGCAGAAACAATACTTAGCTATCCCCCACAAACCTGACGTTTGTCTTCCTTCGTAAAGAGGCTTAGTTTTAACGGGACTTGAGCGTAAAAAGACCATCAGTATAGACAGGAAATGTAGAGTGTCAGTAGGTAGTGTGGGCGTAGCATCCATTTTAGCTTCTACGTCAGTTTTCCCCTTTTTTAGAGATTTGCACGTCTACTCTGTCGATATTGGAGCCGTTAGGGACTTATCTGTAAATTGCCGAGGGTCGAGTATCGTCTGGAATAAGCTCGCTGCGCCAGTTACTAAAAAATTAATTATGCCAGGCACAGCGCTGCCCAACGCTGTCAACGAGAATGGTAAATCAGGAAGCAAAGAGATGGACCTGAATTATAGATACATGATACGATTTTGCACTTGGTAACTATTATAGTAGGATAATTCTACCAAGCAGATCGCGGATGCCTTACAGAAATCTTTAAAGTCCGTTCAAGGGAGACAGTCGAAAGTGCGCAAGTCTATCTCATCGGCATCCGCTGTTAATTGGGTGCGACGGGGACGATGGCAGTCCTTCCGTGGAAAGTATAAATATTCGACATAATTTTTTGAGATTTAAAGCAAACTCCAAGTACGTCTGTGTAAAAGATGTGATTATGCAACTTACCCGTTGAAAGGGTATCCTGCGAAGGCTGCATCGTAGGGGTGGTAGACGGTTGGGTACGGCCATGTAGCTGCACTTGCCGCTAAGTTTTCTTTTAGTTCGATCCCTGCAGCCTATGGACGAAAAAAAAACATATAAAAGCTCAGTTCCATACGAGGAATATCTAAAAGTGACATAAAATATTGATTACCATGTTGCTATCGGTAAAATGTAGGCAGCAAATAAGTCTGAACTATCTCATTAAAACGCACCAGCATAATAACTGTACTATTATAATATCTCCTTCCACGTTTCCGGTAGCTTTAACGTAATCCATTACTAAAATGATCCTCGTCGGATTGATTTCTTGATCGATCGCTTTAGCGTTTCGGCCTTAACTATTATTACTTAATGGGCAAAGATAAGAGACGCGCGCATCAATCATCTTTCGATCGACAAATGTATCATTTTTATGTTTTATAATTGTTGAACTTTGATGCTTAAAAAAAAAGAAATTCCTTTAATGTTTTAAAACTTAAAACCACTTAATTTGAGAAAGTTTCAGCATTAAATAAATAGCGGTTTTAAAATTATGATTAATTTGTTATTAAGGTTATGCGGCGGAGATCGCGTAAAAAAGCATGGCTGTCACTAAGGGTCCAAAAATTTATAGCGACACATTAAAAATAACTCAGGAGCGAGTCTTAATGCGGTCAGCCAGGATAAATCTATCAAAAGATTTTGTTGTCCAACAACTTCATTGGTGGCCGAATCGAAAATCCGATAATAAATTTTACTCAAGTACGACAGCGTAATCCAGTCGCGCTGTCGGTCTTTGTTGCTACAACCTTTGTGATATAATTCCAGTTTTCTGTTACTTCAAATAATAATCGGACTACGCCGTAACGCGAATCTGTAGCTACGTGGATTTATTGTGCTTACTGCGTTGTTGCTTTATTTACTTAATAGGCTGATCCCATCCATCGTAGGTGTTTGAAAGACAGGTAAAAGATCAATTGTGCGACACTGTGAAATATCTACTGTTTGGTTTCACTCTCATTTTATCACTATTTGTTTTTAAAAAAACAGCGAGAAGTAAATGTAACGGTCGATTTATCCAAATGTCCTTCATTCTTATATACAGGGTCAAATTAACTAAACTCCGCAGACGTAGCGGGTATCAATATCTAAACATGATAAAATGAAAAAGAAGTTAATTTGATGAGATTTTTTAATCACTTGAAAAATCAGTTTGAAAAAATTTGTATTTTTGGGTAAGACGAGATGGTTATTAATATGGATATCTAAACACGATAAAACAATAAAAAATACAGATTTCTTAACTCAAACTTCAAGTAAAAAGACTACCAGACTACAAGAGCTCGTGAACCCAAAATAAAAACCGGCCAAGTGCGAGTCGGAGTCGTGCACGAAGGATTCCTTACCATTATATACAAAAACGGCAAAAAAAAAATACGTTTGTTGTATGCGAGCCCTCTTATATATTTATTTTATTCTATTTTTTAGTATTTGTTGTTATAGCGGCAACAGAAATACATCATCTGTGAAAATTTCATCTGTCTAACTATCACGGTTCATGAGATACAGCCTGGTGACAGACGGATAGACAGACAGACAGTTGGACGGACAGCGAGACAGTTGGACGGACAGCGGAGTCTTAATAATAGGGTCCCGTTTTACCCTTTGGGTACGGAACCCTAAAAAAATCATCGAATCTGCGGGGTTTTGCTAGGTAATTTAATTTGCCACTGTATTCAGATCTAGCTTAAAAAGGCTAGTGAAGTAGTGTCTAGAGGCCTATAATATTGTGGAATACGTTTTTACAGTATCTAGGTCCTCTAAATTATTGTCTGCTTATTTTAAAGATAAATTTATCGCCTACCTACTTAAAAGGTTAAGGAATGATTGATTGACGTGTTGGTCTTAACGAAACAATTATTTTAACACAAAAAACTTGCCCGTGATCTTTATTGGTATCAACAGTATAAGTTTAATGGAACCTAGCTATAATCCCATTAACATTAGTGTGTTGAACTAGCCAATAGGTATATATTTTATGGAAGGTATAAGATAATCCGGTGAGCGATGTGGTTGACACGCAAGCGCAGGTAGCGTTCAGATGTCGTCGAGTCGACAAAGGTACTGAGTAGATACACGACTTTGGACAGATTTGTAAAAATGATTAGTTACGTTATTTTTACTTTAGTAAAGATATGATTAATGTTGAAGACAGTATTAAGTTTTTACTCAAGTATTATTAAGATAGCCTTGTCCGATACTACAATCTAACTTACTGAATTTATAAATTTTACTTCGAAACTAATGAACGTTATTACAAACTAGATAATGATATTCGTGTTACGTTGTATTTAGTTGTACTTGCTTTATCTAGCTTTCTATAATAGTCCGCACAACATCGGTGAGGTTAATTAAATATATTCCTTTATGCCTAGCTAGACCTAGTGACAGAATAATTTATGGTAAAATTATTGATGTCTGCTTACAGACTTTTGAATAAATCTGTAAGCCCATTGATTACAATACCATAATATTAACATTATAATTACCATAAATTACAGAAGACATTAACCACACATCTACTAAATGCGGTAGCGCAAATCGATTATTTATTTTAGGACACTTCTTCGGAACTATAAATTATTTTTTTAATATAATAAACGTTGGCTTCCTGTCAGTTTGGTGCCACATGTGCAAATGGAAACGATTAGACCGAGCGAGCTATTAAATATTTTGACACTTCAAATATTCCGTTTGTCTCATAAACGTATCTCTGTTTACAGTAAGCGTTAGATTTAAGCTTCAAAGTGTAAACAAACACGTTATAATCCGACAGCTAAAAAGACCAAACAAAGAAGTATAAAACAAGTCTACAGTGCACGGATACCCCACGAGCCGGGATGAAATAATAAATTATAGACTAAATAAAAGGCGTTAACTAAAAAAACGGTGTGAGGCAGGATCCGTCCGCCGCGGATCGGTCGCGTCCGCCAGAGTTAACACTTTTGCCACTGATGATGTACGATCATATCATCATGAATGATTGAATCATCTGCCGGGACACGTTCATGGCTTTTAACACCTTCCTCCAAAAGTTTTACTACACGTCATATATTACGTAGCGTGGCTACTTTTATGTTGTTATGATCATTATCATTCAAAGTCACTACCCACACACGTTTGGGCAAGCACACTCTAACACAAGGAGTGCTTTTATGATTAGAATTTTTTATTATTTTTAGCAATTGAAGAAGCGAACATTTTATGTCTAATTTAATTTTATAAAATAACCTAGGATAAGTAATTAGATTGACACAATATTTCGATATAAATATACTAGTGATATTATAAATTTATAATCCTGCATGAAGGCAATATGGATCTTTGGACATATTTTAATCCTCTGAAAGAAATTATTAAACATATTAAGTTATTAAAGCCGGCTGGTCCGGTACAACTTTTTGGGTCGATGGACAAAAGAACATACATCAACGGATTACGATTCAAATTTATATGTATTTATTACTTATATCATAAACCTTATTGTGGTGCCTACTTAACACTGCGCGAGAGTCTTAAAACTACCTCTGTAACGTAATATTTTGACAACGTATCCTAATTATTTTAACGTAATACCTTTTGTAATAGGAAGTGGAAGAAAAATGGAATTAACGCTCTTCTGTCACAGATGAAGATAGAAACATAATCCCTTTGGTTAAGTAGATGATATCACGGCTACAGCGGCGATGGGTTTTTAAGCTTTTATGGACGTAATTAATTCAAGTCATAGTTTAATAAGATTAGATGGTTTAGATTTTTGGATATGAATACCGTCATTAGGTCTAGATCATTTTGGTACTTAACAAAAATAAATGGTAGCTACCTAGTAAGTACCTATTAGGACATCCTAACTTCCTAACTAATATTATAAATGCGAAAGTGAGTTTGCTTGTTACTCTTTCACACTAAAACAGCTAAACAGATTTGGATGAAATTTGGCACATGGGTAGACTATGACCTGCATTAGGGCATATAATACTTTTAATTCCAATATTCCCACGGGAACGAGACTTATGCGGGTGAAACCGCGGGGCGTAGCTAGTAACATATAAGTGTGGGTTGTTATCCTAGGATTTAAGTTCTATGAAATATTGAAACTTAAGCCTCTAGCTTTCATGAGATGTGATTGAAAATCGTTTATTCTAACTTTGAAGCTCCCTCCAAAGCAACACTTTTTTCATTATATACAGCCCGTCACTCGAAGTGTTACCACCATCACACTGCTGCAACAGTCATAATGGCGGCCGGTAAAATTTGGTAGAATTTGTTTTGGGCCACCGTCACCGCTACAATTCGCTCCCCACTTATTTTCATCTTCTGGGACCCAGAAAGTCTACCAACAAAAGGTTTAAAATGATATGTTTGATATTGGGGGAATGACAGCAATTCAGCACAAGCCACTGACATTCCAGCGGGACTTGGGACCATCTCACAAAGCAGTGAGCTTGACGTCAACATGTTTTACAAATTTTTTTTTCGAGAGTGGCCTGGATACTCATCGGACCAAATCCTGTGGACTTTTCCATATGGACCATCTAGGAGACCAGGTTTTATTCTAAAGATACGTAAGTATGAAAACGCTGAAGGTATGGCTTTGTCGAGAACGGGACCAAACCCCACTTCACGTTTTTGCAGCATACGATGGCTTTGTCGAAACACACGATGCTATTATCCATGCTAAAAGAGGTCATATTAAACAATAACTTTGTTTTTACCCGACTGCTCCAGAAGGAGGGTAATGTTTTTTTTAAATTCAATTTATTTGTAACATAACCCTGAAATTTTTAATTAATTAAATGGCAACTAGATGACCCGGTGAACTTCGCACCACGTGAGACAAAATTTAGATTTTTCGGCTGTTCTTTGCGTTTTCCCTAATTTTCTTTTTTCCTAAACAATCCCAGTACTGAATCAAAACAAAAAAAAAAAAAAAAACATTGGTTCAGCCATTTTCGAGTTTTTGTGAGAATAATGCACGGCAATTGATTTTATATTATATAGATAGATTATTTGACTTTGACTTTGACTTTGATAGTTTTTATTTTATCATTTATTAAAATAAAACGACCTATAAACCTAATTACGTAGTTACTACAAAGAAAATTATCCATTTTGAGTTTCAAATTGAACCCAAATCAATAGACTTTCAATAAAATCGATCCTATGCCTACGTCATTATTACGAAAACAATAAAATATTAAATTACTTGACTGTTTGGTATCGACTATAGATAGGACAGAAACCTGTCAACAAAACTTGTTTTGTAAGTATGTAGGTACTTGCTGTGGGCTGGTCACAGCCACATAAACATCGACCATTCATATAGTGGTTTAGCAGTAGTTGTAAATCCGAACTAATATTATAAATGCGAAAGTGAGTTTGTTTTTCATGCTTTTACGCTAAAACGGCTGAACGGATTTGGATAACATTTGGCACATGGGTAGACCATGACCTGGAGAAGGGCATAGGCTACTTTTTATCCTAGATCGCAGACATTGCGGGCCACAACCAGTTTTATCATAAAATTAATAGGTACATGAGTCATTATTTACTTCGTACGTGTGTTACATATTTGCAAGAACTGAATAAATTTTGTTGTAGGGTATTCACACCCCAGACTTCCAGATCAAAACTCGATTTTTTTAAAATTGTATTCTCATAAAGACATAAACGAGAGAGATGCGTTTTTTCATCTGATTCTGAAAGTTCTCAAACAAAACACAAAAGTTTTGCCTTCATAACTCAAGGATAATCTAATACGAGCCTTCTATCGAGCTGTCTTCCTTATTTTATGTTTGTTACTAGCTGCGCCCCGCGTTTTCAGCCGCATAAGTCTCGATCCCGTGAAATATCGGGATAAAAGGTACCCAATGTCCTTCTCCAGGTCATGGTCTACCCATCATCTGCCTAGCCTTTTCCCAACTATTTTGGGGTCGGCTTCCAGTCTAACCGGATGCAGCTGAATACCTGTATTATAGGTCATGGTCCACCCATGTGCCAAATTTCATCCAAATCCGTTCAGCAGTTTTAGCGTGAATGCGTAACAAACAAACAAACAAACTCACTTTCACATCCATAATATTAAGTTAGGATAACTAAGTTTATTATAACTAAGCTATACGAAATATTTTAATCTTGGATTCATTATTTCGTATCGAAAGATTGCTAAAAAAAGTGATTTCTAATGCGATGGAAATTAAGAGACGACGAACATTTAGTGACCGATATTCGTAAGTGCAAAAAGCACAGAATTTATTTAATGTTCGTGTTTTATTTGCAATTCAATTTGATATCCTTTTGCAACACTAGTGTCTGATTATCATGTCAACCGCAGAATTGGTCGCGTTGTATTGAAAGTCGGTCGAATAATATTACTAAACTTTAGTTTGTTTAATTACTATATTAATGAGCGACGTTGGTAGTTGATACTTAAGTTTAACTTTTTGTGTGAGAAAATGAAGTAGATTCGCTTTTTCAAGTGACAAATACCTACTCAACTCCCATATTTTCGGCGTTAATTAGGTACTTTACATTCGAATTCAGATAAAGATTGTTATCTTAATTTTAATAATACATTGTACTGACTATTATTTATTTTAATGTGAACACTTATAACGATTATGTTAGTATAAAATATTATGTACTGAATGTTCTATTCTCTTTCAAACGACAACATTATAAAGTTATTTTTATTAAAAACCTTGCCAGAAAACATACAAGTATTTTTTGTCATGTCATATCAAGTAATGTTATGACTTTAAATTAATGTCTAGTGCTTTGAAGGCTAAGAAGATACGTGTTGGTAAGAGTTTCTACTTACTGCTGCCAAAATTACCGACAATCATTGAAAATATAATATGGTTTGTTCCAAAAGTATCTGATGAAAATTGCAACATATGGATCAGGAATCCTATCTGTGGATGCCAATTTGAAGTGGCACTTACCCCAAATTCTAATTTTAAATAATATTTTTTTATTTGACAATTGAGGTTTATTTTAAACCTTTATTTCCGTCGATGATTTTTAAATTAAAATTGAATAATGTTACTAAAACAATATTTTGTTGGAAATAAAGGATAGAGTTGGATACAAGTTCAAACCTGAAGTTTTCAAACGTTTAACCTGAACTGAGTTTGTTTTCATGCGATACTTTTCGAAAAAACTAAGAGGAGATAAAGTTCATTTTAAACAATATTCATACTTACAGCGTTAGTGTAAAAGGGTGGTTGATCAGCTGCTAAAGCGGGAAAATACGCCGCCATCCCGGCAGCTGTAGCCGCAGCGGCGTCTGAGTAAGGGGCACTGTACATAGACAGGGGCACACCGGAAGCGAGCCTCTGGTAGTTGAGAAACTCGTATTGACACGAGCACACGGTCTGTCCGGTGATAGGGTCCTGGAATATAGGGCGGCCAGTGTCGCAGCAGCGCGGGGCTGCGGCCGCGGGCGAGCTGGGCCGCGCTGCAGCGCTCGCGCCGCCCGCACCCGCGCTCATTCCCGCCTGCGCCGGCGGCGGACTGTTGGAGGCTGTCGAGATGGTGCTCTGTAAGTTGTAAATTTTGAAATGCCTTTATGGCGCGTTACCCATTCGCTTTTGCAGACGCGATGTATGTATATAAATTGGAGGCCTCCGTGCGCACAGCCAGTCGCAAAGCATGATTTATAACAATTTAAAATGCACTTGTGATATGCTCACGTAGTTAATGTAGGTACAATAAATTGATCAATAAAAAGTTCATAATGGACAGCTAAAATAAAATTAGCATAATATAAAATAATTGATGGATAATAAACGAGCCTTTAACGATTGTGTGAAAAGGGGTGAGCATCAAGAATAACCTTGGGCGTGCCTATTATATCGTCAGGGTTTGCGAGGACCCACGATACGCAAATTCGAAACGCTGAGGGGTCTTTTATTTAAAAAAATACTAATGCTCCTTTACGAGTTATACTAATATGATGCGATTGAAGATTTTGAATAAATCACAATGGGATCGGGCAGGGTGGACACATTGTTGTTGTTATAGATTTATTATTCGCCAAACTACCTGAACCGCTAACGCGATCGTTAAATAAACATCCGGCTGTTGTCCGATCATAATGCCAGAGACGCGAGTTTAGATCGTCCTTTTAATTGAGCACAGTGCCGAGTGCGGACCCGTCGTACCTAAATAACTTTCTAAATATTTGTCATTGGAATGAAAAATGATCCCAACCACCCAAAATTCATTGTGTTTTCAATGGGATTAGAAACCGAGAACTGTCGTTTTGATACAACTCCGTGTCAGTTTTTTTTAAAGAAAATCAATTAATACTTCTATTATATCCTTTGTGCTGTTGTTAGATATTTGTGTAAAAAATACCTATCTAATAAGATTATTCGTACCTTCACCTCAATGACCAATATGGTTGGTACCTATGTGTCAAAAAATTTGCTTAGGCACGTTTCCATGTTACGTTATATTGAAACTAACTATTTAGGTAGGCGTTACCTGGTTGATAAATCGGCTTCAGCGTCTCATCTGACACAACATTTTGGTAAAGTGGTAACCTCATCCAGGAACAGCATGATTTGACCTATAATTGTGTAAAGAACTAAAGAGTAGTTTCTGTCGCCATAAGCCTAGTAAAGTCACGTCGCGGTTGACTGTGGACGTATTACGTTGGAGCTATGACCCGTCTACTAGAAGTATGGCTTCGGTCGCCCTAAACACGCGACGCACACCCATTGCCACGTCTGTCGCTATGGATGCGAACCATTCGACGACCTATAGCATCGCTGAGCCCACGTTCAGCCCCTCACAACAGCGTCAGGCTAAAAACATTTGTTGTGTTGAGGGAATTATTGAGGTAATCCCGAAGCCGTTAAACGACGAATCCCTGCATTACCTACATTACATACCCTGCATAGTTATTTAATCCTTGCTTGCTAACATAGTGTACCTATGTAGGTTCCAGAATTGATAGGTGCTCACGTTGTATCGTCGCTCATTCGACCTAATGTCTATGGCAATAGAGATGATATCGATCTATATAGGGCTGCGGGTGAAATCGACGCCGGTGCTTAAAAGGGATTCAATCCGTTCAAATGATACGAGTGTCTGGTGGGTGAAACGACCTAATTATTGTTCCTTGCTCTATTTATTCGCTCGGTCGAATAATTGTTAACAGGACTCAGATAAAACTAAATCTCCCTAACGATTACAAATTCATTCTGTAGTGCCCAGGTACTCCAGAATGAATGTGTTTACTACTAATTAAGTGATTTAACTCTCTTTATTTAATACTAGCTGATGTCCGCGACTTCGCCCGCGTGGATGTTGGTTATTCTATACTAAAATCTTACTCGAGAATCAAGATCCGTTGGTGAAAACAGCATGAAAATCGGTGCAGTAGTTTTTGAGTTTATCGCGTACAGGACGACAGACAGACGCGGCTGAGGACTTTGTTTTATAATATGTAAGGATTGAGTGACTGTGAACCTAGGAATGCAAAATAAAGTGCGGTGGAAAGTTAGATTCGAATAACTTTGAATAGGATAGTTGACATTTTGACGGTAAGAAAAATACCTTATGAATTTGGTATAGTTGAATGTTGTTGAACTAAAAATATAACACATCATGATAATTTAAGCAATGATTTAAGTTTTTTTTTTTTGTTATTTTCGTGATTGCCCCTCATGCACGTGGTTGTGGGTTCAAATCCGGGCAAGTAGGTACCAACGTACAAACAAAAACACAACACAGGTACAAACTGCTTTGCAGTTTGGCAGAAGTAAATTATCTTGTAAATTTAGGATTTCGCTACGAATAAACACTTTTTAATATTATTATTTTTTCACCTGACTTTTTCAATTCATGTTTATTTCAAGTTTATCTTGGAAATCATTGGCATCGGTGAAGGAAAACATCGTGAGGAAACTTGGACTTATAATTAATTTTATATAAGTCTGTCAGAGTAAACATTAACAAAAATAAATATCCATATGATTACTTACTGAACAATATGATTGCTTTGAAAAAAAAAAAAAACTCACAGATTTGACAGAATGCAAGTGCCTAATGAGGTCACTCGAGCCGCCGTTACGAGTGCCCTGTTTTGATACTAAACATTAAATTGCGCTATGATAATTAAATATTACTTTTGTTGAATTTACTATTTGGTTGAAATATTAATATTTTTAAGTAAATAGACCACAGGGAACATTATTTAATCGGTTTCTCAAAAAACGGTCAACTAGCCTATTGTTTGTATTATTTATTAAAAACACGGTGACAATATTACAGTGGATTTTCTATAAAAAAAAAAAAACAATTATTTTAGTAACTGCTAGGAGCAATTACATCAATAATTGTTTCTTTGCATAGTAATTTTCTTCTAAAAGAAACCATGATCGATATTGTGATATTATTTAAATCTATGATTTTAAAGTTAAGACATTTTTTCAAATCACTTAATTAAATCAACCAGATACGACGTAAGCTTCGCTTAGAGGTCGCGTAGTCGCACATAGTACCCACGCCACGTAGGCGCGTAGAGGTCATGTAGTATCGTATAGGCGCGCGTAGAGGCAGCGTAGTAGCGCGTACAGGGAGCGTAGTAGCGCGTAGAGGGCGCGTCTACGCGTACTGACCCCCGTAAAGCCAACACACGCTTATACACTGCGTTCGCGTCATGCAAACGCTACGCTAACGTTACATTATTTTTATTTTATGCAACCATTATCAAAATGATCCCTACGAGGAAGCACTATAATTATATATTTGGCTGTGTTGCCCCAATACAAAAACCTGTTTTTTTCCGTTTTTTAAACTTAATTATTATTTATTACGATCACGAAGGAAGAATAAATTTGTAGGAGGATACATTGTTGAGTTTTCAGTTTACTGAAGTGCTTACTCTCAACTATTTGGTGCACTTTTGTGAACAATACGAGCTTTGTTCAAAATTGTCTCAAACATTTTCGTTACGATCGTCGATCGCTGAGAAAACGTGGGCCAACTTACAGCATATGCTAACGCAGTGCCTAGTCGTAGTCGCGGCAGTTTGGCATTACATGAATCTATAGGTAGTTATCTACCCTTTAACATTGTTCGAAAGATTTGGCAATACCGCGAAATTTACTATCATTTAGGTAATTGGGGCGATACTTGGATCACCTATGACATTATGATCGATATAGCTGTATGAATCCTATATTTCTCATTCATTCTTATTTTTATTGAATAAAAATATGTGGACAGCAAACTGAACGGCTATTTTCTAATTCTTCTTCAACCGAAGTAGGTATTTTTTTATAGAGAAAGTACTTCAGTAATGAAATGATAATTTTGAATTTATTATTTATTACATGATAATATTTTCTCGCATCTTCTATCTATATGATGTCACGTATGTAATAATACGGATATTAAAAAATGAAGATCTTGGAGCTCTAGGCTTGGTAATTAGCACTTGACAAGTTTTGAGTGAAGCTGAGTCAGCGGACAAGCCGGGAAAACTATTGGTTAAGCTTGGCTATTTGGTTTAAGACACGTCATTGTTATAAATTATCAAGCCTGTAGTTTGCAGCAAACTCAGTAACAGTTGCTATTGAATATGAATAGCCTCATCAGGGATAAAAAGTGTAAAAAGAAATGCTAGTTTATATCACGAAACAACAATTTTTTTGTTACAAGTTTGTAATGCCGGAAAATTCTTGCAAACTCTACCTAATGGTTGCAGTTAATTGAAAGAACAAATGAATTATAGAAGCATATATCTTTCGTAACACAGTTAAAGACGCTACAGTAAGAATTGATTAAATTAGAATTGTACGCAAAGATAGCGCCGTTTAAAGTTATGATGACATGCAAAGTGTATGTAGTCTGTAGACACGAATAACTAAAGCCGATAAGTTGTAAAGTCTTAAGACATTTGCATTAAACAAGTTTTATATTTATGCAATTTTAGTTTGTCAGTTTCTAAAACGGTACGTAAACTTGACATGTAACTAAATACTCACTTAAAACACGTAATTTTCATTTATCTATTTAGACAAACTTTGAAATAAGTAAGTATTGGTTATGTGTGCTTATTAGATAAAGAATACAAAAAAGTTGTCATCATATCCTTTTCAAATATCGGACGGTTGGAGGATTAAAGTGCCGCTGCACCTTATCTTCAGCAGACATCTTTTAAAAAACAAACACGAGAAGTATTCTCTTTTTGTCGTCTTTTTTTATCGTAACCCGCAGGATATGTTAGAGTCGTTAAGCCCTTTTAAGTGTTAAACCATGTAACTGAATATTCGAGCGTATAAGGGTCCGATCTATTTGTTAAATAATGTAAAAAAGTTAATCTTAGAGAAATCGGACCCAATGACATGAATTTCGTTAAAGACATCAGCCGGGCAAAAAATATCGATGACATGTCGCTCGCTTAACTAACCGTGGGTGACGCCGAGCGATGGCTTTTATTCAGGTACCACGGGGTTTTTTTAATCAAAGTCGGCCCTTTAGCAGACATCATTAAAGTATTAAATTTACGATAAGGTTACCGGTGCACAATAATAATTTTGAAATTCTTGCTAATGTTTAATTCTTCGACAAAGCCGAGATAAATGTCTTCGCAGCTCTGCGAAGTCCTAACGCGAGGCGCGATCCCGCTTTGAATTAGTATTAATCTTAAACAATCAGGCAATCTGTTACGCAAACAGATAACTGATATAGATCACATTATGGACACTGTTTACAGAAACACACTAGTCTATTGCGGTCGCACGTTATCATTAACCCACGTATGAATATAATAGGTACGCTTGCATTTATGTCAAAGCAGATCTGCTGATTCTGTCAGCGACGATAATAATTTGAGCTCGTTACCGTGTAGCACTCCACGACTTAAATTATTAGTCAAACGCGAGACAGTTCACAGAATTATCAGAGTGCTAATATTCTCGCCTAATCCTTTTCGCACATAGTTTGCAAAAGAAAAAGCATCACAATTTGATAGATCGTATGATAAGACCGCTTGCGCGGGCGTCACGCCAGCTTGCGTTCGCGTTTACATTCCTTGTCTTGAGAAAAGCGTGTGCGAATAATTCCGATGCGATATATTTTTTCCTCTCCTAAACATCAGGTTAATTGCGGTAGATTAAGATCAATAATACTAAAATAATTTGTTTAATAGCTACGCGCTCCCGTCTCCTTTACCAACTTTCGATTCTATAAGCAGAAACACCGGACATATTAGTCTTATTAAAAAAAAATAGCATAACGATATTCGCGTTCTTGCTTTCCTGCAACAGATGAATATGATAACGTCGCACTCGTTTTACAAGTTAACATTGAATAGAAACTGCTTTTTTAACGTGTCATTCATATTTAGTAGAGCTGAACTTTAGTTTTACAATGTTCTCTGCTTGTAAATAGCTAATGCTACCGAAAACATAAATGATAATTTACGAACGAATACTGAATCAGTGTAAGCACAATGCTTAATTATCTACTTAATGAAAAATTAAAAAACGAGTACTGAGGTAGGTACTTTCTCAGAGGAATTTTTCCAATATCATCTATCTTAGAAAAGCATCTACGTATGATTTCTATAATTAAGCTTCGAGTCGATAAAACATAGTTGCACACTGACAAACTATGATAGATTATCTTCGATCTGTTTCAGACAATGAGTGCTAGCGTTTCGTGTGATTCGGCCTCAATTAATAACGTACCTTGTTCGCATGAATAGGAAAACTAATTAATTAACCGGTTGTTCAATGTTTTTTTACTCAGTTTTCTACGAACTAACATTGGCAATGTAATTACGTACCTACATCCGAAACGGTTGAACTTTGGGTAGCACGTAGCGAGGATTTAATTTGCGAGCTCGTATTACGTAGAAGTGGTCAATCCAACCTAACTTCTGCTAATACGTGGGACATAAACATCACCAACTCATTCCACCGTATGGCATAATAAAAATTTTACGTCTCTGTGTAATTATGTAAACTTATTTACATCGAATTGTAATTTTAATTGGACAATTACATGGTGGATCACCAGTTATGGTAGGTGTCTATTTCTACCGCATCCTGTGTTAAGATATTTGTAGAGATAAGCCAACAAAATTGGCCCACCCTCAAAATGCTTGATGCCTTAAAGAAATTCACACCTTCCCTAATTAGGGTGGAATTAGGCACGAATAAATATTGAAAAGGAACCGCTGCGGACCGCCGCCCTTGTTCTAATACTCCGTGATATGTTAATGTAAAGATAAATACACATTAATGATGCATAATGATAAAAAACCCTTATCTATTAATTTATCTAAGTATAGGTATATTATTATAATTAATGTTGCTCGTGAAACGGTGTGGTAAGTATGCAGAAAATATTATGTTAATTAAAAATAAAAATTGGTAAAAAAAAAAGTTGTCAGTAGTGTGACAACTAAATATAAAAAAAAAAAAACATATTTATATGGTCGTCTATCATTTTGTGTCTCGATTTAGATAGGTTACCTATCTACTTACAACCTGCGATTTATATGTCGGTAGCTTGTATGGTTGAAGATAATAATAATAAACAATCGTTTTCCATTAATTAAGTAGGTGAGAACATGAAAAGTTCATTTATTCTTGTATTTAGATAAGTCTAATTAAAATGTATTGTCGCAAAACAAGCACGTTGTATATACGCTCTTTTTGTAGTAGGTAATTTTGGGTGTGGTCATAAAAAATGTTATAAAACAGTGTCGGCGCTTTTATAACAGAGCCTTCTTATCGACTGATGATCTGTTAGCAATGTGGGTAAGTAACACTAAGTATTTAATTTTTTTGTGAGGTTATACGTATACAACCATGACTTAGTTAAATACTGGCTTTAAAACATAATATTGGTACGCTGAATTTATTATGTTTTAATTATTATCGAAAAAGCTTATTCCGTCAAAGTTGTTTACTACCTGTGCTACTACTAATGATACTACTACTAATGTATAACGTGTTTTCAGTGACAAATAATGTTTTCATGGGCACTACCCTTGTTTCATTATTTTAAGTTTAAAAACGCTTCATGCGATTTAAATAAGAACAGTAACGCGCGCCGGCCGCTGTAAATCGATATACAATATTATTAAGTGTTTTATGGGGAGTTGAAATCTTTAACATCGGACCAAATATTATGCTCGTTTAAAAGGCGGTTCGGACACGTACACGTCTCTACAGCGCGCTTTCCGCGTCGGTTCGTAGCCCGAGCCGTATTATTATTGTGTTTCATTCAAACAACTCATTCATAAAATTGCAACTCTTTCGAGAGCAACCGGAGAGCCCGTCGACACACTCCAGCGCACCCACAAATGTGAACGAAAACTTTTACCTGCTCCTTTTAATCCGATATGCACATGTGAAAAATAAGATTCGATTCATTATCTTGAAACGGCGTCTTATGTGTCTTCAATCATCCAGTGCGGTGCGAACGAACGTTGATTTTGCTAATGAAGTTGTTTCAGATTGTTCAGTGAGATTTATTGGCCCCTGTTACGGAATAAACATGTGCTAGTGCCACGGGTACTTGTCTATTAATAACCGGACCATTATTCTGCTTAATACCCCTGTGACGTGGTCGCAAACATTCCTACGTTACTGTAATGCTGAAATTAGATTGATGCAATCAGAACACTGTACTCTGATTTATTTCATGTATTGATATGGAGTAGTTGTATTTTGTATTATTTTTGGTTTTAAAATTAATGTTTTTGATTTTATTTTAATAATTTTGGTTTTCGTTTTCTAGCACCTTTAGTTTGCAGTGGCTATTTTTTAACTCATTTGCTCGATGTGGCTGAATAATTTGCTGAGCTAAGGTTTATTTAGATAGCATGGTAGTCACTGTTTACCAAGTTAGTATCTACCAGGAAATGTTAAATACAGTAAATTTACATCGAGTTCATAATTAGAGCAGTCTCAATAAAACGGAAGAACTAATGAAAAAAAAAATTTTTGTTACAATAATATTACAGCCGTAGTATGACTAATAAAATATGATGAAGATGAAATATTTATAGATATATATTTTAAGTATTCATTTAGATTGCCGTCTTGTCTCTCTTGAATAACAAAGAATATCGGTAAAAAAAAAATCGTCTAATGTTACCTACCTAATCTTCGTTTGTAAGGCGATTCACAGAAGTGATGTTCTTGTCATGTCATAAGTAAGTATCCAGAAATAACAGTGAGTAGCAACCAATACAACGTGTAACAGAATAAACGCAAGAGCTAATACACCCCAATTAGAATATTAAATCATAAGACTAAAATAATATCTGTAATTTAATTTAATTAAACCACACCTTAAATTAACTATTTTATTTAACGCGCACTACACATAGGATAGCTATGAGCGTATTCCAAATTTGGTTATGCATTTAAATAGGCTTTATCCCATTGAGATAAGGCTTAAATTTCCTTTAATAAAATATCTTATTACCTTGTTATGACGCAGTGGTTCTAATTTCAGTTAAATAAAAGATTTTTTCATTTTCAAATAATGACGGAAATCGATTCAGAAGCCGATTCTGAGCAAACTACTTTCAGGTCTTGCGCTTATTCTGTAACACGTTGTATAAAATCCACGAATTGTAACTCAGTTTGTGCTTGTCGGTAGGTATCGATAGCGAGGGCGCAGAGTGTTATGTCAGCTTGTGTTTAGAACTGTAAGAGGGGCATGGAAATTTGAATTATCGGTTAATACAGACGCCGTTAAAGCGGTGGCGATTCAAAACATCCCGTGCTGTTCCCGGTCGATCCTTTATTGCAAACTCCCTGTCGTTACCCACTAATCGACAACTGTGTTACCAAAATAACTCCCGTACAAAATTACACTGTGAGCGATAGTAACTTATTTACAAATTGGATAAAAATGTGCGTTTTGTTAAAGCCATGAAGGAGAAGGCTATAGGTATTCCATTAACATACGACGGTTAATTATACCGTAGTACACGTGTAACACTGTCTATAAATAGTTAACCATTATCAGGTCTGCCTATTAATTAGAAAACTCATTCAATATAGACCAAGAAACTCGTAAGCAACGTTACAATGACTAAGATCCTGCTTCGGGATATTTTGAAAACATCTTGTGAAATGAGGGATACATTGTCGTGGGCATAATTGAACATAATATAAAAGTGAAAATGATCTTTAAAGATTTATCTTATTGGCACTTTGCATTCGTTTCTTTTTTAAATATATAATTTCCAAGTCGTGAAAACTGTTTAATCTAATTAGACAGTTTTCTCGACTTGGAAATAATTTGTATCTTACACATACAGTATACATGTTTTTTATACATACAGGGTGTTTGGAAGCTGTGCAAGGCCATAAGGGGGTGATAGTTGAAACCATTTGGAGCATTTTGAACATGTTTTTAAAAAGATTTGAACGATTGAGATTTTTTTGTTAAATGGCATATACTATACAATTTTTCAAATTTTATGAGTATGCACTTTCGAAGTGTCTAGGATTTTTCCAGTCAAAAATTACCTTTGGTTATTTAAAAAAATAACAATAAAATTCAATTTGAAATATAAAAAAAAGGTAGTTCTTCTAAGACAAGTATGGCTCAAAATGTTCTAATGGTGTCAACTATCGCCCCCTTAAGACTTTGCACCTAGCTTCCAAACACCCTGTGTATGTACACAATAAAAACTTTTACAAATATGTCGGTTTAGGTTGATTTATTTGCAATTAGATTTTTTTGTTTTTATTCTTGGCAAATCTTTCAAAGCTGCTTGTTTTAGAAATAAGTTTAATAATAAAATCAACACCGTGTAATATGACCGGGAAGGCATTGATCTGGGGACAATATAGAAGTTGCTGTAAGAACGGCGCAGCAGTGTGTCGTCACAACTGTAACGATGTCTCTTGAACGCGGACGGTTCGGAGGCGACGAGGTGTGAACTAACGATATGTGAGCACCTCATCCGTCGCACACACACGGCCGTGGGCGAGACAACGCCAGTAATTGTCATACATGTGTATTTTAAGTTCACAATGTTGGTAATAAAGTTTCACGACTCTCTATGGCGCGCCTGATTAGGACCACTAACGAAAGATCTGTGGTCGCGAGGTGCCAGAACGGCCGTTTATTCGTGTATTACAGTTGTCTCGTGGTTATTTTGAGGCTGTATTTTTTTTGTTGTAAATAATTAATGTAAATAATGACGTGAGAAACATAGACTGAAATATGTCATCATACGCATAACGTTATAACCATGACAATTTCACAGAATTTTCTATTTCTGTAAAATGTATTAAAATATTGCACATAGGTACACACGGTTATATATCAAGCTATACATTTCCAGTATAAGCTGACCTCGCATTGTACGGAAATCCTATACAATGCGAGATCAGCATAAACTGGAAATGTGTAGCCGTGTGTACCTATCTAGATAAGTATCGTGTATTTTCATTACCATCTCCGAGTTGGTACCTATGCTAAATACACAGGCTACTATTATACTAAAACATGGATTATGGTTATTAATAAGTTATGGGGCTGTTTGTAATCTGTAAATATTTACAAGTACAAAGGATCTTTACAAATGCTGAGACTAAATTATTCCCACCACAGCAACTTTACGGGCGTAAGTACCAGAGTATGCGATGTTTTCCATTAAGTAGCAACAAATTCTATAATTTCATGTGGTCATCCATAAGAATTACTGTATCTTCTTATTAATCGCAACATAACTCGCTAACACGGCCTTTTCATTGCCGTGTTTGAACGCGAAAAAGTTTTATTACCATCAAAATGTCGTAACATATCTTGGGGTTCCATCCGACTGACTACTAGATTATACGACTGAATTAAACTCTGTAGCGTAGGGGGGAAGATTCATATTCGAAAGGATGCTAACGCGACTTGATATTCTCAAAATGGATGGAGTATGTCTCTGGGCGAGCGTACGCGGCACGCACACACATGCTACTAAATCCGGTTGCGCCCGCGCTTTAGTATGGGAATCACTATCACAATTCGTCGCTGCCGTAACGAGAGACTACAAAATTTACTAACCGCGTGAGCAGCGCACTCCCTCCATTTCGGAGAAATTAATTAAAGTTTCCAAGAAGTGAACGTCTCATTCACCTATCTGATTAGGGAGAGGTGGGTGGGTGTGCGGAGGATCTCTTTACACCGATTTTGGGGTCGTGAGATAAGGTGTCTGGTTTACGGTAAGGTGCGTGACAAAAAGATTTTGAATCTAAAGTTTAGTTCCGGACCAATTTTCTGATTTGTTACAATTCCATTAAACTAGCTATTGCAATAGGTGCCCACAGACCTATAACTCTCATTATTTTTAGGGTTCCGTACCCAAAGGGTAAAACGGGACCCTATTACTAAGGCTATGTCCGTCTGTCCGCCCGTGTGTCCGCGGCTTAGCTCAGAGAGTATTGGTACTAGAAAGCTGTAATTTGATATGGGTATACATATATAAATCACGCCGACAAAGTGGTAAAAAAAATCGTAAAAATTTTTTTTTTTAGGGTAGGCCCTACAAAAAATCTTCTAAACATACTAACGGTGGATGGTTTTTTTATTCTCGTCGATCCCATGTTGCGGGATATTGTTGGAAAGCTCGTTTAAAAATAATGTGAGTTTGTGAAAACTATATTTGTATTCAGGGATCCGTTTGCGAAATATTAAGCTTTAAAGTGCTGATATAACATACGTTAATTAGTAAGGAAGTAACTATATAAATGCGAAAGTTAGTTTGATTATTTGTTTGCTGCGTTCAAATAAATTGCACAAAGTAAAGTGCTAACTGCCTAGGTTCAAACCCACGACCTACAAGATCGGAGGTGCGGCTGTTACCACTGAGCCACCACTGCTTGCGGCGTTGATCACTTCCTACCAGGTGGGTAGATACTACTACTTACTTATCTTATAACTTAATAATAATCCTAACTATAATATTATAAATACGGAAGTGAGTTTGTTTGTTTGTAACGCTTTCACGCTGAAACGGCTGAACGGATTTGGATGAAATTTGGCACATGGGTAAACTATTATATGTGGAAGTAACTTTTCCTATCTGCTACCTTGTCACGACTTTACGGCTGAACGGATTTAGATGAAATTTGGCACGCGGATAGACCATGTGTTAGGACATAGGACTATTTTTTATCCCGTAGTACATACTAATGGGATAATTCCTGATCTTCAAGCAGGCGAAACCGCAGGCAAAAGCTAGTAATGCGATTGTAACTCATTCTGTCTGTTTGTCCTCATCACCACTAAACCACCGAATCGATAAAATTTTACAAAGATTTAGAGGTCCTTTAGAAGGATAAAGTATAGGCTACTTTTTAGGGTTCCGTAGTCAACAAGTAACCCTCATAGTTTCGCCATGTCCGTCTGTCTGTCTACGGGTTAGCTCAGATACTCTTAGTATTAGAAAGCTGTAATTTGGAATGGGTGTACATTATAAATCACGCCGTTGAAGTGGTAAATTTTTAGGGTACCTCCCGTACACGAAGTGGTGTTTTTTTTTTCTCGTCAATCTCGTGGTGTGGAGTGTCATTGGGTCGTTAAAAGGTCTTTTAAAATATTGTGAGTTTATGAAAACCATTTTTGGATTTAGGGATCCGTTAGCGAAATATTAAGCTTTAAAGTGCTAATTTTTGTTAGAGTCAAGTGTCCCCCCCCCTGTCAGGGAAATGGTTAATTTTGGAAATGTGAAAAAAATCACGGCAGTAGTACATATAATGCAAATAAAAGGAAAACTATCACAGCTAAGTAGGCTCTACAAGTTACCGAGTACTAATCGACCAACTTAAATTTGCAGTTGCAAAAACATGTTGTCCCATACATTCTGTATGGGTGAACAAGTTTTTCAACTACAATTTTAAGTTTGTTTTTGGGATAAATTCATCCCAACTACGGAACCCTTCGTTGTGCATGTATTATTGTGCCGTTTTAGCGTGAAAGCATGCAAAAAAATGCAAAAAAAATATCTAGCTAGGCTAAACTACTGTACCTAAGTACAGTAGTGGCATATATGATGTGTAACATCTGACATCTTGGCTGACGTATATATGATATAAACAATATTAATCATATAATCATCCTCCTTACAACCTCTCGGAAAATGGGTTGATATCATCTGACGGCAACTCTAGCACCGCGCGCGCTCATTGGTCAAATCAAATTGCGCGCGCTTCCCCGGCTTCCTGTTACTCACTTCCGTCCCTTTTCACGTAATCAGTCCCACAGATCGCAGGAAAGCGAGAGGGAAGATGTTACACATCAATTTTTTTTTTTTAATTTTGAACCAAACTTTTTCCATCTTAACATCATGAATCGTTATCATCATTATATTCGGTACCTATATCCAGGACATAGTGACCTTGTATCTCGTGATGTGATGACTCATCAGGTAAGTATGTCCTCAGCGACGAGTGTTAGTATTTTACTATCCAAACGCAGTTTAGTACGGTACGCACTTTATCTTAAACAAAACTTTTAAAATAATCCTTTGCCAAATTGTACGACCTAATTAGCAAAACTGCGATGCAATATCCTGTTACACAAATGTAAAAGGCACACTTGCATATCATTAAACATTGGCTCATTATCAAGAACAATAGCTCACCAGACGAACATTTACTTAATCATGGCTTTTTATTAGGTACGCATTATTAAAGTCGAACGGGTACCAAACGTCAAATTACGATTCCGAACAAAAAGGGGTCAGTAAGCGGTCGAATGCAAACTGCAAAAATGACGAAGATTGTTCATGGCTCATTATGAAGTTAAATGAATGGTGTTGGTTTTGTTCTTCGGTTTACGTGTCCCGAGGTCGTGCACGCGTGTTCGCCGATATGTGACCACAAGCCAGCGAAGTAGGCAGCCATAGTTCAGCTCGCTCACGCCTCCGCGCCTCGCCTCTAGAGCCCACCTTCAATTACCGCGGAGAGTAAACCTCCGTGCACAAATGACGATGCGTGGAATATCGATTCGAAAATTTAATTTGATGGGAAATTATTTCAAAATTTACTAAAAATTTATGAGTTGTGACAATTATGTACCATCATTAACAACCAACAAGATGATTAGCACGAAAACGATTGTCGTTTGCGTCACGCATTTCCCACGCAATGTGTCGTTTCTACAAATGTGTATTCCTCCTAAGACTTGGCCGCAACTCCCGAGACGCATTCACAAAATATTAATCTGGAACTCGACACTTGGAACGCAAGCTTGACGAGACTCGTATGACCTAAATAAAAACAACTTTGTCGTCTTTTGTTCCAGCTTGTTTATGAAATGAAAAAATGTATATAACTGAAACACCAGTGAGTAGATAATAACATAGCTACATGACGTTTAACGTAACACTTTCAAACGTTTAGGTTTTTTATAATACGTTATTCATATCTTTTTATGTTTTTTTGTACCTTTGTACCTTAACTATAAAAACTTGAAAAGAGCCATGTTCAAAACAAGAGTTTGTAAAATAAACCATTGGAGTTGGTTGAGGGAAAACGTCCCTTTTTGCCTAGGAACTAACGTACTTATCTAACGCTTCGAATAAAATAAATATGGCTACCTAATGCGATTCAATTTTGATCCTTTTGGTGACGACGTGCTATAAAATAGTTTTAACATTTAAGAAGACCCCATGAGCCGCGTTCTTCAATTCATACACTAAAGATAAAATACGAAATATAAAAATGCAATACCTCCGTGCTTGCCTAAAAACAAGAAGAATATTACTATATCGTTCAAATATTTTTATATGTCTAATTTAATGCATTTTAGAATTGCGACACAAGAGGAATATGCCTTCTTGAAGTTTTTTTCTGAACTAGGTAAGCCCGAAATTATTATGTCCTTCCTGCAATCAAGTATAATTTAATTGCAATATTGTCAGAAATCAATACCGTCTAGGCATGTAAGTATTGTGAGAGTAAAATGATGCCACTCGAGATTTAGCGAGTCTGAGGTCTTAAAACGACTGAGTATAAACATTTACAGCCCATTCTTGAACTTAATTGCTATTTAAATAAAAACGTACCATGAAAGCAATGAGACCAAGCTGCTATTAAAGAAAAGACTTTGAATTCTTATTAATGTAAGCTTATTTAAAGGCAGAATTTACGACGGTCTCATATTATGCAATGAAAAATAGAGAGTCTCAACTGCAACTGGATCGAGTCAAGACTATTGAGTGGTAAAAGTCTCAGATCAAGTTGTGGATGGAGCTTACATTTCAAAACTGGGAAATAATGAGGATAATCCTCTCTCTGTCGAGGGAGTGACTCCCTCTTATCAAGGAGATAGCGAAATTAGATCGAATACGGCACGCACTCGACCACTGACCGAACCATTCCATAATATTATCTTTATCAACATTGGTTTGTGTACGTGGAGTTCACCATTTTAATTATGGCTCGCAAAACTAACTGTATTACTAGATAACTTTGACCGATATTAATACGAGTGCAAAATTTAATAAACTGTTATCGGATAGCAAATAAGGGTGACACGAAATCCAATAATTGATTAATGAATCACATCCACTTGAGAGATAATGTTTTGTTTTTAAATAATAAGCTTATTACTGAGATTTTATTGGATTATTCGGCAGGTTGGCACGACATGGATAAAGGGACATATTACAATTATGTTGTGAAAATATCAATTTATATATAATTGAATCCAGTGTTTGAAATTAAACGGAACAAAACGCAACATAAGACTTTATAGGAGACATTAGATTTCGTCACTTTAGGATGAAGTAACCACTTGCAACATAATGGGCAATATGTGGGTATGTAGGAACTTGTATTCCTGTTAAAATAATTAACATCTATCTGAAGTAAATGGGAACCATCGCAACGTTACAAGTTCTTACAAACAAAGAGCGTTTAGGCCCGATTTTACACTTTAAAAGACAGCTTAGAAACTCATTCTAACAGATTTAGCCGTTTCTGAAGTTATTTCGATGATTGTGTTTCTCCGACCAGCATTGCTATTCTGTATCCATCTCACCGTGAAAACTTAGGTGAAGTGAGCGTGGAGTGAGCTGTCATTGTCATCGATACCTACTGATGCTAAGGCAGTGACAGTTCACTCCATACTCACTTCACCTCAGTTTTCATGGTGAGATGTTTATAGAATAGCATTGCAGATAGAGTTGATTATACGTTTTCATGAGAATCTTACTTGCTAAAGTTAAATATCATTTTGAATTAAATAATTTCATCTAGGTAGGTATGTTATGAATTTCTGATGTTAAGGTAGGATCAGTATTTTGATTATAGTTGTTGCTTGGTATTTGTTAAGTTATGTTTTTTTTTTTTTTTGATAGAGGTCTACCTTCTAGCAATTGCAGTATTACATATTCCTGAAACGTGATTTTCTGAGTGAACACCCTGTTTTTTATGTGCTGTTAACAATGGTAGCTATGTAGTCACAAGTATCCGGCAGATCATTTGAAAAGCTTAATGTTTAAGTTTGTTAAAACTCAATAATTATTTATCAAATAGAAGGGACTCTACTATTTTAATTTTAATGCACAGTTTTTATTTTTTTAAATTCTCTTTTTACGATTTGATGCACAATGTTATAATATAGGTAGGTATAATTTATGGTTAATTAAAGATTACTTTTTATTATTTGTTGTGATGAAGCAAATCAATTCTGCAAAGGTGCAACCTAACACAAATAAAAAGAAATAAGGGTGGCTGGGGATTTTATACTATTTTGTGTGTCATTTAAGCAGCAATACGAAAAAATCTAATGAAAATACAAACAATTTCACTATTGATAAAAAAAAATAGAGATAAATAAAAAAGAAGCGTTGCGATGATTAAAATTATTGCGTCGGCATAATGAGTTTTATCAGTATTAACGATTTCAAATACAAAATTCAAATTTGTGTAGGTTGTAAACACAATACACATTTACAATAATAATATAAATAAAACACACCTATGTTTATAAGAAAATAATAAATAAAATGTACATTTTACAGAATAAATATATTTATTAGCAGTAAACCTATTTTTGAACACAATGTGCATTTCATTACGGTCGTGTGAGGCTGAACTAAATCGATTGATTTCGTTTCCGATTGTTTTTGCTACGTTGTATCGAGAGTTAGTTATTTTATAAAATATATAATATATTTATTGTCAACACCGAAACTTACGAGCATTTATATTGTCCAAAGGAGAATAAAAATATTTTATATGGTAAAACTGTGATTATTGATAATATGTATTTCTAGTTTTACGTCCACATTATTTCTAAAACGTTAAACTAACATTTGTTTTAGATGCTACGTGTATTGTGTCCTATAATATATTATTTTATTCTCGAGCTCCTTTTTATTTCAACGCAAATGATTTTAAAGTGTAAAATATTAGATGACCACAAATTAACATTATAATTTCAGAAAAAAACAAGTAGTTAACCCAATTATTCATTTGTTATATGACCCCTTAACCACATGAACATATCACTATAATACTTATGCATTATTTTGGCATAGTAGTAGAGTACATTCAAAAATGTTTATATTTATACCAACTGACATCGCATCGCAAAATAGTTATATTTGATTACTTTCAAAAGTTTATATATTTTCCAAATAAAAAAGTGTGTTACCTGATTGGGGGGAGATCCTCTGAAGGCGAACTGGGACGTCATCTCGTACTGTGTAAGTCGCCAGAAAACTTTTAATTGATCACGTTTAGTTTAATGTCTGTGTCACTGTCCGCACACACTTCACAGTTGCATGTTTGTCGCGCGTTGGCACTATTCAGGACGCGGGCTGAAGTAGTAGCGGTGCATCCCCGAGACGAGCGAGAATCAGCGAGCGTAGCACGGGATGCACTCGCGACGGTGCACAGTGGGTAGCCGCGGGTCCGCGAATATCGATTGCGGTGTGGAGTCGGGATACAGCGGAGCGTCACAGGAGCGGAGCGAGCCGCGTGGTGCAGCGGGCGCGTGGTCGCGCGCGCGGCGGCAGTGGGTAATGCGGTAGCTGCCCGCCAGGTGATAGTAATTGGCGCCGCCGTCCTGCTCGCTCGTCGGCCGTCCCTCTCGGCGCGCACACGCACACTCGTCTCTGTGTGCGTGACGCTCGCACACCGCTCCTTCTTTTCACGCTCGCGTCGCCGTTTGACCCCGCGCGCCGTCGACGCTCTCGATTTTTGCGGTGCGGTGGGTGGCGCCCGCCGCAGGGGCGGCCCGACGCGGTGGGGGCCACCGGAGGTGGGGGTAGATGCACTCCTTTCTTTTTTAAAGCTTCTCTTTCTTTTCTCGTATTTTTTATGTTAGTATTGGTACGAAGCGGTCTCTTTTATTTTATTTTATACATATATATTGTGATAATTAACAGTGACGATGCGCACGACGAGCGAGTTTGCCGAAGCGTCGACTTAATGATAGCTTTGCATTTGATTAAAGGTAACCACGACATTTGTAATTTTTATTTTCCTTCCACGTGAAACGTACTCTGGTAGCTATACAAGCCTGTACGTCGACAGTTGTGGCCCGCTGTGTAAGTACTCGATAGCTTATATTACAGGGGTCGCTTTAGCGGTGGAAACATGTTAGCGGTGACAGTATTAAACGGTCTTTTGAATGTGTTTCACTTACGTCTGTACTGCGTATCAACTTATAGGAACTTTAATCTCCGACGCAAATAGTTGGTTTATATACATACCTATCTATATTGTCGTGTATTACTTGTTTAACCTACGTATAGTCACATAAACAATGTTAAATTCTTTAAAAGTATCTTCTGTTTTCAACTTTTACTACCTACCACTGGTACTTGTCTTCGGCATTCTCAATCAATCAATTAATATGGAATAATTAATGCAAGACCTGACAACAGTTCTATCTGCCATAATTCCAATGTTCTTTGTTAAGAAATTGCAGTAGGTAATGGAACAAGTGCCAACCGAGCAAAGTGATCTTATGAGATAACCATCTACAATTAAACTATGACAATAATACACCAAGTATCGAAATAAAAAGCGCAACGTCCCGATCGATCTGTTCCCCTCTTCTTTCTTATCGCGCGAATATTTCACAGTGAACGCATACCGACCGAAAAAACTCACACAGATATAAAATATTCAAACGGTATAACATAAAATAAATTATCTTAGGTGAGTGTGAGATTGTGTGCGTTGCCCCCTCCTCTGGGCGGGTACCGGCGAGCGACCAATTGGGTCGAGCGGCGCGCGACGCCGGGCCAAAGTCACTCATCGCGGCGCTGTAGCCGATGCCGCACGCTATGCCTGCTCTCACTTCAGTCGTCACGCCACCCGCCGGCACTAAACCATGACCTTAATCCTTTGACTCATTACACCGACTCACTGACACCGCAATGTACTTACACATCGACACTTCCATACTGTTGTCAACTATCGTCTCGATTAAAATGCGGCTATGGACAAAGCAATATAAACAACTGATTACAGCTAGTTAGATAATACATTAATTAAGACCGACTCAGACCAGAAAATTATGACAATCTCGACAATTTTAAGGATATCTATTTATATTTATTAACAATTAAAAACATTAAGTTGAAAATTATGACGAGTCGTTTTAAATCATTAATTTTAGATAAACATTTATTTTAAAAAAAATCGAAACACCTTGATCTAGAATGTAGTAAGTACCTATATATCTACCTCACGTTTATAAAAATAGACCATCTGATATTTTTTTGTAATTATCCTGTTAATAGTCTTGAATTGTCCTCGGAGCAAGACCTTTTAGTGAATTGTTAATTTAGTTCTTTTATTAATAACAGGTAATTAGGTTTTTATACAATAGGTACCTAGGTATACACAAAATAATATTTATTCATATAATTTGGTACTTAAACAACCATTGATCAAGGAAAAATGGAACGGTCGACATAAATAAAAGATTTAGTCATAAAAAAAAAAATTGACGATTTATTTTTAATTTGTTATTTTTTATCCAGATACTAAGCAAATTGAAAAATACTAGGAAATATAACTGGTTAATAGGTAGACAGATTTAAATTCTTACAAAAAAATCATTCACGATCTGTGGTACAGTGACAGTAAATCAAGATCATTGATAGATCTCCACATTTTATTTTCCAGTTTGTTATAATACCTACATAATTGACGTTTATTTGTGATAACTTTTCGTTTATTTTATCAAAGAATTATAAAAGAGTGTAACAAATTCTACAGTGCCAGTCAATTATGACGTCTCTACTAAATATCCCTCAGTAATTTCTTGGCCACTGAGTGATGCGTTTCACAATAAACACGTTGTGAAAATATTTTCTTGGCTTGTTATTTCTGAAGTTACCGGTAGACATAGCTCATTCGACGGCTTCTTTTAATTTCAGCCGTGGCGGCATGTGTGGTGATCTTTTATGAGTCGTCCACTTACACCTATAAACGTTCTATAGTCTCAACGACAGATTGAAATAAAATGGAAAGACGCATCGGCATCTTAAAAGGCGTGCGCATAAGAAAATAAAAAGAAAGTGAACGATATTTGTTTTAGTCAAATGAGTTTCTGACGTGAAGCGTCTCATACATATCGAGTTCGTGGAAGGCTGGCTTTATTAGCGCGACTGTACCGGCACAAAGACACATCGCATTTAAATATCACACTAAAAGCGTCAATCTACATACGTCCTATCGAGCAAATCCTAAAAGTGATTTATACTGAGACCCTATTCGATTGAAGTAGATTACAAATAATGAATAAAATTGCATACGAAATGAGTAGACCGAGAGTCCGTGGGTGTACCGTTGTTTGAGCGGGGTGAGGGAGGCGTGCAGGCGGGTTTATTGCTGGTAAATACTTAGCTAGTATACCTCTAGATATCTCGCCGCTTATCCGCCCGATATGCCCCCGTGTGGATACGTCAAAATTCATTTGCGCTTTTGATCTGTGCTCCAGTAGCTACGTGGAACGGTTTCGCTTCCACACGCTCGCATTAAATCAAGGAAGTTACCAGAGCAAATGGAGAACGACCAAATCCCATATTGATTACGTTTTGATTCAGGGTTTTGTTCACCTACTGTTGAATTTATGTAAACACGTGTGAAAAACATACCAGATTAAACCTAGGCGTGATTTATAGGTACTGACCTGAGTAGAAGCTCACGTTGCCTTTTATGAAAAGCATGGGTAATGACGACAGTCGACCTGAACATATTGTTTCAGCCTGTAATTTTTTTTTAATATTCTTTTTCTACTTAATTAGTTCCTATTAGGAAGGTACTGTAACGGTATTCCTATTGGGGTCTTGTATAAATGGGTCTTGTAGAAATGGCCTATTTCTATAATAGATTTACGTAAGACTAGACTTTTCTAAACCCGGTTTTTTCAGTAAGTAGATATTAGAAGTGTCTCAAAAACTTTGTTGAAGTTAATCCGCGTAAAGGCTCGTGCAAACAGGCGCGATATCGTTGGTGCTACAGGCAGCGCTACCCTTGTCGCGCCCGCAGTATCGCTCCTGTTTGTGGGAGTCTTAAGGCTCTTACATACTGGGGAGATTCGTCGCGCGACGCGAATTTTAACAAAACAATTTCTCACGGCGAACAATGCGGCGGCGTCGCGTCGCGCTACGAATCGCCCCAGTATGTAAGAGCCTTTAATGTGCAACGGGAGGTTCAGGAGGTTTTGGCTTGCCACAAATCATCGTTGCAAGTAGGTTAGAAAACTCATATAGTAGGTATCAACCTACTATATTACTTTTGACCTATTTGTTACCTGGTACCTAGAGTTTTACAAAAATAAAACATGTCGTTTTATTTTTATAGTTACTCGTAACGTCATTGAACCAATACGAGACTATTCAAACTTGTGTTTAATTTAAAGGATTATTTTATCAAAAAGAGGAAATGCGTTCAAAATTCATATTCTGTCTCGGAACCAAAATGGTTCTTTATTCGGTTCAGTCCGAGTCTTACTTGTGTTGTTGAGCATCATACCATATACAATCTTTTGCATTTTAGGATAGATCTTTGGTTTAATTTTTAAGTTAGTTATCGTTATTATTCCATGCGTCTATTTCCGGCCACCATTTTCACGGAATGTTCGCCCGAGAGAGTTAAGCTTTTACACCTGCTGGTCAGCAGCACCATTGTGCATTAATAGCATTATGCTACGGGCCTTAAACGCCAAGCCAAGCGAGATGATTATAATTAAGTAAAGCCTCGAAGCTGTTGTCAATCTATATGATATGGGAGGCTCGGAGTATCATCAGGCAGTAGTTTCCGGAATATTGGTTTATAGTACCGGCGAAAATAGGTTAGGTACTTCTTGCTACCTGACTTACATATTTTCATGTGATGGTGGTGATTTGCTGTATCTTGTGAGATTATTGGGACATTATTTCATTATATCATTATGCTATTAGCAAGGAAGTAGTAGAGCCCAATGTAAAACAAGAAGATCCTTACCGCGTGCAAATAGACCGATTATCCTTTAAAGTTAAAGTTCGAGAGCACATTCGCAAGAAGCTGGCAGTATCATCACAACGGTAATGTTTTCCCATATGTGTATTTATTTGTTCTTATCCTACTAATATTATAAATGTGAAAGTTTGTGTGTTTGTGTGTTTATGTGTTTGGATGTTTGTTACTCAATCACGCAAAGACGGCTGAATGGATTTGGATGAAATTTGGCAAACAGATAGTTTATGACCTGGATTTACACATAGGATACTTTTTATTCCGATATTCCCACGGGATCGAGACTTACGCGGGTGAAACCGCGGGGCGCAGCTAGTATTTATATATATGTAGGTATTTAGGTTAATATTTATATATATATTTTTTTAAATAGGTTAACGTATTTAAATAATATTTATTCCACAATTTTTCGCTATTGCACCTACCACTGTTTGTCTCTGCATCACCCAAAGGTTGACTGGTAGAAAATGCCTATGGCATTAAGTCCGCCTCTGTACATTTATTTGCTTAAAGTATTAAATAAATAAATAGCATTGAAATTCAGCGTTTGACATAGGTAATAACTTGGTATGTTACCCCACTCAAAGTTATAATGTTTGGTGATCGAGTTCTAGACTGGACGATGTCTTAATTGATCTGATAATTAACGGGTAACTCCTATACTTAATAATGTCTTTATTAATTAAAATGGACGAGTCAGTAGTACCACTAATAACAAGCCGCTACAGAAAGGGCTATAATAAGCATCGGTATTCAAGTTTTTATGTCGTCATGTTAAAGAACTGTTTTTGCAAGAAATGATTTATAATTAAATGAGTATGATAAAATTATTTCAAATTGAATTATTCGAGTTCAAAGAAGCATAGTTTATTACGGTTCGTGGGTATATTAATGTTGAAATATCTGTCACTGACTGTGTTGTATGTCACCTTATTTTTATGAAAAAGTTCAAGTTTAGTGTTAGATTAATGTCTTATTTTAGGTAGATAATAAATGTAATAATGTATATAATTGTTGGGATTAAATTAAACTCATTCATTTTGGGTCAATTAGGTAGGTAACTAATGTAATAAGAATATTTTTTCGAATAGTGAAGTAATATCCTTAAATATTATAAAACAAAGTCCTCCGCCGCGTTTGTTTGTCGTCCTGTACGTGATAAACTCAAAAACTACTGAACCGATTTTCATGCTGTTTTCACCAATGGACAAAGTGGTTCTCGAGTAAGGTTTTAGTATATAATAACTGACATCCACGCGGGCGAAGTCGTGGGCATCAGCTAGCACCAAATAAAATTATTTATAGGCAGATTACAAATAACATCTGTTTGTAAATTTAGATTACTAACTTCTAAAAGTAAGTTTCTTAAGCTTCGTACTATGCCAGGACAGTTAGTATGTAGGTACCTACCTAGATATAGACGTAAAACTTAAAAATAATACGTTTGTTTATAGGTAGATCGCATCATTTCATTCCCATGAATGGGATCGTAACTACTTATAGTTACGATTCTACAATGAAGTTTCTGCTCCATTAGTCGAATCGAGTCGGGATCGTTAATTACCTTCCACTTAATTATCGAGATGCACGGAACATTTTTTTAATTTAATTACTAGTGAACTTATCTTGGGAGCACACATTGAATAAGTGGGTAAACATTTTCTTGGGAGAGAGAGAAGACAAGTTACAAAAACAGTTTAAGACAAAAGAGTAGCGAAAACCAGAAATGAATCCGGGCGGGCGGAGTGCTTCCGCCCAACCCCGACGGCGAGGGCGCGGAAATAACACGGGAGGCATGACCACAGAGCCATAACCGCTTAGACCTATCAACATCATTAAACTGCATAATTTTAGCAGGAACCTTATTTAAAACTGATTGATTGTTGGGTTGCCCGCACCTTTGCATAAGGTATTGACGGGTCGAATAGTGACTACAGTAGTAAGTACCTTCCTTCATACCACTTGCTCGCTATTTTAAAATTATTACTAACCTAACCTAACCTAAAGTAAGTCATTAAAGATCTGGGTTCTAGCCAGGCTAACATTGTACGATTGAATGTTCGATTTGGGTATTTACGTTATTATATAATGTGTTTTTGATGAAATTGCATGAGTTAAGATAAAATTGTGTATGAAACTGCACAAAACTTTGTATTCCCCAGTTTCATGAACTGCTAATTCGAGACTCGTATTGATTTTTATTACCTCTAGTAAGTGCTAAAAGTAGATTATTCTTCTCGGGGATAAAGGTGTCTTAGTCTTGGGTGACCTTGAATCCCTCGCTGCACTCAGGATTCTAGTCTTAACTCAAAGCTCCCTCGCTGCGCTCGGGAGCCCTAGAATCCTTCGTTGCGTTCGGGATTCAAAATAAAGCCCGTGACATTAAGACACTGCTTTATCTCCTTAGTGAATAATCTGCTATTTTTATAGAGTTGACGTTTTAATTAATTAAATCATTAGGATTTGTGTCTTTGTGCATTACAATTGTTGCGGTGAGTGAAAGAGTGATCAACTGCAAAATCATCAGTTTTAATTTAATATGATTGCAGCTCTAATAGAGTGTGTTGTACTATTGTTTGCCGCACTCACCGAGTATACTGTTTGTGGATACGGTGGCACGGGTTAACAGAGTAGAGGGATGGTCATTTAGTGGAAGGTAGCCCGCCCCGTCACCCCTCTGCCCCCGCGAGCCGTGTCTGCAGCACAGACTGATTAAACGATCCGCTGTCTGTCTCTAAACTTGTTTGTTTTGCGGCCCTCATCGATACTACGTATTTCACTTTAAAACTTCGAAATTTGAAAATGAGTAGCGAACTTTATTTTTTGTTTCTATAATATTTTTTCTCCCGTGACCATGGCAGCAATCAAGGGGTTTGATGACAGATGCCTTTTCCTAAAATTAAGAGAATGTATACATAAGCTTTTTGAAAAGGAAGGGACCGTTATCCGGCACCCTCTTTGTTATTACATATCTACTCTTTGACCATTTTACCGGTAAAGTCCAAGACTAAGTAGTAGGGGTTTTTGAATAGTTTGAGGACTGTCAGTTCACTATACCACCAAAACTATATTATTATTATTGTATACGTTTCATCTTAATTCTAATTAGCCATTTTGGAGACGCAATTTTTACTTAGAGCTTTTATTTTCTTCTTTGCCCTCATGTATATTGAAGTGGTAAGATGGCACGAATTACCAGAAGACCAGAATGATGAAGGAATCAGGATATGCAAAATTTTCAAATTGTAAATAGGAACAAACTTTATGCGTCAGGCATTAAGTTTTTTTGCATTACCAATAGATGACCGAAAAGCATGGTCTTGAAAAAACACACTAGGCAAAGCGTAGCGTAGCGTGCTTTCCCTCTTGCACATTATGTTTAGTATTCACAGTCGTCTAAAACGATTTTATGGAAGCCTCTCACCAAGGTCTTTTCGAAACACACCCATGTATGAGCGATTATTTATAGTGTCGGAGAAAACTAAGTTCAAAGAGAAACATTTTTTTCAGTTCCCAAAAGTTTATTAAAGTGAGTGTGTCAAAGACTCCCTAATCATTTTATAAACTCTTAAGGACCATTGCCTTGTCAAAAATACTAAAATATCCGTGAGAGAATTTCACTCAAAACGGATTAAAATGTTCTTCAATCGCGGTTTGAGTGGGAGTTAGCTAAATGACAATTTTTTTAAATTTCCTATTGGTAATTGTATGATATGAAAAAGCCCTTATGGGTGTTTTAAAAAGTGCTTGGCGAGAGGCTTCAAAACAATTGTATATGTGTAAGCGTGGAAAAGCCCCCCACAAGGTGGACCGATGGCCTGGTGAAGGCCGCAGGAATCCGCTGGATGCGAGAAGCACAGAACCGGTCGAAGTGGCGATACTCCAGCCAGTGGACATCTTTCGGCTGAAATGATAATGATGTTGAATATGGACGATCGAAACGAAACTAGTGAATTTCCACATCATCTATCGAAGTCGAATAAAATAGTTGATGTCGATCGGCGCCATAATCCGGCTGCGAAACATTACACTAGATCAGCCCGAATGGTCGATATCTTCGACCGACCGCAGTCTGCTTGCACCTTTGCAGATGGTAGTGTCCATCACGTTCTATGTGACTTCATGGCTGTTTACCAATGTAAAATATACATTCCTGGTTAAATTGATCATGTTTGGTTAGAAAAAATTAAGGTGAAATTCCGAAAGTTACAGCAGACCGCAAACGGCATTGCCGCTCAACAGGAATGACAGTCCGCAACGACATTATGGTTATTTCAATGAAAACGCTTCCGCACCGACAAATTATAGTAGTGTTGCCAGTGGATGCTACTAACAGAGCGTTCGGAATAGACATTTTAAGTAATTTATTAAATTGAGGTAAAACCAAAAGAGTTTTATATATAGACCTTCTGATTTAGAGCGACTGTATGAATACTAATAATGATGCTCTTTGAACTACTTAATTCATTATTATTTAAGACGAGGCGTTAAATATCATCCCCATTATACCTACAACATTGACAATTTAAATTTTTTTAAACCCAAATTAATTTATTCTCGATGCAGTTTAAAAAATCTTGCCTACTAGACTTGCTGTGAAAGAGAAAATAGTGAGGAAATCTGCAGTGAAGAGTAACAAATTCGGTAACTCCCAGAAAAATAGCACTTACCTAGTGAAGTGATCCCTTGTCTCGAGCGTGACCCTTATCTTTAGGAGAATAGGCTCTCGCTTTGCACAAACGGAGTTGCACAATTGCACACAATTAAAAGCTAATTTATTACATATCATTATTTTGTGAATTATGTTTCCGGCTACCAAAGTTTATAATATCATTTTGTTATCAATTCATAATTTCTCTAAATTATAGAGGTTCTCTACGACTGGCTACGAATACTAATCAATGTCGATGTTTCTCCTAATTGTGGAATAATCATTTATCAGATGGCCAAAAGTTTAGTTACCGAACGTTAGCTTCTATTGAGACACATTATGATACAATCAAGGGTGCCATGGGCCCACCAAGACATGAATTATTCTAAGTAGGACAAATCTCTGTTAATCAGAGTACTGGATTACACATCGGACAATAAGTTACACCTTTTCAGGTTATTGGTTTGTGGGGACAAACCAATAACCTGAAATATAGTGCGATACCAAGATTCTATAAATTATAATGCTTGGTTTCTCTTTTTAACCGAATTCTTCAAAAAGGAGGAGGTACTCAATTTGTCTGTAAGTTTTTTTTTTTGTGTTTATGTTACCCGATTATGTACTCCGCCAAATATTAATAGATTTTGATGATTCTTTTTTGTTTGGTAGGTCATGTTTACTTTGCTTGCGTAGTTTTTGAGTTAGCTTCAATATTACGTATTTTTCCCACTTAGTACTATGTAGACGATGTTTTATGTGACTCCATCACTGTTATTTACATAGCAGGTATTAGAATTTGTGTGGGGTAGGTACCACAACTATAAAGTGAAAAATAAAAAGTTTTTAGAATTTTATATATTGTTTTTTTTTTTTTTTTTATTATTTGTTTGTATATGCATTCGGGTTTTCTAGTTATTTATATGAGATTTTTTAAGTAACTATTTCTTAAAAATATTAATTAATCTACATTCATTTGCATAATAACGGTTTACAAAAAAACGTCTCGTAATAATGGTTAATGAGATTATTATGTAAATTTTGGTTCAAGTATCAGGGGTAGAGGCCTTAATATAATATACCCACAGACAATACATAATTTATATTATACATTGGTAAAATCCATAAAAAATCCAAACAGTATTTATTAAACTGCGAGACGCTTTTGACCTCGGTCCTACCTGGAAAAAAGACTTGTACGACACGTGTTATGTTGACATAAGTTCGACATACTCGTGCACAAATCGACTTTGACAGTGACATTTAAGTTTTTATTACAAAAATCTATTGACACACGTTTTAACAACCATAACATTGTGTAAATTGTATAAAGAAGTACGCGTTTGACCACGGGTTTGACTGTTTTGTAAACTAAAGTCATATGGGCTAATTTGGCGTGAGAAAACGCCAAATTAAGACATCATCAAGACATCATTTTTTGAGACAAAACACCGTCTGTTTAGGACAGATGGTGTTTTCGATGTCTAAAAAATGGCATTAATTTTGTAATGAAACCACTAGTAGCTCAAATTAACGCAAATCTTTCTTGAAGGAAAATGATTTCCATTGCCTACTACAGTATCCCAAATAATCAAAGAATAGAATAAATAAGTGGTACTTATTCCATTATCAACCTTAAGAAGAAAAAAAAAAAGATTTTAAAAAGTATATTTAATAAACAATACAGTTTCTGGGATAGTTTTTAGGCTCTACGTGGAATCTGGTAAGGTATGGAAATATGCTAGAAATATCGAAGTTTTATAACGAAACTTCTGAAAGTAGGAAATTCATTATTTTGGCAATTCGAAATTTACCTTTCTATGCGGAAATACGAGTACATAGTTCTACTTAAAAAGCTGAATGTAAAACAATTTACCTAATTTGAATTGTCGTCTATTGATAGACGACAATTCAAATTAGGTAAATTGTTTTGTGTAGGTAATTAATTGATAATGATACTAACAATACGATTTATTTGTGTCTTAACAAAGGTAAATACCTTAAATAATTCATTTGTTTATGTTAACGAGTAGTTATTTTAATTGTTAAACTGTGTTAGTCAAAATACATTGTTTAAACGGCTGCCGTCGGATTAATAACAATGCAAATATTCATAATTTCGTAATTGGCAATTCAAATTGAGCATTTTGTTAGTTTTGGGTCGCGCTGGTGACCCGGCCACCGCAGTGACAACCCAATATAACAAGGGACAGACATAAGCAAACTGTTACGAGCGCAAAGTCTATTTACTGTAAAATAAAATACGTTCGTGAACTAAACAAACCGCTAGGTACTGAAACTTTTATTTTCGTGTGATCAGAACTCCAGAACAATGCTGATAAAGAATGTTAATTCGCTAAGTTGTTATTTGGAGGTTTCGAGGTATTTGTGGAGAAATTTATTATTTAAAAGATATTAAAATGTCATCAGAATCTTATCTATTCACTCAATTTTTTTGCAGATGCGTTTTTAGTTTTAATGTAGTAAAAAACTAGCCAAGAGTGAGTCGGACTCGTACAATAAGGGTGCCGTAATTTCGTACAGTAAGAAGAAACAAAGTAATTAATTAACTTACCGAATTTCATAAACTGTACAACATAATTTACCTAGTAGAAAAAGAAACCCATTCATCGGTCTACGACAAACCGATACTCCAGCTGCAAATGTAAGTTTGTAAACACAGATTGTTTTTTAATTGATGAAAGCGCTGTGATTTGCTTAATGACAAATATTATTCTAGGTTAGCGAAACGTCACTACCTCATAGGTTTTGTGAGTATTAAAATTCACACTTAACACATCACGCCTGACCCTAACCCTACGCGGCGCATCACGCCTCGAAGGTTTAGGCAGAGGTGTGAAGTCCCATGTAAAAGGTGGCGACCCTATTGCCATCAACCGGGCATAAATCCAGGCTGCTACTGAGTAATTCCTTTAGGAAAAACCGAAAAACACTTTGCTCGACCTGGGAATCAAACCCAGGGCCTCATGCTCTGTAGTAGCGCTTGCGACTACTTCACCAACAAGCCGATTAAAATTATGTGCCATAAACGCCAGATCCATAATTTCATCGACTTAGATGATTGAATTTTGTACTCCTACAAGGAACCGCACATTTTAGTTTTTGATATTTTCACCTTGTTAACTCTACTACCCCCTCCTGAGAAAAGTCTTGACAGACAGACAACAATGTAATCTTATAAAGATTCCGTTTTTTTCCTTGTCAGGTAGGTACGGAACCCTAAAACGTACGTATTGCGAACCTAGTAAACCGGTTATTCGAACGAACTCATGAACTAATTAAGAGCTCCTTTCTCTTATCGCAATAGGACACTACTTACCCTTTATTAATGTTTGTAATAAATACAAAATAAAAAACTGCCTTAAGTAGGTTATCTGCCTAGAGTTGGGAGTGTGAAAGTAGTGCCCATTACTCACTAAGAAGCACAGGAGTAACGATAAAGGTATGATTCCGAACAACGGTACACGCGGCAGTGCTGCAGCAGCGCTGCCGCGTCACTACTGGTCCCCCCATACATTTTCTATACGTTTATATGAGATTACATTCCGAGCGCGGCAGCAATGCTGCGCGGCATTGCTCCCGTGCTCGGAATCATATTATAAACCTATATAAGATGTATGGGGACTGAAGTGACGCGTCAACAGTAGTGACGCGGCAGCACTGCCGCATGCAGCGTTGTTCGGAATCATACCTTAACGCATGTCGTTAACAGCTCCAAATTGCTCCAAAGTATTCTCCAAAATCTAAACCGCCGACACGGAATGACAAATTGACACAGAAGTGGTAATTTCCAACAGTCATAAAAAACAATAAACTTTGAAGTCTTGCTTTTCCCGAAAATTATGTCGTCTCCGGAACTGGATAACTAATAATGTATCTGCAAGACTTCAAATTTAGCTACTGGACAAGTGCTCTAGTAATCTCAGGATATCGAAGCTTTCGTAGCCTACGCCTGATTCGTGGATAATCTGAACATTAGTAAGGATTTGAAGAAGCACCTATACTTTTTTTTTATTTATAGTACTAGAAGGTGTTAAAAAATTAACTTTACAAACTTTAAGAGGTGCGTTAGACCATCGAACTGAATAACTTTCACAATGGACTTTGAAATCGCCAAAAAAAAACAGCTGTCCCATACAGTTTAGTTTTTTTTTCGCGATTTCTTGTTGTATAATACCAGCTACGACTTTTCTTTTGATTGACGAATAATATTTTCAAGTACGTAGGCATTTTTAAAACGAAATTTCTAAAATCATATTATTATTGTCTTTATTTCATTTTTCATACACATAAATTATATTTTTAAATATTAAAATAAAAAAATATATAAAAACTCATATTATTATTAGGTTACCCTATTAACACAGTACCTGCTAGCTTTAGGTAGTCAAAACAAATATTCGTTATTTAGTTACAAAACTAGCATTTATGTAAATATTTCTGAGTAATAGAACCAAAATCTACTGACCTTGCATTCTTTGTTAAATAAGTAAGCAAGTAGTTACTTACTTAACTTATTGCGTAGCAGCCGAAACGTTATTTAATAATAGACGGTTTACACAATAATATTATTAATTCTTGAAAACAAAAAAAATGCGAGTTCTCTTAATTTTTTTTTTAAACCGGATTTTTTTACAGCTCCATAAATTTTATTTTACGCACTATTCTCAACAAAATAATATTGGGGGCACAAAAACGTCCTTATATTTTTAGATAGATTTAAATAAATTGACATGGTGAGGGAGGATAATGAATGACATAATTATAGTGTCCGTGAATGATGATTTTGGTTATTATAAAGACACTACGTTGCACCAAATGACAAACAGATTAATATTTCAAAATCAGCTTTGTTGTAATAGTAAAAAAATAACATTATGTTTAATATAACATACCTTTTCTCAAACATGCTTGGAAATTCGAGCATTATTTTTCGAGATAAATCGAAATTTCTATACTGGTCAAAAACAAGTGACGATGCGGCCAGCACAGTTATTATAAAAATCCATATCTGGCGTGTTTAGCGGCCAAATAAATTAGTATGAAAACTCATATCTGTCGTGTTATTTAAAAATGGAACGAACTTTTTACTTCAACACACGGGAACCAAGGAGGTAACTTATCAAAGATTCAATTCAAATTTCGAATTGGTTTGCAAATAGAACAAAGAAGAAACAAATGAACATATTGGAAAATGAAAAATTATGGTTGTTCGTCATTGATTCTGGAATTTCTATTTAATTTACTCTGTTTGAATTTCCGCGCATTATTTGAGAAAGTACTATACAAGCTTTGGCCGCAATTAGGAATTGATGGACTCACGTATGTGTGCCTCGGCATCGCCTCGGCCCACATTTTCACGATCGTCCATCAATCCCCTTATTGCTGGCCGTGACAGAAATATCTTTTTATTATTATCAGAGGGCCTAGACAAGTGAAAATCGCTTCTAAAGCGTTTCGTATTTCTACAACGACTTTCAACAGGATTGACATAAGCTTTTCGATAACTTATGTCCTTTTCATTTTTGCCTTTTCCATCATCGATATCGCTGATAGTATATCACTTTGTCTAGGGCCTCAGATCCGTTTTACATATTCATTTTTTGAAATTATTTATTATTTAAAAAAGATTCATAAATAAAATAATCAAACACTCATAGTACCACAACATCAATAATTATCAATAGTTCCTGGCCATAACGAATAGATAACCGTGGTATGCTATGAAGTTGCATGTTGCTTTTTTCTTTGGCGGGTCATAATCCTACTCAATTTACCGCGGTCTGGTCGGTTATCGACATTTTTAGTTGGCACATCGTTTTGTACCTACTACGTTATGAATGACTTTCACTCCTTCAAATAGTTTGCAGCTTGATCATGCGATATTTTAGGTCCTTGTCGATGCGAGTACAGGAACACCTGCACGTGGAGCGCCGCGTGTGTAATACTCTCGGGCGAAGTGCTTTTTCTGAGAACCTACTGTATACACGAACTATCTTGTCACGATGCATTCTAGGCAAAGAGTCCCTTTAATTGCTACAGTAATTTATTTTTCAATATAATAATCAACTTAAAATTATCCCGGTCACACTATTGTCGTATACACTACCTACATGTTAGCCAATTCATTTTATGACTTATCTCATTTTATGACTTGTTAAATTGTAATCATTTTGGACCGACTGGACTGATTTTAATGGAAAAAAAAAACGACTCAATTGTTACCTCAAGATATGGGCTATAACGATATTTCCGATAGATTAAAATAAAAAAAAGCAAAAATCCACCCTGTAAGTATATATCCATAACAAAAAAGACTAGGAACAAACAGCTCCTGCAACCAGTCTCACGAAAATAGGGGTAAAATGATCGTTGTTCGTCATTGATTCTGGAGTTTATAATTAATTTACAGTTTGAATTCCCGCAATTCACGTATGTGTGCCTCGGCTTCGCCTCGGACCACATTTTCATGGTCGCCATCAATGCCCCAGTTGCAGGCCGCGATAGTAATGTACTATTATTCAGTAAACTTAAGCGGTTTTGACAACTACAAACCAAATAATGTTTCAATGTCAAACTTTTTCGTTCGATTGACTGTATCTACCTGAACGGTTAGTACCTAAAGAGGAAAGTATTTATGTTGCAAATTCTAATTACAAATACGAAACCGGCAGTACTCAGCACGATTAAAACAATGGTAATCGATTATAGAGGTAATTAACCGACATGTAATAAGTTCAAGTAGGTAACTATACATACATACATACATGGCGTGTAGCGATTTATTATTTCCTTCCATCCGTACTTACAAGCGCCTGTTATAGTGTGAGTCACACTCACAGCAATCAAGGCAGTTAATTAAGAACTAGCTATTGCCAGCGACTTTTCAATATATCATCATTCATTCATCTCATTTTTTAATACAGATATCCAGCACCCTAATGGGTAATACACGATCAGTCAGAATTGGAGTCGGTTCGAAACAAATGTCTAATCCATTGCTTCATAAGTTCGAAAAAAATCTGCACAACAACTTAAATAACGCAATGAATGCTGTTGAACTGTCAAAATGAAACAAATCAGTCATAATCGGTTACGAAAATAAATTACGCAATAAGATAGCTGGATGGAAAGTAGCCCACTTGTGAGTAGTTGTGATTGAAAGCCTGGTCAGTAGCTGGTCCGGATACGGTGGAGCCTGAGAACCCATTTTCCCAGAGACAGAGGGATGAGCCGCTCTGAAGGTTGGTACGGAATAATCTCATTAAACGTTCATTGCAAGTGGCACTCACAGCACATACGGCTGTGGGAGAATGGAAGTCGGGCCTCTGACTTCAGGCGCTACCGTCACCCAACATATGCACTATGCTGGGTGACACCGGCCTTGAAGACCTTACACCGTATGAACGCGATGTTTGCTTACTCACGCGACGATCGCTTTTGGTAAGAACGCCGGGTACTTTAGTTATGTCTATCAAAATTTATAATAAATTGCCAAATGACATTAGAGAAGTAGGCAAAACAAATATATTTATTATTAAACTGAAACATTTTTTGAAATCCAAGTCATACTACTCAGTAAAGGAGTTTTTGGATGATAAATCGACTGCAAAATAAAATTATTTACCCTCATAAACACCAAACATTATGAAATATGTATAATATGGAATATAGAAAATCAAATATAAATATGAAAATATGAATACATAAATAACAAAATAATTTAATAATAATGAAAATACTTCTACTTATTAATTTCATAATAATTACCTAGATTATTCTTATTCAATACATAAAATAAAAATAACTAATATACTATACCTATTTATACTATCCTAATAATATATTACCTACATAATTAAACACATCTAATAATTTATAATAATATTACATTTCTGCTTAGCCCTCTTCCTCTCTCCTAATTTTGCTGTGCCCGACAGGGTCCATATCGATCTTTTATTTACTGTACCATCTATGTAACATATGGAATGCAATAAAAATTGAGTATTGAGTATTGAGTATTGAGTACTCCAACCAATAATATAAAGATTAAAAATCCGGAGTCACACGTATCTGTTTGATTTATAACACGTCTGACTCCGGATTTTTAATTTGTCTGTCTGTGATGTCTTGTTTATACCTTTTTAATTGTTTTTTTGTCGTAGTTGGGTTTTAGTTTTATAACTTTTATTATTATAATTTACTTTTAGTATGTTTAGATATTGATATCCATCACGGGTTTACGGAGTATCGCTAGTGTTAATTTGGCTCTGTAAATACATATAGTATGCCGAAAGAGATTGATTTGGAAATAAGCGTTACCATTTGTATGTACTTTTCTTTTCTGTTCCTTCCTCGAGTCTTATTTCAATGTATGTATTACATGTAAATTTTTATATAAATATTAAATATTTTTTGTTCAATCGATGTATTTAGGGTAGTATGTCGCATTTCATTGGGTCACTACATTTGTAAATAACACAAACCAAAATTAGTTCCGAAAACCTGACGACGAAGTGACAATGCCCACATTGTTCTAAAAGCAGGAAGCCGGTTTGAACCATATGACCTTATTTGCATTTAATGGGACATGCAGTCGGATCTTAAATTACCTATTCTAGATTTTCTTGTTAGGTAATATAATAACAGGTAAGTTAATTAGGTATACATAGTAGGTAGTCATTTTAACGCGTGAAATCATATACACGTGCAGTAATTAAATGGCTAACCTCAGATATGAAAGCGATTAGGCACCTAGTAATATCCTAACTAATATTATAAATGCGTAAGTGAGTTTGTTTGTTTGTTACGCTTTCATGCTAAAACGACTGGACGGATTTAGATACAATTTGGCACATAGGTAGACCATGACCTGGAATAGGACAGAGGATACTTTTATCCTGATATTCCCATGGGATCGAGACTTATGCGGGTAAAACCGCGAGGCGCACCTACTACGAAATAAAAGTCGAAATTAATTACAAATAAATAAAGCATTGTTCTGATTGCTTCATTAGCATATGCTACTAGCAAGTTCAGGTATACAAGTAGACAGTGCTCATTGTGGAGTAGTTTCCGAGGGCTAAGCAAAATTATTTTGTTAGAACTGACTGAAATTACTGTCAATTGCACGCAGATCATATTATGAATTGTCAGTTCGTGACATTTTACGATGATTCATAATATTTTCCTAATATGATTCTGCCAAAGTGGCTGTTTTAAGCCACCAGGGGTAACTATTCAGTAATCTGTGACCAGGGGTAGGTTGGTTTCTGTGAATCTGAGTTGCTGTGTTGTAGTGAGTAGGTACCTACACATTAAAGGAAGTAGGTACAGTCAATCGCACCGCTGCGCTGCGCTGTGGGAAGTAAATAAATTGAACTACGAAAACCATCAATGTCATAACATGTGCGTGCGGATCACTGTACCTCCCAGTTAAACATATACCAGTTAGGTACTTATACATTTTCTGATGAAAGTAATAAAATTTAAACACATTTTCCTCAAACATTGTACCTTTACCTAAATCAGGTCTTTCCACAATTTATAATAGGTGAGAATCATTTCAATTTCCGCTTAAAAAGACATTTTATGGATAACATTTTTTTTCATGTTTTTTAAACTATTAGCCTTCCAAATCCAGCTTATCTTTACGTTGTTGAATGAGAAATCGTAAATTAAGATTTAAATAAAAGATGTCTTGTAAACAACAAACCTTTTGCTAAAAGCGGTAATAAATTGTGGGCACGACGATTTTTTTGTTAGTGTTTTATCACATTTCTGCTCGCCTATTTCTTATGGGTGCTCTTTTTATCAACTACAGATTTTATCGTAAAAACACTTTTTTGATCGTCCATGTTAAGCAATAAAATCGCTTGGTCCCTTTCTGGTAAGCAATGTTTTAAAAAAGGTATTTGTTTGACTTGCTTTTTGAGCTCGTGGCTAAGTAATAACAGCCGCACCAGGTCGATCCATCAGGTTAAGCTATGCTTGCCGGGGTTGGTCGGTAGATGGGTGATCATCATTACATACCTAAACTCCTCCGTGCCTAGGAAATCACGTTATTCAGATCTTTGACAGTCGGTACGGGTCGTCAGAAGCCCGGTCTGACAACCAGTCTTACCAAGGGGTATCGTGTTACCCAGTTACTGGGTTGTGGAGGTCAGATAGGCAGTCGCTCCATGTAAAATACTGGTATTCAGCTGCATCCGGTTAGACTGGAAGCCAACCCTAACATAGTTGGGAAAAGGCTAGAAAGATTGATTTGTTTGACTTATTGTAGGTTTTTCTTTTCTCATATAAAGTCGTGTATTGGTTTCCAACATAATTAATTTAAACTGTGTTTCTTAAAATATGTACCTGCTGAAACAAAATTGAATGACATTGTCATGAATATGGAGTATGTAATGGAATTACTAATTTAACAGTAAACAATGAACGAAAGGTTAATATAAACAACCTCCTTTCCTCGATGTTAAAATTAGATATCATAAACCATAACAGACAAAAGTCACGTTAGCAATGTTTTTTTTTACTTAATAATTCCGGGTACAGATCAGGGAAGGGAATGTAAAATGAAATGTAACACAAATTCACCGTTCTAATTTGTGCAATGCAACACGAAATGTAACAACAACGAGGTGAATTTGTATCAACGTACACTTCAGCAATCTATACCCGGTGGCATATGAAGCACTTGTGGTGTTGAAAGTTACTCTGGATGATTAAATCAATCAAATACGTCTGCGTTTCCTTCAGAGCTACTTATTAGAGGAAACGTAGATACATGTATTTTCGTTTTAATCTAAGTTATCCATATATTTTTCTCTATCTACGTGTATTTACAATATTTTGCACTTAACAATCGGAACAATCAAATAGATATGGCCTGGTTTAATTAATATTGAATATAATTCTTTCGTATCTAAATACTTAACCATAATATCAGTGAGTTCTGTTAAATTGTACCACATTTATTAATATTTTGTCGCGACAATATCGTGATAATACGCAGATATAGGTATTGTTAATGATACTTACTTTATCTATGCATTTATACGTATCTGATTACGTTAAAGATCCTGTCAACGCTCCTTTAGAAGACAAGGTTTACTAACAATTTTCAAACGGTTGGTGGAGGCAAGTAATCAGTAGTCATGACTGTTAAAAGTGACCGTTTGTCGTTCAAAAGTGCCTATTTGAAATAAATGATTTGACTTTGACTTTGACCAAAGAGGAGACCCAGAATGATCCAATTCAAACAAAGCATAAGAATTAACTCGATCGATATACCAAGTACTTAGTCTGATTTCGAATCATTTACTGTAGAGTCTATGTACAGAATATTACGTATAGAAAGTACTCGTAGGGTCACCATTACAGACTTACTTTATTTTCTTAATATGTACTGTTCAGATTTATTGAGAAAATTTAAATAAGGTAGGCACCTACCATTTGAAACAATTATTTCGAGCAAAATGTAGTAGTAACAAATAAAAAAACAATGACTTGTGGTGACCTCCGCTTATGATTTTAATAAAATCTTACTGATGGAATTATATTTATAGATTAAAGGTATTTATAAACAATATATTATACAACTAACTATTGATTAACTAGTTAAATCCTAACTAATATTAGTTAAAACTAACGATACGAGTAAACAATTAATAACTAAAATATGGCGTCGAAAAATTCTTCCGCATCGCTGTCAGCTGGTAATGTACCCAAGAGACTGGCGGCATTGCCACGTTTTATGGCAATGCTTAGCCTCTGTCCAAGGGAAAAATAAGCCCTTGGGATACGTGAAGTGTCAAACAGTGGTTTCGTTGAACAAATTGATTATATAATAATCTTACTGATTATAACACAATTTTCCAGATACGGCACTTCTGCGCAATTTCAGAGCAATGTAAACCATAGCAAACAAATCGTTTGTTAAAAAGTCCCACGTCTGCTATCCCACATTTGCCTTATGATAATAACATGATAGTTAACAGGCTTATGTTAAATATTCCTCGTATAGTAACTTGACCTCAGAATTTCCTTCGTGTAATCGGTAATACTTAGTGTATTTGTTATTCAGTGTGGACTAAATATTTTGTTGTTTGTTGAACTTTGGAGTAAGAAGTTATGACTACTAATTATGATTTACATTTAGAACTGCTTTAAAAAGACATTAGCTGGTTATTTGTTTAGATAATGTTTTTGTGTATAAAAATTAGGACTGAATGCAAAGTGCAATTATACAAAACGGTATCTGTTATTACATTATATCGTTTGGTTTCTGGATGAAAACTTTGGCGTTCCTAAATGCACTTGCAATGAGCGTATGTCGTGAGAAGGAGACTTACCCTATTCTTTCTACGCTTTTCTGCAGGGAACATAAAAGTGGAAAACATCTTTCAGTATCTATCAATTCTATTTTAATGATAGGAATATATTTTGTCTAAATTAAATACCGTATAATAAGGAACAGTCCTAACAAGAAACAGAATTTGAACAAATCAGTTAAAACTAATAATCCTAACTAATGTTATAAATGCAAAATTGAGTTTGTTTATTTGTTACGCTTTCACGCTAAAACGGCTGAACGGATTTGGATGCAATTTGGCACAGGGGTAGACCATGATCTGGAATACGATATAGGATACTTTTGTCCTGAAATTCCCACGGGATCGAGACTTACGCGGGTGAAATCGCGGGGCGCAACTAGTAACATATCATTTTACTCAGACTTTTACTTTTTTCGATCATTATCGAATATATTTGAAAATATTTTTTCAATTTTAGGTCATGGGATTCGAAGTGTTAGAAAAAGCTCTAAGTAAGTATTTTGAAGAACCGAAAATTGTAATCTATTGCATGTCAAATTGGTAATGTACCTATATAATATTACTAAATAATATATGGCGTTAGCTACTATTAGACGTCATTCAAGGCGCAATCTTATCTTGAAGAACAGTCAGTTGTTCTCGACCCCCGGTTTATTGGTCGTCGTTTATTATCAAGATAAGTTATCTTTGAGAAGCCAATTAAATTTGAAAACAAAGGTAACATAATAAGGCGCCACAGTGAACTCGGACGGCGAAGGGGCGCGAAGGCGCGGGGCGCGGATCTCGGCGGCGGGGAGGGGGTCACTGGCACTGGCGACTTGCGTAGGCGCAACTCCTTTGTCGCTCAAAGGATTTATATGGTAACATTATGAGGAATCGGCTATTGTTTTATCTAAACAACGAAACATCGATATGATCGGTATTTTGATTACATTTCAGTTTTCCTACCTATCAGTTATTAAGATAACAACAAATACGACAGCAAAATGGCGGCATGTTATATTAACTCTTTTAACTTAATTTAGGTTTGTCCTTGTTGACTGATTTTTTTTATAAAATTCGGTTAAAAAAAAGTAAAACCGCATATAACTTAGTACTAAGAGCTCATGATTGGAGCCCATTCCATACTTGGCCTATATCCGTTCGGCACCTCAATTCACCCATTTTATTGCACTTATTTCTTCCAAAGGTAGACACAAAGAACTGTGTTTATAGCTAATGATACTTAGGTGTGTATTTTAACACAAAATCTGGGCCTCCAAAAGGTTTACGTAAAAAATACACTACACGATATTATAAGGACCTGCTGTACATCGACTTGGGATTCTCCTTGGTGGCGCCTATTTTTTGCTAACAGTTTTTGGACGCATATTAAACCAAGAGTTGGCAGAGTAATAAAATGGCAACTGTAAGAAATTTAACAGCCACTTTGGGCAGCATCCTCTACTTTATTATTACATTAATGCTTGCCTGCTTAGGCGATAGAAATTCTCCAGATTTCAAAGATAACAGCACTGTTTTACAATACCAGTGCAAAAAATATCTTAAAAAGATGAAAGTTCTACATAATCATATTAATTATGCAGGTACTTACTTCTCTTCGTTCTTTTGCTGGAGTGAAGTTGGTATCAGAGAATGGGTGGAGTCTGGCAAGTGCAGAACTTCTGAACTTCTCAAAAAATGGCGTAAGTCTCGATGCAATTCTTTGTTGGTGAAGTATTCAAGAGTGCAAGTACCGGACAAACCGGGTCTCACGTCCCCGTCGTACCCCCCAGGGCCTTTTGCTACCGCGTACACCGTCCACGTCCAGATCGCAGATGTTAAGGGCCAAAGATGCGTAAGGCGAGTCATAGGCGCCTTAAAACCTATACAACTCGGCAGAGACGAAACCTGATACCAAACGGAGTCTAGCCCTAGGCTCGAAGTGTCAGAGGGTCAGGGGGCTAATCACTCACTCACCCGAACCCCCAACTTGATTGTGAAATTAAAGTTTGAGAAACGAACCGGATTTTTACCAATCAACCTGATTACTCTAAAACGACTAACAAATTTAACCTATGTACATGGAACCTTAGAAGGCTATACAGACCAGCAGGCATTGAATTCCTATACCAGCAAATTGCTCAGCGCAAGGCAAACATCACAGCGGTGCAAAAAATGAGGTGGACAGGGCGGGGAGTACTCGAGAAACCGAATTTTACTGCTTATTATAGCTGTCATGAGATGCATCACACTACTGGGACAGGTTTCATCGTAAGGGATCGTCTGAAGCATTATGGTAATTGATTTCCAACTAATTAACAAACATAGGTGTAAGTTCCGATTAAAAGGACGATTTGGAAATTATATAATCATCAATCTTCACGCTCCAAGGCAGAGGCGGACACGAAAGAGAAGGAGAGTTGGTATTTTTGTGTAGAAGATGAGTATTCCAAATCTCCCAAAGGCGACATAAAGATATTCGTAAGTATCGGAGATTTTAATGGAAAGGTTGGATAAGAAGTTCTGTTCCGGCCGAGCATAGGCCAACATAGCCTGCATGAGATGTCTAATGACAATGGCATTCGCCTCGTACATCTAGCAGCGTTCTGGGCATGGTGGTTGGTAGCACTTCCTTTCCACGAGTGGAACACGGCTGTCATATTTCTAGTGCGAGTGCCTAAACTACCGAGGCATCTCTCTATTGAACACTGCGTATAAGGTGTTTGCGAACATTCTCTTAAACAAATTAAAAGCTTATGTCGAACCTTCAATAGACGAATATCAATGTGGCTTTCAAAATCTTCTCTCTGAGGTAACTTCTTGAAAAGACCATTGAATATAATGTGAACACACACCAGCTGTTTATTGACTTCAGGTGCCGCATTATGAAGCATTAATGCCACCATTTTTCCAGTGTGAGAGAGAGACGGTGCTATACAAGGGCAAGAGCAACATCGCGTTTTCGCAGTGGAATAATGATGGCATTAATAGTTCATATTACAACCCCAGAGCTGTGTATGACAATATACACCCTTATTTTTTGAGTCTTCAGGCTAAGGCCCGCGACTGTAAAGTCTTAGATGATAATGATCACTTCGTTCTTTTGTGTTACGTTTTTTTTTTTCTATAAAATCAATAACATGAAAATAATAAATAAGATTAAAAGAACTAGTAATCGTTAGTTTTACATCTTAATGAAGTACCTACATATTTCCAGGCTCCTTATTCAGGTAAATATTTAAGACAACTTGATTATAACACTTGACGACGAAGTCGTATTTACAACGATTCAAAATAATGCATTCGTCTGTAATTTATTCAAGGGGAGGTGGAGAACAAAATAAATCAAAAACTCAAATCACATAAAACTTCAAATAAAAAATATACCAGTGAAATGAAATTAGGGCAACAAGTCAAACTTTTACTTGACTTACTTTGCCCTGACACGCAACGGAAAATGACATCGAAACATAATGTCAGAGCCAAATAGGGTAGTTAAAAACTTTTTTTTATAACGAATTAATTCTAAATTGGTATTGATTATTGAATATAATAATTTAGAACCCAAGTATTCATAATTCAAACAAAAAAAATAGGAAAATACCAATCATCGTTCCAAAAACACGTAATGGCTTTCTGTATCTACTATCTTGCTCAACTAAAGCCGGTGTCCAGAGACAAACGACAAAGCATCGTTTTAAGATTAATCCCATCAATTCGAGATAAGTGCGCCTACTGTTCTCTTGTGTGGCCCCAAAATGAAACAAAAATAAGTAGTGAGACTGTCCACTTCCTGCCCAAAATAAAAAGTTAACCGCTATAAGACCAGGACGTACTTAGTACTAACAGTTCCAATTGTTAAATTGAAAAGCTTTTAAATTTATATAAAGCCTTCTGAAATAGGACAGCCGCTATCACAAGTCAAAGTTTCTCTGTCAATTATCTACTTAAGAGCGGCGTATTTCTAATAAATGTGATATTTGTGTACATCATTATGATCAGTAAAAAGGCGGAGGAAAAGCTAACGAAGCATCTTGATTGGGATACACAATACGAACTTAGCGTCGACGCTCCATTAGTGAAAGAGTTGGTGTCACGACTCCGGCTCGCACGGCTTTTATTATTTATTCCCAGTTTCGTAACCGCACCGCCACGCCATCGGCCTGTACACAAACAAATGAACGTTTATGCACAATGAATAAACAGGCGGACTGGAATTTTGTGACGACCCACGGCGATTACACTGAAACCAATGCAGCTTTTGTGGGTGAAAATGTGGAAATTGCTATGCCTGATTGGTTGTTTATGTATAGGAATTGACAGTTGTTGCTGATTTTAGTCATTTTTTTCAGTATTTAAAAAAAATTTTTTTTTTTTTTTAGTCAAGAATAGGTCGTTCTAATACTTTACTAAGTCGGTACTTTAAAGTTGGTAAATGTAGAGTGTGTGTTAAAAATCCGTGGGTAGGAATACGGTTATCCAGCACGGATCTAAGACAGTAAGCAGTAAATATAAATTTTCTTAGTAATTGATACTTTAAACTGTCTTAAAAAGCTATTGATGCGTGTCTTTAGTATGCAAACTTCCGTATCAGGTCAAGGTAATTACAATATGTAGATAGATGTACATACGATAAAGAATAAATAAGGAGATAATATTATTATAAATGAATGTGAAAGAGCCAGAAAATTAATGTTTTATTATGTGAAATCTAGCTTTGGCAGTAGGTACCTACCTAATTATTTGAGGAGTAATATAATGATGCAAAGACTCAGGAAAGCAAAAACTGAAACATTGAATTAAACAAAAAACTAAATCAATAATGAAAATTTCCCTTTCTTATCTCCGCCGTTTTTGAGAACAATGCCGCCTAAACTGTTTAATTTACATCCGAAACAGTAAAACAAAAAAGCTAAAGTGGTGACAACGCGCCGACACACCAAAAGCCTAGAGATGTTGAGAGAGTCCGGCCGGCGCGCGCATCGCCGCCGCAAAAAGGACGAATCATTAGGAGGCGCCACACGAGATCCCATTTAAAAGTATGAGAATATTTTCACAAAAAGCCTCACATTCAACTCCCAGCACATTCATTTTATGAGAACAATGAGTGATTTTTGTATTTTTCTTTAATTCTATGTCGATTTTATCCGCGGCAGCGTGGAGGCGAGCCTCTGTGGTTGTCGCCTCGTTCCGTCTTCGACTTTTTGCTATAAGGGAAGCGCGGGCGTCAGAGGCAAACGGTGGTTTTATTCCCGCGGAGGCGCTATTCCCCCGCCCCCCGCCGTGTTTGCAGCTCCCCGCGACTTCCAATCGCCGGCGCCACATTTCACGCTCCTGACGCTCGCCGCACAGAACCTGTACATGCCCTTGATGCTTCAGACAGCCGCATCAACCGATTAACTAACCACATGGGCCTGTAATTATGGTTAAGTAATGTGTGACTTCTTTGTCCATCACAAAACTGTCAATAAATGCTTAAATGCTAATAAGTCATACAAACAGGTGAAAAATCATAACGTTCACGTCACGTTTCGAAGTGTTGTTTATTAAAGAAGTTAAACTAATGACGAATGAAGCCAAGCCATGCCAGAGTCCCCGATGTTTTTTGTTATTTATTTCTAACAGATCTATGACGGGGCTGCATAACATGTCGATGTGACGGCATAATGGTGCGGAGACAATGGACTTCAAGACTTGTTTATTGAGTGGATGGAGTTGTTTTGAAGTAGAGTGTGCGCAGGAGTGGAGGCGGCGTCTGGTCCGTGAGAGCCAATGATAGCCGTTCTGCGCGGTGGGAGGAACGAGTAATCATGCATTAAGACTACCACGAGCAGCGTCGAGGAGATTCACCTCGCGGCAACAGCTTTACGATTCATTACAAATATTTTGTGTCACTTTGTTTATTAAGAATCTCCAAAGTACCCTTCAGTTTGTGAATGACAAGCAAGGAAACCAGCCTGGTAATGAAGACGTTAAAATATCTTAAAATCATGTATTTCATTATACTCTTTAATATTGTCTGTATATGCATCAGTGCACCGTGTAGGCTAATTTCATTTATAAGATGAAGTTAGCACATGTCAATCTAATGACGCAATTTCTGAGTCACTCATTCCGAGCAAGGATTTACTCGTACATAAACAGTAGCTATACGTCTTTAAACTATCAATAGTTCTACTCGCAAGGCTTTCGGGTACCTAATTTAAAAACGTGATTAGATTATTATTACAAAAAACGGTTCATTTATCCACATCACTTAAATAATTGCATAATAGTGAATTCGGGTCACTATACCGAGTTACCATATAAAATGAGTTAATGTGGAAGAGTCCGAGTAAGCAACGACAAAGAGTATTCTGTATTTTTATTTAGAATTTTTGTATTTGATACATCATGATTTCATTGAAAGAATACTTTAAAACTTAAGAAGTATTTCTGTAAGTTACGCGCAAGAGTCATCAAAGAACCCTTAGATTGAAATATATGTATAGGTATATACGACTATGTAGAACTACGCTTACTACGCACTATGCAAAGTAAAATTTTGGCGACAATCCAATAAATACCTAATAGAACTTAACATAAGCAACTGACATCGTCATTTGGTCATCATCTATAAAATACATAATTATGTGATACCATAATTAAAACGTTGCGAAAACGTTGCATATCCGCAGCGTTTCCGCGGCGTTGCATTTGCTGATAGTCTACGTGGCTTCTGCGTGGCATCGATGCTGTGTCTACATAGCATCTACGCGGCGCTTACTTAGCGTCTCGCCTACACAGCGTTTACGCATTTTTTTTTGTGAGCATTAACTTTTTTTTGGAGCTCCGCCTTTCTCACGGTGCTCCAAAAGAAAGTACCCTGAATAGTTTCAGTTAAACGTATCTATGACGAATAATGCCACAAATCAATGAAGCAACTATATTTGTAAACTATTTTAGAAATCAAGCCTTACTACACGTCGATGTATCTCCATATTCTTTTATATCTTTACTAACAGCGACCATAAGTTAAAAATGCATATTTACGATATTACATTCAAAGTGCTATCCACTTTGTATGCATTTTGCTGTGTTGTTCAAGTTATCGTACTTGTTTTGCAGTGGGTAGATGATATGGTTTTTGTAGTGTTCTGGCAACCTTCATAGAGACATTATGTGCAAGTTTCTTTTAAATAGACAAAAGCGATTTGACTATAAAATAAATTGTAACTTAGTAGTTAAAACGATGTATGGCTGGCTCGATGAAGTGCCATCGACTACCATTCGCTATAGTAATGGTGCGCTATGCGAGATAAATTCCTCTTTGGACATAAACATCGCGCTAATATTACCAAAAAGCAATGAAATGGTGCGGTGTAATATTGGATAAATTACATAAAAATGTGACGACGATGTGTGCGTGTTGTGTGTGTGTGTGTAGTGTAAGAGCTTATTTTTCAGTGGATCCATTCAATTATCCTTTACACTATCGGAAAACTCGAGTCGTAACATAGACGCGTGCACATCTCCGATATAATCCGAAATCAGTCCGGTGTCAAATGTATGAAAGTCTAAACAATCATAAAAGTTTTTGCAAATCCAATTATAAATTGTTAAATTTTAGATATTATTATTGTGTTATATAACGGGCCGGTGTCCGTAACTTCACGTACCCTATATGGTTGGTACGTTAATGCTGTTCGCAGACTGGCTTCTCAATGTCTATTAAGACTCTATGAAAGCCGTGAAGGTACAAACACTCGCAATAAAACTGTCCAAATATTCCTTTATTCTCAGTCTCAAATCCTGTGTCGAGTGTGCAACAGTCTAGCACATGTCAATTTAACTAAGAATAAATAACCCACAGAATCCTAACTTTAATAATTATAAATGCGAAAGTATGTTTCTTTGTTTGTTACGCTTTTACGCTAAAATGGCCGAACGGATTTAGATGAAATTTGGCACATGGGTAGATCATGACCTGAAATAGGACGTAGGATACTTTTTATCCCGATATTCTCACGAAATCGAGACTTACGCAGGTAAAACCGCTGGGTGCAGCCCGTAGTATAGAATAAAAAGCATGGTGTAACTTCCATGGTTTGACTTTCTGTCAATATTTTATGTGTTCATTTGCGACTTTGTGTGTTATAAATCAAATCAAATCAAATCATTTATTTCTTTGCAAACATGGGTATAGTAGGTACATAGGTGTTTTAATAATAAAGTCCGCCATATTTTACCGTCACGTGGGCATGCAAAGATTTACAATTAAAAACAAACTAGTTACAGTAATAACAGTAGAGGAGATTAGCATACTACAGAAAGTGGCATGAAAGCCATGTTTCTTTCTAAAATTCAATATCCGTACTTGAGGCAATGCAGCTTACAATATATTTAATTGCCAAATATCTACTGTTTTGGAATAAATACTTCCTTTATATTAGCAGAGAAGCTAACTGTTTTTATTTTAAGTTCGGTGAAATTGCAAATGAGTTTAAATATGACCGAAACACCCGAAGTTTTCAATTTTGCTGGAATTTGGCTACTGATCTACTCAAACCAGAAAATAAACCGCTGTGAAAAGTTTGTAGCGTGCGAATAACCAAATTTTATACTTTGTTCATCTATTTTAGAGATACTAGATTATATTCTAGATTTAAACTTATTAGCTACAAATGCGAAATTCTACATTCTAGTTTAATAAGTCTGTTTTTAGTATTAATATTACGATAAGTTGTGCGGTTTATGAAAACAATTTTATATAAAAAGCCATATTAAATGAGGGTGTCTATATTGATATTCTAAGATCATATCCAATTTAAAGAGCTATACAAAACAACAGTGCAAGCTTACCAGGGTTGTTAGCCTCATAGGCTCGAGCTTTCTTAGCCTCGAGGCATACACCCGTTAACGCTAATGATTTCATTAAATGAAATTATTAGTTTAATGGTTCTTTGTTGAATCAAAGAACCATTAAAATCGAATCTAATTTTGTGCAACAAGTTAATGAAAGATTAGTATTTAATGACAGCTTTAAAAATTAAAGTTGTTTCTACAACTGGCAGATAGACTGCTACATGAACTTCAAACAAGATAAAACGGCAATTTATAATAAAATAAAAAAATACAATAGACACAGATATATTTAGTAACCTATTCCGCTTAACTATTCCTCAAGAGTCATAAAAATAACCTGTAAGAACTCGATACGTATTTTACCTCTCAAAAAGGCATCCTCAGGATGACGATTGACCAGTCGCGAACCTGAACACGTCGTGTTGCCACGTCGAGCGCTGGATGCAGAGTGACTCAGGTGTTTAGGTTCGCGACTGGTCAATTTTTACATGTTTGTAGCATTTTTACACGTTTACAACCACTTGTTGTATACGTAAACCAGTGTATCAGACACTTTGGGCTTTATACATTTACGATAAGAAATGTAGGTATGGTGTACTATTACCTACATACGTTATTAACCGTGTTTATTTACTTATGCTTAATTTTACGAGTCTTTGTCCGTTGGTATTTTGTTAAAGGCAATCCTACGTTTTCTCAACTTATTTGGAGTTTTCACAGCGAAAGATATACAGATTTCTCCAACGAAGTAAATGAGATCTTTGTTCAAGATCGTTTACACAAATTTCAACAGTGAGCAAGTAAACGAAGCGTTATCCGAAAGTATAAGGGACATCTCAGCACTAGTGCGTGAGGTAAGAACCTTAATCTTAATTAGATACATTTAGATTAATATTTTCCGTTTTAATTATTCATAAGTAACAATGAACTAAGCAAGCGCCGCTACAACGAGCTTTGAAATGATGCAAAATTATTATGGTTGAAAATGTTAAAACTTTTGCTCCGAATTTTTTAACCAACTTCAAAAAAAGGAGGAGGTTATCAATTCGTCTGTATTTTTTATTTTTATAATTGTTACCTCAGAATTTTCGACAGGGAGAACCGATTTTGATGAATTTTTCATTTTCTTAAAGCTGGTGCTTCCCGTGTTGTCCCATATTAACATTGCTTGCGTAGTTTTTGAGTTAGCTGCAATAATTACGTATTTTTCCCACTTAGTTTATGTAGATGATATTTTATTTGACTCCGTCACTGTTATTTACATAGCAGGTAGTGGTATTCGAATTTGTGTGGGGTAGGTACCACAACTAAAAAGTTTTTATCAACGAAACGTTTCCCGCTTTCTGCATGCCTCTTTTTCTGTGTGAGTCTAATTTATGGCGAAAGCTTCAGGGTAGTCCGCGAAATTCAAATTTTCTTACGTTTTATGTTATTTGCAGGTCAGTATCAGGTTGTATGTCGATCTAAATATGATTCGCGGCTTTATCAAATATTTATTTATAAAATTATAATCATAAAAATCATCAATACAACTCTCTAAGTCCTTAGAATACTGTCGAATGACTATTTCATGAAATCATGACATTTGAGGATTATTCTAACCTAAGGAGATGTATTGCTGAATCTAATGATTATAATTCTGTAAAGCCATATTTGCTACGGTGGCGAATCATATTTTAATCAATATACAACGTGAAACTAACTTTGAATATTTTGAAAATTTGTATTTTGTGGGCTACCTTGGCGCATCCCCTCCACTACCAACACATGTTCTCTAAAGTCTAAACTTTTTCTCAGTTTAGTTCTTCTTTAGTCAAAAGTATAACATGAATGAAACATTACTTTAATTTTTTGTAGTAAAACAGTGAACTTAGTACATTATTTTCTAAAATTTGTATTTTTTGTAGTAAAACCGTGAACCTAGTAAGTACATTATATATTTAATGGTTTTAGAATAAGATAAATTTTGAAATTATAAGAATGGTGAGATTTTAAGCATAACTATTGATAGCAAATAAATCGGTTGGTGTTTGTCTGGAATAAGGAAGCATCTAAGCATGGAAGCGTAAAATGTTTACCCGACTGTCCCAGAAGGAGGGTAATGTTTTTCGAGAGTATGTATGTATCTATGTCTATTTCTTTGGCACGCTCTGTAGCTTAAACGGCTTGATGGATTTTATCATATGAAGTGTCGTAAGTTTTATCTTATTTGTGGGAGTGACATAGGCTATATAATAATTATATATTGCATCTGCAAATCCAAAAAGAGGGAGGGGAAGGTTTAAAAAAAATTACAACCTATTGGTATGAAATAAAAGCTAGGAAGTAATGAGTCAATTTTAAATAAGTTTTATTAATTTAAATATATATATTACAATATATTAATAAAACTAAAAAGCTTGAAATAAAGCAAATTATACACAATTCTATAGATTATAATGCTTGTTTTGTTTTTCTCTTTTCAGTTCACAATAGTTCAATGAAATAAAAGCTTTCCTTGAAAAAATTCGAGTGCTTTATTTTAACTACCTTAATTTGTCCCCTAAAAGAAAACCCCAACGACATATCCATCGGAAATTCTAATTGGATGGGAAAATAACATATTTAATTTAAAGGCACTCGTTAAAAACGTGCGCACTGTGTAGTATGAATTATAACGGGCACCGTCTGGTAATAAAAACTGTCGTTCGATATCGGCAAGGCATAAATAAGCGTTGTCGGGTAGCGCTCTGGTACATCGTCGATCCCTGATTAGGCGTGCGTCGCGTGACAAACCCCTATTTGTTCGATCATTGTCTTACCCTGCATCCTCGCGCCATCAAAACAAACGGGAACACACACAAACTGCCAGCTACAACGTTCTGCGTTTTGGTATAAATGCTATTCAAATTAATAAAGCGACTGTTACGTACCAACTTGATAATGGCGGGTCAATTCCAGTAGTATTCTTGATATTGGGTCCCTAAAAATTGGTTTTAATGTAAGAACAATATCTTCAAATCTTGTCAAACACACGTTGGTACACTTCATCTACGAAAACTGAACTTACTGCTGCGATTCTTAGGCGGTGTCAGAGTCAAAATGACCACTACCACCACCATCATCTACGTGCCGTTATATAAATAAATAAATAATTGAAACGTTTATTTTCTCCACCACTTAGTGATAAATCAGTACAATAGGTACCTACATAAATGTGTATACAAAAATACATTGATGTTGTGGAGACTGGAGCCTATACTAGGTGTTTTATAGGTCTCCAGGCCTCCAAACTACCCGGACAAGCCACAGTTATAAACATACTCAATTTTAGAATCTATTTGGTAATACTCTACTTAATGGCAAACGAAATCGCGGCAGGTCCAGACGAAGATGGCGGGATGAGCTGGATTCCTTTAATAAAGATTGGTCCTTGGCAGCTCTAGACAAAGAGAGTAGGGAAGCCAATGGCCAGAAGGGGGACAAACACGGCTAACAAAAAAAAAACCTCTGCTTATGCGCCAAGTCGGGTACGCATCCGTTTTCTCGTTAAACAGAGTTTGCCTTACATACATTTATCATTGATGGAACCTTGCATCAACGAATAGAAAACGTGAAGATGTGTTTTACAAATAAATTGTACCTACCTATTTAAATTATACACCTACCTACATAACACGATGCTTATATCAGCTTTCATGAAAAATTATAGTAGGACAGTGAAGGTATATCATTGTAGAGTAGGTATTTGATGTGTATAATAACACAAGTGTATTTAAAAAACAAAACATTCTTAAAAATAAAAAATAAACTATATCTATTATATCTATTGACATTGTGAAAGCAACACACACTTTTATGTGGAGAACGAAACTCATAATAGATTTTTCCGAAATAATTTTTTTCCTTGATAATTATGTATTTAGGATTTGCTAAACTGTTATTTTGAAAGCTCAATTCTCAATATGCAAAATAAAAAGCACGCTTGTTCAATACTGTATTCTGAATCTAAAAGCTATGCAATAAGAACGAATTTTCGAGCAAGTGTATTTAAAAAGTACTTACTTTATTTTTAATCCAATGTCTCACCACTCGTACGGCGGCGGCGCTTGCTTCAGCGCTCATCTCTTCAGTCATACCCGGCATTACCCGGGTACTTGTGCGGAGGTGTCAGGGCACAGAAGACAAAATGTGAGATTGGTCATGGTTTTCGCATCTAAGAATGGAACTGTTAAAAAGTTGTATTTTCTTTGAACCGACTCTGAGAGTCGGTTGGCTTCGGTAGGCTTCGGTAGATTGTGATGGGGATCCAATTTTGTAAAATACGACACAATAATTTACGAAGCTGTTTTTTAAATCAGATATCGCACCTGGTTCGAGGCATCTGGTACCTTGGAATGCCTTGAATGAGATCGAATCCAGGAAGTGGTTTTGACGTGTGAGGCTCTGTTGACCAGTAGTTTTGTTGCTAGTATGCTGTCACACATTTCAGGTTTTAGTACTTTCTTTCGACCTTCGACCTGCGAACACCCGGTGGGTCGATTTCAGTTAGTAGGTACAGAAATCTGACAGGAGTTAATTTAAGGCAGTTATGTTTCAGGATTGATTCATGGCTGTCTACCCTAACTGCTTTGTATGAGCAGAACGACTCCACACAGCAAATGCTTGTTCAGCTGCAGATTAACAAAGAGCTAATTCAGGTACTGCGGGAAGGCTCTTCATATGGCCTTAAAATAAAATCTGAACGTCATTGAATGGTATTATAAGAAAATAATAACATGAAGTAACTATTGAAGAATATATTATCTTCTTTAACAGAAATAAAAAGTTACTAAGGAAGTTCATTAGTTAGCTATTTATCTTTAATTACGTACTTGTCTCATTAAATTATAAAAGTGTGAGTAATTTTTACTGTGCTAACCAAATAATGAATTTTATGATGTCCAATGAGCTCCTCCTTTGTATATTTGTAGGTGCATAATTTGTATATTTAAGTGTTAGATGTATATTATACTAGCTGCGCCCCGCGGTTTCACCCGCGTAAGTCTCGATCCCGTGGGAATATCAAGATAAAAAGTATCCTATGTGTTAATCCAGATTATAAACTATCTGTTTGCCAAATTTCATCCAAATCCATTCAGCCATTTTTGCGTGATTGAGTAGGTAACAAACATCCAAACACACAAACACATAAACACACAAACTTTCACATTTATAATATTAGTAGGATTTGAGATTTGTCAACAAAATAAAATAAATAAAAGACATGAATGAACCAGAATTCAAAAAAACTATTTTTATACAATAATGTCTACTGTGCTCAGTGCAAATCAATAGTTATGTGCATCATGATTGTGGTAGCTGAAACGTCATACATACGTATTCGTAAATACTCAGAAAGGCTAAGGAAACGGAATCGAATCGACATAAAATATCTATAGACGGCAGGCGCACGTGCGTTGCGTGGTAATTAAGCGCCGCACAGAGCCATCTATTGGGAAATAACATCATTAAATTAAACAAATAAGTGCTGTGGAAACCAAATTGTGCGCCTTAAAATTATCTCGAAGACAACATGAATTATGAATAAAATATAAATATTTCCTCACTCGGTTTCGTCTCGTTAAGTTCCGCTTATGCGCAAAGTTAATGAGCCAACGCAAGACAGAACAGTGCTCAACCGTTGGTGTAACAATTTCTAATTTATTTTATATTGGGTTTTTATTTAATTTATTCAGTGTGAGAGAAGTGGGCAGGTTTCCGATGCTTGTTACGATACGATAATCTCGGCTTACAGGATGTTTGTGGCGATTTAATTGGCACTCGAAATGCTTCGACGTTTTTGCGCCTGCCTTTTATTGCAGGCTAACGAGAAATGAACATAGTTATGTGCAATATACTGTCCCTTGCATGACTCGACTGCTGATGAGTTGCCTATCTAGGTGCAAGTTAGCAATAACATGTCACTTTTAATAAAAAATAACCTCGCTTCACATTCAATTACACAATTATTTCTTAATTTATTTTCATCCAGGATCGATGTTAACCTTGTGTTATAATTCGTAATCAATCATAATTTATTAATCTTTTAAATCTCGTAATCCTAGCCCCATTATAACATAAAACGTTTAATAGAAATGGATCTCAAAGCCAAATTATTTTATTTATTTTAGTTTTAAAGAGTTGGGGGGCTCATAAACAATAATATTATGCTACAGAAGGCCAAAGCAAAGATTCCTGGAAAAAAAATCCACGTTTTAAGGATTATTTTGAATCGATTAACAAATATGTTTTTGTATGGTCAGCTGATTCAAACAAGTGAGTTACCACTTAGGTAGTCTATTCTTTACACTGCAATCAGATTTAGCTGAATTTTCCTGAATTTTGGTGAGTCGAAAATTGAATAGTTAGAGAAGTAAGTAGGCCATCCGTGAATTTTTAAATTTAGCATACCTACCTCGCAGTGAAATTCTTTTAATGACCAATTATTATTAGTGTGTAAGTTTTTCCTAGCGTGTTTATTTGGCCGTATTCTAATTCAATAGTTCTTTACGCGCGTTTTTAACTCGAACATTGTGACATACAAAATGCCTAATAGTTATTACTCAAACAAGATTTTTTTACACTTAGATACCTAGTTAAAATGTACTTAAAAACCTACTTACACTTGGGTTTAAATGAGTGTTATATTATATTGCGGTAAAGCCATTCAATTAAACAAAATGAGTTTTCAAAACATTAAAAAAGCAATTACAGCTTTTTATTTTTAGTAACAAAGACAACAATAACACTTTGGAATCTTTATTGTTTTGTTGGAAAAAAGGCAACAGTTTACCTACTTATCTGTTCTTGCAAAAGTATGTTATAATGATATCGTTTGCTGAAATCAGCGACACCCATTTTAGTTTGCAGTTTCCTCAAATTGAATCTCACGTTGAACCCTGCCATGTGTCTCCGACGGTAAAAAACAGTAAAATATTAATTAAAACACACGTTAGCAAGCATCATCGTAGGCAGATAATCAGCAACGCTTTTAGGAACACCTACACATCAATATGCTATATTGTCTCCAAAGTGATATTTTCTTGAGATAAAAGAAAACAGGAAACTGTAAGAGTTTGATACAACTTTGACTAACAAAATAGGAAAGTTTCAGGCACTGGCGGTGTCCTATTGGTGCCTGGGGCACCTACCTGTCCTGTTTTGTAGACTGGAGACGGTGACAAGGGAGATGAAGGTGACAATAGAGACCGGGCACTTCGCTTGACGTTGATTCGAAGCTCTTCAATGAGGTCAGTTTCAATTTATTTGTGTCTCGAGTGTAAGAGCATTACACATTATATTGTCATCGTTGTTCGAGAATCGTGTTGCTGTTTTTCGTAGTATAGGTATTATTTTTCCTTGTTTACCATATTTATAGTCATGTATTTAAAAATAATTTGTGTTTATCGGAAATTTGTACAAAAATCATCAACACGCAGTCTAAGCTAGATTGAGAGTAACGCAGCTTACTCTTTGAGCTTATCAGTGTGTACGAAGTGTCATTTGCTCTACAGTGGGAATAGTCATAGCGCGTATATAGGACCTTTACCATTGCTGAAGCGGAGGAGCTTCAAGCTAAGACTAACAAAAAAAAAACTTATGAGCAACAGATTTCTAACAATATTGATGGAGACCGAACCGCGCACAAATGACTAGCGTCGAAAATCTACATTTAGCTTATGAGTTGTTTTCTGAGAAACAAATGGTGAAACAGGAGTGGTTGCTTGGGCTCTGCTTACGTTAGACATTACCCAATTAGGCGTTGCTAAACTTGACGTTCGTGAAAACGAACATTTGTGAACTTGCAGTAGGTATCAATGCTAAGAGAAGTAAAGTAATATCAAATGTAAAGAATAGACTTGTTCAAAGGTCTGCCTGGTCACTCTGAAATTCAGACGGAAATCCATTTACCTAAAATAAGAATGGCCAAGGCGAGTTCAAAAAGAAGTGACTGGGTGTTAAGTGATTTATTGTTCGGCCAAAGAATTTTACATGAAATCTATGTTTAAGCGCAATGTAAAAATCAAGAATAATCTTTACGATTAAGTGAAATATATAAATCCTATAGATTTTATGTCAAATAACATATAGGAAATGAAATGAACTTCCACGAATATAGCATGTAAACTTGTGGGCAGGTCGGTTTTTTTTCTTTTAAGTACCTAATAGCCGCGTAGAAGTTTTAAATGTAAGTGCGCGCAAAATATAGTAGTAAGCAAAAAATTTTGTGTTTAAATCAACATAAATATGTTCAATGCCAACAGATTTTTTTATTTACTAACAACTCGTCAGCCTATTCGTAGCAACGTAGCAGTGGATCTACATGGTGCTACGTGTCGCTACGTGGTGCTACGTGGTGCTACATGGTGCTATTTTGTGCTGCGTGGTGCTACGTGGTGCTACGAATAAGCCACCAATTCACTTCCTGTAGAACTAGCGTAGGAGGTGATACGTACTTAGTTGACCGGTTTTCTTAACCTGGGGGCCTAAAACGGCCACATTAGCAAATCCTCTAAAAGCAATTAATTTCCTGAAATTCCAGCTGACATTAGCAATTCCTCTAATTTGACACAAAAGCAATTCATAATGTGTGGACCATTTTACGAATCTCCAAAGAAAACTGTCAAACAGATGAATTATTTCGTAATAGGAATCGCACGCAGCTCATATTATGAATTGTCAGTTTGTGACATTTTACGATGATTCATAATATTTTCCTTCTGCCAAAGTGACTGTTTTAAGGCCCCTGGTTTTCGTTACTTCCTTTTTTTTGGATTCTTTCTAAATAGAAAGAGATGCAAGTAACGTACTAGAGCAAAGCTAAGGATATCTCCCGTGATGTTACAAACAAAGGAACACTCCGTTGGTAATAAGCAAGGTCATATAAGGAGAACATTTGGTACTTACTAACATAGAAAATGTCAATTGGTGGCTTTTCTGTTTTTGGAGTTGTGTTTCGTTTAATCTATAAACCGTTTATTTTATTTTTTACTAGCTGCGCCCCGCGGTTTTACTCTTATAAGTCTCAATCCCGTGGGAATATCGGGATAAAAAGTATTCTATGTCCTATTCTAAGTCATGGTCTTCCCATGTGCCCAATTTCAACCAAATCCATTCAGCCGTTTTAGCGTGAAAGCGTAACAAAAAAACAAACTCACTTACGCATTTATAATAATATACTAGCTGCGCCCCGCGGTTTCTCTCGCATAAGTCTCAATCCCGGGGGAATATTGGGATAAAAGTATCCTATATCCTATTCCAGGTCATGGTCTACCCATGTGCCCAATTTCATCCAAATCCGTTCAGCCGTTTTAGCCTGAAAGCGTAACAGAAAAACAAACTCACTTTTGCATTTATATAAAAAGTTAGGTGTGAAAACAAATTACCTATGACAACATTCTTCTTCTCTGCTTTTATTCGTTAGGGTTTTTACCATGAGTTCTAATTTATTGGGATCTTCTTCTAGCAGCATAACATCGTCTGCGAATCTGCTACCGTTGATGTTAAGACCGTATTTGTACAGTCTATTTGTCTAACGATACGTTCTAGAAAATCATTAAGCAGCTTGGGGGATATTGGGTCTCCTTGTCTGACGCCTCTGTTTATTGGAAAGGGTCTCCTTTCGTTTCCAGTTTTATGTGGCGAATACTCTTACTGTAAATGGTTTTTATTAGTTAAATATATATTTTTTCCACTCCTAGTTCTCTTAGGCTAGACAAAATATATTTGTCTCAAACATACTTGGAAATTCGAGCATTATTTTGACAACCTTCTTCGAGATAAATCGAAATTGCTGTACTGTTCAAGAACCAGTGACGATGCCGCCGGCAAAGTAACTACGAAAATCCATATCGGTCGTGTTATTTAAAAATGGAACGAACTTCTTACTTCAACACATGGCAACCAAGGAGGTAACTTACGAAAGATTTTATTTAAATTTCGATTTGACTTGCAAATAGAGCTGTTTAAAATAAAGAAGAAACAAATGAACTTATTGGCGCGTGAACAATTATCGTTGTCCGTCATTGTTTCTGAAAATTATAATTAATTTACTTAGTTTGAATTTCCGCGCATTGTTTGAGAAAAGTACTATACAAGCCTTGGCCGCAAGCAGGCATTGATGGACTCACGTATTTTCACGATCGGCAGTCAATAGCCCAGTTGCAGGCCGCGACAGTAATGTACTTACTATATGGTTTAGACTGCTGAATGTTTGGAATAGTCGATGAAGGCAATGTATAAGAACTGCTGAAATTCGTTTTATTTTTGCAAGACTTGTTTGATTTCTTGGTTATGACGGATACTACTGATGACTGTGTATTTTTTTTTAATCCCGCTTTTTCTGTCGGTTGATTTTCGTCCAGAGTGTGTTATTCTTTCTAAAATTACCTTTGCGAAAACCTTCTCAACGTTATTATTGGTCTATTGAAGGTTATGGAAACGGTTTTGAATGGGAGAGCGGTTATGTTTACAGGACAAAATTATCTCTTCCAATAACTCGTATGTAACAAGGAAGATAATAAAATAATAGTATGTTGATGGAAAAAATACAGGTCTCTGAAGAAAATAATGAAGAAAGCAAAGATTTAAGCATGCATATTAAGAGAAAACCTTCAACACTTGCATTCTTCCTTTCATGACATATGGCTGCGAAACTAGGACGCGTGCTGACAGTGATAGAGAGAAAATGACAAAATATCCAAGAGCGATGGAAAGTACTATATTAGGAGTTCAACTAAGAAACCAAAACCTAAATAACAGTAACAAGAAGAAAAATCAAAGTTACGGATATATTGGTTCGTTAAGAGCATTTGAAATCGTGCATTTGATCGTGGGTGGATCTTTTATAGTCGTTTACGGGTCGTCAGAAGCCCGAAATTCTTACAACCAGTCCTACCAAGGGATATCGTATTGCCCAGCTACTGGGTTATGGAGGTCAGATAGGCAGTCGCTCCATGTAAAATACTGGTATTCAGCTGCATCCTGTTAGACTGGAAGCCGACCCCAACATAGTTGGGAAAAGGCTAGGCAGATTGATTGATAGAGCATTTGAAATGGCTGGCTTTGAATGGACTGGACAGAACACAGCACAGCAGGCTAATGACCAACAAATGGAGCAGACAAGTGACCCTTTTTTTTTTTTTTTTGAGGGTGGGAAATCATCCAATGACTTCTCCCGCTCTGGGCGGAGCGGAAGGGCGTGTCAGACTTTTACTGACTAAAACCCACCCGTGTTCCTTCATTTGCCTGTTGCCAAGGTCCCGGTATCCCTTTCGGACTTTCCCGCAACCCTGGCAGGAGACAAGTGACCCTGTGGAACCCAAGAGACGGGACTAGAAAACAGAGGTTTCAAAAACGAGATAGGAAGACGTAGGTATCCGCGTAACCTTGGGGCCATACGAGACTGCAGATGCAGAGGACCAAGCACAATGGAGACAGTTGGAGAAGGCCTATGCCCAAAGGCACACCTAACTGCTGGTCTTATACATTTTTTTTGGTCCAAATGCTTCGTGCTATCGAATAATGTACCGAAAATTTCGGGAATAAACAGGTTTGTTATTATTATACCTCGACTGTCTCCTTGGTCTAATGGTCGTAAGCGCTACTGCTGAGCATGAAGGTTCGATTCCCAGGTCGGGCAAAGTGTTATTGGGTTTTTCCATCCAGAATTTCTCAGTGACATCCCGGAGTTTGGATTTGTGCCCGGTTGATGGCAATAGGCTCGCCCCCTTTTGCATGGGTCTGAAACTTAACTGGCGAAATGTGAGTGTATTATAGGTACACCTCTGCCCAACCCTTCGAGGAATACAGGCGGGATGTTATTATTATAAGTTCTTCTTTATCGAGTTGATGATCTGACGACAGTTCATTAGATTCTGTTGGGTCAAAATTTCGCCACTTCCACGAAGTCGAACGGAGGCAGCGCAAAGGTCACTTTGGCTGCATCTTTGCTTTTATGTGCCTAGCCTTTCCCCGACTACATATGTTGGACACGGCTTTTCGGATTAAATGTCATGGTTAGATATTTTTATAAAATCTTTTTAAGGTGCTACACATAAGTATATGGGTACAGCAAAAAGCAGTGGTGGCGCAGTGGTATCGGCTGCGACTCACGAGTTAAAGGTCGTGGGTTCAAACCCAAGCAGGAGCTTTACTTTGTGTGATTTATTTCTTCACCACGGCTCTCAAAACGGTGAAGGAAAACATCTTGAGGAAACCGGCATGTCCTAGAACCAAAAATTCGAACAAATGTGACATCTACTAACCCGCACTGGGACAGCGCGGTGGGTTACGGCCCGCTCCCTCTCTGAAAATAGGCCTGTGTCCCAGCAGTGGGAACATAATAGGCTAATTATATTATGTACTAGCTGATGCCCGCCACTTCGCCCGCGTGGATGTCGGTTATTATATACTAAAACCTTACTGGAGAACCACTTTGTCCATTGGTGGAAACAGCATGAAAATCGGTACAGTAGTTTTTGAGTTTATCGCGTACAGGACGACAGACAGACGCGGCGGAGGACTTTGTTTTATAATATGTAAGGATAAGGATACTATGTGGTTAGCACACAAAATCTTTCATCAGTCTATTATTATTTTTTTGTATTGCTGTCGAGTCGCATTAACAAAATTTGTGTTATCTTTATCCGAATCACACGATACACACTCGGTGTGAATTAGTCATTCCAAGAGTACAACATTAACGCTTTTAACTTCGCCGCTCAGAAACCTAGCATATGTTTGTGGTTTCATCTAACTTGTCTAATGAATTGCGAAACTTTAGTTGGAACTATATCGGAAATTAAATTAAATTAAATTGTTTATTCTGTAAATAAGATATTGGAATCACTTTGACACGTCATATTAGAAATAAGCTAGATGAGGTCGGCGTTTCCTATCTGACTACTCTGAGAAGAAAGGCCGAAACAAACTCGGAGATCGCAGTCTCTTTTAAATTCCAAACCATATGAGGACCATGTAGATTAGCGTCTGAAATGGTCTTTTGAGGAAAGAACCATACAGATATAAAAGGACCTGTCTAGTTAAGTATTTGTCAGTAATGGTGGAGATCAACTTAGAACTTAAGGAGCTGAACGACTCGACGAACAATACCAAATGTAAAGATTAAGTTAATTGTTCAGTTGATCTCTTTCAAGAAGTGTGAAATAACACAAATATTTTTTGAGAAAGTTCGAAATATGTGTGTTATAATACCCACAATGTGGACACTACCCTTGGGAGAACGTTCATCATAGCGCAATAACACTGCAGTTTCAAGGCGTAAAATAATTTCCAACTAGTCAGAATTGTATAGTGTTTAGTGTAAAGTTTCGTACGCAAAACGTTACGTTTCAAAATCGTGCTATTAGCCACGACTCAGAGTGGCAAAAAGCCCAGTTTCCATTGTGGACGACAAACTCTTTTTCTAAGGTGGTAGGAACTTACTTACTAAACGACACGGATAAATGATTTAATACCATATCATGCATTTAATATGAAAATGAAATTCTTAAATTTTATCAAGCTAGCTATTGCAAGTTTTGGTTCTGTCCTACCGACCATCTACTTTAACAACAAGAGTAACTTGGATGAGCTGTCATTCCAAGGTACAGCAGCGCATCAATAAAAGGAAAAATATCATAACCCTTCCTTTTGGCTTTGCCGTAGTCGGGTAAAAAGCACCAAGAGCGTTCCGCACAACTATTGCTCCGTACCAATCTACACTGACGACACTGAGCACAGTCGCTGCTCTGCCGACATTATGGCGATCTGCGAGCGCGTCACCTAAACCTAACATTGTGACAAAATTCAAATTCTTACGATGCATGGATGTCGCGAAAAACTTCTTTGTCAGATGGACAAGAAAGTGATCTTACCTTCCTTTTTTAGGTACCTATGTACTCACGTCTGTGATTATTTTCACGAAAGGGTTCTGTATTAACTCTATACAGACATGTAACACTTGATTGGACGATTGAGATTCGAGCGTAATATTAAATCAAGTCTAGTGTTGATAGAGTGAGTGAATCGTTGACAGAGTAAGAGCGTGGGAACCGCGCTGGGCAATGTGGCAACACGTCATACTGCTTGTAACTTCCATAAATGTCAACAATACCCGCATAAACCACTTATGATTTTTAAATATAGCACCAGTTGAAAGAATAACCTGGGAATTACGATAAAATAAAATATCAATACTTCATGATTAATCATTCCCATTAGAACACAAAATACATATGAAAGTATTAAGCCTAATCTTTATTTTTAATGTACTTATTACTAATAGGTATAAACAAGTCAAAGATTTATTTACAAGGAGACCTACGTTAAAAAGGTTTGTCAATAAAATTGACAATGTTCGTACTACTAATACCCGGTTATTTACCCAGGGTCACCTCTAGCAACAAAGAGCGTTGTTAAAATTTATCTCTAAAAACTTCCGGTACTAACAATCGAATATAAATCCATTCATATGTTTTTTAAAACGCCCATGACAATAGCGCGACGAATCGACACGCAAACAAATCAGCGTCACCTTTAGGCGACGCAAACAGATTAAACTTGGACAAAGCACGCATTGACCCTTTGCATTAGAACGCGAAATCAAACATTATAGGGCAGCCAACCCCCGCTCATAATTCAAGAATCATTCTCGTCCATATTCGACGATCTTCGGACAATGGGTCGGACAACACACAGTTAAACGCCGCAAATGCCGTAAGCGGCTATAAATCATTGACATAGCGGAAGTGCGTAGCCTGCCAGTGGTGAGAGAACCCCAGCAATAACGGTTGCGCGGCCGTCTCCGGCATTTTCAGCGTTATAGATAAATTAAATGCCAACACATCCAGTCGGGCAAGCGCAGCCGAGGCGCGCTAGGAATGTCCAAATAAATTTTTTGATAAACGTACCGGAAGCTGGACCTATTACGTGACAGTGTCCCCGTTCCTTCCTTATACTCCTCAGTTATTGTTTTCTCGGCGGGTATTCGAGGAATTTTAAGCTTTTATTTAAACCAGCATATGGGAAGCGCGGCCCTTTGAATCGATTTGGAGATCGTAATCAATAAACTGTAATAGGTCAGTTTTGTGTCGGAATTAATCAAGCGTCAAAGGTCTGGCTATAATTGAGCGCCAAAGGCTGCGGTGTGTCGTATATCTCACTAATTAATGGATTCGCTAGAAATGTTTTTGTCACAAAAGATACCGCTTACCCGCACAAAAAACATCTCGAAACGTTTTTGTGTTCAGATACACAACAATAACCCTTTTTAGGTTTCTAAAGCATGTGTTGTTTATGTTGCAGCGTGAAGCATACGGAGACACAGAAACTACCTTCATTAGAATTATTTGCCGCAATATTGGCGGGAAGGAATAGGTGCGTGCGTGTTCGATATAAAGAAATATTAATATTCCCGTGGCCATAAACAAGCGTTTGACGATAATAATTCGAACGCATAAAACAAAGCTTTATCTATGATCGAAAGGCAGCCCCCAGAGAGTTTAGTGTGAAATGTGTTCTCAAAGACACCGTTTAGTAGCGTAATGCGCGTGACTGTCGTACAAATTATGCATTTTCGAGACAAGCCGATTTTATTGCCGCGGAAGTGACGTCAATAAAGCACAATGTACAGCAGTTTAATGTTCTCGTATAATAATTTTTGATCGGCTCCGTTCACGATATGCATCACGCTCTGACACGGAACGTGATACACGTGCTCGTTGGCAAACATCATATGCTCGAATACTTAGTGCCGTCTGACGCACTTGTCCAGTACAAGATTTTGTTCTTAAAATATTTTAAGTACTTGCCTACTTTTTAGTATTACCCTCTTGACTTAAAAAACGTACAAACACTTCACTCAGGTATCTACTTCAGTTTTCCTAGAATGATTGAATTAATTAATTTAGACCGTTTTAACACTCAAACAGAATGACGAGCATACATTAATTATGAATTGAAATGAACAGGTGTGCATATATTTAAATAGCTCTCCTGAACCAGCACCAGAAAATACGTACGTACTCTTTAAAACCATTCATAAGTTCAGTACAGTTATTATAATTTATAATTATGTAAATACTAATACGCATTTAATAAAAAAGCAATTCAGAGTATCGTCGTATGACATAAACAGTACCTAATGTTTAATTAATATAAATAATAATGAAAATATAAATATTATTATACCTACAAAGTCGATTGCCGCGCTTGTATTCAATTTATCGATATTATTGTTTTAAACTACGACGTAATTCATAGCTGTAAATCGCGTCGAAACATCATAACACCCCAAATATAAATGGCGTGTGACGCCCAACCGTTCCGAACGCCCTTAGAGATTCGGTAGAGACTCAAAAAATGATATACTCCATACCTTATATTGAACGGGAAATAAATCGTATACTTCCTTTAAGTGCCAATAAAAGTTGGAGTAAATCATAAAAGTATCACTCCTCGAGAAATGTCTATAACAAGTGTGTTATTGTGGAATAATTCAGTAGCGACGGAGGGTGGTTTGAAGGATGGCTCCCTCTAGATCCAGCCGGCGTACTCCGACCTGGAATTCCCGATGCTCTATCAAAGCCTTCAATTATTTATCGGACCCGTGTCTACTTTTCATTTTACTCCTTTCCCCGGCAAGGCTTTCAGTGCCGGAAAATAAACATGTCACACTATTGGGAATACGTTTTACATGAATAGTGGTCTTGTGACTATAAACTGTATCGGTTACGGTCCCACCGCTGACAGTGATGTATGGCGCCCGCTCATATTAATTATTAAATTGGTACTAACATACATGTTATTTGTTGAATAAACAATAACAGGATTGATTTTAAATTCGCACCTGTGAGGATTCTCGTGCCTGGTGAACGTAACGTATTCTACGAGCCCCATTGGAATAGACAGTAACGCTTTGTAACAAAGCGGCAAACGGAATTCGAAGTAATGTATGCTGTCCAGATGTGACCACTGGAGCTGATACACGAATACGAAGCGATAGTGAACGATTACCCATCAAATGCACACTACCAGCTTAACATTACCATTTTTTCAGGGACAACCCTCTTTAATTTATTTCTTGGCCATCTCAAAATACTTTCACATTACACACGTATAATACCGGAATGCGCATACTGCCATTCCTTCATGCAATCATTTTATTTTAGTTACAGTAACTACTAATAAATCAAAAATCTAATTTATAGTAACAGTTTGCTATAAAATACTATCATTACGCACACTAACAGTGGAGGAAACATAAAAATTATATTATCTTTTCACGTGTAAGCTCGATTCGTGGTTTAGTACCCAGTAAATATATTGAATTATGTGGTCATTGTAAAATATATCACATATGACAAAGACAATAATAAAAATTGTTCAACGTAATTCTCAAAAGTGTTTGTTTAAGCAATTTATGAATTTTGGTGAAAAGCTATTCTTACGAGGTTAAAACGCTCAATGTTTTGTCTCATGTAACATTTGCTTTATTTGCATTGCAATCAGTTAAACTCTTTAGTGTTTTTAATATTATTGACAATTGGAAAGATAAATAAAATCCCTATATTTAATTACATGACAAAAAGAGCTATAAACGCTGACATCTACTAGCAACATTATCCTGGAATGGCCATCGTCTCGCCTCTAAAAAGCTCATTTTTACACATACGTATGTGTTAGTAGACACGATTGGTGCGTAGGTGCGGCCACACAATACGGACATCTCTCGAGGTTGCGGCCAGTTATGTGAGGCAAAAAGCGATGATAATGACAGAGAGCATCGGCGCAAAGGGCACGGGATGAAGCCCCGCCAGAGAACGCGCGTAGAATAACAAATTTTCCACACATAGACGGCGGAATCTTGGAGACTGGCCTTCCTAAAACCTCTATATATATTAAAAACGCTTTAAATATTAAAGAGGCTTTAGATATTAAAGAGGGCAGCTACGACTGATGTTCGATTCCGATTTGGGATATTTCTAGACGTCCGTCTGTCTGGATTTCCGCTTTTGAAATATTTATAGTTTCTGTTAGTTCATATTAGCGAGCTTCAGTTTTTACCGCCTAACTATAAAAAGATAGCTATCGCTGCAGTAAAAAAAGCATTAAAGATAAGTTACTAATAAAACGTAACGGTTGGAGTATTGTGATTTAAAAATAAATAATTACCGTATGTAATGGAAATAGACAAGTGTAATATTATTATTCGGTGTATAATTTGTGTTATTAGAAATCATGAAGGGACTCGCTACATTTGACTGTTTATGTAGATACTGACAGGCGTTTACGATTTCAATAAAACGAACCGTAATTTGCAAGCTAACTCAAACTCAACGAGCATCCAGAATATAATAAAACGTCTGTTTCTGTTCAAGAAGCGAAAATGGTCCATTAGTTAAGTAAATACATTATTGTTTTTATATGGTGTTGCGAATTCAACCGATCGACCGTCGAACACCTTATTACGCCCCAAGACAGCCATCGCCGAGGTTGGCAATAAATCTGCGAGGCTGATTGGGCAGGTTACACTTACAGATGGACCAGGATCGTCAAACAGTGGCCATCGACGCCGACGCAGGCGTAGGAAACGCTGGCGTGACGATCCGGACTCGTTCTTGCCAGATCAGCCAGAGAACACAAAACCAACCAAGAACTGGAAGAATCCCCATTGTATGAGTACGTACTGTAGTATGTAGAACAGGTCCAAGACGGAAAAAAGTTCAGTATAAAATTTAAATAACTAGAAGCGATCCTTGGTGTTCAGCGTAACAGGTAGGTACTTACAGCTATAATTCAGGTGGGTGGTAGACCCGCGGATCATATAAATTATTAGTTATTTTTACCTAATTATAAATTGGCGCCAAAAGGTCTCCCACGTAGACTTTAACATCGCTCTTGCTGCTGCATTCTCTGGCTAATACAAGTAAATCTAAGGCATTGGAAATCAAAATAAATATTTTTTCCATCGTGGAAGATCTACCGCTACCTAAATCTTTATCATATAAAATCGTAGTGATACTTCTTAGTGGCGCGGTAAAGAAGGGGAGGCCTAAGGCAATAGTGGAAACACGTCGCGAACATCGTTTCAGAGTCACGTAACGTAACGATACCGAATTACTCGGTCGCAAACTGATCTTTGGCGTACCCAGGGAAATATGCTGTAAGGAAATAAAAAGTACGAGTACCTACATACGTCTTACAAATAAATTTTTATTACGTCACGGTACGAAGCTGCACTGATCCCCCAGAACTGTGATCATTGGCTATACGAGTGGACAGGCCGGTGGGATAGCTAATAGCGTACTTACATACGTATCTACGAGTCATGTCCCCAATACGATGGCTTATGGTACGAATATTTTGGAAAGGGCTTTAAGAGGATTGATATGGTAGTCGCAATGGGTTTTAGGATAGAGGATCAAAGCGCATTGCACTGATCATGTGTTCATTATTTGGCTTCATAGATTATTTGTCTAGACTGGAGATTATTGATTTGTAATTTGTACAAATTTCTTAGAACTCTTTGAAAAAACGCAGTTCGGTAAAAAAAATCGGAATCGTATCACGTTTTACAAACAAGAAAACATTGCATAATGTAAGGACCGTTTAGAAGCAGACCTTCAAACAACCCATTTTTCAAATCGCCTCTGAAACGACATTTAAATGAAACAACATAAAACTAAAGCCTCGTAGCATTATATGTCGAACGGAGTCGAGGGGCGACAGTAACAGAATTTTCACAAACTTTCCGAAACAATATCCCCAACGTTTTCAACCCGAATCTATCTATAAGCCTCACTCAGCTTTTTAAAATCTTATTCAAACTTTATAAAATAAGTGGTGCTCCCCTCTGAAGGGGTCTCACTGCCGATATTATTGTGTAGCCATCTGTGACGAGACCGGGACGCCATAGAAAAGACATATTTTTAGATTTAACTCGTAAATTACTTCGATCCAATTGGTTTACGCTCGTGTGAGAATTAGGAGAGAACTTTTATTTGCGAATGTGGTTGTTTATAGCGGTTGAGGGTGCTTACAGTATACGTAATCTAAGAGTGTATCTGTTTACATTTACTGCGTTTTGATTTACAGGTTAGATAAAAATAATGGTTTATTGTTTCCTTAAGTAAATATGAAATTATAATATATTATGTAGATCGAAATAACCACAACCAATAGTTTACACTGAGTACTAACGATGCAGAAAAGAATGTTAACTATGCTACGTGGAAACACGCTATTGTTCCTTTATAGATGTGTTATGATGATAACTATTATATTAACTAGTTAGCTTAGCTTTATATGCCTTGAAAAATTAAAAACCAGCATGCGCAATAATCATTTACACATAAAACGGACATTTTTATAATAATATTTTATAATGCTCAGTTTTATAATTATACTGTTCCTTTCAATTCGAATATTACTATATTTACCATATAATATTATCAATTACATATACGATTTATTAAATAATATAAATCATTAAGTATTTTATTAAGTTACAAAGTCATCATGGCCGAGGTATACGAAAGTGCGCGTCTAATTATAAATCATGCCATCAATCCTAGTCTTCATAATGGCCTAATAGACATATTTAGCCTCGTCACACTTTATTGACGGAACTCAACACGTAACTAACCAATTTAAAAATTATGTCTCTCTTTATTAACGTGGTAATAAATTAATTTACTTTCATATTATATTATTACGAGGCTGCTATAAAAAGTGTCTGTCACCATAATTTTGGACACAGATTGTTGCACTAATGCGTTAAGTTTAAAGGAAAGGGGTTGACGACCCCTTTTGCCTGATTTCCATTCGTCACACACACGCCGTCAAATGGAAGTTTAATTTTTAAAATTGGATTTTTATTGCTATTTGGAATGGAATGAAAAGTGGCAACACTGGCGACTTTGACATCTAGCTAGAGCGTTTCATTTGCAGTGAAGAGTCAAAAAGCAAATGGTTTGCCATGATTCGCATTTTTACAGACTATAAAAGTAAACGTATACCATATCATGGTATTATGTTCATTATTTATTAAACATAGGTATACAGGGAGGACCATTAACGCAACATTTTATTATTTTTATGTTAATAATGGTCAATTAACCCCTTTTTATGTGCTGATGTATAGACATTAGGGTCGTAATCAATCATATTTAAATCAGAAACTGTTATCGGTAACCTGATTTTAAAAACTGTAAGCAAAATCAATTGCAGCAAAAGTGAATCGAATACCTTAATCGATTCACTTTGGCTGTCATTGATTTTCATCAGACCTATCAGTGATGGATTTAATAAAAGCCACCAAAAATCCAGCTCATAGTTAATTAGAGAAGGATTTAAATACGGAATAAGCGTCGGTGACAGCAAAAACATGACGCATTTTCATTAACATCATGACGCCTTTAAAAACATATCGGGTAAAGAGGTAAGTGCCCTTTAATCAACAGTTAATAGCAGGGTGCGGAACCCTAATAAGCATCTACTAGATTACGCCAACGTCTTTAAAATTTGCACCGTTGTTTTATAATGGCGTAATTGGCAGTATAGCATGAGGCATTGTCCGACTCTCACGTAAATAATTCCAAGTACCAGGCAACGGTTGATCGTTTAATCGGCAACAATTATATATGGAAATTATGGGCGGTAAATATAGGTTCCCTGTTATGACCATAGTCTGTGGTATATCCAACTTTAACTGTATAAAATTACGGACATCGGAAATATTCTATATCCGCGCATGAGTATTCGTTATTTACGTTGCCGGCGACATTTCTGTTATTATTGGACCGTTGCCGTCTCTGAATTAAAGCAAGCGAGCAGTGGTAGCCCAGTGTTAACGGAGCCGACTTACGAGTTGTAGGTGGGTTCGAACCCAGACAGGTGCATTACTTTGCATAATTTATTTCATCATTGCTGCTCTCAATAGGTGGAGGAAAACATCGTGAGGAAACCAGCATGTCCTAGAACCAAAAATTCAAAGACATGTGACATCTACCAACTCCCGCCCGCGAGGTCGATTACGACCCACACCGTCCCACAGAGAGGAGGCCTGTATCCCAGCAGTGGGAACGCTATAGGCTGATTATGCTATGCTACGCTATTCGGGCCTGTCACCCTTTGAAACGATACCTCTGCTTCGCCCAAATTCAGCGCGACGTATTTATTTACGCAGAGACATCTAACCGTTAAATTCACTATAAGATACAATTTTCTCATAGTGTATAATGTTTTGTGCTGTAATATTATGAAACGAAAGGAAAAATGGTTTTGAAACCGACCCTGTTACGGATTTTTTTTTTATTGAATCGTGTTTTGAATGAATAAATCTCACTAAAACAGGGTTTTCAAGGTTTTGGACTGTTTAATTTTATTGTGATTCTAAAACAGGAAATTCGAATAACCCCATTTTAATTGATTTAATTTAATTTATGGCCCGAATACTTGCCACATTGAGCAGTCAATATAGTCCGACTTAAGTATCAATATGAATTTAAAGATTAAAAGAGTCAATGTCGTCCTTTAAAAATAAAACAAATGCCGCCTGCCTTATCTAAAGTTATTTGTTTAGTTTAAGTAAAATTCCTTTAAAATATTGTCTAGGACCAATTTAAAAACACACATTGTTTACCTTTCCATTTAAAAAACCGATAGATTACCGAAATATTAAAATGCCCTTAGTCAAAGATAATAAATACAATGTTTAAAGAATTAGCTATATACATTTAACTTTAACCGATAGAAAGGTCTAAAAGATTTAATGGTGATCAAGTATTTGTTTAGGATCTATTTTCATATTGTTAACAGTAACAAAAGGAAGTACAAAGTTACTTAAACTATAACGAAAACAGCGTTATCATTCGTTTTTTTATCAATCTCTTCAGTTCTTTCTTTTATCCGGCAGTTTAAGAGGAAATAGGGTCGGTCCCCTCTTCATACAAACGCTCTCGCCTGTTTTCTCTCTGGGTTATGACTTTAGAGCAATGATTTTTTTACAGTAAAATAAATATCAACTACTTCTATGCCCCTATGTTTTCCGCTTTGATGATAAATTATCTGTAAAAGCACTAGAACCCTCAGAAAATGCTCAAAATTGCCTGTTTAGACCGCTGTCATCAGAGGTCTATTGTACAAATTTAACAACTTTTAATGAAAAAAGAAAAACATAAGGGCACAGTAAATATCCATCTTATTCAATTTATAAAATATATTTCAAATTGGTCCAATATTGGAGGAGGAAATAGACGAGAGCCGAACCTCGAATTATGACATTTTGTATGGAAAAATGACCGACCCTATTACCTTATAAACAAGATGAGAGGAGAAGTCTAATAAGAGCGCGGTTCATATTGCAGTGTTTGTGAACAATCGGAAAGTTTAGACAGACAGAGGTGGCGGCGTGTACAAACCCCAAGTTAATCGAGACTAAGCCTGCATACGTAGCTGTGCAAAGTTTGCAAAACGGTATGTTACCGACGCCTTATTACCTGCAAAAGTTATATTAGTGATAGTGATTATCAAGGTACTACTTATGTTCAGTTAAGGCCCTTATTATACTTCGCATGTCCTACGCAAAAAATTATACAAAAATCCGTGCCCGTTCGTATAAAATTTTGCAAAGAAATTGTTTATTTTACATTTTAGTGCCTACCTGGACGACCAAGCTCTGCTCGAGTGAAAATAGTGGAAACGAATTTTCCTGCATACAAATATTGCCCATTTAATAAATAGTAAGTATAGGATAGCATAATATGTACAGTCCACACATACCTATAAATCATGGGTGTATTACCCGAAAGAGGTGAAAGGGGCTCATAAATCCTAATTAATATATTGGTCTTTCCCTAATTATGATATCATAATAGAAAAAACATAAACGGCTAAAAGTAAGTAATTTGTAAAATTCCAAACGCTCATGACATAGATCCCTATAACAATAAATTATACATGAACAAAACCTGACACAATTGTTCACTACAGAATGTAACAATGTGGAACTACCTTACCACGGTTCACGTTAAACTTAATACTTACTTGAAACTTTCACGCGGTGTGATTGCGAATCTGAAAAGTTCCAGTCTGGCTTGTCTCAAACCCCGCATGTGGCGCCAGCAAGAACCCCTAATCGAAAATAGTTTATAAATCCCTTACCATAAGGTGTATTATGACTTGTAGCTATTACCGCTACTCTGTCAAGCATGAACTATCGGTTCACACTCATGTCTCCCTCTTCAGCTCACTGCGGATTAGTTCTAAACTGTAAACGTGTTCTTTGTTCAAGTTTTTGAACTTACGTTGTAACATTTTCAAAGGTATGTCTGTTAGGCTGAAACACATTTTGTACTAAAACTGTAAGGCAGGCGAAAGTTTTTCGATTTTTGGCAATGTAAAAAACCTAGATGCTTAGATATTTCCATTGTTGTAGGAAGCATTCACGTCTTTCTTTAAGTTGACAGATGTCGCCAAAATGGCGGCGACAGTGAAGAGGTTAACAAATACTGGGATGTAATGTTCAGTTGATATCCTAAATTAGGTTATTCCTCAGCAAATAATAAAGTAAGTACCTACTTATGATAATAGATTTAAAAAAAAAAACCTTTAATTAAAAAACCTATTCAATACATACGTTCAATTTATTTCAAATTTTTATTTTTCTCATTGTATGTTATCTTTTTGACTATAGATAAATAATCCCTGTGTGTCAAAATCTGTGGGTAGGTAGGTATCATCATAAATATTATACACCAAAAATTATAAAATACTATGAAAATAATGAGGTTTACATTTAAACTACTAACTAAAAGCTTTTGAAAAAATACTAAACATTTACTGAAAATGATAATAAACAACAAAGTAGGTAAAATACGTTCTAGTGTTGAAACAGTAAATCAGAAAATGTTTGGTCAGTTACATTAGTTAATTAGTTTGGTAGTGACCGTTTTAATATTAACTGTTGGAAATTTTAATATCACAAACAATTTGCATTTGCGCAAACTGCGAGAGCTTTTAATAAAACCGTGGAACAAACAGCTCCGCTATGGTATGAACTCTTGCAAATTGCTTTAAGCTGCAGGGCGGCGGCGTTTAACAAGAACCTGCGCGACCGAAGTTCCGCCGAGTTGCGTTTTAAGGCCAAGATGCACCGACCATCAACATTAGATTTAAAAATAAAATACAAGTACTTACTGTTAAACACACTGAACCAAAAAGGTTTAACACCAGTTATCTAATTGCGTAACTTATTTTCGTAACCGATTACGACTAATTTGTTTCTTTTTGACAGATCAACGAGATTCATTGCGTTATTTACGTTGTTGAGCAGATTTTTCGAACTTATGTAGCAATGAATTAGACATTTGTTTCAAACCGACTCCAATTCTGATTGATCGTGTATTATGTAATTAGGGTGCAGTTCAAGTGAAATGTATTATGTTTAGTAGAATACACATTAATAATTAAGAAAAAAAAAAACCTTATTTTCAGACAAGAGATCCATAGCATGCAATTATACATATTGGTACATACTAACGAAAACACATCAGAAAACAGACAAAAAAAAAATAGTTTTTTTTTTTCCTCTTGACTTGTCTTGTTAGTGCATAATAAAGAATGTTAATCTATGTGCCTAGTTAAATGTATACTTGATTTCGTCCTGTATCTGTGTAAGTCAACCCAATCCATACAAAGACCTAATACTAGTGCACAACTTTTTAGATCAGGGTTTAGTGATTACAGAAAGATTTAATCAGTACTTTTGGGAAAATTAGTAGTAGTTAATCATTGTTAACAAAGTTTTTGGGACTAGCAAGCACCCCAAAATGATCTAAAAGCCAAGCCTTTATTTTTATCTTCACCATAATGAAGCAAGGGTTTTCCATAGCCGTCATTTTGGTAATTCACCCAGAATTGTAGTTATGAAAACGACGACCTAGTTTCATTAGAAAATAAAATAATGTAGATACTTATTACGAATATGACCTGATTTAATAAACGTTGTTGAACTAAATACCTACCTACATTTCTAACATTGGAACCACCGCGGGCCAAAAATAATTAGTGGCTAACGAATCTCATTGAAAATAATTTGGTACATGCACATACAAAGATTTTCGGCCGGCCGGCGTTGTAACAAGCGCGTTTCGTTCTATTGTAAACTCAAGTACCGGTAACAGACACTTGAAAACGTCCAATTAGCAAGGGCTGAGCCTTAAGCACGAGCTCGAGGCCGATGAGAGCTTGCGAACAAAACTATGTGGTGGCGCGGAATAGCGAAGCAAGCAATGCAGCCGCCCCCCTCCCCGCGCCCTCCACAGCCACCGCCGGCCCCCCCAGGTACACACAGAGGTGAACAGCAATCTCGTCCGTACAATACTCTGTAGATAGTTCACTACACAATAGTTTCTGCGAGTCTCGCGAACTCGCGCCGCTCGTAGGTGAGCGGTTACGTTCGAACGTGAGAATTAACTTTTTATTTATTAAACGGCTTGCGTTTTTGTCGACAAAACATGTTTTCATGCTTATATTTAACGAAGACCAGCTGTTATTCGTTGGATATTCATCTGTTGCGGTTACTCGATTGCCGACTTGTTATTTTTAGCATTAAGCCATCCTTTGAGACCAGAAACAAGGTTTTAAAATTTTTACAACCGCTTTTTTATGTTATTGATCAGAGCCCGCGAATAAAGACAGAACCTAGATGACTGCACTGTATTTAAGTTTGTTAAATGCTTAATATTTGTTTTATAGGCCAGGCCAGGCCAGGCTAGCTAAAACCAAAAATGGTTTACTCAGAAGAAATTCATCTACTTAAGGAGTCAATCTATGATATCAAATCTTTCAAAATAACTGCTTTAACTTAGATACGGGTTTACTATTTGGATTATATAATGCGTTGACTGACATGCCTTACTTGCCAAGCTGTAAGGAATTCAATAATACATTCTGTTTGAGGTATACATTACATAGCTCTTGTACAGCATGTTATGCAGGGGTCAGCTCCCTAAGACGTCCGTAGTTTCGGCCCATTTTACGGCCATATCATTTACGTACTTACATAAGATTAGTTCGGGACCCGAACTAAGAATTACTGTCAACACCACGAATATCTATGGTCAACAGGATATGACAGTTGTCCTTACTCCCGATGCCTTTTTGCTAGTCTGAAAAATTGTATTTTACACTTGTTTTGACGGATTAATTACTTTCGGATGGGCCCGTATCTTTGTTGATGGACTTAGCGAGTAGACCCCAGGGGGCCTAAACCGGCCACATTAGCAATTCCGCTAAAAGCAGTTCATTTCCTGAATCCCAGCTGTCATTAGCAATTCCTCTAATTTGACATAAAAGCAATTCATAATTTTTGTGGTCCATTTTACGAATCTCCATAGAAAACTGTCAAACAGATGAATTATTTTGTAATAAGAACTACACGCAGATCATATTATGAATTGTCAGTTTCTGACATTTTACGATGATTCATATTATTTTTATATTTGGATTCTGCATGTTATAGTTATTTTATTAGAATTAAGTAAGTTTCCTTGTGTTACAAGTTAATTTAAGTTCCATAATGTTATCAGCTGGTCGTTATAACTTTGTTAGTTATCACTTTCGCAAGTGAGGCAGACCTTCTATGGCTGTCGTAGACTTTCCCTTTATAAGTAACTGTGTCAATATTTTTGGCATTACATTAACTTCATACGTTTCATGTTTGGAGTTTCCTACATAACTCGTAATAGTGTACCTACCAACCTATCTAACCTAACCCATATATTATTGGAAAGCTGCTCGATAACTCCTAAAAACAAAGTAGGTGTGAGATTAAAAAAAATATTGTAATAGTACCATATTAGTATGCAAGTATCGCTTGAAGTCCTCAGCTTTGACCACCTACGCGTTGCAGCGATATTTATTTCAACACTTTGCTGCTACTTGTGACGACAAATTTTTATCAAACAATCTTATTTAAGTGTTCCAAACGTCTCATTGACCTTTGACCACTCTTATTGAGGTTTATTTTATGCTGTTTCCCACAGGAACAAACCATTTTGGGTTTAATTTCGTCGTTTGTTCAGGGTGCTTAAAACAGTCTCTGGCAAAATCATAATAGGAAAATAAATATTATGAATAATTGTAAAATGTCACAAACTGACAATTCATAAGATGATCTGCGTGCAATTCATATTACGAAATAATTCATCTGTTTGACAGTTTTTTAGGAAGATTCGTAAAATGATCCACACGTTATGATTTGCTTTTGTGTCAAATAAGAGGAATTGCTAATGACAGCTGGAAATTCAGGAAATGAATTGCTTATAGAGGAATTGCTAATATAGGCTGGCCTAAAACGGCCACGGATTTTTCATTTTGGAACGTGTGAAAAGCTGGCTGTTCACACGTTCCAAAATGAAAAATCCTGAAATATCTTTAAGGCTCTTACATACTGGCGCAATTTGTCGCACGACGCGACGCCGACGCATTGTTCGCTGTGAAGTTTTCTCAGAAATTGTTTTGTTAAAAGTCGCGTCGTGCGACAAGTCGCGCAAGTATATAAGAGCCTTTAAAGCATTTACCTACGTGTGTTTGCTACGCATGACATTACCTACTTGATATTATTTAAAGAGAAAACTATAAATTACACAGAACAAAATAAGTCCATCAATTGTAACCAAAGATACTGGACCCTTATACGTACAATTCATAACAAAAGCGCTGTTTAGAATACTGATAGTGGATTCAAAGATTCATTCCACTATAATCAGTGCTACTTAAATCTATCTCTTGTGTTCGTGGTGCTTCGTTAGTATGTGATCCGATCACAGTTTGTTGTAAAGATTATGTCTTAAAGAAACTCCCATCCGGTCTTTGGGTTAAACTGCTACACGTGAGATTAAGAAATATCTCGTCAATAAAATTTTGTTTAATTCATTTTGAAACAGTATTTTTTATAACAGATGAGTACATAATAATACAAAAATCATTTCAAATATCAATTTAAGTTTCTATTTATTTTAAGTTTATTAATTTTTTTCGGAAAGAAAAGAGTAGTACCTATATTTACAAAAAAACAGTACCTACAAATTCGTTTATTTCAGGTAATTTACTAACAAAATAACAGAAATCAAATAAAATAAAAAAAGCAAAACAAATCAATTAAAAATACATGGAATCAAAATAAATCACATCGTTGTAACGTCTTAACATTTATCAATTAACAATCACACTACCCACTACAAGTTAAACCTAATAATTCTCTGTACCGTAGTACCTGCTTCATGATAAAGGAGATTTTTTATTAAACCGAGCTTACGTTTATATCAATACTAGCTACCCGCCCTGCTTCGCACGATTTTTACGACTTGACTTTAAAAGGTATTATACACATAAAACTTCCGGAATCAAATCTCTAAAATGATGTTGAAACCCGCATCACACAGACAGATCCGAAATGCGACTTTATTTTATACTATTTATAGATGATTAGTGACTGAGCTGCTGGACTTGACTAGATTTTAAAAAGTCAGAATCACATTAATACTCTAGCAAAATCAAAGTCCACGAATGTGAATAAACCAAGGCGGTTTAAAATCACCACTCATTCGACTCTCTGAATTCAGCAATAGGTTATTTCGAGTCCAATGGCTTGTCCGCTCATTTTATGGGAACACTAAACGCGATTGAAATCTCCTGAAATACGTTGTTTAACGCAATAGTAGGTACTAGTGTCACCGTGAATTACATATAGGTAAAATAAAATATTTTTGTATTGCTTTTTATGGCAAAGGCAATATTATTAAAAATCTACAATTGAGGACAGTCAGCAACATGCAATTAAGTAGGCTTTACATAACTATGTTAATCAATCTAATTATTGTATTAATAATAAATAAAAATAAAATGCTGTGATTTAATTAAAAACATATTTTTTTTAATGATTAGGAATAAGAGAAAATTAATTCAAATAACAGAGCGAGTTTGGCACATATCTTCGGACGTGTCTTTGGCTAATAACGCCGTGTATGTTCCATGTATAGTGGTCAACATCGGTCCTCCAATGTCGGACATGTCGCTCCTATCTGTTTCGATGCATTTGTCGTTTAAACACCGACCTGTAATAAATCAGCCACCATTTCAAATATTACCAAATGAACTAACTCGCAACAAGAGCCCCACAAAATAAAACTGTAAATGTATTACGTTAAGAACCTGTTTCGATTGGGGTAATACCATGACTTGTGGCGCAATCCTGAGAGCTAATTTAAGCCTATCTCAAGTCCACTACGGACACTCTTCATTCAATACTTTAAATGAGATTCTTATCGTACGCCCTTAAATAGATTAGTAGATTAATGATGTCTGTAATAATTAATAATGGATCGTGAATTTTACAACAACAATAAAAGCGGTTCAGTCGTCGTCGTAAACACTGGCTTGCAGTTGTTTTGAATCCTTTACCTTTACGATCCGTCAATGCGTTCCATATATTTACCTCGTCTTAATTACTGTGGAGTTATCCCCTCAGTTTTATTGAACTTCATTTTTAGTATAATCAAAGTCCTGTTTAGTGGTACCACGATTACCTTTATGTTTGCCTTGCATTATAGGGTTTTAGAGTGCTATTAATGTAATCAAATTAAGTCGGTATTGCGAAGTGACAGTTGTATTTAAAACTAATCAACGTAATCACTACATATTATAAAACAAAGTTCTCCACCGCATCTGTCTGTCTGTTCGCGATTGACTCAAAAATGACTGCACTGATTTTCATACTGTTTTCACCAATGGATAGAGTGGTTCTCGAAGAAGGTTTTAGTATATAATAACTGACATCCACGCGGGCATCAGCTAGTTATATAATAGTTGAAGACGAATTAATTACTGCTCATTGTATTTACTAAAGGTCGAAATGATTTCTCTACACTAGTGTTAGGCCAATTAGTGCAGTATTTAAGTACGCATAGGTATTGTGGTTAGACAAGCACTGAGTTACCTAATATTTACGGAACATATAATAGGTAAGCTCCTACACAAAAAAAATCTGCCTAGCCTTTTCCCAACTTTGTTGGGGTCGGCTTCCAGTCTCACCAGATGCAGCTGAATACCAGTATTTTATATGGAGCGACTGACTATGACCTCTGCTGGGTAATACGATACCATTTGGTAAGACTGGTTGTCAGACTTTCGGGCTGCTGACGACCCGTAACGACTGTCAAAGATCCACGATTGACAGCAGTTAAGGTGCATTCCGAGGCACGGAGGAGTCTCGATATGTTAAGATGGTCACCCATCCACCGACCAACCCCGGCAAGTGTAGCTTAACCTGATGGATCGACCCGTTCGGTTGTTATTACTTAGCCACGAGCTCCTACACCATGATACAATTGCATTATCTTTAATGGATCCCTAAAGAATAAACGAAAGGTAATGTTTGCATCCATTTATCTCTTTATCGCCGTAACTAAAATCCATACAAGAATCATTGAGATTGATCTAATCAAATAGGTCAGTAAAAAATAACGAACAGCATCGGGCGCCGGCTGGTCAACGCACAAGTTTAAAAAGTTAAGCCCTTTTTCAAAAAAAGGGAAAAAAAACAAGAAGGTCCCCTAATTGATGCGTCGTCTTTGTTTAGTTTAATTCTTACATGCTTTTCCCATTAAACTGGTCAGGAATCGGGCCTGTGTAAAAGATAACGCGGACTCTTTTACTCCTTACACGTTATTATGAGGTCGGGGTAGACCCTCCACACTTTTAACCCTAGTTTAACTCTCGTTTTGGTAATGTTCGCTGCTCACTCGCCGCACAAGAGGACAAATAACTGAATCACGCGGTGCGCTGCGTATTCGCGTTTTTACATTGTCACAGTGTCCCCGGGGCGTTAGCGTCGCATATTGAGAATCGATATGTTTGCGCTAAGTGCTTAAGTGCTTTGAGGGGATTGCGTTTCACTGATGAATAAGCAATGCATGCTATTTAACATTTGGCGAGTTTCTCAAATCGATGCAACATTCTTAAACTTACTGCCATTGTAGATCAATAAAAGAAAACAGTTTTTTCTTCTGTATAATTGTTTCTCAATTCTGAACTTGTCAAATTGTTACAAAACTTTTATATTCATTTGTGTTCTATGAAATTTATAGTTTACTAGCTGCGCCTCGCGGTTTCACCCGCGTAAGTCTCGATCCCGTGGGAATATCGGGATAAAAAGTATCTTATGAGTTAATCCAGGTTATAAACTATCTGTTTGCCAAATTTCATCCAAATCCATTCAGGCATTTTTGCGTGATTGAGTAACAAACATTCAAAACACACAAACACACAAACTTTCACATTAATAATATTACTAGGATAATATAAAGTATATACAAAGATGACTAATAATTTGACTGCGTATTTTAGTGGAGTCAAAATAAAAACTTCATCTATATGTAATCTGTATCTAAACGTAGATTAAGCTGCGGTTAAGCGCTTCTGTGCAGTCAGGCTTCGGGTCGTGAAGACAACTCGGCACCTTTTGTGAGTTTTATGGATTATCTTGGTTTACGTGTATTAACATGCGGAGCTGTGTCCGGTCGCACGTCTCGCCTCCACACCCACTCACCGCCTTATCACACACTACGGTCAATGCTCGATAATTTTATTACAGAAGTTTTGTCGAATTACTTGAGCCTTCAAATTAAATTAAACGATACTTGTCTCTCGTTGATATGAAGCATTAATTTATTTTAGGACCTCGTTTTATACCGTCGCGTCGTCACCGATAGAAACGGGCTGACGTTTTCACCGACCTTCTGAATTAGAATTTCGTTCAGTGTACGGTGGGCTGTATCAAAAATACTTAAGTACATAAAGTCGGGGACTCGATTCGACTGAACATTGAAACAAACAGGCGTTCCCAAAGCTCCCCTGCGTTTCAGGAATGACACTGTAAACAAAAGTATCATATAAGTTTATTAATTACACGGCCCCTCCGGCACGAGCCTCCATGAATATTAATTACTGGATACCGAAAAGCTTTAGAACGCTCAAGGAGGGAAAGTTTTACAAAGAGCTTTTATTATTTAAGAAGTAACGTCGATGCGGTGAAACGAATTATGCTCACTAGACGGTGTTGTAGGAAAATGTACGCTAGAGCGTTGAGAACAGGGTCGTGTTCATGGCGGAGTTGGCCCCATTTATCATAACTCGATAAGAAAGTGACGGAAGAAAGTCAATAGAGTAGGTGCTTGAGGGTAGGCTTTACACAGCGCTGGCGCTCGCTCGCCCCGCCTTAATGAACAAATAACAGCCGACTGTGTGCGTCGGGACCATTCAAATTATTCTGTTTTCATAAAAGTAAAGTGTTATTACGCGCTTTTTTACAGTCGACGATCGATTAAACTACGCTCTTAGGAGTGAACAATGAAGTTAATTAGGCTATTTATATGACACATGTAACATTAGTTTTTTGCGAGTCTGTATGCAGTACTTACCATGCAAATAAAATGGCAGTATAAATAGTATAATGTTTTTGTTACACAAGAATAATAGATATTATGTAGTAATTAATACGTTGTAAGTAATATGTTTGTTCAAATATTAATTAATTTTTTTTGCCTTGATTTAGTTAATTTGAGTCTGGGAACTAGACTTACTGGTTGGTTCCAGAACGAATGTAATATTTAAGCTACATAAATATAAAAATTCAATGATGTTTGGGTAGTTAAATTATGCTTAATTACATAATTTAGGATTAAGCTAAGCCTCGTTGGGCTAGCGGTCGCAAACGCTTCTGCTGAGCATGAGGTACTGGGTTCGATTCCCGGATCGGTCAAAGTGGCATTGGGTTTTTCCATCTGGAATATCTCAGTAGCAGCCCGGAGTCTGGATTTGTGCTCGGTTGATGGCAGTAGGCTCGCCCAAAGCGACAAAATCAAACTGGTTGCTAATCTAGTTGTATAATTTATTATTTGTATATCATAGATTTTTAGAATCAGATTCAGATTCATAAATTTTTTTAGATCAGATTTTTAGGATTTTTTCATAGAATTTTGTGATTGCTTAAACTCACGTACTGGCTTGTTAGTGTTACTTGTAAAAATGTTAGGAATATTGTTATATCGTATACTTTTACAATGTTTGTAAATATGTGAGCACCATGTACCTATCACATAACTGATTTATTTGTCATTGCTTCATTTATAATTCTTTTTGCCTTTTGTGGGACAGTAATCTTATTGTAGGTGCATCGTCTTCACATATAATTATATAATTCATGTATACAAAATATATTAAAACATTTTTGAAAAGAGTAACGGTGGAGTTTCTTGCCCATTCTTCTCCATACGAAAGCTACCTTTTGGAATGGGCAACTAGAATCCATTCTATTTCTTTGTTTTTCATTGACGTTCAAAAGTGCCTTTTGTGTGCCTATTTGAAATAAATTATTTGACTTTGACTTTGAATCAATATCTAATCAAAGCATAGCTTTGCATAGCTTTTTCCCAACTATGTTGGGGTCGGCTTCCAGTCTCACCGGATGCAGCTAAATACCAGTATTTTACACGGAACGACTGCCTATCTGACCTCCACAACCCAGTAACTGGACAATACGATACCCCTTGTTAAGACTGGTTGTCAGACTTTCGGGCTTCTAACGACCCGTAACGACTGTCAAAGATCCACAAATGACAGCCGGGACCAACGGCTTAACGTGCTTTCCGAGGCACGGAAGAGTCTCGATATGTAAAGATGGTCACCCATCCACAAACCAACCCCAGCAAGCGTAGCTTAACCTGATGGATCGACCCGTACGGCTGTTATTACTTAGCCACGAGCTCCTCTGAAAATCAATATCCAATGTGAACTAACATAATAGGATTCGGCCACCACCGCTAGACAAAAGGCGAAAACCTCCTCTCCTGCTTGCTTATACCAACATACCTATCTACTGCGATCACCCATCCGTTCAACTAAATGTGGCAGTAAGTACCTACCATCAACATTATCGAGACTCAGTCTTTTAGCAGTCATTAGAAGGCGCCCGCAACAGTTAATATTTAAGAGCTGGAACTACATAATAAAAAAGTCACTAAACCACTTTATTATCTGATTATAAGTTAGTCCATTTAAATTAATTCGTATGTTCATTAATATTAATTTTATGGTAATTGTTACTGCAGTAGGACTCAAATCTGTAGAGATTAGCACCTTGTGTCTAACACCTACAAGCATCGAAATATTCGCTTGCAGCTTCCGTGATTGACCGACAAAATTAAGTACTTGTATTTAATGGCAAGGCTACCTACTGAAATGATCTGTTTTACCTTTTAGTTCATTTGACCTCACCGGAATCGCTATAACATGTGTGGATGTCACGAACTCAAGGCCTTCACCTCTTCACAGTTGGACCCATCGCTGTCCTTAGTCACATTCATGACACCCTAGGAGAGAGGAAGGTGGCCTATACTTGCTTAGAATCAAAAACGAAATACTCCACTAGCAGCTTAGTTTCAGAATAACGCAGGAAGGTATTTGTACCTGCTTACTTAACATATCACTACTGTTTAGGTGCGCTAAAGTAGATACGAGATATGCAACTTGAGAGTAGTGTGTATAGGAGATGCTTAGGACCGCACCTTTTTCAGTTGATTATTGTAACTTAGGACTGTGAGTAAACGAAAAAACATTACCCTCCTTCAGGGGCAGTCGGGTAAAAAGGAATTGGACTTAAAATTAGAAGCCCGTAAACGTTGATTAATTAAGTCCTCTCCCTTGGAATTTTGGATTTGTGGCGTTGATCGCAGTTTGTTTAGCAGCCAAGATGCTGTAGCCATTATTTTTCCTAAACTAGTGTATGGCCATCCTTCAAATTTACTAACGTAATACTCTTTATGATAGTTGATTAGGAGCCTCAACGTTCAGCTGCCAGCCACAGTCGGAATAGTGTAATGATCTGTTTATTTTCTAATCAAATTTTGGCTATGCACTTGTTGCAGTACCTAGTAGATAAGCGTTGCTAAACGGAATGACATTTATTCAGTTTTACCTGCATCAGACGTTTCCAGCACAGTATTTGAGCTAACCAATAAACATTTATAGTAAACATTATTTTGTTTTGCCCCCCCCCTATCTTGCATTGAACAAGGTCATTATAGCAGAAAAAAAAAGAACCAGTAATATAATGAAAAATACGCCTGAAGCGGTTGGTGAAAACATTATATAACTACAAGAGACACTTGAACCTAGCCTGGGGTTTTATTATGAGTTTAGACAGTCGACCTCTGGGCAATAACTGCACCCATTAAATTCTGCCTTTGATATCAACCAGGAACATTACATTCTGTGAACTTGTGTTCCCCTTTTGTTTAGTTGATTCTTTTGATATAAACTTTTAGAATGTAGCTTTATTATGTTGATATGTTCTCTTTTTAGACATGTTAAATAGTCACAAAATATTTATTTTTTGTTAATAATTTCTATCTCAGAATAGAAATCTAATAACTATTTATGAACGGACGGTATGTGGAAGAATTGTGACGACATTTGTTTAACTATAGTTAAATGCTCATCTACTAGACGAAGTTATAACATATGAGTAAAGATGTACAAAGACCTATCCTCGCAGCAACGCAGATCATGACAGCAACCCGGAAAAAAAGACGAGATTTAAATGGCTTGTTATTAAACACTGTTACTAAACAATCTAATACACTGCGAGAGTAAACATGGCGAAAGCAAGGGACGGCGTGTAACGTAACGTGGCTCGGTCGGGTCGGGGCTCGGGGCCAAGGAGTTATTATTTAAAGTAATTATTTAATTAACACCGTGTCACTGAGTCTTACCCTCTTAAGCGAGTTTAGGGCTACAAGGAATTAAGTACGGAGCTAATGTTAACACGGCATACGTCGTGGTTATTGTTACCGACGCCCGGCGCGGCGGCCCCCCGCGGCGGTATTTATGGCCGCAGTACCCAAGTTTTGGCGCACACACACCCGAACTATGACTGTTAACATTGTTACTCTTACCCCTCGCTTTTAACGTCATTAGTTGTACGAGATTTCGTACGTACTCGTAATGTGTATTTGTTTTCATAACTCACAGCTCTATAGTGCTTTCAGTTTGCCCTTTATTCCTTGCCGTTTAATCGCTGTGGGAAACTAATGTTTTGACTTTGCAGTTTTTTTAATTTATTGACATAATACACTTTTATGACGTAAGCAGATGCTTACCAGAGAAAGCTTTATATTTAGTTACTGACTTATTACACACAATTTACATCAAGACGCTCGTTCCAACAGTGAGTAGGACGCGTTCATTGTACGTTAAATAGCGTGCCATAACAATTGAAGATATAAACTGATAGACAAAAGATTCATAATGTTTTTTGTTTGCTCATTAACAGTAGCTAAATGCTGTCTAAACTCTCTTTCGAGCAGTAAAAAGAAATTCATCACATTTTATATGAGCGTTTTATTCAGACGGCGAGCGTCAAAGAGCACTAAAGCTGTGCGACTTTAAATTCATAACTTTTAATTAACTGGAATGCTAACACAATTACAGGCTTTATAGTCGTATCAAATTTTCCGAAACGGACCGTTCACCGTCATAAAATGTGAGAATGATTACAAATTTTAAAACAAAGCATTGTAACGTGGAATTTAGTGCTGCGAGCAGCTGGCGTCGCGCTTAAGGGAAGCTTTAGGGCTCGTTCCGAGCTGGGAATGGGTCGTTGCATTGCCTCAGTTTGCTCGAGTCGGTGTTAATTTGTCGCTACAAAAGGAACAGATGTTACGTACAGCGTGGCGGCGTCTCCGCGCCGCTACAATCACCGCTACCGCGCCGTACCGCATCGCCGCACCACCGCAGCGCAGTCTTGCCTACTGCACCTCATCACATTCTACTCAAAACAGTCAAAATAACTGCCTGTACTCCTTAGAAACGTGAAAAACTTAATTTACAATAATCCTTCATTTCAAAAGAGCTATCGCTCAGTTGTTCTATCTTCGAATCAACTTATAAGCTGCAGAATATAGGTCCTTATAATTATCAGCTACCTTTTTAAGTCTATTGCAACAATGAATTTGACGCAGACTGGTCAGCGAGAGGTTGTTATCTGTAGTATCTTATTTATCTTATATAGATTCTTTTCTACCTTGTGAATCTGAGAACGTCTTAGGCTTAGTGAACTATAGACTTTTATTTTTATTTTTTTTATGAACTTTACCTGACTCTTTGAAAGGCCTACTACACTGTCCTCCCATAACTATTAACACTGTAATTCGAAAATATTGTAAAAGCCAATTATCTTTTAAAAGAGTAACCATGGAGTTTCTTGCCAGCTCTTTTCCATAGGAAACGACCAATTGGAACCGTGCACCTAGCTTCTGAAGTTTCATAAGTGCCTATGTAGGCTTATGAGAAATAAAATATTTTGATTGATTTTTTGATTTTGTTGACGATTCGATCCCCACGCATTGAGGACCTATATGTATTAAGCATTGGTACAGCATGGAAGGCACCCCGCAAGGTGGACCGATGACCTGGTGAAGGCCGCGAGAATCCGCTGGATGCGAGAAGCACAGAACCGGTCAAAGTGGCGATGTACCGGGGAGGCCTATGTCCAGCAGTGGACGTCCTTCGGCTGAAATGATAATGATGATGACAACTTATTGATTCAAAGGCCAAATCAGGAGTTATTATGTTACCCGCATTGCTAGTAATCTTAAGAAAAAGTGTATCTTCTAAATACTAGTTTTGGTTTCTGTACTTAAATGGAGTCAAAAGAACTCTATTGATAATCCTACGCTGTCTGTCTGTCTAAAGAATTATTGTTACTATGGCCTCTATCATGCTTGGCAAATAATAAAAATATAGTGAAATATTTGTTTACTTATTATTTTTGGTTAGAAGGGCTCGCGCACTGTCAGTGCTCTGCGCTAAACCATTTCTTGATAAAATGATTGTCGTGCTGCGGAACAAATACGCAAACAACTCACCCAACAAAAATACCAACATGTTAAGGCTCCCACAAACAGGCGCGATATCGCGGGCGCGACAGGAAGCGCTACCCTTGTCGCGCCCGCGATATCGCGCCTGTTTGTATGTACGATCTATTAGCATTTCACTCATCGAACCTCTAATCTAGTGTCCAAACAAAGCGGCGACGCAGCGACGTTGACGGTTCCAGACTCAGATCATACACTTACTATCGTGTTTATGGCCGAGTAGTCATGTCGTAGGCAGCGTTACCAGAGGCCTATTATTTACCGTGTGCTGCTTTTAACGCTAGTAAGTATATCGTATGTATAACTATGTCTTCTAAGGCTAGTTTGAAGATCTTTCTGAATAGTTGAATGTCAAGTCTGCACTAAGCTTTTTTATGGTATTTACCTTTTTATTAACCCCCGACGGAAAAAGAGGGGTGTTTTATATTTAACATGTGTATCTGTGTGTCTGTCTACGCCATCGTAGCTGCTAAACGGCTGAACCGATTTTTTTGGTTTTGTTTGAAATTTGACTAGATTGAGTGTTCATAGACATTTAAAAAAAAACATTTATTAGATGCTTTAGTTTAGTCCGGGATTTTCAAATTTTTAATTTAATTTGTCTTGTTTATTATACCGTTTGTCTACGTTTTTGCTACCTTTTGGTTATTATTTTTGATTGGCTGAATAGACTTTTGTTTAACTAGCAAGTACCAGCGCCTTTCGATTCCGATCATTAATAAGACATTCAATTTAATTTGATTATCTAGAAAGAAAAAACTAATCTAATCAGTTTGCACTGAACCGACTATCCACCAAATGTGATTATCCACCAGGTAAGATCACCAATCCCATACGATAATCAAATTGATTTAACTATTCACCAGATAAAATCACCCGTCAGACAAGATAATATTCCAACGACATAATATTATCAATGAACTATGAACATTTTTGAAAACTGATCGTATGTTGCGTTCTAAAATGGATTAGGTAGGTACTTGGCACCCTTTTTCTGGTTTTCGCAAATATCTCAAAAACTTATGTAAAAAGTAATGAAATTTTCATCTTTCTCTTATAAGGGAATCGAGATATTTGAGAAAAACCCAAAAAGAGATTTCCAAGTTCCAATGAAAGTTTAGGCTCTTTAATCACACCAGGGAATGTTCTAAACACACACACTGACGCGACATACTCGTACACGGAGTTCACAGAAAGACTTTGACAGCCGACAGCTGATGGATTGGCGCAAACATATTATTGATTTGAGGTCCGTCAAAACAAATTTTGCAACTAGGTTGCAATGTATATTTATCGAAATCAGGAATAATTTTCAGCAAAACGTGATTTGCTATGAGAGTTTGGAATGCTGTGTGACGTCACATTTTGTTACTCGTATTTCATATGTTGGAAGTTTTGTTGGCGAAAATGTTACAAATGAGAACACAGCTTATGAGATTATAATGCAAAACAAATATGAAGTAACCAAATGCATACCGCATAGCTTTCGCTATTGAAGTGGGCAGTTAATGAAGTCGGATAATAATTGCTACTGAAACACCATTTTACTTTACACGTTTACTAAAGAAGTCACATACATTCAGTGGTAACAATGTTTGCGCGTAGGCCCAATATTGGTGAGTTACTCTCCCATAAACAATGCCTATGTGTTTTAGCATCAGAAATTTTAAGCAGTAGTTTACCTCGGCAGAATATATTGTGCAGTAACTATAACGGCGTAACTGTCATCTTTTCTTAGAATGTTTGTAAAAAAGCTATACGGAGTCTTCGTGACGTTTTAACGACGTCTACGCGCCGCTACGCTCGTGCTACGCCCGTCTTACGCGCCGCTATGTTCGTGCTACGCCCGTCCTACGCGCCGTTATGCTCGTGCTACGCACGTACTACGCGCCGTTATGCTCGTGCTACGCACGTACTACGCGCCGCTACGCCAGTGCTACGCGGCACTTATTGCCGCTACGTGCGTGCTACCAGCGTGTCACGCGCGTACAATGCACAGTGTCGCTCGACCTACGCGTAATTTACGAACTGGTAATGCGCCACCTAAGGGCTTTCCACGTAACGTCCACGCACCACCTACACAACTCCTACGCAGCGTCCGACAAACGCCTACGCTGGACAAACGCTCTTTGCGAAGACACTCTTAAAAGCAGCTCTTAAATTCCCCTTTTTAATAATACCAACACAACAATCCTTCGTGCCACTCGGTTCTTTTCAGCTCAACGGTACCGTGTTTGACTAGTATTGAAATAATTCGTTTGGTAAACAAAAAAATGTTTCCAAAAAAAATATCGAAAACAAATATTAAAGGTGCTTTATTTATTAAAGCTTTTGAAATTGTAAATAGATTCGTAACACACCTGTGCCTGCCCAGTAAAATATACAGGCGTGATGTAATGAAAACAACAAGCTGCTAAAATATTATTATGTAGGTACTTACTTTCCTAAACTACGAGAAATCTGAAATGCAGTCGGTATCTACCTATAAATAAAATATGTGGGACGGTACAAATGTAAAACAAAGCGCGGCTGATAAGTTTCAAGAGCAACCAATACTCTCTCAAAGTTGGTGTAGCGATGTTCGTCAATCCCATTTTCTCGTCTTTCATCCGTGCCGCCGCGCCGCACCGTTCGGCTCGCGACAACTCGCGAATCACAACGCCGCCTCCTCCTCCAATTTCCGACATTAATCCCCAGATCGTAAGGTTTGTTAAATCAAATAAGTTCTTGCTTTATAATTTAAGCATTCGCATTTACATTCGAACTAGATTCATCTCGCCGCCGTCTTCGGCCAAAAATTTTAATAACAAAATAACTTGCCAACTCCGTCTCGTCAAATATAATAGCAAAGTTGGAAGTAATAAGACAAAATTTTATGCATAACAACGGGAGCCCTTCGAGATGGGGTGGGCCGGGGGCGCGCGGGACAGGCACGAAGGAGGGTTAGCACTTGTCGGCCTGCCTAGACAGAAATGAAACGTCAAGCCTTATGAAGACGAACAACTTCGCCTTAACAAATATAAATCTCCTTTTCATCCTGCGTAGGTTTTTTGAGGCAGTTAAGGGTAATGTTAATTTATGGTTTGTAATTGTTTGCTGTTAACCTCGTCTGTAGAGTTCCTTCTGATAATGTTCTCGAGTGGTTTGTTTAGTTAATTATTTTGGGTTTTATAAGTAGGTATATCCGAGTAATTTATTGTGTATTACCAATGTTAAACATTTTAACACTTCAAGTCCTCCATATATTTAACATAAGACGCTTTCTCTGCTGGCTGGAAACTTTACAAACGATGTGGGGAGTTATGTGTATCATCCGCCACTCGATGTGGCGCCATCTGCACCGCCATTTACATACGACAACAAAATATATTAAAATTCTGTCATCGCGATCCAAGATACAGTTGCGAGCCGTCATTGACACCGGGCGCGGGCGGTGATTAGCTGAAGGGGACTGGGGGGGCACCATGGCGACAAGGAAAAAGGGCTACCCAGTAATAATTACTTTATATACCCCCTGTGAATAATTACCCCGGCCAGAGATCAATTAGACGGAAACCCCGAATTAAACCCCTCCTTAATGAGCCGGCAAATTTTTATTTCAGCTATATTCGAGCTTAAATCGACCTTAAGTTCTATCATAAAGTTAACCATATGACGATACTTACACCCCGTATAAACACCACTAAGTAGATATAGACGCTGTCTGTCATACTTAATACATTGGTGAAATAATGATACGTTTCGTAATTGACTTAATTCCGGTGCCCCATCAGTTCAATACGCTCGTTTATTATATTTTTGCGTCTATTAGAAAAAAGTTTGTTTATCGATGGAGCTAGGATGGTGATACACGGAAAAGGGCCGGTTTGTCATACTATCTCTCACAAGTCGTAAAACATTTTTTTCACTTCCTACTCAAAGCGTTGTAACGACTTAACATATGGTGAACTAAATTATGTTACCTACGTCTAAACGACAGCAAAATAAAAATGTCCAAACATTTGTATACATTAAATAAATTTATCATCCCGTTTCATTTATAGGAGCGTTGCAGTGAAAAGGAAGCTGCCGTGCGCACATGGGGAGCCGTCAAATCCCAAACGTATTATTTTTTCAATATCACCTCACACGCTCGCTAATACAAGATAACGAAATGCACGACAATCGGATGAATGTTCGCGCCGCGTGAAATCACGACTTTTGTGCAGAAAAAAGGCTGACATCGAAAGATACGAGTCCGCGTGGGACGAACGAACACGTGTATGTGGGCAGACGAGGGTACGGACATATGACGATACCTGTCAAAATATGACGAGTCTTATTCAGCTACAGATGTAGTTATTGTCATCGCGCTAATCTAATTCGGTGTCGCGAACCGTGAAAGTGTTCGGCGCGCGATTAACACATTTTCGTAACGAATTATTGGGAGGCTGTCAGTCGGTTTGCGTAAGCTGTGACAGGAGAGTGGCAGCAGCCGTGGGGTGCGAGCTTAGGGCCTGGCACCCAGCGCCGGCCGAGCGCTGTGCTGCGGCCCAGCGTGCGCCTGACAGATAGTTTTATCTAACAGCTTACTCTAAACACTGCTTGCAATACTAGCTCAATGCAGCGCTAGTCTAAAGAAACAAACAAAACCTTCGAAGAAAATACAACCCATCAAACAACAATAGTTACCTCCTAGTTCAAATAGGATAGACGGAGAGAAAAACAATGTTTTGATACAGCGAGTACCATTTTTTATTGAAATACACTTTAATACTTATTAAAACGCTTTGTTTTACAAAAACCGATAACATATCACTTATGCTACGAGTTTTCAAACCTTGGTGACTTTTTCAAGGACGCAAAACTACAGCTGTTTGAAAAAGTATCTACATGATTTGTAAAAAAATATTTTTTGTTCTCTGTTCACTTCAATTAAGACGAGATAACAAATCTGCTCCAAAAACACATTTGGTTTGAATGTTTCTTCCCCAATACATTTGTACAGATACGGCTACTTAGTAAAATTAGAGGGTAGGGGAGAAGTGTCACACAAAAGTTATTTAGATGTTTACGTGTGCATCGTTGCATTAAATAAGCAACGAATCCTTGCGGGGGGTGGCCGAGCTCGAACCTGGGACAATGATATCGCGACACCCGGCCCACCCCGGCGCACTAACATGATTAACTTTTATATTGGCAATCACAACCGTTGACGTTTCGGGGTTTTGTTCTCGACAAACGCCACTACAATGTGTTATATGATAGCTTTCACATCACAGCAAAAAGTTTAAAGTACACAGGAGTTAAGAATTTGTTGATGAAATTGTCTGTTCAAAGTTAGTTATAACACGTGTACACGCGTATACTAGGTTTTTGTTTTGTTTAAAATGTCGACACTCGACAGGAACAGAAATAACAGTCGCTTTAGTTCTGAAAAAAGTTTGCGAAATAGTTTGAATTCAGGGCTAACATTTACAGTTGCTAGGGTTGACATGTCGTTTAATATTGATACAAATGTTTCGTGGAGGGTGCTCTGGCATCGCGACGATACTCTAATGCCGAGATAATGCCCGCCCGAGGAGTTAATTGCAAGCACAGCACCACACTCTGGTGTCAGGGGTTCCACACGCTCCCTCGAGACGCAGGCCCTCTCACGACATTGTCACTCCCTCGCCGCTTCGAGGCTAGACCTCTTAATCATTCACTCCTAATGGAAACCCATCAGCGACATCTATCTCGCTAAAATACGCATGCAATTTAAATGCCACTCGAAAATAAAAACGGTGAAAAAAATAGCACAAGAATGTTTGCCGAATTGTGTCCGCAGTGAACAATAGCGAAGCCACCAACGCTGACGTCCAGCGTCCCGCAGCGCGACTTATGAATAGAATAATGCGAGCCTACACAAAACCCGTGCGAGGAGAACATCATCAATCAATGTATTTAGAAATGTTTCATTAGTAAACATTAAGATGTTTGCTTACATGTCCGAATGTTGTCTGCCGTAATATGGTCGGATTCCGTGAAATAAGGGTCGGTGGTAAAATATTGTCAGTAAAGATGTATGGGATGACGCAGCGAGGTAAAATAAACGCAGTGTAGGTACGCAGTTGCGTTGCAAGTTGCCCACGCGGTAGGTGTCAAGGACACTGCTGTGAATATAATACATCATTACAAATTCAGTTCAGACATTCTCTTGGGATGTCTGCACAACTGCGAGGACTCTTTATGCCACCAACTGACCAAAGCTTGGACAATAAGATGTCAGTAAAAGTAAGATATCAACCTTGAATTGGGCCACAATTTTTGCCTTGTAGGAAGGGAGCACAAATCCACTTTCAAATGTCAATCATAATTTATAGAGAATCATTTCGTTGTTTATGTTAAGCCACATAAAACGCCTACCGCCCTTATGTTTTCATTGTTTGTAAACACCTCTTACGAACCCAAACCAATTTAGGCTTTTTCAAAATTGACACTTAAAAGGTATTTTGTGTTTCACCAACTTTGGGAACTGCCGATTTATTAATGAGATATAGTCCGATGTTAGTGCTTTCTATCATTACATTAATGATTTACCCATTTAGGATACATCTGGAAGAGCAACGTCAGACTCCACTCAGATAAGAGATTCATAAATCAGCATAGATCAGTCTTTCAGAAACCGATGGCGAAAACCTGATCCGAGAATTTGCTGTTAAATCTAATAAATACTGAGAATGTTGAATCGGTTAATAAAAACAAAATTTATGTAACAGATTTGTTGATATGAGTCAATAGCCGCATTAATTAATTAGGCTTGGCCTAAAATTATGGTCACTTATAAATAACATAAGTACCTACAACTTAAATTATGTAACGCCTTTTCACTTGGATGATACTCTTCATACACATACGTAGGTACTTCAAAGTACTACTGCACCAGTCCTCTATTTTGTTTCATTTCTTTGCTTTGCTACTTTCCTAGCTGGATGATAAGGCTGCACTGAACCGTATTGAACACTTAAACAAGTTAAATGAATCTATAAAATAACAGTAGAGATAAATCTTCATTGGGCTACAAATTATATTGAACGCGGGTTTTGAGAGTGACTCACGCGCACAACGCCTTATAGAAAAAGAGAAGTGGCTCCTACAACGTTTTAATGTTGCCGTAAACGCAAGCGCAGGCGCTTCACGACACACAACTTTTGTATAATTTTTTGAGCAAAAACATGATTACGTGTAAGTTACAATATAATTTTGATTGATAATTTTATCAGTAGTACGTACGTAATTGTTTTTGTTGTGATTTAGTTATCTGCATAAGTAGATAAACTCTACTTAGGTATGAGGGCATAATAATTCACCTTCTCAATAATTGTTTTTGACGAACTATGCCGGAAGTTTATAAAAAAGGCGTTATGCTATTTTTTTACTTTGGTAGTTGTTAGGCACCACTGAAAACTTCTCGTCTTCCACGGCTTAGTTGTGGGAAAAACTTTTCTACTCTGAGCTGTCACCTCCAGCTTCTGTAGCTACAGAGATTAGAAATTATATTAAAGAAAGGCTTAAAAAAAGAAAAAGAATTCGATTATAAAAATAAGTAAGCGAGCAAATCTAAATAAAACTGTTAAAGTCTCGGTACTTACCTATAACCTACTGAACTGTATTCATGAACCTCCGTATGGTGAGTGGTGATATTGCCTTTAGTTAGTCTACAGTTAGAGTATGATGCTATTAAAATAAGAAAATATTGCTGCTTATCCTCTAAATAACTGCAAGATTGTGTATCAGTAGGTACCTACTGGATATCATCGTTGGACTTTAATGTTGGCATATATGGAAACTACAACTTCAGAATCAAGATTCGAAGCGTGTAGGCTGAATCGGTGTACACTGTAGTTAAGAACATTCTTTTACAAAGTAAACAATTAACCAAAATAATTACACTACGTATGAAATGGGGCTGTTACACCACACTGAACGGCTGTCACAGTTCGTAAAATATCACTTCAATTACGAAGTATTCAACCCTTAACAACTCATAGTTCTGTTCTTGTTAAATGCGTAGCACCGATATTAGTTGGGATAGTGAGATTTGGATCTCACTATCCCAACTCGGCTACTTGGGTAGCTTCAATACATAGTGCTCAAGTAACTTTAACGTGCGTAAGCTAAATAAAATTACAGAAACATAATAAAAGCGTTTTGACTAAGTTAATGCTAGTATCTTCTCCATGAAGAGGCTTTTGCCTTGCTATGTGACACAGACAGATATTGTGGTTCCATATAATTAAATTGGTAGTTTGTGTCATTTAGACGCAACTCTACTTCTAGCACCATGCTTTCAAGAATAGCTAGAACTACAAATGGTATTTTCAGGACTCTGTCGTACTTACATTGTGTGTGAAAGGTGTCGCAATTTCGCGAGCGTTGAATATTTTTTTAGTTGAGTATCGGTTGGATATCCGTGGTCTTGCCTTCGGTTGTTCAATAATATTTGACTGATAAGCACTGCTTCGGGGTATTCATACAGACAACTGCTAAGTGCTCCTGCAACCATAAACAGATTCACTTATAGGTCTAGAGAAACATTTTAGAGCAATTAAACTACGCTTACTTTAATGGAATTTCCTTTAAGAATATTAATTTTGTATTATAAACCACCTTACTGAATATAATATGCGGTGTTATGTTTAGTGAGCATCTATACCCTATACAGAGAGCGTCTCAGATATGATCGATGACTGTTGAAGTCAAGGACACCCACCCATGCGTCCCCATAAAGACGTAAAAATTGTACTGGAAGTGTTTATTACAACAATGATGATTCTTGTTTCCGAGTTTTTTTTTTCGTTCAATGTTAATAAATATTTCGTTTTTTTTTGTTTTCAAATGTATCAACATAATATAGCTACAATATAAAACTTAGAACAAAGATAATACACAAATTGTATAGACAATATTTTACCCGACAACGCTGTTCACAGAAAGGTTAAAAGTGAAAAAGATTATGCGCTAATGATTATTTATATTTTAAATCTTGTACTTCCTGAAATATTATTTATGAAATCATGATGGTTATCATAACCCTCATGAATTAAGCTCTGAAATCGAAATTCGACTTTTTATTCAATATTCCTAGGACAAAGAAACCGTCTAGTCGAACATAATTTTTAAAGTTTTCGTCATAGTTCGTAATAAATATAATGTAATAAATACGAGTAGTTTCTGAAACGATCACTGGTGTGTGTTTCCATAGCAACAAATCACTAACAAAAGCAGACAGCAGCAATTCTAATTTTGCAGTAAATTACAAATATTCCATTATGGACTCATATTATTACTACATGGTTTTGGTGAAGCATCCACAGATAATAATTACAATGCCACACATTATTCAATATCAATCAGTTTCTTGTTGTGGTGCTTACATCATTCACGCAATCAGTTTCATTAAATACATTGAGATAGCCTTAAAGATAGCCTATGGCACATATTTAATTAGAACATATCATAATACAGAACAGTGTCAACAATAAGTATTTTTTTAACAGTGTTTATTAAACTTATTACAAGTACTGTAGACAGTACGGATAAGTTTCTTAAACTAACAAGAAACCAGCTGAATTAGAAGTGGAGAGAGCGAAATACTACTCAAAGATGAATTAATACAAAAAAGGTATCTGAAAATGCTTTTTTACCCGACTACGGCGAAGAAAAAAGGAGGGTTATGATTTTGACAGGTATGTATGGAAGGTATCGTTGGAAGTGTCTTGATCGTCCGCTGGTTATAGGCTAAATGACGTCACATTAAATTAAAAATGGCGCCAAAATCCGGAGTCACATGTAATCTGTTCGATTAATGCCCTAAAACGTGTGACTCCGGATTTGTAATTTGTCTGTCTGTGGTGTCTTGTTTATACCTTTTTAGTCGTACATGGGTTTTTTTTTCCTATTCTATTTCTATCTATTAAAGAGTAACAAACTGTTTTATCTGCTTTTCTTTTCCTTAATACGGTCGATATTTAATCATATTTTGCTCAGCATCATCCTCATCGCTTGCCGTATCTTTTAGTAAAGTATCCTTGTTCAGCGTACGTGCTTAATGAAATACACATATCGATGCATCATTGATCGTGGCGCGATAGCGATGCCCACGTCATGTTTACTAGATCTGACATGAACGCCCCGTGTAGTTTCAACTCTCATTACCGGAATTAATGATGATTGTCATGGGGACCGTTGCATTGATTTCTCCAGCTCTAACTTGGTAAATCGATAGAACAACTAGGTAACCCTGCTAGGACTGTACATAACTTTTAGGTGTAGGAATAGAGAAATAGGTAAATTTTAGCTCTTCATTAGCTAACGATCGAGACTAGTGTAGTGCCTGCCACATTCAGGAATCGATTTGGCTGCGTCAGAGTTTAGTGGAACTAACAATAGTTTAGGCAGCATTAGATAAAACATAACCCTTCTTTGGCAGTCAGGTAAAAAAGAAAAAAATAAAAGTGTCTACGAAACAGCGTAAATAACACCCAAATGAAATAGGAAGTTATTCCTAATCTCGCGCACAAATCAAGTTACTTTTTCTGATGTTTAAAAATGTTGGCGGAATGTTGGTTGGTTGGATATTGAGTCTAGGAATTCAAAATTCTTTTAAATAACGTTTTTAAAGGTCAGTACATAAATTTCAATAAAATAATACCTTATTGGAAATATTTGGCATTATTGGATATATTCGAAAATATCAAAAATATCTGTTGGATCCTGGCTACAGCAGCAGATACTATTGTAAAGAATTTTTAAATTAACCGCAACTAAAACACTTAACACGAAGTATTTTAGTTGCGGTTCAAATTTTTTTTAAAGTTACCTTTATCCATGCGACACTTAAGTTTATATTTATTAACTAGCTTATGCTCGCGGCTTCACCCGCGTGGATTTCGGTAATTATATACAAAAACCTTACTCGAGAACCACTCTATCCATTGGTGAAAACAACATGAAAATCGGTTCAGTAGTTTTTGAGTATATCGCGTACAGGACGACAACGCGGTGCAGGACGCAGTCGCGGCGGAGGACTTTGATTTATAATATGTAATTATTATTAACCTATTACTATCCTACTGCAGGGCATTGGCCTCTTTTCAGACAGAGAAGGCAGGAGCACTGATCACCACCCTTACTCTCGAGGTTTCCTCACGATCTTTTTCTTCACCCATGTTAGTAAGATTCAACATAAACACAGAATGTAGTACGTCATGAATTGAAAAAGTCACATTCGTACTTGCCCGGATTGAACCCATAATCTCGTGCATGATCGCCTCTCATCTCGGTCTTAACCACGGGGCTATCACGATATTCTGCATTTAATTTATTTCTTTCTTTTACCTATTAATAATATGGTTAAAGACACAGATAACAATAATTATGCCGAGATAAATAAATTTAAACTGATTCTTACATTTATAAATAAAAATATTAATAAAAGTAATATTATCTGAGCCATTCAAAATATGTATAAAACAAAATGGGAGGATTTCCTACCTACTCTAAGAGCTCTAAAAATACAATTATAAAGAAAATCATCCAAAGTATACCTAGTTACGTAATTACGCATTGAATTCTTAAAAAAGAATATTGAATTTCAAAGCAACAATCACAATATCATGAAAAGAAAATTAAAGTAATTGTAAACAAAAATAGTTTTTACGATTCGTGCCGAGAAACAGCCATAAAATAATGTTCAGTGGTAGCAATAATAACTTCATTCATCCTTTGTCGATCTCCAACGAAACACAAAAAAGGGTTTTACAATCGAAATCAATTTAAAATTAATAAAACCGTTCAGGGCGACCGCAGCGCTCAATCATCTGGTGCTTACGTATATCAAAACATTTAAAAAGAACAAACACTCGTTATGGTGTTTATTATTTCTCGTAATATTGTGTTCCAAATGACTTTTAATAATACCCTTTTAAAAGAATAGTCCGGCCCTTTCACTGTTATAATATATGTAACGATTATTATTGTTGTGCCTAACGAAGGCAATAAATTGTCATACCTTGCGTACCTATATTCATTTGACTGAGTGCTTATTGCGCAAAAGGCATACAAATAAACTAAGCCATAACGCGCATTATTAAAACAAATACTTATACATTCGATCCCTCATAAATCTTCCTAGGTAAATCTCAGGAAATAAAACTTTAGATAAAACTCAAAGTCCACTAAAAATGTTCTTTTTTTCACATATCCGGCTCGAAAAACCATATAAACGAGTCTTGCTTCGCTAGACCCACGGTCAAAGTAATCGAATATTATTAATTTTCAAAGATTACAAAATCTAACTCTGACTTGACAAAGATATTTTGTGGGAGAATCAGGCGTCGTCATAATTCGATACCAAATAATTTAACCAATAAACCTTAATACGTACAAGCATTCCAGAAATTGAAGAGATAAATATTTAAAGTAATACCACATAATGATTATAACACACTTATATTCATTAATCTCGGGATAAATTATAATTTATAATGGAGCCAAAGCGGAGCATTCATAAATTTGGACGAGAGTATTGAAAAGTCCGGAGTTATGGTAAATAAATAACAACATGATATCGTGGAACAAACAAACAAACACAGGTCACCTCCCGGAGCTCCGAGCGCGTGCCCCGGATTAGCTGTATTTTCATATCAAAGGGCTCGCTCAGTTTTATGAATTGCTCCTATTCGGGCCCCGAAGTAATGTCTTTCTTTATACGAGGGACGTTTCGCGTGGGAGAATTTAATTTGTTGCACTTTTCAATTAATCGCATTAGAGGGTCCATTCATGTCTTTATTTTGTCGAATCAACCACTCCTTATCGTTGGTTTGCATAGGCGTTGAGTGACACAGTAATTAAATATTCGGTGAAATAAGAGGATGCGATTGTAAATCACGTAGAGCCACAAGGGTAACAACAAATATACATTGGGCATACAATAACAATCATTTTGATACGACTCTAGGTCATTTAGTATATAACTGCTCTTATTTCTTCAAGATGTTTTTTTCTTAAGTTGTATACTAACTAAAACTTTCAACACAGGAAGTTGTGTGTCAACCAGGAGCAATCGGACGTAGGGAACTATTCTTCGACATGTGTTCGTAGGAAAGCAGCGGCGGTCATGACGTCATTATTCTGGGATTCGCAAATGGATCACAAGGTGAATCCGCGGACCACCGGACTCGGTATTGTCAGATTTGTCCCCATTTCCATGAATTGTGTTTATTCAACATTGGTCCGTTTCTGGGTTTGTTTTGTATGTTTTTTTACATATACACATGATTTATCCCCGCCCATTAGGTCACGGTGAGTAATGCAGGCAAGTCGAGCCCGCACCCCGGGGCGTCCGATCCGTCCGCGTAGATAGCGACTACACGTGTTGTCAACTTGTATGTTTTCATCCAAATACCGTATATTTGATAAATTTAACATTCTATATTAGTATGATATCTCGATAATGACGCCGTTTTATACAGAGGTGTCAGCTAATAAAGTTCTCCGGTTTCGGTCGCTCGCCGAATGTAGGTGTTTTACAACTTGTTTGCACGCGTGTTAAGACACTGTCTATATTTAAAACATAGTTTTAATTTACTTGCGAACTTTAATTTACTTAAATTAAATGAATGTGCATCACGTTTCTTAATGTTAAGAAGGTAATATTCACAAGAAAAGTAGGCAATTAAAGTGGGTTTATGAAATAATGATATGTCTAGAAACTAGTAAATTTTTGTTGCTAAGTCAAAATAACGGCGACTTTTCGCTGTTTGAGATGATTTCTTGGCTAATAATTGAGATTTATGCCTCCATTGAAGTAATTTAAAAGTTATTTGAGTTATGAAAACCTATAATATCGTAATCGAGGTCATTTCTCCACACTTACCTACCACAAAGATATCGGTTGTCTATTTACACATGCCATCACTGTTCGCTTATAAGCTGCAAAAGAGCACAGTCATCAGGTGTTATGGACATTCATAAACAAGTTGAACAAATCAACAAATATTATAAACAAAGGCCACTTGTCACCCGACGTAAGCGTTTTTGTTCCTCGTGCATTTTTATAACAAGCGTTTTTGTAGTGAGGCGATGTAGGAAGGAAGCCGCGGCGGGGGGTCCCGGCCCGGCCTCCCGGGGCACCACTACACAAAACATTTCGTGATCCATAAAGACAAAAGAAAAATTAAAATCTGTAAAACTCACGGGACAGACCTCGCGTTCTTGTACCTTACGCTGACAGCCAGCTACACTCCAAATTATTTCAGTAATTGAATCTTGTTCGCAAGTTACGCGAATTTCAATAATATACATAGAAATGGCAAGCTTGTATTTTAGTGCATTTTATTATAGTTGTGAGGAAATTTGAAATATAAAACGTAAAGTAGATTGTATCTTAATGACCAGTTTCACCACCTCTGAATGAATTCCGGTTTGCTTATTTGAAATATTTCATAGAAGTAACATTTTTGAGTTTTTCATAATTATGTAGATTACATGTCCTTAATTAGAGCCTTTCTTAATAATCGTTCACAGCTTTTTCAAACGTAAGTGACCGAACAGCTTAAACAAAACGCTATCTAATAAGATATCCAATGGTAATTACAGTTTGATATCACATTGGGATATCGTTTTGTTTAAGTTGTACTAGACTTATTTCCTAAATACATTTTTCACCAATGTATCATAACAACAATTAGGAACTCGTGGCTAAGTAATAACAGCCGCACGGGTCGATCCATCAGGTTAAGCTACGCTTGCCGGGGTTGGTCCGTGGATGGGTGACCATCTTTACATACCGAGACTCCTCCGTATCTCGGAAAGCACGTTGGTCTCGGCTGTCATTCGTGGATCTTTGACAGTCGTTACGGGTCGTCAGAAGCCCGAAAGTCTGACATCCAGTTTACCAAGGGGTATCGTATTACCCAGTTTCTGGATAGTGGAGGTCATAGGCAGTCGCTCCATATAAAATACTGGCTGCATCCGGTGAGACTGAAACGGCCCCAACATAGTTGGGAAAAGAACAATTTTAGAAGAGTGTTTCAAGTGACACTTGCCAAAAAATTAACAAACATGATGTACCTACATTTCATAAATTTAAAACTAATAAAACAATGGAAAACGAGTCGTCGTACAACAATTAAGTTTAATTGCACAGTTTAGCACACCACTGTCTCACGAAGTAGTCGCAAGAGCTCTCAAAACGTGTATATAATAATGTATTTACATATTATTATTCATGGAAACAAATGTCCTTTGAATGGTTTTTGGATTTGTTGACTTAATACAAAGTGCTTTTGCGAGAGGTGGTCGGTCTGTCGGCGACGTCGCATAATGGATGGTCCCGATGTTCGCATTTTGCGCAAATGTTTCTCTTATAATATCACAAAATATATCTTAGTGAGTAGAATCGATGCTTTTGTTGCCTCTCTCGTTGTTTGCTCTAAGACCTTTCGAGTCTGTTCGCTATGGGTTTTTTTTAAGATTTTAATCTAAAGTGTCAATTTATTATGAAATGTATTATATTTATAATGTAATAGGTACTATGAGTTTTTAAAAGGCAGAATAAAAAAAACATGAACTCATATTAACTGGAACTCAAGAAAGTTTAAAACTTACAATTTTATTATAAATGTACGTAGGTACCTACTGTTTTGTTTAAATCTTATTCGCGAGTATGGCACTTGATTTACAAGTAAGTCATAAGCAAAATGATTGCCAGCACAACACAAAATGCACGTACCTTTAGTATCATAAAAACAACATTGGAGTTTATCTGTTTTTATGCAAATGCAGCATCATGTGGTGTACTGTGGCAGTGTGAGGAGGGCGCGAGGAGTGCGCCGAGTGGCCAGGCGACCTCCGGAAATCATTGGTGCTGTAATAAAGAGCTGCGCGAGAAAGCGCCCGCACGCTGCGTGATAGATGCCCACGAGCGAGCGACAAAAAAATAACAAAATCGACTTAGCAAACATGTTTAATAAAATGAATGACCCGCTCGTATATCTTCACCTGCTTAGTATGACATAAATTATAATAACATTATGTTGTACACGTTCAAGGAGTCCCAACAAATTCTTATTCACTAGAAAATAAGACGTTTCACAAAAAATATTGTCCGAGTTATTAAGATGAGTTCGGAATAGAATAAAATGTTGGAATTTTTCTATGTCACCCCGCTGTTGAACAGCGTACACTGTCTTTTTGTTGTTTATTGCTCACGTAACTAGCTTTGTATAAGCCTGGGGGTAAGCAGATGGAACCGCCACGTCATCGAGAATTCAATACATTTCCATAATCTTAGCAATAAGTAAGTTGACGCCTTAATACTGAAGTCTATTTTAATTTAGAAACATTATTTTATTATAAATTACACAAAAACTGATTAATTTGCAAAGGAGATGATAAGCATATTATTTTATTCAAAGAACATTAATTTCCGACTAAACCGTTATACGATCAATGCCCACTTAGTAACATTTAGCTTTAGAGAATATTGTTATCCATGTCTTGTCATTTGTAGCACATTGTGTAATTGAACATGGTGGTAAAATTTGAATTTATGACATGATAGATATTATTTACTACCTACCCATGATGCAAATTTTTTAAAGTAAAATGGAATCTCCGAACGAAAGCAGAGTTGTTCAGATTCTCGATAGCAGCTCAAACAAAGCCTTTACAAAATTGCCTCCCCCGCAGACACCCTTAACGATCGCAAAAGCAGGCTGCACATAATTAGCGCTAAACAATATTTAGCGCCGATTAACTCCATAAACTCGCATTAAATTAGAAGGGCAGTAAAAATCAATTAGAGAGTCTATCCAAGTGATGTAACCGCACGCTTCCGAATTCCTCCTTTTATTAACAATTAGGTGGGTTTATGTGTGGAGTAGGTGCGGATTAGGCGAGTTTCGGACGACGTGCGTGTCTCAGCCGGACGGCAGGGGCTTAGCCTCGAGGGATGCCGCGACCCTTCAAGCCACGATGACAGCTGCCTTTGTCGTGTCCGAAGAGGAATTTTATACCGCGAAATTGACAGCCACGCTGTACCGTAACTCATCGATCGCGCAACGTGTTCCCAGGGATGTTTCGATGAGCGCAATAAAGTATTTGTTCATGTTCTCGGCGCATGAGTGAAGCCAAGTCCGCAGTTCACGCGGCGGGGTCCGATTTATGTTGTTTTATATCGTCTTGTCCGCTTTTGTTAATGTGAAATCTAAATCAGCGTGTGTTCTTTGTAATATCATTTGCTTATTGGAATGTGTTTCATCGGCGCTAATACCAGGCGTCGGTTTTAGTTAAACGCTTCACCTGGATTTATTCTTATTTTAGATTTCAACGTGGTCGCAGACTTAAATTTTAAAAAAATCTGCTATTGTTTCATTAGGTTATTTATTTTAACTTTATGTAACGAACTTAGTACCGTAGGTACCATGAGATGAATACCTAGCAGGTGCATTACTAGCCTATTGAATGGATGACAATTCCAATCTCAACACCTAATCCTCAAGTCGTTATGAATCCTCGAGTCGTTCTGCATACGTACGTGGGTACAATCACGCCCGAAGGTGAACTCATTTAAACTCCAAAGTTCCTCTCAATCGCGAATCTTCGACCGGCGTGTAGGAATGTCTCATTGATTTTCCTCTGGATTATGCGTCGACTGCGCCGTGAAAGTATTCCCAAGTTCGGTATTTGATTTCGATAGAAATATTAATGAAGTAAATCCCTCGTCTCTCGCTTTCTCAGGGTATACCTATTTATGCTTTGTTTCTTCGATTACTTCACTTGATTTATTTTATTTACAAGATTTATTTGTTTTTGGAAAAAAAAATTCGCCGAAGGCTTTTTTTTCTATGACTTATGTAATGTATTGTATAGATACTAACATAAATAAGCAAATGTAAGTAGGCATGTTTGTGTCTAAAGTCTTGCCCCTGACATGGTTGATACGTTTGTCTTACCGAAAGTCATTAAGGACGGAGCAACTCCATTAAAGTTGATAGGTACCTTTTAACTGATATGAGAAAATTATCCTTTTTAATCAGTTAAGTATCTGCAGTAAATTTAAGTAATATTATCTGGCTTATCTGTAACCGCATTAATATTAGTAAGGGTACTATCTAGCGGCTCGGTGTAGGAAGGTACCATACGGCCGGCCAGCGCATCCGATACAAGACACAGGGAGCCGAGCGCAGACGAATTGCTGTAGATAAATTATTAAACGTAATGTTTTCAGTTATCTCCGATGTCGGGATGGTGGAATGCCGACGATCACATCTCGGACGCAAGGAGCGATCGATGCTACGATACGCGCTCGGCACACATCTGGTAGCCCCTAGTTTGTTATCGGCGTGAACCGCCGGCCAAACCTATTTATCGAAGTCATAGAGATTTATTGATGGCTATTTTAGTTAATAACATGACGTCTAACACATTATGTCACAATAAATAATTAGATATATATCTTGGTCCGCACAAACAACCGTAATTTATTAATGTTTGTTTGATATCACATGTTTGCTTGCTATGCAGAACAGTTTTGTACATGCCGATGAGCGTTACATTATTAAACTGCTAAAGCTCACAAAATTTAGTCATTTAAATCAATAATGAACATTGCATCGAATTTAGTAGGCGGAATATGAAGAACTGTTGTGTATGTGTTATCTGTAAAATACCATATTTCAGTCAAATAAATGAATCTATCTATCTATCGCCAATAGCTAGGGAAGAAATTACTGCAAGCAGTCAAATATATTTGCGGGTCATTCAACCTTTGTTTCAACAAATTTCCGGAATGTTAAAATCAAGATTACATTATTCTAAACAATCCCAACCACTCCGAGTCTCATAAATCGTTCATAAAAATCTGTTTAGATGCAATAAATAAAGCTGAAGGTCCGCACTGATCTCCATGCATATAGGGGCAGTATTACGCAATAGTTTGATTTATTGGTTTCGGCAAGGTGCACAAAATTCTAACGCCTCGCGCCCTCCTTGGGACGCGGCGTGATAGAATTTCGCCTCGGCAATTTTCTCATACATGCGAAAAACTATTCGGAGCGGCCCGCGGTGATAAATGTGAGGTTATGAATAAATTTGCCCCTTCGCAACCAAATCTGAAGTGATTAGATTCGACACTTTAGACGTGAGCAGGTGGACCGATGCCACCTGTGTTTTTTTACATTGTTTTCGGTTGTAATTGCGGATGTCATAATGAACACTCATAGCATTAAATCACAGACCGCACGTGAAGGCGTATATACGGTTTGTTTTTATTGCTCTCCAATTCCATTTGTACACCTAATAAATTTTACAGGCTCAAAAAAGCTAACTCGGGGCGCGTTCGCAATAAGAGCCATTCTCGGCGAACAATAGCAGAATAACATTCACGAAGCAGTAAACGACGTTGGAAATCTAAATATTTATTTGAATTACTGTGAGCGGGCGGCACGGGGCGCGGTTGACGGCCGCGCCGCCGACGCTAAGTTCCGACCGCGGACCGAAAACTGGACTGCGTTGCACACTCGGGGTTATCCCAAGACGAGACTAAAATATTTATAAAGATACCAAACGTAAACGCGTTTGTGCGATAAAAGTTCTCTTTAAGGAATCGATATGCTGCGGGGCGCCCGCAGAGGTTACGGTGACAGACCTCCGCCGCGCTCCTCGCTGGAACATTATTGAGAACTATCATCGTGCTACAACTGTCCTTGTTTGCTTTATGCAGTAACAACAATGATAATAGCTTAATAAAGGTAGTTCATTCTTTTGTTCTACGAGTTTTCAAGCCAAACTATATACAGGTATCCGTTCATATCATATATGATAATATAGTATGTTGGAATGCAAATCATGATTCTTCTACACTAATAACCATAAGATTTTTATTTTTGTTTCTAATGAATAAATTAAAAAACTAGTGGACCTTCTTTCACCAGTAGAATGCTGTATCATCACTGACTAGGCTATCATTTTTAAAGATCTAAGAAAATCGAAAATCAATTTCGAATCGCATTTTTCTTAAATGTCACATTTAGTGGGTTTCAGATCTATCGCTTTTATCCAACTTCAAAAAACGGAGTAGGTTATGCATTCGGTTTAAAAAAAAAAAACATGTTTGTACACCGACTGATTCTTTTTTATTCGATTAGAGTAATCTTGTGAAATACTCAAGTATAAATTTTATAAAATTTGCTAGGGTAGTTTCTCCATTAGCTTGAATAATACGTATTTTCCCCACGTTATTATAACTTCCTGTCATTAGTATTTACATAGCAAGTCGTGGTATAAGATAATAATATAAAAGACGTAGATATATTTAGTAACTTATTCTCCTTGACTATTCTTCAAGAGTCATAAAAAACCATATGTGGTACTAATACGAATTTGTATTGAGTTCGAATTGTTTTTTTTTTCATTTCAAAACTAAATTGCAAAAACACCTCAATCCTTACATATTATAAAATAAAGTCCTCCGCCGCGTCTGTCTGTTGTCCTGTACGGGATAAACTCAAAGCTACTGCACCGATTTTCATGCTGTTTTCACCAATGGATAGAGTGGTTCTCGAGTCAGGTTTTAGTACATAATAACCGACATCCAAGGAGGCGAAGTCGCGGGCATCAGCTAGTTAGAAATAAACAAAACACTCTATCCATTGAATCAATTTGGTCGTTCTAAGCTAAACGCACGCGCCTGCGCACTTTGATCAATGCGTCTATTATAATTAATATTTGAATCTTATAAGTATCGAAACGCGGTCGGTTCCAAACTCTATAGCTGCTTTAATTTGTGTGTAGATGCTAGGCCAGATATAGCGCTCTAGTACCAGGTGTGCCATCTGTCGCACAACGCTGGAAGCTCGTTTAACGTTCACTCGACTTCCTGGTTACGGGACTGTAGTTTGCATGAATTAATCCAACCGAGACTATTAGTTCGGGCGTAATCAATAGGTTGTCAAAGATTTCAGAATCCCGGTGCTAGATTTCAGTAACTAAAGTATGTAAATAAAGGTTTACGTAATATAAACCCAGCAATAAAATTAATCTTGGTTTGGCATTCTAATGTAAACTCTTTTGGTCAGTAGCGCTACCCACCGGTATTTATTTGTCCTAGCGTAGGTATTGTCGCTCTTCTATAAGGGCGCTTTAAAAGTGGATTGCAGCGCTTTTAGTTTTTAATTAGGTACTTACTCATTTCGTAAATGATTCCTGAAACATGGCCGTTGATGTTTAAATGGCTGGCTATTTTTCTGATTTATTTGAACTGAAATATAGGACCTACGTTTTCCAACGTTAGTGTAGGTAATGTGAAACTAATTAATTAAAGCGGGGACAGCAAACAATTTTATTGCAGCAATCATCTGCAAGGCTCGATCTCTATAAAGGTACGTATAAAATATATTGGTATCACACGCGTACGATCTGATTGGTTCCATTGGATATTAGCTGCTATTTGTGTTGTCAATGTTTATGACCGTTTTATTAGCGATGCTGGTTTTATTGCAGATTCAATTGTTATAGCAACGGATTTGATTAAGTAAAGCAATCGTTGCGTTTTGTTTGTTATTAAATGAGTACATTTTACTGTCTAGATATATTTGGCTGAATGTTATTTGGTTTATTGATTCGTTGTTGAAGTCACTAGTTGTACAGATCGCTATGTCATTCTATTTTACACTTCCACAAGTCACCTTGGTGTCTTATTTATACTGTATGTTACTAATTGTTTAAGTTTTTGTTTGCGAAAAATTTGTTTCAGTTCTATTCTACTTACCTAGACGGGTTTACTAGTACTCTAAGTATTTGAATGATACAATATCTAGGATACAAATTAATTTACTCATCATCTTATTATTATTATCAATAATTTCTTTGACATTGTGAAACAGCCTCATTGGCTCTTCAGTATCATTTCTCATTCAATCAACAAACGCCAGTACGACTACGTCAGTCAATCAATAAAATTTGTGCTTATTCCCCTGCCCTCTGCCTTGCGTAGGCCATTAGTAAAAGCTTGTAATTTTTACTTGTAATTTTTTTTTTGTAGTGATATAAATATTAGTAAATGTATCATTTAAATAACTCCAATATTGGGTACTTACTTAGCTCATAAACAAACAGGGTGTCATCGCATTTCTTTTGCAATTAACTAGTCTACAAAATAAAACTCTGAGGTACCTATTATTTATCTTTATTGGGACTTCTTCTGCTTTATATCCCATAACCTACCTTACTCATTTAAACTTTTCGCACTCAAAAAAAAAGGTACAAAGGCGGACTTAATGCCTTCTCCACCAGTCAACCAAGGGTGGTGAAGAGATACCTTAGCATTTATATTCCCAATCCGGGTGTTTCTTCCACTTATTATTTTAACAGCAAAATAACCATAGAATAGGTATTCTTAGGTACTTATTTAAACAAAATAAACATAAACGGAACATAAAAATAAAATATTTTTATAAAATTCTTAGCCTTTAATTAATATAATCCTCGCTAAAGTGGAAATGGAAGGCATCATTTTATCTAAGAAAGTTAAAAAGGTTCGTTTTATTAGCTTTTAAGCATTGTTTAAGTGTTGAGAGTTAGGGAGGGACCCCTCGAAGTGTACCCTACGACTTTTAGCGGCTCATTATGGACTTTTTTCCCATTTTATTTGGAGGTATGTACCTACCTCACGACGGAACCATTTGAAAGTCCAATTCTTTTAATTTAGTTCCGATTAAGTACTTAAGGAAAGGGTAGACTATCAATAGCTGCTTCCTCTCATTAAAGATTAATTGTGAGCAAATGGAAAAGGTTTGGGCTGAGTTGAATTCTAATGAAACGATCCTGATAATATAATTTACTCAGTTTAAGTTTTAAAATACTCAGGTAGGTAGCCTTTATCCTCTTGTGAATCTTTTTTAGATGTGTCGTTAACAACGGGTTTTTGGCATCAGAAATCTCGACTTTTGTAGTTTATGTCTAATAAAATAGAGTAGGTAGGTAGACATATATTTGCTAAAAGGACAAATATTGATTTAGAAATAAACTATTCAAAACATAGGTATTACCTATTATTACAGTTTTCATGCAATCATCCTACATTCATATATATTATAAAAGGATTCAGGAAATTATCGTAAAAATAAAAATTACGCCGTTGAAATAAAGATTTAATTACAATCGTTACATAATTTTACTCATAATAATAATAATTAATAGGTATATATTCTATAAATATCTATATAGAACATTTAATATTAAGCGAATGTATTCGATTTGGTCACATTGAAATTTTCTTCATCTGTTTTTACGTTAGATGAACTTCTATATTAACAAGCCTCAAAACTATTGCTTTTAATCTTGTGACCTGAGAAAAAATCGTTAACTTTTGTAAGGATGTGGGAAATTAAGTTTAATTCTATGTAAAATGCTTAATAAATTATCTTATATTATTGATCGATGTATGTAGGTATGCTTTCGTTACAATTTTTTTAGAAACACGTCTTAGATATTCACAGCTCCGATCAATTAACGCTATGCGCAGACGCGACAGTACTGTGCTTAACTCGGCGTGATGTATGCTCAGTGCCTGCACTTAGCACTAATTATACAACAAAATATACATCAAACGTCAAATCCAATAGTCTACCTATTTGCCACATAAGGTTTTATACACGAACACATCATTACAGCTTCGAATTTTCCAAGCATATCGATCGGCATCAATAAAAGTTTGAATTTCATATCCAGTAGCATATCCATTTTAATTCTTAAGTTACCCACATGACTATAATTTGACTTGAAAGAAAATTATCTCAAAGGATTAAATGTCATTAAAACGCTGCTTCAGAAAAGTTACTGCGACCGTTTTAAAATAAAAAATATTCAGAATATTTTTATGTACATGTATACTAATAATACTTTTAAACAATATTTATAAGTTTTATCATCGAAATATTTGTCGACAACATCGATCGTGGTGGAAATCATACTAATTACTTTGTACACATCTCGACAAACTAAAATAGAAAATCTACAAAACATTTTATATGTACAAGGACAACAACAATAACCAAATCGATGATTGTGTATCGACTTTTTATTTAGTTATTAACAAAATTAAACAATAGTTTGTGTAGTAGGGCGTGATACCAAACCTAACCACCTCTCATTGTCTACTCTCTCAATGTACAATTACACTTATATCTAATCAAAGTTAAGTCTGGCACCTGTACTAACGAATAACTTATTGCTCCACGAGTAATTTAAACCATAAACATAAGATTGGAAGAACTTAACGAAAACATAAAGATTCCTTATTGTATGTAGAACATTCCAGTCGTGGAATTGGTAATAAATTTACAATAATTCACTAAAACCAATTTAGGCTAGTTTAAATTTTATTACACATAATTGCGCTTTCCGTGAATCTATAAATAATTTGGATATTATTTCCATAATATTCTTAAGTCTATAAAAATACTGAGCAAAGTCGATTTCATACATTGATTCATTCGATAAGTACTTAGTGACAAATGACAACCATAGACATAACCACATCAAACAAAAAATAAGTACTTAACGGAAAACTTTATACATCGTTATGATCTGTGCATATAGTTCAGGAATTTAAAATTACACTATGTGATATACAAATAAATGTATGTAACAAATTATATAAATTTTACAAAGGGTCTATAGACCTAGTTGTATATCCCGCCAGAGGCCGTTTAACTAAGGTATAGTCGTGTAGTTGATCTAAATGTAGAACTGAAACACTGTGCCACTGTGATAATCTGAAAGTCCCTAGTAGTTGACGGATAGTGCAGCGACCCAGGTTTCACGTGCTTTACCTGCAACAAACGATACCAAGATTACATTTTAAGATCCATTTCTTGCATTGAATTAAATTCATTCAGAGGGTCTCATTCTTAACGGCCGCGTCATTTCGGTTTATTTTAAAACAATAAAAATATCCCTTAAAAAGAATCTATAGCGGTATTTAAATTAACAAAAAAGAAGGTCCATTTCGATAGCTGTTCCGATTCTATCGCGGCTTCGACGGTGCGAGCCCGCCGCCGCGTTCACACATATAAACCGAAAAAGAAAAAATCTAAACCAATCGAGATGAGGTGACGAAACGTTCAGTCTCATTATCTGAGAATTTATTAACGAATCGCTTGGACCGGAAAACCAAAATGTGAAAGAAATAAAAACTCGACCTCGGCCGCGGTCATCTAAAGTTTGTACGGCGTCAATGAAAAAAGAAGTCAAACAGGTTGTCCGAGCGACCTGCGACTGAATGAAACGGAGAAGGACCCGAGTCGGGATCGAGAGATAAGAGAAAAGATTAGGGCGTCGAAAAAAAGTAAAGCAGCTTTTAATGCGGAGGTAGTGTTGTGAATGAAGAGGATCCATTGAGATTCCGCGCCCACGCACACTCGCAGTACGCGCGTTATCGGTGCGAGCTGGACCGCCCGGCTGCCGTGCGCCGGCGCAGCCACCACCGCGCACCCTCCACAACGAACAATACACATTGTACAACTGCATATTAAAGTTTTTGTATTTACAACGACCCTGCCGACCTATTTAAATTAGTCTTATTGAATGGATAGTGCTCAGAACAAATATCACCACTGTTGACCGCATCGTGTGGCCATACATGCATCGTGCCTCTTATTGTTACGTTGTTACGAGACTAATGATAATTTTAAATTGAATTGCACTCCAATTTAGTAGCAATATTATTTAGAAAAATAATAAGTTAAAACGATGTAGGAATGTTATTTAAGGCGAAAACAAAAACTGACAATTTAAATCTGTTCTTTTTGGGGCTACTTTAAAGGAATGCCGCGATAAGGAGTTATTTTCGCGTCAAGGAATTCGAGGGACAAAAAGGCGTGAAAACCAAAATAATACAAAAGGTTTATAGAAGTGAATTTGTGAGCGTTTGGCTAAAACAAAATTCTTAGCGTCGCCGTCCTGTGCGGTGACGGCGGTGACGCGATTTATTGTAATGAGGCGCGGATGCCGCTACTTCTTCTTAGAAAATCTTTGACGACTCTAAGAAATATGTGACACGGGGAACAGTGGAACTGCCTTCGCGCAACACTACTTGCCCTTTCAGTATTGTGTCCTTGTTAATGGAATTCGACTACAGATGCATTCTGGTTACGATTCATAACTATCTATTATTAATAATGTTCATCGTCATTTGACCAAGCAGATAAAATATTTCTAAGTGGCTTTTTGTTTCTCTTTGATTTTATTATTCACGTCTCCAACGAGTTTACATACTCGTAGAAAAGAGCTAATTTAGGCAGGTCAGCGGTACGAGTGTAGGCGCAAGGAACGCGTCGCTCTGACAATGACAAATGACACAAGATTGCAATCTCGCCGCCCTCGAGTCGCGCGTCGCCCTTCCGCCTCGACTCAACTCCATTGTTTTCAATTACCGACATGACACCCCGGCGCGAGGTTCGCTACTAAACCGCAACTCAGTTTATGGCCCTCCGATATCTCCACCACGATCGTCCATTACGTGCGCAGCTCTCATTTACATGTGAGCGTCTTGATTATGCTCAAGCTCGTCAATCTGAATCAATCTGTAACTCACCGCTATTGGTGCGCGGTCCGCTTTCAGACGGCCGACACGAAACCGTTGGGATGTTGGAGCGAGCTGGAATAGGAAACATTCACTCTTTTCACGTGACGTTAGCAATATCTGACAAACCTATAGGTACCGAAAGCGTGTTCACGAGCGAGATGATTTGTGTGTTCCTATAATCATGCAGTTTAGATAGAAAGGGAGTTATAATAACCTTTTATAAAAAGGCTTGAAGGCCGCAGATCCCTCGTTGTGATGTGGTTGATTAGGCTGGTGACTGTTGGCGGCGTGGTGAGGGTTGTGGTAGGGATCGCGCTGAGGTGACTGCTGATGTCGAGGGAAGCAGTAGCCGGAGCCGCCGCCGCTGCCGAGTGGATTGGCGACGCTGGGCACCTTCATGTTTGGAGGCGTTTGAGGTGGCGTGTCGGTCTGCACGTCGGGGAACGATGCCGGGTGCACGCAGGGGTGCTGCCCACCATACTGCCCGCCAGCGAAACCACCGTATCGCCCGTAGGAGCCACTGGCTGGACTTGCAGCGGCGGTCGCTGGCAATGCAAAGCCATTGGAGCCATCGGAAGGCGCCGCTCGTTCCGGAGGACCGTAGGCATGCTGAGGCCATGGCTGAGCTGCTGGCGGTGGAGTTTTGCATGCTGCAGTGTCAGCTAAGGACCATATTTTCGGTTTGGAGGCGGGAATCGGCACGCCACAATCAGATGAGCCTCGCTTCGTTTCTTCCTTAATTCCGTAGCCCAGCATTTGGTGATGCATACCCTGCAGCATATCCTCCCCCTTCCGCTCCTCATCTGTAAAGATAATAATATTCATCGATCATATTTTACGTCCGACTAGCAATAAACGCGTGAGCGCACGTTATTGCAATCAGATTAGTCGCAATAGCCGAGGCCATAACTAACGCGACAACAATAAAGAGGGCTTAAAATGTTCCAAAAAAATCGATACGTTGCGGATTGCAGCGTCGACGTGACCGTTACAAGCGCTACGTAAGTTTTAGCTAGTAAGAAGCGGGATTTTGCGGGCCCCTCCAGAAAAGTCGTGTGAAAATACGTTAGGCGTGCAGTGACCCATTCGTTAAGTGGTTATCCGATTAGCGAAGTGAAAATACCACTTTGGGGCGCGATTCCCTCGCCGCGGGCGCTGCTACCGATCCCTTTCGTATTAAGCCGAGCATTTATTTCGCATTTCCCGGCGCGCCCCGCGGCACCACTCTCTCCACCGCGGAATGTGCGAGCGATACAATTAACGGTCAACCACGGTTGCCGTTTTTCTTAACATTTTCTTAATATTTTTAACTGTTACTTACTTATTCCAATGAGTTTGTTTATCATTTAATTATTTTTTTTGGTTTATACGGAACGATGTCGTAGAATAAACCGCATATTTCTGTTTCATCCTTAAAGATTATGATGGTAAAAGTGCAATGAAATAAATCTCAAAAGAGTATCTCGCTTGAAAAAAATTGATGTTATTGTACAATTACACAAAAATGTTTATTCAGCGAATTTTATAAGGCTCTAAGTATTATCATAATGCCATTTTCCGTTGTAAAGTGGCTTTCGGCGGGTGCGGAGGCGGGCCCGGGGCCGCTAATGAAATTCAGAGGCCCCGCGATCGCTGCGAGGACGTCCGCGGGGGTGAGGCGCGGTGCGCCCCACGCGACCGCTCGACTTCATTCTCTTTATTCCATTTAATGCTGACTGCTCCTAGCTTTTAAGAGGGGTTATCCGCGTTGCCCTTCACTAGGGATAAATAGGGACGCCACTGATACTCCGCGCGAAGATATTTATCCGGCAAATTGTTTTAATTTTCATTGTATTAATCTAATAAAGGCCCACAACGGCGGGAGATAAGCGTGCTATGGACGATTTAGTAATGTTTTATTTTAGCAATAGGTACGTTTAAGGCACTTATCAGTCAGATTAATTTCTTTACAAATTACTGGTGTATGGATGGGTTTAAACTTGTTTTGCTGTTGTTTATTTTATAAACGTTTATTTGCGCTAACTATCTAATTTCGTAAAATTTTGCTGACAAGCAGGTGCAAGTGGTTAATAAATATTAGTTAATATCTTTAACTGTGCTTTTAACTTCGAATTTTACTTAATTTAATTTACGTTAGCTGCTTTTATTAAATAACTAAACCATAAACAAGGAGTAATTTAATTAATGTAATGAAGGAAATCCGCCACTTACATTAACTGCAAGAGGATTGTTTGTCTTGAGTACCTAGTTCTGCGGCATTGCTAGAGCGGTGCTTTACAAGATCAGTGAGATTATACGGTACGTATATTCGAGATAGACAAATCAAATGGTATTTTTGTTATAGGGGGTTTTTAAATTGTGTCAATTATATCAATAGTTAAAAGCACAATCGTACAAAAATTACCCAATCTTGGGCAATTCACTAGATGCGATCATTAGACTAAAATGATTTAAAGTATATGATCTGTTTCTTTCATAGCTGTTTATCAGATTTTACCAACATTACCAGATACACAAAATTGTCTTGAATCTACAATGTTTACCTGCGCTCGCCGTGTCGCGTCAGGCGACACAGGCGTTCGGAGACGGAGCGTGCGGAAAATGGCAACGTGCACACTCCGCATTGAGTGATTTTCCCTTCAGTATGCTTTAGTCACAAGCCGGGCAAAAGTGAGACATAATAAAGACCCGTCTCAGTCGCTCTGGGCGCTTCGCAGCCCCACTCTCTCTATAGTGTATCCACTTTACAAAAACCCCTTGTTTAGGGTGAAATAATCTGCAAAGGATTTGTTTATTTTGATATTGTGGAAATTAAATAAGTACAAATTAATAAGGTTTTCTGCTCTATGCGTTAAGGTGCGTACAAATTTAGGTTCTACCAACTTGGCGTTTTATGCAAATGACACGGATGATGCATTATAAAAGTATGCAGTGTATCATATGAAGTGTGTAAGAGCGGTTGGCGTTAAGTGGTTGCACCCCCGCTGCAGCCCTGCACTTAACAGCTGAGGTCAGTGCAATTTATTGCTCGTCGCGGTCCTCCCCGGGCGCAGAGAGCGCGGGCGCACGACGTTCACTTGTTTGTGTTACTTCTACTCGTTTTCCATTAACGCGCGCCGGATTAATATTTTGTTTGCAATGCGTGCGCTCACGACAAAAATTAACATTTATTGGTAGGGTCCGAAAATGAAGCTTTTATTCATGAGTGGCTTAGCTCCGGATAGTTCTGTGTGTTTGTTTGCCGACGACGGTCTAGGGATCGCGTGTGAAAGCTTTTATATTGGCTTTGTTTGCCGTGACTTAAAATGATATATTACACGTCGCTAACATTGACGTTTTTGTAAAAGAACGGCTATGCACGTTCGTGAGAAATGTTATGGTTTGTTTGCGATCTGACTCCGGGATTAGTTTAATCGGAAAGTTGTTGTTTAGTTCAGTTTAATCTGGTGATGACCAGCTTTTGATTACAGATTCATTCTCACGAATTTGCTTTGTGGTCACGAATTTTATACATATTTATGATGATGAGTTTTTGAATGTAGCATCAGTCACGCGATTTTTACCAATTAGAGGCATTTTTAGGAGAATTTTGCTACAACTTTTTCCCGTGTCCAAGGACAGTTCCAATTTCCATAATTTTGAAAGTATTATTACCTTACAAATTTACCACGCACGTAAAAATTAAAAAAGTTAGTTGAAATTCTATTAAGTTGAATCGAAAGAAAAATATTCAATGCTACTTAATAACAAACGCGCGACACCCTGGCCTTTGGCGACGCGACGTCGCGCCGCAGTCGGGGGCGCGTGTCTGTAATCCTGCAGACAATGCGCAGAGCCTACCGTTTCTTCTCGCACTCGCTACCAAGACTACCAAGAGCTTAGATTACATCGATGACTAGACGCGACGCGACAAACTGACGGTAAACTAAAGCAGCTTTGGTTCGGCATTAATCATTCGAAATCATAAATTTTCCATACAGTCCTAAGTAGGTCGGTCTACTACTAGATCCATCTCAAAATTATCATACCACTAACGTCAGTTGTTTAAGCAATGAAACAATAGGAGACGTAATGACTATTATTTCAACTGTTCGAGTGTTCGCCCCACTTAAATTGGGCACCGATCAATTTAACTCCGTAAATAATATGATATTTTGACAATAAACCACTAATTTTAAATTAGTTCCATCAGTTTCAGATTCGCACACACGCTCCTGCCACACATCTTACTTTTTATGAATCGTGTGAGATGGCTGTGAGTGGCCCATTCACGAAGCGTTATACACAGCGAATTAAGTACACTTCTGTCGCAACAATAGTGGGCTTCATTACACGAGCGTATGCCGGGCGTTATGCGTGACGCCCTCGCGCCTCCATTAGCGACGCGAACTTCGCTATGAAAACACTCTGTTAGAAGCCATCTTTATTGTAACAATGCCTACTTATAATTTATGTTGTTGACAAGAGGGCCTAACTGCCGCCCTAGCAGTTCTCACGTAGCGTGTCGAATACGTATCTGCGTTTTATTATTGCACTTACGCTTTTCAAACACTATCTGACCAGATCTTAGTGCAGGATTGCAGGAATACAAAATGTATGGTCCCTACTTAAATCTGAAATCAAAATAAAATAAACAATGTTTTTCTTTGACATATCATCAAGTAAAACGTTGTTACAAATATCCAGGACCTAAATCCGATCAGTAGGTATAAGTACCTACATTATAAATCCCCAAAACCGTACTTACTTACGTTCCAGCGGAATATCCTCATAAAAGAAACGATCCACGAACTCGACAAATCCTTTGGCAAGAACATGAAGTAGGGCAGATCGTCAGACAAGCTGAACGCGACCTCCGAGAGTCGCGTCGGCCCGTTGTAGCGACGAACGGAAGACGCGTTATATGAAATTTGGGCCCGGGCGCCGCCCACTTTACTACGAATAGGAAATCCGGTAGCGAGGAGCGGTTACGCACAGTTACACGCCTGAGACCTCCCCCCGGCCGCCGCACGCCCCTCCGACCCCTCGCCTCCTCACAGACCCGCACACCCTCCGGCCCGCAGCCGCGTTATGCCAATTCACTAGACGATTTATACACCGACAAAATTAAAGCAATTTTAAACGGTTCACAAAATCGTCACAATCCGTACATGAAACAACACACACTACTCACAGGTCAAGGGTAATTAATGCACTATTGGTAAATCAAACAATCGCAGGCGCGCTTATCGAGAACAAACACAACATAATACATCAACACACAACAGTTCGCATTGCAATCGGAAATCGAAAACTTATATTGCAACATAGATGGTAAAAGCTCTAAAAATTTAATCAACATCCGACAGTCAACGGTTTTCTCTTTAAAATATTTATATGGAAAACTGCGTCATATATAATTTTCATGTTAATAATGACGGTTGACTATCCGACATTGTGTTTTATTTAACGCAACGAACCTTTATGAGTTTTAATTTTCTCCTCCTGCTCGTCTTTATCCTTCTCCTCGTCGGAGAGCATCGTGTCGTCATCGTCGTCCGTCTTATTCTTGGGCTCCCACGTCATCTTGTTCTCCTTCTTGAGACGGCGGCGTGCGTTTGCGAACCACGTCGACACCTGTGTCAGCGTCATCTTGGTGATGATCGCCAACATTATCTTCTCGCCCTTCGTTGGGTAAGGATTCTTCTTGTGCTCGTTCAGCCACGCCTTGAGCGTCGCCGTTGACTCCCGTGTTGCGTTTTTCCGTCTGGCAGCTAAATCGTACCCCGCTCCGTATCTGTCGACAAACATGTTTATACTTACATATGCCTAGTGGGTTATTTACGCTTCCGACCTTAGCAGAGCTACAAAACTTTCGCATGTCGTAAATACACTGCAAAATAGATTCGGACTGCGTTTTCGTGAGGGACACATTTAACTAACTTGAATATTGGACTGTCTGTATTCTGACGTATCAGTGTAAAATACTTAGAGGTATGCCACAATTATTAATAATATATAATACAGATAAAACGACGGATACAAATCCGAATAATATTATATGCCCCCGTACCGTGTTCAAATGCAAGGTTTGTAAATGATGAAAATGACACTTTTGGATCGTCTCCACAATAAACGTACTTAAACTAGACTTAAACCAATAAATCCATAATATAACGAGAAGTTTCACTATAACATATTTCAGTTAGTTACACCGTCCATACGTCGAATCGTTTACAGCGAGCAATAAAGTGGCTTTTAAATTCGTAGCAGATAGGCGTTTTATTTGAGGCAATAGATTTCTCGTAACGGCAGCAAAAATAAAGCTATCGCGGCACGGGGCGACATTTGGTTCACTTTTTAGGGCCTACGGTCCCATTTGCATCCGCATTCTGAGCGTAATTGTGGCTTCCCCCCGGCGCTGCTAGTATTCGTACCTGACTTCGATTTTCCTGCCGACATGACAAAGGCGCGGTCTAAGGGGCCCAATAAATAGGTTTCGCGCGTGAAAATAGTTAAAAAATGGTCCCGAGTCGATTGATATTCACGCAAATTGCAATGTTGAGCGTCTCGCTTAGGGTCTAGTTTCGAGGAGGTTGTCGAAATTTTCGCCTACGTGTTGTGCATGACGCGAATAAGATTTGCAAAATTGACAACATTTGTTCTTTGTAGCGGTATTGCTCGATTTGATCCAGGTTGGCTGTTAGACAGGATTGATTCTTTGTTATTATTTAAAATATCCAGTAGGTATTGTTTATTTCATACAAAAATAAAAGGTAAGGACACTTTAAAAAGAAACAGTTTTTATACGTCTTGGCATTGCATTGAGAACTTTAGTAGGTTTTTACAATGTGAAGACCTCTTTCTTGTACGATAGTCGTTGTAAAAGTAGAGGGCGGACCGTTGCATCGCGGTTGCAATTGCAGGGCGGTGCAGCGCAGGCGTGGGTATCGTGGGCGTACTCACCACCAATCGATCGCGACGCCATCTTGCTCACCGGACATCACCGGTATTGCTAGTCGCCGAACGACCGCCGGCCAGCGACACCGGCCTCACGCGCCGACCGAGCCGGTGGTTTTATTGTAAAAACACCGAAGGAGCGACCCATACATTGAAATTCGAATTCGATTTTTTTGTGAAAATTCATGCTGCCATAAAGTAACCTACACGCCGTATCGGTACGTATGTATTCCCATATGAAACACGCGTCGCGCCATATTAATACACGTGTCAAACGTGCATCTATACAAAACCTTGGAAAACAAACCGCATTAGTTTGAACATGAATAAGCTCTTCAGAAATCTACGGTGGTTAGTGACGACAGCGCCGGTTAGGAAAAACAGCGCTTTATTGCTTTATATTTTATTGATTCGGTCTCTCATGGTTTGGTTTATAGCTCTGAAGCTGCTGCGAGGGTTGAATCCTTTAAGCTTTGTTAATTAATTTAGACAGTCCACTTACTCGGCGCGCCCGCCCTGTGAGAACACATGCACTCGGCTCCGAGAATGTTAATACTTTCGTGGGCGGAAATACTTTGTATCTTTGTTAATTTGGGGACGAAAGCATAAAATCTACGGCGAGCTTTGAATAATGTTCCATATTTGTGCGCCGAACAAAATGTCTGGATTAATTCTCTGTGACATTTCCTGGCTTTGATTTAAATATTATTTAGGTACTTTAAAAGATTAGTTGCAATGGAAAAGCATCAATCACTATATTAACAATGAATTTGAGTTTGAAAAGACTTGTAGTTTTATACGGTATGTTGTCCACATATATAGAAAGAAAGAAAGATTATTGACCTGCGTCGTAGGCCTAGTGGTCGCAAGTGCTACAGCTAATCATGAAGTCCTGGGTTTGATTACCAGGTCGGGCTAAAAGAAATTAGGTGTTTCCTTTAGATTTTTTTCAATACCAGCCGGAAGTCTAGATTTGTGCCCGATTGATAGAAATAGACTAATAGGATCGCCGCCTATTGCAAGGCGAAATGTGGGTGTACCTACCTACTATGGCTACCTACATCTCTGCCCAACCCTTCGGGGAAACAAGGCGTTATGTTATGATAAATTTCATTACTTTACGTGCAATACTGTGTGATTACAAATTACATGTTGGGAGAAGTAAACATTATCAAATAAACAGTACGCGTAGAGTGTGTCAGGTCACCCCGAGTCCTGATGAAGAGCGGCGTAGTGTTGGGCGGGTGCTTACTAGCGCTGCTACATATTTGCGCTTGCCGAGTATTCAATTCGCGGTATCGAAGGTTTACGATCTACCCGCTTGGGGGAATTGCGGCCTCTACGTGCCCTCTCCCGTAAACCGTACAGCTATATACGAAAACGAATGTACATAAGTAATACCCCCCGCTTTGGGGGAGGTTTGGTTCGTATTAGAATTAGGATTCGCAACTCAAGTGCGCGTCGAGTACTTCTACTTAGGCGTTTAAGAAATGTTCACAGCTTGCTGTGTTATTATCTAGAAACTCATCACATCAATTACTGATTTATGGATTACAAAGGGATTGCAGATTTATGGATTACATCACATTAATCACAGATTTATGGACATACATAAAATCTTGAATTTTAAATAATCTAAACCCTATTCGGTTTCTGGACAAGAAAAGACAATTTTATTTGCAATTGATTGAATCTAATATAAAGTGACAAATATAACTAACTTGTCAGAGTAGTAGGTATGTTTATTAGAATAATGTATTAATATAGTAATAGTACCTAACTAAGTTAATTGTTAATTTTATCAGTAATGTTATGAATTTCTCATCTTCTGTACTCTCTTTGAAATGCTTGCTTGTTTGAATCAGTAAGCTACCTGCACCTGCGTGATACACGATCAATCAGAATTAGAATCGGTTCGATACAGATGTCTAATCCATTGCTTCATAAGTTAAGTTGTTGAGCAGATTTTTTTCGAACGTATGAAGCAATGGATTAGACATTTGTTTCAAACCGATTCCAATTCTGACCGATATCGTGCATTACGCAATTAGGGTGCTGAATCCCAGTTTGTTTTTTCGTAAGTTTTCTGAAAAGACTCGGTCTTGGTCGGACTCGGATTCGGAACTGGTTGAAAGGACTGTAAAAAGGTTTGTTTAAATGTCTTATCTTATTTCAAATGGAGTATAGATGAGAAAAAGAGCTTTTACCTACAATTTGTTGCAACATAGTTCCCTACCTTAGTAACTGTATTGATACTAGGCCCCTACTGAAAAAAGAGGTTCTTAACAAGCCATACTAATATTATGAATACGAAAGTAATTTAAAAAAACGTTACTTCGTCGGTCTGTCTGTCTGTTACGTTTTCACGCCTAAACAGCTGAAAGAATTAGAATGAAATTTGCCACCTGGATAGACCTGGGTTAGGTCACAGGATACTTTTATGACGGTAGTTCGTTTCCATGGGATTATTTCTGAGCTCCATCCGGATGAAGCCGTGCCAGTACCTAGTTTCTAAGATAAACAATACCTACATACTTTGTGTAAGCTGCTAAGTCTTCGGTGCTGTGTGCATAACGAGCGTATTTCAGAAAGGATGTGCAAGTGTCAATCATATTGTAATTCTGTAGTAATTACTTAATTACGCTGGCTTCCTCCTGTCGAGTCCCGTACCTACTTACACAATTATCTGATACATTTATTATTAACTTACACCTGATTGGAACGCTCTATACGACGTATTAATTATGATCAATACACGCACCGATAATTGTCTTCCGAACTTACGGTTTTTGTACGTTTTGACAGCGACAAAATAATTAATAATTCTAGCTTAATACCGGCGGGCGTAATGAGAAATTACTATAAATTGCAGCTGCAGACATTACGAGATAATTATTTTTTAATTTTCTAGACTTGTCAGGTTACTTGCCGTGTCAGTCATTTATAGTTAAAGTAGGTTACCGGTCAATAATTTGTTTCGGATGATATTGTTTCCTTAGTACCTACATAGGTAGGAGAGGGGCTCGTGGCTAAGTAATAACAGCCGCACGGGTCGATCCATCAGGTTAAGCTACGCTTGCCGGGGTTGGTGCGTGGATGGGTGACCATCTTTAGATACCGAGACTCTCCGTGACTCGGAAAGCACGTTAAGCCGTTGGTCCCGGCTGTCATTTGTGGATCTTTGAAAGTCGTTACGGGTCGACAGGAGCCCGAAAGCCTGGCAACCAGGATTGACAGGGGTTATCGTATTACTCAGTTACTGGGTTGTGGAGGTCAGATAGGCTATCGCTCCATGTAAAATACTATTATTCTAGACTGGAAGCCGACCCCAATATAGTTGGGAAAAGGCTACGCAGATGATGAGTGAATATATACGTGTAGGTATTATTTTACCGCGAATTTCATGTCATTATAAGTACCTAATATATATAACTTAGACCATCTGATTTGGAGAAGGAATGGATAACAATGACAGAGTTCGTAAATCTAAACGTGTGCTAAACGCTCATAAATGTCGCTCGAGCTCCGAGTCTCGTTAACAAGCGCCCTTACTTGGGTTATTTAAAAAGTAACAACCCAAATCGTTGGCACACAAATAATTCCCTCAGAGCTCCGTGCTCGGGGCGCGGTAATTTCCTGCGCATTTTGATCTCAATGGTGCGGTACAAGTGCTCCCTCGTCTCTTTTCTCTAATTTTTGTACGTTTTCTGTGCTCGAGACTTTTGTTAAAAATAGCTGAGTAATTTTTCATTTCGGCGCGCGGCGGGCGTGGCAGATTACAGGCTGTTCCAAATAATACGCCAACGGTACTTAACTCGAGAGCGCCTCCACTCGCGGCCAAGTTTTGTTGCTTATGTACGCTTTTCACCGTAGTTGTTTCTTTGTTAGGCTATTTATTCGGTCCGGCTAACTTATTGCGACCCCCGGAACATTTTATGAGCCTCTTATGAAATTTTTCTTTTGAAATGAATACACAACAATTTCGTTGGCAACTGTCTGTAATTAAACTTGCAAATAGAGCTTGGGACAACAATATATTGCGAAAATGTTTTATTTGAACACCTTTTGAGGTTTTAATTAAGTTTTTCAAAAGTTTAATGATTAGAAAAATGTAAAGTGATCATCCTATGCGTGCGCCGGAGTAGTGAACAATTGTGTTGGAACATCGGGGGCGCTATATATCACGGTGTATTTCCGTGCTCGTCCCGCCACGATACCGTAACGTTGCGTCTTTTTTACGCATAAAAACTAATGTCGCCTCTAATTATTTTTAGATTATAACGCACCGCCTGCTATATATTAAGTCGAGCGCAGCCGAATTGTCAGCATAACTCCGCTTTGATGTATCATGATTTGTTTTTATTTTCAGGCAGTTTCAATGTGATTCATGGACGGATAAATTTCAAGTGCGCCGTGAAACGTATATTTAATTGATGCGTCTGCATAATACATTGTTATGACACTTATGACGACCGTTGCCGGTTTATAGACGACAAGTTTGTGTAGACGATCAGATATAAATAAAATTGAATAAGAGGCCACCCTTGCTCGTCGACAAGTCTGACGGGTTGATAAGTTTGCCGAAAACGTCAACGCAACGTGTCGTGCGATCGCGTTTCAAAGAAAAACTGTGAATTAATCAAGCACTAGTGCGAATGGATGTGGCGTCATCCGTCTCTGTCAGAGGCGCTGGTATGTACGTGTCGAAACGGGACGGGGAACAACCGGGAGTGGTTACTCGGTCATTTGTCCCTTGCGGCCGACACGCACTGCCTAGCGCACTACTACGTGTGTGTATGCCTTCATCGGTGCACTTGAATTTTTTTTAATGATAAAATAGCAATTATTCTATGTAGTTATGTTTATGAGTTGCATGTACCCACTCTGTGACATAGTATGCTTAAAGATGCCGACCGAATCGTCGACTTTAATACGATGCTATATGAGACAATATGTCGAACGCCCTATCTCGTAATTTCGTTTGTTAAATGGGTATCTAATTTTAATTTATAGTAACTAAGTACGTTTACAGAGATAGAGAGAACATTTGACTATTATCCACATTCCTGTATTCCTCAAACAATATATTATGTATTAACTATTTAATGGATATGTTTACCGCATATATTAAAGGAACCTGTTTTTTAATACTAATTGTACGAACTGTTAAACACGGCATCGGCTGCACATTATCTATATATAAACAATCTTATGTCGGGCTATAGTTACTGGATTTTAACGATCACGTATAAAATGTCAACAAGTTAATTATGACATATGATTTGACAACGTCAAACGAGTAATATGACACCGACCAACTGACGGTTGTACTCACAAATCGGTCTAATAACCAGCTGAACACAATGACAGATCGTAATGACGAATATTTTATGACGATTTCACGAGCAAATATTATTCGGGACAAACTAAACTAACAAACCTTATAAACACATCAACTAAACGAGAAGCTGACACGGGGAACATTGTAGAGACAATGTTTTAATTTTGCTTAAATATATTAATGTATTCAGAAGGGGCATTGTTTAAAACGATCACTCAGTAAAACGCGTCCGAATCCAATAAACACTCAAACATGTTAGGGGTACATATGCACAACATAACAGAATTTATTAAAGTCAAAACGAGTCGCCAAATACAAACATGAGCCTTTCGCATTGCAATCTATTAGAGAGATAAGTCTCGATAGGGAGGTATTATGTTAATCCGGGTGCGGCGCGGCGCGGGCTTTATCTAAAGTGGCGCGGGCGCTGTGGACCTGTGGGGTCTCTTGGACCCTGGGGACTTACCCGTAGGCTGCGAGTGTGGGGTCGTAGGGGTAGTAGCCGCCGGAGGGTTGAAGGCCGGCCGACGTCCACGCAGACATCTCGCCGCCGCCCTCCTTGAGCGCGTAAGGGTTGCTCTGAAATACCGCACGACACAATAAACAAACTTGCCGCTGGCTAAATGATCATGTTGTAGGTACGTCGCTAGATACAGATACAGTTTATTTCAGTCGACACATTGTTAATTAAGTCGTCGGGTTTCAACGGACACATGAATAAAATTACATAGATACCTGCATTGCTATTTTGTAAACCATCTCACCGTGAAAACTTAGGTGAAGTGAGCGTGGAGTGACCTGTCATTGTCATCGATACCTAATGATTTTAAGGCAATGACAGGGCACTTTAAGCTCACTTTACCTAAGTCTTCACGGTGAGATGGTTGCAGAATAGCAAGGCTGTTATTTAATCAAATTAATACAAGAAAGTTTCTTCTATCCTTACATATTATAAAACAAAGTCCTCCGCCGCGTCTGTCTGTCGTCCTGTACGCGATAAACTCAAAAACAACTACACCGATTTTCATGCTGTTTTCACCAATGGATAGAGTGGTTCTCGAGTAAGGTTTCAGTATATAATAACCGACATCGACGCGGGCGAAGCCGCGGGCATCAGCTAGTTAGAACTAAATGTGCAAAAGCGTACAGTTCTTTAGGAAAAAATTTACAAACCACGTCTCTTGACATAACATACCCATTACATTACTATGTAAGTTGGGTGAATACACAATTAATTAGGGGTCTAATGATAATTTTTGAGAGCAATATAAAACAAAACCTATCCAGGCCTAACAGCAGCAAAACTAAACAATCCAGTCGATCGGAAACATTCATACGATTTTTGTGTTCCGAAGCGCTATCGATCTGCCTAACCTTTTCCCAGCAATTATAAGGTCGGCTTCCAGTCTAACCAGATGCAGCTGAATACCAGTATTTTACATGGAGCGGCTGCCTATCTGAACTCCACAACCCAGTTACTTGGTAACACGATACCCCTTGATAAGACAGGTTTTCAGCCTTGGGCTTCTGACTACCCGTAACGACTGTCAAAGATCTACAAATAACAGCCGGGACCAACGGCTTAAGGTGCTTGCCGAGGCATGGTGGGATCTCGATATGTACTGGATGGTCACCCATCCACGAACCGATCGCGGAAAGCGTAGCTTACCATCGATCGACCCGCGCGGCTGTTACTGTATAGTCACGAGCCCCTAAGCGCTATCGTTATCCAATTATTTCAAATCCGTTAGCCATTAACGCTGGCACTCCGCATCGCTAAATCCACATGTAAGCGGATAAATCTCGGCGCTTAATACCTTTCAGTCAATCGGCCTTACAAATACGTCGGCTTGAATTTAATTAAAGTTAACTTAATAAAAGGGAATAAACTCACGAACAACAATAAAACTCCCAAGTGTACTGGCTGACATATCACTGGCGTATTTGCATAATGTATGGAAGCAGAGGGGAAAACTATTAAGGCCAAACGCACCCTACGCGTGATAGTTGTTTAACAGTGAGGTAGCGAGCGGGGATGCTACCCTCCTTACTCAGATATTCGCATACATTAGGAGCAACTAAATTAAAAGTGTGAACGATTCGATCGCGCCTCGGGATCTCGTCCCTTGTCTCACCCTAGCCCGCTCCTCTGATAATAAAATGAAAAGCATTATGATACGTATGGCACTGGTTCTGACGCGATAACTGAATAAAAAGAGCAAGCTTATTTGTCCCCCTGCCTTAAGTAAGAAGAGTGTGTGTCGTTGTGTTTCGTAATTTGTTTTCATTTTGCGACAACACTAAGATGTTACTGTTTTGCTTAGAGAAAGATATTCCTGTACAAGCCATTTTTACTATGTATATGAAGGTTCTTTATTATATATTATTATTTAGAAATCTTAACGCATCTGCTCTAAAAGTTTTTAGTAGGTATTAAGGCACTAAACAAACATTAAAAGCTTTAGATCAATATTTCGGTCGACAAGTTAGGAACTTGTATAGAAAACATAAAGCCTAAAACGGTACGTAAGTATCAGTTAAGTTCATTTTATTGTTAACCGCAAGCGACGGACTCTAGAGCGCAGAGTACAGCCAGGGAGGCAGTTCCGGAGTGTTCGTCACTACGAAGCCGTGACAGGCGCCTGATGACAAATGGCATTTTATCTACTACCGTAGGGTGAGAATGCTCGTACATCTGTTATACCTACATACTTAAAACAAAGTAACCCGCATATCATGCCTGAAGCTTTTAAATCGTGATTTATTAGAATGCTTAATTTTTTACAACTTTTTACTAATTTGATGGATAACATAATGTAATATTCAGTTAAAAACGTATAGACAAAGTTGCGTCTTTATAGTATTTATGCAGCGTAAGCGTTCTTCAGACGTTTGCATAACGTAGCATCCGCGTAGAGGCCGCGTAGCATCACCTACGCAGCATAGGCGCTACGCAAACATCATTTAAAGGTCTATACGCTTTTGCTAATGTTGCGCAGAAGCTGGGTGAATCGTTCCGAAATAATAATTAAAAAAAAATGGAATCTGTACTTGACATTGCTTGTGTTGCGACATACGAAATTAATATGAACACTCGTTCTAGTATAGGTACATATAAAGTTTAAATAAAATCATTTATCTGCAGTTATAAACGTATATCAAGTTGCCTTTTTAGAGTAAGCGTAAGCGTTATTCAGGCGTTTACAAAGCGTAGCAGCCACGAAGAGCCCACGTAGCAACGCTTACGCCACGCCTACAGCGTAGGCGCTGTAATACCTACGTCGTTTGTCTAGTGAAGGGGTTTTACGCTGAACTAACGTTGCATGGACGTCGGCGCAAACTACATCGCGAAAGCTGTATCGTTTTGATACTATCATTAACAAAACGGATACCGATTTGAATTTATGTCGGCTGTGTTGCGAAATACGAAATTACTACGAACACTTTTTATAATATGATAATAATATATGAAAAGCTATGAAGGGCTTATTGTAGAGTTTTTGGTGAACCGCAATTCGTGAGTGTAAACCATAATTGTAAACATTTTCGACACGATTTTGCAAGTGAGGAAAAAATGCGACATCCTGTGTCTAACGAATGACGAACTACCAATAACTTACTCCAATCATTTATCGTGCTTTCGTTTTATAAAAACAAACGCAGTTGTCTCTTAAGAGTACTGTCCACGTCCAGTGTAAGCATTATTCGGGCGTTAGCGTAACGTATCATCCGCGCAGGCCTCTATCGCCTACGCTGTGCCTACGCAGCGTAGGCGCAACGCATAAGTCGACGCCATTTTAAAATGTTTACAGGTTACGGTGCGCCGACGCTGCGCGAACTCTACAGCGTTGTGTTTCAATCATTAACTAAATGGATTCAGATTTGAAATCACATCTATTGGCTTTATTGCAAAATATGAAATTATTTTTGTATATTAAATAAAAGCTAGATATAAGTTTTATGTCAAATCCAAGTGACTGAGAAAATATGGCGTCCTGCGCGACGCTGAAATTCAACAAAAGCCTAGGGATGGTCATGTTGGCCATGCACACAAGATTAGAAAATACACTATCGACACTTTTCGTGGTACCTAATCTTACTGATATTGGGCAGCTACTTTCCCTACGATTTTAATGGCAAGAAGAAGAGAAGACAGGCTAAATTTGTGTGCGCATTGTGTGTTGCTGTGCCGTTGTTTCTAGAGGTGTAGTCACCAGTTGCGTGGTAGTGTCTGAATTTCGGGGGGTGTATTAGATTAGTGACCGCACTTGAATATCGATTGTTGTCTTAATGCTATGCTCGAGAATATATTAATTACATACCAAAACAGTATTTATCTAGTTGAAAAAAACCGAACGACTGACATCATTGACTGATGTGATTTCTGTGAAAGGAATTGAGGCAAAACTGCCGAAGGCAACCTGTATAAAAAATCAGTCAACTTAGTTTATCGCAGTACACTGCTGGACATAGGCCTCTGCAGGCTTCGCCACGACACTCTCCTCAGCCTTCCGCACCCAGCCACCTTTTAACGTCGTCGGTCCATCTAGCTTGGAGGTATCCCACCCTACGAACCCCGATAATTTCTGATAAACGTATTAATGATTGAAGGAAAATAACTAATTTTAAGTATTTGAAAACAATCATCAATATTTATCAAATTCTCCTAATTTTCTTGAACGTATAATGTAACAAAATTTTGTTAAATAAAGTGCTGGTCATAAAATTAACTGTTAGCAATAAAAACTAAAAATGTATAAAGTGTACATAGATAAGCCAAATGATGTACGCGACTGTAACATAGGTAATAAAAAGTTTCACAAGCAATTACTTATAGAAGAAAAAAATGATAAAAAGCAACTACTCCGTACCATACCTTATTAGAATGGTAATGAGTATTTGTGGGATAATAGCATAATTATTGTTCAAGAGCTGAGTTAAATAGTTGAACTAAGTAAACAGCTCGTTTGTTCATTGCGCAGACAAATTGTTCGGCTTAGTTACCCGTTTGCATTAGTAATTATTGTCATTGGTGACGTCATTCGATTTATGTTCGACACGACAGTACTGACTTACAAATCCTTATTGCATGTTCGATGTCACGTTTCTCGTTAACGTCACACTCGGATCGTGTCGAGACAAAGAGATGTATTGAATTTGGCTGTTTGGAAATATTAGATACTTTACGCAAATATGAAGCAACTAACTAGCGGTCCACACTGCAGAAGACCGCATAGCTTGGAGATTCAAATTCAAATTTTTTAATTTTAAATTTTCAAATTCAAATTCTCGGAACATTTGTAATAATGCAGAAGTATGGAAGAAAAAGACATGTTGCGTCGACCCCAAATAAATTGGGATATGTAGGAGAATAATGATAATTTAATATAGTGCATTAAAAATGTTGCTGTGAGGTACTCTTAGCATTAGGACGTTTGCGCACATATCCGTATCCTGTTCATATTCGATTCGTGTTCGTTTCTGATCCGGTTTGGCCCTCCCAGTAATTGTATGGAAGTTTGTGCACTCATGCGTATACGGTTTGCATTCGATTCGTAAATTCTCACTTCGAGTCAAAACCGAGTATATCATACAAAACGAATCGAATACGGATTAGTGAGCAGACGCTAGAACGTGAATTTCCCTTCCGTCTTTTCAACGTATCAAATACGAACCGGTTACGAATAAGTGCGGAAACGCCCTAAGTCATCATCTGCCTAGCCTTTTTCCAATAATGTTGGGGTCGGCTTTCCGCTTCTAACTGGGGATGCAGCAGAATACCAGTATTTTACAAGGAGCGACTGCCTATCTGTCCTCTACAACCGTACTGTAGAGTAGTGTGTACACACTACTCTCGTCTTAGCATAAGTATTAAAGCATTTATACCATAATATGTGTACCATGTGTGTTAAACAGATTACCAATGAGTACAATGTAGTATTGACATGACACGCAGGAAACCATATCGGTTATCAACATTTTGATAATAGTCCAAATGCGGGTAGGTCTACGTTCTCATTCCTTTGATATACTGACATATTTTTTTATAAGCCATTATTCCCACTGCCGGACAAAGTCTCCTCCCACCACTCTATCTCCAGAGCTGGAAGGCCCAATCTTTGTTAAAATTGTCCAGCTCCACTACAAAAACGGAAAGAAATATGTCTAGAAGCAATCGTTAGATTATAATGAATGAATCTTATGTTGGTGTAATGGGGAACAAACAAAAACAAATTCCATGTATTTTGTAATCTTCATCCTGTAATCCTTTCGCGCTAACTTCACACATCACACAGATTTTCCAATCCACTGGATTTTCACACAACCCAACGGTTCATAATCCCCTTACTCACTAGAACACTACCATCGCATACACTAAACGGATAGAGCAAGCCGATAGCTATAATCGGATAATTGCTGTGCTTGTAGGACAGCACCAAATACTGTTAGCCAATATTGGGGGAATTCAAACGGCTAAATGCTACGCTAACTCATCAAAATATATGCATTTCTAGTTCAATAACACAAGCAAACAGGTATTTTAAATTGCAATATTTATTAGTTTTTGCTCACAAATGAAATAATTAAGAACACTAAGTGTAAAATTTTCCAGTCTGTCAACCTGAATTTCTTATTTCGCATGTAAGAGATAAATATTTATTAAATTCATTAAAAGTAATCGGCGATCAAGTAGAATACATTTGTGGGCGCGTTGAAAAATTTTCACATTATTTAATCAAGAACATTTAGTTGGTAGGTACAGGCAAGATTTCATAAATTGCAATTAAAATAACAGACTAGTGATTTTTAAATGCCCCCAGCATTCTACAAAGAATTCATTTTCTCCCATGGATATTGAAAGCGTCGACTTCACGTAAAAACTAGCTCATATGCAACAGCCTGCATCCGACACGCTATTGTACAATGATTAACAACCTTTTGGTTTTTCTAAGGTTTTTGTCTTCGTCCTCTACAGAGCATTTGTCATCTCAAAACAATCTTAATAGTTAAACTAAGGGTTCACTTGTTGCTTTGTCTACAGAAATATTATTTGCTACATACTGAGAGACTTCTTCTAAACTGAGCTCAGCTTTCCCATTATTTTAGGGAAAATTCTTTATGGCTCAGCTGCCTAGCCTTTTTCTTAGCTATATTAGGGTCGGATTTCAGTCTAACCGGATGCAGCTGAATGCTACTTTACTTAGAGGGACTGCCTATCTGACCTCCACAACCCAGTTACTGGGTTACACAATACACCTTGGTAAGACTGGTTGTCAGATTTCTGGCTGCCAGTAACGACTGTCAAAGATCTAAAAATTATAGCTTCGGGTCTCGATATTTAATGGTGGTCACCCATCCACGGACTGACCTCGGCAAGCGTAGCTTAACCAATAAATCGACCCGTGCGGCTGTTATTACTTAGTCACTTAGCGACCTTTATTAATTTAAATTAAGCTGTTTGTATCATTGTATTGAGTAACGATATTTAGTAGTTTTATAATAAGAACATTATCCTTTAGAAGCGTAACTGTGAATCTGCAATCGTTCTCAGAGTACCTATTAATTGTTGTTTTATATCTACTTAATGTGTTTTATAATCCGGAATTCCGGACATATTATAATTGTATGTTGCATTAAACGTTGTTTTCGGTACAAGATCAACGCTGATACCTTAATTGAACTCGATAATTATAATTGGCAATACACGTTCAATTGCTTATCAATAACAGTTTGATAGGAAGACATTATGATGATCTAGTTTACCCAATGTATTTCGGAGAATTTTGGATCTAAAGATAAGTAAGTTTCGTTTTTACTTTGTTATCTACCTGCAATGTCTGATAACGGTCAAGATCGTAATCTTCAGTCATAAGCTGTCATACCAATTATAGTGTGATTTGGTAAAACATTCACAAGTGAAATTGGGAATCCCCAATAGGTACCACGTGTTTGCTACGAACAAACTATAGAGAAACTGTTTTAATTTTTTTGTGAAGTCTTAATTTTCAATATATATTTTTTTTTACATAAATAAATGACTACGCTATTTGAAATAGCGAAGATGGGTCAAAAACATACAAATATCACAATAATGTAAATTTAAAAAAGATTAGTTATCGGGTTTCAGTATTTTATTATTACATTGGGTCTCTACCTACCTACTTAGTGTTATGGTGAATTAGGATCAACATTATACTGTGTACTTATGCGTTATTGTTTCTGTACTAATCCCGTAAGGAAAGGCGCCCGGGCCATACTTTGGTACATACAATAAGATTAGAGCGTCAAAGCCACTGGGGAGAGTCAAAGAGCCGGAGAGCAACTGTAAATGATTACCGTATCATTAATTTCTATCATTGTGTAAGTAAACATTACACTTTTTCGACGTTCCCCAGCAAATAAGCCAGTGACAAATTCGCGACCGCAACTCTTTTGTGGGACTGTGATAAAAATTGTTTCTTTTCCTGGCGGTGACAGGGCAGCGTGGTTCCCTCTGAGGTCGGGGGCTCGCTAACTATGAGTGATCATTGTCTCGCCCCCGACATTAGCGGCAAACTCGAGAACGCACGTGCCTGCCCGAACATTAATGATTATACTATTATTACTTATACGACTATGCATATCCGACTTTGTGTTAGGGATTTATGAACTTTTTTTGTTTGTAGTTGACAAGGGAGGATTGTAAGCTTCCCATTTTTTATTAGGGTATGACAGATATTGCTATCTAGTTCTGCTATCATTCATTAATGCATTATCCTCTTCTAACTAACCTTTCAGTTGTAATTAGATAAGACTTACGAATTCGTTTATTCGTTTATAAATGTATTTTCTTTTTTTCTTTCTTTATTCGAAATATTCTTCTTAACTTGTAGGTACTTTGTTTTAAGCAAAGGACGAAAATCATGGGACCAATGGATTAATGATAGCCTCTGTATTTTAAATATCTACTGTACCTGTATTATTCAGTTACACTATCTAGGGTGTGCCCGTGGTGTGCCCCAACAAGTTGGCTATTTGATTGAACAACAGCTGCCATTTTTATTGCTCTACATAGATACAAATCCTAAGTACCTATTGTAGCTACAAGTTTCAGTTTGTAAATCTCCAACGTGTTTATTTTAACTGGGGTGATAAAACTCATTTATTAACTCTCGAAAAATCTTATCCGCACCAATTCATCCCCCTTTTCCGTAAGACTGGGTCTAACAACATTTTAATCAATTCTCCACAGACTCCGCGAGTCAGCGCGCCAGATAGACTCATTACGCCAACCCCAAATAAATATAAACAGTAGCGAAAAGGGGCCGGCCCCACTATTAACGTTATTCACACGCGCCGCTAGATCCATAAATAAGAGCCAACTACGGCCGCAACCCTAGAAACAAAAAAGACAAAGTTCACGTTCGACTGATCTGTGCGGTTCATAAATAAGGCTCGTTTATTTCATTGCATTAAACTGGTGATAAGTTATTTGACGGTTCATAAATTCGTACCCCATCGGTGGTTGGAGGCGCTTATTGAGCTAGCGCGCGCCCCGGCATCGCCCGAGGCGCCGCGCCGACCCGCCGCCTTGCCAAATCGGCGACACTCCATCATACCGCGACTCAGCTTTCTGGCTACTGTGCGCCAGTTAAAGGCATGATTTTACTTTGGTATCGTGTACGGCGATAACATTTTCTGCATCATAAACTGTATTATAATACGTCTTGCACCACTCCAAGTGCGTGCGTCTAAGCAAAATATAATGTGGGCTTAAGAATCGGCAATTCAATATATCATCGATGGTTTAATACACCAAGTCCTTCGACCGTAACTACAAAAAAGAAATAAAATTATTCATGCTATAAAATAATACCGGTAGGAAACACTACTAGCTGAATCTAAAAGTGAATTGTAGCAAGTGGAAAAAAGAATGACTCTAAGTGGATAAAGAGCGAATACAAACGAAAAAGTCATTTCATGGCGCACGGCAGTGACGCAACGGTGCGTGCCAGGCCACTTTGAGTCGTGGCCGATCAAGTTAAGGGCTATATTCGTTAGTCGCACAGACAACGTGGCTAACTTCAATAAAGCTTTCCCCCAAATAAGCCATAAAACGAGCGGCGACGGGCGCGGGCGTTTTAGGTACGTTCCCGTTCCAATTATTTGTTTGTGGAGGCACAATAATTTTATTTTACGTTTTATTTAACATTTATTTCGTTACGGCAATTTCACGGGTATCAAAGAATTGCTAGATTGTGATTTAAACGAAATTGGTTATTTTCCACTTCGAGAACTGAAAGTTATTTCTTTTGGTATCGAGTTAATATTATTTTATTATGCATGATATTGTGTTCTTAATCAGAAACATTTCTTTTTACAACACTTTATTATTGAAAATTGACCGAACGCTCGTAATTTGGAATTGAGTTGTACGCCGTTATTAAAACCTCGTTGGTTCAGGTTCGCAAGCTTATTAATAAGGCTTACGACTGGTTCGGGTCAGTAAATATTTTTATTTAATCTTTTAATTAGGCAGTTTTAAATCTTTAGGTAGGTATCATTTACCTCCGTGCATTAATGTAGTCTGTCAAAAGACTGGAGCAACGCCGCTTGAAAAGCGTACCCATAAATAAATAAACAATAAACCAGGATTAAACAAGTCAATTGGAGCTCAGACACAGACAATGTGCGGTCACGTTTAACTGCCGAACCCGACGGTAACCGATCGCGGCCGGCGTAATTCAATGATCGTAAACGCTCGCAATGATATCAATTAGACGGGGCCCCGAGACCGATAAAGCTCCACTTTAATTAGGAGAACAAACAACAGACGGTTCTTAATGAGCCGTGCGCGTGTGGAGGGCGAGTGAGGTAATTAGGTCGGGGGAGACTGGCGCGGTGCCGCCGAGGGCGATCAATTATTGAGCCTCCGTGATTGATTCGGGCATGCCGGAGCACCGCGGCCGCCGCGGTCCACCGCGCACTCCGCCACCTCCGCGACACCGCACTCTTAATCCTCTCTTGCCTCAACTTCTAATTCCTCGAAAACCGTCTCCATTTACGGGTCTTGTTTAAACCGCAAACACAACAGCCAACTTATGCTCGCTTACAATCTATTACAGATTCGTTACAGAAAAGCTTTTACTTATAGTTTACACTTCTCAACGAGTTACATACAAAAAACAAGTAAGTAAAACAACAACCTAAATTAAAACTCTAAACATCTAATTTAATGATAACTGAGTGAGCATTACATTACAATGAAACATGGACTGCGTCGGTTCATAAGAGTTTCCGGGGCCCCGAGTTTATCGTATTTATCTGATGTCTTGCTAATAGCCGTCATTGAAGGGTGCAACGCAGCTGTAAAGGCCCGACTGTACGTATAAATTACTTTATAAAATAAGGACATTAAAAACCATTTAGAGCAATAACTATTATAACTGAATATAGCTATAAATAAATTGAATAAATTATATGTATTATTTTGATACAGGAATAAATGTTAGAGGTGTCAGCGTTAATGGTTGACTCGGGGAGGTCGGGGAGGAGAGGACAATGCGCCCCCGGGGCGCTTTTGTTGTCGCGGATTCCCTGCCCGTGACATCTGTCCGAATCGCTACAATAACTCGCAAAAAACTCACTCCAAATTTACCAACTGTAAAGCGCTTCTCTGCGATTATTTTCCGCTGAACATACAATGTACGTATCGTAGAGCTTCGCTTGCACGCCGAGATGTCTTCATTGAGCCATTGTTGTCGGTGACGTATCATTTATTCCGTTTTGAATTAGTGCCCCCTACTTCGGTGGTCCTAAATCGATCAAAGTAGGATACACTATCGTGTCACAATATTATAAATGGCGTAAAATTTTGTCTTTTCAATGTTATTGTTATTTTTTTGATGTGCAAAACTATTACAAAAGTTATGAAATGTCAAATATATTACATTTCGAGATGATCGTATTACGTAGAGTGACATAAGAATTATAATTCTTTTATGGTACATAATAAGGATTCAAAGGAAAACGTTAAATTTCTGACTGCAGAGATTTAACAAGTGTAAACCTAAAATTAGCAATTAGTTCCTCAAATAATATTTAAACTTAATTAACATATTGTTGTTAGATCTATATTTTACGTAAACGCCATGTATAATTTGCTACTATAAACTTTCTTATTATGCAAATGACTTCAAAAACACGAAACCACGGAATCCTAAAACAAACTTTAAATTAAATAATAACGTAGTTAAAAGCTATCTCAAGTTTAATCGACACCTTGTTTTTTATTTGACTAATGCTTAACGCGTTGAGCGAGGCAAGCGGCGCGGACAAAACTTACGCTTGGATCACGTTTTTTTTACTTCCGGCCGAGATAGGGTCAAAATAAGCACCTTTATATTGTTAAGTGGTCACAGATCGCTTAGTAAACGGTACATACAATATAATTGTTTATTTTCAAGCTAATCTCAACCCTCGTCGATTCCTCGTATAACTTTCAATTATCGCGCATTAGACCGTTTCCTTAGGTCAAGCGACCGGCGAAACTTTTCGCTTAAGATTAATCGCGGGCGCCATCACACGGAACGGTCATAATGTCCTTCAGTTCCGGACATAACAAAGGGATGTAACAAATTTCCTGTGCCGTCCAAGATTGCTGACTAACGTCTGTTACATGTAGCTACGCAAACCGAAAATGATCGCCGAATGAAATATGCATCAACAGCAACACACACGGACATCGGTCACGATAGTGGTGTTCGAGGTGTATTCAAACAATAGTAAATGCATTTAGCCCGGCCATTGTGTGATTTATAGCGAAAGCGTGTAGGTAATTTATAAGAGTGGCACGAGAGTGGACGTAGGGCGCCGGCCGCCGCGGGGCGCCGGGAAATCGGGGAAAATCCGAAGATTTATTAGCGGTAGAGCCGCAGCGCGGCTGACCGCGCGACCGCGCTCTCGCTCTGTTTGACCAGTCATTAAAGTCGGCAAGTAAACGCTTAGTGCGAAGATGAGTATATTTGCGGAGCAATTAACGCGTTTGAGGTGAGACGAGGGTTGCGGGGTGGTTAACGGTCATTGTTTGTGAATTATTTTGAACGGGCTAATAGCCACGGCCCGGCCTGTCACAGTTATCGAATATTATGTATTTTTAGACGGTGTTGCGACCATCTTTCGTTTGTACGGTATCGTTAAAGCGCTTATGTGTCTGCAAGATAAGGCGGCTGATACAGAAGGTGTATCTACGTCAGGATATCGCAGTGTAAACATGCGCGGTGTCAATCACTGCTAGGCGGCGCTTTACAACATTTTATCGGTTGTCACATAGGTAATCTAAGTATAACGCATTTATGTCAAATCGCCGATGTACCTATTGATAAGCCCACCCACGTTTCGCCGGCTCTCTATTGCATCATTAAAGCAATGGCGGTTGATATTATGTATACTGTAACACTTATACAGACACGTTGTCATTACGAATACAAAAAATGACATATGTTACTTATCGCGCCTGCATGAATATGTTGTGGATATTTACAGGTGAAGAAAATTTTAAAATTTCTAATTTGCTCGTAGAACATGTTGCTGCAGTTATTAAAGTTGACACTTATCGTTTTTGTAGATAATTTATGAGTCTATGGCCACTCACGACTGACAATTTTTTGTATTACCTATGGTGCTTATTGCAAACAGAATGACTGGTAAACATTATATTATATATTCATGTTGTTATTCTTTGAGCCCAGTTTCCTTACAATAGTAACATGCTTCATAATAAAATGTTTATTTGAACGGCGAAACTCTAACTTTATTGTGACACAAAGGAATCGTAAATCAAAATCTCCGATTTTCATTAGCTCGGATACATAAAAAACTAAAATGCCAGATTTAATTGTTTACAGAAATAATCTGGTTTGATCTGGTTGATCTGGAAGAAGATGATGGCATTCCTGATACAGGGTTATCCTAGTACGAGTGCCAAATCACTCCTTTGACACCTTTAAGTGTACAAAAATAAATGTCAAGAGATTTACTATACGTAGGTACCTACCAATTTTACTAGTTTTACTTTTTTATTTTTTATTCATTGTTTTTTTTTACCATCCTTATTGTTCGACGTTATATTCGTGTAAATAAAATGCCGTAGTGTACTACATCAATTTGCTGTATTCTTGAAAAATCATCCCTTTTTAAAACATATTTTTTCTGTGTCTGACAGCTTGACAAATCAATAACTTAATTACTATGGAAACCACATAGAGTATATATGCAATTAAACACTTATCTACATATTATAAAACAAAGTCTTCCGCCGCGTCTGTCTGTCGTCCTAAACTCAAAAACTACTGCACCGATTTTCATTGTTTTCACCAATGAATAGAGTGGTTCTCGAGTAAGGTTTTAGTATATAATAACCGACATCCACGCGGGCGAAGCCACAGGCATCAGCTAGTGTTCTATAATCACAAACTAGCTCTATCCCACCATCGGCACCGTTAACGAAACTTTACAATCAGGGCTTTAAATCGCGAGTTAGCAAATTATTTATTTCAGTTTGTCGTTTGTTAGATTTAAGTTAGTCAGCGATGACCTAGTACCGGACTTTTGGCCGAAAGCTATGTTTGTCTTCTTTGACATTGAAAAATTATTGGATCCAAAACTTTATTTGCTAATTGTCAGTGGAAATAAATAACCTTCACTAACCGTAGTACTATAAAAATGCATTGTTTTGTATTTTATTTGCGGTTGCTAATGCTATTCTTCGTTGTTTTCTTGACAGCAACAATAGTTATAGTTAATAAACAGGAACGTTCGATTTGCGATAAAAATGGATGTATGCCGCACTTCTATCAAAATAAAACAGCCATTATGCTACGTATTATCTATCTAAGTTCACCGCCCAATCTAAAGATAGCTTATCCATTTACAGAATACTCCTACTTGTGTACAGATTGACGCACACATGTTTACATAATCACATATGTTTGGATGTTGAAAATCAAATGATTTGAAACCTTATTTCGATGTTGTACAGTGTAATTTTATTTGGGCTGTGACCGAGTGCTCTTTTCCCGGTGAAGCTAATTAAAAAGAAAATAAAATGAAGTGTGGTCATTACTCAGAAGCAAGGTCGCTTGTGACTAATTAATTGGCGAAAGAGTAATGGTGGTAATAGACGTCGACTAAGATATTTATGATATACCTACCTAAAGTACCTAACTGAGTACTTTCCTGCATATTATTTGATTAAAAGCTCTAGCAATGAAGAGAAGCATAGTTTTACAAGGCTATACGCAGCCGAAGTGGTAGACTTTCCGAATTGTCTTTTTGTATATAAAGGTAAGACCACCTATTCGGGAATGAATAGTTATCTAAATGTAACGAGTACCAGCAAAAGATTTTGTACGTTGCGCTCAAGAAAAAGAGGTGGTTTTCAGTGGTGACAATGTTTTGTTGGAAGTTTACATAAAGGAAAGGTAAATGAATGACTTACAAGAAGAACGTATACCAAAAGGTATACAAATAAATAGAGTCAATCAAAGATTTATTATAGACACTATAGATACAGGCTAAATAGTAGTCTTTCCACTAAGTACTTAATTGGAGGTTCTCAATTCGTCTGAATGTTTTTTTTTTTTGTTTCGCAATTACTCCGCCAATTTTAAATAGATTTTGATGATTCTTTTTTATTAACTTTGCTTGCGCAGTTTTTGAGTTATCTTCAATATTACTTATTTTTCCCACTTAGTATATCTGGGCGATGTTTGAAGTTACTACGTCACTGATATTTACATAGCAGGTAGTGGTATTCAAATTTGTGTGGGGTAGGTACCACAACTAAAAAAGGAAAATTAAAAACTTTTTACAAAAAAAAAAATTACCTACTTCGAAAATAAACACTAAAAAGGTAAGAAATAATTATAATTTCCAAAATCGGTGGCAAAAAATGAAAATTGAAAACCAAAGACACCGACTTCCGAAATAAAAGTTATTTTTCTAGTCGGTTTTTTTATTTGTAGTAAGTTTTTACCAAAACATATTTACACACTACAAGAGTGATGTAAAAGATTTGACTCATTACTCGACCTACCCACAAAATTAGTAACTTAGTTAAACAACCTTACATTACGAGATTCGATAGTAATGTTTTCCTCTAATGCAGATCAATGTGAAAACTCAATTAGGTATTCAAACGATGAACATTCAGAATTAACGCCCACATTCAGATTAAGTGGCCATTTTCAGTCGCGTTTTATTGTTCCATGTCACATTAATCCGACATAACAAATTCTGAGAATACACTAGTGGAAAACATGGTCTAACTAAACCGAAATGTCTTTTACTTCGAAGGATGCGTGATTTACAGAACTCTTTTAGCTAGTAAGTACGTACTTGTGAACTAACAGAAATTAAATGAGACAAGGAGGTACTCGTACATATCCGTTGTACTTAACCTTCTCTGGCAAAGCCCATTAATCTATGGTTAAATTGGATACCTTTTAGTTGTCACCTGACTTGCCAGTCCTATTTTTGGCGAGTGATTTTCAACCCTTATTGCAATGTTGCATAGTAGATATTTAAATAACAATACTCGCAACCTCTTATTGATTAGATTGTGATCTTCCTTATGATTTTGTGGAATTTGAGAAATGAGAGTGCCTAAGAAAAATATTTAAATTGGAGGAGACCGAGGAGATGGCCTAAAAAATGTGAGGGGTTGTTCTTTTTAATATTTAGACATTAATATGTTTTTGTAACGCTCTCACAGAAAATAGATAGGTATTGTAGGTATCTTCTGGTTGTGCAAAATCTGGAAGGCGTAGAGTGTGAAGTACAGATTCAGTTATTCAAGCGCGCTTTGTGACATCATGTGTCCAGCAGTGGACTGCCATAGACTAAGTTGATTAATTGATCGATGGGAATAGGGACCACAGGCTGGTTATCCACTTTATTATGATGATTGGAGCAGTTGTTTAGCATCAGGCATAATTATCTGCTCAGTCTATAAACGAAAATTTCTTACTCCTCTAAGCGCCTCTTTTATAAGATTTGTACAAAATGTGACTTAAATTGCACAACGATACAACCAAGCTAACTCACGAACAAAAACGATGACATTATCAAAACTTCATCGTCCATTGTTGCTCGTGATACACATTTGATAATTAAGTCGAAATTTAATCTGCAGTGATTAATGAACAAAGCAAGCACTACAGGCAGACCACCCACGGGGAGGAGACGGCTTAATAAGACCCTCATTAACACCTTAATGGCTATTCTCAATTCGCCTGATTTCTCTTGACTTTTATTTATTTTTTCCCTCTCAGTCCCTCGCTGTTCCAGCGCATCTTGCATCCTGCTCCGATACCCTCCGTTAATTGAATTTCTGGTCTCTTTTTCTAAACTTATTCTCTTTGACTTAAGATTAGTGATGTATTTAAATTGGCGTTTTGTTACGTTTTTATAACCGAGCAAGTCGAAGGCGCGTTTCGTCGATTTACGTTTCTTCCGTTTTCTTATCGATATTTTAATTTGATTGAACTGTTACTATGAGCAAAGAACATGGCGTGAATGTTTGATACAGTTCTTATTGATGTGAGAGATATGACGCGGTTTGCTCGCTCTCTGCTCGTTAATTTGGGACGTCGCGTCATATGTCTATCAATGGGCTATAATGCTGTATGGTAGAAGGGTTGGCTGAGGTTTCCGTTTGCAATAAACGAGTGATAAACGTATATGTAGCAGGACACATGCTGCTGCACATGCTCTCGAACGACTGACGAGAGATTTTATTGCTCGCCTTCACGATTCGCCATCAACTTCTTAAATATTAATTAACATTTTTATCACGTTTTATGAAGTATTTATGCCTTTATCTTCAAAGGAGAAACACTATTCGTTTTATTGTGTCTACATAAAAATTAATTGCGTAGCGCCCGATGCTTATAATCTAGTAATAAAACAACATTTATATTAACTTGCTTTTGAAATAACTGAAGCTAACCCAAAACATTAGTTTCACTAATTCCTGGAACCCGGATGCAGCTTAACATTAATTTAGCGCAGTGCATTAATCGAGTGATCAGATCAGTTGGTGTTTGTGTCAATCCCTGACGATATGAATCCAAAAAAACTTAAATAAATATGCATATTTTTCTGTTATTAGTCTAAAACTTTATCTGAGAATAAATTAAAGGTTTAGTCACAATCTAGAAAGGAAGAATTCTATGTTATTGTGCTGCGTTTGAAATATTCTAAAAATTAACTAAAAGTAATACAGTTAATTCTGAAACATTTTCACCATGAAACTACCAAATCATAACAAATTAACGTGATGCCATTAAATCGGTTACACAAACAAACCTCTTTTATTGATTATCAAACGCATACAATAGATGGCGCTGCTCGTATTGTAAGTCGCAAGTCGAACAGACGCCCCCACCGGAGTTGCTCGTGTACAAAAATGGCAGTTGAATATTTTCCCCCGCAACGGTTTCAAAGAGGGCCAAACGATAATAGACCCTGTAGAGCTTGTATACGGCTGTATTTGGTCTGTGGGCAGGTGAAGACTTACATAGCCAGAAACAGACACAAGTGTATTTGCGGTGGAGCGTCGTCATTGTTCGCTAAATCGTCGCTTGCACGGAACCGGCCGGGCTTGTCGTGAGTTAGGTATGAACAGGGACACACAATGACAGTATACATACATTTAAACACCTGTTATTAAACATGCAGGGTCACAGAGCGTACCTACGTAGGTACCAGCTTCGTTAAATAAATGACAGATAGAGATCTCACTGCCGGCGGTTTAGGATGCATCCACAATTACCAACAAACAACAAAGTTACCATATATAGTTAGTTAATTATGAGTTGAATGAACTCATTTTGGTTTTCGCACCTTACAAAAACATTGTATTTACATGAAGTTCGAGTAAAATTCTGAACGAATTATCGTTCAACGCTATGTTTTGAAGACCCTTTCTAACAAGACTTATTAAGCACATGCGACTAGTTGTAATTTCATTTTAACTAATCAAGTCCGATATGCAAAAAAATTATATGGCCTAACAGCGTGCGCTTATTTGTTCCGATATTTGAGAAACATAATCTAACTAAGCTTTTTAACTCAATTTTTTTATTACAAATATTACCCCAAAAAGGAAACTAAATATAATTATGTACGATATTCACGTAGGTATAGGATTAAGATGTTCTGCAAAAGTACTCATTCATGTCGGCTGTATAGCCGTGACGAAAACGTTCAAAAGACATTATATTGTCATAATCTTGCCAAGCGTCGCGTCACTCATATCTTTGGTGAAAACTTCCGCTATGAATGTTTCAGTGCTTCGCGATTAAGCCCTTTAAACTTCCTCTCGAAAAAAACGAAAAAAGAACGGATGGTTCGTTCAATAGGATTTTCTGGGCTTAGCGGATTTCACATGTGTTTCACGGGAATTGCTTAAATCCAAGAATCGGTAAAACTTGACGCAGTAAAAGAAAAAATAAAATAATGGAAACAAAGTAATGCTTTACCTATAGTGATTATACTGAAAGCTTTACGCTGCTAAGCCTGTTCCAAGCATGCGGTAGCTCGGGTATATTCGATTCTTTGGCGACTATAGTACCTTATAAGGGTATGGGTGCCGCATAAACCGACCGCCCATTTGTCCCCTTTGCTGAGACAAGGTGTTAACCGAGCAGCAGTTCCAACCATTCTTCAGCTGACCGCAAATTGGATACTTATTGCAATTTATGAAAAACACATTCGCCAACTGTCATAATTTGAAAGTGGCAGAAGGAGAATACAGAACGAGAAATTTCGTGTCATTTCAAACAACGTGAAAGTATGAACTGAACTGAGATAGAGTGTAATTGGTATAATAATGGCGGTCGTTTTTTGAATTTATTTTTGAGTTTAAATATTAATGTTTCGTGACAGGGCAGCGGCGGCGGCGGGGTCTGCGAGGTGTCGGTGGTTTTCTGGCCCAGCGCGCCCGGACCGGTTCGCCGGTGGCTCGCACGCCACGCCAGAAAAGCCAAACACGTTGTATCGCAGTGGAGAGCGATAAACCTTGCTTCGTATACGGGCAAACGGCAAACGACCTATTCGTACCAATTTGCAGACTGTTCATTCTGTTTTAGGTGGTAAACAGCTTGACTCAGCTAATAGCGACTATGAAATAAACTGTATCATAATTACTGATATATCCGATTGTGACGTTTCAACCGGTATTATCACGAAGAACAGCGCCTTATATTTCTCAATTAGTTAAGATAAACATCGACAGCAATTTGTTCGTTAGATTAAATAACATTAATATTGAATCCTAATACTTGTTCTGCGTGACATGACTTGAGATTCAATTATGATCATCTAAAAATATCCTAGAATGTCATGTTTAGCGTCTGTCGTATTAAATTTCATAATGTCGTTCTAGGTGTTTTAGTGAAGCGAATAAAAATACATACCAGCGGTGAGTAGAACGCGGAGCTGTCGACACCAATACTGGGGTAGGGGTTTTGATCTGTCGATGGGTACGGTGTTCCATAGACGCCGACGGCGGCGCTGGAGAGCCGTGGATAGGAGGTGAGGGCGAGTCTTGCGCCGTCGTACTGGCAAGAGCAGACGGTCTGGCCAGAGACAGGGTCCGTGATGATGGGGCGCGGCGTGTCACAGCAGGAGGCGGCAGGGGTGCTGGCGTGGCTGCCGGCGCCGGGTGACAGCGCGCCGCCGGCGACGGCCGAGCCGCCCGGCGACAGCGGGGGCGCCGAGCTCGACCCGCCGTCCGGCGAGGTGGCCGCGCCGCCGGTGCCCGCCCCGCTGCTGCCCACGAGCAACTGCAACAACATATCCTGTTACTACATTGCTGCTTCGCATAAGTTACCCTTCTATGACACGTCTGTTTTCAGCTAAGTAGCTGGATTCTTACAAAATAGAGTCGATTTTTGGAACTTTGGCCCCCGTTACATATGTAACAGCTAAAACTACTTTAAACCCAACCTCTCGATGCTCTGTACTTTACTGTGATTTTCGGTGAAAAGATTTGCAAGCCTGGTTGCCATGATGTCTAATAGGTACCTCAGTATAAATTTTTAATTGTTTACCTGCTTATAGTACGTTTTATTTCATTAAAGCTCGGCGGCCAACACATTGCGTCATTTGTAACTAGTAACAAACTTGTCACTGACGCGTGACTAACCACGGCTAGATGGTGTGTACAATACTTATTCTTAAGTTAGTGGGTACTTATCCTAAATTCGTTTCGTTTGAGTAGCGCTTCGCGATAGAAGTCTGGGCCTAACGACTTTGATGACTTATACTTTATGATCTGTTGAAGATAAATAAACAAATATTACAATGATCTTTAGAATTGTAAAACTCACAGACAACCACAAGCTAATTAACAGTTAAAAAGATAGTTACTCGGTCGATTTGAGAGCACACCTAACAAGTGGAGCGCTTTCTTGTGCGTTTATTTTTAAACGAATGCAAATTAATTCCATTTCTAGGGCAGAGCGGTAAGATAATATCAGGAGCATCCGCTTAATCTAAGCATCTCTGTGACGCGCCCATCGTCTCGTCCGACTGGAGATACTCTCGAATTACTTCGTGGAAATAATTAGTAAACATATTATGAAGAGTCGAGTTAACGCTCCGCTGATCAAAGTAACGACGTGATCGGCACAATTTGTTAATCGTAACGTCTTGTTTAAATCATCGTAATTTTTTGTTGATATTATGAACTAGCTGATGCCCGCGGCTTCGCCCGCTTGAAACATTTTATACTAAAACCTTCCTATAAAACCACTCTATCCATTGGTCAAAACAGCATGAAAATCGGTGCAGTAGTTTTTGAGTTTATCGCGAATAGACAGACAGACAGACGCGGCGGAGGACTTTGTTTTATAATACGTAGTGATAGACGAGTCCCGTTCACTTTCTATATTCTCATTTCGGCTATTTATTACTTTAGTTATAATGATGTGTAAGGTCTATAGAACATTGAAATTATTGCTTCTTTATTAGCAGAGTAGCAGAGTAAAAAATACATCATTGAAATAATATTTTCCTGTTACTGATTTATGAGTTTACAATTAAATTACCTGAAAATACAGTTAATTAGTAACATAAATTTTACGGATCACACCAATCTACTTATTGTCCTACATGGTTTTGAAATCTAAAGATCTGAAACTAAGGTGTTCTCCTTAGGTATAGTCAACCGCACATAAGGACTAGGGTCGAATTTCATAGGGCATATGTGTTATCAGTACCTACCTACCACTGATGTGCGTTTGATTTTACGTTACATCTCACCTGAATTTCAAAATCATCTGATTGTCACCACACCACCCAGCTATAGTGACTTCATTGAAACTTTAACCAATCGGAAAAATAATACGCAAATATAAGCAATGTGCATACATATCTTTCTCGTATAAAGAGCAAACACGACGTTAGGCCCATTGAATAGAGATGAAAGAGTGGGTTCAGACAAGGCACTTCAGGCTTCTTGATATAACAAATATGAATTTCTTTATTTAATAAATACGAGTGTAGTTTAGGCGGTGAAAGACTAAAGGAAACGGGGACGTAAGCAGATTTGGTTAAACATTGGGGCCGGGTTGACTTAGAAATAATAGCATAAGATACTGTGCACACACTGGACCCCACTTCACCTATGACGCTCCGTTTGAGTGCACCAACTTGTTTTCTTTAAACAGAGCGAGGTCTTCAAAGAGACATGTCTTGTACCTTTGTTGGCCTTCAATTTTACATGGGAATTGTAGGTTGCAAGCTGAAAGCTCTGACTCATGCGTGTAAACTGTTAACTATCATTTTAAAGGTTGTTTAAATAAAGATATGGTATGATAGCGGCCAGTCCAATGGCTGATAATAATGATGACGATGGCTGGAAATTTTAACTGCCCTAATAAACAAATAATAATATATTAAATTCACGACATCGTCCGGAGTTCCCTTTTTGCTGTAGAAATATCGTCTTAGGCGGTCAAAAATGTGTTAAAATAATAGAAAGTCAAATAAAACATTGTGGAAAGAAAAAGTCATAATAGTAGTATCCTCGTGGACACTATGAACGCGTGAAATTAGAGTGCCTTCGCAGTTGTCGGGGCGAACACGTCGCGATTAATCTGAGCTACAATTACAAAGAGCCAACCGCTCATTGGGCCGCCATATTTGTATAAACAGCGCTATCACTGCTTGCGTGCATACGTGTAATTAGTAATAGTCCAAGATAACACACGTACACACTATGTCATTATGGATAACGACGATATTTAGGTATGAAATTGTGATTTCGATATCAATCGCAGGCCGCTCGATAATCGCGCCGCGCAGTACCTATACCCTGATTGTCTATGAACAATATTAACTTGTACATATATATACGTAGAGCACTAAATAAACCATATGTATATAATTGTTCTGCTGTCAGTAGATACTATGAATTACAAAGCTGTTAGTCATGCACCTATTGGTGGGTCGAGAATATTTGCGCGTAATTGAACGTGTGTATGTGTCAGTGTGTTTGAATATGTTTTAACAATGTAAATATTATGATTATTTAATGTACCTACATGTGCTTTTACTGCCACTTACAAAAATATTCTCCCGTTGTTAACACGTAAGTCACGCAAAATGTTTAGTAATTTTATTTATTTATTTATTAAATGAAATTATGTTGAACATATTTAGTTAATCGTATTTATACAAAATAGAACCTGTTTTTTTATGTTAATTGTTTCTGGTAAACAGCTGGTAAAAGTGAAGATATCAGTCTTATCTTCTACGTTCAAAAACTTAAATTCATTTATCCACTGACAGACAACGCCCGCTTCCGCATCTTCATAAACGTATTCCTAGAGAGAGGTAACAACATCACGAAAGCAGCCCTTAGGTGCGATGCTGCCGCAGGTCAGATTCTGTGGAGGAAGGCGCAGGCATATGGAATTGTAATGGACCCTAGCCAAAACAAGACCATACTGGGCTCAAAGGACCTGACCCTATCCAGGCTAATTCAAGCATTCCCCGTGCATACTGCAACTATCATAGTCAAGGATGGAATAGCCGGTAAGCTGAGGTCCAGACTATTTGACATCTCCTCCACGCTTATCATGCAGCATACCATATTCTCTGCACTCATTCCGTCAGCCGGAGCCCACTTTGACACTCTAAGGGATATAGCAGTGCTATTGAATGTTGAAATATCCATAGTGCTGGCAAGCCCTAAAGATAAGAGGAAGATGGCAACTAAGTCATTAGAGGATATGATGGAAGCCTCTGCCCAGTATGTGGATGCGGCAATCAATGGGACAATCATCTCTGATCATCTAAGGAGTAAGATACTCATCAAGGGCGGGGTTCTAATGGCGAAGAGTACCGGCGTAGTTGAAATGACACCAGCAGTCTTGCTGATGGCTGCAAAACTCCCCGAAATGAGGAGGTTGTCATCCCGATCCTATCAGCAGGTGCTTGATGAACTGCAGAAGAGCACAGCCAGTGAGGAACCATTGGCGATGGGTAGCTACAGGCAGGGAAACGAGTAGACCCCACGCCCACAACCACACCCGAGATCAGCGATGACAGCGATGCCGATTACTTTGAATATGACAACGACACCATTGATGATGGTGACGCAACTCTAGTTGACATATTCAGAGGATTGGCAGTGAGCGCTAGAAGGGCAGTCAATGGGGTGTGGGGTCTTTCTCCTCCACACACTAGTGGGCAAGAAACAGATGCAAGAAATGATGTCGATCGAGAGTCTGGCGCTGCGGCTAAGGATCCGAAACAGTTGGGTCTAGTAGAAGCATGAAATTTTTCTCGAGAGTTTACAGCGAAATTGAGCCTAACGAAGGAGATTTGAAAATGTATGAATTTTGCATGGAAGTTTGTCATTTGTGCCGATGGGAAATCCTCAACGCAACGGCTTGTAAGTCTTATAATTTATGAACTTACAACACAGAACATAAACTTTTCTGTGTTGGAAGTTCATAAATTGTAACAACCAAGCATAATTCTTGGATTAACAACAATATTCTATAGATACCGGAATATTACACATTTCTATGCAACATTTTCATTGAATTTCGACAAGCATCACTAATTAAAACCAGCAATAAATTAGACACTTGTTAAGAAAAGTAACGAGCGTTTATAAGCTAATAAAAAGCCGAGGGCAAGAGCAATAACGGGGCTTCCTGTACCGTCTGGAGGGCTGATCAAATCAAATATAAGCAATATTATGTCACTGTGTACAAAGGGGGCAAAGCTCCGCCGACGCTTGACTGCTTCGGTCAACAAAAGTTCCAATAAAAACTACTTGAACGAGAGCGATCTCAGCGAGACAGAACAAACAAGCTTTCAAATAGAAATACTCCTACGATTTACCCTTAAATTAAATAAAAAAGCTTCAGTAATTTAGTCCAATCTGTCAAATGAAGAGTGTTGAGCAAAGAGAGGGTTTCGGATTAATGTTTTATGTGGGCGATATCAGATGGTTTCAAGAGGGGGGTGAAAGTAACCTAGCCAGTTGTTAATATGGCTCGGCTTGACACCGGTTATCTTATACACTTTACACTACTTACATGCTGAAAAACAATTAAGGGGCTTTATAAGCGAAGTGCTGTTATGATACAAAGTAATGGCATTGCCTATTAATGTTTTGATTATAATTTTTATTAAATTATTGATATTTTATTTTAGATCATTACGCTCTGGACTTTTAATTTAATTTATTTTTATACAGTTTATATTCCATTAACACTCGGCCAATTAATAAAATCACGCACCATTTATTAAATGTTTTTTTTTTAAATCTAATCAGTCCGAATAATATTAAATCCGGTCAAGCTGGTCTCGATCGTGTGAGCGCTTTCAGACTCTAATCATAAGGCGTTTTATTAATAAATAATTTAAAAAAAGGATGTCTCTGCAAGCTCTTACTTATATTATAACTTGTGAGTAATACCTACTACAGGTTGGCCATATTTTTTTAATATTCTTAGTCTAGGTCTAAAAATATGAATAAATCCATATATTATGATCAAAATATGAATCAAATCCATAAAAATGTATGTAATGTAATGTAAAATGTGGGTAGGTATTTGCAAAAGATGTTTAGTAGGTAGCCAATTTATTTTCGCTAATTTAAGTTAATGAAATAAAATAATTAATGAAGTATCCACCTAATTCAATCTTTGTAAGCACTGGTTAAAAATATGTTTTCTGAAGCGCTGTCGGTAAATGTGTGGGTACGAAGACTTTAAATATTTAAATTGTAATAGGCCTATGGTCGTTATGTATGAGTTAAAGAACATAAACTAATCTAAGCACATTAGCTCTTTAACGGACAAAATACTTGAGAGTTGTAGAGTTGGGGTTCAACGGCTCAACGGTTGCATGCATCACAAGACTAGGACATAACTAAGTAGTCAGTCCCCATTGCAAACTCGTCAGCTATCGCGTGCCTGTCGAAAAGTTCCAGAATTAAACGTTAAGAATTTTTATACCTAAGCCTAATAGGCATCGCATAGAATTTCTGAGGCTCCTCATATTAAAATAAAACTAGTTAGGTATTCTAGCAATTGACGTTCGTGATTAGAATTTAATGCACGGTTAACTTTATATTATTATTTAATCAAGTACATGCGGAGGCACGCTAATGTTGTGAAAAATTATTGATTTTCCGGATTAATGCCAGTTTAATGTTCAAATTTCCTTTATCGACATTTGAAACGCTAGAAAGAATATAGCACTTGTAGTCTATTAATGTAAATTTTAGGTTCGTATTGATTATCGTCTTTGCCAGTTTCATTGAATCTATCCACGCAAAAAGCATTGGCTTAATTTAATCGTTGATGGAAGACTTACCAACCCATAACTATAACCATACCGTATTTATAACTAATTGTTACTAAACATAACCAGTAACATCCATACCTTTCATACTTTGATTGAATAATTTTACATAAAAGCTCATCAAAAGAAAATGAGGATCTAGTTAAGTTACATTAGTTTACGTTATAGAGGTGTGAGGTACAGTGTGTAAAGTTCCCTCATCCTCTTAAAAAAGGGAGGATCCACCGACCAGGCGGGTGTCGTGTCTGGTGGGCAACTGCCCGACGATTGATGTCGGAAAGTTAAATAATTATTAGGTATATTGATCGTGCGGTAAACGCTGCTTGCGCGATGCAGAAATTCGCGTGACGTCGGTGTGATGCGTAGTTCGCGTGTCGCGATGTAGATGCCGCCACAACTTTTTATAAATAACGTCGATTAATGTTATTGCCATTTTTCTAATTAGTCATGATGATCAATATGTTAAAGACAGCAACGTCCATCCACATACCCACATCATTGAATCCTATAGGCTATCTGTACGAACCTCGTTCACTTCAAACTTTGTCATTTCGTCCATTACCAAAACTAATAAACAGTCTCATAATATCATTTGTCAATCCGGTCGAATAAATTAAACCCGATGAGGGAAAATCCACTCAAAATTTTATGCATTCATAGGCCGATTGACCCTTTCATTTAGATTGTTGGTTATTTTGGCAACATTTGATCCCAAATAGAAATGGTCACTCTGATCAGAATACATTGATAATGTTTATACCCAAATATAATTGGACTCAGGCGTGGTCTCATTTTCTATGCGCCTCTTCATGTACAACTAGAGATGAAGGTAGGTAGGTACATAGATGCGTGTAGATGTATACCTATAGGTATAACCGATGGGAAGCTTTCAGTCTACCGTCAATATTTGATGAGATTCGGACGAGGGCGGATTCGACAATGTCCGTGCCGACCGCTTGTCCTTCATAGAGATTCGTTGTCAGCCTTCATACATATTGATGATTATGGCTAGAGACGGTTATTCGAGCACGAGGGGCAGAACTTCCTATAGGTATCTGAACTGCAGCTAAAAGAATATAGGCCTTCGTTCCTGTAGCATACAATTATTACGAAGATAGTTCTTACTCTTCTACACTTATTTCGAATTATGCCGAGATATAACAAAATTTAAAGTTCGCAGTAGGTACCTATTCAATCTTCAAAATCTGTCCATAATGTGTCTTTATATCAACATTAATATTTATTTACCATTCAGTGTAGAGTAAACGCGACTTACTATGCTTTTACAAAATCCAGCACAATACAGCACTGGTTTAAAAAAACACATACTTTTTCTCAAACATGCTTTGAAATTCAGCTGAAATTCAATGTCAACTTATTGATGTTGACAACCTTCTTCGAGATAAATCGTAAATGCTGTACTGGTCTAATACATGGGAGTAGGTGGCCGGCAATGTTACTATGAAAATCCGTATCTGTCGTGATTACAGGCCGCATAAATTTCGATGAAAACACCATAATCTGTCGTGTTATTTAAAAACGTTTTTTTTCAATTTGTAACTGGACCTAATGTATAGCTAATGGTGCAACACCTTTAGAGCTGTCGTAAGAAAATAGTGTTAGATACCATCAGAGTAAGGATAATCTTTCTAGTGATGCATCGAATGCCATGACCGTGTTGTTATAAAAATAAAATAGGGGTGTGGTGAACCACCGTACAGTCTGACGAGCAACACACTAAGCCACTTTGTGCACAACCCAAGGTAGCTTACTTAGTATCTACTTATAAATATTTGATAAGTCCGCCTCTATTTTGCTTATTAAATATTCAATGTTAACTTTAATCTGGAAGTCTACCTATTGTATTTCCATACAGCCCTGTTTCCGTTCATAGACATTACACCACTAATACAAGCTATGTACATTATTTTGAAATTATTTTAATTGAAAATCATTAGCTACCTGTGCGGACTGTGCATTTGAATATAAAGCGTGGTTCACACGGAATATCCCGCTTTGAACTCGACGGACCGACGCTAAACTCGAAGTAATGTGTTTATTTTAAAAGCACAGTTGAAAGGCATAAAGATGATCTCATAATTTCCATTACATTAGCGAAGGCATTATCTCGTCCCAAAGGTTCGTCTCTCGTTCCAATTTCGCCCCGACCAACGGGATATGTTAAAGAGGACATTATAATAATTAGATTGTTATCAGATGTTATTATATGAATTTTCCAAAATTATAAGAGTGAGCGACGAAGATAAGTCGACGATATCGTGACGACGGTAGGAATAGATTACGGAATAGCCGGCGGGCAGCGCAGGCGGCGCGTAATCGGACGCACTAAATTTTGGTCCTTTAGAAAAACACGCCATACAGCAAATCGATAACCGATCATTATAATGATTGGGCTGTAAACGCCACTCTTGTTTCTTTTGAGACGCTTGACGAACGGGAGTCGTATTTTAATTTGAGCGAGGGCGCGCGAGGGGCTTCGCGGGATGCGCGGGCGCGCACTCCATGCGTGCTCACTCCACCTGACCATTCGGCGAGGTCGAACCATTAAATAACAAATTTTCTCATTTTTAACAGTCGCTACTCGAGTAGGAATTACTTTCTCCTCTTCGTACGCCTCTAACATCATAATTAAATATGCTTACATGCTAAGCTCATCCCGCTCATAAAGCGTAAACGCAGTAGCATCGTATAACCATAACGTTTTGAAACATATTTTTTCTGAATGGTCAGTCATAATGGCCCTAAGCGGTATTTAAATATCACAGTAATGGGTGGAGACATCACAAAACATCCACGCATCGAGACGGAACACAAAAGGGGTCGTCTCCTTCGCCGCCAGCTTTCAATTGACGCCACTATTATGCGTATCATAAACATAAATCTTCAAGCGCCATTCCTTGGAAATATTATGTGGCGCTTTGCAGCGCTGCGGCGGAAAAATTGTCTCACACTGAGCGTCCGTCTACCTAAGTACAGTCAGGCACAAAGTTCACTTTCTTTTCAAAATAGAGCTGTTAGCCACAAATTCATGCTTTATTTCTACTAGTATAGAACACCTATATGCCGAGAAAACTGTAAAAGTAATAGTTCCACTGAAATGCCCCTTTATTTTAAACCACGAATACCTGTCTACATCACGATAATGTGTCGTCGAGAGTACATTACACTGCACTGACATAATATTATTATGTACCAGAGCTCGGTGCGCTGTGCGGAGTATAGCGTCGTATAATGTGTCTACATTGTAATATACAATATGTCATGTGGGTATTAATGTCTAGTGTCACACTAGGCGTCGGAATGTCGTGGAAAGTATACTAAGTTGGAATATGAGTGTTCGCGAAAACGACGATATGACTGGGGCGCGATAAAACGGCTCGATTCTTGTAGTAAAATTGAAATGAGGTGTGTGCGTGACGCACGTTGTCACGAAAAACGGGTTCGCGGCGTGCGTGGCTATCGGAACACGACGAAATGACGCGTCGGCTGTGACACACGCGCGGACGTGTGCGCGCCGCCATTAGAGATGCACCGGCCGCACCTTGGGGCCCACAGATCGCACCGGCGATAAATATCAATCGCGCTCGCGACAACAATTAATGGTTATTTAACGCGCTTCCATTCAATTATCGTCAAGCGGATTGCGCCGATAATTCCGATGGCCAAATTCCCAGTAGTTAATACTCGGCGGGTACTTCATTTATGGCTCTTGCCATGCGAGCAATGGACTCGCCACATGTTCAATCGGCGTCCATTGGGCATTAATTCTGCAACGTTCGAAGCCGACAGAGCGTAAAAGTATGTTAATGTTACTTTACAACTTAAAGTAACGGATAAAAATGTCATCTGCTAGGTAGGTATTTCGTTTAATTGCCCTTCCACCTGATGAAACTGCGATAACACTACGATTAATAGCCAAATAATAAAAAGGCCTATGTAATTTGTTACAAAAATAAATAATAACATCGGGTCTGTTATTAGATATTTTATAGCCAGCAGCAATTACTGAACAAAATAGTTTTGCACAAATTAACCTTTACGAAATAACTTCAAACCGGTGGGCACACAACTAGCATAATTTATTATTAGAATATATAGAGATATAAAAAACTAATCCAAAGGGTAAATATTATTGAAATTAAATATTTACAAAAAACAACGAATTAAAGCCTAAGTGAAAAACAGGATATAATATTCATATTTTCAGGTAAGTTACACATGTGATTTTATAAAAAGTGAACAACTCACACGAATATGGAGACGCGGGTGTTCGTTGTGCGCACTGTACATCGCTAACAAATCGAATGGAAACGCGTCGAGTAATTATTCCCGACAAAACACAATCTAAGCGTATGCGAAAGGGCAATCGGCCGCGACGCCGCAATTTGAGATTCGTGTTCCATCTTAAATTATCGACAAGTTTAATAACAAGCGTAAAGGCAATAGCAATAATCGCTGCAAATTAATTACCAGCTTAGAGCGAGCGCGAAGAAAAACAGTAAAAGTAATGACGCGTTGCTGAAACACGCCAGTGGCTGGCGGCCAGTATGGGGTGCAATAGGCTAAAATTTATACACGGCGTAGGTGCGGCGGCCGGCGGCTGTTTGGAGTTTCGCTTATAAATAACATTTAGCGGGTGGGGCGAGAGGCGCGGATTATGAGGTCGGAGGACTCAATTAAACTGTGCTACCGGACCCGGCTTTTATTGTGGACTTTGCAGTGACCTCCCACCGGATTTCCAAATAAATGGATCCACTTTGTGCTCGACGTTGGCGTTCGCACAAAATTCCGGTGAATTAATGATTATGATTTCACCACAAGCGGCCCGCGTGTGACCCCTACAAGACAGATATAATGCTGTTTTGTGAATGCACTGTGTGACCGAGGTCACTCCAAATGTAAAGCAAGATATATAAACTTGGATGTATAATAGACTGACTGACTTGATTTCCGTTCATCTTTTTCGGATGATCACTGAAAATCAGCGCTGTGCTGTGGGTCCCCCATAGCACAGCATCATGCTAAGTGGAAGCCTTCTTGTCAAAGTCATGATATGCAGCCAACTATTTATTTTTATGTACTCCTCATCTCATATCTCTATGATTTATATATTATGATTAAGTACTGTTATCTTTTTGTAGGTATGCACGTGCTTCAATGTCAAATAAACCTATCTTTCTTTCTAGGTAGGTACAATTAGGTCGATCTTGGCAATGAATAACTACACCCTACTACAAAATGTGAAGCCCATACAGGCAACTGAAAGTTACCAATCCCTATGAAAAGTTCTTGCAGCTAGGTAGGTCTAGTCTAGGAAATAAAGAATAAAAACCCATTGTTTTATTCAAGCGCCATAATTTATAACCCGTATCATGATTAATTACCAGCATATAAAGATGAATGTACACAAGGACTGTCTTATACAATTAGCAATTTGTTCCATCTGTATTTAAAGTATAAATAGTAAAAAATATGTAGCTCATGTTGTATATTCCTGTATGAAGTGTGCAGTAATTACACATAAATAATTCAATAACGCATTCATCGTACGCAAAAAAGTGTGGAGCTATTTTGCGTAGCCTAGGTATATGGGACAAAATGCTTATTAAGAAAACTACTTAAATGGGAATTGTCTTGCATAATGCATAATACAGGTGGTAAAACAAACACCTAGAAGACAGCCTTTCTGTTTAACGGGTTACTGGTAAAAATATAACTGTAAAATGCAGGTAAAAAAACATAATTTGTTCGTGCTTTTCATTCTTTAAGTAGGCAACAGAATGCCCAGAAAAGACGGCGAAGTTTTACCTAAGTCTAAAAGTCTGAACATGACTACAATCCTACTTAGAGTTGCAATTTCAACAACTATTACTGATAGTCGCTGATCTTCTTTAAATAAAAATTGAGACGGTGCCGAGCTATGATGACGGGGCACCTACAATGGCCCTATTCCAATAAGTAAAAAAACTAATCAGATTGCTTCTAATACAGTTATTGATAACGCCAAACTACGTACGAATGAACCTACTAAACATATACTTTGATAACTTTACCACGAACCCGAATAAATTTTAATGTTGAGAGAGCATTCTAAGTACGTAGGTTACTAACATTATGACTAGATTGATTTTTTGACCAATAACGACTAAAATAGTAAAGCAAGTAATATTTTATTCATTCATGTTGAATTTGGAGTGCCTCAGGGTTCAATATTAGGCCCGTTAATATTTTCGGTCCAATTACTTGCAGGAGCAGGTACGTATAAAAAAGAAAAAACTTACTCATGCTCACAAAGATAGAAAGTACTAAGTTCTGGAAGAATTCTTACACTTTTTTACTCACATAAAACTAAAACTGTCATTTTAGTTCTATTATGTTACGAACCGAAATGAACGTTCACTCCTTAATCCACATTCGACTTTATTCAAGTTTTCACATGGTTAGCTATATTTGTAACTGTACCGTATCTCTCAGATTCATATGATTGATAAAGCGCTTGATGTCCTTGTTATCGGGTGTGCGTCTGAAATGCTCGCAACACCTGCAAAAGTGAGTTTGATTACTCACAATTTGTCAAAACTAATAACGCATGCATTTCATGTCATTTTTTGTGCAAACGCTTCAAGTTTGCCTAATGTGGGTTCTATTTTTTTCCTAGCCATCAGAATATTCTTAATCATTAAATTAAAATTTCATTTAATTTCATTCTTTTCTTCATTATGCTGTAACATAAAAATAAACTGGATCTAACCGGATCTACTTTAATTATATTTATGTTAGGTACTTACAAGAATCTAATAAGTAATTTAAATAATTAATGAGTCGAATCTAATAAGTAAGAAACATGTTATAAAATCTAAGTACTTGATTCAGATAACCTAGGCTTACTCTAGTTGCAATTTGTATTTATTTCTCTTTACTGAAATTTGAGATTTCATTTGGCTTAAAAACAGGGTTTATATTTTTCGCGGACAGGAAACTGATTTTAAATTTATAAGTACCTTCACCTGTTTTACCCGTTATGAATAGGTATTAGGTATAGAATAAGAACATGCAAACAGTGGGTACAGTGACTACGTACCTACCATTTATATTGATAATGTATTAGAAAGTAAGAATAATTTATAACGGAATTAAAATGTGGAGTGGTGTGAACACACCTTCCGCCAATAAATAATACTCTTTCACATTTGATCAATTTCTCGGTTGCCCCAACACATGCGTGGTTATGACTACCTCACCCTTTACTTATAGTTTGATACCACAACACAACACTGTATTTGGCTTTTGGGTGTTGGTTTAACGTCTTTTCTAGCTGATGGGAACTAATGCCTAATTAACCTTAACAGATAAAAACACAGTAAAAATGCAAAAAAATAAATTGTTTTCCTGATTTAAGCGTAAGTACATTTTTACTAATCTCTTATTGTATTAGGAACCTTGTTATACAATTTTATTACGGGAGGTAGGCCACGCATTATCGAAAATTGCCCCAACCATGTTTCTCCAACTTTATTTTTTGAAAGATCTGGTTTGGAATTATTGATGATTGCAAAGGTAGAGGACATTTTAGGTCTTCCTTACACATAGGTACGTAAATCAAAACAAAATTATTTTTGTATATGTAAGTAACGAAAATGGAGCTGCGATCCGAATCACTCCAAATCCCACAATTTCTAAGTAAAGATTACCAAAACTAGCATTGCCTCATAAATTCAGAATATTTCATTGGGTGAAATCGTTTTTTTTAATATTTATTTTAACAATTAAATGGCCAACGTTAAATTGCTTTTACCCAAATAATTGGTGTCATGATGTTTTAAATTGAAGAACTAATTTACATACAAAGGAGAGATGGAATAAAGGAAAACAGAATCACCCACTGCTCAGCAACAAAACAAATCATAAAGGTCAACTTGAACCGTCCACTACACTCGTAACAAGGGTTATTCTAAAAATGTGCAGTTATTAAAATAATACAAACGTTTGTTATTTCAATTTAATTTCATGTAAAGTAATAATAAAAAGAAGGCTGCGATTTAGGTTTGTAGAAAAATCGTTTTAGATCCGTTCTTCAAAATTATGTAGGTCAGTGAAGCAAAATCTATACTATATTTTGACAGAAAAAACATTTCCATCATCATAATTTTCAAGGTTTGCTGTTATAAAATAATTAAAATATCGAACATGAGCTTTATTTGTTGTTTTATAAAAGATCCCATGGTTCAAATGTCTCACTCAAGTAAATTTTGATGTAAACAAATGAAACAGCACAGATTTAATTAAAAGGAAGGGATCACAAAAAGCAAAGTAGAAACCAGTGTGTGTTTTTTAAAGCTAAAGTGTTTACAAACGGCAGGTTACCCAATGCAATTTTCTTTCAAGTTTGTTTGATTTTCTAGCAAAGCACCCGTATCAGAAGGCTATTAACTATTAACTGCTATCGAATCAACTTGAATGCTCAATTGCATTCGGTCAATTAGACGGAAAATTGTTGTGGGGATTGCACATGTGCCTTTCTGTTCTCGTGACGAACGACACAAACAGGTCCATGGTGCTTTCTACCTGCAAACAAATCCGCTTTTAATTCATAGTAACTGTTGATTAATCAATGAATATACTAAAGATACATGAAAGTTAGTATTCTTATACGTAGTAGACAAATTAACACTGTGCGTGTGTCCTAAAAATATCGTAGATTGCTTGACAATTTGACATTCAAGTTTCTGTCACACCGTATTTTCGAAGTGCCTGAAAATAAATACATTTAGTGTTATTTATAAATATAACAGTAACGGCTTATAGGTACAAAAACTATTTATTGAATACCTATAAGAAGTATTGACTACAAACTACATCGGCAACAAGTACCTTGTCGCTGTTTCGTTAACTTATATGGCTTCTAGTATTCCAGCTTGCTTACATTATTAGGATTTATAATAAAAATAGAACGGCAGCCATGAACGTGCAAGTTACCAGATTAGTCAGAAAAAACACAACGAAAATAGGAATACTTTGACATCTTGTGTATATGCCTATCGTCAGATCGCAATGGGGAAACACTTGGAACAGCTGACTGGCACACAGATCGCCCTCAACGATAAACAGATTAAATACTTTTAATCCATCGTCCGCTGCGAGTTCAGATAGCAGTCGTTCCCAGCACATCATGTAAATTGTTGCCAAAGCGCTAAATACTGAGCACTTAAAATTGAATTTTTATTAGGGTATTTTTTTCTAAATGACTGAGGAATAAAACCCAAAATTTAACGCAAGGGTCAAGTTTACCTGCTCCTAAACATTATCAGATCTTATTTGTTCACAGAGGCGCCATCTTGATATTATTTGGAGTCCCGTAAAGGTAACAACGGAACCTTGTATGGGATTACTCGTTTATCAACTCGTCCGGCCATTCATCTGTCACCGAGTCATCTATTTACAATTGGGACGTTTTTTTTTTGTTGTGCCTTTTTATCCTTTTTCATTTATGTTTAATTATTTTAGTATCTTGTTCAGTTATTGTTAGTTGAATTTATAGGGCTGTTTGCAAGTAAAATGTCCAACCATCATTTCAGAGGTCAAGTATAAATTACTGTAGGTAATTTAAGGAGTATTGGGTTAACCTTAAAGGTCATAAATAAAAAAACATCATGAGCATATTAAAAACGAATACAGAACCTTGTTCTACTATTAGAAATTCCAACTTGGTCTTTTTTCTATCAGTACATGCGGGTGTCAAATATTAACGTTTCGTTACTTTAACGTAGTAAAGTATTTGCTCGACGATCTTATTAAATAATAAGCTTTCAAATTCATGCCAATATGTATAATATTCCATAGCATATAAAGGTGAGACTCGTGTGCTCTATAAAACAGATGTTAATCGCTTTTAATCCTATCTAACTAGGCGATCGAAGTCACCACCTTTTTGGGATTGTTGTAATTAATTATTAGTTTAATATTTACCATTTTCTATTAACGTCAATATGTCTGTCGAATCTACGGCTTAAGATTATATCTTGTGTTATTTTAAGGAGAGCAACTTTTTAATTACGTTTTAATAAAATTCGGCTTTGTAATTTTTAAGCATTTAAAAAAAAAAGGAGGAAGTTCTCAATTCGGTTGTATAGTTTATAAGTAAGTGTGTGTATTTTATAAGTGTGTTGTGTATGCGTGTGTGTTTTGTGAGTATGTATGCGTGTGTGTATTTTATGAGTGTATATGAAATGGACAAGACAAATTACGCACATACCTACTTACTTATACTTAGCATGGTAGTAAATAAGTACTACCATGTATACGTAACATTCTTTAGTAATAGTAGGTACCTACGTATTATAGATGGCTATTATGTAACTACTTCTTTACCTACTTGATCTACCTACAGTAAAATACATGTTATTATAACTGTCAACATGCATTCATTAAAGATAACATTGTGATATTAGGATATAATAGACGCGAACAAGAATTGATTGGTTGGTGCTATTTATTGATTTTTAATAAATTTCAGATTAATTTTTCGTTACGAAAGAAATATATTTCTGCATAAGCTACACGCGATAACTAATTTATTTAAAAAAAGGTAGAGCTAAATTACTCACAGTAAGGTACTATCCAGAAAATGATAATATACACTTAAATACATTATTGCATTGCGTTTTTTTTTTCCAGGTTTTCTCGTAAATAGTGAAATATAGTCTGACGTTTTTAAAATAATAAAAGAACCTTCGGAGTTTACGTTAATTATAACGTCTGGTAAGTAGCAGTTAGCCCTACAGTACCTAGCTTGCAATTTTGTATTGTGGCTCATGGTTTTGTGTCGTTTCCCAATCTTTTGGTATATCAGACTTTATAGCTTTTCAGAACAAACTGATAAAAATCTAAAATATTTCATAAGTACCTACATACAGTTAGGTATAACTGATAATTTATTTTTTACATTTACATTATACTTAAAGATTATTAATTTTGTTAGATACAGATATAAGATTAGGCATATGTTTCTTTATTGTATGCCGCGATAATATGCTACATTATGCATTTTAACTTATCAGTACAATAGGGTAACTACAAGAACTGATTGTGACACAGTTCTTTGAATAGGGGTTTGTGGCTGCTTAAAAAAACACACGTAGGTAGGCATTTTAAAACCACTTGCCGTCCTTCATTATTTCAAAAGGTAAGTTAGCTAATAATGTTAACTACCTTATTAAGTAAGATTGCCTACATAGCTTACTTAAATGACAAAACTCAAAAAGGTACCTTCTACTTATTTCTGATTTTGCTTAAACGAAACGGTTCGTAAGGTAACTTAATTTAAAAAAAATATCCTCATTAAAATGAATAACACTAATCATAATACAACGTTAACATTTTTACAAATTATTTAAGAAATTCGTGTATAAAGAAAAGGGTTTCCTTACAAAGGACCTAATGATTTATGTTGATTTAATACTTTAGCTTCTTTACAATTCACTCGGTTCTGTGATTGCGGTTACATTGTTATATAAATAATATGTTTTAGCAATCATACCACGTACAATAATAACAATACTAAAATAATAATTCTATTTGTTGTTTTGTGTTATAACAGTATTAAATGAAATGAAAACTGGTGTTAGTATGTACGCAACTTTGTAGCACAAATCCAGTTGTTTTTTCCCACAAAGCAGTAATTTCTGATTCTCACTACGCTCTCAAAACGGCTTATGTTTAGGCATATTTAATGCGACCACATAATCGTTTTTCATTAAGTTGAGCACTCCAGAAAGTAAGCACTAATAACACGTACTCTGTTTAATTTCAGAGATAATATTCTTTTTAAGTACACTTTTAATTGAGCCTACTCGGACTAAGTACTTGAGGGCTACCGTCCGACGGCTTATACCGTCAACAGGTGATGAAAATGTCAGGAGATAATAACGGAACGTGTGTTATTTATTGACTGGTAATATTAATGAAGCCCTACAGTAATAGGACACCCAATAACCTGTTATTCTTTTTTCCTTTATTTGATATCTACCTACTCTTGAAGCCAGTTTAATACGTATTATACGTAAAATAATATGTGTTCCAGATAGAAGTAAAAAAAAAAAAAAAATTGTAAACCCAAGATATTGTTTTTACTCTAAGAATTGTTATAAATTGGATTCAAATTTATTTATTTTTTCTTGGTTTATTTTGACAAATGTTAAATACAATATGCAATAAAGCACATTGTGAACAAATATGCAAAGGGAAAAAAATGAAAAAATAAGAACTATTTTATTTATTTCAAACACTGATGTAATAAATATTTTGCAAAAATAATAATAAAACAGAGGTTTAGGTATTTATAAAAGTTGCTTAAAATTAAGTACTTATTTAATGATAAACGTCGATATAAACGTATACATTTTTTGTCGTTTAAACGTCTCTTGTTTATAAATAAACCTACAGATAATACTAAGCCTTGTTTCCTTACATTTTATTTGTTTATGTATTGCGAAATTGACGACAAAAAACGTACGTAAATGTATGCAATCATTGTGGTTTATTATGATTAAGTAAGCAATAATAAGCAGTTGGAGGACTTGCTTAGTATAGCAAGATACAAACGACCGATCTAGATCAAAGCCAGTCCATAGATAAAGGCTGAAAAAAAAAAAAACGATGTCCGTGAGACATCTGTTTACGTGAACTGAAAAATATGTTAATAAAGCAATTAAAATCAGCAATATTCTAAAAGCAAAGCAAAATTTCAATACTTAACTACTGACCAGTGGAACTGAGACACTCAAGCCTTCCAAGTTATTAAGTAAGTCAAACATTTAAAACAACTAAGGTATTACTGGCTTGTTTTACCTCATACCTTTACCTACTATAATGTAATAGTTGGTTTATCTAGTAGGTAATATCTAAAGTCATTAAATGAAATACAATCTCATAAAAAAAATCGAATAGAACAATAATAGTGTAAATTAACATAGAAATAGATCATCAATAAAATAAATACTACTAACAAGCGGAGCCCACAAAGTAAGCGGCCATTAATTTATTTTAAGTAAGATTACGTAAGTGGTTAAAGTTTCATTTAGTTAAGTTGGGATTAAGTAGTCTCAAGTTTCATTGTGTATCCGATCAATACATTTGTTTTCTGTAAGCATGATGTTAAAACCAACCTTTAATTGCATTTCTTGTTTGTAATACTAGTTACATAATACTTAAATCGTTTACTTAACTTTTCGTTATTTTGTAATGAATGTTTGAATGTTCTTAACCAAAACCCTAACCTGTAACTAAGGTAGTAAGTAGGTTCCTTAACGTTACTTATTTGATTTTGAATTATATATATATTTTATAAGAAAAAAAAATTAAAATCAATAATTCAAAAGTTCTGTTTTGATAATAATTAGGTAGGTATTTATGAGTAGGCCTAAATTTTCTTAATAGTCTTGTGATTCATATGGAAGTTGTGGTTGTTTTAGTTTACCTATTTAGTCAACCATAATTAATTATGTTATTCAATTACATAATTAATTATGTTATAGATAACAAGATACAATTTTTTTTTTAACAACAATAAGATTTAAAATTTAGCGTGTATAAGTAGTAGGAAGGATTATCTTACACTATGTATCTGTATTAAGATAATTAGTTATCATTTATAATAAGATGTAGGTAACTATTAATTGAATATTAAACCAAAATTATTATTATTATTCATAGTTAGGCAGGCACCTACATATTTAGTTGTAAATTAGGTACAAACTTTTACACTTTTCATATAACTAAATAAATATTTGGGTAATTTGCATCTACCTATGTTCGAATCAATTAGGCTTAGGTAATAAGGAATCGGGTAATATACTAAATGGGTAGATGAATTAGAATGGGTAATTCTGATTTACTTTATACATTTTTGACTTTATGGGACTTTCAGCACCAAAATGGTTTCATTAAAATAAATCAAGGAGTGCTATTAAAGTATAATACAGTTTTAGCAGATAAAGTATGACCTAATCAATAAACAGATCTACTTACATTATTTTTATCATACATCAGTTGTTCTAACATCATAGATCTATCAGATTGCAGTTAACCTGACAAGTGTCATTGATAGGTTAAAAACTCTAATCACTTCCGTGTTTGTGTACAAATGGACACAACAATAACGTAAATAATAGTACAGTAAACTTTCAACACTTACTTTTGCTACTAAAATAATTCATTTACCAAATAGCCAGCTCTACCAAGCCAAGAGGTAACAGGTAAGCTGGCTTAAGAGGAACATTCTTTGTGTTACATGATATCTCTTGTTACCAATAGATTTTCTTCGTGAAACCGTCTCTTGTGAGACGGTAGAGCTGTTAACTGATTGTTTATATTTTCAGCTAAAATTCGGCTACATCAAAGAATGTTGCCACTTGGTTCATGTTATTGATGTTTGGACAAAGAGCAGTAAAAAAGAAAACTCAAGCAAGGATTTACCAAATAAATGTAGGTTACACAGTTTTTTACTAACCTGCGAGGCGGGCGGGTATGAATAGCCAAATTGCGCATACGCTGCCATCGGGACGATCATATGGGCGGCTTCACACTAAACACTGTCTCTCAAAGTCTTTAGCACGGACGTATTAGTTTCCTATAAATATTTCTACTACTGCTAGTATGAAATTAAGTTAATTAATTGTATCACAGTTGGTTGTGTGCGCGGCGACTGCGCGGCGCGCTGCCATTCCTGCGCGTTAGGCCGGTGCGCGCGCGCTTCGCATGCCGGGCCCTCGTGCTCGTGTGCGACCGGCCTATACCTTCTTTACGCGATCGAGGCTAAACACCGACTGGCGCGCGTACGACGCCTGACGCCCCTCCGCCGTAGGAGACGGCCAATTTGGCCCCGCCTTGAAGGCGGCCCCGCGTATCGACCGCCAACCGCGGGCTCAATTTTCTGTCCTTTTCAAAACAACGGACGGAAACGCGGCATCGGATTGGCGTTTACTATCCCCTCCAGTGAACGAAACCGCCCACTCGTTCTTTGCCGCCCACGTCCGGGTGGGGCGCTGGAAAAAAGCGGCAGAGTCGGTCCGACTTGATCATGTTTATGGGTTTCCGTCGAGACAGTCCGCCAGCCCTGTACCGCGGGCAAACAAATCTCTAGTGGCAAAAAATGGCTCGGCCGAGGACAAGTTGTTTCACCTCGTCAGATTTACGAACAAGGCGACGCGAAGTTAAGAATTGACTTTATAGACTACCACCTGCGTTGATATTGGGTACAGCTTTAAGTTTGTCTTTGATGCTCAGATAAAAAGATGAATAAATGTAATTGGATTGGAGACATCGTCATCAAATCTTAGGTGAAGTGAAGATGATATCGCCATTTAAAATAAATGTCATCAGTTGCGGTAAAATATTTTTCATTTGGAAGGAATATGTAAAATCATTGATTCTATCTATTGCAGAGAATGTAGGTTAGGTACCCATATCCTTCGGTGGATTCAGGAGGACGAATGATTTAGTTACCTTCCTTATTCGTTAGGAGTGTTTGGTCATTATATACCTAAGAAAGAATAAAGTACTTACCGACCAATAGTTTAAAATTAATCAATACCAAAAGACACATTAAATATCTAAATAAATAGGCTGCTATAAAAAATGGTAGATACGCTTATATACACGCAGGGAAATTAAAAAGTAAAATCGATAAGCCATTGTGATCAGAATGTTTTAATTTCATACTCAATAATGCATTTGGGACCAGGTATTATCAAAGCTTCCCTAAAATAAGAGTACCAACGTACCACAATTTATAATTAAAAAAATACTTTTTGGTAGGTACTTAGCAATAGGTATACACCTATTGCTAGGTTTGACCTAATTTTTATACAGCTGCCTGTATCTACCTGCTTAATAATATCGATAAAACTAATAGCAAAGTAGAGCAACACTAAAACACACTTATCATACATTAGAACTACAGCGCATCTACAATGAAAACCTCGAATAGGTGGTGCCTATGTATTTACTGAAAAAACAGCCGGAATATTGCGGTACTAACTGAAATAGGAGAGGTTTCGCGGAGACGTTGCAAGAAGTGATTTAGAGGTCGCTACATAGGTGGCGCTATTCATGCCGAAAACCGACGAGAGATGTCACATTTTACCTGATCGTTTGGGAAACAGTACCCTAGATTCTGTAGTGGGTACCCTAAGAGTAGGGCCTAGTGTTGTAAAGTAAATTTGTGAGCGTTAAATAGCTTTAAATTCACAATTTTCCTGAATTATTAGGTAGGTACCCACCAGTAAAGATTATTCCAAAGTGATTATAATTATGTTCATGGTTGACTTCGAAGGACTCAGCTTCTTAGAACTAAATCAATATTCAAAACAAAATGAAATGCTAATCTTTCCACAATTAGATTATAGAATGCGATTCACACCTTATTACCACAAAACCGTGTTTATCAGTTCTTTTGTCTAAACACCTTTTAAACGTGACATTTCTGTATGGAGTTTGTGATAAAACTGAGATTAAACACGCGTTGAACAAGTGTCTAAGTTTTTGTGGTAAGGCCCTCAGTTTTTGAAAGGCCAATCAAGAAAAGAATCTACTCACAGGATGGAAAACTCATGTTACCTGATTGACTGAAATAACAACATCCGAACCAAATAACATGAGAGTTTAAAAAACATTGTGTTGACTTCCTGTAACCGGATCTTAGGTATGTTAGATACTAATGCTGGATAAGATTACGGTCAGATAGGTACCTACTAGAAAGAATTGAGTTAAGGCTCTTACACACTGGGGCGATACGTCGCGCGACGCGACGCCGCCGCATTGTTCGCCGTGAGAAATTGTTTTGTTAAAATTCGCGTCGCGCGACGAATCGCCCCAGTATGTAAGAGCCTTTAAAAGGTTTTCGCGTGAACCTGTCATAGGTAGTAGGTAGGTACTAGGCAAAATTGTCTTTTGGATATCTACTATCGATGTCATCGGTAAGGTAAATATTACGTGTATCGCTATCAACCTGCTGTCATGGAGGATTGTAGGCTCAGACCAAATAAAAAACCAAGACGGAGCGCTGCGAACAATACAGTGAATCATGTTAAAACTACACCACCGCTCTGTGCATACACGCTCACACACACACATTTACAACTATTTACAATGACACTACAATCAAACTACACCAAACTAAGTGCACACATGTTTACGAAACCGGCCTCACGTCAGTTTTGACAGCGCTCTGTCTTGGTTTTTTATTTGGTCTGAGGTTGTAGGATATCGATTTTATTTGAAGTGACAACAAGGCTCAGAAAGTTAAAAATGGTCTGTTTGTTGCATAGTTCATTAATTGGCTCGTTGCACAATAAAAAAACTTGGCACGTTGGCACAAAATTTACTTTGAAGTAATTTTTATTTATATGACTAACTAGCTTCGCCCCGCGGTTTCACCCGCATAAGTCTTGATCCCGTGGGAATATCGAGATAAAAAGTATCCTATGTGTTAATCCAGGTCATAAACTATCTGTTTGCCAAATTTCATCCAAATCCATTCAGCCGGTTTTGCGTGATTGAGTAACATACATCCAAACACACAAACACATAAACACACAAACACACAAACTTTCACATTTATAATATTAGTAGGATTATTATTGTCTATCAGTGACTGCAGTTACCTAAAGGGGTTTCTCAATAACTGTCTTATGCCTAAGCTTGTTATGTACTACGAAGGCAACTTATCCTACCTATTTATAAATCGCAAAGCATTAATTTCAGAAATAAAAACTTGCATTACATTCACATACGAAAGAACTTCAAACGATACTCAGGTATACTCTGTGAATCTCTAACGGTGTAAAATAATGGTTCTACGATAAAATATAATAAGTGCAAAAGCCGATACCATTAAAGATTTAATTAGTCCAAGGGAAAAACTATAAAAACTGCAATAAAATAACTTTGCTTGTTAGTTGCGGATGTCAGTTTGTTTAGCTCTTTTGATTTTTCTTTTCATTATAAATCAATTATCAACTCCCTGTGTACCAGAGAGCCAAGTTGGTTTGAGAATAAAAAGTGTTTAGCTGTCCATGTTTCTCATCGACCTATTTCGACACAAATAACAATATTATTTCTATAAAAGAGCGCAAAATTTGTCACCCTGTCTAGACAGAGCGTCAAGAATAGATGTTAACGCTGCAAACTATCTCATAATATGATAGCAAATTATTCGCGAGAAATTAGTTTCATGTGGAATAGCTTTCCTAGAGCGGTCTTCCTCACGCACAAAGCATTGAGAGCATCCTAGTTGGAGCGAAGGCTATGCTAGAATAGTTATATGGTCATCTAGCTGTACTGCTCTATCGTAAACGATACATTAAAGGCCGAGCTATTAGAGCCTGTGTCTTTTGAACCAGAGCCATTTAGAGATATCACAATAAAATTTAATCCGGGCTGACTGCTCTGATTTTGGTCGTAGTCAAATTATAACCTGGTAACAATTAAGTTACAGAAATGCATAAACGTACATAAACGTATTTAGATTAATAGTAGAATATTGTGTGTTTGGCTTGTGTAGTTGGAAGGTGACTAATGTAAATAAGTTCTTCATATTCTTATTAGGATCTGTAGGCCATCTGATTTGGTTATTAGAACCCAATTCTAATTTTAGGCAAGTATTTTTGATGTGTAATATTTTTCTCTCTTTTCTCTTGCTTTCCTGCAATCTGTGGGAGTGATTTCATGAAAAGGGACGGAAGTGGGTAACAGGAAGCCGGGAAAGCTCGCGCTATTTGATGATTTGCGAATACTGTAAGCCTCTTTGTTTATTTATTAAGTTATCGTTGACTTTGATTACATAACTACTATTAAAATTATTTTCTTCTTTTGAGGCCGACTGTGTATGAATCTTTACCAATATAAACGAATCAATATTACAACAATGCTCAGATATATATTATTTAACGATTTCATTCAAAGTTGCTCAATGGGCTATTTAAGCTTTTATTTAAAAACTGTCAAAACTTCAACGATGATCATAGATCTAGTTTTATATCAAGCATTTTTTATATAAAAACCTACAGATCCGGCTGATTTAAAACTGGACTCTAAAGCAGTTTCAATAATGATCGCCATTTAGTGGTCGTGATTTGGGAGAAACTCAAACGCAAACCTTATTACCACAAAACCGTGTTTATCAGTTGTTTTGCCTAAACACATTTTAAACATGACATTTCTCTATGGAGTTTGACATAAAACTGACATTAAACACGCGTTGAACAAGTGTATGTTTAAATAATATGTACTTATATTTAAATTAATATGTTTCTTTACATAATTTTAGTTATTGCACCTACCACTATTTATTTGTCTCTGCATCACCCAAAGGTTGACTGGTACAAAATGCCTATGGCATTACGTCCGTCTCTGTACATTTGTGTGCTTAAAGTATTAAATAAATAAAGTTTTTTTGGTAAGGCCCCTACACTTTAAATTTTTGAATATTTGGAGATACTTATACTAGTTTCATTTCTAAATTGGATACCTATACTTAAATTATATAACCTAGGCGGTTTCAGATAAACTAACATCACAGTCACCGACGGATTAAAGCGCTCCAAACGAACAACATTCCGTTTCTTCTTCATATATTAATTTTTACGATTGTGGGTTTGAGGGTAAGTCTCGATGGGTTACCAAGATTTTGTAATCTGGCTTTTTAAATTTCAACACATCAATAAATCAGTGTGCTTGCAACGACCCTAATCTTAAAGCCTACATCATTTATTATGCCTATAAATAAAAAAATCTTCATACACATAATCAGATATTTCACAATTTGCTGTTTGGCAAGACGTCAATGTAACATGTGTGCATAATGTAGATTTTAAAAGAACAGAAACCTACACTATGTATTGTTACGTAGCCGTAGTAGGTACCTACCTTTGGTCTATTGGTCAAGATGACTGAAAAGAGGACTGAGGAGCTCGTGGCTAAGTAATAATAGCCGCACGGGTCGATCCATCAGGTTAAACCACGCTTGCCGGGGTTGGTCCGTGGATGGGTGACCATCTTTGCATATCGAGACTCCTCCGTGCCTCGAAAAGCACGTAAAGCCGTTGGTCTCAGCTGTCATTCGTGGATATTTGACTGTCGTTACGTCATCAGAAGCCCGAAAGTCTGACAACCAATCTTGCCAAGGGGTATCGTATTACCCAGTTATTGGGTTGTGGAAGTCAGATAGGCAGTCGCTCCATGTAAAATACTGGTATTCAGCTGCATACGGTTAGACTGGAAGCCGACCCCAACATAGTTGGGAAAAAGCTAGGCAGATGATGATCAAGATGACTGAAACAAAACGGCTTAACTGATAACTCGGGCACAAATCAATCATATTATTTATTAGCTGTTTCTCGCGACTTTGTCTGCGATCCAGGATGATAAGTAGCCTATGTCCTTTTCCAGGTCAAGGTCTACCTCTGTGCCAAATTTCATCAAAACCTGTTCAGCCGTTTTAACGTGAAAGCGTAACAAACAAACTCACTTGGCAGTCGGGTCTGCACCAAGTTTGCCGAGGGACATTAAGAAAATAGTTGTACTGTACGAGTAGGCTTAACGGACTAACAAACAATTTACAACATTAATATTTTTACTACCTTTCATTGGAATCTAATAAACTCTTAATTATATTCTTTATGCTGTGAACAATTGAATGGTTTCAATAGACTAATAAACAGCTCGTTTACATTAAAGGATATCATAAGTTTGCTGCGCAACTTATGACCGTCGTTGGGCCCTTTTTATGGTTCTCAACAGTAATTTAAATAAAATACAACATTGTCATTCGTTGATAAAATAAACATTCAAAGACTGCTATTGTTTGGAAATGTTAATTTTCTATTAATTTTCTCGACTATCATTAGATTATCCTAGGTTTACATAAGCAGGTAACTCGTATTAGAAAATAAATCACTGTAGCTATTATTACGTGTTTAAGCAATTAGCTACGTTAGTTAATTATTACTATTCGACAAAGTTCATAACTTTAATAAAAAAATAAAAAAAGTTTATTTCATATCATTTTGGCTTACATTGCATTGCATGTCGGCGGCATGCATGTCTTTAAGAAAGGGTAAAATTGATTATGACAATTGGCTCGAGATCAATGGTACGTATTGAGAATACTCAATAATACCTACTAATTGATAGATATAAAGAAAACCTGCATTTACCTTAACTCGTTTTCTTGAATTAGAATGTTGAGTAATGTTTAATAAATAATTACTAAATCTTTGTGCAAACTGGCGCGGTATCGTGGGCGCGACAGGCAGCGTAACCCTTGTCGCGCCCGCGATATCGCGCCTGTTTATAGCTTTAAAGATCATAAACACCGGTGCGCGGTGCCTTTGTATCATAAAACATGAAAACCTTGGAAGCCATGTAAACTTTTATAAAAACAAATAGGTTAGTATTGTTATTTTTTTAAACTAGGTAAGTACTTACCATTATTAAAAGTTATATGCGCATTTAATGTAAAGGTTGGTAATTAACAAATAATGTAAATTCATAAATATTGCTATGAAATATAATATTTGCCTATTCGACCATTAAGTGCTGCGTTATTAACCGACTTCTTTAAAAAGGAGGAGGTTCTCAATTCGTCTGTATGTTTTTGTTTGTATGTATGTTACGCAATTACTCCGCCAATTATGAATCGATTTTGATGATTCTTTTTTTGTTTGGTAGGTCATGCTTCAGAGGTGGTCCCATATAAATTTTATTAACTTTGCTTGCGTACTTTTTGAGTTAGCTTCAATAATTACGTATTTTTGTCACTTAGTCTCCGTAGACGATATTTTATTTGACTCCGTCATTGTTATTTACATAGCAGGTAGTTGTATTCGAATTTGTGTGGGGTAGGTACCACAACTTCTTACAAAAAAAAAAACAACTTACAAAAACAAAAAAAAAAAAAGTGAAGAATAACTTTAATTTCGAAAGTCGGTGGCAAAAAATTAAAAATTTGTAAGTAAAGTTACCGACTTCCGAAATAAAAGATATTTTATCATATCCTACAATATCACTCTGCAAGTAATTTAAAGCTACATCAGGGCTTATACTTACTATTTTATGTGGATACTGGGGAACCTAAAGTCCAAATCGGCACAGGAGTAATTATAGGGTGACCCACTCTCTCCCCACCCATTAACTAGACCGCAAGAGAAGTTATTCAAATATCCCTCAAACTTGGGCAAGAAGGCTAAATATGGCCAAGTAGAATATAACAGGCCAACATTACTATGTTTTGAGGAAGATTTCCTTTACTTTCTGAAGAACAAAACGACAACAAATGCTTCAAAAATAAAGCAACTGAAATCAACGAATAACGATATTTATAAATAAATAGATAAAAATTAAATCATGTAGTGTCTCTTAGCACGTGCGGTTGCACTGGACTTATATGAATGCAGATGACCTTTGATAAGGTAAGGAGGTATGGTCCGTAGGTACCTACTTTAAGCTGGGCTTAGAACAGGCAAAAACGCGATGGGCAACAGACAACTGGTGTATTTTGATAAAATTAAATTAAATACCTACTATTTATTACCCGATTACGACGAAGAAAAAAGGAGGGTTATGATTTTGACCGGTATGTATGTATGTATGTAAGTATGTTCATCTGTTCCCTCCTATCTTCTAAACCACTCATCACAATTTGACAAATGAGGTATCGTTGGCTATGTGACGTCCCAACTACGACTAAAAAGGTATAAACAAGACACCACAGACAGACAAATAAAAAATCCGGAGTCACACGTAATTTGTTCGATTTATGCCCTAACACGTGTGACTCCGGATTTTTAATTTGTCTGTCTGTGGTGTCTTGTTTATACCTTTTTAGTCGTAGTTGGGTTTTAGTTTTTATTACTTTTTTTGTAGGTAGTACATCTTAACTAATATTATTATTATAAATGCGAAAGTGAGTTTGTTTGTTTGTTACGCTTTCATGCTAAAACGGCTGAACGGATTTGGATGAAATTTGACACATGGGTAGACCATGATCTGTGTTAGGACATAGGATTTTTATCCCGATATTCCCACGGGATCGAGACTGATGCGGGTGAAAACGCGGGGCGCAGCTAGTAAATTATATTTTTACATAATAAATCCCTCATTTTATTATACAATGTTCAACAAGTAAAATTGTCGATATAACTAAGACCAAAGACCGGCTAATAAGTCTCTTTTTGGAAACAAGTGGGATAAAAAACCGGCCAAGTGCGAGTCGGAATCGCACACGAAGGGTTCCATACCATTATCTATAAAAACGAGTGTTGTATGGGAGCCCCCTTAAATATTTATTTTATTCTGTTTTTTTGTATTTGTTGTTATAGCGGCAACAGAATTACATCATCCGTGAACATTTCAACTGTCTAACTATCACGATTCGTGAGATACAGCCTGGTGACAGACGGATAGACAGACAGACAGACTGACGGACAGCGGAGTCTTAGAAATAGGGTCCCGTTTTACCCTTTGGGTACGGAACACTAAAAATCAATGTACATTATTCTGAATTGTGTTGATTTACCTAAGCACTTAATTATATTCCACTGAAACTAACCGAGCAAATGATATAGATACCTAAAACATATTTTAACAACATATCAATCATAAACTCAACGAAGCATGGCCGAAATAATTATTAAGAAGATACTAGTTTTGTTTTGGTGGAATAAAAGATCCCATTAAACTTATTAATTAATAATAGGTTAGTACAATAGTTGTAAAATATTAAAGTAAAGATATCTAACGTTATATAAGTTCACATAATTGGTTTTATGTCACTTCAGCTTACCACAAAATGTATCTACCTATCAGGCCAAATGTCCTGTCCACAGCATTATAATACATTCGACATCTAAAACAACTCACTTTTCCTCGCTTTCAACAAAAAACTAAAGTTTGTGTCACTAATTGCATATCCATAGCTGTAGTATCAACACATCCGATCAGTCGCCTCGAGATTTAAGAGTCCACTCTATTCCAAACACGTCCCTAAACCGACGGTGCAAAGTTGTATTTAAAATCAAAACGCAGCAGGGGCTGGCGCCAAGACATCTGTCATCGTTAATAACAAGCAATTTGAGACAATTTTGCATTTTTAGAATATCGGAGAGCGCCCAGGCGTCTCGCTCTCACGGCAGGAAGTAATACAAAAAGTAACACTAAATAAAGTAGTGGTTGACATGTTTAGTTTTTGCCCCGGCTCACTAATTACGCGGGCGCAACAGTAGGTGCGTGAGCGTTCGCGTGAACCGTCGAGGCGAACGTTGGCCGTAAATGCTAACAGTTTAGATATTTATGAACATGTGTACGTAATTAATTTTTACGATGGATCAGATAACGGAATCGGTGGAGCGATACGCTTGTCGCGGCGGCGGCGTCTCGGCTGCGACTCGTATAAAGGTTAATTAAGCTTGAATTAGCGGCTAAGGAGGTTTTTCCGCGGATCGATTCGTTAAGTAATAAAGGCGACGAGAGGCTGCGGTTCGCGACCCCGCCACGCACGAACAATGGCCGCACACGTCCGCCGCCGCTGAAGTGTTAACATCGCTCACAAACAATACACATTTCCATAGAAAGCACTTAAAAAATGGATTAGTTTCGATAGAAAAACAAGGAAACTCGCTTTGTTGGTGTTCCAGTCACGGATATAAATTAGGAGAGCGGGTTTAATCCGCTTACGTGAATAATCCTTTTGTTACAATTTGATGCTACGTAAGAACGGTGATATACATACCTAAAGGGCTCTGTGTAGTGGTAATATATTGCTCTCGTGTACGGTTTGTTTAGAGATATTTCGTTTTTGTGAAGATGCGCTCTAGGTCCCACCCCCGCAATGAACATGACACCCCTTTTATCGCAGGCGCTTACAAACTTCTTAGTGTTGTGGATAATGTTTATTTATTAGGTTAATTAGCACTCGCTTGTTTTTACAGAATAGTGATCGCTGTTCTATAAAATAACTCGAGTTTAAAGTGTAAAAAATAAATTGGGTCCTCCGATTTACGAGTCTGAAAACTGCGCAAAGTAAAAAAAAAAAACCCGATAAAACAAAAAAGCCGTAAATATCAATAACGACCCCTATCCACTAGGTCCGTATCCACAGCAGGGAATAGGTATTTCGTACAAAAAAAAACAAAAGCTATAACCAGCCATTTGTAATTCGCATTAATTAACTCTCCCTGAATAAATGCCAAAAAGTAATCTTTCCAGCAACAATGGGCACATAAACCTTTTTACGGGCGGTCAGAAAAAAAGGGTGCGCGCACATAGATACATGTGTCGGTTTGGAACCGTCGCTGGTACATCGTGTTTATTCGTTGATTAAACATATCCACGGCCGCAATGCGTATGCAACCGGACGGACATATTACCAGGGCTCGAATTCTGATTGTTTAGAGAATTTATTACTCCCGTGCCTTGTACAGTTAATTGAATTCGCCTGTAGAATAGGCACGAGCTGAATTGCCCGCCGACCGTTTATCGTGTCTTCCCAGTGCGTGGTCCGACGCACAGCGACGCCATTTTTGTTGATAATAGACCTTGTCGTTTGTCATTTAAATTCGATTTTGACCGAGATTTCAATGATTAAATAATTTTTATGATAAAATTTATCACAATTTAGAAGGAAATTCAACAGTTTGAAATATATTCAACTAAAATAAAAAATGCGCCTATCATTCATGGGCATTAATGTAGTCACCTACTTACTTAACATGTTAAATATTAAGTTAATGAATTACATAAATAAATAAAATGTATAACTATGTTTTGCATGAATAAAATTAACAAGGGTAATTCATTATACAGATAGCTTTAGTGAGAACACTAATCAGTAATTAAATTAACGAAATATGTATAAAGGTAAGTGAATTTTGAATTCATCGATTTTATCGATCGCAATTTCAAGTTTACCCCATCCATTGTTTAGGAATAGATGTCCATGTAATTTATTGTATTAGATAATTGCACACCTTTTTATGGTTTAATAACTGTTATTATATATATCACCTCATGAATCTACATTCAAGCAAATAAATGATTTGATTTGAATACATATAATATCAATATGCATTTAAAAAAAAAAAATTGATGTTATCTCGTTTATGAAACTGTTGCATAATAAAGATTATTAATAGTACCTACCAAGATTGTTTTAATATGCCTAGTTATGTGAGAAATTTCTGATGGAAAAAGTCAATAACACTTTACCCCGAACCCAGGACCTCAAGCTCAATAAAAAAAAAAACCTCTTACTACTATTATCGTAAAATATTGCTCTGATCAGCTGTTGCTGTCGTCCACACAGCCACAAAGCACGCGCCGGCACAGATAATGTAGATAAAGCGATTGGATGAGTCTAATATTCACATTAGATACCTAGGTAGGTACTTATTAACTTATGATGTTGGACCTGAGCATAATGCAGAAAAAAATATATGTTGTAATCGTTTTTGTTTTATCGATTTAATTCATTTAGATTGTGGTTACCTGTTATTCAGCTAAAAGTAATAGCACTATTTTAAGTAATTATTATTGTGTAGGCAATTTAATTATTTTGTGTGTCTTATTGGTCATATGAGAAAAAAGGTAAATAGAAGAGATTTTTTTGTTAGGGAGTGTGTTATTAAAAATACTTTTAATTTTCTTGAGTTTCACGTGCATAAACTTTCGTCTTTTTTTTTAGGTTGTATTGTTTAAGATTTTTTTTGGGTTATTTCTTATTAAGAAATATACGCTATGAGTGTAGACAAAACTTTTTAAATACCTATCGCTATTGTTTGTAAATCAACGATCCACGTGCTGCTCCTATTAATTTTTAACAAAATTACAAACAACACTCGTTATTAATTTATCAAAAACGGTGTGTTGGCCGTTATATCTTGCGCCCGAATCCATTAATTATTTATCAACTTAACGCTCATTATCTTAAAACAAAACACTATTTTTTCGTCGTTAAAAAGCTTGTGGTCATTAATCACTGCGTACACTACGTTTAGCGCGAGAATTCGACCTACATTTGTTTAATAATATAATCAGATCATCTTGTTTTGTAATCGGTGTTGTTTTCAACGTATTTTGTTAATAAACTGTAAATTAATCAGTTAAATTGACAAATGTTAATTAGGTATCTAGGTCGAGTTAGGTACTCAACTTATATTTTGACTAAAATTTTAGACAGTTACAAAGTATCTAAGTACCTATTAGAGACTATTTTAACCCGTGGAGCACTAGCCTAGGTTTATCTAAAAGCGCTAAAAATAACCTACCTACCTAAAAATACCTAATAGCGCTAACTTGATTTTTAGGTAGGCTTTCGGAAAAATGGCGAATTCGTCAATACAGCTATTAAGTCGATGTGCTATAACGTACCTACTTTATTTTTTTGTAATCTTTTCGTATTACGTAGGTATTTATCAAAAGCCGAATGTGATACGAATATCTAACAAACAATCTAACATTTTCAGAGGGAACATCCAGTCTTAGTGACTGGCACTGCACCGGCAGAACTGCCAACAGCTGTCTACGATTTCAGGCGAAGAGTTGTAGAGATTGTCGAGACGTGACCATACCTTTTTTTTTACCTAACTCTGGTCAATCACCATCGCCATCGTGAATAACAAAATATAAAACAAGACAGTGTCCGTATCAAATCGCAAATACTATAAAAATTGAGAACAGTTCATAAAATAAAATAAACTCATAAATAAAAAATAAGCAAAAAAAAACAATACAATTTTTTTTTTTTTAAAAGCACTACGAACCGCCTTACCACATCATTCTGAAACTTAGTAAAAATATGTACTAATTTTCATTTTTTTTTTATTTAAATGCCATTATCCTACTTGCTTGCCATATTATATTATATTATAGAAGTTATTTATAATACCTAGGTATTATTAGTTAAAAAAAAAATACATTTAAAAAATTATCCGTTTTAAATAAACATAACGTCACTTAAAAGGTTTTTTGTCCGTCACGCGAAGAACACAAATAAATAAAAAAAACACACATCTGCAAGCTACTTGATTCACACAAGAACTCGAGAGCTAATCAGTTAAAATGACTTGAAAAAAAATACTTTAACCGTCCGGATGTAGAGGAAACATGTTATCAACTCCACTTGTACCCTGTATCTGTGGTACACGTGTCAAATGTGTTTACAGAGGTTTTCGTAAGTTAATCGCCTCCCTTTTAACTAAACCTAACCGTGCAAGTATAGGTGAGCACGCGAGGTTTTGGCTGTGTTTGAAGTGCTAGTTAAAAGTAATTTGAGACTTACTAAAAGTGATAAATTATGCAGTTGACTAACTCTAGAGCAGCAACATTTTTCTTGAAATAGTGTCACTGAATAATATTACTTTCAGTTTTTTAAATTTACTATTTTGAAGTCTGACAGCTTGTCAGTTTTATACGATCTCACGATCTATCCTCTCTTGTAAAAATATGTCTGTGTTGTTTCTCACCAGCATTTTGCATTATTCGTTTAATAATTTGTTAGAAAACAGCATTATGCTATTCTGTTTGTCATTCCGATGGTTCCTTGTTTTTCAGATAGTTGCATTAGGTGAATACTTACATAATTTTAGATCGACATGCGACGCGACGTCGAATGATCTTGAAATAAGATGCAGACAGTTGTACGTCGTGATCAGATTAGCAACTTGTGTACCTACCTTGAGAGCTTGCAAGCGTGCTAGAGGTATCCATTTATGCCAAACTTCCATGTACACATAGGTAATGAGCTCAAGTGTTAGGTGATAGCTAGGTATCTATGTCAAAAAGATACCTATCATTATAATTCATCCTCGGCTTGCTATCTTGTTTTGATGTTACGATGTTGATTAAATAAATACCAATAAAAAAATACAGGTATCTTCTGTCGTGTCTGCCTTTATTTTTCTACGCAGCATTAAAAGAGTTAGGTTATTTTTTTGCTTAACTACTAAAAATATTTGGATACTTTTTTTTTTCGTACATTTCTATTCGGTATCGTTTTATAGTTTTTCTAAAGATAAAAGTTTGTTAAATGCGCCTTTTACTTAGTGAATGATTCGACAAAGGTTCTATCTACATATCTAGTAGAACAGGGAACCTCTACGTTTCGTTATAATTGGTAATTGTTAAGCCTTTAGTTCGTTTGTCTATCCGTCTATCACAAAAAAGTCAAAAGATGATTACTTAATCATATCTTGTATCTCACAATATTCATGAAACTTAAACCACAAAATAAAAATAAAAATTAACAGAATAATAATTACAAATCAAAGAAAGAAATTTAAATTAATCATTCTCCAACTAATTATGCATAGTTGCAAATTAATTTAAAATGAATATAAACTGAGTATTATGAAAATAATTTTAAATAAAGAAACTTCGACTTTTAAGAAATACTAAAAAAATATTAGGAATTACCATTAAATAAATATAATTAAAATGCACCGATTTTCAATAAATCCGACAGTTTTTAATCATGGAATAAAAACAAAAACGATTCAGCCTCAACAAACAAGCAAAAAGTGAGATTTGCCTCATAGCGAAAAATACCAGGCTTCAAACAAATCGAACGGGTTCAAATGGAATTTTAAACTGAAATAGAACTCAGAATGCAAGTTTCACGATTTGCGTGTAGGCACCATATAGATATGTTAGGGAAACACTAAGAGCTTTCCAAGACGAACTCCCCAGAAATGCATTTACATGTCACGAGACCCTATGGGAAAATGTGCACGTGGCGTTGATTGTATGCTTGTACCTGCCCCGTTCTCATGTAGTAGATATCGCGTTATTAACTCGTCAATACTTAGCATTATGTACAATTACGGTGCGGTTGTGTGCGTTAGTAAGGAGGGTTGATTTAATTGAAATGTGGATCTTACCAATTGCTGTAAATTGCACCAATGCAGGTAGGCAAAACTTCCTGACACGCCATTGTCAGTTTATTCTCTTTGTTGACGGCGCAACGAAATAGCGAGTTATCCGAAGCGTAAGTAATTGGATGTCAATTTGAGTCTCTATTATTAAATTGTCACATTTTTATTTTTATTCAAGAATCAATACGACCAAATTGATCGATTTCGAGTAAAATTATGGTTGTTGGGTAAATCACTTCAGCTGTGCAATCACACGTTATAACTTCCACCTTAACAATCTCTGTATGCCTAAGCTCCTGTCTTTTACAAACGCGATTTGCGTTTCATTACTGATCAACATACCCGCTAAACAAAGGCCTGTTTGATACGACACCCAATGAACTAAGGTTTATTAGCCTTGTATTTGTTTAATACGAAGGCTGCGCGTACTGCCGGGGTGTGGATAAGCAAACAGATTTTGGAAGTAACAGATTTCGGAAGCAATCTAGTCGTTGTTTACATAGGTTCTTCTCAGTTACCTGCTGGTGCTCGGGAAATTAACGCTTTGACGAATGAAATGCAATGGCGGAAAGCTTATTAGTAAAATGTGAAGTATCTATAGGTGTTATCCACTTAATAAAAATCACATAATTCATTCACTGAGAGACAGGTAAAAAAGCCTTACGCTTCCTGGATTTTTGAAAATTCCTCCCCTGTGGGGGTAAATAGGGGTTGACAGTTTGTATAAAAGTTCGTAATTTTTGCCTGACAGGATTTTCCATCGGGCACACAGCTTGTATAAATCACATAAAATATTGGAATTCATTGAAAACATAATCATAAACGAATTACATGTAAATATATGAAGAAGTATGATGTATAATTATCTACATTGTTTTCCGCTATGTGTATAGTATAACGTTAGGGGATGAAGCCCACAGGGGTGGTGGTTACCTACCTACTCAGTTCCCACTCTCTGAGCGGAATTGAAACTGCACACAGCCTTTAGGCAAAGTAGTTAGCAAGGATCGATTTGTTAACAGGTTTAGCTCGTTTATTATGAGCACGATCAAACCTGATAACTAATAATAATAATAAATCAAGTATTTATTTCACAAAAAACATAGCACTTTGCACTGTATACATTGTTTGAAAAACCATTTAAATTATTATGCAATAGTAGACTATCTTTTAAACTAAGACTCTAGCCTGTATCTTAAAAGATAAGTTTCAGCCATGATAATATACCCAGCCAAAAACTAGTGAAGACGGTGTCAATGATTTGTACTAACAGCTATACAGAAAAGAACAATAAGAATAAAAATAACGTAATAACAAAAACTATACGTCATCATCTGCCTAGCCTTTTCCCAACTACGTTGGGGTCGGCTTCCAGTCTAACCGGATGCAGCTGAATACCAGTATTTTACATGAAGCGACTGCCTATCTGACCTCCACAACCCAGTAACCGGGTAATACGATACCCCTTGGTAAGACTGGTTGTCAGACTTTCGGGCTTCTGACGACCCGTAACGACTGTCAAAGATCCACAAATGACAGCCGGGACCAACGGCTTAACGTGCTTTCCGAAGCACGGAGGAGTCTCGATATGTAAAGATGGTCACCCATCCACGGACCAACCCCGGCAAGCGTAGCTTAACCTAACGGATCGACCCGTGCGGAATAACAAAAACTATACGTAAGTAACACAAATAAGAGGCCATTGTTAATTAGTAGACTCGTGGATTTACAAAAGGGGTAGCTAATGATCACATCGCTTTTCCACTTATTTTATCTAAGCAGATTAAATGTTACACAATAAAATACATGGGTACTGTGGAAACCTATCTACCAAGGAAGCTAGATGTATTAAAGTCCTGTTGACTACCGCCGGGTATCGTTTCAAATAGCCGAAAGATGCCTCTGCCTCCAGTAAAACTCAACTTTTATTTAGACTTTCGATATCAGTTCTAAATATGTAATGGCAAGCAAAATCTTTTAGATTTTTCGAGTAGCTAGAATAGAATTTCATTAATAAAACATTTATTATACCTTTGGAAAGAACTCAATGAAAAGTAAATTAAAACAATCTGGATTACATTATGAGATTAGATCAAGAGACTCAACTAATAATTAACTGTATAATGAAGTGTGTAATTGTACGGATGGTTTGATTGCATCCTGGGTTGAACTTTTATCTGTGTCTAAGGGCCTGTAAATGTTTATAGCTGTTAAATTATCAGAGTTATAGATAAAAGCTGTCGGTAACTACAGCTTTAGCTTAGTACTATATTCGATTCAAAATTTTATCGTTGCTGTCTCCTTTTTAAAACAAGAATTTTAGAAAACAATAAAAAAAAAAATCTTAGATGGCGAAGTAAATATTCAATGACTATCATTCAATACTCGATTATCCCTTGAATATTATTGTACCAATACCTTCTGTGAGAATTCAAAATTCAAAATCAATAAATAATTAGATCTGTTACAAACCCTTTTGGTTTTTTCTATATCTTTTTTTTTCTTCAGTTTGCTAGCAGAAGGTTATGTTCGAGTACATTATAAATTAAGACATGCCGGTTTCCTCATGTTTTACTTCACCGTTTTGAGAGCAGTGGTGATGAAATAATTTACACAAACTAAAGCGCCTGTCAGGGTTCGAACCCATGAAAAACAATTCGTAAGTCGTGGCCGTTACCACAGGGCCAACACTCTGAAAGAAAAAAAAAACTAAATAGTAAATAAATGTATTACATTTCATTTTCTGTTATGTAGGTACTATAAATAACGAGCGTATAAGCAAGTTATCCAGTGAATTTTATTTGCGACCATAATTTTATAGATTTTGTGGCTCGAATAATTGTTTTTAATAAAATACAATTATAATTATTAAACCCCTGTCCTTTAAATAATCAGGACAAAAATTGAATCCGCGGCTACTATAATATGCACTTTATAGAACATACATGTGACAAAATACGTCACCGCCATTGTTGTAAATTGTATCTAATCAAACATCGAAATTTTATAATAGAAGATAATAACTCCTTTATAGATCACATTTATTATTTAATATTAGGTAGGTACCCGTTTTTACATTTTCGCGTCGTTATTGTGTTTTAGAAGACACAAAAACTCTGATACATTACGATTTTATAATACTATAAAAACCGTTTACCCAATTATTTTACGCTAAATAAGTTTCTTCGTGACCATTATATCAGTAATACTTTATCAGGTATTTGAAAACTATTATAGTATGTATATTAGAAGTAACAAAACGAATATCAACAAATCATTATATTGTAGAGTCAACGTGACCACTAAAATGTGAATTTCCAGTGCCTTTATTGCGCAAAGGATACAGCAGTCACTGTGGAACCTTTATTGCGCAAATTAAATGTAAAAGGGAATTATTCAACACTTTTATACAGCAAAATCACTCTGCTATAGAAGTCCGACATAGTACTTGACTATAGCGGTTATATAAACGTTTACAGTAATCAGCTAAAACATTATGCCAAGAGAAAGCCAACAATACCTACTTTACGTGATGTTTTTGAGTTATAAAATACAATTTTGCTAGTTGGGATGACGCACATTCTTACACAACTTTTATATTTGTTACTTCTAAAAGTCAAACATTGTAACAAGTTCTATCCAAAAATGTTACAAAATATATTTCATCCCAAGTCGGTCTGAGTAACAACTTGTGCTGACTCCTTCTTAATATATTCTGTGTTTAGAATAAGATTATAATATTAAGGAGCCCTCTCCCTCCTTCACTTCAGACAGCGTCGTTTCACAGTTCTGGGGAATTTGTGGAAATGTCCTGGTTACTGTACACTGACGAATTATAATTGGAGATTAGTGGATAGATAATGTACCGACATAGCTTAGTTGAACACGAACAGGTCGACAGTACGACGACAAGTTGGTAGGTACCTACTGTTTAACTAATTGAACAGAGAAATTGGTTTTCTAATAAAGAACCAGCGTAGTATTACTAATTATGAATTTTTAATAAATTAGCTGCGCCCTTCTGTTTCACCCGCGTAAGTTTCGATCCCGTGGGAATATCGGAATAAAAAGTATCCTATGTCCTTCTCCAAGTCATGGTCTACCCCTGTTCCAAATTTAATTTAAAACAGTTGAGTAGTTATGGCGTGAAAGCGCGACAGACAGACAGACAGAGTTACTTTCGCATTTATAATACTAGCTTCCGCCCGTGGCTTCTTCCGCGTGGTATGTCAATAAAAAGTAGCCTATGTCCTTTCTCAGGCTCTAAACTATCTGTGTACCAAATTTTATTTAAATCGGTTCAGTAGTTCTGGCGTGAAAGCGCGACAGGCAGACAGACAGAGTTACTTTCGCATTTATAATACTAGCAAGGATAGTAAGGATTAGTAAAGATAGTAAGGACTAGTAAGGATTGCCTCTCTAGGAAAGAGTAGGTTCAAGTGTATATATGTGTAGGTAATGTATCTAAGGCAATGCATACATGTAAGTACCTACTTGTATGATAAGATAAGGCAAGAAAAATGTAGGCGGTTGTGGTGTAATCTTTCTAAAAAAGCTTACGCGTTATTGTAGTGTAAAAAATATGAATGTTTCTTTTTATTTTAAATAAATAGTTTTGAATTTAGAATTTTTAGAAGTTTCAAATTTCATCCTCAAAACAACGATAGTTCCTTTCATGCACTTAAAAGGAGAAAAAAAAGAAATCAGATGTAGCGCCAGCCACATCGCGACTTATCCTTAACCAAACCTTTGTCCTAAAAAGAGAACTGATTTTAAAGATAACATTTTATACGATCTCATTTTGGAGATGCAGCGTGTACCTACCTACCCACATTCCTAAACATAAAACTGGTAATAAAAAAAATGGTGCGTCTATTGACAAAAAAATTCGGATTAAAGTGCTGTCAGTTAGGTTATTTAAGAAAGAAATTGAAACTATTTCAAACCTGAAGCAAGAAATTTCTACTTAGACATGTAAGATTTCCAGTAGATATCTGAATATTTAGTTCCACATTTATACCGCCATCATAAACACCATCACATCAACTATACCTACATACATTTTTATTTACAAAGACCAAAGTGGTCATCTTTAGAAACGGATCGGTGTTTTTTGACGAAACGATAAGCAAGTGGGACGTGCAAAATACATCAATTCATATTATTATGCTCATAAATAAATAAAGTTAAAAAATAATGTTTATTTTCTTCCACAAATAATACTTAGAAAGATGTTGTAATTAAATCCAGATGACTATGATAAAACAGTTCAGACACTTCCTAAACCAAAAGCGTGTTTAAGTCCACTTTAGTTTTAATAACTGTTTAGCATGATTTTGTCACGAAACAGTACATTTAAGTTTAATTAAAAGACCTTTGTAAATTATCGAGTTTTTTTAATTCAAATTCATATAATTTTTTTGTCAAGATTTAGGTTTTGATAACTATTTACTCTCCACAACTTTTCACGCGTAACAAACATACCTACCTCCCTTCCACCCTAAATAAAATATCTTTTCAAAGTAAGTAACCAGCAGTTACTTTTAATCATAGCTAAAACGTATTAATTTCCAAACGAGGTGATGATAGACCACTTAAATTGCAGTTAAAATAACGAGAAGCCAATTATTATCGCCAAGCAATAGAAGGGATATTACGTATCGCATAACAATGTAGCAAACCTCCACTAATTAGCGACGTACAAGTTTTATGTATAATTTGAGGCTAATACAACTTGTTTAATGGCTCGTTGCATACAATTTCATGCAATTTAACTAAATACTCGTACAGCTCATTACGAAATTGAAAAATAGATGGTAAGTATTTCTGTTTTGTTTGCATTGCATATTACTTTTAATCGAATGGTACTCGTAATTTTTACCATCACTCTTTCAAATGATGATTCAATGTGTCGAGTTGTCTTCTAGAAGATACATTTCATAATTTAACATAATTATACTTCAGAAAAGAAAAAATAAAGTGTTCAAAATCAGATGACTAATTTTAAAATTTAAACATTCACGAGAGCCCTTTAAAAGGTTTTTTCAAAGTGGAGAGCAACAAAAAATCTTGAACCTATTCTACACCAACGACATTTGTCACACACGCCTGACTACACGCAAAACAAGTACCTCTCACTCACACACGCACGCGCATGGGCATCGAAAATGTTCATTCACAAAGGGCTATCGTGTCCCCTGTCCTCTGAACCCATCCTCTTCATCTTGCCTTATCTGTGTTCATTCATTACCATCTAGTTTTATAAGAGTCGACGGCCCGAAAACATATCACGCCTCCATTTTTTGTCACACCACTTAATTATCTAGATTTATATCACGATAAAATCGACGCATCCACGTTAGAGATAAAATAAATATTATTGGAAAACATAAATGAATATTTAATTTCGTAGTGATTGTTGTATGTGTATATGATAATGACTTAACCGGCGATTATAACACTTTAGTTAAAAGTCTAAAACACAGATTTTTTGTGTAAATTGTTTAATTTGGTTGTTCTCAATACTTGAATAAGATTAATACTATGAGGGGAGGCGTTGGAAATGCCTAATGGCAGCTTCGGAAACAAAAGGCATTCCTGGTCATGTGCGCGGCTAAAACGATAAATTCTAATATATCTTGTAAATTGTGGGTGACATTACATTAGGCAAAGACAATAGGTATAACATAACAATAGGATTCTAGGTCATTTTACATGTGCAAAAGCAGTTATTTGATAAATTGCTATTGACTTCATTATTATGAATATAATATTGATATCGTTGTCGACCAAACTGACAGGACAATGAGCGCCTTGATACATCATACATGAGCTCAACGACCACGTGTTGTTTCGTGTAATAGATATTATTTAAACACCCGTAGCTACAGAACAAAAGAATGAATGAATGTTCTGCGGTGTACCTAGCGCATACCTAATGTGCCTTGTGCGTATTCAAATAACTGAATCAGGTAATAATTCAATTTAATATCATGAGTACAAAATTAAATGAGCGTTTAATTGAGGCATAGATCTAGTTAAATCTGTTTGAAGACAGTTTTTCTACCGCTGGTAAAGCAATGATCTGAAATAAATCGGCCTTGTGTACACACGGCTACGCATCAAGCTATAGATTTCCAGTATAAGCTGACCTCGCATTGTACGGAAATCCTATACAATGTGAGATCAGCATAAACGGGAATTGTATAGCTTGATGTGTAGCCGTGTGTACGTAGTACCAGGCGTAAGCGTCCGTCAAAACTATACGCAGCGCATACGTCGCCTATAAGTGACGATAACGCATCGTTCGTGACAATTTTAAGTAGGTACGAAACGGGTCCCATTGCTTTTTATTCAGCAGAGCCAACGTGCAGAGCCTCCTGGAAATGCCGTATGCGAATAAAATATGTTTTCGAAACAATATTAAGTACCTATATTCGTGCGGCACGTGTCAGGCGCTACCATAGATATCCGGGCGCTACGGTCCTGTACCCTAAGTCTTGTAGACCTATTGTCATACCTATATGCTAAGGCATAAATATAATGACAAGAGCTCCACGAGGCTTCAACGAGACCGCTACAAAATTTCTACGAACGTTATGGAACTTCTACGAACGTTATGGAACTTCTACGATATATATGTTAACGAGCCGATTACGAGACTACTACGCGACATCTACGAGGGTGCTATGAGATCTCTACGAGACCTCTACGAGACCGCTACAAAACCTAAATGAAACATTTAAAAGTCGTCAACGAGAGGTTTACGAGATTGCTACGAGACTTTCGAGAGATGTTTACGAAGCCGCTACGAGGCCTCTACGAGACCTCTATGAGACAGCAGAAGACATCTACAAAACCGCTACCGCCACGAGACCGCTACGAGACGACTAAGAGATATCTGCGTGTCGTCTGAGCGACGTCAATGCAGGGTTTACGTGTCGTCTACACTATGCATACGTTCCACTAGCCACTGCACTGGACAAGTGCCCATTGCGGTAAGCTCGGCATCACAAATCCTAACTTATAATAATAACTAGCTGATGCCCGCGACTTCACCTGCGTGGATGTCAGTTATTATATACTAAAACCTTACTCACTCTCACTCATTAGAACCACTCTATCCATTGGTGAAAACAGCATGAAAATCGATTCAATAGTTTTTGAGTTTATTGCGTACAGGACGACAGACAGAGGCGGCGGAGGACTTTGTTTTATAATATGTAAGGATTATAAATGCGAAAGTGAGTTTGTTTGTTACGCTTTCACGCTAAATCGGCTGAACGGATTTAGACGAAGTTTGGCACATGACTACACCATGACCTGGAATAGGATATAGGATACTTTTTATACCGATATTCCCACGGGATCGAGACCTAGACAGAAACAGCGGGGGGCAGTGGGAAAAAATAAAAATAAAATATTACCGGTTAGCATTTCGATAAACCTGCCAAGTATTTGTCGGACCACGAACAGTAAAGGTAGTTGGAACGAATATTATATTTACGCATGCATAAGATTGGTTTTATCGACCGCAAAAATAAGTTTGTATTTCATAGCATTTTTCGAATAAATCATTAAAAAGGAATTAATTTCCGCAAAGGAAAGCGTAAAGCTACGTGTCAAGTTTTTTTACTTTACATACAACTGTGCTGCTGGAGAGTTTGTTGCGCCACTTATTCTTCCCAGCGAAAGCATTACATGATGAAGGGTGGGCGAATTAGCAGATTGTCTTATTTTTGACGTTCAAAAAGTGCTGATTCTGAGCCTAATTTGAATAAATTACTTTTGATCACATTTTACAATCATATTACAAAGTTATAACGCAGGTTTAACATATTGGCTTAACGCCAATTACTTATTAAACTTCGACTTTAAGTACTCGTTGACCTGAAGAGCCTACTTAGTGATAGTTTTGGTAAAGTACATGTACGTAACTTAAAGTGAATACTTTTAACATATCCATAAACAACGGTATACCTGGTGTAGGCCGAGGCACATGACTAACATAAATCCCCACTATAATGCTTAAAATATTAAAATTTCGCAAACGGATCCCTAAATCGAAAAATGTTCATCACATTCCCGCAATATTTTTGAAAGACTTATCCAACGACAGTGATATGGATAGTGAATAAATGAGTTTAAAAAAAATCATGCTTTAGGGAGTGTAAGGGAGGTACCCCAAAAAAAATTCACATAATATTTGTAGGCGTTATTAACATGTCGTGGCTAAGTAATAAACAGCCTAGCCAAGCTACGCTTGCCGGGGTTGGTCCGTGGATGGGTGACCATCTTTACATACCGAGATTCCTCCGTGCCTCGGAAAGCACGTTAAGCCGTTGGTCCCAGCTCTCAAATGTGGATCTTTGGCATTCGTTACGGGTCGTCAGAAGCCCGAAAGTCTGACAAGCAGTCTTACCAAGGGGTATCGTATTACCCAGTTACTGGGTTGAGGAGGTCTGATAGGTATAAGTAGTCGCTCCGTGTAAAATACTGGAATTCTATGGTATGGTTTCTTGTTTTACTACGGAACCAAAAAAAGTAAAAATGATCACGTCGCTACTACAAACCGAATATTTTTAAGAGAATTGCCTAGAAGCAAGTAGAGTAGATAAATAACTTGCCCATGGCTTTCGAATCATGCCAAACTTGGCCACCATACTCTTACACCCTGCCAAGTCGCAACTGACAGAATTAGCTAAAAGTGATGAGCTGAGGCGATGGGAGACGATTGTTACTACTCGTATACCTACTGAAATGTATTGTAACGGTTTTCTCGAAATAAAACAAAGCTAAAATGGAGATATGACATTAAAATGGACCGACAGTATTAAAAAAAACCACCTTTAAAAGTTCCCAAATAGGTGGTATGAACCAGATTCTTTACAGAGATGGTTGCAGCTAAAATTAGCTGAAAAAAGGAAAAAATAGAAATAACAGTACGTAACAGAAGCCAAAGTCGGCCGCAATTTATGCGTGGACGTGCATTTTTCGAGAGTTGTGCATCCTTTGTTGTGCGTCGGATACATTGGCGGGCTCGATTCGCTTGGTTTTAGTTAATTACAGAGTGCGACTAAGCGCCGGGCGCTCCTCCGCGGCCGCGCTGGTGGCCGGTACACAAAAGCGGGTCGATGCCTTCGATAACGAAGCCAGTTTTTATCTTCTTATTTTAACGCTTTTAATTAGTTAGGAAAATATTCTCAAATAAAAACTGCCAGCAGCGACCGCCAGGTCTCGAGTTAAGGATTGTCTTTGACCGTTGTGAGCCTGAGGCGCACTGTAATGGAACGGAATACCTCCGCTATACCGATTGACTTCTGTATTTGCCGATAACTTTAATAACAGTAATTGAACGCATCGTTTTAATGATTTTCATAGTGCTCGTTACGTACATAACGGCTTTAAAATAAAACGATGTGATGTTAGACTTTTATACCGCTCATGTTATACGAATAATATTGACAAAGTTATTTGATCATCAATAAAACCACAAATAGGAATTATGATGAATTCTTTTACTATTAAATATTTATCTATCCCATCAAGTCCTCGTAATTAATTATTACTTTTTTATGCAAAAATATTCATTATTCCTAGGTATCTTTACATTTTACAACCACATGGAAGCCTGTAACTGAAAATTTAATTAGTTAAACAATAAAAATACGAATACAAGAAAACGATCAATAAACCAAACGATATCATACCACATCTGAATAACAATGAAACGTGTTTTTTTTTCAATGTATACTTAAATAGATGAGTTAATTATGATTATAGCGTCGCCAGTTGGATACTCGTAATTAGAATACATGAATAATGAATACAGTATGTTCTCAGTTGAACAATCAAACCACAATGAAAACTTAAATATCAGTTTGCGTCGGAACTTTCGAAACGGCATGAAATGATACACCTGTTAAATTATATCATTTCATGACGTAAGTACCTATTCAAGTTGTTTTAACAGTTTATCAGTGTCTTATTCATTTTATAAGGGACCACTGGCATACTCTATGTAATAACATCGTATTAAATAATAACATATAATTACTATCTACCTGCTACAAAGATAAAGGAGGGACAACGGAGGTTTTTAAAAGGCTGTTTACAATCAACCGTAAGTGGAGGTACAGTCGTCTACTCGAGTTGTTTGTTCAACTGTAGACGGTATCTAACAATGCGTTTGCACTGGCGAAACATTCACAACAAAACATGTTGAAATCTAAATTTTCTGTCAATTTTTACAATTTTTGACAGGAACTAGAGATTTCAACATGTTTTGTTGTGAATGTGCAGTATAAACCGTGCAAACGCACACTTATGAATACTGAAACCATGTGTTTCTTTACAGATAATTTCATTAAAAATATTGACTTTTTAGTGTATGAGGTTTGTCAACCAAAGGTTTTAAAAATACATTACAGACATTGCGCTTACTATCTGATTAGGAAGAAGATGATAATACTTTTGCGTTTTATGTTTTTAATGATTACATTTTTCGGGTAAATAACAATAACACTACACAGACCCTTTATTGCCACGATGACAAACAATCAAAGCTATGGAAATGAACAGATTTTAGTTGTAAATATAACTTATTAACGTGGAAATAATACGCCGAGTGTTAGTTATTGAAACAAACAGTAGCATTTTCTAGAAACCGAACAAAAATAAATTCAAAGTCAAAGTCAAATAATATATTTCAATTAGGCACATAAAAGGTACTTTCGAACGTCAAAACAAAGAAATAGAACTGATTCTAGTTGCCCCATTCATTTTTGAGATCCATAAATAGCTATAAGTATCTAACAATAATGTTTCAAGATGTTTGTACGCGACATTACTACGGACGTTAGGCTCGTTACCACGTTATCGGGCCCGGGCCGCGATGGTTATCTTGACAGCCACGTCGCCGGCCTCTTGGGGCCTTCAGTATCGACACCTCGCAACAATAAATTGACCTTGTTAACCCTTTATGCAACACAACCTAATTTTTGAGCACTTTGTTCTTTTTTGTTACCGTGTTATTGACTCATTCATTGATTGATATCTTCGAGTAAGAGCACTAAGCAGCCGGGCTAGCTTTGACAGTGGGAAAAAGAATTAGGCAGGTTGTATTCTACGATGAGTGAGATACATTTTTTTGAATAAATACCATTTAATTAAACAAACAGAAATTATACTCTATTATTATTATTAATGATATTCTATTATATTATCTATTTGATACTCTATTATTATCAATATAATATATAGTGGGAAATAAGTTTATAAAAAATATTTTTGTATGAAAATCGTACCTATGTGGTAACTCCGTCTTTAAGATGAATCTTTTAGATAGGTAATAGATTTTGATGTAAATAGACCATAGTTCTAATGAACTTAGTCTCGACGAGCTAAATAGAAAGCCATTGTCAGCTCGAAAACTTCATACAATACAAACTTAATAGCCGCATGGGTGACTTTGCCATACGTACGTCTCATTTAGGGAGTCCTTTGATTAGCAAATCATTGCGCCGGCGCTGGTTTCCCAGCAATTTTGAAGTAGGCTTTTTGACCTATAAAGAGGTAGGTAAACCTAAATTTACCTACCTCTAACTTTAGATAAGGTTACCTTACATCAGTGTATGGCTGATATTCAGAAGTGTCAGTGACTGTAATGCCAGCCTTTCAACGTTTTCACGTCGTACTGTTCTGAACGTGATTAGCGGCTCTCCCTACCACTACATTATTATCTCTACACTACTCCTATTATCTTAAAATATGAATATGACAGAATACGAAAAACCACGCTGCGCTCCCGAAATGGAGATCCTAGACGTGGGCAAAAAGGCTGCTAAGCTAAAATAGGATTGGGCGAATTACGTCAGCCGCATGCACGATGACCGCTGGGCAACAGTCACCACACTATGGGTGACTGAGGATGGACGGCGCCGCCGAGGCTGGCCCAGGAAGAGGTGGCGCGAAGACCCAGACGCGTACCGTAAGGTTTGGATCGAGGTGAAGCTGGTAAAGCATGCCTGGAAGGATTTTGAAGAAGCTTTTGCTCAGAAGGAGGATAGATCCCGCCAACAAAAAAAAAAAATCGAGGTGACGTTCGACCAGGACCAGGTTGGAACTAACTTCCTTTCGCTGTATATTATGTAATAAACAGCTGGCACAATGCAGTAAATTAACAACGTTTGAGAGCAAATAAATGAAAACAATAACTTGAAACTTACTTTTTCGGATCTAACGTTTTTTTGGTAAAAATCGTCACGTTAACCGCGTTAAAGAACTTCGTTCCAAATAGTTACTAGCAATGTAAGTAATCATCCATATCTACTAAAAATGAGGAAAAATTTAAATTGTGCTCGATAGCTCGATCTTCAATTCGCAACCTGGAAACATTTTCTGAACGCAATCGTAAAATACTCAAAGCCATGGAAAAAAACCCTATCATTAAATTAGCTGACTTTTTTTTATCAAGGCTCGCGAAACAGTCACGAGGCAAAAAGCAAATTGCACTACGAAGTGTGAAACATTTGCTATATTCAGACAATCTGGTTCTGTATTAGCAAAGAAAGAAGAAATAAAGAAAGAAAATACGTTTATTTGCGGCAAACATGACGCTAAGTAAGGACAAATACAAGAAAAATAACAAATTTGGGGAAAATATGCGTCACATTATGCAAACTATTTAAAATTCTATTGTATTATTGGCCTGCCAGGTCTGCAAAACGAATTTAAGACAATTCTTACTTCCAGAAAGTCGCGAGTCTAATGACGATTAGGATTATTACTCAGTACCCGACAGTTTGAGACCCAATCACTATAAAACTTTATATCTTTTAGCTGAAGCTCAATGTGTTATAGTTCGGTTCGCCGAAGGAACGACCCTGTCATAGTGTCCCCTACGACAATTTAATTAAAATCAATACATATATAAAATCAGAGAAATTAATTATTAGGCAAATTGACTACCAACTTAAATTATCCGTATATTTTTTATGATTGTACATAAATAAGGACGATGTTTGCTGGTTTTAATACTCATCGACCTAATGAAGTGTAGATTTGCGTGGAATCATTATTATTAGTACTTGAGTTACTTGTAGCTAAGTACTAACAGACGCACGGGTCGACCAATCAGGTTAAGCTACGCTTGCCAGGATGATCCGTGGATGGGGGATCATCTTTACATACCAAGACTCCCGTTTCTCGGAAAGCACGTTAAGCCGTTGGCCTTTGTCACGGCTGACATTAATTGTGGATCTTTGACAGTCGTTACAGGTCGTCAGAAGCCCGAAAGTGGGACAATATAATAATACTATATTAAAAATTGGTTTAATTGATTCTGCTCGTTATTCTGATCAAACTATTTGCAGGTTTTGTGCTTTTAACGTTACACGTTGTACAGTGAAAGTATGTGAGATTAAACAAAATTATTCACTAAAAGATAACAATTATCAAAAATATTAATTTGACGTAATACTGTCCGTCTATTTTGATTGTAGTACAATTAAAATAGACGATGCAAATAAATGGCAAGCAAGTGATTTGTATAGAGAAATGTTACCGAGAGTCGGAAAGGCGTTTTATGTCGGTCGAACGATGTCGGACGTGAGTCTTGCATTGTTCCTGGAACTGTAGTCGTTCCTTTATGTTCGAGTTAGTACTGAACCCGCAAACTGGATTAGCTTCAATAAGATTGAATATGTAACGTCATAATGTGTTATGAAGACTGAATTTGCACAGTATTGTAGATAGATTTGATTTATGTAGTAGATGAACAGTTATTTCGATTTGAATGCTACATTTTTAAATCGTGGCTCACATAACTTGGACAGTAGTTTGAATACATTGTAAATACGGTGGTAAAGCGCAAAATATGTATTGAAACTTGAAAACTTTTATGAATACCTGTAAGTACCATTTAGCGCGACTTATCATCATCTGCCTAGCCTTTTCCCAACTATTTTGGGGTCGGTTTCCAGTCTAACCGGATGCACCTGAATACCAGTATTTTACATGGAGCGACTGCCTATCTGACCTCCACAATAAACGGGGTAATACGGTACCCCTTGGCAAGAATGGTTTTCAGATTTTCGGGCTTCTGACGACCGTTTTTTTTTTTTTTTTGAGGGTGGGAAATCATCCAATGACTTCTCCCGCTCTGGGCGGAGCGGAAGGGCGTGTCAGACTTTTACTGACTAAAACCCACCCGTGTTCCTTCATTTGCCTGTTGCCAAGGTCCTCGGTATCCCTTTCGGACTTTCCCGCAACCCTGGCAGGCATCGGTCCTATTGGACCCCGTCAATTTTGCTGACATATCTTTGAGGCGCGCGTGGAACACGACGCGCCATCGACCCGGGCCTGGTCCTTATCGGACGGCGAGCTGCCCGTTGCTCGCCGTCCGCAAGCCCGCGCCTATGGTGGCCGGAAATCCGCCTGGGATTCCCGACGCCCAGGGCGTCTCCAACGGCGGCGGTTAGGGGCGTGAGGGCGCAAACTTTGCCTTTCCCTCACGCGTTCCGCCTCCTCCTTCGCGAGCATTACTGCTTCGCAGAAGGAGGTGACGGCTTCCCATGCCCTCTCGCTCCGTACCATGGCCTGAACCAGGGCCGGACGCGAGAGGTCACTGCCGCCAATCGCCTCCGCGAGGACACGGCGGTGCTCCGCCCAAGCAGGGCACACCTCAACCGTATGCTCCACCGTGTCCTCCGGGCGATCCATACAGTGGTGACACCCGGGCGTTTCCTCCCGCCTAATCCTACACAGGTACCTCCCGAAGCTGCCATGTCCGGTGAGGACCTGTGTCAGGCGGAAGGTGAGGACGCCGTGGCGCCTCTCTAGCCACTCCTCAAAGAGGGGACTTATCGCCGCTATTGTGGCGTGCCCAGCACTGGGTTGCGACAATCGCACTCTCCATGCCGCCATGAGATCTTGCCGGAGCTCTGTCCGCTGTGCCGCGATTTCTCGCGGCAGCGGAGTTATACCCCGGCGCTTCACCTCCTCGCGCCACTCCCAGATGTGCGCGAGGACCTTCGCCTCCAGATCCCATGGCGGTAATCCGGCAAGGAGGCTCGCCGCCTCACGGGAGACCGTGCGGTATCCCCGGGGGCTTCTGACGCCCTGTAACGACTGTCAAAGATCCACAATTAATGTCAGCCGTGACCAACGCCAACGGCTTAACGTGCTTTCCGAGAAACGGGAGTCTTGGTATGTAAAGATGATCCCCCATCCACGGATCATCCCGGCAAGCGTAGCTTAACCTGATGGATCGACCCGTGCGGTACTTAGCTACGAGCTCATTCATAGATTTCGACTTCATAACCGCGACTTCATAGATTTATATAAATTCAAACACCGAACTATTTATTTTACGGTCGTTGAAGACAAATGAAAAATTATAGTAGCGAGAAACACTAGAATTTTCAATTTATGAACAGTAACGTTTTAGTCATAAATCAACATTCAATAGCGGTTTGCAAATAAAATTTAAAAAATACAGCAGTTTCGTTTTCATTTTTTACTGTCACTTTTTGCACTGTGAGCAGTATTGTTGCACTACATAATTGCGCTATTTGTCTTTCAATGTCATGTAATGCGTTATTGTTTTTTTTACTTGTTATTTGTTGTGGTTTCGCGTGTTCTGTGGTAATGTGCTAAACAAACACTTACAAATGTTTGTTATGTCTCTTAAATATATGCACATCTGAAATAAATTTTAAGCCACCGTTTAGTTATAAGTTTGCGTTCATCGGATTAGCACAGAAAAGGTTGTTAGATTCATAGGTAAGTACTAAAAGAACAGACCGGACCAAGTTTACTATTCTGCTATTTATTCATTCATTATAGTATCGTTAAATTATTTCATCACCACTGCTCTCAAAAACGGTGAATCATCAAACATCGTGAGGAAACTGGCATGTCCTAGAACCAAAAATTCGAAGACATGTGACATCTACGAACCCGCACTGGGCCCGTGTGGTGGCTTACGGCCCACACCCTCTCACAGAGAGGGGGCCTGTATCCCAGCAGTGGGAACGTTAGTATAGGCTGATTATGACGATGAGTATCGTTTATGTCTGGCCAAAAAAATATATATTTGAATAGGAATCTGTCATTGCCCGTACATTTATCACAATAGGCCATTTTATCAGTCCTAATCGCCAAAGAGACTTACAATATCAATATATTCGTAAAAAGATAAAAAAAGAATTAATATTATTTGCTGATGACAGCAACAATGCTATATTTACACACAAATAACCTACAAGTACACGAATCCTTACATATTATAAAACAAAGTCCTCCGTCGCGTGTGTCTGTCGTCCTGTACGCGATAAACTTAAAAACTAATGCACCGATTTTCATGCTGTTTTCACCACTGGATAGAGTGGTTCTCGAGTAAGGTTTTTTTAGTATATAATAACCAACATCCACGCGGGCGAAATCGCGGGCATCAGCATATTTAATATTAAACCAATGATCCCAACATCAAATATTTCAACATTTCGAGAAATTAGTCAGTGTTCGTAACATAAAAGTCAGGCTGTCTGCATTGTATCTATTTTAACTTCGACCGAAATTAAACCACAATTAGAACGAAATTTGTGTCCAGGTTTGTCTGCATTTAGTGTATATGAATATTAAATAGCAGAATCACGATGTCCCACAACGTGATTGATTGAATTAATTGATTTTAGCTTTCGAGATAAAACGGATCAAGAGCTCCATGGAATGTTTTGTGTTCGCGTCGTTGACGCACCTAACATTTTGTCATAGATCCAAATTGGTTCATGCTAACTTTCAATGCTTTCGTATTTTGTTTTATTAACTAGCACTTAGCCCGCGACTTCGTTAGCGTGGATTTCGTATTTTCCGTTTGTATTTGATTCAGGATTGCCCGAAGTTTAACGAGGTCGACTAGCAACGTCGCCACGTTATGATCATAATATGATATGTTCCTTTTGAATCCGAGCTGGTCGGGTGGGCAATACCAGAAAAGCTAACAAATATTAAGGCTCTTACATACTGGGGCGATACGTCGCGCGACGCGACGCCGCTGCATTGTTCGCCGTGAGAAATTGTTTTGTTAAAATTCGCGTCGCGCGACGAGTCGCCCCTGTATGTAAGAGCCTCTATTAAACAATGTAGGTACCTAACTAGACATGTGGATAGTAGTCTTTTGGACTATGGCAAAATGTCTAAAATGCGCTATTAGCACATGTAACCGCTTTGCAAACGAACTCTAATTTCCAGCAGCTAACATACGTTACTCAATTTTTTAATGCAATTTAGCAATCCTAATATTTCTTTATTAAAAATCTTATCAGGAGACAATAAAATTGTCGTTAGTATTCGGATGTCAATAACAATGAAAATGGCCCTTACTGACTGGATATTGGATTTTATCTAATTTCCCTTACGGCTTCACATCACCCGTGCATTCTTTCGGAATAGCCCGACAAGTTCCGAACTGTACCGGATTTCTTAGGCATATATGTCTTGCGGCTAGGTCGCGATCCAAACTACTCCAGCAATCACCCACTAATTTATGTATTTATGAGTTAGTTTAAAGTAATTCTTGTAGGTATATTTCCATAGGTATAGCAAAAAACATATTTAAAATTTTATCATAATGTTTGATCCGTACATGTGACATAGAATTCCAACAAGGCACATAAGGATAACCCTCGAGTTTTAGAATTGGTCCCCAAGGGGTTGTTTTAAAAAATCCTCATTAGTGGGCTACAATTTATGAGGAAGATTCTGCAATTCCAGTGGTTTGATTCCAGCGATGACACAACATTCAGTCAGGACGTTTTGTCTTTAATTAAGCCTCGTGCAACCTGGCGCGATATCGCGGGCGCGACAGTCAGCGCTACCCTTGTCGAACCCACGATATCGCGCCTGCTTGTGGGAGGCTTTATAACAATAATGTAGTAGGTAGATCCGGATTATTAGTTAAAGGGCGGTCTATTTACATTAAGTATAATATTTTTTTGCATTTCCCTTGGTGTACCTGCCGTAGATGGACTTTCGAAACCGCTGTTTTATAATACCGCTAGTAGTTTTACAAAACAGTTCCGTTATGTAGAACAGCTGAACAACGTTCATCTTTATTGCCATTGAGATACGTTACGTTATGTGTTCGAAAAATTTGTCCGCTCAACAACGCACCTAAATAACGCAATAAATGTTGTTGAACTGTCAAAATCAATGCCATTGCTACTGTGTGTTATGCAATTATCCCGCAGATTACATATATGTATTTTCCAACGACCAAATAGGTAAATCATGAACTTTGGTTTGTTTTAGATTAGATCTTCAGATAGATTAAGTTTGGATTATTATGAGATTTTGATTAAAAATGGTAGCATAAAGGTAGTCTTAATAAATTAGCAATATTTTATACCTATATATGTATAAATGTATTTGTAATCACATTCTCGAAAACGGCTCTAACGATTTCGATGAAAGTTGCATTATAGGGGTTTATGGGGTGAAAAATTGATCTAGCTAAGTTATGTCTGGGAAAATTAGTTTTCTGTATTTTCAAAGCCGCGAGGATGGGTTACAACGTTGGTGTTCCTGGACGATATGTTTATTTACATATTTTCACCCGAGTAGAACTCGGTCTACCAGGTGCTATTATTTTGATATATTTTACACCAATTTTAAACCTATGTAAGTAGATACCTACACTTTCGGTTTAATTAAAACAACAAGTAATAACAACATAATCAAATGAATAAATACAACAAGTTTTTTGTTAAGGAGCTCACGACGACAATAGCTTTTTTACATTATAAGTATCTAAATAAAATTCTAATTTATAAGATCATTTACTGGGTATCATTAGCATGATTTACCCAATTAGGATAAGTCCTCGATAATTTTTGTCACGCCATGGCAATAAATCAAATCGTAGTTTCAAAGTGTAGTAAACAAAGTGGTAATATTTTTCTATATCTACCTATAGTTATTTGAAATGTGTTTTATTTGCCGGTACTTACAAAAAATAAGCTCAACACACACACAAGGCGGGTGCGTGTCGGGCGCGGGTCGGGACTGCAGTACGGCGGGCTGTATTACTTGTATTATACGGATGTCAGCACATGAAACGCGTGCGCGAGTTGGGCGCGGAGCGGGTCGGGTCGGTTCAAACGACCCGACCTGCGCTCAACACGCACCCGCCTTGTGTGTGTGTGAGCTTTAAGGATTTTCGCATCGAGTTCTAGGTTTCTTACCTAAATGTATAAATCAAGTATCTAAGCAATGAATGATTCTCCAAAATTATATCATTCCATAAGTGCACAGGAAGTTGTGTCGAGTTTTCAACAACCGCACCTTAGTGGACGATAAAATACGCGTTGGCCACGCCGACGGGCGCGCGGCTTCTTATGAATAAATTATTACTTGGCGGCAGGTGGAATGACCTGACACAAAATGTTTTGATGGAATTGTTTTAATTGGACGTTATCTCGCCTCAACTATCGCACCCGATACTTCGTTACAAAAATATGAATTTTGTTCCTTGATGATTCACACCAGTGTTCGCATATAATTATAACTTCATTGTTGCATCTTGATTTGGTGTAAAACAAATAACTAAGCGGAAAGACTGCGATTAATTTATACTTATTTGATAAAGCTGTTATAGTGTTTAACGGCTTGTCGGATACCTAATAACTTGTGAATTTTTAAGAATAGATGCAAGTGACGTCCAAGGCTGAGAACAATTAAATATTAATCGTTTGCCTTCAATCATGAATGACGATCCAAGTCGATAGTTGATAAGTATTAAAACTCGTCCTCGTGACGCACCGTGTAGATCACACCTTAGATCCCTCCTTAAGTCTAATCCTCATAAAACTAGCTATTATTCTTATTCCTTCTCTGTCCATGCTGTAAGATTTTGGAACTCACTTCCGCCTTGCATTCGTGGTTTGAAAACTGTTTCTCTATTTAAATTTCGTGTAAAAGAGCATTATCTTTCCTCTCAACGATGAGTATATTATTATATAGGTATTTATGTTTATATATTTAAGCTTTATGTATTTATTTAAGTATATATTAATTTTCTTGCGTATATGTGTAGGTATATTTAATATTTTTAGTTAAGACTTCGCATAATCATTTTTTCTCTTCTTGTTCTCACACACTATTGTCTACATTTCTTTCACATTTCTCCTTTCGCAGGTCTGCTGGAAGAAATTTCTAAGAAATAAGCAGTACCTACCTTTGTATTCATATTATAATTATGTTGTATCTCTATGTATTTTACTGTGTACATAAATAATAAAATAAATAAAATAAAATTGGAAAACAGTCATCATCATTGGAAACGAGGAAATATCTGAAAAAAAAATCCGGTCATGAACGAGTCGGGCTCGCACAATTAAGGTTCCGTACTAAACTACACTGAGCAGCCTTTAAAACGGTTGCTGTCTGCCTTAATTACTGTATTGAGCGATATTAAAATACCTGCACCAGCAACTAAACTAAACCATTACTTAAACATCTAAATGATGATGAATTTAAGTAAACTTTGTAAGTAGGTACCGATTTTTGTTTTTTGTCAACAACTGCTTTTGCAAACGGTTATAATTTAACAGTAAAATACCTTTAAATAGTTAGTATATAATATCCCACTGCTGGGCAAAGGCCTCTCTCCATTCTTTCCGTCAATCCCGGTTCTTCGCCATTTGTCAAATTCTAAGGAAGACATCCAAGTCGTTCCGCCATCTCTTTTATAGTCTGCCGCGAGCAGACCCGCGGTGGTGTTACCAGCCCTATGTTTTACGGACTTATGGCAACATCGCCCATCAAAATTCAAGTTCATACGTTGCATTGATCTCTAGAAAATTCTCTGTATCAGACGGACAGGAATGTTCTATTTTTCTTGGTAACCTGGTGGAGGACGCCCCTTATTGTTAGGATGCTTGAGTATGAATGTATGATAAACAAAAACCGTAACTAGTGGCGTGGCCCATCACGGTCCTTATGTCACGGCAGACAAAAGCCAAATGAGCGAAAGCATAGAAAAGATTGTAACAATTAAGTAATGGTTGCAAAGGGCAGAGAACGGTGGGAAACGTTAAATTCTAAAACCTTTATGTGTATCAATTATGTAACGAAAATGACATAGATTTTAGTATTTTTATTATATTATTTTTGTGGTTACCAATAGTGTAGAACAAACACGCTGTAAATGTGTGTGTGTTTCGACGAGTAGCGTCGGTACATAACACACACACCCACACACACCGACTTCGCCATTGTCTCGGAGAGTACCACAAGTAAATCGCGCGTCGCTTCGTGACATAAAAATACTGTACTTACGTTAGTCAAATAAATATATCTACATTTACTAACTCGGGCAATGAAGAGGCTTTAAAAATTATTGTTATACGCAATAAAAACCCGACTAGACAGGTAATAATAATTACAAAATGTGAAAATAATTATAAAACCCCACATGGACTGAGTATGCGGGTCAATATATAATATATGTATATTGAAGGTGAAAGTCAAGCGTATGCACATACTATTCAGAAGGGTTGTCGGTATATTCATCTATCTTTCAGTTCAATGAAATAATATTCTCCTGGATCTATCACTTCAGAGATGCGGGTCCTTTTAATTTTTTTCCCAAATTAGGTTTTTCTTGAACATCCTGAATGTTTCAATTTCATTATAAGCAAGCATGATGTCAATTCAATATCCACGCCAAGCCTTATTTATGGAGCGGATCGGAAGTACTATTTATGTAAATTATCTCCCCTACACATTTTTTCGACATATTATATAATATACTAGCTGATGCCCGCGGCTTCTCCCGCGTGGATGTCGGTTATTATATACTAAAACCTTCCTCGAGAACCACTCTATCCATTGGTGAAAACTGCATGAAATCGGTGCTGTAGTTTTTGAGTTTATCGCGAACGGACAGACAGACAGACGCGGCGGAGGACTTTGTTTAGGAAACAATACAAAACTTTAACATCATTAAACTATGTCTTTGGTTGTGATATCACAAAGGATAGCTGCGCAGTGGCAGCACATTCAGTCTGATTACCAGGTTTATCTTCAGAACCCGGTTTAAAACACGGAGTTATTTTTGAATTTCAAACTTTATTCCGACTACGGTTACGTTCCTGAAACAAAACAGACAGCTAGACACTAAGTTATGTAAGTATAGAACTGTATTTCAGAGATAGTACCGATCTTATTGCCAAAAATGGCTCGATGGTTTAAACCTGTTCGAACCAAGTCAAAAGACAGATGTCGTTTTCTTTATTACTCTAGTGAAACCGACATGCCTAAGAGATATTTCTCGACGGCATGTGAAACCAAGTCAGATGCGTATAGGTTAGTCACTAACCACCCGACGAAGAAGGAGAAGAAGATTAATTCTGGTGTCTAAATATTTCATACAGATTCAATCAATTGGATTGGAACTAAATACAGTATAATTAGCCTATAATGTTCCCATTGCTGGGACACAGACCTCCTCTCTGTGAAATGGAGTAGGCCGTAATCCACCACGGGCTCAGTGCGGGTTTGTAGATGTCAAATGTCATCGAATTTTTGGTTCTAGGAGATGCCGGTTTTCTCAGAACTTAATACAGGGTGGTAGGTTATTTCAGATGGGTCAGCAAGAACAGTTAAGTACCTTAACCATTGCAGCTACGCGAAAACGTTCTTAGGAGACCATCCGTAAGTAGATCTCATTAGAATTTCGGCTGAGATTTCTATTTTGCTTTATGAGGGTAAAGATTACGAGCAATGTAACAGCGAAACAGTATATTTTTTTCGATGATTTTGAACCGAAATGTTACAACAACATTTTCATCAGATCTGCAAAGGCATCCCCTTTAGTTCTTTTTGGTTTTTGTGCACAATAACATCATTTACCTGATATCTGAAAAACCGATACGTAAAAAACAAAAAGCCTTGTAACAACCTGTTCTTTGAACCACAAACGAGCTTTCGTTTACCACGATTTGTGGCGCCGGATTAGGTAAGAACACAATTCACTCACAATAAATTCAAGAAATCATTTACCAATATAACTACTGTCAATACGAATCAAGCGAAGATTGTTTTACCCAAAGTTAAGTTAGCTTCTGCATGACCCATGAACAAAAAAAAAACGTTTTGCAACATTTGGTAAGGGTCGTAATTATCAGTAGCACAGGTATTTAAACAGACCGTTAGCACGCAGATCCCTGAAGACCTAACGAGTTCCAAAGACCATTATCTCTAAGTTCATGTCCACTCGTGTACACTCAACTACACGATAATTATATAATTTTCGTAGTTCGTCAAGCGCCTCGAGAATGAGGCACGCATTCATTAGACTCTCCGGAAGTCCGTCGCGTGCTTCCATCGCCGATAGCCCATTGAATTATTTATACTTTTAATATTGTAATTATTATACAACAGCGGTCTGCCTTATTATCATTTAGGTTATTATATTAAATGTTATAATAACGCTCACACAGAAAGGTTATACATTTTGATAAGGAGATAACGTCCACTGTCAGCGTTTAATGAGCGTTTTCGTTTATACCGATCGACGCACTCGCACACTCGAGAATGCTAATTCCGTAGTCGGCAACTTGTTGTTTATATTATTACACGCGACGAATAAATTCTTTTACAATTTGTACTCGTTTGTCGATCTTGACGATCTCATTTCGATACCGAATGTTATAAAGTGGTCGCTAGTACAGTTCGATTCAAACTCAATGGCGGCTCGGAACATGAGGCGAGTCGCTGCGCAGTAACTATTTCATGTGTCAGCGGGGGTGTAACTTCCGAGCCGTCATTAAGTTTGAATCGAACCTGCCTACTACATGAATAGCATTTTTATACCAGACTGCAAAATTCTTCTCTAGCCTTGTCATTGTTAACATAATTGTTTTTTTTTTACACAAACCTTAATATCTCGCACTGTCACGAGTTTCATTGGCAAAAATTGGGCACCATTAATAGCAATATTTTTACATTACTCACAGTTCCTACCATCGAGGCCCATAGCTATAAGTTTAGTGTGAAACAGCTAGAAGTTTAGTGTGACATAGCTAGTAGTTTAGTGTGACACAGTTAGAAGTTTAGTGTGACACAGTTAGAAGTTTAGTGTGACATAACCTACTTTAGAGATTGACGTACTTATCAGATTTTCTCTAAAAATACAATTTCAACAGGTTTAAAAACAAAATAGGGTTTTACATATACGTACTACGTTCACACGGCTACACATCAAGCTATACATTCCAATTTATGCTGATCTCGCATTTTATAGGATTTCCGTATAATGCGAGGTCAGCTTATATTGGAAATGTATAGTTTGATGTATAGCCGTGTGTACCTACTTTATCTTGGTATTATCGCTCATATAAATATTCATATAAAACACAGTTCCAAAATAAAAAATATGAATCAGTATATAAAAACGGCGCAGATAAAATGCCGTCGTCGTATTACAATGTGGGCCGGAGCAATGTGATCACGAGGGTACTTAAGAGTAACGAAACCGTTCCTTGATTGTCCACTAGTACCATGTAAAACATGGTCGATTTGTAAACTAGACTCAAGTTTCTCCCGGTCAAACTAGCCCTGTTTCATTAATCAAGCTACATACTATGATAGGTAAGCACATTAGCGTAGTAAATAATAACTAGAATTATGGAAGTTTATGCTGATTGGGAACGCCAAAGTCTAACAGAAATAAAAAAAAAAACGGTATGATCCTGGGAATCTCCGCCTAGACGAGGCGTCGCAATGTGGCTAAGCCGACAACGACACGCTGCGAAGGTTATGAGTAGCCGAGGGTCTGTAGAGTCACGCTGAACGCTGTAACCACTGACTGCAAGCGAGGGATGTGCTCGTACGCTCTCGGGTCGTCCGAACTCCGGGACGCAAAACCGGATCTCGAAACAGGGACCCCTTCGATACCCTTTCGGTAAAAACTCAAAACTTAATTAATTTTCAACCACCTTTCTTCAATCTTCTTCCTTCGTAGTCTTCAACGTCACGACCAGTTAAATACGATAATATCCTACTTAAGGATTTAGACTTAGCGACTCTCTTTCCAACAAAAATCATGACGGGTTTGAAATGACGGTTTAGAACAATAATTTGTAGGTCAGTTGGAGAAATTTTTAAACAATAAAGTTTTACTTTGGCATCGTAACGCTGCAATTTGCAGTCTGCAGGTATTTTAAAATTCAATATGCGTTTTGGCGTACCTATATGAAATTTATTCGGGCTTGCACAGTCCAGCCGAGTGTGGCACAGCTGCACTATAGTATAGAATTTCATTAAAAATTACCGGTTCTTAAGTAAAATAATGCGGGTAGACGGTTCGTTGCAAATGGCGGACACACGTGTCCAAGGAAGTACTACCTAAGGCCACCTGAACGCTAAACTAGTAGATTTTCTCACGGTGTAGCAGTAAAAGGGTATAATGCATTAAAACACAATGGGAAAAACTAGTAACAGCACTTAGCTGTCCGAGACCAAGTGGCCCGTGTCAAGTTTCGACTGTTGAACGACCGTGTGGTGGACAAATTATATTTTAAGTTGTTGAAAGAACAGACCAGCATTAACTAAAAGGAAAAGACTATACACAAGAAAAGAAAAATCTTGTCTATAATGCCTGGTAAGTTGTTAACTCTTTACATAAAGATAAACAAAAAAAAAGAGATGTTTCTATGAGAGACTTCTGTCATTCCATGTGAAATATATACTTACGAATAAAAATAAGTATTAAAAACTTATGCGCAGACCTTCACGACATCAGGTAAAAAATGCATATCTAGTTGTCGTGGAATTAATGAACATGGAAGCTATAGTTATTAAATAGTATGGCCATTTAATTTATTATAGGTAGGTACAATAATTACACAGGATAATAATTCGCAAAACAAGTCGCAAATGTGTGCTTGATATAGGTATTTATAAAATTAATTGATCAAAATGTTGGATCAAAAGTTCGAGTTTCACGCTTATTTTAAATTATACATTTTTATCATATTATCTAGCTACTGCTAGTTAGCATTATTTGAGCTAAGATTATTAGCTGTAAAATTGCACTGAATTCATAGGTAGGTAACTATAATTTGGCGCACCAAAAAGGTAACGTCCATAAAAAACCGAACCATAAATGTTTGAGGTTGGTAATTAGGCTGAACTAATTCCACTCAGCACTTTTCGAACATCCTGTCTACCTTACTTATTCAAAATCCTTATCCTTACATATTATAAAACAAAGTCCTCCGCCGCGTCTGTCTGTCGTCCTGTTCGCGATAAACTCAAAAACGACTGCACCGATGTCCATGCCGTTTTCACTAATGGATAGAGTGGTTCGCGAGTAAGGTTTTAGTGTATAATAACCGACATACACGCGGGCGACGCCGCGGGCATCAGCTAGTATAAGATAATTCCCACCAGAGCGCAACGTGGTAAATGACATCGCTGGCAGTTGAGATTTAAAGCAACGTCTGGTTATAACAGAACAAGCGAGCTGTGGCAGGGATCGATACTAACTTGGGGTTGGTAAGGTACTAGATTTGGTCAACCTGGGGGCTTACCATACCTTAGCATACCTTAAAGTGTGATGAGATTTAGTCAAATATAAACACCAACTGTAAACTGTTACTTTCTACGGATTACTCGACACTCGACACTGATTCTATGGAGCGATCTTTATAATGAAAAACAGAAATGTACCTTGTCTCATAGTGTAGAGTTAGAAGTGGCCATGCTACGCGTGTTGCCCTGCAAATGTTTATGTTAGGTTAAAACAGAGTCCAGCTGATATGCCGGATATATGAGAGGGCTTTTTGGTGTTTTGCGCCAGTGTTAAAATCGGTGACCAGCAGCAAAAACACTAGATTCAAAAATCTAAGCACCGGCGCACAAGCAACGAAGCTCATCTTATAATTTTATTAAAATATGGGGTAACAAGAACAAATATTAAAACAAAATAAAAAATTATCTTGGCATCACTGTATCGCGCTACTTATTTATAACCGCCCGAGTGCGAATCCTACTTTCGCACTAAGATCAGCATTGCTATTCTGTAAACCATCTCACCGTGAAAACTTAGGTGAAGTGAGCGTGGAGTGAGCTGTCATTGTCATTGATACCTTCTGATGCTAAGGCAGTGACAGTTCACTCCAAGCTCACTTCACCTAAGTTTTCACGGCGAGATTTGTACAGAATCGACCGGCTGTACTACCAAAATAAGTAGTAATTTTATAGTTGGTAAACTATCATGTCTGCTTTTTATTCTTTTGTTTTAAGCTACATAGAGTAGGTACTAGGTACCTATACACTACAATCCGACCAAGTTTGCTGCAGCAAGCCGCTAAAACGCAAAGCAGCATTGAAACACGCTGATATGCGCAATTTTCTTATCGTGAAAGCAAAGAATCACACCAAAACGATGTAGCATTGACGACATCGCTAAATCACGTAGCACCGTTACCTACTAAAAGTATCCTGTCCGCTGCGGCCCCACTAGCCCCTATAATATGAAAGCTCACTTCTAGAGAACTGTCAAAATGTTGACAACATTAATTATATTATCTACGGTATTATTAGCTAATACGTACGATGATTTTAAAATCATCATCTTATATCATTTAAATCCGACACATAAAGTAAGCATGATTAATATTGATAAACAGGCCTAAGTTGGTATTCACATGATAAATAAGATTCTTATTTGAAACATACTTTATGTATATCGAATGCCAATATTTCCATCACTGATATCGATCCAAGGGTAATATTATCATAAACTAACGACAGGAAGTCTCGTTGTTTAACTTTGTGCTTTGTGAGCGACTTCATCAAAGGGTTTTCTTTAACAAGTAGGTGAATGTATTATCCCTTAACTAAAATGTATGGATGGACCATCAATATTAGTTACATATAATATATATTAAGTCATTATTTTTTGTTAAATATTGTTTGTATTTATGACATCACATCATATCTTACATTATTGATGTAAAGATCTTACCAAGAGATTTGCCGCAAACATGGTACCTACAAATGTTTCTTGCACGTTTTACTTTCAATTTGGTGTTTAATGATTTATATCGGAACACCAGTGGTAATACATTCGTTAATTTGCTTTCTTCGAGTTTTTTTGAATGTGCTTATTATGCGGCCACTGTGTTCACAAACATTAACTGACATTTTTAAGTCACGCCAACTTTAAGGCTCTCTACAAACGAAATACATTGGACGTATCGTAGTAATGCTTACAGAGTGGTTGGTTTTACTTGTAACAAAAAATAATGTTACGAAGGTATTGGCATTAAAATTCAATATGGTTTACTACCCAACTCATCTGATTATTGTAATAAATTCTAAATAGCTAAATAAATTCAATGATAACACTCTTTTTGAACATTCAAAACAGTTTATGTACCATACAGGGTAACTACAGAAGATTGCAGATGTGTAAAGATTTATCATATATCCATTTTTATTTTGATGTGTAATATCTTTCCTGTCGTTTTCTTGCAATCTGTGAGTGATTTCGTGAAAAGGGACGGAAGTGTGTAACAGGAAGCTGGGGAAGCGCGTGCTATATACTGGAGTTGGCCGCCAGATGATTTCCACCCATTTTCCGAGAGGTTGGTACTGTCGGTCAAAATGTCAGATGTTACAAATCATACTACTACGCGACTGCTGTAAGATTCGATGGTTTTTGTTTTTTTTAGGAGCATCTATCTAATTGCGTACAATATTTTCGGTAAATGATTAAGACTAATCTGTTTCATTTGACAGTTCAACAACATTCATTGAGTTATCTACGTTGCTGAGCAATTTTTTTTCGAACTTACTTTGCAATTGATTAGCAGTCTATTTCAAAATTATTCAGATTGTAATTGATCGTGCATTACGCAATTAGTGTGCTGGTAAACATTGATAATATATACCTACGATAACTATGAGACGCTTTATAGACACGGGTGCAAAAATTTCGACTTTTTGCAATATTTCCGAAACTTCTACCGCATAATTGAACACCTTATGCTTACTTGTCACCTACTTAATATTAGTAATGACAGCATAATATGAATTAATGTCCGCTCACAACAAGGTAAGTATTATTAACTAGGTATTCACCAACGTTAACAGCATTTTAAATAATTTTAGTAACAGCTCCTGCAAATTAGTTTGATTTTTTACCCACTTCAAAAAAAGGAGGAGGTTATCAATTTACCTCAGAACTTTGGACTGGGTGAACCGATTTTGATGATTCTTTTTTTATTTGAAAGCTGGTGCTTCTCGTGTGGTTTCATATAAATTTTATTAACTTTGCTTTCGCAGTTTTTGAGTTACCTTCAATAATTACGTATTTTTCCCACTTTGTCTATGTAGACGACATCTTATTTGACTCCGTCACTGTTATTTACATAGCAGGTAGTGATCGAATTTGTGTGGGGTAGGTACCACAACTAAAAAGTTAAAAATAAAAACTTTTTACAAATAAAAGCAACCGACTTACAAAAAAAACAAAAATTTGAAAAATAACTTTTAATTTTCGAAAGTCGGTGGCAAACAACGGAAATTGAAAAGCGAAGACACCGACTTCCGAAATTAAAGTTATTTTGACTTTTTTAGTGTCTGTTTTGGAAGTCGGTTGCTTTTTTTTTGTAAAAAGTTCTGTAAATTTCAATTTATATTCTTTGTTTATTCAAATCAAACTTGAAATCAGTAATGTTCCCAACATTTAATTTATACAGAAATGCAATTAATTCCACACAAATGGGAGGGCTAACCGTTCACAGGATTGTCCACCTACAACGTATAAATCAAACAAGTCGCTTCATTATAATCGGAAAGGCTGTAAATCGGATCTAAGGCGGCATTGTTTATTGATGGGACGAGGTAATAATACTCTACTTCCGTCTGGTTTGCTAAGTACTTATACTCCATTTGAAATAAGATTAGACATAATTATAAATAAGCCTTTTTTACAGTCCGTTCAACCGATTTTGACTTCTATTGCGTTGGTGGCATGACAAATGGCAGCTGCAGTAGGCAGTTGGTATTGTTTAACCTTTTTTGCTTTTAAGGCCATCCTTATGCCTACGGTATAGAAGTCAAAATATGTTGAACGGACTGTAAAAAGGTTTGTTTACATGTCTAATCTTATTTCAAATGGAGTATAAGTTAGTACCAAATGTTTTTTTTTTTTTTGTTAATTGATTACCCATGCATGGATACCGTCATACCTACTCACTTTCTGTTTCCGGAGCAAACCAATATTAGATATTAAATTTTGACATAAAATAAATTGATGCTTTTTACCAGTAGGTACCTAGAGAATGGGTACCTAAGACTAAGTCTAGTATTTTGAAGAATGATAAAATTTGCAGTTAAATAAAATTGTAGACCTGGCTAAGCTTTAAGAGTCTCCAAAAAGGAACACATTGGCTAAGCGCATTAGTAATTGTAGCACGAGTGAATCGCCTGCTCGACAATTGCAGAAGGTTAAAAAAAACGTTAAAAGAACTAGTCTAGCTGGTTTTTTACTACGAATTATTAATGCAGCTAGACAGTTGATATAGAAACAAAATGAGAAAAATTACCCTTTGGAATATCGGAATGAGTTCGAGATCTAAACTCTCACAGGTCTGGCTCGTGAACCGATCTCTCAACCATGCCCTTGGTCAGACTATCAAGACCTAACAAGATTTTCGTGGACACTGGGCAGTAACAAACATATATAGGTAGGTACACGATCTTCCTTCAGTCAAATCGTTTCTCATACCTAGATCTGACACCCCTTTTCATATTATCCTTTTTTATATTATCAGATTTATTGACTGACAGTTTTGATAAATAATGCCTCGGTTTTCAAATGGCCATAAGAAAGAAGAGATCAACTTAGTCGTACAATAACATGTCTAATTAAATTGATCAATCAACTCATGCGTGGTCTAAGTGCAGTACTTTGACTAAATCTCTCTGAACTTATGTATATGCATAACATTCGATTTTGTGCCTTCACACCGTGTTGACATCGTGTTTTCAGAATGTAATTCTGTGTCTGAGAAAACTACCTTTGCTGTTCGCCTATTCGCGATCTCTGTTGATGAAAGTTTCAGTAGGTATGGATTGCCCAAAATTTATCTTAATCTATTGTACGCATGTGTAAGTAGCACTTTTAGTATTACTTCGCCACTTTTCATTTTTTAAGTGCACTCAATAGAGTTTAAGTCAGAACAAAGACTAATTTGAACAAACAAAGCAAGGCAATGGATTCATAATGAAAATAATTATGTTTATGGCGGTATTTTTAGTTAGCAATCACGATCCCATCGAAATATGGGTTGACTATGTGAGCGCGACGACCAAACCTATCATTAACGAGGCCTGAAATGACAAGTTACAAACAATAATTACCTTCCTAGGGGGGCGCACTTATCTTTGGTTTCATCTGTTTGTAATATATAGAACGGCAAGTTGACATGTCAAGAATTTTTCAATCCCATTTAGTTGTCTACTTTCGATCGATAATAGAAGTAAATAACTGAGTTATTTACTAAGTCACGTAACAATGTTGTCGATAAAGCATAAGAAGAGCAGTTTTAATTCAGCCCCTCACCTCGAAGTCTTGCGTTTCACTTATTGTGTATCACCTTGAATCACGCGCCTGTTATGGAGAGTGAAACCAACTTGACAATATTGCGTGACAGAAACTCGTGTGAACACGTAGCGAGTGAGTTTTACATAAGTATTTTATTTTATACCAAATTGATATGATGTAAATTATATTCTCTGTTCAGTTTTTTGTAAACAATAGAACATTCCGTGCTTGTTATTGTAATGTTCTTAGATAAATAGAATGCCAACAATCGCTGATAACCAGAATTTCTCATTTCTTTTTTGCAAAAAAAAAAAATGTCGGTAACGGCTACGGTGAGTGCTTCTGTAAATAGTGTTTAACATTTTTACCTTAGATCGCTTTAGTTCTTCTAACCGTATTATTTATTTTTATCAGTTAACAAAACAATAGGTAACTAGGATACATTGAAAGAAAAAAAAAATACTACCACATGACTATTCGACATAGAGTGAAAGTTGAAACTATAATATTTTATTCATACCTACCTATACTCCATTTGAAATAAGATTAGACATGTAAACAAACCTTTTTACAATCCGTTCAACCGATTTTGACTTCTATACCGTAGGCATAAGGATGGCCTTAAAAGCAAAAAGGTTACACAATACCAACTGTCTACTGCAGCTGCCATTTGTCATGCCACCAACGAAATAGAAGTCAAAATCGGTTGAACGGACTGTAAAAAAGGCTTATTTATATGTCTAATCTTATTTCAAATGGAGTATAGAGTTATTTATGAGGTGTCAAGAAGGTAAAATTCAAGAGGTACAACTCATCCAATAAGATTTTGTTCAATTAAATTTTTCAGTAGGTACCGATTACGTTATGAGGGTTATTATATTATTATGAACTGAGAGTAAAAAGGTATAGATGTGATTAGAATTAAAAATACTGGTGGAAGCATACATCAATGTGACCATTTATTCTAGGCGATGTGATGCGATATAATAACTAAGTACGCGTTTAGACGTTTACCTAGCTATTAGGTATATCGGATCAAATGCTAGCGTGAAAATAAAAGAAAATAATAGGAAATTATAAAGTGTAAGTCCAACCACTATGCAGTGAATGCGCTGCTTATTGCCTTGTGCGAACCACTACTTAACGGAGTAAATGTGTTGATAGCGGCCTGTAATAGACTGGCTAGGTAGGTAGGACCTAGGTATTGATTAGTAAATCTTTATTATGGGCTTTACGGGGCTCAAAATCATAATAGGTACTTATGCATTTTGGTCAAAATTGTGAAAATTATCATTTACTAGCTGCGCCCCGCGGTTTCACCCGCATAAGTATCGATCCTGTGGGAATATCGGTATAAAAAGTTCATGACCTTAACCCAAGTCATGGTCTACTTAAGGGGCAAATTTCATTCAAATCCGTTCAGCCGTTTTATCGTGATAGCGTAAAACCGGCTGAACGGATTAAGATGAAATTTGCTGATAGGTAGACCATGACTTGGGTTAGTACATAGGATACTTTTTATCTCGGTACTACGTTCCCGTGGGATAATTTTTGACCACCATGCGGGCAAAGCCGCGAGCAAAAGCTAGTTTAAAATATTAGTTAGGATTACTATTATCGAATCCCGTAAAAAAATCCGAGAAATACATTAACGTAATCGAAATAACGAAATAGATTTCACATAAAGGTGTTGCCATATCATAAAGAACAAGGATTTTCCGGTATCATCGATATCAATTCTAATAGAAGGCCAATAACCGATTCAAACACCAATAACAGTTCCATGTTTCAGCGAAGACATCGTTGTAGAGGACGCGAATGTTGCGGTGAATGGCGCTCTTACTCGGGCAATTAAGCATAACAGCAGTACCAGGCCCCGGGCACCTTGCCACATGGCAGCAGTCTCGAATCTCGTTTTATATTGAAACTGGTCTAACCCGCGATGTTAGACATATCTCTAGCGTAGCTCCGGTAGTTGGGTGAAGTACACTACTCGTATATTAGTATGAGAAGGAACGATTAATGGTTTGTGGGTATTGGATAATCAGCAAGTATACGCTAGCGATTAACAAAAATGACGCAAAATATTTTTCTAAAATTTTTATGTAATCTTTTAGAAAGAGATTTTGTTTAGATAGGTAACCTACGTATTAATACTCATTGATTAACGCTGTTCGTAACTCAAGCGCCAATTAGAAGTCCAATTTAAATGTAGCTATTACTTTTGTAAGTATTTTAATTTAAAACGAGAATTTCATCTAAGAAAATACAATAAAATACGAAATATATAATTTTTATACATTTTTTTCATGGAATGTTCGTACCACTTATAATAAGTAACTTGCGACATTATTGTTTGTAAATATAAGCCCATTCTATGAGCCTAATGCTACTCGAAATAAATTATTTGAATTTGAATTACTTTGGTTTGGAACTATAAAATCATATATTATATAATTTATTGATTGACTGCTATTTAAGTAGGTTCATAATACCTGTCAGTTTGTTTCCAAACTATTTTAACTCCGCTCACATACAAAAACGAATCTATATCAATTTATTAAAAACATCAATTACCGTGGGTTAGTCTCTCAAAAACTCGAAAATGGCTCGACCGACCGATTTGTTTTCTTTTTTTGGTAGACTCGATCCTATCATGATTTAAGAAAAAAGAAAATTAGGAAAAACGCAAGGAAGCAGCCGAAAATCTAAAAAAGTCTACATTTTGTCTCACTTTTGCCTCACGTGGTTAGTACGAGGTTCACCGGGTCATCAGTGGGACATAAAAACGAACTAGCGTTTTTATTCAGATTTTTACTATCCCGATAACGATAGATAAGTACTGTATCAGCAACAAAATTTGATTAGCATTTCAATTTTTTTTTTCAGTTTTTTTCTTTATTTTTGAGCTAAATATTTGATTAACATCAGAATAGTGTCAGTTTTCGTGTTTGTCTATACCTATGTCCGGTTCTTCTAAACCACGCAACAGATTTTGATGACGTTTTCACCATCGTTTAGAGAATTTATTCCGGAAGGTTTATGTGTATATTACCTTAATATTAAAGTTACATACAACTAAGAAATCTCGATGTTTTGTCAAGTTGTAAAAACCGTGTGAAGCAGGAGCTAGTAGCTTATAAATGAAATGCTAAAATAGAATCTATCTAATAATTTTGTTCTTTTGTCGATGACCGTAAAACCAGTACTGAAGGTAAATCTTTTTCCGCAAAAATTTGTGCAATAATAATACCTACGGAAGTATAGTAAAAATATAAAAAAAGGATCTAGTTTTCTCGGGAAAATCATGTGAAAACAAATAGTTACCAATTAATGATATAAATTAAAGTCGCTTTTTGTGTCTGTCTGTTTGACCGCGATGTTCCAATAAACTACGGATTGCGATGCGGTTCTGTCATTACTTAGAGAATTTATTCCGGAAGGTTCATTAATATTAATCACATAATAAAGAAAATCCCGATGTTTTGTCAAGTTGTGAAAACGTGCGTAAACAGGGGGAGGGCGCTAATTCATAGATAAAATATAACAGTTCAAAAATTGTTATTATTTTTAACGGAAGTTGTAGGCGGTTGATATAGGTAACTAACTATACCCCTCTACAGTAAACCAAATACATGTACTTATGATAAACCCACCCTCATTCTGTAACACACTCGGAATGACAACTCCTGTAAAGCTTTTAATACTAGACAACATAATCCCACTACGACTATATGAGTCAAGGGCTTATGTTGTAATAATATCAAAAGTGAAAAATTCTTAGGAAAAATAACCTAAATTATCCAAAAATCCATTGCGTTATTTTGTAATAACGCAATGGATTTTTGGATCGTCAAAATGAAAGGGCTTGGGTGTGCTCTGCAATTAGGGTAGTGTTCTAGAAGGCGATAGTTATTTTGTTTCCCTAACATAAAATGCCTGACTTTATCCACTTGCCCTTTAAACAAATACAATTACATTTTAACTACTACTTCTTTACTTGAATATAATAAATTAAAGTCGCTTTTCATGTTTGTCTGTATGTTAGCGATGTTCTTCTCAACCATGCAACAGATTTTGATGAGGTTTTCACCATAGTTCAGAGAATTTATTCCGGAAGATTGATGTGTATAATACGTTAATATTAAAGTTACATATGATTAAAAAATCTCGACGTTTTGTCAAGTCGTAAAAACCGTGAAACCGTGCGAAGTACGAGCAGGTCACTAGTCGTTTAATCATTTAATGATAGAACCTAAACAATGAAACGATACTGTGCCATTTCAGCGTGAAATCCTGAATGAAACGAAGTCATTCCTCTGATTTACAAGTGATTTTCTTCAATCACGAGAACTGGCCATTCCAAAGACCGCGTTAAGGCCGCCCATTGTATATTTTGTAGTAAATATTTTTTCTTTTTGTAATGCATAAACTGGTGTACAATAAAGTATATATATACATAAATAAATACACTTTCTTGAGTGATATGCAATATTACGTCAATGCATAGAATTTTACTAAATAAATTTAGTTTTATGTAGAATATCTATGCATAGAATTTTACTTAACAAGTCTAACTTGCTCAATTAATAAGCTTTGTAACGGATTACAAAGAACATAATTCTTCTAAGGCTTGAAACTTTTCATTGAGGGATGATTTGGCTAATAATGTGTTGATGACTTTTTTATTTTTGGGCTTTAGCTTGTTTTTCTCATAATTCTGCTACTCTTATATTATTTCTTCTGCTAGACTGAAATGGTGTGTCTCCTAGGCTGGATTTTCGTCAATTGTGTAGGTATCGGATATTGCTGGAAAAACAGCCTCTTGACTATTTTACTTTTTTGTTTGCAGATGTAAAACTCACATATTTAAAACTGTCAAATTAAGCGTTCTACTATTCTTTACAATTTTGTGTTTAAGCTAGTCGAGACCTGAAATTTACGTACTTAGTTAAGCATTTTCATATAACAGTTTGATTCATTTTCATGATATGGATACATAATGATTATGTACTTGCCTCCACGAAAATCTAGCAATTTCTAAGTCATCTGCTTAAGAGATCCCATGAAGATAATTATTACGTTTATTGCAAGCGAGGAACTGATGTTATTTTAATGAAATCTTTTTTAGTCTAAATAGTAAATAGTTTTTTAGTCTCTTGTTTATTTCTAGTTTATGAAGTTTTAATGCTTACAGAGATTTTGTTAGCGTTAAAATGTTTGGTGGTACGATTGGTTTTAAACCAGTAGTAATGAGCAAATCATAATTATGAATTAGAACAGAATTAGAATATTTTGATTGTGATCTTGGTGTGGATTTACCTACGTTTAGATATATGATTTTGTATCACAATGTAATTGCCTAGTCACTGGTCACTTGGTCAGTGACATCACTAACTGTTAATAGCGCATTATTTAACTTAGTTACATTAATAAAAGGTGTTTTGCTGACTATTAAAATGCTTGTTTTACTATTTAATTCGTACGTTAATCACTTACGTCTTGTTGATTAAAGAAGTCATCTTGGGCGTCTTCGTTGGCACACCCCATGTCTTGAAGGAGCGGGGTGACATGCCGCTCCCAGTCATCCATTATTATAAAACTTTTCCTGAACTGTTAGATTAAAAACGCGAACCGAAATCACAGCTCAACAATCTTCACAAACTAACAGAGTATTCGTCTTAACGATTACCACAGTTATCCAGCATTCCCTGTGAGCGCGACATTGAATCGCACATTTCGCGCCAAAAACTTCTCAGTTTTACTTTTTACTTTTCTGTGAGCTACTGGAAGTGGCGGGAAATGGGCGAGATCGCACGCGACACTCAGCTGTCACAAAGTCGAGCGAAAGAGAAAAAAACAGCTGTGGCCGCGGGCGTAACACGTGCCCGCAGTTACCGGCGCGCATTCAAAAAACGTACTAGGAGAAAAGTCAGTGTTAGCAGTGTGTGCGGAGTCAGTGTGGCGAGGCGCGGGTTCCCGGCCGCCCGTCGACGCGACCGGAACAGGAGTGCGTGGCGGTCCGCGACTCCGTACGCCCTCTGCGTCGCGCCGCCTCGCGCTCGTCTCACTCGGGCCTCCTCCGCATGAATCTCGCCGTCCCGCTCACTTGGCCCGGCGCCGCACGCCTCCCATGGGCGGCCGCGATTTCCCGCCGTCCGTCTGCGGCCGCAACATGGCCGTACTTCTGCAGACCTCTGCTTACCAGCTTTGGATATCACCCTTCATCCACTTTGCTCTCTGTTTATCACTAGACCAATTAAAAACGATTCAGAAAGCATTCCAAACTTCAAGTGGGAAAAACTCGCATTATTTCAGAAACTTTCAGCTGTCATGTCAGTTGCCAAAACTTCATGCAAAAACCAGACTCCGGGTAGGCACTATTTATTTACAGCATTGACTCGGTATTGATAATGATTATGAATAGAAATTTTAGTAAATTATCTGCCAGATAAGTTAATTATCTGCTGGAACTACGTTGGACCTAATAGGTCATAATATTATTTATTGTATACCTACTATTATTAAATAATGCAGTATTTCTGAAACCTGCCTACAGGACCATATCTCTATCATTTGAGTGCATAAATTGTGAATGCGTAACTTTGCTAATTTTAAGGTACGATTCCGAACCCCGCTGCTCGCAGCTGTGCTGCCGCGGCCACGACGACGCGACGCCGCGCCGCGTTGCTGCCTGCCGCGCTGATTCCGAGCTCTTGCTTTTCGTGGTGTCTTGCTGTTGTGGCAGCAGTTGTTTCATGTGTTATCGCTGTAAGGAACGCTGCAATCTATTGAGAACCACAAGGATACAATGCTTTAAAAAATTCCTACAATCGCAAAATCGGAATAATTCAATAGGAATATTTAACAACATTCGAGTAAAATATGAGCTTATCCGTCTAACCTCATCCACCCAAGATTTTATCGATGAACTAAAAGTCATCATCACTAGGTACTTAGGTTTTTTTTTTTCAACAACGTGCTCTCTTTCCCTTCATCTAACCTGAGGGTAAGTGATGATCAAGTCGAACGTGGAAGCGAGCTTCACCTGGTTTTTGGTTAAATACTGCGGCTTTATCCCATCCCGGTTTCAGGTTTTCAAGGCAGGTGGTGTTGCCTTCTTTTACTTAGCAGATAAATATGACACCCATTTTTTAACTCGATCACTAAACGTGACATCTTTCTACAACAATTTGATAAAGATTCATTAACTTCTAACGTAAAAAATCGAAGTATGTGCATTAAATCTTAATTATTCCGTTGATGTTGGGTCTGACACCAAACTATTTCAGAACAGAAAGCAACTTTGGTCATTATTAAAAGCGTAGAGTACCTATAACATAGTTAAACACTTACGGCGGACAAAGTTTCTGAAGACCGAACAAGCGGCCAATTAAAAGTTAAATGTCTAATTCTTGTTAGAAGCGGGAAGTCCAGAACTAGTGGGTATACCTCCTACTAAATCGAAAGTTCTTCAATGTTATGCATAGGTACGACACAGGCCTGCTCCGGTTGTGATGGACCACATGAAAATCTAATCAGGATAATGATAAAGTTTTGACTCCAACAAATTAAACCTTACCGCTCCACATTAGGATTGCTGATAATAAACGTTACCTAGTAGTTGGTAATTTCAACAAAAGACACTAAACAGGGTATCAAACTAAATGGGTCATTCTAATTTTTTTTAATGTGATTATTTTCAGTCTAGTTTAACTTTTGCGAACAATCAAAGACTTTCTACTCTAGGTTGATGAACGAAGAGGGAGAGGAAAAGTATAAGTTGGGCGGATTATTTAAGGGATGCTGTGAATAAAAAGGGAGCGAACGATACTGTGACGGTAGACGGGAGAGAAAGGAAGAGAGAAACATTCTGTGTCGACCCCACTGACATATGGGCAGAAAGATGAAAAATATTTTATACTTGCTTCCGCCCGCGGCTTCGCCCGCGTGGTATGTAGATAAAAAGTAGCCTATGTCCTTTCTCAGGCTCTAGACTATCTGTGTACCAAATTTCATTTAAATCGGTTCCGTAGTTTTGGCGTGAAAGCGTGACTGAAAGACAGACAGACAGACAGAGAGTTACTTTCGCATTTATAATAATTTATAATTATAGTAAGGAAGTAAGGATTTAGGTATATTATATTTTAATTGCTTTCTAGGTACTTCCATTTTTGGTTTATAGTAATTTTTTGTACAAATCCAATGTTTAAGTTAAAGACGAAGCTTTGATTCAGAGGTTTGGCGGGCCGGTCATTTGACTTTGTAGTTAAGGCCTCAAGATTATAATTATCTCGCTCGCGGCCTGAGTGAGAGCGAGACGAAGTGGGGTGCTGGCGGATCTCAAGCCTCGAATAGTTTAGGTAATTGCTTTATACGGTGAAAATAATGGTAATTTCAACAAAAAAACCTGGACCTGCTTTATAGTTTGTTCAGTTATTATGCAGTTTTATGATCTTATTTGAAGTATTTTTTTTATACCAGTGGTTTATAGTTCGGTTTAGAGGTAACTTTGGTTTTTTTTCTATGGAGAAAATTTTATGTAATCTTGTTTCAAAATTAATGCTGCAGTATTTTCGGCGTAACGGAGGATCATGCTAAGCAATTTGAGGTAGGGTGGGGCCTTAAGATCGGTACTGTGTTGGTTCAAACTCAAACTCAAACCATTTATTTCAAATAAACCATTTACAGGCACTTTTGAAATCAAGGAATGGTGGTTGGGATTCATTTGATAACATAAATGTTGGACTTACCGCATCTCATGAAATGCCAATTCAAGCAGATTATATTTCCAATAAACTGATTGGTTGATGATTTCACAATGTTATTAATATCTGGTGTCAGTTCCTCAAGAGTCGGTATTCTTTGCAAAGTAGATATCATTGCTCTACATTGAAAATGTGGCCACATCAAAGTTAAGAAACATGAAACGAAGGGAAACCCCGTTTGGAAGCGTTGCTTGCAAAGTCAAATACTTAATACATCTATTTTCCCCGTTTCTAGCACTCAGCTCTCACAAATACTATTTCATCTTGAAAATTGCTTCTTGATACACGACAAGTCACAATTTCCGTAATAGTACGACGCAACAAATAATTATTTTGGGACGCCAGCCGTGCCGACGATGTAACGCATCCTCCTTAAATATTAGATAGACTTCGCGCAAGCCTAGAATTAGATGAATGTAGGTACCTACTTAAAATATGCAAGTTTTGACAACCTCTATTATGATCAAAGCTAGGAAAATCAATTTTGCTCATAAGTAATTCATATTGTTTAATTTTATCACATGACCTGACGGTATTATAGGGAGGTATCTTTAGATGAAGTAATTTTGGATAAGAACCATGTCTCTTAATTATTTTATTGTATTTAATTAATATTTAAAAAATACATTTCACATATCTCGGGACCCAAGGGTCCCGGACCTTTGGAAGGCAAGGCGAGGAGAAGAATACAACTGGCAGAGGGCTCTTAAAAAAAATAAAGTGATGCGGCACCAAACGACAGTAGGTAGGTATGTAATTATCCCTGTATGCACTACGCAAGTGCATCCAAGACAATCCCTGGTTGGTGCAAGACTAGAAGGACATGGAAAAAATTGTTACTGGTTACTCCCAGCGGAAACACATACAATAATTTAGTACCACCGTCCACCAAGTATGAAAAAATGTGTAAGTATTTCGCCTTACCTACCATGTTCGAACGCTTATTATTTAATTTTGTATTGTAGGTATGGCTTATTGCAAGAAAGAGGTGGCAGCTCTATTCCTCGACAGTGTTCATTCTGGCCGCTCAATAAGTCAAGCCAGAGATGAGGAACAAAATTCTCCCGGGAGATCGGGTCCGTGGGGACGCTACTGCCTAACAGCTCGCCTCATAATGACCTGTATATCCCATAATCAGTTTTGTTAAACAAATTGACGTAGACTCTGAAATAGACAAGTTCCTGATATAACGATGTCGGTACGCTAACGAACTAAAAATCTATTCATAGTTCAGATTTTAGAAGGAAAATATTGGATTATTGGGCAACTGAACTGTAAGCAGAGGCGTCTAATTGAACTGTGTAGGCTGAAAATAAAATAGCAGATACCCCCAAGTTTCATTGCGATTAATAATTTCCAACCAAAAAGGATAATCTAATTTATTCAATTTTTTTTTTTTAATTGAAGATTTAAAAAATATACAAAAATAAGGTTAGTGCCATGCCTCTGCGAGTTGGTATCGGCCCGTCATACACCTTCCAAAGGTTCGGGACCCCGGGGTCCCGAGAAATGTCAAAAAGACGTAAAAATAATAACAATTTATCGGGGTTTCCGCTGCTGGTGAGAATGCATACGGTGGACCCAGTCTGTAAATGAAAAAGTGATGCGTGCATATTTTGAGGCTACAGAGGGGGTAATTAACATTACAGCGTACCGAGGTCGGATGCTCTCTGTGTTTCAGGTGTTTGAATGTGGCGTGCAGGATTTAGCGTCGTATTAATTATGCCCAACTCATCGGGAAGCTCATCTGCTTCAGAGAGGGCAATACACGCCCAAGGGTGATGCGCTTTATGAGGCGGGCGTTCTCGTCATCTTTAGAGGCTTAGTCGCTGCCACTGTTCTTTATGACAGGAGCTACCAATCTGTTCCATAAAACGGGTAGTACTGCGGAAACTTAAAACTAAAGACATGTTTACCGAAAGTTCTTACATCCATTCTTAGAGCAATAATTGAACACCATATTATTGATAGTAACTCAATTATTTCTGTCTCAGAATGGATGTAAGAATGGGTCACGTGGTACCAGGACCTACTCCATATAGACGTGGCCATAAGCCAACGGAAGGATTTGTCGACATGATGGATAGAATATAAGAAGGCCCATGAGCGGGGAATATTTCAGGGCGACAGTTTGAGTCCGCTTTGGTTTTGCTTAGCCTTGAATCCTCTGACCACACTGATGGAGGATTCGGGTGGTCAAGTTATATCTCACCTCCTTAAAATGTATGACTTGAAACTCTTTGCCCCCAGTAATTTGCGACTGATGGAGCTAAAGCTAATGAAGGTAATCAAAACGTTCAGTAGCGCCATTAGGATGGAATTTGGTGGTTGCAGCCCTGCATGTAAAGTGAAGGGGGATTATGGAATCTATGAGAACCCAACCCTCGGATTCCTTAAACCTTAGATCCCTTTCCGCAACCGAAACTTACAGGTATTTGAGTATGTCGGAAGCATTGGGCATCAATGCTGCCACATGAAACAATAGTTGAGGGAGCACTTCTTTGCCTGCCAGGGTTGCGGGAAAGTCCGAAAGGGATACCGGGACCTTGGCAACAGGCAACTGAAGGAACACGGGTGGGTTTTAGTCAGTAAAAGTCTGACACGCCCTTCCGCTCCGCCCAGAGCGGGAGAAGGCATTGGAAGATTTTCCGCCCTCAAAAAAAAAAAAAAAGAAAAAGGGAGCGCGCTTCTTTGGCCGCTTGAATAAAGCGATATAAAGTCTTATAACAGGCGGAAACAAGGTGCGTACCTTCGACGGTTGGATCATGCCTGTTTTGGTGTATTCTTCCGGCATACTCAAATGGACTCAGACGGAACTTGACGTTCTGAATAGGAAGGTCCGAACATTGCTGACGGCATATCGGATGCATCACCCACAGACTGACGTGTGAGTCATGAGACTGTAGGTACATCCCGTGGAAGTGTAGGGGTCGAGGTTTTTTAAAGTCTCCACAACCGCGAAATTCGCTGTCTCAGGAAATATTTTCTTCAAACTGACGTAGGACGTGGAAGTGGGACGTGGGACCAAGATGTGGTCGCAGTGGACAATAACCCCACTCCGCTCATCTTGGCGAAAGAGAACTGGTGCAAACTTGATACTAACTATCGTAAGGAAGTATAGGGCAAGGCATAGGGTTACACGAACGCTTTTTCCAGGCCCTCAATGGGCCTGATGTAGACTTTTCGGCGTCTGTATCCTAGCTAAAAACCAAAAAGCCGACTGCGAAAACACGTAGGTAGGTACTTCACTGAAAAGAGATATCGTAAACAAGCATTATTATTTATAGAATTTTGTACAGACATAGCAGGCGGGACAAACAAAAGTAACACCATATTTCGGGATATTGGTTTGTCCCGCCTGCGATACCAAAATTCTTGGTCAGACTGGTTGTCAGACTGTCTGGCTTCATCATAGACTCAAGAATGACAGCCAGGGCCAACGGCTTGTGCTTTCCGAGACAAAGAGGAGTCTCGATAAGTAAAGATGGTCACCCATCCACGGACTAACCAGCATGCATAGCATATCCTGATGGATCGACACGTCAATTATTACCTAGCCAGGAGCTCTTCCTCATTTGAAATACAAACTTGTTTTTTTTTTAACTGAGACTCACCGGTATTTATTTTAAAATGTGAACCAGTGATGTAAACCATAATTATTTTCCCTTACCTGTAGACAAAAATTTTGATACAAGTATGCAGTAAAATAAAATAAAAACTTTTTAATCTAACTTTTCAATGGCTACGCGTATCAAACGAGTAAACGACCTACATTATGAGCCATTTTTCGAGCAAGTGTGTTGAAAAATACAATAAAATTGGTGTATAACCGTTTAGGCCGTGAGTCATGCCCGTGAAAAGAAACGTAAACGTCAAACTTAATAAACAGGTACGCGCTTGACGTTTAGGTACTTACTGTCTACTGATTTCACTTTTGGTGTCTGTCTTGGTTTTAGTTTTAAAAAGGCTAGGTACGCTGACTCAATAAGAAAACATAATGTCGCCACCATCAGAATTAAGTTTTGAAGAAATACTAAAATTTATGTTGTTGCATAATGGCAAAGTAACCAACCACGAGTTAGTCAAACATTTCAAAGTATTTCTGATGAACCCCGACATGAGAGGTGAGTAGTACTGTGGATTCTTTAGCTTTATTTTCTTTACGTTACCTCAACTTATGCAAGTGTTATATTCGTAGATGAAGCCAGAAGTACATTTAAAAAGCATGTGAATACCCTAGCCATAATAAAAAATCAAAACAATGAGAAATGGCTTATACTGAAAAAGAAATATATGCCGAATAACGGTAAAGATAACGAAGATGTCATGGAAAAAGTTACTGATTCACCCAACACAACTGTTACTGAGACACCCATAGAAACTGAGTTACCTATTGAGGAAGAACCCCCACAACGTCCACCACTGCCATTACAACTTAACCAAGATTTTAGCATAATAACAAATCTTATTCAAGATAACACACATAATGTTAGTAATTCAGCTCTCCAACATGAAAGTGAGTCTAAAGAGAGCTTAACATCTACTCCAAGTGAAGAAATACCACCTAAAGTTCATCCACGGAGGCGTTCATCAGATAAAAATATTGAAACAAAAAGGTCTAGTATTCAAGGAGCACAGGGGCAAAGATTGTCTATACCAAATCAGAATGAGTCCAGTTTTGATACTACAATGTCACCAACATTAACATCATCTAGAAGCGAGAGCATGTTAGTAGACAGCGAACAAACCATCTCAGTGAAGGAGAGAAAGCAGATGTTTAATAGAATGGCTTCTGAGAGTGATGTGTTGAAGACAAATAAACTGGGTGGCAACTTAAGCTCACAGGTGAGTCACATATACTTATATTCATGTAATTTAGTTCAGTTTTATGGTAGTTGATTAATTTTATTGTGACCAACGCTTGTGTTCTGAAATTGTGATGGAAATAATAATTATGTTCATACAAAGAATACTTTACCATAATCTATAAATCAAATCGTTGTGCAGATGATTCATGAAAATTTATATGAAAATCAGTGTAAGTACATGCACTGACCTATTAGTACAAAACCAAATAAATAGAAAGAAAACACAAAAAGTATTTTTGTAAATTTAAATACTTAATAATATTTTACTTCTATGAGAAAGGTAGGAAAATATATTATTAATTTTGAAGTTGTGCTTTTTTTAAATTATGCCTCATAAGGAAAAGTAACTGTATTAATGTCTTGATTACACATAATTATGCTGTGGAACAGAACAATCAGTCAATAGGTAGGTCATACTAACCAAGCACCCGGCCAAGTGTGCTGTAGTTGTTACGTTAAATAAATGTGTAACTCTGATCTGCCATAGGTATTATAAGTGTAAATAAATATGGAAAATGCTAAGTTTTTGTTGGAGTTGGTGTTTCGAGCTAAAGTTAATAAAGTTCTGCTTTTGTAACAACTTGATGATTACTACTTCTTCGCAGCTAGTTACTAATCAAAGCATTCCATTGCTACTTTATATTAAATTTGTATGGGGTTTTACTCTTTTTACATGTTGCCAAATTTAAAGGCTGTTTTGTCAGCGATTCGCAATCTTATTGAACTCATACAGTCCACATTTTGCCTACACATTTCATTTACCTGATTCCACTTACTTAGGTGGTTAAAATGTTTAGGTTAGAGTTTTCTTTGAGCAGTTAAATAAATTGTTAAAACGGAACCCGTATAATTTTGTCATGTCCATCCAGATGACAGCAATTTTACTCAAAGACTGTATCACTGAAAATTGGAAAGCAGGTGTACTGTGCACTGCTCAACAATAGTGTGGTGAAATGACGAAAAAAATAATTAGGGGCGGCACACCCCATACGTCCATAAGTACATTATTGAGGGATGAAAAGTAAGTAAGTTTGATACTGTTGGATGTCATAATTTAAAAGATTAGGATGTTTGTGCTTATGTGACTTTGTTATTTAAGTCAATGGTTTTTGAGTTTTATGGGACATTTTTGGTTTCAACCGCAGCAATAAAACTCAAACTTTAGTTTTTCATAGTTTTGGATACGCAGTTGGCCAGTTTTTTTTATTTGACGATTTTGTGTGGTATTTCAGTCCGGTTTTTGGGTTTTTAATGCAGTTAGTTAAAGATATTGAAATACAAATTTCAGAGTGAGTGCCTAATTTGTTAGTGGCTTAACAAAGAACAATGATTATATTAATTGTGTCTTGTAAAAAATTACAATTTATCAACATAGAAATGGGTTTCAGTGTAGAAATTAGTTGGCTAATCTAAATTACACTTGGCTCTTTAAAACTCGAATGAAAATAATTTTCAACTCGGGCAGTGTTGTTTCTGAATGGTCACTGAACATATTTTTCTTTAAAGTTGTTAGGTGTTAGGTATTTAAATATCTAATTCTACTTAGCAGTATGCTAAGTAATGTCAACAAAATTCTTAGGTAAGTACTCACAATAACATTTCTGCACTAGAATTATATTTTTAATATGAATTGATTGTTATGTTATTGCGTGTGAATTTTTAAACTAAAGTACTATACTTGTTAGCTGCCTGCATTCTTAAATCTCTTATGAAGGGTGCTATTTATACCTACGTCGTCGGCGGTTAAAAAGAGATTTAATTCGTTATTAATCCTTACATATTATAAAACAATGTCCTCCGCCGCGTCTGTCTGTCGTCCTGTTCGCGATAAACTACTGCACCAATTTTCATGCTGTTTTCACCAATGGATAGAGTGGTTCTGGAGGAAGGTTTTAATATTTAATAACCGACATCCACGTCATCAGTTAGTTACTTATAAGTTTGACGGCTATGTTGTTCTGTCTGTGGCGTCGTACCTCTCAAACGGGCAGTCCCGATTTCAATTCAATGGAGTTTTTTATTAGTTAGTGTTGGTTGATTCTGGGTGGTTCTTAGCTATGTTTCATGAAAATCTGTTCAGGAATTTGAAGATAATTAGGTCTTTTCTGGTTGGTGTAGGGATCTCAGCCATACAATTTTGTTAACATTGTATTGCATGCATTTTGTTAACACTGCATTTATGTGGTAAGCTAACCTGATGTTTCACAGCCATTCTGCAGGAGCTAGGAGAGTTCCTAGCTCGTCTAATATTTTTAGGAGACATTTTGTATTTGAGCTCTTTCAAATGGTTTTAGTTGACTTAGAGATGGTGAACATAGACTGATAACGGAGCAGAAAAGTGGTCACAGGAACTTGGCCATATAAATTATAATATACCAACCGAGTTTGGACCCGTTGGATTGATCTAGACGAGTAGTCTGGCAAACGAAAGTTGATCCTGAAAATACCCGCGACATTTAAAAAAAACAAGACTGTTTATCCCTGTACAAAGTGCGATAACACGTTTTGATAATTGAAATTTGATTTCATTTAAAATAAAATAAAGTTTCATGTATCAAAACGTGTTATCGCACTATGTACAGGGATAAACAGTCTTGTTTTTTTAAATTTCGCGCCTGTTTTCAGGTTCAACTTTCGTTTGCCAGACTCTTAGTTGTTTTTTACATAGACGGAGTAAATAGTGTGATAATGTAGGCAAGAAAGTGGTTGGTTAGAGGTAGTCAGATTCTTGAATTGTAGACCCATATTTCAGCTAGTAGCTAAGTAATAACAGCCGCACTGGTCGATCCAAAAGGTTAAGCTACGCTTGCCAGGTCGGTGGATGGGTGACCATCTTTACACACCGAGACTCCTCCGTGCCTCGGAGAGCACGAAAAGCCGTTGGTCCTGGCTGTTATTCGTGGATCTTTAACAGTCGTTACGGGTCTTCGGAAGCCCGAAAGCCTGACAACCAGTCTTATCAAGGGGTATTGTATTACTCAGTTACTGGGTTGTCGTTTGTCACCTGGAGGCTAACGACAAATCTAACAATCTTTAAAATACATTCAGCCGTTTGGATGCTACAAGTAGTATTGTAAGAAATTCGAGACCTAAATCCTGTACTTATTAAATGAGCAATATTTGTGTCTATATGTAAACACGTTCTCGAAAACGGATCTAACGATTTACGGGGGTGAAAAATCGATCAAGCTAGGTCTCATTTCTGGGAAAATTCGTTTTCTCTATTATCATCCGAGCAGAGCTCGGTCGACCACGTAAACATACAATAATAAGACTTGAGTTTCCCTTTGAAGACACAGTTGTTATGAAGACTCGCGTAAATAAATAATATTCAAAGCTCAAAGTCCTATTGAAATGTAAGTCTTTTATAGGAAGACAAGTCTTTTCTAAAAAATAAAGATGATTAAGTATAAAATAATGTACGTGATTAAGTATGTAATATTTAATTTTGAGCTGCTTTTATAATTGTATTCCTTATATTGATAACATAATAGACCATTTAATGCTCATATCTCAGTTCAGCTCAAAGAACTCAAAAGACTCAAAGAACACATAGGACTCAAAAGACTCAAAGGGCTTAAAAGACTCAAAGAACTCGTGACTAGTAAGCCTATTACTCCCAAGTCTTGAAAATCTGCTAAGTATCGAAATGAAGACTAAAAGACTACCTAAGTCTTTTATAACATTAGCTACAAAGGAATTAAAAAAAATACATTTATGTAGAAGATACACGCGAAAAGGAAATTCATTGAACTCGGGTACAGAATGAATGCGTTTTTCTAAAATGTTTAATTATATGTGTGAATTGCCAGTTTGTGAACAGAGGCCCTAGTGCGAGTTTCTTTTAGCCATCTCGACTTTACGCATCGACCGCGTTCAGCGCTCCGATTGGCCCTTCACCACTAAAGGCCAGTGAAGGGCCAATCGGAGCGCCGAACGCGTTCGATGCGTAAAGTCGAGATGGTTAAAAGAAACTCACACTAAGGCCTCTGTTTCGTATTCAATGTCTACTGCCGTCCAGTTATTTTACTTAGATACTTAGTTAATTATTGCTTTTAATGAGTAAATAATTATAAAATATTAGGGGTTGCGTTCGGGTAGCCTCCTGAGCGCGGCACCTGTTGGTCGGCTGACAATCATTAACAAATATTTTGACCCACAAATATTTGATACTAATTTCAAACAAAACGTGAGAATGTTTTAATTGTTTAATGTTTTCTTTTGCCAGTAGGTAAAGTAACTACACAGTACAATCGAACAAAAGAAAAATAATGCTGTTTTATTTTCTTTTACAAATAAAGGAATGTGTTCTTTAAGGGGAATGCGCCAAGGTAGCCCGCGAAATTCAAATTTTATTACGTTTTTTACTATTTGCAGGTCAGTGTCAGGCTGTATGTTGATCTAAATATTATTAACGGCCGTAACAAATATGGCTTCACAGAATTATAAACATTAGAATCAGCAATACATCTTTCTAAGTTCATATAAGTGCATTGAATGACTATTTCATGAAATCATGACATTTGGCACTTCTTGGGACATAGGATATAGGACCTATGTCCTATGACATAGGATACGTTTTATCACGATATTCCCACGGAATCGAGACGTATGGGGGGATTCGTAGTGTCACTCACTACGCTTGCGCGGGTAACTGTACTGGACTTGTATGAATGGGAATGACCTATGTAAGGAAGGGAGGTATGATCCACGCTCAAAAAGCGCTTAAAACGGGTTAAAATTGCAATTACTTAATGTAATTTATTGGATAGGTGCCTAATTAAATGAAATATAAAATCATTTTCTACATATTTGAAACGCGAATGGAATACTGAACATCTTCCTTCGGCGACAGTTCAATAAATCGAACGTTCAAACTTGAATAATAGGTAGGTAGGTCTTTCATTTTTGGTAAATTATGAGCCAATCCTAGGCCGCCTTCTTATATTCCTTCCCTTTCTCTCGATGTTGCACTTTTCCGACAATTCTTGAGAAAGAAATCTAAGGTATCTTCAAAATCTACTCCACGGTCTATACTTTGTCTAGGAATTTATTCAACCTGTACCTGCTTCGTATGGTTTTTACGAATTGGCAAAAAACACGTGTATTATAAACATAGTAAAAAAAAAGCCTTTGTTATACACTTACCCGCTTCCGAAATAAATGCTCTAAATGATGTTGAAAACGGAACCAAAACCCGTTTCGTAGTTTAGAGCTTTAGAAAAACAACGCGGTCACTCAGGCAAACTCTAAAGCTTCAATCTATACTAATATTATAAAGCTGAAGAGTTTGTTTGTTTGTTTGAACGCACTTATCTCAGGAACTACTGGTTGGAATTGAAAAAATTTGCTTTGGATTGTCCATTTATCGAGGAAGGTTATAGGCTATATAACATCACGCTACGACCAAAAGGAGCGGAGCATAAAAGAAAAATGTTGCAAATACGGGAAAAATTCTTCCTTTTTGAGAGCTTCCGTTGCGTGCGCTGCGTAAACGGTTTAAGTTACGCAAATATAATGTATGAAGGAATTGTTCCTCTTTAAAAGTTCTAAAAAAAAGTCCGCGACAGCATAAGTCAATCTTTTAAGATTGTCTCACTATAACCTTTTTTCATGATTATCATATTTGTTCGAAATTAATGCATTATTTGCGAAGGAGTTTTATCAACAAAATATTAATTCGTATTCAAATAAATAGTTTTAACATCAAGGGTATTTATGTAGCAGTAAAATACTTTTTAATTCATTCGAATCGGACATTTAATTTCGAAGTTATCACGAAATGAAATACGCGAACCGTTCGACGCCGACACCGCGCCGCCGCGACGATCCCTACTCTAGAGAGGAGAGGATGGGCACACGAGTAGACCATGACCAGGAATAGGACATAGGATACGTTTTATCCCTATATTCCCACGGGATCGAGACCTACGCGGGTGAAACCGCGGGGCACAGCTAGTTTATAATATTTATAAATTAGCCTTTCATTATATTAGTTGCTTTAAGTAAGTCCATAACTTTTCATTTGAATAATAGAGTCGTTATCACGAAGTCCTATTTGAATCGATCTTAAGGGTCTCGGGATTACTCGATGAAAAAGTGACTATAATGACTATTTTCTATCTTTGACAAAGTCAAAGTGAATTCAACTATGAATTTTACTACGCAATCCAATAAAAGTCTTTTGAATGTTAAATTGTTGCGTTGCGGTAAGGGTAAAAGTTTCCTGTCTGTCGACACCTGGTGCAGCTAATTGAATTGTAAAACCTTCGTCATGGGCCTTTGGCGGTCAGAATTACGTCGAATATGATTATTATCGATATTCATATTTTTCGTGATCGCGCCGGGATATCAAAAGAGGACGGGAAATTACTAATGCCGTACAATCATTGAAAAAGGTGCATTTAAAAAAAAACGTCAGTGTTCTATTGTACACAGTATGATAACGTACTCAATTGGTAACAACACTACACCCAAAGGGCACATTTCTGAAACAGCCGTCGAGGGTTGTTCGCCGCGAGAGCAAAAATTTATATAATAATTTCGACTCATCCGAACGGGACAACCCCTACACAAGGGTAGCGCACAACACGACCAACAAAAGCTCCTAATGACAAATATTAGGCCGCGCCTCCGCGCACCTAATGGACTTTACAATTGCTTTATACAGCGTATACCTCACATTGTAACCTATTAAAAGGACGAGAGGCGCATTAACCACCTTCTATAAAAACATATCCTACCTAAGCCAAAGACATTTAAAATAGAGTTAATCACAACATTATTGTCGTTATCCCAGGTCCTCCTTGGATTTTCATTAGCATATCCTAAAATGTGCCCCATCGATAAATCAGTGTGAATATTGAAGATGTCCGCTTAGCAATTAGTTTGTCATATAGCTATGCTTCTAAACGAGATAATCACAGGTTTCGGAATTCACTTAACGCCGTCGCGGAAGCTAATAAATAATAAATGAACAAACCGTTTCTCACTAATATGCCACGTTGCCACCCGTCTGACTGAGATCCCGACGCATAAATCAACACTGAAATAGACCGACGGTGTGTACAGTATACACTTCCGCTCGTCAGTTAGAAAACATTCAAAAAACAGAAACTTTATGAAAGCTTTGTCTGTTTGATGCTATAAAGGGGTGTAGTAGGTTCCTACCTATAACTAGGAAGATACTTTAAGTTTTAAGAGCATAATTTAGCAAATCGCATGAGTTAAAGAAAACAATCGTCGATACTGATGACTCTTGCACTGTGACTTAACTGAATTTAAAATAATAGGTGCCTATATGGCTGTCTTTCGAACAGGCAAAGCATGAGACTAAAGTATTACTTTATTTCAACTTAGTGAGAGAAAGAGTTGTAGTTATAATTTGAACAATAGAATCAAAAGATATTCACACAATTATGCATTACAAATTTATTTTAAAATTCGATAAATAATTAAATGACTAGCTAACTCACTATAAAGGATGTACAAATGAATTCATTTGAGCCTAATTTTCTGCCGGTCCATCAAATCAAGGTACGGAAAGTCAATATTGTCATCATTATTCATAGCGTATACCATATTGAATACTGCCTCGTGACTTGTGGTCGATTGTCAATTACTGTCGTGTGACTACAAAGCGCACGTGCGCTATTAAAAGCTTGAAAAAAGGTCATTCGTGCTTAGTGCTGACCACGCTGTCGGTTGGGTTTCGCTTGTGTTTAATATGACCAGCCTGCATAATGACGTTTGTAGTACTTTGCTAGCAAACACATTCGTATATATGCTTGAATTTAAAATGAAGTGGCTAGTTTAATTTTGTGATCCCTTTAAGAGTTCTTAGTAGGTGCTAAACGTGAAATCCAATTGGTTTTTAGGGGCTAAGCACCCCGTAAACGTTTTATTATCCCATTGCCTTATTTTGAGTTAAATCCATCTAGACGTCGTCTCAGATAATCTTGGACTTTGATAGTAAACGGTTGAACGTAGGTACGCTCAGCGACAGAAGTTAAAGGACGAACAGAAAAAATATCAACTAACTTAATGGAGATAAAATCTGCCACACTTCAGATTACGCTACTGTCACGTGTCCAAGAATTTGACAGCTACGAGTAGCTGTCACTAACTATACAATTTTTGTAAACAAGCGACTTCTTTTACGCATAATCAGATGAAAATTGTGGAAGAAAGTTCTTTTTTTATAAACCTGATATTTCTTCGGGATTATGTTGCTCTCCTTTTTTTAACCTGAATATGAATTTGTCCCATAAAAGTCCCCCAACGGGCCATTTCTTTGGCAGGAGTCAGCTTCGCTTCTCCATCTTCGTCTTCAGTCATCAGAATACCTAATTGTCACTGCCAAAGTGCCATCATGACATAAGTAAAATATTTTAGCTGCTAGAAAACTAGCAGCAGGTGGCCCGGTGTCCCCGTGACGCCATCACTGTCGGTGAACACAAATTACAGACTTTTCAATATTCATTCTTTGGTTTCGTTAGTTTCAGCAATCGGGTCACAAAATTTCGTGGAAAATAATACAAAAAAAAACTAAATTATTGTTTACAATACACCTAAAGTTTACAGTTTTTTTTAAATATATTTATGTTCTTTTTCTTTTAATAAATCCTTCACAAAGGCAGCTAAAATAAGCTTCGGTTTAAGTATACATCATCAGCGTTTTGAATAAACGCATGGTTGTTATGCACGATGAGAAAGATAACGCGGTACGGTCCGTTGCGAGTTGAAAAATATGACCGATTTCATTGTTCTCTCTGTGCTATTCAGGCCTGAGAATCACTCGCAGCCATCAACAACGCGGATGCCGCACTTAACGAGCCTTGTCGAAGTGATGGAAAATAGGAACGGATGAATTAGCTGTCAGCTATTCAATGATAAAAGTAAGACAGCGCATAATACACGCTCTGTGGCATGAAACAATCAAGTGTCCATGACAATAACTACTTTGCGAAACCTGCTTATGCCGTTTGATAGCTTTCGTCTGCAACAGAGTTCTAATATGGTACTAGTTCATCCATCCATAGCAGCGTGAATATAAAAATATAAAATAAATTACTCTACTACTATAGATTAAGTTCAATGCTAAGGCAGTAATTATAAAAGTTGTGCAAATTTCATTTTATTAGATTTAAAAGATGTGGGACTCCATGGAATTGCTCCTTCCCCATCTTCTGCGATCTCTATGATCCCGATGATCCGTGATAGATGTGTTAACATTGAATCAGCATGGATGAATCCAAACTATTTGGCAGTTGGCAACCTAGGAATATTTCATCAGTCGTGTCAGAGATCACGATATAGATGTAGATCATGACCGCTGAAATAACAATACTCTTTCTCACACTGCTTTTTCGAACTATACAAAACCTACAGTGTGGTTGAAACAGCTCTTCGGCGTAATTCGAATTTTCGACTATTAAATCGAAAAATAAATATTGTACCAAGTAGAGGAACTCTTTGCCTAAAATCCTCTGTGAGAGCAGAGTCCGTTCATAGGGTAAGGTTTCAAAGAAAGCACTTGTCAGCGCCGTGAGTGCCGATTACGCTGCGGTCCACGATTCATGGGCAGTCCTGTTCTCGCATCCAAAAGGAGTTTCTTGATCAGGCTTCAAAGTATTGAAAGAAGTAAAAGATATTCATGATGAAGTAAATAAAACGATACGCATAGAAACTAATAATTTCGAAAACCGACCAGACTGCGGCAAATTGAGTAAGTTGGATGTGTTTGTTGCCTTACCCGTAGAAAGAAAAAGGCATTTTAATCTAATGGTTATGGCTAGGAATGATTGATTAGAAAGGGGCCTTATATGTCTCAAGATACATATCAGAAGATGATACTGATGAACACTGCAGCAAAATCTTTTTACTCAGTTCTTAAAGGATTCTTATCTTGGTGAAGCGTTTCCGCCCGGATTCGTGCTTACATTTTGTATGTTTCGTTGGCGATCAATCAATAAATAAATATAACGTTATTTCAGCATACTTTCTTCTTAGTGTGGTGTTGATGCGGTTCTTGGGTAATATTCATCGGAAAGAAGTTGAATTTTTAGTTTGGCCCAGTACCCAGCAACGCTAACACTATTCGCTTACGCGAGCATTAGTCCCTTCCGTATACAGGTGACAAGGCATGCCGTGCAACATGAAAGGTGGGCTATGGTTTGCGACCAGGTCCTTAAATTCATGCAATATATTGGGGATGGGTTTGTGATAAGGAAAGTGATGGGCGCTTCATTTGTAGACTCGTCGGCGGCCACACCGTTTACAATCACATTTGTTGTGTAACGTTTCCAACTTAACAGAGGCTCCAAAGTTTATTTGAATTCTCCGGGAATCTTCTTGAATCTAAAAGTAGGTGGTGAGCCCAAACTGTCGACGTAGCCTGTCCTACACGTCGAAAACTAAACTCGATTTAGTATCACTTAACTTTACTATATCCTATCCAAAATAAAAATCTTAACACGTGTAACCGAGTAATAAGTAGATGTTAACAAATGCCTTTGTTTTATAATGTGATTTACATTTATTTATAGGAATGTGGCGTTTTTTTACGCTGTCGTATAAATCATATATAAATAAAGTTGAAAGTTAGAAGGTTGTGACGTATATCGATTGTAATGTGGTGCCGTCGTCGCCACCATAATGCGAGCCAGCGCGAACAACGTGATGCCTATGGCGTCCTACGGCGAGGAGAGGCACGCACGCCTGGAGCCCTTCGGCGACTAACTGGCGAGCCTGCCCTTACAATTTACTTACATTAATATCAAATTTATTTTTTATCGTGGTAATGAAAATGCCGTAGCTTTATAGAAGGTTAGATAGTAAGATAACAAGCTTGTTTTTCTTAACGCTCGGTTAAAACTGATAATAATGAGGTCAGTCATCGCGTTGATTAGCCTTCTACTACATTCAGCAACTTGCTCGTGTTCAAAAATTTTTAATCGCACTTAACACATCATTACCCGCCACCGTGCGTCCCGAGGGGCTGTTAGCTGTCGGTCTCTATAGTTAAGTCAATATCTATGCCAATTATTACAAATAAGCAAAAAATATCTGAAAAGCGAATAAATGTAAATGATGTGCGGTAATGTTCTTGCAAACACTGACTATTTGGTGTAGAGCATTTCCGTTGCAATCGTCAGATACGATTAGTATTGGTGTAATGTGAAGCGTGCTATGCTGTGTCAGTTCTGTTCTTCAAATAATGAAAGACTAACTAACAGCCAGTTGCAGAAACTAACTTTAACTTTTAAAGCTGTCATTAAATACAAATCTTCCCTTAACTTGTTTTAACTTGTTGCAGAAAGCAACATTAGACTTGATTTTAATTTTTATTTGACGAAATTAATGAAATCATTCGCGTTAATGATCCATTACCAATCGGGCATTAATGTTTGTCTTTGTGCAACTGGGTGCTAGTCGGATAAATAAAACGCTATTTTGTTAAGGTTGTCTAATAATTTAAAAACCGGCCAAGTGCATGTCGAACCACGCACAATGAAGGGTTCCGTAGTTGGGATGAAATTATCCAACGAACTTTAACATTGCAAAAACATGTTCTCCCCATACATTCTGTATGAGAGAACAAGTTTTTCAACTGCAAAAGCCTACTTAGTGGTGATAGTTTTCCTTTTAATTTCGTTATATATACTACTGCCGTGAATTTTTTGACTCTAACAAAAATTTGCAGCTTAATATTTCGCAAACGGATCCCTGAATCAAAAAATGGTTTTCACAAACTCCCATTATTTTTAAACGACCTTTCCAACAATAACCCACACCAAGGGATCGACGAGAAAAAAAAACCAGGTGTAAGGGAGGTACACAAAAAAAAAAAAAACGGATTTTTTATCCCTTTTTAATGTGATTTATATGTATACCCATACCAAATTACAGCTTTCTAGTACCAACAGTCTCTGAGCTAAGCCGCGGACAGACGAACAGACGAACATAGCCTTAGTAATAGGATCCCGTTTTACCCTTTGGGTACGGAATCCTAAAAACAAACTAACTATAGTAGAAGCGAATTTGGCTTTCGGTTTTGTTTACCAAACCTGCCGGTCATGTACTTTAATTCAGGGAGGCTCGTGGGACTGTCCACAAACCAATGTAACCTAATTAGATGCAGTACGACCCTCAAAAAGACTAGGACTATTTCAATTAACTACTACTATTTTACGACTATTTTAATTATTTTCGATATTATTGTTTATATTTTGATTTAGCTATTGATATTTTGACATTACATATAATGCATTTTTGATGAAATTTATAAATGCAACATTTCATAATTTTATATATTATTCTTATAATGTACCTAATTCGATGATTTGCATGTACCTACTTAATATTATTATTGGCATTTTTTTTTTTGTTTTTAAATATTTCTACACCAGCCATGGTAGTATGTGTGAAACAGTGTTTAATGTAAGATCTCAATGTACCATATACTGAGAAATAAAAATAAATAAATAACTTTATAGTTGAAATGTCCTGGGTAACTGGGTTGTCTATACAAGATTGATTCTACTTGGTATAGAATTGACTTTAGCTAGATATAAATGCTATAATTACATACATTTGTGAGTGAACTCGATATTACGTATAAACAGTGATAAAAAAATGGTTAAAATAAATAAAATAAACTCCTAAATGCTCTTGCAAACTGGCGCGACATCGCGGGCGCGACAGGCAGCGCTACCCTTATCGCGCCTGTTTGTGGGACCCTTAATGCCGTAGTCTTGGAATGACACTATTGCAATGTCTTGGGTTCTTAGAAAATGTAGAAAGCTCGAATTATCCAATAACATTTTTCGTGTGGTATGAACGTTTAAAAACTAATTCGGCCGCTAATTTTAATTGTTGTTGCCATAAAACCTTAAAACCAGCGACGTACAAACATAATCTTATTATTAAATCAAACACATCACATTAAGGATGTTATCTTGTCAATATCAAAGTCCCTAACAGTGAGGCCAATAGTGTAGACATAAATATGTAACGACAGGTGGTAAAGTGGTCATGCTGCGCAGCGCACGCCCAGTGCACCAGCCGCGAACATTCTAACTTTACCCGTACATTACACGAAAATGGACTGTATTCTACATCACATAGAGTTTTTAATTACACTGACCTGTGCAAATAACTTATGACCTGAATCATCTTACATGAATAGCAGCGCAAGCCTGAAGACGGGAGAATTCGAATTTATTGACCATTAATTCAAAATATTATTTTCACAATATAAGTACTCATTTATTAATTTTGAAATATTAGGTTCCGATTAATTTATATGTGTCGTTAAGATATTTATTATGTATGTAAATATCGTCTTTATTTATAATCCTAATCTTTTGTTTTCAGACCTTAAGTACGTTGATGTACATCGTTTAATAAATTGCTCGCCATGAATGAACAAGCTTGTGTTTAAAAGTATAAAATTGTTAATGAAATCTTGACTATAATGGTGACTCATTGAAATATTATGTTTGTTCGCAGGGGGTGGATGAGGAAGACAGAGTTTCTGTAAGTAAGAATGAGGTGGGCATCAGATAAGAATTGAATAAAGATCAATTAATAAATAGATTATTTAATTGCAGTTAGATCAGAAAAGTGAGACTGATCCATTGGACTCGAAGCAAAAGCAATGGATTTTATGTGCAGCAAGAGGTGACTACCATGCTTTGGCAAAGATGTGCAAAGAGAACGCAAAACTTGTCAAAACTAAGGTAAGTTTCGTTACATCCTGAGCTATTAAATGAGCAATATTTGTCATATATATTATATTTGTAATCGCGTTCTCGAAAATATTTCGATGAAAGTTGCAATATTGGGGTTTACGGGGACGAAAATTCGACCTAAATAGGTCTCATATCTGGGAAAATTCGTTTTCTCTTTTTCACAGCCTCGGGGATGTGATACCTACAACGTTGGTATACCTGGACGATATGTTTATCAATTTTCATCCGAGCCAATAATATTAAACAGCACCCTAATTGCGTAATACATCGTGTATTACGTAATTAGATTCGGAATCGATTTGAAACAAATTTGTAATCCATTGATTACCAAGTGCGAAAAAAAAAATCTGGTCAAAACGTAAATAACGCAATGAATGTTGTTGAACTGTCAAAATGAAACCAATTAGTCAACGAAAATAAGTCACGCAATTAGATAGGGAGTTGAAGAATTTAATTTAACGAAAATAAGTGACGCAGTTAGATAGCAGAGTTGAAGAATTTAATTTAAAATAGTAGATACAACAAAATTAATCTTGGAAATACTTCAATCATGATCATCATCACCAACACCCACCTGCCTGACACCATCCTGACTTCACGCACGGCATAGACCTTTTATGGTTTTTCCATTTTATCTAGCTTCTTTATTTATGAATGAATAGTTTAAAATGTCTTAAGGTTCAGTAATTAGTTGCCCTATCAGAATATTGATCAACAATTTCTTGATTTTTTCGAAGTCAATAGTACCTACTCACAGTTTTTTCACTTGAATAGTTTACAGATTTTAGATCCAACAAAATTCGTACTCGAACCGTAGTCCGATCAGCTTCGTGTTAGATCAGATCATCAGATCAGCTTTGTATTGGATATGTCACTGTGTGGCTCGACCAATATATCGTCCAACTCGTAAGGACCATGAGCAATTCCCAAAAAGTTTCCGAAGCTTGGCCAATGAAAATGCTGAGCTCAGAACAAAATAAACTTTTATTTGCAATGTATAATAATCAGTAATTTGGAGGGTGACAGAAAAAAAATTCTAAAAATGACAAATCGGCTTTTAACACTTTACTTGTGCCAATTTATTACGTCGATAGGTACTGTTTAAATATTACTAGTGTTTAATTCATATTCTTACCTTGCGAATTAGCCGTACAATACCCATGGGGAACCAGAAGAATTTCCATGAAAAAATGTGGTAAACGGTAACGGATGTTGCTGTCCCGTATCCTTGAGTTTTTCGGCGTTAGTTAGCGCCAAGTGAGAGCACATGTCCAAAAGGTGTGCTTCTAATTGGGTCTCAGGGTGCACGGCCGGCGCCGGGCTCGCGCCCCCCCGCCGCATGCTATCTTGACATATCTCCGGACGTAGTCCCTTGTTTTATTTTATGAGCCATCTCTCAGACCCCGACTTTTTTTCTATCCAACTATTGTGTTTATGCTGTTTCAACTCTCGCACTTGATATATAGACGTCAATATAAACTGGAGAGATCGCTAATTCTGAAAAGCATTCCATTAATTTATGTGATAATGATTACGGAGTAACAACTTCTCCTATTTGTTAGGCAAACTCTCGGAGAATATCTTAGCACTTCCGAACCGAACACGTATAACTCGCAATTATCCCCAATGACTGACGAAGTGAATAATTTAAGTCGACAAATTGTATCTTGGAATCGTGGTAAATTGAAGTGAAGTAAACTAATTTTATTAGTCTTCCTAAAAAAAAAAATTATTAATTCTTCAGATATATAAATCCAAACGATTTTAGTAATTGACCGCTAGGCTCTTATTTGAAAGACCACTGTCATCGGATTGATTACCAAGTACCTACATTACTTTTATTGAATACGCAGTAAAAAGGTAATGATAGCCTTCTCTTTTATTGATTCGTTGTAAATCAAGGGTCGACGCAATTGGATTTAAATTTTATTGGCATCCTTTCTTGGGTATGAGAATAGTAAAAAACGAATTAAGGAATTAACAAAGATTTCTTTTGTCTTCAATACGGAGTGTTTCCTGTCATTGCTGCTGACTCTTTTTTGTTTCTGAATTTGTTTCCAATTAATCCTTCCACTTCGTATTACTTACTCTAACACGTGCTTTAGAATGTAGAACGGCAGTTATTTTCATTTTCTTCTATCCACTTCCCGAGCTAATAAAGCAACAGTAAATATTGTCAGACAATATGTAACACGTGTTTGCTACTGGTGCCTTGCTGGTTGACATTTGTCGTCTTTCCTCTAAAAAACACTTTGATGCTTATTTTCGTATTTGCTTGACTTGCTGATGGAATTATAGATTTGTGGAAATTTCTCTGTGTGTGGGTTCTTGTGATATTTTTTATTGTAGGCCTCGCTTGTTTCTCTTTGAAATGAGAAATTTAAATATGTCATCGTCGCTTCCTATCTAAAAGAACTTGTCTTTAATATTTATATTTTAATGCCTCATGATGATTAGTTGAGATATATTAGCTGATTTTATAAGCTTTTTTAACACTTCATGACATTCCCGTTAACACTGTGTTAATGTTGAATTCATTTTATCTGTGTAAGAAATATTAGACCAGCCAACGAAAAGATTTTTAAGACTTTGATTATTGTTTGATAAATTGTCTGATTTTATGATAAAATTGTTGCAATACCAGTTCGCCACGCCACAACAGAACACGAAAGATTCCCTTTTCTAAAAGATAAGTTTTTTTTTTTAAATCACTGATTAGTTTACAAAAGGTTGAAAGCAACAAAAGCCCTTCTCGTATTACAAACTAAGATAACAATGCATAAGATAAGGGTTGGTTCCGTCGCCGATTTTAAAAGAAGTTAAAAATATTATGCAAGAATTTGTTCTGTCTGACAGTCCAGATTATCAGGAACAGAGATTAAAACAAATCACATTGTTTGCCTAGGTAATGATTGTTTGTGATTGATTGGCTAATTGGTGACTCGTACGAAAACGGGCGAATCGACACTTTTAAATAATATAAATTTTCCTTGAGTCGATTCGCACGAAGTTAATTTATTTGCAGGCGAATCGACAACTCCAGAAATCGAATCGCCTACAAATAAATTAACTTAGGGCATGAATTTTCAAAAATTCTTCCTTGCTCACTTTCGCTATACTTATAATGTATAAGGAACTCTTACTTATGCAAAATTTCATGCTAGACCCAACCGTTTTGGCTGTGCGTTGTCTGTCAGTGAATGAATGAATTTGAGGTTTTAATTAAGTAGAATTATTCGAATGTTTAGTTTGTTACATTCGACAAATTTTCGATTTTGTTTATTTTGAAGATGTTTGTATTTTCTTTCTAAAAATGCAACATAAGGAAGAAAATATCGTGTCTTATAAAATAAAACAAATTAGCTACATAATAAGGTACTTACGTACAGGGAGTATATTATAATATAGATGTTACTCAAATACGTTTAGCTAATCCGTATTTTTGGAAGCCCTTGCTACTCAACTGACTAGGGTACAAAATCAACGATACAAAACGAATGAAAAAGAATATCGATGGCAAATAAGGTTGCGAAAATTCAAATATTATGTTTAGCCCACAATTCTGCCACGTGATCTCCGTTCACCTGACGCAGTCAAAAGATCCGCATGTGCACAGGTGAAGGGTGTGCGGCGCTAGCTGGAAGGTGGGCCATTGTCTGCGGAGAGACGCCCCTAATACTCGTATACAAGTCCAATCAAAATTAAAATATTTTATTTCACATAAACCTACATGGGCACTTATGAAACGTCAGAAGCTAGATGCAATAGTGCTTGAGGTCCAATCATTAATTCTAATCTTACTCTAGCTTAGCTGGTGAGCTCCCAGAAAGCTATTTGGTAATATTTAATTGTTCACTAACGATCGTGTAATTGTGTTGATAAAGATTTGTTTAGGCAATAAAAAAGACCAAAGCTCCGATATTATTATTCTTGATTTACGAGTGTTCGATTCCAACGAGGGCGGAGTTGGTGATCCAAGTAATTAAATCCAAATCATTTCGATGTTGGTTGCCATACCAACAGTTATATTGATACGATCCAATAATGGTATTGTTAATTACATTTATATCGGGTAATATAAGTAGAAATTTATATCATCGTCTTTAAATGACTACTTACGGATTTTATTATGTTTGTTAAATCATCATTTAAGATACTTCTACAATCAGTTTAATAGTTTTGTGGTTTGGCATGTTCTAATTGGTGCTTTTAACTGGACTGCAATTAAGTTCCTACCACCACTTTTTTGTGGCGCCTGGGCGCAGACCTTGAGTATTCTATTTCATTGTAAAAAATACTTCCAAACATTCGTCTAAGATTTCGGTTGCACGCGCTATTAACGCCAACTCGACGGTGGGAGTGTCGTTGCAGAAAGCAATTTAAGTCCTGATTTATTCCGGTGCAAGGCATCGGCTCCGCTGACATCTCTCAGTCTAATTAAGACAGTGACTTTCTAAATGATTTATCTACATTTAAATCTATGAGTTGCACATTTAACATAGTGCTAATTAATTGAACTATAAAATTATTTATTCTTGCAGTCTCGTTAGGAGTCTTTGTCCGCCATGCTGTAGTCATGTAGTCATCATTTTTTTAAATAGATTTTTTATATTTATCTAATAATATTTGCACGCGCTAAACAAATCGTGTTAAAATTAAAACCGTAGCACATTGACGAAATCGATTCCGCGACGGGCTCGTTTGTTACGGCCGCTTGTTACTTTGTGAAGTGAAGCACGACGGCAAGAACTTTAGTGGATTGTTTTTTAGCCGTTTTCAATGGGTGTGCTAACTTCTCGAATGTGTCGGCCGGCGCCAAGTTGGTGCAACCCGAGATTTGACGCCGCGCCTCATTTGACCCGTCCGTTGAACGCGCGCGCCATTGTTTAGCTATGCATGTTGAACATGACGCGCCGATAGTAACATTTCCTCTCTGTGTGTCATAGAAGATACGATATCTTTCCCATTATTATATAGCGTTTTAATTAAAATATAATGCTACTTAACTGATTACGATCCAATGCGAAAATTGATTGATTCCATCATCTACATTTTCTCAACATCGGTCTCTGTTAATCAATAGAATGTCCATAATACCTATTACAAGAAATACGTAAAAAATATTAATACATATTTAGGTAAGTTCGCTCACCAGTAAATAGCCGGCGGCACTGCGCGGCGGGTTTCCTACGAATAGGACCTAGGCGTGTAGCATAAGGCACTTGCGCGGGAGTGCAAGTCACTCCTACAATAAGTGATTTCCAACACGGTGACGCAGCGATATTGTAATGGTTGTTTGTTTAGTGGTTCTACCTTACTCGTGTATCGGCCTAATCATATATGCCCATAGTTTTGTTTTTATATGGCTGTTTCATTATAGAGTTCATGGGCGTGTGATGTTGGGCGCAATCAAATTTGAAAGGAGACAGCTCAGCATTCGTGCTGCTTTAGTAATTTGGTTCTGGCGCCATAAGGTGTTGGCAGTGGACGATCCAACATTTTCTCATTCAACACCAGGCTTTGTCTCTTCATTATGCAATATTAGGCAATACGTACCATTAATATATACCTGCTAGGTTATTTATAGCACGTTTCATTTCGTTTCGGAAATATCTGTTATCGATTTAGAACGCCAGCTCAAAAAAATATGCATGTTAACTTAAGACTCGGATCTCAAACCATATAACACAGTGTTATTTTCAAATGGACGTTGATTCAGTCAGTGAAAGAGATTTTTACTTACTTATTTTTGACAAAAGAAAGGTTAAAGCGGTGGCCGGTGGCTAATGCGGTTGACAATCAGTATCTAAAAGACTTCAGCGCCACTTGCAACTCGAAACATTAAATGCGTTTAAAGCTAAAAATACTTAATGTATACTATTTAGATACGTTAAACTGCTCCGTTGGTCTCGAGGTCGCAACCGGGACTGCTGAGTTCCTGGGTTCGATTCCCGGGTCGGGCAAAGTGTTATTGGGTTTTTCCATTAAGAATTTCTAACTAGGTACCAGCCCGGAGTTTGGAAGTTGGCGGTGTAATATCCCCGAGCCCCGGAAAGCACGTTAAGCCGTTGGTCCTGTGCCTGATTGCTCTCCGGTCGTGTCGGATTGCCGTCCCATCGGACTATGAGAGTGAGGGGAGAGAGAGTGCGCCTATGTCTGCCGCACACACTAACTAGTGCACTTATAATATCTCCCGCGCCGAAGGCTTGTCTCCCGTACCGTATTTCGGCCATAGCGGGCAATCTCAACAGATTGGCTGCCATAGCCGAAATACGGTCTGGAGGACTATATAGATACGTGATGAAGTTAAAAGATAAACAAGAAAATAAGACTGAAAATGAGAATGTGAGACCGTAACCTAATGAAGAAGTAAATATGTTTGTTGTAAGCGTTCTAACTTTTGAATCAGTTTAAATTCTTTCGTTTCTTGAGACTTATTGAATAGAAGTATTGTTTAATTATTCATTCCTTCTCATGATTTTAAACCTACTTAATTACTAAATTAGTCAACTTATCCCAGACATGTGGTCGACCTACCCTGCTCCGGGGGCAGGTTGACCAATATTTCTTGTTCTGCAAAAACGAGTAAATAATAATAACTATGATAAATGATGATATAGATGTTATTTATTTTATTAGGCTAATAGTGTCAGTATTTTTTATACATACAAATATAAAAACAAGAAATATAGACCATTCTATAAAGACCATTCTAAAAGTATTTTTTCTTGAGGCGATTCGCACGAAATTAATTTATTTTTAGGCGAATCGTCAAATTCAAATATTATATATTATATTTTATTTTGTGCCTGTTTATTTTATTTTGTTTTGTGTGTGTGCTTTGATTATAAAAATTTTTGTTAGTTATGTTTTTAGCTTGTTAGTTAAGTAATTCAATCTTATTTAATTTAATTCAATTCAACTTAATTACATTCAATTTAATTCAATTCATTTAAATTAATTCAATTCAAGTTAATTTTAAGTACTTATAAAAGATTAATTATATTCTGGTTCCAATTGCATCTTTATATTAATTATTATTGTACAGTCAGGTCTAATTAAAATGTTGCGCTTACCTATAATTTAGATGCATGCAATTCTATTGTATTTGTTAATGATATGTTTTTTGAATGTCCTTGTGTGTATTTAGTTGGTTTGCCTAAACAATAAAAAAAAAAAAAAACAAAAGTCGATTCGCTTACAAATAAATTAACTTCGTGCGAATCGCCACAAGAAAAATTAATATTATTTTAAAGTGTCTATTCGCCCGTTTTCGGGTGAGTAAATTCGTGAGTGTCACCAATAAGCCTTCTAAAGAGTATAAAACCTTTTATTTTCCGTAGGTATCTATATCCAAGCTTAGATGGTTGTAGCTAGGTACCTATATTACACGTTGTGTTCTCCAAACGGGGCTTGGTTTGTTATTGCAAAACACGAAAGCATGCTAATTGAAATTCAGCATGAAAGGGATAATGAGGGTGGCGGGGAACCTTCGCCCCTCATAGCCCCCGCCATACGTCACTCAAGAGCGCAATGTTAAGATGTGATCTTCAGAATCACTTCACAAATAGAATATCGACTAAACTTGGAAGCAAAACCAATTTGTTACTACTGCGTACCAACGGGTTTATTTGTTATTTAAAAACGTTGCTTTAAATTTAAGAGAAGTTTATTCGTCAAAAATTGTATGGTTATGCAGATGTTAATCGTTTCTTAACTTTAAGATACGTTTATAAATAAACCCCTTCGTATGCACTTGTTGGCATTGACTAACTAAGCGTTCATTCAATAAGGAAATTTGTTCAGAACCAATTAATTTGTCGAAACTTCACACGTAATTAATTACCCGTAATTTGTCAGCAACTATCCATTAAAAAATTGTATAATCATATAATAACGTCTGTGAAGCTTTTCCAAAGAATTTAAAACCCGCCAAGTGCGTGGCAGATCATACACAGTGAAGGGTTCTGTAGTTTGGATGAACATTTTATAAAACACAGTACCTAAGTATTGGTTTTATCGAAAGCAAAAATAAGTTTGTATTTGATATTTCTTGGAAAAACTATGAAAAACAATGTTCGTTTCTGCGGTTGTAGCCGTAATATCCCTTATCTCAAAAACTATTGACTTAAATAGCAGTCACTTAAAAACATGTTAACCTTTTTAATTATGGGATCCACCAATTAATACCCCTTTATACGCACATCAATGTCACCCCTAATTATTTTTAACGTAATTTCGTTAAGTATTTAACGGTGCAGTAAAAACGACGAAAATTAGAAAAAAGGAGCTATTCTGTATACCTCCTTGGTTCCAATTTCCGTCGATATAGTGCAAGTAGTAGTCTCGTAGTAAAATGGTTTTTGGATAAACAAATTATACCTAAGGGTTCCGTTTTTGCCATGTGGCTACAGAACCCTAAAAAGGCCCTGTATAAGTCACATGTTTAGATTGCTGGGCCACGTCAGCAAAAATCTAGAAACCAAACGCTTGGAAAAGATGAACAGACAAACTTAAAAATCCTAACATATTAAAGATACTGGAAGAAGATTTTCATTAAAATAAAACAACCGAGTTCCATAATAGTGTGGTCATATGTAGTCAAGTTAAATTGTGTTAACACGGCGGAGTGGTTCATGTAAGCTTGTACTTCAGTATTCTGTGGTTCGTGTGACAAATGGCGCTACTTTATACACGTTGAAAATTTCTCGTGCTTGCGAATTTCCTCATGATGTTTTTCTTAACAAAAGCTCACAGCTTTAAATTAATTCTCAAGTTTTTATTATGTGGAAACGTAGGAAACCTTCATATTTAATCTGAAATAATGTTGTATTTATAATTTTTTGAGCGACTAAATTTAATTTGCCAAACTAGAGCTATTGTACCAACATGTGGGAGATGGGTGCGCAATTTACGAAACCCGGCTGGGGATGCGAGGGAGAGACCTCGCACTTTACCGTGGCACATTAATTAACCGAGCTGAATCTACATACGGCGCCACAACCACGTAGAGAGCCCACTGGTGGCAAGAGCGTAGATTTACGACTCGTTCGACCACCATCTATCGGATAAACTAATTGCAGCGCAGAGCTATTGTTTCTAAACACTAGGCAGAAATAGAGCCTGCCGAATGTCCGGGCGTAGCTTGTATGCGATCGAGGACAAATATTCGATTGGCCGGCTGTTTGAATACGCAACGATCTCTGTTCGTGGAAATTCTGTGAAAGATGAGGTGCTGTTATAAATCTCCATTACGCCTGTTCAATGAAACAGATTTGTTTAGAAACGCTATGGTATTAATAAATATAAATTGGATTATCCAGTTTAATGTCAATTGGTCGACTGCATTTTACCTAAATTATAAACTTAAATGCCTTATTCTGAGCTAAAGATCTAGACATAGCCTTTAGAAATGGCTGCTCAGGAGGTATCTCACAATCACAATTGTGTTAAAATTTACTCTCGTTCGTAATTTTTTTAAGTTATTGGCATGTTGTGTCGCTTGGATTCGCATTTTTGCACAATTGAATCCCAAATTTACAAATAGTTGCTGATAACCCTAGGTGGGGCATGTCGGCGGCGGGTGCCCTCGGCATACAAGCCGCGCGCCCGCAGCGGCGCTTTCGGCGATCCGCGAACAACCGCCTCTACCGCACCCTCACTCACAGCTTCAAATATTTTATTGTAGATATCATTGTAAGGCTTTGAAGTAAATGTGACTGTTAAACAGTATATTTATACCTAGTAATTTTTTAAATTTTCTTTTTCCAGCACATTCAAGTGCACGTGCCAAAATGTAGCCCATAACGTCTATCGCTGAACCTTTATAATACTTTGTCTTCATTCCAAAAACATTCATTTTTATCATTCATCACATTTATAATTTAACTCAACAGTCTCACGTTTTGTTAATACATTCTTCAATCATGATCTGCCTTCCAGAGCGGCTTGTGTTAAAATCTAAGAGTGTATAATCGGCTAATCCTTTAAAAGTGGTCCGGGCGTCAACTTGTCTCGATTCACTTTCATCTCGATATATACACACCAAGCAAAGCTATCTTACGACAAAAATAATTATAACCAAGAAGCGGTAGGCGAAGCTCGAGGTAGGTACTCCGCTAAGCCACTACAATTCGTTTGCGGCGGCAATGAGCGGCTTGTAAATCAAAGGGATTCTACATAATTAAGCTCATAATTAATGTAAGGACTCCGTTATTTATAGGCGTAGTCATTCTTAAAATTGCTCCCGTTTTGATAAGACGGTCCTAAGAGGATGTGATTAACACATGTAACATGTTAATGGTTGTAGATAATGGTCCCTAGTTGGGTTTTCAAATGTTTTAAATATATTTTGTCGATACTCTGTCATGCCGTTTCGTATGGTTATTTTAGTTCTAATTTAATTAAACAGTCAAAAAACGTTTATGGCTTATGAGATACAAAACAGATATAAAAATGATTACTTATAAATTATGTTTCCTTAATATTGTCATCCATAATAAAAATATCACAGACAGGAAATATATATTTAATAAAAGTACAAAAAAGTCGCGGCGTGATTTACAGCCGGCGCGTCTAATATTTTTTAGTAAATGCTTTAATGAATAGTTGAGAGCTGTTCTTCATCTACTCGTAAACCCCTACCGGTGAACGAGTGCCTTCTAAATTACACCCGCCACCGCAGCGGGCTCGACCCACTCCCTATTAATTTGTTTATACTTATTAGAGATGTTCACTTGCGCCGTCAATCACGATTGTCGTCAAGCGACCGATACACGATTTGTTTTCGAAAGATCTTAACCGTGTTTTGGTTATTTCTGTACAATTGAAGCTTTTAAATTTAGTGTCACCGCAACTCTCCGGAGACACTCTAAACATTTGTCTCGGGATATTTATCGCTGCGGCTCGTCGACTATATCATCCAGCCGGCATTGTGGCAATCGATCAGAAGCCGCGCGGGGCTGGCTAAATTGATTATTTATTCAGGCTTAGTTAAATCTTTGAGCAGTCGCGTTATTTGTAGACTAAACGGGCAGGAAGTGGTTAAATGCTTATTTGAAATGTGTGGCGCGCCTCGACGTCTCATTTGTCATGGCGGCAAATTTTTAATATATTACTATGTGAAATGTGATGAATATTTACAAGCTCTCGTGATATATGTTGTGGTTTGGGGACTGGGCAAAGTGGGGCCTATGAGCCAGTAGCGATACGGTTTTGATATTTGTGTGAGATATCTCATCTTTACCATTGTGCAAAGGAGCATTAACATCGAAAGAACAATATACTTTTGAAATATACAGAGTGGATATTCGGACGGGTAAGGGCGTTTGCAGCTAAAAGAAAATATTGCTACTTTAATTTCTTAATATATAGTATATTTTTCTCAAAACTGCCTGTTCAGATTTTGATGCCCCTTTGCACAAGGGGGATCCCTTCCTTTCGCATAATGTTTTTTTTCCTAATATTCTTTGGCATACCTATTTTGTTATAATTCTTGTTGGTATAATAATTCTTTATCATAATTGGTTTCGGTAACTTGTTTTGGCATAATTTGAATTCGCATAATGTTACTAGGCGTAATACCCGGAACCGAACTAGTTAGATTAGGTTAAATTTTTTTACTCGCAAAAAAAGGATAGGTTAGTTTAGAACTGTGACCCCCTACGCACGAGCCGAGCGAGCGAAGCGAGCGGTGCCGCGGCAGCAGCAGGCGAGTGGCAAAAATGACTAGAATATATACTTTAGTTGGTGGTTAGTTAGTTGGGGTTTTGATTACGGGAAGGGTTTCCATAAACGATGTGCCGCCCGCCGGTGTTCATTATTAATGACATTATGCGTAAATAAATATTTATGCTGTTGAATATTATGCTTATACATAATTATGATTAAAGAAATTATCAATTACTTAATCTGTAAAAAAAAAACCTTATTTCAATAAGGTAACAGCTAGGTACATTGCAATAACTTACTATGTTGAGTTATGCTATTGAAAGTGACCTCCAAATTTGATGTGCTCAATTGGTTTTAGCTGGTTGGTTTTATCGTCGTTGAAAGGTTGTTTTACGTCCTTCAAATTTAACCAATCTGCAATCTGCCTAGCCTTTTCCCAACTATATTGGGGTCGGCTTCCAGTCTAACCGGATACAGCTGAATACCAGTATTTTACCTTCAAATTTAACCGTGAAATGCTATTGGAATAAACTGGGATAGGCATCGATTTTCTGGTTTTATGTTTTATGCCTTTTCGTAAAATCCAAATTACCTTTAATGTGCTAATACCTTAATACAATGAAATAGGAGTCATAATGCAAAGACTTACTTGACACTGAGTGGTCTACATTGATTTCAGCCGTTTCCGTGGTTTTGCGTGACACCAAAGTTTTACTCCATAATTTGACGCTCACGAACATTTTTTGTGGTTTTACGTATTTCAATGTTGGTTTTATGCCACTCAAATTTGACGGTGAATGTCTAGCCTAATCTAAAAGATGCTTCTAATAAATTTTTTTGTTTGGTTGCAGCCCTAAAAGTAATTTAGTTTTTCATAGTTTCTTTGAAAAATCGTATTTTTGCTGTCGATGAAATCAATACATATCGTGCATGTGAAAATATTCATCCCTACTACGGAACACGGCCTTCACTGTGCTTGGTCCGCCAACGTAGTACTTGACCGGTTTTTATCTTTAAAATGTTAGGCTTACTTCTCCAGTTTGTATCTTACCTCGCTCCTAAAGGTTTAATAAACAATAAATAAAAGAATCACATCAACCGGGGGACTAACGAGTGCGCCATTCTTTTGAACTATTATATTGAGGGATCCCTTTACACACAAAACGTAACCACCGCCCAACACACCGCAGATATTTCCAAAACCCAACAGATTTTATTATATTACCTACTTGAAGGTACTCCCGTGTAAAACAACGCGAGAGGGCCACAGCCGCATGACCTCCCGGGGCAAACAGGGATAAGTACACGCCGCACTCGGGTGGAAATATAAAACATGTTCATTATTTTAAGGCTAATTGGGAGAGGCCGCTTGCAGCAAAGTAGGTGCGAGCCCGCCGCCGCCCGCCCACGGCAGTACCGAATTCGAGCGCCGTGTTACGGGCTCATTATGGTATAAATGCGAATATACGTATAGACACTGTTTCTGCATTAAGCTGAAATACTACAGCGCTTTGTAAGATATGTCTAACTGTACGTTCGTCGCTTCATATGTCGCACTGAGTGGGAAACCAAAGCCTGCTCGACTTGAGAAACAGAAGTTTACTTTCTAATTTCTCTCGCGCTGTGTTATTTATTTTATTATAGTAGTAGGTACACCAAAATTCAAACAAATCCTTATCTTCTTTATAAATCCTTTTATTTTTAAATACTTGTGAATAGACTACAGTACCTACAACTTTAGAAAAAGGATTTATTCCCGTCTTTGATGATCTCCCCGCCCGAGGCGTATACTTTATTGTAAAACTTTTATATTTTGTTGCAGATTGAGCTTTGTTTTACTGAAAAACTTCTCTTTATAAGATAAAATACAAAAGAAGTTCACTAAGTACAACCCTTGCGTTAAGATTACTCTTTTCCATGCAAAACTTTTAATTAATCAAAATTAAAAGGGACTGTTGACGATATTCTGTCCACTTTCTATTTAGAGAAATGGTTTGTATACCTACTGCCTTTTTATTTTAGAAGAGATATTTTTGCTTGTTAGGTTTCTTTAAAATAACGGAGAAAAGCTTAAATATCTCATGTAGGCAGAGGTACCATAATTACACTCTTCAAACCGAAACGAAGCAACACTGCTTAGCAACCAAACCTAGCTACGTATATGTAAATGACAATGAAATCTTTGCTAGTAGGTAACGCAGGATAAACTATGAAGACACCTACACCAAATCAGCATCCCCTTGGGGAAACGTTTCTGTCACATCCAGTGAAATGAGATCTCATCCAATTTCGCATCTAATTGGCGAGCGGGAGGCGACTTAGGCGCGGGCTGCGTTCGAACACCGCGGAACCAAAGACGAAGATAGTTAATCACTATTCGCATCTGTGATGAAGTGTGGCTCGATTGTAATTACTTCGTGTGTTGATTTAAGCTTTATCACGAGGTTAAGCGGAGGGATCCCCGGTCGGCCGGCCCCGCGACTGAATATTGAATTTATTCCTCCAGAGATACTTTATACAATTACTGGCGAAGGTGCCGCCGCGGGAACCTATTAAAATATTGAAGATAAGATCAAACTTTTAGTGCAGACGAGGTGGGCCGGCCGCCTTATAAACCAGAATCGGATCCCGGCTGCTTCCAGCGCACGCTTGCTCTCTCGCTTATAGTTTTTGTGTTTACAATTGTTTCTAATTATGAATTGATCAAACATTCAATTCGATACTGTATGTTATTATCTTGGATGTTTGGTTTTATTTGTAATTTGTTATTTAATTGGCTTCTGATTATGAAGTGGTCGAAGTAGGTATCTTACTTTTAATTTTTAATGGCGTTGTTAATAGACATTGGTATGAATGGTATGATAGATGGAATTAAAGAAAGCTTGGTGTCTATAAATTACATACTTAATATGAAATGAAGCCGTTTTTCGTGTCAGTCTGTGTTACCGCTTAAACCTTCTAAACTACGAAATTAATTTTGATGCGGGTTTTACCATCACCTGCCCGTAATTACGAGTTTCGTGTGACGTCTTACAGACGGTACTCACCGCAAGCATTCGCTGCACGAATTTGGATTGCAATCATTCAATACGCGAGCTTCTCTTACGCGACGTACATTCATTTGTGAATCAAACAGTTCGGTGACTACGTGAATGAAACACACAAAAACAATTGAGCTGTCGACGTCGTGAGACGCTTGGCAGATGTGAAACATCGAAACTATTTTGTATGGAAAATATGCATGAAAGAAAAAAAAACGGCATAATCAAAACCAAAATATTCATATTTTATTAAAGAAAAAAAAAACTTTATTTAAATTTCGTTTGGATCTGTTTTCGTTTGGCCGCGTTGCCAAGCCGCCAGCCGCTCTGACCCACCGCATTAGATGTTTCACATCAAAAACCGCACAAGTGCGAATAGGACTCGCGCCCCGAGGGTTCCGTCTCAAAGCTGTGCTCAGCTGCCCGAATTTCCAATTGCCGATTGAAGGAGAAACTTAACTTTGCAGTTGCAAAAACATGTTCTGCCATAAGAAATGTATGTTTTTCAACTACAATGTTAAGTTTGTTCTTAGGATTAATTCATTCCAACTACGGACCCCTTCATTGTGCGTGATTCGACACTCACTTGGCCGGCTTTTTTTTAAATAACCCTTTTTAAATGCTCCAGAAAAAACGCATTTTAATGATATTTTTCCTAGGCTCTAGCCCCGAAATATATGCGATTTGCTCGTCAAGGTCATTACAGTTGCCTAGAACCTTAAATGATATTATTTTCTAGGCATAGGTATGATAATTATACTTGCTAAACAGTATGTCGGTACCTACATTTTCAAATTTTAACCCAATTTCACCATAACATACTATGATTGTCCAGTAGTCAGAATTTGTCTAATTTAAGAGTAAGTAAAATTATAAATAAAAACTGTTCAGTAGACGTAGGTATCCACGCGCTATAGGATTTCATCGCTTTCATCCTATCAAACAAATGTCTTTCATTCGCGGCTTTGGCCCCAACGCAATACGAACGCTAAACGACTGGGAGGTGTCCAGACGTGGTGACTAACTGCCTAAGGCCTCCGCGTAATATACGACGGCGGCTGAATATAGTTTTTAATTAGGATCTTCCTACCGACCCAACGAGGCCTCTATTTGTTTAACCAAATGCAATGAAAAGCGAACGAGATGAGAACGGGACGATAACCGCTATCACGAATACTTGACTCGTGGTTTTATTTGTGAAACAGCCGTTAGAAAGATTTACACACGGCTGCCACAACGGGTTAAGTGTCACAATCAATTGAGTAAATAGAATTACGTGCAGATGGGGTACAGCGGATTTTAAACAATTCTGATTACGATTGTTACGAACCTTTTTATCAAAAAGGTACTTAATAATTTGCAACAATTTTAATAAGTTGGGGCAAAAGGCTTTGTTGAAATACTTATTTGCTCCAAAGTGTTTTCCGGAAGCTCGTATTTTAACAAAAAAGATGGAGGTTGTGTAAGCTATAATATGATTAATGGTGTAGCTGTCATTGCAAATTAAGTTCTCGTCAAGATTTTAATAAGGCCTTTGTCAAGGAAAAGTTTGGAATTCATGTAAATTGCTAAGTTTCTACTGTTTCTGGAGAGTTGCTTAAAGGCTAGATATTTCCCTAGTGTTGGCTTTTAGGTATACCTACAGTATTTTGTAGCAATATCGTTGCGTTCTTATAATCTTGTAAAGAGTGCATAATCGCGAGTCATCGGGGCGGCCCGGGCGGCGCGTCGGGGCGTCAGTGAGCGGCGCAAGGCCGCAGGTCCAATCTGTAAGTTTCAATTAAAATTCTTCTATCTTCGCTACCGCCGTTGAATTGGTCCAATGAACGATTCGTTTTGCATAAATGCCCGCCAGCTGTTTACAATAATCGATGATATGTTTTTACGAGTTACATTTTCAATTTATTGATATTCATTCTTGGTCGGACAATTTATTTGTATCGATAATGTTTCAAAGACTTCTGTTTATTTTTATCATGGAGTCGCTGATGGGTTTACGATGGCGTGTCTCGAACTCGAATGATATATTAGTTCTCTCTCATAATTACATTTTAATTACGAATCATTAATTTTAATCGACACTGAAAATGACTTTTAATGGATCTCGTTCGATTACACTGTGCATGTTAACCAATTCAATTCCGGAAAAGACAATAGAATAAACATAAGTTTTACTGTCTTATTGTTTCTGGGTTGGGCCCATTCTGAATTAAGCTTTTTTATTTGTTGAGTCTCCAAATCCTGTTCAAACGTAACCTCTGGAGGCATTGACTCCGGGTACATTTTGGATGTATTGTGTTGGTGAGACTAACCAACGACAGCGAGTTGAAAACAGTTTTTCACATCCCGGTAAGATAAGTGCATTTGCTTGTAACGACAAGACGCGCCGCGGCGATCGCCTCGCCACGCCGCCTCAATGGGCGCGCGTTCTTTATTTATATACGCCCTTCTGTAATTAACGATAGTAAAAAGAAATACATATATCTTTTGATTTATATCATATCATTCTTTCCTCATGTTTGTTTTCGGAGGAAACCGTTTCGTTGTCTGTTTTTTTAGAGTCCACTTGACCTGTAAGAAAGTAGAACGCGTCCAACAAGTCTCAACGCGACTCAACATCATTTCAACGTCCACTGCTTGTTATTATAGGTTTCTTTTTAGCGTCGCCACATCAACCGATCCATGCTTCTCGTATCCAGCGGATTCCCTCGACCTTCACCAAATCATTCGTCCGCCTTGTGGGGTGAGGCCTTACTAACACTGTACGTCTTTCATAGTCGTTGAAATCTAACTGTCGTTCCGAAACTACCTTTCGTCTTTAGCATACATCGTCTGTCTCACTCACACTCTAGCATCTTTTTCACAGTTGTGTATTCATCACGTTTCGTTCCTAGATACCTATATGATAATGCCACCATCATCGGTTGAATGAAACTAGGGAACCTGTCAATCACTTACGAGTTTCAGTCTGAACTTCTTTGAGTGTTGATGTTTTCAAATCTTTCTTCAACTAGGGGACACGTGGGACGTGGGACGCGCCGGTGCTGAAGCCGACATGTTGAGCCGGACCGACAACTACTTACTAACATGAAAGTTTCCATGTGTGCGTCTGCCTGGATAGCGCGCGACACCCACATGTTCTCACAGGACATATATGACATGGCTCATTTATGGCTAAATGGGCATGCATTACAAAAAAACTTTAGTGTAAAATGGCTTATGTATTTTAATCAAGAGCACCACATTAACGCTGTGCTCTATCGAAATAGCGAACTTTTATAAGAAGTTGTGCACAAAAAGGAGAAAACTTATAAAAAATAAAGATACAGTTGGTTAACATCACTAAGCAGTATCACTAGACCGTAAGTTATCAACTAAGTAACGGAACCCAACCGTTTGTTGATGCCGATTGCCGGCGAAATACGTTGTTGGAGACGGCGATATCTGATTCTCTCGGTGACGAATAATCACGTTTGTTGATTTTCTTTCGCTATTATTTAAGTGCGATTCATTATATTAACATGCAGTTTTCCCTAATCGTTTTATTCAAAATATGACTTCTTCTTTTCGTGTCAAGTCTCACTGCCGTGCGTTGGAGATACCTGCGGTACTTGATCAAGCTTTGGACCTCAAGAGTAAGTGGGAGGCAGCAGTGGCGTCAGACCCGAGACTACCTTACAGCTGGGTGAGAGATGTGAATTCACACCAAGAATTGAATCATGCCCTCTTCCCTGATTTGTATTACGCAGCCATCGCCTTCACCAAGGCGAACAAAATGGTAGGCGCAAATTTCCAAATATCGCAGTCCCACCGATCAAGCCACGCTGCACTCATCGCTAAGTATATCAGGAAGATGGCGGTAGCAGAGCTGGGTGAACTCTCCGAGGACATGAGACAGAAGCTAAATCAGTTAGGGTACCCTGTCAGCAGAAGGCGCCCCGCAGAAGACACTGACTCGGAAGAGGAAGAAGCCCCCCAGCGTTCAAAGAGGACACGCAGGCAATAACCCGGTCCTTCACTAGCTTGTAAGAGCACTTTTTTGTCTTTAAGAAAAAATGACCAGAAGAGAGGCGACAAAGATGGCGGGCCATATCATGCTTGACGACGAAGATTAACTCGAGGCGGCGATGATGAAACTCCAATAAAGCAAAAGGGGACATCATCCGGGGTCATGCTCCGGGGGTATCCACCAGGGGCGGAGCTAGACGAGCCTCAGAAGAGGGTGCCTCCACATCTAAGAGGGCCAAGGGCAAAGCCAAAGGAAGAAAACCTGTTGCACCCCTTCCCGAAGAGATGTCTGACTCAGAACACGTGCCACCACCTCAGAGGAACCCTATGTACCCTCCTGCGTACCCTGAAGATAGCGGAATGCTGTATACTATGCTAGCGGACATCCAGAAGACCCAAAAAGAGGTCCTGACATTACTCAACACAATGAGCGGCCAAATGATGCAGGACCGGCAAACGATAAACAATTTCGAACTGAGAGTGGAGAACCTGCAGAAGGCCAGAATGATGGGCCTCACTACGCATCCTTCTCAACCCATATCTCAGGCACCATCCAGCGACAACTCCACACGCACCTGTCATAACTGATGGACCAGTCTACATCTGAATCTCCACCCATCATGATAATATAGCAAAAAAAAAAAACTTATGAGTAGACTATTCACTAAATAATATGTGTCTCACGATAGTAGATTCTAAAATGTGGCTAATATAATGAAGCTGACAAAAAAGACTGCTATAAAAAACGTTTAAAACGTTTAGATAAATAAAATTAAAATAATTTATAGGGGCATGCATGATGGATATAAACTACATCAAAAGATTCTCATGAAGAAATATTTGACAGTTCAATGAAGCTTATAATTTGTGTGTACGGTAATTACTACGTTAAACAATAAGTTAGGATATTGGTCTTGGTCGCCATGAACACGATATATACAATATCTCTTGTGTCATGGAATTAACGCAGCTGAAGCGATAATGCTAACACAAACAAATAGAATGGCAAGAGAACGAAACGAAAATTGAACGGAGCGTTGATAAAATAAGAGAATTTAGGAGTAGAACGTGAGGAATGAGACATCGACGCAAGAGTGCAGAGGCGGTGGAGCAGCTGACACCTGTCATCACGCAATTTATTAGTCGCTCCGAAATAACGGAGTCAGTGAACGTTCAAACAAAATGAAGAGACACAACGCTCTATTAACGACACATCCTCGGGGTGCACCCGTTAACAGCTCCACAATTAAATTCACAATGTTCACTCGATATCCACACGTTAAAAATAATACAGTCCCGATTGTGGTTACGTTGTGTACTTAGTCATTATAAGAATTTAGTGCAGGTACTATTAAAAAAATGTGATCGCTTTTACGATATCTGATGGACGGTTCTTTTTATTTGTAATTGCAGTCTTAATCCGAGATGATAATATTGCGGTTACTGTTTTAAATTATCATATTAAATACAAGGCTTTGAATTAAATCCAATGTTTGCGAGTGTAATTATAAAGGTGTCGTATCAGCGGCACGTATCGTTAAAGAATTCGTAATTTTTTTAAGAATACATTGAATTTGTCTGGCTTTGATTCATGTTTTAGTTGTGAGTGCAAGTGACGCCACAAGCAAATGAGATGACAATATAGTCGCGAGGGACGCGCGCCCTCTTCATCCTAATGCAGTGTTCTAGCGCTTAATAACTGTCGACGAATGTTTGCGTCACTGCGTCTGCAATGCTTATGATAATAAATTGCCTCTTATTTTAGAAATCCTCATTCACCATGCTTATAGCCATACGAGCTCATCGTTTACGATGTCGGCATACATTTCTCGAAAATGACATTCGACGACTGATTGTTTACTGCTTTTGAAGTTAACTGATTAATTAGTAATTTAACAAATGATTTTAAGTTACTAATGTAGCTTGCAGTATATTAAATGATAATTTTAACTGATGAGATGTCCACAATTTAATTTTAGTGGAATAGAAACGTTACATGTGGCGATCTGTAGTTTCTGCTTTCCGTGGGGGTCCATGGAAACATGCGTGAGTTTATTGTATTTGGGTACACTTGACACGATGACGGCATCGCAACCTCGACCCTTTTTGGGTTAAGAATGGTCATTCATGGGCGGCGATTATTTGTGATCAGGTAACCTGCTTTTCCGATTGCCAACAACTACCTTTTGCGTATTCCAAGGGTTAGATAAGCGTCGCTTAACGTTAAGTAATGATTAGCGACTGCTTAACCATACACATATACATACATTTTGAAGTTTGAACGTCACTTTATTTTAAGCAACTTCTATAAATAAAGGGGAATTTTGCCAGTTCTGACAAGCGGGCGGCTCATATTTTTCGAAACGAATTTCTTCTCTTACCTTTTGAATTTTATATCGCATCTTTAATGATATATCCGGGCGTAATCTAAATAAATCCATTTTACATTCTGAGGTGCGGAACCCTAAAAATGCAATTCGAATGTCGCAATGGCTTATCGCGTGATTTTTATGTCTCTGGTTGCAGTTTCGATCCTTTGAACAAATATTGGTGTATGATCGAAGTACTTAAATTAGAGAAAATTTAAATTTTTGTGTGATAATTTTTTAATTTATATTGTTTTTTTGTTAATTATATAATATTTAACTTTTCGAACAATAAATACTTAAGTACATTATATTTTTATTTATTTTTGAGGGCAGATTAATTCCTACTTTATAAATACTTCCAAATAGGTACAAAAGTATGAAGCAAGGATGAGGCTATTCTGAGCAAAGAAAACGTCTTTCAAGAAGACTTATCAAATTAATTTTAGAACGACGCTGTCTGACCTTAGATTTAGCTTTAAACATTGATTGCATTTGAAACGTTCCAATAAAAGCGCAATACGATAAAGCGTGGCGTGCAATACGGTAATCAAACAGATTTATTCAATAAAGGTGAATTATCGGTCGCGGAGGCGGGTGCGCGCGTCGGTCGCACAGTCATTACCCGGCCTCATCTTTGTACACGCATGGGGTATAGCACTGATGGGATATTAAGGTTATTACCAACGGCAAAATTGGCCGAGCGACCGCTGAGGAAGCTGCCCACCGAGACCTATTAGCGGTATTACATATTTCATATGATCCACCGTCGAACGACGATTATGGGTGTATTAAAACGCCGTCTGACCGTCTTCCGATCATGGGAATATGCACAGCCCCACCTTTATCTACGTTTTTTTACAGTTTAGTAGGTAATTCGGCGATCACCGAGCGGCTGAGGCGGTGCGATGTACCTACATTATGGGCACTACTCCGAAACTTTTAATGGTATTCCTGATTTTTCATGATCGACCGCGCGGTATCGTGGGAGCGAGCCCAAATAAAAACACATTCATTAACATCTGTGCTGACATAGGTATTAAAAGTTAATATAATAGGTATATAGTTAGGAATGCTGTTGGAATCCTACTTTATTCAATAATAATTAACAATATAAATATGTTAACTAAAATAAAAAAGTGTTATCTACATATTAAACCGGCCAATTGCGAGTAGACTCGCACACGAAGGGTTCCGTACCACCGTACATTATTTAACAAATAAATGTAAATACTACACATAGAATATTATTAGCTTCATCTTAAATTTTAAAGTCGCAAAGATACATTTGTATTTCATAATGATACTAGGAATTACAAAGTTATTTCTGCAGTTGCAGAAAATCATTCATATTTAAATAAAATGCCTTATAAATCGGCGTGTTTAGTATTTGTTGATTATATACTTGAAACTTCTGTATATCATTTACAGAAGTTGCAAGTTCCATACTTGTTCAATTGTTGAGACAGACCTCGTACAAGAATGGTCTAAAGTTGACAAATTTTACTGCCCCATATTTAATAATTTTAGAAGATTAGAAAGATTTAAAAAAAATTACATGAAACAAAAAAAAAATTAAGGTCTTAGTGTTTCTAAATATACTTAGTCCTTAAATAGGGATAACTTTTTCAGACACAAAAAAAAATCAATTTTAAATTTCTTTCTAGGTTATTGCTTCAAAAACGATAAATTTAAGTCGTGGATAATTTTAATTTTCTATACTTTTTATTCAGTAAGTATCATCATTCCATAACGTAGTAACGTTATGGCACATAACGTTTGGTCATTTTTATAAAGTTCGTAAACCCGCGATTTCTACCCGGCGCTAATGACTTCTGCTATACTTAAAACGCGCCCGCGATTAGTCCTGGATTACATTTTTAAATTACATGTATTAGCGGTCATGTATCGTATGTAACCAATCAATTCCGTGTTGTAGGGTACAGCGTGTTTCTTTTTCATCACTTACAACATAAGAAAACAAGATCTGTGAAGTTTGATTTCAATGTTAATAAAATCTGTCCCACCTTACCTACCAAATATTTGTTAACCGAACTCGTTGTTACAGTTTAATTAGTAAAATACCGTTTTTCTTTTGTTCCAGGATCCTTTTACGGTAAGTAACATAGGCACAACATAATGGTAATTACAGTAGCGTAGTAATTACGTTGCATGGTAGTCGATGAAATAAAAGCTTCCACAAAAACACACGAGGAAAGCCGAAAAGTGGCTTAGGGTACATAAATACCACACCTTTGTGAAGATTGGTACGTATTTGTTTAATAACTAGTTACAAATACCTACCTAAGATGCTCTACAAGTTCTGAAATGATATCAAACTGCTTCCTCATTAATCAAAACAAATGTATAAATAGGTAGGTCGGTACATTCTTATAATAATTTAATGCTGTTTTTTTTTAATTCTCGGTATTCACAATGTGGGCGATCGTGTACAGGGTGTAAGTATATTGTTTAACTTTTCCATTTCTAAGACCTAAGTATATCTAATACCTACCAACTGTGCTCTACGTTACTAATTATAAACTAAGTCCATCAGTCACTCTTTCTAGGCATGCATACTTAGATGGAGATTAATAGTAACTCTGGAGTTCGACACGTATATCAACGTCGCTGTCAACCTATATGCATAATTACACAGTGACAAGACGATAATTAGTGGAGTGGAAGACGCATCGTTCCGCGGATCCTAATTGATGTACATGCAAACGCAATCAATATGACGTAGTAGCGGATGTTGGTCGGCACACGGGGACATGAGCCGTGTCCTCGCCATTCTAGGATATAGCCACTCCCGCTAAACAATACTACATGACATGTTGTCACGGTGTCACACCGGAGTCCCGTTTGACATCATCCTAAAACTCTTAGGATTCAAAGCTTATTTATTTTAAAGTTTTATGGTATTAATTTACACAGTAGTAAAGTAACCCTTTCTTTCATCATATGGCGTGCTGCTTGTAGCTATGTTTGATTTCAGTGAATCAACAAACATAAAATAAGGAATCCAATAATTTAAAATATTATGTACAAACCTAATTGAACCTATTCAATTAAATTAGCCAACCACGGACTATTTTAAAAGTTACTAGCTACCGACCGTGGCTTTGCACGCGTTGTATGTCGATAAAAAGTAGCCTATGTCTTTCCCTGGAATGCCATCCATCTCCTAGCCAAATTTTATCGAAATCCGTTCAATGATTTAGGCGTAAACAGGTAACATACAGATAGACAGGCAGACAAAGTTACTTTCGAATAAATAGTATGGATTAGCAACATATAATTTGCTTAAGGGAGTGTTAACTCATTAAGTTACACACAAGTATGCCTAGATACATAGTAAGGCTATCGCGAGATACTTAGGTAGTTATTCTGCTCGGTTTGTTTGGTGGTCGGGCTTGTTCTAAGTCCGCCTGGCTAGCTACCAGCTACCACCATCTTATCCAAGTCTGTCGCCATAACAACAATGTTAACAGCACTGTTCTGTTTTGGCAGTTAGTAATATAACCAATTCCTCTGTTGTTGAGAATTCCGTGTGAAGCTCGCTTCCACCTCCGGCCTGGGGGCCAAGTCTACTAATTTACAAACGTGTCAATGGTCTCGCAATGATGAGTTTTTGACAGATTTGCCCACGCCATATGGCAAATAAACATAAATATATATATAAGTATATAAAAATAAATTAATGTAAATTAGTAGACTTGGCCCCCAGATCATCACTTACCATCATTTAAGATCCAGGCCAAGAGCTTACCAGGTGCGGTGAAAAAAAAACCTTAGGTATCTTCCGATGGTACTCAAAATGAGTTTTTATTGTTTTGTACATTCACTTACGGAACGGTGTCATTCAGTACCTACCTACCTAAAGTGAAGCAAGTTAACACATAGACCTTCTTCGCCTTCCGTTGGCCACAAAACATAACATTGCTTTTTAAACGCCGAAAATAATGGCCTATAACAATTTACACTTTTAAATGTACGGAAGTTGAAGCTGAATACAATTTATTGCTTTTAAAACTGGTTTCGTAATATTTGTGAATTTAACCCCCCCGAGCACTTTGGTATCCTATCACATATCGTAACTCTACAAGCTATTATATACCTTATGTCGATGGGGCAAAGTATAGCGTCAAAATATCTATTTCGCCACACCTACGTAAATTCATAGGTGACTTAAATTGATGTTTTATGACTGTGACCTGTATGTCAATCCTAACTAATATTATAAACGCGAAAGCTTGTTTGTTTATTTGTTTGTTACGCTTTCACGTTAAAACGGCTGTACACATTTGGATAAAATTTGGCACGTGGGTGAATTACCTGGATTAGGACATAGGATTTACAGAATTATAATCATTAGAATCATTAGATTTGTTCCATTGAATGACTTTTAGATGAAATCTTAACATTTGAGAACAAATCTAACTTAGAGAGATGTATTTATGATTCTAAAAATACATATTTGGTATGGTCGCGAATCATATTTTTATCAAGATACAACCTGACACTGACCTGCAAATTGCAAAGAAAAGTAAGAAAATTTGAATTTTGCGGGCTCCTTTGCGGATCCACTTTAACCCCCAGTATACGTTGACGAGCGCGCTCAGCCAACACAAAATATACGCAAATCGAACGGCAAATCACGCAAAGAGGCCGAGTGACGGGCTCGCCCAACGTGTACTGGGAGCTTTAAAGTTTGATGTTTAAAACCTACGACACCTACTTCTAATCGTTATTATTTGTACAAACCATGTTTTTGACAAATCTTTACGGTGCAATATGTAAAACTAATAAAACTGACATGAATACTTACGAGGTAGGTAGGTAGGTACATGCTTTGCCTCTTGTGTGACTTCAACAGCGATAGAGCTGTTATTATAAGAAGGCAGTCAACTTCTATGTCTAGGCATTTTTTAAGTCATTTCGTTTCAAATGATAAGTCACTCGTTCGACGCAGACGAGAGATTTATATCGGGCAAATTGTAAAGCTTTGCTTTGTGCACGGACCACGTAATCCTGTTTTAAATTTATTAGGTTAGCCGACAGTAAATTTGTAAATTCTGTAGTCCGCTGACCCGGAAACGTCGCCTTAATGAGATTTTTATTTTAAGGATACTCAAAGGACCCTTATCTTTTAAAATAACTGCTGCCATGGTAACATTTTTATGTCGGGCTTTACAAGTTCATGTATCATTATGTAGGATTAATTACATTTGGACTTTGTTCCCGCATGTCGCTCGCCGATTCCTGCCGCCGCCGATGGTGTGAACGCGTGCAACATGCAGTATGTAAGTATATTTAATTACTTGTAAATTACAGCTGTAGTAAAACATTCATATTATGATTACTGGATGCCCTCCAGCTGATATTACAAAGAACTGCGCTAATTAGCTGGTAAATGTCCGTCGTTTTTAACAAGTTGATGGAGCATATATCTCGTCGTAAGTTATTTATTTTATACATATCTGCATACCTGTCAAGGATATTTGATATGCTCTTTATATCTATGGTATTATTTCATATTTGCCAATAAAATTATTGAAATAATTTTTAATCATAGGTTAGGGTCTAGAGTAGGTAGCAGAGTAGGTACCTGTGTATAAATACCTAGTTTTCAACACTCGAAGGTTGTTCATCGTTTATCTTCGGCAGAACAGTTTTATTAAGAACTAGCTAACCCGACAGACGTTGTCCTGTCCAATTTTCAATAATTTATACAAAAATCTCATAGAAAAAAAACGTTCCATTTTTTCAATTTTTGATCATTTTCCGGGAAGCTTTCCATTTAAACCTAATTCGGCTTATAAAGAACATTAAAAAAAAATGCCAAATCGTTCCAGCCGTACTCAAGTGATGCGGTTACCAATGAACAGTATTTAATTTTAATTGGTATAGATTACATGTGACTTTAAAACATAAGCTACAAAAAAATATGGGTTGACACACAAATTCTGTCAGTCCCATATAGGTCACGTCTGGACTATGACCCAATCTGTCCCAGACGCACCACCCTCTTTAAAAGCTATAAGCCATTCTAGGTGTATAACAAACAACACAGTGCGTGTTTTTATTTTAAGTTTTGGTTAAAGAAAGCGGTTCAGTAAAACATTATTTTGTAAATATCATTTTCAAAATGTTCAAGAGAGGAAGGACTTTACAGTTCGCTTCTCTGCTTCGCTGCACTGATATAAAATTATTTTCGCACCTGCTTGATAATGTCATGCAAACCTAGACTAAAGTGAGTCATCCATCATAACCCTGGGGTTTAACCGGGCACGAATATAGTACAGGATTTCATTAAAAATCCGCTGGTCAATAATGTGATTTAAATTTGGAACCTCAACTAAAAATTGAAATCTTATATTTAAAAAAGTCGAATTACTTTTTTCATAATCTCGCAGGTGTGAGAAGAAGAATATTGTCCTCACGGATAAAGGTGTGTTCGTCTTGGGCGATCTTGATTCAATATAGTGTTCCTTTTTACCATTTCTGGAACTTTCGAAAGCCTCGATTGTTAAACAAATTCTAGTGTTTTATAATTTTATTATGGATACGTTCCCAGCAGTATTACCGTGCAGTTTTAAACGGTTTTCCGTACAGCGAACAGTATCAACTCCTTGTAAGTCAGGTTTGGGGAGTTTGCTAAATAACTAAGTATTAGAAAGAATCCTGATCGGCTCGAGTTGAGGCTATGCTGATCCCGTGCAGTGCTTATACCTGAGCGTAGACCTATGACCGCCCCTATCAAATATAACAGCGGTACCTAACATCACCTAGAAAGACTCATTAGTGTATGATTCATGAAATCAAGGAACCTTCAAACGTTATCAAACTACTCATAATTTAAAGTTTCTATCGTGTGCTATTATTGTAAAAAAACACACGCTGCTGTCATTAAAATACGTATGTAAAATGTAACAAACTCAAAGCTTACATTGAACAGAGAAAATACTTGTATAGAACGAAATTGCCTCTACCAATATTGACGTAGTCAACTCTAAACGCCTACGTAGATAGATACGTGGAAAATCGTGCCAGTGCCCAATGTGCGCTGCAAATTAACAGCGCTTCCCCTGGGGCCAATATTTCTCCCGGCGACGTCGAACCTAGGACCGCCCGCCACTAACTACCCCACTGAATCAGCGACGATCACGCCTACATCTTGTACATACGCCGATTGGTACGTAACTCGTACCCTCGGCTCGGATAAAGTAATATATATTCGCAAGTCTTAACTGCTGACTGAGAACCTGGGCACACCTAAGGTGACGTAGATTTTATGGGCTCCGGTAGAGCGTGGGTCAATCGCATCACTATTAAATCTGTATTCGTCGACGCTTTTTCATTCCTACATATACGTAGACGTTTTCTTTCTTACATTACACAGATAAATGATGGTCTTTACAGTTATTTAAGAAATGGCGGCTAGCCATTTGACAATTCGTATTTTTAAAACGTGTGCCGTAACTTTCACAATATTTGTTTGACTCTAGTTCTAGAATACTTATTCTTTATTAAACCAACAGGACAATCAACAAAAAAAAAACGATTCAAAATAATCAAATATGTAGTAGCCGGTAGTATAGGTGTTTTGCACAAAAGTTTCTTATCGACAATCTTTGGGTGAAATCGAATTGTGCAAGTTAAAAGATAATGTGGAGTTTTCTAGGCGTTCTTGTAAATTCCCAATTCATATTTGGCTACTAGTTCATCTGTTGATAAATAATCCTCGGTTCTCTATTAACGACAGAGATTTTGTTAGTGTAAGTGCAGTTTCAATATCCGAAGCCGGTTAGGCGGAGTAATTACTAAACAGGCTTCCTCCATACACTCTCACAATGGACGGTCCCGGGAGATACTTCCCAGTCGGTCTCGATCACTCTCCTTCACTGATTGGCTTGATCCAAGAACAATGTTATTATTTAACCCACTATTATAGTTATGAACATTTGTGTTTTATTGCAAATTATCGCCGCCTCTTACAGTTTATTTTAAGATTTCGTTGGTTTTTTCAATTTTTCTTTAGTTACATACCTCTCTTCTCCCACGACAACTGCTACGTGATCGTGGTAAAAAAACGATTTTGTAAAAAGAAACTTGCACCTAAATAAGAATCATAAAAACTTCAGTGATGTGAAAATCACGTGACGCAAATTACACACTTGTATGTAGGTACCTACACATCTATTAAAACTTCAAAAACCATGCAATTTGTTTAAGATAGTGACTTAATATTGAACTCACGATTTTTATAGAATAAACAACTAGTAAAAACCACTTAAATCGCTAACTATTACCTGCAGTTAAAAGCAACCTTCATCTAAAATACGGTTCCTTAAAATTATCCTTCACTTACCTTAACGTTTTAAATATTAAAATGACCAACGATGAATAGCAAGATAATTCCTATAACTATGCTAATAACACCTACCTTCACCAAAATATAATCTTTAATCTGGATGCAAATCATCCTAATGCGTTCCGATTATAAAGAGCTATAATTTCGGCATTATATTGTCCATCAAAGTGTTTTACATATATAAAAATAAAAGGCTGACAATCAAGTAATTTGTTTCTCGACCTACTAAACTCTTTTCGTGATGGAATCGTGTTTTGGTCTTAGGATCTGAATATTTAATTTTATTATTTGGTATCGATTTCAAAATTGCACTATAATTAGATTAGCAGTTTACTAGTACGTTTAAGGGCGCTGCAGTATGTATATAAATATTGAAAGTTTACTCGTCAATTTATTTCAGACGGCGATGCACTGGGCTTGCAAACGCGGTGACGAAAATCTAGTGAAACTGCTGGGTGGGGTTACCCGACAAGTAGTCAACGAACGATCGGTGAGTCGTAATTAACTATGAAAGCTACACATCCTCTAGTTATGGCATGCTGTGAATAAGTACATTATTTGCAAAGCTGAGAAGCTGCAACACAGCTAGTAATTTATTTAGGTGTGTATATTTTCAAGTGGTCAAATGATGTTTTGATATCACATTTTTTTCTAAAATGAAAAATACGTCTGTTATCTTACCATCTAATACGATTACTCCACAGAATTTACGCCCAATTTTAGGCTAACTTTGCATTAATTTTAAAACAGCATTTTTTTTGCATTTAACCTGTAGGTTAAGGACACTTTTTAACATGAGCACTCCATGTTAAAATGTATACCGCGAAAAGTTCACCACCGCGTGTACGTTTTTTTTTAAAGAAAACGTTTAATTTAAATTTTACTTGGTAGAAAAAAAATCGCTGATAAGACTTCGGCATATGTGAGGTGTAAGAGGATAGCGGGTGATGAATTGAGTGTTAGCAGATGCGTGAAAGCGCGACAGACAGACAGACAGACAGTTAGTAGTGCAGGGTTCAAAACTAATTTCCCCAGCCTATAAAAAGAAGAATAGGTCCCAATAGCATTGATATCTACTCTCAACTTTTTATTTCGGTTGAAAACTGAATACTGCCGAGTTAAATGTTCATAAAGTTAATTCTGGCCAATCATGCAAGCAAAGAATCCACATGAAAACGTAGAAGCTATGAAGGTTGCAATTTCATTGGTGTCAACAATGAAAGCGAGGCATATACATTATATCAAATAAAATAATATTGTGCACAAAACATGCAACAATATTAAGATTTAGCGATTCCAATTGGCTTTAAATGGAGTTAATTATGTGTTTACATTCGCAGTGAGAGTAATTGCAAATTTTACCTAGAAGCTTTAATGTCCAATCAAATTTACTTACTGCGAGTTATTTTGTCTGTTTTACTGTATCGTTAAAGTGTCGTTACAATCTTTTTCATGTGCTGTTCGGCATCGTCGGCGACGGAAGTAGAATGGGGTAAGTCCGCCGAGAAGTTTATTACTGGACTACTTGTGGATTCAAGAGAAGTGGTGGTAAATTTATCTGTGCACCACTTAGGGTTTTAATACTCTCTTTTCCTCATAAAGCTGTAGTCTTTTTATGACAACTTAATGTAAGTACGTACATGCCATTAGAATAGTGCCCATGTGTCCCAATAACTATCTCGAAGAGGTTTGATGTTAGCGCTTAGTAGTGTCATTTCAGATGGGGTTCTTATAACGAATCTACCATGTATCGTAAACCTAATGGCATTTAGCTATCTCAGATATAAAATTAAACTTAACTTCCCTCATCATCATCTGCCTAGCCTTTTCCCAACTATGTTGGAGTCGGCTTCCAGTCTAACCGGATGCAGCTGAATACCAGTATTTTACATGGAGCGACTGCCTATCTGACCTCCACAACCCAGTAACTGGGTAATACGATACCCGGTACACTTGGTACGGTAAACTTAACTTCCCTATGTCACAATATAGGTGCTTCCACTTAGTTTACGCTACAGCTGTCGCTGTTATATATTCAGTAATATCAAACTGGGTTTAATATCTATCGCAGATAATATTGAATGTAAGTATTGGATTCGCAAACGGGGGCAATGTATGAGGAGCCGGGAGCAGATGTGAGCCTTTACAACTCGGTGTAAGCCTCATCCGTCCCGCGCACTCTGTTTTGTTGAAATATTTTATATCTGCTATCATCGTAAAGGTGCAATCTCCGAAACTTCTTTGTATACTTATGTATAAAACTTATATTATCATTTTTCTTAAACTATACCTCATCAATCCTCAAACATGTTTAAAGTAACGCGAGAGTACCATCGCGGTCACCCATATCTAACCACTTTGAAAACAAAATCACACGATGACCACATCTATTTACCGCCCTTTTTTTTGACAAGCAGGAATAGTCCTCTTACGGTGTTCAGAATATATATGCGTGTCCGCGAAGTAGCTGCCCAAAAGGCACACCGATTGGGATTCATCCACGAATTGGAACTCGGTTATTTAACAAATGTTGCAATAAAGAAGAGATAGAGAAGATTGGGTTTTGGCATAGAATGGTACCTACCTGTAGAAAAGAATTGGTCAAAAAACAAGATCTCGTATGACTCGTGTGAAAATATAAATAATTATGTATGTTACAGGGATACACACCTCTGCACATCGCAATGCAATTTCGCCACGAGAACGTGTATAGACTATTAGTAGAAGTATACGGTAAGTTTTAACTCCTTCAATTACATAATTAGTGCGGCTTAATTAGTGGTATATAAACTAAAAGAAAAAAGATTGCCAAATTGAAAAAACATCCGATATATTAATAAAAAATGTGTCATTTTGAACTTTGAACTCCAATCCATTAAGTATACCAAAATAATAATTATTTGTTATGTTACTGGTGTTTTTTAATGTTATTATAATTTAAGTATATCAGACCAGTTGAGGTAAAAGCGGTGAACTTATTGGCGATGCTCAGTTTGCTGCTTAAAACGTCTTAAGTATTTTTTTTTACCCTAATAACATATGAAACTCAAAAAATATTAAGTTCTAGTTAATATATGTATATTAATTCTACTATTCATTTGTTAGGTTCAATAGGCTTCAATAACGACCTTGGGACGCTTCACACTGTTAAGAGAATGGTTTCAGAACAATGATTCCACAACTCTTAAATAATCGTAAACAACTGGAATGTGACGAAAAAACCTTAAAACAGTGTCACGAAAATATTATGCTACTATTTGCCAATTTTTAAAGTTAAGTGTGCTAATATACAACTACAACAACACAAGTGTTTTCGGCTACAGATTGAAGTCCGTTACGTTAGTGCTAAATTTCGAGCGCCGCAGCACCATCTAGTAATTTGAATGCGTACCAAATGGACCACTAGTGCTAGTAAGTCCCAGTGACGCCGTAGCGCAGCATACAATCATTTTTATAAGTGAAAGAGATATTTCACAGATGGCGTTAAGTTTAACATTAATTAAAATTTCCACAGAATTGGCCCATTTATGCTAAAACATACCAACCCCACAATCTCTCAGTAATTCTATTAAAGTATCGAACCAAATTAATCCGTTATAACAAAAACAGTCCACTTTATAAATGCGTCCAAAATTCCAAATCTTATGCTTAGAACAGATTAGAAATTAATAAGGTTTAGTTAGCTAGCCAAAATCATTACAATTACTTCGAAAAATGAAAATTACGAGAAGAATATTTGATGTGGGTGTCGGTATGTTTCTTTCAGCTTTCGAGAGAAAAATAATTGCTATCCAATTACTTATAATTATTTGCTACATTTCTTCAATAATTGCTACATACTGACGGACTGATATCTTCAAAAATCGATTACCATTGCTATTCATAAAGGATTAATCTGTTTTGCTCTACGATTCTGTTAAATGGATATATTATTATGATGAGGTGTGCCCAAACTGTAGCCTATCCGTAAGGCGGGTTCTAAGGCATATTATGTAGGTAATACTAACCTTACCCCTGCAAACGAGACTTGCCCAGTGATTGAATAATCAGGTATATACTACACTGGAATAATATTATTTAGCAACAGGACAGCTATAAACTCTGACACAGCGGTTCGATCACATGTGAGCCAGCAAAACTTTATAAAGCAGCGTTTATTTGGGAAAAGGGTGGCAACGCATCAGCAATAACCCTGGTGTTGTGGATGTCTATGGGTGGCGGTGATTGCTTAGTTAACATCTGGTGACCCGCAATCTCGTTTGCCCCATTGATGATATATATATAACCTAGTGCCTCGATGGCGTGTCAAATGGCAGAAAATCGTTCTTAAACTCGATAACCACAACGCCTAGCGCCATCTCATCTCATATCGCAAAGCAGAGTTATTTAGTGAATACTTATCTTTATTTTTCTCAGTTTCCTGGACCTTTTAGACTCGTGAAACTTTTTTATCAGTAAACTAGAATACAACAATTTCAAAAATAAAACAACATTTGCTGAACATTGATTTCGACACCTACGATAGTCCCACTGATCATGGAATTTAGTCTAGTTTATGTCTGTGGTTTGTGATTTACGTTTGGTGATAATGGAAAGAGGAAGAAAGTGCCACTAGATGAGCAAAAAATGCGTTCGTGCAATATAAAAAGTATTTTTCCAGTAAGTCCGATTTACCATCAGCAGATCCATTGTTCAGTCAAATAATTACCCTTTTGTCAAATAAAATTACTCAACAGGCACTGTTCCTTTCTGTAAAGAAAAATTTCGACTATTTCTTTGGTAACTCTGATGATCATGAGGTTTGTCTTAACCAAGAACCAAAATAAATTCTTTCGAATAATAATCATTGAAAAAATAAACACAAAGATGAACAAAGTGAAAAGACAGTAAGTATGTCACGATTTTATGATTGACACATATCAATGGGAACGAATGCAATGACATTTGAACCTGTCAAATTAGTCTAGTCGTGTTTTATATACTCGTAGACTAATTTGACAAATGCTTATGTCAAACTCCGGAAAAAACTAACAATCACTTCCAATGTCATATTTGTCTACGAGATTAAAAAACAGACTAGGGTCGCAAGCAATAATAATTACATACATTGTCACATCTTCTAAAATATCTAAACTTCTACCATTCTGAAAATATGTAATCGATTTTTTTTTCTAAATTACCTAACCGTCAAACTGTGTCAAAACTGGGTATCTTGTTTATAATACCTTTTTAGTTGATTGACTTTTTTGTCGTAGTTGGGTTTTAGTTTTTATTACTTTTTTTTTAATACGAGTTCCGATGTGGCTCTAACACAGCGGAAACAGCTCGCAAAATCAATACTGTGTTTGGAGAGGATACTATGAACGCACTGTGGTTTTATGGTTTAATCGCTTTCGTAGTGGAAATTTAGACTTGAAGAATGAACCCCGAGAAACACCAGCCACTAAGGTAAATGACGATGAATATGCGATGGTAGAAGCCGATCCGTATCAAACTACCAAGGAATTGCGGCATAATTTGTTAGCATACCCACAATATTGACCCATTTGCATCAATTCGGTGAGCCAAAAAGCTTGAAAAATAGGTTCCCCATGATTTGACTGATCTGTAGAGAGAAGCGCGCGTCGAAGCTTGCCTTACCTGCCTTATTGGACCTGTACAGATTTTCAGTACAAAACTGGAATTTCATATTTTAACCCCTAATATGTTCTCGCTGCTAAGGTGACAAGTTGTATATGTTACACTAGACCAAAGTTATTTGCATCTCGTATGGTTGAATCCCTCGCTGTGCTCAGGATTCTAACCTAGAATCAATGGCTAATGGAATCCTTCTCTTACTCGCAATTCTAAATCAACACTCGCATCCAAAACCAACTTTGTTCTCTTGTTGCACAAATAACTATAGGATGGTATAACGAAAAATATAATAAGATCCTTTAATTATGTACACTGATTTTGACAATTTGGTAAAATCACAACGTGGGTTCGTTTTGAACCCAGAAATTACGACTTATTTCCGTGCTGAAGCTGCTTTGTAATTGTTTACATAATTTCGAAACTGTACTATATACATGTTTTGAATTTCCTTGGGTACATATTTATGTAACTAAAAGTTAATATAATTTTTTGGTAATCTGTTGTTAACGAAAATTTGATAAAAATGTGTATTTAATTTTGATACAATTTAACGTTTACATAATTACCTACTAGGCACAGTTAGCATACTTATTTTTGCGATTTAATGTTGCTTACATAAATTTGAATTTCAGGGGCGTTTCTACGTTATTGCTCGTGACTGTACGAGAGTAAAAAACGGTCCCTACTTGAAATCGAATGCTGAGAGATCGAATAACACTTGCTCGAAGACGTTAACTCGATAGTACTCAAAATCGATAAATTATGAGCGCGACAGTTCACTACCGCGATGCATCAAAATCTCGAATAACTATAAGCTCGAATCCTCGGCAGCGCGAAGGCCCATTATCTTGAAACATCATTTCTCGAACGTCCATCTAATCAATTTACAGAATAGTTGTAAGGATTTTTATTTTAGTACAATATAATGAAACAATAATTATCTGCGTAGAAATATTAATCAACTATGAGTAGGCATGAATATACGAAAATATATTAGCTACTCGATACAAATAGTTCGTGTTTCTACTGTTGACATTATGGTTAAAACTACACTCATTAATATTTTTTCGGGCTAAATAAAAATATGTACGAAGGTTACAATGTAGGTGATTAGTTGACAGTACGTGTTGGTGACGGATAAACTCAACCACAGTTACAATTTATAGAAAACACCCTCCTTTCCCACCTGCACTGTAAGGGATTTCTAAGGACCTAAAATAACGTTGAGGCATGACATCGTTGTTGGAATGCCTTGTTAGACAATAAAAAACTTACATCATATGAAACGATTGGAAAACTTCATGAGAGACAAGTCAACCCTTACCACGCCATAGAAAAAGTGGTATGTGCTGTTTGATTAATAATATGTTGCCTTTTTTGTGTCATTAATAATTTCAAATATCTAAGTCGATTCCGCGTCAACAGATCTGCGGTGGGTGACCCACAATTGTGAACGCCTGCACGATTTGAACAAGACGCTGTAGTATAAAAAACTGCTGCCTTTCCAAACTATTAGGCGCTTCTTCGTACAAATTTTAATTAAAGCTATATTTTTTTACTTATTGTATATGTATACAAAGCTCAAACTTGAATTCGTGAAAGTAGCAATTATTGATACAACAAGCTTTTAGAAATTTTGCGTACTTCACGGTGAACACGGAGGCCACCATACATATTGAAGTCAGAATGGCTGTTCTAAAAAATATTCATATTTCTCTGAATCTATCGTAGTAGAGTAGCAATTATTGAATCAATGAATGTAGCAAATTGGATAGCAATTTTGAAGCTAACAAGATTTCAATAACAAAATGCTTGCGCGTACCAAGTGACGTTTTTCAACACACTTGCAAGTAAATAAAATCATCATCAAATAGGCATCATAATTATGTTGCCTAGGAGGTTGTCAGTTGCTTAACCGGTCTTTTCTGTGGATGCCTTATAATATAAATAAAGTCTCCAACCACGACTACACGCTAAGGGCACCCTCTATGCGGTACGGACCTCGGCTTAGAGCGTCACTAGGGGAGCAAGGGACAGGCTGGATCGGATCAATATTTAGGGTCGACACAACATGTACCTTTCTTCCATACTTCTCTATTAGTCGTCATCTCGGTATTCAGCCCCTTTCTAGTCACATCATCTTTCACACAGTCAATCCACTGTTTCTTTAGTCTTTCCCTACTCTTGGCACGAAACAAATATTTATATCATAAATGTATTTTCGCGGGTTGGTTGGTATTCTCGAAGGGGGGCTGACTGAGCAAACATTGTCCTTGACCAGCAAGCTGGAAAAAAAAAAGTTTTTTTTTTACCTTTTAGTTTATTTATTTACCCTGTTTATGTTACTAATCACAAGTAAAAGGCTCGCGTGTTCAATTCAATACATTGCATTGTGAACCTAAAAGCTGTGTATTAAGATCTACTTTTAGAGCATGTGTAAAAAAATAATTAACATGTCGTGTATGTTTAAATAGTGTTATTTCCTGTATTACAGATGCCGATCCAAATGTCCGCGACTGGTCAGGCAGGAAGCCGAGACAGTATCTAGTCCACATGGACACTTCGCTATCACCAGGATCATATAGAAGTATGCTGCTACGCAAAACATATTTACTTAAATCCTTTTAATGTATTTTAATGTACTTACTCGTAGTTAAGATAGTTTTTTTTTTTCGCTCTAAATTTTTTTTTTCTCTAGTGTATGTATGAGGAAAGTCGTATAGAAATATTTTTCTTAACCAAACCTGACTTCGGATGTTTTCCAATATATATTTTTTCAAAGTTCTTACTTTGAAAATATACTTCAAAGAACATACCGCGAATGGGTTGCCAAATGAAATGAGGTCAAAATAAGTGGTTTTTCACAATTGTAAAAGATTGGTCATCAATAAATTATTTGTAGACTAGTCACAGTTATTATATTTTTATTAAATATTATCTTATAGCTCTACTGCAGCATGAACAAAGAAATGAAAAAAAAAATTAAGTTGTTCAAACATAAAATATTAGATCCTATAACACTCGGCAATAGTGTAGCTTTCTGTTACAAACGTATAAAAAATCAATTTTACCTCTTTAAAATACCATTAGACTAGACTGTCTCTTTGATTTAGTGGTCGCCGAGCTGGTCCTGGGGTTCGATAGCCAATTCGGGCAAAGTGCTATTGGGTTTTTCCATCAAGGATTTCTCAGTAACAGCTTGGAGTCTGGATATGTGCCCGTCTGATGGCTTGCCCCTTATTACAAGGACCTTAAACAAAACGAAACGAACATGGAACGAAATGTACCTCTGCCTAACCCTTCGGGGAATACAGGCTATGTAGTTTAAATGAAAGTGCCTGTCCAATTTACATTCAATGAATGGGATGTAAAAAGCTGTAACCGAATTACACTACAAGTACCCATGCAAACTGAGCATCTGTTGCCATTATGGAATTATGGCCATTCCAGCTTTCCTGCTACATCTGACCAATGAACCCAACAAGTAAAGGTTAGTCACCATTTATAGGTGGGAAGGTACCCATTTGACAAGATTGGACCTACTGTCAAGAGAAGAGAGTGAAGAGCTGGTGGCTAAGCAATAACAGCCGCACGAGTCGATCTATCAGGTTAAGCTAAGCTAGCCGGAGTTAGTTCGTGGATGGGTTGATCATCTTTACATACCGAGACTCTTCCGTGCCTCGAAAAGCACGTTAAGCCGTTGGTCCCGGCTGTCATTCGTGGATCTTTGACAGTCGTTACGAGTCGTCAGAAGCCCGAAAGTCTGACAACCATTCTTACCAAGGGGTATCTTATTACCCAGTTACTGGGTTGTGGAGTTCAGATAGGCAGTCGCTCCGTGTATAATACGGGTATTCGACTGCATCCGGTTAGACTGGAAGCCGACCCCAATATAGTTGGGAAAAGGCTAGACAGATTGCTTGTACCTACTGTCACAGGTCAAATCGGTGCCTCCCTAAGACGGAATTGGTACGTCAAATTCGTCATTCCAAGAGCAAATTAAATGTTCTGTCTATGTGATTCTAGTGAAGTTCGTCATGTTACTAATCTTTATACCTTTGAGAGATTTACCCTCAGGAGAAATTGAAAATTTTTAAGAAGTTGCTTCTTTTGTGAACCAACGGTTCTTTCAATGACTAAATGAACTGTTTCACTTACTTAGATGATATTAGGTTTAGGTAATATTGAGATTTTATCGACACTGTCCGATACACCAGGCTGTCCGTAGCTAAGTATTGAACCTTCCCCTACATCTTAATTGTTGGTAAATGAGGCATTTATTGTATTATAGTCGAATAGATCTGTTCAATTCAGTTAAAGTGTAAGTACAAATTGAATACTTGAAATTTCGTGCAGCAGAAGTGCCTAAGCGGAAAATGTTTTACAGAGGCAGACACATATGACATACGTCGGACTGTAACCGCTCCTCCCGTCATAAGAGTATCTCCAAACACAATTAATGCTCAATCAAGTAAGATACACAAAACCGTGTCTGCGTCCTCACAGTGCTTACTTCCGTGTTATTGTTTCAATTTCGTACTTAATACATTACATTATAATATCATCCTCGTACTGGTATCATATTTTACAATCTGTGTAACAATGTAATCTGCCGTAAATATACCTTTACATCAGTGAAATAGTCAAGAAGAGCATTACAAAGCGCAGACTTAAATTAATTTTCTGAAACAAGATAAAACCTGGATATCGGATCGTAGTGGGTGATATTATGATTTGCTCTTTCACGTGCGCACATCTCAGGGTTGCGGTGTTTGTTAATTTTCGATGCATTGTAGTTAGTCAAAGGTTGTTTGTTATTTGTAATTCCACTTTTGTTATTGGGTAAAACAGAATCACTTTAAATACCTTCATACCATGTAGGTCTTCTAAAATAGGTTTATAAGTAAATAATAAAGCTGTATAAATTGGTAACCTCTTATTAAATTTGCCGCCAAAGCGAAACTGCTTGAAGAATGAGGCCTCACTGTTTAGACCTAACTCCGCGTGTACAACAAGTTATAAAACATGTTCTACATGTTGTGGTTACAGTTTTCGAATATCGTTTAAGGTGTGGCCAAACAAAGCGGCAATCGCGTGCGCGGCTGCCGCGCGCGGCCTGCCTCGCACAAACATTTTTAGCTAACTAGACCGCGGCAGAAATGTGTCCTGCAAACGCCGCGTGTTACTGCCGCGCACTTGCCACTCAATGTGGACACCTTTACACCTTAAACAAGATGTAAATAAAGATTAGTTGTATTCAAAAATTCTCGAAAACTTGCTAAGTAAAATTGCAAATACTAATAGGTAGTTAACAATACATGGTCTGTAACAACGCCAATAAATGATAATTGCCCCATTGGTCTCGTGGTCACAATTGCGGCCTTCGGCAGTAGCGCGGAGGAGGCTTAAGTATTCGCCTTGTACACGTTGATGTAATTTAAAGAAAAATCACTACCTACCCTAACAGTCTCGATGTTTTGTATAAAGTATCCCAAAAAAATCCTGTAGAAAAAACCCTGTCTGATTCGTGTTGTTAAGTATCATGATAAGTGTCTAGCAAATTGGTGATTAAAAAATCCGCGCAATTTTTTTTTATTGGGGCCTCTGAACCTGTCAATACCTGGGCCGCGGGCGGCTGTCGTATAGCGGGTGTCTGTCTATAAGTCACAACTGTATGACCGATTATAGCAATTTTATTTATGAAATTGAGGTAATTTTGACCAAAATCCGTAAATTACAAATAGTATATATTTTTTTTATTTTCAATAATAATGCCTTTAAGTTTTGTTAATTTTATGTCAGTATCTATGTGGCCCTTTGAGATCAGACAGGGTTTTTGTTACATATCGTATAGAATGCACTAAAGATAATATTGTAAATAGTTATTTTGGTAATATGATTCTATTTCAGCACATACCATGCTAATGTATTTTATTTATAATACTGATTTAACTTATTGCAATGTAAACATAAGTTTTTAATGTGTAGTAATTATTCCTACACCTTTCTTTCTACAAATAACAATGTCTTAACATTTTTTCTTATCTTTTGTCCTGTGACCTCGTAATTCTGTATTGTAAACCAATAATGGTGTCGATGTGATATGTGATAATTTTCTTAATTACTGTGTAGTAAATAATTAATGATGTTAAAACCTTTCCCTATCCCATGAACCACATTTATGGTTCAGGTTGATTATTTAACTATTGTGTCTACTTTGTGGACAGTGAAAGTGTTAAATGTGAAGTGCATCATTCGCAGAAAAAGAAGGATTTCTACGCATCGGTTCGCTTAACGTGAGGGTGAAGAAAACCACAGAAGCGTTTAGTAACTTCTTAGGGGTGGGCGCAACTAGATCTTCAGCCTACGCCCCAAAGTCAACACGCGACCGTGAAGAACGGCGGTCCGACGACAGCGACCAGCTAAAGAGTTGGGGCTCCGCTGACAATATACAAGTAAGAATACCACATAACGTATTGTATCAATATAATATAGCACATATGACTACTATGACTTCTACGTATGACTATGTATTAGGTATATAAGGTATTCAAAAATATTTTTTACAGACTTTTACAGGTGCTCAGACCTTCGAACTGAATAACTCTTACCACAGGACAAACGTCGAAATCGCAAAAAAAAATCAGCTGTTCCATACTAAAGTATTTTCCCCAGTCTAATCCCTACTGACTTGCAATGTGACAGATGACTTGATTAGATTAGCCATTGTGCTTAACATGGAAACATCAATTCTGCTGGCTACACCCAGGGAAAACAGAAAACTGGAAGGAAGAGATGTTAACGAACTAACAGGACTAGCCGAGCAGTTTGTTTATGCTGCTGTCAACGGGAGTTTGGCAACACCTGCTTTCAGATTTAAAGTTATGCAAAAAAGCTGATATTTTAGATTCCAGTAGTAAGTTGACTGTCTACCGTATGCTGTGTTGACGCAGCAACCCGGTTCTTGAAGCATGGCTCAAAGACTTTCATTAATGTTGTGAAAGCTTGCAGGAAATCATTGGATGATGAAGCAGCGAAGGCTGCAGTGGCCCCAAACTAGTGGTGGAGGAGCAGGATGGAAGGGAACTGCTGAACAAGAGGAGAATTGCTAAGCTCGTCATTGAGCAAATGCGAAAATCTTTACCGTATCACCCTTCCAGCCTGAAAGAGCAGTGGTCTTAGCTTCTCCAGCACCACCACCCTTGCCTATGCATCTCATATTTATGTGTGGTATGACTGTACCATTTCCGTTCTTTTGTTTATAGGACCATTTCCTCATAGGACGATTTGCTAATAGGACATTTTGCTAAAGTGTCGTTTTGATTATAGCTCGTTTTGCTAATAGGACCACACTTGCTTTTAGGACGTTTTGATACGGAGGTTCTTCAACATCACAGCAAGCATGTTACATGGAAGAATTAAAGGAGAAGCTTAAGAATAGGAGGATAGACTGATCGACACCAACCAAAATACAATACCTATTGTTCTAAACTGTATGGGACAGCTGTCTTTTTTTCGCGATCAAACCCCTAACAGTTCCAAATTTCTCATATTGAATTATCTCAGTACATTAATAAGAGGTAAAAATCCTTCCAAAGCTAATGCGGAGCGGGAGCTCAAAGCGAAGCAACGGGGACATAGACGTCGTCCTTGTTTTTAAATACAGCACTGCATACTTTCGCGGCGAAATGCGTCTTGCGTCGGCAAAGCAGCACGTTGACGTCTAACGTACCACAGATTAAATACACATCGTGGTGCCGAAAATTTCGTTTTAGACACTTCTTCACTTCACAAAACTTCTTTTCCAAATATCGATTTTATCGGGTTCATAATTCGTATGAAATAGCGATATTAATAAAACATGTATCTTGAACAGAAAGACGACAAGCTGATGCCACCTCCTAATAATAACAAGGTGCGTCGTCGTGGCGCTAGCGGCCGACGGGGGCTCGGAGCGGCGCATAGCCGCAGCACGCCGTCCACACCTGACCAAGTAAATATAAGAAGGCCTTTGCATGTGGTTCAATCTCAGAAGATCCATTGGTCTGATCTATGATAGATCTAGGTGGTATACAACATTCAACTACTGGCATATAACATTTGCAATTAAATTGCCTCAAATAAAAATAACTTACCTATATTAATTTCCATCAGTATTTATATACAGCTGATGTCAATACTTAATCATTATTTTACAGCCTCGGGCTCAAATGGGTGTAAGTGAAGAAGGAGACTCTGATTCGGATTCGGCTGCAGGGTTCCATGGAGCTTGGCGACAGCAAAGAGCTTCCAACTGTACATAAAATACATTCCTCTTCAGACGATCACAGTGTAAAGTATAAATTTTTGCGTTTTGGACCAATGTAATGGATCCAAAGTAATGTACAAACAGCCGTAATTTTATTTATCTGTTGAGGCAATGAAATGGTTATGCAAATTATATTATTATAGACAGGCGGCATCGGCAGGATTGTAAAGTAATTTTTATATTGTGGAACTTACAACCACCTTGTTCTATTTATTTATGTAAGAACAAAGGAAAAACTTTCTAAACAAATCATTGTATACGATAGGTAATTATAACTTTGGCCGATACGTGGTGGCTCTTGACAACTGTCCAATTTTGAAATATTTGCCGTCTGATATTTATGTATTCACTATCATGACATGTTACTCGTACGCTATTGCACAGAACAACTTTTATTCGCCCTGTGCACAGAATAAATTTTATTCGCTCTGAAAATCTAAGTGTCGAAAATCTGAGTTTTCAAAATAAAATTTAGGGAAAACCCACAGTTTCTTCATTAGGTTTGCCTATTTAAGTCATTAAGCGTCGGGCCGCACACGATCATACGAAAATCCACGGCGCTGAAGATCGCGTTATTTTTTGTTCATTTTGGAAACCCTGACCACGGGCCTCGTATTTGAAACTTTCAAATAATATTTTTCGGTGTTCTCTCATCATACCGCACCTACTCAGCTATCAACTTTTCCCCTGCTTATAGATGCTTAAAAAAACTGGGCTCCACCACTGTTGGTATTTCTACCATTTAATTTGCAATTCCCAAAATCGATAAGTGTTATACAAATGATTATCTACTTTATACTGAAATACTTAAAATCATTAATCGACGAAGTAGTATACCTACATTTATGAAAATAATACTGTATTAAGTAGTTTAAAATGAAGTTATGTGAATATTTAAAAGCTGCGCTTTAAAACAATATTTGATTATTGAAACGGATGATTCTGTTGGAAACTTGCCACATTCCACATTTTCAAGATTTACTTGGAAGTATATGTATAAACAGTTGAAAATGTATTCGAAACATGTGATATTTTATGAAGTTCTTTTTGAAGGGATCAGTATTCTTTATACATTCTGTTATTCACTATAAAGTGCCTTATTTTATAATAATTATAAGAATATTATAGTTTACTATTTGTACGAAACTGATGAAGTTTATTACTTATGATTATATATAGCTGTATGTATATTATGTAACGCGGTTTACTTAGCCGACTGTAAAGAAGGGTCATGTTTTTTAGTAATCGTTTGTTGAAATAGTAGTGTTAGCCACACTACGAGTTATGCTTATTTTGAATTAAATTTTTTGATTTATAAAACCAACTTTTTACCTATTACTGTACCCAGACATAATTATGATACGTCGATCGCTAGCCAGGAGTCTGTCACACAGACACGACAAACGATCATACGACGCAACATAAAACAGTACTTTTCCTAGAACTGAATGTACCATATTTACGGCTGGGTACTGTCATTTGTTTTATTATATTTTGAAATTAACCTATCTTCAATCTATATTTATAAAAATCTGTAAGTTGCTGTGCAGTAGTCTCGCAAAAACTCGTAAATCGCTCGACCGATTTGCTTAGTTTTGTTCTATTCGCCTCAATACCCCCAATTATTGACAAAACAAAACAACAAAAATCGGTTCAGGAAAAACCCCAGGAAACACGAAAAACCTAAAAAGTCTAAATTTTGTCTCACGCGGTACGAAGCTCACCGAGCCATCTGGTATTTTAACCATAACAAACAGCCATCTTAATATACAATCACGGCTTTTCAAGGAAAGTTATATGTTTGTGAAATAAATACCCTTAAAACTCAAACCATTTGTTGGTAAGTTTGCTTATAACACACCTTTTTAATTTGCTGAACAATTAGTCTCAGAGTAAATGTTTTACCAGATCCTGCTCCTCCTGTTATGAATAATTTCACTGTATCATCCGTTGGTTCTTGGTTTCGGATTTTCACTGACATATCATTAACGAAAAATCGGCATTGCATAATTATCTCATGATTGTCAGTGTCGCCTACATCATCGCTTTGGGTTTCTACATCTGCTATGTTTGGATCATAGCCTTCAGTAATTGGGCTTACGTGATCTTTATTTGTTCTTGCATCCACATTCGAAGTGCCTTCATTCATGTGTTCCAGTGCAAACTTGTGTAAATACTTGCTCAAGTTCAGAAGTTCAGTCTGTATTGTACTAGTGGAGATGTTGAACATTTTGAAAAATGCTCAACATCTCCACCAGACTTTAAAGGTCGTAATCGATGTCTTTTTTGGCCATAAAAGCTACTCTTCTAAGCAAGCGTGCTCCATCTTCATCCACATCATCGGTTACCATCATGGGTGATAGTTTATCAATAAACAAAATATAAACTTCTTTTTTTTTTAAGATAAAGATAAATTTATTTGCTCAAACATGTGTATACAGAAATAAACGTGCATGCAGGATAACATTAAAAAAATACAGGTTCAGACATGTTTGCCACATATTATGGCGTGCAAATATGAATAATTGTGATTGTTTATAATAAAATTTATTCGGTAGTCAAGTCATTATCATTAATTTAGCAAACTGTAGTAAATTACAAATGTCAACAATAAATAAAAATAATTCATAAAAATCTATGTCAAAATAAATGGTTCTGTCAGAAATTCCTTAAAGTATGCCTTGTCGGCTAGAAATGACTTCAGTTGTTTCTTCAATAATTGTACATTATTAAGCTCTCTCCAAGTTTTCGGTAACTTATTATAAATAATGGGGGCCATGCAAAACACACTTTTGCGCATAAGTGCAGTCTTACTACTATGCACACAGAGCTGGCTTTGATCTCTCCTGTTTCTAGGAAAGGATATTGACCGATTTGGACCAAATGCTGCCCAGACATGGGAGTGCTTCCAAATGGTTCCTTGCATAAACTCATACATAAACAAATTTAAAAAAAAATAAGGTTCCAGGGTTAATAAGATAATGCCTCAGAGAGGTTAATGTTTTTCAGGTAGGTCCCTACCTAGTTTAATTTAATTATTTATTTTATTATTGGAAAAATGAGAGCGTCGTTGAGTTTGAACTCGTTGATTTTATCTTGACAAGTGCTATAGCCTCACATGGTGTCCAGGGTCTGATGATGGAGCTGGAGGGTGGTTACGAGCACTCCTCAAGTAAACCAGATAGCCACGTCGTATGTGGTTTCATTGGATAAGTATTGAAAAATCCTATCACACTAAGTGGTGTCCAGGGTCTGATGATGGAGCCGGAAGGTATCCATAGGAACTCCTTAACTAAAGAAGACAGCACCATCGTGTTTGGACTCGTTGAATGTATATTGACAAGTGCTTTACACTAGACAGTGTCCAGGGTCTGATGATGGAGCCGGAAGGTACCCATAGGAACTCAACCAAACAAGACAGCACCATCGTGTTTGGACTCGTTGGCTTTGTCTTGACAAGTACCTTGTATAGCCCAAGGTTGTATCCAGGGTCTGTTGATGGAACCGGAAGGTGGCCATAGGAACTCCTCAACCAAACAAGATAGCACCATCGTGTTTGGACTCGTTGGCTTTGTCTTGACAAGTACGTAGTATATAGCCCAGGGTTGTATCCAGGGTCTGATAGTGGAGCCGGAAGGTGGCCATAGGAACTCCTCAACCAAACAAGATAGCACCATCGTGTTTGGACTCGTTGGCTTTGTCTTGACAAGTACCTAGTATAGCCCAGGGTTGTTTCCAGGGTCTGATGATGGAGCCGGAAGGTGGCCATAGGAACTCCTCAACCAAACAACTGCCGAATATGGATGGTCACTAAAAATTATTTAATATGAAAATGATATGCACACAAATGAAATAGTAATTTGTTGTTTAACATAATTACAGTCATTATTTAATAAATATGCGCCATCGGTTGGTTGGTGTTCATCAACAAGAAATACTCAATAGAAAAGAGTTTTTCTCAAAACTCCGGGGATAGATTTTATTGAGCTTTGGTTTACAGACTAGTATATGTCCAAGGAACATAATGCACTATGTGTCCATTCTGGGCAGCACTTGGTCCATCTCCCATATATGGATGGTCAATGTCCTTTATCTGCCATTCGTGAAAATAAATTACTATTATTTCTAACAAACATTACTGATTCCAGAATATACAGAGATACCAATGTCAATATTTTATAGCGTATGAAATAAGGCTTACAACTATCGGTTGTTTTTAACTTAAACATGGCTCTGAGGCATCTCTTTTGTGCTTTAAATGCCACTTCTTTATTAGTTGAGTTACCCCAAAAGATAACACCATATCTGAGAACAGATTCAGCTAGCCCGTAGTAAGCAGTTAGTTAATCATAATCATTATAATCATAATCATTTATTCATTTGTAAACATAGGTTTAACATAGATGGTCTTAAAATAAAAAATAAAATAGTAGCTCTATGTTTTGCTTCATCGGCATACAAATGTTTTTTGTTGAGAACTTAATAACTAGATTCACATGCTTAGATAATATTAGTACAATAAATTTAAAATATAATTAGGAACTATTACAGTAAGGTTTTTAGTTTTATAATTATTTCTCGTTTAAAAATTCGTCTACTCTGTAATAACATTTTTCGGTTAAAAATTTCTGCAGAGTTGTTTTAAATTTAACTATTGGCATGTCTTTTATGCCGTTAGGTAATTTATTACACTGGCCTACAAAAAAAAAAATTTGTTTTGGTGCAGCTCTGTTCGCTTCTGTAGTCGGTAAAGTAGGTAGTATGAACTACATTGCTGCTACTAGATGTCAGCTGACAGCTCTGGTTTACCTACAATTCTTATTTTAACTTTTTACGGTTTCATTCAAAATCAGTCCATGTTATAACTACTTTTATGACATTAATCGTATCAATTTATGATGGCAAGTAAATCAAGAAGTTGCATTAACGATCCTGATATGTTTTGTTACATATGCGGTGAGTATATAATGAAGGATCAACGGAAACCGATTAATGACACGGTAATTCGCTTGTATTCTGTATACTTTGGTATTGCAATTGGCAATCAAGATAAAGTGTGGGTGCCTCACGTTGTTTGTAAGATTTGTATTGAACATTTGCGGCAATGGGAAAAAGGAACGCGAAAATCTTTGAAGTTTGGGGTACCGATGATTTGGCGAGAACAAAAAAATCATCACGACGATTGTTATTTTTGTATGACGAGTCTAACGGGCATTAACAAAAAAAATCGTAGCAAGTGGAAGTACCCTAATATTCTTTCTGCTACAAGACCTATTCCTCATTCAGATACTGTTCCAATACCTGTTTCTCATCGAGAAGTTCAGGAATGTGACGATGACGAAATGGAAATTTCTGAAGAAGATTATGATTTTGAGTACTATGGAGAAACATCGATTCCTAAAACTTTTTCCCAATGTGAGCTTAGTGATCTTATCAGGGATTTAGATCTTTCGAAAGAGCGTGCTGAGTTGCTAGCATAGCATCAAGATTAAAAGAAAAAAATTGCCTTTCTTCTGGTGTAAAAATTACTTTCTATCGCACAAGAGAACAAAACTTACTACAATTTTTTTCTTCTGATGAAAATTTGGTATTTTGTCATGATGTGAACGGCTTGATGACTTTCATGGGCCTGGAGACTTATCATGCAAGTAATTGGCGTCTTTTTATCGACAGCAGTAAAAGAAGTCTCAAAGCAGTCCTTTTACACAATGGTAATAAATATGCTCCTATTCCACTCGCCCATTCTACTTCTATGAAAGAAGAATATGAGGTTATTTCAGTTCTTCTAGAAAAAATAAAATATTCTGAACATGTTTGGGTAATTTGTGTCGACTTGAAAATGGTCAATTTTTTGTTGGGCCAGCAGAGTGGTTATACAAAATATCCTTGTTTTATTTGTTTTTGGGATAGTCGAGCTAGATCTAGTCATTGGAATAAAAAAAACTGGCCTGCCAGAAATCTTGTTCTTGGTGAAAAAAATGTCATAAACCAGCCTTTAGTTCCACGAGAAAAAATCATTCTTCAAATTCAAATTCAAATTCAAATTCATTTATTTCGTGAACACAGGGTACATACAGTAGATGTTTTCATAAATAATAAGATCCGAGCTGTGCTCCGCCAAAAGGCATACAAAATTTTAAACAGGTTTTACATGCATAAAACATAACTATTTCAAAGTAGGTGATATCACAAAAAATATACATTAAGTATGTCAAATTTAGATTAAATTGTTAAAAATATGTCAGTTAAATAAAGTAAATGGGCCAAACAATACAAAATGAAAAAATTATGTCACTAATAATTAAATTCAAATCAATAATCAAAATAATTCGGTATGTCACATATGATAAAACAGACTAATTAAAATTTGTCATTTAAATATTCGTCAACAGAATAATACACCTTATTATTTAACAGTTTGAAAAGATTCCCTTTAAAGTCATTAATGTTCATACATGAGATAACTTGTCCTGGTAACTTATTATACAGTTTTTGAGCCATTGCATAAAAGCTTTTGCTATGAAATTTGGTTTTAGTTGCTAACACCTGCAATTTTTGTGAGCGACGTTTACTTTCTACAAATCTATATAAATTCATGTTTTGTTTTACAAAAATACAGGCCTCATAAATATGAAGAGATGGTAACGTTAAAATATTTAGTTTTTGAAAATGTGGCTTGCATGATACTGTTTGTTTTATTTTACAAATAGCTCGGATGCATTTTTTCTGTGCAACAAGTACCTCTTGAACCTTCGGTGCATTACCCCAGAATATGAGGCCATACCTCAAAGTTGAGGCGACATAACCATGATACGCTTCTAGTAGGGCGGTCTTATTTGCAATTTTGCCTAGCATATAAAGAGCATATGAAAATCTACTAAGCTTTCCACATACACTTTCAATTTGAGTCCTCCATGTCATGTCATTGTCTATATAAAGTCCAAGAAATTTTGTTACACTAGCTTCAAGTATTCCATTCCATATCCATTCTTCCACCTTTGCACATAAAACTAGGGCTCATGACACAATTTGTCAAAGCTCTTGACCAAAACGGTCAATGCTTTAAGTTCCTTTCTCAAAAATTTCCTGGGTTGAGTACCTACTGAGAAATTAAAGGCTGGAATTTTTGATGGGCCTCAGATACGTCAACTAATTAAAAGTTCTACGGAATTTGAAGCTTCTATGACTGAAATAGAAAAACTCGCGTGGAAATCTTTTGTTGTTGTTATACAAAACTTTCTTGGTAACTTCAAAACAGACAACTACAAACAGTTAGTCGAAGAAATGCTGCTGAACTTCGAAAATTTAGGCTGTAATATGAGCCTGAAAGTGCACTACCTGTTTAATCATATCGATCATTTTGAACATAATTTAGGAGATTTTAGCGAAGAACAAGGTGAACGCTTCCACCAGGATATAAAAACAATGGAGCACAGGTACCAAGGCAGATGGGATATTCATATGATGGCTGACTATTGCTGGGGAATTATGCGTGATTGTCCAGGAAAATCTCACTCAAGAAAATCACTCAAAAAAAAATTTCTCAATGTATAATTTGCAAATAAATTAATATTTAAAAAAAAATATGTATTTTTCTTCTTTCTCATGAATAAGAGCTGATATGAAAAATGGGACTAGTTTTCTCGTATCAGCTCAAATAATATACCCAAAATCAGGTCTAAAATCTTAGACACCAAAATGAGTGTAGGCCAGTGTTATAGATCTTAGGAGCTAATCCAAAAAAACTCCCGGACATAAGAGCGGTTTTACATTTTAAATTACATAATTGATTTGCATGTTGAGATCTTATTGGGTTTTTCTTTACTGCTGAGAATTTAGGGAACAGATTCGGATTCATTTTTACAATCAACGCAGTTTCTAAAATATATAATGACGGTAGAGTTAATATTTTCAAGGATTTAAAATAAGGAACACAGCTGTCTGTTACTTGAAGACCGCACATTGACCTTATGCAACGCTTTTGCATTCTAAATACCGTCTCACTGTTAGTCGATTGACCCCAGAAAATAACCCCGTAGCGAAGGACTGAACCAGCTACTCCGTGATATGCTGTGACTAGTGTTTCAATGTTTAGATACTTTTTTTGAAAGCTGAAATAATGCATAGGCAGATTTACATATGCGCTTACATAACAATTCAACATGAACTTTCTAAGTTAGCTTGTTGTCAATAGTTATGCCCAAGAACTTACTATTCATGACCTCTTCTATTATTTTATCGTCGTAGGCTACAGAAATGGTAGGATTTACTCGTCGTTGGTGAAAATGCATTACGTGAGTCTTGTTTAAATTTATTTTTAAGTTGTTGTTTTCAAGCCATTTAACGATCTCGCTTAGAGTAACATTGATATTATTTTCGTAGTCGTTAGGGTCTGTACACTCAATAACTACTGTGCAGTCATCAGCAAAGAGGACCATTTTTTGTTTTATTGCTGTTGGAAGGTCATTTATGTATATTAAAAATAGTAACGGACCCAGTACGCTGCCTTGTGGCACGCCGTATTTAACCTTTTTGAATGCGGATGTATAGGAAGTCTCCGTTTTAGGGGATATTCTACAGATTTCAGTGCATTGATACCTATTCGCTTAAGTAAGATTCTAGAAGGTTAAGGATGTTGCCTCTTACTCCATATCCATATAGCTTTTTTAGTAGCAGGTTGTGATCTACATAATCAAATGCTTTTGACATGTCAGTGTATATGGAGCATACTGGGTTCTTTTTGTCTACAGACGTCATTATGCTTGATAATAGGTCATAAAGTGCCATATTTATTGTAGAGTTTTTCCGGAATCCTTTTTGTTCGTGGCATAATAGCTTGTTTTTTTCAAAGTAGTTGCAAAGAGCATTATATATTACTTTTTCTATGATTTTTGAGAATACTGGAATTTTTGCGACTGGCCTGTAGTTTTTAATATCGGATTTATCATTTTTTTTGAAAATTGGATTAATAATAGCCTTTTTGAGGTGTGTAGGAAATATGCCATCGGTTATGCAATTGTTAATAATATGAGCTAGAGGCTGTGATATTGAACCTTTAACATATTTTATTACTTTTGTAGATACGCCATCGTAGCCAACAGTATTTGTATTTTTTAATTAATTAATTATTTTAATTATATCTAACGGTGTCACTGGAAGCATGAATAAAGATTGAGATGTCAAATTATTAAAATTGTTGTTAGTTGTATTATCACAATCGTCTTTTATATTATCATTTTCAATTAATTCTATAAAATAGTTATTAAATGTTGTTGCAATTTCATTTGGATGAGTAATAATTCGGTTTTCTGTTTTTAATAATAATACTGAGTCATGAGGAAAATTGTATTTAGTTTTGTTGATTACTTTCCAAGCAGCTTTGGATTTGTTTTTGGAGGATTTAATAAAATGATTATTTTGGGCTCTTTGAGTTAATCTTATTATTTTCCGGTATATTGCAGAGTATTTTTTAAAAGCAAGTTTATTTTTTGGATTCCGTTGCATTCTATATTCCCAAAGTAATCGTCTTTGTTTTTGCTGCATATTTTTGTACCATTGGAAATCCACTTGGTAGATTTGCTAGTTTTTATAGTAACGTATTTATTTGGGAAGCATAAATTATATAATAGTAAAAAGTTATTTATGAAACTCTGAAACGATTCATTTGCATCGCATGAAAGATAGACTTTTCAATGAATGACAATGAAATCGGCCTGTAGTATTCCATTAACTCTCTATCTTGATTTTTGAACAATGGCTTTATCACAGATTTTTTGAGGGCATCTGGAAAAATACCTTCGCTTATAGACAAATTTATAATATAACTTAAAGGGCCACAAATTTCCTCGGCCACAGCTTTGAGTATTTTTGTACAAATGCCATCGTAACCTACACTGTTTGTATTATTAAGGGCTAGAGTAATTTTTAAAACATCATTTGGCAAACTTTGAGCCATGAACATAGAATCCTTTCTGTTTAAAATATGTTTTGTGACTTTGTCTCCCGCTTTAATAATGGGCTGAATTTTTCCAATAAAATAATTATTAAATACATTAGAAATACATTTTGGATCCGAGATAATTTCATTATTATTAATTCTAAGTTTATTAATATTATTCTTTGGTATATTTAACTTTGTTTGATTTATAATTTGCCATGTTGTTTTCGATTTATTTTTTGAAGTCTTTATTTTATGGTTATTTTGAGCTCACTGAGTTAAATTAATAATCTTTTTAAACAGCTTTGTGTAATTTTTAAATTGCGTTTTATTCTGACGAGTGGGTTTCAATCGGAAATGCCACAGTAATTGCCGTTTTTTCTCGCTGCATTTTTTTATGCCACGTGATACCCATTTTTGTTTTTTATTAACCTTTACCGAAACGATAGTGTCGGGGAAGCACTGTTTGTACAGTAATGAAAAAATCTCTGAAAACGCGTTAAATGCTACATTTGGGTCATGTGTTGCATACACTTCGATCATGTTTGAACGATTCATCGGTCAGAAACCACGAAATTTTCATAATTTTAGTTAGAGAATTAGTACATTAGGTACTGTCGGGCCCAGTAATAATGACATGATGGACGATCGTGAAAATGTGGGCCGAGGCAAAGCGGAGCCGTTACGTGAGGCCATTAATGCCTGATTGCGGCCAAGGTTTGTATAATACTTTTCTCAAATAATGCGCGGAAATTCAAACTATGTAGTACCTGTGTAGAACATATTATTTGAAAATACAGTTGTTGAATGTACAATTTTTGAATCTTAGGATGGACTTTCTGGGTTCTATGTTGGTTTGGCATAATTCTACCGACGTCGAAGTTTGTTGTATAGTACCTAGTTTCGATCGTTCAGTGTCAGTTGTTGAATGTACAATTTTTGAATCTTAGGATGGACTTTCTGGGTTCTATGTTGGTTTGGCATAATTCTACCGACGTCGAAGTTTGTTGTATAGTACCTAGTTTTGATCGTTCAGTGTGATTGTGTTTTAATGCTGAGATGGGAGGTCGATGGTCGAGATTGGATACTTTCGTTGATTTTACGTGTAATGCCGCTTTTATTTATATTTTCAATCGATTCTTCTGTGTAGGTTTCAGCTTCTCGGTCAGACTTCCATCAGCCATGTCCTGTATGACCGCGCGCGGTACACCCGCGTACCAAAAACCATTGTAGTTAATTAGAATGTCCTTGAAGAATTAAGTGTGATAAAATTCGCACCTGTGTCGGCAAGAAGAGTCGCTGAAGATTATCGAAAGCAATGCCCAGTCTAATATTCTGAATTTGGTAAGTTCAAATAGATAGTTATTAATTTACCTTTGGTATTGTGCGATTTTTTGTCTTTTAATTACTTGCTTCATACATTTGTTATTTTTGTAATTTAGAAAAAAACGGTCTGATTTTACCTCTGAGGGACGTAGTGCTATGTACTTCTGTACGATTTCAGCTGGTTCATCTCGAATAACAAATGTGCGATCGATCTTCGTTTTAGTATCACGTAGAGTTACAAGTATCACACCGTCGTTATTTCTCTACATCTTTTACAACAATATTTGTATAATCTCTTTACATCGGCATGCACCAAAAATGCCGAAAATAAGAATAACCAGAAGTAAAAACAAAGTACCTACATTTAAAATTTTGGTGTTACCTTACAACATTCTTATGATGTTAGGTAATTTTACAAAAACAAAAAAAGAGTAATAGTATCAAGAGTAACACTTACTTTGTGGTGCAGAAACACACTGTCTGGTGCTTCAAACTGGAACATTTTTACGTTTGGTGTGATGAAAACTTTTGACTTTGTACATTTGTATCCATCTGACTGTCTTTTGAACATTTAAAACTGTACATTTCACCATAGAATAGATGACCCAAAGCGTCGTTTTCGGTTTAATTTTCTTGGTGAGTTCGCCGAAATATGCTAGAAAAACGTTTTCGGATAAGGATTTCGAATTTCTTTAATTCTTCAATTGAACAAAATTTTCATAGTTTTTCAAATATTTTTCTTTTGATTTTGGTGGCAACAAGTTTTCTATTACGGCTCTTGCCGCTTCTTGAATTTCAGGTGGTGTCAACACATTTTCATCACACTTATTTTCGTCGCTTGAACTCGTTTTGCCAAATTAAATTAACAATTATGTAGATGAAGCTTTAATAGTGTTTCATAGCCCTGTTTTTATTAGCTGTACCTACAACTTTGTGAAGGGACATAAAATCCTTCTCAAATCTTATAGAAATATATAAATGTCAAATCTGAACACTTGAAAAATCAATTTAAACCTGTTGATTGCAGAGTAATCCACTGTCTTCCAGCAGATTGAATTTCACTCGAATCTACCGACTATTCCAAATGAGTCATTTGATATGTCCCAGTTTATAGAACGTTTGATCTTCGTTAGAAACCAGGCAAAATCAGAGTGGCCCGAGATGAGTTATAGGTATTGTTATTGTAGCTCAGGTAAACTGTAATGCGAAGATCCATAGTTCAAGAAAGGCGAAGTCACTCAGAAATGCAAAAAAACAGAAACAGCCAATAATATTCTGGAACAAATATCAACAAAACCTTCATGATGCTGTCACACGCAGCACCACAGGGTTAAAAACAAAATAGAAATCGTCAAAAAGGTCCGACTGTCAAGAAGGGTCATGTATTTGTAGGGTACATAATTATGTAGTTATACCCTATTTATGTAAGATTCTTTATTCTCTCGTAGCATCCCGACGTCTGGATGCATTTGATGATTTACATGTCGTTTGGTTTGTAGGTGTTAGGGGCTTGTGGCCAAATAATAACAGGCGAACGGGTCGATCAATCAGGTTAAGATATACTTGCCGCAGTTGGTCCGTGGATGGGTGGCCATATTTTCATACAGAGACCCCTCCGTGCCTTGGAAAGCACATAAAGCCGTTGGTTCCGGCTGTCAATTGTAGATCTTTGACAGTCGTTTAGGGTCGTCAGAAGTCCGAAAGTCTGACGACCAGTTTTACCAAGGGGTATCGTAATTACCCAGTAACTGGATTGTGCAGGTCAGATAGGCCGTTGCTCCATGTAAAACGCTGGTATTCAGCTCCGGTCAGAGTGGAAGCCGACCCCAACATAGTTAAGAAAAGGCTAGGCAGATGATGACATGTCGTTAGGATTGTGGACACCACCCCCAGAAACGTACCTACTTGACTTTCAATCACAGGAATTTGAAGGAAATTCCCAATCCAATAGGTGAATGGTGACGTTTCACAAATATCAACATGGCGGACTTTAGAGGTGATTAAGCGGGACTTCAAAATATTTAGACAATATAATAGAGCAATGACTCATATGTTCATGGACATACGCATTGATGCTGCTTTTTTAAATATAAATAAAAAAAATTAAAAAAAGGTTTTTAAATATACTCACGAAATAATGTTAAAAAAGTTTAAATGAGAGGATTCATATGGCCAACAACCCAAAGTGACTATGTCATTGAAAATAATATAAATCGACAGCGAGCTTCTTTTCGCAATCAATTATTGCAGTTTCTAGTTTTAGCAGAGGAAGACCTTTTGTTAATATCATTAGGTAGTTACCAAATAAAACATGCGCGGTCTTATTTGAGCGAACATATTAGAAATGGTATGTACACAATATAAATCTGTGGCCCTAGTGAAAAGGGGTGTAAGTCCGATTTTGTGGAAAATTAGTTAATTATACAGAAGAGATAAAAAAAAAATGCTCTATCGTTTGGTGTAAGCGGAACTAAGCTATCTCTAAAAATAAAGAAGTTACCTAGTGTAAAAGGGTCCAACTGGCACCAAAAAAAACTATAAAAGTCGGTTTCAAGTACGTTTGTATTCTTTTAATTCTTCAAGGACGTTCTAATTAACTACAATAGGGTTTGGTCCGCGCGCGGCCCGGCCGCGGTCATACAGGTTAAACGGAAAAATAAAAAAATATTTTGTGTTTTATAATCTAAATTAACATAAATTACCCACGTTTTAATTTGGTTGGTGTTTATCAATACAACAACACCTGGTTCTTAAAAATGGTTTAGTGATTAATGATATTATTAGACATAAATCCGTTTTCACCAAAATAAAGGGAAAAAATCAAAAATAACTCTGTTGAGATAAGTATTCAAATAATCATTCCAAATGCGTATCCATTTTCACTTGTGTGAATTAACATTTAACATATGGGAGAAGGGGTATAACTTATTTTCTACCCTCAAGGAATTCATTTTCTGGTTAGTATAAGTCACTATCTTAAAAACTAATAACTTTACTTTAAAAATAACTCAATAATAATAAAGAGCATAAATTGTTACGGTCTTATTCATAAAAAGATATAGAACATCTAAAACCTTGCTAATGTCTGGTAATTCATAAACGCATTTTAGCACAAAAACATTCTCTAAACCTACTATAAAGTTATCAAAGCCAGAACCCTACTTTAACAGTACTATAAGGAAAAAATGGCCGACTCTATATCAGCTGATTAATAAAAATGACATTTGACATACAAATGTAATGTCTTGTGTCAGCCTATAAATGTCAGTTTCGTAAACAATCGTACTTCAAGGAGCTGCAGTTGTATTTAATTTATTTTGCACTTCTGTTTAACCGATTTAGTTAATTATTATGTAATGGAAGCTATACAAAGCTTGGATTGGATTCTATTAAAGAATTGTACGTCTTGAAAACCGCCCGCTTCAATTTATTTTGAATGGCATTACCTGCAAACTAGATATTGTGAAAACAACCATAAAGGTGCTAGCAGAACTTCCCAACATTGTAGTTGACCATGGAGACATGCAGTTAGAGGATAGCAATATCAATGAAACTCATAAAAGTGCCCAATCCAAGAAAGGTGACACAACCATTAAATGTTGCTAGCAGAACTTCACAACATTGCAGTTGACCATGGAGACATGCAGTTAGAGGATAGCAATATCAATGAAACTCATACAAGTGCCCAACCCAAGAAAGGTGACACACCCATTAAATGGTTCTAGCAGAACTTCACAACATTGCAGTTGACCATGGAGACATGCAGTTAGAGGGTAGCAATATAATGAAAATCATACAAGTGCCCAACACAAGAAAGGAGACATTTTGGCTAGTAGTTACTTAATAAAAAGCTTGTATAAAAAGTATCAGTTTAATTTATTTTTATAATACTCTAGAACAAAATTTTCTCATTTTGTTTTACGTTTGCCATCTGTGCCTCATCCTCATGTAATTTTTTCCTGCAGGACTTTTCAGTTTCTGCTACCTATTTGTAGTACAGCGCCATCCTTACTTCTAACCTGAAATACAAAATTAATGTAATAAATAATTTCTCTTCATTATATTGAGGTTTTCATTTATAACTTACCGGCATTTTAATTTATCTGATATATTTCGTGTATTGTAATTGCGAGTTGCGTGTAGTGAATCTTTACTTTTTTGGGTTTTTTTAAAATTTGGACAGGGATACGTCTGGCGGTTTCTATTAAGGAGACCCTCTCACTAACCCTAAACCCTTTCATTAAAAACAATCTAAGGAATAGAATCAAAAGCAAGCAAGCATATGAGAAATTGAGAATGTTTACAAAACAAAACTTACTTTGAACATATTTTGGCTGTAGGCCGCAGCCTATTCTCCTCCAACCAATTGTCACATTGCCTTACACTGGTCTCCTGTCTTGATTCCATTTTTTTAAATTATAAGTAACTATTCAAAAGTTTTCGTCGTTTCAATATATTCAGAGAGTAGATATTATATTCCCTGAATCATAATAACAAATTCATTGACAAATTTGAAAGACGCGCCACGTCAAAAGTGTCGAAACAGTAGACAATAAAATAGTTTACAGTACGTAATAATGTTTATGGTCACAATTATTCGGCGCGTAGACAGATATTCTCGTTTGACTTTTCGATGAGTTGGTCGATGATGGTGTGGTGTGGTGGATGACTTCAATAAAATGGCAACATTTTGATTTATATCTGAATTTTAACGACATATTAGCTATCGAAGGTTTATAGAACGTTTATGAATACAACATTTTATCGAACGTTTTAAAGGCTTATTATCGAACACTTTAACTAAAGAGTGTTTTAAATCTTCGATAAGCTTTTTTATGAATAAAACCATAAACCTATAAAAAACATCGCATGTATTTCATTTGGTAGCGGTTTAAATGTCACATGAGGTTAAAGCGCGCGGAGTGTTTATTGCGTCTCCTGTAAAGTTGCATTTTTGGACTTAGATCCCTTTTCACTAGAGCCACAGAAATATGCATTAGAACTAACCTACCCTTGTGCGAAATATCTAATATAAATATTCCAGAAGGTTTTCTTTTAAGGGGGCGGATCAAATCGCGACATGAATCTAGTAGGATTTATTATTTGTATATTTTGATAAAAAAATAGAGTAGAAACGGCGAGAGATGCAATTGCACATTATTATAACTCATGTTTAACAGAAAAAAGAACAGTGGGTACTTGCGCTCACACAATAAGTATCATTTGGTACCTTGGTTGGGCAAGACACCAGCCAAGCATTATGTTACCTGCGACCTTTTTGGACGATATTATTATAGATAATAACAAATATTAAAGTAAGTAAAAGACATGCTTAGTTAAATTTATATTGTTACCTATATCACAACTACCAGCACACAATATGTTTGGCCATACTCTTACATAAGGGACTTATTCAGTGATAATTTGTAAGTACTGTAGACTCCGAGAGAGTCTACGGTACCGGATCGAATGAAACATTGGTTGCTCGTTCAACTGAATATAATCATTAGAGAAATCAAAGATATATTTTATAACATTTAGCCCACGAGTCAGCCTTGGGCTGTCATCCTATCTCTTCTTATTCTATTTCCAAACTGTTCGAACCCTTGAAATCAAGCCTTTCTTAACAGCCAGTATAAGTGTAGTTTGCTTACTGCATAGAACCTTACAGTACCTATCTTATTCTTTTTTAATAGGTATTTTCAACTGTGCGTTTATTAATAACTGTCTAAAAATAACTATTACCTATTGCCTGTGAGTACTGTACAATTATTATGAATGTAATACTCGTATGTACCTATGTAACACAAAATTTTAAAATGATTAAAGCATTATTTAATACAAATAACCATTTTTCATTTACATAACATTCATAATCAACCTATAATGTTCCCACTGCTGGGACACAGGCCTCCCCTCAGTGAGAGGGTGTGGGCCGTAATCCACCACGCGGGCCCAGAGCGGTTTGGTAGATGTCACATGTCTTCGAATTTTTGGTTCTAGGACATGCCGGTTTCGTCACGATGTTTTCCTTCACCGTTTTTGAGAGCAGTGGTGATGAAATAATTTACACAAAGTAAAGCGCTTGACGGGGTTCGAACCTACGACGTACAACTCGTATGTCGCGGCCGTTACCACTGGGCCACCACTGCTCTCGAATGGTAAAAAATGAAAAATTAGACCTGCACGCATTTGCAATAAAAACTTGGATTACTTCACATAAAAAATACTAAACTAAACATGTTTATACTAGTCGCAATTTGTTACAAGGGTTGGGACGCAACTTCAATCAATCAATCAATCAACTTTATTTCTCTCACAAAATACATTATTTTACATTTGTTAGATTACTAGACTTATATAGTAACACCCATTCTCCTTTATTTAATTCAGTTTTTTAACTGTGAATTCGACTTAAATTTTATCAATTAGTGTAAATCTAAGAATTAACATGGCCTAGAGCGGTGTAAAATTTATTAAGAGTCAAAGAGGTAACATGGTTTTATTGTATGCGGGCTTAATGTAAAATCACAAACAGGAACCACTAATTGGAAGTGTTCTTATCAAAAAGAATGCAATACCCTATCATTGTGAGAGAAGGAAGACATTCATGAACTCTAGGTCAGATCCTAAATTTAGTTGATGCTACAATTGACGAATGCAAGTAGGAAGTATGTGTCAATTTAAATACTGGGTCAAAAATATTCGAAGAACGTTTTTATAACAATTTGACCGATAATGAAATGGCTGTACATGAGATTTCTCCGTTTCTTTCTAATGGTGGTTTCTAATAATCCCACTATCGGCAATATTGCTAACGGACACGAACGGCACACGACTACAGACCGCCATGCACCGCGCACCGAGGCGCTTCCAATGTCTGCGATAGCACGTAAACCTTCCCACGGTCGGTCGTCCGGGCTTGTGAGACCAGTGGTGGCCCAGTGGTAACAGCCGTGACTTACGACTGGCAGGTCGTAGGTTCGAATCGAACTCAGCCAGCAGCTTTACTTTGTGTGAATTATTTCATCACCACTGCTCTCAAAACGGTGATGGAAAAACATTGTGAGGGAACTGGCATGTCCTAGAACCAAAAATTCGAAGACATGTGACATCTACCAACACGCACTGGGCCCGCGTGGTGGATTACGGCCCACTCGCTCTTAAAGAGAGGAGGCCTGTTTCCCAGCAGTGGGAACATTATAGGCTGACTATGCGGAGCAACATGCCTTTTTCTTTCATAGGTTAGGTACCTGACTTTCCGTTTGTACATTTACAAATCGATACTAATATTATAAAGCTGAAGAGTTTGTTTGTTTGTTAGTTTGAACGCGCTTATCTCAGGAACTACTGAATGGAATAGAAAAATTATTTTTGTGTTGGTTAGTCCATTTATCGAGGAAGGTTATAGGCTATAATTACATGACGCTACGACCAAAAGGAGCGGAGTATAAATGAAAAATGTTGCAAAAACGGGAAAAAAATCCTTTGAGAGCTTCCGTTGCGTGCGCTGCGTAAACGGTTAAAGTTACGCAAATCCTATCATGTATCGTGGAATTGTTCATCTTTAAAAGTTCAAAAAAAAAGTCCGCGGCAGCATATATCTATCTTTTAAGATTGACTCACTATAACCTTTTTTTATGGTAATCAAATTTGTTCGAAATTAATGCATTATTTGCGAAGAAGTTTTATCAACATAATATTAATTCTTACTCAAATAACTAACATCAAGGGTATTTATGTAGCAGTAAAATACACGCACACGGGTAGACCTATATTCCCACGGGATCGAGACCTACGCGGGTGAAACCGCGGGGCACAGTTAGTACTTAATTTAAAATATGATTTACTTATAATGATTAAAAGCATGAAATTTTGCACAAGAGTTCCTTTTACATCGAAGATAAGCAGTAAATCATCTGAAGGGATTGAGGGGAAGGGGATAAAGGGTTGTATCGAAGTTCGTCATTAGGTGTTAGAAACGTGAATTTTTTACTGACTCAAGTACCAACTACTAAAGACTTCTGTGTATAAGTAAAAGTAAAACACTAAGGCTACTTTGCGTATAACAAAATCCTATTTTAATCCTATACGGCTTGTAATAATAAAGTTAGATGCATGTTTCAAACCGTAGAATTCGGCAGACAAAACACATCGCAGTTGTCTTGAGACATCGCGTCGGCAACAAGGGAGACGAGGCGTGCAACGTGGCGGCGCCGCTGAGCGTCGGCGGCGTGTTGCGTCGACACAACACGTCGGAGCCGGCCGGCCAGATTGTTCCCGCCCTTCATCCGGCACTGTCGCGCCGCCCGCCCGGCCGCCCGTCGCGATACACGCACACGCCATACGAACATGTGCCTAATTACTTACTAACTCATCGTTTGACAAATTGCTCCATTGGTGACACAATATTTCGTGTTAAGGTGAAATTTGCGGACACCATCGCGCTGTGGTAAGGACAATGACTTGTATTAGTTTCGAATTTCTTCTTAACGTTTCACAATAAAAGCATGCGATAGTAAAAAGATAGCTATAAAGATTCTTAAGCTGGATAAGAAATTCTTAAAGCCCCATTCAGTCGACAGCTGATAGTCTTACCGAAGCGTTTTATAATGATTTTCTTAGTCAAAATGATACGTTTTTCTGGACATGTACAATAGTTACTTCAAACATTTCTGGACTGCGTTTCATGATGAACTTATAACTTATTTGTTCATTATGGTTACAGAATTTGGTATATTTATTGGCGGCCAAGAGGAGGGTTAACATAAAATATCTTCTTTCTATCGGGAATAGAATTCTTTACCTTGACACGCAATAACCATAAACTTTTCCCAGTGTGCAAATATTAATACCATTAAGTACCAAAATTTTAATTAATTAGGTTTAAGTTATTAATATCACATGTCATAGTTTAATAGATTTCCCTTGTTGATGTTATTTTATTTCCCAATACACATATAAACAGGTTCTTATCAATGGCCTTTGAGTAAAATGAATAGAATTACCTATGTCTAAATCATTTTCCAAAATTTACGGTATTCCCATTCTTAAACCAATGCACCTCTGCCCCAGTGTACCAATATGGCTCAGTTTACCCAAGTAACGACGGATAGTCAAGAAAAACATGTGTAATACGTTTGCTTAATTAGTTAATAGTCGTCGAGGCAGTGCTTCTCCCTCACTCTGGCTAAAGAATTAAGCCCACAATTAATGGAAATTACCTCAGCTGGAGGTTTTAACTGAATTAAATTGATTTTCTAACGAACCTTCTGTTGCAAAGTTATGGCAAAATATAGATTAGGTGGTAGGAACTATGGTCTGCGTTTTGTACCAGAACTTTATATTGAATAAAATTATTATTCTTGGAACAATATTTTTAATTATCTAAAAAGAACATTTCGGATAAAAGTACTTAATAAATATTGAATCAAATATACAAAAGTTTAATCTTATCTACTAATTTTCATACATGGTAAGTAATTGATTAGATTTGTAGGTTTAAGCGTACAAAAACGTGACATTACTTTTAGCTACGTTTATCCATTCTACTCTAAAGTAGGTACCCTCGTTGTCTAGCTCTGATAAAAGCACTGTGTTTATACGAACTTGCTCAACGAAAGGACGAGATGAGATACGATAGGTACAGTCGGCAAATTTGAATAATGACCCACTTTGACGATAAATCGTTTGAAACCGTCAAAAGTTGGAATTAACTAGTAACACAGATTTCCTATACTTTACGTTTTAAATATTAAGCAAGCTATGTCAATACTGGTCAGAGATCTATGCAATTTTAACCATGGTCATCACTGCAATAGATAATATTTCAGATAAAGCATTAATAATGATATTTTGAATCCAAATTCTTTGGAATTAACTATAACTCAGAGCAAATGTTTTTTTTTTCAAAACCATGTTCTGAACTCTTTTGATTATAAAATGGCAAAGAGTCAAAAAGTCACTTGGAAATTAGTGTCAAATAATAATTTCTATAAGAATAAAAAATAATTCGTTTATATTTATATCGTGTAATGGCATAACAAAGAGCTCGGATTATAGTTCTCAGTGAGCAAGGCTACGGCAGTATACGAGAAATATCTCGAGAGTTAAATATATCTCGAAACACAGTGAGGACCTGGATCAGGCGATATGAAGAAGAGGGTAACCTGGATGATAGACAATATAATCATGGCGTTCGTCAAATCACGAATCAACACAAAACCGACATACCTCATCATTACGAAGAACATCCGTACTCGGTATTTTGCGGCACGTTACGACGTTTGTCTACAAACGATAAGAAATCATTTGCACTCTACTGGACTGCACTATAGACATCACGCTAAGAAAGTCGACTAATAGATGCACACAAATTTGCAAGATTAAATTTTCCACTTGAATATTTAAAGTTTGACTAGACTAACGTTGTCTTTTCAGACGAGAAATCTTTTAGATTTTCGTAGCGTTACAATAACACGCGATACGCCGAGGATCACGTATGCCGAATAAATTATCTGGCCGAATCTCAGCTAACATGTGGGGCTGGATAGGAACCGGTGGTGTAGGCGAGCTGGTTCAGATTTCTTCTCATGCGAATGCAATGGGTTATGTGGATTTATTAGAAGAATCTATGTTACCGACAGTGCGAACGGTTTACCCGCGAGAAGAAGTTCCAAGCTCTTATATGTTCACGGTAACTGTAGAGTGCATACGGCCAGAGTTGTGACGTAACTGCTTTAGCCAGCATCCAGAAGTTACGCTAATTCCCTGGCCGTTTAAATCCCCGGACTTAAATCAATTGAAAATGGGTGGGGTCTGATGGTCCTTATGTGGGATAACAGAAACGAGAGGATAAAGCAAGAAATTGAGCAACATTGCAACGTAATTTGGGATTATATGAGAGGAAGTGATATTTGCAGTCGCCTTATTAGATCAATGTGTTCGAGATTATTGGCTGTTATTGCAAGTAATGGTGGTTACACTCGATATTAACTATTTTTAAATAATAATGTGTTCAACATTATAATTTTTATATTTTTTAAGCGTTTTACTTCCCCATTTCTTATTGTTGCCTTAACGCACTTTGCAAACAAAATTCAGTGAAGATGTATGCAAAGATGGCGGAATCTCGTTTATAGCACATTTAAGCTGAACGCATATTAAAATAAATAATAAATATTAGATTGAAAACACATTGATTTTAGAGTACACGTCGTATTTATTTTGGGTGCGCATTCAGCTTTATACCCCACTCGAGTGGTAAAAGCTCATAACAAAGATGGAGACTGCAACAGATAATTCTCTGTGTAATTAAATGGCAGATGACAAGGTCGTTACCAGGGAAATGTATGTTTACGCGAATGTCGACCTAATTGTTTTTGAATGTCTATAAAAAAATAAGCTAACGGTGGGTCATCATTCAAATTTGTCGACTGTACGCCAAAGGGAAATCACAAAGTTGGGTATGGGGGCTTTCATGAAAATTGATTCTTGTAAAAGTCAAAGTCAAATAATTTATTTGACTTTGACTTTTACAAGAATCAATAAAAAAGTAGACAGCGAGGGGACAGTCTTATCAACCAAGTGCTTTGATATAGGAATGCAGGAATATACGAGTACCTATTTATGATTTTTGGAATGAAATATATATACACCCCTTTGCAAAAAAACGGGCGGTTTTGATTTTTGTACATTATTGGTAATCATAAGTTGTAAAGAGGTTTTAATAGCCAACTATGTTACTGGCACTTAATATTAGAGCCTGGGTATGGAAAAAAGTTAATTCCAAATTCGAAATTTTTGTTTAAAACAATAATAATCTCCTTTTTCAGTTTGTGACTTTTACTAACTTTTTGCGGGTTTGCGGTTAAAAGGTTATCCTGGCCACTAAAACTACGCATAATCGAGCCTTATTGTGACTTAAAACAGATATCTTTGTATTGATTGTAATGGCAGAAAAAGCAATAAGAGCTAGTAAAATTGTAGCGTTACTGGAAGAGGGGTGTAGCCAAAAAACTATATTCTTATTGATAATAAGAAATTACTAGTAATTTATGCTAATGCCATAGTAAAAATATTACTTAATATTATCTATAGAAAAGCCAATGACTGTTAAGGTGCCCGTTTTTTTGCAAAGGGTGTATAAAGTAACCCAGAAAAGTGCGAAATAAATCCTAGTGAAGATGTTAATATTGTCTTCATTCAGGCATCCCTTCATAATCCTAACTTATCCTAACAAATATTTTAAATGCGAAACTCAATTTGTTTGTTTATTTATTTGTTTATTTGTTAGGCTTTCAAGCTAAAACGGCTGAACAGATTTGAATGAAATTTTGCAAATGGGTATCATAGCCTGATCATAACCAGGATTAGGACAAAGGGTAATTTTTATCAAAATATACCCACGGAATCGAGACGTATGTGGGTGAAACCGTGGGGTACAGCTAGTTAGAAATAAACTAAAATTCGGAAACTTTGATTTATCGCAATGGACTTTTCTCACAGTACCTATTTCTAATGATTAGCTTAAGATAATCCCGGTGAGAATACTAGGATTTTTTTCGCAGAAAATATCTTTTTCTGGCTAGGTACCTGCCATTTTCATACAAGTTGATTTTCCCATTAAGAACTTCTCAGTAGCAGCCCAGTCTGTGTTTGTGCTCGGTTGATGGCAATAGGCTCGCTATTACATGGGACTTAAAAAATATGGGGTGGAATATGGGTTTGCTATAGGTACACCTCTGTTTAACCCTTCGAGGTATACATGCGTGATGTAATGTGATGTTACCTCATCACGTAAGCAATAATCACCAATGTATTACATTCGCGGATGGTACCTTCCATCATTTAAAAAATCATAAGTCAGTTACGATGCGGTCTCTAAAACTGTCCATTAGTTACGTGTCCGTAAATAATCTTCTCCTGAACCAAAAGAAAAATTGAACTCATTCAATTTTCAAAATGTTAGGCAGCTAAGAACCTACCATTGTTCAACTTAATGGAATAGAGTTGAGCCCTGTTAAGTCGACAGTTACCTACTCGTATACTTGGAATACACATACAGAAAAGTTGACAGGAAGGCTAAGAGAGGCCGCTTATGCTCTTAAGAAAATTCAATAGATAACTGATGTAGGTGCTGCCAGAATTATCTGTTTTAGATATTTTCGTAGTCTTGTGTCTTATAGGATTCTTCTCTGGTTTTACAGAAAGAGGCAAAGTCAAATTAATTTATTATTTCAATTAGGCATGTAAAAGGCACTTTTGAACGTCAAAATTTACAAAAGAAGAGTGTTCGTGCCCTTTACAACCTGGGTACAAGGCATTCCCTTCGAGAAAAATTCAAACGAATAAATATTCTGATTGTATTATCCTTACAATATATAATATTTGAAAACATTAATAAGCATGTAAAAATTTAAAATATGGAATTTTAAAGACACACGTAAACGATTGCTGTTATTGCACTCGCCTTCAGAAAGTAAGCAACTCGTTCATGGGTCAATGTAAATGCTTTTACAACAAACTTCCTACTGACATGCGAAACTTACCCAAAACCAAACTTTACACAAATCGGCAAAAAAAAAAAGATTTATTTTCGTTCGATCCCACTTTTGAATCCCAGTTTAATAATTCTGTTGTTGGATCTCACAAAACATTATAATGTATTTCCATTGGACCCCACATTTGAAAAATGCAAGAGAATTACGTTTTATTTTCGTTGAATCACAAAAACTATTCCCGTAGAATCCTAAATGCATAAAAATATTATAATGCGGATACTTTCAACAAAAACATTGTTTATGATATAATGAGTTAAACTTGGCGATTAGGACGAACTCATCATGGCGTTGGAGAATTCGGTATGTAAAGTATTTAACAGGATTTATTTAAATTTATATTATCACATTCCTGCCCTTCTCTCATGTTACTTGTGGTCGGTTTTCTTTTTCCACTCTCCTCCCCTGCCAACCGTCACGCTATCATTCACGAGAGAGAAGAAAGAGAAGGTTCTTTCAATTCCTCACACAATCCATAAATAAACACATTCTGTTCATCACACAATAAAAAGATACACAATCAAATAAAACATGGTTCACTCAACAAAAACTGTATTCCAGAATGGGAACCTAATTTGTGCAAATACGCCCCTTTGCAAAAAAAACATCTTAACAGTCATTGGCTTTTCTATGGATATTAATTTATATTTGTAATTTATATTTATAATAATTTATATATGTCTGAGCGAAGTGTAAATAAAAAGAATGATTAAAATCGTGGGAAACTGCCTTACAAATGAATATGTCCCTAATCCCCTGGGTTTCGACCATATCACCAGAAATGATGTTCTAAAAAGGAACTTGACGATACCTAAAGGACTATTCGGTGACGTGAAAATACTAAGGCCATTATCATTTGCGATGGTACCTACGCATATATCTGACTCGTTGCGAAGGATTTCTTTCTATATTTTATTTAAATATGAACAATGGTCTGTCATGCGTCCGTCTCATTTATTTATTTATCAGTGTTTTATTTTTTTATTCTGTTCTGCAATTTTATACGCAATCACACTAATTATGTAATTATGTATACAGGAAAAGTTTTTATCCACTGCGGAAATTTTGACATATTAACCTTAAACCAGTTTTATTAAACATAATTTTTTTATTTTGATGCGTCTTCATAAAAAAAAATTAAAAAATCGTTAACGAAAGATGTTTATTTTAAAAGTGGTTGTATGGCTAACCGGCGCCGGCGGCGGCGCGCGGCGATGCGGAACGCGCGAAAGTACCTACCTATCAGCTGTGCGCTCGCTCGATTCGCCGGCGTAGGTATTTACGTGGGTTACTGGCCCTTGGATCTCGCTCAAAGAAATCAAAAATGCTTTCTTCGATTTCGATCGCCAGTCGGGGTCTGCCAGACCCTCGTGCATGATTCGGGGTTCTGAACTGTCCGTGATCAAGCAGCCTTTGAGTGGCCGCTAAAATGGTCCTTTCATTAGGGACCGCGGGGTTAAGGATTCCATGGGCTCACATTAGAGGTATGCTCTCCGTCGCATACATTCTGCGAGCTGCTCGCAAACTTTCACCACTCAGTACATACACTCGCACCATCTCGTAAAACTCGCAGTTACTGAAGTCCGACATCGTGACCGGTAGGTACAAGCACGACACACGTGCGGCGCGGCGCTTGCGCGGGAAAGCGATTAGACGCGACGTCACACGACAGCGCGTGCGATGAGCGAACTGTCGGCCACAGCGCCCGGCGCCGCCCTGCCGCCCGGGAGGGGGGTGCAACACCGCCGCTAGTGCGCCGGCCGCCGCACGCGCCCATTGATATTATTACGAATAGTTTGTGTCCATATTTTGCTGATTTAAAGTAGGATAAAAAAACAAAAAAAAGTATTGAATAAATAATGGAAATGTGTTCTATTACTGATATTGAACAACCAAAAAAAATTTGCGCACTGGTCAAAAACTTTTCCTGTATAAGTACCATGTAGTTCGTTATTATTATTATTATGTGACACTTATTTTGTTTTTTCTTTTATTTAAGTAGGTAGTAAAAATGAAATGTATTATTTTTATGATTAGTATGATAATTTTAGGTTAGTTTTTTTTCTACCTATGTTGAATGCCACCAGTAGCGTCGCCGGAATAAGTGCCAGTCAACCTGCTACATCGCTCGAAGTCCAGGTGAGATGTCCCCACTGCTCCCAGCCACGCTTCTTTAAAGGCGAACGGAGGCTGCGGATACACTATGGCAAGGTTCACAAACCCCATAGTGTACCTCTGTGTCCCCCAGCCGCAACTTCAACACATTCGGACCAAATACTTCGGAAAACCCTTTCAAAATTAAAAAATTCTACTCCTGTTTTAAAGAGAGTTCCCCGGGGTGCGAGGCGGTCTGTTGCTTTAAGTCTGACGCGATGTCTCCGCCTTGCGACCCAGGAGAATTCCTACAGCGCCTGGGAGCAATTACTTACAATCCCTTATAGGATACTGCATGTCCAAAAAAATTTGGCAAATAAAAAAACACTGACAAATCAAATTAAAGAAAATTGTAACAATTCGACCCTAAGTTTAGACCCAAAATTACCCGTATTCCATAACCAATCACAAAAAGGCTTATGTTCACATGTGGAATCCAAATTAACTGAAGGTGACATCAGGGGAGCGGCCAGGATACATTTTAGCAGCGATGTGGTGGCGCCTTGCTCTCCAGAAACGCTAACGGCTCTAGAGAGTAAACACCCTGCGCCTGCGGATAATCTCACTTTTCCCGACCCCCCCCCCCAACCTCCCGACCCAAATTCAACCTTCCTAAACGTTTCGGCCCCCCAGTTGATTGCAGCCGTGGGCTCATTCCGAAGCGGTTCCGCCGGTGGCCTCGACGGCCTGACTCCACAACATCTCAAGGATTTATTGAGTTTGGGCGCCGGGGACTCTGTTGAGTCGCTTCTGAAGGAGCTTGCGGCCTTGATTAATCTCATGCTCACCGGCGGTGTAAACGAGGCCGTCGTCGATGTCTTATACGGGGCCAACCTATGTGCCCTGCATAAGAAGGACGGCGGCATTCGTCCCATCGCAGTTGGGTGCACCTACAGGCGTACGGAAGCCAAAATATGCTGTAAGCTATACAACGAATCCCTTACAGCTAAGTTTCAGCCCCTGCAGCTCGGTTTCGGCTCGAGAGGGGGCTGTGAGGCTGCCGTGCACGACCTTTCCACCTTTTTGAACTCCAACAAAGGTGAGGTTATCCTCAAGGTTGACGTTAAGAACGCCTTTAACTCTGTCAACAGGGACACCTTGTTGGCTGAAGTCAAAAAAGAATTACCCGAAATTTATGGTTTTTTGTGGCAGTGTTACAGGTACCCCTCTAAATTACTATACAAGGACAATGTTTTGGAATCTGCAGTAGGATGCCAACAAGGTGATCCTCTCGGGCCAGTCATTTTCAGCTTGGCTATTCATCCAATCATCCAGAAACTAAATTCAAAATTTAACGTATGATATTTAGATGATGGAACGCTAGGAGGTGATGTAGACACCGTTTTGAAAGACTTACAACTCCTCAAACAGCAATTTAAATCTATTGGCCTGGACCTTAACCCATCAAAATGCGAAATTTACCTTTCTGACATTACCGACAGACAACTGTCCCTTGAGAAATTTAATGCAATAGCGCCACAAATCAAAATTTTAGAGAAAAGTTCACTGCACCTCCTGGGTTCCCCAATTTTAGAAGACAGCTTTTCATCTTTCATCGACGAAAAAATCAAAAACTTCAACGATATTTCGGACAGACTCTCCAAAATCAATCTACATTCAGCATTCACCCTAATTAGATACTGTTGTTTTGGTCCAAATGTTATATATTTTCTACGCTCTTCCCCTTAATGGAAGCAGTCACACCTCTTGGACAAAATTGACCAAATTATTCGCAGCACACTAACATCCATCTTAAATGTGGCCCTGGACGACCGAGCGTGGCTGCAAGCCACACTACCCATCCGTTTTGGTGGCCTCGGCGTCCGCAAAATTACGAGTATTAGCTTACCGGCGTTCCTGTCCTCTGTCCGCAGCATTGAAAAGTTGACCGGGAAAATTTTAGCCCCCTGCCAGGTTGACCCTGAAGTGCCATGCTTGACTGATGCAGAGAACGCCTGGAAAGCGGCTTGCCCGGGTACAGATTGGCCCGTGAACCCGTTTTCCCAGAGGCAATGGGATGAGCCGCTCTGCAGGTTGGTACGGAATAATCTTATTAATACGTCCACCAATTCTGCAGACCGTGCCCGCCTGCTGGCTGTGGGTGAATGGGAGTCGGGCCTCTGGCTTCAGGCACTACCGTCACCCAACATAGGCACTATGCTGGGTGACACCACCTTCCGGCTCGCTACTTGTCTGCGTCTGGGCGCTCCTTGCGTGGCTCCGCATCGCTGCCAGTGCGGTGAAGGTGTCGACTGCCTCGGTCACCATGGCCTTTCCTGCAGCAAGAGCGCTGGTCGGTTGGCACGGCACGCAAGCATTAATGACATCATCCGGGCTCTGGTCACCGCCGGGGTGCCAGCTGTTTTAGAACCCAATGGCTTGGCACGCGACGATGGGAAGAGACCAGACGGAATGACCATAATGCCTTGGAAGTTGGGTAGGCCTTTGGTGTGGGATGCAACCTGTGTCGACACCCTCGCGCCATCCCATCTTCCTAGCACGGCGGGCTGTGCTGGGGCGGCTGCTGCAGGTGCAGAAAATCTCAAACGGCGCAAATATAACAACCTCATTGGTAGCTATATCTTTGAGCCGTTTGGGGTTGAAACACTAGGGCCGTGGGGTCCGACTGCTCATCAAGTATTTCGGGACATCGCCAAGCGGTTGGTCGACTCTTCACGTGACCAGAGGGCTGGCCAATTTCTAGGTCAAAGAATCAGCATCGCCAACCAACGTGGCAATGCTGCCAGCCTTTTGGGCACTTTTCCCACTGACAGCGATGCGGAAGAATTTTTTGACGCCCTATGAGCCCTTCCTTTATATATAATTTTTTCCTTTTGTCCATGAAGTAGGTAATCTTTTCTTTTATTACATTTTAAGCCCTTTCATTTAATACCCAATATTATGTTAAGTTAATAAAAAGATGTAGATTTTTCCGAACAGTAGGTAGTACACTTATTATATTATAAAACTGATTTGCATCCGTCACCTCACACTTTCTGCTTTGGTTGAAAACCAGCGTCAGGCACTTATAGTTGTCTGGCATTTTTGCTGAACTGGACCTTTTTGGTGCAGCCGTGAGGCACACTCCCCTACATCGCACTTTTACACTTTTTTTATTTGTTTCTATATTTTATTTTGTTACCTACCTGTATATTATGTATATTGATGTATTTTCTTTCTTTCTCTTTCTTTCTATATTCAGAAAAGTACAAACTTTTTATTCCAACGTCTATCATACAGTTTGCACAAATACGACAATCTGCTAAAGCCATTCTTAGTTGTGTGTACGGATGGATACATCATAGACGTTTTAGAGCCTTTCTCTACTGCCACGTTTGATGCAATTATTATGTCACGTACCTTAATTAATGAAAGCGGTATATTTTCCATGAAAATGACGTCATTATTCTTGACAGGGGTTTCCGTGATTCTGTTTCAGATCTTGAGTCCTGTGGATATGCAATAAAAATGCCCAGGTAGAATGAACAGGACTCGTTGAAACACATTTAATGAGTCCACACTCGATGGGTTTACTAGTAGCCATTCAAGGGTTCCGTTATCTAGCGTCCAGGTCAGTCATTAGGTCATCGTCATCTGGTAAAATGAACAGGACTCTTTGTGACACATCTAATTAGCCCACACTCGGTGGGTTTACCAGAAGTCATTTAAGAGTTTGCTTATCTAGTCCAGGTCCTTTATCAGACCTTGGTACCAAGTTATTGTATTATCATCGGAATGCATACATCAGGACCATGCAGGTGTCTAAGTCAGTCATCTGGTAAAATGAACAGGAACCGTTGAGACACATCTAATGAGCTTCAACTCGATGGGTTTACCAGTAGCTATTCAAGAGTTCAGTTAGTTGTCCAGGTCAGTAATAAGGTCCTCGTCATCTGGTAAAATGAACTTGTTGAGACACATCTAATAAGCCCACACTCGATGGGTTTACTAGTGGCTATTCAAGAGTTCCATTATCTAAGCGTCCAGTTCCATAATCGGACTAGCTCAGTGGTTTCATATTATCATCGGAATGCATACATTTGCAAATATTCAAACTATGATCACCAGAAGTGATTATCTATTCAAAGGTTCCATTATCTAGCGTCCAGGTCAGTTCTGCGAAACATCGCCACAACTTTTTTCAGCGATTTGGAATGAGCCGCCATAGTAATTATTATATTTTAGTAAAATACCTATCTAATGACATACTCGTATGTGTGGTTGTTACTGGTGCTAAGACCAGCTTCCATACATTCCTGCCGATTCTCCTTTTGTGCCTATTTTTATGCTGCAGCTGGTGGTATTGTTGTGTGCCGAGTCGTCGAGCTCCTTGAGATAAGGTTGAGCTCACGGTGGCTGATGGAGGATGCATGCCGTCTGTTGGGATAGGTTTACTTACTCAAACTGTTTCTGGTACTTTCCTAGTAAGGCCAGTTCAGATGCTATGCTTTGCTTTACGCCCTCGCCTTTGGCTCGGGCTGAAAGTGTAAAATCTACATCGTCACCTCATAAATATTATGTCACATAATAGTCAAATCTCGTCGATTGTCCGCAATCTGGTTTCGCCCTTAGTGAATGTGAAATGGGAGTATCACAAGGTACCGACAATATTGGACGTACGGCGACCCTTTATCTCCCTTGTTGTTTAAAAATATGTAGATTAAATATATTTTTTCTTGATTAGATTTAATAAAAAAAATAAAAAAACCAATGTACCTACATTGGTATTTTGGAGCAACTGACTGTTAATACTTGAAGTTTGTATTTGACATTGTAAATTATAGTTTTTCCTCCACAGCGGTTTATTTTTTTAGCTATTTCAATATATTGTATCGAACACATACCTAGGCATTTGGGATTTGATTGTATTAATTAATAGAGTATGTAAAAATACCCAAATTTTGTACTATTGAATTCGTAAGTCATGCTCACTCAAAGCTCCGCTGATGGTGGAGTGTGTGTTGAATCGTTCGGTTCTCTTCAAAGCGGTTGAGTTAAACGGTTCTGATAAACTCGAGTCAACATCGTTAACGGATGCCTTCAGTTAAAACTAGTTTGTATCGAATATGCTGCAAAGTTATCCAATACAAACACAAACGATATGCACATATGATGTCGAATGAAAGAGGATGATAGTCAAATAACTACAGTGATTACCCGATGCAGAAGGATTTTCGGTTCAAGTGGCACATACGGACACGGTTGTAAGCAAACTGAAAATTTGTGAAAACTAAGGTAGCATCTCACCGGCGGTAAATATGGCCCTAGTCCTAAACGCGAATTTGTGAAAAAACTGAAAAGTAGCTTCTCTAGTTGGGTAACAATTTCACATGAGGTTATTTTGTGTCATAAATTATGCCAAAGCTATTTTTTAAGTTCCCCAGGAATATAAATTTTATTTTTACGGTTATTTAATGTGTAGGTTTTGCTGTTCTTCATCTTCGCTGACGCTGGTGCACTGTATTCGATTCTGGCAATTATTTTCTTTAAAAAAATCTAAATAGTATTACGTTAATAAGTCGCTTGTAAAATAACCTAACAAAAACTCAGATTTGATTGCATGTATATTAAATATGGTATCTCCATGATTACTTTTATTAAATTATTTTAAATGTCAACGAATAGGGATCTACACATAACAGCACGCCTGTTTTCCGCAAAGAGTTAGTCAGAGGTGTCCCCATGGTGTGTACCATGGGGACACCTCTGACTAACTCTTTAAACAAAGCAGTTTTATAGAGATTTAATCCTTATTATAACTAACAAAATGTGGGTGTCCACTTTTTGTTAGTTATAATAAGGATTAAATCTCTATAAAACTGCTTTGTTTGATCCTAATTACTTACATCACCGTTTTATGCAATAATAACCACATGGTGCAATAATAAGAGGTTTGTAATGTACAAATATATAATTATTTAGCTTCTATTCATTTCAAACTGGGCCAAGCTTATTTGTATTTCATGTCCAAGAATCCGTCTATCGAAGATCTTTAAAAAGGTACTCAGTAATTTCTTTTCTAGAGGTTCAAACTGTCCGATGATAATAATTATGACGATCAATACGTCCTTCTCCTATCATCTCGCAATTAACGGCTCTCCAAAACTCATTACATTTGATGCTGTGTCAATAAATCTACGTTTGATGCTACCTTAGTGTCAACAGCAGGGGGCAGAATCATAATAGGACATTTTTCTGAATCATCGTAAAATGTCACAAACTGACAATTCATAATCTGCGTGCGATTCATATGACTAAATAATTCATCTGTTTGACAGTTTGCTATTGAGATTCGTAAAATGTTCCACGCATTATGAATAGCTTTTGTGTCAAATTAGAGGAATTGCTAATGACAGCTGGAAATTCAGGAAATGAATTGCTTTTAGAGGAATTGCTAATGTGGCCGTTTTAGGCTCCCTGATCTACGTTTAATGCTATCTTAGTGTCAATAGCAGATCTACGTTTGATGCTACCTTAGTGTCAATAGCACAATTTTCTTAGAGGTAGGGGAGTCATATGCTATAAGTTTTCACCCACAGAAACTCTGTTTTAAGTTTCACGGTAATTGAGACATGATTTTCTTCATGTCATCATAACTTTTGTTTCTGGTTGTAATAGACCGTAATAAATTTTGGCATTATCTTTGCAAGGCATATTTAAAACCTGCAATTGGTTCTATAAAATGACGTACGGGTTTCCAGTCTTGAAATTTAAAATTTAGGAAATGACACTCCCAGTCCCTCAAAAAATTGTCTCGGCCCTTCTACCAAATACCCAGTTTATTAAATATTATTATGAAAAAATTGCTTGAAGTCAAGTCAACCTATTTTTAAGAAAAAATTAAAAGCTTCGTTGGACACGTACACCGGTAATTGGAGGTACATTAAAATGCTATCGCTTGGTTGACTTAAAAGGCTATTAATATTCTAAGCAAATGCCGAGTAACGTTGACCACCACTATTCGAAACTTTTGTTTATCTGTGTACTCCAAGTTAAGTCATACTTGATTTATAGAAACTTTCAAAGTAAAAAATAACCATCGGAATAACATATAAAAATATGCAAGTCTCGCATCGCAGTTCTTTTACCGCAAAACATTGTGAGATAATGAAAAACCAAGTCGGTTAATTTATTCAGTACTTATCTTACAACATTTTATACTTATTAGACATATTTATTTATTTAATTTAATAAATGGAATTACTTGGCCATCGCACAGCAACATTTATCACCTATAAATAATCTACTATTCAAATAGTCCTAATTGAATATAGCACTAGTGAGTGGGCCATATTGATTCATACACAAACATAAATAAAGCGCTCAGAGCGCTCTAACAGGTAAATTTTGTTTTACGAGTATGTAGATTCTATTGCCGTGTGCGATTGCCATGTATGGTTTTAAACCACGTTTTTGGATTTAAAACTACATAAACTGTTTGCTTGTCGTAGAACGGACAAGCCATGGTGGAACTACTGCGGTTTCTACTGCGATGTTTTCGCGGCGGAGGTGTGATACCTGTCTAAGCAGACTAGCACTTCGCCTGCGATTTCACGTGAATTTCGTACTTTCCTCTAAATCTAGCCGGCTGAGTAGAATATCTGGTATTCACCACGATTCTCAACAAAGCATTAATATAATTAGACATCTACTCAGCAAATCCACAGAATCGCAGCCAAATTATTCAAAGGCATGATTATTTTAGGGGCGGCGGATCGAATCTGCGAAACAGTTATTCAAGGTGACTGATAAACACAAACAGCCGTCAATTAAAAGTTCTTTTTGACGTACAACGTGATCGACGAATTTATCACGTTTTCCGCTTATGTACCGACTATCTAGACATTCAGACGAAAAAAGTGTTAAAACCTTTTTACAAAAGTCGGTTGTTTTGTTATTTTGTAAGAAGTTTTATTTTACAATTTTTTGTTGTGGTACCTACCCCACTCAAATTCGAATACTACCTACCTGATATGTAAATAACAGTGACGAGAACTTAAAAAATCAACCATAAAGGCTAAATGAGAAAATGCATAATAATAACAATGAAGCTTACCCAAAACTACACAAGCAAAGTTAATAAAAACTATTTGGGACCACCTAGAAGCATGACCTACCAAACAAATAATCATCAAAATCCTATTCATAATTGGCGGAGTAATCGCGTAACAAACATTAACAACAAAAAAACATGCAGTCGAATTGAGAACCTCCTCCTTTTTGAAGTCGGTTAAAAATAATGTAGTTTCTGTGAAATGCCCTAAACCGTACTGATTTGCTTCAATGATGATGCATACAGAAGACGAAACCTTATCACTCTGGCGCAAAAGCGGACAGTTAAATACTATAGGTTGATAAAGACGCTCAGCGTGGCTTCAATATCGTATCCTGACACTAAATACGTATAAAACACAGTAGGTTTATTATTTTCAATGCGTAACTCTACTTCACCTTCCCGATCCTCCTTTATTGCACACAACTGCTGCAATAGTGGAATCAGCCAATGTTCGTCCAACCTTGGCCAAAATTAGGATGTTAAAATTCTTAGGCATAATAATAAATAGTAACCTTTTCTTTAAAGCGCACATAGCGCTTGTTACAGCTGGAATAAGAAAACGAATATTACTTATACGCTTTTAAATACCTGCGACATGTTGCAGATTCCAAATTAGTCAAGCAAGTTTATCTGGCACTTGGTCACTCTGTTTTGAGCTACTGTATTTCTGCCTGCGAGGCGCACCTAAACCCCTTGAAGTTGCCTAAAGAGCTGTTGCCATAGTTACCCGTCAGTCCGAATCTTTACCGACTGAACATTGTGAAGTTCTCTCAGTCCGCCAATTGCTCAAAATTAAAACTCATTTATTCACTTTTTGTACGCCAAAATTACAAAAAACAGTCTCAAAACGCACGCCCTTCACTACTTCCCAATGTTTTAGCTGGCTAGAAGAAGTGGCGCAACAAACTCCGCAGCAACACAGTTCATACTGAAAGCAACATTTTGCAGTGAACTTTGACAAAGCCGCTGTACTATCCAGGCGACGAAAACCCTTAAGGCGCTGAGCAGACGACGGACAATTTGGAATCGTATGGAAATATAACGCGCACTCGGACAAAATAAGATGTCCATACGATTCCAAATTGTCCGCCGTCTGCTCAGCGCCTTAATTGTACATTTATAAACTGACTTTTGATGTAATAGAAAATCTCACACATTAAGGTTTTGTACTCACCATCCTCCTACACACACTCAACCATCTACATTTTACTTAAGAGAAGGTGTTCTCATGACATTCGTTTTCCTATTAGGGACATCAGGGAGCTGAAGAATGTAATTACCGCGGAGTGGGAACGTATTCCACAAGAAACTATTAGGAATATCCCCGATAGCATGGCCAGTCGAATATAAGCTGTCATTTTAACAAGTGGGCCACTCTCGATAATCAACATAAAAATTAGTATAAGAGCCGTGTACGCACGTTATCAGCACGAAGCTGCTTGATTGAAGACACCTGGATGTTAGGGAATAAAATGAATTTTCAAGATCACGATGTTATCAAACCGAGACGGGTACCCAACCTGGAAATTTAAAATAAGAATGCTTCTCATCCATGAGGAGCTGTGGACGTCCATCATTGGGTACGATGATTCTAATAAAACAGTGGAGGATGTGCGCTCTCGTAATGACCAGAAGGCGTTATCAAAAATATGCCTTACGGTAGACGGAGGTGCAATTTCGCAGGTGAGAAATGCGAAAAACGCTAAGGAGGCTTGGAGTGCTTTACAAAAAGCATACGAGGATAAAGGTATGGGTAGACGGCTCTCTCTAGAGCGTAGATTGTACAAATATTCCTTGACCGATTTCCAAGACATAGAATCATATATCAACGATGTTATGAATACTGCTCAAGATCTTGAAGATATTGGTAAGAAGATCGACGATGAATCTTTGGCTGCGATTATTCTCGGAGGATTGACATCACGGTACGAACCGATGATCATGGCTTTGGAGAATTCGGATGTTGATATAACCAGTGAGTTGGTTAAGGCAAAGCTATTAAACGAGCTTTCTAAGCACCCTCGCCGCAATGAGGTGGCTGCACTACGTTCAACAGGTTCTACAAGCAAAAAGAAGAAGCCTGTAATCTGCTTTAAGTGTAAACAACCAGGACACAAAAGTCCCGAATGTCCCAAGAAGAAGGTTAAGAAAGCTATGATGAGCGCATCGGACAAGGTTTTTAAGGGTACAGATTGCCATCGTAATAGAAAGATGGAACAGGCTGTTGTGAAGGAAATGGCTCTCTCTGCGCCGGCTGCATCTGATGGGAAATGGGTTATTGATTCTGGTGCAACCATTCACATGACTCCGCATCGCGATTGGTTCAGCAATTATCGGCCAGTACAAGGTGGAACGATTACTGTGGCTAATGGACAGAAATTAGTGGCTATGGGTATTGGTGATGTATCCATTGAAACGGATACTTTGGCGAACAGAATAAAGAATGTAGTTCATGTTCCTGATTTGAACTGTAATTTACTTTCAGTGAATAAAGTAGTAGAGAAGGGTTTCTCTGTAGTTTTCAATAAAGAAGGCTGCACTATTTATAACTGAAAGTGTGATGTAGTAAATAGTAAAAAATTTTTAGCATATGGCTCTGTATGTGATGGGCAGTATACTGTGGATTGTTTAACTAAAACGTTCACTAATGTTTCAGCTAAACTTGTGCACTCTGATTGTTCCAACTTCCAGCTTTGGCATAAGAGGTTAGGACATTTGTGCCGAATTGGCATGGATCTACTTAGAAAAGGTCAGGCTATCGGCGGGGAGTACACGTAGGTTGACAAGGAACCATGCAAACCCTGCAAAGAGGGTAAGCAGGCTAGAAAGCCCTTCAAAAGCTTAATATACAGGAAGGCTACATCGCCACTTCAATTGATTCATACCATGTTTGGACCTTTTTCTACAAATTCGTTTACAGGTAATAGATATTTTATTATTTTTATAGATGATTATACACGTTTTATTGTTGTGTATTTTATGTCTTCTAAAACTGAAGTCAAAAGTAAGTTTTGTTCCTTTCATTCTCATGTCGAGAGACAGTTTGGTGGAAAATAAAAACTTTGCGGTCAGATAATGGAACTGAGTTCATCAATAAGGAATTGATGGATTATGTTCAGTCTTTGGATATCGATTGGCAAACGACAGCACCTTATAGCCATCAGCAAAATGGGGTACGAGTAAGTGAACGGTGTAATCGTAGCATAGTAGAGAAGGCTCGGTCACTATTGTCCCATGGTTCTCTCTCAAAAGCTTATTGGCAGGACGCAGTGGAGACAAGCGTCTACTTGAAAAATCGGTCACCACACCGCGCACTTAGTGGTAAAACACCATTTGAAATGTGGTTTAATAATAAACCCGATCTGTCTCATCTGAAGGTTTTTGGATGCAGAGCACTTGTTCATGTTCCATCAAGTCATGTAAATTAGACATGAAAGCTGAGGAACAGATTTTTGTAGGATATTCAGATGATCCTCATACTTACTATTTCCGGAATGCGGCAAGTCCTAGACGTTTACTAAAGTCAAGAGATGTCATATTTTTTTAAAAGAACTTTACTAGTCTCAGTGAAAATATTGAGCCTATAGGTGCTGTGAACTCTGATATTGTCAATTTGCTCTCACAGTCACCATCGCCAGCTGTTTTAAGACAAGAAGTACTACCCTCTTCGACACCTGAGAGATGTGAGGTAGATACTCCTAACTTAGATACTTCTTTCATGGATGCTGATTGGAAATCAATGAAGCAGACAATGTAGAGGTCAAAAATATTGATGATCAGCAGTCAAGTGAATCTACAGATTCCTCAAATTAATCTAGTCGATATCCTTCAAGAGTCCGCAAACCACCGGATTATCTCTCATATAATACCCTGCTAGACGATGGGTGCTATGGTCCAAATAACTATCTGGCTGCGATCAACAGCGATGAGAAAGATAACTGGATTTTAGCAATGAGAGTACAATGCCTTAGTCAGAAAGGGCACATGGATTTTAGTAGATAAGCCAAATCTTAATAGGTGTATTCCTAGCAAGTGGGTCTTTAAACTGAAGCGATATGCGAAAGGTAGCGTGGTTAGATATAAAGCGCGCCTAGTAGCAAAAGGTTTTCGACAAAAAGAAGGTGTCGACTACCATAAAACATTTTCTCCGGTTGTACGCAACTCATCGTTGCGAACTCTGTTAGCGCTTGCAGTGCAGGAAGATTATAAGGTCAAAAGCTAGGTCTAAAGCTTTTCTGAATGGTTGTTTGGAGGAAGAAATCTACATGACACAGCCAGAAGGTTTCGTAAGGGAAGGGGAAGAGTCGAAAGTGTGTCTTTTGAAACGGTCACTCGATGGGTTGAAACAGGCACCAAGAGCCTGGAATACAAAGTTAAAACAGACTTTTTTAGTTCTTGGTTTTACGCAAACATGTGAGCCGTGTATTTTTAAAAACAATGCGAACTCAGACTCTTTGGTTCTGACTGTATACGTCGACGATCTAGTAATCTTGTATAAAAATGAAAGTACCCTTGACAATTTCAAATGTCAATTTGTAAAATACTTTTCATCGAAAGATCTTGGACAAATTAGTTTCTTTACGGGAATAAATATTTACCACGATAATTATGGAATGAAGCTATCTCAGAAGTACATCTATTGAAAAGATGCTAAAAAGATTTAACATGCAAGATTGTAAGGGTGTTTCAACACCACTGGTCAAGAAAAATCTTGAGCCTGGTATAGGTGAGTGTGAATACCCTTACAGAGAGTTAATTGGCTGTCTAATGTTTTTGGCTGTAAATACTAGACCAGATATAGCCTACACCGTGAGTTACTTGAGTCAATTTAACTCTAAATTTGATCAGTCACATTGGAATATTGCTAAACGGTGTCTACGTTATCTGGAAGCGACAAAAGATAGTGGTATCACATACAGTAAAAGAAAAAGGTAATACTACAACTTTGACAGGTTTTTCAGATGCAGACTCGGCAAATTGTCCAACTGATAGACGATCTTATACGGGGTTCTATTATGAACTTGCAGGCGGCCCTATTTCGTGGGAAGCTAAAAAACAGCCTACAGTGGCTTTATCGTCCGCTGAAGCTGAATATATGGCGTTGGCTACAGCAGTAAAGGATGCGTGCTTCTTAAAAAGACTGATATCCGATATAACAGGTAGGTCCGCTTAGTATAGTTTTGTATACGGATAGTCAGAGTGCACAAAAAATAGCCATGAATCCGGTTAAGCATATAGATGTGAAGTTCCATTTTGTCCGAGAAAAAGTGAACGATAAAACCGTTGAACTTAGGTATATGCCCACCGACAGGTTACCTGCAGATGTTTTTACAAAACCTTTGGGTCCAACAAAGCATCGCAGTTGTTTGTAAATGATTGGTATATTGTTTGTAAATGATTGGTATATCCAAGTTTAAATGATTGGTATATCCAAGTTTTTTGTAATGGTTTTCTTTACTGATTTTGTATGCCTTTGTGTTATGAGTGCAATACGATTTTAACTTTTTGAGGGAGTATGTTGTATATTCATACTATTAGGTGTGTACCTTTATACAAAAAGCTATGGTTCTGTACTCTTTACTCTGTTCTTGTCAAATGCATATAATTTTTTTACTATGAAAACTGTACTGTTCTAATTTGATTCCATTAAATAAAATTCAATACCTGCTACTTTAGTTTATTCGTTCAACAATTCCACAAGAAACTATTAAGAAGATCCCCGATAGCATGGCCAGACGAATGTAAGCTGTAATTTTAACAAGTGGATTCGATAATCAACATAAAAATTAGTATAAGAGCCGTGTACGCACGAACGAACAAGAGCATGGCTAACACGAGCATCGAACACTGTTCCCATGTGCGTACCACTAATGAACATCAAACACTATGTTCGTCAAAAATGTTCTTGGCGATCCAATTTGGAATCCATGGCTACTAAAGAGAGCGGGGCGGTTGAGTGCGAGCACAAGTTGAACTATGTTCGTATGGTGTTCGTGTTTGCTTTCCTAATTCACGTCCACACGTACGAACCAAATGTCCCATGTTCGAGGTTTGTGTTCACCGTGTTTTGTTCGTTCCTGCGTACAAGCCATTAAACGCTAATATTTTTTTCCCAAATCATTCCAAAATAACGGATTCTTAAGATAAGCAGACTGAACTGGTTATAATTTGGCATTGCGACAATTGTCAAAAAAAATAGTACCGTTTCAGGACCTTTGCCTGCTTAGAATATTACTTACAACAACATGTAAGGTATCAGTAGTAAAATGATTGAAAATCCATTGTTTGAAGTAAATTCTCATGTTAATGGTATAGAGAGGAGTGACGCTCCCATAAAATGCAACACAATAACATAGCGTTTTACGCAATAATCAATACCCGCAGTTCCAGATAGGCCCTCACCACCACAAGTGGACGAATTAAGAATACTAATAGCCGTTAAGGCTTTAACTTTTATTTACAGATATATTTTATGAGTACGCTTTAAATAAGTCGGTAGCATAAAGTGACCGTAAATATTGTAACCTGCCAAAGAATAAAAGAAGGATTAAAAAAAAAAAGTCTCCAGTATCAGAACAGAGTTTAAATAACGTTTATAATATTGGTTATTTCCGTTATTCCGGAATTGCGAAAGGTAATAAAAATCTAAGCGAGATAGTGGAGAGTTTAATACAATCTTAGCGTACCTGCATAGTGCATGAAAATTGTGATGTCCATGAAAAGTGGGAATTTCAAAAGTCGTAAGAGACAAACCCTAACAAATCAGGAGCCAAAAAACGAAATTTTACTGTTTTTTCCTATTATGATGCTTTCTGGACAGATTGTTTTAAAATTGATTTATCTATAGAAAACTATAAATTAAACTAATTATAATTACTTCGTTAAACTCAATCGTATCTTACACGTTGAAATTTTTGCAGAATGTCCGTTACGACGTTGAAAAAATTACGATTTATAAAATATGTACTCTACAGCTTTAGCATAATCAAAGTCATTCTGTCGTAACTGTCTGAGCAGTTAATCAGATTAATGAAGTTACAATAACAAAACAGTTTCCAATGAAATGCATGGATAGTAATAGTGATCGTGGATAAAGAATATTTCCTAGAATAGAAAAAGGTGATGAAGTTCGTCTGTAGAGGTTTTTTTGTTTTACGTATGTCTACGCGAGACAATCAAAATTTCACAACTTCATCATGTTGGTTCACAGGACGCACATTTCTCTAGTCATGTAAACCGACGCGTCTCGTCCTTCCGAGTGACCGAGGAACTGAAACGAAACCCGAAATCGGTGGGACTTATGATTGCTTCACCACGTCATCTACCTTTTTCGGTAGTTGTGGATCACCAACGTCTTAGCAGTTGGACCTGGTTGCTTCGCGCCACAGCGCGACCATATCAGTGTTTAGACAAAATAGTAATAGTATTTTTTATTCACTGTGTTCAATGAATAATCTTTTTAGAGGGGGAATGGTATAAAGAATATTAAGCTATGGGCCATGACTCAGAACTAGGTGTTACATGGACATACATTGAGTATTTAGGCATCGTATGAACTCGTTCAAACTCGCTTTGAAGAAGAACCGGTAAAATAAAGGTTTTTAGGTTCCAATGTAGGTTCCTGTTCCAGTTCGGGTTCTAGGAACTACTAAAATTATATCCTTTGGCTATAGATTAATGTTTAAAAAAAAAAAAACCATGTGATGGTTGATAATTTCTCCGAGCGTTTACCTTAAAACCGAGATCTTAATCTTTTTAATACTTTATTACGTCTTCTCGCAAAACCACACTGAAACACAAATAAACTCTCAACTATAAGTTACTCCTCACTCTACTTAACCTTTTTGGCAAAGATATATGAGCATGAGGTCCTGGGTTCGATTCCCAGGTCGAGCAGTGTCATTGGGTTTTTCTATCAGTAATTCCTCAGTAGCAACCCGGAGTATGTATCTGTACCCGGATGATGGCAATGGGCTCGCCCCCTAATACATATTATGGGCCTTAAACATAACTGGCGAAATGTGTGTGTAGCTACTATAGGTACACCTCTGCCTAACCCTTCGGGGAAACAAGGCGTGATGTTTTCCTCTATGTTAATATAAATTTTAATATTTTATAGAAAGCGAAGCTATGAAAAAGAGGGTTCGAAAACCGCAAGTAGATCGGAAAACGCAAATTGAATTATTTAAAAGCCGCCTGTTTTACTTTATGGCACACCTTTAAAAAGGGTCCATAAGTTTAAGTATCTAGGTCATATATTAACCCCCAATCTCAAAGACAATGACGACATTGAACGGGAGCGGAGAGCGTTGTCGGTTAGAGCGAACATGCTGGCTCGCAGGTTTGCACGATGCTCACTTCCGGTAAAGATAACGCTCTTTCGAGCCTACTGTACGTCTTTTTACGCAAGCAGCATGTGGGCTAGATATACGCAAAGATCGTACAACGCTCTCCGCGTGCAGTATAATAACGCGTTTAGGATGCTGGTGGGGCTGCCCTGCTTCTGTAGTGCGTCGGGAATGTTCGCGGATGCGCATGTAGATTGTTTCTACGCAACCATGCGCAAAAGGTGCGCTTCCATGGTGCGCAGGATGTGGAGCAGCTCCAACAGTATCCTAAGTATGATTTCGAGTCGCCTGGACTGTATTTTCATGGGTCACTGTTGTGCCATCTCACATGGGTTGCCACAGCGGTGATCCAATACTATTCGTTTGTGAAGGGTCAGTTTTTACTAACATAGTTGTAAGTCTTACTAACCATTTGTGAGTCATGATACTTTAATAAAGAAAAATTCTATTCTATTCTAAAAGATATTTGAGTTACAGAAACCTAATCTTAACCTTTTGTATATTGACCCCATCTTCACCCTTATGGTCGAAGAATTAGGTGCCAAAACGACACCAATAGCTTTGTATATGTCATTTAAACAATATAATACTAATTAATACATTCGCTTATAATTTCGAAGAGCTACAGCATAATACATCAGATGATATATCACCAGATGATATATCAGATGCAGGTCGCAGCTCAGTATTTTGTATCCCAACTATTAATTTTTCTGATTAAATCTGTTTATTTTTAATAGTTATTAGAAAAAAACGTTGGCAAGTTTTCTTTAGTTTTATTTTTTAATGATTGTATCTGACCTATAATTTTATGTTACATTTATGTGAATTTAAATGATAGTTGTTTTTAGTTCCTCAGTTGTTAAGAAACACTGAAGAAATTCACTGCTAAAGATCATAAAACCAATTCGATGTAATTGATCTACAAGATATCATTGTTTTAGAAACAAAAAGTAAGTACCTTCTTTCACCTAGGATGCCATCCATTACCTACGTAAGTCAACTCTAAAAAATAGCCCTAAAAAACATCACCTACAGCTATAATATCTCGAAGTGATTACGATTGAAACTAAAAGTATCACGGCAACATGTGTTTGACAGGGTGCCATCTACGGTAACGCAGTATTTTTCCAATACATTCGAGCAAAGTGCAACTCTCCTTAAGCCTTGATGCACCTATGTACTCACACATTCGTATCCGCACATGTGATCGACATAAAGTCTTGGCAGGAATTTCAAGATTCGATGTCGACTTTACGAGAGCACCTAAGTGCTCTGCGTCTTTTGAAATAACAAAATCTTAAAACACGACATCACCCACAAACCTAGTGCAAAAAATAGCACTTAAGCTCCCTCCATAGTCTTTAGTGATCATCAATCATGAAAATTAAACAGTACATTAACTATGTACTTGATGTAAATAATGAAAATCTTTCACCATCTCGTCACCAATATGATATGTTTTGGAATTTACATTATTTATTTTGAACCAATTGATCACCCCTAACCCTGCTTCCGTTAATTCTCCTCTTGTGATACTTAAACTAGCTACATGTTAAATATCGACAGCATTTAATTTAATTGGAAAAGGCTTCATGACACCACGTCCGCCACCTGACGGCTGGCCGCTTAGTAAACGAGCGTTTAATAAAAGGTTTTTATGAGTTGATCGGCCATTCTGCGTGCAGTACACAACGAGTCCACAACTGTCTATAAATATTCACCTACAGTCTGTGAAAAGATTAGAGGAATATCGCTCACAGATTATGAAAACAGCCTTGGTTTAGGAGCGAAAGTTGTCCTACCTCTTGCGAAGACAGTAGAGAAAAGACCCTCAATTTTATACTTCGACAACTTTTTTAAGTCACTTGATTCATTTTTTGCGAGATGAATATGGAATATTTCGTTTAGATACTATTAGGCGTAATAGGCTACGAGGTTGTGCGGTCAAGTTGCCCACCGACAAACAACTGTCAAAAAAAGGTCGTAGCGCAAGAAAACAAGTTGTTTGCAATTCTAATAAAATGGCTGTTGTCAAATGGCATGACAATAAAAGCGTAACTCTAACCAGTTCCTTTGTGGACTCCTACCCTATAAAAAATATAAAGTGATACTATAAAGAATCCAAGTCCAGGGTAGAAATCGACTGTCCCCAAATTATAAAGCAATATAACATGCATATTATGGGAGATGTCGATTTGGCGGACATATATGTTAATTGCGATTTACCGCAGCACGTTTAAGACCAAAAGGTGGTAGGTATATGGCATTTTCTCCCAAGCTTTAGATATATGCGTTAATAATGCATGGTTGATAAATAAGAGAGATAGCAAAAATACAAAATGCTTGCCATTTAAAACATTCAGAATTAGTACTTACACCGAATTGTTGAAGAAGAAAAGAGTTACTAAAGAAAAAATAAATAACGTTAATAGCCCACAACAATTAATAAAAACTCCAGCAATACCCTGACCCCCCGATGCAGAAAGATACGATAACACCGGTCATTTACCCGTATTTGTACTTTACTTTTTTTTTTTTAAATTATTTATTTATTTCAGACAAGGTCCATTACATTAAATTTCATTACGATTACAATATAAACAATAACATAATACTCAAAAGATTCAATTCATTAAAATTCAATACAATTAAAATACTTACATACACATGTCAAGAAATATCAAATACATACATAGTTACAATTTTTTTAAATATTTTATCGTAGGCGAAAGTTGGTACCTACTGTAAAAATGGATACACAAATGTGAATTGTACCAAATGTTCAATAAGGCAGGCTTTAGTTAGTAAGAGGAATTGCTTTTATAATTTTCATGTTGAAAAATAAAAATATTTCCTTTTTTTCGTTTTTAATTTGGTTTTATTATAAAAGTACGTTGTTCGTTAATGGATGTTGTTGAAAATACTCAACGTCTATTTCTAGCTATTGATTCCTAATTGTATCATATTGTTGAGTATACTTATCATATATTTTCTCAAAAACTAATTATTATTTATTTTTTAATTATTTTTTTGGACATATATATTACAGTCAAACCACTTATATAGAATATCAAATTTATGTGTTTTTAACCTAACCGGAATTGCGCGTTAAAGGATTAAACTACTTTATAGAAGGCTTTTAGGCACTGCGTTAACTGATTATCGTGTTTCAGGTCGTCTGTATAGGGTGCACCTCGGCTGCACTATCATGTGGCCGTACATCATCGCTGCAGCTCGCCGCGACACGCGCCACGCCATACATACGCGTAGGCGCAATACTTCGGCCAACAGATTTGACGACCAACCGTACTCGTAAGTTCAAATTATTACTTGACTATACTTAAATAAACATCGAATACCGATTCATTGCAAGTAGGCGCAAATTCGACCATCGACCATATTCAAAAAGAAAAGCAGCTGACGGAGGAGTGCCTAGAATATAAGCGCCCCCTGTGCAAGGCTTTCGTCTATTACGAAAAGGCATTTGACATTGTGGATGATTGGGCCGTGTTCCACGCTCTCCGTCGGTGCTACATCGATTCCCGTTGCGTGGATGTGCTGCGGAAACTATACACCATGACCACTCTGCAGGTCCGCGTGCACACCTCTATACTAACCTATACCGATCAAGCGTGGAGTGAGACAGGGCGACACCATTTCACCGAAACTTTTCACAGCAGTCCTAGAAGACCAAAATCCACGCCACAGTAAAAAATATTTGCAGATGTTGATGACTGAATTTTATGATGGTTTCTTTCTTAGGTACAATTTTTATTCCACATTAGCTGATATCGATACCAACCCAATACCGACATACGATAGCTGTAAGTACCGACACCGATTCAATGAACCAAAAAAAAAGCAAAATTGTAATCAACGTTTTAGACTATTTAATCATGCTCAGATTGTCATAATCCTAAAAAAATGCCAGTAATGTTATCCATCGTAGACCATACTATTCTAAGGAATTATCATCAAGAGAATCTCCAAAAAAAAAAGACGTCTACCTCTTAAACTCGCTAAACAGATATAGAGGTGTTTCGGGAAACGCTTGGAGAGAGGCTTCTAAAAATACACTGCATTGTGAAACTATAACCGGTTTCAATAAGAGCCATAATACGAGCAAGTGCAGTTTTCAAGAGGCGTTTTATGCGTTGACTTCGATTCGTCTTATGGAAAGCAATGAATGAGATTAACGATAAAACGAGCGTAGTTGAGATTAATGGGTTAGAGACAACAGGCTACATAGACGAGTTCCACACTTTAGCTGTGCGCATATTTTTAAATATTCTCGGGTATAACTCCGTCCTCCGCCGCGTCTGTCTGTCGTCCTGTACGCGATAAACTTAAAAACTACTGCACCGATTTTCATGCTGTCTTCACCAATGGATAGAGTGGTTCTCGAGTAAGGTTTAAGTATATAATAACCGACATCCACGCAGGCGAAGTCGCGGGCATCAGCTAGTAGAGTATAAAAAAAAACAATTTATGTTTTAACATTATAAATATAATGTTTTAATTAAGATCGGTATTTTGCTGAATAAAACATATTTTCGCAGATTCCGTGATGGAAGAGCATTCACGTTGACTTGCTCGGGCCCGCATCCTGGACCATCTGGGTCTCGCAGCCGTAGCAAAATCCGTGTCAAACGATATTATTCACGATCAGAGAGTTCCAACTCCCCGAAGACACTGAGTCCCGTTCACTTGCGGACCCAGTACAAACAACAGCTGGAAGTCATAGAGCCCTTTGACGAGGTAAGTCTTATCAACGAGTTTTAGGTTAACCCGCGGAATTCTAATACACGGAAATCAGAAAGTTTACGTTTGTTAGATCAGAACAATGTTCTTTTTAATCCTACGTGTGGATTTTAATAATTTAATAACTCAGACTACACAATCAAATCAGGTTATACAACCATTAAATCCACAAAGAGTATATTCAAACTAAAAGCAAATCTGAGAAATAAATCCTAGTGAAGATTTATCACCGGGATTATCTTTATTCAAGCATTAGAAATACTGTGTGAGTAGTTTATTAAAATATAGTGCGACAAAAAAACTGTCAAAGGTTTTAAAAGTCCAGTTTTTGATAATATTTACTAAAATATTGGTTTTACATCAATTTACGATATCACAGCTATTCTAAATTAACGATCAACTGAAAATTACTCTTCACTACATATCATAGAACAAGTCCTCCGCCGCGTCTGTCTGTCTGTTCGCGATAAACTCAAAAACTACTGCACCGATTTTCATGCTGTCTTCACCAATGGATAGAGTGGTTCTCGATGAAGGTTTTAGTATATAACAACCGACATCCACGCGGGCAAAGCTTAAAAAAGGCTAGTTTTTCAAAAAATGTTGCTGCAACCTTGATTTTTTCAGATTTCTATGACAAAGTGAAAAGTTTTAAGACCTGACAAATTGTTGTTTCCTCCAGTTCAATATTATAAGCTGCCACGCCAATCTCTATTTTCTTTACTACTCCGGTGCATTCTGTGGTACATAAAATATACCTATATGAGTTGCATTTTTCGCTACAGCTACAGAACCCGATAAATGAAACACAAAATTATATTACTGTCTATGTATTTTAAACTTATGCTTTTAAAGACATATACGGGACTTTATTGAATAAATTTTGAGAGGCAGATTCTTCGCTGGAAGAATGGACCTCACCAGTCAATATCCGCACAACAAATCTGCTAAAGGTTTACAACCCATAGAAAGAAAAACAAGGAAAAAAAATATGTTTTTAAAGACGTTACGTTTCAACACATGAAATATTTTATTTCCGCTTCATCGTAAAACAATTTGTTTCAAAGGGTTAGTTTCCCACTAACCCTTTTAAATTCTTTTTCAACCCTTAAGCTTCCTTTTTCTTCTTTCACTAGCCCGTTAACTATATTATGTTAAACAACATTCAAATAAGTTAATTAATTGAGTAAATTAGCTTAGATGATGGATGATGATTAGCCACCTTAATTGAAGGCAAACATAACAATGTCAGCTTCACAAAGAAAATTCAAACTCGCTGGAAAATGTACTAATTTACTTAAAACGTTTAGATCGCAAACACAGCAGTGTAATTGTGATGAGGCATCGAAACATGATCAAGTTAATGCATTAAGTTTTAAAGGGGCAATTAGAAGTATTATGTTCGGCGATGGTGGTCGGACAATCAGTATTTACGACGGAAGCTACGGTGAACGCGTCATAAACGTGACATCGGGAAGTCGCTCGTGGTGTGGCGCGCTCCTCATGGCCTATTGTTTCGATGGTACTGCCTTGGACACGCACGGACTAACTATTAAATTTGGACTTGATGCTCATTCCCTTTTAAATTGTGGAAGCAACGGACGCCTGAATCTACCCACCGCGCATTTAATATTTAAACGTTAAAATATAACTCTTTTACAAGTTTTATTTTAGTGGCATCGGTCTTAATTGAAGATACGTCGCACCCCCTATCTGTTAGTCGTGTTAACAAAATTCCTTTAATTGAAGTTCGTGCTAAGTCTGTATCGTGACCCAACCTTCCAACAATTACTTTGATACCGATCTATACTGTTTGTCGACGACTCTTAATGACTCTATTTATTTCGAAGACATCGTTGTGGTGAATAAGAGTGGATAGTAAAATGAAATTACTTCTGTGACTGGCAGTCGCGTGTGCCTATAGCAAATCATGAGTCCTGTTTACACTGTTCATAAAATAGGTCTGAACAGCATGGGTCCGGTAAGTAATTTATTTTTTCACAAAATCTCATTTATCCGCTGTCGGAAAAGTGTCGTAAAATATTTGTTTCCACTTAAACCCAAAGTCTATGAAAATGAGCAGCATTAACGATCAAAATAAAACGCAGTTATTGCCTTTTATTTATATTATTTGGTTTTTTTTAGCTTAATTTATGCGTTGTGAAGTTACTGTGATAATTTAGTTTCATAAATATGTGCTTAAATTAACTTTTTTCCGCAACTAACTTTTTTCCGCAACCCAAGATACCTAGTATAGAGATATGTATAGAGATACTATAACTTATATCTTTATAATAACATATATCTTCATAGTATAACGAAGTCGAAAATCACTTGTTATTCCCGTCATTTTGACAATTTTTTTGTTCTGGACCATACCTGGGAACCTCCTGGTTACCTCCGTAAGCTTCAATATCTCCATATTGAAGGTCAAAGTTCCAACTTTTTCAGATGTATTTTTTTTTAAAGCAAGTTTTTAATGCCATAACTTAATTTTAAATACCCCCACGAACCCTGAATTGTTACATGCACCCATAAACACAACGTTTTGCGTGCGTTACGGTGCGCACTAAAATAAACAGCGATTTTTCACACCAAAAATAAAAGTTGTTTCCCAGCAATTATTTTTGTGCAATGTTACTCTTATTTTGATGTACAGAATGCGTAGTTGACGGCTATGTGATGGGTCTTTTTACACCATCCAAGTCTATTACGGTAAGGATAAGCAATTTTGCTAGGTACCTATTTTACTAAACCTTCAAAAGTTATTTTAAGTGAGATAACACACTTTTAATCTGGAAATTCTATTTTTCTATTTTCTGCAACAATTTCCATCGGAGATCGGAAACAAGATATTGTAGGTACCTAAATCAGAAAATAAATTTAATATAAATTGTGACTTCATTCGCGTTCAGTTTCAATCCCCGCAATTTTTTTAAAACGTGTGACACATCCATGCAATCGGGAATTTCTTCACGGAAATGTTTTATTTGTTTGTATGTCTTGTTTTGTTAAATAGCGGTTTGCATACAAAACAAATGCATTTGCAGACTGAAGTGAAGAAGACAGAACTTTCAGTAATTTGTGGCATTTAATGGCTCAGCGCGCGCAAACGAAGGTTGTCGTGTCTAGCATTCTTAGTTTGCTTCTACACAAAGGAATGAACAGTGTTTATTGAACTTGACACTGTCTGCAAAGCCGCAGTTAAATAACACTAGAGAACATTAATAAAAGTAAAAGCTTGAAATATTGCTATGAACAGATACTTAGGACAATTATTGGATGAATACTCAATCAGATAAAATTTCCGAACTGTCCATAGTACCTAACATATTTATGCTCGAGACTACACTACCAATATCCTTACTAATCCTTACTAATATTATAAATGCGAAAGTAACTCTGTCTGTCTGTCGCGCTTTGAACCGATTTAAATGAAATTTGGTACACACATAGTCTAGAGCCTGAGAAAGGACATAGGCTACTTTTTGTCGACATACCACGCGGGCGAAGCCGCGGGCGGAAGAGTGTATTTAATATTAAAAAAATTATCTACCTACACGTAAGAGGTACCTAGGTTAAACAGGATATATGATAGGTACCTATAGTAAAATCTTCTTTTAAAACCGATTTGAAATATTTTACAAAAAAAAAAATTGAATCAAACTAACTTATTTATATTTACTTTGCCTAGTACTAGGCATTCAATTAAAGCAACAAAGTACCCAGTAGTCAAATAAATATGATTGAATCAATTACTCGCATAAATATTTAGAAAAACCTAAGTAATAACTACTTACATACTAAAAACTAGTCTTTAAAAATAAAACTAGACTTCACTAACTATTAAGTACCTAGGTACTTACAGCCATACCATATTTTCTAGTAATATTATCCTACACCCATAACATTTTGGGGGTGCAGTGGGTCGACAAAAGCATTTAAACACAGTATAGTAGGTTTAACTTTCATCCCAATTTGCATTAATTTTTGTTATTCCAAAATTAATTTACATTGTTTTATCAATAACTACCAGCCACTCACTTGGCTCATTAAAAAGCTGGTAATCAATTGATGTCACTATTATCATGGCAGACATGATATCATACTCTATCAATATACATGATACACAAGTATATGCCTAGCAATGAAAGTAACACATCGTCATCAGTTAAGTGAAAATTAATAGTTCGTTCATACTTACGTTTGCACAATTTTTCCATTTTCAATAAGTACCTTTTCATAAATCATTAGATAATTAAATACAAATTCATTTTATTTGTCACTAGCCGCCCCCGCTTCGCACGGTTTTTACGACGACTAATAAAACATCGAGATTCCTTTATTGTAATTATGACAGTTTAATATCAATGTATTAAACCTACACATGCTTATACCTCAAAATAATGAATTGATAATGATAATGATGATTGATAAATAAATAAAATTATTAATACATCAATTGATTAATTTTGTAATTATAACAGTTTAATATCAATGTATTATACCTTCACATGCTTATACCTCAAAATAATGAATTGATAATGATAATGATGATTGATAAATAAATAAATAAATAAAATTATTAATACATCAATTGATTAATTTTGTAATTATGACAGTTTAATATCAATGTATTATACCTACACATGCTTATACCTCAAAATAATGAATTGATAATGATAATGATGATTAATCCTACTAATATTATAAATGTGAAGTTTGTATGTGTGGATATTTGTTGCTCAATCACGCAAAAACGGCTGAATGGATTTGAATGAAATTTGGCAATCAGATAGTTTACAACCTGGATTAACACATAGGATACTTTTTATCCCTATATTCCTACGGGATCGAGACTTACGCGGGTGAAACAGCGGGGCGCAGCTAGCAAAAAAATAAATAAAATTATTAATAAATTAATTGATTAATTTTATCATGTGTATAGATATTACGTATGCAAATTATAAATTCTCAATCCATATATATATTTTACACATATTTAGAACCGTGTCTGTGTATAAAATTATTAGTATAAATGTTTCTCTTCTGTTGGGGCAGCTTGAACCCTGGTTTTTCAAGCTACCGACACCGGCAGGCGGTCAGAGCCCCAGAGATACAAATAGCATTTCTTAACCAATGGTAACTATAGAGTATGTATACTTTGTGTTCTAAATAGGAAAATGAAGAAACACTGATCTTTCTTTAGTCATATTTTTTTTTTCTAATTAATAATTATTGTTTTTAAATAGTGTAGACCTTATTCTGGTGGTCTATCAATGCTTCGCCACCTCCAAACTAAGTTCCAGTTAAACTTAAACAGATTTGAGATGTTCTGTAAATAGTATAACTATTCAGACATGGTGAAACAGTATTTACCTTCTATATAAGAATTCTTAGAACCGTCATGAAAGAACTGACATTTTTAGGAGTTTCTATAAAATACCTCACAATACTTAATTGATTGATTGGCCCCCAAATACTAATTTCCTAGAAAAGTAAAAATTCCTAGAACAATACGTGTTCCAAAAATACAAAGTTTCAAAGATAACACTTGACGTGTGTATCTAAAGCCGTGTACTGACCCGGTGTTACGGGGTGTAATGTAACATGTTCGTGCGAGCAGCATTCGTGCAGTCAGTACGTGGAAACGAGCACGTATACGCGAGCAACGAGCGCATTTTACACGGAGTATAGAACACGGTGTAACGAAACATGCTCGCCGCGAATGGTATATTACGCCCCGTAACACCTGTCAGTACACGGCTTAAGAACATTGATAAGTACGAGTAATTTTCATTCAAACCAATGCATTTAAAGCTAAGAAAATGCTACGTTGTCATATTATTTTTTAAAGGACAAAAAAAATTGTCAGACCCAAGTCTTTTTTTAAATATATTTCACGTCCTTACGTGCCGTGACGTTTTAGCGTGAAAGCGTAACAAAGAATAAACAAACTCACTATCGCATTTATAAAAATGGAAAATAATTCATATACCAGTTGATTCTTTGACATGGTCTCATTAATCCCTAGAGTTATGAGATATCAAATGGAACAAGTTTCACGTTGTATAGGTCAGCTCTGCAACCCTGCGGGAATACAAGCGTGACGCTAGGTTTTATAATTAAGCACCTACTTAAATATTGTTTGAATGGTTGGATCCCATAATTAAAAAGGTTATGATGTATCTAAGTGTAGTTACTTTTTTATTTAAGGGGGATGCACCAAGGTATCCCGCGAAGTTCAATATTTCTTACGTTTTTTTCAATTTGCAGGTCAGTATCAGGTTGCATGTTGATCTAAATATGATTTGCGCCCGTAACAAATATGGATTTACAGAATTATAAACATTAGAAACAGCAATACAACTCTCTAAGTTCATGAAAGTGCCAAATGTCATGATTTCATGAAATAGTCATTCAATGCACTTATATGAACTTGGAGAGTTGTATTGCTGATTCTAATGTTTATAATTCTGTAAATCCATATTTGTTATGGACGCAAATCATATTTAGATCAACAAACAACCTGACACCAACCTGCAAATTGCAAGAAACGTAAGAAAATTGGAATTTCGCGGCCTACCTTGGCGCATCCACCTGTTACCTACCTAATAGTTTTTGAGATATGCGATCTTTTCGATTACAACCGCAGTGATAACTTTGTTTTTCATAGTTTTCGAGAAATACTATAAAATACTAACTTATTTTTGCGATCTATGAAGTCGAGACTTGATATGCATAAATACTCATCCCAACCCTCTCACTGTGCGTGGTCTGACACACACTCGACTGGTTTTTTATTTCATGTCAACTTTAGATAGGAAAACTATAATTTGTTCACACAGGCAAATGCAAAATAATGTTTGTTTTCAAAAGCGATTTTTTTTTTACGAATCGTTAATAGCGGTTCAGTAAGCACAGCTATCAATTGAGTGATATGCAAGTGCATATCACTACCCCTTTAAGGGGGTTGGAGTGGAGGCTCAATAAGTTACCAAATTCTTTTTTTTTTTGTCCTAGCTTGCATACTAAATTTCAGCTTCCATGGACTTCGGGAAGTGGCCTAGAGGTTAGGATGAGTGAGTGACGAAATCGACATAATTATAGGTATGATAAAATCCAAAGTACGAGTATCAAAGGTAGACCAATGAAATGTTTCATAAGTTTGCTAAATAATTATTTCGTGAGAATTTGATCTCTCTACCTGCATTATCCAGGCCGACGCTAAAAGGTAGGTAGTGCCCCTTCTTTTTGATTTCGATTGGTCTTGGCGGGAGCATTACCGTGTCCCCAGATATTTGAGCTTTGAACGAATTTCCAGCAAAGGCTAATTGAGCCAAAAATATACATTAAATATTTCGATGACCCGTGACCATTGGTACCTGACGCTGACACATCACCAGCTGTTAATGAGCCCGTTACTAAACAGTCGGCGTAAATTCAATGGCTAAGTACATTGTTATAACCGATAGAAACATCCATAGCACCCGATTCTGATGTCATAATTGCTAGTGTTTGCATTTTAATTACTAACTTAATAGTAGAAGTACTAAATTCGAAACGACATGTTTGATGTCAAAATATGTTTATCAATTAATTTGTGAAAATGAAATAATGATAAGAGCCCCCAGCCATCCAATTGTGAATTGGCTTCGAGGCTTCCACTGTAATTGACGGTGACGTTTTGAATTATTTATTTGACAATCCTAACTATTTTAACTAATATTATAATTGTGAAAGTGAGCTTGTTTGTTTGTTACGCTTTCACGCTAAAACGGCTGAACAGATTTGGATGAAATTTCTCACAGGCGTAGACCTTGACCGAAGGACATACGATACTTTTTATTCCGATGTTCCCATGGGATCGAGACTTATGCGGGTGAAACCGCGGGGCACAGCTAGTCGTTTATAAGAATGAATTTGACAAATATTATTGCCGCTAACCGGAAAAAATAACAATTAGTTTTTATACAAAATGGGTTTCTCCAATCTCATATCGACTTGTAACCACGTGTCAATAAGTAATAAATATCCGTCGATCGCACCATTGTTTAACATAAGGTTTTGAATCGAGGTCAGAGGTCTATCCAATCGAAAAAGATTTTAGATGATATCACAATTCTGAACCACAAACCTTCTCATTAAATATTTTTAATAGATGATTTGCAACTAAATGAATGAGTAAGATTCCAAAATTGTTTCAATGACATGATACACATTGATGGGGACTGATTTAAATTCAACATCCATTCCCCGACTGACACTTACCTATGGCATAACGACACTGATCGCGATGTAAGACAGCGATACGAACTATACAATACTTGATACAAATATTAAACAGTATCAAATGTCATGAGGAAAGTCGTTCTTCTTAATAAGGAAGCCATTTATAAATTATATTGTAATTGAAGAGACAAAGGTTGTTTACAATGTCTATTCTATGCCCACGGGTCAAGGTTTGAACAAACCCATTTCAAATGCAAAAAAACGCTACTTCAAAAATCGAAGTGAAGGGAAAATTATAGAAAAAAGTCAATAAATCAGGTTACAGATTGCACACATATTGCGAGCTAGACCCTGATACACGTCGTTTGCAAAAATAATGTTGGGTTATGCTCCGTTCCTATAAGCAAAAAACGAATCGTTTTGCATACCAATCAATGGCAACATTTTTTATTGCCAAACTGTGCATATAGATAGATTTGCCTGTGAAGTACCCTCCCATATGGAAGTAGCTATACTTCCATAAGGGAGGGTCTACTATGCAAAGCTATGAAGTCTTTGCTTCATTATTGTTAAAGATACTTATGTAAGAGTCTTAATTTGAACCAATAACGGTCCGAATCAACTATTAGTGAATCAGTCTTCGATACAACTCACTCTCCATCCTAACTTTATGAGTGAGGACATGCCTTCCAGATTCTATTAGACGTTTTCGGTCTCTGTGCCTTTTAGCATATACTTTTTTGCATTAAGGATGATTTCCTCGGGTCGCATCGCATCGGATCAGAACAGATTTTACAATCTCTAACTATATTAAATCGTTTACACATTATTTAAAATCTGTATTATCAACCCGCGCACAGCATATTAACCGCGGGTGTCTTCCGCGACACGCGATTGTCCGACGTCGTCCTTTCCGATCCGATGCGATGCGATGCGAGCCGTTTGGTGGAAATCATCTGAATAAAAAACAACTATTAGCGATGAAAATATCCTAACATAAGATACTTTTTAACCCGGTAGGACGTTCCCGTGGGATATAGACCTCTACGTGAGTGAAACTAAAACAACTTCTATTATAACATCTCAGAGCGAGAGCGCTCCAAATCTTATAAAAACTATAATAATTTTATCTTAACGTCGTAGCCAAGCTCGTCAAGTCGTAGGTAGCTGTGAAATATTTCGCTGTGCTGATAAATTAATCAATATAACGCAATCAAATATGAAAAATCGCTATAAGTTGTACTATACCTTCATTTTAATATGACATATTTATTTATTGGAGAGATTTTCCTTAGCGATTGGTGCCATTAATCTGGTGTTATTTTTTCGCATTTGAGTTGGTTATGGCAAGCCACTTTATAAAAATGTTTGAATACAGTTTTACTAACGAACTTATAAAAAAATCGAATGATTCCTTAGAAAAAAGAAATTAGGATCGTTTTAAATATTTTGGGACTTCCCCACCGGGACCCGCTTGAATTTCCCACTCTGCATACTCGTATTTACACCCTTACTTATTGTTTTCACATTTAAGAATTATTTATAATAGGCAACGAGCGAAGAGGACTCTGGCAGAAACTGGATGCAGAAGCAGTTCTCTAGGGTGACGCGAAATCTCCGCTATAGAATCAGCGGAGAGGGCCACTCTAAAACGCCTGACTGGTTCTTGGACAAATTCGCAGCGCAGACCTTCACTGATCCTGAGGAGCCCCTGTACCAAGCCAAACGATCCAAACTGTTTTGTGGGCTAAAGCTTGCATTTGACCCTACACTCCCTGGGCATTATCACGTGAGTACATAAATTGTTCAATCAGACATATCAAGTTAACAAAACATGTGCATCACTCAATACAGACTTTTTAACTGTAATATTCACACGCTCTATCAGATGCAATTTCTTTAAACGTTGAAAAGGGCACTTATCTTTCTTGTAACAATGGTAGTACGGTGCCTATGATTATGATCTATCAAATTTTATTACAATGGAGCAGAAAAGTAAATTGCACACAACTTCACACAAGTAATAAAATGATTTTATACTCCACAACATGTTAGGCTTGTATTATTAATCTGACAGTTCAGCTCAAGTAAGCCAGAAATATTATACTCTCATTGTCATAGGTTGTGTGTGCTATGTACTTTGATTTTGATGGCAACGGCTATCGCTTGCATTTAGTGCCTCAGAAAAATAGAGGGCAAGTCGAGATTATGTTTTTTTTTATTAATACGTAATCTAATTAATCTAGTGAATAAGAACGTAATAATTAAAGACAGACAAACGCCCGAAGTGTCAGTCTTGTCTACTACGACACAGTTTTTCGCACAGTATTTTTATCTCACGAAGCGACGCGCGCTTTTCTTGTGATTACTAAGCACGCTGTGAATGTGCGTGTAAGCGCACGAGCTCTCAGTACCGTCCAAGACATGGGTTAAGTCGGAAGTTGTCAATAAGCCTGATATAGTGGTGATAGATCGATTACAGCGTCGCGCAATGATTATTGATATAGCGGTTCCGCATGAGGAGAACCTCGTGAAAGCTGAGGCTAAGCAGATTAAGTATGTTGACCTGACTTGCGAGGTTTTCGACATGTGGGATGTGGATACAGCAGTCATTATGCCGATAATCGTGACGGCCAATGGCATATTAGCGATCAGCCTCGACCTAGAGGAGGCTTTCGGTAGGCAGTTGGATTAAGGTTAAGGGCTTGAACTAGAAAGCGGTGCTTCTGGACACGGTGCGTATCGTTAGGTGGTTCCTCTCGCAGGAGCCCTGACCACTCGAACCTTAGACTATGTCTCGATTGGCTACTATTTTTTATATTTTAAAATGTTTTTTATAAAAATATTAAAAAATGTGACTGACTTGCGTAAAGGAAGTAATGGTTTAGTAGAGAGATAGTAGAATGCTACATGGGAAAGATTCGCTGAACGATTGCACGTAAGTTTACAATAAATAATGTCATTCAATGAGATCATATTAAGGTTCTTGATGAAATGGGTACAAAATCGCTTTCGTAGTGGAGGATGGAGAATTAAAGGATGAAGTTCTTTGAATCCTCCAACGAACTAATGAATTATCGATTTGGTGGCTCTGCATTGGGAGAAGAATTTCCCATATAGGAAAGGATAATTTTTTTTTGGAGTTTGTGTATTAAATTACTTCTCCCGCTCTGGGCGGACCGGGGGGGTGTGTCAGACTTTTACTGACTAAAACCCACCCGTGTTCCTTCAGTTGCCTTTTGCCAAGGTCCCGGTATCACTTTCGGACTTTCCCGCAACCCTGCCAGGAGGAAAGGATGCGTTGATATTTCAAAAATGGACGAAAGTATAGTGCGACAGATAAAATCCGGTTACATGTTAGAAAAATCTGACGACGTTACACCAAACGCAATGTTGAATCTGTACAACATTTGTCTGTAGACTTTATCCAAAAACGAGCATTCTAAACGTTTAATTATTGGATAAACACGCACCTACATCATAAACTATTTTTTTTTTTTATGTCATTTTACAGTGGCTGGCTGTGGTGTCATTAGCTATTCTGTACAATATGGTCTTCGTGATTGGTCGAGCAGTCTTCTGGGAGCTGGATAAACTTACGGCGCTCTGGTTTGTGCTGGATTATCTGTGCGATGCTATTTACCTTATCGACACCGTTGTGCACGTCCACGAAGGTACGTTATTTTAGCACATTATTACCCACTCAATATTTAAATTAATTGTTATACTTATTGTGTGTTTTGTGTCGAGATTCGGAGGAGATTATCAGACAAAGTACATCGGTATTTAATTAACAGTTTGGATTAACTTAAATAAATCGTGTTTTAGGTACTGTTTTACCTACATTCCTGACTGTTGAAATGAAACGAGACCATTATATTTAAATAAGCCGGCCAAGTGAGAGTCGGACTCGCGCACGGCGGGTTACGTTCCATTATCTATAAAAACAGCAAAAAAATCATGTCTGTTGTATGTGAGCCCCCTTAAATATTTATTTTATTCTGTTTTTCAGTATTTGTTGTTATAGTGGCAACAGAAATACATAATCTGTGAAAATTTCAACTGTCTAACTCTAACTACTATAACGGTTCATGAGATACAGCCTGGTGACAGACGGACAGACAGACAGCCTGTCTTCAGTCAGCCAGTCTTAGTAATTGGGTCCCGTTTTGCCCTTTGGGTACGGAACCCTAAAAAACAGCTTGCTGTCAATGTAAAGGTTTCGTGTGTGTCACTGTCTTTTTAATTTAACGTCTCTTTCCCCCAGTTTCTGAAATGAGAATTTGTCCAACTCTTTGGGATTGAAACCGACCGAGTGGTCATTGTCTGTTTAATTAAATCTGTAAACGGTTGGTTGACATTTCCCGTGATCCAAGGACTGGCTTTTCTTTGGCCAGAGGCTAAGCATTGCCGTGCAATGCTTTTGGGTACATTAGTACTGTACCCAAAACACTTAACCAAAACTTTTAATAAACTAAAATATAGATGGTAAATTTCACCGCATCGCTGTCGACTGGTACACCTGGTTTCCAGTTTATGCTGATCTCACATTGTATAGCACTTCCGTACAACTCCGAGGATAGCTATTACAGTACACGAAGTTAAAGAGTATCATTCGTCATAAGTCATATGACGTTGTCAAGGATGTAGGTAAAATAGTACAAAAACAGACCTTAAGTACAGTCATATCATTCAAACTGATTGACAATTAATTAAATACCGTGGTGGTAGACAGTTATCATTAGTTTTTTTACATTTCTATTAGCAATAAGTAAACCACATAAATGTTCGCAGAAATAAAACTTATTTGAAGTGAATTAAAGTGCCTGAAGTCTTTTCTGAGTGCCTTTTCCAAGAGGTCAAGAAACGAATGGATGCTAAGTGAACCGGCTTGTCCCATTTTTAAAAGAAGATTTTTTTTTAGAGACTTCTTACGGCATTTATTTTATCAGCATATTTGTATGGAAAATTTAAGTGGTTACAAGCAGTATTGGGTTCGATCCCCAGTTCGGGCCAATTGTTTTATGCATTTTCACTTACACTACGCGACATCTGAAAGTAATGCCTAATAGAACCGCACTGTTGAATTTCTAACACTCGGCTCTAAGATGAGCTTTGAAAATCCAACAGCGGACTTTTATTACGCATTTTGGCGTCTCGTAGTGATAGCGAAAACGAGCATTATTGGGAATTACCCAGCAGCAGTATGGAGTCTTCATATTATGTGCCTTGGAAATGCAGGCGTGATGTTATGTATACGTGAATATGGCTCGAAGTCCGATTCATAATTTGTAAGTTTTACTCTCATTGCTAAGCGATCACAAAGCGAAAACCGCATCAAGCGAATGTTGAAACAAAATGACACAATTCTACAAACAAATATTTCAAGACCGCTGTAGTTTCTATGTAAAACCTCATTCTGGAACAACTGAACATTCCCTCTTGAACTGGTTTGTAGTATTGTTTCTCAGTAAAACTAGCAACAGCTTTGCAAATGAAACTGCCCCATAATCACAATATTACTGATGCTACTTTACTATAATATGTGTGTTTTAACCATCGCTTTGATTTAGTAGGTGTATGTCTACATGAAGAGCATTTTTGTTTCCGTGCAGCAGTTTTTCAATGTATTCTGTTCATTCACTTCAAACAATATGTTAGTAGGGCCGGGGGAAATTATTTTTTTCTTTCTTTGTGCTATGGATATATTGTGAATACCTATAGTCACGTAGCACAAGTTCCGTGACGGAGTGGAGTGGATGTGGAGGGCACACCGATGAAGTTATGAGACATCAGCCGAATCCTTGTCATTAAAAAATAATAATGTCTTCTGAGCTATGCTTTTGTCGCAAAAAGGGCTTGATGTAAAATTCTCGTCAGTAAGAGAACCGTTTACTAACCCTAAACCATCAGATTTCATAGCAAGTTGGTCGAAAGTAGAAACCAGAGAACATTTAATTGCGTAGTCACAGCCCCATCCATATATGTGTGTACGATGTCGCCCGGATCGTCGGCGCCCCGTGTTTATGCAGTGGTGCGTTTTGGCCGGTCCCGAGATTTTCAGTGATTATCGCCCGCCCGCCCAAACGCTGCCATGTCGATTGTTACACACACCAATGAACAAAAATACCAAATTTGTTAACATGTGATAAAAAAAAGTTGGTATTTTATCCATTGGCATCGTGATTTACATCTTTAACTATTAACTTAATTAGTTTATAAGGAAATACTCACAAGTTTACCAATTTCTATGCAAGATTTATTCGTCTGTACCTGATAAAATATGTATATATATATATATATATATATTATAGGTATATATATAGTGAATCAGTATGTAGGTAAATGTATCATAAGTTTATAGCTTCTTATTCTGTAAAACCTGTCTTATCTATGCATTATGATATAATATTATATTATTATTTTTTTTTTTCTCTTTGTACGTCACAGTCAGAGCACCTGCCATCTAATCTCTTCACCACCCTTGGTTGACTGGTAGAGAATGCCTAAGGCATTAAGTCCGCCTTTGTACCTCTTTTTTGAGTGCGAAAAGTTTAAATAAATAAATAAAAAATGTCGTATATTAATTTACTATATTAGAATTAGGTGATAGGTAATTTACTATAAGGTAGGTACTGAGAAATACAAAAGGAAAAAAAAAACAATAATTCAGCGTAGTTTAAGACTTACCAAAATTGTTATATACATTTAGACAATTTGTTCAAGCAATCTGTAGGTACGGTAGGTAAGCCTTTCCTATTATCCTATTCCTATTATCATCTACATACATGACATGATTTAGTAGTTGCACATCGTAAGAACTATTAAAATCGACACAGTTTACGACAATGTAAGTTACGAGTATTACTTTGGAGTGAGCCCGCAAATCAACAATTTGACACCCACACGCAGAGCCGCGCCTTGCGTCATCAAATTTAGCTAACGTGTGAACAAACATTCGACCCTGCCTAGTTGCTTTTTCCGCACAAATATTGCACTGCGCTTGTGCGAATTCACGAATATTGTGATTGATTGGTTATTTCTTCACTGTTTATGGAAATCGGGCGAAAAATCTTAAAAATTTCACGTCTAACTGTATACTACGCAAAAAACTATCTTCAGTCACAATGATCACGCGTTCAGGCGGCCATTCAACTATTTGGAAATTATAGATGACAAGACTGTACGTACGTCAACTCAACTTGATGATCAAATTATTTAGAAGTTCTTTCACACCACCTACCTGCTCGATTATGTCAAGATAAATTAATTTGCTCAAACATGTGTACACATAAAGAATAAATCTCAAATTAAAAATTTCATGTAAACCTAACCTAATGTTAGCCGGGCAGTAATATCAAATTAAAAATTTCATGTAAACCTAACCTAATGTTAGCCGGGCAGTAATATTATAACTCGTTGTTTTAAATTCGGAACTTCCAACAAAAAATTCGTATGAAAACTTTCACCAAAATAAACTTATTGGAAAATTGAATTGCTTTTATTATCTCGCATGTGTGAAAAGTAGAATATTCTCTTTGAGGATAAAGTTTTCGCATTTTTTTTTTGTGTAATATTCTTTCATTTACATCATTACGATAAAATAATTGATTTAAATTTGAAACTTCCAACGAAAAATTCCTAAACTTATTGGAAAATCGAATTGCTTTTATTATCTTGCAGGTGTGAAAAGTAGAGTATTCTCTTCAAGGATAAAGTTGTCGCATTTGTTTTGGGCAATTCAAAAAATTCTTTCATTTACATCATGACGATAAATCCTTTTATTTCTGGTAAAGCTTTGATTTTATGGTACACAACCATATAGATAGACAATGGAATTGGACTGTATGAGTCCAATTCCATCGTCTTATATCTTGGACCTTCAACAGTAATTCACATTTTTTTATTTCATTTGCAGCAGTTTTCTCACTGTTTTTTCACACAGTGAAAACGCGTAGCAAACTCAAGCCCTAGCAATATTGACTAAAAGTATCGCTCTTGATACATTACCACCATCATCCTCATTATTGGAAAAGTAGTAGCATCTTCCAAAGTCCATGCAGGTGACGATGACGCGCTCTGCGCACGCGCACGGCCACTGTGGAAGCCGCCAACAAACGTCGTCAATGCGACAATATGAAGGCCGGCCGCTAAAGCGCAGCTGTAGTGACTCTACTCTAGAGGAATTAAAACACGTGTTTATTGTTCACAGGATACCTTGAACAAGGTCTCATGGTTAAGGATCCAAAAATGCTCAGGAAACAATATTTAAAATCTGTGTCATGGAGATATGATCTGATATCATTATTACCCACTGATATAGCATACTACTGGTGGACACCTGGAACTTGTGATGATGTTAGTATTAGAGATTAATATTCTAATAAAAATACCCAATCTGTTATAGTTTCGCACTAGAATATTTAGTAGTATTTTGTTTTTCAATAGATATGTTGCGCACTGTTTTATATAATGGAGAATGCCAACCAAAGTATGGAGCTAAGAGCCTCTTCCTCCTATTTTCTGGGAGTATCCTGTCTCAATGAAATGTTATAAAGTAAAATATAAACCCAGGTAAAAAAAAACCGGTCAAGACCAATAATTATGATCGGCAAGTTGACAGTTAGAAAAACTCCTTATGAATTTTGATTATTAGCCTGTGTGGCATTAGGTACTTATCTTGCGAATGGCTTAAAGCAGTAATAGTCCGCGAACCCAGCTGCAACACAGCAGTTTGTAGTGTATAAGGCTATTAAAAGGCGGATCCAACGGCGGATGAACCAAAAAGTCATCTTGTAAAGGTCCCATAACCTCTAGTAGGTCCATTTTCCGAAGCTTTATAAGGTTCGGAACGACAAAACTCGCTATAGTAGTAGTCATCTTACACCCGGTTTCGGAATTTAGAATTTGAAGGTAGCGCTTAAGGCAAGGTGAAAGGCTGCAAAATTCAAAATGGATTTGCAAAAAACGTTAGCTTTGAATTTCGCGTGCTACATTGATGGAGCCCCCCTTAGTGCTAAAGAGAAGTTTGACAAGTCTCAACTTCTCAATTCAGAATCCGGGTGTTTCTCTTGTTAATTTTTGGTATACGCAATTCACCGTCCATACAATTTTGGGCTAAAGGTGAAAATGCCAACCAAAAAAAGCTATATTCTGAAAGAGTACGTTTTCCCTTTATTTTTTATTACTAGAAAATAATGCACTTTGCATCATTATTTAGACCAATAGCAAATGCGTAATATTCCACTGAAACATTCCTTAACTTTTTTATTACCTAAGTGTCAATATTGGTTGTTCCAGAAACGTTTGCCCTGCCCTGTTATTGTTCGACTCAATCGACTATTTCGCCTTCCTCGAATGTGGGAGTGGTTCGATCGCACTGAGACTGCCACTAGTTATCCAAACGCCTTCAGGATTTGCAAGGTTGGGAACGTGTTTCTTATAAAATCCTTCCCGTTTTAATAACCAAATTATTATAAACATTCTTATTTGCTTCCAGGTTGTAATGGCAATTCTGGTGCTTATTCATTGGAATGCCTGCCTATATTTTGCCATAAGTTATGCAATTGGATTCGGCACAGACAACTGGGTATACAATATAACTGGATCCCGTAACGAAACATTAGCACATCAATACATTTACAGCTTTTATTGGTCCACTCTGACTCTTACTACTATCGGAGAAACTCCACAGCCGGAGATTGATGCTGAATACCTATTTGTTGTCGCGGACTTCTTAGCTGGTGTTTTAATTTTTGCCACAATAGTCGGGAATATCGGGTCAATGATTTCAAATATGAATGTCGCCAGGGTTGAATTTCAAAATAAAATGGATGGTGTAAAACAGTACATGGCGTTCAGAAAAGTTAGCGGGGAACTAGAAGCCAGAGTTATTCGTTGGTTTGCTTACACTTGGGCACAAAGCGGAGCCCTTGATGAAGAAAATGTCTTATCTTCCCTGCCTGACAAACTTAAAGCAGAAATTGCTATTCGCGTTCATTTGGATACTTTGCGTAAAGTGAGAATTTTCCAAGATTGCGAACCTGGGTTATTAGAGGCATTGGTATTAAAATTGAAACTTCAAGTTTTCAGTCCAGGTGACTACATTTGTCGAAAAGGAGATGTTGGGAAAGAAATGTACATTGTGAAACGAGGAAGACTTCAAGTGGTGGCCGATGATGGTAAAACTGTATTAGCTACTTTGAGCGCTGGCTCTGTTTTTGGTGAAGTGAGTGTACTAGAAATAGCTGGTAATCGTACCGGAAATAGAAGGACAGCTAACGTGCGAGCCTTGGGCTATTCTGACTTGTTTTGCTTGGCAAAGAGAGATCTTTGGGAAGCACTCGCTGATTATCCAGATGCGAGAGCAACACTCACTGAACGAGGCTGTCAGTTATTGAGGAAGGTTCGTAAATAATATGTCACAGTAGCAGTGACAAACAACATAATAATAACCACACAAAGTATAACCCCACGCATAACCGTATAAAAATAAGCACAAAATATAACCATATAAAGTATATCATTATTAAAATAATATTCATACACACATATACACAAATATATACAAATATATACAATTCTTTTGAAACTACAGGATGGCTTGCTTGATGAAGCTGTTTTCGAAAATGCACAAACAACTCAACAAAGCATGGAAGAAACTGTGCATAAATTGGAAACTACCGTTGATATGTTGAATAATCGCTTACAAGGACTACTTACAGACGTCGGCGAAGAACAGGCTAAAATAAAACAGAGAATGAGCAAAATTGAATTGAGGTGAGTATTATCACTACCTACTGCAAAATAGTTCTTAAGATAGGAGGATACAATGCCTTTGCGATTATTTGTCTCTGTTCTACGCCACATATTGCGGACCATTGCGAATGTGTTTTGTTTGCTTTATTTAATAGACTTTTAAAGCACAGAAATTTTCAGGGTTTTGGAAACAGAAGACGAAGATACTGATTCTGATGACATGACATCATTAGCAGCTTCAGATTTGAGGAGCGATATTGGTGGTTACAGTGACTTGCCCATGATCTCGGCGTACAACACCTCCATGCATTTGTTGACGCACCCGATGCCCGTGCGTGAACGTGGCCACTCGCTGAGTGTGGAAAGGTCATCCGGGTTACTGAATCGAGCTCCGGAACCACGCAGCAAATCCCTTCGTTTGAAACGGATCCACAAAGACAATTCTAAATAAACAGCAGTAATAAGTGTTATTTAATGGTTAAGAACCTTGACACGCGAAGGGAGTGAACACTTTTAAAGAGGGAAAGTCCAAATTGTAAAAATGTAAATTATTTTTGATACCACAGGTATTTAGGGTTTTTACAAAATTGATATTGAAGTTCAAAATTCGGTCGGGGGTTAAGTTATTGGTTTTAATTTTATTAATTAAATAATTTTGTATCATAACGATACACAATCAAAATCATTCAGTGCTTATAGCAAAGAAAAGATTTTTTACAAATACCGGAGTAGTTTCAGGACTACTGAACATTTATCCAATAAAAGTTGACAAAGTGATTTAGTTAACAATTTAATCGTGAGCATTTTAAAAGAAACTGGGAAGTGGCTTGGATAGGTGCGTTTGTATACAAAGGATATAACTAACCGTTTCAGAATATGAAATGTTAGATTTACTTTTTTATTGTATGTATGTGTCACTGTATGTTTGTGAACACCGTTACTTTATAAGCTATCTCGCGAAATTGTAAACTGTCAATAAATTGTGAGCTGTATACCATACTGCTTACAATATAACTTATTAATTTTCGATCGTTTATAAACTATCCATGTCAATCAAAAGTAATGCGAACAGAATCTTGCTAGATAGATTATAAACCACGATCGGCGCTCACAATCCTACGGTGACATGTATTTATAGTATAGTTTTAATAAAATAAGTTTTTTTTTCACATTCCCAATTGAGATGTAATCCAAATGTGTTTGTAATGAATGCCATAACTAATTTTAATTATGTTGGTTTTCCTAATGTGCCTACGAGTATATCTGTCTATTGAGACTTTTTAATTAATATTTATTCATAATACCTACCTAATATCAAAGTCACTGTCGAACATTTCAAAAACCTATATATTATATGAAGGCGCCTACTCCACGGTCGAGAGAATCGAAGAAGCGATTATAGCCTCGCCGTGCCATCAAATACTAGAAACTCTTTGTATCATTCTTCACATGATTATTTGAAGGCACATTCGTGACTATTGTGGAGATGAGATGGCCTCTGATGAACTCTGGATCCACATCAATGATAATTCAATTCAGAAATATTACGGAGGCTGCAGACGAAGTATTAAAACCCATATTACTAACAATAAATTCATTTCGAATCGGAAATTACATTATTGTTATAAACGCTGAAGGTGATGACTACGTTCAAAGTTGCAACCGAAGTGCCGTCCTCAATGAAGCGGAGTAGTGGTGCTATGGTGACACGTTGAGTGGAGTCAGCATTTCAGAGCCGGGTTTCGTGTCCGTATTTTATGCAATTGTTAATTACTACGTGCAATTGAGGTGTTTGCACCGTCAGTGATTCTAATAATAGTTTCTTGATATAACAAAATGTACCTACTTACATCATATTATTTTGTTGCTCATCTCGCTGTTTATTTTTTCTGATAGAATCTGTTATGTACAAGGTGCATTCGACAGGCACCGTCAGCGCACAAGACTTTGGCACAGCATTAGTTAACTAGGTAAGAATGACTAATAACGCGCACCAGGCTATCATTATTGTTTTACCACTAGCGGATTCGTGCACATACTACATTTTTGGCAAGACTAGCGGACAAGGCTTCACGCGTTTTATCATAATATTTTATTAACCCAATCGAGTGCCTCTCGAAAGATATCACGTTATTAGCCTATATTTGTGGACTTATCATTGATTTCTCGTGTATGTATTCAGTAAATATATGGCCATAATCAAAAAAAATATGTGTAACTTTCAAGTCATAAATTAAAATGTTTAATTCTGATGTTATGTAACTTTTGAATTAAATACTTGATACAATTCTGATGATATTATGAAAACTTAGTTATAATGATTGTGTACCAGTGATTTATATTTCAAATCTGTAGAAATGAAGATAAGGTTTTTTGTAAATAATTTTAAATATTCCAACTGTGTCCAAATTTGATAAATATTAAATTACTCAATGCCGAGTTTTATTTTAAAGCCCTTAAAAGCTTACGTAGACAATGGTTTTACTTTCAATTGAAGAGAAATCTAATTTCTTAAATTGCTTTTATGTTGGTCGGTATATCTAACTAAAGACAGCAACAACACCTATTAACAAATATATTTTCACAATAATTGTACACTACAAATACATATTATAATTATATAAATTCATGTTAAGTCAATACATACATCGTATAAGTATAAATCGAGGCGAATATTTCACCACAAACATTTTACAAAATATTCTAAGAATGTCCAAATATTCATTATTGTGCATTTAGTCTAACTTGTATTTAAATCAAATTGTTTATATCTGTGTCACATTAAAATTTTCAACAAATTAAAATGCACGTTTACATCATACAATTTTTTACATTGATCACTACACGAATTTTATATTACAGTCAAATTCCATAATAATTCACGCATGGTGCTTATGATATTCTAGTCTTGTTTCCCTCCAACTTTGGCAACTTTACATAAAACATTTCGAATAAGGTGCTGCATTAGATACGAGACTTGAGGACGCTTCTTCTTTTACGCCAACTGCCAAAGAAATACTGTTTGTTAGTGTTACATTAGTTATAGATGTCGGTTTAGTGATATAGGAATCGAAGAAGCGAAGCATAAGTGCGATGCGCCATGCCTAGCCCCCCCCGGAACGAATTTGGTCTGCATTTGAGACAGACAACGTACACCAGAGACGTTCTGGTTCGAGTCAGTTGTCATTTATTGAAATTAAACTAGTTCCTAACGGTGCAGACAAATTTATGATATTACAAAGAATTGCAAAATCAGGTACAAGTCAACATTCAACTCTACTGAAACTATCGCACCGCGACACGACGACGGCGCGTCGCTTTTGTGTGCGAAGCTCCTTACTCTTATCTGCCAAATATTATCATGAGGTGACGAACTGTTAAAGCATTGATTTTTATAGCTCACTGGTATACAGACAAAATAAAAATGAAACCATGATATTTATATTTGGTTACGTAGGTACACTAACAAAGTACAGGTTTCCAAATAGCTCCCCCGTGTTTTGTCTGTTGTCTGAATCGTAAGTTAGACATAACGTTTATTAATTAGGTAATCCTAGATAATTAGGTAATCCTAGATAAGTGATACAATAATACTGTATCTACTTCCATGTTATGGTTGAGACCTGCAGCACAAAAGTAAAAAATAATTTAAGCTATTTCTTCTAAATTGAGGTTATCTCACCACTTTTTACCATATATTTTTCTTATTAGGTTTCGTATTTCACCTTGAAGTAATCACAAAAAATCACCCTATATAATTTTCCTAAGCTTTTCTAATGGTCGACTGTCGGTGTATCATAATATTTACCAGTACGTTACTCATGGTATTTAAGTGTAACGATCATAACTGAATTACCGGTGCCACGGCAATAAATTGATTATCGATTTTAGCTTAGCGGCGACGCACTAACGAACTTTTCCTCATTAGGTCCTAAATTAAATGAAAACCGGTCAACCGCAAAGACCGCGACAGCGTGGCTTTAAATAATCCAATATGGCCATTGATGCACACTAAGCCAGAAATTTAAAACAAAAAAAATCGCGAAAAAGACCTGTTCTAACTGCGTGGTACTCGAAAAATCTCGATATTTTAGGACTTATTTCAGTTTCTGACATAAAACTTGAAACCATCGGAAAAGTTGCAAACCCGAGATATGTACACAAGGTACTTCAAACATAGGGAATTATTCACAAAAAGACCAAAATTATAGTTTTAACTGTCTTCCGATCTAACGATGATGGATGTAGAAAAGTCTTCGAGGACAGAAAAAACTTTTTCAGCAATTTTGCATCGAAGAAAAGGTAAGTTATGGCGATGGGTCCCGGACAGTCTGCATGAGACGGAATTTTCACCGAAGGAAAAGCTGGTCTTGAGGTTGGGCCGGAACCACGTTTGCCACCACTTAATAGCGACCAATACATTCGTCAATGCCTAGTGGTTCATGTGATATCATAATTATGGTGAGTTTTTGGACCAGGATTTAATTTTTATGCATTATAATGCAAGGGCGCTCACTGCAAGAATTCTTCGAGAATATCTGCATGACGTTAGCGTCGCAGTAACGGAATGTCCAGCAAGAAGCCCTAATATGAATTCAATAGAGCACTTATGGGATGAGCTGAAGAAACCAACCAGCTCTAGAAACTTTGCAGGAGCCGAAAACTGCCATCTTGCACGTGTCATCACAGCATGTCATATTGGCATTAATTAATTACATGCCGAACTGCATATCAGCCGTCGTAAATGCCATTGGATGTATACACGTTTAACAATATAAACGTTTTCTCTAATTATTAACTTGATTTAATTTTTATTTATGGTTTCATAGCGGCTCTGGAAATACACAACCAGTAAAATTTTCAACTGTCTAATATTACGGTTGATGAGATACAGCCCGCTGACAGACAGACGGAGGGACAGCGGACTCTCGGGTTCAGGTACGGAACCCTAAAAAGATAGAAACCTTTGAAAAGAAAAATATGCAGACTGACTCGATTCAGGTGTTCAGGAGTGTTTAGTCAAGTAGGTAATACCGCAGAGATACAGATTTCAAAGATTTTGAACGACAGAATCGACAAGGGTTTAATTTCCAAATAGAATTAAAGGAACTCTACAGTCTACAACCTTAAACCTATCGAATCTAGTTACCTATGTATTGGGAAGTCTTATGAATTATCTTTTTATTTAGGCTTTGATACAATTCTTAGACAATTATTGGGAGCCTATTTGATAATTATCCGCCGATTTTCCTACTCTACTCGCGGCGCATACGTATAGGGGGCCAAGTCTACTAATTTACAAACGTGTCAATGGTCTGTTTGAATGATGAGTTTTTGACAGATTTTGTATGTCAAATCTGTCAAAAACTCAACATTGTAAGACCATTGTCACGTTTGTAAATTAGTAGACTTGGCCCCCTGGACAGTAGGCGTCGCACAGTAATGTCGCATCGGTCATGTGGCTTACATAAAGAATAGCATCTATCAACTTTTTATCGATTAAGGTTTCTTTAGGATAGGTATTCCTGGGTAGGAGGTTGCACGTCTGTATGGCACTAGGCGAAGCGACACGTCACGAAGATAATAACTTTCAATAATCTTAAATAATCTAACCATTGCCACATCTCATTTTCGAATAGTCATATGAATAACAAACATTTAAAAAAATATGTAATACGATATACTGCACTGCACTACACAAAAAAGTATTCACCATCGGGCCAGAACGAGAAGCGAGCACTCGTTGCATCTGATGACGTGACGGCCTCATGGCGGCGAGTAGGCGAGAAACTGCTAGACGGCACGTAACTTGAATTTGGACTTGGAGATCCACCTGTAAAACATAATAATAAGGAAATTGTAAGAGATTGCCTTTTTGTGCAGCGATATATACGGCCAACTTTTCAAAGTTGATCGCGGTCGCTTTGAATGATTACTAAACTAGAAATACCATTTTGACGACGAGGTTCATCATGAATATCGTTCCTACATGTATACTGACGCGAGCTTCACGAGGCGATTGTAATCGGGCCGAATTCTACCCGGAACGTCTTAAAACCATACCCAAATTCCATACATCAATGAACCTAGCGTTTTGTGGCAGCCAAATTATTATTAGATTAAAAACCTTAACCCCAGGACCCAACGACTAACCGACCTTTTTTTATTATAGTGTTATTTTTTCCTTTATGCATCTGAAACTAATTTCTATTAAAAAAAAAACAATTATAAGCACGTGATTATGTGGTGATGTTTCATTTTTCATCCTATTGCGTCCGGGGTTCGATTCCCCGCATGATCACTACAAATGTGGCGAATCCCTTTTTATTTCACTACAGTAGGTAGTACTGTGTTTCCGTTCCCATAATATATATAAGAAAATGACAAAAAAAATATGCTGTTTCCAAAATATACTGAACATGGTTGTTTTTATTTATTTAGCACAACTTCACAGTTGTGATGGTATCGGTATTTATTAGACCATTTAGTTTACTGTAACCGTATACTCAGTTTCTCTTCATAATTGTAACCCAGCATTAAGTTTCCACTACATGTGAACGATGTGTAGGAAGGTCTGGAAGGGGTTATCAGACAAAAAAAATATTTTTGCAAAAAAAATATTGCAACTAACAAATGTAACCTGCAATCTCGTTTACGTATGTACGTCTATTACGAAACTATCGTTAAAAAGAAAAAGCTCATGAGATTGAATTATCCCCGGGGGCAATTCCTCTTGGCTTTAATGGCGAGGCTATTAAATAATACAACACCTTTTCAGGTACCCAACTCACAGTCTTAGCGACCTCTAGCGCTTCTCTCCAGAACGAATATGTGAAAATGTGCCACTGATAGTTTGTCCATGTTCGTCATTCAAGTTTTTTGGCGAGACACGACAGTATTACCGACCTGCCAATAGAGGGCGCTTATTATGTGAATCCCTCATTATCATATTATTTTTATCTGAAACTAATTATCGTTATAGCAGTTTATTAAGTCACCGTAAGACTTTTCTCCCTTATTCAAAAGTAACATGAGCAAATCAATGTAGTGAGCAACATTGCTGCAGCAATGAATTTTGTGTTGCCAGCAGGCGTAGCATGACGCTTTCTATTTCTACGAAGAATAGACATAGCGTTTTCTACATAAAGTGACATTTTGTGTCTTCATTTTTGACATCGCACCGTAGAAATTCTTCTACAATCTGTCATTTTGTTTTTCATTTATATCGATCTTTGTCTAGGTCTTTTATGTAGACTATTTCGGAAGAAAGTTTTCTATCCTTACTGTCAAAATCACGCTGACAACTGAAATTTGTCTAAGGTAGTGAAGACAATTTGATTTTGGAATCGCCAGTAGAAAATTTTCTACTCGACGGCCACAAAGTATAAACGGTTATCTACAAAATCATGATTTTACAAGGGAGCGTTTTGAACGCAAAACTGTGATAATTGATAGAAGAACAAAGCTATCTTCTCCTATATTTTACATCATTTAGAGGCATAAGTACCAAGGAAATAGTTAAGGCCAATATTACTGTAAAATTGTTTGATCCAAAATACGCTACTTCGACACTTTGAGAAAAATTATTGTAGTTGACGTGACTTAAACAGTAAAAATTAAGAATCAAACAGAAAAAAAAACCTATGATAAAATGAAGAATTCTGAGTCGAATTATGTAAAAGAGTGAATTTCGTTAAAAGTGCAGTTAACTCTTTTTACTTAGCTGCCGTCGTCCTGTCTACACGGAACGTCATTTTTGTCTACTCTTCCGTCGACAAAACGGTGCTCATGCTACGCCTGCAGAATCGAGTCATTGAAGTATAATATTTTTTTTATTTTTTTTAACTATGGCATCTTGAAGTGTGATTTCGGAAATCATAACTTCTTAACCGGACTTTCCTGTGGCTGCCTTAAGCTTCTACACTCAGGGCCTCCAGCCAGGGGCATATAAACTATTCTAAATTAAAATTAAGTGTGCGCTCGCTAAGGGCACCCCCTGTGGGGTACGAACCTCGGCTTAGGGCGACATCACTGGCGGGGGGACAGCAAGTTGTTGGGACAGGCTGGATCAAAAGGTTTAGATCATCATTATTATTAAACGGGGAATTTAAAGCTACGTGCTCAGCTACGGCGCGGGCTGGCACTACTTCATCGGAGTTGAAGTATAATAGATGTTTCATATCTTTATATACTAGATTGAATCTTTCATAAAGCGCTACGTGCACCATTTCAAATCATTCAGGCGTGTACGCTCGAACGAAAAAACATGGTGAACACGAACATCGAACACGGAACATTTGTGTGGACGTAAATTAGCAAAGCGAACACGAACCCCATACGAACACAGTTAATGCTCAACTGGGCTCTCTTTGGTAGCCATGGATTCGAAATTGGATCGCCACGAACACTGACGAACAAAGTATCCGATGTTCGTTATTGGTATTCTCCATGTTCTTATTCGTTCGTGCGTGTACGTGCGTGTTCGTAGTGTGTGCCTTTTAGTCTGTGCTAAATAAATGTATTTTCTTTCTTTCTTCTTTTCGTACATGCCTTTTGGATTTCCGACAAACTTGTTCCGAGGTTTATAAGTTCTCGTACAAATGTCGCGATCATCTCGCTCATGCGTCTATCTATCCACTTTAGTTATAACGTACCTAACTAAAAATACAGTTATCCACATACAAAGCAAACAAACCACGGGCAGTCATTATGCCGTTGGGTGTTCGAAATAGTCAATGAACAAATTAAAAAGTGTGCTTCCACCAGAAATGTGCGAGGAAGCTTAGTGGTACGGGTAGGCGTAGTGGACTCTCCTGTACAAGGAAGCGATGGAAGATAATTTTACTAGATAACCATAATGATCAGTACGCAAACGGATTTTCATGTGTCCTTGTTAACTGTCTACCATTTGGCCCAAACTGAGGGTTGGGGAACCTGAGATCTTACCTAATTTAGGTGACACATTGATTGAATAACTACACCCATTTCAGCATTATTTATTCCAAGAAAAAGTTTACCTTCAGGCCAGAATGGAAATCGAGTAACAGCCGCGTCGGACGACGTGACGATGTCGTGATGTCTGTTCGGTGAAAAGCCGCCGGTTGAAGGGGCATAACCAGGACCGGGGCTAGGTGACCCATCTGTAAATAAGAAGACCAACAATATGCTTAAGAAAAAAACACTCACTATTATCGCTTCTGACAACTTATACGGGTTCAATGCAAGGGTTTTACTTTTACAAGTTGTTTATCACACAATGAGAAGCCCCATGAACGTTCATGGGTTCAAATTATGATAACAATAAAGCCACCAGACTAACTGAAAGAGATAGTTATTCTGGCTGACTAGATCGATACGCCCTTTTAATTAAGAACCACTGAGCTAAAACCACTGAATTAAATAGTGGTTATAGTAATATTTTGTTCGCGGCTAATTGGTAGATCAGTCTGAGTTTCAACGATAAAATTGTATTTTTTGTGGTACTTTCAGGAATACATCATATCTTTCCTCCAACAATGATGGGGTCGGCTTCCAGTGTATCACGATGCAGTTGAATAACAATATTTTACATGAACCTACTGCTTATCTGTCCGTCCCAGTTACTGGGTTATGACCCTTTGGTAAGACGTTGTCAGACATTGTGCTTCAGACTACCTGAACAACTGTCTATATCTCCAAATGACCGCTATAACATGCTTTCCGAGGCACGGAGAAGCCTCGATATGTAAAGGACAGTCACCAATTCACGGTACGACCCGGGCAAGGCTATGCTTAACCTCCGATTGACACATGCGGCTGTTTTTACTAAGCCATGAGGCCGTCGTACATCATTATACCTGCAACAATTAACAGGAAAGGGTACTTATTCAGAATAAATAACCAAGCAAAAACATACCTATAGCGCCGACTCCAATAGCATTGTAGGAATTCATCGACATCGATTGCATGGGCTGCAAAGGACTTTGAAGCTGAAACAGATAATAATCACAAAATCAACAACAAGGTTGATTTAAAAAAAGGAGGTATTATTCTTGACACCACAAGTGATAAAAGGATTTTGAAAAAATACACATGGCAGATTTTAACAGCATATAAATAAGGTGATGTTGTATTTTCCTTTTGTTGACTGTCTTTTCGCCTGTATTTTATACCTATTATTTATTTAAAATGAATAAATATAAATAGTGCAGCGTGACCTCTGTGGTTGAACGAGTAACTTTTTGGTTTCTAGCTGGTCAATCATTTTTTTTTTCAATTTTTTTTTTAATGCAAACAAAGCTGTCAATTTACTATTAAAAAATTCATTCACTGAAAAATATGTATTAAATCTAGTTGATTTTATTAAGTAAATTCTATTCCTAATCCAGATTAGGGTTGCCACCCCTACTTTATAATAAAGTATTTGTACGTTATTTCAGGTAATTGTAGTAGTAGGTAATTTGTTTTGTGCGAAGCGGTTTGAGTGCAATAAGAATACGATTTAACGTTTTATAGATTTATGCTATAGTAAATCATGGACAAGAATACTCCACCTACACCTACAAAACGTAATTTCGATAGTGAAACGGATCAAATAGATACTGAATAAGTTATAAAGAAAAAATGTAGGTATATTATTTATTTCTTACCTATAATAACCAATGCACTTTAATTGCAAAAAAAAGGTGGCAGCCCTAACCCAGATACAAGTTATTATGTTCTGATATTCTGCAGTCAACCAAGTAAAAAAGTTAATACACATATAGTTCTGCAAACGCTTATGCCAACAGTTGACAACACAAACTTTCTACAAATGGTGTAAGATTTTTCGTCTAATGGTGTCTATTATTCCTCTCCTTTCTCTCAACGGAAGCTGTAGTTTTCTCTGGCGTAAAACCTTTCTCATTTTGAAACAGACCAGATGAAAAGGCCGCTTCCCAGTTTATAGAACTTTGGATCGCCGTTGAAAATCAGACAAAATCAGAACTTTGTTTCACTATTTTAAGGTTCCGAACAAATGAAAATCGGATCCTTAGAATCTCTCTTTCTTGACCTTCTGTCACAAAAGTTTTTCTCAAGATCTATGCAACACCCTTCCCCCCATCCGCCTGTGCAGCTTGACTCAAGTTTAGTGATACAGCCTTATGAATTTCCAATTCCGGATTGAAGAACTATGCAGTAAAAAATCTTTTGTTAGATTGGAGAATAGACAAACTTGGATGTAATAAAGACTAAATTTTTCTTTTAGATATAAATTATCCATTCCGAATTGAAGCACGAACTTGTACTTTGTTTTTAAGAAAATATTCACCCATACGTACATTGTGTAATATATAACTACGTCATAGTCAAATTAACAATTTTAGAACATTTTCCTGTACCTATTTGTGCTATGAGACCTTGCTTCTTGTCAAATTTCATGATTGTAGGTCAACGGAACCCTTACGTTATACTAGATAGCGACTAAAATAAGCGACAGGAATGGCAATCTATGCCGAGCTTGTCAGTCTATGCGCAACGTTTTAAGCTCAATTTTTACAGCTGCAAAGGACTGAGAATTTCAACTTGACGCATTCCTGAGAAAAAGGTTCAGACAGATGGACAACTAAAATCGAAACCATTTTCATCAAAGTATTCTACTAAGGTCCGGCGTTTCAAAATTTGCCAAAGATGTAAACAACAATGGCCGCTCGAAATACTTGTGATGAGGATGACTTTTAAGTTTTGGTGCTATCGATGTTACGATTTTTTTGTTGTGTTTCATCAGATTTTTTTTATATTGAACTTTCAATTCAAAAGCAATTTTTATTCCAATACTATTGAAATATGATCATAGGTTATAGCAGTACCATGTTCTAAAATTTGAGAGGTTCCCATATTACCTACGCCATATTTAATCAGGTAAAAAAGACCGCATCTTTATTAAATAGAACACGGGGTAGCTCCAAAAGCATCTTTAAAATGCTATAAACAAGATATGCGAAAAACAAGATTGTTGTCAGTATACTAATTTTTTTTTTAATAATTACTAATATTAAAATACTCCTTGAACAAATAGTCGATATTTATTATGTCAATCACTGGCATTTCAATGACAAGATAAATTTAGACGAGACAAAAAAGGAAGTCGGCCGTTTGACGTTTGTAAAAATTCAAAATCAATCTCAATTTTCGCATAAATTTATATAAATTGAATAGTATATTTAAAAGTTGAGAAACACGCACAGGATGTAAAAGTGAATGTGATAATAATGTGTATCTTATTTATAGTTCGTATTTAATCAGTGACACGTAGATATCGCGTTCAATTCCCAGGCAAGTTCAATAATATTGCTTTTGGGGAATCGCGAAAATCAACGATATCGACCGCGGCCGTTTATACCTTTTCTTTTATACCTTTTCTTTACGAAGTGATATCATTTTTTTTTACAAAGTACTGATTGTTTCAAACTCTATATACTTACGTGTTATTAGCGAAGATGATATTTTATATCTCGCTACAATACTCATCGATACTACATCATGAATATACCTTTTCTTTACGAAGTGATATCATTTTTTTTTACAAAGTACTGATTGTTTCAAACTCTATATACTTACGTGTTATTAGCGAAGATGATATTTTATATCTCGCTACAATACTCATCGATACTACATCATGAATATACCTTTTCTTTACGAAGTGATATCATTTTTTTTTACAAAGTACTGATTGTTTCAAACTCTATATACTTACGTGTTATTAGCGAAGATGATATTTTATATCTCGCTACAATACTCATCGATACTACATCATGAATCATGGTATATATATCAGAATCAATGACGAACAACGAAGCATACACTATACGCTAAGCTTGAATTCGGAATCATAGATCATGTTTGTTCACGTGACAAACTTCAAATTCCAATGTAATCAAATTTGATTTAGAACCTTTTCAAAATAGACCTCACAACGTCTTCGTGGAAAACAGTGTTAAAACCAAGTAAAAAAAAAAATGGTATATTGTTGAGTTTGCTTTGCAGGATCGTGCAAAGTCAACCCAAGCAAAACATAATGGTATCGTGGATTTTGCACTGTATTGAGCAAGTCAAATCGCATGCGGCATGAACATTTTCCTGCGTGAAGCGCGAGTAGAAAAATGCCCGCCGAAAAGACTTGTGAACCAGAGACAAGTTCGGTATTAAAGAAGTGCGGGATTGTCGGCTTCACCGATAAAAGAATCACCAACATTTACATGAGTACTACAATAAAAAGGGGGCTAGTCATGGGAACACTATCCGTAGAATAGAATAGAATAGAATAGAATACTCTTTATTATGTACACCATAAAAATACAGATACAAATGTAGAAAATTTAACATAGGGTGACACAATGGGCGATCTTATCGCTAAAAGCGATCTTTTCCAGACAACCACATGGACAACAAGATGGATTAAAAAAAATCCGTATAAAAAAAATCAAGTCCCGTGCACACCGTTGCGTACTTTTGTCCACAATAAACCCATTAGGTACTTATTTCAGTTTTCCGATTTAATCTATTGTATACTCTAATAATAATCAACCTTGAGGGAAGGTCAAAAGTCGTTCGAAATGGTTCGTGTAAGGGTTACCCTACACGGAGTTTATCAACAAAATCGGGAGGAAGTGAATGTAAACGAATTTGGATCCTGAGGTAAACGAATTTGGATCCTGAGATAATCGCAATAAGATTTAAAATCACCAGCACGAACTTTCAAATGAACGTGGAATTGGCTAATTGGTTAAAATTTACTACATAGCCAACTAGTCAATCGAAATGTAGAGCAATGGCGCTAGTTGTACTAAACCAGTCAAAAATCTGTCAAATAAAATGTTTAACAAGAGTTCAACATTGAATAATCGTTTCAGAAGTAGTTTTAGTGGTTTTTCATGTTTTCTTTTTCACAATTTCTTTCCTACAATTAAATTACGAAAATATTATTTACGCAAATAAATTCAGCGTCTCAACAGAGCGATAGTGATTGATTTGGGAAACAAAAATATGCTTGAAGTCTCCGCAACGTAAGATGGAAGATGACTTCTTCCACGAACTAAGAGCGTCGCGACGCTCTTAGCTTTTAGCACTTCCGAAAAAAAGGCCTGCACAAAATTTTTCGCCTTGTGTACCTTTAAAAATAACCATCGTTATGTTATTGTTACGTTAAATCATCGTGTGAACTAGAATCAATTCTATTTCTTTGTTTTTCATTGACGTTCAAAAGTGCCTTTTATGTGCCTATTTGAAATAAATTATTTCGACTTTTTTTTTACTTTTGTGAGAAGTCAACATAATTATACCAAATCAGCCTGTACTACTAGATCAGCCACCTCAACAAGTTGAAGCAGAACTAGATCACGAAATCGGTGTTGTGGAACCTCTAATGGATATGAGCTTTGTTGCGTTTAATGGATATAAGCGTGAATCTAATACTTCAAGGTGTTGTATATTTCGAAACTGCAGAATAGCGGTGGCACATAATGTCCCTTTATATGCCAGGTTCTGTATGCTGCACGGTCATAATTTTTACATACCTCAGCTAGCCCGGGTATGCAATACTCATTTCACAAGTAATGCATTAGGAAGACTTACTGGATGATGAAACAACCCATGAAAACTTCAATGGCAACCATATACTCGTAATAATAAACGTATATAAATGGGGCTACGAAAACAAAAAACAATTGCACCAGCAAGGTTTTTAAACGATGTCACGATTGTTATTGATGATGAAGTTGAATAAAATGTGAAATAAAAAAGTGTTTTACTTGTCATTATCCTACTTAACTCTCTAAAAATAATGTAGGTAGGTAACCATTTTCAGGTTTGTTCAGGGATTACTCATAGTGTTTTTATAAATGGGTGCTTGGAATGACGCGGGAGAAACTGCGGGGAACAAGATAGCAAAGCTCCTAAACATTCTTGTCCCTTTTTAGAAAGATCTTTGAGTATTTTTGTACGCATTTTATATACCTATTTAGAAGGATAAAGGATATACGATAATTCGTGTTTTTTAATATTCATACTTGTTTTGCTAATTAAAAAAACTTTTCCATACTTTTGAGGAATGCGACTCATCTCATTGGGTAGTATTCATGGTCTTTAACATACTCCGATTAGTTTCAATAGTGGTCGCTGATGGGTCATAGGTCCGAACAAAATGCCCCTTTACTTTTTCCATTGTTACTGCTCACGTAATTCCAAATATCACTCAACCTTTTTTATTGGGCATTGATTTTAGGAAAAAAAATAATCTAGCACCTACTAAGTACAGTTAATATGCATAAATCTACTAATATTCCAACATTCTTAATTAACACTAATGACATTCAACTACACACATTCAATAACCTTACTGTAACTCAATCATTACTTGCGAATGCAATCATAAATAAATTCAAAGAAATATCCACTGACCGTGCTTCCATTAGGGAAAACACATTTAGCAGAACATTATATTGACACAGGTGATCACCCACCAGTTCGTCAACTATGTTATCGCTTATCTCCGGAAAAACAAAAAACTCTTCAACTCGAAGTAGATACAATGCTTGAGCTTGATGTTATAGAACCTTGTGAAAGCCCATGGCCTAACACAGTAATTATAACTCCCAATAAAGTAGGTTCTTGGAGATTTTGTATAGATAATCGTAAACTCAATGATATCGCTATAAAAGACGCATACAAGCTACCATGTATGTCAGATATTATTGATAAGCTTAAAGACTAAATACCTATCCTCTATTGATATCGCTAAAGCCTTTTGGGAGATTCAATTAAGGTTACATACAGGACAGACCTAAGACGGCATTTCATGTTCCAGGTTACAGCTAGTTGATATAGACGTTTTGTACCTAATCTTAGCGCATTAGCTGCTCCACTAACCAAACTTACTTCTACCAGTAAAAAGACACCTCCTTTTAAATGGACCGCGGAAACTGATACTGCTTTTATTAAAATCAAACAAGCGCTAATCTCTTCTCCCATATAAGCTTGTCCGGACTTCACTAAACCCTTCACAGTCCATTGTGATGCATCTACCTATGGACTAGGAGCTATGCTCACTCAGGATTTCGATGGTGTTGAAAAACCAATAGCTTATTATATGAGCAAATCACTAACAGGTCCCCAAAAAATTTATTATATCAGAGAACGTGAACTTCTAAGTGTTCTCACAGTGCTCGAACATTGGCGATGCTATTTAGATAACGGTCAGAACCTTACAATTTATACCGATCATTCAGCACCACAATGGTTTTTACACCACCTTGATCACCTTGTTCCTGATGCCTTGTCACGTAGTATACCAATTTCTATGATTAATTATAACCCATCAATTACCTCCGATAGCAGGTACACACACTTCCACATACTCTAAATGTAGCTTTTACCCCACATCAACTCCTGACCATAAGATACGAAACTATAAAATATAAATACTCTCGTTCTAATACTTTAACTAACACAGAATTCAGTTGGAAAGAAGTTATACCAGTCGAATTTCGAAACTTAGTTATCGAAGAAAACCATTATATTCCAACAGCAGCACATTTCGGTTCATTAATAATAAATCATCGTATAAAAAAAATACTTTTGGCCCGGAATGTACAAAGATATCGCTACTTTTGTTTCTAAATGTGAGACGCCTCGCAAATAAAAATATCAAAACTAAAATACTATTCGTCTTATAGGTAAACCCAAACATTGCTCACGCCCTTTTCAATGTATATCTATCGATCTTATTGGTCCATTACCAATGACAAATAGGTTTATTTTTGTAGTCACATGTTGTTTTTCTAAATATTATTTACTATTTGCAATCAAAGGTGCCACCTCTAAAATAATAAAACACATTTTGGAAAACTAGGTATTCATGACTTATGGTATTCCAGAAACCATAATTTTAGATAATGGTCCACAATTCATAAGCAATGAGCTCCAAGAATTGTTTAATTTTTACAACATACCGAAAATTCATTATTACAGTAACGTGGAGTACGTTACTGTCCGTAAGTTAACACTGTCGAACGCTACAACAAAACAATTATTACAGTAATTGCCTCCTTTGTTGACGATGATCACCGTACTTGGGACTTGCATTTAAACAAAATTTAATTCGCGATTAACTCAGCTGTAAATTAAACTACTAAATTCACACCATCATTTTTAGTATTTGGTCGCGAATTAGTAACATGCGGTAACGTATTTAATTCCTCTGATTTAACTAAAGAGTAAATTTTTGCTCCTCGCGAGGTATACGCAGACAATATAGGTCAACTAAGCTCTTTGTTCGTAGATGTGCAAACACGTTTATTTCATGCTCATGAAATTAACGCTAAATCTTATAATAAATGTCACCAAAACTTTCGAATTTATTGAAGGTGATATTATATGGAGACGTAATTATCCGCTAAGTTCGTCGGATAAGTTCTCTTTCAGCTAAGCTAGCACCTAAATAAATGTATTAAATGCATTATCACATTAAAGATCTCACCACTTATTTATGACCTCAGCAACTTATCAAACAAACCCTTAGGACGTTGGCACGTTAAAGCCTTAAGATATTAAGACAGTACCACGTCACTAAAGTTTTAACATTAATATATGCACGTAACACGTATTACGATAAACCTACATTAATATTTTTATCAACGAATACTTCGTATATAAACCTTATTAAATAATTAATTATGATATGATGACATTGACTGACTAACTTGACAGGCTGTTGCTACGTTATTGTGTGTTTACGTATAAATTTGTTTTCTGTAAGAAAAATGTTATTAAATACAAACAAAATTATTATATGGTATTAGCAATATAAAATGAATTTATGCCAATGGTTGGATGCTAAAACTGTACGTCGGCTAATGATGCCTTTTTGGATTTGGAAAACTAGTATATACGTTTCACACTAATATTCACACTGTTAATATTAACATCTTTGCAATATTCGATGTTCTAATTCTTCTTCGATTTATCTTCCTTCTACTTCTTCTTGTCCTTATTTTTTTTAATTTTATTTGTGTATTCTTCTTTCTTCTGTAGTAGTATTTAAAGTATATTATTTATTTATTATTTTTATTAGTGTCCCGGTGTGTTCCCTCTGTGCCGTCTTGCTAGTTCAAGTGAGGGAATCTCACCGGACAACGTTGGGTAGTGTAGGATGGTAAGAACAATGAAAACTGACTGACGATAACTGTTTAATAATTCAGCCTATTACACGTTAGTAGAAAAACTTCTTTAATAATTAGCATATTATAAGATAATAGGAAACTGTTTAATGATTTGACACTTTACAAGATTATAAAATTATGTCTATGTTGCAGACAATAACAAGCCTCAGCAAGCTCCAAAAATGTAGTGTGGGCAAGACTGAAAATGAGAGTGCATGAGATTATGTGGCGTTCTGAATTTGAATTGAAAATAGAATGATGATGTGGCCTGATATTTGGATTTGAATTGACCTGGGTTCGACCTGATTTTGAATTGAAAATTAGAATGATGAAGTGGCATGACATAAAAAGATTTCCAGCAATAAGTGATCAGATGAGTAGGGAAGGAAGGACCTCGTCACAGGATAAGATCCTCAACAGGCTAATAATGATCTCTTGGGAAGTTGGGACCAAACGCTTACGACATTAACACCGTAACTGCATTCGTGTTCATAGTTATTTCATCGATAAAGTCGTTTATTGAACAGTCATAGCGCCAATTTGCGAACATACAGTTTTACTGCTTTTTGATACGCTACTCAAATTTTAATCTCGATTTAATTACTGAAATGAAATTAGCCTCTTAACACGCCATCGGAATTCACAGGAGCATTACGACACTTATGTTTACTATAATTAAATCATTGTTTTAATATGTTTTTCACTAAAACCTATGAACATTTCTCAGAATTCGTCATTAAATATCACTTTTCTCTAAAATCGCGGTTTCTTCTCAGAGTATGTTTAGTTTAAACTATAATTATTTCTGTGTGTGTACGTGTAAAAGTATTTTTTAAACTAATTAAAAGAAATTAAATATAATTTATGTTTTGTAGGCTATAAAAACACACTGTAGTTTCTTAGAAATTTCTCGGTGAAGTAATTAAAATAAAACACACACGTATTGATGCACCAGCAAAATTAAAATTGATTAACCTAAGGAATAAGAATTTAAATAGGTACTGTTAACGCCTCGCATAAGTGTTCTTGCATGCACACATAAGCAAACGACGCGACGTGTAATAATCCAAAAGTCTGAAGTCTCAGAAGTCTCTTTAGTTTTCAGTTCTATTTATTTACACAAGAAAAATGATATATTATTTACAAATTACTTACAAATAATTAGTAATATAATATCTTAATGGGGAATCGGTATTATTATTAATTTCCACGACGAGGATCATCGCCTTGACAAATACATCACAAAATCAGGAATACTGTGTTTTTTTAAAAATGTGTGTGATTTTTACGACTTGACAAAACATCGAACTTTCCTTAAGACCCTAATACTACCTCAGCTCAAATTCACTTTTTGTCTCGCTCGTACCATACTACTCGCGGTCTGAGTGAGAGAAAGACGGGAGTGGGGTACTTGCGGCTCCAAGCCTCGAACAGTTTAGGTAATTGCTTTAACGGAGAAAATAATGGTAATTAAAAAAAAAACAAAACCTGCTTTATAGTTAGTTCAGTTATTATACAAAGTTTCATGATCTAAATTGAAGTATTTTTTAATACCAGCGGTTTATAGGTCGATTTAGAGGTAACTTTGGATTATTATCGATGGAGAAAATTTTATGTACCTAATCGTGTTTTCGTCAAACATAGGACCTAAGCATCAATCCTCAACTCTAACATATATTTATTTCAAAATTAATGCTGGTGTATTTTCGGCATAACTGAGGCTCATGTTAAGCAATTTGAGGTTGGGTACAAGTATTGTGACGTGTTGCAAAAATGAGTAGAGTATTTTAATATCTTCTTTGCTGTTACGCGTGTGTCTTTTTTGTTTGATGGTAAGTACGTATAAACGAATACTATTTTTTTTCTACTATGCTCGCTCTTTCCCCAAAGTATGTTTTAGTTTTTTCGCTGGTCTAAAACCGTCTTATTTGTCATAGGTGTAAGAACCAGTGCAAAGGCCTATTTTGGCCTTTACCGGTAGGATATTGGGAACCCAACGAGGCCTGTCTCCGTTGTTTCGTCTGTGGTTTTGACCTAGGCGCCTCGGCAGTGCAGTTCGCTGAGCATCGTGTTACGTACCGTCCACAGCGTAACTGGGGCTCAGGAAGGCATCCTCCAGGACTAATCATTATCTTCTAATTATTCTTCTAACGATTTTCTTATTGCGAAGCGTCGTGTTTCCGGATTTTTTGTATAATTTGTAAATTTTAATTTTACTTATGTCGGTTGTTAGACTCAGGTCGTTGTGCGTGGATGATTTAATAAAAAAGAAGCTAGGCCGACAACGGGATAGCTTCAGCGTACAATTCATTATTCGATGCTTGCGTTTACGTAATTAGGTTGCGGACCAAAAGTTGCAATGCACTCCGAATCTCGGTACGTAACAAAACAAAATTTACCAACGATTTATCCCAAAAGTTCTCCTTCATGAACCCCCCACAGCAAAAATTAAATTTTCCGCAAAACTGAAAATATATATTTCCTTTTTTACATTTTTTATAAAGTACATATCTATGTTTTTTTTATGATTTTTTTTAAAGTGACATTTAAATTATTCGTTTCATTTAGCGAAGTGCCCTTTTATTTCGTAACAAAGTGAAAAAGCAGTCTTTTTTACACAATAACCTAGCGGAATAAATGATCTAACTGATGGTGAAAACCGTATTTAAATCCATTGCGTCTTTTAGAAGGTCTAAGCGGTCACACCAGACGGGTACAGAAAAGTGACTTTGTCTTTATACAACAATTAATGCATAATATATATTACAATACTCAAAAGTGAGGCTTATGAGAGAAAACGCAGTGTTGCACATAATGAATGACCTAGACTGTCAATGTATCTGCGACCATTAGAAATAATTTGTTGCGAAAAGAATATGAAAGAAACCTAGGTTGCAATTATTTTGTTACTTGTTTATTACCTGTCCTTGAATTTGATGAGTTGCAAACGGATTGATGGCGACTGGCGACGACTGGTGGGGCAGCGCGCTGTGTGGCGAACACCCGGGTGGACTGCGTCCCATACTTCCGCACGCGCCCGCGTACCCCAGCCCGCTCGGCGACTGCGTTAGCCATGTACTGGAAACGTTTAAACACCACTTAACACATGTTACTCCGAACTGCGAATGCTTGGAAGCAACGAGTAATTTTAAACAAAGCTTTTAAGTACGCAAGGCTTTGAACCTTAATGAATAGATTAAATCGGTCAGCTCATTGATAGCAATATAACATTGTTTTGCAGTCATTTTTACAAAGTTGCTACCTAAACCTAATTTATATTAGTGGAAATTTTAGAACTCATTATTTATAGTCGGAACGCACACAGAGAGAAACAAATTGAAGGCAAAATGGCCTTTAATATGGATTAAGACCGACAAGAAGGCGCTGGAGGTCTAATAACGATTTTACCGACATTAGCTATTTAGCATGAAACCAAACATTTCAGAAGAAAAAGTCCTACAATTTTTTTTTAAGGATAGGTTGGTCGCCGCATAATCTATCAAAGTATATTCAATCTTATGTCCCCTCACAATAGTGCCTACATTCAAGCGTACATCACCTTGAGCAGCATGAACTTCCTGAGCGGGTCGTACCTACACTCTTTACAAAAAATCCAAGGTAGAGAATAAAACAAACATGATACCTTTTTACAAAATAGTTGATTTTTATAATTTTGTAGCGCCTGGATATTAAATGGCGGCAACAGATTTTTTCTAATCGATAAAGAATCAAAAATCCCTCCTTTGTACGCACTTTCACTATATATTATAAGAAATTCTTGTGCAAAACTTCATGCTTTTGGATCCAACGGTTTAGATTGTGTGTTTTCAGTGAGTGAATGATTGATTGAATTAATTTATTACGCAAAGAAAAAGTTACAGTGAAGAAGACAAATAGAAGATACAGATAGAGAACAACACTTGACTTTGAAATGAACGCTAAAAATGGCGTGTTAAAAATATATTTAGACGTAGTTTTCTTAATAAATTAATGTAAAGTGATAACTGTTAACCTATGTTATAAACGGTTTTTTCCATATAAATTTAGTTTGTTGTGATCATCAACAAAAAAATGGCCCTTATTACAGTTAATCCATGAGAGGATCTACATGAACTGAAACCTTCAATAACTTTTCCATTTGTCGACGGACACATCCACTTTAAAGAATAACCGTTGTCATTCAACGTGGCAATGCTGCCAGCCTTTTGGGCACTTTTCCCATTGACAGCGATGCGGACGAATTTTTTTAAGCCCAAAGATTTCCTCCCCTTTTTTTAAATTTTGTTATTTAATTGTACATACTACACAAATATTTCTTTCTGAGTATAATTATTTAAGTTCCTAGAATTTGTATATTATGTAAATAAAATAGTGATTTAATGAATCTTTACCTTTAAACCTAAGAAGATTTATTGTCGATAAAATGAAAACCTTGAACAGTCTCTAAAGTCGCCGAAGCAGGGACAGAGATAAAGCGAACAAACTCCGCCCATCTTACCTGCCTTCGACCAATAGCATATCGGCATATCAACAATTGTTTCCCATTACTGTTATCCATTATTATTTCTTGCCTGTCTTGCCCATCAACGTCATTACCTCTAATTTTATTAGTACTGTAGACTCCTTATAAGTCTCTAGTACCGGAACCGAATAAAACACTTCTTGACACAAGAAATCAATGACAAAATTATATCACTAACATAATGAAATGCACCGTCTTAAGCCTTAAATTAATTAGGAGTATTTATTGAGAACCGAAACGCCTCATTTACAGCAAGGAGTAGAATTCGCCTTATCATAAAGGAATTGAAGCGTGTCTTGACAAAAGATACATTGACAAAAAGTCACCATACATTCAAAAAATAGGGGCGAGTCTTGCACCGTAGAACAAAGTTCTTAAGCACCATGAAAATTGCTTAATAGAATTGAATAAGGTATACCTAGTATCAAAGAGCAAGGAACTCCATGCTCTAATGTCATTCGAAGAAGGGATACTGCGGACTTGGGAGAAAAAAAATAAACAAAAAAAAGGAAAGATGGAAACCTTTCAGAACCTACCAACAAATACTCACACAATACTTGCAAGATTATGTCACTTAGACATGTATTTACAATAAGATTTAAATTCTTAGGAATGTCTAAGAACACGAGGTTGTCGTCGTATGGAATGTAGACTGTGATTATTTTGCAGATTGACATTTGTGGTATTCTGATAGAACCACATTTACTCTTTCGGCCTAACTACTCTAAATCATACGACACAAAACACTTTTTGGCACGACACAATAATTATTATCTGGCAATAGACTCATCAACTCGTTTATAACATATTTTAGGAAAATTTACTATTTAAATATTACTTTATTTCGTAGCTCTTTTATAACTACTATACTTATACATTTTTACTTTTTAATTCTTGATACCCTCTTATAACTTAAACCTCTCACTAACCTACTCTCATATAACTAAAACCTTTCGGCAAATATAGCATTCCTTTTTTTAAATTTAACTTTGGCATTTCTGCAATTTAATCTCTCCCCTTACTTAAACTTTAACTTGAGTCTCTCTTAACTTAAGTCTCTCTTAACTCACTCTTAAACTTATGTTTTCTAAACCCTTAAACTCTTACGAGCGGTTACAACTCGATAAAAAAGCCACTAATGTATTGTAAATAATCTCTTTATACTTAAACTTAATCTTCTTAAACTCCTCTTAAGAGTTTTCCTTAAACTCTTCTCTTTATACTCCTTCGAGCGGTTTGGCAACTCGCAAAAAAGCCTCTCATACCTAATTTAAACTTAAACTCTTTAAACTTAAACTTAGGTTCTTCCTAAACTTAAGATTTTCTTTGAACTGAGATTTCTTCTAAGCCTTGAATTTTTCTCTTTAAATCCTTAAACTTGGGTTTATCTTAAACTCCCAACTCTTCGAAGTCTCTAAATAAGCCTCCAATGCGATAAGTTCCAACGGGTTTACAAACAGGTGCGGGTTACGACACCTATAAAAAAAAAGAAGCCTTCGTAAAACCTATCTAAATATTTCCTTGTGGAGTATTCGTCATCAGATGTGAACCGTCGCCCCTACGTGTGATTGAATGAGAGCAGTGATTGATGGAAGAATGAAAGATGTTGTATGTTGGACCAAGGAACTTTTTAAATCACAAAATTTTCCATGGAGTGAAAAATTTCCGGGGTTGTCGGGGAAATGTGGTGTTCTGATTTATAGAACCATATACTTTTACTCTTTCGGCTTTAACTACTATAAATCACACGACATAATACTTACTTTTTATACATATCTTTACACTTTTACATCTGAAAACCATACTTTGAATTACACCTGTCCGTTTTATCATTCCAAACCTTATTTTATACTATTAATTTTTCCTTTTGTGAATAATCTTAGAAAATTTACATTCTGACATTTTCATCTTAAGCTGTCTGTCAAGAGACACCTGTCCTAATATAAGTGACTTACGCTTAACCCCGAATTAAGCGTAAAATTACACATTTTAAAATTCTGCAACGCTAACTACCCTTTTTGATAAGTGGACTATGTCATTTTTTGTGTATTTCATTCAATCAGGCACTTATTTTTTATTTACGTGGTGAATAATCAGGTCGAGTTACTAAATCCAGCGACCCCGCAAGACCCGTAGCTACTCGAAAACATTTCTCAGGTAGTGCATAACCTTGGAAAGCAATGAGAAGTGAAAAAGTATGAATAATTAATTAGGAAAAGCCCTTTTTGTTTGACCAAATCGGTTCTTACAATACATTTGCACAATTAATACACTATACCTAATAATAAGTATAATGTGTGTATTTAAATGTAGTTATCTCGGTATAAAGACGCTGATATCAAATCGGGCAATACTTATGATATCTGTCATGAGTTATTTATGATACACTATTTATCAAAAGGACAAACACGTTTGATAAACTTTCAAAAGATCGAATTTTCAACCAATTAAATAAGTATCTCGCACTTATCAACCGTATTCTACAGCTTGTACATTGTTTATTATATTCAGATTTACCTACTATCCGCCTTATCACCACTATTGTCATTCAGGTCAAAGTTAGATACACCTGAATGTATTATTCAATGTTATTATGACATTCATTGATAACTGTCTAATTGAAACAGTCAAGGAAATCGGAAATAAAACTCTTTAGCAACATATCAGTAAATTATTAGCATTTGTTTTGAAAACACTAGTATGAGAAACGTAAATATTTATTATAATTAATATGTAATAATAATGTCATAGTGTTAACTTGCCCGTTTCAATTATAACATTTATAACATAAGCGATTGATTGAGACAAGAGCAAAATTTTCAATATACTCGTAAATGTTGTTCTATGTATGTCATTCAGCTCAGCCTATGGCAGTCCACTGCTGGACTTAGGCCTTTCCCAGGCTGCACCACAATACCCGGTCATCCGCTTTTCGCATCCATTCTGTCCCAGGCTCCTCCATCTAGATAGGGGCGGAGGGCGGCCTACGCTACGCTCACCGATACGCGGGCTCAACTCTAGAACTCGTTTGCTCCACCGTTAAGTATTCATGAAAAATCACTAATATTTGCAAGTTTTCCGAAAAATTAAGCGAGACTGACGTTTGTTAATTTTTTTACAAGAAACTACTTTTGATTTTGTACATTTAAAAATATCATCAACATTATTTTATAGTCTACTACAGCTGAACCACTTTTTTCAACATCGATACTAAATATTTCAGAAAAATAATGTTGTAAAAACCTTTTTTTTTAAGCCCAGTCAGTAATGTATTTTTCCTATTATTTAGCAAACCATATCAAGAAAATTAACAATCACACATTAGTCTTCATTAAGTAAATCAAAGGCAAAATAAACCATATTTTACCAGAGTGCAAAATAGATGTTACTATTAACAGGTGCTGTGACTAACACGAATGGTTTAGCACCACGAAAACTGTACTTCTGTAGTCACATAGCCCTAATGTTTCAATTATTTCAAACTTTCTCACAAACAATTAGATAAGTAATTGACAAAAGAGGGTTTTTTCGTGCACGGAGCCTTAAGGTCGTCGCTCCATCTACCTGGGGGCGGGGGGTGGCCCACGCTACGCTTTCCTATAAGCGGTTTAGCGGTCTCAACTCTAGAACTCGTTTGCTCCACCGGCATTCGACATAAACATGGCCAGCCTACTGTCACTTCTACTTGCTAACTCTGCAAGCGCTATGTAGCTCTCTCGTTCAAAAATCAATTATGCGACATAAAATGCAGAACCACTTTGATGAAAAAGAGCTTTTTTGGAATGGCTTCGAAAATTTACCCGACAGTATAAAAATTATGCCCTTATCAAAAACTAAGAAAGTTCTCACGTCTATATTAATATAATAATGTTGTTATACTGTTCAAGATTTTTAAAAGATTTTAGAAAAAATAAAAATAAAATATTTTTGGTTTTGTTTTTATTGTTTTTTTTATTTTGTTTTTTAAATTACATTTTAATTAAAATTTTTATGCCTTCGCAGCAAAACATAGCGCTCAGATATGTTAACCTACCATTATTAAGTAAATACCTATGTTTAACAAATAAAGGTTCTGATTTTAATTAGTTCTTTTCCGGATAATTTAATTTCGGATTGTCCTTCAAAGAAACTCCGAGCCTAACTCGCTCCCTAGCGCACTGAGCGGCATTGAGTTTTGTTTTTATTTATTTATTTAGTATCACCAACAAAGGATACACATACACAGTATAAATTACAATAACACAAACGGTTCTTTCACGTGTGGTCCTTCAATTACAGGAGACCACAGCGTGCACATATAACTACGTGTAAACAGGATGAAAATTAAATTTAGGGTAATATTAATGATAAAAGCCGCTCATGGCTAAGTAATAACAGCCGAACGGGTCGATCCGTCAGGTTAAGCTACGCTTGCCGGGGTTGGTCCGTGGATGGATGACTATCTTTACATATCGAGACTCCTCTGTGCCTCGGAAAGCACGTTAAGCCGTTGGTCCCGGCTGTCATTCGTTGATCTTTTACAGTCGTACGGGTCGTCAGAAGCCCGATAGTCTGAGTCTTACCAAGGAGAATCGGAAGTGGAAGTCAGATAGGCAGTCGCTCCATGTAAAATACTGGTATTCAGGTGCATCCGGTTAGACTGGGAGCCGACCCCAATATAGTTGTGAAAATGCTAGGCAGATTGAATAATGATAAAATTGCAAAAAATAAAAATTAACATATCATTCATATTATAATTGTTCAATATACCCAATAATTATTATTTCACATTTGCTTACTATGTGTTGGAGGGACCAGAAACAATTAATACCTACATAATAAAATTTAGTTATTTTGCGGAGGTAACAGGTTTTGCTTAAGTAATAATATATATTTGGCAGGATAATTTTATTTTTGAGATTTGTTACGATGGAAGTAGAATGAAATTGTTTTCTTTTTGCAAGTTATAACAGTGGAATTTGAAATAATTAATTAGTTATGTAAAATTGTTGATTGCTTTTAAACCCATCGGCATGCAGGTTGATTTAGTACTTTCCCTAACGAAGTTCAATACCCATGTCAACCCCCTTTAAAGGATAGATTCGGAAAATTGCGTCAATTATTTACCAAAATAAGTACTTATGCCAAGTTTCAAGTTTTCATACATACTGTACCTATTCCACCCTTTACACCCTAACAGGTTGTTGATCGGGGAGTTAACGTTTGAAAAATTGTTTGGTACTTTTCCTTCCAAGTTTCAAGTTTCTAAACCGAAGGAATAAGATATTTTATAAAAACTGCATTTACCTTTTTCACCCCGATAGGGGTTGATCTTTAAAAAATATAATGTGACGGTTCAATAATATGGCTTTTAAATTATTTATACCAACTTTCGAGTTAATCGAAACAAGTTAAGTAGTAAAAGCGTCCCCTAAAAACTTGATAAGATGGGCCCCTTTTTACACGACTGCCCCCCAGGAGGGTAATGATTTTTACCCAATTAGTGGTAGATTTTCGAAAAATCGAAAGTTGCGTAATTTTTCTTTATGTCAAAATTATTGATTTTCATTCATTGAGTTTCAAATTAATCAGACCGCGCTTTAAGATTCTTCCATACAAACTTTAACATCCCCTTTGGGAGATAGTATTGAAATCTAATAATGCCGAACTTTATTTAGTTTAGGTACTCATTTGTGTCAAGTTTCAACTCATAACCCCAAGGAGTATGATTTTTTATAAAAATGAATTCCCCCCTTTTCACCCCCTTAAGGGTCAAGGTTACGCAAAATTCTTTCTTAGTACACAGTTTCGTTTTAAACTACCTACAAAAACTGTAAAAAAAAATCAGTTTCTATTTCGGTTTGGACTGTACGAGCGTTTTTCCGAACATTTCTATTCTTGTTTATAGGGTGGCCGATTCGAGAGTAAAAATTAAGATTATTTATTACAAACGAAAATATTATCCGCAATACTTCAACTTTGTTCTGCTTATTTTGTTCCGCTTTTCATCGTGTTTGCAAATTTTCGAATAAAAGTATGAAACAAATAGTCTGCTTTTAGTGTTCAAAATTGACCACGACACAACCCTTTAGATAATAACCCCACACAAAAAAAGTCAAGACTTGTCTAATCTGGTCAATTTAGGGGGTCAATTAATATCAACATTTCTTGGAATTTATTGTTTCGGTAACATTCCTCTCAAAGCTTCAATTATGATTCGTGCTGCATCTTTTTTAGCACGGTCTTATTAGAACCATGTCTTTTTTAGGTGAAACTGATTGATTTGATGAAATAAAAAATCTTAATATAGTTGCGATTGTTACTTGTAAATCAACCCAGTTAGGACCTTATGTTATAGGGGTCAAAAATGTTCAAATTAGCTCTAGTACCTATCAGCCATTGCAAGAATGTATAAATAGTAGTGTCTACTAGTGTCAATCATAAGTCATATACTAGTGTCAAGACATTTCGCCACAGTATTAAAGAAATGAATAAATCTAAGGTACGTAAAAATACAATAAACATCGATTTAACAACAATTCCAATTTGCTGAGATAGTTCGGGCATACGCTCATAAACCTGCAGACTTTAGACGTTAATTACGTTTTACGACACTTCCCTGTTTCATAAATATTCAATCTATTTCTAAAAACCCATGAAAAATAAAGTTCAAATTGAAAGTAAGTACCTACATTTTAGGTAAAAATAATGAAAACTCACGTGTCATATCGAGGGTATGAAGGTGGATGGTACGGTGAACCGGATCCGAAATAATTCCTGGCCCCGAGGGGCAGGGGCTGCATGTGAGGAGGTACGTGTTGACCGACGTGTGCCACGTGATACCCGTCTCCGAACAGTGTTTTGGAGTAAGGGGTAGCTCGAAACGGCCTCTTCATTCTCCGCCGTCGCCTGAAGTTGCCATTTTCGAACATTTCGCCGCATTGAGGATCTAAAACAATACTACGCTCACCACCCAAGAGTCTATAAACATGGGAGCAGGAATACATCGCAAGCAATTCGCTTTCTAAGGTATGAAATATGAGATGATGGTGAATGATCGCGTAGCTGTCAGCAGTCAGTCGCATTGCGATAATGCAAACAGGACACTCAAAAGAGATAAAGACAATTTTTGTTTAAGAACAATCTTGGTGGTATTTCAATTTTCAATGTAAATTAACAATTAATTGTACATGAAAATTGATACAGTTGAAAATCAAAATATTTTAAGTAACTTACCAAGGGTCCAATAATTTCCCTTACGCTCTCCACCACCTTCTCTTGGTACTTTTATGAAACATTCGTTTAAACTTAAATTATGCCGAATTGAATTTTGCCATCCTTTCTTATTCTTCTCGAAAAATGGAAATTCCTTGGTGATGTAAGCGTAAATTTCACTTAACGTAGCGCGTTTCGTTTGGCTGTTTTGTATTGCCATCGTGATGAGGGCCACGTAGGAATAGGGAGGCTTCGTAAGCGCTTGCGACGTCGGCGTGGTAGATTGCGGTTTCATTTCAGAGTTGCCTGGGCTTGCTGGGGTCGTTGACTTAGATTTACTCTTTATTTCAGTGTTGCTAGAACATTAGCAGACAGATATTATTATTATTTATATCATTTAATTCCATTGGGTTATTGGTAGGAAATTTAGGTCAAGCGACAATGAAGCATTTAGGAAAAGCAAGTCGAAAAAAGAAAATTCTTCTTAATTACGACTTGACAATATTAAACAATTCTTGTTGTAAGTTTTATTTTGAGCTTGAAGAAAAAAACTGATTAGACAAGTTTTAAAGATAAATTCAATATCAAACCAACCTGTTGTTAGAATTGTTATCGTCTCTTGGAAGTGTTGGTAACGAGAGGGTTTGGTACACCCGCGATAGCTCTTCTTCCCCTTTGACACTTTGGGAATTCGCTGCATCCGCGTTGCTTTCCTGGAGGCATATTCTATTGTCGTACGGTGAACCTACGCAACAAGAGAAACGAACATTCATGAAATTGCTTTAACCAATCCGAATATGGTTAATAATATAATTTAAACAAAAACAATCATTAGAGTCAAAACAATATTTGGAAATAATATTTGAGAGCCTGCTAAATAAGATTACCTATGATTAAAACTTCATTTTATAGTTCCAGTACAGATTTGATAAAATATAATAAAGAGCAATCACAAATCACTCAGTCTCTGAAATGTAATATTAACTGTCATCTATCAGAAACAAAACTGTTCGAGCAACACGATGATAATACTTTACTTTTTAACCGACTTCAAATAGGGATGCGGTTATTATTTTCCTGTACTTATATTTAGTTTTTTTATGAATGTTCATCGATATTTTCGTCAATTGAGGACCGATTTTCAAAATTCTTTGCTTGGGTAGTTTTTGAGTAAGCTTCGATATACTTACGTATTTAAAATCTACTTTGTGTATCTTGATGATGTTATAATACTTCCTGTCATTATTGTTTGCATAGCAAGTAGTACATGAATTGGTGTGGGGTACCCCCCACACACCCACCCCCACCTACCTACCGGAAGGTAACATTAAAAAAAATGAAAAAAAAACATTTTTCCAAAAAAAACACTAATGTACAACAAAGTGAAAAACTCTAAAATACAGATCGATCCAAAGACACCAACTTTTAAAATTTAAAGTTATTTTTCACTTTGTAGTGTTCTTTTAGGAAGCCATTTTTTTTTTGTTGTAAATATGTTTTTATAGAGAATTGAGGTTAATTCAAAAATCATGAAGGGTGTGTTACCCTTGATGGTTTTTCTAGCTCAGTAGGCACCTATTAATTAATAACCCAAATGATTCTTGTTGTAATAGTTGAATAATTTTACAAATCAATATTGTTCATTTTAATTGGTTAATTTGATTTTTTGTTCATTCATTTGACAAAAATTACTTATTTATTATTTTAAATCAAATTGTATAAAAATAAACGCTGCCTTGCAAAATATAATATCGACTTCATTTTTTCAAACGACTAGTTTTGCACGCGGTTTAGGAAATTATCCCACGGGATCGTACTACCTGGATTAAAAGGATCGTAGGGCTTATTCCAAGTCAAAGTATACTTGTGTGCCAAACATCGAAATCCGTTCAGCCATGAAGGTGCGAAGAGGTTACAGACATACAGAGTCGATAATTATCCAAAACCATTATTTGAAGCCAACCAATGTGCACGATCCCTAATTGCAAATATTGAGTGCTAGTTGCAACAAAAGTTCAGTTTAAAGTACATACAATATACATTATTGTTATTATGTTGTAACATTTAACACTTGAGATTTAGCCAATCTTACGCGTACGTGCCTCCCGATACGGGTTTCTTGGAATTCGTCGCTTAACGTTGTAGGTAGCTAAACATGCACACAACATACTTTTATAGGTACTACACGTGGCCATGGTAACGTTAGTAACTAAGCTACATAACCGATTATTTTATGGATAAAATATTTGAAGCCTCAGAAGTATAAATTAGGAATTAGGTGCTGCATAAGAAACAGGAATTACAATAACATTTATGGTATTCAAAAATTTTGGAATCATGATTGTGTGAAAAATTTGAATTTATGATAAAAACATTCCTAAAAAAGCAAAATAAAAATGTATGATTTCCACATTTTGCGCGTGTAGAAGAATGTGCCAGACAGACGCCGCACGCCGATGTAGTTGCATATCGGATTCGAGCCGAGCCGCGAACACCGCAAGGTATTGTGTCGCTTATAGAACAATGCGTCGTATTTATAAAACATTAAAAGCCGGCGTATCGTTCGTGAAATTAATAACAAATAACAATTGTGAAACGTTAGTTCGGGAGCAGTGCGAATTACCCATGCCGTTGAATAACTGGCTTCTGAATGTTCAACGAGTTGTGGGACTCATCTCGTCTAAAAAGCAATAAAAAGAGTCTACCAACCAGCATTAAAATTAGACCCAATAGCACTCGTTTAATATTAAAGCAAAGCGCTGTTAATACCAGCACGCGACGACTATTACACATTTTCATTCATTGTATGAAATTTTCTGTTAGCTCGTTTTTCAATGTAAATGATTTAATTTTGTTCCCAAATATTATGTCGTACTTATTCGATTAGATGTAGTTATTTTGGTCAATCACAATCAAAACAGCTAACATGTGATTGAACAGCTGGTTTAATAATAATATCTTGATGTTTTTATTATATAAGAAAACGTACCTACTCGCTTTGCCCACAGTTCCGTTTGTGTGGATTTCTGTAATGTACCTACGAAAACTTAGCCAGACTCAGCAAGTTAGGTAGCCGACTCGAAATTATGAAGACTGACAAGATCGAGTCGCGTCCAGTCTTTACAAGATGCAAGCCTTAGAGAGACTTACGGCACCAACATCTCACACCGCAAATGCAGCATTATCAGGCAACACTCCTCATGCCTATGTAGTGATTCGTCAAACCTGGTAACCTTATCCTTCACCGATAAATTTTAAGACAGCAGTTCTGAATAAAACTGCTACTAAAAATTACATAATCTAGCTATTCATAACACTCATTCAACATTTGCACGAATAAGACGAAAGCAGTGCTAATATCATTGTTTTGGCGGATTATGTACCTAAAATGCACACAGATGGCTTATCGCCACACCTGTAGAGTTGTGGTGCATATTGCATAATGTCGATGGATGTTTTTATTTTTTTGGTTTGCTTTGTCCGTGTTTTTTTTCTCTTTTACATTATGCTGGCAAACCCACTCACACGACTACAACAAGTCTTGTTTTATACTATAGATACCTAGTATAAAAACAGTCGATTTTCGTGTTCGTATGACCGCTTAGATCTTCTAAAAACTACACAATGAATTTTGATCGGGTTTTTACCATGATACTAGAGCATTTATTTCGGGAAGGTTTATGTGTGTAATCCTAACTTCCTAACTAATATTTAAAATGCGAAAGTGAGTTTGTTTATTACGCTTTCACGCTAAAACAGCTGAATAGATTTGGATGAAATCTGGCACAGAGGTAGACTATGAGCTAGAATGGGACATTGGATACTTTTTATTCCGATATTCCCACGGGAGCGCTAGTTACGCGGGTAAAATCGCGGGGCGCAGCTAGTACATTAAAATTTTCCGTAGCCAAAAGGCAAAAACGGAACCCATATAAAAAAAAATTTAAATCAAAATGCAATCAAAAGTCATTTATTCAGATAAGGCTGATAAGGCAAAATTACAAAATTCAAGACAGTTCTCAAAGACGCCCGCCCTTCACCACTTCCTATTGCTTTAGCAGGGAAGAAGAAGTGGCGCAACAAACTGACCAGTAGCACAGCTTTCAGTTAGAAAAACTTGATTCTATACAATAGTAGATATGCTAAGTAATTAACATTACTAGATTAAACTATTTGCCATAAATGTCCGCTAGCTAGCACACGCCAATATACCAACAAATATAATGAAACCTATACTCAAGCAAAAAATAGAAACCTTAAAATGTAAACAACACTTAATACCTACATAAAAGCCTCCAGACATAATGGGCTTGCCCGCTTACATGTGCAACGCTGATTTATTATGTTCACATAGCTGTAACTCAGAAGTCAACAAATAATAAACTAGGACCATCGAAGTACAATAAATAAACAGTAATTATTAATAACAAAACCATGGTCAGCAACGAACAAACGACAAGTTACCACAAGCAGCACCCGTTCATGAGCATAACGCAAAGATCAGCCCCCATATTTGAGAGAAGGAGGCGACCCCCGAAACCAGGGCTTGTACACAAAACTGTGGCTCGGTGCGATACGAATTCGCAACGCAGAAGCTTTCTTAAGAAAATCTTTGGGTACCATCGCTGATTTTTGCGATGCGACGTCGCAACGCAGTTTTGTGTACAAGCAGTAAGGATGCATGATGAACGTGCTACCGGTTGCTCATAATTTTACGATTACGATTGCTCGGTTACGCTATAATTTTGTCATGTCCGTATATCTGATTCGATGTAAATTGGAAAGAAGGTGTAATAAGTGACAACAACACACAATGGTGTAGCAAAATTACGAAAATAATCATTGGAATTGACACTCCCTATACATGCAACCGAGGGATGACAAAATGAATTCAATGCACATTAGCGTGTGGGATATCGTTAGGTCCCATAATAAAAAATATGATAATGAAGATGGTATCCTAAGTGACTTATATATTGAGATATGGAATATTTTCAGTCACAACCTTTCATAGTTTGTTCGAGCAATACTTTGAAAAGCAAAGTTTATTATTGCGATCGGTATATCAATAGTGTTCGTAGTCTGATACGCACTCGGGCGGTTTTTTTTAATTATAGTGGGCTCCATCTCTTGTAATGTTAAATTTAGATATATAAGCACAGGGGCTCGTGGCTACATAATAACAGACGCACGGGTTGGTCTTCTAGGTTAACCAACATTTGCCAAGTCAGTGGATGAGGTGCGCGCAGTTGTCATAACGAGGATATCACTAAGTATCTAGCCATCCTCATCTTAAACATTGGAGCTAGTCCTCGCTTACGTTCCACGTAAGACCTTGTACGCGAATTTGTGAGGGAGACGTCGTCGTAATGAAGGGGGCTTGCTGCGTTGACCCACCCACAATGTGGTGCTGCTGGCTACTAAATTGGTGCCTTCACATCGTCGAGGGCCATGTTGGCGACCAGCAACCAACCTTTTTATATATTTATATATTTGTTTCATTTTTACGTATGCCTGTTTTACTAACATTAATTTTAATTGGTTTATAAGTTCGTGGTTTATTTGTTTAGGAAGAACTCCGAACTACTGATGGTGTTTTTATTAACTGTGAATATAAATTAACAATCTTAGGCGAGCTTGAAGATGGGCCACATAATTTCAATTCAAACAGTAAAGCGACGAAAATTTGAACATTTTAATATCGTAGACGGCTGTACGCTTAAGTTCAAGAAACAGCTTTCGTGGAAATCGATTAAGCAAAAAAAAAATTAGACCATACTAGAAAAACTTTTTATTCTTCTCAATATTTAGCCATTCAAATAGATAAGTCTGCTAGTATTGGCGGCCCCCAAGTCATACAAATCCCTGGCTTTCCGATTAGGAAAAACATAAACAACCGGCCAAGTGCGTGTCAGACCAAGCAGCTACGGAGTTTCTTGCCCATTCTTCTCCAGACAAAACTTCCTTTTGGAAGGGGAAACTAGAATCAATTCTATTTTCTTGTAAATGGTGACGATCAAAAGAGCCTTGCCTTGAAATGAATGATTTCATTTTGACTTTACTCAGGGTTCCGTAGTGGGGATAAATATTGAAGCATACCACAGTACTGATTATAACGAAAAAACTATGAAAAAAAAGTTATTTCTTAACAGTCAAAAGTCAAATCATTTATTTCAAATATGACACATTAAAGGCACATCTGTAGGGGTATCGAAAAAAATTATAGCCCCTATTATTTTAAGGTAGCAATTACGTTGACTATAGCTTAAGGCTAGTAACATAATCTTTTCGCTCAATTAACGACCTATTTGTATTATATGGGGTGAAAAACCTTGAGGCGGCTATTATTAAACACCTAGATACGAAGGAAAAAGAAGTCAGTGATTTGAAAATAAAACGTAAACAGCCATTAATCTCTAGTAAGATGTTTAGAATTGCTGAATAAGACTTTCAGCAATGTTTGTAAATAACGCTAGTTACATTTGTAAACCAACACATTTAGGTAATTTTTTACAATTGTAATAGAGTTAACTTGGAGTTATCTTTGCGAACATTACGAAACTAATGTCTGTGTGAAATGAAATGTAAAAATAAATCATTTTTATACCGCCAAATTTTTTTTTTTTTTCGCCAATGTTTCGTGTGTCACCAATGTGACGTGTGTCGCCAATCCGCCAATGTGACGGATGGGTATTATGTGGGGTGAATCAAAGACCACGCATCCTAGTCAACATAAAATATATTTTAAGAAATACGAGAAAGGGGGTGGGTAGGTTTATGGTCACAAGATTTTCAACTGTGCAGGCTCTTTAAATTGCGTCAGCCTAAAACCTCCAGCTCGTTTCTGTTCAATTATAATTATTAATGTTTTTGTAAGATTCCAGCGCAGCTTATGTTTCCAATGAAAAGCAAACAAAGACATATAAAAAGGTGGTAATGGTACCTTTGCGAGTTACGCTAAATAGTAGAACTCGAGCCTCCGGCGTTACTTAACGCGTCTACTGATAATGGCGTCGATACCCAACTCGTACAAAAGGTAATTGTTCTCTCAAACAATAAAGTTTAATAACGTAAGGTTCTAGGTAAGGTGTGCATATGCATTGTGGGCCGCAGTAACACACCGATGACGGGCGATCGGTGCTATAGCATAAAATAAGTAATAACTACCTACGCGATAATCTGATGGTTTTTCGTTAGGTAACATCGTGAAGACCTCTAAAGTAATTTTAATAACAGCATTAATTAATGTCCATTCCGTCAATCTAAATTCCAATGAACTAGAAAGTTCTTATGCATTAAAAAAAAAGACTTGTTCTTCTGTTATAACTTACTACCAATTGACACCCCATTTCATCAATAGATATCTTGCTAAATATTTTTCGATTGCATGACTCGCACCGATGGATAGAAATGCAGTATCCATCCTAAACTTCAGCAGATATAATAAAAATTATTATGTATAAATTAAAGTATGCTTGAAATGAAAGTCATCAAATACCAAAGTATCGTAAAATCATGGCGCATATCGCACTTTTTATTGTAATCGGATTGAATTATGAACAGTTTGCAACAAGAGCACTGAGGTTAAGGGGACGCGACCCGAGCTGACGTCATGGGCTCGAAGAGATCGTTGCGCGCCCGCGCCCGCTAGATACGAACGATGTCGTTCTTTCAGATAAGCCCAATGCTTGAGTTAATCACATGTTATTTAACTAGTAGAAATACAATGACAGAGGTACAATTTACGGGTTAGTGTTAACTATTCAAATACTTTTCGTAAAAAAAACGTCCAAGTGCATGTCGAACAACGCAGAGGTTCCGTAGTTGCGATGAATACTTACGAATGCGTAGTGTTACTTTTATCGATTACTCGAAAAAACTATGACAACAAAGTTATTTCAGTGATGGTAACCGAAAATATCTCATTTCTCAAAAACTACAACTTAAATAGCAAAGTCACTCAGAAACACCATAATATTTTAAATTATGAGACCTAACAATACCCACATGCATATGCGCATTGAATATTTATTGGCATCCCTTGGTTGCCTCGTATAAAGTCACTCAGAAACATCATAATATTTTAAATTATGAAACCCAACAATACCCCACATGCATATGCACCTTGAATATTTATTTGCATCCCTTGGTTGCCTCATACAGAGAGCACCTCCCCTAATTATTTTTTACTCATTTCACTACACCTTTGCTTAGCGATGCACAGAATACACCTTTCCAATTTTCATCGATATAGTGCAAATAAGTCTCCCCGTATGATGACTGTGTGACTTCCACCAAGACGGACCGACTGATAGACAAACAGACGTTCCAACAGACGTCCAGACATGATGAAATTATATGGGTTTCGTTTACTCATTTGGCTACGAAACCCCAAAAACGAGAGTAAGCCAAATTTTTTTCCCCAAATGCATGAAATTGACGAAAAAATTTGAAAACTAACAATCAAACATTTTAGGATAGTAAGTTTCACAAAAATCTGTTATTCAGTAGGTAGTTGAAACGCAAGAATTGCAATGATAAAGCCTCTATCGTAAATGAATTATCAGCACAAGTCTAATCGATTTCTCTCGATGTCTAATCGATTTAAGTGTAAACTGTGTTAAAGGTGGCTCAACGCTACACATAAAAGCAAGAAGTACACGCTCATATTTGTACTGGATTCGACGCGGGCTACTTTACGACCACAATCAATGCTTTGGGATAGGGCTGCCTCTACTGTTCTTTCACAAGTCTTTATCAAAACCTAATTACTACTATTATTCAAGAAATAAAAAAACATACGTTACAACCTTAAGTTAAGTAACACTAAGATTAGTTTTTCTTTTTTAAAGAAATCCACGAATGTTACCCGTTAACTTTATTAACATAAAAGGTTACTAAAGCTCATGGGTAAGTAATAACAGCCGCACGGGTCGATCCATCAGGTTAAGCCTACACTTGTCGGGTGTATCGGGTTGGTCGTTGGATGGGCGATCATCTTTACATACCGAGACTCCTCAGTGCCTCGGAAAGCACGTTAAGCCGTTGGTCCTGGCTGTCATTCGTGCTTCTTTGACAGTCGTTACAGGTAAGTCTGACAATCAGTCTTACCAGGGAGTATCGTATTACCCAGTTACTGGGTTCTGGAGGTCAGATAGGCATTCGCTCCATGTAAAATTCAGCTACAGCCGGTTGACTGAAAGCCGACGCCAACATAGTTGGTAAAAGGCTAGGCAGGCGGGTTACTAAGAATTCGACCAAACTTTTATCCCTAATAAAAGTGTAATCCAGCAAGTAAATATTAAATTTTTGACAGATTTTCTATACAAAACCTGTGAGACGTCAATTTTATTCCCCGAATAAAAATTATCTGGCTTTGGTTAAATCGGCCCTTAAGCAATCAACTATTTGTTATTTAATCCTGTTAGAATTTAATATAGGTGTTATAGGTAATCTAATTGAGGAAACCCTACCACAGACCAGGCAACTCCTGTTTTGCGAAAGAAGTGTTCCTAGCGCTCTGGCACCTTTATGATTAGCCCTTTCACCGTTTTTAGGGTTCCGCACCTCAAAACGGAACCCCCATATAGGATAATTTCGTTGTCCTTCTGTCTCTCAGTCTGCCAAGACGCGTTTTCTCAGGAATGCGTATATTGCCTTTTTCTCAGGAGGTATTAAGTTGAAATTTATATCGAATTCGCAGGTCTACGGTCCCTTTAAGCTCTAAAAAATCAAGCTTCTAAGTCAACGCAATAAATAAATACATTGCATTTGCATTGCATTTATGCGATATATTTTTTTACTAGCAAATAAATCACAACCTATAGGGTACTTCGCGTTGACCTGTAATCATGAAATTTGGCGAGAAGCAAGGTCTCACAGCACAAGTGAAAGGAAAAGTCCGAAAATCGCTCATTTGAAGTATTACAAACTTACTTTTACAGTTGGAAAATTGACCGTGGCGTATATCGTATGGTAGAACATGTTTTTCAACTAGAACGTTAAGTTTGTTTTTGGGATAAATTCATCCCAACTACGGAACCTTTAAAAATATCTTTAAGGCGATTTAAAATTAGAATTTCGGGTTTAAGTATTCAAATAATCAGATCAAAGCACTCAATTTGTAAGTGGCACAACTAATTGGCATCCTTAGATACGCTTTCTCATCCAACTGTTTTCATTTTCATCAGATAAGTACTTTTGGAACAGACCATAGAATCAATCTGCCTAGCCTTTTCCCAACTATATTGGGATCGGCTGCCAGTCTAACCGATGCAGATATAGACGACGTTGCGGTTCTGGAGTCATAGGTGACTTCACGAGAACCGAATCGTGATAAAGAATTTTCGCCTGAAATATACAGATCACGAAAAGATTCGCTGTAAGAATCATGGATCTTGTAATTATATATATATAGGTATGGATAAGTGTGCTCGATGGGATTTTACTATCGGCAACTTCTCAGGAGCCAAAAAACGATGGAGATGATTAGGGGATGAGATTCCAAAAAACGATGATACAACTATCTTTTAATAATTAAACAGAACCAACTTCCACCTTCTAACTTCCATGCATACTTTCATCCCCTATTTAAATCCCCTGAGGGACGAATTTCCAAAAATGGATGATACAATTAATTTTTACTTATAAACAGAAGTCGAATTAAAAAAAGAATTTATATTTTTAAAAACAAACAAAGAAGGAAGAATGGAAGGACGCATGGAAACTTGGAAACCACTTGATGATTATTGTTTTGGACATTGAGAAATTAAACTTAGCTGACTCCATCGAGGAAAACGGGTATACTGTCTACAATTTTACGATATATTATTGCAATACCAAAGCTGTACTGAGCGGTATCCACGTCTGAACGTTTCAGCTATTGTAAGCGACGCAAAAAATACTGTCACCATAGAGGTAACAAATACCTGTCTGATTTTGCTTATATGTATAGCAAAAATTTTTCCACACCAAGCCCTGAACATTATAACAGCTTTCAAAGATGGAATGACGAAATTTGGTGGTGGAAATTGCCAGTGCTACACAAGAAATGAAATGACGACATGGTTGGACTTTATCACAACATGTATTTGGAAAAATCTTAGGCCCCTCGCCCACTGCAACTTTTTGTAGTGATGAACTGTTTATGAACTTTAAGCAAGATGAATGGTTTTTCGTTTTTTTTTTAAGCAGGTTGAGTGGTTTTCCTTGTTACATCACCACTTAGAGCTAATACCAATTCGCGATTGCTATGGCCTGAAATTTGCAAAACGCCGCGACTACGTTAATTTCATTGGATTTAGACTCTGCAGCTTCAACTTCCATGCAACAACGTAATCTGCAGCACTATGATGCTTAACGGTAGTCTATCTGCAGTCTGAAGAAAATGATCGCAATGCTTCTTTATAGCCGAATTGCAGTGTTTTAAATCATCGCTCGTGGCTAAGTAATAACACCCGCATGGGTCGATTCATCAGGTTAAGCTACGCTTGTCGGAGTTGGTCCGTGGATGGCCATCTTTACATATCGAAACTCCTCCGTGCCTCGGAAAGCACGTTAAACCGTTGGTCCCGGCTGTCATTTGTGGATCTTTGACAGTCGTTACGGGTCGTCAGAAGCCCGAAAGTCTGACAACCAGTCTTTCCAAGGGGTATCGTATTACCCAGTTACTGGGTTGTGGAGGTCAGATAGGTAGTTGCTCCATGTATAATGCTGGTATTCAGCTGCATCCGGTTGGACTGGAAGCCGACCCCAATATGGTTGGAAAAAGGCTAGGCAGATGATGAGTGTTTTAAATCATTCAAGAAAACTGACACTTCATTACGTAATGAGATAATTATTCGTGCTAGGGATAAAGATAGCAGTAACTCCCATTAGTCACCAAACGATTTCGCGTTTGTCATCGATTAACCGAAGATTAACAACATATTCCCACGATGACGATTAAACTGATATGAAGTTGATACATACCAGGAACAACTGAAGATTATTGTTTTGAAAAGAGTATGGGAAAAGATCTCGGATGCAAAATGAGGCATTTGATTTTTTTCTTTGTTCACTTATCAACCTCATTAGACAAACTATATAAGACAAATAAACGAACAAATAACAAACTAAGACAAATAAAAGTTCACAGTCGATCACATCAGTATCTCATAATATTGTATGTAGTGGTAGATTAGTTTGCGGAAGCCCATTCTTTTAAATTCCAACTTACGATCGTCATAAAATCATAGTTTTATATCGGCAAGGATGTAGTATCATAGTTATAATCGAGATAATTATAACCATACCAGGTATAACTAGGTTAATATTTTGAAAAGTAAAAACCAAATTCATATTTAAGTACTGTTATTATGCTCTGGGTACTGTACGTTTTATTTTATTTTGTTACCTATTTATGTACAATCAACAAACTAAGCATGCTCACTTAAGAAAATATTTCTGTGGCAGTGCAGCTAGTGACAAACCACACCCCTTCCTGGTTTCGCCCAATTAGAGACAATACGTATTTGTGTGAGTGTATTCACACAAATCTATATTGTGTTATTGTTTGTTACACGCCCTGCAGGTGTAATAAAAACATTTAGCTATTGGGCAAAACGCATGCATGAGCGATCGAGTAGTGACCCGTGCTACGCGATTATCGCCTTAAAGGTGAGCATGCGGAAGATTTGTCGACCGTACAATTCATTAAACCTGACTGTTGGTTTCCGTACCTACGTCTTTTTCGGGTGACCACTGAAAATCAGCGCTGTGCTGTGGATCCCCATAGCACAGCATCATGCTGAGTGGAAGCCTTCTTGTCACAGTCACGACGTGCCAGTAGCTGCCGAATATTTCTTTTTTGTACTCGTGATTATATTAGATCTATTTTGTTTTATTATTCTGTTACTCGAATTAATTGTATTTACATTAGCACGTGTTTCTGTGACAAATAAACTTATTTCTCTTTCTTTCTAAAAGGGCACATCCATACTAATATTATAAATTCGAAAGTAACTCTGTATGTTACCTTTTCACGCCTAAACCACTGAACGGATTTCGATAAAATTTGGCCAGGATATAGATGGCATCCCGGGAAAGAACATAGGCTACTTTTTATTGACATACAACGCGGGTGGAAGCTAGTTAGAAATTAAAAAAGAAATATGCTATTATAGCATATTCAAATATCATAAACTAAACAGCCGCCGCTAAACATGTTATTCTAGCACGCCTTCAGCGGCTGTAATGCCACATCAGCGAAAATACTCGACAAGCTTTGCTTTCAACCATTTTAGAATGCAGAAGGAAAATATCTACCTCCTGCCATTCCAACTCACGAGTCATTGTTTTGCGTCACCATTCGTTTTGTTATGTGACCATCGTCGTCCGAATCAATCAAAACGGAAAAAGTTGCATTATATATAATAACAATAGCTCGGGTATTGATAAGTCTGACATTCTAATCTGATTGCTGTTTGGCTGTCTGGCTCGTTATTCGGCTAAAGAATTAGCATTGCCATTCAACGTGGCAATGCTGCCAGTCTTCTGGGCACGTTTCCGGACGATAGCGATGCGGACGAGTACTTCGACGCCTAAGTGTTTGTTTTTGTCGTAATTTGTATAGTTAGTGTAATAATAATTTTAATGTATCTATATGAAATAAATCTAATCTGATGCTAAGTAATTATTTATTCCTATAAGGAGTACGACAAACCATTGCACGATCTAGACAGTGGTCTAAGATATAACAACTATATATCAACACAAGGTTCTATACCTACCAGTGTAACACAATGATCTCATACATAGAGTATATCAAGGAACAGAAGGCTGTGATTATAATGTAAACATATTTTGTACCTACCCATATATTATAAACATGAACACTTATGTATGACGTGTCATTATGTAACCACGTATGAATCTATGACTCGAGACCTAGAGGAAGTAAAATGGCTACGTTGCATTATAATCTAGTTTCACTAGGACGTATCTGCAAGTATCATAAAAAAATATTCTCATATCACACTGATTTAACACGATTGTAATGCACAATCTTAATTAACTGTAATAATACGTCCTTATACATATTATAAAACAAAGTCCTCCGCCGCGTCTGTCTGTCGTCCTGTTTGCGATAAACTCAAAAACTACTGCACCGATTTTCATGCTGTTTTCACCAATGGATATAGTGGTTCTCGAGAAAGGTTTTGGTATATAATAACCGACATCAACGCGGGCGAAGCCGCGAGCATCAGCTAGTAATATTATAAATGCGAAAGTGAGGTTTTTTTGTTACGCTGTCACGCCAAAATGGCTGAACGGAATTACATGAAATTCAGCACATAGGTAGACCATGACCTGAATTAGGACATTCTTTTTTATCTCGATATTCCCCCGGTATCGAGGCTTATGCGCGTGAAACCGCCGGGCGCAGCTAGTAAAGAATAAATTATTACTTCAGGAATCTTTACACGTAAAATTAAAATCCCTTAGTGTTTAGTTGAGATTTTTGAATCTCATGATAACTGCTGTGATTGGTTGACCGAAGTACCTAACGACTGCCAATAAAATCACTCGAAACGTTATTTGAGAACAGATTAATTGCAATAGGATAAGGTGCAATTAACCTAATAGCAATAGGAGCAATAACATCTATGAGCAATATTTGTATGTACATAATTACTCGTATATTTGTAATAACGTTCTCGAAAACGGCTCTAACGATTACTATGAATATTGCAATATAGGGGGTTTACGGCGGCGAAGAATCGATCTAGCTAAGCAGGGCTAGAAAACGTTACCAATTCACATTAAAAGTAACGTTAAGTAACGGTATTTCCGTAGAGATATCTGGATATCGGTAGGATTTGGTAGCGTTACTTAGTAGCATAACATAATAACAACGTTAAAAATTGTGGTAAAAATTACCGGTATTTTTTATGTTATTGTAAAAATAGCGGTAAAACATTACCGGTATTATTTATTTTATGCGACATTGCCGGCCCGTTTTCTCAAAGGCGGCCGGCGGTCAAACCAACCAAGTATATTCACAAGAACAAGCACAACCCAGAATAGCAAAGAGAATACCTATTATACACGCAAATAGTCGTACGGCACAGTTTTAGCATCGATGCAGTCTGAAATTTTTAACGATATCCAGAGCGACGGTAACAACACTAAATCAGAACGATAAAATTTTCGATAGCGTAGATTTTAACGTCACGTATGTTTAACAGTAAAATGTGCCAGATATAACGTTAAATATTTTAACGTTATTTAATAGTTAACGATATCTGCATCAGAAGACTGTAACGATACCATATTTTTAACGGTTTTTCAAGCCCTGTAGCTAGGTGTCATATCTGGAAAAATTCGTTTTCACTATTTTCACCCAAGCAGAGCTCTATCCCCCAGATACTTTTTAATAATAAAACGAGCAGTATACTTATTAACGACAAATATGCAACCTACAACCTACGCTCTAATATTCGAATCTGACAGACTCCGAGAAGGATATAAAGACAGATACTAGAAAAGAACCCTGAGACGCTATCATACACTTGGGAGCAAATAAATCGAGCCACTTCCTTTTTCACGTTTAATGAACAATATTTTTGGTAATATGGAACGTATCAATTCGAACTATATATCGCCTAAAAGTTTATAGAATAACCTCTACAATGAGGGTAAATTATTGAATAATAACCTTATTGAATGATAAATTATTGGCTCTGAAAGAAAAATGGTAATGTTGATAGAAAATTTAGTAGGCTTAGAACGGTCCAGAAAAACAATTAAAAACGAAACAATAACACGTCAATATGGGTATAATTTACAAAAACCCCCAATATGACCTTTTTTTAATGGAGTACAATCAAAATGTCATAAGCAAATTAAATGCGATAATTTTATTCTACCCTTTGAACTTTAATTAAAAATGTAAATTTGACAACTTACTACCCTCATTGTAAAGGCTATTAAATATTTTAGGCGATATATCTTTCGAAACGATGCGTTCCATAATACTAATAAAAATAATAACCATAATGCGTGAAAAAAAGAAGTGGCTCGATTTATTTGCTCTCAAGTGTACTTAGAGCTTGTTTATCTAAATCCTTATGTTTTCTTTTCTATGCTTAACAGATTTCCAACATCTTCTAACCATACATTGATTTATAAGTTTGCCGTTTGGGTTATATTGCCGATTGACCTTAGCTAGTTTTAAACAAAACCTGCTGTAACAAGCGAGTGCATACTGACGCAAGTTGACTTTAATTTCAAACTTCAAGGATCCCTGTTAGCTCCCTGAAAATAGCACGAGTTTTTAGTGCTGAGAGCCGCGCCGAGACCGGACGGCATTAATGACTTAGCAATTTACTCCTCAAATCAAATCCTACTGCGTGGTACGTTATTTCAGTGCAAGGCGATTAAATCTATCAATGAATTTCCGGCAGCGGGCGCTTGACACTTTTAATATCGCCAATCAACCCGAGACCGTTCTGAATGAACAATACTGGCTGGGTCGTAAATTAAATATTCCTAAGTTCATACCAACACAACAAACGTTTGAAGTGGTACGACGCGACCGACGCGCGACGTTGAACCTCGGTCGGTAAGCAGTAATAATACGGGCTTTATGTAAAAATACGGAACAATACTTAACATACACTACTTGACTTTGACATATTGCCTAAAATGAACGATAAATTACATAATAAAAGTTAACGAGACACTAACAATTTTCTTTTTTTCATTTATTCCTTGGTGTTATAATTTTGATTTCGCAATAATTAAATTGCATTATAATTTATGTTAAATAGTTAGGACTGCTCATTAGGTATACTATTTCCTTGCTTACCCTATTTATCCGACCAATTATAATATGATATGCGAATCGTTCGTCGTCGCAAGGATATCGGATACGTAGCCTAAAGGCAAGTAGTATCCAATAACAATCCCATTGTTTAATATAATCGATTAGTTGTGATGAAAAGTGAACTGCCCATATTCTAAAAGATGTTAACGAAAAATGATAACATTCCTGCAGAAAATTAGTATGTGGGAAAAAATGGTGACGGTGAATATAAAACCAACCACTTTCCAAATAAAAACATTTCTGTGCTTTGCTCTTGATAGAGCGGTCGTGGTAAAAACGAAGGTACCTAAGTTTTTTTTTTTTGTAGTTTTTTTTTACTTCCATTTTTTATTTATTGTACCTACCAATTCGATTACCACTACTTGCTATGTAAACAACTGTGACAGGAAGTATTATAATAATAACATCATCAAGATAAACAAAGTGGATTAAATACGTATTATTATTACTTCTTAGCCGACAGAGATACGAGTTCACCTGCCTTTTCAAGAGGTATACGTGCTCTTAAAGGGGTAGGTGTTTTCGTTGGTCGCTTGATTTGATATTAAAGTACTCTTCGGTTTTCTGTTTAACCTGCTGCAGCGTATGAATGTGGTCTATGGTGCTAAAACCATTAAGGAATCCCGGTTTGTTCGGGAGGCTGGAACTCGTCAACCAGCGTGCGAGACGGTTCGGAGAGTTTGTAGACATGGCTCAAAAATAAGTGGCCTATAATTCTTAAGCAGGACATTGTCGCTCATTTTAAAGAAGAGTACCACCAAACCTGTCCATGCCTGTGCCCTCGCGTATGACGGAATCGAACAACGAATTGGGCAGCTATCTCTCATAAATTAATTTTTACATTTTTATCTGTACTTTATATGGTGTAAATATTTATAGAGTATTTTCTATCTATCTTATTCAGCATCTATGATGTTCATACATACCTAGTCCTCTTGGATGTACCAAGATATTTTTTACTAACCTGTGTGATGTAAGCTGACTGAGCAAAGGTTCGTAGAAGCAGCCAACGAATACGATGGTTCATCTTTTGGCTTCAGCAGCTCGTGAGTAGACACCGCATGTATTGACAGCTCCTAATATAAAAAAAAATCATTATAGCCGTCACTCAATATTAGTTATAACAAATAATTTAACACCACAGGTAATGAAACATACATCCTAAACAAACACATCACAATATTATGTCGTTTATTTATTTTCTTTCATTTTTATATAGTGTTTAAACAAAGAAAATATAAAAAACATTTAAAAATAATAGGTCCGTCGGTGTCGGGATCAGGGTCAAAACTACCAGTCGTAAGGGCTGCAGAGACAGGAACCACCTCACAATGCGAGCCGTATCGAGGAGTACTGCCTTCTGAATCCACCTCGCCGCCGCCGGAACTCTGCCCCATCGTGAGTGCTGTGATACCGGCCGTGGCAGTTGCATCGAGCTCGAGCGACGAATATTTTTCCCCGCCGACGTCGCCAACACCTGTACGTCGACAGGGGGAGAGGCCGGCCACCGAGGAGCTTCGGACTTAGGATCCAACCGGCTCCGATCCGGGTCCTCGCTGCCGGTGGTTGCGTGCCGCGCATGAGACATGAGATGGACTCAGTCTCTTAACGTCATGTGCACATATTACGGGTCTGCAGTGGGGGGAACTAAGCGTACTGCATACCACGATAGGGTGCTGTCTCCGGGAACTAGATATATTGTTATTATTATAAATCTTGGGCCATAACAAATAATTCGACTTTGACCTCTCGAGTTCGTTTCGGTGTTTCTTTTCAGAGTATGGCTAGGAAATACTGACAGCCATCTAGTTAACAAAAAGTTACACGTATAAAGTGTTATTTATATCCGATTGACTGAATAAATGTTATTGACATATTAGTTAATTAATTAATAAACCATTTGTTGGTACGAATTTGCTTGTTTTTGGTCCGAATAGTTTTCAACCATCTCTCTATATATAATTTGATCGAATGCATTGCATACCTTTAGTAATTAATGAGTATTCATTGCATACCTTCAGTAATTAATAGGTGCAATGCATACGCGCTCAAATTCGAACGTCCGAACACAACGACGACCTAACGGAATACTGATTCAAAGTACCTGTTTACACCCTTTGACCTTTTATCAATGTTTGGTTCAGAACCATTTAACAATAATAAAAAACATACTGCTCATACAGAATTAACCTTCATTTGAACATACTAATATCACGAACAAATTAGCATCTATCGCATAAACACGTGCGTACTATATTTTTCTAATCTTAATATTAAATCGAATCCCGAAGAGATGACCAATAAATATTCTACAATATCTATTTTTAAATACGTAGGATGCTTTCTCCGATCTTGAATGAACGAGTCGACCCTCCTCGTAATGTCTTTGCTTGTTACGTCGGGGTACAACACATAAGCGAATAGCGGGACTATTAACTGATCGTATAAACTGAAAAATATTAACTGAAGTCGTTTTTAATAGGTATACCTTGATGAAATGAAAAATATTAGTTTCACTGAACATTGAAGCTATGGATTTGGGAATTAAAAGAAACGGACTTATTTAACGAGGAATTGGCAAGTAAGTACGCGTACGGTCTAACAGGAAAAACGACTCTTCTAACTCACCTTTGTATTTTCTTTTAGTTTTGCGACATGAAAATATGTTTAATATAACCCGTAGGTTAAAGAAACATAAATAAATAAAAATATTTTATGAAGCGTTAACGTACGTTTTATTTAATATGATGTAGTTTAGTAAAGAGTATAGGGTAGTTATTTATTTCAATATAATGATTTTAGTAAAAAATAGTTACAACACGGTCGTTTTTAATTGCGTTTACTCAATTGGGAATAGGACTAATAATTATACAATTAATGTATACTTATTTATCACCGCTCGTCGCCTATAAAGTGCGCCCAAGCGTTAGCTTTTTGACAGTGTCAGCTATATCCGAGCTGATTTGTTCGCAACAGCTGCGTGAGCGCACCTATTAACCGCTGATACATGTTTGTCAGCCGGCTATTAGGGTGAAAGAGATAAAATTTCGGAATCATCTATATAAGAGCGAGATCGATTCATTTCTCCAATTCACGACAAATATTTATTTGCTGCATCGTGACACTCGAGAAAAATTCCTGTACCAAAAAATTAGAATTGGAATATAAATGCGAGATTTCCTCTGGCAGGCCATTTTTCTTGTTACTATATAAAGAAATATTGGTCAAGGCATGAAAGTTTTTGTCAGACCAACGGCTTTTTATCCTATTTAATAATTAGTAAAAGTTAAAACTGCTCAAGAATGTTTGTTTTGAGGGTTTGAAGTAAACAAGAATGTTTTAAAATGTAACGAGAAAGAAGTTTTATTACATAGATACTTAATAAATTTATCCCACTGTAGCATCACAAACAATATCAAAAAGACATTTATTACGTGTTCACTGTTTTAAGAAAAAATATGTTCTTGGCTGGATATCAACCAAAAATATTTTGCCAATGTTCCGTTAGTTAATCAATGTTAGTTTATCAACATTTCAAGAATCCGTTTCAATTTTCATTTAGAACAGACATTTCTAAAGTAATGCCATCCTACAAAATATTGATATCCTACAAATAATGATACAAACAGTACGGAATTGATTCTTCTTTTTGAAAAATTAGAAATTAGTATTATATCGAATCTTATTTTATTATATAATATTCATAATATCCATAATTTAGAAAATAATTACTAAACCAGATTTCAGTTAGCGAAGTACCAATCAGATTGCAGTAGGTTTTTGGATACCTTACAGTATATCTAAATAGGAATTTTTTTTGTGAATGGGAAATTTGCTAAGTACGTATACATATAGGAATTTCCTACACACAAGACACACCATTAAAAAAAAAACCGATTAATAATAATAGTTACCTAAGCTTGGACCCTGCTCCCGACATCGGCGGATCTCGTATTTCTCATATTTGTACCTAAATGTTATTTTTTTATCATATGAAATATTTAAATAAAATGCAAAGGCTGCAAAGTTGTTTTTTGGCGCGAGTACTTGTATTGAATCCTGAGCGTTGCGAGGGTTGCAGAGGTATGAGACGTAGAATAACTTTGCTGCCGAGCGAAACACACAACTTTTTACCTCACTACAATGACAGTGAGGAAAATGCTAGGTGTTTCCATGCATTGAACAAATATTGTACGCTTTTATGTACTTTTCGCGCAATTTTTCCGGAAGAAAGCTCAATGCGACATTATTTAACGCTTGCACTAACTCTGCACTGCTTAACAAGCCCAAATGATGGAAAGTAAATTGAACATACAGAAGAAAATTATATAGAGTTTTTTGTAGTGAAAACTTCTTTAGGCGCCTTGAGCGATTTTTTTTCGTACTGGCCAGTGCGATTACTTTAAAAATGAGGTTGGCGCACTGACATAAAATAAGTATTAATGCATTATCAGTGGACCTGGCGGTATAGAAAATTATTGAATAGAAAGGTTCGAATTTAAAAAAACTCTTTCCACGCTAGCAGGCTACGCTAGCACGTTACTCTACGCTAGCACGTTAGGAGTATCAACAGATCCTTATTATAATAACTGTTAAACATCTAAAATCAAGGAGAATGTATAGGAAAAAGAAGAATAACTTTCTGCTAGAAGCGTTACTACCAGACAACAATGACAAAAAAGAAACAATGTTGGGATATCAAAGGGTGTTTGAGGAGAATCAAACCAGGAACTTGTCTCTCATAAGTGCCCTTTACATCTACACTGGGACACCTCCTCATAGTTATGGCACACAAGCTCCTAAGGTGGCAGTTACAGTCAATAGAGCAGAAGAGTACAACAGAAAGAAAGAAAAGAGGACTATAGATATAGGGGGAGTTGAGGTAGCCCGCTTAAATTGGGAGAAGGACGGAGGATTTCCCCACTCATTTGTACACGGGAATTATATGACTGCATTCGTAAGAGAGTGTGTTGAAAATTTCTTATTAAAGTACCACACCCTTGTCGATAGTGCTGTTGACCAAACAATGCAGGATGTCACATTATCCAACTCTGATGTATTGACTAGGGGGAGACAAACTTTCTGTCCTTTTCAAGAACAAAGTGTAACTGCCGCCCAAGCCTATGAAAATGCTTACAACTTCCTGGAATCAAATGGGATTGATGATTGTCATAGTTTGATTGGTTGGGTAAAAGGAACTATGGGGTGTTAATTTAAGAAACATAAGAGTAACTGAGAAAGAGACCACTGTAACAATCTTTGATCCTGTGACAAAGCAAAAGGGTATTATCAAGAAAAAGAAGCTGATTACCAAAACCTCTGTTACTCTGAGTGTGGAAGAAACTAGGAAAAGGATGCAAGAATTAGTATGTCGGTTTGCTTCCTATATTAAACACAAGGAAAGAGGCAAGAAAGATAGGAGAGCAATAGCTTCAGGCACTATGTTTTTGAGGGCATTCCTGCATATTATGGAATTAAATTCACTAAAGTTGTCAGAACACTTACCAGGTTCCACAATCTCTGTGGGTGGGGAAGAGAAGAAAGCAAAGATCACCAACAATTTGGAAGAATGCATGCTAAGCAATGGCATCGCAACCCATATATGTCAGGGAACTGAAGATGCTACGAAATGGAATGAGTGTTTATCACCAGGAATATTTGCACTCATCCACTACTACTTATATGACACGGACATCCGAATAAAATTGGGCCTGCCTAAACCATCCGAGTATGGGAAATTATTTCAAAGGATTTGTATAGTTGGACATTTACTTCAAGCTTGGAAGGAGATACAATTAGGGCCTGGGGTTATGGTAGAGAATGAAACCCATTACTCAAGGATTGAGTGGAAAAGAGAGTATAGGGAGTCAATGAATGAGGAAACGAAGGATTGGTTCGATAAGTTGGAACACAGAATATCAAAGTGTGGCAGGTTTGTGAGGGCAAGCCCTGGAATGTTAATGGGCATGTTGAATGCTGTATCCACAATAGTTGGGCTTTTGCCAGGCAATATGAATTGTGAAGGTAACAAAATGAGAGTCATATGTATGAGATCCAGCGATGATTCAACTACGAAATACTTAGCTGATAATCCAGAAGACAACAAAAGGTGTGTGATTATAAACAAACAAAATTTATCACTAGCAGGAATAAATTTGAGTCCGGATAAAACATTCTTTTTCCCAGAAAATATAGGAGAATACACATCTTGGTACTTTTATTCTAAATTTGTCTCGCAGTATGGAACAGAAGTACCGAGCATTCGACCTCAAGGAAAGAACCCGTCAGATGATCTTTATTTTGTGGCAAAGAGCACATCAACAGCAATGCAAACCCTAACAATCAATCACATGGGAGCCTCTATTAGATTGAGGTTGGGAGTCTCCGCCTGCAAAAGGTTATGGAGGATGAGAGAAACAGGAACCAACCAAAAACACGGTGTATCATTGGACGTACAACTAATTGAAGATGGAGGTAGAAACTTATGGAATTGTGTAAACTGTCACCTGAGCGAAATTGGCATGAAGAGAAAATTAGCTGTCACGGAGGAGGAGCAAAATTACTTTTACAAGATCATGAATCCTGATTCTCCATTTGTAAATGACCCAGAAGAAGAGATGACCTTTTCCAAGGAACACGGCAAGCTAGTGTTAGATATAGTAGAAGCTCCAAGAAACGTTTTCACATATACCAAAAGATCAAACAGGACATTTAGAGAGGAAAAGAAGAAAAGTCAGGCTGATAAAGAAAAAAGCAACGCGGCCGTTTTGAAAATCATACAACTACTTGATCCCACCGTTTATTTGGAATACCCTAAATCTTCATGTAATTTGAAAGATCATCTTAAAGCCATTATGGAAGTGATGAAACAAGATGTCTCACTAACACCAGATGAAGAGGAGAGATACAAATCGGCTTTGAGAGTGTTGTCTACTGGTGTTGCCATTGATGTGGGTGAAGGGCCTAAATTCGAGGAGTTTAATGAAGAGTGAGGGGGGCTTTTTTATTTTTATTTTGTTCACATTTTATGTATTTTAATAATTTTAATAGCGGATAAAATGCACTTTTGCACTCAGATTTCGAATGATAAACAATCTTTCCGAGCTTGTGAGGTGAAAAAATAATGAATTATGAATGTAAATGAATAAACGACATAGTTACCTACATTCCTATCTTTTTTTTTCACATATTGCTATGATTTTTTTAGAGCCAACAAAATGGTATAAAACCTCTTTTATATTTCATTTTTATTATTTTTAATTCTTTTTATTCTTTTAGTCTTACAATAATAAAATAGTGACGAGACGACACAGGATCGCACTGGCCAGTGCGATTACTTTAAAAATGAGGTTGGCGCACTGACATAAAATAAGTATTAATGCATTATCAGTGGACCTGGCGGTATAGAAAATTATTGAATAGAAAGGTTCGAATTTAAAAAAACTCTTTCCACGCTAGCAGGCTACGCTAGCACGTTACTCTACGCTAGCACGTTAGGAGTATCAACAGATCCTTATTATAATAACTGTTAAACATCTAAAATCAAGGAGAATGTATAGGAAAAAGAAGAATAACTTTCTGCTAGAAGCGTTACTACCAGACAACAATGACAAAAAAGAAACAATGTTGGGATATCAAAGGGTGTTTGAGGAGAATCAAACCAGGAACTTGTCTCTCATAAGTGCCCTTTACATCTACACTGGGACACCTCCTCATAGTTATGGCACACAAGCTCCTAAGGTGGCAGTTACAGTCAATAGAGCAGAAGAGTACAACAGAAAGAAAGAAAAGAGGACTATAGATATAGGGGGGAGTTGAGGTAGCCCGCTTAAATTGGGAGAAGGACGGAGGATTTCCCCACTCATTTGTACACGGGAATTATATGACTGCATTCGTAAGAGAGTGTGTTGAAAATTTCTTATTAAAGTACCACACCCTTGTCGATAGTGCTGTTGACCAAACAATGCAGGATGTCACATTATCCAACTCTGATGTATTGACTAGGGGGAGACAAACTTTCTGTCCTTTTCAAGAACAAAGTGTAACTGCCGCCCAAGCCTATGAAAATGCTTACAACTTCCTGGAATCAAATGGGATTGATGATTGTCATAGTTTGATTGGTTGGGTAAAAGGAACTATGGGGTGTTAATTTAAGAAACATAAGAGTAACTGAGAAAGAGACCACTGTAACAATCTTTGATCCTGTGACAAAGCAAAAGGGTATTATCAAGAAAAAGAAGCTGATTACCAAAACCTCTGTTACTCTGAGTGTGGAAGAAACTAGGAAAAGGATGCAAGAATTAGTATGTCGGTTTGCTTCCTATATTAAACACAAGGAAAGAGGCAAGAAAGATAGGAGAGCAATAGCTTCAGGCACTATGTTTTTGAGGGCATTCCTGCATATTATGGAATTAAATTCACTAAAGTTGTCAGAACACTTACCAGGTTCCACAATCTCTGTGGGTGGGGAAGAGAAGAAAGCAAAGATCACCAACAATTTGGAAGAATGCATGCTAAGCAATGGCATCGCAACCCATATATGTCAGGGAACTGAAGATGCTACGAAATGGAATGAGTGTTTATCACCAGGAATATTTGCACTCATCCACTACTACTTATATGACACGGACATCCGAATAAAATTGGGCCTGCCTAAACCATCCGAGTATGGGAAATTATTTCAAAGGATTTGTATAGTTGGACATTTACTTCAAGCTTGGAAGGAGATACAATTAGGGCCTGGGGTTATGGTAGAGAATGAAACCCATTACTCAAGGATTGAGTGGAAAAGAGAGTATAGGGAGTCAATGAATGAGGAAACGAAGGATTGGTTCGATAAGTTGGAACACAGAATATCAAAGTGTGGCAGGTTTGTGAGAGCAAGCCCTGGAATGTTAATGGGCATGTTGAATGCTGTATCCACAATAGTTGGGCTTTTGCCAGGCAATATGAATTGTGAAGGTAACAAAATGAGAGTCATATGTATGAGATCCAGCGATGATTCAACTACGAAATACTTAGCTGATAATCCAGAAGACAACAAAAGGTGTGTGATTATAAACAAACAAAATTTATCACTAGCAGGAATAAATTTGAGTCCGGATAAAACATTCTTTTTCCCAGAAAATATAGGAGAATACACATCTTGGTACTTTTATTCTAAATTTGTCTCGCAGTATGGAACAGAAGTACCGAGCATTCGACCTCGAAGGAAAGAACCCGTCAGATGATCTTTATTTTGTGGCAAAGAGCACATCAACAGCAATGCAAACCCTAACAATCAATCACATGGGAGCCTCTATTAGATTGAGGTTGGGAGTCTCCGCCTGCAAAAGGTTATGGAGGATGAGAGAAACAGGAACCAACCAAAAACACGGTGTATCATTGGACGTACAACTAATTGAAGATGGAGGTAGAAACTTATGGAATTGTGTAAACTGTCACCTGAGCGAAATTGGCATGAAGAGAAAATTAGCTGTCACGGAGGAGGAGCAAAATTACTTTTACAAGATCATGAATCCTGATTCTCCATTTGTAAATGACCCAGAAGAAGAGATGACCTTTTCCAAGGAACACGGCAAGCTAGTGTTAGATATAGTAGAAGCTCCAAGAAACGTTTTCACATATACCAAAAGATCAAACAGGACATTTAGAGAGGAAAAGAAGAAAAGTCAGGCTGATAAAGAAAAAAGCAACGCGGCCGTTTTGAAAATCATACAACTACTTGATCCCACCGTTTATTTGGAATACCCTAAATCTTCATGTAATTTGAAAGATCATCTTAAAGCCATTATGGAAGTGATGAAACAAGATGTCTCACTAACACCAGATGAAGAGGAGAGATACAAATCGGCTTTGAGAGTGTTGTCTACTGGTGTTGCCATTGATGTGGGTGAAGGGCCTAAATTCGAGGAGTTTAATGAAGAGTGAGGGGGGCTTTTTTATTTTTATTTTGTTCACATTTTATGTATTTTAATAATTTTAATAGCGGATAAAATGCACTTTTGCACTCAGATTTCGAATGATAAACAATCTTTCCGAGCTTGTGAGGTGAAAAAATAATGAATTATGAATGTAAATGAATAAACGACATAGTTACCTACATTCCTATCTTTTTTTTTCACATATTGCTATGATTTTTTTAGAGCCAACAAAATGGTATAAAACCTCTTTTATATTTCATTTTTATTATTTTTAATTCTTTTTATTCTTTTAGTCTTACAATAATAAAAGTATACTTCGACGATAGTGACGAGACGACACAGGATCGCACTGGCCAGTGCGATTACTTTAAAAATGAGGTTGGCGCACTGACATAAAATAAGTATTAATGCATTATCAGTGGACCTGGCGGTATAGAAAATTATTGAATAGAAAGGTTCGAATTTAAAAAAACTCTTTCCACGCTAGCAGGCTACGCTAGCACGTTACTCTACGCTAGCACGTTAGGATTATCAACAGATCCTTATTATAATAACTGTTAAACATCTAAAATCAAGGAGAATGTATAGGAAAAAGAAGAATAACTTTCTGCTAGAAGCGTTACTACCAGACAACAATGACAAAAAAGAAACAATGTTGGGATATCAAAGGGTGTTTGAGGAGAATCAAACCAGGAACTTGTCTCTCATAAGTGCCCTTTACATCTACACTGGGACACCTCCTCATAGTTATGGCACACAAGCTCCTAAGGTGGCAGTTACAGTCAATAGAGCAGAAGAGTACAACAGAAAGAAAGAAAAGAGGACTATAGATATAGGGGGAGTTGAGGTAGCCCGCTTAAATTGGGAGAAGGACGGAGGATTTCCCCACTCATTTGTACACGGGAATTATATGACTGCATTCGTAAGAGAGTGTGTTGAAAATTTCTTATTAAAGTACCACACCCTTGTCGATAGTGCTGTTGACCAAACAATGCAGGATGTCACATTATCCAACTCTGATGTATTGACTAGGGGGAGACAAACTTTCTGTCCTTTTCAAGAACAAAGTGTAACTGCCGCCCAAGCCTATGAAAATGCTTACAACTTCCTTGAATCAAATGGGATTGATGATTGTCATAGTTTGATTGGTTGGGTAAAAGGAACTATGGGGTGTTAATTTAACAAACATAAGAGTAACTGAGAAAGAGACCACTGTAACAATCTTTGATCCTGTGACAAAGCAAAAGGGTATTATCAAGAAAAAGAAGCTGATTACCAAAACCTCTGTTACTCTGAGTGTGGAAGAAACTAGGAAAAGGATGCAAGAATTAGTATGTCGGTTTGCTTCCTATATTAAACACAAGGAAAGAGGCAAGAAAGATAGGAGAGCAATAGCTTCAGGCACTATGTTTTTGAGGGCATTCCTGCATATTATGGAATTAAATTCACTAAAGTTGTCAGAACACTTACCAGGTTCCACAATCTCTGTGGGTGGGGAAGAGAAGAAAGCAAAGATCACCAACAATTTGGAAGAATGCATGCTAAGCAATGGCATCGCAACCCATATATGTCAGGGAACTGAAGATGCTACGAAATGGAATGAGTGTTTATCACCAGGAATATTTGCACTCATCCACTACTACTTATATGACACGGACATCCGAATAAAATTGGGCCTGCCTAAACCATCCGAGTATGGGAAATTATTTCAAAGGATTTGTATAGTTGGACATTTACTTCAAGCTTGGAAGGAGATACAATTAGGGCCTGGGGTTATGGTAGAGAATGAAACCCATTACTCAAGGATTGAGTGGAAAAGAGAGTATAGGGAGTCAATGAATGAGGAAACGAAGGATTGGTTCGATAAGTTGGAACACAGAATATCAAAGTGTGGCAGGTTTGTGAGGGCAAGCCCTGGAATGTTAATGGGCATGTTGAATGCTGTATCCACAATAGTTGGGCTTTTGCCAGGCAATATGAATTGTGAAGGTAACAAAATGAGAGTCATATGTATGAGATCCAGCGATGATTCAACTACGAAATACTTAGCTGATAATCCAGAAGACAACAAAAGGTGTGTGATTATAAACAAACAAAATTTATCACTAGCAGGAATAAATTTGAGTCCGGATAAAACATTCTTTTTCCCAGAAAATATAGGAGAATACACATCTTGGTACTTTTATTCTAAATTTGTCTCGCAGTATGGAACAGAAGTACCGAGCATTCGACCTCAAGGAAAGAACCCGTCAGATGATCTTTATTTTGTGGCAAAGAGCACATCAACAGCAATGCAAACCCTAACAATCAATCACATGGGAGCCTCTATTAGATTGAGGTTGGGAGTCTCCGCCTGCAAAAGGTTATGGAGGATGAGAGAAACAGGAACCAACCAAAAACACGGTGTATCATTGGACGTACAACTAATTGAAGATGGAGGTAGAAACTTATGGAATTGTGTAAACTGTCACCTGAGCGAAATTGGCATGAAGAGAAAATTAGCTGTCACGGAGGAGGAGCAAAATTACTTTTACAAGATCATGAATCCTGATTCTCCATTTGTAAATGACCCAGAAGAAGAGATGACCTTTTCCAAGGAACACGGCAAGCTAGTGTTAGATATAGTAGAAGCTCCAAGAAACGTTTTCACATATACCAAAAGATCAAACAGGACATTTAGAGAGGAAAAGAAGAAAAGTCAGGCTGATAAAGAAAAAAGCAACGCGGCCGTTTTGAAAATCATACAACTACTTGATCCCACCGTTTATTTGGAATACCCTAAATCTTCATGTAATTTGAAAGATCATCTTAAAGCCATTATGGAAGTGATGAAACAAGATGTCTCACTAACACCAGATGAAGAGGAGAGATACAAATCGGCTTTGAGAGTGTTGTCTACTGGTGTTGCCATTGATGTGGGTGAAGGGCCTAAATTCGAGGAGTTTAATGAAGAGTGAGGGGGGCTTTTTTATTTTTATTTTGTTCACATTTTATGTATTTTAATAATTTTAATAGCGGATAAAATGCACTTTTGCACTCAGATTTCGAATGATAAACAATCTTTCCGAGCTTGTGAGGTGAAAAAATAATGAATTATGAATGTAAATGAATAAACGACATAGTTACCTACATTCCTATCTTTTTTTTTCACATATTGCTATGATTTTTTTAGAGCCAACAAAATGGTATAAAACCTCTTTTATATTTCATTTTTATTATTTTTAATTCTTTTTATTCTTTTAGTCTTACAATAATAAAAGTATACTTCGACGATAGTGACGAGACGACACAGGATCGCACTGGCCAGTGCGATTACTTTAAAAATGAGGTTGGCGCACTGACATAAAATAAGTATTAATGCATTATCAGTGGACCTGGCGGTATAGAAAATTATTGAATAGAAAGGTTCGAATTTAAAAAAACTCTTTCCACGCTAGCAGGCTACGCTAGCACGTTACTCTACGCTAGCACGTTAGGAGTATCAACAGATCCTTATTATAATAACTGTTAAACATCTAAAATCAAGGAGAATGTATAGGAAAAAGAAGAATAACTTTCTGCTAGAAGCGTTACTACCAGACAACAATGACAAAAAAGAAACAATGTTGGGATATCAAAGGGTGTTTGAGGAGAATCAAACCAGGAACTTGTCTCTCATAAGTGCCCTTTACATCTACACTGGGACACCTCCTCATAGTTATGGCACACAAGCTCCTAAGGTGGCAGTTACAGTCAATAGAGCAGAAGAGTACAACAGAAAGAAAGAAAAGAGGACTATAGATATAGGGGGAGTTGAGGTAGCCCGCTTAAATTGGGAGAAGGACGGAGGATTTCCCCACTCATTTGTACACGGGAATTATATGACTGCATTCGTAAGAGAGTGTGTTGAAAATTTCTTATTAAAGTACCACACCCTTGTCGATAGTGCTGTTGACCAAACAATGCAGGATGTCACATTATCCAACTCTGATGTATTGACTAGGGGGAGACAAACTTTCTGTCCTTTTCAAGAACAAAGTGTAACTGCCGCCCAAGCCTATGAAAATGCTTACAACTTCTTCGAATCAAATGGGATTGATGATTGTCATAGTTTGATTGGTTGGGTAAAAGGAACTATGGGGTGTTAATTTAACAAACATAAGAGTAACTGAGAAAGAGACCACTGTAACAATCTTTGATCCTGTGACAAAGCAAAAGGGTATTATCAAGAAAAAGAAGCTGATTACCAAAACCTCTGTTACTCTGAGTGTGGAAGAAACTAGGAAAAGGATGCAAGAATTAGTATGTCGGTTTGCTTCCTATATTAAACACAAGGAAAGAGGCAAGAAAGATAGGAGAGCAATAGCTTCAGGCACTATGTTTTTGAGGGCATTCCTGCATATTATGGAATTAAATTCACTAAAGTTGTCAGAACACTTACCAGGTTCCACAATCTCTGTGGGTGGGGAAGAGAAGAAAGCAAAGATCACCAACAATTTGGAAGAATGCATGCTAAGCAATGGCATCGCAACCCATATATGTCAGGGAACTGAAGATGCTACGAAATGGAATGAGTGTTTATCACCAGGAATATTTGCACTCATCCACTACTACTTATATGACACGGACATCCGAATAAAATTGGGCCTGCCTAAACCATCCGAGTATGGGAAATTATTTCAAAGGATTTGTATAGTTGGACATTTACTTCAAGCTTGGAAGGAGATACAATTAGGGCCTGGGGTTATGGTAGAGAATGAAACCCATTACTCAAGGATTGAGTGGAAAAGAGAGTATAGGGAGTCAATGAATGAGGAAACGAAGGATTGGTTCGATAAGTTGGAACACAGAATATCAAAGTGTGGCAGGTTTGTGAGGGCAAGCCCTGGAATGTTAATGGGCATGTTGAATGCTGTATCCACAATAGTTGGGCTTTTGCCAGGCAATATGAATTGTGAAGGTAACAAAATGAGAGTCATCTGTATGAGATCCAGTGATGATTCAACTACGAAATACTTAGCTGATAATCCAGAAGACAACAAAAGGTGTGTGATTATAAACAAACAAAATTTATCACTAGCAGGAATAAATTTGAGTCCGGATAAAACATTCTTTTTCCCAGAAAATATAGGAGAATACACATCTTGGTACTTTTATTCTAAATTTGTCTCGCAGTATGGAACAGAAGTACCGAGCATTCGACCTCAAGGAAAGAACCCGTCAGATGATCTTTATTTTGTGGCAAAGAGCACATCAACAGCAATGCAAACCCTAACAATCAATCACATGGGAGCCTCTATTAGATTGAGGTTGGGAGTCTCCGCCTGCAAAAAGTTATGGAGGATGAGAGAAACAGGAACCAACCAAAAACACGGTGTATCATTGGACGTACAACTAATTGAAGATGGAGGTAGAAACTTATGGAATTGTGTAAACTGTCACCTGAGCGAAATTGGCATGAAGAGAAAATTAGCTGTCACGGAGGAGGAGCAAAATTACTTTTACAAGATCATGAATCCTGATTCTCCATTTGTAAATGACCCAGAAGAAGAGATGACCTTTTCCAAGGAACACGGCAAGCTAGTGTTAGATATAGTAGAAGCTCCAAGAAACGTTTTCACATATACCAAAAGATCAAACAGGACATTTAGAGAGGAAAAGAAGAAAAGTCAGGCTGATAAAGAAAAAAGCAACGCGGCCGTTTTGAAAATCATACAACTACTTGATCCCACCGTTTATTTGGAATACCCTAAATCTTCATGTAATTTGAAAGATCATCTTAAAGCCATTATGAAAGTGATGAAACAAGATGTCTCACTAACACCAGATGAAGAGGAGAGATACAAATCGGCTTTGAGAGTGTTGTCTACTGGTGTTGCCATTGATGTGGGTGAAGGGCCTAAATTCGAGGAGTTTAATGAAGAGTGAGGGGGGCTTTTTTATTTTTATTTTGTTCACATTTTATGTATTTTAATAATTTTAATAGCGGATAAAATGCACTTTTGCACTCAGATTTCGAATGATAAACAATCTTTCCGAGCTTGTGAGGTGAAAAAATAATGAATTATGAATGTAAATGAATAAACGACATAGTTACCTACATTCCTATCTTTTTTTTTCACATATTGCTATGATTTTTTTAGAGCCAACAAAATGGTATAAAACCTCTTTTATATTTCATTTTTATTATTTTTAATTCTTTTTATTCTTTTAGTCTTACAATAATAAAAGTATACTTCGACGATAGTGACGAGACGACACAGGATCGCAGGGTAGGATTATACGAAAATAGCATGGTAATTAATGGGCGTTTCAAAGCCCAAAATCTCAAAATGAGTCGCATTACGAGAATTCCATCTTATCATAACATAATAAAATCATGGAATATAATATTTAGATTTTAGATAAACCAATTGAATGTACGTAAAATAATTTGCTGATCATTGCAAAATAAGATGCCGCCCTCGAGTATGATCGGTAACGGGGCATCCGAAATAACCTCAAATTTGCACCACATTAAACACTAGAAACGAACAAACAACCAGTTAATGACTCAACTCTTAGGACTGACTCAGTTTTATTCCGTTTTACCGTAGTAAGTACCACCGTAACAGAAAACCACCAGTCATATTAACCGTACTAAAGACGACCTCCACCATGACTTTCCACATTTTTAAACCATCAACCTGACTTAGTACTGTACGGGTGCGAATAGATCTTACAGTCGTCAATTGTAGTACGTTTTTATCTCCAGCAGGGTGGTATTGCGAACGGTTTAGTGCCTATCCCAACAGCATCGGCTCAGTCAGATCAGTTGGTAACAAAACAGTTCTTACGACAAGAGAAATTCACGTTTGTTGCGTGTAAATGAGTTCAGTTAACTAGCTTATTAATGTATTATCATCGGAATGCATACATAAAAATCAAACATAAGCTCGCATCTGTCCTATATGAGGAATTTAAGTTCAAATACTCAAAGTTTGATTAAAGATGCAAGAAAATACCACTAGACCTAAGACCACTAGAAGTGTTAACTATTCATGGGTTCAGTTATCTACCGTCCAGCCCAGTCCTACGAGACATCGCTATATCTTTTTCCTCACGGCGATTTGAAAGCAGCCGCCATGATGTTATATTCGTTTTTGCATTATACGGGGTAAACTGTACTCGGAGTAATTCGACGTAACATGATAGTGTGACCACATTGCAACATTTAAGTACCCCATATTATAACCTAGGCAAAAATCCATGGAATTCGAGATAATCCAATATTTGTGTTCCTGAAAATTTTCCAAGAAATTCTGTAAACTCTTAAACTTTTTTTTTAATGGTTTATGTAAAAATATTTCTAAAATTATATGATTTATTTTCTATGCCAGTCGACGCACTACTTCGCTCGAGGACTAGCAGGTGAGATGGCCGTATTGCTCACAGACACGCTTTTTTTAAAGCAAACGAGGTCTCGTCAATTCAAAATCATTTGGTACCTAACTAAAACATTGACAGATCAAATTTAAGGCAACTGTAACAATTAGACCCTTCCATTAAATTCAAAATTACCAGAGGCCCCAGACAAAGTGACATTCTATCAGCGATAACGATGATGGAAAAGTCAAAAAAATATTAAACCAAGACAAGTTGGAGATACAAAGAAGGCTCAATTTAGCTTGCCCTCGACACGCTAACAAGACTGAAGTAGAAAGTACCAAGTAGAAAGAAATACACGTTTAGGTACTCTTCTTGCTCGAAGTACGATATTGTACGGTGCAGTTATGCTGGCCTACTTTCCATCAAATCCTCAAACGAGAACAGCTTTTCCCGAATTTCCCAATTCTCTGGGTAATTTTTGAAATGTTTTTTTCTCTAAAAACCTTATTCTGACTATAATGAGGACACGGAAAATACTGTCGAGTTTGCAAGTGATTTGCTTAACATTTTATTTATATAGATATTGTTTAACATACACTACTGTTTAGCATAAATAAATAAACAGTACCTAAGCCCCTTACAACGACCGTTCATGAGCTACCTACTTACAAACCAGAGTCTGGCAACCTTCATGTTATTAGAAAATAGGTAAGTACATTTTAGTCATCAATTGGCACAGATATTCCTATCCTATATCAGCGCAAATTTTACGCTAGCCTAAAATTAATTTTCCATCTTCCCATGGTGGTAGGCAAAAACTAACATATAAATCAACCACGATAAGCTAAAATTCAACCGAACAAGTGCCGTTTTTTTCACTTTTTACCTTCTTTTATCTAAACAATCCCAGTAGCAACGTGGTTCGTAATTTGTTAAAAAAAAGTTCTTGAAAACTTCATCACTACAAAAAACAGTCTCCCGCGCCGGGTCTGTCTGTGTCTGAACGCGATAAATTCAAAAACTACTAAACATGCGGCTATCACCAATAGACGGAGTCATTCATGAGGAAGGTTTAGGGTTTTGTGTAATTTGGCTGAACGATGATTGTTGAAGATGTCGGAAAAAATCAAACCAACACTGGGAGCTTCAGGGAATTAATACATTATTAAATTGTTTACCTGAATTAACACCGGTACTTTCAATCTCGGTATTACGTTCCCGTGATATTTCCCGACAACCACGCGGGCGAAACCGCGGCCAAACACTAGTTATATTAATATGGAAGTACTTACTGATAATGCGAATAGTCAGAATAGCCAATTCCTAACGACAGGAGATTTTTACGCAGTTTTTTTTTTTTAAACCTATACGTTTACAGTTCTGTAAAAATCTCTCCTCTGTTAGATAAACATGAAGTTCCAAATTGATTCTGTTCCCAACATTTTAGAACGGATTTTCCACGCAGAACACCAATAAACGATGTTTTTTATTTCCTCAACACGCATGGTTGGTATTAACCATTGACATAAAACAAACAAAATGCCCTAGTGAGTCCACTATAAACCAGGTATTCTTTTTTACAGGCAACTTATTTTAAAAAATAGGTTCACTGAAAAATACCAACACAAAACTCAATTGAAAAACGACATTACTACAAGATTACCATCCGACCGATGCTGACGGCAGACCTTAACGATATTAAGACATTTAAAAAAGGCTCACTATCTACATTAATAATTCTTTTCCATCACCAAAAAACTGAGCAAAAAACCAAAAACGACTCCATTATTACAAAATGCGACATCAATTTTTTTATCATTGACATAGATTAGACAAACGCGCGCCACGCTTTATAAATTCTTAATTTAATTTTTTATAATCAGCCAGTCGATAAAATCATGACATTTTTTCTTCGGAGTTTGTATGGTCAAACCATTTTACAGCCTATTGTCGTAATTTCTTAATCGTAATTAATTAGGTTCTACAGGGTTCTACAGTACACATTTTTTTATTTTGAACCTTTCATTTCTGTCAGATTTATTTTATAACAAGAGTTTAAATTTATTAAAAATAACATAATTTAGCAAACGCATGCTGGTAAACATGTATTATTAGGTGGAATCATTTTGCGAGATTGTATTGAAAAAATTAGACGGTGGCATTAGTTCCGATTTTGACCACACGCCAAAAGATCCTTTGTTGTACCTTCTTTATTCGCGTTAGAAAATCACTATTTTTCTAGGAAGTCATCAATATTAAAATTACAAAGGCTTCGCTCTATCTACGTAAAAAAGCTTCCTTTTTAGGGTTCCGTAGTCAACAAGGAACCCTTATAGTTTCGCCATGTCCATCTGTCCGTCTGTCTGTCTGTCTGTCCGTCCGCCTATCCGCGGCTTAGCTCAGAGACTGTTGGTACTAAGAAGGCTGTAGTAGATTATTAAACGTTACCGTAGGTATTTATAATATGTGTATAAATAATTACAGCCATGCACTTATTCAGGAAAAGTTTCAATTTTAGAAGTTAATTCTATATACACCATTTCAAGTCTTGACTAAAACAGAATGAGACACAATTACGCTATATACTCCCGTGAGTCACTGTTAAAGGTTTCAATAAATGGCAAAGTATGCTTGTATTACTTATATTTTTATTTAAAAAATCAGAAGCACACGGACGGCGGACATCTTTTCAGAGACGATCAACAAGAAGGAAGGAACCACAGACATCATTAAATGACATAAGAAAAAACAATCATAGATTTATAATTGAGTACCTTGCCTATTTGCCCAAGACAATTTTAACAGTCACACGTACGCACGTAACACATTAAAAGCTATGCAGAAAGAAATAGATGCACTTTCACAGAACAGAAAGCCTAATTTATGAGGTCATCATAAACTGTATAGCTTGATGCTTGTCATCGTGAGTACCTAGAACTTTCGACTACAGTCATTAAAAGCTTTCTCCATTTTGTAAATTCAAAAAACTTAAATTAGATGAAAATATGCTAAAACTTTCGGTTGTAGTTCAAAAAACGGTTGACGTGAAATCAGCTGATCCTTAAATTTTATGTTCAAGTAACGACACAATCACACAATGTATGGAACAGCTGAACCAAACCCAAGTTATGACGGTTCAAAAAAACGACGAAGCGCTTCGAGAAAAGGTTGGTAGAGCCATTGCGCTTCGCTTGGCTCGTCTTGGCTACCGTGCCCCCCGATTTTGTGATTTCAGGGTTCCAGTACCCATTGTAAAAGTTCTTTATAATGATGATTTTCGAGTTTTCAGTTACCTATTTCTTTTTATTTTATAAGTACCAATTCATCATTTGGGTACTGTTGAGTGAGACAGCAGTCAAAAGGGAGCCTAAAATAGATGTTGTGTGAACTTAACTTAAATCAATTAAAAACCAAATACCTACAGCAATGGGTAAGTACATTTTGATGCAAGTGTGCGTTGAAAAACTTTATATCAAACGACGTTTTTCAACACATTGCATACTGGTAAGGAAAAATTATTAAAGCATACGTAAACATAAAAAAAAATTAACAAATATTTTTGAAAAATTGCATGCGTATTTTTTTTCGTGTCCTGTACCTTAACCTTTTGAAGGACTCTGACTCGAACCTGCCAAAGAGCCTATAGATAACCATATTACAAATATAAAAACTGAATATAAAAATAAAACATAAATTAATGGTAATTTGTCGCCAAATATTTCACAAATATTTGTTATAAAATATTATCTTTATTAAATTTTATTTTTCTAATATCGCAAGTGTGTCGAAACTCGTCATTTGGTACGCATGAGCTTTGTCATTACAGTCGAGGCGAGATTGAAGCACGCTTGGAAGGCGGGGAGCCGAGAGTATCAAACTTTGTCCACTTGAATCAACATGTACTTATTTTGCTAAATTAATGTTATTTTAACCCCCGAAGTAAAAAGAGGGGTAATCGATAATAAGTGCAGTACATTTAAATATGGGTATCGTGTTTTTATTTAAGAATAGAAAAGATTTTTCTGGCCGTTTCAAGTTCGTTGCCATTCCCCAATGTATCTGTAAAAGACATTCGATACCAGCTAAATAAAACCAATAAAAATGCCACAAAGTTAATTCGCTCGTGAAATAGGCCCATTGTATGTTGTACACGACCGAATTAGCTGTATGGCTTAGCAATATTTCCGATAAGCTACTTTTTAGCTTTATCAGCTCATTTAGTTCTTTAGATCCCATATTTAAGATTGAATCTCGGTTGGAGGTAAGTCTCGAATGAAAGTTGACGCTCGAGTAAAATATACATATGTAAAAAGTAGTACAGGGCCACCCACGATCACTGAACGAATGTACAAACACTGAACAGTCTGTTGCACGTGCATGTTACTTCGACTAGCTTTGCGTTTTCTTAACACAATGTGACCTGTGCACGCCGACTTTAAGAGTATATTTTACTTCTCAACTGACTTATAAATAAAATAAAAAACTTTTTTACAAAAAATTAAACCGTCGAAAAAAGAACTGAAAAGGGAAAAATAAAAAATAAACTTTATAGTGTAACTAAGCTCCTAAACTAATTTAAGTAACAAATTTTGAGGCGGCGCCTAATACACGCTAGAATTATGTAATTAATTTGTTCGTTTGTTTGGCGCCGCCTCAAAATTTAGTACGTAGGAAACATGAAATTGTGATACCCAAATTTAAATTAGCTAAAACTAGTAAGTCGTTTCTTATAAACAGTATCCGCTTTTACAATAAGTTGCCAGAGCCGGTTACAGAACTTAGCGATGGTAAGTTCAAAACCCACATTAAACGTGTCCTTATCAAAAAAGCATATTATAAGATTAAAGACTACGTTGAAGACAAGGAAGTTTGGCAATAATTCCTTCTGCACATGTGGCTTCCCTGGTACCTCATTAACGGCATAATTTTGTAAGAGTCTATTAACTGCTCCTAAATTAACATGTTAATTTTTTTTTTTTACTTTCTTCGCTGACATACATAATAATAATCATAGTATTATTTGACATTATATACCTACTATTTAATTTCAACTCTATAGTAGTGGCTTTTGCGGACATGTTATTTATTCAGATTTGTTACAGTTGTAATGGCAATCATGTCATTTGGTTTAAATAGGTTTTTATCTGTAGTATCTTATGAATAATCTAAACATAAAAATATATTCTATTTGCTCTAGCAACATTTTATATTAGTTTTTGTGTACTGGCAACATTAATGGTAGAATCCTCTTGAAACTTGTCCGTGATATGGTACTTTTGCTCTTGTCTAAAATTATCCTAATTAATCTTGGAAATACAGTTTACTGCATAAATTCAAGTTTAACGTGATCCGTGGAAGGGACTCGGCGCCGGCGCCATTGTTCGTCTTCGTCGCGCAAGTTTTTGCGAGAAACCTTTATACCCGGATCTCGAAAATACAAGAAGAGTCGAAAGGAGTTCTGCATTGCACAGAAATACATTAAATATTGTTGTGAACTACAAATCTATAATTTTGTAGCTCACTGAGTACCTACTGGAGCCATTGCTCGTGATCAACGGGCAAGTTTTTGCGGGAATCCATAATTTCTCAGCAAGTTCAAGATTCGCGGGGATTTCTGCGCATTTCACAGGATTACAGTCGGTTCAAGAAGGGTTCTGTTGTGATATATTGCAATTCAATAATTTTGCATCTCATTCAATGTACCTTCATTAAAAATATTCATTCATAATCGTGGAGCGCGCGGGAAATGGTCGGCTCGTCGAGATAATACGTCACTGACTTTAGTCTGTGATCATCGTCGTGCAATAAGTTGGTAGCTGTCATCGAGATTACCATTGGTTGTATCTACCCTGCTTGCAAAAAAGTTCGTCCAGTGTTTACAGTTTTTAAGTGTGCGGATACGTAAAGCAAAGTGTTCTGTGAGTATTTAAGTGCGTAATCTACCTATCGTATTTACAATGTCGACGGTGGAGGAAGTGCTTAAAAAGTTGCGTCTCGCCCGAGCACAACAAAAAGGTACTGTTACACGCATCGAGAACTTTATTAGTGATCCGGTTAATCTTGCATCCGCGTCTATGGAAATGATACAAGCTCGTATTGAAAAGCTGAACACAACTTTCAAAGACTATGAGAAAACACAATTAGACATTTTATCTTATGATGAAAAAGACAAAGAAAATGTTGCTATTTTAGAGGATAAATATTTTGACATTATATCAAAGTTAAATTCAGCTTTAAGAAACTTAAGCACATCTGAGGTAAAACAATGCTCTAATGCTTCAACTTCAAAGTTACCCAACATTGATATCCCGGTATTCGATGGGAAGGATTTTACAAAATATACTCCATTTATTGATCTATTTATGGCTGTTATTGATGGAAACAGGACACTCTCAGATGTGCAAAAGTTATTCTATTTGCGAAATTTTTTAACTGATGAAGCATTGTCTGTTATTGTAAACCTACCCCTTGTGAATAAATCTTATAAAGAAGCCATTGAGCTGTTAAAAAAGAGATTTGATAATAAATCAAGATTAATATTTAATCATATAAATATATTACTCCAATTGCCTGTGATGCAGAAAGGTACAGCAGCCTCTATAAGGTCTTTTATATCACAAGTGCAACAACAATTGTATGCACTTAAAAACTTGCGGCAGCCTGTAAATCAATGGGATATGCTTTTAATTTCAATCTTATCTAAAAAATTAGATTTATATACCAGTCGTGCCTATCAGCTAGATACGCTTACAACAATGGAAGAGTTCATTACATTCTTAGAGAAGCGCGCTATAGCATTCGAAGATGGCTGTAATTCTGACCATAAGAAGAATTCAGTACAAAAAGTGAGCAATGTTGTCACTAAAAATTCAATTTCTTGTTCTTTTTGTGCAGGTATGGCACATTTGTTACATTCATGCCCAAAATTTAAAATGGCTTCAATAGAAGACCGAATTAAATTCATAGATGACAAAAAGTTGTGTACGATGTGTTTAAAGACTCACACTGGTAAGTGTAAGTTCTCATTCTCTTGTAAAGTTTGCAAGGAGGGGCACAATACGCTCCTGCATAAAGACAGTGGTTCTGGCCCTCAGGCTTCTATATCGCTGCATTCTATTAATTCAAATATGAACACTTTATTGCCCACCATAAAGGTAAAGTTGATCGACTATCGAGGTTCCGAACTTTATGTTAGAGCATTACTTGATTCAGGAAGTCAAGTTTCGCTTATTACTTCACATCTTGTGGAAAAATTACAATTAAAGCTTAAGAGCCAAAAAACCAATATAATTGGCATAGGTAATAATTGTAATCAAATCAACAAATATGTTGACGTTACTATCAATTCTCCAGTGAAAAATGTACAATTAAATGTAAAATGCCTCGTTGTAAACTATATTACAGCAGATTTACCTCAATATCATTTTGATATTTCAGGGTTAAATATTCCCAAGCACATCCAGCTATCAGATGATGAATTTAATGTACCAACAGAAATATCCATGCTTTTAGGTGCTGATATTTATTTTAATATTTTAACTAATGGTGAAGTTAAAATTCATAATAGCTTGTTATTGCAGAATACTTTATTTGGTTATACTATTGGTGGAAAGCAATTTGTTAATGACCATAAAAATAGTTTAGTTACAAACTTGGCTATTTGTGATAGTAACAGATTAGAACTTGTAATGGAACAGTTTTGGCTCACTGAGACGATTCCCCAGTCTGCAACAGGAGGCTGTAATGAATTTAAAAAATTAGAAAAATGTTTCCAGCAATCTGTTAAACTTAGAAATGACAAGTTTTGTGTTGATATGCCCTTAGTTTCCAAAATAGAAGAGTTGCAGCTTGGGGATTCATTCTCAGTGGCTCTTCAAAGATTCCTATCACTGGAGAAACGATTTAAACAAAACCCTGTATATTTAGAAAAATATAAGAGTTTTATCGAGGAGTACATAGCATTGGGACATGCTAAAACGGTGGATGTAGGCAGCTATGATGTCCAAAATGGCACTGTTTATTTTTTAGCTCACCATGCTGTTCTAAATGAAGCAAGTCTGACCACAAAACTACGTGTGGTCTTTGATGGTAGCATGAAGTCTAGGGCTGGTGTATCACTGAACGATGTTATGTTGAATGGTCCAGTTGTTCAAAGCGAACTCTTTGATATTCTCCTCCTATGGAGAACATAATTATACACGCTCACCTGTGACATTCAAAAGATGTTTCGCGGAATACTTATTAACCCCAGTCAAACTTGTCTTCAAAATATTTTATGGCGTGATGATCCATGCAAACCCATCAGTTGTTTACAGCTCCAGACCGTCACGTATGGTTTGAAATCTTCAACCTTCTTGGCTACAGGTTGTCTGATAGAGCTGGCTCGTAGATATCAAACTGAATTTCCTTTAGCTGCTCAAGCCATGTTGTTAAACACTTATTGCGATGATGTTATTTGTGGTTCAGATAATACTCAAGATCTTCATCAGCTAAAATATGAGCTTATTGCTCTTTTGTTGCTCTTTTGAAAAAAGGCAGCTTCACGCTTCATAAGTGGTGTTCAAACTACCCAGAGGCTATTAACGATATCCCCAATGAGCACAAATGTTTTGAAAATTTAGACATTAACAAAAATAATATTGTCAAAACATTGGGTTTGAAATGCGACATTTTAAATGATACATTTACCTTTTTACCGACTTCAAAAAAGGAGGAGGTACTATGTTCGGATGATGGTGTTTTTTTTTTTTTTTTTTTTTTTTTTTTTTTTTTTTTTTTTTTTTTATGTATGTTCACCGATTACTCCGCCGTTTGTGAACCGATTTCAAAAATTCTTTTTTTGTTCAAAAGCTTATACTTCTGAGGTGGTCCCATTGTCACCAAGTCAGGATCTGATGATGGGATCCTAGAGAAATCGAGGGGAACTTTCAAAAATCGTAAGGGCAACTAGTGCATTCCTTAATTTATTCATTAAGTATTTTACAGCACTACAATTTTATGAAAGTCTGGAGTCGATCTGATGATGGAGCCGAAAGACAGTCAAGGGAACTCCTCAATGGTTTACAGCAGATACCTCGTGTTTGGGCTTGATTAATTTGTATTGATAAAAACTTTACACTTTGATGGGTTGTGACTGTCGTTAGGGGTCTGATGATGAAGACAAAAGACAGTCGAGGGAACTCCTCAGTGGTTTACAGCAGATATCTTGTGTTTGGGCTTGATTAATTTGTATTGATAAGAACCTTACACTTGGATGGGTTGTGACTGTCGTTAAGGGTCTGATGATGAAGACGAAGGACGATTAACGGAACTCCTCAACGGTTCACAGTAATTACCTTGTGTTTGGACTTAATTCATTTATATTGATAAGAACTTTGCAACCATATAGGTTGTAAGTGACATTGCAGATCTGATTATGGTCACCTTATAATATGATGATGAGGGGAAATATACAGTGTAAGCAAATGTATAGTGTTCACCCTTATATTCTTGAGAAGGCACGGGAGTCTCATTAGCCAGCCGGTTTCGTATAACATCTAAACGATACTTGCGCTGTTCAGACGACTCGCCACTTAATCGTTTTTGAATAAGATTGAGTCGGCAGATCTTATCATTTGGCGACTCCTGCGACTAATGAGAATGCATGAATTTCTCATCTGAGATAACCTAGCATGAAGAGCTAACGGTGATTCTTGGAACCGGACATAGCACTCCGTTTGCGATTCTTAGATAGGCGTTCTTTTTCAGCAGTATTAGTCTCTTTAATTCTGTTTTTCTTCATGCGGGCGGCTCCTTTAGTTGGTCTACCCATGGTGATTACCAAAATCAAATTACACAAAAAACGGAAAAATAATAAAACTTAAAAAAAAAAAATTGACCGACTTCAAAAAAAACAAAACAAAAAAGGACTACTATACTAAAACCAAACGACAAAAGTACTTCTTTAAAAATAAGAGAAAAATAAAAAAATAACTTTAATTTCGGAAGTCGGTGGCTAAAAACTAAATTTAAAGGCAAAGACACCGACTTCCGAAATTAAAGTTATTTTTTTATTTTTCTCTTATTTTTAAAGAAGTACTTTTGTCGTTTGGTTTTAGTACAGTAGTCCTTTTTTGTTTTGTTTTTTTTGAAGTCGGTCAATTTTTTTTTTTAAAGTTTTATACTGTCCAATGATTGACAATGATGATAACAAGACCAAACGGTCTATTCTGAGTTTCATTGGCAAAATGTTTGACCCGCTAGGCCTCATAGGACCAATTATAGTTGTGGCAAAAAAATTTATGCAAACTTTATGGTCTATGAAATTAGACTGGGACAAAATATTTCCCCAAGAGCAACTCAATGTTTGGGATACATTTGTAAAGAACTTAGCTTTAATGAATACAATTACAGTGCCAAGATATGTAAGTTCATGTGGTGTTGATATCATAGAGTTAGTGGGATATGCTGATGCATCTATGAAAGCGTTTGGAAGCTGTCTTTACCTAAGAACTGTTAAAACTGATGGTTCAGTTTTTGTTAATTTGTTGTGTTCTAAGTCCCGTGTTGCTCCATTAAAGAAAAATTTAACAATTCCAAGACTGGAATTAAATAGTGCATTGCTCCTCTCACAACTTGTGCATAGGGTGTACAATATTTTAAAATGTAGATTCCCTAGTCTCACAGTTCACTTATACAGTGATTCTCAGATAACATTAGCATGGATAAAATCTAAAAACATAAAGTCGAACCCTTATGTGGTTAGTAGAGTAAATCAAATAAAAATATTAACTTCAAACTTTCAGTGGTCTTATGTCAGCACGGCTAATAATCCTGCTGATCTACTATCAAGAGGTTGTGATCCACATAAATTAAAATCAAATGTCCTTTGGTGGCAAGGTCCTAGGGAATTGTTAAGTAAGAACTTTGAACACACTGTAAGTAATGTTGAGTTCCCCATTCCTCATTTGGCTGAAACAGATGTTGTAAATAATATCTGTGAAGTCAATGAACCTTCTTCTAATAAAGATGTGTCAGTATTAAGTGATTTAATTGGAAAAATATCCGATTTTAATCGACTTCAGCGAATTGTTGCCTATATATTGCGATTTACTAAAAATTGCTCCAAAAACATTAATAAAATGTATGGCCCTTTGAAACTGCAAGAGCTTCGTAGTGCTTTGTTGGCGATTATTCGTAGTGTTCAAAGAAAACACTTCCCTAAAGAAATAGGGTGTCTCAAAAATAATTTGCCTATCAAATCAGGATTATCAAGTTTACATCCTTTTCTGGATCAGGCAGGTGTGCTTAGAGTTGGTGGCCGTCTTCAGTGTGCAATCGACATGGCTTATGACAAAAAGCACCCGGCTATACTTCCTAAATCTTGTAATTTCACAGATATCCTAATTCGTAATGAACATTCGCGTTTGTTGCATGCAGGAGCAAAACTAGTGTTGAGCTCACTTTCACAACAATTTTGGCTTATCAGTGGTATACGTGAAGTCAAGAAAGTGGTAAACAAGTGTGTCAAGTGTTTCCGTTTGAAGGCTGCAGCTGCCAAGCAGCTTATGGGGTCTCTCCCGCAAGAAAGGATTACGGCTGCTAGGCCATTCAACGTAGTTGGGGTAGACTTCTGTGGACCTTTTAATGTTAAATTGTCTAGAATTAGGAAACCATTAATCACGAAAGGCTATGTGGCACTTTTTGTTTGTTTTGCTACAAAGGCAATCCACATGGAGCTGGTCAGTGATCTCACTACTGAAGCTTTTTTAGCATGTCTCAAACGTTTCATTGCTCGAAGAGGAATGCCAGAGAAAATTTTCTGTGACAATGCAAAAACATTTAAGGGTACTGCTAATGAGTTAAATAAACTGTATAAATTGTTTATATCAAATACTCACATAGATTCTGTGAATAATTATTGTACTCCTAATTTTATTAAGTTTAAGTTCATCCCCAGTTACTCTCCGGAGTTTGGAGGCTTATGGGAGGCAGGGGTTAAAAGTTTTAAATACCATTTTAAAAGAATTGTTGGAACTATTGTCTTAACCTTTGAAGGTTTGTATACTGCTATCACAGAAATTGAAGCTGTGCTGAATTCAAGACCTCTCCTTCCCATGAGTTCAGACATTTCCAATTTTGAGTATTTAACACCTGGCCACTTCCTCATAGGAACCTCTATGATGAGTTATCCTGAAGCTGACTTATCTAATCATTCTATTAATAATCTAAAATTTTGGAATGTTTTATGTAAAATTAAACAGGACTTTTGGAAAGTCTGGTCCGGTGATTATCTTACACAGCTTCAAAACAGACCAAAATGGCACTGTATCAATCCTAATTTAAAAGAAGGTGACCTAGTTATTCTTCGTAGTGATAACACTGCTCCTATGACATGGCCTATGGCAAGGATTGTGAAGACAATACCTGGACCAGATGGTATGGTCAGAGTGGCAGAAATTAAACTGCCAAATAATAAAATATATGTTAGATCTCTAAGAAAATTATGTTCATTACCGATAAATTAAATCAAACTCAATTTAATAACTTTCTTGCTTTTATCCAGTAACATGTAGACTGTAGTTACAGCATTTGTCATTTGCATGGCCCCGGCCCAACTATGTTTAAGAATAATCTAAACATAAAAATATATTCTATTTGCTCTAGCAACATTTTCTATTAGTTTTTGTGTACTGGCAACATTAATGGTAGAATCCTCTTGAAACTTGTCCGTGATATGGTACTTTTGCTCTTGTCTAAAATTATCCTAATTAATCTTGGAAATACAGTTTACTGCTTAAAAACTACAGCATTTTATTATACAATCATATATAGATTCTTTTCTACCTTGTGAATGTGAGAACGGTCGTAGGTTTAGTGAACTGTAGACTTTTATTTTTAATTTTAATTTAATTTTAATTTAATTTTAATTTAATTTTAATTTTTTTTTATGAACTTTACCTGGAACTTTTCGAAAGGCCTACACTGTCCTCCCATAACTATTAACACTGTAATTCGAAAATATTGTAAAAGCCAATTATCTTTTAAAAGAGTAACCATGTAGTTTCTTGCCGGCTCTTCTCCATAGGAAACGACCAATTGGAACCGTGCACCTAGCTTCTGACGTTTCATAGGCTTATGTGAAATAAAATATTTTGATTTGATTTTGATTTGCTGCTACAATGTATATTCACAATAATAACTCTAATTCTGTATACAGGGCGTCCCACGGATATGCCACATGGAGGGAAAGTACGGAGTAGAGGGTGAATATTGTAGATGGAACATTTTACTGAAAGAAGACATTATTTGAATTTAAAAAACAATTTAAACTGCATTCATAGATATTTAAATAATTATATGGTTGAACCGGGGATCGAACCCGTTACATGAGAAAAATAATTACCCCGTAGCTTTATCATACCGATCAAAAGGCTTCATCATAAGGATTATTTTTTACTAAATAAAATAGTGTCACAAATAAAAGGAAGACCATGCATGCAACCACATTTCTTATCATCCATATGCATTTCCACTGGTGCAATATCTGGGCACATGGCGTTCTTTTTTTTCTTGTTTCAAACTGCCCATGAAAATGTCTATCACCAAAACCTATTTTTAACCGACTTCACAAAGGAGGAGGTTCTCAATTCGACTGAATGTTTTTCGTTTGTATGTTTGTTACGCGATTACTCCGCCAATTAATATTTAATATTTGTTCTTACGATCTATAATACCAATCCATTATATTCCTGAATGAGAATGCCTTGAAGCCGGGAATATAATATACACAGTACAATGTACACATTTGCAATTTATTATGATATATTTTTGCCATTTTCAACGTGCGTTCCGTACAAGTTGTCATGACATGTAACAGTAACGGTTGTCAAAATTTTCTGTTGTGCGGAGTCGATCTTTGCTGAAGCATCAGGTCATCCTTACTTAGAAATGTAGGTACTTGTAGAATCCTGTTCATCCCGTATTTAAGCTGATTATATCAGTACACTGGCTCATCCTCACACCAAGCATCTCGTGTGGGCATGCTTCACTTTCAACCATTTCCCGCCATTCGTGGTGAACTGACAGTTGACTAGTGATGGATTAATTAGCATTCGCATTCATTGTTAGCTTGTGAAAAATCATTTAGCATTTAGCTAATGAAATTTAGTTGCGAAATTTCGTGAAGTGCTAAGTGAATTATCGCTTCGTACATTTTCATTTTCATTAAAAGTGCGAATTAAAATGAGCGTTCACCATTTTAATTCGCACTTTTAATAAAATTTTCATACTTCATTATTATCAATTATCATCATATTAGCTATTAGCATAGCAATAGCAATTATCATGCTAAGACTCAATAATTCACTTGCTAATGAAATTAATGAAAAATCGCATTAATTGCCATTACTACAGTTGACATTAGTGACAGCGACCTCACTGCTGACGTGCATGAGATAGTGTTTACATAACTTTTTTAAAGACACACAACAGTACCTATTACCTTTAGATCGGAACAAGAGTACAATGTTGTCCATAATTTTATTAGTTTGCAAGGATCCATCTGAACACAAGTACTTAAAGCTAAAAAAGCTTGCAATCATTATATCGTTACAAGGGATATATTGTTGAGGCATCATTTTGCATTGTTCAGTAACTCAGTTCCCATTCACGGTCGAAAAATCTGACTATGACTGTACCATGACCTTGTCTAATACATTTGTGATATCCATAGCTTAGCTTTATTATATAACAAGCTGCGCTCCACGGTTTCACCCGCATAAGTCGCGATCCCGAGGGAGGGAAACTCGTGATAAAAGTTATCCTATGTCCTTTTCCAAGTCATGGTCAAATTTCATCCAAATCCATTCAGCCATTTTAGCGTGAAAGCGCTACAAACAAACAAACAAACTGACTTTCGCATTTATAATATTAGTTAGGAAAAATAAAAAGCTGTACTTTTTACCCACGGTTGCATGCAACTGTCTAACTCTACTAAAACCTACCTGAACCTAACTTACAACATCTGTTTGTAATGTCAAAATAACAGCCTTTTACAAAATTCATATCAAAGTATGGTTATACGTTACTTATAAACTTTTTTTTCTGTCTGTCCGTCTGTCTTATGCGGTTGAAACCGCGGGGTGCAGCTAGTTAGTAGAGAAATGGTTCCTGAATCATTGAATTATCCAAATAACATCGGTTTCTAGTTGAAATACATTTTGTACCGCCAACTATTCAATTTCATCAACTGATTACAGCATGTAGACGTTAAACACACATTCCCAAGGAACAGTAGTTTCCGTTGTGTTAGCACAATTCATAATAATGCCGGCTAAGCGGTCGACGCCTTGACGGTCGATCTTCAATTTCGTCACCATTATAACATTGGCATCATTATTTACTATTACGCTTTATTTTGATTGGGGTCAGTTGCGACACTAATAATTTGAAATCTTTTCAAATATTCTTCAAAACTAAACTTAGCTTTAGATAGAAGATCCAGATATAGTTTTCTTTTGAAAAGTGGATAATTCTTCTTGTTTATCAAAAAAGTTTTTTTTGTATTGTTTATCTTCCTCGCCTGCGACTTCCGTACGTATGGAAGTTTACCATAAAACATATTCTATGGCATTCGGCAATAGTAGTAGCATTCTATAGGTATTTTTTTTTTGTAATCGGTTCAGTATAGATACGTCTTACAAACAAAGAAATAATTTTATCTTTTTATATTAATAGACCAAATATTTCTCACCGCCTGGTCGGCACTTCACGTGACCAGAGGGCTGGCTCGTTTTTTGGCCAAAGAATTAGCATTGCCATTCAACGTGGCAATGCTGCCAGTCTTCTGGATACGTTTTCAGATGGCAACGATGCGGACGAGTACTTCGACGCCTAAGTGTCCTTTTGTTTTTATATTTATTTGTATAGTTTTAGTGTAAATAGTTATTGTGTTATATATTGTAAATACGCATTATAATGTATACGAAGAGTATTAAAAAGACAATGCATAACAAATAAAATAGCGATTTTTTTTTTAGTTTAGATTAATTACTTTATATAGCGTAGATATTAGTTCAGACTATGCCTTATTAATTTCATAGCGTCGTATCATCCGAACGTGGTCTATACCACGCCGAACTTTTACAACTTGTTCCAAAAACATAACACAATCTACTTATTTAATTAAAAATCGAAATCCACCAGCTAAATGATAGCTCAGCTCACACAAATTGTGACGCATAGGACATGATCTTATTACGTATGTAGGTTATAGTAACTTGTGTAAGAAAGGACTTCAGTTTAACCTTATTTGCATATTATTATTACTATACAAAAACAATTGGCTACCAAGCCAGACCTACAAACATGAAGTTCAATTGAGGAAAAAATATATTCGTCCATGTACACACGGGTACACATCAAGCTATATATTTCCAGTTTTTGCTGATCTCGCATTGTATAGGACTTCCGTACAATGCGAGGTCAGCTTATACTGAAAATGTATAGCTTGATGTGTAGCCGTGTGTTCTTAAAGAATGAAACGTATTGAGAGAACTTTGGACGGTAGCAAGAGCGCACGGGCGCACTTTAAAAACGTAATACTTTTCACATTTGTCACAGGGCCCGGTCGAATTACAGCGGAGTCATTCGAGTCGCCGCGTGCCGAAGCAGCTCAGTCGACGTCATCGCTCGCCAGTCGCGCTAGCGCAGCCTTTATGTTCACTTCACAGCTCATGAAATATGTTTCAAACATTCGTATACCTACCTAACTACGGTCAAGTCTATATTTTGTCAAGTGTGTCAAGAATATTTTTAATAATGTTCGTAGTAAAGTCTGGTTTTAATTGTAGTAAGTAGCTACCATGAGGCATTTATCTGGGCAGTGGGCCACCAATGCCAATGTATTGGTAAATTTACTAGTATGTTTTAAGTGCGTACTTATTTGACAGAGTAATCGTTGACCTACTTCTCATCAGGCTTAATTATAGTTATACATAAACTCACGCGTTCTTCCCACGGGGGTAGGCAGACACTACAGAACGCCACCTGCTACGATCCTTACGATCCTTTTGCCTCGTTTACATTCATTATTAGTTCAGCGTTTTTAGGGTAACTTTTGCATAATATCTTTAAAATAAATAAAAGGAGTTTTTGGATCCATCGTAAGCTTAACAGTAAAGGCCATCGCTCCAAATAGATGGTAAGTAGTTCTTTACTTACATCGATTGTATACATGTACATGGTAGTACAGACTACTCTATCTTCTTACCCCTAGAGTGCTATTTTTAACAATACCAAGCAGTGCGTCATTGTTTGTGCGAGTAAAGCAGAGCCCTGACAATTTGATTTTACTCAAGAACACAGCCAATAACTTGTTCGATTGTACACACGGCCACACATCAAGCTATACATTTCCAGTATAAGCTGATCTCGCATTATACGGAAATATACACCTACCTATACAATGCGAGATCAGCAAAAACTAGAAATGCAAAGCTTGATTGTGTAGCCTTAAGCCGTGTAGCATCTTTAGTCAAAGAAACTAGACTTGCAATCAACTCGTCTGACTTGCCAAGGAGCGCAAACAACAAACTTCGTATTGATGATCCAAATGTTGTACAGTGGAATAAGTTCCTAGGGCTGGATTCACGAATAATTTGGATGATTAAAATAATAAAATATTATTATGACTAAGTAACTGAAAAGTGCGGCAATGTTTATTGGGAAAGAGTAGCGCTCTATTCACACACAAGACATGATCAAATTAAATTAGCTAGCGAAACTGCAGAAGTCATGGGTATATCTAAAAATAAATACGAAAAACAGATTTCATGTTTTTTTTTAGGAGATCAACGACCTCTTTTTGTTTCTTGAAGTATGAGTTTAGAAAATCTGTTCTATCGTGTTTAGATAACGATACTCATTACGTGTGTGAAGTTTACACAGAAAAAAATGATTTTGTAAACTGATATTTCAAGTAGTAACTGCGGTCGACGAGCCGTGTTTTTTTTTAAATATTGTTTAGATTATATTTCGACACCAATCATGTCTGCGGAGTTTAGCTACCTAATTTTATTTTATTTAGTATATAATGTAAATAGTTAGTACAAAACAAGTTAGATTAAGTACAGGAATAGTTTATTATTTAAAAAAATTGGTGTCATAAAAAAAGAATACCCTGTTTATCTGACATAACGAATTGTGATTTGTTTTTTGAACGGATTCTATTTTTTTTTTCTTGTTATATACCTAACCGTCATTTATCACGATCCCGGCCATTCATCCACGTGTCAACGTGTGAACTGTGGATCAGTTGCAATCCATGTGCCAATAATTTTATGGTAAAACAAATAATTATATTCGTGTAAAAAAAATTGTTCTGAGTCTGAGTTTGTGCAATTGTAATATGGTTTTAAACTCACGATACCGGGGAAAATGAAGAGCGTGTCCTCTCGGAGAGCAACAGCGAACGCTCCTACGATGCTGTTTTGATATTGCAGATATAGGTACCATAAGCGGCGTTTTCATTTAAATATAACTGTCCTTTTAATATAAAGTAGGTACCTATATTCGTTGAAAATTATTAATTTCAAGAGATATTAATTTATCGAGAAGTAAACATTATTTATGTGTTTTAAAGACTAGTAAGTTAGTAAGAACACGGTTTGATTCAATAATGTTCAGAGTTGTAATAATTAATGTAAATGTGAATACTTAAACAATTCCTTTATTAACAACAATAGGTAATTCAAACAATAACATTTCTAACTACCAATATCTGACTTCATATTAATATATGAAGTCAAGCAAGAAGAAATTCTAGGTTGATTAATATCAAGCTAGAATTTCTTATATATTTTTATAAGTACTAAGCTACAGTTATGATACCTACTGAATCTTATTGACAATCTGTTGTTCGGTTCGCGATGAACTTATGTCAGGGACATTTGATAAAACTTTGCTTCGGCCGTAATTGCTTTAATTTTCATAAAATTGTGTCTCTACGAATAACGTTTCCAACGTTTATCTTTTTCCGATCAAATTGTAAATCAAACTCATCACTTAATAGTTTCTCACAAACCTACTGAAGCATAAATCTGAATACCAAGAAATATCTGACATCTGTATGAAAGGTAGGCATAATCTCATATTACCCACCTATGTCAAAACATTGTCTATCTAAATACAACCCAGGCCTAGTCAGAGCAGCACTTATCTTATTGGTTTATAATTATTTACCTACTAGAAAAATCAGTAACTTTAAAACTGATAAAATGGTAAGAAAAAGTCAAACAAACAAGGTCGGTGATATAACGGATGGTGACGAAGACATCTTTGATAACACGAGTTCAGTGTTGCGATAGTGCGGTGCCTGGCGGCTAAACGTCATGATCACAACTGGCTGTTATGAAAGTAATTATATTATTAAAATAAATCAATTACGCGAGGAAACATGATTTATTTACAAATTAACAGTGTCTCATTGTTTATTTATGAAAATATATTATAACGAGTCAACTCTATGAAAACCACTACATCTAAATAGATTCTGCAACTGTTAGGTATGATATCGTAATTAGTAATTTTTTCTCGATATTACTTTAATTTGTGTATTTAAATGCAATGGCATAACGATTAACATAATAGGAATGGCAGGGTCAGTGAGCATGACTCAGAAAGGAATAAGTGAATTTGCTCGTGAGAACTGTTAGAGGAACGAAGGCGAGTCGAATGGCCACTTTCAGAGTGGAAACCTTACGCCCCGGCCGGTACTATACCCTCAAATTATTCTTATTTTCGCGCCATGCAACGCATTTCATCTTTTCAACGTTATATTTGTTTTTGCTGTCGACGTTTTTATGGTTTAAAGACGGATTTGTTTTGCCTCAGTTTATACGATTCGTATTAGTTTAAACCGTTCTTTTCGTCGTTTTATTTGACACGTCGGACGTGTTTTGTTTCCTGGCGTAAAGCGTAATGTTTTCCATGAAAGAAACAGATTAGCAACGAGCCTGTGACCTTTTGATGTGTTCAGTTCACTCGATACACGTCAAGACATCGCACAAAAGACGTCACAAGTGTTACTCCATACGACTACTTCTATCTTCTTGTGCAAGGGTAAACAACAAAGTCTTTTATACTTATTATCACAATTTTTTTCATCCCGTTAGAGGTTAGTGCAAGAAAATTCTAGACGTGGCGTTCCTTTTGTCACAGATTTATGTTAACCGAGGTAGGTACCTGAAACAAAGGCGTTGACTCACCGTGGGATGTACGTGTGGGTGGGAGTATAATTGCATTCTGCGAGTGTCCAACGTGTAGGCGTTCGACGGCAGATCGTTCATGTCGAAGGTTGTTTCTGGATGCAGGCCTGGAGTCAGCCGCGAGACGTCGTCTTCGCAGCCTCCATCGAGGCCCGACCCATCGGTACTGCGGGCCACTGTAGACAATGTAAATTTAGCCAGATTCAATTGTAATAATTTTACTATTCATTATGTAGATCCAGATATATACGCAAGTTGCAGGTAATATAATCTACACTGAGTCCATACAGAATAATACAGTCGGAAATTTTAATTTTGTAATTGACGGAAATTTTGTAAAATGACATGTGAGACATCTTTATAATCACATTTCTTTTGCACAAAAAATGCATGCAAAGAAAACGTGTGCCTATCATATAAATCTAAAGCAGAAATATAATTAGGAACCTACTTTATACTAAATTGAGGAGTGGAAGCCCATGCCTTTGATAAACGGTCTATCTTAGTACAAACAGCAGCACAATAAAGAATTAATAAATCAGTAACGCATGCGATACCGCCATGGATTTCTTGTTTTAAAACAATCAAATGAAGTAAGTAAATTAGACAGAAACATTATTTTTAAGTACATTTAAAATGTGCTGATTGATGGATACTTAGCCTACATTGGCTACTATTAAACATTACATAAAAAATAAAACTGAAAATAATTTGCATGCACTTAGCACGACCTTTACATTTTTTTTTTAACATATCAAATCCGCTTAAAAATTTAGCAAATTTTTTCCCGACATTCTTTTTGATAATTATATTATTAGAAATTAGTTAACAGTGCTTGGGGTAGTTAAAGCTTTCTGCAACGAAATCTCAGATAATGTTAATCTATCCCGGGCATGACTAACTTTTATAATAAAACTAGCTGATGCCCGTGGCTTCGCCCGCGTGAGTGACGGTTATTATAAATACTAAAAGCTTGAACAGCATGAAAATCGGTGCAGTCGTTTTTGAGTTTATCACGAACAGGAAGACAGACAGACGCGTCGGAGGATTTTGTTTTATAGTATATATATATATATCTAAGGATAAAGGTTCACTTTTGGATCTAACACACTATTTATACAATTAACTCGTTTATTGCAAAATAATATCCAACACAAATATTGACTAAAAGCGATGTCTTTCTGCTTTAAGCCTAATTAATAAACAATATTGGACAAGTAATTACTATTTTACTTTCGGTTTCAATAAGAAAAATAAATTAAATTTAAAATTTTCTTGGCACCTTGAAATACTTACCTAAGTCATTTATTATTCTCTATCTCCAAATTCCATGACATAGCCACGCCATTTTTTTTTTTAATTTTGATCGCTATTGCATTTAATAGCTTTTATTCTGAAAGTTGGCAACGTCGCAAATAACTGTCAAATATTTACCTGTTTTGATTATTTTAGCAATATTACTGTATGGAACTATGAAATATCGCTAACTAACTGAAGAATATTAATAATTAATTGCAATTATAACACTGAATTTAAGTTGTAACCGGTTTTAGGTGTAAAAAAGGCATTTCGAAAGTTTCCAAATCCTTTTTTATATCTAAAACTACTATTCGGTGTTACGATATTATTTATTGCACTTCGTAATCAATATTTTAGACAATTACTTAGCCATATTTCATATTTCCATACAGTAATATTGTCAAATTAATCAAAACAACGATATATTTGACATCTATTTGCGAGGTTGCCCACTTTCAGAATAAAAGCTCATATACATAAGTTATATTCTCATCGTGAACAAGTTAGTAAATACTTGATTGTTTCCATTACACACTACAACATTCGAACTCTTTCAAAAAGTAATGTCTATGCAGATTCATGTTTAAAAAGGCCGAAAATCAACATGTTCATCGTCAAATATATATACAACTAACTATAGACACCTACATTGCAAACACAATTTTTTTTTCTGCTACTCTTTTGTTTTGATATCAAACCTCCGAATACATGACCTATATTATATTATTACAGATTCAAAAATCAATTGATATATTTGGCATTATATAGTGCAAAATTCTTATTCGTAATCAAGCTGAATTAGCTTGATTTCGAATTAAATTATTTTAATTAAATACCTACCCTTCTCTGGCTTAGTAGTCAGCGAATGGTAAGTATTTAATTAAAATATTTACAAACAATACCTACTAGTCAAATGATGCGATTTTTTTAAATCGCAGTTTTATTCCGACATTTTCCGTGAATACGTCTAATAAGCAGTAAATAAATAAAATATGATAAATACATCGTAATTCATAAAAGTATTTTTAAATAAATAGTTTCATATTTTAGTAAGTATAAGACTGTTTGAAAGCTTCGAAAAAGGAACGGCACACGAAAAAAAACCGGCCAGGTGCGAGTCGGACTCACGCACGAAGGGTTCCGTACCATTATCTATAATAACGGCAAAAAAAATCACGTTTCTTGTTTGGGAGCCCCCTTCAATATTTACTTTATTCTATTTTTTTTGTATTTGTTGTTATAGCGGCAGCAGAAATACATCATCTGTGAAAATTTCAACTGTCTAACTATCACTGTTCGTGAGATACAGCCTGGTGACAGACGGACGGACGGACGGACAGCGGAGCCTTAAGTAATAGGGTCCCGTTTTACCCTTGGGGTACAGCACCCTAAAAAGAAACGGTTTTTAGCAATTTTACACTAACATTTGTTACAAATTATTTGGTATATTTATGAAATCTTATTTTATTTATTTGCCGCAAGTGTGTTGAAAAGAGCCGTTTGATACGCGTGAACATTATTAGTCATTTTACTCTAGACACCATTAACCCCTCGCCTTCGGCTAGGGCTGGAACCCCGCCCGGAGTACAGCCATGATATACTTGGTCCACTTATATCATAAAATCTTATTGGGTAATCTACTAATAAGAATGTTTCATTTTTACCGACTTCAAAAAAGGAGGAGGTACTATGTTCGGGATGATTGTTTTTTTTTTTTTTTTTGTTTTTTTTTTTTTTTTTTATGTATGTTCACCGATTACTCCGCCGTTTGTGAACCGATTTAAAAAATTCTTTTTTTGTTCAAAAGCTTATACTTCTGAGGTGGTCCCATTGTCACCCAGTCAGGATCTGATGATGGGATCCTAGAGAAATCGAGGGGAACTTTCAAAAATCGTAAGGGCAACTAGTGCATTCCTTAATTTATTCATTAAGTATTTTACAGCACTACAATTTTATGAAGGCCTGGAGTCGATCTGATGATGGAGCCGAAAGAGAGTCAAGGGAACTCCTCAATGGTTTACAGCAGATACCTCGTGTTTGGGCTTGATTAATTTGTATTGATAAAAACTTTACACTTTGATGGGTTGTGACTGTCGTTAGGGGTCTGATGATGAAGACGAAAGACAGTCGAGGGAACTCCTCGGTGGTTTACAGCAGATATCTTGTGTTTGGGCTTGATTAATTTGTATTGATAAGAACCTTACACTTGGATGGGTTGTGACTGTCGTTAAGGGTCTGATGATGAAGACGAAGGACGATTAACGGAACTCCTCAACGGTTCACAGTAATTACCTTGTGTTTGGACTTAATTCATTTATATTGATAAGAACTTTGCAACCATATAGGTTGTAAGTGACATTACAGATCTGATTATGGTCACCTTATAATATGATGATGAGGGGAACTATACAGTGTAAGCAAATGTATAGTGTTCACCCTTATATTCTTGAGAAGGCACGGGAGTCTCATTAGCCAGCCGGTTTCGTATAACATCTAAACGATACTTGCGCTGTTCAGACGACTCGCCACTTAATCGTTTTTGAATAAGATTGAGTCGGCAGATCTTATCATTTATCATTTGGCGACTCCTGTGACAAATGAGAATGCATGTAATTTCTCATCTGAGATAACCTAGCATGACAAGCTAACGGTGATTCTTGGGAACCGGACATAGCACTCCGTTTGCGATTCTTAGATAGGCGTTCTTTTTCAGCAGTATTAGTCTCTTTAATTCTGTTTTCTTCATGCGGGTGGCTCCTTTAGTTGGTCTACCCATGATTACAAAAATCAAATTACACAAAAAATGGAAAAATAATAAAACTTTTTTAAAAAAATTGACCGACTTCAAAAAAAACAAAACAAAAAAGGACTACTGTACTAAAAACCAAAAGACAAAAGTACTTCTTTAATAATAAGAGAAAAATAAAAAAATAACTTGAATTTCGGAAGTCGGTGGCCAAAAACTAAAATTAAAAGCAAAGACACCGACTTCCGAAATTCAAGTTATTTTTTTATTTTTCTCTTATTATTAAAGAAGTACTTTTGTCTTTTGGTTTTTAGTACAGTAGTCCTTTTTTGTTTTGTTTTTTTTGAAGTCGGTCAATTTTTTAAAAAAAGTTTTATCTACACATCTGATTGAATTGCGAAGGTAATTTGATTACACTCAGTATTTTCACATTCAATTATTTGGTCAAAACTATTTTTTTTAATAACTTTAAGATAAATAAATTCGTTTTTCTAAAAAATCATCGTTAACTTCTGACTATGATCATGTGACGGACTTCCATAGGCGTATAAATGATAACTAGACATCATATACTTATGTGGTCGCGGCGATAATTCTGCTTTAGAAATATTTGCATGTTGTGCACTTTTGTGACTGTGACGTTGTTTTGTATAACAAATCTCGACAGACCCTTGGTCAGATTAAGAGCATTTCGGTACTGATTGTAAAAATGTTGATTTATCAAAGTTAAAATAGTTTTATAGACCCGAAACAATATAACAATTATTCTTATACTACTTTAAACAAAAGTAAAGTTAATTACAAATCTTTCTAAATGAGCCGAGTGTAGGTACTCTGTTTGAATGTTTTTTTGCAAGAATTTTAATTCTAATTCAATTATGTACTCACCCACTTTTTCTTTTTCAATGTGAAGTTTATTCCCCACGGGCGTCTTGAAATCCAAAAGCCTTCTTATAATATTAACATCCTCGTTTAAACACTATAGAAAGTTTTTATCAGTTTAATAATCACTTTTGGTAAACTTTTTCGCTTGATGTTAAACACATGTAGTGGTTCAACTTGACCATTGACTATAAACAATATTTGTGAATATTATTTAGGTTTATTTTTAAAATGACAGTATAGGCGCACTCTGGGCGGGCGGGCGCAGTTTCGCTTTCGGTAGTCGGACGTTTGACGCAAGCGGAGTGCGATGCGAGTGACGCGCGCCAGGGCCGAGCTGCGGACTGACTCAAATACTACTCGAACGAAACTCTCACGCTTCGAACACATCAACGTAAAGCTCGACGCCCGCCGCCGCCGTGTAGGCGTCCTCACACTTTAGCATTTACCTGAATATGTGGTTAATTACCCAAGCTCTAAACACCAAAACACACTCTCCTGGTAAAATTCAAAAATCCTTGGTATCCTACTCTCAACGGCAATTACACACTGTGTCTTTCTGTAATGCAATTATTATCGCATATTTGTGGCATTATTGTTGAAATTGGGCATTTTTCTTAATCAAAGAAAACGTAATCTTAGTATCGTAGCATGGCTGCGAGTGGGGCTACACGCGGTCTCATTGGCGGAGCTGTGCCGCCCAACGCCAATGGCACGGGAAGGAGGAGCCGCATAGCAATCACTTCGAAGTTTGGCGAGACACGTCTCTTACCTCCCTAATTTTCTTCTTTTTAGCATCGGGTGTATTACAAAAATAGGCTTCATTTAGCACGTAACTCAAGCTTCTTGGGGTCGGTAAGAACAAGGCGTCCATGTGGTTTGCTTATTCATTTTATTTTACGTTGCAAACTAACGATAGCTGCGATATGCCTTATTTGACACGATACGTTCAAGTATGTTAATATACCTACTCTTTTATATTTGTAATGTGTTTCTAATAGTTCTGTTGTAGAAATATCATAAAACCAAAATATTATTTATCGGCACTTTAAAGGTACTTAGAAACTTTTAAAACTTGCAAGAGTTTCGTTGAGTACTTAGTAGAAAATAGTTTAATGTCATGCTCGAAGACATGGTATATAAGAAAATACACTGAGGAAATACAAAAATAGTAAAAGAAAAGGCGAACCAGGCATAACAAGACAAGACTCGTGTTTGCTGCAGTTAGGTAAAGTCACTTTAAGGATTTAACTGAAAAATCTGACTACCTTTCTTTTCAAATTGTAAAACATCTCACTGTTCTTTATTTAGAGAAGTATTTAGTGATTATAATTTATATGACAAATAAATATAACATGAGTCGGTCTTAATTAAAAAATATATTTCCATAATACATAGGTAAATTAAGGTTTTGCACATAACTATCGACGTTGTGTTTTAACTTTATGTAACGTTGGATTCTTACGGAAGACCATTTATCATATCATCTTACAAAACAAATAAACAAAAGAAAACATTTCTTGAAGTCGATTCTGTAACTTTAGAGGAAGATAAATGTTTTATAACATAATTTTTTTAGTTGTGTTATAAAGTGGATACTCCTTAGAGAGTACAGTGGCCATGTTTTTTAAACTGGCACTTAACAATACTGCATGGCGTCAGAAATAGAATACGATTATGAGCTAGCTCCACGGGTTAAAATCTTTTATAAAAACGACTTCACAGTCGAAATTTGTAGCTGTCGGTATGCCCCCCGTAACGATAGATAACTTAATAATGTATCTCATTCATTAGTCAAGACTTGACAGGTTAATGAGAAAAAACCACAAAAAAAAAAGCGAAATTTGTTGAAGGTATGAACATACATAAGAAGTATCTATTCCACAAATCACTTTGACGCAGCTCCTCTTGGGTACCTATTGGCTCTGAGAAGCCAAGTTGATTTAATAAAGGACTTGTCTACATCGCCACATGCGAATGCAAAGACCTGACGTCGTACAAAATCATGACGTCACCTAAAATTCTGCATCAAGCAATTAGAGTTTACCGCGCGATGGACGTATATACAAGATCCCAACATCAATCGTTGGGCAGTTTCCCGGCAAACACAACACTCGTCTTGTCGGAGGATCCTCCCTTTTCTATAGAGGATGAGTGATCTTTACACCCTGTTCCTCATACCTCTAAATTCGAAGATTACGACCCTGCTTCGCACGTGTGTAATGTACTGATTTGACTATTTGTCAAAATATCGTGATTTCATCAGTTAAGTATTAATGTATTATGTTACACATAAACCTATTCTCTAGTCTGAATGATGGTGATAATGAAAACCGCATCAAAATCCGTTGTGTAGATGTGAATGATTTTTGTAGGTACGTAAGTGAGAAAGTTTTCATAATTTTAGATGACATTTCCAAGACAGTCCGCCACAAGACCCTTGGAATCAGGTCAGACAATATTCAGAACAAGAACAAACTGTACACAGCTCTATTAAAGTTAAGCCTGTAATAATAGGTAATAATTATGTCACTACAAGAAGTAATGTAATCCTTACATATTATAAAAGTCTTCCGCCACGCCTGTCTGTCGTCCTGTACGCGATAAACTCAAAAACTACTGCACCGATTTTCATGCCGTTTTCACCAATGGATAGGGTGGTTCTCGAGTAAGATTTTAGTGTATACTAATCGACATCCACGCGAGCGAAATCGCAGGCATTACCTAGTTTACCTTTTAATTCGTTATTACCTAATAACTTAGCAACTTCCTACTCGATCCGTCGGGAACTCGGGATCGCCGTAATTATTAAGTTTACACAATCAGCAGACAAAAAAGATGTGTTCCGGGAAGCGGAGAACACAGAGGAGCAATATGGTTACACATTTGGTCTTCCCATAGCATATTATTATTTAGAGAGTGCCTCCGATGCCGGCGCCGGCTCCCAAAAATAACGACGTTCGGAACCGGCAGTGACATTACGAGTATATACTGCTTTTAGCCGAGATTAAGAACATCGGCTGCCGGCACCGTCGCCCGTAATGGACACCGGCGGCGCGGCGTTGGAGATCCTTCCAGTATTCAGGACCCCAACTAACTAACCCTAACTAAAGTATTTTTTCTATGAATTCTAGTGGTTTTTGTATCTAACCTAACCTTTTTTTGTGAGTAAACCTAATCTAACTGGTTCGGTTCCGGGTAGTACTTGATTACTGGAATATGGATATCATTGATTATGGAAATATATATTAATGTAAAAAAATGCTTCATTGCGTTTTTTTTTTAATTATGGCTACCCCGCCTGTTAACTCCTTTATGCCAAATTGCCAACCCCATATTCCTCTGTTTTTTTCCAAACTAAGCGCCGGTAGCCAATTCAGCAACCGGCGCCGGCAGCCAATTCGGGAATCGGCGCCGGTAGCTGAGGCACTTCCTATTATTTATGTGGTCCCGTATGCCTAATACACATAATTTTCCTTTATTTATACAGGAAAACTAGCAGTTAAACCAAACCGAATTATACAAACACATCATCAGAAACATAGCCAACGAAACCACTGGAATTTCATCGAAATTCACTTGAAACTACAATAGCGTTCGCTTCATTATAAATCATTTTATTGATCAGTGCATGCAGTAACGATACAGATTATTACAATATCGAGTTTCAACGTAACTAATTATATTATATTTACAATATAATCATTTCAAGTGTGGGATTATTATGTATATGGTGTTTGAATGTGGACGTAGTTGATAATATGAAAATCGTGAGCGTAATACGTGGAAATACCTCATTATTATTTCGAAATAACAGTGTTAAGTTCATAAAGGGGATGTCACAGTAGATTAATTTAGTCGTAATGTATTATTTTTCTTTTAAATTTAAAAATAAACTTCACAAATATTTTCGATACCTTTTTATTTATCATTGAATTGATCTCGGTGTGTTTTAATTAAAAACAGCTGTATTGTTTCAGTGACCTTTTACTTTTCTTCAAAATAAAAACTATAACGGTTTACATGTAAGTGAGGCAATTATTGATTTAATACTCTTCTATACATATTTGATACTAGCTTCCGTCCGCGGCTTCGCCCGCGTGATATGTCGATAAAAAGTAGCCTATGTCCTTTCTCAGGCTCTAGACTATCTGTGTACCAAATTTCATTTAAATCGGTTCAGTAGTTTTGGCATGAAAGCGCGACAGACAGACAGACAGAGTTACTTTCGCATTTATAATATTAAGTAAGGATTAATAGTTAATTTAAGTAGTATAATAAGTTACCCAATGTAAATGTATAATTATATTTTACCATATAAAAGTAGTTAGGATATTATATTGTATTATACATTAATTAGGTTTAAGTTGTTATCTAATAATATTATAATGAGAAAAGATTTGACCTTATTTTTGTTTGTAATGAATAAAATTTGATATTATAAATTAAAGTCGCTTTTCGTGTTTGTTTTTATATCCGCGTTGTTCTTCTAAACCACGTACTTAACAGATGTTGATGTGGTTTTCACCATCGTTTAGAAAATGTATTCCGGAAGGTTTATAATGTGTATAATACGTCAATAAAAGTTACATATAACTAAGAAATCTCAATGTTTTGTCAAGTCTTAAAAAACGTGCGAAGCAGGAGCGGGTCGCTAGTGAATAATAAAATAAAAACGGGATCTGAAAATCGGGATCTGAATAGAAAGTGACTCTTCGCGTTGCGTGGGTACTTATCGGATATCTACTACGACAGCGTAGCGAGCGTAGCCATTCACACCACAGCTACGCTGTAGCAACAGTATCCCTCTACAATGATGAAAAAAACGGGTAGTTATTTTTATAACTGTTATTTAAACATTGCTGAGGTTATTATCATCAGTTGAATAAATTAATGGAAAATAATTAAATTTTTCGGAGGTTTGTAAAAATATAAAGAAAATTGGTCGCCTATATCATGCTACAGTAAAAAAAAAAAAAATACCGAATTGTCAAACTAAGAATGCCTCACTGTTTTATCAAACGGGGCGAGGTGAGACTTCGGAGCTGTTACATAATCCAGGACGGACTTAGTTCTCTAGGGCGCCCCAAGGCAATGTAGTCTCGAGGACGCTCTCGCTATTTGTTCCCTTCTAAAATTAAAATGCTTTTATACAACTAACTATTTACACTCAGTAGCGTAGCAGCTACCTTGGGGATAGCCGGGGCAGTGCTCCGGGGCCCCCAAGCACAGGGGGCCGTCGGAACCAGACCAGCAAACCTCGTATTGAACTAGCTAAAAATTCTCTCACCTTCGTAATGTCAATAAAATAGGTTGCGACTAACAAGATATTAAGTGATAATGAAAAACGTCAAATTCTTGTTATGGGGCCTTTACAGCCTTCAGGGCCTTTTCCGTATGACGACTACCAGAACAACACATGTTTTTCAAAATCGTACTATTTTCAACTTCTAAATATGGACCAGTTCATCGTTTTTGGCTGTGTACATGAAACATTTAAAACAATTTTTAAACAGATAAGGCATGTATAGTAGGGCCCCCAGTTGTTTTTGCCCCGGGGCCTTTGGTTGCCTAGCTACGCCTCTGTTTACACTAGGTACTAAATTAAATGACTAACTAAATACGTTTCCGGATGACAGCGATGTGGAAGAGTACTTCGACTTGTGTCCTTCTGATTTTGTGCTTATTTGTATAGTTAGTTATTCTTTCTAAAATAGATTTGTTTAATTTAACGTAATTGTATTGTGTTTCAGGCAACTGCACGTCTATAGTAACAATTTGAAAGTGCCTTTATTTCGTAGTAGGCTGTTCAAAAGTCCTAATTATATTATTTGGTTTTGTTACTGCATCACTGGGGCCTAAAACGACCACATTAGCAATTCCTCTAATTTTCCATAAAAATAGCTGAATCTTATATACTAAATTCAATTCATATTCGAATCATATTTGGTGTAATTATTGCTGTATGAAAATGACTTAATTTTTAATAAAATGACCGTAATTTAAATGAATTAAGTTTAATTTAACATTAAACTTCAATAAAGCAGTTCATAATTTGTGGACCATTTTATTAATCTCCTAAGAATTGCATCGCAGATCATAATAAATTGACAGTTTGTGACATTTTACGATGATTCTTATGATTCTGCCAAAGTGGCCGTTTTAAGCCCCCTTACCAATATAATGTCTTAGGTACAACGAAGGGTACGCTATTATAGTTTCAAATAATTTCTGATGAAATTCCAGTGGTTTCGTTGACTTTGTTTCTTTGATGGCTTTCTTGCTGCTAGTTCTCCCAAATAAATAAATGAAAGTTAAGTGTAGGTATTGGAAATACGAGACCAGATATCGTAACTCCCGCCAAAATAGTGTCACAACTCAAAAAAAATTAAACCTTTTTCATTGTAACATTCGTTTCAGAAAACTTCAAAATCTTATCAAACTCAAACTCAAAGCATTTATTTCAAATAAACCAATTACAGGCACTTTTGAATTGTCAAGGGGTTGGTCAGTCAGAAAGATGAAGCTAGTTGCCCATTCCAAAGCGTAGGTTCCTATGGAGAAGAACGGGCAAGAAACTCCACGGACACTCTTTTGAATCAGAATATTGTTACAATATATTGGTTACATCATTCATGTTGAAATTATATATGTGAGTACAATGTCCGTCCATAAAAAGATAAAAAAGAAACAAAACAATTCAAAAATTAAAATAAGCCGTGGCAGCTAAGAGATGACCAGTCCCTACTAATGGCGCCCGTTCACGAACATGACGCATAGATCAGCACCATTTAGCTCAACCAGTTTGAAGGGAACTTAATGATCCAACACACATGCCACCACCAGCGAGACATTAAAGTGAGCATGACATACTCTCAGTCGCCAGGGCACATTCAAGTCAATGAAAGACGTACTTAGTAAATGGTAGCTTTAAAGTACTTAGGTAAGTACATAGTGCTCACACACATGTGTTATGCAGTTATACAATACTAGGAGATTGAATTTATACAATGTAAATATAGTTTTTACAATCTTCAGCAGCTCCAACAATATTTTCGAATGATAATCAATTAGTTTATGCGCCCTGTGGAGCTAGACCAGCGTTGAGCCAAGCATTTATATCAGTAATGTAATCCCCTAATTTATAATATGCTTGGTGGCATAGTGTGCGTTTTATACAAGATTTAAATTTTGTTTCATTCAGTTGGAGTATGTGGGGAGGTATTTTATTATAACATTTTAAACAGTACCCCATGACAAATGAGTCTACTTTAGCCAGTCTGAAGCCCGGTTGAACAATAGGTCCCTACTTCTAGTCCTATAATTCTGTCTTTCACCTCTTTTACTGAAAAGACTTAGATTTTTCCTTACGTACATGATGTTTTCATAGATATATTGACAAGGTACCGTCATGATGTTAATATCTTTAAACAGTTCCATTAGAGAATCGCGCCTGCGGAGGCCATATATAGCTCTGATCGCTGTTTTCTGCAGAATAAAAATATAATCGATATCAGCAGCCCGTATCTCAGATAGTGTCATACTTATATGGTTTAAATATGTATCCCTAAATGGCACTAGTGTCATTATAATGTTAAATGAAAGTTTCTTTGCATACGTCTTTTTCTCGAAAGTTTGATTTTTAGACTTACGAGTACGACAATATTTGAGCGGAGGTGCGATATATATTATTATGCTTTGGGAAGACAAAATGTGTAGGTAAATGAGCTTTGAGTAAACTGGCTGAATCATTTCAGCCAGTTTACTGAAAGCTCATTTACCTACACATTAATTAAGAAAAATAAGAGAAATTAAATAAGAAATATATAAGTACCTAGCTAATAGTAATCTATAAGGGTAGTACTTATGTACATATTTCTTATTTAATTTCTCCAAAATTTTCGATGCGATTGTTAGAAGAAAAGAAGAAAGAAAATACGTTTATTTGCGGCAAACATGACGCTAACAAAGGACAAATAAAATATACGTCACCTTCACGCAAAACGGCCATCACTCAGCATAATGCTGCGACCCTATGCGAGACAGAGCCCCAGCGCTGGTTTTCAGTGACAGCCGGCGTTGACGTCATGACGTCAATCGGTGCAGCACATAATGAATTAACAATAACAAAATAAGAAATAAAATAAATACACTAAGTGTTGTTCGTGGATATGTCGCGGCCAGATCTTAGAATAATTGATCATTTCATGAAGTTTCCGACCATATCATGAAATGGTTGAATTTCATGAAATACTGCTGGTCACATGATGGATACCTACTCAACGTTAGACGATTATAACAGTTAAACGCACGACTACTTCATGATGTGGTCAAACATTAGTCATATCATAAAATAGCTAAACAAAAATTAGCACTTTAAAGCTTAATATTTCGCAAACGAATCCCTAAATCCAAAAATGGTTTTCACATACTCACACTTATTTTTAAACGTCCTTCCCAACGATAAAACACACTATGGGATCGACGCGAAAAAAAAATCATCAATCAGATTTTTTTTTACCACTTTGTCGGTGTGATTTTTATGTATACCCATACCAAATTACAGCTTTCTTGTACCAACAGTCTCCGAGCTAAGCCGCGGACAGGCGGACGGACAGACAGACGGACAAAGCATTAGTAATAGGGTCCCGTTTTACCCTTTGGGTACGGAACCCTAAAAAAACAAGATGACGGCATTCGTTCTGATTTTGATCACGCATCAAAAGATCCTTGTACAGTTATAAGAGTGTACCTCTTCCTTCTACCCGTGTGTGTATGTATTAGCCCTTGTGTATAAATCTTAGACCATTTCACATAAAAATGGTCTAAAATGTTATTCATAGTCCACACACAATGGGGAAGACAGCTGTCAAAATGTCGCTGTCGTGGCTATTTCCCAAAACAAGCTAATAATACCAACAAAGCGTGAGGTGGTTTTATTTTATTTTTGCGAAAAATTGCTCCGAAATTGGAGTCCCCATTTTCCGAAGTACCGTAAGATTTCGTTCTAAGTTTTTTTTTTTTTTTTTTAATAGAAGTCGTCAGAAACATTGGATTACAATTCTGACACATTCCATGTTCCAAAAGTTGTATTTAAGATTTCGTTACATCCTAAATCAACGGTTTCGCAAAGTGAGTTTGTTTGTTACGCTTTCACGCGAAAACGGCTGAACGGATTTGGATGAAATTTGGCACGGGGTAGACCTTGACCTCGAGAAGAACATAGAATCGATAATACCTGTATTTTGGATGTCTGGTTATGAGAAATTAAACACTGCGATGTACGAAGTGAGTTTTATTCAATAATTTGCAAGGAAGCCATTTTTGATACATGCTTTTTTAATCCTACTGAAGGTATATCGCCACCCAGTGAGACGCGGAAAAAGCAGGAACTATATTTGTTGCGTTCCGTATATTGGGTTACAATACTGCGTTCATTTCAACACACAGGCTACTTTTCATCCTGGATCGCAGACCAAGTGGCGGGCAATAGCTAGTAATGAAATAAAACCAAACTCTTGAAATATCACGAAATAGAACGAATGGACGAAATGTTAAATGTATGTAATGTGTTAATGGCCGTAGGGATTTAACTGTGGTCACGCCATCTACAATTACCTTTGACCGATCTTTCCCATTATGTCAAATTTTGTTGTTTTTTTTACTCTAGCAATGAATGTACGTCATATTAATGACAGCTGTCTTTTCAATGTTTCGTTTTGTCAATGATTGATTAGTAGTGTGTCAATGTCAAATGTCAACAATTTTATGTCAATTCACGTCATTTCATTGGCTGCACGTGTTTTTTTATTAGAAAATCATGTAATCCTGATAGCAAACAAATTTCTTAGTTGCGCTGTACGGTCGTGTGTTGTGCACGTTATAATATTAATGAGGTCGGTAGATTTCACTCCGTGGTTATCATTATCATAGATAACTTTATCAATTTTATAACCCGCATCCATGCTATAGTTCAGTGTTTACAAGTTATCCAATCGGCTCTACTTGAGAGAGAGAGAATCTAGTTATTAAACTATTTACGTAAGTATATGTAGTTAATTATTTATTCCTTGAAGTTTTTGTTTGCATTTGTAGATTACCTGAATTTTATTGAATTGTATTTAGCTAAAAGAACAAGACGTGCTGTAGGTCGAAGAGCATTCCTCAGAAATGTCATGCCCTTTTTCTTTTTTGTACATCAGAAAACAAACAACTTTACTTTGAATCAACTTATCTGTTACAATCATAAAGATCAAGTTACACACATAATAGTCAATCATCACAATCAATTTCGTATTAAAACTGAATTGATTCTTATTGGAACTGTTATTAGTGTCTACATCAGCTCAAATTTTTAAGTCCTTACCTGTTACAGCACATAATACAACGACGTGTGTGTGAGTAACAAAAAATATACAGAAAAAGTAACATAGGTACCTAATCAAGTAACTACTTATGTAGGTACTTATTTTAGTTTCTTTTGAAGAACAATTCCAGAATAACTTTATTTCTTCTTACAGCTCCTAAATGTTGCCTTCAAAGATGCAAGTCAACAAGAAGTTGCTACCAATAAAAGGGCATTTTTTTTTCTTCAATGCTGGTTAGTATAATCTAATCTATAGAATTTAATTATGAGACAAATGATGGTGGTCATCTTATTTTTGGTCTCTTCATAAACAATTTTAAAAAGAGAAGGTTCCTTCTTTTTTGTTTTTTTTATGTACCTATGTTTTTATTTACCAGGCTTCCTTAGATTTCTGGGTTGATTTATGTAGTCCTTTTGGTTTTGATAGAGAAAAAAGAAAGAATTAAACAAATAGGTCACACAAAAAAATTCATTAACTTTGGATAAGGTTAATAATGAGAATAGCTATGTGGATTTTCCTTAATCAACAATATTGTAGCAGCTTAGCCAGAGGACATGAATGCACAAAGGATATCAATCTTGCCAAAAATGACAAGGTTTTTGGAACTTCATTCTTTTTTTAAATATGTTGGTCAAATTAATATCTTTTAGATTTAACTTTAATGCAGTATCTGGCCGTAAAATGGCACATAAAGAGTTCTTTGCAGAACCTTATTTCAATCAGTTATAACTATGAGAGTCTCTTTCTGGTACAGGTTAGGAGGTATTGAACATACTTAATACGGGACTGGGCTGTCTAAACTGTTTGCCATTAACCATGATCTGTCCGTATGTCTATTCCGCTAACTGATAAAAGCCTAGAAAGTCAGGATATGCCAATGTACACGAATGTAGTGCGATAACCCGTTTTCTATATTAAGAGTTTTCTTTGTAACGCATGCCTGAAGATACTGTAACACTGCTAGGAGAAGCCCTACCTAAAGTACTGGATGTTAAATTCATTAAGTGCGTATATGCATGTCTCTTCTCCTCTAAACCTGGAGTATCACTCTGTAGCTTCCTTGATCCGTTTATCCTTTACATCTTAATATGTCCACAGCACCACCATTTAAAGTATTATAATTATTTTCTGTATGATTAAAATTGGCTTCATTAGAAAATTCCTGCTCCTGGCAACTGATAATCCTTACTAATATTATAAATTCGAAAGTAACTCTGTCTGTTCGTCTATCTGTTTGTATGTTACCTTCTCACGCCTAAACACTGAACGGATTTCGATAAAATTTGGCAAGGACATAAATGGCTTCCCGGGAAAGGACCTAGGCTACTTTTTATCGACATACCACGCGGGAGAAGCCGCGTGCGGAAGCTAGTATTCTATAAAGTTTTTATTTACTCACAAAATCAAAAGTCATTTATTCAAATTGGGTTGAGCACCAGCAATTAGCGAACGTCAAAATTACATAAGAAAACTCCCCAGCAGAAACACAGCCTTGTCTTTTTATTAAAGAAAGAAAGCTGTGTTTTAGACTAAAAATGATGAAACAAGAGCGTCAATATGATTGTATTCTGAAACAGCAATCGTCCAAAAGGCATTATTTTAATGACATTAATATGTTTACACCATCTGTCATCTGATTGGGAGTTCGTTATCAAAGTACTCATATTTATGGAGCAGAGCATGTTCATTTCATACATTCTGTACACATACAACATTTAGTTATAAACATCACACGTCCAATGGAAATAGCATTAAAATAGGTATTCAAATTAATTAGTAACCAATAATATTATTAATAGTTCCTATTATTATGGAATTTTTACTTATCTGCAAAATAAATTATAATTATGAATTTGATTGTGTGTACACCATGAAATTATGGCACAGTTACAAATTATGCTTATAATCATATAACATCATGTAACATTTCGCTGGTATTACTAACTCGTTGCATTCTTCCTATACAATTTTTTTTTTCTTTTCTCCTGTCATTTCATTTTGAGCAACATTACCTGGGCGCAGGACCCGACGCCACTGGGAATTTATCTACTAATGTTAAAAAACGTCCAACTAAACTGCGACCGGCTCGAGTATCGTAACCATAACCAGACTCAGCCGGCGCTCTTGCAACCACCATACAAACCAGAAATCCTTATTTAATTTATTATCCTTTTTTATAAGATTTTAAGTTGTTACGGCTCACCCAAGTGCATGAGCTTTGCATCTTCAGATTCTAAAGCATCATGATATACAATACAAGCGTTGATTTTAATGAACGGAGTTAGTTCGTCCATTCGCTGACATGTAAAGTTTCTATCTTGGGTGGGCAGGTAATTTGCTCTTTACCATTAACAAAAAGTGTATATTTTATTTTTCTAGGTACAGCACCACTAGTACCATACTTGTCGACTTATGCACGTCAATTAGGATTCTCATCCGCAACAGTAGGATTAATATACACAATTCTGCCAATATGTGGTCTTATCGCTAAACCTCTATTTGGTGTAATTGCCGACAGGTATAATATGGTTTTATTAACTTTTTTTTTATATTCGGGGATAATCACACAGTCTTCTTATCTTAAGCTTTGTATATGGCATCTTAAATCATAGTTGACTAGTAAGATTGTTTCTAAGCTGGCATATGTGAAATAGATAATACGTTTTTCAATGCTCTGGCATAGATATGGTGCCCCGTATAACATAACATTCGTTCTAGTTTAGTATCTTAAAGCGTTAACTCGTTATAGATACCAGTCAGATACAGATCGATACATTTCATTCAGAACTAACGAAGTATCTATAGGTAGTAGCCGCGATAACAATATCTAGAGTAGGACAATATCAGCTTACGTAGGTATGTGGAATTGTGGATGGCGTCTACGCACTTTATCTCAATGCATTTTCACCAACAGCGCGGCTACGTAGCTGCGCTATTGGTGAAAATGGATTTACAGTGACGTCACTGTCTATCTAAATAACATTTGAACACACATTAATCCGCAGATATATTACTACAGCTATAATAATGATGTTATCGATCGTAACAAACTAATTCGTACATTCGTAGCGTCGAATCCAATCAATCTATTGACGGACAAACGCCTCGCGTCTCGCTCTTAATATATTTTGATCAAGTCAAAATATATTAAGAGCGAGACGCGAGGCGTTTTTATGTTACTTTAGGGGTATGAGGAACAGGGTGTAAAGTTCACTCATCCACCATAGAAAAGGGTGGTTCCTCCGACCAGACGGATGTTGTGTCTGGCGGGCAACTGCCCAACGATTGATGTCGGGTTCTTGTATATATGTCCATTGCACGGTAAACTTTAATTGCGCGATGCAGGATTTATGTGACGTCAGGTCTTTGATGCCTACTTCATATGTGGCGGTGTAGATACCGCCACATTACCAAGGAAAATAATTTAAATACCTATATTAAAACAGTGGCATTATTTTCCTGAATCTATAGGGCACTAAGGTCTTTCGTTTGGGTTAGTCATGTTCCGCGGTTCACCCTGTCTTTCTACGCGTCAAGTGATGGTAAAGAACTGCACAAACGCTAATGCATTTTCACGATGCAATATTCGCAAATAATTTCATATGTGTTTTCTCAAATAAACTAAAATAATAGCCTTATAGCTTGTTGCTCTGCTCTGCGCCTTAGATAGGTTGTACCTGTACTTTACGTATGTTGTAGGCTACGAAGAAATACAATGATAATGTATTTTTTTCTTTTCAGATTTAAGAAGCAAAAACTTATATTTATACTGTTTCAAATAATTACAATAATCAGTTTTGGAGCAATATATTTAATACCAGAAAATAGAAATTGGATGGTTGAATTGGATTGTGATGGTGGAGTGACTATGCTGCAGAGTTGTTACAAAACTAAGGATTTAGTCGACACGTGTAAAGTAAATTCGCTGAGTAACCTGAGCCCCAACGCAACTGCAATTTGTGAAGTGAGTTCATAGGTATTCGTGCTACCTCATTCGTTAATTCGGAGTCAGGACTTACCAAGATATAATTTTCAAGGACACATAGATGTAACGAAAAAGTTGCAGTGATCACAAACCGACTTGACATACACGCATAATATTGATTTATTTATTTTGTGTCGTAATCTGAAATGCAATTAATGACTAAACACCAGAACCGATTAAAAGAGGCAATGTGCCAAATTGTTACTGGTAGGTATTGAAAAAGAGTCATACGTTTTTGATCCATTAATGGAACAACTCTTTCGTCAATTAAGGCAGCACAGACGTCAAGGTTTTTCATGAATTCTAAAGTGAAGCGCTCCTTTGTTTGTTCCAGAATTATTATTTTTAATAGCTAATAAACAATCTTAAATGATTTACAGATGAACTGTAACATGTCGTCGCCTAAAATGTGGCAGACGGTTTGCGAGCACTGGCACATACCACAGTACTGCTACAGCAACACGAAAAACATACGATATTCTTCAACAGTCAGTAACGTTACTTTGAATAAAGATAATTGTGCCTACATTGCTGCCAACAATGTGACCCTGGATGGTGAGATACAACTCTGTTTTTTTACTTGTGAACATTTTAATTATGATTATTCATTAGCATTTACCGCGCACAAATTGATTATGTGGCTATGCGAATGTTTTGAAGGCTAATTATTTTATTATATTAACAGCCGCACTTGTCGATTGAAGTTTAAGCTACGCTTGCCGAGATGGGTGACCGTTCTAACATATCGAGGCCCCTCTGTGTCTCGAAGAGCACGTTAAGCCGTTGGTCCCGGCTGTCATTCGTAATTCTTTGACAGTCGTTACGGGTAGTCAGAAGCCTGAAAGTCCGACAACCAGTCTTACCAAGTTACAGTAACTGGGTTGTGGAGGTCTGACAGGCAGTCGCTTCATGTAAATACTGGCATTCAGCTGCATCCGGTTAGACTGGAAGCCGATCCCAACCTATTTGGGAAAATATTAAGCAAATTGATTGGGCTATGCGAATGGTTATCTTAAATAAGGAAAATTATTAACAGTTTTTTTTTTGCTTTATGCGAATTTCTCTAAACTATAATTGAATGACGCAGACGCGCGACTATGTTCTGGCGGAAATTTACCCATGATGTCTTCAGACACAATTTGTTTTTACCCGACTGCCCCAGAAGGAGGGTAATGTTTTTCGAGAATATGTATGTATGTTTGTTTTATAACATTGTTAAATTCTCATATTTTCAGGGCATATATTCAGTCCTCATTGCCGCCTCGGTGCCGGATATGTAGATGTTAATGAACCCTGCTCTTTTAAATGTAACAACACCAAGCTCTCTACTGCTATAGGAACTGAAAAAGTTAACATGACGTGTGTAGATAAAAATATAAACTACAAACTGTGTACCAACAACATAGCGCAGCTTACGGAACTGACAAAAGAACCAGTAAATAGTGATTGTGAGGTAAATAAATTGAAAATTATTATATTTTGTAGGTATAATAATTAAGGTATCTTATAAAATTCTTACTAAATTATTTCGTCGTTACGTATTGAATACACCTGCACTAAAACTGAATGTGCAAAACATTGTCAGAATCTGTACAAATATCTCATTCAAGTATTTATGATGTTATGTCCAGGATCATAAAGTATGACTCACTACAAAGCGAGGCGAAGATGAAAGTATGTTTTACCATATTCATACATGACTAAACACAATTAAATATTTTCCCCATACAATTGATTTTAGCACTATGTAATTCGCAAAATGTTAGCGTGGTCGAAGTGAACTTTTTCTTATTATGTTTTATACTTGGTTGAAACCTGTAATTAAATAAAAAACAAGCAATGTTCACGCATTTTTTTATATCTTCGATATGTATACTTTCAATTCAACATATAGGTTTTTTTTTTTTTTTGAGGTTGGGAAATTACAAATGTCTTCTCCCGCTCTGGGCGGAGCGGAAGGGCGTGTCAAACTTTTACTGACTAAAATAAAACCCACCCGTGTTCCTTCAGTTGCCCGTTGCCAAGGGCCCCGGTATCCCTTTCGGACTTTCCCGCAACCCTGGCAGGCATCGGTACTAGCGGACCCCGCCAATTGTGCTGACATCTCTTTGAGGCGCGCGTGGAACACGACGTGCCATCGACCCCGGCCTGGTCCTTATCGGACGGAGAGATACTCATTGCTCGCCGTCCGCAAGCCCGCGCCTATGGTGGCCGGGAATCCGCCTGGGAGACCCGACGCCCAGGGCGTCTCCAGCAGCGGCGGTGTGAGGGCGCAAACTTTGCCTCTCCCTCACGCGTTCCGCCTCCTCCTTCGCGAGCATTACTGCTTCGCAGAAGGAGGTGACGGCTTCCCATGCCCTCTCGCTCCGTACCATGGCCTGGATCAGGGCTGGACGCGAGAGGTTGTTGCCGCCAATCGCCTCCACGAGGACACGGCGGTGCTCCGCCCAAGCGGGGCATACTTCCACCGTATGCTCCACCGTGTCCTCCGGGCGATCCGCACAGTGGTGACATCCGGGCGTTTCCTCCCGCCTAATCCTACACAGGAACCCCCCGAGGCTGCCATGTCCGGTGAGGATCTGCGTCAGGCGGAAGGTAAGGACGCCGTGGCGCACCTCTAGCCACTCTTCAAAGAGGGGACTTATCGCAATTGTTGCTTGCCCAGCACTGAGTTGCGACAATCGCACTCTCCATGCCACCATGAGATCCTGTCGGAGCTCCGTCCGCTGTGCCGCGATTTCTCGTGGCAGCGGAGTTACGCCCCGGCGCTTCACCTCCTCGCGCCACTCCCAGATGTGCGTGAGGACTTTCGCCTCTAGATCCCATGGCGGTAATCCGGCAAGGAGGCCTGCCGCCTCACGGGAGACCGTGCGGTATCCCGGGGTAAGCCGAATGGCAATGACCCTTTGAGACGCGTTCAACCGGCGGGCTGGCCGCAGCCTAAGGAAACGCGCCCACACCGGTGCCCCGTAAAAGGCTATGGACCGCACGACCCCCGCGTAGAGCCTCCGACAGGAACCGCCCCGAGGCGGCCCCAGCCCGGTCCAGCCTGGGAGCCAAATGTCGGAAATGCTCCACGAAGTTCCACCGGCTGTCGAAGATGAGTCCTAGGTACGCCGATGTGAACCCCTCCTACCGTTAATTGGGAACCCGACGGTGACGTGCTCCGAAGGCCATGAAAACACATGACCTTGGACTTGTGCAGGGCCACCTCGAGTCCCAGTTGCCGGATTCTCTCGACGATTGTCGCAACCCCGCGTGTCGCGAGTTCGGTCGCCGCCTGGTGCAACCTCCCCTGCGCCAGGACCAGCGTGTCGTCAGCGTAGCAAACTACGCTGACGCCGCTAGGGAGGTCGACGCGCAGCACCCAGTCGTATCCGATGTCCCACAGATGCGGTCCCAGGACCGATCCCTGTGGGACACCGCACGACATCTCTCGCCGGTTCCACACTCCCTGGTGACCGGGGTAGTAGATGGCGGCCCTGTCCGTCAGATAGGCCTCGACCACACGAAAGAGGTAGGTCGGCATCCGGTGGTACCGGAGTACCGCTACATAGAGGTATACTAGCTGCGCCCCGTGGTTTCACCTGCATAAGTCACACGATCCCGTGGGAATATCGGGGTTAAATGTATACTATGTCCTTGTGTTGGTCATGTTCTACCCATGTGCCAAATCTGTTCAGCCGTTTTAGCGTGACAAACAAACGAACTCCCTTTCGCATTTATATTATTAAGTTACGATTGTTGCGTTGTACAATAAGGCCGATATAATTTGGCAGGTCTGAACATAGGTGCATATAACCTTCGCGCATGTTCTCTCACGCACACGCCTCATGTCACCATTTGGTTCCTAATAAATGTTACTGCGCAGCCCACTGCGCGAAGTTCGGAACTGCCAAGGTACGAGTACATCGGGCGAATTACTTTCTTCAATTGTAGAAATACTTACTAAGAACGTTAACCTCCGTTTAGCGTGAATACTATAGTTTGTACTAATTAATTTTACATGTTATAGGCATCGTGCGATCTCGACGTGAAAACGCCATGGCGGCTTATGGAAATATGTGAATGGTGGAAAGCGGACTCGGCCAGTTACTGCCAACCGAAGACCAGCCTGGGTGATGAGTTCCCTAAAAACCTGTCCTTCACTGGAGTGGTACCACTTTCCTCTACGATAGCTGAACATGAATGCGTTTATATGCGACTTAATCATATTGAATTACCTGATGGCAATGGTGGTGGTAAGAAACTTGTTATAAAACTATTAGAAGATTCGGCGTTCACACGTCAATTTTACCCGACTGCCCCAGAAGAAGGGTAATGTTTTTCGAGAGTATGTATGTTTGTATGTTTGTATGTATGTATGTTTGTATGTATGTATGTTTGTATGTATGTATGTTTGTATGTATGTATGTTTGTATGTATGTATGTTTGTATGTATGTATGTTTGTATATGTATGTTTGTATTCATGTATGTTTGTATGTTTGTATGTATGTATGTTAGTATGTATGTATGTATGTTTGTATGTATGTATGTATGTATGTATGTTTGTATATATGTATGTTTGTATGTATGTATGTTTGTATGTATGTATGTTTGTATGTTTGTTTGTATGTATGTATGTTTGTTTGTATGTATGTTTGTATGTATGTATGTGTGTATGTTTGTATGTATGTATGTTTGTATGTTTGTAAGTATGTTTGTTTGTATGTATGTATGTTTATTTCTTTGGCACGTTCTGTAGCCTAAACGGCTTGATCGATTTTATCATACGAGGTTTCGTTAGGTTCGTCTTAATTGTGGGAGTGACATAGGCTATATTTTTTTTTATATATTCCATCTACAAATACAAAACAAAAGAAGTAGAAGGATTTTTTAAATTAAATTACAACAATATTGTTATCAAATAAAAGCTAGTAATGAGTATATTCCAAATACATATATTAAAACTAAAAAGCTTGAAGTAAAACAAATTATTTGAAAAACAAAAAACCCGACTGCAAAAACCTATAAAAAGAGAAAAACAAGCATTGAACTTTGTTTTTTTGTAAGGTATTGCAGGCGGGGCAAACCAATAAACTGAAATATGGAGTAACTTTTGATTGTCCCCGCCTGCATACCTTACAAAAAACAAAGTTCAATGCTTGTTTTTCTCTTTTCAGTTATAGGTTTTTGCAGTCGGGTTTTTGGTTTTTTATTATTTAATTAAAATGACGGCGAAGCAAAAAGGAGGGTTATTATTTTGGCCGGTGTGTATGTATGTTCATCAGTTTGCCTAATAACGTCAAAATTCATTCATCATAATTGGATTAAGAGACCACTCTTTATTTGTTTCAGTAACTATACACTATCCAAACTGTGAATCAAAAGCTGCGTATCAATTGAAATCAGAATTGTTTCGTTCTTCTTGCGAAATACGCTGTAATAATGCTGTGGTAAGTAATTCACTTGAATAAGAAGTTTATTATAGAGAAAAAGTTGTTCACTTATTCGTATAAGTGAACAACTTTTTCACTACAATAAACTTTTTATACAATCCAATCCTGCGTGTCTACAGCTTAGGCCTAAGCGCAGGTCCCTGCCCAGTAGGCCTCGGACAATATTATGTTGGCTTTATTAAAATCTGATCTTCTAAATAAATTTTTAGGTAAACGAGATAATGGAAAGTGCATCAGACAGTAGGAATGACACTAGTAAAGAATACTCGTCACAATTTTGGTTGTTTTTCTTCTTGATGATCGTCAGCTGGGTCGGACAGGCTGTTGTAGTCACTTTCGCGGATGCTATCTGCTTCGATCTACTTGGTAAGATATTTGTTTATTTAATTTATGGTAGCTTCACAGCTAACTCTAAGTACAACGTTATTATTAATCAAAAAATTACGCCAATTACGGAAAAATAGGAAAAACAAAGAGTGACGTATTCTTAATATCTTCTGTTTCTAAAGAATAACGAAACATAACATTACGCCTTGTTTCCTCAAAGAGATAGACAAAGATGTACACCCTGTCTATCTCTTTGAGCCACGAACATAAGTACCTTACATTTACTCAAGATTCAAAAGTGATTTTCGCCTAAAGTATTCATAGATATTTTATTATGGTATTTATCGAAACCATACTATTGTGAAATAGGTAATTTTTCAAAGTTGTAATTCTTATTTCACGATAAAAACGTTTTTGAATGTTGCGTAACTGTAAGGTACTGTAGAGTAATCCCATATTTCGCCAGTTATGTTTAAGTACCGTGTAGTAGGGGGCGAGTTTATTGCCATCAACCGGGCATATATCCAGGCTGCTACAGAAAATTCTATATAGAAAATCCCCATAAGACAATGCTCGACCTGGGAATCAAACCCATGACCTCATTCTCAGCAGTAGCGCTTGTGACAACAACACGAACGACGCAGTTCTATAAAATTTTGTAACAATTTGGCCTCTATAAATAATAAACTTGTATTCCTGCTATCTTGTTCAACTGTTTTTTTTTCCTAATAGGATCAATTTTTATGTTTGACTAATGTAGTGAAATAAATACACTATAGCCATCGAAATGTGATACTTGGTTACCTACGTTACGTTTAACGTAAATCTGACTGGCTGAGTGGGGACCCAGACTGGTTTACCGACTGGTTCAGGGTACAAATTGGTGAAACGTAACATTAAATTTTAATGACCCCCTAATGGATCCCTTATGGTGCATCTGCCATGTTTCCACCCTAAGGTCGACTGGTAGAAAATGTCTCAGGTATTAAGTCCGCCTTTTTACGGTATTTTTTTTATTTGTGCATAAAGTTTTAATAAGCGTAGGAGAACCAAGGTAACCGACATAGCCCGAAGTATTGCCAAACTTAAGTAGCACTGGGCAGGGACATTGCTCGCAGAACAGATGGCCGATGGGGCCGAAAGGTTCTGGAGTGGCGACCGCGTACCGGAAGACGTAGCGTTGGAAGGCCCCCCACAAGGTGGATCGATGACCTGGTGAAGGCCGCGGGAATGCGCTGGATGCGAGAAGCACAGAATCGGTCGAATTTGCGGTGCTTGGGGGAGGCCTATGTCCAGCAGTGGACGTCTTTCGGCTGAAATGATGATGATGATGAAAGTTTTAATAAATAAATAATAATAAATATAACGCAAATGAGCAATCCAAAGTGCAATGTAACATTCAAATGTAACAAAAAAATGGGCGAATTTGTTAAAATGAGTGTTACATTTCATCAATCTGGTGCCGTATTATGAAGTACTAATGCCACCATTTTTCCAGTGTGAGAGAGAGACGGAGCTAGGCGAGGCCGCTAGCACTATCCCGTTTTCGCAGTGGAATAATAATGGCATTAATACTTCATAATACTACCCCTGTACCGCCACTAGACTGGACACCTCAAATTGAGCTCGGAACCGTGGGTCAGTAATCGGCAAGATGCGGAATGTTTAAAATGAGCATTAATAGGTGCTTAAAGAAAAGACAAGCTTAGAATAATATTTGGATAAGATTTGTCTGTTGTTTGAATTGTCATAATATAGTGGTTTAGTTATCTCGATTGGTACTCGTGTTATATACGTCGTAATATAATTTCACTAGCTTTTGTCCGCGGCGTCGTCGCCCGCGTAATTTCATTGAAATCCGTTCAGACGTTAAAAAGGTGATAGACTGACAGTGTTACTTTCGCATTTATAATATAAGTACTGATGTTGTTACAGGTACGAAAGTATCACATTATGGAAAACAAAGGCTATGGGGCTCCGTCGGTTGGGGAATCTTCTCTCTGTTGACCGGAATCCTTATTGACACGTTCAGTGACGGAGCTTACAAAGACTACACTATCGCATTTATACTTATGTTCGTGTTTCTGCTCGGCGACGTTGGCGTTTCATGTTTTGTGGAGGTCAGTCACAGCATGCTCTCAAAAGAACACCGAAAATCCTTTAAAAAGTTACGTAATTAATTTATCATGCTGACGAAACCTGGACTTAAAGTTAATACTAGCTGCCCGCCCCGGCTTCTCACGGGAAGCACTAAGTACTTATCTACGGCGCACCTACCCTACCTACCCTAATAATAATTGTTAATTGTTTTAATAGTTATTCTGCTATTCTGGGGAGAGACAAATCCAACAAATCAAAGATCATCAAAATCGGTCCAGCAGCCCTCGAGTTATAAATGCGTGTACAAACCCGACTTTGCTTTATATACAGGATTAAACTCGTGATATCTTTCGATTAGAATGTCCGAATTGAATAATTCAGAATCTTATGTAAAGGTATTCAGGTAGGTAGCAGTCTTGAATATGAAGTAATTTATTTGGACCAAGATACATAAAGAGCCTTTTCTAGCGGCGGCATGTAATTTTTTTTTTTTTAATAATACTACCCTTGTTGTGGCATAACTATAATAGTTAGACATATGCTGTCGCGACACTTTTTGTGAATAATGATGTGTTCTGCAAAGTCGTACTACATTATTTAATTCTATCATCAATAGTTTTCGCAGCGCACATGATGTAAAGAATATTTTAGGTAATTTTTTTACACATTGGGTTACATTATTAGTTTTAGTAAGGATACTTAATTTTTTTGAAAATATGATATAGCCTATGTCACCCGGGGATAATGTAGCTTCCTAACAGTGAAATAATTTTTCAAATCGGTCCAGTAGTTTCGGAGCCTATTCAATGCAAACAAACAAACAATCAAATCTTTCCTCTTTATAATATTAGTTTAGATAAGGGACTACTCGCACTTATTCCGCTCCATTCGCGTTCTGCTGAACGATTTTGGTCACACTAGTACAGTTCTGCTTCTATCATATATATAAGAATGAGAAAAGCCGTCATAGTGTGTTATCTCCGCTGAAACGCTTGCACCTTGTCGACAAGGAGTCGAGAACCATCCCTGTACAGCGCTGTTCCGCCTCGTTCGACGGTGAATGCGTGGAACAGCGCTGAACGCGACAGAATAGCGCTGAACTTTCTATAGCACTCGCATGATGATAAAACATTTGTCCTCATTTTATACTTGTTTGCCGCCAAAGCGGAATCGACGCGGAAAGCTGAACGGATGCGTACGCGTCTCCATACAAAATCATTTTCTATGGGCATAAGCTGAATAGAGCTGAATTAGTGTGAGTTGTAGTCCCTAAGTCTGAAATCGCCAAACTGTCTTGGGCAAGCGTGGTGATCCAAGCTAGTGCCTTCTCTGTATGAGAAGAGGTCTTTGCCCAGCAGTGGGACAGTAATAGGCTGGTACTATATATAAACTAGCTTCCGCCCGCGGCTTCGCCCGCGTGGTATGTCGATAAAAAGTAGCCTATGTCCTTTCTCAGGCTCTAGAATATAAATCGGTTCAGTAGTTTTGGCGTGAAAGCGTGACAGACAGACAGAGTTACTTTTGCATTTCTTTATTTATAATTAATTACAACGGCTTGCGCCAATGACAGCTGTTTATAATATTACGAGCTGATTCCCGCGGCTCTACCCGCTTGGATGTCGGTTATTATATACTAAAACTTTACTCGAGAACCACTCTATCCATTGGTGAAAACAGCATGAAAATCGGTGCAGTAGTTTTTGAGTTTATCGCGTACAGTCACGAGCAAAAATATGTATACACTCAGCAAAATTCAATAACGATTTTCTCGTGAAATAATGATTGCAACTTTGAGATGATAGTCGTACCTATTTCATAATAATATGGCTTCCAAAAATACTATATTCGTTATAACATAAAATTACAGTCAATACAGTAGGAGAAAATCACTTTTAAAAATGGCTAAGTGTATACATATTGGTGCTCGTGACTGTACAGGACGACAGACAGACAGACGCGGCGGAGGACTTTGTTTCATAATATGTAAGGAAGTAATGATTTTTAAGAAAAGCATAGTCACAGATTCTAACAAAACTCAATAATGTTTCAGACTGATTCAACCAAGATGTCGATGAACATTTTGGCCGATGTTAGCTCCTTATTGTCGTCCTTACCGACATTCGTATTCTTGGTATGGACGGTAGCAGTTGGTATGTGCACTGGTCTGTTGTGGCAGTTCTTATTTTGGTTGATCGAAGACATATCCGGGCTGAACTGTGATGGATCGGGGTATATAAAAACCCTGCAAGGATTGGTCAGTGCAATACAGACTTTTGGCGGAGAAATACCTTTTCTGTTTGTTTCTGGTACGTTTATAGGATTGATTTCTCTCTATATTTTCAAGTATTTTAAGATAACATAAGATAAGATAATTTATTTGCCAAAATGTAGGTGTACAAAGTAGTATGATGTTATTATAAATGTGGCCCATTTACATTCTACCTTTACATGTGGTGTGCAAATATTTAATTTCAAAATACATTAAATTATTAGAAATGTCATAATATTCCTTCAGTTGTTATCACTAAAAACTGCAAAATGTCTGATTAAATAAATTAATTGCAAATATTTAATTTCACAATACATTACACAATTAAAAAATGTCATAAAATTACATCGATGTGATTGTCCATGAATATTGTTATAATGTCAAAATAAAAATAGTAATAGTATATAAATGTCAAATTAAAAAATAATTAAAATCTACATATACAAACCAAAATTGACATTACTTTCTTCGACATGTGACACAAATTCATTAATAATGTAAAAACATTTTTCTTTAAGCCACTGAATCAGCTTTTTTTTAAACATAAGCAAAGGTAGTTCTTTAAAAGCGTTTGGTAATTTATTGTATAATTTAAGTACCTGTTATAGTAATATAATAATATAAATATAATATTTTGATATTTCAGGTTATATACTGAAAAAAGTTGGCCATATCAATATGATGAGTTTGGTTCTGCTGGCGTTTGGTGTTAGATTCATATTGTACTCATTTCTGGATAACCCGTGGTGGGTACTGCCCATAGAACTGCTACAAGGGGTCACTTTCGGTATGTTCTACCCGACAATGACATCTTATGCCAACATTGTTTCGCCACCGGGTACAGAAACCACTGTCCAGGTACGAGTTTTTCATGTACTTACTACATATGTTACAAGCCAATTATTTTCCTAATGTGACTGCATATTTTGATGTTTTGGTTTACCTTCAGAGTAGCTCGTGGCTAAGTAATAACAGCCGCACCGAATCGATCCATCAGGTTAAGCTACACTTGCCAGGGTTGGTCGGTGGATGGGTGACCATCTTTACATACCGAGTCTCCTCCGTGCCTCAGAAAGCACGTAAAGCCGTTGGTCCCGGCTGTCATTCGTGGATCTTTGACAGCCGTTACGGGTCGTCAGAAACCCGAAAGTCTGACAACCAGTCTTACTAAGGGGTATCATATTAGCCAGTTACTGGGTTGTGGAGGTCAGATAGGCAGTCGCTCCATGTAAAATACTGGTATTCAGCTGCATCCGGTTAAACTGGAAACCGACCCCAACATATTTGGAAAAAGGCTAGGCAGATTGATTGGTTTACCTTCAGAATAGACCGTGGCCAGTTAGAATTTCAGTATATATTAAAGTCAACTGCGGTTTTATGTAACACTTTAAAAACTGCCCTAAATGTCACGACATAAAGGCGTAAGACATAAAGGTTGACTAAACCAACTTGCGCATGTTCATCTTTCAGGGCCTGAGAACACTAACTCCTTCCTTGTATTTTCATTATAGTACGACATTTTTTAACATCTTAGTAAGTAAGATATTAAAAACTTTCATATTCAAAATATAATTGTTATAATTTCGAATACAATTTCAAATAATTATCGACAAATCCTGACACGCAGACAGCATTTTTTTTTATTTGGGCCTCAACAAAAATTTATATATTTATTTATTACAGGGTTTGGTAGGAGCTGTTTTCGAAGGCGTCGGGACTTCGCTGGGTAGCTTTATAGGAGGTAATCTGTACGGGACTTATGGAGGCTGGATCACGTTCCGTGCGTTCGGCATCGGCGCCCTAGTATGCTGTGGATTGAACTGGCTGGCTTTCTTTATACTAAAGGATAAAATTGGTCACGCTAGAGTACCTTCAGGTAATAACAAAACTACAGAACAATAATATTCAAGACTTGTTAATGCAAGACGGGCACCATTGTTCGTGTATTAACGTTTTGCCTAGAATTAGTAAGCAGACAGTAAACATCACTCGGTTGTTATTGTCTCTCTGATATATCGATTTCTCTCTCGCTAAGATTAGAGAAGCTTCTATTTATATTTAACTCGTAAAGTACTTAAAAGCAATAATGAATACGTATTAAAAGCATTTATTGAAGAAAAGACAGGTGATCTAAAAAATTAAGAATTAACATGATAATTTTTATGATTTGGTGAAGGGTAGATTTAGATATAACTAAACGAATAATTTGATATTTATTCCGTACGACTAAGCTATTGGTGATATATGTTAAGCTAAACGGCAAAATTCTTTATTTTGTAATCCTTTTATAGGAGAGTCTCGTTAGTCCGAACCTTTTAAAACACGTCGTTCACTTGGATGTGGGGGGGGTATAGATGCTAAGTTATGAAAACAGAATTTACGCTTTGAACGGAAAACTAAATTCTTTTAAATTGTTTTGCTATTACATTCAAAATTGTCTGTAAATGGTCTGATTCAAAACAGGCATTACATTTTTCAGACTATTACCTATATTCAAACATAGTTGATTTGTTGAAGGAGTAGGAGGTATACAACTAACTAGAAAACACTCGTAAATGGTGCGTTTTATCATGGCAATAGCGGAAATTGAAATTTATTTATGGATTCTACAGCGAAAACAGAAATAAGTTCTTTATTATTCTGAATCGATATCAATCGCCAACAACATTATTCAGTAAAAAACTGGCCAAGTGCATGTCGAACCACGCACAATGAAGGGTTCCGTAGTTTGGATGAATTTATCCAACAAACTTAACATTGTAGTTGAAAAACTTGTTCTCCCATACAAAATGTATGGGAGAACATGTTTTTGCAACTGCAAATTAAAGTTGGTCGATTATTACTCGGTAACTGGTAGAGCCTTCGTAGCGGTGATAGTTTTCCTTTTAATTTCGTTATATATACTACTGCCGTCAATTTTTTCACATTTCCAAACCCAACCATTTAGCTGGTTGGACACTTGACTCTAACAAAAATTTGCACTTTAAAGCTTAATATTCTGCAAACGGATCCCTGAATCCTGGTTTTCGCAAACTCCCATTATTTTTAAACGACCTTTCCAACGATAACCCAAACCATGGGATTGACGAGAAAAAAAAAACAATCCCCACATAAAATGCAGGGGAGGGTACCCTAAAAAAATTATTTTTTTACAATTTTTTTTTTATCACTTTGTCGGCGTGGTTTATATGTATATCCATACCAAATTACAGCTTTTTAGTACCAACGGTCTTTGAGCTAAGCCGCGGACAGACGGACAGACAGACGGACATGTCAAAACTATAAGGGTTCCTTGTTGACTACGGAACCCTAAAAACGAATACATAAGCAGTTCATTTTTCGTATTTATACGAAGAGATTGCGGGCAAAGGGCAATGACCGGTATTGCCATGCTAACCGCACCGAATTTTTACATGGGGTTAGTCACCTCAAATAAAAATTCGGTGCGATTTCGCATATTCTAGCTATAATTACATTTGTGCGGTTGCTAAACGCACCAATAATTAAGCCATTTGAACGAGCGTAAGCATCGAATATTAGTCTGAGTTCGGATTAATGCGGGACATGGTCGTCCCTTATTGTATGGCGTTTCTAAATTTGGCAACTGTCTTATGTTCCTAAAGTCAAATTGTAATACTCTACTATCGACTTATTAAGGATTTTTTATACTTATTTTTAGAAATAATGAGATTTGTTGTAGCTTGAGTGCCATATTTGTGCTGTGAAACCAATTCGTTTCTTTTTACCTTAAAAAGGTTATCTTTTACGTGTTTTCTTTCTTCCTTTTTTTGTTTGCTTTTTTATTAGTTCATATAGTCTAGATAATGTGTCAGTTTAGTTTTAAACAGGTGAATGCATGGTTATCTCCTGACTGAAATTCTTTTCATGTTGTGTCCTGTCGGTTGGGTTGTGTTCAACCTTCTTCTATTTGTCAAAATAGCCATTTTGTTTCTTGCTTTTAATTTGCTTCTTTACGCGTATTAAGTATACATTCCTAAACTCTACTCGTATGTCACCAGAACACGAGTGTCAATGTGGACGTAAATTTATATTAGAATAGGAAACTACTCGAGATGTCGTCTAACAACCCTTGCCGTAATTTAAGTAATAGTTTTATATTATGAGTAGAATATTATCCTGCGTACCCTGACTACATTTTTTGGATATTTTTACACTATGTCCCTGTGATGGTTTAACTATAAATATATTATTAAAACTTGACATTATTTGTTTATTTTGATCATAACCTGCCTTCGTTTTTAGTTGTCTTTAAAGGTCGTTATTATCGTTCGTTAGTTTGTGCTCATATTAATATGAAAATGAATATAGACGCGAGTGGTGGTCATCGATTTCGGAGCTTCTTCAGGGCTGTATTCAGCATTTTCTCAAAAAAGATAGAAGGAAGTACATTCCAAAGTTTTTTGTTTTTTTTTTTCAATTATATATCAATGGCTATTACTATTGCATAGTCTACGATTGTTCATGTTTGTTTGTTATGTGCTACGTATTTCAGTTTAACATTACTAAAAGGGTAATTTTAATTTTATTTTGTACAGCCAATTAACTTGGACTGCAGTTCTAACACTTCATACATGTTTTGTTCGTGTTGATATCACACTAATGAATGTCCTATGATATCTGAATATTGACGATGGCTTGTTATTTTTATTTGCAGGCTACTCGTCGGTTATACGCTATGAACAACCAAACGATATGGTCTATATGTTGGAGGATATGTCCGAAGGAAAATTGTGATAGCCGTAAGTTCGGAACAATGAGTACTTAAAGGTAAAAAGAAGCCGGGCTCGAGGAGCTGTATTAATAATTCCTAACAATTTATTAGCTACTAAGTGAGTTCTGTGATTAGATAGATTTGATAGTGCTATTTTATAAATGATTTACTTACATGAATATAGCACAAACTAAAACTGTGAAACAGTTTTCTTAAAATGCAGCTATATTTTTTTAAATTTGTATTCTATTTACCACATTTTATTTTAGAAAATTTTACTATGTCTATGAATATGCATACGTAGCAGATATTTTACATTTTATAATTATGTTATATTTAGAAGTAGGGGTTTTTATGAACAATTTTACAGGGGTTCTGTAGGTTTCCTCCTTTTATTAACGCTCAAAAAAAGTGACTTGGGGTACTGTTAACTTAATTTGAATAGGCGTCTCATCCGTCAAGTATGTATATGTCACTTTTACGCCAAAAACTGAGTTGTATTGAAATCTTTTATTTTAAGTGTTGGTCCTTATTTTTATAACTGATATATTTACATAATTTATGGTATGGTTAAAGTGTATAGTCGTTCTGCAACAACACTTCTCTCTTTAGAATTAAGGGAAGGTATATAATGCGATGGCCGTATTTAATCAAAAAGACCGAGGTGTTATTTAAATCTCGTCTCCAGGAAGCAGGGACCAAAAACCTTTATAAATTACGGTACTTACAGGTATCGAAGAATTTTCGTTACTTGTACGACTAAGGGTCAGTTCAGACTGCGGCGTGAAGAGACCCGATGCTGTGCGCACTTATAAAATTCTTTCGAACTTATTTTCTTCACGAAAAGGTATAATTTCGGTGCGAGCGTTGACACGTGTCAAATTACGCTAAGATGCGCGGTGCTGCGCAACGCGTGTACTTTCAATCTGCCTAGCCTTTTCCCAACTATGTTGATATAATGTCGAAAATACTGGTATTAATACCAGTATCTTACATGGAGCGACTGCCTATCTGGCCTCCACAACCCAGTAACTGGGTAATACGATACCCAGTGGTAAGACTGGTTGTCAGACTTTCGGGCTTCTGACGACCCGTAACGACTGTCAAAGATCCTCGAATGACAACCGGGACCAACACCATAACGTACTTTCTGAGGCACGGAGGAGTCTCGATATGTAAACCCATTCACGGACCAACCCCGGCAAGCGTAGCTTATCCTGATGAATCGACCCGTGCGGCTGTTATTACTTAGCCACGAGCCTTATTCTGTAATAAATAAACTCGATATTGTATCGGATCATAAAAAAAGTGCGCATCTCAGTGTGAACTGACCCTAAGGTTGCCGGTATTTGGGTAACCCAAGAAGAAGAAACATGTTACCCTATTTAGGATACCGTTTTAATACCGGTTGCACACACACACAGGTGATGCCCGCCCTTTGACCAATACCGACGGCACGTGTAAGATAGAAGTAAGTAATTGTTATTACGATTAGCGGTATTAATACTGGTTGTATTCAATAGTTATCCTTTAAAAATACCAGTAAAAAATATAAATGTTGTAACCGAAAAAATACCCGTATTGATTATACCGGTTTCGGTCCCCGCTTGGAAGAGTCAAACCTAGAAGCACCTATATCTGCGGCCGTTGACTTTATAATATCTTTCATAGTTAGTTATTTAGTTTATATTATCTGTTTCTTGTAGTTCATAATTTCATTACCCGACTACGGCGAGGCGAAAAGGATGGTTATGATTTAATAATTGATTCATTTTACATGTCTCTATGATGTGATGCTTCGCAAAATTATTTGATAAATTGTGATTAAAACGACTGGCTTTAACACACCTTTTTCAGGTGTTTTTGTCAAGATTTGAAGTTTGTTATTTAAAAACGATAAGATAAAGGAAAACACCGTCTCAGTTATTCCATAATGTTTTCAATCTCTACGATATGAATTACCGTAATATTTAGGATCAGTCACCGAAACGGGATGCTGCGGGCAGTCCATGCTTTAAGAACCCCGCGGCCTAGGCGTAGGTCATGCAGCGTAGCGTAAAGCCGCTGCACGCCACTGCGGCACTAGGTGGCGCCAATGTTAAGAATTCCTATAAGCCGATTTATCGTTAGGTTAGGTTTCGTTAAAATTCTTTCGAACTTATTTTCTTCACGAAAAGGTATAATTTCAGTGCGAGTGTTGACACGTGTCAAAGTACGCTGAGATGCGCGGTGCTGCGCAACACGTACCTTATTGTGTAGTAAATAAATTCGATATTGTATCGCATCATAAAAAAGTGCGCGTCGCGTCTCGATGTGAACTGACCCTAATATGACTCCATAGCCCAGAGCCCTCGTCAGTCAGTCCGTCCCTCTTAAGATGAGAGAAGCTCCAAATAAAACAAAGCAAATACCTTTGTAGTACTTAAAGGACGAACGAAAGATTGATAAATCCTTTTTTAAAGTAATTTTATTTTGTTGTGTTACAATATGTATGTATGATAATAACATACATAAATGCATATCAATTTACTTTTTAACAATCCTATACTCTGTACTTAAAATAAAAACTGAAATAAAATATTGATTTGAACTATGCAGGACTGCTACACAATTCCATAGAAAGTTACCAAGCTGGTTATGTAACAGTACAGGCCTGCCTCTTAAGGGCCGGCGTTCACTTGGCGAAGCGCAGCACAGCGCGGTTGTCACTGAAAACAACAACTCACGGTTGTCAGGTTTGCAATGTTCATATTTGTTTGGCAGTGACAACCGCGCTGCGGTGCGCCTCGCCACATGTGCACCAGCCCTAAGGCAAAAGAGTCAATGTAGCCCGCGAAATTCAAATTTTCTTACGTTTTTTTTCCAATTTAAGGTCCTACCTTACCTCAAATTTTACCTCGCTCGCACCTTACTACTCGCGGTCTGAGTGAGACCGAGACAGAGTGGGGTGCTGGCGACATTCAAGCCTCGAATAGTTTAGTTAATTGCTTTTTACGATGAAATTAAAGGTAATTAAAAAAAAAAAAACATTAGACCTGCTTTATAGTTAGTTCAGTTATTATGCAAAGTTTAATGATCTAATTTGAAGTATCTGTTGAATACCAGCGGTTTATAGTTCGGTTTAGGGGTAACTTTGGGTTTTTTTTCTATAGAGAAAATTTTATTTAATCGTGTTTTCGCCAAACATAGAACCTAGCATCACCCTCAACTTTAAAATGTATTTATTTCAAATTAATGCTGCAGTATTTTCGGCATAACGGAGGGTCATGTTAAGCAGTTGAGGTAGGGTAGGGCCTTCAATAAGACGGTGCCTGAGAAAGCGCGGTGCGGAAGCGATGACGTGTAACGAGAGCTTAGTCATTCGCGCGCTGACGGCCTGACGAGCGTCAACACCCCTCCCACACCGCGCAGCTACCTCAGCCACCGTCTCGGTTAAACAGTGGGCTTAAAACGGTCACTTTAGCAGAATCATAATATGAAAATATTATGAATCATCGTAAAATGTCACGAACTGACAATTCATAATATGATCTGCGTATAATTCATAATTATTATGAATTATTTCATCTGTTTGACAGTTTTCTATGGAGATTCGTAAAATGGTCCACAAATTATGAATTGCTTTTATGTCAAATTAGAGGAATTGCTAATGATAGCTGGGATTCAGGAAATGAACTGCTTTTAGAGGCATTGGTAATGTGTCCGGTTTAGGCCCCCTGTAGGCCCGTAAAAGATGTAAGATGGTTTGTTTGGCAATATTTTTACAAATAATATTGCCTATGCCTAATATGCATATATATTTGCAATGATTATAGATCTCAGTGAGATAATTGAGAGCAACTGACAAATTAAGTGAGTTTATTGTAAAATGGCGTACTTTCCTAATTATTAACGTGTACAACGTAGAGTCTGACCGAATTTTTTGTTTGTTTTCGGTAAGTTTTCCTTGGTTAAAATAAAATGAATGCAGTGTCAATCTTTTAATAATTATATTTAACCGTTTAAACTTATATGACACGAAACTTTGTACTCTTCTCAAAGACATAATTATTATTATTCAAACAATTTGATATTTTATGCGAGAAAAGCCATTTTTCTAGCATTTTCTAATTTATTGTGCTTTTAGTTGTTGTGACTTATAGATTTATCTGTGAATAAATAAATAAATTGCAGTTAAGTAGGTATAGATATCCGGCAATTAAGTTTTTTAAATTATTTTTGTTCCTTTCTGCCGAAAACGAAAATATTTCGGCCTTTATAGCAGGAAACGAAATTTGCGAAAATGAATATTTCGGCCTTTAACCCGAACTCGGAACTTCGTTTGGATTCTATTTGTATGTACTTAATCATAATACACACACTGACTTTCAAAGCCAATACGGCTTTGATTCAAAGCCAAAACGGCTTTGAAATTAAATACCTAAGTATACTTACTGTTTTCATTCCTGTTAATCGCAGATTTTACGTCACAGGTGGCGTCAATACTGCTGTAATGTGTACTTACCTGTATAAAATATCATTAAAACTATGGAAATCTCAGGTGTTTATGTTTTGGCAGGACCTAAGTTTCGACCAAAATCAACCTGCCTAGCCTTTTCCCAACTATGTTGGGGTCGGCTTCCAGTCTAACTGGATGCAGCTGAATACCAGTATTTTACAAGGAGCGACTGCCTATCCGGCCTCCACAGCCTAGTAACTGGGCAATACGATACCCCTTGGTAAGACTGGTTGTCAGACTTTCGGGCTTCTGACGACCCGTAATATAACGGCTGTCAAAGATCCACGAATGACAGCCGGGACCAACAGCAACGTGCTTTCCGAGGCACGGAGGAGTCTCGGTATGTAGAGATGGTCACCCATCCACAGACCAACCCCGGCAAGCGTAGCTTAACCTGATGGATCGACCCGTGCGGCTGTTATTACTTAGCCACGAGGTCCTAAGGTCCGACCATGGTCAAGCAATGTTCACATCTAAATTGTTTCATCGGGCTTTAGTGAGAATAAGCCAAGTACGCACTTGGAGTCATTACAGAATATACTTTATTGTACACGACATTTTTGGACAGTACCTACCTATATCTCGAATCGAGATCGCATTGTATCGAGTCACGGTCTCATAAATTCCACACGCAAGACAAATCTCGGACACGAAGAAACATGTCTCCTAGTCCGTACCGTAACTGCAAGACGCAGACGACCGTTTCCGATCTGATTTTATTTTAAGGATGATTTAAGCTAGACCATGTCGTCTTCCGCCGTCATCCGCGACTCGTACATGAGACGCCATGTACGAGGTGCAAGCGAAACACGGATCCAAAACTTCACGAACATCACTAAATATTATAAAACACCTCCGCCGCTTTTGTCTGTTTGTCTGTTCAACTCAAAAACTACTGCACCGATTTTCATAGTGTTTTCACCAATGGATAGAGTTGTTCTCGAGGAAGGTTTTAGGATAAAATAACCGACATCCACGCGAGCGAAGCCGCGGGCATCAGCTAGTTTTATATAAAACAGTTCCGTCCAAATCTTAGTCTCTACAGTCTCTAGTGACAAAACTAAAAGCTGCACTCTTAGGATCTCTACAACTAACAGCAGACGTAAGTACCTAATAAGTTTTGACTCATTCAATTAGTCTCGTTAGGTAGGTAAGTAGTAGAGTGAGTGATTAATTATTAACTTGGAGATGGTGAATTTGACAATAGTCTGCTGATGAAGGAGAAAGGTGGTCAAGAGAAGTCGGCAATAGGTTGGCGTTGGATCCTAATTCATAAATGATTAAAAATATTATTTTTTTGAAAAAGCTCTGCTCCCTCCTTTGTACTTGGCGCATCACGAGCCGGTGTTCCTGTATCTACTCAGATCCAGAAGGATGTAGGTAAGTAAGTAAGTAATCATTTTTATTTACTAAAAACTTAGCCTAGGTAACATCAGTGTTGGTTCACTATGGAATAGATATGGCTATTATAAATGAGGACCCCTGCCCTTCAAACTAGGAAAATCCTGTATCATATCCTGTATCTGAAGGTCCGAAATATTGTGTGACGAGGCTGCTAAGTACCTAAATGAAAAAGTAAAAGACATTCATGAAGAAGTAGATGAAGCGATGTAAAAAATCGATAACCGACCAGACGACCGTGGAGGCGTCTCGCCGAAAAAAAGCAACTAGTCAGGCGCGGTCGCAGCCCAAGATTTTTGGGGGGTCACCATTGGTGTCGAGGAATATTTTTTAGGGAAATGATTAATTGATAAGTACATAAATCATTCAGTCTCTCGACAGCTAGAATGATTTTGGGGGGGGTCATGACTCCCCCCCTCGGACCGCTCCTGAACTTAGGTAGACTGGGTACCTACACTTCTGCAGAGTATGGTAGTGCCATCGGCATTATCTATCCCGTGCCTTTGTTCGGAAAACCGGAAAGCGCCCTCTGTCGGCGCGACTACGCGTTCAGGTTCACTGAACAAAAAGTTTTTTAAATATAACGCGGGCTATGGCTGCTGTGACCGATATAGAAGCGATAGTCGAGACATAATGCTTGAGGACATTCAAAAGCATTAGGCCGTCTCTATTTACAAAATGCTACTATTGGATTGTCTTGGGGATGGGCGCCGTAAATGGTCCATTATACATATTTGTAACTGTCGCCTCGTATGTTTATAACGTCACATAACGCACATTAGAAGGCTTACAAGTTGCAAAATACCGAGCTGCAAAGTGCAAAAAGCCTAATAAAATTTTAATTTCGCGGGATACGATAATTTGTCAGTTCAAAGCAAATGTTACCATACTTACTAAAATAAAGATCAATGTGATGTAAAATCAGAGGTAAAATAACTGCGAAAGAATTGCGGGGACTAACGGCCAGTTTCTTCATCAAAAGTAACAGTCAACATGAGTCAGCTGTTATTTTGCACTGTTGTATTGACTGTTACTTTTGATGACGAAACTGGCCGTTATTAAGGGGGATGCGCGAAATTCAAATTTTGATCGAATGGTTTAGGTTTGAAGCGGATTTCGTTGGATGAAAATGATGGAATTTACATTTTTGTTGTTTGACGCGCCGCCGGCGCCGGCGTAGGTAATGTTGATCAAAACGGGTCATGTCGTGAAATTAAAATTATCTTACGTTTTTGGGTTCCTTAGCCAATACGGAATTTGCAAGAAATTCAAAACGTTTTCATGAAGTATTTAGTAAGTACCTACTTATTTTTTATTTTAAATTATAGGTAAGTACGTAAGACAATTATTGTCTAAATATTAGTCAAGAAACAAATTGCTATTTTTGTAATTTATGTTTTTTTGCGTTACTTGTGTTTTAACTTATTGAGCGAACTCTGCTCGGCTGAAATATAAGTAAGGACCTAGTTACTGATAAAAGAAATAACTGATGAAGATACTTACCTAGGCACATATTTTATTTTTGTCATCTTCTACTGTTGAACCTTCTATTTTTAGCAGGGCCGATTGGCGCATGCCTTTTTTGTTTTAATTAAGGGTCTCCGCACACGGGCTACCGGCCACAACCACAAAACGCCGCCACCGGCATATTTCCTGTAGTTTTCATACATTTTATTTGGACTCGCCGCACACGGGCCACACGCGACAGCCACAAACGCCGCGGCGTAAAATGTATGAAAACTACAGAAAATATGCCGGTGGCGGCGTTTTGTGGTTGTGGCCGGTGGCCTGTGTGCGGATACACTTAGTTCCGATGTGATATCTTACAAAGTCTCTGTAAGTAGGTACAAAGAAACAAACTGAAGAGTTTGGTTTTCAGATAACTTTAATCAACATAATGTTAGGAATTACGGAACTACACCAATGTGTGTTCACAAAAAACAACAATGCGTATTCAGTTCAATGCGCAAAGTTTATTTGAGCACTGGACTGGCGGTCTACAACTCTACACTAAAGGCGCTGGAATGGGCGAGCTGTAGGTAATGAAAAGTAAGACTGTCAATCCAGTCACTGGATTGGAATGTTCACTGGAAGGGCTACATTTCAGTGCATTCCAGTGCTGGTTTACATTATACCAGTGGAATTCCAGTACTGGCCTGGAATGCTGGGTACTGGAATAATGTGAACCGGGAATTAATCCACCACTGCATGAACTAAAAAGTTTAACGGATGTGGCCAGTGCGATCGACATCTATTTGGTATTGACCATTTAGACGGGGCCAATCCGTGAGACAATCCACTAAGCCAATTTAGCCAATCCGTGCAAATAGAGACAGTCCACAGCATTGGATTGACCTCAAGCCATATGCGGTTTGCGTTTTCATTTTACTGGCTTCATGGATTTGCTTAGTGGATTGTCTCAGGGATTGGCCCCGTCTACATAAATGGTCCAGTATCTATCGCGTGAAAATCAATGCCCCACATAGATGCTACGCCTACAGGCCCCGCCTCAGAACAATGGGGATCTGAGAGATATGCCTATAATTTTGTCGTTTCACCTCCGTACGATCCACCACAGAGATCTTTACTCACAGACTAAGTAGTTCTTTACTTTACTTTCATCATAAACGAGATATTCTGGTGACCCCAAAATCCGTTACACGTTATCAAACATTATTGCTGCGCATAAATTATTTTCCAATGGTTACTATCATAATATAAGTGTCTATTTAAAATAACATATCTAACAGTTTAAAATAAAATAAAAAATTATAAATGACGCTGTTACCGTAGTGTATATTATAAAGCAATACAATTGTACCGCTGTTGAAAAATAAAACGAAACGTTATTTGACGAGTGCACGACGAGTGTCGCCTCGACGTAGACCTAGACACGTTCCATGGTTACGTCAAAATGACCGATCTTTAGCATCGTTGAACCGCTTGCTCTCGCTTGCTATTCATACATTTGAACACTTTGAATTATGTGACAGAGACAGCATGTACGTAGTGTTGAAATAATAAAATTACAGTGACTGGAAAGTGACTAACATCGTCCGTGTCTTTCGTAATAGTTTGGAAATAGAGGTAAAAATCTTTAAAAAATGTTTCATACGATTCGAAGGTAGTTTTCTATGGCTGGTGATGTTTCATGAAGATTTAATTATCCATAAGTTACTACAGCTCGTGTGGCGTGGAAGATGTAATCAAAATTTCATATGATCCACGTCGAGACATGGGTTCCAGAGTAAGGTAATTACTATCATTTCATTAAATTTGTTAGTTTTTCGGCCTTCTTGGCCATAGGAATGGTCCAGTGGGAGGTTCAAATTATTGATCTAGCTTACGTCTTAACCTGTTAATTATACTTTTAATGTTTTTTGAGAATCATAACTCCATCTTGCTTTTTAGCTTTATTTACCTTTCAATTTTGTATGAATTATTGTGCCCCACGTTAATAAAGGTATAACTAATTCCTAACAGCTGCTGTTAGAATAGTCCTGTTGTGACTGTCTGCACAGGTCCTCAGAATATTTAAGTTTTCTTTTGTATGTATTGGTGTAATAACTAGGTGATCAACTACAGTACCAACACATTGTTTCGGTTGTACACATTTGGTGTACAGCAGAAGATAACAATATCATGTACAGTTTATGTATTTACAGATAGATAAAATTAAATGGGAGTTACAATGGTCTTATCAGGACTACATTATATATTCATGTCATTTAAAATTATTTTTATGAGTAGTGACGGCTACCATTTTTGGCTTAATTGAATGGTTACTTATACACAATAAATTCACCAGACCTGTGGTCTGTGTTAGAAAATGCAGCTCATGTATATTCCCTTTTGAAAGTCAGCTGGGAACATATTTCTCTAGTACTGTTCTGTAATCTGGGTGGTGTCTGCTACTCCATGACCAAGGCACGTTTTTTACATGTGGGTCAGTGATCATTCTATTCACCCTTAATTATTCCTCTAGGAAGGCCAGCAACACCTTGGTGTTAATGACGATCTCACGGAAGGTACCTGGGTTACCGAAATCCCTGTATATGGTAACCTCTGGGCAGTTTAGAAGCACATGAACTGCTGTCTCATCTTCCTGCTTGCAGGCTCCACACAATGTCTGTGACTCCTTTGACAAAGAGGTGTTTGCGACCTGTGAGCAGTTATGGCAGCAGCAAATGTGTGCAGCTGTTGTATAGTTGGTCGGAGCGCCTATTTCGTGAGGCGGCCGTCAATTATGGATACTGCTTCCTTGGCCTGTCTACACTCACCATGGTCTAAAGATAGTTTGCGATGTTGATCCCTGGTGCGTTTCCTTACCAGAGTGCCTAAGTACTGGGAGTGGCATAATGGGTTGAGGTCACACTGCTAGCATACTCAATCCCTTCAGTGGGAATCCCAGCATAGCTTCAAGTGCTGCAGTTGGGGTACCTAGTCATCATGCAACCGGGTCCAGAGGGACGGCGGACTGGGGGATGTCCGCCTCCCCCCTTGTATAACTGGACCCGAGGCGGTGGCGCGAAGTTTTCCGCGCGCACCCCTATTGGCGTTGCGGGGGGAGTATACCTCACTCCCCGCAGAGTTGAGGAAGCCCGAAGACGCGGGCCGGCACTAGCCGGGGATCGTGGAAGGAGCACTAATTCCCATGATCCCTGGTGCAAGTAACACCGGGGTGGTTTTTAGTATGTTAGAGTCCGACAGACCCTCCGCCCGCCTCAGGGCGGAGGACATACGTGTGTTTTTTCCACCAGGGGAACAAAAAAACAAAAGTCATAATGCAGCTAGAGCCCATAGACACCATGCAGGCCACCCTTGGCATACTTAGTAGTTGGAGGCTATAGCTAGCTTAGATGGGTTGTACTTTATTTTACACTGAAATAGAGGTCATGCCAACAATCAAAGATTATCATAGTACATTTTATTGTATTTATTTAAAACTTTTTGATTCTTTCTTGTTAATGTGAAGAACTATTTATTACATTTATAAGGCTTTAAATGCGGTAACCATCCAGATTTGTCCGGACATATCCGACTTTTTGGTTCCTGTCCCGACTTTGTCCGGCCTTGATGTGTAAGGGGATTTTTTAAGGTCCGGCTTTTTGCCAGGATGCACTGCTTTGAAGTGCTTTGATAATCAGTGAGTCAGTTTATCTCTCATTATATTTGATAGGTCTAACCATAGGCATAACCATGTTTGTGTTCAATGAATAGGTACTCGTACTGATATGCGTAGGAATCAACCAGTCATGTTACCCAATTTGATATATTCGTGTATGAAATCAGTGTGTAATTTCTTATAACTAATAATATAATCCGTGTTTCGGAGTGATCTTTAATTGCATTAATAAACACTCTGAAACATATTGCCGTTCTACTAGTTGGCTATGGGACTGATCAAGTTTACACATACATAGTTGACACCATAATCCAGACACTACTCACTGTGCATGTAGGACTCACAGTGGAGATCATAGTTATTAGCACTTTCTGAGCAGCATTTCCACAGTTCCACTGCAATCAGAAACATTTAGGCACACTAGAATTAGGGTTGATAAAATCAGAAATCATATTATTGTCTTTAAAACGAAATTCTTATTTTGAGAGATGTAACAATAAAATCTCCACTTGGTAATGAAATCAATTTTTTTATATTACTTATTGAAATCTTTATATTAATTATTGGTTGTGTATTTTTTTTCAGAGACACTGTACGCTTCTTGTTTGAATTATTTTGTGAAGTATCACCTGGTGATCATCTGAGGGAACCATATATATTAAGAAAATATCCAGAGACATATAAAAATGAAGAAGAGTTAAAAAATATACCTAAATTCACATTTCCATGCCAGTTAGAAAAGTAAGTGTGGCTTGTTGATAATTTGTAGAAATGAGCTTATTGAATTAAGTATTATGTATTAAGATTTTTTACAAGGTATAGATGACAATACGACAATTAATTGAAGTTTGTTTAGCTAGTGACGTTACCAGACTGCGTACAAAAATTCAACTAAATATATCCAATAGTAGTCACTATAGCTAGTCAAAGATTGGCAAAACCTGTAATCGGTACATTACTGCTATTTAGTTTGTTTGCAAAAATCATTTAAAAAAAATTAATGTTTGTATTTAAGGCTCCCGCAAAAAGGCGCGACGCGACTTTAACAAAACTGAAATTAAAGAAATAGTTTTTTCACAACTGCCGGTGGCGCACGACAAGTCGCGCTAGTCTGCATGACCTTTTATTTGATAGTTCCAAATTACTCTTATGCATTGCATATATTTTTGTAATCACTAATATAACCGGAGTATACTCGTAGCTTGTCTACTCTGAAATGACGCGCCCCACTACCGCATTACCCATAGAAATCTGTATTACGGTGTGCGTAAATGCGTAAGTGGGGCGCGTCATTTCAGAGTGGACAAGCTATTCTTATCTTAGTTTCTATTCCCTTCTAATCAAAGTAAATACTGATCATCTATCGTTTTCAGTTCATTCGCACAGCACTATTCATTTGTGCTGACATCAGAGGACTCGAAATATACATTTTGTTTCTGCCGATATGACCCCAAAGCCAATACTGCATTAGTGTTATTGTCGCATTTACCATGGCACGACATATTCTACAAGTAAGTATCAAATTGCTTTACACGTTTTACGTATTTAATTTTATGTATTTTTGGGTGGATGTTGTTTATCTTATAATGATAGCTGTGCTATAATGCTCACTTCATAAGGGTCATCGCAGACCGACGTAGTGGCGGTGAAAAGACTAATTCTATAACAACTGAATGACTCCTTCCTGACTGCTCACTTTCGGTATATGTATAAGGAAATCTTGTGCAAATCTTCAAGTTTTAGACCCTGCGGGTAAGGCTGTGCGTTGTCTGTTAGTGAATGAATGAATTTAGCATGCAGATGAAATTTATATTACGTAATGCAAAAAAAAAAAACACGAAGCAGCGCGAAGCGTCGTCGAAATGCGGAAATTTCAGCCGTATGTTATAGTAAATAAAATCGACTTTCAGTTGTTATAAAATTAGTCGCTTCGCCGTGACTCCGTCGGTCTACCCTCACCAACTATGCCAACCTGACCAACCTGCCTATCATGATTTTTTTTTTGCTCATGGCTTATGACTCAAACTCAAAGCATTTATTTCAATTAAACCATTTACAGGCACTTTTGAATTGTCAAAGAGTCTGTCAGTTAGCCAAAAAGTTGAAGCTAGTTGCCCATTCAAATTCGTAGATCTCTATGGAGAAGAACGGGCAGGAAACTCCAAGGACACTCTTTTAAAAATGTATACAGGAAAAGTTTTTGACCAGTGCGCAAATTTTTTTTGGTGGTTCAATATCAGTAATAGAACACATTTCCATTATTTATTCAATTTTTTTTTTGTTTTTTTATCCTACTTAAAATCAGTAAAATATGGACACAAACTATTCGTAATAATATCAATGGGCGCGTGCGGCGGCCGGCGCACAGGCGGCGGTGTTGCACGGGGGTGCAACCCCCTCCCGGGCGGCGCCGGGCGCTGTGGCCGACAGTTCGCTCATCGCACGCGCTGTCGTGTGACGTCGCGTCTAATCGCTTTCCCGCGCAAGCGCCACGCCGCACGTGTCGTGCTTGTACCTACCGGTCACGATGTCAGACTTCAGTAACCGCGAGTTTTACGAGATGGTGCGAGTGTATGTACTGAGTGGTGAAAGTTTGCGAGCAGCTCTCAGAATGTATGCGACGGAGAGCATACCTCGAATGCGAGCCCATGGAATCCTTAACCCCGCGGTCCCTAATGAAAGGACCATTTTAGCGGCCACTCAAAGGCTGCTTGATCGCGGACAGTTCAGAACCCCGAATCATGCACGAGGGTCTGGCAGACCCCGACTGGCGATCGAAATCGAAGAAAGCATTTTTGATTTCTTTGAGCGAGATCCAAGGGCCAGTAACCCACGTAAATACCTACGCCGGCGAATCGAGCGAGCGCACAGCTGATAGGTAGGTACTTTCGCGCGTTCCGCTTCGCCGCGCGCCTCCGGCGCCGGTTAGCCATACAACCACTTTTAAAATAAACATCTTTCGTTAACGATTTTATTATTTTTTTGTATGAAGACGCATCAAAATAAAAAAATTATGTTTAATAAAACTGGTTTAAGGTTAATATGTCAAAACTTTCGCAGTGGATAAAAACTTTTCCTGTATAGATATTACAAAATCCTGGGTACAGTATAATAAACCATGTGTAACTTCATCAGAAGTTTAAAACATTTGGTGCTTAACAAATTAGAAAATGATATGAACAACATTGGATTTAGTTGTGCGCTTTAGTTTAAAATGATAAGCCTCAGTCGATCGCATGACGTCATGTCTCTCACAAATGAGTATGACGCATTATACCTAGTATGAATCGGGACGCCCATACAGTTTGCCGCCAATGTGAATTTGACAATGAACTTTTCAAGTATTCAACCCCAAACGTGTTTTATAGCAATAAAGTTCAAGTAAGAAATTACTCTATTAGTATTGCCCAACTTGTAAAATAAATATGCTGTACAAGGACTACAACTGATTACAAATTAAAAATAAAAAAAATTGTCCTTTGGTTAAAGACCCTTCTCTCATGCACGAGGTCGTGGTTTCGGGGCAGTACCAATGTGACTTTTCAATTATTCATATATGCTTTCAGAGTTTATCTTAGACATTACTGACATCGATTAAGGAAAATATCGTGAGGAAACCTGGACTTAGTTAATTATAAGTCTGAGTGAAGCTCATTTCAGACTACGCTATAATATAATAGCATATAGTTCATATCGCTCGCCATACATTTATTTAATACCAGCTGATGCCCACGGCTTCGCCCGCGTGGATATTGGTTACTTATTATATGTCAACCTTCCTCGAGAACCACTCTATCCATTAAAGAAAACAGCATGAAAATCGGTGCAGTAGTTTTTGAGTTTATCGCGAACAGGACGACAGACAGACGCGGCGGAAGACTTGGTTTTACCATATGTAGTGATATAGTATAGCAAAGTGTGAACGTGTTCTAAATAAATGTATAGCGAGCGATATTGCAGTGCTATGAACTATAATATGCTATTATATTATAGAGTAGTCTGAAATCAGCTTGAAATTGCCAACCTGTCTTGACGAAGCGAGGTGAATAACGCTCGCGCCTTCTCTGTATGAGAGTGGCAGTGGCAAAAGGCTGTTTTTTTTTTTTTGTTCTTTTCTTATAACCTATGCCCTATTGCGACTACAACCTATTTTAATATGCATAGTACGATAAACACGCATATTTTTTCATAGACTCACTGTAACACGCATAATGTAAGGCGTGCGGGTGAAAAGAAACGCCAGTCATTGCTCCATCGCAGGCTGCGCGACGGTTTGCGATTTGTGATTGTCGTGATATTATAAACGTGTATGCTGAGTTTTTGCAGATCGTTCTTATTTTTTTAATGATTGAAACACTTGCTCATTTTTAGGGTTCCGACGTTAAAAGGATAAACGGAACCCTTATCAATTTTCTTGTTCGTCTGTCACAGAGGTTTTTCTATGCAACGTATGAATTTGAATTTTGGTATAATGTTAAGTTTCATGAAGCGTGAAAAAGAAAACGTTTTAATTAAGTGTATCGTGTTAGGTATCACTTGAAAGAGCTTTCTTTAAGGATTCTAAAAATAGTTTTATCAATTTTTGTATGTATTGGTCTAATGGTCTTAAAAAATAGCTCAAACATTCCAAAAAAAAATGATGTCAAAACGGGTTAATATAATTGTTGAAAAAAAAGGACTTTCCTACGTACTTAAGAAGGCCTTTCAACGTATGTGGTATTGATCTTTATCATCTATGTCCTTATGAAATAAAAAATGTTACTTAGGTTAATCATAATTATTATTATAGTTCAGATTTTTTTTTTCCTTATCTTGATAAGAGCCTGCGCAGATTTATTAATTATTCACAATACAGCAATTACTGCAGACCAGCGACCGTTCTATTATTGATTGCTCAGATACGGAACCCTGATTGTGCAGACCCAACTCGCACTTGGCCGGTATTTTCGGGTTCTATACGATCACTTCCTAGTTTAAAGCATAATGTGATGTATTTTTTAAATTAAACTTGTGGTTGTTTGCGAATACCATATAACAATATTCTTGATACGGAATATTTAAATGTTTATGTTAAATAACTAAACACGAAATTGCACTGTGATTATGTTTGAATAAGATTGAGTTTTATGCAAGTTAATATTATTTTCAGACTACTGAATTGCATCGCGAATCTAATAAATAGCCCAGAGCGGGGGGAATTAGCATCTTTCCTAGAAGCTTGTCGGATACGTCCGCCCATGCCCGGGCATACGCTTAAAGTGACCTACAATGCAGGTCATAGCGTTTTCACATGCCAGTGTCCCGACAGTAAACTGCCAAGTATTCCGGAAAATGTAAGTAAAGTCTTTGATATGTTATAACTATAGATGACCCGCTGAAACAGGGAAAAAGAAAAAAAAAAAAATATTTTTTTCGGCTGTTCCTCTTGTTTCTGTTCGTAATTTTATAAAACCAACCCAGTATATAACAAAACAAAAAAAAACAAATCGGTCGAGCCCTATTCGAGTTTTTGCGAGACTAAGGCAAGGCAATTGATTTTTAGGGTTCCGTACCCACAGGGTAAAACGGGACCCTATTACTAGGACTCCGCTGTCCGTCTATCACCAGGCTGTATCTCATGAACCGTTATAGTTAAACAGTTGAAATTTTTATAGATGATGTATTTCTGTTGTTGCCCTATATCTGCCGCTCGATACTAAAAAACAGAATAATATAAATATTCAAGGGGGCTCCCATATAACAATTTTTTTTAACCGTTTTTATAGATAATCCGACTCGCACTTTGCCGGTTTTTGTATATATAAATATAGAAGATGAGTGATGGATGTTTTAGAACACAAGACTTAAATATGGTTTTGTTCCTGACCAAAACTTTTGCCCATTATTTTACTTTGTACATTTACGACAGAACGCTAAAATGGTTTTCATAGATTCATTTACATATTTTTTTAGCACCTATTCGTTTAAAAATTCTTTTTAAATATGCATTTTTTTCAGTGCAACTTAACGGAATACTTCAGTGCTATGGACACGAAGTGTATGGCTGGGCTATGGGCGGCATTGCTTCACGAACGTAGAGTGGCGATAGTAGCATCGAAGCCCTCAAGATTATCGGCTTGCGTGCAGGCAGCCAATGCAACGCTCTTTCCGATGTCCTGGCAACACATATTCATTCCAATTCTACCAAAACATCTTGTTGATTACTTATTGGCGCCAATGCCATTTCTTATTGGCGTTCCTAGGAGTGTTATGGAGGTGAGAATTCAAATCTTCTTCTTTTTCGTGTGGTTATTGACTAACCTGGTGGTGTATTTCTCGACGGCATGTGAAGCCAAGTCAGAGGAGGACACTGAAGAGACACAATATAACTTTTTGTTATTAGGTACGTCTAGGGGCGTTTCGTGTCCCGGAAAGTGTTCATTTTTTTTTTTTCTTGTGGTCTTGTGGTCGCCAGCGCTACTGCTGTGAGCATGAGGTTCTGAGTTCGATTCTCGGGTCGGGCAAAGTGTTGCTGGGTTTTTCTATCTGGAATTTGTCAGTAGCAGCCTGGAGCCTGAATTTGTGCCCGGTTGATGGCAATAGGCGACCCTATTGCCACCAACCGGGCATTACCTCCTATTAAATGGGACTTCACCCTTCGGGGATTACAGGAGTGATAATAAGTTAAAAAAACAAAACTATTTTCAAGACATCGTAGTATCCTAAAAAAAATAACTATAAGTAATAGTTATTAATATCCTATTAATAACTTATGTTCTTGTCCATTTCAGAACGTGAGGATGTCTGAAATTGGCGATGTGGTTATATTAGACGTAGACGCAAATGAGCTTAAATCGCCTTTCAACGATTTGGAAGGTCTTCCCTCTGATCTGGTAAGACAAAACACTTTTGCCTTTCATAAAACTCATAAATACTTATAGCCCGATCCTATTATTTACGATCCAGGATAATTTACTTAAACATGAAGAGCACAAATTGTCATAATAATGAAAACACTGTAAATCTCACCATCTTTGTCGTGTCGTCGATTCTATAACGGGCCCGATTACAAAACAAGGTTTATTTTTAGACTCAGGTTTGAACTATCGACCCATTTTTGAATTTCGAAACCTTTTTTCTCTTTTATTTATTTTTGAATTTCGCGTCAATGGTCCGTTTGCATCAAAATCATTAAATGTGTTTTAACACAGGCATATTAATGTTATAATGTAATTAATATTGTAGTAAAGTAATTGAAACACAACACCATCAGTTGTAATGATACGCAGTTGAGATGTTGGAGTGACAAGGTTGTCGTTGCAGGTCTCGCACATACCGACAAAGATGCGCAACTCATAATATAAGCCGATCTAAAGTACTACACAGGTTTACATGTTTTTGTTCGTTCAAAGAATATAATACCAAGTCCATGGTTACATACTGCATTGTCCAATGTCATTATCTAGTATACAGGGATATAACATTTACAAAAACTGAGTTTCTTAACTCAGTTTTTGTTAATGTTACATCCCTCTTCAGGTTTGATACTACTTTTAAAACTAATAATAGTTCCCATGTCAATTTTGATGTGGGAAAATAAGTGTTATGTCTGTATTGTCATGTATTATTAAGATATATCTGTAATTCGTAAAAGAAATTGCTACCTAGTACTTATAATTACAAAGAAAACGCAAAAAAAATTTTTGAATCACATATTTCCTCTCGGTTTCACCCGCGTGTATCTCGGTTATTATATACTAAAACCTTGCTCGAGAACCACTCTATCCATTGGTGAAAACAGCATGAAAATCAGTGCAGTAGTTTTTGAGTCGAACAGACAGACAGACAGACGCGGATGAGGACTTTATTTTATAATATGTAGTGATAAAATAATTTCCATAATTAAATTCCAGGTGGCTAGCTTAAAGAAGGCTCTAAGTGATAAGAATGCTTTAGGCGATGCCGTATCTCGAGCGTTTTTGCGGGCTCTAGTCTCATTAATAGGTGGATATCGTGATGCAATAAAGTAAGTTACAATAGTTTTCTCTTGGCCAGCTAGAAAGAGGGCGTGTTTCAAGTATATTTCAAAAATAATAAAATGAAAATTTAGTTTTATTTTGATTAAGGTTGTTCAACCACATTAATATTTTTTTCAGAATTGAAAATGGTCAGCTGATAACATTTAATTCAGAGGCTTTCATTAGAACTAGAAAAAACATGCAACCATTCCTTACAAAAATATTACAATCACAAATATTCCGTCAGGTGAGATATAATGCTGCAATTCACTATAATTATTATACTCTTTTCATGTTAAATGATAACAATGCCAAATGATAACAATGCCAAATGTTTATTTTAGAGCCGTGGCACAAAATAAAACGCAAAGTTGTTATTCGATTTTATCAATGTTTTTTACAGAATCATTTAAGTACTAATGGTTATATTTTTCTAAGCTTATCCATTAAGAAAAACAAGTATATTTAAACGCATGAGTGCGAGTATGATAAATAAAAGTGATAATAGATTTAGGTACGATTTTTCAATCGTCTGATACCTTTTATTAGAAGTACAAAAATGGCGGTTTGACAAAATTTTCGATGCAAAAGCTGTCAAACTGCCATATTTATTCCTCAGATAAATATCTGACGATTGAAAAATAAGCCCTTAGCAAGCAAAAAGCAGTAATTTTAAATATTTTATTACAGTTTATTGACGAAAGACTGGACTTGCTTAACTCGGGGCGAGGATTCAACGATGAGTTTGAAGTTGAATGCAATCATTATGCCGATAAACTAAATACAGGGAGTGGGCAAAAGTTGAAACAACAGTACAAGGATTGGGCCAAGAACGTCAAGAAAGAAGGCGGGGCCTTCTTCAAAACTGTGAAAGATAAGGTAATTATAATTTTTGTTTTTGTAATTGTATACAGGGTGGCAGGGACATCCACGCGCAACCTGTTACCATGGCACATGATTCTGGAATTGCGTTGAAATTTCGGTCGGTTATTTTAAAAAAATGCTGTGCCATACGTTTTGAACGTATGGAACTGCTATTATTTTTTTCGCGTGCTTTTTAGTAGCAAACAGCAGATTTTTTTTTTTTATGACTGACTCCTTTCAACTCTTTTGGGTCCAGAATCATGTAATGAATCCATGGTAACATGTTGTGCGTCGATGCCACCCTGTATTTTTGTGTTTTTGAGCGCTTCTGTTTGGGATGAGTATTTTTTTCTTTTGCATCATTTCACTAGTTCATTCACCTTGCTAGTAGTGTTTTAGATTTCATTAGACGCGACAATAGATACTTGCAAAGCTGTTCACTTTACGTGATTCATTCAATCATTTAAATTAATTTAATAGGAAGTTTAAGAACATTTAAAATACTACCTTCCTTAGTTGTATGTACTTCGCTATTATCAGTGACCAGATTTTGGTATGCAATTACTGGGTACAATTATTTAATGACGTTATCAGAATATGGAAAAGCCATATATTCCCGGTGTCCCGGGAATCGCGAATTTGCCATTATACTGGTTATACCAAGTTGTAATATCGATAAAATTTGTAAATTTTGGTAACCAACATAATTATCTGAATTCACGTTACCTATAAACTTGAAAAATGCATTGTTTTCTCAGAAGCTGATAAAGGCATTGGAGAAGTAACTGTGAGAAAGAGATAGGAATTGTAAGACTTCAACACACATTAAGGCTGAGTCCTGAGTGACGGCGCACCGCGCAGGAGGAACATCGGATAAAACAAATGTTCGAGATGTTCGAACTTGTCCGAAGTGCGAGCGGGCGCGCGCATTTCACGCTCATATATACGCGTATTTAGATTTTTACTGGCGGTGTGGCGGATAGTTTTGACGTTTCTCACTATACATGCCGCGATAACTTTGTATGAACGTATACGTAAGAGATCGAAAAATCAAATTCATAATCCTCATTAATTACTATGTTATCCATACACTATAACAATGAGTATCATTCGAAAGCACCAAGTTTCACTTTATATTGGAAAAATGCACTTATAAAACACGAATGAATCGTTGATTAATATTCTAACAGGACGTTATTACAATGTCATGTCTTTGGGTTCGTTGCTATGGCAACGGTTGTACGGTGCGCCGTCACTCAGGCCGTCCATTACACACACGCGCACGCATCAACTTTCAAAATCCGCTCCGCAATCCGCCTGCGCGGTGTGCCCTCACTCAGGACTCAGCTTAAAAGCATTTTAAAATAAATTAAGAAAAAAAATCTTTGAAATTACAAAATCCCGGACTTATACTCATGATATTGTTTGAGGTTCTTGACCCTAAATTACACTACCTAATCCCATCACGGCTTATAATACAAAGCTTTTATAGTATAACTAAATGGATAATGCTGTGTGTTCAGTTGTTAACAGTTTCAATTTAGGCCAACATTGGGGGCAGAGTGGTAGGGAGAGCATAGATATCTGTTAACTCTTTACTTCTTACCATATCTATACATTATTATAAATTAAAGTCGCTTTTCGTATCTGTGTGTGACCGCGTTGTTCTACTAAACTTCTCAACAAATTTTGATGCGACTTTCACCATCATTTTAGAATTTATGTGTATGAGACATGAATATTAAACTTACAATTAGTAAAGAAAGGCATATATTTAATCGAACCCCAAAATTAATGGATTTTAATATAATAAATGAGTCACTTTTTGTGAGCGCCCTGTTGTTTTAAAATTCTAAATAGCCAATTAACAGCGACCAACTTGCAAAATTCGCTTCGTTCGCTCGGATCGCGCGTGGTTGGTCACTGTTCTAACCTAACCCATTTAGTCGGGGTGCGCTAGCTTAGTTAGTGACGAATTTTGAGAAAAGGTCAGATAAAGGCACATTTGTTTAAAAAAGCGAACATCATTAGAAGCACATAAAGTTTTTAGGAGATCATTTATTAACTAAAGGTACGTCATTAGAACCTCAATAAGGTTTTAGAGGATCAATTTTATTGTTGTAAAAACCGTGCGTAGCAGGGGTGGGTCTCTAGTTTATTATATTGTATATTTCACATCTACATACCCAAGTAGTTTACTTTCACAGCTAAAATAAATTATGACTTTAACATTGATTATGACTTGTACGTATCTATAGATTCTACCAAGACTTGCAATAAAATTGCAGCCGTTGAAATCAAAAGTTTAAATATTAATTTAAACTAGACGTATAACAGAAAATCCAGCGAATTGTCAAGTCGTAGAAATTAAAAAAATATCTTCGAAATCAGTGCACGTGGTAAAAAACATAAAAAAATAAATCCTACCTCCTCCCTTTTTTGAAGGTGGTTAATAATAAGCAAGCTGTCAATCGTACAGGTGTATAATCAGTTTATTATCGTGAAGAAACCTTTTGTTATAGGTTATTAATAGAACATAATTTAAAGAATTAGAATCAACGCAGCAATCGATTCCGATATTGCAGTCTCACTGTTAACTATAAAATATTATTACAAAAAGTGTCAAAGTGATCTTTTATTCATCGAAATAATAAAATAAATGTTTCAGTTTTTCTCATAGTACTCATTTGGTAATCTTACTTCTTACAACTCAATGCATGCATGCTGCTAGTACTGGAGGTTTTCTTTTTTGCTTTAAATTATGAATATTTGCAGGCGAACCCAGCAGTGCAATCGGCGGTCAAAACGGTGAGTCCTAGAGAACTCTGTTGTCTATCTGACAACAACTTTCTGTTGTGGCACTGGTATACATAACTTGGTGGAAAATACTTTTTACGTAACTAGTACTTATGGTTGTCGAACTGTGGTGATGGTATTACGTGTGTGTGTGTGTAAGTATATCTGTCTCGTAGCCTACGCCTAGCTAGCTGCCTCTATAGTTATTCTCATTTATTGTATGTAGCCTTAAAGTTTAATTATAAGATATTTACGTTTATGTATAATTGATGAAATGACCTTACTTTATTGTTGTTTTTTTTTTGCAAAGCATATCAGATACATTGAAGGGATACTTCTGCAATTCGGAGCCCAAAATGCGTCAATAATTTATGGAACACTAACCAACATGTACTTGGTTTGACATTTTGATAAATAGAATTATTTGATATCGTTTCGCTATTTTAATGTAACTAGAATGAGTATAAAACTTAGTTTCAGCGAATTTTTATAAAACAGAAATATCCCTAAATTATTGTATGTATTCATTTATTTTATAGTACCTATGTAAGTAAGTAATCCTAAATAAAAATATAATTGATATTGTATATATTATATTGTACAGCGTAGTGCACAACGTAGATGCCGCTGCTGTTGTATTAAATAAAGTATATACTCCACGAAGTTACGAATATCAGATGCTGTCCAAAATTGTAGTGTTATTTATTCTGCACTGGGTCCCGATAACTACTGGCGATAGGACAGAACCGTATTTATTGCACGCAACTGCATATTCGACGCTCCAATGCACATCATAATAAAAACCTAAAGATATTTTAATCAGGCTGACGTTTTGATTTACACAGCCTAAATATGTTCATGTGTTTGAAGCCACATCCTGACATTGCGAGTCATGGCTTGCGTGTTTCGCTATTTACAAATGATTCCATATACAATGATACATAACGAAACATTTGACATATCCTTTGCTATCTTCGTGAACACTTGCTCAGCTGTAATAGTTAAGGCTGAATGCCAAAAATGCAAAAGATATATGAATGCAATTATTGCAGCGCAATACGCCGATGGCTGCCTTGAGCAGGGCGATTGAAAGAAAGCCCGCTGATGCCTCGCGATGTTTGTTCTTGGTTTAAGATTTTATAATGCATGCGACAATGCAAAACATTTTCACTTATAAAGCTTAATATGATATATTCAAGAGACATTTTTCTTATTTAAAACTTGTCATATTAGTAAAACAAAATCGATAAAAATAGAAAAATGTTAGTTCCTATTAAAGTTAAATTAACAATTTATAAATAAATAGATAGACTTTTATTGTATCAATATTAATTTGTACAGAAAGTATATTGCATGTGACTGGACATTGAAGCGGTGTAATTTCATTATTTTCAGAAGTATTATTTTCACTATTACTGCGGCCGTTAGTCTTTGACATCTTAGTCGTCGGGCATAAATATTGTTGGTGCCTTAAGTTGCTTTTACAGATTATACCAAAATTGTGAGTGGTCTTAAGACTAAAATTTCATGTGGTAAAAATAATAATTTATAACCAATACTAAACTATTTTCCCACTTTAAAATGTAATCTTATTAAATGCTAAAATTTATGCTAAAACAAATCATACCTACAAAAATCATTTATTCAAACTAGGCTGAGAATCAGCACTTTTCGAATGTCAAAATTACATAAGACAGTCCCCTAAAACGCCCACCCGTCACCACTTCCTAGTGCTTTAGCTGGGAAGAAGAAGTGGCGCAACAAACTCCCCAACATTACACTACATTGTGTTAATATCAACACCCGATCAAAAGCCCCGTGGCAGACGGACATACAGACAGACTCCGAGGGTAGAGAGGGTCATGCATAAGGTCAAGAACGTAGGGTAAATGGATCTCCACGACCATAAAGCTTAAATTCCCTTGTCGCTTAGCGGTCATTCCGTAACCACCACGTTAATATATAACTATCAATGAACGACACAAATTTATGGCCCGATGACTTTCTTGACAACGGTCGTACTCTTTGTTTTAAATAAGTTTTTTAATGGTTTCTGTTTTATTCAATGAAGGTCCGTCAAGGAGGCAAGAATGTAAAATCAGCGGTGAAAGGACTGAAAAATAAAATGCCCAGGACCGGGTCACGTCCTTCGTCAATTAACACCACTGATGATAGCAGGTAACTACATACTTTATGCATTTGACAGTTGAAATTATAATGGTGGGTACACATATTATGTAAAAACGTTACATGTTACATCCGTTGAAACGATGACGTCGTCTGAATATATGAAATGCAACATGAAATGTAACAACAACTAGTTGTATTTTTTTTTTTCAACAATTTTACATATGTGCAGTCACGAGCAGCAATATGTATACACTTAGCAATTTTTAAAAGTGATTTTCTCCTGCTGTGTTGATTGTAATTTAATGTTATAACGAACATAGTATTTTGGAACCCATATTATCATGAAATAGGTATAATCTCAAAGTTGCAATCGTTATTCCACGAAAAAATGGTTATTGAATTTCGCTAAGTATATACATATTTTTGCTCGTGACTGTACCCACCGTAATAGGTAGATACGTTACCATACAAATACTTTGGAAATAAATATTCATACTACTTATTTAAAAAAAACCTTTATTATGTTAAGCTTTTTACTACATATCTAAACTTCTATTTAGGGAAGCTTATGGCATATTGGTCAACAATGAAACATATATCTACGTAGTTAGACCCGCGTCCCCCGACCGTGACCTCAATCAAATTTGTAGTTGATAAAAATCGAAAAATTGAGTGGCGTATAACGTATCTACCTACACACATACTTCTCTCCTTACTAATAAAAAATTGACCGACTTCAAAAAAACAAAACAAAGGTTTTGGCCACCGACTTCCGAAATTAAAGTTATTTTTTTATTTTTCTCTTGTTATTAAAGAAGTACTTTTGTCTTTTGGTTTTTAGTACAGTAGTCCTTTTTTGTTTTGTTTTTTTTGAAGTCGGTCAATTTTTTTTTAAAAGTTTTATTATTTTTCAATTTTTTGTGTAATTTGATTTTTGTAATCACCATGGGTAAACCAACTAAAGGAGCCGCCCGCATGAAGAAAAACAGAATTGAGACTAATACTGCTGAAAAAGAACGCCTATCTAAGAATCGCAAACGGAGTGCTATGTCCGGTTCCCAAGAATCACCGTTAGCTTGTCATGCTAGGTTATCTCAGATGAGAAATTACATGCATTCTCATTTGTCACAGGAGTCGCCAAATGATAAGATCTGCCGACTCAATCTTATTCAAAAACGATTAATTGGCGAGTCGTCTGAACAGCGCAAGTATCGTTTAAATGTTATACGAAACCGGCTGGCTAATGAGACTCCCGTGCCTTCTCAAGAATATAAGGGTGAACACTATACATTTGCTTACACTGTATAGTTCACCTCATCATCATATTATAAGGTGACCATAATCAGATCTGTAATGTCACTTACAACCTATATGGTTGCAAAGTTCTTATCAATATAAATGAATTAAGTCCAAACACAAGGTAATTACTGTGAACCGTTGAGGAGTTCCGTTAATCGTCCTTCATCTTCATCATCAGACCCTTAACGACAGTCACAACCCATCCAAGTGTAAGGTTCTTATCAATACAAATTAATCAAGCCCAAACACGAGGTATCTGCTGTAAACCACTGAGGAGTTCCCTCGACTGTCTTTCGTCTTCATCATCAGACCCCTAACGACAGACACAACCCATCAAAGTGTAAAGTTTTTATCAATACAAATTAATCAAGCCCAAACACGAGGTATCTGCTGTATACCATTGAGGAGTTCCCTTGACTGTCTTTCGGCTCCATCATCAGATCGACTCCAGACCTTCATAAAATTGTAGTGCTGTAAAATACCTAATGAATAAATTAAGGAATGCACTAGTTGCCCTTACGATTTTTGAAAGTTCCCCTCGATTTCTCTAGGATCCTATCATCAGATCCTGACTTGGTGACAATGGGACCACCTCAGAAGTATAAGCTTTTGAACAAAAAAAGATTTTTTTAAATCGGTTCACAAACGGCGGAGTGATCGGTGAACATACATAAAAAAAAAAAAAAAAAAAAACAATCATCCGAACATAGTACCTCCTCCTTTTTTGAAGTCGGTAAAAAGTAGTATAACGTCTAAATAGTTACAATGCTTTGTCTTCTTTCGAAAGTCAAATTACTAACGACTGAAAGAGAGAAACCAGTGTGTAAATATTCACCTGATATAATACGTTTATTATTAGTAAGGGCGCTAATTTATAAATCACCATTTGATTTAACAACATAAATTATATACAAATCCAGGAAAAACGGAATAAAGGCGTCTCTGGATGGTATTTGGCAAGGTTTTAAACAAGCCGCACTAACAACATATGCCTAAAATGACATAAAATCCTGCGGATGGAGAGCAGGATATAGCAGTAGGCTTCTAAACCAGGAGCACATGCTGTATACCTCAAACGCAGTTGGTCACTTTGAGCCATTTCATTTATGAGCATGCTTAACACGAATTTCGCCACACTGACAGTTTCATTGTCACAATTGGTTACATATCATGCGCAATAGGTTATTTTGATTCCAAGACCACCCTATTCGTCGTCTACGCTTAATTCGTAAAATGCTCGGTAAAAACTCCTCATTTCCATGCGCCATCAAATTCTCTGCGCCAGACTTTTCTGCGCGAATACGCTGACGAACGCGCCATCATAACAATTGAAATTCAGTGTTATATTTATCTTTTCTTTGAAAGATTTTAAATTACCGCGATTGATGTGTGAACCGCGAAAATGTGGCCAGTTGTTTGCATTCAGGCCAAAATTGCACTTTTATATTTATTGCATGACGGTGTACTTAATAACTATTTTTGTTTTTTTTTTGTCGTATCGAAATCAGTGGTGTACCTATGGTTAAAAAATAGCGCAAGCTCAACGAATCTCTTTCTTAGGTACTATAGTAGAATGTATTTAAAGAAAAACGCTGAATAGCTGGGTTCAAATGTTTTACAATATTTTGAATACATTAATTATGTAATCATATTATGTGAAGAAGATGCGCTGAGAATAAAATGATTAAACCACGAAAGGTAAAAATAATTTATAATGAAGCAAGGCAATTCAATGAATTATGATAGATACATGGTGCTCACATATTTACAAACATTATAAAAGCTGACGATATCCATAAAAGTTTGCTCAGAAAAAAAAAAAAACGCAGAATGTAAAATCAATGTCATAAAAATAATAAATGATACAATTAGCAACCAGTTTGATCTTGATCTTGTCTAGACTTTAGATTGTCCTATGAGATTTGAGATTGTCAGATGAGCCTATCTGCTTTATGACAAAGCGCCAAGACTTGGCCACTGACAGTTATCCTCGTAATTAAAGTTCGCTCAACACAACTGTAGTGCAAGTTTTTGTCAAGGATAAGATCCGGGAATAAATTATTCCGAAAAAAAAAATCATGAACATAGCTTGCAGAATTGGCAAGCATAACTGGTAGTGGACCGGCCAAGTCTATCAAAGGACTGATGGCCGTTGGAGTAGACGTAAACGACTCCTTGAGTGGAGACCGCGTATCGGTAAGCGTAGCGAGAGTGCCGAGCTAGTTGGATCGACAACCTTAGAAAGGTGGCCGAGATTGACCGGTTGCAGGACCGAGTGTTTTCACCCCAGCCCACCTGGCTATTACTTTTTTCCTGCAGTGTACTTCGACAGGCTGGATCATCCTTATCGTATTATGCTTAAGCACGTTAGACCAGTACCTTATCAGATTTTCGGTTACTACTCTTAACGACGATTATAGATATTGAAAGAATATTCATAGGACGATCAGGATTGACCAGTTGTATGTGCTCTTTGTTACGTGCTTTTTATATCGAATATAACAGAAGTTAAGCAAAAATCCTTACATGTTATAAAACAAAGTTCTCCGCCGCGTCTGTCTGTCGTCCTGTTCGCGATAGACTCAAAAACTACTGCACCGATTTTCATGCTGTTTTCACCAATGGATAGAGTGTCAGACATATATATGTCTTTAATGACCTGAGGTGACGCTGTGACGTGTATATTCTTCAATTACTAACTGGTGCACAAAACCACTATGCATCACTGGATGCATAGTGGTTTTCTGCTGCAATGGTACCTCAACCGGGTAAGATTGGTTCCGTATGTCAATCGGCTGAAGAGCAGTGGACTGAGCTAAATTGCTGATGTACCCAAGAGTATTGACCAGACTTGCGCGTCCGTTACAAATGGTTAGGTTATCAAATGAAGCTGAAATGACTGGCCGGCTTTGTGAACCGCTGCTTGCTGCTCCATTCGAAATCCAGGAAGTGCCACTGTGTTCCGTTGCTCCTTTTAATTTTTTTTTTGGATGTGGGAAATCATCAAATTACTTCTCCCGCGTCGTGTCAGACTTTTACTGACTAAAACCCACTCGTGTTCCTTCAGTTGCCTGTTGCCAAGGGTCCCGGTATCCCTTTTGGACTTTCCTCGGACTTTCCCGCAACCCTGGCAGGCATCGGTCCTAGCGGACCCCGCCAATTGTGCTGACATCTCTTTGAGGCGCGCGTAGAACACAACGCGCCGTCGATTCGGACCTGGTCCTTCTCGGACGGCGAGTTATCCATTGCTCGCCGCCCGCAAGCCCGCGCCTACGGTGGCCGTACCGTGGCGGTACCGTTGCTCTTCCGCTTCAAGCGAGTTCGGCGAGGCTGATGTTTACTCTCGCTTTCACTCGTGTAAAACGTTAGGTAAGCCTACATAAGCCGCCAATTAGGTGTGAATATAGCGATACTGGCGTTTCTTAAAGGTATGTATTTCTAAGGCGGTGTACAATAAAATTGATACGATCGCGGGCGTCTACAGTAACGACGACCCGTCGTCAGGTATGTTTGTTATTCATTACGTTACTATTGTTTTGTAATCATGTATGTAGTTTTTAGTTCACTATGTCTGTATAAATGTAATCAAATATTTATGTCTGTATTATATAAATGATAAGCGTACGTTTTGTAAGTGTAGTGTAGAAGTATTGAGAGTTTGAGACACCACTTGGGTCCATGCAGAGGCATTTTTACATGTTGTAGTATGCATGAAAAGTTCCTCACTCCACCCGTCATCAGAGGTGTTGCGGCAGAAGAGCTCTCCTCGGTCCTGTATATGGTTATGCAGCAAAGGTAGCCGTTTCTGCTCGCTTAAAGCGAACCATCTGTAAACCTGACCTTCACAAGATCCTAGATTCGTGCTTCTGCTAAGTCGGCTACACAATAATTCGATGTTTACATCTTTGTTTCGTTAATTCTATAATAATAACCGTTTAAAAACCCATGATGTTTTAATTTAAAATTGCCCTCTTTGATCCTATATATTTTAAAGTATTTTAGGGTTTTATATCATAATGCGGACTGCGCTGGTGACAAACTGCGATTGGGAAGGGCTGCGTCAATGAAAAAAAAATATCTCAGACAGAATCGATAATTCGAGACTGCCGACATGTCAACTGCCACAACAAAGTACTTATGAGACATGATCTCGTACGACAAAATTGAAAAAGTCAATTGATTATCCGCCAACGGATATAAAAAACGACTGCTTCAGAGCCAGTTCTATTCTATGTCACTGCCATCTGGTTGTAAAAAAACGTGGTATTATCACAAGTTTGGCGTTGTCGTGTGAATAGTTTGGAGTACTTGCGCATATAATAACGTTCTAGTAGCAACCAGAAGACATAAAATACGCTAAAATACTTACAGCCTTACTAATAAATATAAGTTAAACATTTGTTTAACAAATGTATTGTTGTACAATGTATAAGCTGTGAATAGGCGTTACACACTACCTTTACTAATAATCAGTGTATACACAATGCATAGTTATCCACTGCTTATGACAAAAAACACTGGCAACATTAGAAGGTGCGTTCTGAAAATAGTCCTGCGTAAAATCAGTGACATTATTACATTTGGGAAAACACTCATTTATAACTTAAAAAAATGTAAATTTAAATAATTACGTCGAAGTTATTTCCAAAATTACTGTTTATGCGTTCTTTTACGAATTAAAAACATAAATTATTGTTAATTCACTCATGAATGATGCATGCATTATGTATGGAACGCAACCAGTAAAAGCTGTGAAAGTCAATTTTGAACATCAATATATGTCAAGGCCACAAAGTTCAGTACGATTGAAATTGTAAAATTAATACGATTTTTTTCGCAGTAAATTGATATTCTACTGTTAGTCCACCACCTCGAGCTTTCTGCTCAATGTCGCATTCAACTAAATAAACTTTTTTTTAATGCATAGATATAGTTTGGTGAATCTATATTTCAACCGAAAATGAGCCAAAACCATTGACATATATAATATTACTATCAATGACCAAAACTCATTTTCTTGTAAACAGAAAGGACAATAACGATTTTTGTAACATTTGCTTTTTCTTGGTAGCTCTTTATAATAGATTTCATCAAAAATATCGAAATATTGTAAATAATGCATGGTTTTCAAACTCAATATGACAAAAGCAACTAGTTTTTATAGGTTATACATCTGCTATACAAGGTCCGAGGGCTGGATAACGGTTGTACATTATCTCATTGTTTAAAAGCATCTGTTACACCAGATGTATACAACTGAAATGTCAAAATATTGTTTATTGGTAACGTTGGTGTTATAACCCCAGTATACGTCGTGCATAAAAGTTTATTAGTAAGGCTGTTACGTTATACTCTTTGTAGAATTAATCAGTAGTGAAACGTTTTCAATGCGCGACTATAATGTTATTTATGTGTATATGTGAAGGTTCTCATGCGGGTCAGCGACACCCGTGTCGTCGGATTCTTCGGATTCTTCCCCGACGAACAAACCGCTGACGATGAGGCCGCCGCCGCCCCGCGAAGCTCCTCCCGCGCTCCCCCTCGACCTGCTCACCGAGATGGAGTACCTATTCGACAGCAAGAAAGCACAACGCCGGGACAGTTTCCCAAATAGCTCGCACAACTCAGAAATCAGTCTTCCAGACAAAGCAGTAAGTGACAAATCACTTCGCACCAAAATGTAGATGTCATCCTCGTAGCTCCTTGTTAGACGCTTGTGTTCTTCTGTCAGTTCGTCATGCCTGTTAGTATAGAATCACGACTTTCGATACGCCACTTTGCATATATTAATGTCGCCATTCGCTTCTCGTTTTGAATTTTCATGCAAGTTATTAGATTAGTGGATTATTATTATTACTGCCGGGACAAACATCTCATCTAAGTCATTTAAATTAAGTCACGTCGTTAGAATATTTATGTCGATTTTGGTTTCTCAGTTAAGAGAGGGGTACCGCAACGCTGTGAATAAAAGTGTTTGTGGAATCGTATCGGAAGTATGATTACGTTTTATCATTAATACCTATCATAGACTTTGGTACCTTTTTGAATTAATTTATTTTAAAAAAGCGATTAGTTTGTTTCATTGTTGGCATGTGGAGATTTATTTCAAAGTGTCATATTTTACTTTTAAAAAGGTCTCTCATCTATAGTTTCGCTATGATAAATGTCATTACCCTTATTTAATTACATTAATAGGCTTTAGTACACTTATACTGTGCTTTCTTTTTGTACTGTCCACATTATTGTGTTTAGTACCATGTGAATGTGATAGAAGCATGAACGCTCCTAGGAGCACCGTGGCACATCATTCAATTTTATTTTGCAGAAAACACTGTCACCATGTCTCCCACCCCGGTTACCGGAACGTCCCCAACTCCCAGTCCGTTACCCAATAATTTCCACGAGGAAACTAATTGATTTGTCTGACGCGCCAACGCCGCCACCGCGTGCGACGACCACATCGACGCTTCAAAATCTACACTTTGTCAGTAACATCACAAAAAACGATGTGAAAACTAAGTCAGACTTTCACACCAGCACGATACGCTTCACAGAAGGCAATGATAAGGATAAATTAAAGTTGACTCTGTCAACAAATCAAAGAAAGTTGTCACAACCACCCGTGCCGCTGCCCTGTAACGGCACAGCGCCAAAACTCACGGCACCCACAATAGGTAGATCGAGCCAAGAGAGCGTAAGGCCCAGGCTCGCCGTGGCATCCAACACTGACCTACCTTCGTACAAGGGGAAAATTATAGAGGTAATTCTGATATGCACATTTGTAACCATATCAATTTTATACCTAATTGTAAAGCAGAAAATTATAGAATTCATGCCTTGAACTGCAAGAGTGAAATATGTTCGCACTAACACACGAAGGTTGACTATACATATATTTACTTAACCATTGATATTGGATATTCTAAGATTCATGTTTATGAATTAATCATATTTATATAACCCGTGAAGTCCCTTAATTCGTAACTAGTAGTACATACTTTTTCCGAAGACTGTTGCTTTTAATATTAAGCAAGGTGGAAAGGAGTTGTGTGACAAAAAAAATTACAAAATACATACAAAATTGCTAAATTAATACAAAATCATACATTTTGTATTAATTTAGCAATCACTTTTGCAAACTTCCTGCTGTCCTAGACTTTTATAACGTGCATTTCATCTCATTTAATGATGTAGGTCATAATGAGCAAAAGTTAACAAATGTGACCAATACTAATAACTTACAAAGTTGTTGAAAAGTTGCGAATGTAGTAGTTACAGATCCAACGACCAAAACGATGTATCAAAGCAATACCGCCCAAACCGTATAAATCGTTAAATTAGTTCAAAGCAGCTCAACCAATTTTGATTTCGTCATATCCGGCGGGCCATCTTTTATAAATAAAACTTGGCTAAAGCACCCTGATTCCGTAACACACAATCAATCATAATCTGTTTCATTTTGACAGTTCAAAAACATTCATTGAGTTATTTACGTTGTTGAGCAGACAAATTTTTCGAACATATGAAGCAGTGGATTAGCAATATACTTCTTCTAAATGATTCAGATTGATGATTGATCGTGTGTTACGCAATCAGGGTGCAGTTGTGGTAGACACCTTACTATTAAAATGAAACAACACTTTAGTTACTCAGTTTATTAATAATGTAATAAAAAACTTCAATGAAACCTTTGAAGAGGTTTTTATGGTACTTACAATTTATAAATATTTGGCGAAACATCTCAGGTCGATGGTAAAGTCAAGACAGAAATATGTTTTGCATTGGAGTAAGTACGATAGGTATCCGATGTTAACAAAGCTGAAAGTTGAAAAAAAAATTCACACGATAAAAATGTAGAACCAAATATGCTTAAAATCTGCAAAGCAAGATGCAAAATGTCTTCTTATCCAAAATTTTATAAAAAATTCTAATAATTGACTGTAAAAATTTGTTTCGGTTAAAAAGTTTAGGTTAATTTAATGCGCGTAATTTGAAATGTATTGGTGGATCGGCAATTAAATATCGTCGATATCGATGTATATCCGATGTATCGGTATCGGTATGGAATGCATCCCTATTAGATATATTATTCACCTACATTCCAACAGACGGACATGGCGAAACTATAAGGGTTCCTTGTTGACTACGGAACCCTATGAACTAGAGTATTGCTATGATGCAGTTCGGTAAAACTGGTTTACAAGTATTTGAAAATGTGGTCAAGAAATTTTCTGATATTTTTATGCTTACAGTAATCTAATCTAACGATTTTATAAGGTTTAGGGCCGTATTACTAGGATGCAAAAATGTAGGTCGTCGCTTCTGTATCTATAGTCATTCGTTTCATTTGGAAAGCTTAATATGATACTGTTTGTATTAAAAGTGATGCTAAGTGTAACACAGCATCTAGGAAGAAACCTAGCACAAATATTATTTAACTCCCTTTTTTATTAAATTTTAGTCATTAAAGAAAAATATTATCCTATATATTTTCACTTTGCTTTGTAATTTATTTAATGCTTAAGAACTCTTTTCGACTAAGACGCTATTTAATAGAGATATTTTGTTATGTTACCATTGGTATTAATATAGAATCGCCCTACTAGTTCTTTTGAAAATGTTTACTTTTTATAGTGTTTTATTGTTAATTGCTTTTCACTAATGAATTGTTGTGGGAATACTATAAAATTTAGAAGAATGTATGTTTCAGGCTACAGACAAATAGATTTTATTTTGACAAATAATATTATTAATAGTTCAAATTGAGTGCCTTATATTATTTTATTTTTATACGTGGCCTACGCATGTTGTACTCCTTTTCATTTGCATAATTTGCTTAAGTATTGGTATTCTGATCAGAATAATAATATGATTAATAAGTATAAAAAATGAATGATCTCATATTGTGATGTTAGCTCGTTTTATTTAAGAGTAGATTAACAAATGCTGAAAAAATATTTTTGAAACTTACTATTTACGATAGGATGATTTGCATAACACATCCATAGAATGGAGGTATATTGTTAAGACGTGGAAAATTTTACCTACTGACATTTAAATGAAATATTATGTTTATAAAAATACTTACTTAAGTATACCCCAGTAAGTTTTTAAAGAATACAACGGTCAGAAAATTGCTTTTAACTTAAAAACAACAATAAAAAGTTAAAGAATTGCCAATATAATTGACGTAATATTTATCATTTTTACCGCCCCCAAGTTCTTGATCTAACAGATTATGACAACAACAGGGAAATATTAACGTCGAAATATTTGTATGTGGTAGCAGTCACGATAGAAAAAAAAGGTAAAAAAGGAAAGGTTACCATAACACAGAGAGATAAAGCTAAACAAATAAAAATAAATCAGATCCCACCGATATATCCAGATGTGCACAAACACTAAACGATCGATCTGGTCAATTTAACGATTTGTTTTTAATAGTCATGTTCTGGCCGTCGCAACCGACTGATCTATCAGTAATACGGTACGATTTTTTATTCGGACCAGATGGATTTGTAGGAAGAACTGAGCGTATAATGGTATCCTATAAGCTATTTTATTATCTGTAACCTCCATTACATAAGTCGTCGAAACTTACGCTATATCACTTAGTTTTCAACGTTTATTCGTTATCTATGATTTCACCATAGGCATTTGGCATGTATCATGCAACTCATCCTATAATGAATAGAGACTTATCTGATCGTTTTGATCTAGATATCATAAATGTTTATTTTAACACGAAGACAATAAAATTTGTGGGAAGTACTTACCATGACTGTGCGACTCTGTATTTTGTACTTATCATATTTATATTAATATAGTGACACGAGCACTTGTATATAATACACTGTTTGTCGTCCTTTAGCAAGATCATGCTTACATAGAACTTGCAAATGCATGTTACTAAAATATATCTAAGTATGCATAAATATTGGATTTTTATTTAATAGAAGTATAGTCATACACTCTATTCTGATTACTGTTTTACATGATTTCCAAAGCTCTGATACTACTTTACTAAAATTGCAGCCTTGTGCAAGTAAACAAAGAGCCGTCGAGCGCCTGCGCACTATCGTTATTATGCTCCATCCGGGATGTGTGAAACTAGTTTTATGAAAATATTGTGCACACATCTTTAATGATTTAGCGTTCGCTCAACGACCCTAAAGCCAGGTTTCAATATTCAAATCCGGACACATTTTTTGATATGATGGTAAAGTTAAATAAAAAAAAATGGTATTTCAACGTAAAAAGACTCGTGTAACATATTATTTTCGTGCCATGTGAACGCTTTGAACATTGCAAAAACAATTTTGGGGGTAGTTTAAAAAAGTATTAATTTAAATAAATGATTAAACATACAGACTCACGTATAATTTATTATCAATCCATGATGTTTGATAAAAATGTGGTGTATTGAAACCGGGCATACGTCAGAGCATATACAGTTGGAATATGCTTAGTCGGTTTGGATTAAATTTTCATACTATTACAGTGTCATATACCGACTATTATGGCTGATTTACATTAGCTGATGATACATACCGAGATGCTAGACATTTTAACGTAAATGTAAATATTTGTTTGCATCTTTACAGCATGAAATTGGACATTACCTACTGAAATTGTTTGTTGTAGACATTTAGCACAAATTCATTATGTGTTCGAATTGATAGTATGCATGCATGCACGCATGCTGCCGGGAGTATGTCTTGTTACCTTATTAGTTCCACAACGTTGATAATATCTTGGAAATCTTGATCGACAGGGTTCGACTAATGTAAATGAGTCATTAAAATGAGGAATGTGCCGTACACTGAGCGGTCGCTGTACTACTATTTATGTTATTGATGACACGTGCACAAAAAGGCCTACCAAGAGATGTGTCTCGCTTTGTGCTTGTTTAACTCACGTATTTCTTTTTCAGTCGTGTGGCTCTGATTCTGATCTCATTAAACTGGACGATTCGCCGACAAACCTAGAAGATTTCGATCCGCTCAAGTGTCGTGATAAAAATCAGAAAGTTGAACAAATCAAATCTACAGACAGTGCTCTCTTACACGAATATGGACTAGATTTTAGCCAGTTCGGTTTATTAGACTATTCCGCAGGTTCGAGCGCGAGGCCGGAGCCCACACCTATTGTTCCCAAAGGTTGGACTACTTTTAATTAATCCATGTCGTTCCCTTAATGTCTACTTTATGTATATTTGTAACCGTAATATTCTATACCATATATTACACTTCTTTTTGTTTATATACATTTATTAATTTATTTATTATGGATGAAGTGAGTAATATTAGTTATGAAATTTTGTACATATCAATACTTTGTAAATTATTTTATGATTTTTATCAAACAATGATATTTGTATATTATGAGTTGTAGATGACTATAAGTTCCACGTGTATAATAAATGTAATTTTAATATTTATAATAATAACAAATTGATCGTTCTTTTGAAGCGACTCAAGTGGTACTATCTCTTTCCAATGTTATAATTGTGTTGTTCCTAAATTTTCACTTCTTATAACAATTTTTTTGTATTATGATTTTAATGCGAGCTTTTCGTTCCATCGAATAAATCATCATTGCTACATTTTAAGAAATTTATAGTAATTTTATACTGGAACAAATTCTCACAAGAAATATTTTGTAACTATTGTAAGATTTATAAATTGAAACTTCAATTATACAGGGTGCAAAGAACTAACGCAGCACAAGGAAAAGTACAATACAGAAAAATGCGTCAATATAATATAGTAGGTAAAGTCGCTTGCACAGACCGGGAATCGGACCAAAGCGTCTGAAGCCCAAAACTATAGTCTTCCTATAATCGTGTGTTAACTTCAGTACCTACCTTATACATTTAGTTCTAGGTACATGTTGCCTGATAATTTCAAACATAGAAGGCCTAACATCACGACTGTTCTAATGTATTTAGATAAGTGATGATCAGGATCATGGAGATTTTAAGAGAGAGAGAGAGAGATTTTAAGTCCTATTTAAATTGTGAAGCAATATTATTTTAAGAATATTGAGTTCCTTCAAATCCCTTGAATGAAAGTCGTAACATTAAATATAAGAAATTATTAAGGTTAGGTAACGCAATAAACTTGGCCACCTACTGGGCCCAAACATAGTTAATATAGATGTACTGTCTATACGAAAAGAAGAAGATTGGTACCCAATTGTTAAAATTATCATTTTTATAGTAGGATGATATAACTAGGTACTTTTCCTATGGGTAAGTGTTGTTCGTTTTTTCCATCCTGTATATTTACACACTAACGTTTTAAATTCAGTATAATTATGTAATTAAAAGTACAATTAGCTGTTTATAAGATATTGAATTTATTTTGTCTACTCAAAATCTATATATTTTGTTTATAATATATAACCTATTTATATCTACAATTATTTCTTAAGGTGCTTTGTAACGAATAAGAAACCTACTTTAAATAACATGAAACATTATTTTTCTCTGTCTTGGGCCGCCATTACGCTTACGCGCCGGGTGCACAGCCAAGGTGGCGCACAGTGGATCGAAAAATGGCTCTCGAACCTAGATTTTTCAGAAAAAGTGCGTTTTTTTTAAACCCGCTCTTCATAAAAAGTTATTCTTTAAAAATAAATCTCGCTAAGTATATGAAATATGTTAAAAAAACATAAATTAATAGTTATATAACCGTGTGCTAGGATATGGTTATCCTTACGGTTTCGGAGATATAAGCAAGCTAGCTAGGTAAGCTACATACATTTTTTTTTCAAAATACATGTAAGTTGCCTCTTTGTCTACCATATTGTATCCTATGGTATATTTGTGCATGATATTGACTAATAGAAATTCAAGCAAAAACCGACACAAAAAAATTTAAGCTCCAATGTTTTCGAGAGCCTTTTTCGATCCACAGTGTGGCGACCGGTCGGTCCGGCAGAGGGGCCTATTCTTCCATTAGTAAGCAATGCTCTGCTGGAAACGCGCCGTGTTCGCTAGCAAGACACCAACGGTGAAAGTACCTAAATATAATTCCATTGATATTATTAGTATGAACGAAAATAGAAATAGTCAATGCTTGCAGTTGTATCCTCAGTGTCTAATTGTGTAATGTCTAATTTCTCGTAACCATTTATTAATAAATGGAAATATCATTCAAACAGTAGAAGCAAACATGAAATTGTGAGACTGAGCTTTGATCGTGTCAACGTTTATAGCTATAGGTAGGAACACCACGTAATTCTTGGATCGTGTTGGTATTGGAAGAAGGCCAGGCCCAATGATGTAGGGACTGGATGTTACCTACTGCTTCGGTGGAGGCTCTTACGGCCTACGGAGTTGATGACACGCTGGCGTGCTCCTGTGTCATCTTAGCTTATAGGTATGGTTATAAACTGATAGATCTGATGAAGTTTCACGTCAGGTAATGACCACTTGATGACAGAGATTGAGCCTCAGAAAACCGTAGCAGCGATGAAAAAGTAAGAATTAATGAATAGTCTTAGATCTCATACGTTCACATTAAAATACGCAATTGATTTGCAAATCCCATGCTTAGCGATCAATTAAATCATGTATTAAAGAAGTTTGTTTGAATAACAAATTGGATTAATGGGCCTGGCTTATGATAAGCTATTTATCTGTGTTTAGCCGTTATCCATACGATAGCAGCGCTAATGACATTTATTGTAGTTACATAATTATTGTGATTCGGGAAAATATTTCCACTAACCAATAAAATGATTTACAAAAAAATTATCGAGTGTTATTTTATAGTTAGTTTAATCTAAAACTAATTCGCATTTCGACAGTTCTCTTTGCCTACATGAGGAGGCCTTCAATCAATGTCAGTGCCAGGGAGTAGATAATGGGACGACATTCAGAATCAATGTGTTCTGTCCAGAATTACTCGGGTACAGTACCAGATTCAACCTTAGCGTCGCCCCTGGGCACTGTAAAAAATGCCGCTCCATTATCGCATAAAAAGGAGTACTTATGTTGTTATTAAGTAGGTAATTTTTAAATAAATAAAATGACCACTTCATAGCAGAGATTTATTAGGTAAATTACATTTAAAAAATAATCATTTTTGTACTTAATAAGGTTATGATTACTCATAAATTGCAATTTAAGATGTTCATAATATTTTCAAAGTCCAACGCGTCTGACTTTTTAATTTGCAAATTGGTCAATTAAATCTTCACAATCTAAGTGTTGAACCTACATCTGATTCGAATTCGCATAGAATAGCTAAGCTATTTAGTTTATTCTCACTCATTGAACTTGACACGTAACTAATTTTTAACTCTAAACGTGAAAACGAACGTTCTGCGCTACAGTTTGTTATACCTAGCTAATGATGCATAGCAGAACGTTCGGCCAGTCGAGATAGGGAGCTGGCTGCTACTCCAGTTTTTAGTGACGATTACTCTATGGTGACGATTATGTGACGCATAAAGATGCCAGCCAAAGAATTTGTGACAGAACAGTGGGAAATATTCGATTTGCTGCTATTTCTACGTTCGGAAACGCAGTGTAAAGCTCGTTCGTACAAAGAAGTTAAGTAGGTATTTGATTTCAATATTTAACATTTTTTATTTAAAATAAAGTAGGTTCCTATATGTTCTTAGTATCCAGGTGTGGGAGGTCCTGCAGGAGGCTGTGAAAGTTGCAGTGTCCCGAGTTTGACATAAATCTCAAAGACTTACTTAGTTCTACATGTCGATTCAACAAGTCGACGGATAACAGGACATAATGCCGCGCAACCTGATTCTGAAGCTGGGTTTATCAAAGTTGGTCAGGAGTGAGGGAGCTATGTGATACTTGGCGAATTTGTTTCGTTACAGGTTAACACACAAGGACGTGTGCATCGCAGGATGGCCGTGTCGGATCTGTTGTGCTATTCTGTAAAAATCTCACCGTGAAATTGCAGGTGAAGTGAGCTTCGAGTGAACTGTCACTGCCTTAGTATCAGTAGGTATCGATGACAATGACAGCTCACTTCACCTAAGTTTTCATGGTGAGATGGTTACAGAATAGCAATGCTGGTCATAAGTGCGGACACGGAACGAATCGCAAGCGAGCCACTGGCGACATCACGTGATCTAACCACACAAAAAAGAAAAATAAAAACAAATTGTAAAATTGAATGTTTATTTGAATGTAGTCACTTTATTGGTATAGAATATTATGTATATAAGTATATGGAATCATGGTCACCCCATCAGTTGTAATATATGATATTTTTTATCCAACTTATCTTTTAAAGTAGGTACTAATACAGCAGAATCGCAATTTATTTAGAACGAATGTACTCCTTTAAATAATTCAGGAAGTCATTTTGCGTAAACAAACATGTCTTTCAAAAGATATAGGCAACTATAGAGGGTCGTGCTGTATAATATCAAATTGCAATGCGTTACATAATTATGTTACTAGCCAAACATCAATTATTTTTAATAGTTTTTGGCTAAGGTTGTTTTGTCTTTTTTTGATATTTTATTAACTATAATTTTTTTCCAGCACGGCCCCCTTTCCACATCTATATATTATTTGTTATTACGAATTCACAACATCTGTTGCAGTACATATAACGTGCTAATTAGAGTCCATTTCTTGAGTTTAAGAAGCTTTTTAATACGCTATAAATTTTTCAAGTTACAAGGGGTCCGAGCTGGAATCGTTTGGCAGGCACGGCCCCCTTTTTTTTGCATATTTCTTCAAAAATACAGAGGTACATTGAAAAAGAAACTGGTATATGGACCGGTACTCCTAGAGGTGAGTACATTGCATTGGTGCACATGTAAAACGCAAATTTTGGGGTCCGTACGGGGCAAACGTAGGTACGAGCCCGGCTTGTTTTTTTTACTATGGGTTGGGAGTATACCTACCTACTCAAAACTCGATATAGTTCACTTCACATGAGAGCCCAATACAGAGATAAAATAAAAGCTTAGAAAAATCAATCTGTGGTCCAACGTTTTGCTGATGATTGACGATGAAATCGTGATGTCCGGGGCCCTGTTTATCAAAATTTACGAGTCTACACGTTCACAAGTTACCTAGTATGTTAATTTTCGTTAAATTCATAGGCAGCCTTAATGTTCCACTGCTAGGACACGGGCATCAGGTCATCTCTCTCTTTTGACCACATAAAAAAAATATGAAAATCGCATTTAAACAATGATTGCGGTATAGAGAGTCGCCGGACTCCCTCAAGTTGTAACTTATAAATAATTTTTTGGTAAACAAAATCACGAATAAATGTGTAAAAATATAAGTACCTACTTGTGAACTAAATAATGACAAGTGTGTTTGTTGTGATAAACAGGACACAGTTGATTTATTTTTCAGAATTTGGTAGGTTTAGGTAGTAAGTAGGATCTTGAATGTCTTTAGCATTCATTCTGTTCTGATGACACATGGGGTTGCGCCCAGCATTCACTGAAGCGCTTAATAATGGAAATTACACGTTAAATTGTTTTTAAACATGTTTTCGATCATTTTTGCGCCAATAGGTACTCAATAGACTCCCTCGACACTCACAGGAAGGCCAGAGCCCAGCCCAGAACTATGTTGTTTACTTTAGGAACGTTTCCAAAATTCATGACACAGATACAGGTAAGTAGGTAGTATCTGCTCCTGGTGTCGTTGTTAATCATTCTGTACTTACCTAGGGGATATAGGTAGTAATTGGTACCTAAGTACAATAATTACATGTTGGCCATAGCTCGGCGAGCGACAGCGAGTACCTAAGTATCTACTAGGCTAGACAAAACTACCAGCTGTCTATGGCCATAGTAGGCTAGTTACAATTACGGTACCTATAGATAGCTGGCACTTTTATCTAGGCTCACCACTGCTCTTCGTCGCTCCTTGTTGTCCGAGTGCAGGTGAGCGCCAGCGCTTGCCAGTAGGTACCTACCTAGGTACTTGGGATCGCTCGCGCCACAGGCCGTTTCACAGTAACAGTGTCGGGTTTTTCTTCACAAATCCAAGGCGCTCGCGACATTCGGCAAGTCATGTCTACGGGTGAATTCACATTGGTCTAAAGTTCTAGCTAGGCGGTAATTTATAGATAGCACTGGCCTTCTATAAAATTGGCTACGCTTGCGTTAGCGAGGGCTTTTACATCCAATTTTTCTACTTACTTATCTTAATAATAACGATAGTTTTGCCTACTTAGGTACATTTTTTAGCTAGTACCTACCTAGGTAGGAACGAAAGGGCTAAAGTACATTGTTTTACCAACATGTCTCATCTTATTTAAACGTTTTGATAGAATATCGTTTCCGGGATAGAAGCCAGATACTCTTGTTGTAATCGAGAAGTTATTTAACATAGATTTTGTCCTTTTGGCTGACGACTCACTGGCAGTCTCGCCGTAGGTGAGTAAAATATGTTCTTTGTTAACAGTGGTCACTGTATCATCAGTATGTGCATTCGCTGCAAAAGAAGTTGTTAAGAATACTGCATCTGGAACATTATTGTTACGTTTTGATCGTCTTTTTTCGCTGTAAGTCGCATTGTACTTGCCAAATATATCTATATGTTGTATTACGTTCATTAGTCCGCATTTTCTGTATCTATCTTCCACTGATTCAAGCTGTAACCGCTGTGACCGCTGTAACCGTAAGCAATTATAATCACCGCAACCCGTGTCTTGCTTTACGCCGGCCATGTCTTATTTAAATGCGATGATTCACAACATATTTGGGAAATGGCAAGTTAGATGATGATGATACTTATTATAATTTTACCCGGCATAGGCACGGGTCACGAAAAATTTTAGGTGGGTACCAGCTTGTACCAGCTAATATAGGCATTTCAGGTGACAGATAGGTACTAAATTTTGACCAATTTTGACACTGTCAAACAATCAGGAATCATATTTTTTTTTAATAAGGACATTAGATCTGTTAATGCCATTTTTGAAAAACTGCACTAAAGCGGGGGAGTCACTATCAGACAACCCGCCAAGAGCTGCCTGGGGTCACGGGAACCGGTCCCATGTCGGTCCCGGCACGGTGTCCGGTCGATCGCATTTTTCCCTAACAGACACGAATGTGTCTGAACTGAACATAATTCGCGCGCGAAAGGCCGCCCGACAGTATTTGCGCTTTGGAGAGCGACTAGATTGACATACTACTTACTAAAGTAAACATAAACGAAGTAAAACCATTTTGGCCATTGTTTATTTCGATCTAAAGTCTGTTTTTTAATCTCGTACACTAATTTGCCAGGTGCAAATTTCAAACTCCAAATTGAAAAAACAAACATCAATCACTTGAAATTAATGTGAAATTAGTTTACGAGATTAATAAACAGAGTTAAGGTGTAGGTTGCATCCTTAAAGTAAAACGTGAAGAGTTCATTAAGCAAATGAATATGGTTGCAGGAAACGTACCTACATATTCTCTTCTCTCCAGGTAGTTGTACCAGTTTCTGCATCATTCTCTTTTTAACATCCTCCACTGCAATAATTGTAGCACTGTAAAAAGCGATTCTTCGTTTGTCTGCCACCGCACACTTGTCACGACCGTCCTGTAGCTCTTTGTGTGTTGGCGGAGCTTGGCCCATTCCGCATTTCGCCGGGCCAAACCATCGCGCCCGTAGGCTGTCTGATTGGGGACCTCACTTAAGAACTGCACTAATGGACTATACGGCATATCAAGTGCACCCATCAAAACGTAACCAATAGACTAAAGCCTTCCGAAAACCAACCAAACCCAAAACTGTCTAGTGAGTTGTAGTTTTTAAATATTTTTTCATTTTGAGCCTAATGTAGAAAGTAGTTCGGCCTTATTAGAAACTCGTTCGTAAGGTCCTATGAGGACAAGAGGTTTTCAGTTTCCAAGCGAATTTAAGGAAATTAACGATAAAGCTACGTCCGCGATACAATGTGGGTAGACGTATGTAATAATTGTAGGTATGTCTAGGCAGGCAGGGTGGCACTGAATATAAATCGAGGAAGGCCAAAGTTGACAAATGTGCTAAGTTGCGTCAGCCAAACGGGCCTGCTTGTCATAAAAACCAGCTCCAGTCAAACCAGGGGCTTAAAGACCAAGAGGCTAAACCAATAACCAACCAGGGGCTTGCTCCTGCGAAAATCGGGATGTCCAATTTAACCGAGATTATTGAACCGATCTTCTCCAAACGTAAAACCGAGGCGCACAAGCCCGAAGCACCAGCCGCGCCTTCTCCAGCAGTACGTCGTAAAGTACTTATGGCTGTCTGTCATGTATTGTATTGTCCCCAGTATCGGCGGTGCTAGGGTAGGGCGCGGTTAAAGGGTACTTAGGTATCACAAAGATAATTCACGAATGCACCATTTCATTCTCTCTATGTAAACGTCAGAAAAGTCCGTTACCCCTCACCTAACTAATGTAGGTAGGTAGTTAAAGTCAAACGATCAATACGAAAAGTTGGCTAGGTTCTCTAGATGAACGATGATTATTGAAAGGAATTCATAAAAAGGAATACTGACTTTTTGCACAGAAAAATATTCCTCTCATTTCAAATTATTTTTGTCGACACTCGACTAAATTAACGAAACAGCTGTGCAGCGTGTAAAACTGGAAATTCCACAGATTTAGACAAACTTAGAGCAATGTTCAATGCATTCTGTAATTTCCTCTTTTGAGAATATTAACAATATTTTGTATTTCAGCCAGTGCGTAATTGTCCGATCGCAATGTTAGAATTTCAGACCGCCAAAGATTCCTCACGCTATTTTTTGTTGTCAGCGGTCAGCGGAGTCTAAAGTATAAAGAGTTTATATAGAAACTACATCGAATTGAAAACATTTAATTATTACTTGTTATCGCCATAAGCAAGCCGCGTCTTCGTGCTTGAGAACTAGGCCTTTTTATTCTCAGAATATTTAATATTATTCTATCTTTGAACCAGTGACAATCCTATCTCCAGTTTAATTGCTTGCACTATTGGTACGGTCAGCTGCCTGTAGTATAATCCACCGTCGGTTCCCATTGACGTTATTTTTGGGTAACTACATACTCCGACAGTAGAAGTGACCAAAGATTTAACGTTGATGAAAGTAAACGTGGCATTCACGCTTGGCCATATTGTTAGTGTACTCAGTCGTTGTGTACCTATTAAATCAAGGTGCATAGTTAAATAATACCGTTAGTATCGTTAGTTGATTGTGTTTCTTAGTAAATATATTACAAAACGTTACCGCAACTCATTGTGTGTTACTGGCTCGTTTACAAAACTCTTAAGTAGTTTTGTAAATACATAACAATGATAACAAACGCCAACGATTTGCTAAAGCTTTCTTTTCAATCAGTTTTCCTCTCACCATGATGGCGATTCTAAGATTTCTGCTGCTCTCAGTTCTGATTATATATTTCACAAATAATTGTGTAAGTATTTTGATTATTTAAAACAATTCAATATAACGTTATTTTCGCAAAGGTAGTCTTGGACTTGACGTCTAAAAACAATCACGTATAGTACAATAGACCAATTTTTGGCGCAACGTAACGTAACGTAATGTAATGTAGGTGTAAGATTAAAGATCCTTTGTTATTAATTCTCACATTTCAAACATCTATAAGTGGTATCTGCTAATGCCATTGATTTTAATTTAGAAGATAAGTATATGATATAAGAAAAGATGATGATAAGTTATGATCTTTATAATAAAAATGAAATGTTGTTTTTTGGTAAGCGCAGCGCATCACTTGAGAACGGCTGGTCCGGTGTGGTAATTTTTTTTTTTAAATGTTCGCTGTAGTCCGAGTTTCGTCCAAAATTTTTCCGTGCAAATTCTGAACATCTTCAAATTCAGTCAAAGTTCTCAAATGTCAGTTAAAAAGTCATTCAAAGGAACAAATCTTACTTAGAGAGATGTATTAATGATTCTAACTATCATTATTCTATAAATACATTTTTTTCTATAAATACATTGTGTTATGGTCGCGAATTATATTTTGACAAGATACTCGTACAATCTGACCTGAAAATTGCAAACAAAACTAAGAAAATTTGAATTTCTCGGTTTACTACTGCAGATCTATCTTAAGAGTAAGGCATTACTTTGACTGAACGATTGCACATCGAACGAAAATATATTATATAGATACTGTTATTGTATTTGAATTTCGCTAAACCACGAAATGGCGTATTTCGTAGCAATCGTAGTCGATTTCATTACCGCCACTCCCGACACAGCTCAAAACAATTAATAATTGAAATAAAATCTGCATTATTTTAATAATTAATAATAGCAAAATCATTGTCGTTTAACCTTTAAACCGTCTAATTAATGATCCGTAGCTGTTTTCGTAGACCTCTACAACGACGCATCTAGCCACCAATAAGTGAGTTGATTGTAACCTAAAAATTAGTAGTGACATTTATTTAAAAACGGTTATATAATGATCTTTTTCTTAAACAATGAGTCCATAATTGTAGCTCTAGTACGGTAGGTATACATAATTTATTGAACCGCCTATTAAGAATTTCGTAGCAACCGTAGCACTTCGCTACGAAAAATTGTACATCCCATAACCCCATCGTAGCTTTATAAGAATCGATTAAATGATGGATTATGTCAAAAGTATTGCCTACAGCACCCTCATACTTGTTATTAAATAATAATTTTGCGATTACCAAGACGAGCGTGGAGATTATGGCTGTATTATTCCACTGATCGCTTATTGCAGGAATATCTTGGTCTTCGTCACAAATGTGTTTTTAAAAGATGAAGTGTCGTTCAAACATCTAAGTATATTGTCATAGTTTTAATTTTCTGTAACTTTTTGCAATGGTATTAATGACTCGCTTTGTTAGGTCGCTTTAGAAGAATGGTACACCGCCAACCATTATTTTTTATCATTAGTAAGTGGTAACTATTCCCATTTTACTGTAGCCCTTCAATATTGGTTCTGAGTAGTTTAAACTGTAACGGTTTTTTAAACATATTATTCAGTACGTACAGTACCTAGACCGTACGTCAGTGGTGACAAAACCAGTATAAGCTAGCCTATATATTCCAACTGCGTACTACGTTAGGCCAGTTCAAGGTCGAAGTGATACCACAGTCGTGCGGTAGACTGTATGTAGGTACACTCGACCGCACGTACGAACGACCGTACTGTGCGTAGGAACTCGCACTCGCATTTCTCAATGAGGTAGCAAAATTTTTTTTTTTTTGGAAAAATGCACTAATAATGTTTATTTTTGTCTGATTAGATATATACATTTCCATATGGGAACTTATTATACTAAATTAACTAAAAAACTAAAAGGACTAACTAACTATACCAATAAATATAAAAACAAAGGGACCCTTAGGCGTCGAAGTATTCGTCCGCATCGCTGTCATCCGGAAACGTGCCCAGAAGACTGGCAGCATTGCCACGTTGAATGGCAATTCTAATTCTTTGGTCAACGAACAAGCCAGCCCTCTGGTCACGTGAAGTATCGAGCAGTCGGCGAGAAATTTCCTTAAAAAGGAGACGCGCACTCGGGCCCCATGACCCGAGCGTTTCGACCCCAAACGGCTCAAAACTGTAGTTGCCCATAAGGTTACAGTATTTGCGCCACATGAGGGTCTCAGCAGCCGCAGCTATTTGTTGAAAAATGCGAGTGCTAGTTATTGAGTCCGAGTTTAGCGAAGTGAAGTGATAGGGAAGGGATTACTATCCATGTTACAGTCCATTAGTGGCCGAAGATGAGAGCCTATGGGGAAGCCACATGATACATTATTTTCGCACATGGTATGGATCGATATAAAAGTAGGGGAAGACCAAAGAAACGATGCGTGGGTGAAAGATGATACGTCTAGAAAGGGAGTGACTACTCAGATGACGACTAGAGAAGTGTAGATGAACAAGACATGATGCGCTGACCACAAATAAATTGGGATATGGGCAAGCGAATGATAAATGATGATGACGGAAACCACGAACTTTTGGTGCGCAGTAGATACTAGTTTGATGAATCGCATTACCACTTAGATTTGTATCAATTGGTACTCTTTATTGTTTATGTGATACATCAAGCCACGGTATCTTTGAATATTTTACCGACCCACGCTTTTTGTATGAACTAGTAAGGACTAGTTCAAATAAATTATTTTTCATGCATGGTTTGAACTAGCCTTTACTAGTATAAAAAGTCAAAGAAAAATAGTTTATTTAAAAAAAAACGTGTGTTGATAAAAAGTGCGCAGAATCTGCTTTTACGTAAAACATCAATTGTGATTGTATGCAAATTAGTACACGATTGATTTCGACCCACATACGTTTTCCTATTCAAATTTCAATAATTCAAATTACCAATAATCCCGGTAGCTTTTAATTTATTTCTTTCCGAAAGAACCTGATTCGGACTGTTACGAATATTTTAAAACATTAATAGCCAAATCAGTTTAGCCATTCTCAAGTTATGCGCTTACCAACGAACAGCATTTTTAATTATAATACAGATAATAAAAAATCTAGTTTTCTAGTAGGTACCTACACTCTAAAAAAAACCGCAGCTTTTATGTTATTGGTAGGTATTTCATTTCTCGTTAAAAGTTTATGAGAAACTCGAGCGTTTGGGTGACATTTAAAAAGATATAAAGAATGGGGTTAATTGAATGGTTTTCAAGATAAGCTCTGTCTATAACATTAATCCGTATTTTTTATTTAGCTTCTACAAACAAATTGAGTTGAAAGTTTACTCCGAACATCAAAAACATTCAACTAAGTTAGAAAAAGCTAGAATATACCTAATTAAACATATTTAAGTAAGTTCATAACTTTATTTGTCGATAACATAAACATGATGACGAAGTTATAAATATGAGTATGAACAATAACAAAAAGTTCAAACAAGGCATCCTATGGCTTATAAATAGATGATTCTGCCGGTTAGCTTCAAGGTTTTGATAAAGACTCAAACATAATACATTTATTTCATAGTAAAAAAACCATTTGCCGTCATACGCCTAATATTAGTAGGTTGCGCCCGATCTTTTTACCTGAGAGTTTTTAATTGTTGGTGTCTAAAGGACATAAATATTCATATATATATTATATTATGTATATATTATATTTTATTATATTATAATTATACATATATTATTTTACTTTCAGCATTGTAAGATTGTCTTACCTCACAAACTGCGGTATTTGGAAAACATGTTGAATGCTGAGGTTGTCGCCAAGGCTGCGAAGATACGACAACGGATGGAAGCCAATCCCAATGTCCAGGACAGAGAAAAAGGTTGGCCCATGCTGTTGGCCCAATATCAAGCTCAAGACAAAAACAGCATTAACAGCGTTTCCGACAAGAATTTCGAAAACTTATACAATATACGCGTACCAAAGTTTCAGTAGTACTTCTAGTTAATTTAGTTTAATTTTAGTGAATTAAATATAGTTGCACAAAAGATTTTGATTTGCATTATTATTCCTTAAAACAACATTTCAGACTACCAAAAATAAAACCTTGTATTTTTATGTAAGTATTTGACTTTTTGGCAATAGAAATGGAACATGGAACAGATTGTTATAAATTTGGCTCGCACCCTCATTTTTGCTGCACCTAAATTATCATCATTATAATATTTTCGCAGATCACAGCCTATGTCGCACAGTGGAACGAATGTATGGGAGCGGTTGGACGTAGACATGTCCGAAAAATAAGAGTAAAATTATGACAAACTAATGATGCCATCTTATTCGATTACTTAATGCCTTCATAAATTGTGGTGATGAATTTCTTCATAACTCCCATATTTCGGGAGTAATTTGAGAAAATGTGAAATTTTACTATGAAAATGAGTGTATTGAGCTCTCTCCCTCCTGATTCCGGGCTTGTTTCAAGTAGCGGTCTCTAATATCGTAATGCTATTACTAAGAGCTATATTTAATACTAAGACACATAGTGCGCCAAATGTGCACTTTCTGGGATAAAAGGAAATGAAAATTTAAAAAAAAAAACGTTTTTTCCCCATTTGTATTTACTTTAAACCGCAGACAGACTTATTAAGAGGTCTATAAATATATTATATATATACAGAAATATATATTAACAAAAATATTCACAAGAACTGATGAGAGTATGACTTTTAAGTAAGTTTATAATAAATTACCTAGTTTCATTAAAAGTACAATAAATAATTAAGATGTAAGCTCTAATTTACTAAGTTACACATTTTAAAACAATAACATCATTTAATTATCTTCGTCATCATCATCATCATCAATTAATTCAAATTCAGAATCGATGTCCGCTAAATCATTTATGTTAACAAATTCGATATCACTTTTCTCAGAATCCGTAAGCTCATAAAATTCCTTAAAAGAAGATTTTTTTACAAACTTATTTCCTTTTGGACGGATACTTGTAACAAGTGGATCAGAAGACAGTAAAAGATTGTGCATAATATCTTCATTGCATGAGATACTGCTATGCTTTCGAGAATGCCCCTCTCTATATTTTCTAAAATCTTTATTTCTAGCCTCAGATGCCTCTTCGGATAGAAAACCAATGGGCACAATTGACATGTTCTGAACTATGTCTGGCCCATGCATTAAAATTTTATGAAGTGAAGAAGGCATATAATACCATGGGTATAACTCCACGTAAAGCTTAGCAGTATCAAAGCAGAACTCTCGGAATTTAGTTACGTTGATCTTCTCTCCTGATGAAATACACTGCAAGATCACACAGATTTTTCTTAAAAGCATAGCATCTATTCCGGTCAGTTCAGCAGATTTAGTGTAGTTTTCAAAAAATCTCCTTGCCGAGTTGCCATTGTTGGTGGATCCACTGCCTTGTTTCACAACATCGAGAAGTAAGCCCGTTTCTCTTCTTACAGCCTCTTGAACTCTTTTCTTCCTGTCATCAACTTGCCTTTTTGCTATATCACCCCTTACTTGCCATGATTTTATGTCTAATTTGTAGGAAATGTGTAATAAGCATTCCATTGAGCGAATCCAAGCGTGAAGGGTGCTTAAGCTATATTTATACATGTCCTCGTTTGCGTGTTTATCTTTGATTAACTCTAAATTATTCATTTCTTTAGGACAAGCCTTGCATATGTCACACACTGAAGCTGCTGTATTGGATATAATGGAATGAATTTTACCATCAATCATTGTCAACAGCAGTTGGTGTTTGACACTAATTCCATCAGTGATGGTGGATGGAGTTAAGGCTTCAATCTCTGCTTCGATTTCAGCCATCTCTCTCTGCACATTTTCTTTGGTTTCCTTTATAAACTTAAACAATATTGGCCGGCAAAATGAAGTGGAAGATGGTCGCTCGTTTTCCCAAATTGTTACACCTTTTGAGACGAGCCGCAGTGGTACAAGACTAATCATAAAATTACTAGCAAGATCGATTTGCTCATCTTCACTCGTCCTTTGATGATAAATGCTTTGGCTAGATGATCCGTCAAAACCCCATTTGCTGGTCAATACGAGCTGTTGATTGGGATCAACAGGGGTTTCTAACGACCTAATAAGTCTTCTTGAGGTTAAATCCATCAAGGCTTGTAATTTGATTTTTGCAGAGCTCTCTGTAACTGTGAGATCTTCTTTGGCCGGATAGCACTTAATTTTTTCTTTAACCAACATGTAGTAACTCGGGTATTGAAGAGCTCCTTCTTGAGTGTTGAAATCCCGAAGAGTGTTATAGCGCCATTTCGATAAGTTCATCGATACATAAAGAGCCAATGCCTTCAAAGGGGATATTTCCCGTACCTGAATTGATTTACCTTCAATGAAGGCTTTGATTTTTGAGGCCTCTTCTGGATTCTCCGTCAAGTATTTCATAACATAAGCTGTATCGCTTTGTCCTGCCTTTTGAAGCGCCCTTTCGGCCGAAAACATAATTTCAGCGCTGCTACTGCTGCATGAAAGACTATCTTCAGTGGTGCGTCTTCTTTTTTGCCGGTTACTAAGGTCCTCAAAAGATTTACGAGGACTAGGATGTGTACAAGTTGAAGCATCAGATTTAGCAGGAGAAATTATGGGCTCGATGACGTCACTTATATTTTCTGTAGAAGGTTCCATATTTTCATTCTGTAATTCCGGCCATTGAATTGCAGCCTGTAGCCAAATCTCATGTTTCTTCCGAAACTTATCTGTGCTTCTTCCAGACTGTGTCCATTTTGCATAAATGCGGTAGCAAAATCGACGACACCAGTCTTTTAAACTTGTTTCAGCACTTTCACATAACTGAACACAACTGTTATCTTTTAAAACACTGAACAAATAGTTAAAGTCGCGTAAATCTTTATGTGCGCGTGCGCATAAAGCAACGTGAATATCAAGATTTGTATTAAAATTTGGAAAATACATTGCGAGATTAGCTTGGATACAACGAGGTGTAAATCAACACTGATTTTAAAGTTACTAATAGTGACCTATTTATATAAAATCCAGGTATCCCAGGTATCCTTTGTTAAATATTGCAAGGTAATTAGTTATTGTGATAATTAGTAAATGATGCATGCTAAATTAGTGTATTAAGAGCCATTTAGTAATTAAATAATAGCAATGTTCTTATCAGTAATCATTAGTGCATCAGTTTTATATGTAAACCTTAAGTCCCTAATTATATATCCTAATTAGCTTATATCTTCTCTAATTGGCTGCTCAGAAATGTTATTGTAATAAGGTAAACCTTTAGAAAAACGGTTTTAATCAACAAAATAAACAAAAAATTAAAAAATTGTGTTATAAAATAAACATCACTCTTTATCCCAGAAAGTGCACATTTGGCGCACTATGTGTCTTAGTATTAAATATAGCTCTTAGTATTAGCATTATGATATTAGAGACCGCTACTTGAAACAAGCCCGGAATCAGGAGGGAGAGAGCTCGATACACTCATTTTCATAGTAAAATTTCACATTTTCTCAAATTACTCCCGAAATATGGGAGTTATGAAGAAATTCATCACCACAAGTTATGAAGGCATTAAGTAATCGAATAAGATGGCATCATTAGTTTGGCATAATTTTACTCTTTTTTTTCGGACATGTCTACGTCCAACCGCTCCCATACATTCGTTCCACTGTGTGTCGTCAGCAGTTGAAAGCAGAGTAATATTAGACCGTAAAATAACGTAGAACATAATTCGGATTCGTTTGACTCAGCGCTACTTAGCAAAGAAAATACCTATGAATTATTCACTACAGGCTTATCGGGCTTATCAAACTTTGTGCACCAAGAGGAAAAAATATTTCATTTAGGTACCTACTAAAATACGTGATCCACCATAATACAATAACAGCATCTAAGTATTTGCTTTCGATATTTAATCGTTCAGTTAAACTAATGTCTTACTCTTATGATGGACCCGCAGTGGTAGCCTGCGAAATACAGATTTTCTTAGGTTTTTTGTAGTGTCAGTCAGTGTCAGGTTGTATCTTGATCAAAATACGATTCACGACCATAATACATACGTATTTATAGAATTATAATCATTAGAATCATTAATACATCTCTCTAAGTTACTTTTTCCATAAAATCTAACTTAGAGACATGTATTTGTGGCGGCATCTACATCGCCACATGCGAACTACGCATCAAGGACCTGACGTCACACAAAATCCTGTATCGCGAAGTTAGAGCGTGCGATGGTCATTTATACAAGAATCCGACATCAATCGTTGGGCAGTTGCCCGCCAGATACGACACCCGTCTGCTACGAGGACCCTCCGTTTTCTATAGAGGATGAGTGAACTACCTCTAACTCAGACCAACAAAAAAAGAAAGACGGAGCACTCCGAACATCAAAAGTGAAGCCACCTTTTTATCTATGTGTGTGAAAAGGGCTGCCATTTGTTAAAGTTTTTCCCTATAATTTGGGGAATAATGTTGTATGGGTAGGATAATATTGTACGAGTAAGATATTTTTGAGTATGGTATTATACCTCAATTGTTAAGGACTTCTATTCCGGAAAAAAAAAACTAAAATAAAAGAAATCTAAAATATAAATACATAAAACAACAAAACAAGAATATAATTACTCGAAATAAGAAATCAGAATTTCAATTGGCTTAATGGAATGGGAAAATTTGAAATCACATTATGGCAACCCTACCACCTTATGTCACTGCTTTCATTCATTCATTCGATGAGGTTTTTTGTTCCAAGTAACCTAAAATACGAAGTTAATTAAATTAAAAAACGATGTTATTTCAAGTGCGTACAAGTGAAAAGTGATTCCGTGAGGCTTTTTATGTGATTTGCTATTGTTTTTACAAGTTTTCACTACACGGGAAGGCATAATTCTATTTTTTTTATTGATGTTAACTAGACGGCGACTCGTGACGTACTAGGAGCGATGAGCATAGTTATAGTGTATGTGTGTGCGTGAGCTTGTGTGTTTACTTGCAGGAGCATAGTTTTGTGCCTTCACTTTTGATGTTCGGAGCCCTCCGTCTTTTTTTTTTTGTTGGTCTGAGACCTCTATATATTAATAATTTACAAAAAAAAGTGGATCCTCCCTAATACATACAACAATAAATCAAAATCAAATCCAAAGTAATTTATTCAAACTAGGCTGAGAATCAGCACTTTTCGAACGCCAAAATTACATAAGACAGTCCCCCAAAACGCCCACCCTTCACCACTTCCTAGTGCTTTAGCTGGGAAGAAGAAGTGGCGCAACAAACTCCCCAGCAGCACAGCTGTCTGTTCAGTTAGAAAAAAATTATTCTATACAAAAGTATGCAAAATCATTTACATTACGCAACATAAAACATAAATCTAATTCAATACTTACTTACAATACTTTTATTTGTCGAGTACTTATGGCACCTAACATGTAACAGCATATTTAAAGTAAGGGCACAAGAGTTCACCAGACAGAAACACTTTTCATTTTAAAACTATGTTCTCAATTTGAAGACAGACTGAGTAACTGCAACCATACAAACAACTTAGGGGTATGAGGAACAGAGAGTAAAGTTCACTCAACCACCATAGAAAAGGAGGATCTTCCGACCAGACGGGTGTTGTGTCTGGCGGGCAACTGCCCAACGATTGATTTCGGGTTCTTGTATATATGTCCATTGCACGGTAAACTTTAATTGCGCGATGCAGGATTTACGTGACGTCAGGTGTTTGTGTGACGTCAGGTCTTTCTGATGCGTAGTTCATATGTGGCGATGTAGGTACCGCCACACAACCATTTACCTCCACCACTAATCCAAAGCTGCCTGCATATCTTGCCAAGTTCATACAAACTTACGTATTGTGTAGTTTCCGCTGGATGCGAGTAGCACAGAACCGGCGATGTGGCGACGCTTGGGGGTGGCCTATATCCAGGCTCCTATGTTTCGGCTGAAATGATGATGATGATGGTAACTATGTTTGAGCCGTTTGGGTTTGAATCACTAGGTCCGAGTGCTTATCGACTATTTCGGGGATCGCCAACCGGTTGGTCGACTCTTCATGTGACCAGAGGGCTGGCCTATTTTTACCCATATTTTGCCCATTTGAACGAACCACTCTATCCATTGGTGAAAACAGCATGAAAATCGGTGCAGTAGAGTTTATCGCGTACAGGATGACATGTGATAGATAGACACGACGAAGGACTTTGATTTATAATGTGTAAGGATACCTTCCGGAACAAATTCTCCAAATAATGCTGAAAACGGCGTCAAAATCAGTTGCGTTAGTTTAGAAGAACAACGCGATCACACAGACAGACACGAAAATCGACTTATTTTTTTTATAATATGTATAAATATCACAACGTAGATATTTAGATACAAGGGTCTATATAATACGACTAGTAGTAAGTACGGTATTAGAGCCCACATCGCTGTATTGCGCCGCTTGCATCGAAGGTTCCAGCGACCTAGCAACTGCAAGGTTGACCATCGACCAATTGTTCTATGAGCTGTGATGTTAACTATGTTTTAATACTGGTATTATTTATTGGTTATCGATCTGCCACCCCACATTCGGAGTTTTATGTGTTGTGTTGGGTACAGCCTCGTAAACGATATCTTGAAAACGTGGAGATACATTTTTGTTTAAAAATCAATATCAACTGTACAATATACTAAGTTCATTTGACTTTCAAAAAGTGCTAAATTTCAGCCTAGTTTGAATGAATGACATTTAATTTAAGTATGTTATTTATGTATGAGAACTTCAGTTTCTTCGTCATCTTGACCTTGGACTTTCTTCTGTATTCGTAATGACTGGTAAACGGCTCTTCAAAAACACAGGCCTTTACTTGGAACGAACCATTCTAAAAATATACGACCTGCTTCGTCGTCATCATCAGCCTGCAGCAGTGAATCCTGCTTATTTCTGCACATGTTTTTACCCGACTACGGCGACGAAAACAGGAGGGTTATGATTTTGACCGGTATGTATATATGTATGTTCATGTGTTCCCTCATATCTTCTAAACTACTCAACACAATTTGAAAAATGAGGTATCGTTGGAAGCGTCTTGATCGTCCGCTGGTTAAAGGCTATGCGACGTCACATTAAATTAAATGGCGCCCTCTAGAGAACATAAAGTCAAGAATAAAAAACAAAAAAAATCATGTTATGTTGGGTATCAAATGAAAGGGCTTAATTAGGACATTTCAAAAATATATATATATACATAAATTATACACCAAAAAAATTCAAGTAATAAAAACTAAAAGAAAATCCGGAGTCACACGTAGGTAATCTGTTCTATTTATGCCCTAACACGTGTGACTCCGGATTTTTAATTTGTCTGTCTGTGGGTTCTTGTTTATACCTTTTCAGTTGATTGACTTTTTTATCGTAGTTGGGTTTTAGTTTTTATTACTTATTTTTTTTTAATTGTGAGGATCGTATCAGGTGGTGTTCTGTAGTTTCTGCCTACTCCCATGGGAAGATGGCGTGAGTTTATATATGTGTGGTTATAAAGTGTAACTATGATTAAATTACAGATTTTTATAATTATGAGTTATAACGTCGGGGCCATTGCCATTCGTATCTCGAATAAAATCGAGACCTTTTTGCGTAACTTGTTTTCGTAACCGATTATGACTAATCTGTTTCATTTTGACAGTTCAACAATATTCATTGCATTATTTACGTTGTGGAGCAGATTTTTTTTCGAACTTGTGTAAATATGTTTCGGCAATTTGTTTCAAAGCGATTCAGATTGTGATTGATCGTGTAATAAGCAATTACAGAGCAGAATTATAATTCTGTCTCTGATCGCGCCGGCCTGTAGCATGTAGGTAGGTAAGTAATTATCATAAGATCGCGATTCAGTAAAATGTTAAATACCTCCTTACCTACCAACCTAAGTAGAGTTTGTTTTAGTTGACTTTAGAGATAGTCCAATGACTTAATGCAAACAGAAAGTACGCATTTTTTTTAAAAATGTGTCTTATGGAAATGTCTTAGTTCAGATTCAAGTGTGTTTTTCGTATCTTTATGTTAAGCACCTGCGTAGCGTTCGATCTTCTACTTCCCAAGTACCTATAGATACATATGGGTGGCTCTGAAACGACCAGGGGGCTTAAAACAGTCACTTTAGCAGAATCATATTTTAAGAAAATATTATGAATCATCGTAAAATGTCACAAACTGACAATTCATAATATGATCTGCGTGCGATTCATATTGCGAAATCATTCATCAGTTTGACAGTTTTCTATTGAGATTCGTAAAATGGTCCACACATTATGAATTGCTTTTATGTCAAATTAGAGGAATTGCTAATGACAGTTGGGATTCAGGAAATGAACTGCTTATAGAGGAATTTTTAATGTGGCGGGTTTAGGCCCCCTGTCCGTTTGTAACCGTCATTTGCGAATGTGATAAAAGCAGCATTTATAACTCAAAGAATCTGTCACTTAAAGGGACGTCAACACATAATATATAACAATAAGCCCTATTTATGAATAAAGGTTTCGGATATATAGGGTTTTCCTTTCAGCTTACTACTGTTTTGTAAACGCACACAATGTTTTGACCCAATGAATTATAAAGAAGCAATTTGGTCGCCATGCCGAAACAATCTGCATGCTCTTTTCAGTGACTTTATCTAGCAGTAATGAATATAATATTGCGTGTATAGATTGAATAAAGTGTGCAGAAGTATGTCAAAAGTATTATTTCTTAGGGACAAATAAAAATCCACACAATACAAACACAGTGTTCGTGCCAATGGCTCAATCGGAAAGATAATAAACTAATGATGAATATAGTTTATGAGACCACATATACTACAAATAATGATGTTGACTAGAAGATTATTCTCTGGAAAATAGTCATAGTATGTATTATTACGGACGGATTCCTCCTAAATTAAGATCTCCATTGCGACCTCATACTGCCAATTAATGCCCATGATCTGTGAATTGAGGTCTAATTAAATTAGTGATTAGTGCGAATACTATCAAATGAATTTACGCAGCCTATCACAGTTCATTGCTAGTTGTGTTATCCTGATGCAACAAATCCGCTCCGAATTAATTGCCCAACAATACATTTTTTTTAACCGATTTCTTCAAAATTGAAGAGGTTCTCAATTCGTCTGTATGTATTTTTTTTCTGTATGAATTTTACGCGATTACTCCGCCAATTATGTATCGATTTTGATGATTTCTTTTTTGTTTGGCAGGTTATGCTTCAGAGGTGGTCCCATATAAATTTTATTAATTTTGCTTGTGTAGTTTTTGAGTTAGCTTCAATAACTACGTATTTTTCCCACTTAGTATATGTAGACGATATCTTATTTGACTCCGTCACTGTTATTTACATAGCAGGTAGTGGTATTCGAATTTGTGTGTTTAAGTACTACAACTAAAAAGTGAAAAATAAAAACTTTTTACAAAACAAAAAACAACCGACATTCAAATAACAAAAGTTTTATTTATATTTCATATCGTATAGCTATGTACCTATGTTACTTTTTTTTCATGATTTCAACTAACTTTCAGAAAACGTATAAACCTAATAGTGTTCCAGCCGGCACGATTTGAATGTCCTTTTCTGATCACGAGCCTCCTCGTCCTAGCACGGCCTGTGCTCTACGTTCGTTCACGGTGTTCAACATTAAATCTCGTCTTCCTGCATGTTGTCTTGTCCCATGTTACTGAGGGTCGGTGCAGCACGTTTCTTCATCCACTCTCCCCGTCAAACGTCACGCTATCATTCACTTCCTTCTCTTTCATATCATTCCTCACACAATCCATCCACATTATATCTATGATCAAAGTATTCAGAGGAATAAGAACGAGTCATCTAATCAAGTTTCTGCTAGACATTACATCGTAATCAGGTTGCCTAAACCGGCCCCATTAGCAATTCTTCTAAAAGCAGTTCATTTCCTGAATCCCAGCTGTCATTAGCAATTCCTGTAATTTGACATAAAGCAATTCATAATTTCATTCATAATTCAAGTCAAAAAGATGAATTATTTCGAATGAATTACACGCAGATGATATTATAAATTGTCAGTTTGTGATATTTTACGATGATTCATAATATTTTCCGAGACCGTTTTAAGCCTCCTGAACATACCTACAATTGACATTAGAATTTCATGTGACTTAGTTTTCATGCCCCTCACATTATGATAGAATATCAAAATACCTACTATGCATTCCATAAGGCTAACAAAAACTAAACATGACTAATAGGAACAGCATCAATGCTGCGCGACATTGCTGCTGCGTCACAATTGCCGTTCTCGGAACCTTATAAAAACATAAAGAAAATGTATGGGGACCAGTAGTGACGCAGCAGCACTGCTGTGGCAGCAGTGCCACCTTGCAGCGTTGTTCGGAATCATACCTTAATAATGCAATTTTTTTTTTTTCTAAACTATGCTCATCTTTAAATAGTACAGTACCCGAATTATCACTTTTGCATTACGAAAATTGTCGTCAAAGACAGGAGCATTCAATGTGCAAAACAACAAATGACTACGAATAAAACTCACTTTTGGGGAAAGGGGCGAGCTTACAAGTTTCTTATTAGGCTCATGAAAAGGGTTGGGGTCTTTTTAGATCAAAGCAAAATACTTCCGTGAAGTATAAACGTATCCCTAGCTTCAGATCAAAAGTTGAGTACTCGCAATAGGAACTAACAAGTCTGCCGCCGTCTTGCCGTGTATGTAAGATCAAATTAAGTACAGAATTATTTAAATACTTAATATTAATAAAAGATTAAGGACTTATCTTGCGTGCACTCTAGTTCGGGGTTCTTGACAGGAAGAGGGGTTCCTTATGAAGTGTAAATTATTTTTAAGGGGTTAGGTAATTAATAGTCAACACTGACGTTTATTTGGACAATGAGATGAAACAAAAATGAAAGGTTCTTTTTTTGATGAAAGGGTGTTTCGGGTTAATTTTTGACAGGATGGTGGTTTGTAAGTTTGTTGTTCCAGTCACGTTGTTATGAAAACAAATAATGTATGAAGATACGTACCTACGTTTGTGTAGTCAATTATGTACCAAGCATAGGTATGTGTACCTACCTAAATAGAAACGAATTAACTTATTTATTTATCTTATAAAAAATAGCGTATCTAAATTCAAAGGTTTTTTTTTCTGTAAAGACAACAATATCTCTGATGTAGGGCGAAATAAAATGATACCTAGTACGTACAGTCACGAGCAAAAATATGTATAAGCTCAGCAAAATTTAATGACGATTTTCTCGTGGCAATACTATTGTAAATAGGAGATGATACCTAGTTTCCAAAATACTAAGCTCGTTATATAGTAAAATAACAATAAATACAGTAGGAGAAAATCACTTTTAAAAGTTGCTAAGTGTGCTCGTGACTGTACCTACCTAACTAGTTTTTGACCAGTTTCAATACTAAGAATAATTAAAAGACTCATATTGACGATATTCTTGTAGTAAAGCTTCAACGTCAGGTTTTAATTTTATTATAATAATGACTGCATCGGAAAAGGAAAAAAAATCTAATCAAAATTAATTCCCCAAACCACCTTCCCTTATGAGTCTGGCTGCGTCGTAATATCCGCAGAGAAGCCGCCAGGGATCGGATTATTCGATTACTATCCTGAATGGGTACATAATACTAACTCAAGTGTTTGCCCTTAATACAGCCAACTAAAGTTGGTTCTTGGAGATGTAATTAAGGTTATCATAAATGTCTAATCGTCATTAAAAAAGCTGGGCCTGGGCCACTTTGATGTTTCCATGGTTGACGATTTTATACATTATTCTGAAAAATAAATGCCCATTTACAGGGCTGCATTTAAAAGTGCGGAGGACCTGGGGAAACCAAGAGGTGGAGGCCCCGACTTTTTTTTGGACCAGACAATTTTTTTTTTAAATTCGGTTTCGGTATCAAAGTAATTCAACGTATCATTTTTAAGACCATCAACCCAGGACACGAAAAGAAAATTAAAAACCAGCCAAGTGCGTATCGGACCACGCGCAATGAAGGGTTCCGTAGTTAGGATGAATTTATGCCAAAAACAAACTTAACGTAAGGTTCCATGTAAAAATGATTTAAAAAAAAAAAAAAAAAACATATTGTGGAAGGGGCCTATTTTGTTGAGGCCCGGGACCATGTTTCCCTGCCTTAAATCCGGCCCTGCCATTTATGTCGGCGTTCGATTTCCACCTCAATGTAGTAATGATACTAGGAAATATAAAATTCCGGTTACATTTAGGATACTTTACCTAGACACAGGCATGATACCTACTCCCTTTTTATATTACATTCTTAGATAGTCCGCAATTGCGAATATCACAGTGAAAACAGTTCATTCCTGTAGACAACGGTATTGCTTTGGTTGAGATTTTCAATTTTGAACCAACCCTGAAATCGCGAAAAAGAAAACAGCTGTCCCCTACATTTATGTTAGCATAGCTCGTTAAAGTATAGGAAACAGCTGTTTTTTTTTGACATTTTAGGTTTGTTCCCATTGTGAAAATTGTTCGTAATGATGAGTACAATGACCCCCTAAGAGGATGGACATGAATTAAATATTGTCATTATCTGCCTAGCCTTTTCCCAACTATGTTGGGATTGGTTTCCAGTCCAACCGGATGCAGCTAAATACCAGTATTTTACATGGTTCGACTGCCTATCTAACCTCCACAACCCAGTAACTAGGTAATACGATACCCCTTGGCAAGACTGGTTGTCAGACTTTCGGGCTTCTGACGACCCGTAACGACTGTCAAAGGTCCACAAATGACCAACGGTTTAACGTGCTTTCCGAGGCACGGAGGAGTCTCGATATGTAAAGATGGTCACCCATCCACGGACCAACCCCGGAAAGCGTAGCTTAACCTGATGAATCGACCCATGCGGTTGTTATTGCTTAGCCATAAGCTCGTAATTAAACACCCTGTATAAACAGAATATGGAAACCCTCTATTCTTTCTAGTCTCGGTATACCTATAAGAAATCGTAACTCGAGTAATCAAAGGAAAAAAGAATAATTATTTATCGTGGTGGACTTCCTTTTTCTTTTATTAATCAACGTTGTATACGAAAATTTATGAACGTTTTCGGCGGAATAAAACATTAAGCGCTTTTTAGAAATGAGATGCGATTTATGATGTGGCATAATTAACTGACTTCTAAAACCCGGAAGGAGAAGGTTTCTGAATTCGACGCGTAGGGTCGTTTTATTAGGGTTCCGTACCTGAAGGGAGGCAAACAGGTCCCTGTTACTAAGCCTCCGCTGTTCGTAAGTCTGTCTGTCAGCGAGCTGTATCTCATAAACCGTTTTAAGTAGATAGTTGAAATTTTCACAGATTGTGTATTTCTATTGGCGCTATAGCAATAAATAATACAAATCAAACAAAGTTAAAAATTAAAGGCGGCTCCCTTAATTTTTAATACTGCTTTTTTTAAACATTCCATACAAGAAACCTTATTTTCGGTATTTTTTGCCAAATATTGTACGGCGGTACAGAACCTTTCGTGTGCGAGGCCGACTCGCACCTGGCCGGTTTAATAAAATGAATAAAAGTGTCTGCCTCATATAAGTAAATTTAACCACGTCTTCAGAGATATCAAGGTTCTCGAGTTATTAAGCGCACCAACGGAAAACAGCATGAAAATCAGTGCAGTAGTTTTTATCGCGAACATGTCGAACAGGACGACAGACAGACGCGGCGTAGGACTTTATTTTATAATATACTAGCTGCGCCCCGCGGTTTCACCCGCGCATGTCTCGATCCTGTGGGAATATCGGGATAAAAAGTATCCTATGTGTTAATCCAGGTCATAAACTATCTGTTTGCCAAATTTCATCCAAATCTATTCAACCGTTTTTGCGTGATTGAGTAACAAACATCCAAACACACAAACACACAAACTTTCACATTTATAATATTAGTAGGATAAGGATTTTAATGTTGCGGCACTTACAGAAACTTTTGCGACATTACTTATATATTATAAAGCTGAAAGTCTTAAAGTTATACAAGTTGTGATACAAGCCCATTGCCAAATACACACAAGTATTTCTGCGATCTGTCAAATACACAAGTCACCGTGTATTCAGTCGTTCTACGTTCGTAAAACGCGTGTGTCGTGACGTCATGAAAAGGGTGTACCTACTCGTACCTATTGTATCAATCGACACCCAACTCCGGCCGCTTACATCAAACCCAAATACTACACGCGACACGCGATTGAAGTAACCGGTAATTTTTTACGTACACCTAACTACGATTTTCTAAACTTCATAGTAAAGTTTCAGTCATCAGTGGGCCTAAAACGGCCACATTAGCAATTCCTCTAAAAGCAATTCACTTCCTGAATTTCCAGCCGTCATTAGCAATTCCTCTAATTTGACACAAAAGCAATTCATAATTTGTGGATCATTTTACGAATCTCCATAGAAAACTGTCAAACAGATGAATTATTTCGTAATATGAATCGCACGCAGATCATATTATGAATTGTCAGTTTGTGACATTTTACGATGATTCATAATATTTTCCTATTATGATTCTGTTAAAGTGATTGTTTTAAACCCCCTGTTGGCTGTTTTGGTAACGCAAAATTTCAGAAATTAAACATGTGCCTAATTGATGTTCCTAAACTATACGCCGTTGTACGTTATTTATGTTTAGACAAAATGAATGTATCGTCAGAAATACCATAACTGTTGCTAATCAGGGCAATGTTGGTATTGATTTCGTTGGTTTCAATATGCCTGTGAATCATTGATCATATTTCAGTAATAATAAAATATCCGAATTTAGAATTGTTTCGTGAAAGGAATGATTCTCGGGACTATTGGTGCGATTTCTTAGGGAGCGGAGATATCTAAGACGTGTCGGGGAGGTATACTAAACCCAACAGACAAGGGGCGGGCGGCAACTTACACCTAGAGATGGGACACAAGATAATTATCGAGCCGATTCGATTCTGTGTAGGTTGGCACTTTTATTTTTAACCGACTTCTTCAAAAAGGAGGAGGTTCTCAATTCGTCTGTATGTATTGTTTTTTTTGTGTTTGTTACGCGATTACTCCGCTAAATATGAATCGATTTTGATAGTTCTTTTTTTGATTGGTAGGTCATGTTTCAGAGGTGGTCCCATATAAATTTTACTTACTTTTTGAGTTAGCTTCAATATTACGTATTTTTCCCACTTAGTATATGTAGACGATGTTCTCGTCACTATTATTTACATAGCAGGTAGTGGTATTCTAATTTGTGTGGAGTAGGTACCACAACAAAAAAGTGAAAAAAATACTAATTTCGGAAGTCGGTGGCAAAAAACGAAAATTGAAAAGCAGAGACACCGACTTCCGAAATTAAAGTTATTTCTCACATTTTTTTTTGCCAGTCGGTTGTTTTTTTTTGTAATAGTAATGTTAACTTAACTCGACAAAATATTGTTTATAATGATCACCCCTTAAGAGGTTTCAGTTATTTCAATTTTACCTTGTATGTTAGCTTTAAATACCAACGATATAAATTATTACTAACCACATAAAATTACTTCAAAAATTATGAGTGGAAAATCAACTAAATTAAACACAAAATACTATACAAAACTTGACGTACCTTATACTCATAAATTATAGGAGCTCTGGAGATCATAAAGTTGACTGAAGATAAAAGATTAAACACCATAACTAGAAATGGATTGCAGAAGGTAGGGTCAGCAAGGTGTCGAGTGAAATGGCAAGTAATATATTGCTAAGCGGCGGAAGTGCGCACGTCACTAACGGATAGCTAGCGAGTCGCGAGCTACCGAAATCCGCAACCCGAAAGAAACGACTCGCTAGTCTGCCGGCGCACCGAGTGTGGAAAGCTCGCGTCCCGCGCTCTGTGCTTACTTCTAACCAAGCTCGCGCTTCGAAACGCGGCGCTATGCCGCTAACGATCTAAATAATATCTCCTTAAACACAAAAAAGTACCAAAACTCTACTATCTCAAATTCTTCATAAAATAGTCCCAGTCCCAATTTTAACGAGTATTTTGGTGTCGAATATGAAAGGTAAACTGCTAATAAAGTTAGAAGTTACTACCAAATAATATTGGTAACTGTTATGATCTTCAAATCTGATCTCGAGCTGCAGCCTGTCCATCACTGTCTGTATTAAAGAAGGTAAGATTTTGACTTACTTCATTAAAACTTGGAAGTTCGCAATTTGTTTGGCCGGTGTTTGACATACTGTTAGACGTAACTTTTCTTCGGTATTTTTTTATTTTTAGTAAAAATATTCAATACACTGAACATATTACTCTACTACACAATTTTGTGACAGTAACATTAATTTGTCCAAGTAATTCATTGACAAAAATAAATTCCTTATATTTTTTAATGGGGTTTAACCTATTTGCTGTGCGGATTTGCGATATTTTTTTAATTTATTACATACTCTGGCATTTGTTTTACTTTTATGTTGCTAATACATTCGTAACCTTTTACAACTACTGCTTTCTTATGCGCTACGCCGTAGCAACAAGTTTTAATTCGTTTGAGAAGAAAAGACTTTGTTTCAGATTGAAAATTAAATATTATGCCTAGCGACTTTGTAAGAAATGAAAAGCCAACGCAATATTCAATTAATTTTTGTGTGATTAAAACTTTTTTTTATATTTTACACTAAACGAAGCTTCAATTATGGCCGAAATTAGAAATGTTCACAGGATATCAAACAGGTTCGTTTAGTGACGGAAAAAGCCTGCTGGAAAATGATTGTTATAGCGCTGAAAAAACATATTTTGTGACTTGTTCGTTTTTCAATCAACCGCAGGTCCATAGGGACCTGCGGTTGATGCCTATGGTTTAGACCTATGGATGCATATACATATGGATGCCTATGGTTTAGACGAAAGATAACAACGAAATCGAAATTCGAGTAGGTTAAAAGATAATGATAATTATAATAAAAAATCAATCTGCCTAGCCTTTTCCCAACTATGTTGGGGTCGGCTTCCAGTCTAACCAAATGCAGCTGAATACCAGTATTTTATATGGAGCGACTGCCTATCTGACCTCCACAGCCCAGTAACTGGGTAATACTGGTAAGACTGGTGGTCAGCCTTTCGGGTTTCTGACGACCCATAACGACTGTCAAAGGTTCACGAATGAAAGCCGGGACCAACGGCTTAACGTGCTTTCCAAGGCACGGAGGAGTCTCAGTATGTAAAGACCCATCCACGGACCAACCCTGGCAAGCGTAGCTTAACCTGATGGATGGACCCGTGCGGCTGTTATTACTTAGCCACGAGCTGATACAATAATAGGATGATATAATAATTACGGGAATTACCCCTCTGGTCTGTCTATCCTAACTAATAATATACATATGCGAAAGTGAGTTTGTTTGTTTATTTGTTTGTTACGCTTTCACGGTAAAATGGCTTAGCAGATTTAGATGAATTTTGGCACATGGGTAGACCATGATCTGGATTGGGACAAAGAATACTTTTATTTTATCTCAATATTCACACGGGATCGAGACTTATGCAGGTGAAACCGCGGGGAACAGCTAGTAGGCTATAAATTATCACGCTATTTGCTATGGGGGATGAGCGATATTGGAATTTGTACGTATTCTTCTATTGTTTACCACTTATTGTACAAAGTCGAGCCATAAGCTTGGAATATTACAGACAATTACAGATTTAACCTTTTAAATGATTATCATCAGACTATACCTCTATGGAGCTAAGAAGTCAATCATGACATATTTATACAGGGTGGGTTTTTGAGATGGGGCAGTAAAGGCAGATAGGTACGTTTGCAGCCCACTCCCTCTCGAAGAGAGGAGCCCTGTATCCCAGCAGTGGGAACATTTTAAGCTTAATCGTTGTCGCTCGAAGAAAACGGTCTTAGAAGACTGTCCTTACATTTTGAAACATTTGATCTGCATTTTCTAAATTTATCATTTTTATCTAGATTTTGAAAAAAAAATACAGTCAGCAAGAAAAGGGCAATTTTCACAAAAACCTTTTTGATGCCAATCGATCCTGTTTCTAGAAATAATCAAAAAACTACTAGATCAACCGAGGTTTGAGTCAAGAAAGTCATAAATCACAAAAACCTTCCCATACATTTCTTTAGAAATGAGACTGAGATGAAAGAGAACACAATTTACCAGTGTATGACAACAGTCGAATTATTCCATTACTTCACTGCTGCTTTACTTTACTGATTATTTTAGTAGGTAGCTAGTAGTAGTCTCCTTCATCACATCCAGGACAGCGACCCAGACGAATTTTCTTTCCCTTGGTCAGCTCTCTGATGACTAGCAAGCCAAATTTGGTTTTTCTTGATTCTTATCTTCATAGCCCACATAAATAGAATATAAATAGGTAAATATAAATTTTAAATACATAAGTTGTATATTAATCATAATAAAATTAAAGGATGTGATAAACCGGCTTCACTAATTGAAAACACCTCAAGGTTGCTTGTGCACACGCAAAACATTTGTACCTATAAAACACAAAGACTTCCATTGAACTGAGTGGTTATGTACCGCTTTTAGAATCACCCCAAACAGATAAACATAATAATATACTGATATGGCCGCCCTCAGGTAGGGCCGATAACATTTTCGCTTTGTCCGCGCCAATGCTATTACCCCCTCATCCCTTACTGATTCCGCAAAAAGGCCAAGCGTGCTAATTTCCGACCTCTGAAGATTAGTAAGGTCAACATATTTTTCTAAAGTGGTACTCAATAATAAGGGGTTTAGTGCTCTGGAACGAAAATACTAGCGCTGAAAATGTATTCTCTAACGCCATTACGTCGTCGTTTGATTTGTCCTTATGTGGTAATGGTTTGACTGGTGGGCCGCTTGCTAATCTTTGTAACGGAACTGTGGGTTCCATTGTTAATCATTCATAAGAAGATATATCATTACTGTCGCGGCCAGCAATAAGGGGATTGATGGACGATCGTGAAAATGTGAAAATTCAAACTGTGTAAATTAAATTAAAATTCCAGAAGCATTGACGAACAAAGAACTATAATTTTTCATGCGGCAATATGTTCAATTGTTTCTTCTTTACATTAAACAGTTCTATTTGCAAGCCAAATCTTTGATAAGTTACCTCCTTGGTTGCCATGTGTTGAAGTAAAAAGTTCGTTCCATTTTAAATAACGTGACAGATATGAGTTTTCATAGAAATATATTAGGCCGCTAAACACGCCATTTAAGGATGTTCATAGTTACTTTGCTGGCCGCATTATGACTTGTTTTTGACCAGTACAGCAATTTCGATTTATCAAAGTCAAAGTCAAATAATTTATTTCAAAGAGGCACATAAAAGGCACTTTTGAACGTCAATGAAAAACAAAGAAATATAATTGATTCTAGTTGCTAGTATCTCGAAAATGGTTGTCAAATAATGCTCGAATTTCCAAGCATGTTTGAGAAAATAAAACAAAATAATGCAAGAGAATTTATATAGGTACATAAATCGGTTAGGCAGAGGCAGGCGTTTCAGCCAATTAGACAGCGTCAGCCTGGCTGGTCGGGCAAGTAAATGCGATAACGGGGTCGTCTAGTGGAACATATCCTTGGGATTTAGAGCAGAAGCTAGTTGGACATAGTCTTCTCTTTAGGCATATTTTCAGACACAAGCCGGTGACTCTCAGTATTGAAGTTTATGAGTTCCATCCATTCCATATTATTTTCTGTATATAGCTTCACTTACTTGTTAGGCGTACATTGCAAAAATCATTTGCAGAATACTTATGTGTATTCCGTAGCTCATGTACCTACCTAAATATGAACGTAATATTTTGTAGCGCCAGATTTTGGCAGAACCAAGTCTTTTTAAAAATTTAGGCTAGTATAAAACCTTCTTACAGTCATTTTCTTCGCCCAAATCGGTACTGCATTAGGTAGATGTACATATCTGTGGGGCTAAAACGGCCACATTAGGAATTCCTCTAAAAGCGATTCATTTCCTGAATTTCCAGCTGTCATTAGCAATTCCTCTAATTTGACAAAAAAGCAATTCGTAGTGTGTGGACCATTTTACGAATCTCCATAGAAAACTTTCAAACAGATGAATTATTTCGTAATATGAATCGCACGCAGATCATATTATGAATTGTTAGTTTGTGACATTTTACGATGATTCATAATATTTTCCTATTATGATTCTGCCAAAGTGAATATTTTAAGCCCCCTGGTATTAACAGTTTTTCAGACGCGATTAGTCCATGAAGCTGGCATGAGTATGTAAAATGATGCCAGTCAAAGAAATCGAATTGTCTTTTCTTCGAATGTAGCTAGTATTGAGCATGTGGCTGTTTGAAATTCGGTATAGCTTCAGCTGATTTTGAAATACACATTTTTATGTTATCTTCTCTTCTTAGTGACGTACTTCATAACTGCAGGTCGTGTCCCTGAAAGGCCTTCGTGGCTTTATGTATTCTTCCATTTAGTTCGGTTCTCCGCTTCTCTCAGGGCGGTCGTAACAGAGAGTCCAGTGAGGGCGGTTACTTGGTCTGACCAGCGGGTAGGTGACCGGCCGCGTGGTCTTTTCCCATCTACCTTGCCGAACACCACCAGCTTTTCAAGGTTATCCGGCTCCCGACGGGCAATGTGACCAAAGTAACCCAGAATCCTTTGGTAAGAGGTCGTGGATAGTCTATCTCTTATGCGTAGTTGTTCGAGAATACATTTGTTCGTTCTCTTGGCAGTCCATGGTATTATGTTTTATGGTACTGTCTTGTGTGAGGCTTTTTGATTTTTGGCAATTTTTTATTATGCAGTTTTCACTATTTTAAATTTAAACTTATATGTGCTATTTTGAAGATCTTCGCATTTTGATTATTGGTTTACTTTCTGAGTTGTTAAATTAATCATGGTTAGAAACACCAACTGGGGACCTCAAATGGGAGTTATAGGTACCCAATACTACTCCCATGTTAGTGCAGGCGATGTTCATATTTTCGGATAGTCAGTGCTTCAGATGCTGGCGAATATCTGTATGTATAAACTCACCATGATATTATTACTTCATCGTCTAAGAATTTGCTTTATTTCCACATCGGATAAAGTTTTAAAAAAAAATGTAAAAGCTTACTCCGCGGCGAACAAAAGTGCTCTAGTTTAATTATTGAAGAAATCTGATGAAGGCATAACTAAAATAATTGGAAAGCTTAAGGATTCTCCGATGATATTAAATGAATCGACAGCCATTTTATAGGCCTACATTTTAACCACGTTAACTCTATTCAAAATTTTTAGGCTGTGCACAGACTGAGCCATAACTGCTAAATTGACACTTTTGACTCAAAAGAAATGACTCACACACTCGCACTCAAAAGATTTGAGTGCGAGTGTGTGAGTCATTATTGTTTTATTAAGGCGAAAGTGTGTGTAATAGTCAGTCTTGATTCAATCTGCGATAGAATTTTGTAACTAACCCTTTTTTTTTGTTTTGATGTTGGAACATCATCCAATGACTTCTCCCGCTCTGGGTGGAGCGGAAGGGCGTGTCAGACTTTTACTGACTAAAACCCACCCGTGTTCCTTTAGTTGTCTGTTGCCAAGGTCCCGGTATCCCTTTCGGACTTTCCCGCAACCCTGGCAGGCATCGGTCCTACCGGACCCCGTCAATTGTGCTGACATCTCTTTGAGGCTTGTAACTACCCCTGAAACGTATAAATGCGCATTGTTAGATATTTGCATTTAAAACCAGCCTGCAAATAATGTTCAAAGTCATAACTCGGATTCAGTGGGGGATAAAAAATTCAACGGTTTGGTCGTTTGTCCCAGTCAGGCAACAAAAACCTAGGGCTGGTCAGTTGAACACAGTATAATTTGAAGATGAAATGGAATATAGTTCAGCCAGCCAGATTATAAAATGTACTAATTATCTAGCGGAGTTGTTGCAAAACTTTTCTGCAGGTTTTATTGCACGCAGGTTCTTTGTAATGAGATTTTTACCTACCTACAAAGGTTATATAAAACTAGCTGATGCCCGCGACTTCGCCTGCGTGGATGTCGGTTATTATCAGTGATCGGAGTAGGTAGGTTGAACTGGGGCCATTGATCCGAAACGTATATATTAATGTGGAAGGTGGGCGTTTTGGGGGACTGTCTTATGTAATTTTGACGTTCGAAAAGTGCTGATTCTTAGCCTAGTTTGAATAAATGACTTTTGATTTGATTTGATTTGATTTGGACATTCCTCCGGAATTGGTGGATTATTAAAAAAAAACCGGAACTTATGTAGGAATTGTATTCTGCCAGAGTGGAAGGAGTCATTTGATGACTTGCCATCCTCAAAAAAAAAAGGTAGGAATTGTAATAAAATGAGCAATATTATATTCTTCATATTTTTTTTAACGGCACACAGTCACGATTTGACAAAACCCAACGACCAATCAGAACAAAGGATCATGGGTGGTACAATAACCGGTTATCAGAACAATGCGTACGCCCGCCGACGACATGCCAGGTAGCTCACTCGTTTACTTCGGTTCGTAGAGTGCGCATCTTTGTTTGTTACTGTGTTGTGAAAACAGTAGTAATAATATCACTACCAACATTAACAATATTTAATTGAATCCGGAAATACCGGAATTTCTTTCCGGAAAAATGGCTTATCCATGTTATTCTTTCTGTGTGCATTTATGATACAAGTACCAAAAATCAATCTACTTACTCCGATCACTGGTTATCCGACCACTCTATCCATTCGTGAAAACAGCATGAAAATCGGTGCAGTAGTTTTTGAGTTTATCGCGTACAGGACGACAGACAGACATACGCGACTGAGGACTTGGTTTTGACCTAGTATTGCTGCAACGTTATATTTAAAAATGCACAAATAGTTAGTTTAGGTGTCCTTAATTATTGAGATTTGTGAATTTTAATATTTTTTTAGTTTTCGGTTCGATTTTTTTTTGTCATGAATCATGCTATTTGTTGTTAGAACTTTACCGTTGAAGCAAAATATCAATTTGCAGTCCTATGTACCTACAAACTAAGAAAAAGTGTTAGTGTACAAGTAACATTCGTGTAATTGGAGAACCAACTCAAGGGAATTAGTTTGGGAAGTATTTTGTCCAGAGCAGCATTACTACCTTTAACGATTAAGTGAAGGTAATAAGACTAAGGTTACGTCGATTTTACTATAAGGTTTTTTTTAAGATCCCCATAAGTATGTGAACATAATCGAAATATAATCAAAGGTAAGTCCTATGGATTTTTTTTACACTCAAGCTTCAGAAAGCGCTTTTATTTTCTTTATTAATTTTATTTTGATTGAAAACTTTACAATAAAATTCTATATATTTTAAATATAATATAAATCTAACGCTAAAATATATAAATTATGTAAGTACAAGTTTAGAAAGGAATATATTTATTAGTTCTAGGATAATAACTTGTTTATGTAGAAATTTTTTAGGTTCTTTTAAATAGTGAAAAAGCAGCAATAATAAATATAACTTATACAAGTATCAAATAGGTAGGTATTTTTATTTACCACTAAGTGTTTCAATTTTCTAAGGGTAAAGTAGGATATACAATTAAATTATCGTTAAGTGCAAACTGTGATACAGGTAGGTATCATTTAATTAATCTGAAATAGAAGTTAATGTATTGAACATACCCGCGATCATCTGTATTTATCACGTGTCGTCGTTTTAAATTTTCAACGCAAATTCTCAATGTGCCAATTTGGCGAATCCATACATATTATAAACAACAGAACGGATTTTGATGCGGTTTTCACTATAATTTAGGTAATTAATTCCGGAATTTATGTGCACAATATTTTAATAATAAACTTACATCGTTTCTAAAAAATATTTTAAAATGTAAGGAATATGTATTTAAAAAGAAATAAAATGAAAACTTCATAAGAAATCACGTTTTGTCAAGTCGTAAAAAGCAGGGGCGGGGTGGCTAGTCATTTAAAAAAAATGATAAGTTTTAGAGAAAAACTGGAGAAAAAAAAACTACTTTTTTAAATACTTTTCTTGTTAAATAATATTTAATTATTTAGCATAGCCAGAGTGGTATTAAAAAAAAAAAGTTGTGATATTTTTTTTGATATCTAGGCAAAATATAAAATGTCTTGATGTCGAACATCTTTTTCACAATTTTACTGACAAAGAGAACACATGTACTAGGTACAATTCAAACTAATAAATTAAAAAGGGACTAAGACTTCGACCCTTTGAAGTAAGAGACCTTTGTGGGTTCCAAAAATGTCAAGTACGTACATAGACGGTATATACATTATAAAGTATGATTTGTAGGTAGAAGAGACGATATCATTGTATAAAGGCTTAGAGCGGTCACACACGACATTTTACAGCGATCCCAACGTTCAAACGCACCGCGACACTAGCGGTCAAGCAAGCATCGTAATGAAAGACGGCGGTTGAGCGATTGTATGGCTGGACTTTTTAACAAATATTGTTCCTTGGCAGCTCTGCACAGAGAGAGGTGGAAGGAGAGTAAAGAGGCCTTTTCCCAACAGGGGCACAACACGGGCTAATAAAAAAGCGGCAGTATCGCTACCATTTCACACCCATATGTAACGTGTTCTAGATTCGCGTTAGAATGCACATCGTAATCACATCTACATAGTACTTTTGCCTAATGACGTAGTTGAATACAGGAAATCGATCAATTTGTTTGATCCACTAGTGGCTAGAAGCCGCGTGGCCGCGGCTGCATGTGGGAAATTGGTTTGATCGACCAGTGGCTACTTGACGTGTGGTTTCGGCTGTATGGGGGACCGCCCATCAACGTGAAGGGATGTGGTGGCTGATAGGAAGGGAAATACGAACGGGGCGGCCGACATTGCCTCATTAACTTACTATAGACACATGTCAGCTTATTGTTAAGCAATGTCGTTTGACAGACGAAAGTAGGAAACGAGTAAGAATAATAATAATTAATGCTCGGATGCTGTATTGCTTTTTTAGGTGCTGGAGCCAGCTGTGAACGTTCCGACACAACGACGGTTGGATCAGGTGCGGGTCATCCAGCGTAATCATAATTATATGTTAGATGACACTGTACTTCATCACCAGCGGCTACAAAAGTACCGTAATAGAAACTAAAATCTAGTGGTTAACGCGTTGTATCGTCTTGGTACGGATCGCCATTGAGATACCTATTAGGCTACTCATTGTTGATTGGGGTCACTTTTGAGAAGCATCTCGGACGACAGGCTTTACAGCAATAAGATTGGGAAACTCCGTAATTTGTCAGGTACTATTTCAGAAACGCAGATAAATATGGACCTAATTACATGAATACACTACCTTGAATAGAATAAGTATATACAGACGGCTAATAACATTTAAATAATTGTTTCAATATAAACTTACTTGCGGGAAAGTCCGAAAGGGATACCGGGACCCTTGGCAACAGGCAGCTGAAGGAACACGAGTCAGTTAAAGTCTGACACGCCCTCCCGCTCCGCCCAGAGCAGGAAAAGTAATTTGATGACATGACAGGCTCAAAAAAAAAAAGCTGCACCCCGCAGTTTCACCCGCCTATGTTTCGATCCCGTGAGAGTATTGGGATAAAAAGTATGATAATTATGTCCTATTCCAGGTCATGGTCTACCCATGTGCCAAATTTCATCTAAATTCTTTGAGCCGTTTTAGCGCGAAAGTGTAATAAACACACAAAAAAAACAAAAAAAAAAGGTTATGATTAGGATAATCCTTACTAATATTATAAATGTGAAAGTAACTCTGTCTGTCTGTCGCGCTTTCACGCCAAAACTACTGAACCGATTTAAATGAAATTTGGTAAACAGATAGTCTAGAGCCTGAGAAAGGACATAGGCTACTTTTTATCGACATACGAAGCGGGCGAAGCCGCGGGCGGAAGCTAGTATAGTATAATTATGAAAATTTTAATCATCATCATAATTTCTCTACGTTCTAGTGAAAATCTCAGTCTCAGTCACGCTTACAAATTAGTTCGGCCATTCTAGAATAATCAAGTTGAGACAATGTGAGCATTTGGGGTGTAACTTGAGGAATATTTTAACTTAACTCGGGGAAAGGGATTCTGGCTTTGAGCTGTAATTTAATCACAACAGCACTTGCGATACAAGTTAATTTTGTACAAACAATAGCTAACTTGGAGAGTTCATGTTGTACTTGACCTCCAGTCAAGGACTAGACATAACAAAATTCATACATAATAACATTGTTGAAAACAAACATCGACTAACATAACATAACTAAGAATTACTGAAGGTAAGAGGGTATTCAAACTCATTGTCACACACACAATCATACCCATAATGTGTAATACACGATCAATCACAATGTGAATCGTTTTGAAACAGATTGCAAATCCATTGCTTCATAAGTTCGAAAATAGAATCTGTTTAACAATGTAAATAACGCAATGAATGTTGTTGAACTGTCAAAATGAAACAATTAGATAGCTAGTTCCAATGTCAGTTGAGTTCTTGAATCAGACCCCTACTCTGATGGCCAGTCTCGAACAGACTCGCTCGTTCACCAATCGTATCTACTACGAGCAAATAACGATAACATATATGTGAGTTCGTTCTCGTCGTCGAACGTACCTCTCACCTCTTCTTACATTTTCAAAAACTGCACAACGAATCATAACCCTTCTTTTTTCTTTGCCGTAATCGGGTAAAAATGTATCTCAGGTTAAGTACATCCCTGGCAAGGCATACAATAAAATAATTCTTTATTTTTCAATAATTAAGTATGAATTATTTATACTGTCTATGAATACATTGCTTATACAATTTTCTGATTAATCTCTAACTTAAAGCTCATTCATAATTTTTAAGACCCTTCAAAGTAAGAAAAGCACTTGTGTTTTTACCGACTTCAAAAAAGGAGGAGGTACTATGTTCGGGATGATTGTTTTTTTTTTTTTTTTTTTTTTTTTTTTTTTTTTTTTTTTTTATGTATGTTCACCGATTACTCCGCCGTTTGTGAACCGATTTAAAAAATTCTTTTTTTGTTCAAAAGCTTATACTTCTGAGGTGGTCCCATTGTCACCAAGTCAGGATCTGATGATGGGATCCTAGAGAAATCGAGGGGAACTTTCAAAAATCGTAAGGGCAACTAGTGCATTCCTTAATTTATTCATTAAGTATTTTACAGCACTACAATTTTATGAAGGCCTGGAGTCGATCTGATGATGGAGCCGAAAGACAGTCAAGGGAACTCCTCAATGGTTTACAGCAGATACCTCGTGTTTGGGCTTGATTAATTTGTATTGATAAAAACTTTACACTTTGATGGGTTCTGACTGTCGTTAGGGGTCTGATGATGAAGATGAAAGACAGTCGAGGGAACTCCTCAGTGGTTTACAGCAGATATCTTGTGTTTGGGTTTGATTAATTTGTATTGATAAGAACCTTACACTTGGATGGGTTGTGACTGTCGTTAAGGGTCTGATGATGAAGACGAAGGACGATTAACGGAACTCCTCAACGGTTCACAGTAATTACCTTGTGTTTGGACTTAATTCATTTATATTGATAAGAACTTTGCAACCATATAGGTTGTAAGTGACATTACAGATCTGATTATGGTCACCTTATAATATGATGATGAGGGGAACTATACAGTGTAAGCAAATGTATAGTGTTCACCCTTATATTCTTGAGAAGGCACGGGAGTCTCATTAGCCAGCCGGTTTCGTATAACATCTAAACGATACTTGCGCTGTTCAGACGACTCGCCACTTAATCGTTTTTGAATAAGATTGAGTCGGCAGATCTTATCATTTATCATTTGGCGACTCCTGTGACAAATGAGAATGCATGTAATTTCTCATCTGAGATAACCTAGCATGACAAGCTAACGGTGATTCTTGGGAACCGGACATAGCACTCCGTTTGCGATTCTTAGATAGGCGTTCTTATTCAGCAGTATTAGTCTCTTTAATTCTGTTTTTCTTCATGCGGATGGCTCCTTTAGTTGGTCTACCCATGATTACAAAAATCAAATTACACAAAAAATGGAAAAATAATAAAACTTTTTAAAAAAAATTGACCGACTTCAAAAAAAACAAAACAAAAAAGGACTACTGTACTAAAAACCAAAAGACAAAAAGTACTTCTTTAATAATAAGAGAAAAATAAAAAAATTAAAAAATAACTTTAATTTCGGAAGTCGGTGGCCAAAAACTAAAATTAAAAGCAAAGACACCGACTTCCGAAATTAAAGTTATTTTTTAATTTTTTTATTTTTCTCTTATTATTAAAGAAGTACTTTTTGTCTTTTGGTTTTTAGTACAGTAGTCCTTTTTTGTTTTGTTTTTTTTGAAGTCGGTCATTTTTATGAGTGCATACTACCTCAGCTCAAATTCTTTTTTTTATCTCGCCCTCACCATACTGCTCGCGGACTGAGTCAGAGCGAGACTGAGTGGGTTGCTGGCGGCTCCAAGGTGCCAATAGTTTAGGTAATTGCTTTTTACGGCGAAATAAAGGTACTTAAATAAAAATTAAAAAACATATTATCTGCTTTATAGTTAGTTCAGTTATAATGCAAAGTTTCATGATCTAATTGGAAGTATTTTTTTAATATATACTTAGCGGTTGTTTTTCTATCGAGGTTTTTTTTATGGAATCGTGAATAATATATTTATTTCAAAATTATTGCTGCAGTATTTTCAACATAACGGAGGATCATGCTAAGCAATTTGAGGTATTATAACTCTTAAAGGACTATGTTGAAACTTATAAAAGGAAGGTTTGTTCCGCCTTAAGTTGGATGATAAAGTTGGACAACCTCAACAATCTCTAGAAGTATCTCGTAGTTGTAGGCTGTGATTACATTGTTTAGTACCGCAGACTTTAAAAAGATACTAAGTTTTGTCGCGAGGTCTTCATTCATCTGCGTTTTCTTCTTTTTTTACTAATTCGATTATATTAAAAAGGACCTAAACTTCTTTATATTAAGACTCATTCTTCTTTTTTAAATATTACTAAATATTCATCTTGCTCTTTCATTATTCGTTGCATCCTACTGTTAAAATCTTTCAGGCGTCCTGTGCCTTATTTAACGACATTATCAAATTACAATAGAAGATAGTTTACTCATTTACTGTTCTAACTTCCCGAATTCCATTGCACATTGCGAAAAAGTACGAAACACTGTATTAACTTTTAATTTTCTTCTCAGATTCAATATGTTTCCTATAGGATAAATTTAACTAGTAAAAAGTTCATAATTCAATACTTTAGTAGTCGAGTAACTTCATAGACCTTTGCTAAATTGAATTTATTCGAATAGAAACGGTGGAGAAAAATATAGTTTGATTCAATCTATAAAATTTATCTCAGCCTTTCAATATTACTTTACCGTTGTCAGTCACGGCTTAGCAAAAAATTAATTCAGAACAATTTTTATTCTAGATAAAAACTTAAACGAATTCGATTATCAGTTTATCGTAAACGTAAACTTTTTTTTATCTTTTTCCAATTTACTGCATGTTTTAGGATTCCATAAAATGCAGTTTTAGCTCAGACCAAATAAAAAACCAAGACGGAGCGCTGCGAACAATACAGTGAAGCATGCTAAAACTACACCAAAGCTCTGTGCATACACGCTCACACACACACATTTACAACTATTTACAATGAGACTACAATCAAACTAAACATACCCACTTCACGATTAAAAATGCACTCTTCTGGTGCATTTGTAATGTCCATTAAAGTCTACAATAAGTTACCAGATTACATCAAAGACATAAGTAAGAATAATATCTTTATTAATAAATTGAAACAATTCCTATTATTCAAAAGCTACTACACTATTGATGAATACTTTAGCGATAAATTTCAAAAACAATAAAATCATTGTTACCTAATACCTACATTTTACTATGAATATAAAAAGGCGCCTTCATCCTCTCTCCTATTAAAAATTAACTTTTGCTGTGCCCGACAGGCTCCATAATTGATTCGATGTCTTAACATACCAACTATTATGTACACATTATGGATTGCAATAAAGTATTGAGTATTGAGTAACTACACCACACTAAGTGCACACATGTTTACGAAACCGGCTTCAGGTCACTGTTGACAGCGCTCTATCTTGGTTTTTTATTTGGTCTGAGATTTCATACTTCATTTTACTTGGACCGAATTGTTACCAAATTACTGCTTCATTAAGAGACTCCATACACAAGTGGTCCACTTCTGTCTGTATAGCTACTAACATTGATTCGATTGATGGATTTAGGTAAGCGAGCCAACAGGTTAAGTACATGATTTCGTCTTTCCGAGGTAATCCCCTTCGTATATAATTAATTTTCGAGGGCTGATTAAATATGCGTACTGAGATTAGTTGCCATTTTCAATTACTCATTGAGATCGTAAGTTGTGGAGGAACTTTGAGAGGGTAACCAATGTAGTTACCGTGAAGATTGATCGACTAACGAGAGTAGGTAATGATGAGATGTTTATCGTATCATCTTACTACTTCATTAATCAAGAAATCAGGTTAGTCTTGTTGTTTTGTTGTCACACCTATGAATCCTCAATAGTTTGACAGCTCTGTGTTTTATCTACCTACATCTCTTTGAACTGTGAAGGATAATAATGAGCAGTTTCGGAGTAATCAAGATTTATGTACTCCTACTATTAAACATATTGGATAATGCTCACCAATTATTTTTAATAAATACACAAAGAAACCCTGTAACCAAAAATAAAACCAACCACCAAATAACAACGAATGAATTCAAATATTTTTTTAATAATAACCGATTTACCGTGATAAGCCAGACACCCACTGTCTAAATTGAATTACTTAAAGTTTTATTTTATAGCAGCTCTGAAATTTAAGCACCCGGTGGGGTCAAGGACAATCTGAGAACCCGGCTGTTGCTCATTTAGGGGCAGGCATATACCTACTTGTTGGTAAATATACTTTTGTTTTTTGTTAAGGCTTATGTCCCTGTTTGCTAGCCCTCACATATTCAATTTTCACGTTAACATTTTTGACTTCAGCAGTTAGATACTACTTAATTAATTTATTCATTATAATTATTTTATTCTTACTTTATCTACTGCTATAAAACTCTGACCCTTATGCTAAGGGTCGTTGGAATAACAAAAAGGCTAACCAAAGTTAATCCAAAGTGGATCAATTAAAATACATTCATCTTTTTTATAGGCAAAAATCTCGTCACATATAAAGGGAAATTCAAAAGGATTCTTGTGGCCTTGCCTGTTGGCCTTTATCGAGGCTTAGCAAGAATTTATCGGGCCCATATTCCCTGTTTCTATTCCATGTATATTTAATAAGATTGTGTGTATTATTTGTATTGTAATTTTCCGCAGTATTCCACGTCCATATGACTTTGTTATCACACTGGTAAGTTTTGTGAGTGACAGCAATAAAACATTCGTAACAAACTACAGTAAACTCAGTTTAAACCATAAAATTTAATTTTTTACAAGACTTTATTCAGGTATGTGTGAAAATAAAGAACAAAAGATTTTGTAATTGGCGAATCCCTTTTCCTGTTTGATCAGTTAGGTTTATCCAATCCTCGACGCTCTCAGTGGATACTCAACCATTTGGAAACCATTTTTAAACAAAAATAATTTCAGCTTACGTTTTCAATAAGCTCATGTAAGTTTGTGTGATGCGGTAAAATCAAGAGAGATGCGGTAATAGCAAGAGAATTTGACTTTACCGCGTGGATGGGGCGAACACAAGACACGCGGTTCAGTCAAATTCTACAAATCCTAGAAGTCATTATTCCCCGAATTCAGCGCAACATACGAGATGGATAGGATGACGAGTGTCTACCAAAAAAACTTCAGTCCACGTAATAAGTGCGAGAAATCCTTGAGATTCTTAACTTTATTGTTTTTACCTCGAAAAAATGTGGATCTATTCTTATAAAACTTATTATGATTGTTTTCGAAATAGTTCGGGCTGACACTGTAAACATAACGAAACTTGAAGAATAGGCATTTGTTTAAACTGTAGGGCAATAAAGTATAATTTTTACCGCCTTCAATAGTTTCACAGATAATAATTTCACAGTAATTTGTTAGCCATTTGGTTAATTCGGTGGTTACAGGTTCAGCGATTCAATTTATTCCGCCATAATGAATAGCTTTGTGAAAGCTGTCGGGCCGTTATTATTCTAATCACAAAGTCCTACGACTTTTGTATTTTTCTTTTTTTCAATATAAAAAACTTGTACAAGTTCGTTATTAAAACTTTCCGCTGTCCCTTAAATTACCAAGCTGTTATTTCAACACGGAGTTTATTAAAACAAAAGAAATAAGAACTAACCAGTGGAAACGAAGCGCAATAAATGTTGCTCTTTAATCGAGCTAAAAAATCTGTATAGCCGTCATAATGATGCTATTTGGATTCAGTTATTATTGCCAAAGTTTGAAATAACGCAATATTATTAATATACCGGCCTATTTATAACGAACAATACGCGCTGTGTTGCGATCTAATAAACAGAATATATTCTATGCCTCGGGAGGGATATTTGTTTTCACAGCGTAGTCAAACGAATAAATCTTCAGTGTTTGGAAGAAACATAATTTAAAACTTTGTTTTGCTTTAAGTGGTCTCAGTCTTCTAAATAATTTACAAGTCACGGTGAATTGTCTGATGTAATCGTGAAACACAAAGTAAGGTTTCAGTTAAATCATGATTTAAAAAAATGCGGCTTATATAGTATGTGACGAAAGCTACTTTTTTCATGATAAAAATAAAAATGTTGTTATTGAGAGTGCTTAAAAATGTATGTTAATTTATTTTATGAATATTATCCTAGATTCAGTAGGTTAGTTCTTTATTAAAATGGAGATTTAATGGATGGAAGTATAGCCACAGTCGGTCAAAAGTTATTACAATTTAAAGTCATAAAATAATATTTTTCTAACATGTCATGGTCAATGGCGGCACTAGAGAAGGTATTACAAATTAATGGTGATAATAATAAAATGAATAAATAAATATTATTTTAAGTAAGACAAGAATTATAAAACCCTCAGCTGTTTTATTTATTTAGATACCGGACAAGTGTAAGCAGGACTCGCGCCCTGGGGGTTCCGTCTCAAAGCTATGCTCGCTCGGCTGCCCAATTCCGTATTGAAGGACAAACTTAACTTTTTAGTTGAAAAACAAATTTAAATAGAGTGGAGGGCTGATTTGAATGAAATTCAGACTCAATGTAACCTAAAAACACGGCTTAATAATTTAATTTGCAGTTGATATATAACTATAAATTATCAATTTTTGGACCTTCTCTTTACTTGAACTAGGAGACCTTGCTTCTCGCCAAATTCTATGCTGCTAGGTCAACGGGAAATACCATTATAGGCCTTAATTTATTTGCGAGTGTCAAAATATGCGGCATATAAATGGCCGCATTTTTTTATTGCGTTGACTTGGAAGTTTGATTTTGTTTACAGCTTCAAGGAACCGTAGATCTAATTTTTGATATAGGTATATTTCATCTTGATACGTCCACGCGTTCCTCAGAAAAAAGGTCTTAACAGACAACGAAGTCATTCTATAAGGCTTCCAATTTTTCATTTTGAGGTACGGAACCCAAAAAAGATTGGGTAACTATTTGAATTTTTTACTGCCTGTCGGTATGTTAGCTTTTCATGCTTTAACGGCTGAGCAGATTTAGATGAAAGTCATAAAAATAAGCCATGACCTGGGTAACCTGGATTAGGACATAGGATATTTTTTTTTCCGACCCTTATGCGGGCGAAACCGTGGGCAAAAGTTAGTGAAGTTATATTTGAAACATTGGTGCAAAAAGTAAAAGCTAAACCAAAAACTGTTACACGCTTTATTATTAAAATTCTTTTTGACTACATTTATACTTTTTAAAGCTTATAATTTTAATCTGCCATAGCTTTTTATTCCGTGAGTATTCTCAATACCTCTAGATTTTCTGAACAATTTATTGAATATCGTGCATAGTTTTCTTATCTAGGTGCTCTGTTTCTCTGCGCGGATATCCTGGCCCTGCCAGTACCGGCTTCCCCGGCAACAAACATAGCTGGAAGCCACTAGTTGGATTAACGTGTTTGTTTTCAACCATAAATGTATTATTATCTGCCATTTACCCAACTTCCATGTGAAAAGATTTAGTTTATCGTATGTATACTTGTGTATTTCCTTTTGATTCGTTGTATTGCGAGTTTTAAGCCGCCCTATGGATGGGCCGACCTCGCGTCTAGTTTTGTTGCTCGTATTCTGAAGATCACAATCTTCTATAAGGAGTCGTGTACACAAAGGATTAGCAGAGTTATGCGAATGTGTGGCTGACTGAACCTTAATTAAACGGTATATTTCTTCTTCATCAAATAGATAAGCTTAACTTTATGTAGGATTTATTGTAACCCTGAGACTAAATAAAAAACCAAGACGGAGCGTTGCAAACAATGCATGTGAAGCATGCTAAAACTACACCAACGCTCTGTGCATACACGCTCACACACACACATTTCCAATTAATTACAATGACACTGTGGCGGTATCTACATCGCCACATGCGAACTACGCATCAAAGACCTGACGTCACACAAAAATCCTGACGTCACATAAATCCTGCATCGCGCAATTAAAGTTTACCGTGCAATGGACATATATACAAGAACCCGACATCTATCGTTGGGCAGTTGCCCGCCAGACACAACAAACGTCTGGTCGGAGGATCCTCCCTTTTCTATGGTGGATGAGTGAATCTTACACCCTGTTCCTCATACCTCTAAAACACTACAACTACACCAAACTAAGTGCACACATGTTTATGAAACCGGCCTCACGTCACTGTTGAGTAAAGCGCTCTGTCTTGGTTTTTCATTTGGTCTCAGTTGTAACCCGAATATTTTTCTCGCAACCAGACGGTGGTAGGTCGTACTTATTCTACAGAGAGGTGTATTGTACTCGCCAATGAAATGCACCTGCGACACCCGTTCTATCAGATGATACGAACGATTTATTTGAAATGCTAAAATGCTATGGTAAATCTGATATGTCTTTTTCAGTATCATTAGGAGAATCGATTGTAACATGTCTTTTATTTACTTCGTGATATTAAATCTGTTTGATTAGTAGAAAAGAAAATATTTTAACGACATATTAGCTATTAGATATACGATATTTTAGCTAGCTCAGCGTTAGGAGAGAAATCAGAATCCATGTATCAGACAACCGCTGTATTAGCGCCATTTTGACAATCCGCAAACGAATTAACTTTAATTAAAAACCTTTATTCAAAAATAAAGTTCAGACGGCTTTGATTAAAATGTTTTTGACATGTTTTAGCTTTTGCGTGGACTAAAACCAGTGTATTTGGGTGTTTTATTTGAAGAGTATTGGGCTACGCATTTTAGTTATCTAAAGTTGCAGACTTTAATGGGCTGTCGAGATTGTTTGCCGTCTGGAGCACCTTTCGCCACATGACTGTCATAGTAACAAATTAGCATTTTTAGGTGTCCGTACATCCAAATGTAAAAAATATGGACCCCTACCTATAGGATCATTCGTATGTCTGTCTGTCTCTCCGTCTGTCAGAGCCATATCGACATATTGAATTCATTTCAAGTAGGGCAAGAGTGGCGGAGCTGTAAATAATAAAATAAAAACAGTTTGGTACAAAAAAATAACAGTAAACAAAAATGTAATTAATAGGAAATAAATACGAAACACTTATTATTACACATTGGAAACTTCACGTGGTGCCATAAGCTCTAACTTAGAAGTTTGTTTACTAATTTTTCATCCAAAACAAATGAAGCATTAAATTCCTCACCCGATAATGCTTTGAGTTTGAGCTTTTTTTTAAATTGGGAACATAAAAGTTTTGGCGCTGACTCTGACAGCTAAATCGATTTTTTTTTCTCTAGCTTTTTATTGAATAGCACTAGCAAGGCAGAATTTAAATGAAAAATTGACAGCCCACAAAATATTTAATCGGTCGGAATATTCGAAATATATATCCGCCCAACGTTTCGTACAAGTTTCAACGTTGCTTAAGGCCAAGAACGTAATGTTTTATTTTAGACTTTCATGTAGTTCTCGCAAATTTCTAGAGTTCAGGCGCAATATAAATATGGACAGTACAGAAACTACTTAGTAAACGTTCGAAATGGCACACTCACACAGATGCACTCATTGACGACACCCAGAAGTGATTGTCGCGGTGTTGTCAGTTGCGTGGTACGAGAGCCCATGACCAAAATGTTTGGCATATTGTTTTACTAAAAAACCGTATAAAATCAATAAATTTGGTTATTCTGAATCCAAAAACCCTAAATTCAGAAATTTTCCGCGTCGCATCTGATTTACCGTATATTTAAATACACCAAAAAAAAATTGTCCAGTATCAGAATCTTCTAAACTAACGAATTCAAAAAGTTTTGGCCGTAAAAATATGCGACATGGGTACCAGCGAGAGGAGTGGTGGCTGCGATCTTTTTAAAAATGGAACGTACCTATCTGTTCCATTTTTAAAAAGATCGCGAACTAATGGCCTATAGTTTATTATTTCAACAAATAAGGCTAGTTTCCATACTATCCATACTTATACTGTGTCTCGGGGCTATTAATGAAGGGGTGTCACGTAACTAAGTGATAGTCCCGTCAATTATAGACTGGGTTTTATCGTACGCTTTTAAATCGTTACCTACATTTTTTGTGATTGCTACTTCTTTACGTATGATTGTAACGTGAGACTTAAAATCCATCAATCTATCAGTCGCGGATAACTTATAAAGCTGTCATTCATTTATGAAACCAAAGTTTGCGTTTCGCCCCGGGCCCCGGTCCTAGGGGCCCCCAAAACTCGAGCAATACTTTTTAATCAAATCGCAAACAAGACCAGAATATGTTTAGTAGGTAAAAGGCAGTTTGTATTTCTGTGTTATTGTTCAAAAGAATCAGAAATATTTCTAAAGAAAATTTTAACTATGCGGGGTACAAAAATTTTCGATCTCGCTGTGCTCGCCCTACCGTCCTCTATTCTTCTGATGCTCTTTTCTGTTGTCGACATAGTATCGCGCTATTTTTGTATCAATAGTCAAACGAAAATCTAACCTTTTCGAGGCAGCGTGCTAAATATTTCGACGTTCATTCCTGGGCGGGGACAAAACAAAATGGCGGCCCATTCGTTTTAAGTCAGTAGTTATGACTTATGACAGGCTTAGTTTGCTACTGTAGATAGCTAAAGGGATTTTTCTGCATGACACGAAATGAACATTATAAAACATGTGCATTTAGAAATCTTTAAAATACAACCTGATTAAACTATAATATTTTTCAAGACCATATTGGTTGGTGAACATCTCGATGTCTGTAATATTTTGATAAGCGATAACATATACTCGTAATATTTTGTCGGACAAAATATTACTATTAATTTTTGTCTTTTATCCTCGGTCTGGAATGCTAACACTGGCCGGCGGCGACCGACAAGCAGCCAAAGAAGAACCGAAGATACGAATATATTCACATTTGCTTGACAAATCCCCCTTTTTTGCGACCAATCTCCGACGGAGCCATTGTGGTCACAAGTGTCGTTCCATGGCTCGTTACATCACTCTCTCGTTAGGGCCTTCGGTTTAATTAAAAGGAAATAACAAATGAATTTTTCGTTTTTAACAATTTCCTGAATGTTATGAAATCGTGCAAATGTTGTGAAACATAGCATGGGAAAATCATACTGATAAAAAACGTGAGGCCGGTTTCGGAAACATGTGTGTACTTAGTTTGGTGTAGTTTGATTGTAGTTTCATTGTAAATAGTTGTAAATGTGTGTGTGTGAGCGTGTATGCACAAGGCTTTGGTGTAGTTTTAGCATGCTTCACTGTATTGTTCGCCACGCTCCGTCTTGTTTTTTTATTTGGTCTGAGACTGATGTTTATAGATTTTTCTGCAAAAAGATAGATTTATGAAAGTTCAACTGCTTTAATAGCTGTCATTTAGATACGTAATTTAACGGTTCTTTGAACAAAAGATGAGAAGACTGAAAGTAAAAAGTCTCTTTAATCTGTTGGATGTCATGATGACGTCACTTGAGCAGGGTTTGATATCGCGAATTTACTGAAAGCATTACGTTTGGTAAGATAAGGTTTTGTTTGTTGTTTTTGATACCTCTGAAAAATATTACATTTGATATCCTTATACTTTGCGCTTGATAGTCTTGATCTCAGTTGTCATGTCGTTTTGGGTATGTATGGCATTGAAAACGAATTTTTTCACATTTCCAAAAGAGGAAAACTAAACTGTTGGCCTGAATGACTTGGAGTGGTGTGACGTACGTGCTCGGAGGAAGGAAGTATTCCAGTAAGTGCTCGTAGGGATCTTGACCATCTTCCGGGCTCTGGAATTGTTCTGAAAGCCTTGGAATACCTTTCCACTCCTCAAGCACCTCAGGAAGTGTTGCCCCCTTGTTGCTACATCACTATGTGCTAGCGACTGTTTTTGGGGGCCCAATATTGAGTGTGCAAGTCACCCCCTGTCATTTTATCCATGTATATATAAAACATTGATCAGGCAGGGGCCATAGTCGTTCCATAGTTTCAGGTTACCAGTCCACTTTAGCCACCTAAACTCATAATCCAATATCTTTGTTTCCCTATCTTGCAATAGTCCTACTCCAACCGGGGGTTGTCCTTGGCTGCACTTGTATAGTGCGAACAGGGATAATCGTCGGTTGGTGCCTCATTCCATTTAAAACATCTAACGGGCCTCTGCGAGTTGGCTTCGGCCCCTCGTACGCCTTCCAAAAGACCGGGACCCCATGGTCCCGAGATATGTAGACATATATATAAAAAATAATAATATTCAGGTAAATACGATTACTTTCGTTTATCCACGGGAAAAGATTTATCCGGTCGCCATATGTACCTACCAAGAAAACTATTTTCAGATTCGGAGGGGGAATGGAGTTCGTAAAAAGTTATTTATCTTGAAACGGATTAACATGAGTTTAGCCTGAGGTTTTATTGGCACCTATTCCTTACATAATTAAACCACAAGGCAATGACACCAGAAATGAATAGATACACATGGCTACACATCTAGCTACACATTTCCAGTATAAGCAATGTACGGAAATCCTTACGATGCGAGATCGGCATAAACTGGGAATGTATAGCTTTATGTGTAGCCATGTGTACCTATGAATCTAACGGTGCGCAGTACATTTATGTTTTGTAATCTAGAAATGCGTTATAAATTAATAGCTTCAGCAATAACAATGTACAAATGGAATGAAGTATTTGAAAGCAGCATTTAGATTTTAGATATAAAAATGTCTGCTGTACCCGTAGCAGCGGGCACAAATTGCCATTCTCGGAGGAACACTTTACAAATTGAGTTCAAAAACAATATTATGCTTTTATATCCTACAAAGCGATATCAAGCAATATGCATGTTCGACTGTTGAACAATCTTCGAATGACAGCAAGCACAAGTACCTACAGGCTTATTTTGTAAATTGTATTTTTATTATCTTTACTTTTACAAGCTTTGTTAAAGCCGGCCCTCACTAGGCAGCAAGCGGTGGTGACAGGAGCGGCGCCGGCGTCGGACCCCAAAATGATTATTGTAAATAATTGTACTTTACGTGAACGATTTCCTATTACACGTATATTGAGCATAAAGTAGAGATTACCCGAAATGTTAGTAGAGTACCACCTTTAGTGCAAGAAAAAAATACCTAATAGGTAAAAACTTACTCAAAACCTGGTTTTAGAAACCTGTCAAGCTCGTGAATACTCATGAAAGACCGAAAACTTAAAAAAAATCTTTGAAAATTATCTAGGTACGTGAACACGTTTCTTTAACGGTAAACGAATGAAATAATCACAAAATGTCGCCTACATCAGCGTCAGGTGGTCACTTTGTGTTGCCATCCGACATTATGCTGAGCTGAGGCCCTTCTGGCATTCTAATGATTGTTTTCTGTTTTTATAGTTTTAAGGTGTATTTTTCTGCTACAATTCTAATAAACGCATTTTTCTTTCTTTCTTTCTTACATTCAAAATCAGAGGCCGACGTTATGAAATTTATGCCCGCAGCTACAATAATGCAGTTAAATCAAATGCTCCGCCTATACCCATAAGCCCCGTTCCAGTGTTCTGCGAAAGCACTTCCGTTGACTGGCTGTACCAAGTAACATTGTAAACGGATTGTAAATGGAACAATGTTAGGGAATGGAACCACCTCCAGGGGGCCTACACCGGCCACATTAGCGATTCTTCTAAAAGCAGTTCATTTTCTGAATCCCAGCTGTCATTAGCAATTACTCTAATTTGACATAAAGGCAATTCATAATTTGTTGACCATTTTACGAATTTCCATAGAAAACTGCCAAACAGATGAATTATTTCGTAATATGAATTAATTACACGCAGATCGTATTATGAATTGTTTGACATTTTACGATGATTCATAATATTTTCATATTATGATTCTGCTAAAGTGACCGTTTTAAGCCTGCTGTTTGCCTGTCAATCAAAAGCTGTGTCTACGAATAATTTCCGCACGTACGAGTACATGGAAAAAAAATGTGTGTCCTTCCCCACCTGATCAAATTGCAGGATATTCCGATACACAATGCTTCACGGCTCGATTGCCGAAGACTGTCACTGACGTACAGGTACCAGCGAACTATAATCCAATTACACGACGGGCGGCAATAAAAACTTGTACTTAAAGCTCCGTTTTAATTAATTTTCTGCTCTTCCTTCAGAATCGAGAAGAATTAAGTTTAAATCTAGTTCAATCTGGGATTAAAGATATCGCAACGGCTCATAATTTGTAGGCATAAAAAGTGATCCGTTCTTTCTTTAAATATCTTGGTCGGTCCATTGTGTAAGTATTCTTAGTTTGAATTAAATGTTCGTGCACTATCTGTCAACAGCACCGTTAGTTCCTTCGTCTAACTTTCTGTTTCCTCTGTAACAATGTTATACAAAGTGTGGCAGGTCAAATAGGTCACTTTTATGAACCAGTTTCAGCTCAGTATAGCTTATGAATAACTAGGTTTAGCCCGCAGATTTGCTCACGAATGTACCTAATTAAAAAAACGTCAACTTCAGCTATTGCTACTGCAAGCCAGCTCGTCTTTTCAGCTTTTGGTAAAATATAAAGCTATATATATGTACCTAATCATATTTTCTCATCTACAGCTGCGTCTCTTTTTACAAGCTTTATATTAGCTTGCTCTGTTCGTATGTTTCCGGTTACTCCAATTGTCATCCATTTTTCAAGCACTTCCTCGTATCCAATTGAGCTGAAACTCGGTATGCTTACATAACTACCAAGACATTTTGAAAAAATGATACCATGGAGCTGGTCTGATTATGGAGTCGGAAGTTGGCCATAGGAACTCCTCAATCAAACAAGATAGGACCATAGTGTTTGGACTCATTAGCTATGTATTAAAAAGTGCTTTAACACTAGGTAGTGTTCAGGGTCTGTTGATGGAGCCGGAAGGAGGCCCTGGGAAAACCCTATTTAGTTCATTAAAAGCTTGTTTTAAAAAAGATTTTAACTTGTATTTTATTTTAAGTTACACTATTGATACAATTATTGCAAGTTTCTGACAATTTGTATTTATTTTATAATGTTTGAATAACAAGTTATTACACGAAGAACTCATGGTACTAAATTACAATATTTTAATTTTCTTTATGAAGGACAAAACTAAACAAGAACTTTTATAAGATTCTCTCCAGATGGAACGTTCAGCTACTTTCGCGTGTAAGTGAAGTAGGTAACATCCATCAATAAATTATTCACCTTTAAGTAACATACGAGGCTTGTTTACATTTACATGTCAATCGAGTTCATTTCGGCAGTTTGTTGATTTTCGCGTATTGCATGGTTATTTATTCGCGTTTTCGAGACATAGTACTGGACGGTTTCGAATACTTTGGTAAGGACAAAAGTAGAATATTGCCACTGTCCTTTTTCATACTTTATGACAAAGCATATTTTTGATCGTGCGTGTGTCGCTTCATGTGAACAGGCTCTAAGCGGTCATTGGCATCGTAGCAGTCTCTGCTAACGTGCTGCGGTGCCAGTGGCCATACGTCAACTTGTAGCATTTTCGTAGCGTGAGTCATTTACTACAACGGTATTTCGTAGCGTTGTGAATTCTTGCGGAGTTTCATTTATGATCTTTTTTTTTTGTTACTCGTTTCACAACTGTCTTACATCGATTTTTTTTTGCTGTGCTATGACCTTACAATAGTACATATATGTTTTTTTTACTAAGTAACTACCTAAATATGTTTGATTATCGAAATTGATGGGTATTGATGATCTATTAGGTACTTATTGTAATCAAACAGAATGTTTCTGAGACAGCTATTTGAGCAAGGACCCAAACTGCCGCAGAATGTAATCTGACATTAATCTAAATTGATCGTTAAAGTATTATGCCAGAGTGAGATGGAGCAGAGGGCAGGTGTCGACATTTGGGACGCCATATAAAAATAGGACGATAAGATACGTTATGTGAGGGTTGTTCGTTTAATATTACTAAATCGAATATACCTTTCGCGAAATGTGTCCTTCTGGATGTTTGATATCGCCAATTTTTTTTGTCTTTTGGGAATTCGCGAAAAATAATTCACATTGATAATATGAGAATTCAAATAAACTCGGGTATTTTTTGCTAACATTTGTACTTAACACACACATAACATCACGCCAGTTTTCCCCGAAAGATTAGGCAGAGGTGACCTAGGTGTAGGTACATCCATATTTCGTGCCATCATCGGGCACAAATTCAGCCAGACTCCGCGCTCATCATCATCTGCCTAGCCTTTTCCCAACTATGACCACGCGCTGCTGCTGAGAAATGTTAGGTACTTTTGCTTGCACTTATACTCCATTTGAAATAAGATTAGACATTTAAGAAAACCTTTTTACAGTCCGTTAAACCGATTTTGACTTCTAAACCGTAGGCATAAAGATGGCATTAAAAGCAAAAAACGTTACACAATACCAACTGTCTACTGCAGCTGCCATTTGTCATGCCATCAACGCAATAGAAATCAAAATCGGTTGAACGGACTGTAAATAAAAAAAGGTTCATTTAAACGTCTTATCTTATCTCAAAATCTTATATCTTATTTCAAATGGAGTATTGTCAATTGTCAAAATATCGGATTATTTACTCAGGGAATTAAATGAATGAAGCAAGATAAATTCTCACTATTGATAGCACAGTGTCTTGTATTAAATTAAAATGCCTTGTTGTAAATTCTGTCAGTTTCTCATAATTAACTAAATAAACCGAAAAAAATACCAAATTAGAAAAATACTCACTGTTTCACTCAAAATCATATTAGGAACTACCAAAATAATCATAATCAGTGTGCGGTCAGCCACAAAAGTAGATTAAAACTTCAGTATTATAAATATAAATTATTTAAAAAAATATTCATAAAAATCTTAAATGATTTTACAAAAGAGTATTAACTCTTAGCTGCCATAGTTAAATGATAAAGAGATTTATTTGTAACAAATCATTTTGTATCAATTTAGAATAATATGTTAAACTGAAAGTTAATCACCATTTGTTGGTGACTGCAAGTGGGTTGTTTAAAAAAAATTGCTTAAAAAGTAGAATTTTATTGAATCCTAGCGGCGCCCCGCGGTTTCACCCGCATAAGTCTCGATGCCGTGGGAATATCGGGATAAAAATGTCATGAGCCAAATTTCATCGAAATCCGTTCAGCCGTTTTAGCGTGAAAGTGTAACAAACAAACAAAGAAACTCTCACTTAAGCATGTATAATCTAAGGCGATTCGCACAGTTTGCTTTGCATTGAAAACACGCGTAGTGCAACACAGAAAACGCATTCACGCGCAGTGTTGTGACTTCGTCGCCACGCACCCCACAGCGTATAGCGGGCCAGGGTGTGAATCGCCTTAGAAAGGATTAGGTAAGTACATACCTAGCTATAGGTATTGACATTCAAAATAAGCAGATCACAGTTTGTTTTCTATCTATTGAATAGGTTTACCAAAAATAGTACGTATGCTCCATTTTTATATTTTCATATATAAGTAGGTACCTGTCAACGTAAAAAGAGAGCGTGGTCCTGAATAACAATTCTGTTTGCGTTCATAGGAGCTCAGAATCGTAAAGGCCCAGGGCTCGTAATTAAACGACGATACACACACGTTCCGATTCTGAAATTTTTATTATTTTTTAACGAGTTGTTGTATATTTAAATTTAATAAATCCCAATTTTATTTTTGGTTTTTATCTGTTTTGAATTTATAATAGTTTGTAATTTAAATGTATGAGTGTAACTATGGACTAGAATGATGTATGAAATAAATAAATAAATCTAATTTAATTTAAAGGTTTAAGTAACAAAGATGTTTGAAGTTACCTGTACCTTGTTTCATTTGATGTTTGCTTTAATTTCAATGGGACTTGTTAGGTATTTGCGGAAAATAAATTATTTTTTACAGTAATGTAGCTCCACATCAAGAACGTAGGGACCACGTTGGCAGAAAGGGGGGATTTTTAAGATGGCAAATATCGATTACGTAGTAAAAAATAAAGTTGAAAAGTCGTACCTAACTAGAACGCATCATGTTGTAGAAAAGCGCTACACAATTCGATTTACAAGAGGTAAATAGGTAGATAGGTAGGTTAGATATTTTTCGACGGCATGTGAAGCCAAGTCAGAGGCCCATGGGCAGCATAAACACTTCTGACACCAGTCGGGCAATTCCATTATTTTTTAAGAACGTTCATATTCGCAATCTGTCAAAAAAACCATCAATTTATCAATATTTTTGACAAGTTTGGCAGATTGCGACTTGAATGTGAACATTTTTTAAGTAAGAGAATGGGCCTTCTATAGTCAATGACCTCACGACAAATAGGAAGACAGAAGGAGGTACCATCAATCAATTCAACCTATCGCAGTCCACTGCTGGACATAGGCCTCTCCCAGGCTGCGCCATAACACCCTGCCCTCCGCCTTCCGCATCCAGCCTATCCCAGCCATCTTTTTAAGGTCGTCGGTCCACCTAGCTGGGGACGTCCCACACTACGCTTGCCGATACGCGGGTTAAGGCACCGCGGCAAGGTGCGCGGTCTGCATACTGGTTTCAAATCAGTAAATCTTATTATTTTGTAAAAGAAGAAATAAAAAAAATTGTTATTAAAAAAAACGTTTACCTAGTGTATTTGAGTATTTGTAAACACTGCGGTTTAAAACCATTCACATATTTACATTACTGATTGCGGTGAGACGAGACTCGGGATTACAATCAAAAAAAAAAAAAAAAAATTTCTTTAAAGTTTTTATTTTTAACTTTTTTGTTTTGGTACCTACGCCACACAAATTCTAATATCACTACCTGCTATGTAAATAACAGTGACTGTGTCAAATAAGATGTCGTCTACATAGACTAAGTGAGAAAAATACGTAATTATTGAAGCTAACTCAAAAACTACTCAAGCAAAGTTAATAAAAGTTATGGGACCACACGGGAAGCACCAGCTTTCAAATAAAAAATTAATCATCAAAGTTGGTTCATCCAGTCGAAAGTTCAGAGGTAACAAACATTTAAAAAAATGCAGACGAATTGACAACCTATTGCTTTTTTTGAAGTCGGTCAAAAATACCCGCCGCTGATACATTTTGTAAAGGGTACATAGAATCAAGTATAACTAATATTCATACATAGGTTATTAGCATGCAAAACTGATATTAAAACGTCCCTGTGTTTGGTGCATGAATAGGTCTTTGGTAGCGTGATTTTAATCAGTGCGAGTCCACAAAGGATGACTCAAATTTTGGTTCTAATAATAGTGATGCAACGAATACGAATACCTGACTCTACCATAGCTGTACGCAATTATTAATCAAAGAACGTGAAAGGAAATTGCACGCCAAGCAGTATAAATATTAAGTTCATCACCTAAAACAGTCGTGTAATAAAATTAAAACAAAATGAAAAATTGTGACAAAGTATGTAGACTAGATTACAGTAAAGGTAGTCAACAATACAAGAGAAAAGGTCTCCTTTCTTTATTATTTTTTCATACAAAAATCCCAAAAAAACGTAAAATTTTTCAAGCACCTGTTTTTTTTATAAGAAATAAATTACCAAATCGGTCCAGCCGTTCTCAAGTGATGCGCTTACCAACAAACAGCATTTCATTTTTATTATTTGTAAAGATAGATAGACTCGTGGCTAAGTAATAACAGCCGCACGGGTCGTACCACCAGGTTAAGCTACGATTGGTTGGTTTGTGAATGGGTGACCAGTTGGTTTGTGAATGGGTGTCCATCTTTACATACCGAGACTCCTCCGTGCCTCGGAAAGCACGTTGCCGTTAGTCCCGGCTGTCATTCGAGAATCTTTGACAGTCGTTAGTGGTCGTCAGAAGCCCGAAACTCTGACAACCAGTCGTACCAAGGGGTGTCGTATTGCCCAGTAAGGGTTGTGGTAGAGGGAGGCATAGGTCGCTCCATGTAAAATACTGGTATTCAGTTGCATCCGGTTATACTGGAAGCCGACCCCAACATAGTTGGGAAACGGCTAGGCAGATTTATACAGAGAGATAGAATAATCCTTACTATATATATTGTATATTTGGTATAATAAATGCGAAAGTAACTATGTCTGTCTGTCGCGCATTCAAGCCAAACCTACTGAATCGATTTAAATGAAATTTGGTACACAGATAGTCTAGAGTCTGAGAAAGGACATAGGCTTTTTATCGACATACACCGCGGGCGAAGCCGCGGGCGGAAGCTAGTTAAAAATATATATCCTTTTTGTCTGTGTTGCAGTTAGCCGGACATCATGCCGATCATCCAGTCCTGCTGCTGCTGGCGCAGCCTTCGCCGAGGATGCTACGCCTCGGCCATCTATACTATGGTAATTATAATTTGCAAACTTTTTTGCAATGCGATTTTTTGTAAATGTTTAGATAACTGCACGGATCTCATTGCCACCAAAGCTTTGACAAAAGTTCTACTTCTTAAGTTATCCGACTTGTCGTATATCCGAGGGGTTCTCGACCGTGGAGGAAGGACCGTGGAGTGCTCCTCGTAGCGACGCGACGCTGCGCGCACTTTTTAACAATTATCGAACTTATTTTCTTCACGAAAAGGTATAATTTCAGTCGAGGGCTGACACGCGTCAGAGTACGCTAAGATGCGCGGTGCTGCGCAGCGCGAGTACCTTTTTGTGTACTAAATAAATTCGATATTGTATCGGATCATAAAAAACGTGCGCGTCGCTTCGCGTCTCGGTGTAAACTAACCCTAAGCGTTACAAAGTTTAGCAATATTGTCATAGACTGACAAATAATTGACTGACAAATAATTGAAACATACACTGTGTACGACAAAGTGTGTCCGGCAAAATTAATAAAAAAATTGACTCGGCGTTTGAAAATGAAACGCCCCATACCGAAAAACAGAGGCAACTAGTCCATGCTATTGTCGTTAAAAGAGCCTGACTGTTGACTTTCTTTGAATTTTAATGGGACTATCTGTTTAATGACTGCATGATTATGATCAATAATAAATTTAAATAAAATTTAACATAGAGAATAGGAGATCAATTTTGTACATTTTAACAACCTTCTGTACTAAGGTACGTTAGTAGTTTGTTGTCAATTACTATAAATAAGAATTTAGCTTTATTTGCTTCCTCAATATTAAAGCCTTGGTAGGTAATACTAACGTTTGGGTTTTCGCTGCGTTGACGAAAGTGCATAATATTCTCTTACCTAGGTTTATTACTAAATAATTATTATCTAGCCAATTCATAATGTCACATTACCAAACTGTATTGATGTCATGCTCATAATTATTTATATTTGTACACAGCTATACTGTCATTTGCAAAGGGAAACATTTTGTTTATGTTACCTTCGGGAGATCGTTTAAGTATATTTTAAAAAAGTGGCGGCCCTAATACGCTACCCTGTCGGACGCCATATCTTGCTACAATAGGTAATTAATTTTCCGATATATAGGACGACTGGTTATTAGTGACCAATACTTAAACATGTGACTTTACTCATCATTATGAACGACTTTTACAATTGTACCAAACCGGAAATCGCGAAAAAAATAATCAGCTGTTCCGTACATTTATGTTCAGATAGCTCGTCGAAATGTAGGAAACAGCTGATTTTTTTCAGTCATTAATTACCAGTCACCTTAATTATATTAGTTAAATAAAAAAATTAAACCCGTCATGCTATTGTCGTACACATTGTAGACGGTGTGACTACAAAAGTACAGTTTTGGTGGCGCAAAACCACACAGTCACAACACCTGTTAATAGTTTCATCACTTTAGCGCAAAAATGGAACCCTAATTATAATAATTTAATCATGAAATTAATCTTTCACGTCGCTCTGCCCGCTGGTCCGTCCCTCTGCCCGCTGGTCCGTCCGTTCGTCCGCTGTTCAGTCCGTCCGGAAGTTAAACAGCTATTTTACTCAATGACTTTTGACATTACATATATCGATGAAAATTGGAAAAGAAAGTGTTATGGTGTGTGCATCGCTAACATCGGATGGAGGATAAAGCTTGCAAATGATTGTAAAAAAGAAAAAAAAAACACTAATAACATGCAAAAAGCACTGCTGTATTCGGATCACGTTAACGCTCTGAACTTTGAACGTGAATTATTAAGTATAGGGGCACACCTTGCATATAATATATTATATTATGTAGGTATACAGATTTCGTAGGAAATTCCAAAGATTTGTTGTTTATTCTTATGTTATAATATCTAAGATGTTTTCCGTTACTAGAAACCTGTTTGTAACACAGTTCGGACGTGTAAACGTAGTTTTTGAATACCCAGTGTTTAATTTTCCACGCTTTTCATTTAGAATCACCGACTCCAGTCTTTGAATCAGAGTGAAATATCATTCACTAAGTAGTAATTTAGACCATAAACAGGCCCTAAGTTAATCGTGAGTCATGCTTTTTTCAGATCACAATCATGATCATCTTTCTGCCCATGTAAAGAAAAGGTTTTTTTTTTCCACTCTCCCCCCCTGTCAACCGTCACGCTATCATTCACTCCCTTCTCTTTCATATCATTCCTCACACATCCATCTTTTCATTGGCTTTCCTCTCCTTCTCCATCCATTAACATTCATATTCATCACTCTTTTAGTCACATGCGTCTCGTCCCTCCTCATCACATGCCCATACCAGGACAAACGAATTCCTTTCAACTTTTCTGTTATTGGCGCCACTTTTAAACTTCTCCTTATATACTAATTTCTAATTCATCCATTTTCGTCACAACCACACATCCATTTTTTTGCAAATCACAATCATGATACACATAAAAAGTTATGTAAACCTGTTCCACTTTGTTTTAAACAACCGCTTGCGATCTAATAATCCATTTCGTGGATTCTATTGCTCTAAAAGATTTGTTTGCGGCAGGTATACTTTTCTGTCACCATTGTCACGATGGGCCACTTCATAGAGATGGAGCAGCGCTACCTCAGTGGGGACATGACTGAGCCGGAATCTGAGAGTTTCTTGGAACCGGAGAAGATTACGCCGAGTGAGTAAACATTAACGTTGATCTATTGGATTAAGCTGGTATTGGCTGGTATCAGACGGGCTTAGTGCAGTCGATACTGATCACCAAAAGCGGCAGATTTAACTGTAACGCCTTAAGAGGAAATAGGGTCGGTCTTTTTCTCCATACAAAAAGTCATAATTTGAGGTTCGGCTCTCGTCTATTTCCTCCTCCAATATTGGACCAATTTGAAAGATTTTTATATATTTAATAAGAAGAATATTTACTGTGTCCCTATGTTTTTTTTTCTTCATTTCTAGTTGTCAAATTTGTATAATAGGCCTCTAATGACAACGGTCTATACAGGCAAATTTGAGCATTTTCTGTGGGTTTTATTGCTTCTACAGATAATTTATCATCAAAACGGAAAACATATATATCAAAACGGTAAATATCCTCCTTATTCAATTTATATAATATCTTTCAAATTGGTCCAATATTGGAGGTGGAAATAGACGAGAGCCGAACCTCGAATTATGACTTTTTGAACGGAGAAAAAGACCTACCCTATTTCCTCTTAATTCCATCTGACACCAAGTTGTCTGCTTTTGTTTTAACGTTCCGTCTGTTACCAACCTATGATTGGACTTGTAGAAACTGCACGCGTAAACGCAGCTAAGTATATTTATGTAGTTATAAAACACGCTTCTAGGGTCCCTACGGCCTAGTAATGTTAGCAACTTAATCGGGCTATTTTTATAGAACATCTAATACTAATGGGTCGTAACCAGGCTTTTGTGGTCAAAAATCATTATAAATAGTTTGACACTTCAGTAAAACAAGGCCAGTTGATTATGAAGAAACCTAGCTATGACCAAAGATCATGGGCATAATATAATTTCGTATATCTACTAGCTATTTGGTACCAAGTACCTGGATAATAATATCAATTTGAAGTTCATACCAGTGATTCTCATAGGTGTATGCAGAGATACAAACAGGAACTTACGGATTGCCTTCGACACCCCACGACATTAGTCTCCGTTTATTGCAAAATATTCCAAATTCTAGGTCAAAGTCCACGAAAGTGGTTAAAAGGATTTGTGACACTATTGCGTCTCTTTTGAGTTTGTTTTGAAGGTTGATCGCCACTGTCTTCAGAGAAATTTAACCAGAAATTCGTTTGCTAAATATACGAGAACTAATGATTTTTGCAGAACAATTGCATAGAATAAACTTTAATTTATTTTTTTTTGTTTCTTATACCTACCTTTTGGAAATAAATTAACCATCTAACAGTGCAAAGCTCCACTGTACCACGAAATGTGAATGTCTTAGATTATAAAAGTGACTGTACAATGCTGTTTTCTGAAATGTAACCTCATTTGAATAATCTTTATTCAATTTTATAAAAAGAACCACTGCGTGTGACTGCGTCTTCCACAGATCCACTACACAATTTAAAATAAAATAATCTTGGAATCTAGCACGAAAAAGGTCTTTGACACGCGAAATGCAATAACTACGTTCAGCTAACTTTTTAACGTGAGACAGGGTTGGTAGATTTTTTTATTGAATGTAAAAAGAGATTTCATTCAATTTTATGAAAACAAACGTGACTTTGTAATATCCGACAGTCGGAACAAAAGATCCCGTCCCTTCAATAAGTACCAATCTAGAACGTTAAAGCGACGTGGAATAAATTTGCTGTGGTTTTTATATTTATTTGATTACAAGTAAGTAGGAAATGTTTTGACTGAAGCAGGGTGTTACAGGCTCTGAATTGATATAACATTATGGGTTTAAAAACCGGTAGTGAACTGAAAGTTAGAAAGAAAGAAAGAAGGAAGGTAAGTAAAGAAAGAAGAAAAATGCGTTTACCTAGCCTAGGTACTCAACGCGAGCATTTGCTACGTGAATTTGTTTTACAAGGATTCGTTTCCCGAGCGTCTGTTACGCTTCGAGCGTTCATTCACGAAACGCGTTTTTCTGACTCCATAAATATTCATTTCATAATGCGATATCTTCAAAAATCTATCTAATGACACAATTACTAGGTTCGTTATAACGATAATTCAAAAGTGCTTTTGCCCAGAGCGACTTCAGCTGACGAAAGCGATGATGATGACGTAGTACTGAGTGATTACAACCAGTAGAGAATTCTAAAAAATCTAAGCAAAGAAATCCAAACGGCCACGTTAAAGTAATTGATTTTGTGAAGTAATGACCATCATCGCTGTCGTCAACTGAAGATGAGAGTTGCTAAATTAAGTAATTCATTTAATTTAAAAACTTTTTGGCGAGTACAGATAGCACACTCCAAGAAACATTCATCTTAGTTAAGTATACAACCACCTCATCACACTCCTCCAGTCAGTGTCGAAGCTGAATGTTACCTATTTAATTTCGTTGTTGACTTTATTTTCAGAATTGTACTTATCCTTACCCTGACATATAATAAAACAAAGTCCTCCGCCGCGTCTGTCTGTCTGTCTGTTCGCGATAAACTCAAAAAGTACTGCACCGATTTTCATGCTGTTTTCACCAATGGATAGAGTCGTTCTCGAGGAAGGTTTTAATATATAATAATCGACATCCACGTGGGTGAAGCCGTGGGCATTAGCTCGTTTTATAATATATTAATGTAGCTAATAAAGAACAGACAATGGTTAGAGTTTTTTATGCTCGCCGAAAATCATCCATTGATGGATAAAATCCATCGATGGATACTGGATACTTGAGTTGTCTATCGACTCATCTAGATCAGGCGATGGTTTTTATATAATCAACATTGCTGATTTTAGACGTCAATTACAATATGATTAAGGTCTTAAAAATAAAAAGTACCTTGACCATGTGGGGTACTCACAAAATAGAGGATAGGAATGTGGAGGCATTTAAAAAAAACACCCCAAATGGCTAGAAATAAAAGAATAATTAAAAACCCATCTACCCTACAACTAACTAAAAAGTTAAAAACAAAACAAGCTCACTTTTCTGTTGCAGTCGGGTTCTTTTCTCTTTTAATTTTTTTATGGATATTATTTTGCAAGTCAAGTTTCGAGTGTAAAATAAGATCATTATTAAATGAAGGGTGTTTCTTTTAAATCATAGTCGATTGCCTTGTTCAATTCGTCGGAGACGCGTGCCGGTTTAATATTTTTATCCAAGCGCCGCAATGAATTATTTTCAATTAATACCGAATATTGTTATTATTTTTCTTACTCTAACTTTGTTCAACACTGTTCAGGGTAGGTAATTGATTTTGAACTTATTTCAAGTTACAGCCATGTATTTCTTACACTCTTTGAAGAGTTAGGTTTAATAAAAGTTGATCAGTCTTTGAACTGCCTTGATTATAATCATAAAAACACAAAAAATTAAACCTATAATTTTGACTTGGCATCATTTTGAATAGATTTTATGATAAATAGCACATTTTTCAAAATATGCTTTTATAACACGCCGCAATTTGACACATGTCACAGCTGTAACTGAAACCAAAGCGGGAAGTGGTGCACTTTGATAGTCACGTATAAATAAAACATAGATAGATGTAAATATTTTGTTCTTCTTTTTCACGTAGTCCTTTATGAAGTGGCGGATTTGCGCGGATTTACCAAGGCAGACAATTAAAGTCACCATTCCAGACTTTTTTGCATCCAACTGTAAGTACGAGCCAATTTTGACTTTTATTTTGATAGGTAATAATTCAAGCTTTCCTTTCGAGGAATCATTTAAAAACCTGACTTGATGAACAAAACCTATACTAGACAATAGTCCGATGATTGGGTTTGAACTTTGGCTTATACATTTGCATAAAATATGATTCTCGTGCATTGAACGATGCCTGAAGATTATCTTTCCGTCCCGTCCTACGTACCACGTTTTGGAAGTCAACGAAATTGATATCGGTGCTAAAAGTAATTGGTATTTTAATTTGTACTACAAATTAATATTATAACAGAATAACGCTGATTATAGACATCATTATACCCATACTGATAAACATAGGTACTAATTCTCACAAGTACACAAGTACACCACAGAATATAAATTAAAAAAAACCAGTTGAATAAATGATGAAGAAATGAAAAACACAATAAAGGATTGTACATACGTAGAGGTATATACAAACTATTCCCGATAGTTCCTACAACTCTTACTGGAAACTCCTTTTTAGGGTTCCGTACCCAAAAGGTAAAACGGGACCCTATTACCAAAGCTCCGCTGTCCGTCCGTCCGTCTGTCACTAGGCTGTATCTCATGACCTGTGAAAGTTAGACAGTTGAAATTTTCACAGATGATGAACAAATACTAAAAAACAGAATAAAATAAATATTTAAGGGGGCTCCCAACAATAAACGTGATTTTTTTGCCGATTTTATAGATACATAATGGTACGGAACCCTTCGTGCGCGAGTCCGACTCGCACCTAGCCGGTTTTATATTCTTTTATTTCAATTGACTATGTCCAAATCTGAATTTACTTAGAGATCTATAATAAATACAAATAAATAAAATTCAAGTGTCTATTTGTAATGTCATAAAAAAAAATTGACCGACTTCAAAAAAAACAAAACAAAAAAGGACTACTGTACTAAAAACCAAAAGACAAAAGTACTTCTTTAATAATAAGAGAAAAATAAAAAAATAAAAAAATAACTTTAATTTCGGAAGTCGGTGTCTTTGCTTTTAATTTTAGTTTTTGGCCACCGACTTCCGAAATTAAAGTTATTTTTTTATTTTTCTCTTATTATTAAAGAAGTACTTTTGTCTTTTGGTTTTTAGTACAGTAGTCCTTTTTTGTTTTGTTTTTTTTGAAGTCGGTCAATTTTTTTTTTAAAGTTTTATTATTTTTCCATTTTTTGTGTAATTTGATTTTTGTAATCATGGGTAGACCAACTAAAGGAGCCACCCGCATGAAGAAAAACAGAATTAAAGAGACTAATACTGCTGAAAAAGAACGCCTATCTAAGAATCGCAAACGGAGTGCTATGTCCGGTTCCCAAGAATCACCGTTAGCTTGTCATGCTAGGTTATCTCAGATGAGAAATTACATGCATTCTCATTTGTCACAGGAGTCGCCAAATGATAAGATCTGCCGACTCAATCTTATTCAAAAACGATTAAGTGGCGAGTCGTCTGAACAGCGCAAGTATCGTTTAGATGTTATACGAAACCGGCTGGCTAATGAGACTCCCGTGCCTTCTCAAGAATATAAGGGTGAACACTATACATTTGCTTACACTGTATAGTTCCCCTCATCATCATATTATAAGGTGACCGTAATCAGATCTGTAATGTCACTTACAACCTATATGGTTGCAAAGTTCTTATCAATATAAATGAATTAAGTCCAAACACAAGGTAATTACTGTGAACCGTTGAGGAGTTCCGTTAATCGTCCTTCGTCTTCATCATCAGACCCTTAACGACAGTCACAACCCATCCAAGTGTAAGGTTCTTATCAATACAAATTAATCAAGCCTAAACACAAGATATCTGCTGTAAACCACTGAGGAGTTCCCTCGACTGTCTTTCGTCTTCATCATCAGACCCCTAACGACAGTCACAACCCATCAAAGTGTAAAATTTTTATCAATACAAATTAATCAAGCCCAAACACGAGGTATCTGCTGTAAACCATTGAGGAGTTCCCTTGACTGTCTTTCGGCTCCATCATCAGATCGACTCCAGGCCTTCATAAAATTGTAGTGCTGTAAAATACTTAATGAATAAATTAAGGAATGCACTAGTTGCCCTTACGATTTTTGAAAGTTCCCCTCGATTTCTCTAGGATCCCATCATCAGATCCTGACTTGGTGACAATGGGACCACCTCAGAAGTATAAGCTTTTGAACAAAAAAAGAATTTTTTAAATCGGTTCACAAACGGCGGAGTAATCGGTGAACATACATAAAAAAAAAAAAAAAAAAAAAAAAAAAAAAAAAAAAAAACAATCGTCCCGAACATAGTACCTCCTCCTTTTTTGAAGTCGGTAAAAATAACACCTTTTTACTATATGCATGTCAAATGTAATGAATAATGATTTTTTATTTATTATTAATATGAACATTTTTGTCTGTCTTTCACTGGCAAATTGCTGATGTTCTAATGAGTAAATTAGGCTACTTTTATTTTAGAAAAATAATTAGGATCCACGCGGGCCCAAGCCGCGTTCAGCACCTAGTAGTTAATATCTTTGTACCTACTGAATATTTCTACTACCTATGTTTGTAGGTGCTATTAAAAAAAAAACTTATGTATACCTAATACATAAGTACTTTTTTATATTTACAGATTGTGTGTAAAGTACATGTTCATTGGTTCGTATACCTACTTATTACATTTCGAATACATTATCTTCAATTGCCACCCAAGGAAATGATAAGAACAAAGACAAATGAATTTGAAATAAATCGTTTCAAGTGGAATGGTTCCAATTTTGCGATATGCAGGGCCGGATTTAGTGTGGGATAACATAGGGCCCGGGCCATGGCCCCGGGCCTCCACAAAATAGGAGCCTCCATAATTTGATGTTTTTAAATATAAAAATAAAAAATCACATTCAGAAGGAACCTTTTAATATTCTTTTCATGTACTGGGTGGATGGTCTTAAAATTATACGCTAAATTACTTTGATATCGAAAATCGAATTCAATCAATTTTTCGTCCACAAAATATTCGGGGCCCCCACTTCTTGGTTGCCCCAGAGCCTTTAAATCCGGCTCTGGCGATAGGTACATTTTTATCCCAATATGACGTAGCTGTAGGTACTCATACATTTTACACACTCTGCCGCATTCGATTACGTCGAAAATATTTCCCAATTTGTAACTCAATCGCTTTGAATAGAACCTTTTCAATGAAGCAGGTACTTACACGCGCTCAGCCCACATACCTACTGTAATATACATTTTATACGTTGTTTCTGTAGTCGCATGAATAAGTTTAATAACTTTTAATAACTTTGTGGCTGCACAGTAGGTAAAGCTTTCAAGATCCATTTAATTATCTCCTAGAGTTCGTTTCTAAAATTACGTTGGTTTAATGACTTTGATTTGAGTATCTGGAGTAGCGATACAATTATGTATGTAGGTACTGTGAAGTGTATACAGAAATCTAGACAACTGCATAGTTATTTCTAATACCACCTTTATTGGATAAACGTCACCAGTGTACCGATTGCTTTAGATATTATCTTAGCAATACCAGAAATACAACAAATTCTTGATATTATTTTATGGGAAAACGGTGATGGAGGCAAATTACCACTATATTGCTGTCTGGCTAATTTCCGGTCTTCAATTGTCACTATATTGCTGTCTGGTTACGTTCTGGTCATCAGTGACCACTAGGTATACATATTGCTGTCTGGCTACTTTCCACTATATCACCACTTCAAGGACTTTCTAATTAAACTACAATAGTTTTTGGTCCGCGCGCGGCCCGGCCGCGCAATACGATGAGTGTTCGTCTGTCTAGTTGATATTGGTTTGATTTGTAGTGTTCTAGATTAAGGTCTACTAAACACACTTTTTTATTGTTCTCCTTTGTCTCTTAATTTTCACATGTCAATGTCATGCATACCTGTCATTTGCATGGTTACTGAAATGCCTATTTTTTGATGTTAATTATTTGAATTGAAAGTGACTGTGCTGTTGGTGTGCTTATGATAAATAAATAAATAAATATTGCTGTCTGGCTACTTTCTGGTCGTCAATGACCACTATATTGCTGTTTGGCAATTTTCCGTTAGTCAGTGACCACTATATTGCTGACTGCCTACTTTCTGGTCGTCAATAACCACTTTTTTGCTGTCTGGCTACTTTCTAGTCGTCAATGATCACTATATTGCTGTCTGGCTACTATTTGGTTGTCAATAATATATGTAAAAAACTAGCTATTGCATGTAGCGCAAAGTTTTAGGTTAGGATATGAAATAAAGTACAGTGTAAAAGTAACGAAAAATATTACAAAGAATCATGAATGAAAATGGAATCAGAAGTAAATTAGACAAAAAAATAAAATAGTGAATAGTAAAGATGATGATCCTATAATAGAGATTATTGATGATATTGTCACAAATGACTCGTTATTCTATGAAATTACAGTATATATGCGATCATGTAATCAAGTAATGTTAGTGCGCATACCAGGCGTCGTATTATGAAGTAATAATGCCACCATTTTTCCAGTGCGAGAGAGAAACGGAGCTATACAAAATAGATAGCACCATCCCGTTTTCGTAGTGGGATAATGATAAATACTTCATAATACTACCCCAGAGTTGATTTTGACATTGAGAATCATTGTTCTCATGTTATCCTTATTATCTTTTGATTCAGGTCTACACACAGCCTTAATAGAACCTACCTATTTTATGCTTGTGCTTGTAAACGATGTCTAACTATTGTTTTTTTTTTTAGTAACCGTCTCGCTGAACATAACGCTGCTGGCTTGCAGTACAATCGGACTTGTGGCATGCGTGCTCTTGATCTTCGGCGTTTATAAGGTCAGTAGTCTATATTACATGAAATGATCAATGAGCTATTTTACCGGCAGCAACTGCTGGTGAAATAGCTCATTGATCATTTCATGTGTAACGGCAATTCAACATCTATTACAATAGAAATTAAAGTCGCTTTTCGTGTTTGCTTATAATTCCGCGTTGTTCTTCTAAACCACGCAACAGATTTTGATGAGGTTTTCACCATCGTTTAGAGAATTTATTCCGGAAGGTTTATGTGTATTATAATACGTTAATAAAATTAAAGTTACTTAATACTAAGAAATCTCAAGATGTTATGTCGAGTCGTAAAAACCGTGCGTAGCAGGAGCGGATCGCTAGTACGAGTACTATAATAGAAATTAAAATCGCTTTTCGTGTTTGTCTATATGTCCGCGTTGTTCTTCTAAACCACGCAACAGATTTTGATGAGGTTTTCACCATCGTTTAAAGAATTTATTCCGAATGGTTTATGTGTACCTATAATACGAAGAAATTTCCATGTTTTGTCAAGTCGTCAAAACCGTGCGAAGCAGGTGCGGGTTGCTAGTCAAACATAAATTATAAAAATGTAGTTTATATGATATCCACTCTAACGGCGTTTTAAAAAGATGAAGTACGCCGTTTGTTTCCCAACACTTTGCTGTCAATATTTACGGAACTTCATAAATAAAGCATGCAATCAATAGCCTCTGGTATTTATTGACGTCGTGCAATAACAGTAATTCATCGTATCTAATTAGTTAAGGAATAATTGTTGTCAGCTTATAGATTTTCTTCGGCATCGCTAAAACACTAACGTGAAGGTATTCATTAAACAGTTCTGGAAAAATAGACATTAAAAATGATTTCATAGTTATACAAGAAGAGTTAGAGTCTGGCCAACGAAAGTTGATCCTGAAAATACGAATAAAGTCTTGTTTTTTTTTAAATTTCGCGCGTATTTTCAGGATCAACTTTAGTTGGCCAGACTTTAACTCTTCACAACAACAGTTGGAATACACAGACTGACGTCTAATATGTTATGTTGTCCATACCTACTGAATAAGTAACTATTGTTTACGCATCTAGTTTGACAGGTTCGTGCCTCCAAGCGGGTTAAGAGCCGATCTCGGCTGTCTTGAGCATGTCCATATCCATGTCATAGGTTTATACGTTGAAAACCAGACGTCTGACAGCAGAAGGCAGTTTCTGACAAGGTGTTCATCTAATTAGTAAAAGTTTAGTTATGTAACACGTCATAAAAGATGGGTTTATTTGTTTTTTTTTAAGAATAGCGGATATTTTGATATAATGTCGTATTAGTTAAAAATATCTGGTTGGATAGTAAACGTTAAAAGGGATAAAAATTCCCTACGTTTAGCTGGATGATGTCCAAAATAATCGCGTAGATAATCACAGAAAGTGTTTATGTAGTATTTAATCTTGTAATATTCTTCCGAAAGTGTAGAAGAGTTCTTCTTGTAACACATTTAGGTATATATTTTTCTTAGAAAGAAAGAAAGAAAGAAAAATAGGTTTATTTGTCACAGAAACACGTGCATACAAAATAGATAGTTGATCAGCAATATTAAACAGAATAGATCTACTTAAATACAAATATGAGATTACGAGTTTACAGATAGATAATCGGCAGCTGCACGTCATGACTGTGACAAGAAGGCTTCCACTCAGCATGATGCTGCGCTAAGGAGACCCACAGCACTGCGCTAATTTTCAGTGGTCACCCGAAAAAGACGTACGGAAATCAAGTCAGGTTCAACAATTTGTACAAAATAAATTAATAAATAAAATAAAACAAACAGTACTTAGAATATAATGTAACTTTAAGTAAAGCGAAATAGATTAATAAATATTATTAATTCTTAAACGTACTTTTTATCTCCTGTCCTTTTCACGTCGAATGACTAACGATACGGAACGATCCAGGTCATTGGTTAGCCGCCTCAACAGAACGGCAAAACAAATACAAAAGCATAATAGAATCTACACCAACATCGATAGCACGGATTTGTAGTTTACCTGTTTGTTATTATTGTTTCAAATAGTTCATTTATTCAGGCGTGACTTCGCGGAAAGCCTTTATAAAATATAACAGACGTACTTAGATATATTTAGTAACCTATTCCGAACGTGTTGCCACGCCGCAACACGTCGTGTTCGGGTTTGCGACAAGTCAACTCACTAGGTTTAAAAGTAAAAATGGGTGTTCCACAAGGCTCGATTTTGGGTCCTTTCCTCTTTCTAGTATAAATTAATGATCTACTCCATTTATTAAAAAATCAGCCACACATGGTGTTATTTGCTGATGATACTTCCTTAATTTTTAAGGTAGATAGACGTGTTACAAATTTTGACGAAGTAAATAACGCCCTACTGCAGGTCCAAAATTGGTTCACTGCTAATAATTTAGTATTAAATGGGAAAAAAACTAAGTGCATCAAATTTTCTTTGCCAAATGTCAAAAGTAGGGATTGCGAGATTGTATTGAATCAAGAGAAACTAGAGTTCGTCGATAAAACTGTTTTCCTGGGGATCACGCTCGACTCAAGGCTACAATGGGGTCCTCATTTAACATCTCTTGCAGGACGGCTAAGTTCAGCAGCATATGCTGTCAGAAAAATCCGTCAATTTACTGATGTAGATACCGCGAGGCTAGTCTATTTTAGTTACTTTCATAGCATCATGTCTTACGGTATTTTACTATGGGGACGGGCTGCAGACATCGAGTCTATCTTTATTCTGCAGAAAAGAGCGATCAGAGCTATTTATAATCTCCGCAGGCGCGATTCTTTAAGGGAACTGTTTAAGGATATAAACATCATGACGGTACCTTGTCAATATATCTATGAAAACATCATGCACGTAAGAAAAAATTTACATCTTTTTAGTAAAAGAGGTGATAGACATAATTATAGTACTAGAAATAGGGACCTATTAGTTCAACCAGGTTTCAGACTAGCTAAAGTAGACTCATCTTTCATGGGGTACTGTTTAAAATGTTACAATAAAATTCCTCCCCACATACTTCAACTGAATGAGTCGAAATTCAAAACTTGTATAAAACGCACACTATGCAGGCAGGCATATTATAAGTTGGAGGATTACATCTCTGATAAGAATGCTTGGCTTAATGCTGGTCCTGCTCCACAATCACAACTAACTAATTAACATTCGAAAATACCGTTGGAGCTGCTGAAGATCGGAAGACCATCTTGCATTGTATAAACTCAATCTCCTTTGTATTATATAATTGCATAGCACAGGTGTGAGTACTATGTACTATTGAGCTACCATTTACCGGGTAATTTGTCTTTCATTGACTTGAATGTGCCCTGGCGACTGGGAATATCATGCTCACTGAAATGTCTCGCTGGTGGTGGCGCGTGTGTCGGATCATTTAGCTCCCTTCAAAATGGTTGAGCTGAATGGTGCTGATCCATGCGTCATGTTCGTGAACGGGCGCCGTCAGTTGTGACTGGTCATCTCTTAGCTGCCATGGCTTATTTTAATTTTTGAATTGTTTTATGTAATAATTGCGGACGCTTTTAACGTGCTTTCTACATTGTTCTCACATGTATAATTTCAACATAAATGATGTAACCCACATATTGTAACAATATTTTGATTTAAAAGAGTGTCCATGGAGTTTCTTGCCTGTTCTTCTCCATAGGTACCTACTACGCTTTGGAATGGGTAACTAGCTTCATATTTCTGACTGACCGACTCCTTGACAATTCAAAAGTGCCTGTGAATGGTTTAATTGAAATAAATGCTTTGAGTTTGAGTTTGAGTCAATCTTCATCCTGAGGATGCTTTGTTGAGAGGTAAAACACGTGTCGATTTCTTACAGGGTTTTTTATGACTCTTTAGGAATAGTTACGCGGAATAGGTTACTAAATACTATTATATCTCCGTCTATTGTAATTTATTTATTATTGTTTCGGCAATTATACTTAAATCAAGCAGTTAATTATGCGTAGTTATTATCCCGAGAACTGGTACCTTAACTACAAACCCGGTACCACATTCTGGTACCCGCCACGTGCCACATATCTTATATTTGTACGCGGAACCCCTTATATAACCTTGAAGTTAGTTTTCTAATGTCTATTATCTATCCTTTTTACTCACTTTATCTGTTTTCTCACTCTTACGAAAATATTTGTTTGGTACTGGTACAGCACCGGTACCGGTTCACAAAAATACCTGTATTTCAAGCCCTGTGAGTAACAGAGACGACGCTGTCCTAATCTTAACTCTTTCTAAAACTCGATATGCAATATTAACGTCTGTGTGGGCACCGTACCTACTGCAGTAGATAATCGGGGCAAAGTTAAGCTCCGAGTTTGCGATAGATACGACAAACTGCATGCATGCAAATCTGGGACATAGTTTGCTAATATCGCACAAAAAGTTTCTCTATAGGCAGAAATTATCCGTGGACGGTGTGAATGTACAAAATGTATTCTTATATTCTACGGGCGAAAGTGAAGAGGCAAACTGAAATTAATTAGCCGATTTTGCATCAACCCCACTAACTCTCGATAAATGATATATAAGGATTTTGTATTAGACAATTCTGAACGGTAGCCCGGTACACATAGGTCTTTAATATAATAATATGTACATGTACAATTGTACATACGCAACTGGCGATATGTGAGTGTCATACAGAATAACTCTGCCTACACCTTCAGGAGTTACTGGCTTGATGTTATGTTGTACAGCCTCTTTACCATGTCCATGAATGTGCTTCATTGATAGAGATAGTTGATATAATACAGTGTTATTGACATTTTATATTTTTATTTTAAAACCATTTTCGAGTAATTTGACATTTTTTTATTTTATTTCATTCATTTTAAAATATAAAATGTCAAATTACTCGAAAATGGTTGATATTTGCATTAAGGTCATTTGGTTGCAAATGACCTCTCCTACATCCTTAATGGATTGGCGACATATTACCATTATCCCTGTAAGTAAATTCTTTTATTTCAAATGCTAATAACAAAGTAAATACTTAGTTAATTAAATAACTTATGACAAAAGTAAGAACCAGCATGAACGTGATGAAACATAGGTAAATAGTGTAACATATGCAAGTCAGATTCCGAGAATTCCGAGTCTGTAGACTAATGTCGACCGCAGTGTGCACAAAGTAAGCCCGTTTAAAGATTGATTAACGGAAAGCTGACTTGTGTATAACAGACGTGAATTTGGAAAATGGCTTTCGTTACTGTATTCAATTTGGTTGAACGAATATCTACGTGAACACGTGTATTGTCAATCGAAAACTTTTTATTTTGTTACTTAATTCCATGTTCATAGGCCTTTGCCAACCTTTTTGACAATGAATCTCTGACTGACAGATCTTTAGTTTCCACTACTTTAATATTCTCTCAAATTCTCAGGGGTCCTTAGCCCCAGGGTAGGAAGTAAGATGGTCCATGATTTGTGAGCTCTGTCTTATATCGTCACAAAGTAAGTCTTTACTTCTGTAAATAGCTTTTATGTTCAAAGTTTGAGTAGTATTGAAATTGATGTTTCATTCAAGAGGAAAAGTTAATTATGAAGATTATCTTGTTTGTAACTCATCGAATCAAACAATACTAAGAGAGATTATCTTTTCTGTTTTGAGAAATCTTTGATCTGACGAAGATCACTTTGAAAACAATTATAACAATTAATGTATCTTCCGCACACAGAGACGTTACATAAAATTGTTCATTAATTAAGTTATACGCAGATAAAATATTATCGTATCTGCGTAGTGTGTGACGTGCTTGATTGTTAGATTTTTAGACTTTTGAGTACTTCCATCATCATAAGAAATAGAATAACATTCTTTAATCCATAACTCATTCGACGTATTAGGTTTTGGTAATCCAGTTTCTTGTTTCATATTACCTTGAACGTTATCGTTGTCATTAATTAGCTCAAGTAATTAATAAACGTATCCGTTGTCGGGTGCCAAATTCACCGTATTCGGTTTGTATTAAGTTACTTCACTAATTAATATAATGTTTACCTTCAGATGCCGCTAATTACGACCAAGTTCTCTGAAATCCCGAACATTGATATATATCCAAGTTAATTGTTGTTATATTATTCAAAGGTACTTACTGCCTAAAATAGTCGTTTCACCGAATATTGTACGTTATATGTTATACGAAATATCTACGTTCTAGGATTGTCTTTAATTGTTTGCGTTTCCCTTGTCATATTTCCTGTCTATTTTCACAGGATTCGGAAGTTAAAATAAGCCCGTCGCGTCGGAAAGTTTTCCTTATTCATAATATTCAAAATTATGAATTGACGTCATCGTGATTTTTGTTGTCAATGTATATTTATAAGTATATTTTGAGATCTCATTTTGCCCTATTTAAGTAGGTACCTATAACTACATAATTGCGGAATGTGTAATGAATTGTTTTGTTTTGCAAGCAAGGTTTTCTATGGTACTTAAGCAAGCAACGCTTTCATTGCGTTACATTACAATTAGGTAATAGAGATTTAATTAAGAACCCGAGAAGAACTAGTGAAGCAAACTGCATGTCTGGGAATTTTCAATTTCGAAGGAAATATTAAGGAAATACCGTATTTTGCCAATATTAACCCACTAAAAAGTTTCTCACCGGTGAACGTTTCGATTCGGAAGCCACACAGGAAAATAGATTTGCTAGTAATATCGCAGCTGTAAAAGGAATTCCACGTCTTTTTCCTCAAACTGCCTTGCCCCAGTTGTAGTTTTTGTGAGTTTTTATATGCCACTACCGTTCGTAAAGGTCGACCAAAGCTTTACATGTACACTTATGATGACACTGGTGAGTAGGTATATTCTTGGCTATGTAGAAAAAAAAACTGGCTAAGTGCGAGTCGGACTCACGCACGAAGGGTTCCGTACCATCTATAAAAACGGCAAAAAAAACACGTTTGTTGTATGTGAGCCCTCTTAAATATTTATATTATTCTGTTTTTTAGTATTTGTTATTATAGCGGCAACAGAAATACATCATCTGTGAAAATTTCAACCGTCTTACTATCATTTTCATGTGATACAGCCTGGTGACAAACGGACGGACGGACGGACGGACAGCGGAGCCTTAGTATTAGGGTCCTGTTTTACCCTTTGGGTACGGAACCTTAAAAATAAGGTGTCTTTGAGAAGATCTTACAGAGTTTATAAATGCACGCTTTCTCCTCTATTAGACTAATACTCTAGAGCCATACAAATTTCGTTCAAGTGAAGTAATCAAATAAAACTTCAGTCTTTGTGAACGCAAAGTGCTTTTAATTTATTATTAAATATGAGAAATTACTAAATAGGTACTGCCGAAGCGTTGAAACCAAGAAATCTTTTTAATTATCAGTTTCGATGCAACGAAGCAGGTTTCTCCTGAAGTACCGACACGCCTATTATTAAATACTTATTTAGTTTAAGGCCTTAAGATTGTAAATTATGAATTATGTGTAAAATAATTAAGTGACGACCACGTAGGCATAGATTAAACAAAGCCAAAAAAAAAAAATATTTTTTCCCAAATAAATAAACATTTGTACATATACAGGTACCGCCGAAATCTCCACTCATCATAACGCAGGAAAAAATAAATAACACCTACTTACGGCCCCATATTCCTTAATTCAATAAAAACACATGTGAATCAACCCACAATACGTAATACTTGAAAGACTGACTTGATGAAAATTGTGTTTCCAACAATTCATAAGGGAAACAAATAACTGGCAGGAGTAGCCCATATTCTTAATCAATGCAATTGTTGAATAATTTTGGGAAAGTGACGTATTCGTACAAGCCGCCCCTTCTTAATTGTGAGAACGTTTTGGGCGCGGCGAGGGGTGCGGGGAGGCACATTTTACGAGGGTGGCATACCCCCCCGCGCGTACCATTCTCCTCGTCACCGCAGCTAGAGTATTCTTTCGAGAATGGAGCTCGTGTTAAAGGGTGTTTTAGGCCGACAGTTTAGTACTGCCCTTGGAGCATGAATAAAAGATACTCCGTTCCATCTGCCTGTAGTTAGCAATGAGTTGTTCTGTATAAGACAAAACTGACTAAGGAATCTTTCTTTACGTTATAGTAAAATGAAACCAGATCCTTTATCAACATTCAATGCTGGGCATAAATCTCTTTTCACACCCGGTATGCCGCCATTAAAAGGTTCATCTGGCCGTAGAATTGTCTCATGCTCCGTTTGCCGATTTTTACATAAGGACGCGACTTCTCTAATTATTTTAATGATAATTTCATTCCGGATCTTGTAAGTCCATTGAAAAACGACCTTGAATTTTCCCCTTTACCTTGAATCCGCCTGTCATTGTACAAAACGGTATAAAACAAATTTTCTTTTAACAAAAAAATAACAAAAGAGGTCTCGAACAATTTAACATGACAAAAAATAAACATTGTTAGTGTTATGGTAGGGTTTAGGTGGTGATATGTCGGTATACTCGTATGTCGCAGGGTGATTTGATAATTCGTATATCCGCAAAAACCCGGTTAATTAGAAAATGTTGAAAATTATCCTGCGAGCAACTTGGTTGTAGCGCTCGCCGGCCGCTCCGCGGTACCGATCGCTTCGCTCGCTCGGCTCGCGCGCTTTTGGTCACAGTTCTAACCTTAGGTTAGGTTAGAACTATGAACTATTTCACCCAGTCTTTCACCATTCTTTTTTTTCACCATTTTCTAATTATCCGGGTTTTCGCAATATCCCTAGGGTTTTCGCGAAAATACGAATTATCAAATCACCCTGCAACATATACAATGAGTACAACGACAAACCAAATCGTAGGACAGCTACAGTAATGATAATAAAAATGTCGAACAATGAAAAAGAGGTTTAACAGTTTACACTAATAATATCATTTTTACCTAATCACAACAACCCCTCCCGGCGCACGGCGATTTGATCGCATGACCCTGACAATTATGTTACGTGTACATTCAACCGCACATCCGTGGAAACAATTGGGTTGTGACAGCGCCTTTATTTTGATGTAGTAACGGCTGTTTACTTAGATACTACAGACGTGCGGTTCAGCGTACATGGACAATCGAATATAACATGTTGGTTTTTGGACCCAATTACCTCCAATGTACAGTTTATATAGCTACTTATATTAAATTGTCCCATCACCGTTTTGTATTAACGTAATAACATACCTCGTAACTAATAATAATTTGTAAACAAGACACGACTAGTTAGGTACACACGGCTACACATCAAGCTATACATTTCCAGTTTATACTGATATCGCATTTTATAGGATTTCCGTACAATGTGAGGTCAGCTTATACTGGAAATGTATAGCTTGATGTGTAGCCATGTGTACATAATATTTAAGTCGTTCATTGTAAATAAGAATTGGGTAAAACTTTTTAAAAAAAATTGACCGACTTCAAAAAAAAACAAAACAAAAAAGGACTACTGTACTAAAAACCAAAAGACAAAAAGTACTTCTTTAATAATAAGAGAAAAATTAAAAAATTAAAAAATAACTTTAATTTCGGAAGTCGGTGTCTTTGCTTTTAATTTTAGTTTTTGGCCACCGACTTCCGAAATTAAAGTTATTTTTTAATTTTTTAATTTTTCTCTTATTATTAAAGAAGTACTTTTTGTCTTTTGGTTTTTAGTACAGTAGTCCTTTTTTGTTTTGTTTTTTTTGAAGACGGTCAATTTTTTTTAAAAAGTTTTATTATTTTTCCATTTTTTGTGTAATTTGATTTTTGTAATCATGGGTAGACCAACTAAAGGAGCCACCCGCATGAAGAAAAACAGAATTAAAGAGACTAATACTGCTGAATAAGAACGCCTATCTAAGAATCGCAAACGGAGTGCTATGTCCGGTTCCCAAGAATCACCGTTAGCTTGTCATGCTAGGTTATCTCAGATGAGAAATTACATGCATTCTCATTTGTCACAGGAGTCGCCAAATGATAAGATCTGCCGACTCAATCTTATTCAAAAACGATTAAGTGGCGAGTCGTCTGAACAGCGCAAGTATCGTTTAGATGTTATACGAAACCGGCTGGCTAATGAGACTCCCGTGCCTTCTCAAGAATATAAGGGTGAACACTATACATTTGCTTACACTGTATAGTTCCCCTCATCATCATATTATAAGGTGACCATAATCAGATCTGTAATGTCACTTACAACCTATATGGTTGCAAAGTTCTTATCAATATAAATGAATTAAGTCCAAACACAAGGTAATTACTGTGAACCGTTGAGGAGTTCCGTTAATCGTCCTTCGTCTTCATCATCAGACCCTTAACGACAGTCACAACCCATCCAAGTGTAAGGTTCTTATCAATACAAATTAATCAAGCCCAAACACAAGATATCTGCTGTAAACCACTGAGGAGTTCCCTCGACTGTCTTTCGTCTTCATCATCAGACCCCTAACGACAGTCAGAACCCATCAAAGTGTAAAGTTTTTATCAATACAAATTAATCAAGCCCAAACACGAGGTATCTGCTGTAAACCATTGAGGAGTTCCCTTGACTGTCTTTCGGCTCCATCATCAGATCGACTCCAGGCCTTCATAAAATTGTAGTGCTGTAAAATACTTAATGAATAAATTAAGGAATGCACTAGTTGCCCTTACGATTTTTGAAAGTTCCCCTCGATTTCTCTAGGATCCCATCATCAGATCCGTACTTGGTGACAATGGGACCACCTCAGAAGTATAAGCTTTTGAACAAAAAAAGAATTTTTTAAATCAGTTCACAAACGGCGGAGTAATCGGTGAACATACATAAAAAAAAAAAAAAAAAAAAAAAAAAAAAAAAAAAAAAAAAAAAAACAATCATCCCGAACATAGTACCTCCTCCTTTTTTGAAGTCGGTAAAAACTAATGAGCTTCTTAATAATATTTATATCTTTGTTTTATCTGCGTTTGCGTTCGTTGGTGGACCCACCTGCAATAAATGTAACAATAAAAAAAACTTTTTACAAAAAGTAACACCAAATATTGAAAAATTAACTTTAATTTAGGAAGTTGGTGTGTCTTTGCTTTTCAATTTCCGTTTTTTGCCACCGACTTCCGAAATTAAAGTTATTTTTCACTTTTTAGTTGTGGTACCTACCCCACGCTAATTTGAATACCACTACCTGCTATGTAAATAACAGTGACGGAGTAACTTAAAATATCGTCCACATATATTGTGGGAAAAATACGTAATATTGAAGCTAACTCAAAAACTACGAAAGCAAAGTTAATAAAATTTATATGGGACTACCTCTGAAGCATGACCTACCAAACAAAAAAAGAATCATCAAAATCGATTCATAATTGGCGTAGTAATCGCGTAAAAAACACATAAAACAAACATACTGACGAATTGACAACCTCCTCCTTTTTGAAGAAGTCGGTTAAAAATAAGCTCCTATTGACAGTAGGTTCATCGTAATAAAAAGATTCAAAGAAAATATATTAAAGATTTGTACTTTTAACCGATTAAAATTATTTCTCACTTTTTATTGTTCTTTTTTGGAAGTCGGTTGGTTTTTTTTGTAAAAAGTTTTTTTGCTCTTTACGGTTACCAATTCTAATAGTCGTGGTTCATATTTATTTCACATTAAAATTCTTATATACATTAGATAACACAACTTATTATTTACATATTTTACACCAACTCAATCTCTTTATTTTTATACATCTCTTTTGTATTATAAATAACTAGGGGCCCGCGGCTGCTTCGCACGGTTTTTACGACTTGACAAAACATCGAGATTTGTTAGGTAAATGTAACTTTAATACTAACGTAATATACACATAAATAAACCTTCCGAAATAAAATCTCTAATCCTCATTAAAATCTGTTGCGTGGTTTAGAAGAACAACGCGGAAATCAGATATAGATTACATAGCACAGGTGTGAGTACTATAGAGCTAGGTACCATTTAACCGGGTAATCTGTCTTTCATTGATTTAAATGTGCCCCCCTGGCGGCTGTGAGTATGTATGTCATGCTAAGTCAAATGTGTGGCTGCTGGTGGCGCATGTGTTGGATGATTCGGCTCCCTACAAAATGGTGGAGCTAAATGGTGCTGATACATGCGTCATCTTCGTGAACAAGCGCCGTTAGTTGGTACTGGTCATCTCTTAGCTGTGATGCCTTTTTTGTTTTGTTTATATTTGCTACTCTGGAAGCTTTTAACGTGTACGTCTTTTTACATCGTTTTAACATAGTATTATAAATTCAACATTTATGTTGTAACTAATATTTTTGTAATAAAATAATTTAAAAGAGTGTTCATGGACTTTCTTGCCCGTTCGTCTCCATATGCACCTATTACGCTTTGAAATGGGCAACTACTTTCATATTTCTGACTGACCGACTGCTTGACAGTACAAAAGTGCCTGTAAATGGTTTAATTTAAATAAATGCTTTGAGTTTGAAATAAATACGATAGCAAAAGGACACTTGTTTTAAAAATAACACAATATTATATCACTCATAATTACCAGCATTTTAATACGATATTTTGTAAGCATATTCGACATATGAACTTTAACTTCAACACTATGATTTGTGGTTGAACTATGATCGTGAGATACAAAGAGCAACACGTCTTGAGCTCAAAACTCGTGTAAGATTCAAGCGTCGCTGCATTGTATATCGAATGATTTATGAGCAACTTTCGTTGTGTATACTTAGTTGACATAATTTCGCCCGCGGCGTCTTCAAGCCAAGTCGTTGACTATCAAATAACATAAGCAATCGTGTACTGCAATTGTTCGATTCAAATCTTTTGCACTGCCGCTAGAATATTCCTTTTCACAAAGGAAAATACTGTAACCATATATATTTTTTATAAAAGGCTGTGCATGATACTATTAAGAGGAAAAAGGGTCGGTCTTTTCTCCATACAAAAAGTCATAATTCGTGGTTCGGCTCTCGTCTATTATATAATATTGTACCAATTTGAAAAATATTTTATCAATTGATTAAGTAGGATATTTACTGTGCCCCTATGTTTTTCTTTTTTCATTAATGGTAGTCAAATTTGTTGGTACAATAGGCCTCTGCTGACAGCGGTCTAAATAGGCAATTTTGACATTTTCTGAGGGTTCTAGTGCTTCTACAGATAATGTATTATCAAATCGGAAAACAGGGGCATAGAACAAGTAGATATTTATTTTACTGAAAAAATCATTGCTCTAAGGTCATAAACCAGAGAGAACACAGGCCAGGCGAGGGCATTTGGATGGAGAGGGGACCGACCCTATTTACTCTTCACTGTATACTACTTCAGCTACCTGTTTTCTTCGGTATTTCCAGTTCACTTTTCTTAAAGGAAAAGTACTACTGTTACACTAGTAAGTGTAACTTTCTTTGTAACATCTTTTGCATTCTTTCATGTCTAAAGAATTTACATGATTTATAATAAGGGGACGATATGAGACGTTGAACGTAAACAGAACTGTAGCAAACATATAGCAGGTTGAAATAATTATTCATCTTGTCTATGATATTTGATGTTACTAAAAACAAATACGTTGGGTACTAAGCAGCTATTTCTACTCGACGCAGACTATATGGAATCGTGAACAGGTAAAGTTTTCAGTAGTTTGGCCAATCTAAATAATATATCTTGATACCTAAATAGGCAGTCAAAGTAGTGATAAATTGGCGTATTCCTCGGTGGCTACCACTAATATTTGTATCGTCTACAAATACCTATTAGAGCTAAATCCAGGCTTGAAACATCTAGTTTCTAAAATGTTTGTGAACCTGACAGAATCCTTTCGTTGCACCGTAAACGAAATAGAAATGACAATAGAACATCGTTACTAAAATGTAGCTTCATACTCGTATTTTCCATGTAGACTGTCATTACTCTTAATCCAAGCACGCCACGGTCTGCTTCGTTTTGAGGAGCTCGCTCTGCATTCATTTCTGGAACAGAAACATAAACAGTTTGTTCACATTTTTTTTTTTTTTTTTTACAAAATATAGGAGATATTTATACCTACAGTTCACTGCATTATTCGGGTCACCTTAAATAACCAGGATCGTATTACAACGTGTTTTGAGACATAATCCCTTAATATTCTCTTTAGACACTCTTCAAGAGATAAAATGTACTTTTAGCCGCAAAACATCGGGGATAAGCCCATAAGCCAGTTTGTTTCTCGAAAAATAACTATAGTGGTGAATCACAAAGATTCTTGTACTTTGAGAGGACTTAAGAATTTAAGAGAAGTACAGATTTAAAATGTTGATAATGGCTGGGTGGTGTAAAGTTTTGCAGTCCACAGAAAAAAATATTATGATTACCAATGGATATGTTTTTATTAAAGATGTTGTTTCAAATAAAACAGTGTAGGTATTAAAAAGATTCAATTAAGTGGGAAATCTATTTAACCACACTTCATATAGCAACTACGCAATATTTATAAATAATAACACGAGTTATGTCCGACTATACGAGTAGGTTTGGATAAAAACAAGATTAGTATTATGACGCTGACAACAGCTAAACCGCGGTTACTGTCGGACTGCATAGAAAAGAAAGAGAAGCGAGATGACACAACGCTTGTAATTTATTGTAAAATATGAAGCAATTATCGATTTACTCAAAAATGAGTTGAGAAATCGAAAAAAAAAAAACAACCAAGTTCTGCATTCACCTAAGGGCCGATTTAACCAAAGCTTTTATTCGGGGAATAAAATTGACGTCTGACAGTTTTTGTATAGAAAATCTGTCAAAAATTTATATTTATTCGCTGGATTAGACTCATACTAGGGATAAAAGTTTGGTCGAATTAGCCCTAAGGCTTTCTTGTTATTAATTAACATACCAACGTAGGTTGGTATTTAATACGATATTTCGGATTAGAACTCAAGGTATAAAAAGGATTACCGTTATTATGTAGCGAGATTTTTTTCAAAACGTGTTTTGTTAACAACCCGGTTCTAAGAAATATGTTCAAGATTAACATAATTATATTTTTTCGCTACCACAGAGTATATAGATTATAATATAGAAGTATAATAGATTTGGATTTTTTTTTGTTTATTTCTAGTCTACTTTTACCCTTTGCCTGTTGTCAGCGCCTTAACACAACCCTTAAAATGGTGTACATGCAGTACATGAATCTAGTACTAAGGAAAAAAACCGGCCACGTGCATTTCGAACCACGCACAATGAAGGGTTCCGTAGTTAGCATGAATTTATCCAACAAACTTAACATTATAGTTGAAAAAACTGGTTCCATACATTCTGTATGGAAGAACATGTTTTTGCAACTGCAAATTTAAATTGGTCGATTATTACTCGGTAACTTGTGGAGCCTCTTAGCTGTGATAGTTTTCCTTTTTATTTCGTTATATATACTACTGCTGTGATTTTTTTCATATATTCAAAACCAACCATTTAGCTGGCAGGGGGGGGACACTTCCCGGGTGTCACCACTGTGTGGATCGCCCGGAGGACACGGTGGAGCATACGGTTGAGGTGTGCCCTGCTTGGGCGGAGCACCGCCATGTCCTCGCGGAGGCGATTGGCGGCGGTGACCTCTCGCGTCCGGCCCTGGTTCAGGCCATGGTACGGAGCGAGAGGGCATGGGAAGCCGTCACCTCCTTCTGCGAAGCAGTAATGCTCGCGAAGGAGGAGGCGGAACGCGTGAGGGAAAGGCAAAGTTTGCGCCCTCACGCCCCTAACCGCCGCCGTTGGAGACGCCCTGGGCGTCGGGAATCCCAGGCGGATTTCCGGCCACCATAGGCGCGGGCTTGCGGATGGCGAGCAACGGGCAGCTCGCCGTCCGATAAGGACCAGGCCCGGGTCGATGGCGCGTCGTGTTCCACGCGCGCCTCAAAGAGATGTCAGCAAAAATGACGGGGTCCAATAGGACCGATGCCTGCCAGGGTTGCGGGAAAGTCCGAAAGGGATACCGGGACCTTGGCAACAGGCAAATGAAGGAACACGGGTGGGTTTTAGTCAGTAAAAGTCTGACACGCCCTTCCGCTCCGCCCAGAGCGGGAGAAGTCATTGGATGATTTCCCACCCTCAAAAAAAAAAAAAAAAGGGGGGGGACACTTGACTCTAATAAAAATTGGCACTTTAAACCTTAATATTTCGCAAATGGTTTTCACAAACTCTCATTATTTTTAAACGACCTTTCCAGTGATACCCCTTATACCCCTTACCATGGGACTGACGAGAAAAAAAAACATCCCCACTTTACGTGCAGGGTAGGCACCCAAAAAAAAAAGTTGTTTTATAAATTTTTTTACCACTTTGTCGGCGTAATTTATTTGTATACCCATACGAAATTACAGCTTTCTAGCACTAAGAGTCTCTGAACTAAGCCTTGGTGAGACAGACAGACAGACGGACATGGCGAAACTATAAGGGTTCCTTGTTGACTACGGAACCCTACTAAAGGCAGGGCCCTTCATAAAATAAACCCTTCACAGTGCGCGGTGCATGGCGTGAACAAAAGTATAAAGTATACGATAGTCGCCTGACAAACAGTAATAACTTTTAAAAAGGATACGGTACTGAGTAACGTGTTGCTTGCACACCCCATTAGAGGGGAGCAACTACTATGGCACCCCTCTTAGGAAACATTATATTAGTTAGAACGGATATTGAGTTTTGTATTATCTGTGTCGTCCATGCTATTCAATTCTATTTCTGTATGTGTCATGTCTTTCATTTTTTCGACAGTGCAATTCTAGAAATATAGATAATGATGTAGGATAACTGTACTGGATAACTGCCACGTAACTAGCACATACGGGTGCATTGTGGGTGTGAAATGCACTGAATACTTCGCAAAGTTTCATGTATGAATGGTGCTCTCCCGAATGTCATTTAACGCGCGGAATATTGTCTTATAGTATCTCAGGTAACGTGCGTATTCCAAGATCTAATGGTCCACCTTAAGGACTAAGTGCGGAAACCAAACCCATAACATGGAGCGTGCGTATTTGAACCTACGCGCAAAACGCTTTAACTGGCTGAGGCCAAATTCAGTCGGTACTTTCATAATTATTAATGTATATGACGGCACTCCTTCAGTGTTTTCAATTAGTTAGCACTGACCAACTCGTTAATATTATATTATCTTACTCGCTTCTAATGTCTAAGGGCTTCAGTAACCTTCGCGTGGATAGGGCTCACCCCTACAATGATTCTAAAAATAAAGATACGGTTGTTACGACTTCGATGTTCTTTTCACGGCGACGATACCCTTGCGTGCATCGGAGTGCATGTTAAACTGTCGATCTCGGCTGCCACACAAATCTATTGCAGTCGACACGCGTTGTATGGAGCCCGAAATTGAGATAGCTGGGGCCTAAAACGGCCACATTAGCATTTACTTTAAAAGCAATTCATTTCCTGAATTCCCAGCTCTCTTTAGCAATTCCTCTATAATTTGACACAAAAGCAATTCATAATTTGTGTACAATTTTACGAATCTCCATAGAAAACTCTAATTGCGTAAATTGCGCGCAGACTATATTATGAATTGTCAGTTTGTGACATATTACCATGATTCATAATATTTTCCTATCATGATTCTGCCCAAGTGACCGCTTTACATTTTTTTTTTTTACATATTGGTTCTGATATTCAGCCGCACCTATTTGGATAGAGTGTAAGCACATTAAATGTGCGGAAGAAAGTCACCGGGTACATGAATTATATCTAATATTTGCAAACCATTAATTCTTCCAATAGCACATATTATTGGTAGCCCGTCGCAGGTCAAAATGGAATTACCCTGTGCCTCGTTTAACATAAAAGGCCAAATCTCCGTTTGCTCGGAATTTGCGCTACTAAAGCGGTCATTGGTACCGAGTTTATTCCATTGTATTTTCTATTAGTAAATATTTAAAATCCAATTTCCACTGCGATTCTAAATAGTATTGTACATAAGTACCAGTGTTTGGATATTGTACAAGACGGCCAGTGAATTTATTTAGTAACATGTGAGCACCCCGTAAAAATGGGTAGGTAGGTAGGTAGGTTAGGACTTAAAGCTACCTTCTTATGTAGACATGCAAAAGCTTTCTAATGATGCCACAAAGTTTTGTGAAAATATACAATACCAGTGTTGTGATCTAAAAACAAAGATTGCAAAATTTCTTACATGGGCAGGCACGTGACTTGGGATTCTAATGAAATCGAATTTTGAGGGTTATTGATTTTATTCACTACACAGAGAACAATATTTGATTAATGGGCTCGAACGTATTTACCTTACGGTGGTATGTAACGAGTGAACAGGTTTATAATGAGTGACGCAGCGCGGTAACTTTACATGACGTCACTTGCACAGAATGACGTAAGTTTTAATTAACTAATAAATCATTATTCTGGGTTTATGGCTGCAGGATTGATAAAGTAAGGTAAATATAGGTACTATCATGTCAATCACATTCACATGTTGTTTTTCCATCTTTGTTGGAAACAACAAATCTGCAATCGTATTTTGAAAAAAGATCGATTACAGATTTCGGCACATTTGAGAGATAGAAATCTCCCAAAATGTGCCGAAATAAATAATGAAAAATTGATTGCTACGAAAAGCATTTATTGTCAACTTTGAATTGAATACTTTGCGCGTAATATTTGCCAACTCCAAAGATACACTCTAAAACTACAAAGTTTCTTTGCCATCCGACATCAAACTGCTTACATTTGTGATCTCTTAAACACTAGGTATGCAAAACTGTTGCAGAAAACATTTACAAATATATCGCAAAGATGACGGATAGGAAAATGGCTGAGAGCATTTCAACCTACATAATAATTCTGAGGAATATTCATCAATAAAGTTTACATTTGATTTAAGACTTCAAAAGTTTGCCTCAATGTGTCATGTCGTGTTTTCACTCTGTGTAATGTAAACTCAAGTTACTGTACATACATTCTATGTTGAGTGTTTGTTTAATGTCTTACAGTTCAGTAATCAGTGAGATTACAATATCACGCCTGTATTCCCAGAATGAGGAGGGCAGAGACACAGGGTGTAAAAAACCCATCACACAGCCGTCAACTACGCATTTTGTACATCAAATTAAGTAACATTGCACAATGAGGAACAGGGTGTAAAGTTCGCTCATCCACCGTAGAAAAAGGAGGATCCTCCGACCAGACGGTTGTTGTGTCTGGCGGGCAACTGCCCAACAGTTGCCCGCCAGACACAACAACCGTCTTTAATTGCGCGATGCAGGATTTACGTGACGTCAGGTCTTTGATGCGTAGTTCATATCTGGCGATGTAGGTACCGCCACAACGGAAATGACTTTTATTTTTGGTGTTAAAAATCGCTGCTTACGGTAGTGCGCAACGTAACGCACGCAAAACATTGTGTTTATAAGTGCATACAACAGTTCAGAGTTTGTGGAGTTATTTAAAATTAAGTTATGACATTTACATCGGCTTTCTTTAAAAAAAATCTGATGAAGTTGAAACTTTCACCTTCAATATCTCCGAAACCAGAAGGTTCCCAGGTATGGTCCAGAACAAAAAAATACCACAGTGGCGGGGATGACAAGTGACTTTCGGCTTCGTTAATCGTCTTTTTACACTCGTTATTTTAATTCTATGAGGACACCTACCATATAATTATGTATTATACTAGGCAAGCCATTACGTAACACCATATTTTGTTTTAGGACCTGAAGTACATGCTGCTGCCGTGGGTGGTTGCCATGGCTATGGAGACCCTCGTCGAGATCATCAACCTGTTCTACTTGTTCTACCTCCAAACTGTAAGTACTTGACAAAGTTTCGTATTTTACTTTAACAAGCGGCTTTTGTTTTCGATAGATTTTCGAAATTGAATTGACCTGTGTTTATATGATGTGTCAATACACGCAATATTTACTCAGCACTAGCAATTAAAAAAAAACACCAGGTATTTTATTTATGTTAGTCACTGAATATAAAAGTATCAAAATACGTAGTAGGACAGAAGACCAATGTAGTAGTGATGGATTAATTAGCATTCGCATTCATTGTTAGCATACGAATTCTCATTTAGCATTTAGCAAATGAAATGTAGTTGCGAAATTCTGTGAAGTGCTAAGTGAATTTATTGCTTCGTACTTTTTTATACTATCATACGTCAGAGCGTCGACGCACGCAGCGGTAGCGTGCGCTCTTCGTCGCACCCACGGGAAGTCGCGAATACTAAATCTATCGGTTACAAGTGACCGTGACCTCGTTCGCGAGTGAAATTTATTAGAACGCACTTTTTAATTCGCATATTAACAAAATTCACAAACTTCATTATTATCAATTATCGCATATAGCTATTAGCATAGCAATAGCAATTATCATGCTAAGACTCAAGAATTCACACGCTAATGAAATTAATGCAAAATAGCATTAATTGCCATTACTACTATGTAGGCAGGCATCATTTCATTATTTACGACTCTATTCCAGATATAGTATCTCTTTATATCTTGTTTTATAACTACTAAAACACTGTGTTGATAAGGCACGATTACCATAGCTAATATTTTTTTTCCGATGTGCTACGCTTTTGTATTTTCGTCCGTAGCGGCGGTGAACATCGCCTACGAAAAGAAATTATCTTAGCATAGAGACTACGCACCTTAATATAACTGCTACGATAACGCACAAGCATATACTCAACATTGTTTATATTTTCCATTCCTAAACAATTTCAGAAGTTTTTGTTTTAACAATTTCACATTCCTACAACGCCCTACGTCACGGACGCAACGTCGCATATCGATCAGAGTTTTTAATTCGAGTTGTGGAATTGGCACCCTCTGTTCCATTTTGGTTTTATGTGCCCCAACAGCTCTTTAATCCCGTAGTAACTTACATGTGTAATTAAATACCTTTATTTATATTAATTAAGCTGGATGTGTAGTTTACAATGGAAACATCCAGCTTTTACTAAACGTAGAAACTGAGCTGACATAATCACTTTGTTATTTTTTTGTCTTTAGGAAGATTTCGTTTTAGTTTTTTTTTTTGTCTTATTTTTTTTGTTTACATCTTTAGTTACTCACATAGTTTTTAATTTATGGAAATTCAGGGAATCAAAGGATAGGGGAAATAAGCTTGCGGGAGAATTCGTAATCGTCCAAATACACATTATTTATCATTTGTCAGTTGCAAGTATATATGTAACTAGATATTTGTATATTTGGAGACCCGAATAAAGTGGCTCCGTGAGTCACGTTTTGAAGTTAGTTAATGTAGTTAGAAAAGTCGTTTCTGTGTTAGAATGTTGTATTTCAGCATCGCTGATGGAGATATTCAAATCTTTCTGCTTCAAAATTTGAATAAACCGTATTCCTACTTGTTACAGAAATTAACGTAAACAATATCAGACGCTTATTACGTTATTCCTAAAACTCTGCTTATTCTGAAATGATATTTTTACATTACCTCTGAAGAATATTAAAAAGGTACAATTATAAGATTAATGTTGGCCTAAACCGGCCACATTAGCAATTCCTCTAAAAGAAGTTCATTTCCTGAATCCCAGCTGTCATTAGCAATTCCTCTAATTTGACATAAAGGCAACTCATAATTTGTTGACCATTTTACAAATCTGCATAGAAAACTGTCAAACAGATGAATTATTTCGTAATTTGAATTACACGCAGACCATATTATGATTCTGCTAAAGTAACCCTTGTAAGCCCCCAGAGCACAGAGCACAACCTCTACAAATAATTATTCCTATAAACGCAGCAACAGTTGGCGCGATCCATTGAAAAGCGACAATTAAATTGAAAAACCATTCCGCATTGTGGCGGACACCGGGGCCCGGCTATTTCACACACTAACTAGATTGTCTCGGAGTTAGTTTGCTGTTCTGAATTTTTTAAAGCTGCAAAAGCTTTTCCTCGTATGTTTAAATAAAAATCTGTGGGTGTTTTTGTTATTCATAAAACAATCAGTTTCCTGCTATACATTTATAATTTTTTAATAACATGGCACTTATTTAATTATATCCATATTAATATTAAAACGACTGGTCGCATTAAGTCATTATAATTTATGAACTGTTTGCAATAACACAGCGCCATTGACACCTGTTTTTTTCATACGATTCCGATGCGTTTCATATAATTCAGATGATTTCATACGATTCTTAGTAAAACCATTGAGTTTTGCAAATGCTCGGAGCTAGGTACGGGTTTCCTGCAGTTTACGACCTGCCCTTAATGCATTCAGATTGTTTGTGCTGTTCTATTCAAATTGGTTTATAGCCCTCCTCGCCTCATCTTCTTTGAATTGGAAAGTACGGAATGCTACACACTCTTCACGGCAAAATCGAACGTATATTTTGTCGCCCGGCTGAACCGAATCGTGCCGAATCATGCCGATCCGAAAAAGTGTAGAGCACGCCTAACATTTTTTTATTAAACTAAAACTTTAAGGCTTCTCCATAAGCAGAAGTTTACCTAATTTTTGTCAAGCTGCTAAAAGTGAAAATGCTACTACCTATAATGTCAAGTATTTTCTGCTAAGTTGCTAAGTACGAGGCATCCCTAATCACCCCTTAATATCCGTGCCGTGCATATTTATTTATTTAAACTATTCGCACTCAAAAAAAGGTTACAAAGGCCTTAGGCATTGTCTACCAGTCAACCAAGCGTGGTGAAGAGATTAGATGGCAGATGCCCTGAGTGAGAGAAACAAAATGAAAAAAAAAAAAAACTTATTTCATTATAGATAAAACAGGTTTTACAGTACATAAATAAGCGATAAACTTATGAGTTATATTTACTATAATATATATATATATATATTATATTATATATATATATATATATATATATATATATATTATATTATATATATATATATATATATATATATATATATATATATAATATAAAAATTCAAGGGGGAGAGGTGTTGATATGACTCTGCTCTATTCATTTTGAAAAAACTGCAATTTCCGCTTAAATGCACACCGACTGGTGGCCGTCCTGGTATCAATAGGAAGCGCATTCCAAAGCAGAATGGACTGAATATGAAAAGAAGAATGAACAAAGTCAGAAGTATGATGAGAAGGGCAGAGTTGGAGAAGATTATTAGAAAAACTGTGAAGAACATAGATATTAGAAGTGAGACACAAGATAAGACGGAGGAGTGGGAGAGGTATAATAATATCATATTATCGTATCGGCAGCTACGTTATCCGTACTTCATAATGCTCTTATAAACGAATGATGTTCTTATAAACGAATAACCTCAGAAGTGCAATCAAGGGAAGGCGCCTCCAGCTACAAAACTGGTTAAAGCGAGTCTGGCTCGTCTAATAAGGGTACCATACTCAAATGTTAGCGGCATAATGAACTGTATTCATGATTTTTGTAGTGGAAACTTCTGGAGCGTTGAGCGATTTTTTTTTTACTTGGCTGACTCTTTCCGTATATTTATAGTAACTAAAACAATTTTACTTTAGCTATCTATGAGATCGCAGTGTTTCCGCATATTTTATGTTCTATCTTTTTATCTAATTATCGGTTTTAAATAAAATATACAATCTAATTGTAACGTTATAGACAAAGGGAAAAAATTATATATAAAGGAAGGGCTCATAGGGCGTCAAAAAATTATCGGTCAAAGTAATGTACACACGACTACACATCAAGCTATACATTTCCAGTATAAGCTGACCTCGCAATGTACGGATATCCGATACAATGAGAGATCAGCTTAAACTGGAAATGTATAGCTCGATGTGTAGCCGTATGTACAAAAGGTCTATATAACGTTATCTATACGACACAATAAAATCTACTGTATTTGGAGGTCGAACTTGATATTTTATGTCTGAGAAAAACATTCGTGACAGGCGAACACAAGCGATCTTTTAAGATACGGATCCCTAAAAACACACTTCCGCTCGCTGTGGCTGACGCAGGTCTAACAAACCGTAACTCTACATTATATCCAACACAAGCTGGCTGAAGCTGATAATACGGTGAAAATAAAATGATACGATGTTTATTGAAGAACCAAGTAGTAGTACCTACCTACCCATCAGGCAGACTTACATCTTGCTTCGCCATGGAGAAAGAACTACACTGACTTTTCAAAAAAAGAGCTTAAGGCCGTAACCTACCTCAAATTTTATCTCACTCGCACCGTACTACCCGAGGCCTGAGTGAGAGCGAGACGGAGTGGGGTGCCGGCGGCTCTCAAGTTTCGAATAGTTTAGGTAATAGCTTTTTAAGGAGAAAATAATGGTAATTAAAAAAAAAAAAAGATAAGACCTGCTTTATAGTTAGTTCAGTTATTATGCAAAGTTTCATGATCTAATTTGAAGTATGTTTTCAATACCCGTGGTTTGAAGTTCGTTTTAGAGGTAACTTTGGAATATTTTTCTATCGAGAAAGTTATATGTAATCGTGTTTTCACCAAACATAGGACCTAGCATCAATCCTCAACTTTAAAATATATTTATTTCAAAATTAATGCTGAAGCATTTTCGGCTTAGCGGAGGATCATGCTAAGCAATTTGAGGTAGGGTACGCCCTTAAAATTCTGTTCAAACTAGTTACCGGGATATTTACCGGTACGGATTGTTACGAATCGGTCTCACTGAAAACGGTGCTATCTGTAAAGGGTGTCAATTCGCCCGCAGGCTTTTGATTAACTGTTCGTCAGGATCGAAGGACGGTGTTCTGACTTCCACGTGATGCCGAATTTTCGCTTTGTTGTCATGATCGTGCCGGACACAAAGAAAAAGCAGTCAACTGTTGAGTTTATAGATACGTATTGAATCTCTTTTAAATTGAGTTCCATCAAACGTCCCTCATGTTAGGCGTGCGTGTATAACGTATCTGAGACTCATTGAAGTCTCAAGGCAAGTTGTGCACAACTGATACACTAGCATAAAAATACTGCCTAAAGTATTGGATATTATACCTACATAACTCTCTTGAGTGAATTTAATATCTTTATAAATAAATTAAAACAATTTCTAATCTGTAAATGTTATTATAATGTACATGAATATTTAAATGATAAATTTAATAAATAAACAATAATATCAAAAAAAAAAAAAACGCAATAATAATTTATTTATAATTACCAATGATAATAATAATATATGTATAATTTAAATAAATATTAATGTTTAAATCCAATATATGAATGGTAAAAATTATATGTACACAATTAGTTATCAGCCTAATAATAATATTAATATTAAAATTGTTAACAAATATCTAGTATAATAAGCCCTCCTCCTAATTTTTATGTTGTTATGCCCGACAGGGCCCACAATGCTCCAAAACGAATGTATGTCTTTATGTACCTACCACCTAAGTTCACATTGTGGAATGCAATAAACGTATTGAGTATTGAGTAGGTTTTATTGGACGCGCTAAGTATTGATTACTTTAGGTAGAAAAACGCGAATAAAACAAATCACTATGGCGTAGGGGGTCAATGCTACGATCTCGGCCCCCTTCCGTACGTTTTATGAAGCTTTCTTTGTGCGATCAACTCAAGCTTATCATCTGCTCAGCCTTTTCCCAACAAAGTTGGGGTCGGCTTCCAGTCTAACCGGATGCAGCTGAATACCCGTATTTTCATGGAGCGACTGCCTATCTGACCTCCACAACCCAGTAACTGGGTAATACGATACCCCTTGGTAAGACTGGTTGTCAGACTTTCGGGTTTCTGACGAGCCGTAACGATTGTCAAAAATCCTCGAATGACTTAACGTGCTTTCCGAAGTACGGAGGAGTCTCGGTATGTAAAGATTAAATCAAGCTTATTAATTTGCTTTTAGTTACGATCACATTATGTACACTATCCAATCTACTATTACATGGAATGTGCCTGAATTGATATTAGGCATACAGGGGTTTATTTATAAACGTTGCTTAAACTTAAGTGACGTTTGAACGTCAAAATTTATGGTTTAGCAGTCGCTAATCATTGCTTAACTTTAAGCAACGTTTATAAATGAACCCCACAGTAGTTATGTATCTGTTACTACAAGTCAATTAAATATTTAAAAAACCCCCGAGAGTATGCTTGATATCCTGGCTGCAGCATCACACCAAGAATTCCATAATCTTGCGAAGTTATATAGCATACATGGATGTTTCAAACTACCGCAGCTAACACAAAAGAGCTGATGACCTTGAAACGGCTGAACTGATTTTGATAAAACATGTCTGAGAACCATAGCTAGAAAACCTGCTTTCAAATTAAAAAACCGCATTCAACTCAGTTCACCCGTTTAAGAGCTACGGTGCCACAGACAGACAGACACACACATAGCGGTCAAACTTATAACACCCCTCTTATTACGTGGGGGGGGTTAATAAAATGGGCCAGTACCGACCTGCATACTCTTTTATTTATTTCTTCCGGCGAAGTCGTAAAGAAAAGCAATGATTGGTTTTTCTCCGTATTTCTAGAACAGTGAATACCTACTTAAATATCCTTACATATTATGAAACAAAGTCCTCCGCCGCGTCTGTTTGTCGTCATATACGCGATAAACTCAAAAACGACTGCACCGATTTTCATGCTGTTTTCACCAATGGATAGAGTGGTTCTCGAGTAAGGTTTTAGTATAATAATAACCGACATCCACGCGGACGAAGTCGCGGGCATCAGCCATCAGCTAGGAGGTATTAAAACTAAAACTTTATTGCAATCAACAAATGAAGACCATGAACATTTCAGAACAATGATAGAGGTTCGGATGACTTACACCAGCAGAGCTTAAAACGAGGTCGGCTCAGTACTTACAATAAGGACTAAATGAAACGGCAGTTTATTTTTCATAATTAATATTAATATCGTTCTTTTTATTTGCTTTTCTTTTCATTTAATTGGCACCTTCGATGCAGGCATGTTCTTGTCTCCAGACGGTAGCTGAGTTTCATTTATCTATTTTATTTATTCACTCCAAACATACAAAGATCCGTACAGACAGGCTAGACCCAATGCGATATTTTTACTTAAAAATTAAAAGCTCCAAAGCTTGTACCATAAACAATTATTCTGTTGCGTTCTGGATGAATTTGAAAGGATGGCTATCCTTTCAAATTCATCCAGAACGCAACAGAATATGTCGACGTCATCAGCAATGAGGTTCATGAGTAGTCCACTATACATGAAACTCGGCTACTGTATGCTAAAGTTAAATTTGAAACTATTGATACTGATCCTAAAATAAAGTAGCAAAGTTGAATTTAATTTTGAACTGGAAACGAACCACAATGTTTGTATACAACGTGTAACGGAATAAACGCAAGAGCTCATACATCCCAATTAGAATATTTTATGTTTTTGGTGGATAAAAGACTATTTCGTGAATTTAAAAAATTATAATTTTAATTTTGTTGATTATGATTTTACTTACATTCATCCTTTTCCACCCACATCTGCATCCGCATGAGCTCCGTAATGATTAATGCGGATGCGAAAACCGGAATCAACCCTGATTTATACCTATTTATAGATATATTATCACAATGCACTTTTTTCTAAAAGCAGAAATAGACGACTCTATTGAAATATCTACTAATACCTCATTAGCTACCAAGTGGTGGCTATATTTATGATTAACTATTGAGTCGTGTGATATTATGTCGTTACGGGTCATCAGAAGCCCGAAAGTCTGACAACCAGTCTTACCAAGGGGTAACGTGTTACCCAGTAACTGGGTTCTGGAGGTCAGATAGGCTATAGGTCGCTCCATGTAACATATTGGTATTAGTTAAACTGGAAGCCAACTCCAACATAGTTGGGAAAAAGCTGTAGGAAATGAGTAGATCCTATAATCAGGATACTTGTTTTTTTTATTATTATGTAGTGGTAGTGTTTTTTTTTGTCAGTTCTTATTAAAGCTGATACAGTTGCATTTTTTACTTTTTTTTAAATAATAGAAGATAAACTACCGAGATAAATGTTGAATTGTATTTTCCCACCATTCCCAAAATTGGTCGTATGTCATGTCATGGAGCATCTACACATCCTAATTAATGATTAGTATTGCATCTGATGTGTAATAATTTAATAAATTATTGACAATGTCTTTGTAATAAGATTGCGTGGACGTGCCGTGTTGTTACATTGGGCGCGCTATCCATACCGGAACCTATATGGGGCAGGCGTTACATACGAAAATAAATAGTACATTACTGTCGCAGCAATAAGGGGATTGATGGATGATCGTGAAAATGTGGGCCGAGGCGAAGACGAGGCACACATACGTGAGTCCATCAATTCCTGATAGCGGCCAAGACTTGTATAGTACTCTTCTCAAATAATGCGCGGAAATTCAAACCGAGTATATTAAATAAAAATTCCAGAATCTATGACGAACAACTACAATTTTTCATGCGCCAATATAATATTATGTTCATTTGTTTCTTCTTTACTTTAAACAGTTCTATTTGCAAGCCAAATCGAAACATAAATAAAATCTTTGTCAAGTTACCTCCTTGGTTGCCATGTGTTGAAGTAAAGAGTTCGTTCCATTTTTAAATAACACGACCTATGAGTTTTCATAGTAATTTATTTGGCCGCTAAACACGCCATTTATGGATTTTTATAGTAACTTTGCTGACCCCATCGACACCTATTTTTGACCAGTACAGCAATTTCGATTTATCTCGAAGAAGGTTGTCAAAATAATGCTCGAATTTCCAAGCATGTTTGAGAAAAAGCAATATTACATTTTACGGTATTCATTTCAAGACAATGTGCTTACTTTTACGCTCCTATTGCATCACTATTATTTCTTAAAAACAATCGCCGCGTATTCAATTATGAAACGAATTCCAAATTCGTTTGAGTGAACCAGTTATTTTTTTACCAGACGCGCCGGCAGTACGCATATCGGCATATAAGGCCCGTCGTGTTTAGAAAGAGTTCGGCTTTGTAGACCGTGGGTACCAGAACATAAACGCCACGAAACCAAAAACCACGTTTCTGATACAGATAGTGAAAAGAACCTACTTTAAAAATTTAATTGAATTCGGAAATTAAAACGTTGCCAGTGATAAAATGTTTTATTTTAAATGCAAATTTCCCGCCGTTTCGCTCTCGTGGTAAACACTTTAGAATAATTTTCTGCGAGCATTATGTGTATTAGGCTAGGCGCAAACGAGCCACCGGCCACAGCTACCGGTAGCCCAGCGACAAGCAGTTCACATGCTTTTTCATACGTTTTGAGTGGATTCGTCGCACATGTGTGGCTGATGGTGGCGAGCCACCAGATACAGCACACCGCAGCAAGAGGCGACAGCCACCGGTGTTTGTGGCCGGTGGCGCAGGCGCACTTACCCACCTGTGGCTGTCGCTAGGCTACCAATGGCTGTAGACTGCTTAGATTTTATTTTTGCATGGGTTTAACTGACACATCCATTTTTTTTTTTATTTGTGACTTCACTGCGGGCCCTATCAGAATACCAAAATTGCGACAATGCTGAGATAGGAGCCTTTTGGCTTCGTACAGGACTTTCTGCTTTATTTTAATTTTACTTTGTTTTTTATTTTTTTTTAAGAGTGTGTTTTAATTTAACTTGTTCTGTGTGAGTCAATTTTTTCTTTCTTTCTTTATTCTGGTCGGTGGCATGTTTGCGCCGAGCCTAAAGCGGTGTATAAACCTTAATGTTTTGCTTACGTTACCTGTGATTGGATCGTTTTATAAATATCTAATTCATAGTCTATTTATTATTACAGCACATTCCGAGTATCCTTGAGTCTGATTTTTCTGTTGAAATTAACGTATTATACATTAATGGATTATTAACCCCCGACGGAATCAGAGGGGTGTTATAAGTTTAACGTGTGTATCTGTGTATCTGTGTGTCTGTCTGTTCCATCGTAGCTCCCAAACGGCTGAACCGATTTTGATTATTATTTTTTGTATGAAAGGTGTCTTGATCGAGAGTGTTCTTAGCTACAATTCAAGAAAATCGGTTCAGCCGTTTGAAGATTATCAGCTGTTTTCTAGTTGATGAATGAATGTGTGCATCTTCCACAGGTCTGATCGATTCGAAATTTAGTATTCTGTTACTTCAATGATATTAGAAGAACATAGTAACCATGAACTTATGCTGCAGCAACACCTGGAATTCGCAGGATACCCAACTCCCTCACTAACTTACAGCACCGGTATCGTGTTTTTGGGCTCATTGGAATGGTCTCAATAAATAGGTTATAGATAGATCGTGAACGGGTCTAATGATGGAGTAGGAAAGAGCTTTTATTGAATTTCACTCGTTCAATTGATATGAAATTTTGGTATGCGATGTAGTAGGTACTTCTTACGTGTAACTAATGTGTAACGTGAATGAATTAATGAGTACAATTTGATATGATAGATTAGGGTGCTGAATACAGTGTGGTATGGATGCTGTAGTATGTTCCATATACTACGAAAACGAAACAATGCTGCAATGGTAAAATACGATGATAGTGTTTAATACATTTTAATTAGTAAACTTCAAGTTAGAATTGTAAAGTATTCTAAATATTTTGATAAATAATAAAGTACGACACTTACAAAATCTTTTGATCTCTGCAAAGCCTTAGTTACTGCATCTCTCTCTAAACGACGCTGCCTGTCTTGAGAACTTTCTTTACTGCGCAATTCAGCCTTTCGAGTAGCTAGTGATATCAAAAACTGGTATCTTTCAGGAGTGTTCTCCTCAGGCTGTGTTAATTTGCGCCTTTTGGCGACATTTTGCGCTATTTTAGTTTTTCGACCCAGTCCCATTTTAATGCCGTGGAATGATAAAATTACCTACCACCTTAAAAAAAAGCTTAAAAGCTACAAGTTTAAAAAGCAGGAAATAAAACTTAAATTAAAAATTTAAAAAACCCCCGACACAAACAAAAACCTCTAAAAAGAAAAAAAATAATATATAAAACTTAAACAGGGAGTTTTACAAGATGTTGGTAATATTTTGTTCCAAGCGTCGCCGTCGACGCGTCGGGGGACGGCAAAGTACTTACAGTAGATAAATAGAATAACAGAATACAATAAAATTAGAAATCATAAAAGTACGAACTTTAAATACAAGTAAGCAACGTAGGTTAAAACAAAAACAACAATATAAAATCGTTGAGTCGAAATCTTAATTAATTTACTCAGAAAAATTCGCAACATAGAAACAACCATCAACGAAGTCTGCCCTCACGTGTCTGCACGTTCGGGTTGCTGCACTTGGTGACGCTCCCCGCACTGCATACCGCGCACCGCGCGATTTGCGCTCGTGAGTTATTACTCGTTCGCTACCTTCACACAACTGCAAGATGTAGGCCTCGTAAGATACTGAATAATAATGAAACTAGGTGGGTAGATAATGAATGAAACTAGGTTCGTATGTTAGTAAGCAAAATATGATATAAAATAAACAGGTTTATTAGGTAAACAGGTATTAGGTATATACTACTTAGCCGTCCCCCGACGCGACGACGGCGACGCTTGGAACAAAATATTACCAACATCTTGTATAAAACTTTAAGGGATTGACCCTGTTTAAGTTTTATACCTATATTATTTTTTTCTTTTTAGAGGTTTTTGTTTGTGTCGGGGGTTTTTTAAATTTTTAATTTAATTCGCTTAATTCTGTTGACCAAAAAGTTAACTACGTTTGAAGCTTCGTTAACGTTTAAGAATATGACCTCTGGGCCTAAAACGGCCACATTAGCAATTCCTCTAAAAGCATTTCATTTCCTGAATTTCCAGCTGTCATTAGCAATACCTCCAATTTGACACAAAAGCAATTCATATTATGTGGACCATTTTACGAATTTCTATATAAAAATGTCAAACAGATGAATTATTTCGTAATATGAATCGCACGCAGACCATATTATGAATTGTCAGTTTGTGACATTTTACGATGATTCAGAAAAATGTCCTATAATGATTCTGCCAAAGTGGCTGTTTTATGCAACCTGATATAGTCTTATATAAATCTTATATTTAAGACCTTTTATGTACCATATTTTATGCAAATAAAAATATTCTATTCTATTATATTCTAAAGCTCAGATTGAAAATATCAATGTCTCGAATGTGACCCATAACGTACCTACATATTTGTCACCATGCAGCGTAGCCATTCTCGGTGTAATTTCAGGCTTATGCGCAAAAAATAAAAGTTATAAGACTAAAACCCAACTACGGCAAAAAAATAAAATAAAAAGATATAACCAAGACATCACAGACAGACAAATTAAAAATCCGGAGTCACACGTGTTAATAAATCGAACAGATTATGTGACTCCGGATTTTTAATGTCTGTCTCGGTTATAGTATGTACATTTTTTTAAATATGCTAATTAAGCCCTTTCATTTGATACCTAACATGGCATCATAATTTTTTATTTTTTTTATTCATGTCTTTATGTCCTCTGGAGGGCGCCAATTTAATGTGACATCATATAACCAGCAGACGAACCAGAAGCTTCGAATGATACCTCATTTGTCAAATTATGATAGGTCAAAATCATAACCCTTCTTTTTGCTTCGCCGTAGTCGGGTAAAAAGAGAAAAATCTTCTTACCAACAATGCACAGACTCGCTAAGACCATTGAAGTTTCTCAGCAAAAGTAAACCGTAACAAAAGCAGTTCTACATAAGCAGTCAGGGCCAAGTTTTTATCCGTCATAGTCGTGAAATAACTTTGTCCTCGCCTGTTTCTTTGTGAAACTTAAAGCTTCAACATATGAATAATGTTTTGTAGGCGGTGTTAACTATATTTTTCTTTCATACTGTAAATAATCATGCATGTATGTAGATACATCTTTTAGATAGACGTTTAGATTTCCTTTGAATAAGACGTATTATGAATCAAATCAAATCATTTATTCGTTTGCAAACATACGTAATTAGTACATAGATGTTTTCTTTTTTTAACTAAATAGTGCTCCATGTTCTACCGTCACATGGGCATGCAAAACATATTTAATTTAAGTACATAAACTCAAAAGACATTTAAAATTTAAATAAAAATTTAGAAATTAATACTAATACAAAATACAAAATTAATGTCAAATCGTTTAAATTACTTACATGTCAAATCGTTTGAATTAGGAACATTAAAAATGTCATATTAATAAAAAAAAATGTCAAATGGCATCAAAAGCTGAAGAAAAAAAAAAAAATTGTCATATGGAAATAGTAGCATGTCAATGAAGGTCTACAATTTTACTGAATGTTAGGAAATAGATTTATGTACCTCCAAAGTGAACACAAACAGCTCTATTTAATCAATCTGCTTAGCCTTTTCCAACTATGTTGGGGTCGGCTTCCAGTCTAACCGGATGCAACTGGAATACGCATTTCACATAGAGCGACTGCCATCTGACCTCTACAACCCAGTTACAGCGAAAGACGATATCTTTTATCTAAGAAAACACTACCTATTATAGTATATACTTATTATGCCTAGGTAGATATAGCACTCAAAACACCCCAGGCTTCAAACACCTCATAAAATCAGTTACACGTTCAAATTGCTTGTAAAACGGCGGCCTAACGAACAATTATTATAACAACATTATACCGCAAGCAGTTGAAAAGCACTCACGGAATGAGAGTGATTAGATAAGAAAATTATAACAAGTAAACAAAGCTGATTAGATTGTAAAAACACTATAATGTATTGATTGCTATTAATAAATGTAGGTATCAGTGGCGAAAACACCATAGAACACGATTCCTACCGGCTTCCCTTTGGAGATTCGCATCAGCAAGTCTACTGCTATTGAAAAGTGGCACAGTCAATAGCGTCTACTATTGCCAAAAAATATAGTTAAACGATGGGTATTTAATTCACCATAACAGTCAAATAACAAAAACACCTATTTCTAGCTTTTAATTAAAACAACAGCAAAAAATAACCAAAAATAACCCAGCGCCAAAACGTCAGAATACGGAACTAAAAATTCATACAATAGCGATACCGTCATGACGTCACTTTAGAACGAGAGCAAGCCGGTATACAACGGGTTACGATAGAGTCAGAAATAGAAAAAATGCGTCAGCTAGAATAAGATGGAGGAATATTGCACATTTTATTGAAAGTTATTTTATGCGTCTTTTTGATTCTGCTACTAGGCGATAGATGGTGTTAAATTCAATTAAGGAAAGACTTTTATGACTTTTTTTAAAAGTTTAAATTAATGTTTACTTTATTCATAAGTAGGTAAGTTAAGAAGAGAGCCGCTTCGCCTTCCCTCTCTTAAAAATTAACCCTCGCCCCTGGTAGGTATATAGTTTTTGACACAAACTAATATCACAACCAAGGTCTTCTATATCTTTTGCAGTAATAATAACATATTCAGACTTTTGGCAGTGGACTGCTATAGGCTGATGACAGATTCTTGAAAGACATTTTTCTTGCTTCGTGAGCATGATGATAATGATGCAGCCGATTTTGGCGACATTCAGCGACTGCATTCGATGACTTTCAGGCTGGTATGCTGCTCTTTCATGTGACTAGCAATTATCCGACTTTGGCCGAAAAACTCCGAGCACGAACTTCATTGACAGCATAATTATTAACATAACATAACATCACGCCTGTATTCTCGGTGTACCTATAGTACACCCACATTTCGCCCCATGTAATAAGGGGCGAGACGGTATATTACCTTCAACCGGGCACAAATATGATTTACTTTGATTTATTAAAAAGTGCAGAAATTAAAGATATGGCCGACACTTTAAGCTGAAAACTTTGGCTTTGTAGAATTGTTGAGCAGTAGAGCATCATCTTTGTCATACATACCGGGGTCACTTTCTGAAGCTCGATGTGTCATGTGATCATGTCAACAAGCTATGTGTAGTTTTTTTTTGTTGCACTTAATAAATATTTTATATACATATCTATTATATCTATACCTACAATACACAATGTTCTATCTATCGCTAAAGCGTCACGTCTGTGTCCACCGAGGAATCTGTTGCATTATCCCATGGGATTGTTTCTCATTGTGGGGTTTAATAGCCTTCCTTATACACTGAAGACGGTTATTTTGGTGTATTAGATTAATTGGTGCAAGAAGAAGCGTTGTGAATATAGAAGCTCAGGAACTGGCAGCTTATACGATAACCCAGTATTGTAATTAGGCAGAATAGAAAACAGATAATGAATTGGTTCAGGCGTGACTTTGCGGAAATCCATTATAAAATACAATAGACGTAGATATATTTAGTAATCTATTCCGTTTAACTATTCTTCAACTTCTATTCTTCGCTCTGCGTCCAGCGCTCGGTGTGGCAACACGTCGTGTTCTGGTTTGCAATTGGTCAATCGTCATTCTGAGGATGCCTCGTTGAGAGGTGAAAAACACGTGTCGATTTCTTACAGTGTCTTTTAATGACTCTTGAAGAATAGTTCAGCGGAATAGGTTACTAAATATATCTACGTCTATATTGTATTTTAGAGTAGAAAACGTTTATTTTCAGAAAATCCCATTTTACATAGTAATGCTAGAATTAAGTGACTATGTCGAATTACTAATCAGTTACTATTTATTGGGTCAACCGAGCTCTGCTCGGGTGAAAATAGGGAAACAGTATAACAATGTTGTATCACATCCCCGAGACTGTTAAAATAGAGAAAAAGAATTGTCCTAGATTTGAGACCTAGCTACTCGTAGATCGATTTTCACCCCCGTAAACCCCCATATACTTTCATCAAAATCGTTACAGCCGTTTTCAAGAACATATATACGTATATTTATATATATATGTATATATACAAATACTAGTATAGGATATCCATATCCATACATATTATAAAATTACAGTCGCCTTTCGTGTCTGTCTGTGTGACTGCGTTGTTCTTCTAAACTACGCAATGGGTTTTGATGCGGTTTGCACCATCATTTAGAGAATTTATGACGGAAGGTTTAAGGCTTGTGCAAACTGGCGCGATAACGCGGGCGCGACAGGCAGCGCGACCCTTGTCGTGCCCGCGATATCGCGCCTGTTTGTGGGAGCCTGTATGTGTTTTTATTACCTATACACACAAACCTTCCGGAATACATTTTAATAAACTTACATATAAAGGAATCTCGATGTTTTGTCAAGTCGTAAAAACCGCGAAGTAGGGGCGGGTCGCTGGTTTATTACAAATTTAATTCAATGGAATTCTGCATACTAACTATTGTTTAGTGCCAGTACCTAATTACCTATTGTGTTAGTAACGAGCGATAATTACTAAGTAGATTCAAGCTTCGCGGAGAGGACATAACCACGGTATACTACCTTCCTATTTACTGACGAAATCAAATCACATACTCGTACATAGATAATATCCTCACCACATGAATCACGAGACCTCATGGCAGCAGGGCTCGAGAAAATCGTATTATTCGAGTTACATTGTGTGCGAAGTTACGCATTTCAGTTAGTAGGTAATCAGTATAGTTTCTTTGAAGTAGCTATATGTAAGAAGGCCCTTAAGTACAGTTTTTTCTACTAAACTTTGTGAGATATTTCGTTTCTCTTTAACTTACTGCTCACAGATTTAATATATTATGCGCATTTATATTAAAATCGTGAGCCACGTGCGAGAGCTTCGGATTATATTATTCTTAAGCCTCGCTGCTGTGAGCTTTCCTTGTTCATGAAATCAGGTTTTATTCGAAAAGCCTTCACAAAAATCTGATCGATCGATGTGCGAAATTCACGAATATAAAAACACGATAACGAAGTAGTGCTCAAACAACCATACATTTGTTATGAAAGCTATTTCGAATCATATTTTCACGAATCACGAATACGATCTGAATACTAGGAAGTACAAAAACACTCTAACTGAGATGCATTGTAGTATTTCAAATAGAATATCACGCTGGGTACTGAACGGTATCGATTTTGATTAAAATATGTCGATACGGATCTAGCATACGGGCATCCCTAATCCTTGTCATGTCATGTCAATCAACTCAACTGTCAAGATATTTGATGGTAATTTATTTCACTTCTCTTGTAAAACTTGTTTAAATCCGCTTTCAACATCAAGTTATAAGTTTTTGATGATTTCGTAAAAGGGATTATAATCTTGGTCGGTGAAAAAATACTACTCGGCCATTTCTCGTACTCAAAAACGTTCAAAGTCTAGTTTCAAAATTACCTCTTGTAGTAAGTTTGACAAAATTTTAAACTCGTAGTTACGAGAATGGACCAAAAGGATCGCGGTACCCAAAAATTAAGGTTGGCGGTTTTCCTATGGTACTGATACGGGGTTGTTCAATGAAAAAAGCTTATTTTGGTACATGTAGTATACCTACACACAAGCAAAAGAAAACATCGTACGGCAACCAAAACACATCATGATCAAACGATGAAAGCTTCTTCCTCCTCTGCATGAGACGAGTCATGCCCACCATAGGTAGAATCAATAGACAATTACATTACCTAAAACCCAGGAATCTGATAACACAGTACCTACATAGCTACGCAACGTCTTCTACGCCAATTTTATTATCGTCAAAATTTAATTGCTGAGCTACGTAAAAGCTTTGAGGTGTGTACACATTGCTAATGGAAGTGAACGAGGCCTCGTGGTTTGGAAAGGAGGCTAAGCAGACATGGAAGCTGTCTTATCTCAATTTACGGACTGAAAAAATTGTTCCGATCATTTTTTCCGACCAAAATAGATAACAATGTGCTGGCACACTAAACACGTCCTTATTACATTTCATGGTACAAAAAAACTTTTTGTTCGCGTCCCAGTTTGGACTGTAGTAACATTTTGAATTTGTTAAAATAAGCAATGCCAAAAAATCTGGACCGGTTGACAAAAAAAAATTGGGACTACGATCCCGAACACGTTTTCTCATTAAAATACATAAAGTACAATATATGGCGGTAGGAAAATGCCTTATGAGAGTGTTGGATAGAATCCCTAATGATATAATATAAACCGAGTTGGGATAAATCACTAGATTTCGTGGTAACTTGTTCCGCTTTAACAAAGAACATCGCGAACGCATAGGATACCATTCCGAGAAATTCGAAACGGGTTCCTCACATTCTGACGTGACTATAGCAGAAGTAAATTCAATCGTCTAAGGCCCCACCCTACCTCAAATTGCTTAGCATGATCCTCCGTTATGTCGAAAATACTACAACATTAATTTTGAAATAAATATATGTTAAAGTTGAGGATTGATGCTAGGTCCTATGTTTGGCGAAAACACGATCTCGATAGAAAAAAAGCAAAATTACCTCTAAACCGAACTATAAACCGCTGGTTTTAAAAAAGTACTTCAAATTAGATCATGAAACTTTGCATAATAACTGAACTAACTATAAAGCAGGCCTTACGTTTTTTTTTAATTACCAAAAAAGCAATTACCTAAACTATTCGAGGCTTGAGAGCCGCCAGCACCCCACTGCGTCTCGCTCTCACTTAGGCGGCCAGTAGTATGGTGCGAGCGAGATACAATCTGAGCTAGGGTACGGCCTTAACATGATTTGCCGACGCTGCCGCCTCGTTGGCCAAGTGGTGGCAAGCTCCGCTGACGACCATTTTAGGGATTGGCGAGTCCCTAATTATTCATTGAACAATTTACTGAGGACAATTTCCTATCATTTTAAAATGTTGCCCGTAATTAAGTTCTCTAACACAATACGTCTTGACGCAGTGAAGTTTTCCTAACAAAGAAAATACTGTCATTGTTATTGTCACCCGTTACAATAGCCATCTATTTCCTCTTGTAAGCTCAGTGCTAACTTACAAGAATGAAGACATTATTGAGTTTATTGTTTCCGTCATTAATTTGTTGCAGATATAACATTTAAGATATTTATTCATATAAGGTCGATAGTTATCAAGTAGTTACTAGCAGGTACTAAATAATGCGTGACGGTTAGAGTTAGATGGAAAGATTAAGCAGGTAGCAGTGAATAATATTGTATTGGAAAATTGGGATGATGGATTTTAGTTGTTTCCCAGTTGAGTCTATGTCGCGCGCGTTTTCATGTAAATAGTGTCAGTCAAATCAAATCCAAAGTCCGATTCGTTGCAAATCTAGGTATTTATCGATTCATTCGCTAAACATCGAACTGCGAGATATTTTTATAAGAATAATAAATGATAAATTTCAAATAGTAAGGCTATCATGTTAATGTTAAAAATATCTTTGGCTTTGGATAAATTCGTTACTATGTTATTAATGGCGCAATAATCTTGCTCGTTAGCCCATTTCTTATAGCCAAGTATAAAGGAACAAAGTTGAGAGGGTACCCAAGTACGACCGGCAAACACGTAACTTAGACAAACTAAAACTGATACTCAAATCTAGTTTTACTCCAATTTCGTCACTCAACACAGTCTTTATATTCTGATTGATGACATTTGGCACTTATATGAACTTATGGAGTTGTATTGCTGATTCTAATGATTATAATTCTGTAAATCCATATTTGTTACGGCCGCAAATCATATTTAGATCATCATAGAACCTGATATTGACCGGCAAATTGCAAAAAACATAAGAAAATTTTAATTTCGCGGGCTACCTTAGCGCATCCCCCTTAACTGAACACTATGTGATGCGGAAGGAACGGTAAATCATATACCATTATACCATTTGTTTTATGTTTGTTATTTCTTTTCTTTACGTCATTATACCAAAGATTATGTGAAAATGAATTACTTGGCCCTATGAATACCACTATCTAAAAATCCCATATATATATATCGTCAGTGGAAAGGCAAAAATGCTAAAGTGCCAAAATGGTACTTTTGTGAAATGAACTTTAAAGTTAAAACTTTAAAGTTCATTTAGTCCTCCAGAACGTATTTCGGCCATGGCGGCCAATCTCAACTAAGACTAGCCTTCGGCGCGGGAAATATTATAGTGCACAAGCGTGTGCGCAGACACAGGTGCACTCTCTCTTCCCTCACTCTGATAGTCCGATGGGATGGCTATCCGACACGACCGGAGAGAGATCAGGCGCGCAGAACCAACGGCCTAACGTGCTTTCCGAGGCACGGGGATATCACACTGCCAACTTCCAAACTCCGGGCTGTAACTTAGAAATTCCTATTGGAAAAACCTTATTGGGTTATCCCAATAATAATATTATTTATTACAGTTAAATTAACAAAGACAAAATCCAATTGACGTAGTGTTTGGTATCGCAGTACGCGGCGTAGTCGGGCTTCAGGTCCGTATGACCCCGATGTACGATAAGATACGCCGAGCCAACAAATTTACTTTCTCACTGACACCGCGCCGTTTTCGGTATATATAATAAATTGTTCACTGCCTACGAGTATGTTTTATTGCTTCTATTTATTTTTCAGAATTTGTACGGCTTTTTTATTTGCGGCAGTTCCGCCGGTATCATATGGAATATTTTTATCGGAAAATTTCATTGTGTTTTTAACATATAGTTAGATATATGATGTGATAAGCTTTACCAAGCCGTAAATATAGAGGACTAGCTTCCGCCCGTGGCTTCGCCCACGTGGTATGTCGATAAAAAGTAGCCTATGTCCTTTCCCGGGATGCCATCTATCTCCTTGCCAAAGGACCATGCGACATTTTGGACCAAATGCTCAACAGTGATGTAACATATGCCATATGAAAGCTTTTGAGATATTATTTAATTCATTCTATGGCAGCTAAGTCGAAATCGAAGGCGAACATGGTGTTTTTGAACATTCAAAAATGTAAAAAGTAGGTTAGGTTATGTTAGGTTTAGATAGGCTACGTTAGGTTATGTTAGGTCATGCCCATGTAGATAGGTATGTAGGTAGGTAGGTACCCTTTTTATAATTAACTAGCGACCCGCCACTGCTTCGCACGGTGCTGTTAGAATATGAATTAGGTTTTTTTTTTAATTTTTAAATTCAAATTAAAATTAAAATCAAAACCATTACTATAACTGGTTAGGTAATATTTAATGATAACGTAACATAACGCCTGTTATCCCTAAAAGGTTAGGCAGAGATGTACCAGTACATCCACATTTTGCTAGTTTTTTTAAAGTCCCATGTAATGGGGGCGAGTCTATTGCCATCAATCGGGCAGAAATGTAGACTCCTGGCTGCTACTGAGTCATTTTGAACCAAACTCTGATGTGATGAAAATTATGCCATGTGAAAGAAAGCTTTGGGGTATTATTTAATTCATACTATGGCTCATATATTCATGCTAAGTCGAAATCGAGCGCGAACATAGTGTTTTGGAACATTTTCAATACTGAGAAACTTAGTGGCCACAGTATGAATTAAATAATACCCCGAAAGCTTCCACATGGCATAAGTTTCATCACTGTTGATCCTAACCTTACCTAATGGCAATATATTTTTGAATGTTCAAAAACACCATGTTCGCGCTTGATTTCGACTTAGCAGCCATAGTATGAATTAAATAATACCCCAAAAGCTTCCACATGGCATAAGTTTCATCACTGTTGAACTTAACCTTACCTAATGGCTATATATTTTTGAATGTTCAAAAACACCATGTTCACGCTTGATTTTGACTTAGCAGCCATAGTATGAATTAAATAATACCCCAAAAGCTTTCACATGGCGCCACTGTTGAAGCTAACCTAACCTTATTTTTGAATGTTCAAAAACACCGTGTTCGCCCTCTATTTCGACTTAGCTGCCATAGTATGAATTAAATAATACCCCAAAAGCTTTCATATGGCATTAGTTACACCACTGTTGAAGCTAACCTGACCTAACCTAACCTAACTTTTGAATGTTCAAAAACACCATGTTCGCCCTCGATTTCGACTTCGCTGCCATAGGATGAATTAAATAATACCCCAATAGCTTTCATATGGTATATGTTACATCACTGTTGGGCATTTGGTCCAGACTCCATACATCCGTGCCCGTGGTCCTTTGATCGAAATCCGTTCAGTTGTTTTGGCGTGAAAGCACGACAGGCAGACAGACCGACAGAGTTACTTTCGCATTTATAATATTAGTAAGGAAGTATTAGAAAAAAGGCTTTGTAGACCGTCTTCTCCGTTAATCTTACCAGAAGGTTAAGCAATCTATTTCAAAGACCCATATTTCATAATTATTAATGCCCGGGTACTGTACTTCATTAATAAGAAAACCACCACGAGGTTAATATTAGCTACAAATTTCTATTTCTGGGCATTGTTGTCAAAACTGGGAAAGTAACCGGTCGACTATAACTATCCGTAGTCGAAATAAATCATCTGCCAAGCCATTTCCCAACTATGTTGGGGTCGGCTTTCAGTCTAAACCCGGTAACCCCGAAATACCAGTATTTTACATGGAGCGACTGCCTATCTGACCTCCACAACCCAGTAACTCGGTAACACGATACCCCTTGGTAAGACTGGTTGTCAGACTTTCGGGCTTCTGACGACCCGTAACGACTGTCAAAGATCCACGTATGACAGCCAGGACCAAGAGCTTAACGTGCTTGCTGAGGCACGGAGGAGTCTCGATATGTAAAGATGGTCACCCATCTACGAGCCAACCCCGGCAAGCGTAGCGTAACGTTATTACTTAGCCTCGAGCACCAATGATAGTAGGTCTTACAATTGCAATATAAATAAAATTTTCATGATTCAGCGACTCTATTGATGACATTCGGTAGACCGACGACCTGGTGAAGGCCGCACGAATGCGCTGGATGCGAGAAGCACAGAACCGGTAGAAGTGGCGGTGCTTGGGGGAGGCCTATGCCCAGCAGTGGACGTCTTTCAGCTGAAATGATTGAAGACAAGCTAATAAATCAAGTTTCGTGTCCGGTGTATTCATACTCTGTAGAATTATATCCATAATACATTAGAATTATGTAGCACATTTTTGTAGTACGATGGAGGCCTATATTATTTTTAAATATTGTTGCAAAGGTTCAGATGTAAGATATCATATGGCCTGACCAAGATTATGTCTGGACTTTAAAAGAGACTGCGTCCTCTGAGTTTGTTTCGGCCTTTTTTCTCAGAGTAGTCAGAGAGGAAACGCCGACCACATCTAGCTTATTTTTAATATTTTTTAATATGACATGTAAAAGTGATTCCAATATCCTATTTGCAGAATAAACAATTTCATTTCATTTAGCACATAAAATATTATGTAATTAAAAATTAAATATATTTGTTCAAAGGCCTAAGGGGCATTCCCGTAATTTTTAAGAACGTTTGCATTCGCAATCATGCCAAAATTACAATCAATTTATCAAAATCTTTGACAAGTTTGACAGATTGCGACTTGAATGTGAATTCCGACATTGTTAGACAAAAAAAAAAAAAAAATACTCTATCAGTTACTACATGGTGGTCTAAATTGCTACGCAGTAGTTTTAGACAAGAAAATTCACAGCAGACTTTTGCAAATTCTCGCCTATTAAATAATTAATGAGAAACAGGAAACTATTGTTGATAAAATTATTGAACATTCAGAGCTGCATGCTGCGTTTAATTATCTCGTTCCACGTTATTAATTTTATTTTGTTCGACATAATTGCAATCGGATCTACAGCTATGTTGTTGTCTAATATTGAAAATGCTTTCACAATAACAAAAAGACACAATGCGCGTAGACTCAGTAGTGTTGGTGGCGTTTTGAATCAATTCAATTATGATAAAAGCTGCGAGCTACAAAATCCGTAGAGCTGCTACAGTTTTCGTTGACAACGCAACTTGCGAAGCGTCATTTCAAAAATATTATTGATGTTTGATTCTCTCAATCTGAAACCAAACTTGTTTTGCCTAATTGGTCCCTTGAAAAGACTCTGGAACCAAGTTTACCTGTTTACATTGCTACAGGATAAAAGGTCCAATTTGTCAAACTATGAAAACTCTTCGAAATTGGCGCACAGCTATCAAACTGCCTACCCTACCCTACATACCTACCTGCCTGCCTACCCTACCTACATGCCTACCTACTTATCTACTGAGACATCATCAAAAAAGCAATTCTATACAGAATGTATGAGAAAACTATTTTTTTTTTGTTGTTCTTGTATTTTTCCAGTATTTTAATAGCTTTATACTGCTATTCTAGGCGGAGATAAATCCAACAAATGAAATATCATCAAAATCGGTCCCGCAGTTCTCGAATTATAAGTGCTTGAACAAACCCGACTTTGTTTTATATACATACGAGTATATATATATATATGCACATAATTTCTGATTGTGTAGGTGTTATTATCACTCCTTGTTCGATTTGGTACTATAAAGGTACTTTTAATCCATTTGTTTGTTTCAGCTGAACTTCAATCCGATCACATCGTTCCTGTTTACACTGGATTTCTTCATCATCGTGCTTAATGTAAGTACTCCAGGCATAATAATAACTATCAGCTGAATACGCGAATGTTACCATTACATTTGGTGTATAATCCACAATAAAGGGTTAGGCGTCGACACTATTTATATAAGACGGATCCATGCTTCATGTTTGTGAACGGGCGCCGTTAGTTGTGACTGGTCATCTCTTAGCTGCCACGGCTTATTTTAATTTTTGAATTGTTTTATGTTATAATTGCGGACGCTTTTAACGTGCTTTCTATTTTGTTCTCATATGTATAATTTCAACATGAATGGTGTAACCCATATATTGTAACAATATTTTGATTTAAAAGAGTGTCCGTAGAGTTTCTTGCCCGTTCTTCTCCATAGGTACCTACTACGCTTTGGAATGGGCAACTAGCTTCATATTTCTGACTGATCGACTCCTTGACAATTCAAAAGTGCCTGTAAATGGTTTAATTGAAATAAATGCTTTGAGTTTGAGTTTGAGTTGAGTTTGACAGACCATCGCTCCGAATGATGACGGTGCGCACACTCGCAACAAAACGATTCCAAATCATAATGTAAAAAACCTCGATATGATACAACATTTTAAAAGTGTGTGCTAATTACAATGCCTACTTTATCATGTATGTATTTTTTAAGTAGGTACCTATATTAAAGACGTTCATGTAGGTACACACATATCCTAAAACATAGGGAGAACACATGAAAAAGTAAGCTCATGCCAATTGGCTGTTCACGTAATAAAGTAATGATAATACGTCATTTTACAAAATATTTCAGACAAAGGCAAGAAATAGAGAGAGTATTGAATTCTCTTCCAAATACACTATGTTTGTTTGTGACAGCGCGCCCTATATTGAACGGTATTCTCCTTGTTTAAAGTCGGATTTTTAGAATATGCCGACAGAACTGGATAATTAACTATTCTCTCAGATAATTGTATAGGGTTTTTTACTAGACTTATACTATATTATTTCTCGCTAAATTAGATTACCTGCTTTAGGAAACCAGGTCACAGGAGAACTGTATCAAAGATTTACCTATTGGAAGTAATTATATACATATAGGTATATTTTATGAATAAGTAAGTCACATTTTCGAATTACTTACGCTCAGCGTACGTACGTGATAATTATTTGTTAAAAAGCCACATTTAAGATGCTACCTTAAATCAACTTCGTAGGTGTTATACACATTTATTTCAATTGAAATGAACATAAACAAAATGTTAATTAAAACAAGTATTAAAATGATAAAGGGTTAGTGTCGGAGCCAAGAGATCGATCAAACGAAATTGGTTTTTAGACGAAACGAGAGGCCTCGCCGAAAAGGGGAACATTGGAAAGTTAATACAGAGTATATAGTGAAATAAAAAAGTAACAAATGAACATCAGTAGGTACCAAGGATGGTTTTATCTGTGATACGAAGCCAGACGTTTATATGAAACATTCATTGCTATAAAACCACGGCCAGGTTAAATTGGCCATTATGTACGTGGTTATAATTACATTAAACAATAAAATTATATTTGGAAAAGTTTTAACTTCGTGACAAAAACTACAGCGACAAGATATTATATTCTCTCACGGATTTTAGTAGGAAATACACTAAACACGTCCCCCTTTAAACCTCGTGCTAACTAGGCCGATATCGCGGACGCGACAGGCAGTGCTACCCTTGTCGCTCCCGCGATATCGCGCCTGTTTGAGGAAGCCTTTACGTAAGTAGGTCGTCGAAGTTATTAAACCTAATACGTCCAAACATGTTTCTGACATAACCTCACGAACACCAAAGGCTTAGGGCATGACAACTACATAAAGAGAAAATTTTTATAATATACAAATGTTGAAGCGGAATATTTTTGAAGATTTAGGTATATAACCTCTTGGCACAGAATTACATATAACCCGGTATATTTTAACCCTACTACTGAAACAAACATTGATATCAAGTTATAAATTAAAAATAAACATGGGCAGAGTCCGCTGAAGGACTGCATAACCTCTCGACGGTCGCAGGGTGAGACCTAAAGGTTGTATCCATACTGAATATAAAACGCATGTGAATTGAGAACACAACACGATGATAATATAAAATGCTTGTTTATTTTGGAGACCTACATCATTGGAAATAAGTGAGCGTATTTACGGCTGTCTGGCCATGATAATACTCAATTTGGTATCAATCAGCAATATATTCCGTCGACGCGCCTTCATGCCCAAGTGGGGGAGCAACATGTCGATGTTGCTCGCAACACTACGCGAGGTGTTTGCGGCTATCGAAGTTTGTTTCGTACCTAGATCCAGTATATAGAAGCCGACTGTTGTTAACAACTCGAAATTGGCATAAACATTTCCGTCGATTGAATTGAATTGAATTCTGGCACTTGAAATAATTCAGATAATTGGTCTAAAACTATTTCTCATATCTGAGAAGGTCATTGTTCTAAACTATAAGTTGACGCGATGGTAATGAAAAGAAGGATATTATTTAAAAAAATGATATAATTTTTTATATTTTTTATTTGATTCATTATTTATTAATAATACATTTAATTTCATTATTTAATCGAACATGACTTTGTATTGTGTAGATTCAGACTTACTACCTACTAAAAAAGGGCCTTTAATTTAATTTATCATTACATTTAATTTATCATTTTATATTTACATCATGTAACTTATTATACTAAATTAACTAAAAAACTAAAACTAAGAGGACTAACTAACTATACCAATAAATATAAAAACAAAGGGACCCTTAGGCGTCGTAGTATTCGTCCGTATCGCTGTCATCCGGAAACGTGCCCAGAAGACTGACAGCATTAACACGTTCAATGGCAATGCTAATTCTTTGGCCAAAGAACAAGCCAGCCCTCTGGTCACGTGAAGTGTCGACCAGAGGTCTGATATAAATATGATTGGAAGGTATTACTAAGCAATATTCTTTGTATTTTTTTTGTTTTCTTCGTCTTCAGAGCTACAAATACCTACTATGGGTGTAGGTACTGCAGTGTCTTATCACTCGACTTTTTATTGTAATATTTTCCATAACGTTTCTCGTTCTTGCCACATTTATACCTTTGTTATTCGACACCATGAAGAGATAACGTAAAATTTTATAACCACAGCCTTCGCAAATTCCACCTTCGCGAATATGATACTCGTATGCTTAAACAAATATAAAACGGTTTTTTTAGATATCAAGCCACGTAACATATAACAAATAAAAAACGGACAAAAACTTTTGCTGGTAACATGTAGGTGTCTACTACAATAATATATGGATAAAAAGGATTCAGGATTAATTTTTTCCAAACCCCTCGCTCGCTCACCCGTTTCTCTTTTACTACTAATTCGAAAATCGAATTGGTTTTTATTACCTCGCAGTAGGTCAGTAGGTGCAAAAAGTAGAATATTCCTCGGGGATATACTCGTAGGTTTCTTCATCATGGGCGAGCTTGAACCAATATACCCGTGACAAAGGACACTACTTTATCCCCTTGGTGAATAAGCTACTATTGAATCTTGCCAGATCGGCTGACCTTTAAAAAGGATACGTAACGGTTTAAGATTTCTGTAAATTCCTATTTCCTATTTAAAATGACGGTAAAGTGTAGGTATGAACGCATCGAGCTTTAGTAATAAAGAACTCTAAAGCAAAAGTTGATAACATATTTTTGAAAATCTTTTGAGTGCTTTGAAATTGTGAACAATTTGTTTTACTTTTTTAATTTTGTAGGAACATATCCTGTACAAACCTGCAAGCAAACAATATAACGTAGAAGTCGTCGACCCTAAACCCTTCATTTGTATGCAAATCAAAATTCCGAATTTGAGTTTGTATGCAGTAGAATATACCCATTGAGGGCCGATTTTAAAACAAAACCACTCAAAAATAAACAGTACCAGTCAAAAATAAACAGTACCAGTCAAAAATAAATAGTACCAGTCAAAAATCAATCGTTTGTTTGTTCTTTGTTCCTATTTTGCCAACTGTTTCGGAAACTCGAATGTTTTTCCCTCACCGAGTACAAACGATGTCGGAAAAGTGACAAAAAATCCTGCATGTGCCAGCTTCTTGTTTCTTATATCTGCTCAACCGTGAAACAAACGTTAAATATGTAAATTCTGCAAATACTTCCTCGAAGTATTCTGACAACTGTATTTTCTTCAGTTCGTGGTATCTCTGTTGAATATTATGGATGCCATATATTCTGAGTAGGTAGCAAGTTATCGTAATGAGCCTATATGTCCCCACTGCTGGGACCTGGGACACTGGTCTGACTCTGTTAGAGGGAGTGGGCGTTATCCACCACGCGAGCCCAGTGCGGGTTGGTCGATGCCACATGTCTTTGAAAGTTTAATTCTAGGACATGACGGTTTCCTTACGATGTTATCCTTCGAGCAGTGGTGATGAAATAATTTACCCGAAGTAATGTGCCAGGGTTCGAACTGTACGAGTCATGTATCGTACATGCCACGCGCGCATTGCAACGATCAGCACTTTTCCGTCGCCTTACACAAATCATAGTGTCTCGCGACAGTACACAATCAGCGTTCATAGTCAGCTGTACTTATTCAAACAACATTCATATAGCATTAGTTACTTGGTAGTTAAATATATTCAGTAAACCTTCATCTTTGGCTATCCGTGACTTATCATTTCAAGCTATCATCCAAGGTGTGTGCGACCCATTCAGCAGCGCATACACGAACATAATGACCTATATCTCATAGTCCCGGCTGTTATCTCTGTGCCACCCTTGCCTCCAGGTATGTAATCTATTACTTATCATTTTCCTGCCCTTATCGCAATTCTTTTTCGTCTACCATGCTTCTCTATTAGCCGCCATCTCGGTAGTCACCCCCCTTTCTAGCCATATCATCTTGCACACAGTCCATCCATCGTTTCTTTGGTCTTCCCCTACTCGAAATTCATACTCAAAACTTTCCTCACATTTTCCTCACATTTTCCTCAGTCGTAGGTAATGTATAACTACTTATAATCTTTACTTGGTATAAAACAAATTCACTTTCGTGTCTTTCTGAGTGACCGCTTTGTTCTTTTAAATCAGGTAACGGATTTTGATATGGTTTTCATCATCATTTAGAGAATGTATCTCGAAAGGTTTATGTATTAGTACAACATTAATATTAAACTTAAAAATCTCGATGAAGAGATCTCGATGTATTGTCAAGTCATAAATACCGTGCGGTGCGAGACAGGGTCGGCTCGCATGCAACGATACACCAGAATAACAGCTCACTTAAAATCCTTTATAAGCTGTTCCAGGTATCTAACAAGAGCAGAGTCTCAGGACCTGTACAAATGTGGAAGACCCTGGCTTGAGATATTTACGTAATTGCTGTACTATATTTAAATGCTTTTCCTCCTAATTCTTCTCTGAGCTTTGTCTAATTATTTTTACCAGGAGGACCTTGAGAGCAAATTGTTTACAGACATTATGTTCTGCATCTTTACAAGTGTTGCACGATTTTAATGGTATTATGGATATTAATTGAACTAGGTTCCTACATCAGTATTGTTTATCTTAACCAAAACAAGACAGTCAGATGCGCTCTTTTTTTTTTGTTTAAAAGGCAATAAAAACGGTAAGTAAAGGAGAGCATTACGCCCCTAAGCCCGGCTCGTAATGTAGGTACCGCGATATACTCTAATTAGTTTATCCTTACTAACCCCGAACCTTTTTACCCGAGCTTGGGAGTAATGACAAAAAATTTCACTATGCTCAAGACTGGCACAATATATAGTAGGATACTGATTTAAATTTATTTTTGTTGTACAAAAACTCAAATAAACTATCATAGGATAACACTTACATAAGTTTCAAAAGGAAAAGCCAACATAAACTCCTCAAAACAGTTACTAAAGTAATATTTAGCTAGGAGTTGCGCAATAAAGAGCAAACAATCGGGTTGGAAGTTCCAACAGTCAACAGCTAAGTACTTGGATGGAAAGCTTTACCGCAGCACTCGTAGTGCAGCTATTGGCCATTACAAATATTTTACTTCCTCTCATCTTTCAGCTTCATCGAACATAAAGGGACTGCATGGAACTGGGGGCCCGTCCTTGATAGATTCTTTATTTATATTCTACTTGCTTGTTATGTCATTTCATTTTCTTACCCTCATCTTGTCCTCAAACAAATGTAAACAGCGCACACGAACTCCCAAGTTCAACACTATAACGACCGACTACTCTAAAGTTGACAGTGGAAGTGACACATTGTTCTGGCATATTAAAGGTGTTTGTAGAATCAGTAGTAACTTATCACTAACAGTTAACTTCCTCGGGTACTATGCCAATAGTTCTAATTCCACTAAGCACGAGGGATCGTGCTTGTATTGCGGTACCGCGAGTTTCATAGTTTAGTTATTACAGATTTAATTTCTGTTGTATTATTATTAACTTTAATTTTATGTACCTTGGTAGATAATATTTTTAAATAAATATTGTACCGTTAACTTTACCTGGCACACCCTTTATAGGCAAACAATATAGACGTAACATTTTTGAAAGTTATAGACACGTTATTTTACCTAATACTGTACATTTGCCACACTGCGCACTCGGGCAGCTAATAAGCGATCATTAATGCTATGCCTACCAGTGCCTCTATTTGCAGGGTAACTTCTAACTACATTTTAAGTCAGTTTGTAGCTGAAGTTCAGCAAACGTAACAAATAAGATAAACATGGTAGGTACGCTCAAGTCTGCTACAAATTAACTCTTGAATGTTGTATTGTGACTGTAACTGAGAAATGTTCAATTCAAAGCAACATCCACTTCAGCTGTCAAATTATACAGAACTATTCGGAGGTTGTAATTGAATGAGAGTTGTAACAGCGGCGCTGGGTTAAATGTCCTCAAGTCGGTTGGGCGCCGTGAGCCGGCGTGAGGTGGCTTGCAAACTGCCTCGCCAACTATTTGTTAGTGAGGCGTCGCTTTCGGACGAACCCCAGGTCGTAATGGAGTGGGACAATGGAAACTAAATTGACGCATTTTATTGATTCGCTCCAACGGGTTTTGTCTCCAATTTGATGAAATATCTGCGCACGTTTTTCTCGTGTCCTACCTCTTTGTTGTTCGCTTCAATCACAGCAAAGTAGTGTAATTTTTTCGGCGCTGTCCACCGTTTGTACACGCAAATGTTTTTTTAAGGTTCTTTGTGATGCTTCTCTGCTTGACTCAAACATTTAAAACTTTTATGATTAGTGACATTGTGTTTGAATGAATACAACAACACTTCAATTTGTTCGTATTCCAGAGCCCATAGCACTCATTTTCCCGAATTAGTCCTTGTGTAATGCGGGCAACGTGTTGGTGAGAGGTGTTGAATCAATATCATGTACTTATTATCCTTCCCCACTTTTATAACTCCACGCTGATGGCAGTAATATCTACCTACCTACAGTTAAAATTACCGTTTAGATGGTATTGATTTTCGTTTCTCTGTGATTTTTTTTGCAAACAAAAAACATCTAACACAAATAAAAAACGAGATTTAATTTTGAAAACGTTCGCAGAGCCGTTCGTAGCATATTTTAAGCGAGGAGATTATTAATATCTCTGCCAGGTGAGGTCATCGCTAACAAAGTCTCGTTTCAGCTGCGTAAGCATTGAAATGAATCGTGATTATGATTTACTACCTGCTGAATAACTCCCGAGATGCTTCAATAAGCTAAGAACAACGTCGCTTTGACTAAAGTATTATGACACAGATAGATCGGTATACAGATTACGTAGGTAGCTACGGGAATCTGAGTTATGAATTGAGAATGAAAATCATTGATAACAGCCGAAATAAAATAGAATTGTATGAAAATTGATAACTTTTGTGTACAAAATGAAAATGTTTGTCCATTCGAATGAATGGCTTCCCACATCAGGATGAAAGATGCTCAGTTATAATTTGTTTATAATAGAATGATCATAGTAGTCATCAATCAAAATGGTATTCAGCTGCATCCGGTTGGACTGGAAGCCGACCCCAACATAGTTGGGAAAAGGCTAGGCAGATGATGATGAGAATGATCATAGTGAGGAGGAACTCGTGGCTAAGTAATAACACCCGCACGGGTCGATCCATCAGGATACGCTCACTTTGCCGCGGTTGGTCCATGGATGAGTGACCATCTTTACACACCGACATCTCCTCCGTACCTCGGAAAGTACGTTAAACAGTTCGGTCGTCAGAAGCCAAAAAGTCTGATAAACAGTCTTACCCAGAGGTATCGTATTACCTAGTAACTGGGTTGTGGAGGTCAGATAGGCAGTCGCTCCATGTAAAATACTGGTATTCAGCTGCATCCGGTTAAACAGGAAGTCGACTCCAACATAGTTGGGAAAAGGCTGGGCAGATTGATAATCATTATAGTGAAGCCTTGATTTACTCGCCAGACACAAGTCGCTGACTATTTCTAACTAAAGAACCCTTTTCTCTCGAAACCTCGAGCAGAGCAGATCTCTTTGAAAGGGCCATTTACATACGACTCGTCAGGGACAACCCAGTCATAATGCCGTAAAATAATTTAACTTTAAATTAATTTATTGTCAACCGGGGCACGTTTACAAACACTTTAATTAAATTAATGACTAAAGTAAAATGACTAATTAAACCGGGGCCACTGAAACAATTTCCTTCTCAAAATTTAAAAATTTTGCTTGAGTAAGGATAGAAGGCAGTCGATATTTTTTAGGGATGATGGGAATCGTGGATACAATGAGGGTGGTGCCACCCTTCATTAAAAATAAGTGCTGCTCTTATAATGTCGTGGTCAAGAATATTCCAGAAAGTCTGATGTATCGAAGTAACATTTAATGTATTATTAGATAATGTATATTATGTTGTTACCAACGAGCGCACGTTTTCATTGGACGAAATAGTATGTACATTAATTACTACCGCGGTCTGCAAACGGGGCATTGATGGACGAACGTGAAAATGTGGGCCGAGGCGAAGGCACTCATACGCGAGTCTCTCAATGCGTGGTTGCGGCTAAGGCTTGAATAGTATCTATTTTTCTCAAATAATGCGCGGAAATTCAAACTGATGGCCGATTATTCCAACATCTATCTTTATCCGAGGAATAATTTTGAATTTCTGACAGTTTTCCCATACAAATACTGTCAGACGTCTAGCTTATTCCACGGATAAAAGAAATCTAAGGTTTGGATAAATCAACCCTTAGTAAATTAATTATACATTCCAGAATCAATAACGAACAACGACCATTTTTCACGCGCCAATATGTCCATTTGTTTCTTTTTACTTCAAACAGCTCTATTTGCAAGCTAAATCGAAATTTAAATAAAATCTTTGACAAGTTATCTCCTTGGTTGTCATATGTGTACAAAAGTTCGTTCCATTTTTAGGGTTCCGTACCCAAAGCGTAAAACGGGACCCTATTACTAAGACTCCGCTGTCTGATCGTCTGTCACCAGGCTGTACCTATCTCATGAACCGTGATAGTTAGACAGTTGAAATTTTCACAGATGATGTATTTCTGTTGCCGCTATTACAAAAAATACTAAAAAACAGAATAAAATTAATATTTAAGGTGGCTCCCAGCTCCCATACAACAAACGTGATTTTTTTGCCGTTTTTATAGATAATGGTACGGAACCCTTCGTGCGCGAGTCCGACTCACACTTGGCCGATATGACTTTCATAGTTATATTTTCGGCCCCTAAACACGACACATATGGATTGTCAAACTAACATTGCCAGCCACCTGCTCGCATGTATTTGACGAGCACAGCATTTTCGATTTATGTCGAAGAAGGTTGTCAAAATAATGCTCAAACCAAGCATGTTTGAGAAAGGGTTTATAGAAATTATTTGAAATCTATTTGACCTAGTACATATATGTTTGAGAAACCGTAAATTGACTTATTGTTTTTTCTTGTACGTATAATACGTTGTGTTGTGTGCCCTGACTGTGCTAAATAATTAATGTATTTTTTTTTTTACTTATGCTAGTTATCTGAATCGTTACGTTCTATCTTTCATTTAGTAAGTACCTATATGTATAAGTATAATTATTTGTAACTACTCAGCATAAAGTAAAGGCTCTTACATACAGGGGCGATTCGTCGCGCGACGCGAATTTTAACAAAACAATTTCTCACGGCAAACTATGCGGCGGCGTCACGTCGCGCGACTAATCGCCCCAGTATGTAAGAGCCTTAAATGTTTATCAAAAAGTCTGCAAATATAGGCAGAACACTAGTTTTGTTTCATCTTTTACCGTCCAGTTACGTTTGATTTCACTCCTCTGCGGTAAATACTTATCTACCTTTCTTATGTAATTTAAAAGTATGCTGTGCGCTCCGACCAAATAAAAAACCAAGACAGAGCGCTGTCAACAGTGACGTGAGGCCGGTTTCGTAAACATGTGTGCACTTAGTTTGGTGTAATTTGATTGTAATGTCATTGTAAATAGTTGTAAATGTGCTTGTGTGAGCGTGTATACACAGAGCGGTAGTGTAGTTTTAGCATGCTTCACTGTATTGTTCGCAGCGCTCCGTCTTGGTTTTTTATTTGGTCTGAGGCTGTGCGTCTCTTCATATTATCATTTACTTACACTTTTATGTGTTCTTTTTCAAACTAAGTTCTTTAATCAAAAGCATTTCTTGTAAAAAAGTTGACTTATTTTGATAAAAAGTTGTGCCAGCCAATCTAAACCTTTGTCGTTGTGTCATAAAACTGGAGAACGTCGAGAGACATGCATACTTGTATAGGTATAGTTACCTATTTTACCTTGTGTATAACACCCGAACCCACATGGTGTCTCGAATGAGGTCAGCAGGTTCGAGCTGGGGAAGTACCTGTATCCTAATTATACATAGTTTATTGGTAGGTACCTCACTATTCAACTTACATGACCTATTGGATGCGACGTGTATTAGCCCCTTTCCATACGGCTTTTACTGTATAATTTTGGAACCACCTGGCAGTTCTATAAATATGACATTTGATTTTAACCGAATGGATAGTGGGATATTGTCAAGTGATCCTAACTTTTTAAATAACGTACTTAAATACTGTTAAATAACTTACATCACAGTGACGTGTGAACGGCCGCTTTCGGTATTTAGTGGAATATTTGCTAGAAACTATTTTAGGAAGCTAGCTATGACTTTATGTTTCGCGAGGTTTCTGCAGCTTAAAGATAAATGACAGGGTTTTGCACAAATGCAATTCCAAGATAAAACGCGAATAATTCGAAGGAGTAGTAGGCAGGTAAGACATAATGTTTAAAAAAAAAATTGGTGGTTGTGATTTTTTTTCAAGTATACTATGAATTAGTTTGGGCGGATTGGTTTGATAATCCTCTTCTCAAGATTTTTACCTACAAAGTCAAAGTCAAATAATTTATTTCAAATAGGCATGTGTCTATTTAAAGTGCCTTTTATGTAAAAGGCACTTTTGAACGTCAGTGAAAAACAAAGAAATAGAATTGATTCTAGTTGCCCATTCCAAAAGGTAGCTTTCGTATGGAGGAGAATAGCAAAAAACTCCACCGTTACTCTTTTCAAAAATGTTTACAATATTTTGTATACATGAATTATATAATTATATGTGAAGACGATGCACCTACAATAAGATTACTGTACCACAAAAGGTAAAAAGAATTATAAATGGAGCAATGACAAATAAATCAGTTATGTGATAGGTACATGGTGCTTACATATTTACAAACATTGTAAAAGTATACGATATTACAATATTCCTAACATTGTTACAAATAATACTAATAAATCAGTGCGTGAGTTTAAGCAATCACAGAGAGTAAAAATCTATGACATACAAATAATTACAGTTGGTACATATATTGTGGTGCCAGTTATATTATACGGAATCTTAAACATATTGACGGTCGCCTAAAGGAAATGGGTTTATATGATCGCTCGGCGCAGGAGATTAAACAAGTAAACAAGTATTGGTCTCAACAACCTGTATGTTAGGTACTGTTTACTCTTGTAACTCGGTTTGAATCAGTCGATCAAACAATTCGGTTTATCCCAACTGTTTGTTCCAATGCGGAAATCGAAACCGCAGCCTCTTGTCCATTGGCTGATCGCTTCACTCACACGCGACCAATATGTCAGATATAGATAGGTATGCGACTAAAAATCGTCCGGCTATTTGGTCGAAAGATTTTTATAGAGTCTTTTCGAGTGGCTGTTCAAAACGACTGCTGCATTTTCTGCAATCAATAGAACAGTCGAACAAACAAAACTCTATTAGATGCGATGAGCTTCAGTTTCTGTAGGCTAAAATGACATGAGTATAGCATCAACTATCTACTTTTTCCAGGAACGAAAAGTTAACATTGCTATATGCCTACAGGTATCCCCCAAAATTTATTTTTCATTTATTTATTTCATAATACTCGTATTTCGGCTGAGTAATATTCGTTATGCCGCATGTCAAAACACATGAAAAATAAAAATATACTGCTTTAAAACTACACATTTACGTGTAGCGGTACCTACATCGCCACATTCGAACTACGCAACAAAGACCTGACGTCACACAAAAATCCTTACGTCACAAAAATCCTGCATCACGCAATTAGAGTTTACCGTGCAGTGAACATATATACAAAAATCCAATATCAATCATTGGGCAGTTGCCCGCCAGACACAACACCCGTCTGGTTGGAAGATCCTCCCTTTTCTATGGTGGATGAGTGAACTTTACACCCTGTTCCTCATACCCCTAAATACGAATACACGATTCCTATTTGTTAAATCTGTAATACAAACGAAGTGCAAAAAAGAATTTTCTTTCTCCCGCGTCGATGCTAACTGTACGTAATGTGCCAGTATCGCCCATACGAAGTGAAAATAATGGCCAGTCAGCAGGATTGCCCAGTCCGTGTTGAACGTTCCTGAGTACAAAAAATACTTAAGTAGAAAACTGATTTATTGAATGTCAAGATGATACAATGGCTGCTACTGCGCTTACTGCGCCAGATGGTTTTCATTCGTAATTTTGAAGTACGTAAGTAAGTATAAAAATATTCACACGGACCGTTTTTACAGTTTTCTTTTTTTTAAAGAGAAATTAGCAGTTTATTAGATAAGTATAAATTAACTCAACTAACTATTTAGTTGAGTTTTATTAATATAAGGTATTTACATTATTATAATATATACTCTAACAGACTTAAAAATAAATATGTATAGTATGTGCGGCCGTGGGGTCCGAGTGCTCATCGAGTATTTCGGGACATCGCTAAGCGATTGGTCGACTCTTTACGTGACCAGAGGGCTGGCCTATTTTTAGCCCACAGAATCAGCATTGCCATCCAACGTGCAACTTGCCACTTGAGTGGCCTTTTGGGCACTTTTCCCATTGACAGCGATGCGGACGAATTTTTTGATACCCAATGAGCTCTTCCCTTTTTTTTTTTTTTAAATTTTGTTATACGAGTATAATTATATAGTACATACTATTTAGTACGTTGAGTTCAATTTTTATATTTATATGGAGTTTTTTTGGTTAGAACTGCAGATATAATTATGTAACTTTGATTATTATATTATTAGCTTATTACTATTAACTTATATACATATATTATATTGTTAGCTTATTTTTGTTCCCAACTACGGAACCTTTCACTTCGCATGGTCTCACACGAAACACCTCGTGTTTCGGCCACGTACCTACATCTACAACTATCAGATGCGAAAAAGTTTGAGGAACGAAGTTAACAAAAAAATGAACAGGATTAAAAGCTGCAATATTGATTACGGGAACCCTCATCACTTTCGCTCACAATCCGAGGGTTTTCAAGGATATTCCGAATCCGTTGGTTCATAATAATTGAAAAATTCGTCTGTCCGTAACGTAAATAACTCAATGAACGTGACTGAACTGGCAAAATGAACGGCATTGTGATCGATTGCCATTTTATGTATGTTAATCTTTGTTCACAATTACCCGGCTGATCTACTACTGCAATCTTTGTTCACCATTACCCGGCTGATCTACTACTGCAATCTTTGTTCACCACTACCCGGCTGATCTACTACTGCAATCTTTGTTCACCATTACCCGGCTGATCTACTACTGCAATCTTTGTTCACCACTACCCGGCTGATCTACTACTGCAATCTTTGTTCACCATTACCCGGCTGATCTACTACTGCAATCTTTGTTCACCACTACCCGGCTGATCTACTACTGCAATCTTTGTTCACCATTACCCGGCTGATCTACTACTGCTATCTTTGTTCACCACTACCCGGCTGATCTATAACTGCAAGCGTTGTTCACCATTACCCGGCTGATCTACTACTGCTATCTTTGTTCACCACTACCCGGCTGATCTATAACTGCAAGCGTTGTTCACCATTACCCGGCTGATCTACTACTGCAATCTTTGTTCACCATAACCCGGCTGATCAATAACTGCAATCGTTGTTCACCATTACCCGGCTGATCTACTACTGCAATCTTTGTTCACCACAACCCGGCTGATCTACTACTGCAATCTTTGTTCACCACAACCCGGCTGATCTATAACTGCAATCGTTGTTCACCATTACCCGGCTGATCTACTACTGCAATCTTTGTTCACCATTACCCGGCTGATCTACTACTGCAATCTTTGTTCACCACTACCCGGCTGATCTATAACTGCAATCGTTGTTCAACATTACCCGGCTGATCTACTACTGCTATCTTTGTTCACCACTACCCGGCTGATCTATAACTGCAATCTTTGTTCACCTTTACCCGGCTGATCTACTACTGCTATCTTTGTTCACCACTACCCGGCTGATCTATAACTGCAATCTTTGTTCACCACTACCCGGCTGATTTATTACTGCAATGTTTGTTCACCATTACCCGGCTGACTTACTACTGCAATCTTTGTTCACCATTACCCGGCTGATCTACTACTGCAATCTTTGTTCACCACTACCCGGCTGATCTACTACTGCAATCTTTGTTCACCACTACCCGGCTGATCTACTACTGCTATCTTTGTTCACCACTACCCGGCTGATCTATAACTGCAATCATTGTTCACCATTACCCGGCTGATCTACTACTGCAATCTTTGTTCACCACTACCCGGCTGATCTATAACTGCAATCGTTGTTCAACATTACCCGACTGATGTACTACTGCTATCTTTGTTCACCACTACCCGGCTGATCTATAACTGCAATCTTTGTTCACCTTTACCCGGCTGATCTACTACTGCAATCTTTGTTCACCATTACCCGGCTGATCTACTAATGCAATCTTTGTTCACCATTACCCGGCTGATCTACTACTGCAATCTTTGTTCACCATTACCCGGCTGATCTACTACTGCTATCTTTGTTCACCACAACCCGGCTGATCTATAACTGCAATCATTGTTCACCATTACCCGGCTGATCACTACTGCAATCTTTGTTCACCACTACCCGGCTGATCTACTACTGCAATCTTTGTTCACCACTACCCGGCTGATCTACTACTGCAATCTTTGTTCACAATTTTTAAAGGGTTAGAATTACGCTTTCTTCGCGCTCAATTATTTTCGGGCCTTAATGGAGTTTCAAAAAGAAAAACTTAATTAAAGTTTGTAGGACCTATGTAAATAGTCGGACCGCTCGTAGTAGCAAATAAGAAGACGTCTCTTGAGCAATGCCTACAGCTTTACGTTTACTTAATATTTCTTGTATACGGAGTAAGCATTATTAGTAACAGTACAGCATTGTGGACGTGTCAAGTCCAGAGATTTCTATAACATTTAGTAAACAAATCAAGTCATCAATATGCCTAGCCATTTCCCAACTATGTGGGGGTTGGCAACTGGTTGGGGTCGGCTTCCAGTCTAAATGGATGCATTTGAATACCAGTATTTTACATGGACCGACTGCCTATCTGCCTTCCACAACCCAGTTACTGGGCAACATGATAACCCTTGGTAAGACTGGTTGTCAGACTTACGGGTTTCTGACGACCCGTAACAACTGATGTCAAAGATCTCAAATGACAGCTGGGACCAACGGCTTAACGTTCTTTCCGAGAGGCGGAGAGGTCTTGGTATGTAAAGATGATCACCTTATCGATCGACCCGTGCAGCTGTTATTAATGGCGCATAAGTAAAAAAATGAAGTATCATACTTTAAATCAGCCAAAGAGTGGCGTTACAGGAGTTCCGTTTTCTGACGGGCAGTCCCATTGGGCCACACAGCTTGCTTACTCACAAAATCTTCTAAAGCCATTGTTCATAATTTATTATCTTGTCTAATCTCTTACATCAATTCGTCAGGTTTTACTTAACAGCGAGACGAGCGTGTAGCGTTAAGGTGCTCACTCGAGGAGAAGGGGTGAAACTAGTTCAAGGGCTCTTCAGAGAAGGTACGCACGATAAGGGTTTAGTACCTTAGAGGGAGACAGCGAAAATATGTACCCCACCGTCGCGTCGCGTTGAGAGGAAAACTTTAGAACAACGGAGGCCTACATACGATGATTTCGAACTACTAGCTTAATTCTGTACGTAGCTCATAAAGACAAGTTACAGTACGTTCTAGAAATAATAAAAAATGGTGGAACATACTCTATATTTTTTTAAGGATCACCCTATAATTATATTCCCGACCCGTATATTGATATGATAGCTAAAATCATTTTTATTTTTATGCGAGAATAGCGTTAATGATATCGCCTGTTTCGATAGCGACACAGAGATCCAGCCATTCTTAATTAAAGTATGCTGGTGACTTGCTTTATTAGTCATAATCATAATATTTTATAATATAGTCAGAAATAACAATAACTGTATTTACCGTACTCAAATACTGACACAAAGCATAAAAGCAAAAAAAATCACTAACTTCATTTCATTCTTATGTTTGCATAAGGTTTGCATGCGCTTAATTGTTTAAGAGTTTTGGGGAAATAATTAATTAATTAACTTTCCCTTTTGTGGTGTACCGAGCTGTCTATCGAGCTCGGCTAATTATAATTAAAGTGGATCCTAAATTGGATAGCCACAATATGACCACATTTCTCTCGTCGTTTATTCTGGACAATTGAAAATTAAATTAATGCATAGTAACTACACCAGCCGTCAAAACTTAGTACTTCTAAAATTGCAAAAACTTTTAAATTACACAAGATATATTTTCGAAATAAAAAGGATTACAAAATGAATTCAATTTTTTATATATAAACTTTATAGTCCATAACCGTCTTTTAAGAAATGGCTAAAAAATCTTTATGTTGAAATACACTCCATTTCAAATTATTGCAACTTTTGACTCTTTTTGTTTTCACATTTATTTCTTGATCGATGAATTTTGATTCAAAAGCCAAATACCAGTTATTAAAATGTAAATAAGGCGTACAACTGTAGTTATAAATGTTGTTTGAGTTTTTTGCCAGTAAATTAAAAATGGCTATTTTTTGGTTTAAGTTAAAAACGTTACTTATTTATAATATACTATAATTACCAAGAAAGCTGACGAAATTTTCTTTGAAACGTTTTATTTTAAAACTCTGGCTTCTACAGTTTAGGAGAAATTGCAATTTTAAAAGTGTGGTACTAAGTTTTGAAGGCCAGTGTAGTTACCTTTTCGTCTTGAAGATATTGAAACATCCGCCAATAATTTAAAAGCAGTAAGTTTACTGTAGGTAGGTTATGTAAATATCACAGAAAATATATGCCAAATTCAATTGTATTAGACTTATTCGGATGTAGAAAATTGCTTCCTCTTTCCTCCCTCGCCGAATTAACATTTTTGGGCACCACGCTACGCTTCGCTGATCTCTTTGGTGGGTTCATGGGCTTCTGACAGAGCTCAGTGGTCAGATTTATTGAACGGGATAATGCGGCAGACATAGCTCGCGGCCATTTAATGTTACATGATCATTCGTGTAGCAATTAACAATGAAGTAAAAAGTTTAAACATAAAGTCGAGACCAAAGCCTGAGGACTTCAGCTTTGAAATTCGAAAGATGGTATGTAGTCTTGAAGACAGGGGATTATGTTTGTGAAAAACCAGTTATTGCTCATGCAGCGACTAGCCACTACACGATGAGATTGGTATCGATTGTAATGGCGGACACACAGTGTCCAATATTACAAGGTAACATTTAACATTTAACTTTTCGTAGCAGAACGATCGGTATCCGCAGTACCTATTCACACTGGTCTACAATGTACGGTCATGATGGATCCTTGTTAGCGTTCGAACTCAGTTTTATAAAACCACTAGCTGATGCCCTTGGCTTCGCCCGCGTGGAGGACGGTTATTATATACTAAAACCTTACTCAAGAACCACTGTATCCATTGGTGAAAACAGCATGATAATCGGTGCAGTAGTTTTAGAGTTTATCGCGAACAGGACGACAGACAGACGCGGCGGGCGGAGGACTTTGTTTTATAATAATATATATGTAAGGAAGGCTAATCACATACGCCGTCGTACTGTTGCGATGCAATCAAATAAAATAAACTTGCCGTTGGCCTGTTGCCGTGTTGCATAGTTGATATAATGAAGGTATCCTATTTTTTACCGACTTCAAAAAAGGAGGAGGTACTATGTTCGGGATGATTGTTTTTTTTTTTTTTTTTTTTTTTTTTTTTTTTTTTTTCAATTCATGACTTAGCGTATTTGTGTGCGCAATTTCATTCAAATTCGTTGAGACATCTATGTATGATTTAAACACCTTCACAAACTGTGTGGTAGTGATGGGATATAGAATATTATAGTGCCTAGGCCTACAAGGGTATCGATATTCCACAACCACCGAGATTCAATAATTATCCCTTTTGAGATCGGTACCAATGTTGCATTAGTGTCAGTTCCAACACTGCTGACTGCTCATATTTATGTATTTTTAATTTTATTATTTTTGTATTTATTGTTTTTTTTTTTTGTAAATAATTGATAAGTATGTACCTATGTAGTACAAATCTAAAAATCACTAAAGAGGTCTTAATCATATCACTCAATTTTCTTTTTTTTCCTAATAGCAACAAATGTACCTACTAGGTTGATTAGGTACTTGCACATAAAATAATGTACTTAAATTAAACCTTGCAACATTCTATTGCCAACATAAAGCTAATTTTTCTACCTACTAGGTAGATTTCTTGCTATTAGGTACCTACCATATTGTAAATATTAAACCTACCAACATTTTCTTCCTTGCCAACATAAATAGTTCATTTCCTCTATTATAATTTGGCTAAGCACTTAACAAACAAAGAATGAATGATTTGGTATGATTGCTTTTCCTCCATAGGGTTTTCAGTATACATATATACAAAAATGGAAACGCGAAGCATTTTAGGATCTTTGTTTGTCCGTCTAGTTTTTTAAAACAATTTTTTAACCAATTCGATGGCCCCAACATAATGTAGTGTACTTAGGTACTTTGACCTGGAATTAAACATAAACACTTACTTAACCATTTGCCACATTGATTATGGTTTCTTTTAGAAATTGTTACGTCATAAGCGATTCGCTAAATTAAATCGCGACTGTACCTAGCAGGAACGAACGGAACTCTCAGTTATCAAGAAAAAATCGCACTTGGCGAGTTAATTTTCCTTGCTGGTAGTAAACGTTCTATCTTAGGATTTTTTTTACAAATTGTGCAAGAAATTAAAAACATAAATTGTTAAGAGAAAAATGCACACTCCAGTTTATTAATTGTTTTCACATTCTGCTAACACTGCTGTTTTTTGTGTTTTATTAGCCAGTTTTGTCCACTTTGAGATTACTTTACCATAATGATTACTGGCCGGTAACAATTTGATCATTTTCATCAACTTCCAAAAGTAGGTACAGATCATAAATAAAATAAAAAGACTCAACATTTTACTAATGATGCTCTTGAATTTTAAGTAATTAATATTGTAGCCTGTTCAGGTACAGTAATCAGCCCGATCCTGATATTTGTCATTGAAACAAATCAGTTTACAAACTAATTGAATCTAACAATAATTTCAGTTGCGATTAAAAAGTGTATGCTAGGTATGTAGTTGCCTGAGTATGTATTGTAGAGCACTGAAGCAACAGGTTACTATGCACATGTGCAGCGGAAGCGACTCGTGACTCCAGCGAACAATGAACACAGAAAATAGAATACCAGAAAATAGATGGATAAGTACAGAAGGCTACAACAACAACAATTAATTGAAAGGCGCACGCACACATAGATGCATATATACGGCGATCTCTAACATGCCAGTGGTTAGTGGCCGCTTATTGCACTCGCTGAAAGTAATCGCGTGTCTTGTGTTTGTGCACGTTTGCGCTTATTGCACAAAGCCGACCTTCTGTACCCATATATTTTGTGGTGATGCCGTGCGTAGTGTACGGATGTCGCTATGTTGTCCTTCCCGCCCGGTGCACCACTAAACCAATGTTTGCACTTCACAGGTTAACTCATTACCCCTTTTAGTTATTCGCACTTGTCTATCTCTATATCGGAGCTTTGATACTCATTGCATTTTTTATAGAAAGTGTATACAAGAACAGCAATAGCTCTTTTGCTTTTGAGGATAATCTCATGTCTTTGTTCTAAATAATGATAACTGTTGGAGTCATCTTGGGGCAGACAAAGTGACATCCTATCTGCGATAACGACGATGTTCGTCAAAAATGTGACTGCGGGATTGACATATGCTACCGAAAAGCTTCTATAACATGTAAAAAGAACCCTTTCCGATCCGTGAGAGTATTTATTTATTTATTCATTTATTTCAAGCAACAGGACTCATAGCGTAAGTAAATAAACAACTCATACATTAAATTACAAAAATTCAAACTAAACTAATTCAAACTATTATAAATTCCAAACAGATAGAAACCCAAAATAAAAATGTGATTAATAAAATTTCATTACGCAAAATAATTAAAATTGTCAACAATAAAATAAAATAAATTAAATTTGTCAAATCTAAAATTCTCAAATTGTAAAGTGTTATAATCAAAGTCAAAAAAAAAAAAAAAATAATAATAATTACAAACTCAAAACTCAAACTCAAAGCATTTATTTCAATTAAACCATTTACAGGCACTTTTGAATTGTCAAAGAGTCGGTCAATTAGTCAAAAAGTTGAAGCTAGTTGCCCATTCAAATTCGTAGATCTCTATGGAGAAGAACGGGCAAGAAACTCCAAGGACACTCTTTTAAAAATGTATATAGATTTTACAAAATCCTGGGTACAGTATTCTTCGTGCTTCTATATGTGAGAACAATGTCAAACGAAAAATAATCAAAAATAATTCAAAATATAAGATTAAAAATAAGCCCTGGCAGATAAGAGATGACCAGTCTCAACTGACGGCGCCCGTTCACGAACATGACACGTGTATCAGCACCATCCAGCTCAACCATTTTGTAGGGAACCGAATGATCCAACACACGCGCCACCATCAGCGAGACATTTAAGTGAGTATGACATACTCTCATCTGCCAGGCTCTTTCAAGTCAACATACAACGTGATACTATATGAAACGGCCCCATGGTACTCACATTTACAAAATTGAAAAAGTGCTTCTAAATTATACAAAACTATAGTTAGCAATGTACTTTGGAGATTAATATAATAGAATTTAAATACAAAATAAACATTAAGTTCCTAATGTCAGAAAAAATAAAAAATAAAGGGGAAGCCACTCTTCCAAATATAAAAAATTTAACTATTGAGCCCAAGTGCCTGTGGAGCAGGACCAGCATTAAGCCAAGCATTTTTATCTACGATATAATCATCCAACTTATAATATGCTTGTCTACATAGTGTGCGTTTAATGCATGTTTTAAATTTCTTCTCATTTAGTTGAAGAATATCGGGTGGTATTTTATTATAACATTTTACACAGTACCCCATAAAAGAAGTATGTACTTTAGACAATCTGAAACGTGGTTGATCTAATTTGTTCCTATTTCTAGTGTTAAAGTTATGCCTGTCACTTATCTTACTAAAAAGATGTAGATTTTTCCGAACATACATAATGTTTTCATATATATACTGACAAGGAAACGTCATGATGTTAATTTTTTTAAACAGTTCCCTTAGAGATTCGCGTCTGTGGAGGTTGTAGATGGCTCGGACAGCCCTCTTTTGCAGTATAAAGATTGAATCAATATCTGCAGCCCGTCCCCACAGCAAAATACCGTAAGACATGATGCTATGAAAGTAACTAAAATAGACCAGTCTTGCGGTATCCACGTCTGTTAGTTGGCGGATTTTCCAAACAGCGTAAGCGGCTGAACTTAGTCGCCCTGCAAGTGATGTTAAGTGAGGACCCCACTGTAGTTTTGAATCAAGCGTGATCCCCAGGAAAACTGTCTTTTCGACGAATTCTAGTATCTCCCTATTCAGTACAACGTGACATTCGCTACTTCTAACATTCGGTAAAGTGAATCTTATGCATTTCGTTTTCTTCTCATTTAATACCAAATTATTTATAGTAAACCAATTATGGACCTTTAACATAGCGTTATTTACGTCGTCAAGCTCCTGTGCATGTCTATTTACTTTAAAAATCAGTGATGTGTCATCAGCAAATAACACCATTTGTGGTCGGTTTTTTAGTAGATGAGGTAAATCATTTATATATACTAATAAGAGGAATGGACCTAATATCGATATTACAAACACATTTTCATTCCAAATTACTACCTGCCCCAGGCTCGATATACGGGTGCATGTACGGCCTGCCAGTGCTGCATGAAAGGCCCGTCCAACCTGTTGGCAACAACGGTAAGAAGACTGTTGCCGCTGCACCGCACTCTGCTCGCTATCGAGGTCGCCCTCTTGCGCATGCTGGCATAAAAACAGTCAATGCGGACGCTCGCGAACATTCCCGATGCGCTGCAGAAGCGAGGCATCCGCAGTAGCGCCCTCAGCGCGTTGTTATATTGAACGCGGAGAGCATTGTAGGATTTCTGCGAATAAGACACCCACAGACTACTCGTATAAAAAGAAGTGCAATAGGCTCGAAACAAGGTAATCTTCACATCCTTGGAGCTACGAGCAAACCTGCGGGCAATCATATTCGCCCTCACCGACAGCGCCCTCCTTTCTCGCTCAATATCAGCGTCGTCCTTCAGGTCGGACGTCACAATATGGCCCAGATACTTAAAAGTATGTGCCCGCTCTAAGGGCACCCCACATAGCCTTACTGGTGGAACCTCCGCCGGACATCTAGAACCCGCATTGAAAACCATAAGCTCACTCTTTTTGACTGTTAAGTATCGTACTGAGAATACGTGGTAATTTTCAGGAAATAAGAAAAAAAATTGACCACTTTTTTTTCAATGGGGAATTTTACCGGGATTTCACATGCACAATAACTTTTTTATTACTTTTTGGTAATGTTATTGCAATACCTATGTGCCCCTTTCGGATCGGACACGTAATCCTGATGAAGTCGTTGTAGAAATCTGAAAGCTTTGAAAGCGATTATCACTTTTCTAGGCCCAATAGCTCGCAAGTGAGAGCCATTGAAAACGGTCGCTCCGCCCGCCTGTAAAGATTTTTCAAAAAGTATTTTCTCGCAATCGCAAGATACAAAGTTTCATTCCCACAATAGATAATAGCTTTAATTCCTAATACCCACCGTACAAGAGATTTTCTTTGTTTTTGTACACATTTTTCATAAAGGACGCCTGTCAGTAACAACGTTGTCGAGTTTGGGAATTTCGTTAAAAATGCCTGAAGCTTCAACCCTGTCAATCCAAAGTGAATCAATGCTATTCCACAGAATAACCTTTTTTGTATAGATCCAAAGGTTCAATTCAATATTTTAGGTAGGTATTGGTCTATATTGCAAGGGGCCTAAACCGGCCACATTAGCAATTCCACTAAAAGAAGTTCATTTCCTGAATCCCAGCTGTTATTAGCAATTCCTCTAATATTATTTTCTATTAAAAGCAATTCATAATTTGTAGATCATTTTACGAATCTCCATAGAAAACAGTCAAACAGATGAATTATTTCGTAATATGAATTACACGCAGATCATTATTATGAATTGTCAGTTTGTGACATTTTGTGATGATTCATAATATTTTCATATTATGATCCTGCTAAAGTGACCGTTAAACCCCCTGGTAATATTACCTAGTTTCTTTTTTCGTCTATAAAAATAATCCTTACTGCCGAACAACCCGCGAGAATAATGTATTTTAATAACAGTTGCTCATACTTATAATAAAAGAAATCCAAAACCTACTCATACTTATAATAAAACTTTTATGGCAAATTCGCAAGTGATTTTATGCATTCAGTGATGCGTTCGTATTAAAAATCGAATATCACTTTGAGGTCCGGGTTCTGAAAAGGCTGACCCTTCCACTTTCCATGAACGTCACACAACAGGATATTATAACGAAAAGGTCACCGAAATGGTCGAGACCCTTAATTTATCTGCTAACTAGAGGAAGGGTCGAAATTTCAATCGTAGCGAAAAATGAAAGATTGTTCACAATATCGTAAGTAGATTTTTGTCGTTGATGTTATAAAAGAAACGTATGTAAGTGTCTGACTTAATAATGGGATCGACAGTAAGTACAGTGCGTTCATTAAACGCTCGTTCGTCCGTCCCGTGATGCTATTGGTAGCACTAAATTTTGCAGTCATGTGATTGGTAGTACTGCCAATTTGAACTCTACTGCCGCGTGCTGCGGGAATCGAAATCGTACCGGTTGAACGCGTCCCAAAGGGTCATGGCCATTCGGCTGGCCCGGGGATACCGCACGGTCTCCCGTGAAGCGGCGAGCCACCTTGCCGGATTACCGCCATGGGATCTGGAGGCGAAAGTCCTCGCGCACATTTGGGAGTGGCGCGAGGAGGTGAAGCGCCAGTGCGTAACTCCGCTGCCACGAGAGATCGCGGCACAGCGGACAGAGCTCTGGCAGGATCTCATGGCGGCATGGAGAGTGCGATTGTCGCAACCCAGTGCTGGGCACGCCACAATTGCGGCGATAAGTCCCCTGTTTGAAGAGTGGCTAGAGAGGCGCCACGGCATCCTCACCTTCTGCCTGACACAGGTCCTCACCGGACATGGCAGCTTCGGGAGGTTCCTGTGTAGGATTAGGCGGTGCGTCTTGCGGCGCGGGGCGGCGCTCAAATGCTCTGGCACCGCTCGCGCTCTCCTCTCCGCAAGTCGCACCGCGGCGGCTCATAGCACGCTCTTAATAACTTCTAACATTTGTTCTCACCGCGATCGCAGACGAAAGACGCAGGCCGCGCCAGGGGATGTCGTGGCCAAGGAGTCAGACTGCATAATTCAGTGCCAGCAATCGAGTCACGGAACAATTTATAATGAACGCACTGTAGGTATGTCATTGTTGTCACTAACACAGTGTATATACCTGAGATATATACTCGTACCAACTATTTACGGTAGTTTATTGCACATTAATTTGATAGGAAATTTTACTAAATCTAAAATGTCTAACTGCTGTAACCCTGGAAGGGTCGTTCCGCAGGTCGGTGCTCTGCGAAAATACTTGGTTTGACCTGTAAGTAGTTAATACAGTAAAACGGTGATGTCTGCTACGTAGCAGGTACATTCAGTCACATACGCTCAGCAGTAACGGCTGTATCCACGTACAAATTATTCACTTTTTACCCGACTACGGCAAAGAAAAAAGGAGGGTTATGATTTTGACCGATATGTATGTATGTAAGAATGTATGTAGTATGTATGTATGTATGTATTTTCATCTGTTCCCGCCTATCTTCTAAACCACTCATCACAATTTGACAAATGAGGTATCGTTGGAAGCGTCTTGATCGTCCGCTGGTTATGTGACGTCACATTAAATTAAAAATTGCGCCCTCTACAGGACATAAAGTCAGGAACTAAAAAATGTTTAATCGTACCATGTTGGGTATCAAATGAAAGGGCTTGATGAGCACAATTCAAAAATATACATATTATAACACCAAAAGAATAAAAAATAAAAAAAAAGTAATAAATACTAAAACCCAACTACGACTAAAAAGGTATACAGACAAATTAAAAATCCGGAGTCACACGTAATCTGTTCGATTTATGTGTGACGTGTTAATCCGGATTTTTTATTTTTCTGTCTGTGGTGTTTAGTCGTAGTTGGGTTTTAGTTTTTATTACTTTATTTTTTAGATATTTAATACTATTAATACTGGTATACTGGTATTCAGCTGCATCCGGTTAGACTGGAAGCCGACCCCAACATGTTTGGGAAAAAGGCTAGGCAGATGATGATTTTTTTAGATATTTCTATAGGTAATCACAAATTCTCATCACACAACACATAACAATCTCTGGTCACTAATTAATATCTGCTCGTAAGTCATGTCTGTCCATAACCATATTTCAGGAGTATTCGAGCATACCCGCAATGATTGATTTGTGATGTCGGGAGCTCATGCAATACTAATTGTTCAATTGCCATATATCCCTGAATCCCTGTATAGCAACCATTACATTGCGGCTTTATTAATTACTAGTTGTGCCAGCGGCTCCGCTGGCAGGCAAAATTAATACTAGAATATGTAAAGATGAACTAGATTCCTCCTTTCTAATACTTACTTGTGACGTAGCGACCCCACTCCCCAAATTTAAGGGGGATGCGCCACGGTAGCCCGCGAAATTCAAATTTTCTTACGTTTTTTTTTGCAGGTCGGTGTTAGATTGTATGTTGATCTAAATATGATTTGCGCACGTAACAAATATGGATTTACAGAATTATAAACATTAGAATCAGCAATACAACTCTCTAAGTTCATGAAAGTCTCAGTCGAGGAAATCTCAACATTTGAGACTTTCATGAACTTAGAGAGTTGTATTGCTGATTCTAATGTTTATAATTCTGTAAATCCATATTTGTTACGTGCGTAAATCATATTTGTAAAGGACCCTAATGTTAGTAAAAACCACGCTTTATACAACATTGTAACGACTGACACATACGTGTACAGCTGTATCCAGTGAGCCAGCATGGGGCTGTCCCACCATACACTCATCACACAATACACTCAGGATGCTGTGGGAGTTAGCACGTGTTGTACCAGGAATAGAAGCGCACCGTTTCCGTATAATGGCATGAAAACCATCAACCACCCACAGACTGCACGTGTAAAAAGGCTGGTAGTATGCTCTGAAAAGGGTTATTTTGACTTGCGTCGTACAACGTGCAAATCTGCAAAAATCTGTAATGAGTGTGATTTTAAAATCAATTTTTCAAAGGTAGATGAGTCGAATGACAGAGATTTGCCAATTTTCAATAAAAAAGTTCTATTTCTATATCTACCACACACGGCTCTCAGTGTTTGAAAAATACAAACATATTTCACGGTAGGTACATGTCAGTTCTTTTGAATTGACGAAGAAATTCTGTCTCTTCAGTGAGTTACTTTCTGAAAAGAAAATGGTTAATGAGATTTGACGAACGTTTTTACGTATGAAAAGGCGACGGAACAAGGTGTAAAGGTTGGCTGTTTCTTCTGTTATTACAATTTCTTATTAAAAAAATTAACTAAATGTGTGATGGTGATTATAAGTAATTTCTTGTGCAGCCATAACATTTTAAATCTTTTCCTAAACACCACCATATCTATAATTATTTTTAACCAAATATCTAATCGAGCTTGTTATTATAATATGCTCTATCTAATCTTTATTAAAACAAAATTACACACACTATAAAACCAGCGTCCGGCACTAGTTGGCTGGCATTCATGCTGAACTGGGCTTATTTGGCGCAACCGTGAGGCGAACAATAAGTACCATTTTAAGTTTATTCTGTTGTTTGTTTTTGTGTGAATATTGTGTGCCTAGGTCAAATAAATTTGTTTTCTTTCTTTTTGATTTACGGACCCAACCAATGTGTCTTCTTCAATGTCATAGTTAATTGCACTTTTACTTAATCATAGGCTGATCCTAAGAATAAATAAAGAATAATCATTATTCACTATCGTACAATGTAATGATAAAATGTAACTTTCGGTATTTACACCCTCTAGCATATTTATTCTCACATAATAGCAACATTTCCTAACTGAGATGAGTCTCACATATTTAGAAAGGGTTGCGGACGGTCACCACTCTCCAACAACCATAATCTAAGTATGTATTTTCACCCTATTTTGCCGTACATGTGCCACATTATGAAAATACGAATAGTTTGGGAATTATTAAAACAAGATGATATAGACGCTTTCGTTAAGATTCACATTTTTGTTCTAGTACCCGCATATTTAGGTGTGATGTTAAGAAGCACGTCAAGAGACAATCATAGTCGATATTAATGTCTTGTCTTCATCAATTATAAGAGCATACATCATCTGGCTTGATATTTCAAACAAGAGCGTGTCGGACCATGCGCAATGAAGGGTTACGTAGTTGGGATGAATTTATCCCGAGCACAAATTTAACATTGTAGTTGAAAAACATGTTTTTGCATCTGAAAATGTAAGATGGTTGATTATTACTCGTTAACGTGTAGAGCCTACTTAGCTGTGATAGTTTTCCTTTTAATTTTGTTATTCATACTACGACTGTGTATTTTTCCACATAGCCAAAACTAACCATTTAGCTGGCAGAGGGGGGAACACTTGCCTCTAACAAAAATTAGCACTTTAAAGCTTAATATTTCGCTAACGTATCCCTGAATCCAAAAATGGTTTACAGAAACTCCAATAACAATATTTTTAAACGACCTTTCAAACGATACACCACGGCATTGACTAGAAAAAAGAAACATGACCAATTTCCGTGTAGGGGAGGTAGTTTTTTTTTTTTAATGATTTTATTTTCGGTACCACTATGCAGCTTTGTCGGCGTGACGCCCATGCCAAATTACAGCTATCTAATACTAACAGTCTCTGAGCTAAGCCGCGGACAAACGGACAGACAGTCAGATAGACGGACATGGCGAAACTATATGGGTTCCTTGATGACTACGGAACGATGTTGACTACGGTCGAGATCGCTACTGATCTTGAATAAATGTGTTTTTAGGGCATTACTGTCGACCCTTGGCAGCAGGCACCTGAAGGAACACGGGTGGGTTATAATCAGTAAAAGTCTGACACGCCTTCCCGCTTCGACCAGAGCGGGACAAGTCATTAGACGATTACAAAAACACAAAAAAAAAAAAAGGTTTTCTGTCAACTTCGTTCGCTTTTCACTTTGCACTGGCTCGCATTTCACTCTCGCATTCCCGCGTGGGCATGGTGGCAGTGTCAGGATGAGAATAGTAGTGCTAAGGGATGCTGCGAACTTAAAATAGCGTAGCTTCATCATCTCCTGGTAACTCAAATGTCAATGTCAACGACCATTATTCCTCTTGCTTTCTTATTCATTTATCTGTATGCACAAGTACCCTTGTTTGAGATAATATACATATTCGTCACGCATTCCAAACAAAGGGCACAAAAACTGTTTGCGAAACCAATCTTTCAAATTACTTGCGTGAAACGAGCTAGGGTGATAACGAAGGAGGGGCGGAGGGGGGCAGGAGTTGAAGTATTTGGGGGGGAGTTCGGGTGTCTTAATCGTTCCGTTGCTTTTATAGCAAGCCTTCCGTGAAATATACAATAATGGCCGATCCAGGCCATTGAGTTGCCGCGCGCCGATATGGGCCCCGGTAAAACCTACTTATTAAATCATGCAGGTACGGTGCATTGGAACAACTCATGCGTTGAATGTTTATACAGACCCAAAATCAAAGAAAAACCATATTTGCAAAATAGTATAATAAATTCCCTCTTATTGTATTTACCAAGCTGTGGGAGTAAGAGAAAAATTATCACTGAATTAGTAATCGAATTCTTGGAAATTTCCCCGATATAATCGTTTGTTTCCACGCTTTTGCCATCAAAGGATGCATTGATGCATACATAATTGGTGGAAAAGGATTTGCTAAACGGTGGTAGGTATGTATATCAGAGTTTCCACCGATGAACGTGCGCGTATATGTAAAATACGGAGTTAAATTATTATGAACCTTAGTTTGCGGACGTAAAACTGATTTTTGTCTATCAGTCACATTCAATAGTATTAGGCAGATGGAACCTACTCGTATGATGACTCGTGCATGTAAATTTAGGTACCATGGTCACATGTATGAATGACTCGGGCTTGTCCCAGGTTCAAGAGAAACATACAAATAAGTACCTACTGGAATGGAGCAAAAAATTTAAAAGCACTCGATTAGGTGACCCTCTGCGACTGCCTCAGCAACTCTTGAAATTGATGGATCCACAACCTCTGAATGATGTTCTTGGCATGGTCTTCTATCACACGGACTCAGTGGGCCAAAGATCTGACTCATGACAGCCACAACAAAAAGTAGTTTCACTTTTATAATACAGGCACTTCGCTTACTTTCCGATTTGACTGATTTAGTACCTTTAAACCAAACGGTGGCTTTATATTAAAATCGCTTAAAACGTTGAACGTTCCTACTTGTAATTTCGAATCTTTTAAAAACTTTATTTTCAAAGATAAACACTATCGCGTCTATAAAGGCAGACGAAAAATTGCTGCTACAACCGAAGGGAAGCCTGTAGGCAATGTTCTACTACGAGCATCGCTCTTTTGAAATGCAGTGTAGCAGAAAGGCTGTGATACTATTTATAAAATAATGAAATGTCAGGTTAACGCTTCTTTGGACTATCTTCATCAAAGTCTATTTTAATATCAGTCTAAAATTACTGGCCTATAATGAAGGCATTTAATTAGGGAAAATCTGTATATAAATTACTTAATTTACGCTCCGCTTTAGAAATTACCAAGCTTTTATTTAGTTTTGCTTGCTTTTGCGAGGATATTTGAGATTTTTGTTTGCCAACTGGAAAAATTGTTTTATGTAGGTACTTATGTACCCGTTTGCGTTATATGACAGTAGTTAAATACGATCATTATTTGCGGCACAATCGAATTCTTTAACGCTTACGAATATATTTGTCTACTATGAAACTTAGTAGAATTTGTACCTAAGAGCAGTCGACGCTACGATGTTATTCATTAATTTTCGAGTGAGAACAAACACAATTATCTAATTTAAAGGCAAACACAAATGTTTATGACGTCTAGTTCACAAAGGTTACCTTTGTAGTTGTGTTATTGCAAACCATAATTAAATATGAATAAATAATGCTGTACATGAAATATTTTATAATTAGTCGTTGTAATTAAAACGTAAAGGTATTTACAAGGCAGATGTGAGTGGAAAGTTCTTCAGAAAGATCAGGTGCGTAGTACTACCAGTGCCATGTTTATCAAAACTTACATTGTAGTACCAAATATCATTATTTAGTTCACAAGTACTTAAATTTTAAAACTTTTATTCGTGTTATTGTTTAACAAAAAATTCTTTGTAAGTTACAATTTGTAGAAAATCATAGCAAATCCTGAGAGTGTCCGGAGACTCTCTATTCCGTCTTACAAGTTTACAAGTGTCGTGCTTAGTACCGCAATAAAAGTTAAAAAGCGATTTTCTTTTTTAAATGTGGTTAAAAGAGAGAGATAACCTGATGCTCGTGTCCCAGCAGTGGGAACATTAAGGATGATTATGAATATGGAGATGAGCTATGAATTTAACGAAAATTAACATTCTAGGTAACTTGTGAACGTGTAGACTTGTAACTTTTGATAAACAGGGCCCAGGTAAACCTACCGTACTACAACCGGCGGGAGTGTGTAAGGAGCGTAGCAGATGGCGTTCTAAAGTTTCTGCCTACTCCCATAGGAGGAAAGCGTGAGTTTATGTATGTAGTAATTTTAGGTTCTGTTAATAGTAATAGAGTTCCTTATGAAAAAGCTCGTCTGAGGAATTACTCGTACCTACTAGCCCGTCCCAACACATCAAATATTTTTGGCGAAAAAGAGCCTTGCTGTGTTCCTGTTTGAAGGCTTCACATGAGGCATTCCAGCTTTGAGTCTGGCATGGCAAACGCACCTGGGATACCTGACATGGCAGTTCAAAGGTGTCGGTGACGACACTTACCTACAACATACCATCAGGTTGGAACCAACAAAATAATTTTTTTATGTAAAGCAATCACAATTTAAACTGTAAGTAGTCGAAACTCATTAACGTCTCTTCACTTAATTTTACTACTAGCTGATGCCCGCGACTTCGCCCGCATGGTTGTCGGTTATTAAATACTTAAACCTTACTCGAGAACCACTCTATCTATTGGTGAAAACAGCATGAAAATCGGTGCAGTAGTTTTTGAGTTTATCTCGTACAGGACGACAGACGCGGTGGAGGACTTTGTTTTATAATATGTAAGAATAGATATAAGAAAACATTTAATAAAATGTGTTTCTCTAGATATATAGAGAATATGAATATCCACCATAACGTTTTAAATGGGCAAACAATTACCTAACGAACTTGTTTGACACGCGATAGATTAATGTCCCACCGTGCAAGTGACTGATTGCTCGCCTGCCAGAACCAAGCGTGTACTTAAACGAGCGCTTTTTTATTTGAATAGGCACTGTATTTATGAAACAATTATAATACGTGCAACACATGTTAAATGAAGTATTTACAAGAATCCTCATGATGATTAAAGATCCATAATACACTCCCAGAGACCTGAATCAAGCCAACCTGCATATTTTCTTTAAAGGACTCTAACCCAGTTGCACAAAGACAAACATTAATGCCCCATTACGTAACAGATCATTAACGCTAATGATTTTATTAATTTCATCCTAGAACCATTAAAATCGAGTCTAATTTTTACCCGACTACGGCGAAGAAAAAAGGAGGGTTATGATTTTGACCGGTATGTATGTATGTATGTATGTATGTAAGTATGTTCGTCTGTTCCCTCCTATCTTCTAAACCACTCATCACAATTTGACAAATGAGGTATCGTTGGAAGCGTCTTGATCGTCCGCTGGTTATAGGCTATAAGACGTCCCAAAAAATGGCGCTCAATAGAGGACATGAAGTCAGTAACTAAAAAAAAAATGTTTAATTGTACCATATTGGGTATCAAATGAAAGGGCATGATGAGCATATTTCAAAAACTTATATATTATAACCCCAAAAAAATAAATAGAATAAGGTAATACAAACTAAAACCTAACTACGACTAAAAAGGTATAAACAAGACACAACAGACAGACAAATTAAAAATCCGAAGTCACACGTGTTATCATCAGTCATAAATCATACGGATTACGTGTGACTCCGGATTTTTTATTTGTCTGTCTGTGGTGTCTTGTTTATACCTTTTTAGTCGTAGTTGGGTTTTAGTTTTTATTACTTTATTTTTTTTGCTGTGGAATTTTCTCCCATGCTTCCAAGATGGCAGTTTTCAGCTCCAGCAAAGTTTCTGGAGCTGGTTGGTTAGCTCGAACGCGCCTCTTCAGCTCATCTCATAAGTGCTCTTTTTAGTCATATCAGGGCTTCTGGCTGGGCATTCGTTTACTGTGATACTAACATCATGCTGGTATCCTCAGACATGTCTTTCAATGTGCGCCCTTGCATTATCATGCATGAAAATTAAATCCTGGCCCACAAACTTAGCATATGGAATCACATGAGCCTCTAGGCATTGATGAATGTATCGGTCGCTATTTAGTAGTGGCAACCATGGTCCCGTCACAACCTCAAGGCCAGTTTTTCCTTCGGTGGAAATTCTGTCCCAAACTGTCCATAACCCATCGCCATAACTCACCTTCTCTTCGATGCGAAAAAGCGAAAAACGTTCTCCCTGACTTCGGTAGACTTTCCTACGACCATCAATTACCATACAGCAAAATCAAAATATGTTATTTCACATAAGCCTACATGGGCACTTATGAAACGTCAGAAGGTAGGTGCACGGTTCCAATTGGTCGTTTCCTATGGAGAAGAACCGGCACGAAACTCCACGGTTACTCTTTTAAAAATAATTGGCTTTTACAATATTTTCAAATTACAGCATTATCTTGGTTTCATCCGTAAAAAGAACCTGGCTCCAGTCAAATGCAAATCTTTGCGTGCAAACTGTAAGCGCGCCTTTCTGTGAGTGCGTCCCAGTTCAGGGACCATTGGCCGCTTATGAGGTGTCAGGCCACCATCTTCGAGTCTCCTTCTAACAGATAGAGCGCTAACGGTCCATAAAAGTCTCAAAGCTGTTCTTGGACCTGTTCTGAGGCCAGGTGGCGATTATGCAGGCTAGTGGTAAAGATAAACCGATCTTGTCGTGCTGTAGGGTTTCGTGGTCCTCATGGACGGCTCTCGAAGCCGCCAGTCTCCAGGTATCAATGGTAAATGGTTGACATGTTAATTATCCAGATTTGTGTCAGTTGTAATAGCAATCATGTCATTTGGTTTAATTAGGTTTTTATTTTTAGTTTCTTATTTATCTTATATAGATTCTCCTCTAATAGACCTTGTGAATGTGAGAACGTTGTAGGCTTAGTGGACTGTAGACCTTTTATTTTGTTTTATTTTTTTTATGGAACAATTTCAGTTTCTTTTAACTACCTACATGAAACTCCTTGAAAGGCAGGCCTACACTGTCCTCCCATAACTATTAACACTGTAATTCGAAAATTTTGTAAAAGCCAATTATCTTTTAAAAGAGTAACCATGGAAATTCTTGCCGGCTCTTCTCCATAGGAAACGACCAATTGGAACCGTGCACCTAGCTTCTGACGTTTCATAAGTGCCCATGTAGGCTTATGTGAAATAAAATATTTTGATTTTGATTTTTTTTTTTAATTCTTTGAACGGCAGAACGGCTTAAATGTAGTTGTGCACTTTTGTTTCACTGACTAAGCCCAGACTGAAGAAGTCCACAGCTTACGCGGCTACTCCTGGTGCAGTATCCATAATGTGAACGTCCGAATGGATGAAAAAATAAGGAAAAGCAATCTCAATATTCTTCTTAGGCAAACAATTCACTTTTTAGTTGTGGTACCTACCCCACACAAATTAAAATAGTAAATAACAGTGACGGAGTCAATTAAAACGTCGTCTACGTATACATATATACTAAGTGGTAAAAATACGTAATAATGAAGCCAATTCTAAAACTACGTAAGCAAAATTATATGGGACCTCCTCTGAAGCATAATCTACCAAACAAAAAATCATCAAAATCGATTCATAATTAGCGGAGTAACGGCGTAAAAAACATACAAAAAAAAAAACAGACGAATTGAGAACCTCCTCCTTTTTGAAGAAATCGGTTAACAAATAACGAAATAAATATTGACTTTTATATGCTCTAATATTGACTTATAGATGCTCCTATCAAGGCTTGTTGCTTCTTTAAGAGCGACTGGGAGCGAAATTACAGTCAGCTTCAGAACTGCCTAAAACCATTTTCTCTGACTTATCATTATTTAGGCTTATAAACATAAAAATGCACCGTGTCTCGATTTAGGATACCGGGAGTGTATATACTGAAATAAACTTGTTGACGTGCCTGGCTGGATGCAGGTCATAAAATGACTATAAAACTAGGACTCGCCATGTCATGCATAGTTGAGAAAGCTGAATAGCAAATTTTAATTTATGCGAACATTTATAGGCTGATAAAAGCTGCAATGAAGAGGAACTCGTGAACGGAGTTAGAATTTCTTAAAAATGGCTTATAATGGAGAATAAGAACATTATTGTACTTAAAACTGTCTTTCAAAGCATTCTTGCTCTACCGGAACATACGTCAGCCAACTTTTACCAAATTAAACAGTGAGGTACAAAACTGTTAAATAATCACTAACGGAGGTCTATGGGACTGATAATATAAATGTATTTTTATTGGTTAAACATTCAAGTTTATCATTAAAATATGTAAGCAGTTAATCGATAACATCTAGGCATGGTCAATCAGCAGCCGAAAAAGTCACCCCGAAGAGCGCGTCTGAACCAATTTTTTATTAACAAGATAAGTGGAAAAGCCTTCATTACAAAGGTGAAAATATTGCTACTAAGTATCAACGCGGCATAGGTACGCAACGACTTTTACACGTTAAATAATACGTAATAACTCAATATTTAATGAGAAATAAAAATAGTATAAAAAGATCCTGCAGTTAAACATTTTACGACTCAATAAAGTCAACAATGGTGGGTGCCGTTATTAACGTAGCGGAATATAGATTCAGTAAGAAGTATTAAAAAGGGCCACTGTCAATTCGTGGAATACCAATATGGGTCAGTGACAACTCGGCCCGAGTCAACTCAACCTGAATAATAATACCAGATAATACGTCGTCGAAATGCCTAAAAAAGATGTGTACCGTCGGCGTGAAAAGTATCGACCTCTTATTATAATGAAGGGTTTTTAAATATATTATTAGATTTTATTTATTTATTTTTATGAATAAATATTATTATTTTAAATAAAATTGAATGCTTTTGTAGTAAAGACTATTTTTATTTATTTAAAGACTTATTCATATAAACAGAAGTCAGAATCGCAGAAATCGCCTCCTTGTTTTTTATGATCTAGTAGACTATTGTTAATTTGACGTGCAAGAGTAAGATAGAAAACTTTTATTTTATCATCAGATTCGACATGTGTGATTATCATAGCAATGCACGCTTGCCTTTTTTAGTCCAGGCAATTTAAAAAACGAATGAAATTCGGCTACTTATAAAGGTATCATAATTGAAATAGGCGTTGTAGATAATTATGTTTAAAACCCAAAATCTTTGGAATACGAAATTAAATTCGTTATGACTTATTTTAAAATATCGATTTTCTGCCTGACCGTATAAGTCACCGTTATCGGGAGTAAAATATCTGGCATTATTATTCGGGTTGAGTTGACAAGGGCCGAGTTGTCACTGACCCACTAATATTTGGCTCAACCAGATATATTGCTTTGAAATAAGTACCAGAGTTAGTGGTTAATTAAGACGGGATCAACTATTGGAGTTAGTTTAAAATTGGTATTTGGTATCCCGAAATACATAAAATTGGCTGCTAAAATCCGATGAATGTCGTAATTCATTGGTTATGCGGTCGCTATCGAAACAGTGTGACCAAATATTGAGTTTGTGCCAATCACGATTGTTAATTATATTGTAATAACGTTCTTGCAATAGCTCACCACACTTGAATGTTGTACACTGGTCAAACTATCAGAGACACTTAATCTCCCTAACCTTTTTCTAACTATATTGGGGTCGGCTTCTTTTACATGCAGCGACTGCCTATCTGATCTCCACAACCCAGTTACTGGGTAAAACGATACCCCTTGGTAAGAATGGTTGTCAGACTTTTGGGCTTCTGACGACCCGTAGCGACTGTTAAAGATCCACGAATGACAGCCGGGACCAATGATTTGACGTGCTTTCCGAGACACGGATGAATCTCGATACGTAAAGATGGTTATCCACGGCCCAGACCCCGGCAAGCCGTGCGGCTGTTATTATAAAGTATTTATTCCTCCCTTCCCTTTTTATATTTTTTTTGGTGAATTGGAACGTTCTTAAAAATTACGGGAATGCCCCTCAGGCCTTTGAACAAATACATTTAATTTTTAATTTCATAATATTTTTTGTACTAAATGAAATGAAATTGTTTATTCTGTAAATAGGATATTGGAATCACTTTTACACGTGATATTAAAAAATATTAATAATCAGCTAGATGTGGTCCGCGTTTCCTATCTGAGTACTCTGAGAAGAAAGGCCGAAACAAACTCAGAGGCCGCAGTCTCTTTTAATTTTAAAGCCCAGACATAATCTTGGTCAGGCCATATGACATCTTACATCTGAACCTTTTCATCAATAGGTATTTAAAAATAATGTGGGCCTCCATCGTACTACAAAATGTGCTACATCATTCTAATGTATTATGAATATAATTCTACAGAGTATGAATACACCGGACACGAAACTTGATTTATTAGCTTGTCTTCAATCATTTCAGCTGAAAGACGTCCACTGCTGGGCATAAGCCTCCCCCAAGCACCGCCACTTCGACCGGTTCTGTGCTTCTTCGCACCCCTTGACTCACCATAGCCTTGACCGCTACCGTAGCTAAGGGTAGGCCGGCCGCCGGGTACAAGGGGCCGTGTTTTTAATGATGCTTGTCATTTTGTTGCCATTAGCGCCACACTTGCCAGGCGGGTTGGCCATCGTAGTCATCATCTGCCTAGCCTTTTCCCAACTATGTTGGGGTCGGCTTCCAGTCTAACCGGATGCAGCTGAATACCAGTATTTTACATGGAGCGACTGCCTATTTGACTTCCACAACCCAGTAACTGGGTAATACGATACCCCTTGGTAAGACTGGTTGTCAGACTTTCGGGCTTCTGACGACCCGTAACGACTGTTAAAGATCCACAAATGACAGCCGGGACCAACGGCTTAACGTGCTTTCCGAGGCACGGAGGAGTCTCGGTATGTAAAGATGGTCACCCATCCACGGACCAACCCCGGCAAGCGTAGCTTAACCTGGGTTGGCCATCGTAGTATGATGTTAAAATGCATAGAGAACGCTGCTGCCCATTCTCTACGGATTCCCTTAGTCGCCTTTTACGACACCCATGGGAAGAAATGGGTTGGTACGACACTTTACGTCCGTCACCACACGGACATTATTTATACTTACATAAATAATACGAATCTGAGTGACTTTCTTTTAGTAAGTCAATTTACCAAAGTGCATAAAAATTGCGTCCGTTCAGAATGTAATTTTCTATGAAACTTTTCCAATGGAATGCGAAACGTGGTTACGGCACATCAAAAAGTTAGTTACAAGAATGTGAGCAGTATTTTAAGCTTTTCATTCGCTGCATTACGCTCTTTAATCCCTCTATTTACGACGCCTACTTGTTCTACATTGAGAAGTTTCAGAAACTCTCAGTTTGCGCTGAACTCATTTAGTTGTAGTGAATGTAATTACGCCTATTATGAAGCATCTAGCTGAGTTCTAGTAGGTGAGAGCTTTTGTAAATACCTACGCATCGAAGTAAAATTATTACTTTTTTTTTAGCTAGATCCGTTGTTTTGTCAGTTACCTTCAACTATTTACCCTGTTTAAAGTTTTAAAAGCGCCTTTAAAGCATGTTTAGCTCAAATAAAATATGATACAACGTGAAAAACAGAGACCAGGGGGCCTAAAACGGCCACATTAGCAATTCCTCTAAAAGCAGTTCATTTCCTGAATCCCAGCTGTCATTAGCAATTCCTCTAATTTGACATAAAAACAATTCATAATTTGTGGACCATTTAACGAATCTCCATAGAAAACTGTCAAACAGATGAATTATTTCGTAATAAGAATCGCACGCAGATCATAATATTATGAGTTGTCAGTTTGTGACATTTTACGATGATTCATAATATTTTCATATTATGATTCTGCTAAAGTGACCGTTTTTAAGCCCCCTGTTCCAATGATTAATCGATCATCCCTAACGGAATGCAAACTTTCCTCGATCGGTAAACACACCCGACCATGACGAGTAGCGGATCATGGACCACTTGCCATTTTGCCATCACAGCTCCATGGTTATTAGACAATCCGTCAAAAATACGTTTTTTGGGGGTTTTTAATGAAGATTGATCATCTTATTATTGTTTCCAGAAGGTTAAAAATCGTGTTTAAAATCAAGGCGAACATAGGCATCGCATTTTCAAAACCAAACTGTTTTGGTTATTTTTACTTATGACAAATATTAAGGACGGTACCTACAGGCAAAACGTTTATAAAATATGTGAATTTACAAAGGGGAACAACAGCCGTGAGATTCCTAATTATTTATTTATTTAAACATTATGACACCAAACTCCACAAGTTGCCAAAGTATGACGGCAAATTGAAACTTTTTAGTCAGTATTTTACCAATTGGGCTATTCTGTGCCGATAACCAGTTGCAATGTTTACCTCTATTTTATTGACATTTAATATCGTCTTTAACTATAGGGTTGGTCTTAAAAACATCTTTACTAAAAACTTTTATAATGCAGTTTTTTTAAGAAAGAGTCTATTCTCATTTCCACGCCGGTTTACACGAACAGTTTTCTAGATTAAAACTTGTATAATTTCATGCAAACTCAGTATCGTTTAATCTGATAAAAGGTACGCTGTGTTTACTTATATTATTAAACATTATCACTGTTCCCGAGTTTTATAACTGTTTCTAATTTGTAAGTTATTCCACGGATACCCTCTCCCCCCTCCGCCCCCCTTTGGGAATACAGGGGTGATGTACCACTGATGATAGTCCTAAAAATCATATAGTGGAAACTTTCGTAGCCTACATTACTTCTTACTTACCATAATTTGTACACCCATGCCAAATTACAGCTTTCTACTACTTTAATTAGGTAATTTATTCAAAGGAGTTAGCTAAATAAAAATAACAAAATACAGATTATATACATAAAGGAAGGGCTCATAGGGCGTCAAAAAACTCTTCCGCATCGCTGTCAGTGGGAAAAGTGCCCAAAAGGCTGGCAGCATTGCCAAGATGGATGGCAATGCTGATTCTTTGACCTAGAAATTGGCCAGCCCTCTGGTCACGTGAAGAGTCGACCAACCGCTTGGCGATGTCCCGAAATACTCGATGAGCACTCGGACCCCACGGCCCTAGTGTTTCAACCCCTTACCATAATTGGATAACTTTTTTAAACGTAGAGTTTTTAGTACATGTATTCTACTTATACTTTTTATCTTAAATCCATTAAAATTCTGATTAAAACAGTTCTTATAGTTTATATTTAATTAACCTTCTTAGTTATTATAGAACCTCACTCAAGCCTTAAGAATTATTACTTAAAACTAGTTTCAACCAATCAAAAAGCTATAACCGAGTTTCAAGTAACGCTTGAGTTTTGAGCGAGTTTCTATAAATAATACGGGCCTAAGTCAACTACCCATCGACAACAAATTAATGAGCTCAAACGCTATAAGTTGTTGAGGAGTTGGTATTCCGCAGACTCCTTGTTGCAGCATCAGGTCAAGGTTAACACATAAATGCAGTGTTAACAAAATGTACAGGGTGTAAGGGACATCCCTCCGCAAATTAACAGGGGGCATTCAGCTCCTTATTTTAAATCATATTCCACCGAAAATTTTCTCAGGAAAGTTTTAATTTTTTAAATCATTTTTTCAGTTACTATTCCTTTATTTCAATGTAAAATTACATTCTCTGTACGCAGCACTCCATTTATGTAAATAAAACAGCTAAAATAAAAAAAACAGCAATGGATGTTTAAATACTCGAGCGCGCCCCCGATATCGGGAGTGCGGCTACGTGGGTATTGCCGTGGTAACGATACATTGCGCGTGAGGTAATGATACAAATCAGGTATATTGGATTCCCATAACGTTCCTGAAATAATTTCATGTACCGGTCGTCTGAGTATGATACGCTGAATTCATCCCGTCAGTCTGCGGAGGGCGTTCCCTTACACCCTGTATATAATAGTATATCTTCCTTTCAAGTCCATCCGACGAGTTAAAGTGAAATTAATTACTATTGTGTGTCTGAGATCTTGGGTATGTTGAAAATTACTGAACAGATATTTATGAAGTCTAGCTAAAAGCGGAAACTCATAGCTGGCAGCCAATTCGGGAGCCGGCGCCGGCAGCAGAAGCACTTCCATTCACTAATAACATTTTCTATTGATGAATAACCCAAGTAATAATGAGATTGGAATAGTTAGCTACTTGAAGTGCTTATACACTGCTCCAAGAGTCGCTGGGTACGCTGTTGGTAAACATTTGTGCAAATGTCACTTGAAATGGCGGTGTTAAGTTCCAATTTTGACCAAGCGCCAAAATAATTTTGTAGCGGTATACTTAGGTGGCAAGGAAAGCTATGCATAGCCAAAACTTTATGCAATTAAATTATTTACATAACAAAAATCTCTTTGATGGTTTCATTTCACTTTCTATTTATGTACCTACTTACAAGTTGGTACTGAAAATATTTATTGAAACCAAATGAACCTTACATCTACGTAGGTTTGTACGATGTTTTGAATGGAATGGGGCGTTTAGTACCGCAACATTAGACACGTATACTGATTCCCATTGATTACCTACCGAGCATTTGTCATGATGACTGACACCTAGATCTATTGTTGATCTTTAGTAAATGATCCGAGATGTTAAATGTAAATCTCTTGACTATAGCTATTATAAATTAATATAGAAAAAGAATGTATTTTTCGGGTTAGGTATGTTATGTCTTCGTAAGATTATGAGAACCGTTAGTTTATAACTTATCGTTATTATTGCCGAAAGATTTTAAACTGTCGATAAATTGTGAACTGAGTGAAATAGGTTAGGTTAGGTTAGATCTGTAACCAACCACGCGTGAGCCGAGCGAGCGAAGCGAGCTGTGCAACGGCAGCGGCCGGCGAGCGCTACTTCCAAGTTGCTGGCAGCTAGCCAGAGGGCCTAGACAAGTGCAATCGCTTCGAAAGCTTCGTCTTAACTATCACGGTTCATGAGATACAACCTGGTAGCAGACGGACGGACAGCGGAGTCTTAGTAATTCCGTTCCGGTTTTACCCTTTGGATACGGAACCCTAAAAAGCAAATAGTTATAGTCCTGACACTAAGTCTAGTGTACCTATTTCGAATAGGCATTCATCAAAATCAATAATTTTATCATCCATACTTCTATACATATTATTATAAGTCGCTGTTTGTATGTTATGTCCGCGTTGTTCTTCTAAGCCACGCAACATATTTTGATGAGATTTTTACCATCGTTTCAAGAATTTATTTCGGAAGGTTTATGTGTATAGTACGTTCATATTACAGTAACATATTACTAAGAAATCTCGATGTTTTTTCAAGTCGTAAAAACAAGCAGGAGCGCTAGTACGGTTATATAATCCTAACTAATATATACATAATGTTATAAATGCGAAAGTGAGATTTTTTGTGTTTGTTACGCTTTCTCGCTAAAACGGCTGAACGGATTTGGATGAAATTTGGCACATGGGTAGACCATAGCCTGGAATAGGACATAGGATACTTTTTATCCTGATATTCCCACGGGATCGAGACTTATGTGGGTGAAACCGCGGGGCGCAGCTAGAATTACTTAAAAGCAGATCTTTACATAGAATTTTCCTGAAGCTCTGATTGCTAAGCTCACAACCTTTGATTTTTTTCTCTCTCTCTTGATTGGATTTGACCTAGTTACTCGTATGTGTGTCCTCGTGTACATCTTACTACAGAAATTGAAGTAAAAGTGCACTACCTTGCTGAACAATATTATAATTTTATTTCAATCTCCGAGACTCCTCCGTGCCTCGGAAAGCACGTCAAGCAGTTGGTCTCGGTTGTCATTCGTGGATCTGTGAAAAGTCTTCGAAAGTCTAACAACCAGTCTTACCAAGGGGTATCATATTACTCAGTTACTGGGTTGTGGATGTCATAGGCAGTCGCTCTATGTAAAATACTGGTATTTAGCTGCATACGGTTAGACTAGAAGCCGACCATAACATATTTGGGAAAAGGCTAGGCAGATTGATTGATTTTTTATTTCAATCTATCTATAAATTGTATGATATAAATTAGCTTTTCATGTCTCTCTGTGTGATTGCTCAGTTCATCAAAACTAGACAATGGATTTGATGCAATTCACCTTCATTTATAGAATCTATTCCGGAAGGTTTATGTGTATAATTATGTTTAACTTAGAATTTGGATAAATCACAGATAATGTCGCTACGCCACATTAGTAGGACGCACCCGTGCGAAGCTAAATGCGAATTTCACCAATGAAGCTGAACGCGAGCAACACTTCTAAACCACGTTCAAGAGCTGTCAGTTTCAATATTCCACGAAAATAATGATACTGACAGCCCTTAAACGTAGTTTATGTTCTGCTGATCGCGTTTAGTTTCATTTGTGAAATTCGCCCTTAGGCACCAGTCACTAGTATCCTAACTAATATTATAAATTAATTCGAATGTGAGATGCTTTGTTTAGGTATTTGTCTGTTACGCTTAGACGCAAAAACGGCTACCGCTAAACGGATTTTGATGAAATTTGGCATATGGGTAGACCATGACCTGTGTTAGGTTAGGACATACTTCTTACCCCGATATTCCAACGAGATCGAGACTTATACGGGTGAAGAAGCGGGGCGTAGCTAATAATAATAAATAAACGTTTCGTCTGCGATCCTGGATGAAAGTAGTCTATGTCCATCTCCAGGTCATAGTCTTCCCAAGTGCCAAATTTCGATCAAATGCGTTCAGCCGTTTTGGCGTGGAAGTGTAACAAACAAACAAACTCATTTTCGCATTTATAATATTACTAGCTTCCGCACGTGGCTTCGCCCGCGTGGTATCTCAGTAAAAAGTAGCCTATGTCCTTCCCTAGGATGCCATCTATCTTCTTTATCGAAATCCGTTCAGTGGTTTATAGGCGTGTAAAGGTAACATACAGGCAGACAGACAGACAGAGAGACAGAGTTACTTTCAAATTTATAATATTAGTATGGATGAAGAAACTCACAGTGGATACAGATTCGATGTTTAGAATGAGGTCTTACAGAATCACACCCCTGATGCAAATTCTATTCCGAAATTAATCACAATACCTCTTCAAAAATTGACTACCCCGAATAATCGTGACAACAAAAGCAATAAAATAAACAAATATGTATATTAAACAGATGCTGCTAAAGTTTTTCCACAGACATTTTCATGGACCCTTTCAGATTAGACTTCATAAGTAGCTATAAATATTGTCAGCACGGTTATCATTTGATGTAACGTTATATATAGAACAAGGGTACCGGTACCGCATATAAAACTTTTTGCGCTAGCCCTGGGCGCCACGTCCGAAACTTTTTGCGCTAGCCCTGGGCGCCACGTCCGAAACTTTTTGCGCTAGCCCTGAGCGCCACGTCCGAAACTTTTTGCGCTAGCCCTAAGCGCCACGTCCGAAACTTTTTCTATTTTAAATTGAGCGCAATGCGCTATTGTTTGAAGTTCCTACCGGTTTGAAAAATCCATATTTACCGATGAAACGGGAGCTAAAACACATTGCGAGTTTGGTGACGACTGCACGTGGGTAATTATTATAATTGCTCATATATAATTATATACGCAAGGGCAACGCGGATGCGTTGCGATCCACTTATGGACGGATATAGCCGTAGCTTTAATGAATACCTGCATCAAAGTTACAAAGTAGAGCAGAGTGTAAGGAATAGAGCAGTGATAGCCTAGTGGTGTGATCGTAAGACTGCCAAGTCATAGGTCTCGAGTTCGAACCCAAGACACACACCTCTGACTTTTCGGATTCATGTGCGTATTTTATAATTATCACTTTAAAAACGGTGAAGGAAAACATCGTGAGGAAACTGAGAGAGATATTTCTCGATGGCATTTGAAGCCAAGTCAGAGGCCCATGGGTGGCTTTAAAACTCAGACACCAGGTTAGTCACTAACCACACGAAAAGAAGAAGAAGTTACAAAGTCTTGGAAATCAAAAAGACAATAATTACAGCTCTATTGCTATTTCTACTTTTGTACTAATGATAGTAGATACTTATTTAGGGGGTGAAAGAATTTTAAGTATACAATTGATTATAGATACATAGAATAGAATACTCTTTATTCCGAGTATGTACACCATAAAAAAATACAGATACAAATGTAGAAATTTAACATAGGGTGACACAATGGGCGGTCTTATCGCTAAAAGCGATCTTTTACAGACAACCTTTGGATGGATTGAAGCGCGAAGGAGAGATAATACTGCAGGTAGTCAGTGGTGTACCATTTACATATACAATAAATACATATATACATAAAGCATATGCTTATCTATATAAATAAATAAATATATATAAACAATACAATTATAAACATGAAACAGGAGGAAAGAGCTATATTTAATGGCATATCTACCTATAGACGATACATTTACACGACACACTTTGATATCCCTCTTTTGGCTGCTCTCATGGACAATCTTCCCTTTTCGTTAACATCCACTTGCGTGAAAATAAATTATATTGATACACATCCCTATCCCAGCGGGGAATATTACGAATTCGATCCTCTCATAAATGTATTGCGTGGTTTTATTCATCTTTTCCTTGTTTTCTTGCAATTTATCAGTTTTGTGTTGCTTATGGGATTCATAATACGCAATGTTATAACTAGGCAAAGTTATTGCAAAACGAACTTGGCGATAATGAGCAATTTACTTCGATAGAAAAAAGCTCTTTAACTCATAGGCATTTCCAAGGTTTTCAATACTTCTGAACTTTCACTTTGGATTTTCCGCAATTCAAGTTGCAAAGAAATCTGACATTGTTCTACTAAAATTTTTACTTTTACTACTTTTAAAGTTGGATATTTGAAAAATCGTGAGAATCAGTTACCTATTGTATAAAAGAATCTGATTTTTGAAAAGAAATTGTTAGGTACTAGCCTCGCTTATCTAGCTAAACCTTTGTCTTCAAATGTAGGTACCTACCTATTACTACTTACTGTACAACTTTCTGTCGATCGTCGTCTTTCTTTCGTATGTCTTTCTTTCATGTTTGTATCTTTGTAAAGTCACAAATCAAACTATCTTGTTAAGACACAAGTTGTTCCATAAATGATAAAGAAATAATAACTACACACTATGAAGACATTATCCTAAGTTACATAATACCAAATTCTCATAAATAACGGAAACAGGGATTAAATTCAGAAGTGTTGATACATTTTACAGTCAACGTTGGGAGATGTGTAAGTAAGTACATACGTATATACTACATAATCCAGGGCCCCAAACAGGTAAACGTCGACGTGCAAAAGGGCCGTGTATGTATGATATTTTTAATTCATTACGCGAACGCCGGGGACAGCGGCCCACATTTCGCAAAATTTCAATACAATCTACGCGGCCAGTGAATAATTTCAACATGTTATGAACGAAATTAAATGTTCAATAAGTTTAGATAAACTCGTACGTGATGAGCGAGTTTGTCCACTAGTTTGCCAATAATCCCTGAACGTCGGTTGTCAAATAAACGACACTTATCTATAATTTAGTTTGTGTGGTCGAATGGAAAACACGTAGGTTCTAAATAATACGAACTTTATTATACGGCCCTACTAACAACTGTAATAAAATGTTTTATTTCTCTTGCAAAGGGAATTGAAACTGAGATTGGATCCTGAATTTTTTCAAGGGAGGACTGTCTGTTTCTTATTTATTCAAACGCCTGTGATAGTGAAATGTTGGTTCTGCTTGTTTTAAAAATGGGTATAATTTTTAGTCGAGTTTAGCCTCGTACAGACTGGCGCGATAACGCGCCATTTCGCACTAGCCTTTTGTGTCGAAAAGGTTAGCGGTAGGTACACCTGCTACAAAGAAATAGGTACAATTCCACTTGAATGAATAATTGAGAATATAATTACTGAAATGTTACTAACCGATTGAAATCATGGTAATAAAAGATAGCCCAAAAAAAGATTCAAAAAGAAAATTTTAAACTTTTCGAATCACCTTTCTAATTTAATTCCACTTTTTAAAATATGACCAAGTTTGTCAGTCGTGTTAGGATAGCCACGAAAGTCGATATAACCTACAATTCCGAGTAATACCTACCGTAGTAGAACTTCAAGTTTGAAGATTCGAAGGCTTTATATCTCGAATAACACAACAGTCCTTACCTGAATGATGCTCACGCTCGCTACTAGAATCCCTCTTCTCGTTTTGAACAGAAGTTTAAGAAATTAAAAGAACTGAATGTTTGTCCTCTGTACGAAATGTGATAATATTATGAAATAAAAGAAGATTGGCAATGTGTACCAGAGACGATGGTACATAAGTGCTCACATAATCATGGTTTATTACGCTCCAGGGAGTTTCGGGGAAGGCTGAGAGGTAGTGCGGATAATATTAGGAATTATGAGAGGTGTGTTATCTCATTAACTTGATGCCTTGTTAGATCGATGTTAGAAACACTGAAGAGACGCCTTTAAAGGATATACGAGTACACTGATCACTGACCTTAGGGGTGATGACCTTCAGGTGGGTAGTACTGGCAACAGGACCGAGAATAACCAAATGACGTATGAACAAGAAAGAAGCAAAAGAAGATGAAACGATCGTAGCACTTGAAGCTTTGGTTTCTGCTTTCCGCACGTGAAAAAATCCGTGAATTTATGTAGGTAACCTTGAGATCATTGTGCTCAGGTGGTCCGAATTACACATTTCTAGAGATAAGACTCCTCGACGTAATGTATCGCTTTACTAAAAGCATCAGGTAGGCAACAGGAACTGTTCCCTTTAAACCAAGCTATTAGTGGGCTATTAATTTACCGCCATTTTCTTTGTTTATACGAAAATAAAAAAATACTTGATAACTTTTGTCTTTTGAAATCTTGTACCTTCTTTGCTATCGTCCCCATAATTATATAAATATCCTTAGCTAATATTACAAAATTACTGTCTGTTATTTGAACGGAACGTTTATTAGATGTGGACTCTAAGATTTAATTGGATCTAAGTTTGAATATTGTTTTAAACTTCGCTTTCATATTGCGCGTAGTTCAGAGAAATATTGTTATTTTTAATTATGCTGTTTCCAAATATATTAAAATACACTCTTTAATTCAATATATTTAGAATTGCGAAGATTGAATAATCATAGAATGAAACTCAGCCTAGTTATTATTTTACGTTTTTGCAATTTGCAGGTCAGTATCAGGTTGTATGTTGATCTAAATATGATTTATAAGTGATTGATAAATTGATCTAAATATGATTTATAGAATTATAAACATTAGAATCAGCAATACAACTCTCTAAGTTCATGTAAGTGCATTGAATGACTATTTCATGAAATCATGACATTTGGCACTTATATGAACTTATGGAGTTGTATTGCTGATTCTAATGATTATTATTCTGTAAATCCATATTTGTTATTGCCGCAAATCATATTTAGAGCAACATACAACCTGATACTGACCTGCAAATTGCAAAAAACTTAAGAAAATTTGAATTTCGCGGGCTACCTTAGCGCATCCCCCTTAATGTGATTTCAATAACTAATTCGCGTTTTTTTTTAAAAGATACGATGAAAATTCTGGAAATTTACCAAATAACATTTGATTTCTTCGTGGGTTAGTTAGGTACTGATTAAATTTCTTTAGCCGAAAGCTCACACGACCTTGATTTCTCGGATTGATAATTTGATCAGTTTGGGGTGGATCCATTAACTTTAATGTTAGTATTCTTTTCACGAATACTTTTTAGGGTACGGAACCCTAAAAAATATTCCTAAAAGGAAGGCCCCTGAGGTTGCCAAACGGAACCCTATTATTAATAAGCGTCCGCTATCCGTCTGTCTGTCAGCGGGCTGTATCTCATGAACAGTAATAGGTATACATTTGAAATTTTATTCATTAAAGCAGTGATAGCCTAGTGGTGTGACCAACGGACTGCCAAGTCATAGGTCTCGAGTTCGAACCCAAGACACGCAGCTCTGACTTTTCGAATTCGTGTGCGTATTGTATTGCTTTAAAATTAAAAACGGTGAAGGAAAAAACCGTGAGAAAACCTGTATGCCTGAGAGATATTGCTCGACGGTATGTAAAGCCAAGTCAGAGGCCCTTGGGCGGCTTTAAAACTCTGACACCAGGTTAGTCACTAACCACACGAAAAGGAGATTTGAAATTTTCAGAGATGGTGTACTTCTATTGCCGCTTTATGATATATTTTAAATTAAATTAAAGGGGGTCCCATACAAGAACCGTATTTTTTTCGGCGTTTTTTGCTAAATATTGTACGGTGGTACAGGACCCTTCGTGTGCGACGTCCAACTCGCACTTAGTCGGTATTTTTTATTTTTTTATTGTATATGTAAGGGTTGATGATAATAATGTGAGCTGTCTTTAAAAAGAGTGCTGAAAACAGGCTAAAATGACTGGCGGCTGCATCCTAATACGTATCAGTCTTTAACTACAAAGTTTAATTGCCGCAAAATTGGGCAACCATACCAAACCCTCCAAACTGGGCTGGCTGCGGAAATCGTGAAAGTAGCCAAATCAAAGTCAAAGTCATAAGTCAAAGCGTTTATTGCGAACTAAGTGTACAATATTGGTATTATGTTTTAGGGGTATGAGGAACAGGATGTAAAGTTCACTCATCCTCCATAGAAAAGGGAAGATCCTCCGACCAGATGGGTGTTGTGTCTGACGGGCAATTGCCCAACGATTGATGTCGGGTTCTTGTATATATGTCCATTGCATGGTAAACTTTAATTGCGCGATGCAAGATTTTTGTGTGACGTCAGGTCTTTGATGCGTAGTTCGCATGTGGCGATGTAGATACCGCCACAATGTTATGTTAGTACTTATGATTTAGCAGCCTTTTACAAGCATTGCAATTATCATTCGCCTGCCCTAGCTATTCTGTAGAAAGCAATGCTTGAAAGCTGGGTAAACATTAGACTCCGAGCTTTTACAACAGGATTATCAGACAACTCACAAAAATTGACATCATAATTTCACTGTACACAACTAAGTAAAATATTCCATGATCATATTTCGATATTTTCGCGTTACATAAAACTCGTTATTAATCAATCTGGTCGAGGTTCCTTTTAATTATAACTAGGAATCTGTTATTCGGGATCTTTTCGGCGGTCTGGACGATGACGAAGGAACATCCATTTATCTTTTAGTTTTCTCTCTCATATCGATTCATCTTAGCGAAAGTTAGAAACATCGAATTAATTCTCGTGCGGGTTACGAATGATACGGTCCAATGGGTAATCCCATGTCGTTGGTTATTATTGTTAGCTACCTTTTATTTTGTATCGTAGAATACATTTTTGTTGCTGATGTTTGCTGCGGTTCGGTGGCTTCCCAATAAAGGGGTTTATTGCCGTGGACAGACAGACGGACACGGCGAAACTTTAAGGGTTCCTTGTTGACTACGGAACCCTAAAAATGGTGATGGTTTACTTCCGGAATTGGGGATTTATTCATAAACGTTGCTTATTAGCGACTTTTTAAATATACCTACAACATCACTTAACTTTAAGCAACTTTTTAGATATACTCCTTAATGATTAAAGAAGTTTATACTATTTCTGTCGTGGTTTATTGATAAGAAATCACTGCACATTTCATTGGCAAACCTGATAGATGGGATCGGAAGTCACTTCACAATAACTATGTCAAATTACCACCTCTTTAAAAATACTGACTGCCTGTTTTTGTTCCCAGATCTACGCCATGGTCTGCGTGATCTCGCAGTTCCAAGAGTACCTCGTCGGCCGCGGTACCGCAGCCTTCGAAAATGTTGATCGAGTAAGTATTCCAATTAACGTATCTGCAGCCGGCCAGTAATTCTGGTCGTCTTTACAAGTCGACAGGGCAACATGAAACGGGGTGCTCACCCTTCAGAAATTGTAAATCTATGAACTGTACGTTATAATATAAAACTTTAAACTTTAAATTACTGGTGTTTAATTACTGAAATACAGGGAAGCTTGTGTCTCAAAGCTAACTTTAAATCAACACCAACTTTCTCGCAGTTTCTGAAATTAGACTCATTTGAGTCTGATTTCAGAATTTAAATAAGAATACAGATTTCTGTATTCTTATTTAAACATCTTATAAATTAAAGTCGCGTTTCGTGTTTGTCTATATGTCCGCGTTGTTCTTCTAAACCCCGCAACAGATTTGGATGAGGTTTTCACCATCGTTTAAAGAATTTATTCCCGAAGGTTTATGTGTATAATACGTTAGTCTAAAGTTCTATATAACTGTTTTGTCAAGTAATAACTGTGCGAAGCAGGAGCGCGTCGCTAGTTTGTGTATAAAACAGTAATGATAGAATATAGTCATGCTAGGTATAATCCCAGTAAAATGTTAATGCGTGTTTGCAACCCGAATTTTCGATAGATTGCCATGTCGAAAAAACATTTTGATTTATTAATACAAAGAAGATACCAACCCAACAAAGGAGCTGGAACGAACGTGTTTACGAGTTCTATGATGCCAAGGGATTTATCGAGGCTTTCTATCAATAAAGCTGTTTATCGCCTGTTCAACCGACAAACTTTTATCGATACGATTGGGGAACGATATTCCTTAACGCACTTTTGGTTCTAAAATAGTTACCTAATTGATATCGACCGGACTTTCAGCGGCCGAAAGTTGAGACTCCGAGAAATGGTCGTCTTATTCCCGTTAAAGATATAGTTAGACAGACCTAGTCTACCCTTGGGTGACGTAAAAGGCGACTAAATGGATTCCTTCAGGAAGATGGACGATGTAGCCTCCTTTTTGGTTTAATACGAACATACTGCGGTTACTAACGCACTCATCCAGCAAATTCACAGATAAATTTCATCAGTGGGAACAAAGGCATGAAAACGTTTTAAAGTGAGAATTTTCGAGCTGGTCTTTAGAGATGATTGCTCGTAATTGTTGGTCGCCAGTAGCGCGGACACGTTTGGCGGAGTCACGCGGCCATAATGCCGTGGACGAGGTTCGCGGCTCGTAATCCACCAACAATAAGACAGGCACTATTTGGTTTACTGTTGGCCATTAGTCCTTTTGATAGCAGTTGGCATGTTAATCAATCAACCTTTACGTACCAACGTTATGTGTTGTGTATGAGATCGACAATAAAATCGTTCTTACTATGAAAAGTCTGGGGACAAGCACTCACGATATTACATTGAGAATATCACGAAAAGTAAATGGGTGACGGTGTCACTATCGTTAGAAACAAGTTTTTGTATATACTAAGTAAAACTTGGATACGAAATGTATTGTACCCATTTTATTCAACCAAAATCGCTACGGGAATAATGTTCTGTAAATGTTAATGGCCATAAATTTTGGAAAATATTTCAATTCTTAATTCAAATAACGATTAAACACTCCAACTATTTCATATGACTAGCATTGCGAATTGAGCACGTTAGTGGCATAAGGACGGTTTTTTCTTTTTTCAACAAGTTTTTCCATTTAGACTTATTGTCTCCGACTTTTCTGGATTAATTTCGAATTTTGTTTTATTTGATAACAAAAACACAACATTTATCTGTGGTTCAGTAAATTAACCAGCTTCAATGATAGGAATAATTAATTGAATTTAACTATAATTTAAAAACTCTTTATTATTTTCAACAATTTAGGTACATTAGCCACAAATATATAAGTGCAATGTCCCTAGTTCTGTACCTAAATCCAGCCACAGGAATTTTGACTAGATGAAATTCAGTCAGTGAAATGCGTTTTGTTTATGTCGTTTCTCTATGAATATGTAGAATACTATACGCAGATATTATGAGCTTTAATTTATAGGTACATCTGAATTAATATAAGGATTATGGTGCTGGTCTTAAAGACAGTTATTTTATAAAACATTAAACTTTTTAGTGTAAATTACCTAGAAAAGTAATTACTGACTTTTAATGAGTTTTTAGGAACATTTATTGGCGCGGTACGGTAGCTTTACTAAAGCAAATTTATCTGTAACTAGCTTCCGACCACGGCTTCGCCCGTGTGGTATGTCGATAAAAAGTAGCCTATGTCCTTTCTCAGGCTCTAAACTATCTGTGTACCAAATTTCATTTAAATCGGTTGAGTAGTTTTGGCGTGAAAGCGCGACAGACAGACAGACAGAGTTACTTTCGCATTTATAATATTAGTAAGGAAGTAGGGATTAATACTTCATTTTTAAAATATTGTAAAATCACTTACATTTCTATTTGTATTTAATGAGTTTTAAATAATGTACAATGAACATAAATCTTGAATATTTGCACTTTGGTATGCAAATCACTTGGAATTTATTCCGAAAGAGGCTAATGGATTTTAAGTGTTTTCCCTCCGGTATCATAAAGCCGTAGGTATAAAGTTTTCTATCGATGAAAGAGCGAAGTTAAACAATATCTTTCATTTTTGTTGAAGCCATACAATATGAACACAGATTTTTTGGTTTTACAAGATTTCTTTAGAATATTTGAAATTGTAGGGTCTACAATCCCTTTCTTACAAGACGGTTTGTTGCATCGTCTGAGCAGTACGTTCATGTATTAAGTACTTACTTACTTAGTTAAATTAAAAGATGTTGTAAGTAACAGAAGGGTGGGATAGTAGTATCTACCTACTTCGGGGTGAAAACACCCACTTTTATAAACAACTTTTAGTTTTGGAGCAAATCTGAGTTTATATTAAAACTACCTAAAATATGGCGGTTTGAGTAGAAAATAAGTCAAACTGTCATTTAAGTTATCTTCAGAAATAAGTTATCTGACTAAACTCAAGACAATTTATGAAGTCCGATTTGATAGCTATAAAAATACTTTGTGTAATGATGGGGAAAAAATCGGATGCTTTAAAAACCGATTCTTGAGACATCGATTTATCATAGTTACTTAAAGTTTGTAATCGAACAAAAAATCGTCAATTTATCTACATTGCTTGCAACTGATTCTCGAGACATATCGTTTTATTACACGTACGAGTTTAAAATATTTAAAAGTTATTACATAAATCCCAACTAAGTTTAAGTTTAGGTGAGTTTCAAAGCCAAACCAAGACATGAACTAAAACCCGATTATTGATTTCTACCGGAAGATTTATGTATAATAATACATTGTATATTATGCACCAGTGGCGTACCCAGAGGCAAGCCATAGGAACACCACTGATATGCACCCGTAAGAAGACGGGGCGGGTTTCTCGTCAAAAATAAAATTAACAATAGATCAGTGTGGTTGGGTCAAAATAAATTCACTTTTGTAACGGTGTTTGCAATACATTGTTTTCACAGCCAGAATACCCAACCTTTTTCATGTTTCTAAATGTTTTTTTGCCAATTACAAGCGCTTGTGCGACTCGTTCTTGTACTTGGGTATATTCTAAAGGAGACCCTCTATTTCCCGACTCTTATTTATTTATTTATTTTATTATTTATGTACACACAATAAAATACATAGAGATACAACATAATTATAATATGAGTACAAAGGCTTATTATTTCTTAAGAAATTTCTTCCAGCAGACCTGCGAAAGGAGAAATGTAGACAATAGTGTTAGAGAACGAGAAGAGAAAAAGGTCTCTTATTCAAAGTACTCGTGCAACTTCAAACCAAGTCACGTGGCTGGCTGTTAAGAGTAGGCCTCTTTTAGACATGTTGACTAGTTCACACGATAACACCAAAATCACGTACTTAATGCGTCGTCAAAGTCCGGAATTAGCAAGCCAAGGTCAACGAAAATAAAAGAAACAGTCTAATAGCCGATACAGAAAATATAAAAAATAATCAATAACACAAAATCTTCTAAGATAGCGAGAGAGTACGAGGAATATCAATAATGTGGAGATAAAAAATTGAGATAGAAATATTCTTTTTCGGAGTAATTAATTAGGTTTGATTTTCCGATTTCTTGCGTAGATGTTTATATAAAGTTATCGCAGCATATAAAGTGTCCGGACATCGACTAGCGATATTCTAAATACTTAAATATAAAATATTTTAAAGTACAATTACACTCTAAGCTTGGGTCCAATACACTTCCCCGCTTTGTGGCAGCCATTTTGTTTTTCTATTGAAATATTCTCTATACGAGTACAAAAAAATCATATCTCTCAAAGTTTTAGTCATACTGAGATAAAAATAGGCAAATCAATCAAAAGCCAGATGCAGCTTTTCGAACTAGACATTAATTTAGATTTTAAGACAACTTTCGCCTTTCACCGGCCAAGTTAGCTTTGCCCTTGGTCAAGGCTAGAAACTCATGTTCGTACTCTTAATAAATACCAAAACTTTTCACTCGACATTAACTAAAACCTTTTAACAAACTTGAGATACTGAAACTTTATTATCAAGAATTAATAGACTTCCATCTGACTAATATCCTCCTTCTCTAAAGAGCTTCAGCCAGAACAGGATCATATTAGGTATTCAGAGCCAAAAGTACTTAATAAGTCTAGGCTTGCAAGTAAAATAAAATATTAACATTTGAGGGAAATAAGGAGATGAAGAGCTCGTGACTAAGTAATAACAGCCGCATGGCTCGATCCAACAGGTTAAGCTACTCTTGCCGGGGTTGGTCCGTCGATGGGTGACCAACTTTACATACCCAGACTCGTCGTGACTCGGAAAGCAGATATTGGTCCCGGCTGTCATTATCATCATCATCTCTCCTGGCTTGTGGAAGTCAGATAGGCAGTTGCTCCATTACAAATACTGGTATTCAGCTGCATCCGGCTCGACTGGAAGCCGACCCCGACGTAGTTGGAAAAAGGCTAGACAGATATTTTTTGACGGAAATAAGGAGTTACTAGGCCTAAAACCTCCTGTCGATATGAGAAGGTAGGTACTCTAATGATAAAAATGACAGAATTATTCAAAAGGATTTTTTCCAGATTATATGGCTTGCATCATTGATACTTTTTCTATTTGCCTCAGAACACGGTGCAGTATACGGCCACAGCTCAACAAACGACAACCACCAGCTCTGCCCCCAGTGGCCGCCGCCGCTCTGCAGGGAGACCCATGCCCAGCCGCTGCGACCCTGAAGAGTTGTCCGAAGCTCCCTCCAGGGTTATCAGTAAGTAGAAGGTTCTAATAATTAAGCATTTTATCCAAGAAGGAGATTTCGAAAGGTAATTTGAGTTTTTAATCATTTTCAGACAACCACGTAGGTGAGAACAAAAAATCTATTTTTTGTTAAGTACAACGTTTAAGTGAATAAAATAACAAATACGTATTTTGTTTTCCATGGGCAATAATAAGGCTGAAGCATTTTTCGCGGCTGTTTACAATGACGTGGTTAAAAAACACAATTTTTAATATCTACTACCAAGTTAAATAATTTCCTCTCAAAAGTAACAATTAATAAGATTTAAAAAAAAGCAATAAATCTACTAACTAATTTAAAATCAATCAGTACCGACTATGATTTTAAATCCAGCAAGCCCTTTATTCAATCAGGCATTTTAGTTCCTAAACGACTCTCCGAGGTAAGTTCAGAGACACGACCATCTGACAGGAATACTTCAATACGTGAGTACAGCATAAAGCTGTTTTTGTACCTAACATTGGTGATTGTCCATCATAAATAGAAACAGAAAACTAGCTGTGTCGTCTACGTGAAAGTCAAAACATCGTATTCCACCAATCATCTTGTATCTTTCATCATCGCAACGAATCACCATCTGTATCTGACATTACTTATCACCTCCACCAACAAAAATCACCGTATTTCGTCAATCATCGTTAGTTGTCACCGCCACCCTCAATCTTCAACGTCGCAACGAATCCCCATCTATATCTGACATTACTTACCACCAATAACCACTTCTCATCTATCAACAGTCACTAGTTACGAGCCAATCAATAGGGATATTTCTGAAAGCAACATGATTTGGACGTAACTAGTCTATCTTGAATCCGGTTTGTATGAGACTCTAGTGTCACAGAAAGGCCAACGTCATAGGATCCTCTTCGGGAATTGAGAATAACTGAACATGTACAATTGTATATCCAATCAAGGCTAGCAGGTACACAATAGGCATTGAAAACCCTTTTGCCGTTAACAGTTGAGATACAGACAGTAGGACACACAAACAGCTTCACCGTATTGACTGATTCGTTATGTACCAGTTTTTTTTGAAAATATTTCCGAAGTATATTTGATGATTTTACTGTGATCACAAAATAATGCAAAAAATCGTGAGAATCGGAACTGCGATATAAACGAAGTTTGAAACAAAAATATAATATATAATGTTTGTTATATTATATTATAGACATTTATACTTAATAAAAATATATATAAATATTATATAGATATATAAAGGAATAAGATTAAAACGAAATTATAACAAATCTAAGAGGTGAACTGCTCCAAATTCAACATTAACTTCGGAAATAATTCGTCTAACTCTAAAATTGGACACTATTAAAGAGTATATATCATATGATCGTGTTATATACCATTCTATTACGAAACTCGTTCATCCAAGTTACATTGTAAAAAGCAACAACGTGAAAGTCATAAATCATAAGTTTTCTTTAACATTGTTTGAATTTTATACATTTGAGACTGTAACAACTGTAATTACGCGAAAGTTTTTACTTAAGCATCTATAAATGATCGATTACATTAAAAGCTTATTTTCAGATGATTGTTTCATACCTGTTATTGATTTATTTAAGCACAGTAGTGTACATATGCGAACTTGTCACAAGGCTTTCTTTACCCGCCAACTGTAACAGTTTTTCCGTAGAGGTTTACCATTCCAAAAGCATTAATTTTAATATCCTCCATAAAATAACCGTACGATCGTATCCCGCTCTAGCTTATCAAACTGTGGTTTACTCGTTTATTAGAGCTTATTGGCACTCCAATAGTAAGTTAATTGCTCATTAACAAACTTTAGTGGTTTGGATTTTGCTACCAATCGCTTCGTCATGACGTAGTTACAACAATTTATCAAAAACATGTAGGTACTTCCGACGCGCAACTTTATGTAGTAAGCCCTGACGGACAGGTTTTTAGAATAAATTAGTTATTTATTATCAAAATTGCTGAATGTATTTGTTACAATAAATATTTTGAAACAAAATTATTGAAGAATTCAGACGGAGGCGATCGTAAAACTTTTTAATTCATGACGAAATCTTGTTCATTATTAAATATTCTTACGAAGGGTATATTCTAAAGAAGTAGAATTCTTATTCTTTTTATATAAACTCACTTACAATAAAATACAGAATTACCTACGTCACGCCAAAACAAACACTAGTTCAGTCATCTATTTTTCAAGTTTTGAACTTGACATAACTTTTCTCTGAGTTTGTAATAAAGGATAAATAAAGGCTTTAGCCAATCACTTTCCTACACTTCTTTTTCATAAAACCTTCGCAAGCCACCTGATAGATGGGCTGTTGTCGTGAAAATGGAGAACTCTACTCAAAAGTCCACAGATAATTTGGAGTTCCGAGCTCCCCCTTAGTAATGACAGCGAGATATTAAATTATGGAGACTGGAGAATGGAGGTTAAATCATGCTACGGTACCTGGATTTATAATGAAAAACTATTCAGCTGATATCTGTAAGATGGATATAACTTGGGTGATTATGGATGGACTGGCATATAAACGTGTCTTACAAGTCGTTAATTGTAATGAGTTATGTAACAACGACCTTTAAGGCTTGTTTACACGTCATAATGTGTTTAGAACATAATTGTTTTCTACATATTAACACTCTTCTAGCATCCACTGTAACGTGTTAATGGTTTAATTATCGAGAGTTCTTAATAGGTAATTTATTTTATTTTTTCTGGGGTAAGGTCTTACCGAGCAAACAAAAATGTTATTTTTTTTAAATTTGTGATACTTCTTATCACTCTTTGTGTGTGCGTTACTCGAGCAAATGATCGGTGTTCATAGGAACGAACGTCCTCACGGCAAACGAACGCTTGCCAACGAATGCTCGCAAACGAATACACGCAGTAGGCACGCTCCTTTATACAAACTACGAAACTTAATGTACCTAACTATAGGTACTACAGTCAGCTAAGTACTACAGTTTTTGGGGTTTAAGGGTACCCTGAGTGAAACGCCAATCTAGCCGCTTTTTTGGTAGTTTTTAGGAGCTATCTACTTGTTATTTAAAAAGATATATCAAATAATAAAAATACATTAAATATCTACATAATCTTAATTCCAAAATTGTGCATTTCTTTTTTTTATTTTAAACGAGTAAGAGTATATGTCTCTTTCCTTCCAACGAAACCATAAAAATGAGAAATAATCTTTGTTATCATGCATCTCCTCGTAAAGTAAACATTATTTAATTTTGCTACTGACACTAATGGATAGCCAATTTAATAATTAACATTTTGTAACATTTTTTTTTCAAAAGTCCAATATTTGATTTTATAAAGATTTTATCCTAAAATTTGGGCGTATTCACTACTGCAACTCACCGGGATTCAGTCTATAAAGAGGGAATGAATTTATTTTGCTCAGGGTACCGCCTTAATACTTGTCATTAACTTAAGGACACTATTGCTCGAGATTCCCTTTACGCAGAACTGAAAGTATTTCAAAAGCACATTGCTATGGTAAACTCCGTATACCTATTGTTAATTAAATCCGTTTTATCGAATCTTCAACATTAGCTTAATATTAGATTTTATTACTATAAAGTACCTACTTAGAACGATTCACCTGATTTCTGAATTGAGAATCTGAACATGAGAAATGGTCAAATTCTCCTTGACATTACTTAGGGTAGCCCGAAAAACTCGAAATTGCTTAAGTTTTTTCGAAAGAAAATTTTAATTTCGCGGGCTTTCTCCTTGTTATTATCAAATCAGTAACTGGGTGTTAGTCTACGCATTAATTTGTTTACTTGCTTATCACCTATTTTGAGATATTTACTCTCATTAGGTTTCTCAATAAACCTAAACGTGCTCAATGATATTTTATTATAATACTCAATAATACCTATTACTAATAGGTACTCTTCTCACCCTTATTTTAACGGAACAGTATACATAAAAACTTTTTACAAATAGTAACAACAGACTTCCAAAAAAAAAACACTAAGGACGTGAAAAATAACTTTAACTTCAGAAGTAAAAGTTTTTGTTCATTTTTTAGTTGTGGCACCTACCCCACACAAATTCGAATATCACTACCTGCTATGTAAATAACAGTGACTATAACTATTTCTTTGGTTTGACGTTCAAAAGTGCCTTTTATGTGCCTAATTGAAATAAATTATTTCACTTTGACTATGACTTTGAACTCCTAAACTGATAACTCCCAATGATAAATGAGTGCGAGCCACCATGCTCTTAACAGCCTCAGCACATATTTATATTGATCGGATTTATACCCTCAAGGGTGTCTATTTTAACCCTGAGCAGGCTTGTCAATCTTCTTATGAACCACGACAATAGAAAATACCATAAAAGGTTTTATGGACAGGGATAATAATCCAGCGCAGAATTACGGCACTTTAGAAGCACTATTTCGCATTTTTTACACTTCCGTGTTTTAATTTTTGAGTCCTGAAGATTATTCATACCTAAACCTGTTTGCTTTGGTATTGAAGCAACTTTTATTTAGTGCTTAAAGGTTTCTTAGCCCGGAGGTTGCAGGCGTGACCAGGATACAACGTGGCAAGTACCACAAGTACCAATTCACATGTACGTACTTTCTAAATTAAGCTTTGACATCGCTAACTTACATAAGGTGAACATATGAGTCATCCTTTATTTTAAAATGACCTGGAAACGCCAAATCGCAATGTGCAAGCGTGCTGCTTGTTGAATAGTTTAATATCGACTATAGGGCAATATCTATACTTAGAAGAAGTAAAGATTACAAACAATTTAGACTTAACGATGAATAAAAAAGTCAAGTAGAAAGATCATACAGATAACACATCATCATCTGCCTAGCCTTTTCCCAACCATGTTGGGGTCGGCTTCCAGTCTAACCGGATGCAGCTGAATACCAGTATTTTACATGAAGCGACTGCCTATCGAACCTCCACAACCCAGTAACTGGGTAATGCGCCCTTGCCCTTGGCAAGACTGGTTGTCAGACTTTCGGGCTTCTGACGACCCGTAACGGCTGTCAAAGATCCACAAATGACAGCCGGGACCAACGGCTTAACGTGCTTTCCGAGGCACGGAGGAGTTTCGATATGTAAAGATGGTCACCCATCCACGGACCAACCCCGGCAAGCGTAGCTTAACCTAATGAATCGACCCGTGTGGCTGTTATTACTTAGTACAGATAACACATGTAAAAATATAAAGCAAATCAGCATTATGCTCTTTTTATATTATCAGAAGTGGTCAACCGTGATACCGTTCTAACTGCATATCATGGACTCGTACGTACCATCGACATGGAATCATATTCTGGGGAAACTCAACTTGAGGACTTATGATATTTAGAGCACAAAAATGGTGCATTCGATCTATGTGTGATCTAAGACCAAGAGATAGTTTTGTACCTCTGAAAATATTAACTCCAAGTTGCAATATTTGTTTAAAAAAATTAAATGCTATTTACGAATCCGTCTCAAATACGTAGTGGTCGTGTACGTGCTCAATACAAAAACATTTTATGCGCCAGGAAATGTAAAACAAGAGTAGATAGATGAATGCGCAAGAGCTTGCTGGGAAAAGCACCCAGATTATAGCAAGTTACCTCACTCCTTGAAACAAGTAAAGATCACGAGCTTTAAGAAGAATTTATCACTTTTTCTAATGCATATAGGTTATTCCACTGTAGATGAATTTCTTATCTATACATTTTATAAATTAAAGTGGCTTTCGTGTGTACGTCCGCGTTCTTCTAAACCACGCAACAGATTTTGATGAGGTTTCCACCATCGTTTAGGGATTTTTTTCCGGAAGGTATATGTGTATAATACGTTACTATTAGAGTTAAATATAACTAAGAAATCTCGATGTTTTGTTAAGTCGTATAATCCATGCGAAGCAGGAGCGGGTCGCTGGTATTAATACAAATTGACTAAGTAATGAATGTTTTATAATTTGTTTATTGAATTTAATGCTAATTAATCGAAACAACTTTACAGAATTTGGATTTTTTTATTAATTTATAATGTTTCTGAATTTAATTTCAATGTAACTATACAATTTGGAATTACGCCGCGCTGGCTAAACATAGAGAGTCAACTGAATTGTTAATGAAGACCAAATGTATGTACCTGTGTTTAATAAATATTCATTCATTCATTCATTCATTAAAAAAAAGAATGTTTTGATATAAAACATAATTCAGAACTCACAGCGACACTGAGATTTCAGAACACATGGGCCAGCCACACTGGCATCCAATATCCGAACTTCTTCTAAGTTATTTACTTACGGCCGGGTACATAGTATAGTATGGTATATGTTAGTCATTCTACTTAATATCTGTTAACAGCTTCGGTGTTATCAAGACCAAGCCGCTCGGCTATCAAGAAGCACGTGCAATTCCCCGATGAACAAAGCTGCATTGAAGAGGCTGCCGAAACTCCATCACAACAGGGCCCTGCTGAGAAACCGGGTGAGAACATTAAACCCCTGTGCCCATGCACATGCCATCAGTCGCCAAGGTATTCGGGTCTTTATTACTAAACCAATGCACTGCGTGGTCACGGTAGAATACGACAAATCATCTCACGTCTTCGACTTACATCTTTGTTGGCAACAAATCAAATGTGTATTTTGTTTTAACATACCATTATGTATGTTGGACCATTTTATAAATTATATTTTCTGTATTCGCTAAAATAATTGTCTGTCATGACTGCACTGTACTTATGTTGTAAGTTGTGTACACACATATTTAAAAGATAAATGATAAATAGAAATGATAGTGATATAAACATAGAGTGCATAAAATCCGAAGGTCGATCCAAGAAAATATGGTAGGTGCCACAACTGAATAAGAAGAAATTGGAAGAATCAACTCACAAAATAGAAATGCTTCATGAACAGAATACCGTGTCAAATAAAAGCACAAACATAACATTAATTATCTGTAGCAATTGTTCGATCTTTTCTTCCCTCACTCAAATGTCGCTGAAGCAATGAAGTTGCTTTTGCTCTGAAAACAAAATTAGTTTATTCTATGTACACACGGCTACACATCAAGCTATACATTTCCAGTTTATGCTGATCGCGCATTATATAGGATTTCCGTACAATTCGAGGTCAGCTTAAAGCTTATTAACTGTGCAATAACTTTAAACTTCAGTACGACTTAATGCGATCGGCCAAATATGGCCATCCATTAAAAATTCTCTCGCAAATGATCACATGTAATTGAGGCGCTCAATGTTTCCTTTGGGAGCCACTTAGTTTTATGAAATACTTTATTTATAACACTCAAGTAGATATCTACGTTCATGTGGAAACTTTTTCCATGCTATATAATATTGGATCCGTATGGATATCTGACAATATCTACCCTATAACTTTTGTAGTTCATGTTGACCTTCATGTCTTTGGAGCCAACATGTATTGTGTATTTATCTTGTCACTCCAGTCGGATTGTGACACACGAAATACGGTTATATTAACACAGAATCCTCGAGTGAATAATGTGAATAGGTACATAGGCTTCTTATTCCAAATGTCTCCGGCCGTTTAATAACGAGCCTATCCATGCGAAACCCAAAAACACAGAAGAGAATTTCAAAACTTTGTACAAATACCCGTTTAAATATACTAATAAACTAGCAAACTACAAAACTTGCGGAGAAAAGAGACATGTTGACAAAATGTTTCCATAGTGATATATCGGTTCTGTCCACACAAAAGTAAAAGTAGTAACTAAACTAGTTAAATCAATATATCCTTGTAATGGACTATAAAACAATGTGCAAGAAACTAGGACTATTAGCGGTTTAATGCCATAAAAGTTTTAGCGACCGCTGAACCCAACATTATAATGCGAGCATTGGAAGGCGTGTGTTGAGGGACCAAACTAAGAGAATCTAAATTGCTTGAACATTAATCACTATCTCATACGTCCAAATGGCGTGATTTGTGATTTGTACGTGGCTTCCGTTAGAATAGTTTACAGCCAATAACGCGGCCGGAGCGCCGTTCTATCCTGGAAAGTATCAAAAGGACTACATATAAGAAATTCATATAATGCATCTACTCTCTAAGTTAATCTTGGACATAATTACGGTGAAAAATAAACTGGATAAAAATTAAACCGACGAAAAAAGAACTGAAAAGCGAAAAATAAATAACTTTAATTTCGGAAGTCGGTGTCTTCGCTTTTCAATTTTCGTTTTTTACCACCGACTTCCGAAATTAAAGTTATTTATTTTTCGCTTTTCAGTTCTTTTTTCGTCGGTTTAATTTTTTCTTAAAAAGTTTTTTATTTTTCGCTTTTGAGTTACCATCCACTCCAGGGTACTCCAGGGGGTTACTCCAGGTTAAAGACCTGGAGTTGATGATGAGTGGTTGTGTCATCAGAACTATGTATGTGTGCGAAATTTCAACAGAATCGGTTCACAGTTGAATATTCAGTTGGTGAAAAATCAATCAACCCCATTTTTTCTACCTTTAGGGGTGGATTATAGTTTCCAACTTCGAGGTATACCCTTCCCAATGAAAAAAGAATTTTTCAAATCGGACTACTAACTAAAAAGTTATGCGTGGTCATACATAAAGAAAAAACAAAAAAAACATATACGTGTCGACTTGAGAACATCCTCCTTTTTTTTTCGTCTGATAAAAAAGGGTCTGCTCTCCAAGTCCGTCAACGATGATACGGGCCCGTCCGAAAGTAATTGATCCGTCTAAACAATTGTTAAATTAAATTTTTCGGATAGGCAAAATCACGTCGATATTAGGGACAACTGGCAAAATAACTTGTCGGTAATTTCTAGTTCGGGCGCCGAACTAATCTTATATCCGTAAAGGACACAGAGAGTAAGAAAGTCTCGTAAAATCGGATGGATTTCGTGCACAGGGAGAATCAACCCCCTGACTAGCAATTGTCTGACATTGCCAACACGCAATCAGCAAGCGTAGTGATTAATGCTCATTCCATACTCTGTACCTACAAGATAATACCGTTACCGTTACTCTGGAGCGAGACAAAAGGCTGCCATTCTAATTATAACCTACCTATAAGCCCGAAAGATAGCCCGTTCATTCAATACTAATATTTGGACTTCTAAATACCTGAGGACAAAAAGAGTCACATTATCTTACTAAAGAACTGTCCTAAGAAACAGTTTTTTCATACGAAACATATCCTTAGCATCCTTATGAATATGATCGATACGGTCTTGGTTTCCATTGCTTTATGCGAGTCTTTTCTCCACGTCGGCGTCGTTCTTAAGAGTCATGTGTAACACAATATTTGGCATCAATACGTATACATTCTGACAAACACTCGAGTCACGGCTGTGGATGTGGAGCCGGTCGGCTACATGTTGACTGAAGTAACGCTCCAGTAAATAAGGTACCATGCGATTGTATGGAGTTAGAATAACTTTGTGGCACAATCTTATCTATGTTTGGGTCGAAAGAATATTTGGAGAGAGTTGTGGCCAAACATCTTTGTTACTACATGCGGATCAGGTGATTTGTCAAAAAGCCAGCGTGATTTTAATGCTTTCAATAAACATTTTATTTATTTGGTACCAATTCACAATGTAGATGAAAAACTATTCACGAGATATTCTTGTGTAAACGTTAAATCACATCACTCATCACTCTGAAGAATTTTACAGGAATTGCGACTGAAAGTACCGCTGTAAACATAAAAAGCTAGCACTGCCTGCAATTCCTCGTTTTGCCAGTTTAATACATTCGAACATTAGAGTTTTCCGAATATTGCAAGAATTTCTGTAACGCTTTTTGTGCGACTAGCGTATTCACAGCACGGCACGGCTCTTAAGTCAGTCTTAGATAATACGTGTGCCTGTACTTGTTTTAAAAATAAGGATCATGAACTATTTATAATGTATTTAATCAGCAGACTTTTGATTGGGAAAGACAATAAGCCTAGGGACATAATAAAATTTTGATGGAGCATTGTGAACCACGGAGTCGTTCTTGCCAGATTGCTTTTTTTTGTTGATTGGCTTGCTTGCTTGATCAAGTGTCAGGGTGAACCGTGGCCAACAAAAAAAATTCCTAGTGCCAGTCTGCTTGATAATATCGATAGGTATAACTTCAGTTTTATGAACCAGTGTACGCTGATAAATTCCCCTATCTCATTTCCTATAAAGAATTGTCTCATCTCAAGTTATTTTATCCTGGAATAAAATGGTACTATTGAGTCTAAGGAAATTTTTACTGCAACGTAACAACGACAAAATTGTACTCAGTCAGAACTGCAGTTGGTTTTTTTGTTCGGAATGATAATTTAGGAAGGTAAAGCGGACTATGCTTTAATTTTAATTTGTGATTAGGAATTTGGGAGAAACTGTCAGTTCAGACTTTACGATGATGATGAATATTCGTGTAATCGCTACAGTCTTTATCATAATTAATCGGTTTACAAAAATATCGAAATCTTTGTAGTATTTGCAGCACCTACTTACATAAAAGTAATGTGTAATGTATAAAGTCAATTTGTGACTTTATACATTTTCTCTTTTTTTTTTTTTACCTATGTCATTCGACAAAACCAACAATTGAAAAGTTTGGAAATACTAATACTTAAAAATATTTTTTTCACTAGTTTCGCATAGAAACGTAGATTATTTTACACACGTTAGGTACACGCAATTCTACCCACGTTTAGACGAAATTACTATTTAATTCGTCCCCTAAAAGTGACCCACATAGTCAAAATTCATTTATTTACGTTACACGTTCGTGGGTTACAGATATAAATATGTGTACCAACCACAACTTAATCAGTCCTGTTGATTCAGAGGAAATCGGCTGTGTCAGACGGACAGGCAAACACACGAGTGATTCTATAGGGGTTCCGTTTTTTCATTCGGACGTACGGAACCCTAAAAACCTATGTCATTAACTTAAATCTACAGAGGCTCGAGTAATCTCTTCATTGTGGATGGAATTGGAGTCGGAGGCCCCGGTGCCAGAACGCTGACGGCGGCGGAGCGAGCAGTACTACCGGCCCGTTTCCCGAGCTCGGAACGAACGACGGAAAATGTCCGCCGCCGGAGTACCGCCCGCCGACGACACTCAGAAGGATTCCCTCTAAATTGACCGACCACAACTACTGGAAGGTAACAATTTTTACACTTAAGCTCTGAAAAACGAATTTATTTAGAACTAAGTATTCGCCCGAAGTTTCACTTGCAACTATTGTAACTAAAAAGTATACCTAATTCCAAGATATGGTCTAGTTGTGTACCTACTTTTCATCCAGATCCGTTCATTCGTTTATGCTAGATTGAGCAATAACATACACAAAACAGCACGCCTGTAGGTAGGTAATCACCGAAGGGTTACGCCGAGGCGTACCTATAGTACAACCACATTCATTTCGCCAGTTTGGTTTTGTAAGGCCCATAAAATACGACGAGCCAATGAGCAACAAATATACGCTAAACTCTTAACTGTAATTAGAAGTTAGGCAGCTTCGGATAGTTGTAGGTAGGTACATATATAGGTACTCAAGGACATCGCCTGTTGACTGTTTGACACTTATCGGGCCTGTAGCCGTAATTATCAAAGTCTCATAAAGTTTGATCATTATAGAATATAGAGAAGAATGAAGAACATCAATAGGCGGATGCAATATCGGATGCCGTCGCAATAGCGGAGATAAGCTTTGATCACGCTAACACGTGCTCCAAAGTTACTACTGAAACTACTAAGAATGTAGATATTGTAAGCAAAAGTTTAAGGGCTTCATTTCGCTTTGTAGTCCCTAATTCCCGGGAACCTAGACTGAGAGGGCTGCCCGCAGGTCGTTTAGTGTCCTTGAACTGCTTTTTTCAGGCCACCGACCGTCTGGACTGCTAGCTGCCATTTAGTACAAAAAAAAAGAATTCGAATTCTATTTTACACCTACAAACGACTCCAAATTTGGTCCCTCAGTTGGCTGAATGTAAAGTTTGACCGCAATCACATTAATTTATGGTCCCGCCGCAAAATTATATGATTATACCGCTTTTTAGGGACCAGCTGAAATAATTCAGTGAAAAACCAATTTCGCTTCGAATGCCTAAATGTTAATATTGTCGTCTGTGTTTCTAGTGAAATGAAATACCTCTTGACTATATTGAGAACGAACTTTATGATGTCTGCAGTTCTGCATAATATTTTAAAAAGAAACTGCAATATATGTAAAGGAGCTGTTTTGCTAACATTACCATGAATTTCTTAAACACTGTCTGTTGCAGACAAGTAGGTATTCATTTAACATAACATTTTTATTCGTTTTCTTTCACAATGGATTAGGTACCACTTAATTCATGAGAAAACTAGGTACTTTTAGGACTGCATATGAATCTCAAGTAATCACAAATATGGCAATACTCTGAGCTATATTAGGTACCTTGCTGTTCATTATTATTTACTGCATTTTCTGTGCATAAGTATAAATTTTATTTTATTTCATTCTAGATATTATTTCGATCTTACTACGCGCCTCAACTTTTAGAACTTACTTAAATATAGTGGATATAAAATATTGCAACTGCAATAATGTAGGAGTATCTATGAATACGTCCATAAATTGATAGATAGCATAGCAATGCTACGACAAAATGAATGGTAGGTACCTATGAATATATATTTAAAACTACTAGCTATGCTACGACAAGATAGAAATGTCAATATTTGAGTGGAAGTTGTAATTTTCAAACAATATAAATAGTATTAGGTACTGAATCCATAGTCCTTACATATTATAAAACAAAGTCCTCCGCCGCGACTGTCTGTCGTCCTGCACGCGATAAACTCAAAAACTACTGCACCTGATTTTCATGCTGTTTTTACCAATGGATAGATTTTAGTATATAATAACCGACATCCACGCGGGCGGAGTCGCGGTCATCAGCTAGTAATATTATAAATTTGAAAGTAACTGTGTCTGTCTGTGTGTCCTATGTTACGTTTTCACTCCTAAACCACTGAACGGATTTCGACAAAATTTGGCAAAGAGATAGATGGCACCCTGGGAAAGGACATAGGCTACTTTTTATTGACATACCTCGCAGGCGAAGCCGCGGGCGGAAGCTACTTGTTTATATTCTTGGGTCTTTTCGGTTGAAGATAGATTTGGTATGAGATTTCATATAGATACACGTACATCATGCACGATTCCGTCAAATGTTACCTACTGAGGTAGGTTATCTTTGAGGGCACCAAATAGATAAAGATTGAGCTCAACCAAGTGAAAAACTCAACAATTATTAATGGGCGGGTAGGCAGATAGAATCATTAAACTTTCAGAGATCTACGTGAGATTTTAGTCAACATTGTGGTCTAATGACTTCGCAATTTTTTGTAACTGATTGTTACGTGATGGTTTTTAAGTTACAAATATAACAATAACATGGGTGAGGCTTTTGCGCAGCAGTGGGACCACGAGTGGGACAGTAACTATCTATAGGCTAAATGAAAAAATAAAAATAAAAAACCGGCCAAGTGCATGTCGAAACATGCACAATGAAGGGTTCCGTAGTATATTTTATTTTACCACTTTGTCGGCGTAATTTATATGTATCGGTAATACCAGATTACAGCTTTCTAGTACCAACACAACTAGTACAGAGTAAACCGCGGACAGACGGATAGACGGACAGACGGACGGACATGGCGAAACTATAAGGGTTCCTTGTTGACTACGGAACCCTAAAAAAACGATAAGTCAAGCCCTGTACTTTTTTCTGACAAGTTGCTTATTTGCTACTCCAAAACATATTATAAAAACTTTTCGATACTGCAGATGAATACAGATGATTCACTACACATTTAATTTAAGAAGCTACTAGTGTTTGCCTGTTTTCATCTGTGTCGTTACTTACAACTGATCAGTGGTGTGGCACACACACGACAGTAGGTAAGCAAATCAAACCTAAGTAGGCAGGTATGTCATATCTAATACTAATTATATTTCTCCATTTTTTACAGATTTACGACCACAAGATTATCAAATTTAGCTGAACGCTGAACACAGGGTATTTGCGAAGCTAAACAGAGTTGTTTAAAAAACAAAAATATAATCTGAAGACGTATTCTAAAATATTGTAGCTATGACTGTTGCCAACACGATGGTTTTCTGAGCGCTGAACTGATAATATTATATTATTAAATGTGGGTACCAAACTTTAAAAGTCCAAACCTAACGCATTTGTACTAAAAAAAATCCTTCAGTAGGTATTCTTTTTTCACGAAAATATTCCGTTTCATAACATTGCGTACCTATACTATAAATATGTATTGTCAGCTTTGATCTCTCGCAATTACAATCGCTTTCATTGTGAATCTAAAACAAAACCATTGCAAATCAGAATGATGAGATAATAGATAGCATAACTTAGGTAAATCTGTCCTTTTGCACAATAGTGCTCATTGGTAGTTCACAAATTCCTTAAATTCATTTCAGCGCAGCCTGTCCTATGTTCTAGAATTCTCAAAATGAAAGCAATTGTAATTGCGAGTTTGTCACAGAAGAGGCTGTGCATTGCGTTCCCCACATAATTGACCATTTAGGTAATCTTATATGTTCCTAATTAGAGCATTCATATTCAGGTAAGTATATTGTTGCACTAAAGTGATTAGCTGGTTTACCATTGTATTTTAATCAATAATACATATTACATTACCCAGCAATTGGATCAATATAATAATAATAAGTACATTATAAACTTAGAGCGCTGTTTTTATGTGTTGAAAGTTTCTTAATGTTTGGGTACTTATGTACTTATCTATAAATCTCTATGAATTAATTTAAATGTGTATCTTATGTTCTATAAATTAATATATTGTAAATAATTTAGATGTTTGTTATGTTGTTGGATTTCGTACATGCGAAGACGTTAAGTTTTTATTTCGGGAACTGTCTCGAGTACAAACAAGGCCTAGTAAGCCCTTAGTCTCAGACAGTTCTTAGAGTTTAAGCTCGTTATTATATTATTTAAGTTATTCGATTCTATTCATATTCAATTGTTGAATTTTGTACCTATTATGTATGTTCTGTTACCGCGAATCTAGTCTTTACGCATAGTTAGGTACCTAATTAAGTTTATATATATTATATATTAAACCTTTTGATGTAAGAAAATAATTATTAAATTAGTGAACTATGAAATAAACTGATTAGTTGTAACTGTATTATATTTAGGAGTGATCGTAAGAGAAATATTCGAGACTTGACTCATATTTATTGAATTTATAAATTTTCGTAAACTTGGCTTCGACAGCCTCTAGTGCGATCTTTTTTACAAAATTTGGGGACATCCCACTGTAACGTTTAAGAGCTTCAAAATTTAATTTAAAATTTTAATGGTTACTAGATATTCTACGTTTCGGTTTTCAAAATATTTGAATCTTTTATGAGTTCTGCATTAACAATCGACTACTCTTTTACCACTCTTGAATACATCAGTAACAGTTTAACTCAATGTTTGTATGCTGAAAGTTACTCAATATATATCCATGTATTCCCATAGGCTAATTTACATTCACATTATAAAGTTATTATGAGCAGAAAGAAAAATTAAAAAAAGAATACTTTGCACATTATTAGCTAAAGAATGTAAAAGCTAAGGAGAGGCTTTTCGGTCATTTTTCAGAAAGATGGACATGTATAATATACTGGATAGTAGCACATTATTAGAATTTCGAATCTAAGTTCAATATTTTCGCTGAATTAAATGTAATTGTCTCCAAAAGTTGCGTTTCTTATTTTTGTCCTTAGATTAAATACCCTGTTTCATACAAATCCATCCTTACTTGTTTGGGAACTTAATAAATCGTATTCTTGCATCAGTTCCGCACTTTGACTGTCCGCATATTAAATGTGGAGGAGAAGCGCTGCGTACGACTAGTCGGGATATCAATCAATGGCGGATGGTACCGTGGTAGTCTGGTAGTGAAATTGATATGGTGCCTGGCTGGCTGACGTTATGCCTTTGATTCGTTGGTAGCATTCGCAGCTAACCACTGTAACCTGATCGCAGAAGCCGGAATCCTTCCCTTGCCCTCACAGCAAAGTTAAAGACGTACATTAATTATCTACAAAACGCACCTTGATAACAGCACAATAATTAAGATTTTTAATTCTTAAGTTATGACGTCATTTTTTTTTCAAATTGATGATGATTACGACAATCCATAAGGAAACTGTAAATATGTATATTTATTTTACGTTGCATTGTGTAACGTGTGTGTTTGTTATGGGCAATTCCCGTCTTCTATGAACGTTCGCATTCGCATCTCATTCACAACCTGTCAAAAATACAATCAATTTACCAACATTTTTGACAGATTGCGACTTGAATGTGAACGATATAGGTGAGCGTTTCATCAAATAGTAAATTTGCCATAATGTTGGTTCCACTGTTAAATTTAAAAAACGGACCTATTAGTGCCGTTGCGTATTTGTATTAAATTGTACAACAGTGGAGCCAACATTATAGGTACTATTTGATGGAACGCGCTTGTACGCTAATAAGTGAGATTCTGATTCGGAAGGCCAATTCAATTACATTCTCCCCCTTCTCGTGCTTTAAGCTCCATTTGAGCTTCAGTCTAAACCTTAAAAGGAACAATTACAAAGAGGTAAGGTTCTCATTGCATTTTTTTTTCTTAGCCTACGCTGCCCCTCTCCTGGGCAAAGGCCTTCCTCCACTCCTTCCATCTTTCGCGAGCCCGCGCGTCCTCTTTCCAGTTTTGATGGAACCTATCCAGCTCGTCCCGCCATCTCCTACGTAGTCTGCTGTGACCCCGTCTCACTGTCTCAGGGCACCAGTTCTGTGCTATTTGGGCCCACAGTTGCACTCTATGGACGGAAAATTAAACGCACAAGTTGTAAATAATGTGATTATATTCCTAAATAATAAATGGATACACATGTTAAAGAAATTCGGTTTTAACAAAGATCATATTAATACAGTTTTAACATTTCGATGGTTTAGTTTAGAGACATGTCAGTTATGGACTCATTAGATTACAATAATAATTTTGTCAATATATAACACATAAAGTATAATATTCTTAATAAAATTCTTACAAGTGTGAACACTGAATTTAAACAATATAACCACGCGCGAAACAAAATTGCCAAATTTATGCAACATTTAAAAATATAAATAAAGGGAACTTATATAACCATTTAATAGCAAAGTAAGAAGCAAACTTTCTTGCGTAAATTATATTACGTATTTAAACTTTTGAATAATTTAATCACAACCGTGATTAATTATAACAATTATTATGTTTCGAAAACTCTTGCGCGCAGTTATACACAAATATTAATAAACACATCCGATTATAAAAAATTATAAATATCAAACACTACTTAATGTAAGTACTTGTTTGACAAGGTTTTAATAAGCTATGCAAATAGTTTCAGGGTACTCGCGCACTAGACGACCACGACCAACACTTTTGGTCGCACCGACCAGGTAAACAAAAGAAACCGCCTAGCTAGCCGTTGCGACCAAGTGCGCGATTCTTATCGGTTTCTATATTTTACTTGAGGCCCCAGACAAAGTGACATTTTATCAGCGATAACCATGATGGAAAAGCCAAAAATGTATAGGACTGACATAAGCTATCGAAAAGCTTATGTCAATCCTGTTGAAAGTCGTTGTAGAAATACGGAACGCTTTGGAAACGATTGTCACTTGTCTAGGCCCTCTGGTCCGTGCGAACAAAAGTCGTGGTCGTGTCCGACTAGTCCACGAGATCCCTTAATATGAGCTTTACATACCAATGATATTAAAAATTTGTGCAATGTCTTACACGATTAAATTGCATTTTTTTTTATTTTTATTAACATTATATTAAGTAACATTATAATCTTTAAGATTCTTTAAAATATTAATACAATTAATAATTATTTACTTACACCACTGGTGTCCGTACTATACTGGGAGAATACCAAATTATTTAAATAATAATAATAATATATTTACGTCCATATTCATAAAATTCAATTGTAATTTTGATAAATTCGCAGTCAAATTATAATATTTATTCATCAGTGCTACAGTGAAAGGTCTTGTCCTTCAAGATACATATCAATTACAGACGGCTGATGTCAATACTTTATTTATTCTTAAACTAATCCGTACCGAGACCGCATCACTGTACATAAATAAGTAATTCTATAGCTGTGAACTAGAATTGTATGATAGTATAATATACTTTATCTACACCCCAATCCTCTATAAAAGTTTCTGAAACAGTTAGCTTAAAGCCAACATTAAAACAGCCAGTGTCATAGTAACCATAACAACATCCAAACGGGTGTTATAATGTTGTACTAAATTTCATATTACAACTCATTTAAAAAAAAGAACAATGTCATGCAGGCGCGTTTCAGTAAACAAGCACAGTAATTTAAAAAAAAGAACATAATTATAGGTTATTCGAATTCGAAAAATTCGAATTCATGTGTGTCGTATCCCGCCATTTTTGTTCGATATTAGTGTTGCAAACCTTTTATAGAGGATTCATATTATGGGTGTAGATAAAGTCTTGTATGCATCTGTTAAAAATTAGGTATTAAAACGCTCATGTGATACTTTTAAACCCACATTCGTGTTTTAATACCCCTTATTATATAACAGTTGCATAAATAACTTTAAAAGATCAGTACATTAGTGAGTCTATATGTAGCTACTTTCTAAGCTTATGGTTGTTGTGACAAAATAAATCACTCTACGTATGTTGAAGTGAGATGGTTGCTTGTCCACGAACACATGAGTTCCTCGCACACCAAGCCATGGTAGAAAAACTTTCGCTTTAATCAAAATCTTCATTAGAGAAGCACTTGCTGTCTCAAAATTATTTTAAGCAGCGAATCACGAAGTCAGTGTCGTGGACAAGTCATTTAGTTTAAAGCTCTTATTTGGATCGATAGTTAAATAATAAGATTAAAAGCATTCTTACAGCACAGCACGATTGATCACAACAGTAAGCGCTGCAACACTATGAAACTTAAGTTTCAGACAGTCCATTATTTAACGAGCAAAAAAGGTGTACTTTTAAAATGACGCATAGCATGTATATCAACTTTTAAAATAACCGGACAGTTTTCCAAAACAAAAGTTCCAAGTGCGTTATTAGCCTAAGATTGCTATTTTCACTAAATATGGAAACTCGATCCTAATAAATACGAATAATTCGCAAATTTATAATGCTTAAAGGAGAAAAGTTTATAGCAAAATTTAACGCAAATAAAAGCCAGTGGCGGTTCACATACACATCATCATAATATGTACTGAAAGGCGGATCTAAATGTCAATTTAAATTTGAAGTATTCCTCATCACTTTTTCCTCTTTTATTTGACCTACCTTTCAGCATAATCAACGTTAGGCCTACAATTAAATCTTTTTATTTTACAAAAATACAGTTAATTTTATCTCGTCAGAGGTAACCAACTCTATTATTAATGCTAAATACGACCACGAAGGCTCACTGTTGATATTAATCTGTGATTGTAAATATAACCAGAGTTAAATAAGCAAAATGGTCGCTATACAGTCGCGATAAAAGCGAATTTAGCTTGCAAGATACAGGCGATCAGTCACGGTGCAATGCATAGGCGATATTAAGTAACTGTCGTTAGTTGGTACCTGTATTTTGTGTCGTTAAACCGTCCAGTCGTTCGGAGTTCGACGTTTAATTTCCACGATTGATTCACGTACTTTTGCTTGGCTTAAATCTTGGCTTGATTCAACCAGACTCACCGCGTTTTGTTTTTGCTTGGCTTAAGTCCTAAATAACTAGCTATCTATGATTGTTCTATTATTAAAATGTACGTAAGGCAAAGCTGCTGAGTGAGACACGGTGAGTTAGGTGGAATCGTGGAGATATTTCGAATAGAATTATATCGCCAATGGATAAGTTGTAGTCGGAGCGTTTGCTCTTTGTGCTAGCCGGTGGGGACGTGGTGGAGTGTTCGCTAGACGGGCGGTATCGTCCACAGCACGGCGGTCTTGTCGGCAGACGTGGATAAGAAGGAGAAGTCGTCGGGGTGCCATCGGGCGGAGATCACTTTGTCGGGGTGGCGGGCCACGGGCACGCTCGGCAGGGCGCAGGTCAGGTCACCTGGGTTCAAACTTTAGCTTTAGTACACCAGTAAAATTACATTAATTCTAAAGATCATCAAATAAAGAGCAGATAGCTCAACTTTAAACATTCAACTCAACTACGAAAACTGATTTCAGCAAGTCATAAATGGCAGATGACTTCTCGATATCCTCCCAAAAAATAATTAGCTACACTCTGCTTGCTCAGGAATCGGATCACGACAATTTTTTTTAAAGGGTGCTTCTACATATATTTGAACGGTAATTATGTTTGCATTTTTTTTTTCAATTATTGTTTTTTTGGCTTATGGTGTAAGTCCAGCAAGAGTTTTGTAATAAATAAATAATGGCTAACTCTCAATTTAAAAGAAAAAATATGAGTAAGGCAATAAAAAGCCCTTAATCGTCTTACCCTGAAGATCGGTAAGCACAACCCGTCCATCATATCCAGCAGTGAGTAGGTAATAGGCGCCGGGCGAGAAGCGAACACTGCGCAGGTCGCCAGAATGTGGCGTGAAGCGCTGAAGCGCGCGGGAGCCGCGCACGTCGTGCAACGCGCACGAGCCGTCGTCGTGCCCGCAGACCAGCAGCCGGCCGCTCGGGTCCACGGCCAGAGATGCTACTGCTGAACCCTGGTGATAAAGAAATGGTAAGAAACTCTACAATTAAACCAGACAAGGTATGCACTTCGGTAATCCTCGTGTTTCCGAATTAGCGCAAATGTCGCGCGACAGAGTAACCCCTCACAGCGGCAAAGCTTCTTACTTTTGTCGTGACGTGCCTTGCAGTAGTGTACCTATCATTGGGCGTTTGTATCAAGTTTTCTCTCTGTTGTCTACCTACTTTAGTCTCAGATCATCATAATATGTCACTCAAAACTATTTATCGTTGTTGGTTGTGTCAATAGGTACCTACTAAATTATTATCAGATTTCTTGCTCTCGTCCCCTGTTACATGGGAGTTGAAAATAACTGAAAAATGTCTGTGTATAATTACACTTCTGCCTAACTTTTCGGGGTAAACAAGCATGACATTACGCTGTGTGTCTTTACTCTATGATCTAAAATTATATGCTTTCATAGCATAATCAGCCTATAATGTTCAAAACACGCCTCCACTCTTAGAAAGGGAGTGGACCATAATCTACCGCGCGGGCCCACTACGGGTTGGTAGATATGCCCCACCCAACTAGAATTCTATATAAAATCTCATAAACGGGCGTACTGTAGATGTACGACACACATGTCTAATCTAACTTTATAAAAACCTATGTTAATAAATCATGATATTTCCCACGACTTTACTGAAAAATTATAACTATTTTTGCAAGTCAAATCTAACATTTCTCAAGGAATTCCTCAAAAGGCACGTATAGGAATGTTTTTGCCAGGATACAAAAGGTATGTGAACGGAACAACATATTTAGTATCGATTACAAGTCTGCATTCCAAAGTCATGATCGTGACAGATGCTTTCCCAGGCTTCGAGTCTTCCGTATCATTTGCAACGATTAATTTTTATAGCAACAATTCATTGTAGTATTTGTCTTAAATCAACACAGTTCTAAACATTGTAGCCAATTATTTTACCAATCAAGAACGATCAAGTTCCCAGAAACCGTGGGTGTGTAATATTTAATGAAAATTACAGGAAGACTTAGCAACAGAACAAGGCTTTTATTTAATAATCTTGCATTTTGCTTGGAAGAGCAAAATTAATCCCGTATATTGGAGATACCGGGCATTTTTATCTATAGTCAGTCGCAATCGCTTTTGAGATTGCAGTTTAGGTGTCGTATTATGAAGTATTAATGCCACCATTTTTCCAGTGTGAGAGAGAGACGGAGCTAGACAAAGCCGATAGCTCCATCCCGTTTTCGCAGTGAAATAAAGAAAGAAAGAAAATACATTTATTCAGCCCAGACTGAAAGGCACACAATATACATAATACACAGCAGATAACAAAATAAAATATAGAAACAAATAAAAAAAGTGTAAAAGTGCGATGTAGGACATTATGAGTGGAATAATGATAGCATTAATACATCATAATACTACCCCTGAAATATGTTAAAAACGAGTACTTCACACTTGCTAATAATTCCAAGAGTTGATTTTTCGGTATCAAACATATGTTACGTTGTACCGCAAAGAGGCCATTGTTATTTTGAGACGTAAGCGTCTAATGACAGCTATTGACGACGCAACAAAAACGAATGACGCCACCTTATATGGCAACATAACAAGAAACACCGATGAACCACGGTAAATCAAATACACGAGAGAAAACTATTCCACACTGTTGGTAAAATTAATGAGCGATAACTTTGTCGAACAATAGACAGTAATATGCTGGGCGTGCAATAAAAGTGGTTTTATGAAACATTGTTTTTCTATCCACATAACTTTGATTGCGCAGACTGTGTTTAGCAATCCGAATTGGCATTAAATTATGTTGAAATGCAATGTATTAGTAAGAAATTAGAACGTAGTAATATTTTAAACATCGTTATTCATGGTAATATGCGCAATTATTTATACAAATAACGCCGATGATACGGAATGTTCAATTTCCTTGAATAAATAATGACAAGATTGCATAAACGTTGCGATTGCAAAAACGCATATACTTGCAGTTTGTGTAAGTAAAGCATTTGAAATAGAAAAAAGACGTTTAAGATACTATGCCCATAGTACTGACGAGACGCCATGACAAGGACACTGTATCTATCCGTAACTATCCCTATTCATATAGTTATCGTATACGCTATATTCGAAAAAATATCGTTAGCACTGGTTTCTGGCAAAAACACATCTCGGCAATCGCTGAGAAGGCGCAACGGCATCGGTTATAGTAACCGATATTATGGATATCGTATACAACGTGTTTTTTTTTAATCCCATATCTTTATGGTACCTATTAATGAGGTTAGGTTAATGAGGTTAGGTTAGAAAGAACGCCCCGCACGGGCCCAGCGCGGGTTGTTAAAATTCTAAGACATGTGACATCACCAGTGATCGGAGTAGGTAGATTGATTTTTGGTACTTGTATCATAAATGCACACAGAAAGAATAACATAGATAAGCCATTTTTCCGGAAAGTAATTCCGGTATTTCCGGATTCAATTAAATATTGTTAATGTTGGTAGTGATATTATTACTACTCAATTCAAAATTTAAAGGAAGGTATCAATACTAAATTAATTCATTATTTATTTGCTATTTTATTTATTTGCTCATTTTATTACAATTCCTACCTTTTTTTTTTTGAGGATGCCAAATCATCAAATGGCTCCTTCCACTCTGGCAGAATACAATTCCTACATAAGTTCCGGTTTTTTATTTTAAAAAAACCGGAATCCACCAATTCCGGAGAAATGTCCATATTAATATATACGTTTCGGATCAATGGCCCCAGTTCAATCTACCTACTCTGATCACTGGACATCACATATATCTTCGCATTGTTGGTTCTAGGACATGCCGGTTACCTCACGATGTTTTACTTACTTTTGATGAAACTAAGAAACAGGTATAAATATGAAGCACGTACCTTGTTGGGTTGTCCCGCTGGCGGGGAAATAATGTTGACGCAGCCGCCAGTACGCAGGTCCCAGAAACGAACGGTCTTGTCTTGACTGCCCGACACGAACATGGCGCCGCCCCAGTTGTACAGTGACAGAATGTGCCCTGAATGACCGCTTAACGCCTGCACAAAACATAAAGCAATCATACAACTACCAATCACTCTGCACCAATCTCAGAACAAATCAAACGCACCCTTCAAATCGAAATTGATTTAACATACTTAGAACCCGAGGTAGTCGGGCGATTTCTCTTGAATCGTTCCTCAGTTGGATGTTTATAGTGCCATAAAAAGTTGTTTTATTTAAATCGAAATATCTAGTCTCTGTTCCCGAGGGCAAAAGAAAGTGTAAAATATTGGTAAATGACACTTGGCGTAACAATGAGATTTGATAATTTATTCGTCATTGTTCCATTTATAATTCTTTTTACCTTTTGTGGTACAGTAATCTAGGTGCATCGTCTTCACATATAATTATATAATTCATGTATACAAACTATTGTAAAACATTTTTAAAAGAGTAACGGTGGAGTTTCTTACACATTCTTCTCCATACGAAAACTACTTTTTGGAAGGGGCAACTAGAATCAGTTCTATTACTTTATTTTTGACGTTCAAAAGTGCCTTTTATGTGCCTATTTGACTTTGACTTTGATTGAAATAAACGGGAGCGTAACAATTGACGACGAATAAAGGGTGTCAGTTTCACGACAGTTCTAGAAGAAATATGAAGGTATTAATAGTGGTCCTTACCCGAGTGTGGGATTGAACAGGGCTGATTAATAAAGCAGGAGGTGGCTGGTAAATGTATTCCACCTCGATCGTTGTCGGCTTGTGGCGACCCGTACGGGGTAAAACCACAGATCGCGTGCGTAATGATATTCGTAGCCGAGAAGGTTGTGTTCGTCTGAATCGTCGCCTATACACGGGGTGCTCTAATCACGAACGTAAACACAAACACGTGCGGGCTCCATAGACGTATCAAATTAGTAGTTGCAATGTGTACATGACACCAGGGCTTGAAATACCGTTAAAAATATGGTATCGTTACAGCCTTCTGATGCAGATATCGTTAACTATTAAATAACGTTATAAAATTTAACGTTATATCTGGCACATTTTACCGTTAAACATACGTAACGTTAAAATCTACGCTATCGAAAATTTTATCGTTATTATTTAGTTTTGTTAGCGTCGCTCTGGATATCGTTAAAAATTTCAGACTGCATCGATGGTAAGACTGTGCCGTACGACTATTTGCGTGTATAATAGGTATTCTATTTGCTATTCTGTGTTGTGTTCGTTCTTGTGAATATACTTGGTTGGTTTGTCCGTCGCCCGGCTTTCTTTGAGAAAACGGGCCGGCAACGTCGCATAAAATAACAAAAATAATACCGGTAATGTTTTACCGCTATTTTTACAATAACATTAAAAATACCGGTAATTTTTACCATAATTTTTAACGTTATTATTATGTTATGCTACTAAGTAACGCTACCAAATCGTACCGATATCCAGATATCTCTACGGAAATACCGTTACTTAACGTTACTTTTAATGTGAATTGGTAACGTTTTCAAGCCCTGCATGACACGTTTTCGCGCTGATTTTACCTCCGATTTTGATATCGACAGTTTAATTTTTGTTTTTAGGTACCTAACTGAAGCTACCTGTAAAATTATGTTATTGGCCAGTAAGTAACGTTTTTTATTAGCCGTTTCTGTCCCACTTTTGGGCAAAGACCTTCCCACTCTCTTTCCACCTCTCTCTGTCCAGAGCTGGGTTAAATTATTTTCTAGACAAACCAGTTTATCCAAAAGTCGGGCATGGCTTGGTAACACAAATAACTTGCACAGAAAACATAATCAAGACGACGATCACATAAAATCAAAGTAATAAACTGTTTTAGAATAAAACTTTCTTCTAACGTCCATACTTGGTCAATATAAATTATATTACCTGGAAAGTTTTGCCCGTAGCGCAGTCGGTGACGTAAATCTTGCAGTCGCCTGCACCGCCGCTGACCAACAGGCTGGTCTTGTTCGACGTGTCTTCGATAAAGCAAACGTCTCGGACTGTCCCGTCGTGCATCGTCAGCTCAACCTGACAACAATGAAGGAGTTAATTTCACAAGTCACATAAGGAAACATTATTGCATGGGAAAGTTTCGACGAAAAAACTTGGCACAACTATGTTATCTATCGTGATTTTAGAGAAGTAAACTTGCCGGTGGCGTTCTATAGTTTCTGCCTACCATGTCATTGCGGTATCTAGGCACCTCCTTTGGATTCGGACAGGGTTTTTGTTACATGCTATATTATATATTAGACATGCTACATGCTATATTGCATATATTATTTATATATTAGATTAAAGACACAATATATTTGCAAAAATGAAAGCACTTCTTTCCCGAGAAGTTAGAGAGTTCGAAGATGGATCAGTCATCCCTATTTGCCAAAGTTTGATTGATTATCAATTTCTTTCATTACGATACATCATCTTTTCTCCTGGGCCATGAGTAATTTGATCGTAACGACAATATTCAACTAAGTATTACCCGTGTGCGGACATAAAGAACAGTAATGTAAAGGCCATTGTGCATTAAAATAAGGCTGAGAGTAGTTTAGTAAGCCAAGCAGCAAGTTTTCAGGCTTTTTTCCCGCGTTTTATGTTTTTCGCGCGTATCTTGTATGTTTGTTTTTTGTAAATTTCTTTATTACCTCATATCTTCCAAACGGCTCGATGGATTTCGACAGTTAAGGTATCGTTATATGCGTCTTAAAAACCCAAGTGTCCTTAAATAGGTGTACGAAAAAAAAAAAATGGCGGATTTTTGGAGCTAAATAGTAAGACGTTATTTACCAATAATCACAAGTGACCTACGGTGAATTTAATTACTAGATCCACTTTTCTCAATCAAGAGAGTTAAAGTTGGTATCGTAAAACTTTGTCCTTCACTAGGCGAACATTGCTAATGATTTTAGTTTCCGAATTTATCGCCCTTTAGTTGGTGACTGGTATGAGAACGGGAATGTGCGGAATACGGAACCCAACACACGCATTCTTGTAAAACTATTCCAATCGGTTGAGCGCGGAATTCAATAATAAAAATGATGCGATATTTCATATCCCTGCAGCTGGAAATTTTATCTGAATTTATACTTCACTAGCTTCCGCCCGCGGCTGCGCCCGTGTGGTAAGTCGATAAAAAGTAGCCTATGTCTTTTCTCAGGGTCTAGACTATCTGTGTACCAAATTTCATTTAAATCGGTTCAGTGGTTTTAGCGTGAAAGCGCGACAGACAGACAGACAAAATTACTTTCTCATTTATAATATTAGTAAGGAAGTAAGGATTTTGCGATTGTGCTGTTGGATTCTACTTCATCTTATTTTCATACTAGTGTAGGTACATATTATATAAGAGGCCGTATACGAAATTTTGCCAATTTCGCTGATTAACGTGATTTTACAGTTAAAATACTGCATTTCAAATTAATAAAAGGTAAATAATAATTTATAAAAAGTCGTTCATTCATTAGATCATAATAGAAATGATCTTTCATGTTGTGCAGTAAAACTTATAGAAATAATGTATTTTAACTGTAGAATCACGTCTTTAAAATCACACATATCTAATACGTGTGTAGCGTCATCTTCATTGTAGCGAGTCTTGTCATAGACTCAGGCGCGCGTTTGATTAGATTTACTTCACAATTACTACCTTTATAAAAATTATCAATCAGATCAGATAACCAATCATTACGGAAAAGATAACCCGTTTCCGAGATAGTTCGGCTCATTAGTAATACTAATAACACGACAAAAACTATTCACGAATTTCTTTGAAGGGTTTTAATATTTCTTTGAACTACTGATATCAGACCGATATAAAATTATTAGTGCCTGGGCGACCGAGCTCCAAATGGGTAAAAATAGAGAAAAAGAATTTTCCCAGATCAGGCTAGATCGATTCTTCGCCCCGTAATCCAACTTTCATCGAAATCGTTAGAGCAGTTTTCGAGAACGTGATTACAAAATTTTGCTCATTTAGGGCTGATTTAACCAAAGCCAGATATCTTTTATTCGGGGAATAAAATTGACGTCACAGTTTTTGTATAGAAAATCTATCAAAAATGTTATTTTTATTCACTGGATTAGACTTATACTAGGTATAAAAGTTTGGTCGAATTCGCCCTTAATAGTATAGGATATACACGTTTAAACAAAACATTTGAATTTTGCATGAACATTTCACTGTCAACATATTGTTATTCAATCTTTTGAGAACAGACATCCTTAATTAGGGGGTCTATTTCATCTTAAGTAGGTACTGATCTAATTACATTTATCCTTGAAGAAAGACAGGAGCACAGGCGCCGATGTTAGGTATAAAAACTTTATTAAGGCCGTACCCTACCTCAAATTGCTTATCATGATCCTCCGTTATGCCGAAAATACTGCAGCATTAATTTTGAAATAAATATTATGTTAAAGTTGAGGATTGATGCTAGATCCAATGCTTGGCGAAAACAGGATTATACCAAAATTCTCTATAGAAAAAAAAACCAAAGTTACCTCTAAACCAAACTATAAACCGCTGGAATTCAAAAAATATTTCAAATTAGATCATGAAACGTTGCATAATAATAACTGAACTAACTATAAAGAAAGCCTAATTATTATTTTTTCTTTGATTTCACCGCAAAAAGCTGTTACCTAAACTATTCGCGGCTTGAGAGCCGCCAGCGCCCCACTCCGTCTCGCTCTCACTAAGGTCGCGAGTAGTATGGTGCGAGCGAAGAGCCTTAACAAAAGCCTAGGCAAAGAAAATGTCACTGCATATCTTCGTAAAATACTTATAACAGTGCGTTATACTTAGCCGGTGTAGCAGAGTCATGCACGGAACTGTTTACGAGCTCGTGCCACATATGCGTTTAATCGAGATTGACAATCGTTAAGAGGACGCGGGTGTTGCAGAGTGACGGCAACGTTTCGAATAAATTGCATTTGCGCCATTAACGCTCTGATTCATACGACATTGACTGACAGTGACTAGAAGCTCTTTCTATTCGATTCGAGAGTCATAAGTCGTTACAATCTCTACGTTTTTCTATCATTTATCTTCGTACAGCAGGAAACAAGAACAAAGAAATATCGTAAAAGGCATAAGATACATAGAATAAATATGTTTGCAGAGCAAGACTGACGTAAATATCTGAAAATTATTATTCATAAGCCTCTGACAAATGAACTAATATAGAATCACACAGAGCTAATTTACACAAGTCTTGTTCGATAAAAACTGCCTGCCGCACGACGCAGTATTTACTGACATTAATATAAAGATCACATAAGAAAAAACATTGGTAGATTGTTATGAAAAATTAGATACAATTTGTATTCGTTTGATGACGTACCATGCGACAGAAAGCCTGTGTACTATTCATAATAAGGTCTCAAATATTTTATTTGCAAAAGACTCCGTTATTTTGTTTCAGGCCTATTTTCGACCGGCATATTAAGTATTTGCATTCTTAACTTATTCAACGGCCACAAACAAACTTGACGGAAACATTTATAGTAGACAGACTAAGTGCACCTGCCTAAGGGTGAGGCGTATTTATCGTAACAGATAGAAATAACAGATATTACAAAATAACAAATAACAATTGTTCCTAACAATAAAACATACCTGTCACTTAAATTAACAGATCCTCAAGACTGTTACCGCGGCTGTTGCTTACGTATTTATCGTCCGTACAAAAATAACAGGCTGTTATTTAATAACAGATAGATATTCGACTTTGAACCAAATTAAATAAAGAACATATACAATTAAGATTTAAATACGTATTTATCGTCCGTATAAAAATAACAAGCTGTTATTTAATAACAGATATTTGCATCTGTTATTTTTTTGTAACAGTAACAATGCTAACAGATGTCGTGTTTAACCTATTACAACCCAACTTTAGACCTGCCTATTTGATGACTCCATTTTAGCTGCCAGAAACTGAGCACCTCAGAATAAACAAGGGCCACTTCTACCATGCTGGCAACGCTATGGGATCAGTAGTCTCTCAGGAATCCATTTATAAACAGAATCTAATGGAAACTATTGATTTTGCCATAGTGAGACTTAATTAGTAATTAGGCAATACAGCGGGGCGAGCACGGCCTTGTGACACCTCGAGTCACACATTTTATCACAGTTTAATAAGTCATACAGGGTGGCCCAAAATTAGTTTATTAGGTTTTACGAATTATTTTATCAATTTTATACGTGAATTCAATCACTACATGTTATTAAAAAAAGTCCTCCACCGCGACTGCCTGTCTGTCTGTTCGCGATAAAGTCTAAAACGACTGCAACGATTTTCATGCTGTTTTCACCAATGGATAGAGTGGTTCTCGAGTAAGGTTTTAGTATATAATAACCGACATCGACGCGGGCAAAGTCGCGGGCATCAGCTAGTATATTATAAAGCAAAGTCCTCCGTCGCGTCTGCCTGTCTGTCTGTTCGCGATAAACTCAAAAACTACTGCACCGATTTTCATACTGTTTTCACCAATGGATAGAGTGGTTCTCGAGGAAGATTTTAGTACCTATATAATAACCGACATCCACGTGGGCGAAGCCGTGGGCATCAGCTAATTATAAATTAAGGTCTTGTGCTGCGCGTGTTGATGAGCTAAAGGCAACTGAAGAAGTGGGAAAATTGTAGAAAATTTTACCAAGCGTTTGTCTCTATGAATCCGCGCTAAAGGAGGTTATTTTGAAGACAAATAGGGATGATGTATAAATAAAATTTATTTTTATAATTTATAACCTTATTTAATTCACATATAAACTGATAAAATCCAGAACCTCTTGTCAACGTTATTTTGGGCCATCCTGTATAAAATGTGTGACTCGAGGCATGTCACAGTAGGCCGTGCTCGCCCCTCTGGTAAACAAAACAGAATATATGGCTATAAATACGCTATCTGTCATTTACTCATTTACCAAAACAGACGTAATTATTTACATAGAACAATCTAGCCGGGCTCGATTTCATGCGACGTGATTCACCTCTTTACGTCTATTTTACTTGCTCATATAATACATATGTATGTACAAGGTTACTAAATGAAACTTAAAAACAATTGGATCATCTTTCAATTCGACGCAGCTTATCATTCGAGTTAGTAAAACTCGATAACATTTGAAACGAGACCGAGACATCTCGTTTGAAAGGTCGAGTTAGTGAATTAATTAATGACTGGACAGTAAATTCTTGTGGCGTTATCCTTTATGTGAGTATTTTATTTGAAGCATACAATTAATATTCAGGCCGTTTCAGAGGCAACTTTATTACTATTATTTTTTTATATATGAGGGGCTAGTGGCCAAGGACTAAGTTATACAGCCGCGGTTGATCCGTGGATGGGTGACCATCTTTACATACCAAGACCCCTCCGTGCCTCGGAAAGCATGTTAAGCCGTTGGTCCCCGCTGTAAATTTTTTAGATCTTTGACAGTTGTTATGGGTCGTCAGAAGCCCGAAAGTCTGACAACCAGTCTTACCAAGGGGTATCGTGTTACCCAGTAACTGGGTTATGGAGGTCAGATAGGCAGTCGCTCCAAATAAATTACTGGAATTCAGCTGCATCCGATTAGACTGGAAGCCGACCCCAAACATAGTTGGGATGATGCATGATGATGATAATGATGCTAGGCAGATGATATTGAAAATAATATATAATTCAGATAGGTAATAAATATAGATAGATAAACAAGACACCACAGACAGACAAATTAAACATCCGGAGTCACACGTGTTAGGGCATAAATCGAACAGATTACGTGTGACTCCGGATTTTTAATTTGTCTGTCTGTGGTGTCTTGTTTATACCTTTTTAGTCGTAGTTGGGTTATAGTTTTTATTACTTAATTTTTTTTAATTCTTTTGGTTTTATAATATATATATTTTTGTGTGCTCATTAAGCCCTTTCATTTGATACCCAACATGGTACGATTAAACTATATTTTTTTTAAGTTCCTGACTTTATTTCCTCTAGAGGGCGCCATTTTTAATTTAATGTGACATTACATAGCCTATAAACAGCGGACGATCAAGACGCTTCCAGCGATACCTCATTTGTCAAATTGTGATGAGTGGTTTAGAAGATAGAAGGGAACAGATGAACATACTGACATACATACATACATACCGGTCAAAATCATAACCCTCCTTTTTTCTTCGCCGTAGTCGGGTAAAAAATAGAATAAATATAGAATATCGATTCCTAGATATCAACTGGGGTCAGTGCATTGCTTTCATTCGTATCTCTTTTGAAAGACTACTAAATGATAACTTCAAAGGGTAGATGATGCTTCGCAGAGTAGGGAGCATATTATCGGTCGACCGTGCCACTTCACGTGGAAAGGAAAAATTCCAATAACTCACTAAGATATGACTACGATTGTCGACGAGAACTCGGAATATTCTAAGAACATGAATGCTTCACCTTTTCGTATACGTCACAATTATTGACACCCATAGAATTGCCAACTAGCTTTGATTTGTTACTAACAGATCTTCTTATTTATGTATCTACCTAACATTATTTACGAAGCCTATTAATAAATTTATTTGAAGTAAACGTTTGGAGATAAAATATTTCAAACACGTTAATTATGTCTCATGTCCTCATTTGGTCCAAATTGAGCGATAACATAATTCGACTTAGTATCTAAGATGATTTTGAAGGCTTAGGTAGATATAATTATATTGTTTGCCACATACTATGAGGCAAGAATTAAAGCGCTCTGACTTCCAAAATGGAACGCGCAAATTATATAGAATGCGGTCAAAACACCGTGGCCTTTTTACCTAAAAAGATAAAGATAAAAAAAATATTATCAAAAAATTGGGGTAATAATATTTTCCATACCTCCTGTCCTTCCAAGTTGCACGCATGGCTGTTGAACCTCATTAGCTTGACTGTCTTGTCGTTGGATCCTGTGGCTAGGAGGTCACCTGCTGGGCTCCATGCGAGGCAGTAGATGCTGCCCTTGTGGTGCTTGGTTCGCTTCAATAAGACTGTCGGTGCCGTTGGAGCGCTTGTGTCCCTGTTGAAAGCCATTATGTTCAGTTTCTAGCTAGGAAGGCGGCCTTTATCATAGACTAATATCCTCCCGACCAAAGTTTGGGCACAGCGGCCAATCTCATCGGAGATTAACGAAGTATGCGTACTTCGCTAATCTCCGATGCGGTTGGCCACCGTGCCCGAAATTCTCTCTCGTGCGGGAGATATGACATACCACCAACTTCCAAACTCCGGACTACTACTGAGAAATGCCTAATGGAAAAACCCAATATAATTTTGCCTGACATGGGAATCGAACCCAACTATGCTAACAACTGTGCGTTTTTTTTTTTACACGTTCAAGCTACAGACTATCTGGTGCGCTATTGAACTTTGCAATGTTGTTTTTCAACAACTTTGGCCATTTGAGTTTATACCTATAACTTAATCTTGATCATTGTTAACAGGAGACAGAATTAATGCAAAAAAAAATCTGGACTTATTATTAATTTTAACCTAAGTAAATATTTATATTTATTGTTGATTAAGGTTCGCTGGAAACTAGAGTTTTAACGTATACGGTTTTCTAGCATTACATCTCCCTTTATGAACTATTAGGACCTATAGCCGCCTTAGCACCTCTTCAAAAAGTCGTCTGTACAGCCAGACAAAAATTATAATAAATTCAAATTAAATAATAATTAAATAATTACGGAATATGTAAGGCTTTGTAGCAAGCAGGTGGCGTTCTATAGTTTCTGCCTATCCCCATGGAGAGAAAGCGCGGTTTATGTATGTATATGTCAAATTAAAACACCCAAATTGAATTAGCAGTTCTCGCTCGAGCTCGAGTGGTCTTAAGGAAGGGGACAGACACACCTATAAAAATAAGGCCTTTGTAATTTGGTAAGTTATGGAAGAATAATATGAAGTCGTTTCTTACACATTTCTTTTGTTGTCTTCATCAACTTTTTACAATCAAAACGGATTGAGAATGTAATGAATTTGTCTGCGCTAGTTACATATTGCTTCCATCATTAAAGAACAGAGAAAAGCTATCCATAACGCTTTTAATTTAGTAATTTTGTTGTGAGCGTGAAACGTTTTTCCGAAGATGCTTTTACCGCCATAACCGGATATCTAAAGTGAAAGTTTGGTTTTCACGTAAGTAGGTAATAGATATTCTCTATAGAAGTGACGTTCTGTGATCACAGTTTTAAATAGATTTATTTATGTTTGCATACATTATGGTGATGGTGTGTTACAAAGGTTAGACTCTATGTAGCGTCAATAGATCTTTATAGTATACTAGCTGCCCGCCCCGGCTTCGTATGGGTAGCACTAAGTACCCTACCCTACCTAACTACCCTACCTACCTAACCAACCACCTACCTATCTACCTACCCTACCTACCTAACCAACCACCTACCTATCTACCTACCCTACCTACCCTACCCTACCTACCTAACTACCTACCTAACCAACCACCTACCTACCCTACCAACCACCTACCTACCCTACCAACCACCTACCTACCCTACCAACCACCTACCTACCCTACCTACTTAACCAACCACCTAACTACCTTACCTACCTACCCTACCTACCCTACCCTACCCAACTACCTACATACATACCTACCTACCCTACCTACACCTACCTTACGTACAAACCTTCCCCTGAGAATAACGGACACAACAAAATAGAATTATAAAGATCGGTCCAGCCGTTCTCGAGTTTTAGCGAGACTAACGAACAGCAATTGATTTTTATATATATAGATTAAGTGTTTGTGTTCATTAGGTGTGATCATCAGCATCTGTATAATAGATTATAAAGGATTTTTCTGCTGCAAGGCTTTTGAATAAATCAAGAAGTACTAAAGCTTAATAACTTTTCCAAATCAGAAACCCATACAAATTAATCACGTATGTTTATGAAAGCGGTCTTTCGATTGGAATTTATCGCATCTATTTAAAAATATAAAATGATTTAATAGAGAAATTTAACGTTGTCACTATCATAGCTTACTTAGGTAAGACAAAAAAGCTCATATAACGTTTTCTATAATACGCAATCTCTAATGTGCAAATTCATCTTACATCAATCTCGGTAATACCGAATCATTGAGTACTCACCTACTCCGAGTATATACGAATGAGCTTGGTATAAAGTTTTAAAGGCCTTTAAGACTGTCTTCATTCTGACAAATGATTCTTATTATAATCCCTTTCTAAATGCCGAGGGTGTGCTGCAATAAGTGAGCTGTTCTAAGTCATTCAGCGACCGAAGTATGTGCAAATAGGTGCATTTAACTGTAAATCGCAAGTTGGTAATAATACTGCGCCATGTCGCCTTAGACAATTTGTAAGATTTAGCTGATGTACTGTGTAGATTTAGTTGACTAAGCAAATTGTTTGGCTATCGAACACCTTTGTAAATAGACGGTAAACCTTTAAAATGATTTTGTTCTTTTTTCAACAGAATAATTTCAAAATTAAGAAATAAACTCGGCTTTTGGAATGACGGGTAATTTCCGCGCAGCATCATAAAGTAAATTACGGCTTTTATTGTCTATGGACATAATTAAACTATAGCAACTGATTATTAAGTACAATAGCTCGTGGTTTATAGCTGTATTCAATGCGTGCTGAGATAAATATCTCAGCATTCTACACATCCTATTGCTTTTGTATCTTTATGAGAACATTAGATGTTGGTAACACGTGAGCTCATTAGAACGATGAGTGTGTCTGCGAGTGTGAGCTAAATACCGTCGCAGTTTCCACACACAAGCCGGACCTTATTTCATAAAGTATAATATAACATCATTGTTATAAGGAACAAAAGCGGTTATTAACAGCCATTGTATCGTGGTTAAAACGATCACTTTGGCACTTTTTGTCACACCTCGGAGTCGTCATATTATGTTACGATACATCATGTACCTACCAGATACGAAATTACTTGATTTTCAACAAAATTTCGAATAATGCTAGGACATTAAACTCGCGTTTTTCTGCGTATTTTTGGAGCGCATTTTATCAAACATTTTTATTTTCGCTTGGTATCAAATCTGTTTTATATGCCCGCTGTTTTGACAACCACAGTCCAAAAGTGTCATGGTCAAGCCAGGGCCAGGGTCACGAATAAGTACAATCAAAGCATTCGTTTTCAAAATCCCGCAAAAGTTGTTGGACGTATTTTTATGGCACCACTTTCACCTTTTGCTTCTTCTACTAGAGCCAACTTGAAACATAAAGTATAAATCAAGTTAAGAGAATGTTTAACTGGAGTTCTGTTTGTCTCTGTTTTGAAGGTCGCCTGTGTAGTTATAGTGGGTAGTTTATAGCAGGCATAGCCGAGGGCGAAAGATGGCAATCGTGTATTTTTGTAATAATATATTGGCCTATATCTGCTGTGTCACGATTTTTAATGGACATTTCCAAATTTGCAACAGTCGGTCGAGTAGGTACTCAATACTCATGACAGTAGCGTTATAGCGAGTGAAACGTAGTACTTACCTACGTGAAGTATTTCGTAAGAGTCCATATCTACGAGAGCAATACACTCGCCCGCTGGCTTGACTTTCACGAAGCATACTTCTATGCTTCATACTTCTGAGCAAACTTCCAAATTTCACAGATAATACAACATCATCGTATACGTAATACTTCAAACGATGTTCATTGGGAACTAGCAATCGCCTGTGGCTTTGTTTGCGCTGTCTTTGATATAATTTTTTTTTTTCTGATAGACACTAGCTCCATATGAAATACTAATTAGAAAATTATGCGTTTTATTACGAAACCTCTGGTGTAATACTGTTCAATAAAATATGTATTTCCGAATTTATATTTATTGCTTAATCAACATAATGAGGTGAACAGTTACGTATTGCTCTATTGTACCTAAACTCGAGAAAAATTGAATAAATTAGAATGGATCAGAATACCGCAGACCATTGGCGATACTGACTTTTTCTTAAGCCGATATTATATGAAAATTTTCCGTGTGAATATTTTCTAAATTTTCCACAGATGTATGTTACGGCATACTTATAACATACAAAGCGATCGTAACATTACATTACATAGTGACACTTCGTGTACAAACTTAACGTTGGGGTCATCGAACCGAGAACGCTTAGTCACCGCTTTCGCGTCGCTCGTAAGTGCGATGACGGCCTTATATCGCTTGTCATGATCGCCACAAGAATCACAACTAGTTTGAGTGGACAGAACACGATTAAATGTGTACACTATTGTATCACATTATCAATAGTATTAATGGAGGCCGCCTACCGGTCTCGACAGGAATCTTTGAAGCCTGTTTTTGCAATAAATTATTTTACATTCTATATCATGGTACGGTACATTTAATAACAAAGTCTGTATGTACAGCTAATATCAGACGCTACATTTGCTAAAATTACGTAATTGATAATTACGGAGAAAATAGGTCGTATGTAATATGGTCCATTGTGGCCATCAAATTATCTTATTTACTAGAAATAATTATTAGTATGTGTGGTCACGAGGAAATGTGCAAACTTGATCTAATTGAGGGTCTGATGACATCACAAAGGGGGAGCAAAAGTTGCGACGCCGACACGGTCAATATCGAGGTATGCTATCCTTGTTTACACTGCTCACTTATTCATTCAGACTCGTAGCCTCAGTCAAGTCACCACAACATAGTAACCTCAAGACCAAAGTGAAGTGATATAACGACATTTTCACGTAGATAACGCTAAAAGCCTTGACATTTAATAACGTTATTGTTATGGATTTTGTCGCAGTATATAAGAGACACCTTAAGCTAAAGCGTTATCCTTACATATTATAAAACAAAGTCCTCCGCCGCGTCTGTCTGTCGTCCTGTACGCGATAAACTCAAAAACTACTGCACCGATTTTCATGCTGTTTTCACCAATGAATAGAGTGGTTCTCGAGTAAGGTTATAGTATATAATAACCGACATCAACGTGGGCGAAGTCGCGGGCATCAGCTAGTTTATTATATAAAACATAAATTCGATAACATTATGTAATGGTACGTTCTATGCGTGATATTTTCTTTCGTGCGGAAATAATGTCAGACGCAAATGGTTTCCGTAACTCTACAGAAACTGTTGAATAATGTAGTTGAATTAATGTTTATATTCTCATGTGTAATTTAAGCGCTTTAAGCACCCACTTATGTGCTAATGCGCTAATACTGCCATTATCAAAGGTTCATGGGATGTTATGGACATCCTCGGAACTTACAAAGAGTAGGGCAGTGTAAGTTTTATCAATGGAACGACTGCACGCAAATTACTTAAAATAACTGAGGTTCCCTAAAATGCAAAGTATGTCACTATTTTTAGTTTAAAGTGTTAAATCATTATTTATATACTACTACGCGCAATCAAAAAGTGCAATTCAAGTACTTGTTATCAGATAATATTTAAAGCTAATAAACCAAGAAGCTATAAGAGGAGCTCGTGGCTAAGTAATAACAGCCGTACGGGTCGATTCATCAGGTTAAGCTACGCTTGCCGGGGTTGGTCTGTGGATGGGTGACCATCTTTACATATCGAGACTCCTCCGTGCCTCGGAAAGCACGTTAAACCGCTGGTCCCGGCTGTCATTTGTGGATCTTTGACAGTCGTTACGGGTCGTCAGAAGCCCGAAAGTCTGACAACCAGTCTTGCCAAGGAGTATCGTATTACCCAGTTACTGGGTTGTGGAGGTCAGATAGGCAGTCGCTCCATGTAAAATACTGGTATTCAGCTGCATCCGGTTAGACTGGAAGCCGACCCCAACATGATTGGGAAAAGGCTAGGCAGATGATGAAACCAAGAGGCTATAAATAATAACGTGGATATCGATAGCCTATGACGGAGTAATCATACGGAGTCTCCCAAAGGAGTTTGGTCAGCTGCACTACACGGATTAACTCGAGAGTTGGCGAGAGACTATCTCTTCCGCAATATTATTGCTTGTTATAGTTGTTATTAGACAGTATCTGAACTGACACATTACTATAAAAAAAACATGTACATTTCTTTGCTCACACAAATAAAGAGAGACACAACAAGCGTGTTTATTACATTTTTATGGTTCCGAACCCAAAGGGTAAAACGGAACCTTATTACTAGGACTCCGCTGTCCGTCCGTCCGTCTGTCACTAGGCTGTATTTCATGAACCGTGATGGTTAGACAGGTGATAGTTAGACAGTTGAAATTTTCACAGATGATGTATTTCTGTTGCCGCTATAACAACAAATACTAAAAAACAGAATTATATAAATATTTAAGGGGACTCTCATACATCAAACGTGATTTTCTTGCCATGTTCTTATAGATAATGGTACAGAAACCTTCGCGCGCGAGTCCGACTCGCACTTGGCCGGTTTTCTATTCAGCCGTTCAACTTGCTATACATAAAAGAAAAAAAAAACAGTAGGTAACGCAAGGATTTACTAGTCAAATCAGAACTTTTATAATCTAACTAGCAACCCGCTCCTGCTTCGCACGGTTTTTACAATTTAATAAAACATCGAGATTTCTTAGTTGTATATGTAACTTTAATAGTAACGTATTAGACACCATCGCCACCTTCCGGATTAAATTCCCTAAGCGATGGCCAAAAACCTCATCAAAATCTCTGAGAAGAACAACGCGAACATACAGACACACACGAAAAGCGAATTTAATTTATAATATTACTAGCTGCGCCCCGCGGTTTCACCCGCGTAAGTCTCGATCCCGTGAGAATATCGGGATAAAAAGTATCCTATGTGTTAATCCAGGTTATAAACTATTTGTTTGCCAAATTTCATCCAAATCCATTCAGCCGTTTTTGTGTGATTGAGTAACAAACATCCAAACACATAAACACACAAACACACAAACTTTCACATTTATAATATTAGTAGGATGTATAGAAAAAATCATTTAATTATTTACGTATGGTTATTAAAAAAAACATTAAGTTCGCATTATATTAACATCATAAACCACGATAGCTTTGGCTGTAAAATATTTAACGTAGTATCTACTAACGTAATACTCCGAAGCGTTTTTAATTGAATAAAACAATAAACGCGAGGAGATAACTTGGGGAGAAGCCATTTCAAGTAATTGGCAGTGAATTGGGAAAGGTCGACCACGGCCAGAATGAAGAAAGTCCACGGTCGTCCCCTCGCATGACGCTGTACCGGAAATCTGAGCACAGACTACGGAATTACGATAAACTCATGCTTTTTGATTTATTATTAATTAAACGCCACATTTTAATGAAATCTACAGTTGGGAGATATTTTATTATAGTGCGGAAGTGAAATCTGTGGCTTTAAAAAAAATTTAGAGCCTCTATCTCAGTCACATTTGTCACTATCTGATTTTAATACTGGCATATCAACATTCGAAATGACATAATGCTGATACAGAATAATAGATTCGTGTTTTACGGATATCGCATCGCACACACCTCAAAATCACAGCTACCATTTATAGTCACATAAAATATTCGATTACGCAGCAACGTATTTATATCTGTCACCAAATCTGACAAACATGCAAATGAAGACTTAAACAAACTCGTAGCTCTGGAAAGTTGAGTAATGCCAAGCGAATATAATTTTCTCAAACATGCTTAGAAATTCGACCATTATTTTGACGACGTTCCTCGTGATAAATCGAAAATGCTGTACTGTTCAAATACATGCGAGCAAGCGGCCGGCAATCTTAGTATGAAAATCCATATCAGTATAATAAATAACTTCGAATCAGTTTTGTTTGCAAACAGTGCTGTATAAAATAAAAAATAGACAAATGAACATATTGGCGTGTGAAAAATTTTCGTTGTTTGTCATTAGAATGAATTTAGGACTTAGTTTGAATCTCCGCGCATTATTTGAAAAAAGTACTATACATATACATGCCTTGGCCGCAACCAGGCATTAATAGACTCACGTATGTGTGCCTCGGATTCGCCTCGGCCCACATTTTCACGTTCGTCTATCAATGCCCTTTTTGCAGGCCCCGGCAGTAATCTATTATAAAAATCCTGTCAAAACGAGAGATATTTATTAACAGGAACTATTAGTGCTTTTGATGGAATGATGAATATCTTGGACGTTTAAACTTCCATGTTTTATGTAGTTACTCCCTCGAATAATGAATGTTAATCAAAATAAAAAGTTTTATTTATCTTCCTCTGTAATTAAAAATATCATGTCCAATTAGGTGCACTCATAACGCGAAAAAGAAAGAAACACAACGTGACACATTGCATTTCAATATTAATCTTAGAGAACAATAATTATGTTGTACTTCGGTTACTATGAATTACCTGCCTACTGAGCTTAAGTCAAAAGTTAAGGACAATGCATCAACAGAATGTATGATACATTCTATTGATGCATTTTCCTTGACTTTTTTTGCTAACAATCAAACTGAGAAACCTTACAAGAGTTTCAAGACTGGAACTCATAATCACGTGGCTGCAAGCCAACTAGTATCTCCCACTGCAAAGGACCATTGTTCTCAATTAAGGACGACAGCGTACCAATAATATACAAAGCATATGTACTATCGAGGTCTAAAAATGTTTATCAGTTTTCAAATAAGATTCTTTACCACACTGTGTGCAGTAAAGTCCAAAATGACACATTACCATAATGACATTTAACAAAGAAAATAGGTTTGAATTTTGAATCATCGACCTTGTGACATAGATGTGTGCATGCAATTATAAGCCTTAAGGTGGTAAACATTCTCAGACCGCGACCGTACTTATTGACTATGTCACTTACTTGACATCCTCAATCTTGGGGTAAGTGCATATCCTGAGCGTCTTTGTGTTGGAGCCGACAGCGTACAGCTTGCCATTAGGATGGAACTCAGCACACCGGACAGCTTGAAGATCTTCCAGGACTGTGACAGGTTTAAATGTAGGCCTGGATCCGTTGACCTCAGGTCCAACGCCCACGCTGCTTGGAGTCGATAGAGGTACACCAGGGTGACCGCCATTTCTGATCTGTGCCTGCAACAACCGTGAAACATGTAATGTGACAACTTTCCTTTTTAGGGAGAACGACTCCCTAAAATTAATACATATTAATTCATTCATTTTATATGGACTCGCCGCACACGGGCCACACGCGACAGCCACAAACGCCGCGGCGTTTACTACAGGAAATAGGCCGGTGCCGGCGTTTTTTTCGCGCGGACCTTAAGTATGACATGGCGGAACGTAAATTATATAAATTACATGTTTGAAGAATAATTTTCATATAAAATTATGATCATCAGGACTGAATGTGGGGAATTTTGGATTCAATCTAACTATATGTCGTAAGTTTTGTTTTATTGCTCAATTGTCTGTCGAAGGAAAGTAATAAAAAAATAGAAAACAGTTTTTCTACTAGGTATTTAGTAACGACAAGTATATTTGGAGTACCTAATCATATTGTTAAAATAATATGTGTAAATATATAAGTATATGACCTATTGGTCCAACAGGTATGGAAAATAAAAATAAGTTTTATGAGATGTAGGTAATTATGGCTATGATCGACTTTTAAGTAATATGGTTATTTCAGGGATACCGGATAATACAGCGTGTTACTGTTGAAGAAGACTTCAGCATTTAAGAGTATCGAAACATATTGAACACTAGCTGATGCCCACGACTTCGCCCGCGTGGATGTCGGTTATTATTTATACTGAAACCTTACTCGAGAACCATTCTATCCATTGGTGGAAACAGCATGAAAATCGGTGAAGCAGTTTTTGAGTTTATCGTGTACAGGACGACAGACAGACGCGGCGGAGGACTTTGTTTTATAATATGTAAGGATAAAGAGACGCAACTGCACCCTAATTGCGTAACATAAATCCGAGAGATTTGAAGGATATTGCTAAACCACTGCGTCATAGCTTTGAAAAATTCGTATGCTCAACAAAGTAAATAACTCAATGGACGGACATGGGTGAGGACTGTCAAAATGGAACCCCTTGCGATCAATTGTCACAAATATGTCACGCAATTACCCCGCAGGCTGGTTAGCAATACATTGATGTTTTCTCCTCATCAATTAAATATTTTTGTTTTTGCTACCTGCAGCGTAATAACGAATCTAACACATTCGGAATGACATACCCTTTGATTGTGATAATACAACAACATTCAATGAATTGTTTGTTATGAACAGACAAATATTTTCAAACATATGAAACAATACAGTATTTTGTTGTACTATCAACATGAAAGGTGTAATAAGGATGACGATTGACTAGTCGCGACCCCAACACAACGTGTTGCCACGCCGAGCGCTTTGACTGGTCAATCGTCATCCTGAGGATGCCTCGTTGAGAGGTGAAACACGTGTCGATTGCATATAGGGTTTTTATGACTCTTGAGGAATAGTTCAGTTTACTAAATATATCTACGTCTATTGTATTTTTTTTAAGGTGTAACATTCCTAGTAATTAATTAGAGGTGCTGGCTTCCTAAAATGTATGTATAATAATAAGATAGCATGTAGATTATATGTTATATTATTATTTATGTGTTTACTTTCGGTGCTAAAATAAATAAATGGGCTCTATTGACAAACTTCATGGTACGATTTTAAGGTAGATATTTCGTGTTCGGGAAATAAGCGTTCCTAATACAAGAGGCGTCTTGTTCGCGTTTAAAAGTGAAAATTGCTCGTCATTCAGAACGGGAACGGTACATGTTTCGCTGAGGCCGCGTCACCGTGGTGAAACCTCGGTAACCTTGTTCATTGCATTCTCAGATCAGTGATAGCGCCGGAGAGACGGTGACGCACCGACCACGCCGGCCCAAAACCATGACGCAGACATTCGTGTTCTATACACCTCTACTACCCAGAAACACGTAGAATGTAGTTCGCAATCGGTATGATACCATAAGCGGATATACAAAACAGCGGTAATTTTACAATGTGTCATGACCGTTTACCCCGAAAATAAACCGATAACCCAACCCACGTGGAAGGATAACCACAGAACAATCAAGTACTTTTTGAAGAAAAACCTTTCGAAAATAGACGCACTTAGGTTTGGCCTTTTCTATTCGCTACGACATGTTAAACAACGATCGCATAAAAAAATATTCATTAAAAAAATAAACTAATCATGTTGAAGATTCTCGAAAGCGTGCGAGAACTGCCGATTATATAATAATTAAACTGTCAACTGTTTGCATTCAAAACGAATAAGGTTCATTGTTGTAGCCCGGAATGTTGGGCTGAACAGTGTGGTAACTGTATCAGGTTGTATTGCATAGATGGATAATTGGCCGTGAGTTGCAAGACGGCCTAGTAGGAACCCGTTTATTGACACACGCACGACTAGACCACCTGCCTGGCCTGACTGATAACAGAATTGCGATGCACTCATTACTCGGTGCGTGATGTTACGGTCCAAATATTTCAGACTCGTGTCACACCTACCTAATGCAAATTAGGTACAAAAATGGCCAGATATAAAAATATAACGAATAGCGGCTTAGGACTATATTTGTACTGTCTATATATAAAATCCAAAAATGAGCAATACAGTGATATCGCTGTTTAAATTCGGAGTCACGGCGCAACAAGACACGCATTTGAATGTTATTTGAAACGGTTCGAATCAAGTAATTGGTGTAGCTTTTCGTTTCATTGTTGCACAGCCCGAGCATAAACGCGTTGTAGAAAGTGTACTTTACCGCATTTTTTACGTACGAGATCGTTTATTACGCTATTCAGTGAAATAAAACTGAAACAAGCCTTCTTAATCACAAATTGTCGCGAGTTTTAGCGCATAACAGTTTTTGGTGTTCGCGTCATCGCCTGAGTTATTAGTAGATATGAGTAAAAATATGTTTATAGCTAGAAAAGGGGTGACTACTGAAATGACGAGTAATAGAGAAGTGTGGAAGCTGACATGCTGCGTCGACCTTAAATACATTGGTTGACAAGGGCAAGAGAATGATGATGTCAAAAATTTAATATTATAAGATCAATGGATTCAATAAACATGCAGAATTAATTTCAATTTAAAAGTCCTATAAATTTAAGCTTAATCAAAGTGTAACTTAATATTTTTAAAGTTATAGACGAACTTTTCTTGTGTTATAGAAAGCTTAAAAACTCTGGACATAAACCAATAAATACTGATTCAATTTTGTATAAAGCTGAGATTAATAGCTGCGTTTTCGTCATGATTACGTACTCATACAATGCTATTTTATATACAGTCGGTAATGACTTCCATTTATATATCTGGAATAATGCATAAGATTAAATCAGTGTAATATGAGATTGTTACGTAATAAATAAGTTTTATGGTTTCCGCATTATCATCAAAACCAATAGACGTCATTTGCAATTAACATTTAGAAAATATCATGATTTTGTATGTATTGCTTACTAGCAATATGTTAAATATGACATAAGTTTTAGTATTATTATTAACGCATTATCGTTATTAGTATGTAATATCAAGATTATATAATATGCAAATAAATAATATACCTAATTTATATAATTTGCGGATTCTTGAACATATATTTTTTTTAAATCTTTTTATCTGTTTATCAAGAAAAGTTTATCCCACGATATTTTTCGTGAATTTTCCCCAGTGCATAAGAACTAGAACGCGGAAACAAAGTATAAGTATGAATGTATATTTTTATATACATTCATACAAAATTGCATTAATTTTAAGGTAAGTATAACATTTATTATGTAGTGAAAAACGTTGATTAGAAATAAAAATAGTTTCCAATTCATAAAAAGGGCGTTAATAATCATACATTCGAATAAAAATCTGTGGCGCTTACTAAAGATGAATAAACTAAAGAAATTTACTAAAAAACTACTTTATGTAAATGATAAATGCAAGATCAATGCACATCAGATTGATTTTCTTCATGAGTATTTATCTATTAACAAAAACAAACCCCAAAGTAAGTCCAAAGACGATTAAAAAGATAGAGTCGCGCTTGATGCTGTGAAATTAAAAACTACTGTCTATCAAATTTGAATTGTGAACGTGGTCAATATTCTGTGTATACTTATGAACATACTTCACCAAGTAATACTGCTAGTGAATAATCAAATCATAAAAATGCCCAAGTACTAAAATGATTAATTGATACTGATATAAGAGCTTCTATTCCCGAAAGATGAATGTGTAAATAAACACATAATTCTCAATACAACAATATCACAGTATACGAGTATGACAAAGTACCACGAGGTACGTGGTACGCAAGAACTGGGCCATCATTACAACTACGCGATAAAAACACGGTTTGAAGCGTCTTACATAATTAGACATCATGTCAAAACAGACTTAATGAAACAATAATTTTCCAACAGTAGAATTCACACTCGCATTGCAAAAGACGGCCTAAGTAATAGAAACAGGTTCCACTAACCAGATAACCCAAATTCGCATTAATACATACAGAATTTGACATTAGAGTACTTATAAGTACGATACATGTGTGTGCGATCACAACATAAAAACAAGTATTGAACATCCGTTACACACGCAGGACGGCGCGTTGCGGTTCAACGGAGCTGAACGCGCTCTGACGAGGAGTCGATGCTTCATTCCCATAGCACTGTGCCACCATACCTGTACCATTATAAATCCTAACACGTTCGCTAAAGCACCACAAATTCACAAATTACTCACTTCGCTTAGCATCAACAAGATAATCATGTAGATTTAAGAGCTTAGAAAGTACGCATAAATACATATCAAAGAGCAGTTACAGTTAAACACTATGGTTAAATTAATTCTATGTCGTTGATGGCATTCTAACAGACAACTGTTCCAATGCAGTCATTTCACAAAGAGACAACTGTCTGGATAGAAAGTTAGTTCAATTACCTGAAAGGCAGAGATCCGTTTGGGAGGCAATAATTGCGGTGGTCTATCGACTAGATTTTCCATAGAATGGCGGGTGAGGAATCCTTGCTTTTGGAAGGCGGGGTTGGCTTTGTATGCGGTGCGGTTAAATTTGGTGGCTGGTGCGACGATGCGGTTGCCGTTCTCGTCGTCGTCCTCCCACTCAGTCACCACCTCGGTGCGCACGTCCTCTAAAGATCGGGAGCGACTGCACGGGCAGGCTGCTGGCGGCGAAGGGTTTGGGTTTCTGAGCTGACGAGGTCGTTCTCGCATACCGTATAGGTCGGCATGGCCGCTTGGCGTCGGAGCGCCTGCTGAACGATAGCTCGGCGATAAGAAGTAGTAATCCCGCGATTTGTTACTGTACGCACTCATTCCGGAGAAATCCGAGTATGTGGATCCTTTTGACGAGGATGTTTTAAAATTCCTTAAGTCCATCGGGTCCGGCGGTCGGAAATAAAAGTTGGGCTGCGGCTGCGCCTGGCGGGAAAGCGGCGGCCACGGTCTAAACGGAGCGTCTATGTAATGTGCCGGTTTGGACTTCATGTCAGATCGCGATAGATCATCCGAGCGCGGCGGTGTCGGTTCCGTGCGGATGTAGTCGAGGAAACTGCGCTACTGTTGTCACGGGCGGCGAGCGGCGTGCGCCGGCCCACCACCAGCGTTGCACCACCGTCGACGCACGTTAGACAGAGACGGGGACAGAGAGAAAGGCGCGCTAACGTTCCGCTCGATCCGTTGAATGCGAATACAAGTGAAAGGGGTAGCCCGTGCGCGGTCAACGCGCATCGTACGCGCTCAGATATTGCTCGCGAGCAGAGTGCTTGCTGATATCTCTTCGTGCACACAATCGTAGATTGCAAATTTTATTACAAATACGTAGCACTATTGTCACCCGTGCTCGTTTTGTTGTCAGCTGTACATTATTCGACGTTAACTTTCTATGTTATAAAATAAACATTTTTTGTTTTACTGGAACATACTTAGTAATAGTAACTAGTAATATGTTTGTGACGACTCACTGAGCAGATATAATTTATAGTTTGCCCGTAGAATTATGAATGTGAAAACTCGCATACATGCACGAATTTATTAAAAGTAAAGAATAACGATCACGGAATAACATATAGAGCATATAAACAATTAATTACGACACAATCACCTCTATGAACTGTTTCCAAACGTAAGTTTTAGAAAGAGCGTATAATTCTTCATGCGCGCATGAAACTTTCGCTTCTTTCTTACGCCTGACTAGTTATAAAAAAACATGGCATAACAGAAAAGAAGTAATTTCGTAATGTTTGATTAAACATGATGCGTTGTTATCTATTGACGAAGACGATACGCGCACGGCACGATATAATAAATCATACAAATATTGCTCACGTCGACCCACGCCACTCTAGAAATAACGTAGGAAAATTCATACATTTAATTAGTCACCTTATTTGTAACGAAGGAACTCAAGGCTGTGCCATATAAAGAACATAATAATAAACAACTGAATGTCAAAAGAAACTCATCGTAATCTTAATTTCGACCTACGCGTGAAAAACGAACAGTAATTAACACCACATTTAGGGACGCTATGGAAGATGTTTACAGTCAATGAACATAATTCAATACAATATTCAATATAATGTATTTAAAAAAAAATCGGTGTTTGTGCGAAGAACCGTGTCTTATATGAAAAGAATGTCTGATCCTATAGATTCCCCTCTATCTATCAAAAGGAAGCCATTCGACTCGTATGAGAACGATATATTGCTACGATAAATCATGCCATTGAAGCCAGCACGCAACAAAAAAATACATAATGTACACTAGTCAATCAAAATACCATTGTAGTAATAACTTGATTCAAATTCACAATATATCAACGACGATAAAAACTCTATCGCTCACAAAGAAGTAGAGTGAGATCTCACACTAATTGTAACACTTTTTTGTAGTTCAACAAGTTAACAAAACCACGATGATCGAAACAATAACAAGCGATAAAGCAAATCATATAATGGGTTACGTAAACTTAATAATATTTATGTTACACAAGCCGACTTGGGAGCCATGATTTCATAGTGACTCACAGAGAGTACACCGAAAATCTTTAGGCGAAGTACCTATCATGTGGAAGGCAACATTGACACAATTTAATACAAACATACGTTTAAACTGAATCATCCATCGCTACAGTCGTCTTTGCCTCGCGAACAATTGAAATTTATTGACTGATTAACTGGAAACTTGTCTCGGGTCAAACTGTGTATTTACGAGGAGATCCAGTTACAGTTCAATTGAAATTCATTAAGTTGGGACGAGGTTTCGTATGTACACACTAAATCAGTCCTCGTTCATCATTTATCATAGCATAACGCAATATTGCTCTACTGATTGCATAGATGTGCTTATCAATTAGGCAACGTTACCAACTAGATAAATTGTTTTAATCCGATTAGGAAGTAAATTTTAAACGGTTTTAAACGAAGGTTGTAAAGGTTTTAAATGGAGAGATTCTGAGTTACGTTATAAGCAGTCGCGGTTAATCCAAACAAAGTGATATTATGACTGATTACCTAACTCGTTCATCGATTTCATGTGGTCACTAGTCATTCCGTTGACGTCATCCATGATCCGCTAGCACCGTAACGTTGGTAACCTTTAAATTCCAGTTTTTCCAAGTTTAAACAAAATTAACCGTTTGTCAGAAGTATCTGGAATTTTTAAGCTACTCATTTAACTGTTTTTTAAACGAATACGACGCATAAATGACAATTTTTCGTATCTTGTTGAACAGACTGAGCAAATATTGCAGTGGCATGCGAGATAAAATGTAAATATTGTCATGATTTAGTCGTGGCGGGTGGCAGTCGGCGGCGTTGTGCCCATTTATGGCCGTATAGGTCAGCGTGAGACGCGCGGGACGGACGCCCTATCAGCGACCATGTGCAGAGACCTGGGGATGTACCAACAAAGTATCGAATTTCTAACAGCTATTTCACTTCAACATCACACCTTTAGAAACAGCAATCTAATACGAGGCCCTTATAAGTCTCTAGCACCTGCGGCTGCGCAACAATTTAATATAATTGAGTATTTTAAATGGCTCTAGCCCTCGATCATAATCCCTTTCGTGATTATTAACGTCACACACAACAATAACTGTAATTTAATTACAGGTAATTATTTCTGTTGTGAAAAAATTCGTTCAGCAATAAGTAATACAAGCGTGAATGACGTGATAGTATTGTATAAATCTTTAAACTGAGTGCAACACAAAGAATGATTTGTATTAATTAACAGGTTCGTTTAAACGCGGATAATGCTCGCTTCACGCTTTATGCGGATATAACGGAAAAGAGTAAATACAGAACCATATGTATTTATTATTTTTACTAATTCCTATTTCGCCACCAACTATGATGACCAATAAAGAGTTTAAATTAGAAATATATTGAAAATTATATTAAATGGAAACAAATATTATTTTATTACTTATTTTTAAACTCAAAACTTGCTTTTTTGTGTACAAATAATAAATTGACAAGATCATGAAGGTACAATTCCATAGCCGAATGCACACGACACTACTGATTTCTGGTATTTCTTTGAAATACCGTGTCGTTAGCTACGGGGGGTATTTCATAGAAATATGTAAAAACCAGTCGTGTCGCGGCGACACGTCGCCTGCTGCTGCTGCCTGCAGTCGGCTCCGGACTTGTACCTTGACATACATTACTAAAGTTAGACCGTGAAAGCTTATTGTTTGAATCCCGAATAGTATGTTACTGCCTCTGATAAGTTACCTTATTATTATGTCCATACGAGATTCGGTCGTCATGCACTAGCGACGATACTGAATTTGTTTTTTCAGATTCCCAAGGCACTGTGTTGCCGTGCCACACATCCAAGGAGTCCGTTGAAGATTTCTTTGTGTCGATAGAACTTTTTCTTGACAGCGAATTTGTGGATCCGACATAGTCTCGCTTCATATCTCTTACACCATTGCTGGATATGGAATCGCGTCTGTTGTAATTGACGATGTTGCTTCTGCTCAGGTTGGGGAAGGAGCCCATAGAGTGACGTTTGTTGTGAAGTCTGTGAGTGGGGCTTGGAGTGTCACGCCGCGGTGGCGTCACGGAGGGGCTGTGCCGGTCGCGCCTCAGGATACTCGGGAACGTCGACGGGTGCTCCAGCTCGCGCGCCTGGGACAGCCCCAGTGAATCCCGTCGCCTGTTCATCATAGTTATCGTTACACATCACACGCTAAGTACCAATAATTTTCAATACTCAATGTTTTAAATAAAATATAAGAAATACCTGATGATAAGCCCCCCATTTGTGGGTGAAGCTGAATCCCTGTAATATCCAGGCGTAGACTCTCTACTGTGAAGGTAAAGTGACGACCTATACGGCGTGCTGCAACGGCCATGCACTTCACAACGAGGGTCGTGCTCGACGATGGAGCTGACAACCGGAGAATGCCGACCCTCCCCCTCCAGATTCATATTTCCGAACATAGAATCCAACTGGCGCATCGCCATGACTTTCTTCACAGCAGTCATCTTCACAGAACGTCAACACTCTTCCGTACGATATATTTTTAATTCACAATTGAAGACAACAATGTTTCCGAAGCTCGATCGTGCGTAACGCGAGCGTATGAGTAAATTAAGTGACATGTATGTCCTCTAGGTATGCCGCGACGCGACTGGACTGTTCGGACGGCATTGTGCGCAGAACGCTTACCGATGACTCATAAGAGGCATGCGCGCGAGCAACGAGACTACGATTATCGCTGTGTCCTACAATTATTATGGTAGGTATAAATATAGGTGACAACGAGGTAAATAATGGTCCATTAGGTACTCTGAGAGAGCCATCAATAATAAACAAGGACCTAATGGCATGTAGGCGTTGCTTCAAGTTCATGCGAAGGTCGCCAAAGTACATGCAAGAAGACAAACGCAGCAGCTTTTAGTATAATTTGCGACGAAACTGGGCATCAATAAAATTATATCGTGATTAATTTGTTAATGAGATAAGCCCACGCTCATTTTCAACGCTCAGTGTTTATCCAATTAATTAAAATATAAACTATAGGCAGTTTTTTAACGGTTGTATCTGCGCATGTAATTAACTGAATTAACTGATGTGGCAAATAAAGTTAACTCGCCGATTACTTGGTTCCATAAATGGTATTGATTCCCCGGTTAATTGTACTGGCAGTTTAGATCCAGTTAGATATAATTGGGAATAACAAGCGAACGATTCAAAATGGCAACATCCTTGAAGGAAGAGGCGCAGTATCGGTTGTTTCCTTTAGGCCAAACACCACGGACTCACGATAGGTGTTGTGGTGCCGTAAGACATGCTCTATGCAATAAAGCAAACCGGAACCTTTAAACATGTTTCATGTTTATACTTAGAAAAAATACAAATTTAACATCAAAGATAACGGTAAGGAGCGGCGTCAACATAAACAAAGTTTAAGACTACATAATGGGCAACTTGAGCTAGAAAAGCACACCACACTTAAATAATAGTGCAACTTAACGTAACCGGTTATTTTAAGCTAAGCGCACAGTGCAGCCACAACGCGCCGCTTTGCAAAATGCGCCAAAGAACGTTAGGAGTCGCGTACGCCCTGCGCCGCAACGCAGTGATGTCTATAACAGATTGAACTTTAGAATTTGAATTTAAACTGTTTATCCAGTCCAGTGCAATGAGTCTCGCGCACATTTGAGCAGGCCGCACCGCAACGCAACGCATTGCAAAAATCCTCCTACAATCACTTTCGTAAATTTTGAACTAACCATCGCAAAATACGCCTGACGAGCAGTCAACCAGTGCGGTGCGCTGTGGCCCGGTGCAGCCCAGATGAAATAGTTCACAAAAAGTACCAAAGAGATGAAGGAATGCGTTGCGTTGCGGTGCGGCCCGCCTTAATATGTGCTAGGCTTTAGGGCTGGCTGTTACAGCCGCAGCGCAACGCATTTCAATACTAAAAAGAGCGGTGCGGCCCGACTGCAGTGCACGACACATACATACATAAACCCTCGCCTTCTTCCCATGGGTAGGCAGAAACTACAAAAAGCCACCTGCTACGATCCTTGCATACTTGTTACTACAAAACGGCACCTGCTACGATCCTTTTACTTCGTTTACGTTCATACGCGCACGCTGGATGCGAGTACTACGCACCTGACCTTTCTTAAGAACATCACCAATAAGGTCATCGTATGTCCTTCTAGGGCGGCCCCTCCCGACGTTTCCACTCACATCTGCATTGCACACACAAATACCTTTTGATAGTCGCCTTTTTGCTAGTGTGCGAAAGTGATACGTGAGGAGAATTTTTGCAATGCGGCGTTGGCCGCCATAATGTGCGCTGCGCTTTATAATCCTTGCCTTTTCAAATAAAGGCAACACAACATAATATAAAAATTTCCGTTAATTTTGTCCCATTTGAAATGTAAAAATAATCAAACGTTATTGTAACTAGAAACGGAAAATGTATTACCTAAGTCCAAGACTGGATTTTGCGGCTCAAAATAATTCCCGACTATACGTATTAATTTTATACCATTGCTATACATCTACTCGTAATTCCCGTACAATAACTCCACATCAAGCCTTTGTATTTGCTTGAAGATTCTACAGTAATAAGTACCAGCCAGCTGCATAGGTTACGATGTCATACAGTTTAAGCACAAAAGCCGTTGGACAGAGCGGCAATTCCCGATTTTTTTTTAAGAACGTTCGCATTCGCACCTTATTCGCAATCTGTCAAAAATGCAATCAATTTACAAACGTTTTTGACAAATTGCGACTTGAATGTGAACGTTTTTTAAGTACGAGAATTGGCTTTCAGATGTTTTACAACATTGAGGCTGTTTAAAGCCTAATAAGGCTTATAGTAATGAAATAATTTTGGAAAAGGATTTTGACAATTTATACCTAGAAATAATATGTATCAATGTAGTCACTTTTCATATGGGATACAGAAACGGTCTAACGCGTGGGCCAGCAGACAACGTCTAAAAAGGTAAACAAGATTATGAAGCCGTTCAATAAACATTTCTAAAAGGAAAAGCAAATTCTATAGTTCATAAATCTTGCGGATAACATAAAAATATTGATAACACGAAAAGCTATTAACAATATATGGAATATAGACGGAACGATGGCCTAACGGGACATGCCCAGAATATTTAAACGGTCATAAACCCATTAAATTATTTTATAGTTTTAACAAATAGTACTAGTATACTGTGCTATAGCGATTCAACCATCTTGATTTCGCGAGGCACTAATGAGGTTACCTACTTTACTTACCTAACAGAGGGTGACAGAATTTATTTATGTAAAATATATATTATTCAATGATGACAAGATGATGATTTTGAAGCAATTATAAAGATGTTCATCATTTTAATGGTACAATTCCGTAGCCGACCGCAGGCGGCAGCAGCAGGCGACGTGTCGCTGCGACACCACTGGTTTCTATGAAATACCTTCCGTAGCTAGGGACACGTCAGTTTCATAGAAATACATATAAAACAGTCGAGTCGCGGTGACACTCGCAAGCTGCTGCTGCCGGCAGTCATTTGAAAACTGTTTAGGTAAGAAGTAAAAAAGAGACAAAAACAAGTTCGTAAGTGTCTTTTTGAACTTGTCTGAGCTCAAGCACCAAAAAAGTATCATAATGTGTGAATTCGGGACAGAAAAATGCAAAACTTTCAGGTGGCAGACGTAGATTTGTACACAATAATGCGCTTTTTTCCGTCTTATTCAACCAATTTTTACTGTCGACTTGTCATAGGAATACCTACTTAGATCTTCTCAATTGCTTTGTAGCTTCCCCATTGTTTAGGATAAATTAAACAAATATTTCTTGATGTAAATAGGTTTACTTTTAAGGTTTTACAAGTTATGTTAAATTTTTATACGTCATGAACGTAGAATATTTGCAAGCTGAAGTATGAACGAACTGTCAGAATGGAATGTGTGAATGAAGGTTAAATCGAATGAATGCTTGAGTGAATGTGTCGTAGACACCCATCATTTGTTTACTTCTATGATTTATATAAAATCGACAGCGCGCGTTAGTAAAGAAATACGTTTGCGTACTACAATAAGAAAATTAAATAAGTTGATGCACAAACCATGCCTGTTTGTTCTCAGCTCAACTTATAAAAAAGAATAAAGTTTATGATGTCAGCCGGTTGTCCTTAATATAATTTGTCACAATAGACTTATTGTTCCAGTACTGAAGACAAGACTGCTCTTGACAATATACTGCAGTTCATACGAATGACTCAGACTTCATTAATTTTAGAAATGATGGATTAACAGTCAACCTACATGTATATTTTGTTCCAGTTTAGTTTAATGCGCCAAATGGTATAAGCAATGAGCAAATGGCTATAAACAGCAATGCTTTTTTATTGGCTTTAGGAGTCAAACACAGTAAATAAATTAAAAATATTTAGTTACCACTGTCTCTGGTTATAACACCAATAATAATTAATCTAATAATTAATATAATTTGGCTAATTTATCTTTAGCTAATTGATCTATACATATTATAAATTAAAGTCTTTTGTCGTGTTTTGTCTGTATGTCCGCATTGTTCTTCTAAACTACGCAACTGATTTTAATGAGATTTTCACCATAGTTTAGAGAATTTATTCCAAAAGGTTTATGTGTGTACATGCGAAGCAAGAGCGAGTCGCTAGTACTAGATATTAGATATCCTAACCGATCAAGGTTATCGAGGTATCCGATTAAGGAGAATGCGCCAAGGTAGCTCGCGAAATTCAAATTTTCTTACGTTTTTTGCAATTTCCAAGTCAGTGTCAGGTTGTTTGTTGATTAAAATATGATTGCATAAGTACGTATAAGTACTTAGTACCCGTGCGAAGCCGGGGCGATAGTTATTAATATTTTAGGTCACTAGTTAGCTATATTCCATATTTCCATACAGTTATGCCGAAAATACTGCAGCTTCAATTTTGAAATAAATATATGTTAAAGTTGAGGATTGATGCTAGGTCCTATGTTTAACGAAAACACGAAAACATAAAAATTTCTCTATAGAACAAAAAAACCAAAGTTACCTCTAAACCGAACTATAAACCGCAGATATTCAAAAAATACTCCTAATTAGATCAACTTTGCATAATAACTGAACTAACTATAAAGCAGGTTACCATTATTTTCACCGTAAAAAGCAATTACCTAAACTATTCGAGGCTTTGAGCCGCCAGCACCCCACTCCGTCTCCCGCTCACTCAGGCCGCGAGTAGTATGGTGCGAGCGAGATAAAAAGTAAATTTGAGCTGAGTTAGTAGATAGGCCCTTAAACTATAACGTTTATCCTACCCACCTGACAACAACCAAGATTTTTATCCTGACACATTATTTATGTGATTGCGCGTTTTAAGTATTTCGAGTGGGCGCAAAATAATCCATTACGTACGTATGAAGGTCATAATTACAGTGTAGCAATAAATAAGAACAGTCGGAACGTTTTATGATTGAACTAGTAAATAAATTATATAAGTACTAACTACATTATACAGACTGGTAGGCGGCTAAACGTTTTAAATAATGGAAGATTTATTAGTACCTAGTAATGTTTCAGTACTTATTGCTCATTAGCACTGTAATGCCAAAATCCCACGATCTGCGATTTTGCGGACGGACACCGACGAGCCCGGACGACGGACCGTGGGAAGGGTTACGTGCGGGGTTTCGCAGACATCGGAAGTGCCTCGGTGCGCGGTGCGTGGCGGTCTGTGGTCGGCTGCCGTGCGTGGTCTGCAATATTGCCGACCGTGGGATTCTACCATTACATCCACTTTTATCGTAGTAAAACCTTTTATTGCCCCGTTTACACGTGCGCTGTGCACTCTCAACGCGGTAGCTATGAGCTTGGACCTGTTCTCTTGTGCACTGAACGATTTTACTCTGGAGACCACTAGAGTATTGTGTTATTCTGATCTGCATGTATAGTTAGTTTTAAGTACCTAGTTTTAAGATTATATCTTAGTTTAATTGTGTTCTGTACCACTCTATCACTTTAGGTTAACCTGTAAAGATAGTTTGTGTTGTTGTAAATAAATAAATAAATAAATATTTTGAACTAGTGAGCCACTCCTGCTTCGCACGGTTTTTACGACTTGACAAAACATTTAGATTTATTTATTAGTATTAGCCGTTGCTCGCGACCTTGTCTGCGATCCAGGATAAAAAGCCTATGTGCTTCTCCAGGTCAAGGTCAACCCATGTGCCAAATTTCATCAAAATCCGTTCAGCCGTTTTAGCGTGAAAGCGTAACAAACAAACAATCAAATTCACTTTCGCATTTAGTTATGATTAGGATTTCCGAACATAGCTCTTCAGCTGTTTTACAACAATGCTTTTCTCTGTAATTAGCTGGTTTTTGAATGAGGTGCTGGGGAGAGAGTGACGGCTTGATTGCAATGTGTGCACCTTCCAAAACAAAATGCGTCCCGACCTCCACGCAGACGAAGCCGCGGGCAAAAGCTAGTAATTATAATCATTTTAAAGTACATAAACTTCAAGACTGTTTAGTGTTGAGGTATTGTAAATACTAAAGTGAATATTTAATAATTATTTATAACTAGCTGATGCCCGCGACTTCGCCCGCGTGGATGTCGATTATTATATACTAAAACCTTACTCGAGAACCACTCTATCCATTGGTGAAAACAGCATGAAAATCGGTGCGGTAGTTTTTGAGTTTATCGCGTACAGGACGACAGACAGACGTGGCGGAGGACTTTGTTTTATAATATGTAAGGATTATATAGGAAATTGTTCAATACGCATGCGCACCCGTGCCTTATGTCGCCTAATTTACGCTCACACGGATCACATACTAAACACGTATTTATTATATAATTTCTGTTTTCATAGCATCACTTATCTAACTACAATGTTTCCTGTTACCGGAGTCAGAGCAATGTGTTGCTCACACATGATTATTAGTTGAAGCACTTCGTAAACATGCATAAAAACCATAGCAAAAACTGGGTTCATTGTGATGAATATTCATTCAAACGCTATTGTGTAGTTTAAATGATCTAAGTGGTCACACAGACACGAAAAGTGACTTTGTTTTATAATATTTATAGTTATTTACAAAATGAGCACGTGACTTATATAAACAGAGTCGAATATGGACCAAAATAGTGGTGTAATTTGTTTCACATAGGTCTGAAATCGCCATTGGCGCCTGGAACAAGCGTCGTGATCGATACATGACCATACAATCCACATCATTTCTCGATCAACTGCAATGCAACAACCTATGACACAGTATTTAATTATTAATTGAATAATGTTTTCGAAAAAACCGTCTGATCAATTAAGACTAGGTATGAGACCAGTAAAATTGCAATTACATACTCGTACATGGACTTGAAACGTTACTCAAAATAGGGGAACGATAACGTTACGTAATAGCGTTATGTATAGTTCCAGTAGCTATTTATACGAACGAATTTCTTTGCAATCTAACAAAAATCTATCGGATCGAAATCTTCAACTATTAATTTAGTTACGATCCGGGTGGAACAGTAGAAATTATCGTTACTGGAACTATACTATTTTAACGTTATTTTTAAGTTCCTGCTTACATATACTTATTAATTAAATTAAAATTAATCAATTTAAGGGAGGAGCGAGTTCTATGCTCAAGCAAATTCACAATATTGGTCGTTAGTAGCTTGGGATATTGGTAAATAAATCACTAGCAATTACCGACAACGCAACGCGTCTTTCTGCGTTGTCTACACTGGTGTTCACGAAACTGTAAAAAAATCCAATGCATTGGAATAATAATTAATCCTTATTAATATTATAAATGCGAAAGTAACTCTTGTCTGTCTGTCTGTCGCGCTTTCACGACAAAACTACTGGACCGATTAAAATGAAATTTGGTACACAGATAAGTTGGTCTAAGTACCAACTTAAAAGAGTTCTACAAAAACATTATCTCTCATTGTGTCCGTAGCTATGTCTTTAACAAACCTCACGTTTGCAAAAATACCTTCTTGGGAAAAGTGAGATTTTTGATCTCGACTGTAGGTATATTATTGTATAGTTTACTTAGCATTAATTAATTTTTAGCACATTTATTTTCAAAATTCAAAATTTGTAATCCATTGCTAGACGAGAACAACTGCCGACAAACTGTTATGCAGTTTGGCAGACCTTATATATGTTATTGTTAATACAGATTTTGGAATAAATATAAAAAAAAAAAAAAAAAAAAGATAGTCTAGAGCCTGAGAAAGGACATAGGCTACTTTTTATGGGCATACCTCGCGGGCGGAAGCTTGTAATAAATAATTTGATTATTTTGTATTTATTGATGATTTTTTGGTTTTAAGACATTTTCTGATAAGGTTTACTTGAAATAAATTATTTTAATTTAAATGATTAATTGGAAGCCAATAATTTAATTGCAAACTAATTCTGGTCATTCGAAATAGCGGTATTTGTAGGAACATTCTTATCAAAGAAACATCGTGCCCGAGAAGGGAGTTGTGCCCTTTTTTGCCCACAGGGGCATAATGCTCTACACTTTACCCATTGGCATAATACAATCGAACTCAAATTCATAAACAGTCTAAATCCACTCACTTCCAATTCCAACAAGCAATGATTTAACGTGGCTGGGAGTCTTCGTCGATAACAATTTGGATAACAGTTTAATGAGTGATGTTTTCAAGCGATAGAAAGAAAATAACGAGACTCGACTAACGAACATTCCTTTTACGAGTAAGTTCTGACAGTATATCGACCAATTAATGACAAAAGTAGTAAGTAAATACCTCAGTACAGTAATTGCTAATACAAAAAGACTGAAATTCTAATCATGCTTTGATTAATGTACTGAGACGGTGTGGCTGGATCAGCAGTAAGAAAAATATATGTAGTAGAGATGGGTTGTAATAGATTAAACACGATATCGGTTATCACTGTTACTGTGACAAAAAATAACAGATCCAAATATCTGTTATTAAATCACAGCCTGTGATTTTTGTATCTGTTATTAAATCACAGCCTGTCATTTTTTACGATAAATACGTATTTAAATCTCAATCGAATATCTTCTTTATTTATTTTGGACTGGTTGTCAGACTTTCGGGTTTCTGACGACCAGTAACGACTGTCACAAGATCAACGAATGACAGCCGGGAACGGCTTATCCTGCTTTCCGAGAATGTAAAGATGGTCACCTATCCACTGACCAACCCCGGCAAGCGTAGCTTAACCTGATGGACCGACACGATAAAGATAAACATTACAACAGCTTCAAAATTAGTAGCGTTTTTAAATGTTTAAGTTCTCTCTAAGTAAGGCGTAAATATCTTTAAGCAAATATTTCAAATAAAATGAAATCGTAAAAATATAGAATACAGCAGATATTTCATAATGTTTTATTATTAGATCCAAATCGCAAAAAAATCACAATACAAAATATGAAGAATCAGTAAAAAGTAATTTTGCAGCTACGTGTATCGTCGGGTAATCTAATAAAAGACTAAATAATATGTAGTATATCAGATGTATGAGACGGACAGCGTCCAGTCATACATGATCCGACCTAGAAAATCTTTAAAAAATATTTCTATTTGGACCGTGAACGCTGCCTTTCAACGAGAAATCTCGTAAAATGGAAAAAACCGGCCAAGTGCGAGTCGGACTCGCGTACGAAGGGTTCGGTACCATTATCTATAAAAACGCCAAAAAAATCACGTTTGTTGTATGGGAGCCTCCTTAAATATTTATTTTATTGTTATTTAGTATTTGTTGTTATAGCGGCAACAGAAATACATCATCTGTGGAAATTTCAACTGTCTGTCACGGTTCATGAGATACAGCATGGTGACAGACAGACAGTCAGACAGACGGACGGACGGACGGACGACGGAGCCTTTGTAATAGGGTCCCGTTTTACCCTTTGGGTACGGAACCCTAAAAATTTACTGCATAGTAATATTAAGACTATTTATTTTAATTCTTGACTAATGACATTAGACGCTTCGCTTTCATAATTAATGTAATTCCAAAACTTAATAATTCATTTTATGGACATTCCTCTATCAAATGGTGTAGGTATGGCTTTTATAAGAAGCATGAGACGTGATGTTACGTGAAGCTTAACTTTTTTGTAACATCAGTCATTTCGCATATAAGGCAAGACGTGTTTTGACGTTTATACACAGCAATAGCATCATTTAAAACCAATGGCCAAGGCTAAACACGATAAACGCGGTCAATGTTCCAAAAATTACATACAATAAAAAATATTCTTACGTTTTTCGGGTCTCCCATTTCCGGCGGTTCGATAATTTCGTTTTTCCTGAAATGATAAATTTTAAACATGAAATGTATGTTACACGACAATGCACTCTCTCGATTTAGGTTTCATACACTGTATTCAATTCAAACGGATAACACTAGACTACTTTACATATTACATTGTAATTTATCGGCTCGTTAGAGAAAACAGCTCAAGAGCAGTTGGCGACCAAACATTCAGAACAAATTGCTTGCTCGCTCTACCGATGAAAGTACACCACTCCGTATGAAAAATGTAATCTGTTTGCTGCGTCGTGCAAGCATTGCATACTAGTAATCATCTACTATCAATTATAAACTTAGTATCTTTTATAAAGATATTTATAAGCGATTTTTTTATATATATCTAAGTCAACTAAGTCTATAAATTTGAATATACATTTCAGAATAAAATAAGAAGCTAATTCTCTAAGTAGGTAGGAAATTACCTGATAAATGGTGCCTGCTCGCGACCTTGATCGGGAGTTATCTGTTGTGGATTCTTGACAGCTGACGGAAAAGCTGATGCAACATCTTCTATTTGCTCCATCCTGAAAGTAAATGCATAAATAATTCGAAAGGCTCTTTAAAATAACTGTTATTATCCAATTGAGTTTAATATATATTTACATTTTCTGTTGCCTCAAGTCTGAAGAGCAGAGATTGCGAAGATAATCATCGCACTCGCGTTGTTTTTGGATTTGATATTCTTTAAGTAGTTCCCTTCTAAAATCTCCATCGGCGCCCGGCAACATTGCCGCTTCAGCCTGCTGCGGCGTGCGCTCCGCGAGTGATGAGCGTTCAGTCGACGCTGCCGTGTTTGATATCGACGTAGAGGCTGAGTAATCTTGTCCCCTGTGCTCGGGAGTAGTGGCGTTCGACGCGCCGATGCTACTATCATTCGTTTTCGTAGAAGCCGTAAACTCACCGATGGGTTTCAACGTCGCCTCATCAATTGTCTTCAGGGACTCGTTCAGTCCGTTGAAAATACTCTCGGCATTTTTACTATCAAATAATCTATCCACTGACGTGTTCATCAGTCTGCTGCCTTTAATTCCAGTAAGATGAAATCCGGCAAAACAAGAAGACGAAGGGCCATAATCGATTGCTGAGAGAGCCATAACAGCGGGATGTCGTGGAGCGCCGTCAGGAAGGGGACGCAATGATCTCGTCATAGCGTCGGCGGCCGAACGCGGTCTCCTAAAGGGCATCGCCAAATGAGGGAACGTGCGCGGCTTTATCGGCGTGACAAGCATGTGCTCCGTCCACGAGGTGTGCAAAGATGGACGCTCCAACTTCTCCACGTCTACATTCAACATTCGCTGCTCAAATGGAACACTAAATGTCTCAGCTGGAATAGATTGCAGCCACGACAGCAAGCTTAGATCAGATTCATCAAAACCAGAACCGTCGAGTAACCTCGAAAAATTAACTTCATTCGATTGTGCTTCCTTGGACCCTGTGGCTTTCGCCTGGCAGTAGTTAACACATGACTCATATAATATTCCCTTAATAAGTAGTTGCATTAGACGATCATTTTTTGCACATTTAGACACAGACCCGCTGGACTTTTTGTCACAAGGCAAAAATTGTTCTACGAGAGGATACACCTCTCTAAAGCACTGAACGCGAGCATTGCTGGGATTCCATTTCTTAAACTGTGCATGATCAGTAATACTTGGTAAAGTCAACAATAAACATAGATTTGAGTATTCTTCTTTCGAGGGTGCTAGCTTCTCTAGATCGCTAAGGACTTTCACAACTTCATCTACTATATTTTCAACATTATTATAAGCTTTAATTTCAGATCTTATACATAACAATTCAATATACTTATGCCTTAGTATAGCGTAATTAAATTTGTCAGCTTCAAAGGATTTGAGAGCGCTGAGTGGTTGAATAAATTCCAGTACGTCATCCCACTGTCCGTCGAGGATCAGTTGACGTAGAAACAACACGTCATCAGCGAAATTGCCATTAATGACACCGGTTTCACGCTCCAGCGAGAGTTGAGTAATGTGCAGGTCGCGGTTGTGTAGAAACTCCAGGGCCAGCCGGACTACGTCATCCTCGCGTAGGTTTAGGTGGGTTGACGGCATTCTGATAACCAAGTGCCTTATATCTGGAACAAACAGATAGTTTATACAGGCAAAAATCAACAAATCTGTTATGCCATGATCATATAATCTAGACACTGAATTTGAAATTAATTTATTGACATTCCAAAGTGGCTGCTCTACACCACGGTAAAAGTATTTTTTAATGTAAAGATGCTAAAAACATAATTCAATACATAATTACGATGTATGGACAAAAAAATACATAGTATCATATTTGATTAATCTTGTTTCGATTTTAGTATTGCAAATATTACTAGTTTAATTTTACGAAGTCAGATTGCTAGACTTGTTTAACTGGAAAGATTTGTCGCATATAAAAGCCTTATAAAAGTAAATTCATAAAGAGATCTAGTCACCCTGTAAAATGGCAACATTCTTATCGCGATTCGAAACTGATAATAAAATTCGAGCGGTTATAGAAATAACGCCCAGGGCCTAGTCACAATTTCGAGCCTCTTGAAATATAATATCTTTGAATACTAATCAATCATCTGCTTCCCAACTATGTTGGGGTCGGCTTCCTGTCTAACCGGATGCAGCTTAATACCATTATTTTACATGGAGCGGCTCCAGTGGCCTTTTTCTGTAGACGTCTGATAGGTATCTAACACACGTCCACAACCTAGTATTGGGTTACAACACGACACACCTGGGTAAGACTGGTTGTCCGACTTTCTGGCTTTTGACTAAAGACTGTCGTATATGTACAAATGGCAGCCGGGACCAACGGCTTAAGGTGCTTTCCGAGACACGGAGGGATCTGGATATGCAATGGGTGGTGACCCAGACACAGACAAACCTCGTAGATTAACCTTGGATCGACCCGTGCAGCTGTTTTATTAAGCCACGATTTACGATCATTTTCGAAAACTTATCAACTTACTTAAATTCATTTAATTCTTCAAGGACTTTCTAATTAACCACAATGGTTTTTGGTCCGCGCGCGGTCATACAGGTTTATCTATATACTCCACTTTTAACGACAAGCAGCTGATAATTAATTCAAGTATGTTTAATTGAAACTGGTACATACGAAAGCTATATCGGTTTATGTTCTAAGACTACTTCAGACGCTTTAGTACACAAAACGTCTTTTACCCCTTTTTGTCAAAGTTTTATAGTTATATTAAGTTAGGCGTATTCCTGACCGGGTCGTTGCGTTTTCGTTTCTATACAGAGGGCCTAGACAAGTGACAATCGCTTCGAAAGCGGTTCGTATTTCTACAATGACTTTCAACAGGATTGACATAAGGTTTTCGATAGCTTACGTCAGTCCACATTACATACATACATTTTGCCTTTTCCGTCATCGTTATCGCTGGTAGAATGTCACTTTGTCTAGGCCCTCTGATTCTCTACCGAGCCAAAATAATAGATTTGGTACAGAAACGAAAACGCACCGACTGGTCAGGAAGGCCCTTAAGATTTACCCACGTAAACAGCGCGTGTACGACGCATTGCCGCCGCGTCTTTGTACTCTTGACCACCAGAAATGTTACTGTAGGTTTACGCGATAAAGCTCACATTTAATTATTTTACCTTCTGTTAATGTTGAGCAGTTACTGTGCGTTTGCACTCGCGAAACATTCACAACATGTTAAATCTCTCCATTTCTGTCAATGTTCCATACATTTTTTGACAGGAACTAGCAACATGTTTTGTTGTGAATGTTTTGCCAGTGCAAACGCACAGTTAGGGTCAAGGGTGTGCGACAGCTAAAATACGGCCGCCATAGATCCAATTCAATTATGATCAACAGTTCAACACACTTGATCAATAAACAATTTATTGGCCATTTGCTCCGTCTATGAAGGGCTCAATAACAGCATTTTTATATAAATAGAGTTCACTATTTTTACGTTGTTCATGAATCCGTACTAGAGCAGAGATGAAACAAAGACGGAAGGGTCTTAAAGTCTTAACTATACTAATCAAACTACGTCCTTCAAAAATAATTAATAATTTTACACCGAAAATAAAAATGAAACGAGAAGCTCTGCATCAAATAAAACAATAGTATACAGAAATTGTAAAACATATAGATTAGACTGCTGAACACATCCACCACGGGTCAAGGTGATTGGCTGGTTTAACAACACAGAAGAACAAACATAATTTGTTTAGTTTATAAAAGCCACAAAGTACAAAAAAAACTTTTAATCGATTTTGAAATACTTCTATTTAAAATATAATCAGCACAAAGAAAACATTCACCGGACCTGTTACAACATTTATGGCACTCTTCATTTATATGCAACTCACTAAGTGTGACACTGATACAATCAATTAATCGAAGTAAGTGAACCAAATAGGCACAGACCTGCTTTACTGGACTTCCTGTACATGATTGCTTGTAAATAATTGTATGAAAGTACCAAGAATTGGTTACACTTTATTGAAACCAGACTGTGACTGTGTCTTGATTATTAACATTATTTACTAATAAACTTGTCCTAAAAGGAAATTTATTTATATTAAAACAAAGCTATTGGGCGTTATTTGAATCGAATAAGATCTCAGCAATCTTATCTAAACTCCGGAAAGATGAATTGTGTGACAGTTTTCAGTGAGTGATAAGGATTTGCTTCAATGTTGGTCATATTCATGGATATCTATATATATTACGAGTATAAATGAACGTCGCCTTTCGTGTCTGTCTGTGTTCTTCTAAATTCTGTAACAGATTTTGATGCCGTTTTCACCATTATTTATAGAATTTATTCGGGAAGATATTTTTAAATAATAAATTGCTTACCTTCAAAAAGAAATCTCGATGTTTTGACGAGTCGTAAAAATGGTGCCAAGCCAAGTTAAATAATGTTTTTGTAGTAGAATGAAATACTTAATAATTTTAAGCAATTAAGACTGCAGGTGCATTGGGATGTGGATGGCCATCAGAATAAGGGACAACCAAAGATACAATGGATCAGTTGTGTGAAAGAAGACATGGCTAGAAAAGTTTATGAGAGTGAATACTGAGATTACAGGGCCCATATTATGAAGTATTAATGCTATCATTATTCCACTGTGAAAAAAAGATGGTGCTATCGGCAATGTATAGGTCCGTCTCTCACTTACACTGGAAAAATAGTGGCATTAATACGACATACTCCTGCTGCAAGAAATATGTGGCAGGAAACATTCTGTGGTGATCCCAAATAAATAGAGTTATGGCTAGAGGATGGAGATGATGATTACTTGTCATAGTTTTAAAAAGTTTGAATTGAAGTGGTGTTATTGGATGTATAAATAAAATCAAACATAAGTGCATCCTTCTAAATCCCAGTAGTATGAGAAAATATTAAGTTTTCTTTGGAGAACTTTAAAGATGATCACATTGTATTATTGTTTTAATTTTGAGTGACTCATTAATCACATGTTACCAAGACATGTTACGTTTTTCAGAAAAAAATAATTTTACTTAGGTAGGTACTGCTAATATTAATTATTTTATACTCTGTTTTCTAAACCTCTCTGAAAACTTTTACAAAGACTACTTTAACAAAGGGTAGTACCATTATTTTAATTAATTGGTAAAGGCATGTTATTATTTTTTGTTAGTCGAGTTACATATCTTATAAAAAGAGGGACATTATGATGACTATGTCTGACCTGTTTTAATGATAATAATATAACTAATATTATTATCATTAAAACAGGCATCAAATTGTTTATTGGTATAGTTGGTATATGGTACTGGTATAGTTATGCCATTTAATTCAATAAAGAATCAAGTTGTGAGACTAGAATGTTTGCTGCAATAAAGCCTGTTTCTATTTTATTAGAAAGATTTATTTAATATATGATACTTTCACACACGGTATGCTTGTGTGCGTAATTTTTATTAGAAAGATTTATTTAATATACGACTTTCACACACGGTATGCTTGTGTGCGTAATTTATGCTCCTGCAAGGGGAAAGCCTGATGTGTTGCTTAGTGAAAATTATTGGTGCATCTCTGACATATCACATACCACTAAGTGAAAACTTTGATAGCCCCAATTCATTGAATACTTTTCCTCACTTCACAGTATTTGCCGCAATGATTCAAAATTCGAAACAGCCATTTTAGAACGAACAATCCCAAAACAACTAAACCACCTACACATTTTAAGATTACGTTATATGCCTTCACCGGATAGTGGCAGTAGATCATAAACAAAATTATTAATCACTTTCTAACTGCTCATCACATCAAAACACGATATTTTTTACAGTTACAAGAGCTAAATGATAATTATTATAACTTTATTAAATAACAACGTAGACAAAACAGCTTTACCTCGATAATAATATACTGATGACTGATTCCACTTGCAACAAATATTTCACAAATTTAATATCCTACATTTGTATCAACAACGGAACATTAATGTGAAATTTATTCAATAAAATCCACATTTTTTAACGGGAGAGAGAGTAGTTCACAGATTAGAATCGTTTTAAGATTTGTCTATGATTGCATTTGCATCAGTGACGTCTTGCTCAAAATCACTCTCAAAATTCTTGTCAAAATCAACTGGCATAGATTAAAAATGTGTTCGAGGACGCACTGCGGCTTTTTCCAGTGAGTGATTAAAAATCGACCGTGTGAACCAAACCTTTGTCTTAGGCCTTTTTCCTCAAGATTTATTTGGTTTCTTCAACTAGAAAAGAAGAAGACTCCAAATGGTGAGATTAAAAAAGTCCGTTTATCTTTTACAGAGTTTTCCAGAGGGTGCCTCCGGATTTCTACGTACATTTCATGGTTGACCTACGGATTTTTAATTAATAATAATAACCCTCCTTTTTGGCTTCGCAGCAGTCACTATGTTCCATACAATTTTTGAAAGGAACTAGATATTTCAACATGTTTTGTTGTGAATGTTTCACCAGTGCAAACGTATGGTAACGATGGTAACCGTGCATGGTAATTTTTGACAGGAACTAGAGATTTCCACATGTTTTCTCTTGAATGTTTCGCCAGTGCAAACGCACGGTTTGTCCCCGCCGCACTGTGGGCTGAAAATCGTCTTTCATAGACTTAGGGATTTTAAGTTGCAAGTGCCGGTTATTTTGCTGGATATTGCTTCTATTAGTTATTACTATATACAAAAATGACACCCGAGTTAATTCTGCCCAAAAACGACCGATATATATATTTTTAACGAAAAATTTGTATGAAGCTAGTATGAAAAATCGAATTATCTCTTAAACGGCAAAAAATACCGTAATATCCTTACAAATGGTTATAGTACTAATTATTTATGATTTTTTGACATACTTAACATCAAAATCATCGATGCCGTTTTTTTTAAAAAATCGTCAATATGTTTTTATTTATTTTTACATATTAAATGGTTCCTTTTAGTGTTTTACTTGAGCAACACAGACTTTTAATAACACATAAAATACAATAGCATCACCCCTATATCCCCGAAGGAGTAGGCAGAGGTTTATAGTACACCCACACAAATAACAAAGCCACTTTTAATGAGTCTGAAAACAAGTGATTAAGTAATTACAATGATTTAGTCTTCTAATAAGTCTGAATAGGTGATTAAATGATTTGCAATATCGCGCAATAATGCCAACTATGGACTGCATTCACCATTTTCTGATAAGTAAGCTAATTTGTTGATTAGTTGTGCTATGAGTTCTAAGAAATGATTTTGACGGTTATACATTTTCATTTGCACATCTTTTAAAACTCTAATGAGGGTAGTTAACTAATTATCGACATTTTGCAATTAAAGGGCAAAAATTTTGCTTTATAGATTAGATTGTTCACAACTGTGTAACTGCTAAGTTAAAGTAAAGCAGCTCGCGTGAATTTCCGACAAAATTCTTTGATAGTTACTCGATCCTCGGTAGAAAGGCAATCGCCTATACGGGATACAATTGCACCTAACAATACTTCATGATTAAATGAAGTACTCTCACTTTTTAGAAGAACAAACAAGTCTAAATTGGTGATAAAACTTTCCATTCTAAGATTTTATAGTAGCAGAGCAAAGATATAGTAAGCAGTTACACTGAAAAATCTAAACTACAAAGCAAAATTTTAGCCCTTTTATTGCAAAACGTCGATTTAACTACCCTCATTAGAGTTTTAAAAGATGTGCAAATGAAAATTTAGAACCGTCAAAAACATTTCTTAGAACTCATAGCACAACTAATCAACAAATTAGCTTACTTATCAGAAAATGGTGAATGAAGTCCATAGTTGGCATTATTGCGCGATATTGCAAATCATTAAATCACCTATTCAGACTTATTAGAAGTGGTTTTGTTATTTGTGTGGGTGTACTATAAACCTCTGCCTACTCCTTCGGGGATATAGGGGTGATGCTATTGTATTATACGTGTTATTAAAAGTCTGTGTTCCTCAAGTAAAACACTAAAAGGAACCATTTCATATGTAAAAATAAATAAAACATATTGACGATTTAAAAAAAAAAACGGCATCGATGATTTTGATGTGAAGTATGTCAAAAAATCATAAATAATTAGTACTATAACCACCTGTAAGGATATTACGGTATTTTTTGCCGTTTAAGAGATAATTCGATTTTTCATACTAGATTCATAAAAAAAATTCGTAAAAAAAAATATTTCGGTCGTTTTTGGGTAAAATTAACTCGGGTGTCATTTTTGTATATAGTAATAACTAATAGAAGCAATATCCAGCAAAAAAACCGGCACTTGCAACTTAAAATCCCTAAGTCTATGAAAGACGATTTTCAGCCCACAGTGCGCCGTTCCTTCACATAATCTGTGTTCTGTGCTGTAGTCTGTGGCGCTAGTACAGAGTAGGTACAGACCAATCCCTAAGTAGCCTGTGGTACAGACAACTAATGATACGTAGTATCTCTAAGTAGTCTGTGGACGAATGTTAGTATCATAGTCTGTGGATATCATCAGTTTAGATTACGTATTGTTGTACTTTTGCAACAATAATAATATTTGTAATTTCAATTTCATTCTTTCATTTCTTTCTAGGGTAATTAATCAATTTACAAATGCCTGCAGCTAATTATGGATACATTTTATCTGGTGCCATTAAAGATGATTGCCCCATTTCCATCAAAAATGTTTGGAATCATAATCTGCATGAAGAGTTTCATGTTATTAGACAGGTGCTTTTATAAAAACTGTATTTGCCTAGAAATATGAATTCTTCGTTTATTTAGATTAGTGTATCTTAGCTTTTAGTTCGTAATTCTTAAAAGTAAAACTTGCACACCTTTATCACTAGATCGTGCAGAAGTATCACTGGGTAGCTATGGATACCGAATTCCCTGGAGTAGTGGCAAGGCCAATTGGTGAATTTAGGTCTACTGCTGACTATCAATATCAGCTGTTGAGGTACCTATCCATCCATACTAATATTATAAATTCAAAAGTAACTCTTGTCTGTTTGTCTGTAGATTACCTTTTCACACCTAAACCACTGTACGGATTTCGATGAAATTTGGCAAGGTGATAGATGGCATCTCGGGGAAGGACATAGGCTACTTTTTATCGACATAACACGCGGGCGAAGCCGCGGGCAGAAGCCAGGTCCGACATACCACGCGGGCGAAGCCGCAGGCAGAAGCTCGGTCACAATATGAATGTAAAAAACTGAAGAACTCTTGAAATATATTTAGTGATTTACCTATTGATTTTGATTGAGCCTTGTTGCTAATAAATTAGTATTATCTAGTGACCCGCTCCTGCTTCGCACGGTTTATAGGACTTGACAAAACATCGAGATTACTTTAATAGTAACGTATTTTATACAGAAACCTTCCAGAATAAATTCTCTAAACAATGGTGAAAACCACAAAATCTATTGCATGGTTAAAAAGAACAATGCGGACATACAGACAAACACGAATAGCGACTTCATATTATAATATGTATAGATACCTCAGATATGTTAATTTCAGTACACCACAGCACCCGCAACCAACCGCACCATGCTCTTAGTTAATATATTGCTTCCTATATATCCAACAGTGTCCGGAAGACATCGCTATTAGTGATAAGACCACTGTTGCTGTATGATCCTGACTATTAATTGTTTTCTAAATGAGCATTTTTCTAATTTTAGTGTACTTAAACCTTACTCGAGAACCATTATCCATTGGTGAAACTAGCATGAAAATCGGTGCAGTAGTTTTTGAGTATATCGTGTACAGGACGACAGACAGACGCGGTGAAGGACTTTGTTTTATAGTATGTAACGATAAGGCATATGCTATCAATCTGTCTAGTCACTATTATCTATCATGTTTCTAGGTGTAACGTGGACCTTCTAAGGATTATACAGTTAGGTCTAACATTTATGGATGAAAATGGCAAAACCCCACAAGGCTGCACTACTTGGCAATTTAATTTTAAGTTCAATTTGCAGTAAGTATGATGATAATGATTAATTGTTTAATGTTTACTTACGTTGAATGCACAGCAGTCATGATATAAATTTTTGTTTTCAGAGAAGATATGTATGCGCAAGACTCCATTGATCTACTACAAAATTCTGGTCTCCAATTCAGAGAACACGAAGAGCATGGCATTGAACCTTTAGAATTTGCTGAACTTCTGATGACTTCAGGTCATTTAAAATTCTCTCTTCCAAGCAAAACACTATTACTTCTACTTCATTATTCAATTCACGAATTATTTTACACTTACTCATTTTAGGTATTGTACTAATGGACAATATCAAGTGGTTGAGTTTTCATTCTGGTTATGATTTTGGATATTTGCTTAAAATCTTAACTGATCAGAATCTGCCTCAGGAAGAAACTGATTTCTTTGAAACACTCAGATTGTATTTTCCTACTGTTTACGATGTGAAAGTAAGTCTTGTATGTTATAATCTGAAATACATTGTAATGATTTTACTAATTTATGTTGTTACTCATTCACAGTACTTGATGAAGTTATGCAAGAACTTAAAAGGTGGTTTGCAAGAAGTCGCTGACCAGTTAGAACTGCGTCGAGTAGGACCCCAACACCAAGCTGGGTCTGATTCACATCTCACAGGAATGGCATTTTTCAAAATCAAAGAAGTATGTTTCTGTTCATTTACTGGATCTATTATGTATGTTTTACGCATGGTTCATTTGAACCCAAGAGAGTTTTGCAAGAAAATAAAAAATAACCTTTTTTTACAGATATTCTTTGATGGTAATATTGAAAGTACCAGTGGCCATCTATATGGGCTTGGAGCACCATTTAATAATAATGCAAACAATTTCCAGGATGGTGCAGAGAGCACCAATTCACCGTAATCTACTATTGTCACATTTAATGGAGATACTTAGGTAAGCAAAGCATTGTATGTCAACGGTACCTGATTATGTGCAAAAGATAAAAAAATATTGAGCGGAAACTGTGATATTTGTGTGTAGTTTCTAACTGCACTGGTAAGGCTATTAGAGGGAATGCTAAAGAAAATGGTTTGAGAGAATATTCCTAACAATAAAATCTGCTAAGAATTACTTTGAACTTATCAGTATAATGATAGTATGACAAATAAGCTGGCTGAATAACTTCTAGCTAAAAAATATATAGTAAGATAAATATTTATATTATTTATAGATACAAGGTCGGTTTTCGTGTCTATCGGTGTGTCCATGCTTATGTAGTTTTTCTAAAGTTTAATGGTGGCACTTCACGTTGCTATTCAGTATTCGCATTTTTTACTGTGTTTTATTCGGCTATATAGTATAGAAGTTCGAATAACTCTAACACACCGTCCACACATCGTCGTGAATCATGGTTAAGAGTGTTCGTGTATTTGCGTAAGTATTCGTCTTATTCGTGAAAAATCCTTACTCCTTACTAATATTATAAATGCGAAAGTAACTCTGTCTGTCTGTCTGTCTGTCTGTCGGGCTTTCACGCCAAAACTACTGAACCGATTTAAATGAAATTTGGTACACAGATAGTCTAGAGCCTAAGAATGGACATAGGCATAGTTTTTATCGACATACCACACGGGCGAAGCCGCGGGCGGAAGCTAGTAGGCAAATAGAGTAACTTCACATCGTCGTATTTGGATAAATAAGACGAATACAATGAGTGAACACGAATAGCGATGGGAAGTGCTACCATAAAATAACAAACAGCATGGCAAAGTCCATTGTGTAGTTTACAATCTAAACTACAAAATTGATTTTGAAGCAGTTTTCACTATCTTGTAAGTAGTTATTCCGGAAGAATTTTTGTGTAAATCTCGATGATTTGACATATCACCACATCTAATGATCGCGCGTTGCGCGAAGCTGCGGCGGGTCATGATTTGGGTTTACTAATAACTCAATATTATGTAGTAAGCAAGTGTTGTGGAATTGTTTTTTACGACCCGCAAGTTGGAAGTAAAGTTGTAAGTACTGATATAAATATCTCCTTATTGTATAAAATTATTTCAATCTTAGTACATATATCTATATATAGTATAAAACAAAGTCGCTTTTCGTATGTCTTTGTTCTTCTAAATTGCACAGACAAATAATAAATAATATAATATTATTTTTAAGCTTATCGCTTATCTATGGGATAATCATCTAAATATATTATAGTACATTACTGTCGCGGCCAGCAATAGATTGATGGACGATCGTGAAAATGTGAGCCGAGGCACACATACGTGAGTCCATCAAATCCTGATTGCGGCCAAGGTTTCAAAGGTTTGTATAGTACTTTTCTCAAATAATGCGCGGAAGTTCAAATTGAGTAAATTAAATAGAAATTCCAGAATCAATGACGAACAATTATATTTTTCTCAAACATGCTTGGAAATTCGAGCATTATTTTGACAACCTTCTTCGAGATAAATCGAAATTGCTGTACTGGTAAAAAACAAGTGACGATGCGGCCAGCAAAGTTACTATGAAAATCCATATCTGGCGTGTTTAGCGGCCAAATAAATTACTATGAAAACTCATATCTGTCGTGTTATTTAAAAATGGAACGAACTTTATACTTCAACACACGGCAACCAAGAAGGTAACTTATCAAAGATTTTATTTAAATTTCGAATTGGTTTGCAAATAGAACAAAGAAGAAACAAATTAACATATTAGCGCATGAAAAATGATAGTTATTCGTCATTGATTCTGGAATTTCTATTTAATTTACTCAGTTTGAATTTCCGCGCGTTGTTTGAGAAAAGTACTATACAAGCCTTGGCCGCAATCAGGAATTGATGTACTCACGCATGAGTGCCTCGGCTTCGCCTCGGCCCTCATTTTCACGATCGTCCATCAATTCCCTTATTGCAGGCCGCGACAGTAATGTACTATTGTTCATGCGCCAATATGGTCATTTGTTTCTTCTATGTTCTATTTCGAAGCCATTTTGAAATTTAAATAAAATCTTTGATAAGTAACCTCCTTGGTTGCCGTGTGTTGAAGTAAAACATTCGTTCCATTTTTAAATAACAGGACAGATATGAGTTTTCATAGTAATTTATTTGGCCGCTAAACACACCAGATATGGATTTTCATAGTAACTTTGCTGGCCGCATCGTCACTTGTTTTTGACCAGTACAGCAATTTCGATTTATCTCGAAGACGGTTGTCAAAATAATACCTACTCGAATTTCCAAGCATGGTTGAGATTAAAAAAAAAAAAACTATGTATTTATTTTAATATTATATTATTTATTTAGTACAGCTAATTAGTACCATTAGTATGACCTCCCAACTGTCACTTATGACTATGTATTTATTTTAATATTATTGTACTTATAATATTATTATTATTTATTTAGTACAGCTAATTAGTACCATTAGTATGACCTCCCAACTGTCACTTATGACTACTTAAGGACACAATAGAATTTTGATTGTTAATGGCCTTCTAAACGCCAATCAATAGTTGTTAGTATAAGTAATAAAAAAATTGTATAAAACAAAGTAGCTTTTCGTGTCTTTCTGTGTGTGCTTAGTTCTGGTTTTATACCTACACAATAGATTTGGATGCGGTTTCCACTATTATTTAGAGAATTCATCCCAGGGTTACCTATAATGTATAATACATTACTTCATATTTAACTAAGATACAGCACATAAATCTCGATGTTTATTATAGCTAAGTTCACTATAATTATTATCAATTTGACAAGGGCCTTACCACAAAAACTTAAACACTTGTTCAACCCGTGTTTAATGTCAAACTCCATACAGAAATGTCATGTTTAAAAAGTGTTCAGGCTAAACAACTGATAAACGCGGTTTTGTGGTAAGTAATAAGATTATTATTTAAAAATATAGGTACAGGGTGTAAGGGACAGCCCTCCGCAGACTGATAGAATGAATTCAGTATATCATACTAAGACGACTGGTACATCAAATTATTTCAGGAACGTTATGGAAATCCAATAAACCTGATTTGTTTTATTACCTCACACGCAATGTATCGTTACCGCGGCAAAACGCACGTAGCCGCAGTCCCCATGGCGGCGGGGCGCGCCCGCGCCCCTTGATTTATCAGGAGCTGAAATGCCCCCTGTTAATTTGCGGAGGGCTGTTCCTTACACCCTGTATTGCAAATGGGTTGCCTACTGAAATAATAATTATGTTCATACTTATTATTTTATTTTCACAGACTTGTTAATCAACCGCATTAGATTCCAATTGAAGGTTTAAAGCATACAGAACGTGTAACAGTTAGGGTGCTTCGCTTACCCTTTTCCGGTGCCTGGTTTCCGGCTTACCGGGTTGCCAGTTAGTTATAAACAGGTGAGTTAGTATAAGACCATTAAAAGAATGGCAACCTAACTGTTGCATATTCTGTATCTTTTATCCTTACATATTATAAAACAAAGCCCCTGCAGCGTGTCTGTCTGTCTGTTCGCGATATACTCAAAAATACCGAACGGATTTTCAAATGGTTTCACATTTCATGAGGACAAGAATCACTCCGTCCATTGGTGAAAACAGGCTGAGGCGTATACAGGGTTACTGGTAACTCGACGTATTCCTTGCAGGACGTCATAGTAGGGTTAAAATGCAACAAATTAAGCCACCAAATGTTCTACCGAAATTACGTTTTTTTTTTTTTGCACTAGACTACATTTTTTATGAAGTAATAGCAAAAATTACAAAAAATTAAATGTTTGGTTAGTGATATTTGCCAAAGTTTTAGGCATTATTGAACTTTTAATTATTAACAAAGGTCTGCTACGGCGTCAACTATGATAATAACTTAAATTTCAGTACAGTCGCGCCGTAAATCATTTTTAAATTTGTTTCAAATGATTTAATCTGGGATTTTTCATAAAAAAACTAAAACTCTTAATAATTCAAAAACTACTGAATTTCGGTAGAACATTTGGTGGCTTAATTTGTTGCATTTTAACCCTACTATGACGTCCTGCAAGGAATACGTCGAGTTACCAGTAACCCTGTATAATCCATTAAGGTTTTGTGTAAATTGGCTGAAATATGACGATTGTTGTTGAAGATGTCGGAAAAAATCATGCCGACTCAACTGGGAGCTTTGATGCGGCGCCCTAAGGGCTTACTGTAGAACTCGAAAACCCTAAACCGTAAGAGATACATAAAATTAATGTTTAAAATAAACATTTACGATAAAACATGTTGAAGTCTCTGTAGTGTTCCTGTCAAAAATTGTATGGAACATTGACAGGAACTAGAGATTCCACCCACAGTACTTAACCATAAAAAAAAGGAGGAGGTTCTCAATTCGAAAGGTTTTTTTTTTTTTTTTTCTTTCAGATTTTTTTATAAATGTTATTGTTATTGCCAAAGCTATTTTGACCGGTATTACTTATATTGATGAAATATGTTATTTAAATTGAGCATTTTATTTGGATTAAAATATGCCTGACATCATTTCCTATATTCTAGTTTATTGTTTATTTGTATAGTTACTTTTAACTAAGAGAGTTGTATATATATAAATAGTTAGTCTGTACATAATATTTATTTAATTTTAATTAGACATTTAAATTATTTGCATTGTTTGTATGGAAATTAAAAATAAACCTACTAACATCATTTTAATGAATACTTACTTCAGATCAAAATAATGCGTAACAAAATAATTATGGTTGACGGCGACTTTCGTAGTGGTCAATCAATGACCTTTTCCTCGGCTATTAGGTATGTAATCCTGGTACTCGGAAGTACATTCCCGTGGGATATTTTCCGACATCCCCGCAGGTGAAGCCGCGGTCAGAAGCTAGTGCTATATACTTTCAATTGGAATCTAATTACTTACAGTATTTTGAATTAATTTTAGACATGAACATGCATATTTAGGCTACGCATTTGCAATACTTATATTCGTAGGTCCTGTAAATAATGTAATATTCGTATCTACATCCTAAAAATGGGTGAAGGTCGATCTTACTTCGGATCTTATCATATTAAATATAACGTGGGCTGGAGCTATTAATAAGTGTTGTATTGTATAGGTACCTACATAAACAAAAACAATTTACACCTAATATATGTGATAATTGGAATCCAACATGTTTGCAAATACATCGTTTTGTTTCTAAGGCGATTAACCCACGGCACCGCGCACCGCAGCGGTCTCTACCGGCTCGACCGCGCGGTCGGGTGGTGTACGTGTGTAAGGCATCAGCGGATTTAATAGAGGCCAATGCGACATGAGACCGCCTACCGCGGCGGTGCGCGGTGCCGTGTGGCAATCGCCTTACTGTACGTACTAGTCAGTGTTGTTTTATCAATAAAGTAGTCTTACCGTGCGTTTGCACTGGCGAAACATTTAATACAAAACATGTTGAAATCTCTAGTTCCTGTCAAAAATTGTATGGAACATTGACAGAAAGTTGAGATTTCAACATGTTTTGTCTTAAATGTTTCGCCAGTGCAAACGCACGGTTATGCAAATGTCCCATAAAAATATTTATCTTGTTTCATTACCGCGATGAAGCGTCGGACAGTAAGTACTGCCACTGTGTATATTGTACAGGAATTTGTGTAGTTATAATTATCTTACTAACATAGGATAAGTTTACTAACCATGTCTCATTGGTTACTTGAAATAAATTGAAATTAAATTAAATTACAAGTCTGGAATTCTGTATTGGGCAAATTGCTTGCAGACTCACACTAGGGTATCCTCAACGCCTTTAACTTTGACAATGACAACATTCATTGAGTTTTTCACAATGTCGAGCCCCAGCAATGAATTTATTTCAAAATCCTTCGGATTGTGAAAGAAAGTGTGGTGTGCCGTGTGCTGATGGTACAGAAAGTTCTTGAGTGGTGACTGCATACCGAAAGGCGCAGCGTGGAGCTGGAGGTAGCAGGAATCGGCTGGGTGCGGGAAGCACAGGACCAGTCATTGTGAAAATTCTTAGGGCTAAAGTTCAGCAGTAGACCTCTTTGGGTGAACGATGACGATGATAGTTCTAGTTGTGATGCTGTGACTAGTTTTTAATCCATACTTATATTATACAAAACTATCGATTCTATTAGCAAATAAAAACGTCACGCACCGTGAATGTTGTATAAATTTGGGATATAAGTTGGGATGAAAAACTGAAAATATGCTTGGTAGGTATCTCAAAAACTATCTCATTTTAAGTATGTAGGTTTTTCCTCAGACTAAAATTATTTATTTTGGGATTATAAAACACGAGAATGAAGGATCCGCAGTGATAGTCCGCGAAATTCAAATTTTCTTACTTACGTTTTTTGCAATTTTGCAGGTCAATAGCAGACCCTATAAATAATTGTTGTTTGTGGGTTGTATCTTGATCAAAAATGTATTCGAATAAATCTATAAATATTGTATTAACAGAATTAGAAGAATCACATCAATCTCAAATTCACAATACATTTCCAAGTTAGATTTGTTCTCAAATGTCATAATGTCATGAAAAAGTTGTAAGGTAATGGAACAGTAATGATTTTAATGACTTATTGGTTGATTGGCACGAGGTACACTTAACCCCCTGAAGGACATTTTAAAAATAAGTAATATTATGTTTCAAGGTGATTCGCAAAACTTATTTGTAGGTGAATTGACAACTCCAGAAATACTTTTGAATATTTTGAACCCCTTTTCGGAAGCTCGATATACCTAGCGACAATGCTTTATCTCTACGCCAAACAATTCAACATCGTTAGAAAAACGAAACGAGTCGCCCAAACGTGATGCAGCGTCGAATAATCGAATCAAAGTCATTAAGATACCTACGTCATCTATAGAGCCTTTAAAGCTTTTGAGCTTGTATCAATCTTCCAGAAAGCGAATAATACATCCCTACTCACTGACACTGAAACCAGTATGTCTGATATAAGAACCTAATTGAAAAGGGATCTTATACTGAGGGTCAGTTCACACCGAGATGCGACGCGACGCGACGGTTCTGGAAGAAGTCATAGGTTTCGCGCTAAGCAGCGCACTGCGTCTTCGCGAGACGCATCGCTACGTTGCGAGGCGCAGCCGCATTTGCTCATAGGCGGCGATATGCAGCGTGGCGTAGCACGACTCGCCAGTCGCCACAGGGCATTTTCGAATCATCTCAATAAAATATGTAAGTTTTATTTTGTCTCACTATCTTAAAAAATGCGCGCTACGTCACGTTGCGTCAAGTCTCGGTGTGCACTGACCCTAAATACACGTTGTCTGTGTAGCTGTCACTCGTGTCAGTCGTTCGTAATCTGTCAAAACCGACAGCCCACGAACGTCAATTTCGGTCGGGCTGAAAATTCGGCCAATTTTTAGCCGACATCGAAACAGGACGATATCTGATTTTTTTGCGGAAACTGCCCGAAGCTGAACCTTCGTTCGGACACTACTTTTCACGTTCACAAAGGGAGGAGTCGACACGAGACAATAATTATGTCGATGATACTTTCGACTTGTCGAGCTGTCTCATCTCGATCCATCGAAATAATTATAGAGAGACGTTTGAATATACATAAGCACCTAGAGGCGATAATGCGGAGAGCCCGATCGAGGAACAAAAGGTTATAGGATATGATAGGATTATAAGCACAGCACATAAGGTAGGTATAGATAATATAAATCTGGCTAATAAGTTTATTTGTCGTCGTCTCTGTCTCTCATAGGTACCTGAGTGACAGTGAGGCGGGGCTTCAAATAACTTGCTCGCATGATCACGCTCCCGCGGCCCCGGCGGAAATCAAACTCATTGTTTACCAGATCCGGCCAATACTTTGTCGTGTGCTGGACGAGGCGGTCTGCCATAATTCTCTGAGTTTGCTTACCACATCCAAGAACACGACGTGGTAGTATGACTATGAAAGTGTAGGGGTGTGCGCTAGGCGCCCCTTTAGCGAACCAGCTTTCCAATCTTTCACCGGCATGGAAACTGGATGCGCTCCCGTAGCTGCCCTAAATCAGCCCTAACCCTGAGCACACCTGAGGGCCTAGACAAGTGACAACATCTTCGAAAGCGTTTCGTAATTCTTATTTTTTATTTTTAACGACTTTCAATAGGATTGACAAATGCATTTCGATAGCCTATGTCAGTCCTATCCATCATCGATAACGATGATCGAATGTCACTTTGTCTATAGCCTCTGATCCACCCGATAAGGGCGGAATATCACAAACAGGCGCGATATCGCGGGTGAGACATGGGTTGCGCTGCCTGTCGCGTCCGCGCTATACAATAGACCGCTCGTCGCGAGGCGGTGGAAAACTGGTAACATATTGACTTCAGCTAGTTAGTGTAGTGTTTGGTGGTTTTGTTACCACTGACGTGCGGCCTACTGTACACGCATGTGTACAGGCCGTTAAATTCAAAGCCAATTACCCTGGCTGGCTGTAAAAATTAAAATATTTTGCTCATATTGTTTCTAAGTTATCTGTGCCACCCCGTCCCACAAGTGGCGCCCCCGTGCTGTCATTGCAGCGGCTAAAGTCAATTAACATCTATCACTGGAGGGACTGATTGTTGGGTTTTTAATTTATAAAATTATAGTTGAACTATAGAAAATGGATGAAGAAGGCGATAATCTTTTGCTCGAAGATAATTACTATCAGTTACTTAATGTTTCAAAGACGGTAAATATAAATCACGTGCATTTTTAGAATTGGATTCAGCATTTTACACTATCAATATTATATAACGACACAAATCCACTTTATATCGTGGAATGCAGTTATTTCTTACAAACAGCAGAGTTACTTATATTATTAAACACTATATAATTTTGGATCATTTGTTTTAAATTTATTTTTGAGGTTAGGAGCGGTGCATCCTACACTCGTTACATGCCCTTATAAAATTCCGTATTCCAGATAATTGGATAGGTAATCATATAAATAGTCAAGTACTGTTCATGTTACCGACTGCTAATCAGAATTTTAGTTTGTAGCTCAAATACTGTGCGGGATGATGCAATATTTATCTTTAAACTTGCAGTATGTAAGACAGTGAAGCTTGAAGTTTTTTGTTTTCTTTATTTGATGCTAAATTCTCTAAGATAATAAATAATCTAAAAATAAGCGAAATTATTTAAAAAAATATTGTCTAAAGTGTACAAATAGTAAGTCTGATGCAGTTTAATTTCAAAAACGCAACTTTTTGGTTTGGTACGCGTTTTTTGTGTTGCTGAAAAAGCATTTTTTCATTCATAGTCTAAGCTTCACATTTTTAACCCTTTAAATATAGCCTAGACCTTTTAAATGTATGTTAAATGACAAAGGCCATGTTTGCAGTCAATTTACGCTATCTGTTTATGATTTGCCTTAAAAATCCAGATATAATAATAATGTGTCTTCATTCTTGACAATACCACCACACCATTCCTCTATCAAGCTGAAGTAGCTATGTTCAGTATAAAAATCTGTTTTACATGGTAATGATTAGTTCAAGACATTGTGTATGCATGATAATGATAAGCAAAGCATGATATTATGCAAAGCATGGTCTGCAAAGTATGATTGATATAAAAAGTACTCTGCATATTTACATAACAGTTCAAATAAATTAGAAAAACAATGAGTAATATTTACACTTGCTTAGAGATGGTACTGGATGGTACTTATTGACCATGAGAGAGTCAGAGTCAAATCACTGGGTCTCTGCTTAAGAAAATGTCTGAGCATCTTAAAAATAAATAATAATATTTATTATCAAGGCTATATAAGGCTGCCTTTGATAAATTTGACTCTAGTAGTTAGGTTTTAAACCCTTTTATGTTGAAGATGCTAAAACGGGAATCAAACTCAATGAACCCCATCATTTTACAGGCACCGCCAGAAGAAATAAACAGTGCATATCGTCGCTTCTCGCGTATGTTCCACCCTGACAAACACAGCACTGATCCAAATAAACAAAAATGGGCAGAACAAATATTCAACAAAGTCAAAGAGGCTTATGAGGTGCTGTCTGATTCACATAAGAGAGCCATCTATGATACCCTAGGTATGATATGCGACAAACTTCTTGAAATAATGACCTCTGTAAACTTAGGGATATTTTGAACAATGATTTTTTTAAAGTTTGTATGTTTGGATTAATGGTACAGAAATAAATTAAGAAATAAAGTAAGAACTAAAGTACTCATAAGTTACCAGTTTCAATCCACGATGAATAAACATATTCCTTGAAAAACTTAGTTCAGACAAATCCATATGCGCTTCTGAAACTTATAATCATAAATAAATTGGTTCACTATTTGGGAAACTTACCATAGGGTGCTATTTCATTCATAAAAAAATAATATTAATCACTAACACTGAATTAATTGATTTATCAGGGAAGCGGGGTTTGGAGGTAGAAGGATGGGAGGTTATATTCCGCACTCGCACACCCAGAGAAATCAGAGAAGAATATGAAAGGTAAGCTTTTTTAAATCAAATTCCAGTGTTTTATTCAGATTACAAGAGCAAATTCAATTTGCCGTGGCTCGGAAAGCACATTGAGCTGTTGGTCCTGGCTGTCATTCGTGGATCTTTGGTAGTTAAAGTCTGACAACCAGTCTTACCAAAGGGTTTTACCCAATTACTAGGTTGTGGAGGTCAAATTAGCAGTCGCTCCATGTAAAATACTGGTATTCAGCTGCATCTGGTTAGACTGGAAGCCATTGAAGAGCAAATTACAATTAAAATTTACCTTGATCCAAGCAAGAAATTATGTAATTTTACTATGCTACTAATAGTAGATGTAGCTTTTTGTAAGCCGTAAGAAGCTAAACGGATTTCGTGAATAAAGATGCTTATGATGATTTTTTGAAACAGACTTTCGCTTCATGTCCTTAGATCCATTCCCAGGTTGGCAAAGTGGAGCTTGGATTTAAACATAACTGGTGAAATGTGGGTGAACTCTGTACACCCGCTATCCCTTTGGAGAATACAGACGTGATGTTATGTTATAGTTTATTTTAGTTTAACGGGCTGCTGTCCGCATCTCCACGTCCAAGCACGTATTTTGCGTGCAAATGGGAAAATCGATCTTCCGATCCATTCCAGCTTCTTAAGGAAGGCCAATAACGCCTTGGTGTTACTGACAATCTCATGGAGAGTACCTGGGTTTCAGAAGTACTTTGTCCTGTATGTGGGAAACACTGGGCAGTTTAGAAGCACGTGGGCTGCTGAGACTGCTCCTTCTATGTCAAACTTCCTCCATGCAAACCCTGCACAGTGGACTGTCTGTGATTTCTATGACAAAGAGGTGTTTGTTAAATGGCCCGTGGCCAGTTATGTCTGCTAGATTGTACGCCTCTTATCTCCTCGCACCCGCGATACTCGTGAATTGTATTTTTGAATACAATTTGTATTGTTATCAACAAAGGCAAATTGTTTGGGTACCCGGTCTAATGGCTTCCGTCATGGGGAACTCCTTGTTGAGTCCTTATGCATCGCGTTGTGTTGTATGTCTCTCTTACCCAGAGATTTAGTGCTTTTAGGCGTACCACCGCCATCGTCGCTTCCTGGGTGGAGCGGTGGTAGTCCCAGCATGGCTTCTATATTTACCCGCCATCAGCCGATTATAGTGATGGCCGAGTCCCACTCATTCACATAATGGTCACAGTTTAAAGCGTAAGTTGAAAGGAGGAGGTGGAGTGACTGGGGATGTGAGAAGGATAGGGTGGGCAGGGATTATGAAATTGAGGACAGGAGGGTATGAGACATGTAAGAATGTGGTACACTCTTTTAGGTTATAGTTAGTCCTCAGGGCTTATGCCAGCCCATTCTAGGACTGTTCTGTTGCGTTCGTCTATTTCTTATGGAATTAGACAAAAAACGGGTTGGCAACTTCGAGAAGGTGCATCCACCAGACTTGCCTTGAGGATCTACACGACCGTAGCGCTCTCCCTTAAGATCCCGCCACCCAACTACCACTGAAGGAGGCAGTAAAGTAGGCCTGCATCTATACTACCAAGCAAACCACAGCATGTTGTTGTGCAGCTGCGAAACAATCATATATACAGACCGTCCTGATGATAATTTTATGTTATACTTGCTGCCCGCCCACCTACCCTACCTACCCTACCTACCCTACCTACCCTACCTACCCTACCTACCCTACCTACCCTACCTACCCTACCTACCCTACCTACCCTACCTACCCTACCTACCCTACCTACCCAACCTACCCTACCTACTCTACTTACCCTACCTACCCTACCTACCTTACCTACCTTACCTACCTACCCACCTAACCTACCTACCTACCCAACTACCTACCTACCCACCTGCCCACCTACCCTACCTACCCTACCTACCCTACCTACTCTACCTACCCTACCTACCCTACCTACCCTACCTACCCAACCTACCCTACCTACTCTACTTACCCTACCTACCCTACCTACCTTACCTACCTTACCTACCTACCCACCTAACCTACCTACCTACCCAACTACCTACCTACCCACCTGCCCACCTACCTACCTACCCTACCTTCCTACCCTACCTTCCTACCTACCCTACCTTCCTACCCTACCTACCTACCCTACGCTACATACCTACATACCTACCTGCCTACTCTACCTACATACCTAACTACCTATCTACCGAGATATTATCCAAAAAGTCATTCTATACAGAATGTATGGGAAAACGAATTTTCTTCATACTTTTTTTTTTCGTAAATTTTTCCGATATTTTAGTAGTTATTCTGCTATTCTGGGCGGAGACAAATCCAACAAATCAAAGATCATCAAAATCGGTCCGGCAGTTCTCGAGTGATAAGTGCTTGAACAAACCCGACTTTGTTTTATATATATAGGTAGATAATGTAACTGAACTTTCAGGTTGAAGCGCGAGAGGGAAGAGCGTAGACTGCAGCAGAGTGCCAACCCTCGCGGGACCATTACACTCTCTGTAAACGCGACGGACATGTTCATGAAATATTACGATGAGTATGAGATTTTGTGAGTACTGCTTATTTTTTTTTTTTTTGTTATACCTTTGTTTTTTACGTGTTAAACTCATCGATCATTAGTGATCGATAGTTAAACTATTGAGATTTTGAGATTTCTGTTAGTAGATCAGGATTCGGGATGCCTATAATAAACATTATACTTTTTTAAACAAATTCTTCAGTGTTACTAAACAATATTTAAGTAGATGAATCTCAATAACTGCAGATTCAATTAATGGTAATTCCTCTCTGCTCATATCGTCACTAACTTATAAGCACAGCTTATGCCGTGGTCAAAATATTACCCCATCAGCAGCTCAGCTGGTAAGCAAAATACATTATGCACATAAATAGACAGGACACTTATAACACTGTTTATTTTTAGCTACCTCCTTTGCTTCTGAGGTAATATTTCTTTGCATACTTATTTAAGTTAGATTTTTGTATTTTATATTTTTGGTTGCATTCAAAATTATTGATAATTGGTATTTATTTATGTTTAATTTCTGTTTATTTCTAAAATTATAGGGAGGAACCGACTATTATACCAAGTATTGAAGTATCGGGCATGACTATACAGCAGTCAATCGACGCACCAGTCACTTTGAGAAACACCATGACTCTATCAGGAAACATATCGACACAGAATGGAATAGGTAATGCCTTGTTTTGAATAAAATAGGGTAACAACAACAATTTTAATAACATTCGTGTTAGGGTCAGTTCAGACCGCGACGTGTAGCGACGCGACGCTGCGCGCACTTTTAACGATTATCGAACTTATTTTCTTCACGATAAGGTATAATTTCAGTGCGAGAGTTGACACGAGTCAAAAGTACGCTGACATGCGCGGTGCTGCGTAGTGCGTGAACCTTATTGTGTAGTAAATAAATTCGAAATTGTATTGGATCATAAAAAAGTGCACGTCGCGTCGCGTCTCGGTGTGATCTGACCCTTAGCTTCCATATCAATGCATATAACACGTGTCATATTTGCGGATGTCAATATTGTCCATGTGGTTACAAAACTATCTCACGGTGAAGTGGTGGTGATGTATGAGTTCTCTCACTAACAAATTGAATAAAATGTCAAAGTTAAGTTATGTTAGGCATTGCTAACAGGACGGCCGATGGAATCGAAAGTTCTCAAATCCCGTTCCAGGAGGCACAGGGTGGGTAGACCTTCAGGTGAAGTGATGACCTGGTGGAGTATGCGGAAAGCAGAATATCGGCCGTTGCTGCGATGCTTGGGAAGGCTTTCGGCTGAATGATGATAATTGTTCATTGAAGCAGTAACTTACAGATTATATTGTGCAGATAGTTAAAGTTTATATTAAAATGGTAAATCATGTAGCAATCTGTTTTCTACAAATCGAAGGCAAATCACTACAAATATTTTTCGTGGTGAATAAGATCGTATTTGATCTACGATTCAAGTCTTTGAAAAATACCAACTGAGCAACTCTCATACTTTACTGACGATAGATTAGAATGTATAATAAGACACTTTAATGTATTTTCAGGTACCGGCTCTGTGAATATATGTAACAGAAACCTCAGTTCTGAGAAAGGTTGGACAGAGGTGGAGTTTGGTATAGGAAATGGACCTCTTCTCGGTTTCAAGATATTTAGGACTCTTTCACGACTGATGTTCTTGAACTGCGGAACCGTGTTGCAGTTCACACCTAGAGGGATTTCACCAAGTCTTATATCAAGTAAGTTTAGTTCATCGCGTTTATTTTATTTAAAAAAACGAGCGAGCCTATACAGTAGTCGCATAATGTGTAACATCTGAAATCTTGGCTGACAGTACCAAAACCTCTCGGAAAATGGGTTGGTACCATCTGATGGCGAACTCTAGCACTGCACGGGCTCATTGGTCTTTGTTGTATATATCAAGATGCGGAAGAGTTACTATGTCGTTACAAAGTTAATTTGTGTGTTAAAACAATATTACATCGTGATCCGAAGTTGGTCAAACTGAGCTGTGATTTTTCGCACAATCATGAGAAATGTGGCAAACACAAAAAATTTACTGCATATATATCTATCTATCTATCTACCTAGCCTTTTCCCAACTATGTTGGGGTTGGCTTCCAGTCTAACCGGATGCAGCTGAATACCAGTATTTTACATGGAGCGACTGCCTATCTGACCTCCAACACCCAGTAACTGGGTAATACGATACCCCTTGTTAGGACTGGTTGTCAGATTTTCAGGCTTCTGACGACCAGTAACGACTGTCAAAGATCCACGAATGACAGCCGGGACCAACGGCTTAACGTGCTTTCCGAGGTACGGAAGAGTCTAGGTATGTAAAGATGGTCACCCACTCACGGACCAACCCCGGCAAGCGTAGCTTAATCTGATGGATCGACCCGTGCGGCTGTTATTACTTAGCCACGAGCTCCTCTCGAAAAATTTACTGCATATTGAACCATTGATTATCATCTTCTTTGTTCTTCAGCAATGGCGGTCCAACTGGACGCTCACTCAGTGGGGTACCTAACATATCGCGCGGGCGGTCAAGGCGGCTCATCAATGACCTCGATCTACGTTCGTGACTCCGAGAAATACCACACAAACACCGCACTGCAGATCGGGACTCCTCACTCCTTCATATCATTCAATATCATGAGGAAACTGCCACAACATGATATGAAGCTCAGGCTGGCTTTGAAGTAAGTTATACATGACAAGTGGTGTGACTGATGGAATTTCCTTCGACAAAAATGACTATCATCCATACAAACTTTCATCTCCTATTTTACCCATTTAGAGGATAATTTTTGGAAAATCCTTGTTCATATAACCCATCTTTGTTATATAAGGAACTGTAGTGTGTGTGATTCAATAAATTAATTGAAGATTTTTATTAAGTAGAATAAAATAGCGTCCAGTGTCGATACCCTGGAGGCTATTTTAATGCAATGTTTATAATAAACCATTGTCCAGTAGCATCCCGGAGTCTGGCTTTGTGCCCGGTTGGCAATCGGCTCGCCCCATTTTACAAGGGACTTACAACATTACTGGCGAAATGTGGGTGTACTATAAGGTCCCTGTTATGTTATGTTTATAACAGTATGCTAATCATAGCCTCATCCTGACCAGCTGGCCTAGCGTTTCCACGCTCATTATGCTGTTGTTGCTCAATCGAGCTTATTATAAACTAGATATCCACGATAAATGCGCCTTTATGGAGTCGCAACTCGCAAACCAATTAATTTAGAGCAGCAATTTAGAATAAATAAATGGCAGTTTGACATATTTTCTGTACAAAACCTGTCAAACCGCAATTTTTATTCCTCAGATAAAAGTTATCTAAAGATTGTGAAGTCAGCCTAAGTACAATTATTTACTGATAAGATCTTGCTCCTGCGAATAAGTGTATAATCGTGTAATTGCTGGCCTATTTTTTTGCCAAATGATCAGCATTGCCATACAACGTGACGATGCTGCCAGCCTTTTGGGCCACTTTTCTTGTTAGCGTACGAATTGTTTGATGTTTGTTTTTTGATGATCTATGATTCTTTCCCTTCCTTTTATATTCATTTACATAAAAATTAAACGTCTATAAAATGTATATTTTTGTTAATAACCAATCTTGCAGAGAATGCACACTGCTAAGTCTTATGTAAAAATGCAAAAGATGTTTTACTACGGGTCTACTGTTTAAGCGAGACGGTTCCTGAGGTAGGTGAGTGGTGTCAGGCACCGTCTCACTTTTTTTTTTCGCTTAAACGGTGTGTGTTCCACGCGAATCTCAAAGAGATGTCAGCACAATTGGCGGGGTCCGCTAGGACCGATGCCTGCCAGGGTTGCGGGAAAGTCCGAAAGGGATACCGGGACCTTGGCAACAGGCAACTGAAGGAACACGGGTGGGTTTTAGTCAGTAAAAGTCTGACACGCCCTCCCGCTCCGCCCAAAGTGGGAGAAGTCATTTGACGATATCCAACCATCAAAAAAAAAAAAAAGGTGTGCGTGGTGTGGTGACATGTCGCGAAAGCTCAGTCAGGCTCCCACTTGACGGGTGTCAACACCTGTTTTAATTTGTACCTGTGTAAAACACGTACGAGACTGCTGGAGTCAGAAAAATTTATCCTTCGATTAAGAGCTAAACGAAACGAAGTATTTTTATAATGTTTATGAATTAAATCTCGACAATCATTAAACTGCGATAGCTTTGAGAGAAGATGAAGTTCTGACATCTGGATATGAATTATCCGACCTTTACTGTATAAATTGGGGTCCCGTTTTTGATAAAAAAATTATAGACCGCCACAATATTGGTCAATGGAGGAGAAAATATATTATGGAATAGATGGCAATACCTAATGATCTTGGTCAAAAGCCACTATTATAAGTAGGAATTGTCAGAAGAATCTTGTTGAATTTATACGAGTATCATGTGTATCTTGACATAAGTGTCACGTACTCTGTCATCTCGGCAAGTTTTTTATACAAATGCAAATAAACATCGTACACATTTATTAAACAGAGTACACATGTTTAATAAATGTTCGGCTAGCGATTCAATACACTGCTCACAACGCGTGTGCTCTGCACACTCGTATGCTATGTTGCTAGCTCTGAAATACATTTTAGTCGGTCAACAAAGTAATGCAGGCTCCGCAGTCACACTTTATGTTCTAAAATGCTTACACTTCTGTTCAAATAGTCCCTTCTATGGATCAAATACACTAATACTTCCTTCCTAGTTCCCCTATTACATGGGACTTCAAACATAACTGGCGAAATTTGGGTGTACATACGTGCTCCTCTGCCTAAACCCCAGGGAGTACAGCTGTAATGTAATGTTTTAGTTACAAGAGGATACGCTAGCAATTCAGACCCTAGCTGTGCTCGTGTAGATGTTTTAAACAAAGTAGGGTTTCTTTTTTTAACCGACTTCTTCAAAAAGGAGGAGGTTCTCAATTTTTCTGTATGTTTTTTTTTTGTGTGTGTTACGCGATTACTCCGCCAATTATGAATCGATTTTGATGATTCTTTTTTTGATTGGGGAAGGTCATGCTTCAGAGGTGGTCCAATATAGATTTTATTAACTTTGCTTGCGTAGTTTTTGAGTTAGTTTAAATAATTACGTATTTTTCCCAGTTACTCTATGTAGACGATATTTTATTTGACTCCGTCACTGTTATAGTGGTATTCAAATTTGGGTAGGGTAGGTACCACAACTAAAAAGTGAAAAATTAAACTTTTTCCAAAAAAAAACGAAAGGTCCCTTATAATTACAAAATGGACGATTAATAAAAACATTTTAATTTCGGAATTCGGTGGCAAGAAACGAAAATTGAAAAGCAAAGACACCGACTTCCGAAATTAAAGTTATTTTTCACTTTTTTTGTGTTTTTTTTGGAAGTAGCTTGTTTTTTTTTGTGCGAGGTAGCTAAGCGGTGAAGCTAAGCTGCGAAACAATTGTGTCTATTTCTACCAGAGCAAAGTGTTGTTGCGGAGATATGAGGATGAACTTTGCGCATATTATGTAAAATATGTAAATACTTAGCTTCGTTGAACCCCTTTCCACTAGACCTAAGCAAAGCTACGCTATGAATATTGGTTGATATCCTATACATTCATTGATACGCAGCTTAGCACATCTGTGGTGGAAAGGCAGCCTTATCGACCCATAATAGAAAAATTTGAGCATTGCGATTGTTAGTGAATCTCTCAATCCGTATTATTCCCAAATAAACTGGGGGTCAGCCCTCACATGTCCTTTGCCATAATGTCAATTTGACTCATTATGCGCCTGGCTTGCTTGGCTGTGCTTGTAGCAAATAGAAAATTCTAAATTGCCATTAATTACAATTTCCAGTTTGCACACTGCCACTGTTGGAATAAGTATTCATAATATGAACTTTGGTTGAGAATTCCTTTAATTTGAGATAAATCGCCAAATAAAAAAAAAATGCTAAGCGTTATGTTTACCGCAAATAAATGACGTATTTTCTTTCTATCTTCTTTCTACGCAGTCTTAACGTGGTTTAAAACCTATCTATGCTTACTTGATACGATAGCTCATATTTCATAAGATCGCGTGTGTATGACAAAAGCTTGCACTGGAAACATATTAGCATAATGTGCCTTTAACCTATGCGAACTTTATAAAACTGGCTAGAGTTTTCCCTTTTGTTCTACTCTACATTGTAACAGCGAATCAACTTTCCCCCTTTAACACCTGGCCAAATATTTTTTGATATTCTGATAGCTAGATACTCGTAACCTAAGTGTCAGCTCCCACTGAGTCGCGATGCGACGTGCACTTTTTTATGATCCGATACAATATCGAATTTATTTACTACACAATAAGGTACACGCGCTGCGCAGCACCGCGCATCTCACTTTGACAAAAGTGTCAACCCTCGCACTGAAATTATAACTTTTCGTGAAGAAAATTAGTTCGATAATTGTTAAAAAGTGCGCGCAGCGTCGCGTGACGTAAGATGTGCCATAAAGAATATGAATTAAAAATATATATAAAATAAAATAAAACACGAATTTTCGTGGGTTAAAGCTAGCCTAGTTTACGACATAAAAGAAAAGATTACTTCGTGCAAGTTCCGTGATAACAATGGTTTGATTGCGGTGTTTATTCTTATTATGACCATACATTACGATTTAAAAAGTGTGACATTAAAAATGTTGGACTTTTATGCAAGTTAAATAACTTACCGTATTTTATAATGCTTTTCAGGCTAGGCACCTTTGGCGCGATAGCCGAGTATGGCGCTGAGAAAAAGGTGTCGCAGAATAGCAGTGTGTCCGCGGCCGTGATGCTGGGTGTTCCCAGTGGTGTTATGCTCAAACTTAAGTAAGTGATTAGTGTGTATTATATTCGGGAAGCCCAATGATACTATAAGTACAAATAAGAAGATAGGTTATACGCACTCCGCAAGTGCCACGTTATAACTAGGCTAGTTAGCAAACCGCCTCTGTGGTCTAATGGTAATACCACCTGTCTGACCAGAGGTTTATTCCTAATGGGGGCTAAATTTTCTGTTCGGTTTGATTGGTGGTAGGGACTCTTTTTTAAAACATTTAGTTAAAAAATTGCAGTACTATGGGAAATGTCTGCATCAGTTACCGTATCTATCCGAAATTTCGATCAAATTGTGAAATATCAAGCGATTTTGTACCATGTATGTTGCACTTGGTCCAGTTGCAAAAACGTTGACAAACATAAACTGTCACTTTAACTTGTCCTGGACATCAACTGCCCTGCAAATGATTAGGTTTTGGCTATTGTCCTAAGCACAGGTATGACCTGTTCAAAAAGTATCTGTTGAAAATGTAAACAAATGGATCCGAAAATATACCTGTGGATACCAATTTGTTGTGTCGCTTAAAAACAAAATGCTTTAATTAAATTATTTAAATACTTAACCCGAAATTCTAAATTTGATTTACCTTAAAGATTTTTTCATTTGACAATTGAGATTAATTTTTAACCTCAATTTTCGTCTATGATTTTTCAATAAAAATTTAATAATGTTATTCAAACAATCATAGTTGGAAAAAGTGGTGATATATAAAGTTGAAACCTTCGGAATAAAAATGAGTGTGTCAGCGTTAGTTAGTTTAGTGAATAATTGCGTAAAAATTTCCCCTGAACAAGATTTGTTTACACTTTCATCAGATAGTTTTGTAACAAGCTATAATCCTAGCGTCTGTACAGTGCGCCAGTGCTCTTCTCACAATAGCCATTGACTTCTAGATGGACGTGTTCATCACAAACGATCGTTGTGCCCATCCACCTATGCGAGGAGGTGATGCCTTCGCCGGTGTTCTACGCGACGGTCGTACCTCTGATCTCGTGGTTGGTACTCAAGAAGCTCATCCTGGACCCAATCGCAAGGGAGCGACAGGATCGCGACCGGCAGCGGTCTATGGAGGCTAATTATGAAAGGTATTGACTTGCTTTATACACGTGTAAAAAGCCCCTCCCGAAGCCCACATCTACGCATTCTGTGATGCGTAGATGAGAGCATAGTTTAAGTAATAAAAAATTTAAAATGTTTAAACTTAAATTTTTGGTGTGAAAGAAGCGGTTTACGGTCATTCATAATGCACACAAATTGTAGGAGTAATTTAAAACGTTTTTCGTAAAAATATGTCAAAAAAATTGGACCTTTAATATCTCCGTAACCACAACTCCGTAACCACATGATCCCAGGTATGGTCCAGTACAAAAAAAAACACACGTGACGGGAAAAACAAGTGGGTCTCGGCTTCGTTTATCCTCTTCTTACGACCGTTATAATGTTAAATGAGAGGAGAGAACCAAGTGTTTTGCCTAATTTCGTGGTAGCTTATGCAGCAGTAAGTTGCAAACGACCCGTGCTCAGTGTTTGTAGAACACCCCCCGGAACACTGAAGACCCGAAGCATATAGACAAGGCGTAAACTTTGTACAAAGTGTATGCAAGTGCCATCTTTTTCTCATAATGACCCGTAGTCCGGAAGAGGTTATGATAAGAGTAAAAAAAAATTTGAAAAAAAAAATACACGCTCAAAGTTGTCGGAAGATGGAATATTTACGAAAATATCGAAATGACTCGTGCATAGACTCAAACAACAAGTTATACTTGGAATATTCGTTAACAGATTACAGGAGATGCAGCGGCAGGCCCGTGCTACTATTGAACTGATGAGGGAGACGTACTCGAGGAGCAGGTCCGACGAGGAGAAGAAGAAAGGCCTCATCATCCTTCGCGCACTTTATGGAAAGCTACCTCCAAGTAAGAAGCGCGTCATTTATTTAAAACTTCAGGCACACAAAGGCTGCGTACATTTTAATTATAACGTAAATTACATTACACACAATGGCGGATGTTATGTCATAGGCATTTTCTAATTACTGTCAATTTTTGGGTGACGCAGAGATAAATAGTGTTGGGTGCAATAACGAAAATACGGGAATAGATATTTATTTAAATATATACCTATTTAAAACGCATTTAAGAGGCAGTCGCTCCATGTAAAATACTGGTATTCAGCTGCATCCGGTTAGACTGGAAGCCGACCAGATGATGATATACCTATTTAACAACAAAAAAAAAACATCAGACTTCTAAAAAAACACTTAAAAAGTGAAAAATTACTTTAATGATATACCTATTTAAAAACCTAGGCAGATGATGATATACCTATTTAAAAACCTAGGCAGATGATGATATACCTATTTAAAAACCTAGGCAGATGATGATATAACTATTTAAAAACTTAGGCAGATGATGATATACCTATTTAAAAACCTAGGCAGATGATGATATACCTATTTAAAAGCCTAGGCAGATGATGATATACCTATTTAAAAAACCTAGGCAGATGATGATATACCTATTTAAAAACCTAGGCAGATGATGATATACCTATTTAAAAACCTAGGCAGATGATGATATACCTATTTAAAAACCTAGGCAGATGATGATATAACTATTTAAAAAACTTAAGCAGATGATGATATACCTATTTAAAAACCCAGGCAGATGATGATATTAATAGATTTGATGAAATCATACAAGATGTATATCAATTAAAAGAGATTTTAATGGATCGCAGAGCAACAGACATAACAGCAGAACGGTTGACAGCGCAAGAGAGAGAGAACATAAAAAGAGAGTGACAGCAGATGATTGCGTTTCGTTTACATTTCTAACACTGGCCCTTAAACAAAGCAATCATGAATTAAACTGACCCTTAAAATAAAAACCTATAGTTATAAAAATTCTAAACTAAATAGCTTAACTCAAGCACAATACAACAACAAAGTTGAAATACAAAATATCTATAGAGTTATAGAATCTTTAAGTTTTACGATACATATTTAAATTATCTCTGTTAAACCAAGCTGATTAACAAATTTTTCAGTTTTCTCTTTAGTTAAAGGTTTAGTCAAAACATCAGCTATCATTTTATCAGTAGACAAATAAATTAAATCAATAATATCTTTGTTAACAATTCCTCGAATGAAATGATGTCGTACATCAATATGCTTAGTTCTAGCATGATACATAGGATTAATACAAAGTTTTTGTGCAGATTGACTATCGTTATACATAGAAATTGTACAACTTGTACCTAAACACTCATACAAGAATGTTCTGATAAATAAAGCCTCTTTACATGCATCAGAGAGTGCCATATACTCTGCCTCCGTGCTGGAAAGAGCGACTGTCTTTTGCTTTCGACTTTCCCATGACACTGTGGACTTCCCTATTTTAAAGACAAACCCAGTAAATGATTTCCGATCTATCTCATTGGCAGCCCAATCTGCATCAACGTAGGCACTGACAGCCATGCTACTCTTATCATAAGTGAGACAATGATTAACCGTACCTTTCAGATATCGAAGCACCCGTTTTGCTGCCTTCCAGTGTAATTCAGCATGACAATCGTTGAACTGACTGAGTATACTGACTGCGTGAGCAATGTCTGGCCTTGTGCAGACTGCAATGTACATCAAGCATCCAACCAATTCTCTATACGGAAAATTATTTTCTTCACAATCTGGTTTTACTAGCTTCAATCCAGATTCCATAGGAGTACACGCTGCTTTACAATCAGACATCTGAAAACGTTCTAATACTCTTTTAATATAACTAGACTGATCCAATGTCAACTTGCCATCCCGTCTGCATAGTCTCATGCCAAGAACGTGATGAGCTGGCCCTAGATCCTTCATTTCGAACTGAGTCATAAGCTTCTCTTTAATCTTTAATTTTTCTTGTTTGTTGTTTGAAAATAAGATTATGTCATCGACATACAGTGCTATTATGGTCATAGTTTCATTATGATTCTTCGTAAAAACACATGGTTCTGAAGAAGACTTTCTAAAGCTCAGTTTCTCTACTATAACTGTATTTATCTTCTCATACCAACTCTTAGAAGCTTGTTTAAGCCCATAAATCGCTTTATTCAAGCGATAAACTTTCCCTGGGTTCTTATTGTCCTCAAAGCCCTCGGGCTGTTCCATGTAAATGGTCTCCTTGAGGTCTCCATTCAAAAATGCAGTTTTCACATCAAGGTGATCTATCTCCATTTTCATCTCGGCGGCCAGAGCAAGCAGCATTCTAATAGTTGAATATCTCACCACTGGTGAGAAAGTTTCGTAATAGTTTATACCATACTTTTGTGTATAACCTTTTGCCACCAATCGAGCTTTATATTTCAATACTTCTCCATTCAATCCTCTCTTCTTTTTATAAACCCACTTGCACTTCACAGGTCTCTGCCCTTCTGGTAAGTCAGTCATAGTCCAGCATTTGTTATCCAAAAATGATTTATACTCATCTGACATAGCATCTTTCCATTTCTTGGATTCTGTTCCTTGCAAAGCTTCCACCACTGTTTCTGGTTCGTCATCAAAGCCTTGTTGTGTGATGATGTATGATGCCAAGTTCACAGCTTCGCTGTACTCTGCTGAAGTATCCATTGTTGTGTCCTCTGGAACGTAAGTTTCATCACGCGAATCATCTGATTCAGAGCTACTTACAGATATAATACTATTCCTGGACCTTGAATTAGATTCATCAGATCTCGCATTACTGAGTATCCCTGTTTCATCATTTGAATCTAATGAGGCCTGATCTGGACTAGACAAGTTTGGTGACTCTGAAGAGTTTTGATTGTGAGAATGTGTTAACACTAGCTCAGTGAAGTCATCACTTTCACCTTTTGATGGATAAAATTCATTTTCTAGGAATGTTACATTCCTTGCCTTTATGCATTCTGACGGATGTAAAGGATTTAATAATCTATACCCTTTTGTCTCTTCACAGTAGCCCACAAATATGTATTTCTTACATTTTGGATCAAATTTCTTACGTTTTTCTGTCAATGCATAAGCTAAACAGCCAAAAGTTCTAAGGTGAGTAATATTTACCTTTTTATTTGACCACTTTTCCTCAGGAGTAGTACCTAGAACCGCTTTGGTCGGACTCCTGTTCTTCAAGTAAACAGCAGTGTTTACCGCCTCTGCCCAGAACCGCTGATCAAGACCTGCATCCTGAAGCATGCACCTGGCCTTCTCCACTATGGTACGGTTGGCGCGTTCAGCAACTCCATTTTGCTGCGGGGAGTGGGGTACAGTGGTCTGGTGACGGATCCCACAGCTCTTTAGGAAATCCTGTAAACATTTATTTACATATTCACCACCATTGTCAGTGCGAAATACTTTTATTTTGTTACCCGTTTGATTTTCCACCATAGCCTTAAACTCCTTAAATTTATCAAAAACTTGGTTTTTAGACTTCAGAAAATAGACATACGTCTTCCTGGTAAAATCATCAATAAACGTTAGAAAGTATCTCGATCCACTAAGTGAGTTAGTTGAAAATGGCCCACAAAGATCACTGTGCACAAGCCCCAAGGAGGCTTTTGCCCTACTCTTTGACTTTTTCGGAAAAGGCAACTTTGTTTGTTTACCTTGAATGCAAGCAACACATGATTTAAAAGTTGAGTTATCAAAATCTATGCCAGTAGACATACCTTTTAAAAGCTGCATACTCCGCACATTGAGATGTCCAAGCCTTTTATGCCAAACCTCCTGCGACTCCCTGGGCGCAGCCTGAGATGAGACAGGCACGACCACCTCCGCAACTTGCTCTATTGGTAAAACAAAACCTTTCCCCTCCTGACACACAGACACAGTACATGGCCCCTCCTCAGTCACAAAAGAAGCATTACCTTTGGTATTAAGTATATAAATACCATTCTGACACGTAGCCATGGCAACTACTTCCTTGCCATCATAAATTTTACATAAATTTCTCTGAAATGTTACATTAAAACCTTTACGTGTCATTGCACTGACTGAAAGCAAGTTTGTTGCTAGCATGGGTACATATAACACTTCACTTACAGTTTTTAAAGAGTTCTGTAAAGGAATTTTCACATTTCCTTTGCCACATGACATCAGTTTCTCGCCATTTGCAACGCTAACCGTGACTGGAGTGTCACACACAAAATTATGTAAAATATTTTTGTTATTGCACATATGACTAGTAGCGCCCGAGTCCACATACCAAACATTATTCAGTAGTTTGACTGATAACGCAGACAACAAGGCCTTATCTGAGCCTTTGCTCTTTGAATGACCATCATCCTTGCAAACAGCTTTGCGAGGACAATCCTTGATACTGTGCCCCGGTTTCTTGCATCTGAAGCAACGAAACACTTTCGACTGCTTCTTCACAATCAGTGCTGTGCCTACATCTTCTCTTTGCTGTCTTCGTTGGTATTCCTGAGTTAATCTTGATCTCACAAATTCTGTGGTGAGTTTCAACGTAGAATTTTCCAAAGTCATGATGAGTGGGTCATAGTCTGATGTGAGCCCGCTCAGCATCACGATAGCTAAAAAGTTGTCTTCCACGCTGGCACCAATATCATCCAGCTGTTGGCCTATCTCATCCACCTTGGTGAGATACGTCTCCATGTTTTTGAAAGAATCAAGTTTCATCCCGAATAACGTGCGTAGTAATGACAAGCGTCTGCTCAGGCCCTTACTTTCATAGACATTTTCAAGATTGTGCCAAGCTTCATGTGCCGTCTCTGCGCTTCTAATGTGTGGATAGACGCATGGCTGGACAAGAAGACAAATACGTGCTAATGCCTTCTTCTGTATTTTGTCATCTTTTCCCTTCTTTTCTTCCACAGCATCCCAGAGTTCTTCATGTATTAGTAACATCTTTGTTACAAATTTCCAAGTTCCGTAATTTTCGACACCACGTAGTTTTTCAACGGTCGTTTTAGGGTCGGCCATGACGCCTTGTTGTAAAAAAAACGAACTGGAGGAAAACTATGACAATCTGTCTGAACTTGAAAATAATACTTGAATTAACCGTAGGGAAGCCAGCTGGTCCCATAACCTAATAGATTTGATGAAATCATACAAGATGTATATCAATTAAAAGAGATTTTAATGGATCGCAGAGCAACAGACATAACAGCAGAACGGTTGACAGCGCAAGAGAGAGAGAACATAAAAAGAGAGTGACAGCAGATGATTGCGTTTCGTTTACATTTCTAACAGATATACCTACTTAAAAACCTAGGCAGATAATGATATACCTACTTAAAAACCTAGGCAGATGATGATATACCTATTTAAAAACCTAGGCAGATGATGATATACCTACTTAAAAAACTTAGGCAGATGATGATATAACTATTTAAAAAACCTAGGCAGATGATGATATAACTATTTAAAAAACCTAGGCAGATAATGATATAACTATTTAAAAAACCTAGGCAGATGATGATATAACTATTTAAAAAACCTAGGCAGATGATGATATACCTATTTAAAAACCTAGGCAGATGATGATATAACTATTTAAAAAACCTAGGCAGATGATGATATACCTATTTAAAAACCTAGGCAGGTGATGATATACCTATTTAAAAACCTAGGCAGATGATGATATACCTATTTAAAAAACTTAGGCAGATGATGATATAACTATTTAAAAAACCTAGGCAGATGATGATATAACTATTTAAAAAACCTAGGCAGATGATGATATAACTATTTAAAAAACCTAGGCAGATGATGATATACCTATTTAAACAAACACAGCTTTAATGTTTAAGTTTATTAATATGTAATTTTATACTAATAAAAATTAAATCTTATTAATGCAATGTTGTGTTACACAATTACTGACCGATTTATTTTTTAACAGATTCCTCTAGCCACGAAATACCCGCAGAGCCGACGGGCGACGGGAATTCGCCGGAGGCGCCCAACACATTTACCGAAGTGATTGACGTCACAATACCGATACAATGCCTCGTCAGGGACTCTCGGTTAGAACTGCTTGAAGCAAGCAAGGTGTGTATACTATTTTCTATTCAGCTTCTAGAACTATTTGCACTGTCGACGTGAATCCACTTCGTTTTTGTTGCAATGAAAATGCGTGTGCGCATACTACACTGTTTGGATGGACCTGGAATACTGTTGCTCCAGGCCCGTCTATAAAATCGGAGCAGTGGTGGCCTAGTGGTGACGGACTTGACTTACGTGTCGTATGCGTTGGTTTGATCCCAGGCTTTACTTTGTTTAATTTATTTCATCGCCACTGCTTTCAAAACTGGGAAGAAAACAACTTGAGGAAACAGGCATGTTCTAGAACTGAAAGTAGAAAGACACTAGACATCCACCAACCATAGGCCCGCGTTGTGAATTATGGCCCACTCCCCCTCACAGAAGGCCTTGTGTCCCTGATGTGGGAACATTATGGTCTATTATGCTTATCTTGGAGTTACTTAGGATTTTAGACAAACCGGTTGCGAAGCTACGCAACCGGTTTGTCAAGTTATTTTGGCGATGTGGGGAAATCTCAGCGAAACGTGGTTGGTACGATCCCATTTCCATTTGGCTCATTTATTTAAGTATTTTACCTTTATGCATATAAATACTGTACAAAGGTGGATTTAATGCCTGAGCCATTTATTACCAGGCAACCTTAGGGTGAATCGGAGAAAAACATTCCAGGTGCAACATAAGGAACAGATAACTCGAATATAAAGTAACTATAAAATAAAATAATAAATACTAATACATAAATATGTAGACACGTAGACACTTATAAACAAAATAGACTTTGTCAGGAGAAATAACGATCAGTAGAGGTCAAACTCAAATAATTTATTTCAAGTAGGCACATTAAAGGCACTTTTGAACGTCAAATACATAGAAATAGAACTGATTCTATTTGCCCCTTCCGAAAGGTAGTTTTCGTATGGAGAAGAATAGGCAATAAACTCCACCGTTACTCTTTTAAAAAATGTTTTACAATATTTGGTATACATCAATTGTTTAATTACATGTGAAGACGATGCACCTAGAATACATACAATTACTGTATGCTGTGCTGTAGGTAAAAAAGAATTAAAAATGGAGCAAAGACAAATAAATAAATTAAGTAGGAAGGAGAAACGAATCCAGCAAATCGGCGCTGGGATGTTTCTACCAACTTCTTACGAATATGTTCACGTGCCTTCACTTTAAAAGATAACCAACTGGTTGCCGTCCTGATGTTCAGAGAGAGCGCATTTCAAAGAAAGACTGCCTGCTCGCGTAGCATGAACGCCATAGAAACGGGTTTTGTCGACGGAAGAATAGACAAAGTGACAGATTGTGATTGTTCATCTGTTATTTTGTCTATTCTTCCATCGACAAAACCCATTTCTACGGTGATCACACTACGCGTGCAGGACAACGAAAGAAGAGTGAATGAAAACAGAGCTCATTGCTTCCCCATCGACCATAGAGTACGCGCTTCGAAAGAAGGCCCGCGACATTATGAAACTAAATTATTTTTAACTAGCTGATGCCCGCGGCTTCTCCCGCGTGGATGTCGGTTATTATATACTAAAACCTTCCTCGAGAACCACTCTATCCATTGGTGAAAACAGCATGAAAAACGGTGCAGTAGTTTTTGAGTTTATCGCGAACAGACGGACTCGGCGGAGAACTTTGTTTTATAATATGTAAGGATGCAATCTGATGCAACGACATAGTTACTATCGCCGCGTCAATCGGACTACAGTAATTGTGCGGACCCTAGCTTTGAGCATGGCCTGCAATGACTTGTTTCCGTTCTACAAATCCTTACTAATATTATAAATGCGAAAGTAACTCTGTCTGTCTGTCTGTCGCGCTTTCACGCCAAAACTACTGAACCGATTTAAATGAAATTTGGTACACAGATAGTCTAGAGCTTGCGAAAGGACATAGGCTACTTTTTATCGACATATCACGCGGGTGAAGCCTCGGCGAAAGCCAGTAAGTTATACAATAAAACAACGTAAAATATTGATTACTTGATGTATTTCTCACCCGGAAGCTGTATACTTCATTACTGAAACATTTTTTTGCTATCAATGTCGTACTAATCGCTCCGTGAACGACAGATGTTAGATTTTTCCATCATTACAGCTGTAGGTGGCCCCGGCCGCTTGACAATGGAGCACGTTTTCCATGACTACCAGTATATAATAACGAGTAGTAATTTCTGAAATTGCTCTTCACATAATGTTATGGATTTATCATCACCTTACTTTACCATTATTCGTGCAAAGTGTACCGCACACAATGGTTGATAGGCTACAATTTTCAGTATGTATGCTTATTAGATTTCTTACACGTCTACGTGCTTCCGTGGGGGCTAAGAAATATAAAAGGGCTTGGTGATACCGTCACAACTATGTTCAAACGAATCGGTAGCATTAAATAGAAATGACAGTTGTCACTACATATTATAAAACAAAGTCCCGCCGCCGCGTCCGTCTGTCCAAACGTGATTGAATAAAATCAAAAACCCCCGAACGGATTTTCATACGGTTTTCAGCAATCGACGGAGTGATTCATGATAAAGGTTTAGGTGTATAATTCATTAAAGGTTTTTTGTAAATTGGCTGAAATATTCCGATGATTTTTGAAGATGTCGGAAAAAATAATGACGACTAGAAACTTTACTGGCGTAGGCTGCGTAGACCTATAGAGCTATATGAAAACAATGTATTATGGAGTAATTCCTCCCGTGGGATATTTTCCGACATCCACGAGGGCGAAAAAACCTGGTTGAATATAAAAAAAACAGTAGTCGTGCAAGTAGTAGTCGTTAAAGCCTGCTTGCACCACAAGCTACTCAATAGATTTAGCACTAAACACATTTTATACTACTAGCGACCCGCTCATACCTCGCACGGTTTTTACAAGTTGACAAAACATCGAGATTTCTTACCGCCTGCCCACGGGACATTCCGCTGCAGTGAATTTTCGCGCGGTGAGAACGGCGAAGCGTCTTGCGACTAAAACAAATGAATAAAAATGTACTGCCCGCCGCACCGCCGTTTGCGCCGCCCGTCCCGTGACCAGGCGGTTAGTTATATTATGTAACTGTAATATTAACTTATTATACACATAAACCTTAAAATTCTCTAAATGATCGTAAAATCAAAATTTGTTGCGTGGTTTAGAACAACGGGGACATATAGAAAAATACGAAAAGCAACTTTAACTTGTAATATACAACGTGTAACAGAGTAAGCGCAAGACCTGAAAGTAGTTTGCTCAGAATCGGCTTCTGAATCGATTTCCGTCATTATTTATATATGTAAATTTTTCATGAAAAAATCTTTTATTTAACTGAAATTAGAACCACTGCGTCATAACAAGGTAATAAAATATTTCATTTAAGGAAATTTAAGCCTTTATATAAACCTATTTAAATGCATAACCAAATTTATAATACGCTCATAGCTATCCTCGTTTCATGTTTAGTCAGGACGTCTATTTTATAAAAAATAACTTGGTGTGGTTTAATGAAATTAAATTACAGATATTATTTTAGTCTTATAATTTAATATTCTAATTGGGGTGTATGAGCTCTTGCGTTTATTCCGTTACACGTTGTATAGATGTTCTATTACTGGAATTACTGGATTGTTTTGAAGTTGACACAGACACTTTTTTCAGTATTTTAAATATGTTCCGTTACAACTTGCGTTATACTTTTAGCATGCTAAATATTCATTCTTTGGCGGTAGGTTATGATGGTTGAGGGCTTCGATGTTGGATGTAGCATTTACAATGTTACCCCTAAAACTCCGAGCAAAAAGCGGATACATTAGAGCATTGTGTATCCACGTACCATCCACATGAATTGTAATTATCAACAGTGACGGTCACAGTAGTTGTCAAGGTTACCGTCGACACAAGCAGCAGTGATGACGTATGAAATCATATTTCATAATATGATTTTAATAAGCTAGGTACTTGTTGTGAGAATGATAGGTTCACACACGTCAAGTATGACGGAAGCGCTGTCACATAAAACGAGCATATACAAAAGCTAACTGTACCCTCACTGTACCGTATTTATGAATAATCATTCTGAACAAATTGATGTGAAACTTCGCCTGCGTCGCATGGGTGTAATTGGCGACATGTCAAAACATCCAAATTTCTTTAACCTAAGGTCAACATTAATGTGGTGTATACATATACCTCCCGGAACAAATAATCTAAGGTCAGGGCCACGACATAGGGTGGCGCGTCTTGCGGCGCGGGTGGCGCTCGAATGTTCCCGCGCCATGACACGCTCTAAATAACTTCTAACATTTGTTCTCGTCGCGGGCGCAGACGCAAGACGCAGCTCGCACGAGCGGTGATGTCGTGGCCAAGGGGTAAATAATGGTGAAATCCGACCGACGAAGAACTATGCGCACACAGACACACGAAAACCGACTTTATTTTATACTATGTAAAGACAAAGATACAGATGTTGATGATGAAGCAAACGTGGATCCCTGAATTCTTATTAAATGCCTTCATATAATTTAGCGTGTCTGTAGTTAAACGCAAGCCTGATATATAGGAATTGAAGCTAGTTAAAACTAGATATGCAACATGCATTAATCCATGTGACTCAAAAAGTACCTACCTATATTTCGTTGCACACGCAATTCAACATTGCAGTGTATAATTTATCAATAAAATGTTGGACCTTGCGGAGTTAATAAGGAGTATTTGAGATATTGGTTTTAACGGATTAAATACAAAAGCCACGTTTAGGGCCCACCAATCTTTAAAAATGTGTAAATCTTGGTCTATAATCGACCGCATAATTTATTTTTATCTTCAATACTTATCTTCGGACATGGTGCACCAAAATACTTAAATTGATAACGTCTTATCGAAAAACGATAGCTGAGGATCTTGGCTTATTGTTAAATTATGTTCATACAAGCATTCACTCATAAAATCTGCCTAGCCTTTTCCCAACTATGTTGTGATCGGCTTCCAGTCTAACCGGATGCAGCTGAATACCAGTATTTTACATGGAGTGACTGCGTATCTGACCACCACAACCCAGTAACTGGGTAATGCGATACCCATTGGTAAGACTGGTTGTCAGACTTTCGGGCTTATGACGACCCGTAACGACTGCCAAAGATCCACGAATGACAACCGGGACCAACGGCTTAACGTGCTTTCCGAGCATTCACTCATTGGACACCAAAATGGTCATAGCATCAAGTTTCTCAAACTATTTTCTCAAAGTGACTAACCAGCCTTAGAAAGAGCTTTCATCACGTAGTTTAAGTCTTAAGCCGATACTAGACAAGAAGTACTAGCTAACCTGCCTCGATAAATATATCCCGACTTTCCAGGCCTTAAAAACGTATGACTATCACTGCTTAAATAAACAGATAGATTTAATTCATACAAAATCAGTTTATAATGTTCCCACTGCTGGGAAACAAGCCTCCTCTCTGTGAGAGGGGTTGGCCCTAATCCACCACAAGGACCCAGTGCGGGTTGGTAGTTGTCAAATTTCTTCGAATTCTTGGTTCTAGATCATGCCGGCTTCCTCACGATGTGTTCCTTCACCATTATTGAAATTGCGGTGATTAGATAAATTACACAAAATAAAGCGCCTGTCTAGCTTCGAACCCACCATCTACAACTCGTAAGTCGGGTCCGTTTCCACTGGGCCATCACCGCTCTACATACACATCCGTTCAAATATTATAAATTCGAAAGTAACTCTTGTCTGTCTGTCTTTCTGTCTGTCTGTATGTTACTTTTCACGCCTAAACCACTGAACGGATTTCGATAAAATTTGGTAAGGAGATAGATGGCATCCCGGGGAAGGACATAGGTTACTTTTTATCGACATGCAATAAAAATAATTTAATAATCTAGTCTATGAAAGGTTTCACAAAGTAAAACAAATTAGCATTGCGATGTAAACACAAATATCGTCGGAAGTTATTCGGATAATGAAGGCTATTATATAAATAGTTTCCTCGCCCCCATATCATGGCGGTTCGGTAATAACCCGCATGACTGCAAACATGCATGAAATTACTCCCTTTAACTATTAATAGTACTTAGCAATTATTGAAATAGCTATTTATGGAAATTTTTATCCCATTATACATAAACCAAAGTACATATACAGTAACAGCGAATTAATTTTCACGCCTCCCTCATAAGACCTGGGCCAAATATTTTTTTAATACCTGGAATATTGTAAAAATCCAAGTCGACATGGACTTAATTTTGACATTTTAAAGTAACGATTACCTAATCCTTACATATTATAAAACAAAGTCCTCCGCGGCGTCTGTCTGTCGTCCTGTACGCGATGAACTCAAAAACTGCTGCACCGATTTTCATGCTGTTTTCTCCAATGGATAGAATGGTTCTCGAGTAAGGTTTTAGTATATAATAACCAACATTCACGCGAGCGAAGTCGCGTGCATCAGCTAGTTACATTATGTAATAATAGCTACTAATTTACAAATATGCCAAATAAGCATATTTGTAAATCACAAATCTTTTTACTTCTACTTAGTCAAGAATGACAATTGAATATTTGTGCACCACAGATTTTGTGGTAGAATGTATAGATCTAACAAAAATGCTAACACTACTATGGAAAACTACATTCTTACAAATAAAACAATTCTGATTCTGATTTTGATATTCGGATAGCTCATAATCTAAAGAGGGTGCCATAATGAATATGAATTTAAAAAAAAAAATTGTAATAAAAACTATAACCCAACTACGACTAAAAAGGTACAAACAAGACACCACAGACAGACAAATTAAAAATCCGGAGTCACACGTGTTAAGACCTAAATCAAACAGATTACGTGTGACTCCGGATTTTTTATTTGTCTGTCTGTGGTGTCTTGTTTGTACCTCAAATTGTGATGAGTGGTTTAGAAGATGGAAGGGAACAGATGAACACACTTACATACATACTTACATACATACCGGTTAAAATAATAACCCTCCTTTTTTCTTCGCCGTAGTCGGGTAAAAATATATATAATATATAAGTATATATAAAACCACGAAATGCAAATGCGGGTTAGAGCTAGTCATAAACATTTTGAAAATGAAGCTAAGTTCTATACAAAATATTTGCGATTACAATTGTTAGCCGCTCTTATAATTTAAAAGAATTGAGATCGAAATAGGTGGCAATTTCTGTAAAGATCTTAAAACCAAAACCAGCATTGCTATTCTGTAACCATCTCACAGTGAAAACTTAAGTGAAGTGAGCTTAAAGTGAACTGCCATTGACTTAACATCAGTAACTATCGATGACAATGACAGGTCACTCCACGCTCACTTCACATAAATTTTCACGGTGAGATTGGTTTACAGAATAGCAATGCAGCATTCATAAAGTAATCCTGAACTTGGCACTTGTGAGCTCAGTCACAGGAGCTACCAGTGTAGTCGTTATTATACTTAATCTATACATATTATAAATTAAAGTCGCTTTTCGTGTTTGTCTGTATGTCCGCGTTGTTCTTCTAAACCACGCAACAGATTTTGATGAGGTTTTCACCATTGTTTATAAAATTTATTCCCGAAGGTTTATGTGTATAATAGGTACGTTAATATTAAAGTTACAGATAACTAAGTAATCTCGTTGATTTGTCAAGTCAACAAATCGCGCGAAGCAGGGGAGCGGGTCGCTAGTTCCATAATTCACAACACATTTTTCTTTCTTTAGGATACATTATACATTACCTAGTGTAAATAGTTAGTTGTGTTATAAATTGTAAAATAAATACATTATACATCACTTTCGAGGAACTCTTGAATAAATGTGGTTTATAAATACGGGCCATATGTCTTGGATTTTCTTAGAAAAATGCTGATAATGCCATAAATCTAGGTATAAAAAATGTGGCCTTAGCCACACGGTCACACATATTCACACGCTTCACCGACCGGGTATTGGCGCCAGCTGCAGTCAGCCTCAAAAAGATGATCGATCGATAAGAATTAATTTAATTGTCTACAATCTTTGTTCCAGAATAGTATTGTATCAATTTGTGGCCGCCAAACATGGTTTATTAATTTTTTTATTTACCATTTCTGTCACGCTACTGGGCAAACACGGGAGGTGTTTGCCCAGTAGCGTGACAGAAATGGTAAATAAAAAAATTAAATTACTCTCTTTAGGGATGCAAGAAACGCCAAAAAGTATCGATATATAAAAAAAATATCAATATCGATTGCGAAATTTCCTTTTAATAATAAAAATATTTGTGTATTTCAATTGTATTTTGTTTTTTATTTTTAAATATACCAAACTAGGAAAAAAAAGTCTAGTTAGTGGCGACAACGGTGTTGCTATTGGAAATATATCGTATTTGATACATTTCCGATACTTGATATTTTATATCGGTACATCGATATATCGAAATAATAAATAAGGCCTAAAAATATTGATATATCGAACAAAAAAGATCGATACAGCGATTTACTTTCTGCAAGCCTAACTCTCTTCCCACCTCTCTCTGTCCAGAGCTGCCAAGGAACATGTTTATTGAAGGAGTCCAGTTCATCTTCACATGTAACGCATTGGGTATTTAACTGTCGATGTTTACATCTTTTTGAGGCACACTATAGCCGGTGGTGAATATACATATTCGGTCAGACATGTGAAAAATTCTTTCTTGGGTAATGTTTTAGTAGGTTTCAGTAGGAAGTTTATTTATTAACCTATAATGAGGTGGTCCTCTATAGGTTTTAAAGTAATGTGCCTTTAACCGACCAACTTCATATCAGTTGTCGTGAAAAATAAATACCTACAACAAAGAGGGATGTGCAATGCGTAATTAAATAAAAAAAGCAGATTAAACGAGAGTCTTAAATATAAGACTCTGGCGAAATTGACACGAAAATATTTGTCGGATAAATCCGACGTAAACTGTTAAAATTTAATTTGTTTGTATTTGTTCCCAGTCTGAGCTGCCCGGTTTCTACGACCCGTGTGTGGGCGACGACAAGCACCTGACGATCCAGTACTTGTTCCATAACAACCTGCATTGCTGTACCGTCCCCGACAGCCATGCGCTCGTTCTTCCACGCAATAGTAAGTACACCCCTTCTGCACTCAGTTGTCCCCAGGGACTTGAAACGTTATTTCATAACGTTAAAATAGCGTTACATATCGTTCCAATAACGATAATTTCTACGGTTCCAGCCGGATCATAACTAGATTTCGTTCCGATAGATTTTCGTAATATTGCCATGAAATTAGTTCATAAATGGTTACCTCTATTTTGAGTAACGTTAAGTTTCAAGTCTCTGGTTCTCCTTGCATATAGCGTCGGCGTTCGAGGAACGTATTAGCTGTTCAAACAACGCTAGTTTCTATACAATCTCGTCTACGCGACTCTTGCGCAGTGTTTACAAAAGCCTACCTTAGGGCACACTGACTGTGACAAGCAGATGTAGCGGCACCGAAAGAAGGGCCAGGACAAACCGAGGATTCAACATTTTCTTACAATACCTGCATCTATTCTGTAAAAATCTCATTGTGGAAACTTATGCGGGCCATAGACGTTCAAGTAATTTGATCAAGCAGTCCGGTCAAATAGAAATACGAAAATTCATATTTCTTCATGCCATTCGACAACTCATTTTGATCAAATTTTTCCCACACACATTCATGCCAGTTTGATAAAACTATTTGAACCAGTCCGTTTGATCAAATTATTTGAACGTTCATGGCCCGCATTAGGTGAAATGAGCTTAAAGACATCACACAATTCCCGTAATTTTTAAGAACGTTCGCATTCGCATCTCGTTCGCAATCTGTCAAAAATACAATCAATTTACCAACATTTTTGACAAGACCGACAGATTGCGATTTTATGTACGAGAGATGGCCTTCTGATGCTACGGATTGACACCATTGACAGCTCACTTTAAAATCACTTCACCTAAGATTTCACGGTGAGATGACACCTGAGGCCCTAGTGTGAGTTTCTTTTAACCATCTCGACTTTACGCATCGACCGCGTTCGGCGCTCGGATTGGCCCTTCACTGACCTTCACTGGTGAAGGGCCAATCGGAGCGCTTTACGCAGTCGATGCGTAAAGTCCAGATAGTTTAAAGAAGGGCCTCAGCTGCATATCCATAGTGATAGAATACCAGACAATTGTTGCATCGATGTTTTTTTTTACAGATCATAGGATAAAAAATAGATCCTGAAATTCAAAAGTGAAGCGCAGGTACAAACGTGAAGGCGCGCGCTCGCCCTCTTCCCTAAACTTAAAGAGTAGACTCCTTGTGAATATGTCGACATGAATGTTACTCACAAATCCAGAAAATTATCATTACGAAGCTTTGAAGGGATATAGGCAGCTAATGACATTCCATTATTTTATTACACAAACAGTATCCCATCTTATTGTTGAGTTGCCACGCAATAGTGTTGATAAATGTTAATTCGTTGATAACTGTGAAAGTGCCTCGATAATACAACGTCGTATAGCGCCAATATTAAACACAAATATATTTACATTTAGCTAATATTTTTAATAGCTGTCTTTTAATGCATGTTCTGTACAGAGAAACAATTTAATAGTCATTTATATACTGATTAGTATGGCTTTGATCACCTATTAGCACCATAGTTGTCACAGTGGTGTAGCATGCAATGTGCATGCAATGTTTGTGAATTACAATAATTAAATATATATGTGTAAAATCACTATAAAACATGATGTACAAAGAAATCTTAGTAGTATTTGTTTTATTGATCGTAGGAAGATTGATAGAACAATTGCGCAAGTTGTCGTTGCTGAAATATTTATAATGTCCTATTTTACTCTATCACATATAAAATGTATTAAATATGTTCCAGTCAAATGTACATTTTATAACCCCGTTTTCGTAACTGAGTAAAATCTTCCTGTACTTGCTATATCTCACCGACAGTTGTGGTTTATATGACACTAGCTGATGCCCGTGACTTCGCCCGCGTGGATGTTGGTTATTATATACTAAAACCTTACTCGAGGACGACTCTATCCATTGGTGAAAACAGCATGAAAATCGGTGCAGTAGTTTTTGAGTTTATCGCGTACAGGACGACAGACAGACGCGGCGGAGGACTTTGTTTTATAATATGTAAGGACTAGCAATCCGCTTCTGCTTCCTCCAGTTTTTACGACTTGGCAAAACATCGAGATTTCTTAGTTAAATATGTTATTTTAATATTGACGTATTATACACATATAACTTCCGGAAAGGCCTTCCTTCTCTAAAATATGGTGAAAACCTCATCAAATTCGGTTACGTGGTTTAGAAGAACAACGCGGACATACAGACACACGAAAAGCGACTTTAATTTATAATATGTATAGATTAGCTTCGCCCCCTTTTTATATGGGGTAATGGCTGAACTATGCAGCTCTCCTTACCTCTTCGAGATAAAGGTACTGCGTTAATGTTGAGTTGAGAACTCAATCTGTCAATTATCGGTATACAATGTTCCGCTACAATAGCGACAGTAATTTAACACGGGTAGGGGTAGTGGCCAGTAATGATAAAAAATAAATAAGATAAAAAAAATACATTTTGTTTTTTTTTTATTATTATAGCTCGGTCTTTCCTTCAATACTACCTACCTACTCAGTGCTTTATTCGTTTTCAATTTCATTGATGCCATGTTATGATCTCACATACGGGGTCAAATCACCTCTGCGCTACAGTTCTACAAGGTACAGGTTGCTCCAAGATGCTATTTTATAAAATTGAAAATAAATCGATAAATAATAAGTCATAACGTTTTATGAAATTAAATTCCTAACTAATTATAAAAATGCGAAAGTGAGTTTTTTTGTTACGCTTTCACTCTAAAACGGCTAAACGGATTTTGATGAAATTTGATATGGGGATACTTTGAAGCCTGGAGAAGGACATAGGCTACTTTTTATCGACACACCACGCGGGCGAAGCCGTGGGCGAAGGCTAGTATCTTCATAAAACGAAAACGCGAAAATGTATAAGAGTGTTAAATTAATGTCGCCATTAAAGTGGCGAGTTCATTTACGAATATAATTATGATTTAATGATTGATGACCATAATATTGATTATGTCTACGTCACTGGAGTGGCTGGTATGTTATGTGGTGACGATCGTTTCAAGTTCCTATAAGGGTTCCACTTGTACTATTGAGAACTCTAAATATTATTATGTTATGCCTAGATCCTACAAAATTATTGTCGTGTATACATGATGAATTGGTCATATTAGCAGCAGACACGGTGAAATTTCTTAGCGTGTACAGTCACGAGCACTAATATGTATACGCTTAGCAACTTTTAAAAGTGATTTTCTCCTACTGTGTTGATTGTAATTTTGTGATATAACGGTCTTAGTATTTTGGAACCCCTATTATTATGAAATAGGTATCATATCAAAGTTACAATCGTAATTCCACGAGAAAATCGTTATTGAATTTTGCTGAGTGTATACATATTTTTGCTCGTGACTGTACAAGCGGCCTAAGTAGTTTTGTGTATGAGAGGAAGAAATTAGCTTGAATAAAATATAACAATCAACAATCATGGATGTGTTCAATATAAATGCGCCACTTGTCGTGAAGACGGCGAAGTGTTCACTCACTCAGAACTATAATAATTAAATGTACGAGTGGAAAAAAAACAATATAATCGCACGTTATTCGCAGAACGTAACGAAACTGATAAGATCTTGCACGCACTTGGGATATGATATTAAAGCGCGCTACTCATCAGTAAGTCTGTTCGACATCTAATAAAAAAGTTTTTTTATTTTGATTACATAAAATACAATATTTTTGACACTTGGTCTCGACAAAATTCTCGCTGACCCCCGATTATTCAGTTAAATCAAATATATTATACTAATTATTCAAATAGTGCCTGATTTTTTAAGTTGTAGCAGCTGTCCTATAGATAATATTTAATGGACATTTACCTAGTTTATATATTTATGTATCTCAATAATACTACTTTGGTTTCTTTACCAAGCTTGCCTTTTATTACAATTAGAAGCCAGATTCATAAACATAAAGAAAAATAATAGAATATTTTTTGAATAATGTTTGTTGGCATATTTAAATGTTTTACGGTGGGCTATGCTATGACTAAGAGGAAAATAAAAAATAATATCGCGGCCGTGTTTTTAGATGGCCTCTTTGTTAAGATGCAGATTATATAGCAGTTTAGTATTTATAATGAAAGGAGATGTTCCAGAAATGTATGGAGCCTAGGCTAGCGCTATGTACACTATACATAAATATGGCTATACAATATAGTAACCGCTTTTTAATGTTAATTTTCTTGAATATTACTTCGTTTTATTGTACTTTCAAATTCTCTCGGTCAAACAGAGTAACATAACGTAAATATGGTGGATCGGCAAATGCGAATGCGAAATGTCATTTTAACAATGACATTTTGTTTGATGGGTACCGCTTGACGGTCGGGACGACTCATCGAGTCGAGCTACTTAGTCTGTGAATAAAAGCTACTTGATTGCGGTAGCACCTTATATTACATATTCGAGCAGCTAGAGATTTGTTACATCGGTTTCTAGAGAAGCAAGAAACGAATGGCTGAACGATATTTTGTATAACAAACTTACAAATGTCAAACGTTATGTCAAACAAAACTGTCATGGCCGCCCTAAAAATAGGGTTACCTTATTACAAATCTTCCCAAATTATAATTTTTGTACGCATGTACTCTTCTTCAAATTCATTTATTTGTATTTTTATGAAAATCCCCTATTTTTTCCTATTGATCTATGTAGTGTACATAGTGCTGGCCCAAAATCAAACATCTCCTTTAGAGAAATATGTTGATTTTGCATCTTATTATAATCTGTGAGTTAAATCACATGGCAGTTTAGTATAAAATTATAATTAAAAATACGTTAATTTGGCATGCCCATATTGTGTGTGAGCTAGCATTGATTGTTATAACAGGAGATACCTTGTTAATTGTTTAATTAATTAACTTAATTGTGTCGCACAAAACTAGCCGATATTGAATCAAATACTGAACTTCTCCGTCTAAACTTCGCCTGCACAAAAAGCTTGTATAATTAATTTTCTGGATTTTGTTGTGTTACTTAGATGTAAAAGTTAATTGTTGAACAGTTAGTTTGTTTGATTGCGCTTGGTTAATGTAATGTGAAGAGCAACAATAAATCGCCTGTTTTAGTCGAATTACCTTCTAGTATTGTTTTGTTGTCTATGGTCAATTTTTGTAAAATAATTTCACCTTTACTTTTCTTACGAAAACTTCCAAAAGCAATGTCGCTTTTAATGTATTGAGCGAATCCTGTTTAGATTGTTGATTATAAATATTATTGTTTCTTATGTTAAAAAGCCTTAAGGAATATATACTTACTGCGAAATAAAGTATGAAGTTGTTAGATTTTGTGTTTTATTTTCTGTTTATTAGGAGATACTATTTACATTAGTGTCGAATGTTACTTATAGTATTCCTATTCATAAATAGGATAAATATGGCAGACCTAGGGTGGGTTCACAGTGGTCATGGAACCCACGACCTCATTTTTCCCTGCCTGCGTTTTTAGGAACTCTCTGGATGGTTAGCAACGAAAGTCGATTAACACTATTAGTTTTAAATATCATCTATAAATAAATCTAAATATTCGATACACGGCATTTCCTGTGAGTAATAAGTAAGAATTTGTTTTATATGAATTTTACATCCCCTTCGATATTTTTTTTAATAAGTATTCTGAATAATTTAATAAATAAAGTTGATTCTATTTTCTATGCTGACGGAACACATACGATAGCGTATAAATATTCAGATATTTATAAGATAATGTGTCCACGGAGTGTGTAACATTTTGATTTATCACACAGACAACTAAGTCAAGCCCACGCAACGTGTGAAAATGTTGATATTATTTTAAAAAAACGTGTGCAGGGTTTGGACACTAGATTGCGCCACTCGTCACGTTTTGAAAACAATCGGCGAAGTATTATGAAAACTAAAGGCTGCTCACGTGACCGCGGACTGTGTAGCGTGCGATCTATCCGGTGCGGATATCCGTATTATTTGATTACATTAGGTACCCCCTTTTTTGAACTGACTTTAATTCTTGAGGGATATAACTTATTTAACAAGCCTTAGTTGTTAGAATGGGAAAATAACTAACATTAGGTATTAATTTGAACCACACATTTATGAAGAAAAATACTGTGGGGGCTTCTGTAAACAAGACAGCTGTCATTTTAAACCTGACTATTTGGGAAACTGGGTAAATAGAAGCCTCTATAAGTGATGGTAATCCTAGGTCTATTCCACTTATCTAGGTTACACTGTACTAACTTAAATGGCCGATTCCTATAATTTACGGACCGTTTTTTTTTTGTTTTCTTAGCCTACGCTGTCCCTCTCCTGGGCAAAGGCCTCCCTCCACTCCTTCCATCTTTCGCGAGCCCGCGCGCCCTCTTTCCAGTTTTGATGGAACCTATCCAGCTCATCCCGCCATCTACGTGGTCTGCCGCGACCCCGGCAAGGTCTGTTCTACGGACCGTTATAGATTAAAATTAAGACTCTTGTATCATTACCAATCATGAAGCAGAGATCTCATAGCTTTGCAAAGCAAACCCTTCCATATAGAAGTAGCTATCACAGCTAAAATTAGCTTACGAATCTATTTATATACCCAGTTTGGCATTGAAAAATTTTACCATTGGTAAGCAAAACGATTCGTTAATATTTATAGGAACCGAGCATTAGTCTTATGTAAACATTCTATACTACTATGTAAGTACTTCTTGTCACTAGTACATAAGGATATATAACTTTTATTGCTACATCCCCATTGCATAGGCAAGTGCCTACTTTATTTAATTCAAACAGCAAATGTGTAAGTAGTAGGTACCTTAGTATTGCCAACATTGTAGAAGATTAAAACAGGAAATGGCCCTAAGACTATCGATAAGAAATAATAGACATTTATAAAGATGACGCGTTTGCATAGAAATTATTTCCTGGCGTTAATTCCTTTTCAAAGGATACCGATTACAAAGGATAAGCTAAATTATTTTTGTCCGAGTCAATGTTTCCGACTCCGTCACAGGATCACCTAGTCTAGGCGTCAAGGTTTAGTTAACCAAGTTATGTATCCTAGTCTTAAGCAATGCTAATGGTTTTTGTATCAATAAATATTTTTATTAATATAATGTAGACTCCAAAGGATTTATTTGACGTCATCTGCGGGAGCCTTACTGCAGACAGATGCGACGCGCCAGTGCGACGTGATTCTGGTAGAACAATTTCCATGAAGTATTCATAGAATCTGTTCTACTAGAGTCGCGTCGCGCTGTCGCGGCGCGCCTGTCTAAGGCTTTATTTGTAATCCGGTCTACTAAAGGTACCTATACAATGTACCTACTCATAAATAAATAGGTACACGCCTGAGCATGTGTCCTGGAATACACATGTCAGTAAATAGGCCAAGAGTACCTTTATCTTCTTTTCGCGTCGGCGGTAAAAAGTATCTAAATATGCAAGTAGCTACCAGCCATTCTGATTGGTGATAACATGGGTAATGTCACAGTGGCATGCAAGCAGCATCTACTTGCATAATTTCGTGCAAGCTTGTGTATTCCACTCATAACATCAAGCCTGTATTCCCCGAAGGGTTAGGCAGAGGTGTATCTAACTAAAGGTATACCCACATTTCGCCAGTTATTTTAAAGTTACTTGTTATATCCCTATTCTAAGTAACAAAGCCTATTGCGATCAACGGGCCACGAATCCAGCCTCCGGGCTGTTACTGAGAAATTCCACATGGCAAAACCCTGAGCCGGAAATCGAACCCAGGACGAGCCAAAGCAGTTGTGTATTTCAGTCAGATTATTAGTTATTAGAGTTCGTCAGTGCTTTCTAATCCCAGATAATTATGGTCATAACGGGTAGATAGGGATTGTCGACCGATATTTTGATGTCTACGAGCGTTACTCAAAGGGGGATGCGCTAGGGTAGCCCGCAAAATTCGCGTGTTTTTTTGGGTTCCCTACCCAAAGGGTGCCATCTGGCCTTTATTAATAAGGCTCCGCTGTCCGTCCGTCTGTCACAGGACTGTATTTTTAACCGTAATAGGTAGACACTTTAAATTTTGAGAGTGCGTAGGTACTATGGCAGAGACAATAAAAAAAAAAAATATGTTAAAAATTTAAGGAAATTTTTCAAATGTATAAAAAAAAATATCATCACCATCTTCCAGCCGTTCGCTCGACAAAAAGAAATCGATAGGGTATCGACTAATCGGATGCTACATGAGCCTTATAATTATGATTTGCGTGATGATGACTAAGATGATCAGTGACAGGGTTTAACACGCAATATTACATGACAAATATATCTTGATCCAGATAAAGTTGGATCATAGCTGGATTTAATAGATCCAGTGTGTAACGGTACCTAATGGTGCATGTCACTTGTAACCATAAAGGTGTGGGAGATGGTGCGGAAGCTGCCCGTGCGAATTACATAATGTAGTGCTTAAGCCACTAGAGTTGCGCTCTTCTTTATACGATAAAGTTTACACGATGCATATAGCCTTCGCAAATGCGCCAATAACTCAACAAACACGTGTTACGGGGGCTGGAGCTCTTGAAGTCCATAGGCTTCTCCCTAGTTGTGCCACTACACTCCTGGGGACTCGTGGAGACCGCGAACTGGCGTAGTGACAAACGCCAGCAAGATGAACCAACGACCATAAAAAGGAATCTGGGACAGACTGCATCTGGAAGGCGGGGAACCAGGGTTTGTGGCAGAGCTTTAGAAGATGTACATGTAGTTAACAAGGATAAGCTGAGCTGAATGTGCCATTGAATCACTAAAGTAAAAAAAAAAAATTCAATCAATTTATTAAAAAAAAAACGTTCATATTTTTTACAGTATGATAACGCAAATGTTTTTTAGAAAGATTATGTGGGTTATCAAAAAATTATGCGTTACTCACAAGCGACTTTGGCTGATAGTGGACCCACACGCGTAGGCCCCTCCACCATTCTAAACTTTTCCACGGTAAAGTATGCTATTAATATGTTTTTAATTTGTCGAGCTTTTTTATTTTCAATTTTTTTTGCAATTTTATGTGTAGTAGTTCTCTACCTCCGCATTCACACTGTCACTGCGGCTGTCGATACCAGGAGCATGAGCATGCATTAGGATTTCCACATGAGAAAATAGTGTTGGAATGCGAGTTCCTCTCGTTATTTCACGATATTTTTTTTAGGTTCGTATATGGTTGTCGTTCAGGCTTAAATCTAAACAATAACAAAACCTTTTATTGACCGCATTGTAAATGTATGACTGATTCCATTCCTGAAATGCGGGTTTTTCCTTTACTTGTATTGTGGGACTTACCTTTGTAGGTACATATATTTCATAAGTAGGTATTCTAGGTCATTAGAAAGTAGGTAACCCTTTGATGAGTCGGAACATCGCGGGTAATATCAACTTTATGCCGCTTACAAACAAAGTTCAATCTGCCTAGCGTTTTCTTGACTATGTTGGGGTCGGCTTCCATTCTAGCCGAATGCAGCAGAATACCAGTATTTTAGACGGAGCGACTGCCTATCTGACCTCCACAACCCAGTAACTAGGTAATACGATACCCCGTGGTAAAACTGGTTGTCCTTGGTAAGACTGGATGCAAGTACCTAATCACTACTTGTATACCTGCTTTGTGTGTGTGTGTCCTAAGGTTGACTGGTAGAAAATACCTCAGGTATTAAGTCCGCCTTTGTACAGTAGTTATTTTACTTGTGCATAAAGTTTTAATAAATAAATAACATCTTCTGATCGGTGATAGTCAAAACAGAGTAATGAAATATACTGTATATATAATATATGATTATCTTCAAAATGGCAGATCTTTATGAGACCTAGCTACGAGTAAGAACCACCCCGATTAAACCAGACTTCAAATAAAAAACCGCATCGAAATCGGACCACCCGTTTGTGTGCTACGATGGCACAGACACACAGAACACAGAATTGCATAGCCTTCGAACTTATAACACCCCTCTTTATACGTTTGGGGTTAATAAAACATTTTTTTAATTTGACGGGAATGATTTGTGATTATTTTAGTTACAGACGAAAATAATCGGAAAAGCTTTCAGTTTTCCAGGAAATTCTCCGGATGCTGACGACTTTTGCGGAAATTCAGCTTTAGAGTTTACTTAAGTAGTTTAATTGTTCTGCAGAAGATAAATTAGTGTGAATGTTATGTCCATTAATAAAAATAACACATAGCACGTAGCTATAAAAATTGTTCAGAAGCAAGTACCAAAACCCAAAATGATTTATGACATACTTTGGCATCGCAAATATCCAATTAACATTTTTGTATGTAGCTAATTGTCATCAAATATCTGTGTTATGAGCCCGCACAAAAACAAAGAATGCTTAGCAAAAAACGTCAGATATGTGCCTAGCATTACGTACCTATCTGTCCAGAAGAAACTAACACTGGCTAACTGAACTGTAATAGAACAGGAATATTAAATACTAGCTGTGCCCCGCGGTTTCACCCGCGTAGGTCTCGATCCCGTGGGAATATAGGGATAAAACGTATCCTATGTCCTATTCCAGGTCATGGTCTACCCGTGTGCCCATCCTCTCCTCTCTAGAGTAGGGAAAGTCGCGGCCGGCGGCGCGGCGCGGTGCCAGCGTCGAACGGGTTCGCTTATTGCATTTCGTGATAACTTCGAAATTAAATGTCCGATTCGAATGAATCAAAAAGTATTTTGCTGCTACATAAATACCCTTGGAGTTAAAACTATTTATTTGAATAAGAATTAATACTATGTTGATAAAACTCCTTCGCAAATAATTCATTAATTTCGAACAAATTTGATTACCATAAAAAAGGTTTATAGTGAGTCAATCTTGAAAGAGAGACATAATATGCTGTCGCGGACTTTTTTTTAGAACTTTTAAAGAGGAACAATTCCATGATACATGATATTTGCGTAACTTAAACCGTTAACGCAGCGCACGCAACGGAAACTCTCAAAAGGGAATAATTTTTCCCGTTTTTGCAACATTTTTCATTTATGCTCCGCTCCTATTGGTCAATGCGTGATTTTATATCTAGTAATTTTTCAATTCTAACCCGTAGTTCCTGAGATTAGTGCGTTCAAACAAACAAACAAACTCTTTAGCTTTATAATATTAGTAAGTATAGTTTTCCGATTCCTGATGATCACCATCATGTCAGTCGAAAGGCATCCACCGTTGAACAAAAGCCTCTCCACCAAACATAGCCGCAACGACTGGTTTCCTGCAATATTATATAAGGTCCGACCATGTCCCTTGTGGCTAACCAATTTTAGACACGCAGAGGTGTGGCTTATGTAGTCTCTTGTTTATACATCATCTGTGAGAATTTCAACTGTCTAACTATCACGGTTCATGAGATACAGCCTGGTGACAGACGGACAGACAGACAGCGGAGTCTTAGTAATAGGGTCCCGTTTTACCCTTTGGGTACGGAACCCTAAAAATGGGCTATTCCCTACATTTTGATGAGCTATGCAAACATAAATGTATGGAACAGCTGTTTTTTTTTGCGATTTCATGACTCCCATAGTAAAAATTGTTCATAATAATTAGTGAAGTCACGTGTTTAAGTATCGGTCAACAATTACCAGTTACCCTATATAACATACTAGCTTCCGACCGCGGCTTCGCCCGCGTAGTATGTCGGTAAAAAGTAGCCTATGTCCTTTCTCAGGCTCTAGACTATCTGTGTACCAAATTTCATTTAAATCGGTTCAGTAGTTTTGGCGTGAAAGCGCGACAGACAGACAGAGTTACTTTCGCATTTATAATATTAAGTAAGGATGTAACAACTACAGGAATTTCATGTAGTCTCCCGATGTCCCAATAAGTATGTGCAATTCGATTTAGATGGTGAAACCAAGCCCAAGGTGCAAGGCAGAAAATTAGTTCGAGTTTAACTAGCTAAGAAGAACTCAGCTTGATAATTAAACCAGCATGTTTCCTGATGCTACCCATTGACGACTCAATACTTAAATGTGGCGACAATTTATATTTACGTATTGTTTCAGTTAGCTAAAATTCCTAAAGGGTTCAATCACATAGCCTAGCTAGACGAACACGTATAAACACATCATAAATGCAACTTGTCTAGTGATTTTAATGACTGTAGGAGTCATTAAAATCACTAGACAAGTTGTTTGTTTATTACAACCTATCGGTCATTAGTCAGATCTTAAAAAATATTACGCAATTTATGTAAGTGGAAATTCACGAACCCAAATAGGGCTTTCAGGAATTGATACAAACAGTGGAAATGTAACGACTGGGTGCGTCATGCTGTGAATCATAACTAACTCTATGACATTGTTACAAGATGTAATATGAAGGATTAATCGCAACGGCGCTTGTGTCGTTTTGTTTGTATGACGTGACTAATTGCGAACAATTATTTTGCCTTTACTGAAACGAGATTAGCGGCAGATAGATGCGCGTGCGCTGGATTTGCACACAATAAGGAATGTGGATGTTTTCCGGTAGCAGTCTAAAGGCACTGCAGATTAATATATTGCTGTACGTGACTTCACAGTTTTTATTCAATGAATGATCTTTGCGAGGTACCTACCTACCTTCTTGATACTTCGCCTACTTTTACTACAAAGTAGTAGTAACAAAATATACTGACTAAACAGAGCCGCTCCTACGAAGCGGTAACACTTAATTTTTTCCTGTTATCAATCAATTTTCATACAATTCGTTGTCGTGCCAATCTGCTAATTTCAATTTTTATATCAGCAATTGACTCCTCTATACAGTTTGGTAACTATAACTACGGGTGTCCGAATCGCATACTTACTGTCAGTTCACGCCATACTAGGCTTTATTGCTCATTGTTCCATTATACAAAGAATAGTATAAATGCTAAATGGATAAATTACAATCGTCAACGACTCGTATTGTTAAATTGCAGAGAAATTAGTGATGTTAGAATACTTACATCATTATGGTTTGTTTCACAATAGCTTTTAAGAAAATGCGGTCACGTGGTCGTGGTTTTGATTTCTGGCGTAATTTTTTTCTTCTAACAGTAGGTAATAGAATTACGCCAAAAATCATCGCCAAAAATCAAACATAGGGACATGGCAGTGTTTGAAGAACATTATATAGTAAAAAAATATATTTGGACTCGTATAACTCGTAACCAGCGAGGAAACAGGAATACGTTAGAAGTATGGAATGAACGCCCACGAGTCTACGACCACGTGACCGCGACAAATGACCTTTTGAAGGATATTTTCGTAAGTACCTTTCTGTGTAGGTTAGTGTGAAATAAAACTATATGAACCAACCCAAATAGATCAGAAATATGTGGGACTTCTAACATTTAAGACCTTTTATGTAAGTACTTACCATATTTTATGCAAAATAAAGATATTCTATTCTATTCAAGGAAGAAACATTTACCGGAACATTTTCCGCGATAAAATGATTTGATTGATTTCCCCGTGTGGTTTTCCAGATACCAAACTACCTATCCGCTATCCTGCTTGCTTTAGACTAGTAAATTGTTAGGAAAATAAAGAATGTAAGATTAGTAAAATATTGGTCTGTACTACTAAGAACTAACGCTAACAATGCTAACGATGTTGACGTGGTCAAATCATACTTCTTCTGATCGAAGCTTTAAATCTTTTTAAGCTTTCAAATTTATCTTACACTAATTTATTTAATCACTTCACATTGTAGTATAAAACTGATTTACATCTGTCACCTCAGAGGCTCTAGACAAAGTGACATTCTATCAGCGATAACCATGATGGAAAATGCGAAAATATATAGGACTGACATAAGCTATCGAAAAGCTTATGTCAATTCTGTTGAAAGTCGTTGTAGAATTAGGAAACGTTTATGAAGCGATTGTCACTTGTCTAGGCCCTCAGGTCTAGTTGAAAACCAGCGTCAGTTGTCTGGCATTTTTGCTGAACTGGGGCTATTTGGCGCAGCCGCGAGACACACTTTCCTGCTTTTATTTTTATGTTTGTTACCTCAGAACTTTCGACTGGGTGAACCGATTTTGATGATTTTTTTTTTTATTTGAGAGCTGGTGCTTCCTGTGTGGTCCCATAACATTTTTATTAACTTTGCTTGGGTAGTTTTGAGTTAGCTACAATAATTACGTATTTTCCTCACTTAGTCTATATGGACCACATCTTATTTGATAGTCACTGTTATTTACATAGCAGGTAGTGGTATTAAAATTTGTGTGGAGTAGGTACCACAACTAAAAAGAGAAAAATAAAAACTTTTTCCAAAAAAAAAACAACCGACTTCTAAAAAAAACACTAAAAAAGTGAAAATTAACTTTAATTTCGGAAGTCGGTGGCAAAAAACGAAAATTGAAAAGCAAAGACACCGACTTCCGAAATTAAAGTTATTGTTCACTATTTTAGTGTTCTTTTTGGAAGTCGGTTGTTTTTTTTTTGCAAAATGTTATTTATTTGTTTCATTTTTATATTTGTTTCCTTTTTTATATTTGTTTCTTTTTACTTGTAGTTACGCCGTGTTTTGTGCCTTATACTCTGTGCTAAATAAATGTACTTTCTTTCTTCTTTTTCTTTAAACCTCATCGATACGACGAAGAACTTTTTTTGGAGAGCTTGTCTAGCGAGCAATGTGCCCTGCCTAGGTCTCAATAGTCTGAAATATTGTTTGTGTTTTTAACCTACGGTTATTGCATTAACCGAGTTTTGTTTTATCTTTGACTTGGCCTTGTGTGGTTTCATGGCCAGCAGTAGGCCAGCATCATCATCAACTATGTTGGGGTCGGCTTCCAGTCTAACCGGATGCAGGTGAATACCAGTATTTTACATGGAGCGATTGCCAATCTCACCTCTACAACCCATATATTGGGTAATACGATACCCCATGGCAAGACTGGATACCAGGCTTTCGGGCTTCCGACTACCCGTAACGACTGTCAAATCTCTACAAATGACAGCCGGGACCAACGGCTTAACGTGGTTTCCGAGTCACGGTGGTCTCTCGATATGTAATGGATGGTATCCATCCACGGACTGACGTCGGCAAGTATAGCTTAACCTTCGATCGACCCGTGCAGCTGTCATTATTTAGCCATGAGTCCCTCATGGCTAGCAGTAAGTATTAACAGTAGGTATTACAGATACCGGGATCTTGGTGATACCGGAACCTTGGCAGTTACCGGGACCTTGGCAACAGGCAACTGAAGGAACACGGGTGGGTTTTAGTTAGTAAAAATCTGACACGCCCTTCCGCTCCGCCAAGAGCGGGAGAAGTCATATGATGACTTCCCAAACTCAAAAAAAAAAAAATTGCTATCGGTTTACCTCGTAGATTCCAATCACCATCTAACATCGGATGAACAAGGACTCAGGCTTACACATTAACCTCATTCGGTCTCCCAATCAGGGCTTGAAATACCGTTAAAAATATGGTATCGTTACAGCCTTCTGATGCAGATATCGTTAACTATTAAATAACGTTATAATATTTAACGTTATATCTGGCACATTTTACCGCTAAATATACGTAACGTTAAAATCTACGCTATCGAAAATTTTATCGTTATGATTTAGTTTTGTTACCGTCGCTTTGGATATCGTTAAAAATTTCAGACTGCATCGATGCTAAGACTGTGCCATACGACTATTTGCGTGTATAATAGGTATTCTCTTTGCTATTCTGTGTTGTGCTTGTTCTTGTGATATACTTGGTTGGTATGTCCACCGGCCGCCTTTGAGAAAACGGGCCGGCAACGTCGCATAAAATAATAAAATACCGGTAATGTTTTACCGCTATTTTTACAATAACATTAAAAATACCGGTAATTTTTACAACAATTTTTAACGTTATTATTATGTTATGCTACTAAGTAACGCTACCAAATCGTACCGATATCCGGATATCTCTACCGAAATACCGTTACTTAACGTTACTTTTAATGTGAATTGGTAACGTTTTCAAGCCCTGCTCCCAATGATACGCTAGTCTATACTCAGACTGTCACATCAAAATGCAACCATAGAATTATGTATAATTGAATGACATTGTAGTTTAGATTAATTTTTTCCTCAGCAATGATATGATAGAATCCCAACACAATTAAAAGCATAATTCTGAGCAGGAAACGCAACTTCAGAACTGTAAGCATACTAATGAGCGTCATCAGTGTATCATTGTTAAACGCGGCTAATAAACATTTATAAATAAGCATTTTATGGTGAATTCAGTTCTATGTCCTCCATTTACAACATAACGGGTGTAAAAAAGACGCTTAAAGAAGCCGAGAGTCGATTGTTGTTCTCGTCATTATGATATTGTTTTTATTTTTGGACCATGTCTGGGAACTTTGTAATTACAGAGATATTGAAGGTCAAAGTTCCAACTTTTTCCGACGTTTTTTAAAGAAAACAAGTTTTAAATTTATTAAATGTAGTATTAATTTTAAATACCCCTGAACTGTTGCATGCACCCATAACCACAACGTTTTGCGTGCGTTACGTTGCGCACTACCGTGAACAGCGATTTTTCACACCAAAAATAAAAGTCGTTTTCCAGCAATTATTTTTGTGTTACTTAACTTGATGTACAGAAAGCGTAGTTAACGGCTGTGTGATGGGTCTTTTTACACCCTGTATAAGGTACTCAAGCCCTGAACGTCAAGTTTCAAAGTCTAGAATCCCGGTGTGGGTATATGGCAGTGAGCGATGATTATTATTTGCTATGTTCAACTAAGCGTAGCTTTCCCACATTATGGCATAGGTCTATAATTCGCACGTTTTTCACGTAGCTCGAACATAATAAATATCCGTTGAATTAGCTTCACTTACGTTGTTTGTATGGTGAATGGGACACGTGACAGGCACATTAATTTGTGTGATGTAGTTGATTGTCAAGTTCATATTACGTGGTTCGGGGTAGATAGCACTATGATCTGTTTTCAAGAAGTATCTAATTAGTGTGTATTGCGTACAGACAGCATATTCCAGCTTGCTGCCGTAACATTGACGACTAAACCCATTGCCCATATAGCTAATTTTTTTAGGCAAAATTCTCGTGCTTTTCATGTTGCCGTGAAAACTTGGTTGCACCCCCCATTCGATCAGGCTCAGAGCGGGGAAAATTGGAGCAAAGTCAGAGAAAGCCTATTTTCAATAATACTGTCATTCAATGTCAAAGTCAAATCGTTTATTTCAAATTGGCACATAAAACGTACTTTTGAAAGTAAAAATAAAAAATATTATTGATTTTATTTGCCTCTTCCAAAAGGTTCGTATGGAAGAATAATGGGGAAGAAACTCAAGCGTTACTCTTTTAATTAAAAATGTTTTAAAATTACAATATTTTATATAGGTAGGTACATTAATTACATAAAAGCATATGTGAAGACGATGCACTTACAATAAAATTACTACATCACAGTAGGTAAAAAGAATTAAAAATTAACCAATGACAGATAAATTAATTAATATAGGTATAAAATTATGTTTATGTAAAAGTAGACGATTTTCCTTGTATATAGTGGTCTGATTCGTTTTTATATGTTGGGCAAATTTTTTTTTTGGGCTCTTTCTCTTCGCGCCTGTCTTTGGGAGCCTTTATGGTGAATATGAATAAAAACGATAACAGCAAGGACTTTACATATGCTAATAGAGTTAATAGAGATTAAAAGACTCGTTAAGGAACATTACTTGTCGTTGTGATATTGTCTTCGTAATTGTTAATTATCTATAGTTTTCATTTATTTTTCGTTGCTTATTTATTTATTTCCTATGTATGTTTGTATATATCTATTACTTAGGATATGTTATCTATTTTAGTATATTGTATACTTATTTTTTGCACCTACGACAGTCCTATTTTATGTCCAGGCAAATCACTGTCCATTCCAAGGTTGCCTGGAAGAGATCGCGGAAAGCGATAAGGCCGCCCATTGTATATTTTGTAGTGTTTGTTTTTTTCCTTTTGTTATATATTTTTGTGGTGTACAATAAAGTATATATAAATATAAATATATATCAATAAATATTTGAAGAGGTTTCAGAAATAACAACCTACGAAATACGCATTAAAATACCATATAAATTAAAATACCATATAAATTAAAATATCATATAAATTACTCACACTTCTTGCAAATCCTTTCGTATAATATTATAACTAGCTTTTGCCCGCGTCTTCGCTCGCGTTAGTGTAGATTTTGTAAAGTTATTTTCTATCCTTCGTAACAGTGCTTTTTTCTGGATGAAAGGTACCCTATGTTCCTTTTTGTACCGCTGACAACGTGTATCAAGTATCAAAATTTCATGATAATCGGTTAAATACACCACTTTGCAAAAAAAAAAAACGGGCACCTTAAGTCATTGGCTTTTCTACAGATAATATTCATATTTTTACTATGTCATTAGCATAAATTACTAGTAATTTCTTATTACCAATAAGAATATCGTTTTTTGGCTACACCCTTCTTCCAGCAGCGCTACAATTTTATTAGATCTTATTGCTTTTTCTGGCATTACAATCGACACAAAGATATCTGTTTTAAGTCACAATAAGGCTAGATTATGCGACAAACATAAATTATTCTACTTAAAATAACGAAAACTTAGTTTATAACCTCTTAACCGCAAACCCGCAAAAAGTTAGTAAAAGTCACAAACTGAAAAAGGGATTATTATTGTTTTAAACAAAAGTTTCGAATTTGGAATTAACTTTTTTTTCATACCCAGACTCTTTATTAAGTCCCAGTAACATAGTTAGGTTATTAAAACCTCTTTACAACTAAATAATTACCAATAATGTAAAAAAATAAAAACTGCCCGTTTTTTTTGCAAAGGGATGTAGTTAAGACATGAAAGCGTAACAAACAAACAAACTCAACTTCGCATTAGTTAGGATACCTCGCTAATATATTTGGCTATTACGTACAGTTGCTATTAAGATACCTACCAAAAATGTGAATGTGTGAAAAGAGTTATAAACACAAAACGGTCAAGGGAAACGTCTAAAGACCTGCTGGCATTTCGATCCTTCGGGTTATTTGTTTGTTTTATTTTATAATAAAGTGTTGTTATTACTTACGACCCCGAATGCCGAAGCTTTTAAGGCTCCCGCTGAAAGGCGCGACACGACACCCGTAGAACAATTTCCGTGATGTTCTCATAGAAATTGTTCCATCAGTGTCGCGTCGCGCCGTCGTGTCGCGCCTATCTGCGGGAGCCTTTAGCTATAGCATTATTAAACCCTCCAAGGAACTATCTATTTGGTCGAGCTGGATGGCGCATGGTTCGACAGCCATTTAAAACAATCCACAAAATTTTGTAGGTGTTGTAAAGCCATTTGGAAACTCATAGCCTATTTCACCACCTCCATGTAGTTAGAAAAGTTACCTAAGAAGAGTAGTTAGATTCAGTGGCATTTTTTTTTAGCTGTTTTTATATAATGCCTATGTGCCTTTACTTTTGATGTTCGGATCGCTCCGTCTACCTTTTTTTGTTGGTCTGAAGGTCCAAAGCAAAATGTTGAAGCCTCTCTCCAAGGACTTCTCGAAACACCCCATGTATGTTCAGCGATTATTTATAGTACAAGTGCGAGCTACACGGTTTTTAATATTTTTAGAGAAATTCGAAATCGACTTCGGATTTTTTTTTCTTCTTTTGCTGTTTCGCGTGTCTCGTAAATATTTTTTTATTATTATAAATCCTTAAATTATTGTCTATGATCGGTAAAAAATACTACCTGCCTAAACATCACCCAAAGTGACTAAAATTTAGCTCAAAGGGAACAATATTGACACCTTTGACAATTACAATCACAGAATAACATATGTTTTCTCATACAATCATAAAATATTAATTTATTGAGGAAACACAAATGACAAATTAGGTTCTAATCGTAAGGAAATTATATTTCCTCGTGGATCTTGAGAATATTAAATGGAATATATAATATAATGTATTCATGACTTTATAATTGAATCTCGATAGAAGTGGTAAAATAGAAACAGGGAAGATAGGAAAACCTATTTGAAAAAATTCCGTTCATTGACTGTTGAGTTCGCTACTGTAGATATCTACGTCAGTCGTCTTACCTACACGCATTTTGGGAAGATTATCTGGATATAAGAGTAGGGGAAGACCAAAGAAGCGATGCATGGACTGTGTGAAAGATGTGGTTTGAAAGGGGGCGACTACTGAGTTGACGACTAGTAGAGAACTATAGAACAAAATGACATATAAATTGGGATAAAAGCGGGAGAATGATGATGATCTGCGGGGTAATTGTATAACACACATACAAGGCAATCGATCGCAATGTCTTTCATTTTGACAACCATAGCAATGGTTTATAGGTTTCAAAAATTCGTCTGCTCAACAACCTAAATAACGCAATGAACGTGGCTGAACAGTCAAAATTCATTGCTATCGATTGCCATTTTATTTGCGGCATCATGACCACTTCGACTTCTCGAGTGACTGGAGGCACAGGTTTAATCACGAGCATGAAAAACTCAGGTAGGTAGACTTACAACAGCTTTAAAATGGAAAAGACCCTGGTGAGGAAATACTGCACTGAAAGAGTTTTGGGAGCTCTTCAAATCTGTCCTGTTCTCTGGGAGAACTCCCGAAGCGTTGCGAAGAACCCTGGAAGTTCTCTTCTTCAAAAAGGGTGATAAGACCATTTTAAAGAATTACAGATCCATTTCGCTCCTGAGACACGTATAAAAGTAATTGTTTTCAAAAGTCGCCACGAATCGTCTAGCGCCAGGACTCGACTTCTTCGGTAAATGCCTAGAAAGTGACTTGCCCGAATACAGCAGTTCGGCCCGTGACCCCATCTCCCCAGAGACAGTTGGATGAGATGCTCTTCAGGTTGGTATGGAATAATCTACTGCTGCCGCTGAGCGTGCCCGCCTGCTGGCTATGGATAATGGGGTTCTGGCTTCAGGCGCTACTGTCACCCAACATAGGCACTATGCTGGGTGACACCACCTTCCAGCTCTCTACTTGCTTGCGTCTGGGCGCGCCTTACGTGACCCCGCATCCCTGCCAATGCGGGGAAGGTGTCATTCACCCCTTAGTGATATCCCATTTTAAATTCTTAACTTCCTTCAAGCCGTATGTATGGCTTGTAAAATATCTATAATATTTGTTAACCAAAATGTTTCGTCCCTGAATGTCCTTTTGCGGAGCTTCGTGACGAGAATCTCAAGAAATTCTGTACCTATTCAAAAAAATAACATTTAAAATATATAGGGAAATAAATGCATTAGGCCAAAATAAGTTGGAAGCTCACGTCGAAGCCGTGATACCTGATGATATCAATATGCAAATAAGACGAAAAAAATATTGCTCTTTAGAAAAAAACGAGTTATAAGCTGTGAATGGCGACTATGTTTCGATTGCCCGTTTATATATTAAAGGCGCTTTTCTACTCTGTAAAATAATATTGTTTCTCAGTACACAGCCACATAAACGGACTATTTATATTTGATAGTCTATTGTTTAGAATGTTGCTATATATGAGTGCTACCGTTATGGAAAAGGAATAAGAACAACGCCATTAGTTTTAGTCAGATTGTCTTGTTATCATTTTATGAAGATTAGGTGTTGTAGCTGGTTTGTCCCTGTAAAAAATATATTTGCGCTTACCGTATACATTATAAAACGGAAAATAATTATTTTTATTGCTATCTCTTTGTTAAACTGTTCTAATAGGTAACGCATAATGTGTCTGTCCAGCCCTCAGACGAAATAAAAAACCAAGACAGAGCGCTGTCAACAGAGACATCAGGCCGGTTTCGTAAACATTTAGTGAGATGTAGTTTAATTGTAAATCCTTGTAAATGTGTGCGTGTGAGCGTGACTGCACTGAGCAGAGGTGTAGTTTTGGCATGCTTCACTGTATTGTTCGCATCGCTGTGTCTGTCTGTTTTTATTTGGTATGAGGTCCACCCAGAGAAAAAATCTCAAAGTGTGATTTATTTATTTGCTCTGTACATCACACATTCTACAATAGTACTGTTGGTTTAGTACATGAACTCTGTCAGGGCGCTGCAAAACATAAATGTTTGTTTGCTGTTGAGTTTGTGGACATTAACATAAATTGAGTCAAAACTTAACAAAATAATAATTCAATAATTTCAGAAAAATCAAATGTCTGGATGTCGTTATGATGTCTAATTAACAGTAATATTCAATATGTATAAAATAAGAGCGAATACTGCCAGATGGTACCAGTGGGTAGGTAGTAAAAAAAAAGAGATGGTTTATAATACAATCATGTCTTGTCAAGTTATTGTTAGTTACCTACTTAATTAATACCTAATAATTAATTAAAGGCAACAGGCAACATAAGGAACACGGGTGGGTTTTAGTCAGTAAAAGTCTGACACTACCCCGAAAAGTCATTTGATGATATCCACAAAAAAATAAAAGTACCCACTTAATTAAAAAATATGATAGGTACGAGTACCACGGCTACACATCAAGCTATACATTTCCAGTTTGTGCGGATCCCGCATTGTATAGGATTTCCGTACAATGCGAGGTCAGCTTATGTATAGCTTGATGTGTAGCCGTGTGTACCTAAGTCATTATACAATACAAAATAAATTTAAAGCTAATTAATTAACACCTATGTCTTTGATCAGACCAGCACCCTAATTGCGTAGGTACCTTACGATCAATCACAATCTGTTTCATTTTGCAGTTCAAAAACATTCGTTCCGTGATTTACGTTGTTGAGTAGACAAATTTTTCGAACGTATGTAGCAATCGATTAGCTGCTACCTTACACCAAATAAAAAACCAAGACAGAGCACTGTCAACAGTGACGTGAGGCCGGTTATGTGTGCACTTAGTTTGGTGTAGTTTGATTGCAGTGTCATTGTAAATAGGTGTAAATGCGTGTGTGTGAGCGTATATGTACAGAGCGGTGGTGTAGTTTTAGTATGCTTCACTGTATTGTTCGCAGTGATCCGTCTTGGTTTTTTATTTGGTCTGTGTCTACCTTCAAAATTATTCAGATTATGATTGATCGTGTGTTACACAAATAGGGAGCAAATCTTACAAAAAAAAAATGTTACCTATTTAGGCGAAAGCCTGTGAAATTGAAATTTTCCAGCCGCGAATCATATTTAGATCAACATACTACCTGACACTGACCTGCAAATTGCAAAAAACGTAAGAAAATTTTAATACGCGGGTTACCTAGCGCATCCCCATAATAAGTAGGTAGTAGTAACCTACATCAATAAAGTGTTGAACTGGTGTAGGTACTGTTAAAGTACATACATAGTTCCTTCCTATGTACTATCAGTGAAATTATATAATTAGCAGACACTTTAAAACTACATAACGAGATTTTTTTAAATTTTTTGCGCGTAGTACTTGTAATACATACCTATATATCTATTTAGGATTTATGTATTTCTGTCGAGACAGATACCAGCATAACAAGTGCTTTATTTTTTCTAATTTGCCTTTAAAATTATTTAAAAGAAAGGAATACATAACCTGAATTAGCTACACACAATTCAGTTTGTAAAAATAATGAATTCATAAGGAAAATATTGCAAAATTATTAAATAGACAAACACGGAGAGAAACAAAACAACATAGCTTGCTGATGAAATCACCATTCGTAGGTAGGTACTTGTACCAGCTTTTGTTTAGGTACCTACACTAATGAAAAAACATTACCCTCCTGCTGGGGCAGACAGGTAAAAAAGGTAATACCTGGGTCCACCTTGTGGGACGCCTCCTAACTCTACGTCTTCCGATACGCGGTCGCCACACCAAAACATTTCGGCCCCATCGGCCATCTCTTCTGCGACCAATGTGCTCTGCGCAGTGCCACTTAAATTTGGCAAATCTTCGGGCTATGTCGGTAACCTTGTTCTCCTGTGGATCTCTTCATTTCTGATTCGATCACGTAGGGAAATTCCAAGCTTAATCCTCTCCCTTTGGGCGACTTCACATTCATTTTTTTTCTAAGAAAATCCAATATCTACAATAACTAAAAGCACATGTTGTCTTTGATGAAAGTATAAAGTTGTGTATGATTTCAGTTTAAAACGCTTTAAATATAATAATTAAAAGATTGTAACTTTTGTTTTACATAAGAAACAAAAAACAATTGACAAATAAAAAATCTTTTTAACCGACTTCTTCAAAAAAGAAGAGGTTCTCAATTCGTCTGTTCTTTTATATATTTTTTTGTATGTTTGTTACGCTTTTACTCCGCCAATTATACATTGATTTTAATGATTCTTTTTTTGTTTGGTGGGTAGTTGAATTATCTTCAATATTACGTATTTTTTCCACTTAGTCTATGTAGACGATGTTCTATGTGACTCCGTCACTGTTATTTACATAGCAGGTAGTGATATTCGAATTTGTGTGGGATAGGTACCACAAAGTGAAAAATAAAAACTTTTTACAAAAAAAAAAACAACCAACTTCCTAAAAAACACAAAAAAAAGTTAAAAGTACTTAACTTTAATTTCGGAAGTCGGTGGTAAAAAACGAAAATTGAAAACAAAAGACACCGACTTCCGAAATTACAATTATTTTTCACATTTAAGTGTTCTTTTTGGAAGTCGGTTGTTTTTTTTGTATAATGTTTTTGTTATTTACATTTTAGATTTTCGGGCGAAAATACGAATCCGGTCTAATTTCGTTTTCGATTCAGTATCTACTTGCATGCCAAGGTGACATATGATAAGTACCATGTAATCATCATGTAACCAGTACCCATGTAATCAATCAGAAATTGCTATGACACTAATCTACTTGGATAGTTTCGTGCTCGGCTTTACGCTTTACATAGCAATGATTTGCAAGACGTAGTCTTTAGTAAACCTATTTAATTAAGGTTTTATTTCCATAGCTGGCGAAGTGACGATAGACCTTGACATTACTTCAAATACTAGTTTTAATTTGCGGATGACGGAAAAATGCTTTTCAAGGTAAATAACAAAAATGATAAACTTGTAGATACAGCTCTTTAAAAAGCACTAAACGTAAAAACGTGATGTGTTCGTACTTAACATTTTAATCTCGTAAATCTGTTCTTCAAAATGTTTACGACACTGAACTTATAATTTGCAACAGTTTGGCGTATACTTAAAACATGGTATTTTTTTGTGAATTGCTTACAAGGATCTTCATATACTTCATGGTCCTGTAGCTTAGACTAAATTGGTTTTACTAAAGTACAACTCAGTAGTCCTTATAATCCTAAAACAGTATTTAAAATTATTGGAAGCTTAGGTAAATGTGTTCACAAAACTCCCGCCGCGGTCCCACACCAACCTGAACCGAAAAGGGTAGAAATTATACCAATACCACATTGAGCAGCAAGGTTAATGACCGCAGAACCAGTCCCGACGTACCACTGGCACTGCTGCCCGTTAGACTAGGATATTTTTCCTGGACTAGTGGTTGTCATCTCCAGATCATTTAACGTTGGAACTGTCTTTGACAGGTATTTGCACATTTTTTGGAGTGATTAAATAGCCGTTGGTGTGAACGGAGACGGTTCAAAGATTGAAGACGCTCTGATATATTAAACCAAAAATAATTTGCAAGTCAAGTTGGTTTTTGCTTTTTTCTACGCAGAAAGATAGAAATAACGGCACCCTTAAAGGATCACTTAATTTTCCGTCAGTCTGCCAAGACCCTGTTTCTCAGGAACACGTGGAGGTATCAAGTTGAAAAATATGTAGCTCTATTGTCCTTTGGAGCTTTAAAAAATCAAACTTCTAAATCAACGTAATAAATAAATACGAACATGTGAAGGAAAAAGTCCGAAAATCAAAGTAAATAAGTAGATTTATGACAAAAAAAAATGCGTTTACAAACTTACATTTGCAATTGGAGAATTGACTGTGACGTGTATCTATATATATGGGAGAACATGTTTTTCAACTACAAAGTTAAGTTTACTTTGGTATAAATTAATTTCAACTACGGAACCCTTCTTTGTGCGTGGTTCAACACGCACTTGGCCGGCTGTTTTGGTATGTGTGCAATTTTGCACAGTTTCAGATCCCTGGTTGCAGCACTATATTGTCCATAATGATCGTTGTTTGCTAAGGTCACTGGGCGGATTCTATCATGATAAATCAACTGTACCTCATACAGAAAGTGGAAAACTGAAGGACACCATTTTATTGTATTTAAGTGCATCATTTAACCTGTGACTGTGATTGGGTGTACCAATATAAAGCTAGTGCGGGTGTGCAAAAAACAACAGTACGTACAATGCCAGATGGGTTCCAAGATCCTAATTGTGCATCTACCACATCACGAATGACCTCTCCACGACTACCGTCACTTATTGGTCATGTTATTTAATTTAGCACAATGTCGGTGCATTATGTCATCAAAACAAGATGAACTTGAGATTTTATACGTTAGATTGGTAGTATTGACTGCCTCGTTGGTCGCAAGCATGATTGCTGAGCGTGAGGTCAGGCTCGATTCCCAGCTCGGGAAAAAGTAATAGGGTTTTTCCGTCAAGAATTTCTCAATAGCAGTCCCGAGTTAGGACCGTGCTTTGGAAAGCACGTTAAGCCGTTGGTCCCGGCTGTCATTCGTGGATCTTTGACAGTCGTTACGGGTCGACAGAAGCCCGAAAGTCTGACAAACAGTCGTACCAAGGGGTATCGTATTACCTAGTTACTGGGTTGTGGAGGTCAGATAGGCAGTCGCTTTATGTAAAATACTGGTATTCAGCTACATCCGGCTAGACTGGAAGCCGACCCCAATATAGTTGGGAAAAGGCTAGGCAGATTGATTGAGTCCCGAGTTAGGACGTTGGCGGTATGAGCTGAGATATCCCCATGCCTCGGAGAGCGCTTGAACTCTGGATTGTGTCGGATTTCCGTCCCATTGGAGAATGGGGGTGAGGGAAGAGGGAGTGCGCTTGCGTTTGCACATTATAAAATCACCTGCATACATTTATTTGGCGTTTCCGTATAAATTGGTCGCCCTGGCCGAAATTCGGTCTGAAGGGGGAAATTAAAAGACTTACGGCGGTTCGTTCATTTTTTTCATATGAAATACCGAAGTCCTAACTAACCCTCTTTATAATGATATGAAAATAACAAGAGCGATATTAATGTGCTACAGTTTGTGACGTTACATTTAAATAATGATAATAAGCTATTGTATGACAATTTATATCCATTTAAATTTATATCAATTGCTCGTATATGCACTACGAGTATGTTCAAAATTAGCACCGGGAATAGACTTCGTGAAAGCTTTGTTCCTTGTTTATAGTATTCTCCTGCTTGCTGCTGTAATCGTTATCTTAATACAACAATAATTCGTTAAGACATGAGATTTTCTGATCATCATCTCCCTACCCTTGTCCCATGTTACTTTGTGGCGGTACCTACATCGCCACATGTGAACAACGCATCAAAGACCAGAAGTTACACAAAAATCCTGACGTTACATAAATCCTTCATCGCGCAATTAAAGTTTACCGTGCAATGGACATATATCGTTGGGCAGTTGCCCGCCAGACACAACATTCGTCTGGTCGGAGGATCCTCCCTCTTCTATGGTGGATGCCGGCACAATACATTTTCTTCTTCCACTCTCCCCTGTCAACGTCATGCTATTATTCACTCCTTTCTATTTCACATCATTTCTCACACAATATATCCATCTTTTCTTTGGTTTTCCTCTCCCTTTCCATCCATCAAATTTTATATTGTGTTATCCTTAACATGGGCAGTTTTACCTTCAGATTCGTGACTTCATCTCGCAGTTGTCCTATTCTAGTGCGAAACTTGTTTGTTCGGATTTCATTACTTTGTACACGTTGCCTCGATACTATCTTACTGCGAATTGCGATGCTTGTGTTCGATAAACTCCTATTCGTACAATTCTACACCGTTGTATTGATACTTAGATGCTGGTGCATTTAAGCATCTCAGCAATACAGTTGCAATATAGTGTATTGTATGATTTTTTTACGTTAAAACAATTAGACCCCTAGTGGCAGTTATAGGTACCGGTTTCCGCGCGCACGCGTTGAACCAACCAAGTCCAAATGGCACCTCCGGACGCCGGGCGCGCGTCACCCACAACCGACAAGGGGAAACATTCTTTTTGCATAAAATAATCGACTCTATTGATACCGAATTTTTTCCTACACTGGCTGATAATATTTGTAAACCATAGAAAATAAAAGATGCTAAAAACTTCGTGCCCAAAACATGTTAAAAATAATATAAACGCGAAAATTTTATTCTGTGCTACAGCAAATAGAAATAGAATCGTATGTAGGTAATCGTAATCGTTTTGCATTCTGCGCTGTGACTAGAGGTTAGGACCATAACAGACATAATACCTTCAGTGCGTTGGTCCACCTCAGCTGTCACCGGGACGTTCTTTTTTTACAAGAATGAAAATCTAGGACGTATCTTGTGTGTAATGTTTAGACAGATAGTATTTTTTAATGATCATAGACCATAATTTAAGGATTTATAATAGAAAACTAATATTTTCAAAAAATGCGACAAAGAAGGACGAAATTAAAAAAAATCTGGAGTCATGTGACAATAGTGACTATAAATAATCCCGGAACTTACATAGAGTTTTTCGGGAAGCCCTTGGAGAGAAGAGGAGGAGAGAAACCAACACCAATTGGCGACCAACCAACACCATTCACCAATTGGCGAGCATAGGGAATTTTAGCGGTGTATTTGCCAGACCGACTTGTTTATATAATGAAGGCGCACTGCTGTATTTGAAATGTCATGGAACCTCGTTTTCTGTATGCTTATCAGTAAATTCTTATACTTCATTCAAGTTTTTATTTATTAAAAGTTTCATAATAGTTTAGGAACAGACCTATTTTATTTACTCAGTTATAAATTGGAATTACAATATACAACCTAACGCTTAATATTATTTTACAGAATGTACAAGAGCAGCAAAAAAAAAAAGGGTAAGCGCTCATTGGGCATCAATATTCGTCCGCATCGTTGTCAATGGAAAAACTGCCCAAAAGGCTGGCAGCATCGCCACGTTGGATGGCAATGCTAATTCTTTGGGCTAAAAATAGGCCAGCCCTCTGGTCAAGTGAAGAGTCAACCAATCGTTAGGCGATGTCCCAAAATGCTCGATGAGCACTCGGACCCCAAAGCCCTAGTGTTTCAACCGCAAAGGGCTAAAACAATAGCTCAAAGATTGTTACAAGTACTCATATATGCGCCGTTTGAGGTTTTTAAGTAGAAGTCTGCTGGTTGTGTATTAGACTGAGAGATCTATGGTGGTGGGTTGATCTTCTATCGGGGGGTTTTAAAACCTGCAGCAAACTATACACTGCTGTTTAGTTAAACCTCAATAACCACGTATGTGCTTACGTTATTACAGGTGGACAGGAACACTCCATAGTAGCAGTTATCAGCAAACAATTACAGTGAAAAATGTACGTAAGAAAACGTGCCTAATGCCTATTAGCTCATGCACAATCAGACCCTGAGGAAACGTGATCTTATTAAAAGAGAACATCCTTTCGAGGTGCACCTAATGACCAACTTGAGGTAAAACCAGTAATGAAATCTTACAAATTGTCTCCTTATTATGACTTCAGTAACAATATACTCATTACAATATCGTTGAATGTGACGGGACGGTAATAAGGGAAACCTATTATGACCTATTCTGCTTCTCATAATCAAGAAAACGATTATCCTATTAGGAACAGTGACCAGGTCATTTTTTATAATAACATGCTTTAACGTAGCGTAAGACATCTATTTCCGTGCAGCTTTTACGTACAAGTGTACAAACGGCTTCATACGTCAGCAGCTGATTAGGGAATTACATCCACCGTTGTTCGTGTATGTTGGAGCTTAATTGAAGTAGGTACTAATGGAGCGATGTATGTAATTTGCAACATGTGAGTCATATTAAGAGGCTTTTGTCCAGCGATTTGAAGCGTCATGTGAGGCTAAACGACAACGTGTCTGAACTGATGAGGTACATGTTTACTATATCGAATAATCATAATATTCAAATCTGTATCTCACTCTTTAACAGTATTAGTTTGCCTCAATTATAAATTAAAGTCGCTTTTCGTGTCTATCTTTGTGAGCGCGTTGATTATTCTTCTAAACTACGCAACGGCGGTTTCACCCTGATCCAGAGAATTAATTGCGGAAGGAATTTATTAGATTAAAATATAGGAATATTTAGTAAGTATTCAAAACCTGATTGTTACAATATTAAACACAATTAACTATTTACACTAGTTACTCAATTAAATGACTAACTACTTATACAAATAAAAACAAATAGGCGTCGAGCACTCGTCCGCAGCGCTGTCATTCGGAAACGTGCCCAGAAGACTGGCAGCATTGCCACGTTGAATGGCAATGCTAATTCTTTAGCCAAAGAACGAGCCAGCCCTCTGCTCTGGTCACGTGACGTGTCGACCAGTAGGCGAGAAATTTCCTTTAAAACGCGCACTCAGGCCCCGTGCGTTTTAACCCCAAAAGGTTCAAAACTGTTAGCTAAATCTGTCAAATAGGTACCGATCATGATTTCAAATAACCTCCTTATCATTCAAATTATCAGTGGTTCTGAAAATATTAACATTTGGCTTAACATCACCTGCAAGCTATATTGTTGTTGAGGAAGTCTGGGTATTATTATTTTATTATCGTATGTAGGTAGGTATACTCGATACTGTAAAATACCTTCATGATTTTTATTTTCGGCCCAGATCACGGAATATTGTGCTAAAACTACGGAAGGTAGGTGCTTTGATTCTTTATTGATTCTTGTACTTACAGGTGCTTATGGGAAGACTGAAGAAACGATGGATGTACTGTGTGAAAGATGATACGAGTATGGCTTGAAAGGGGCTGACTACCGAGATGACGACTAATAGAGAAGTATGGAGGAAAAAGACGTTACGCCGACCACAAATAAATTGGGATAAGGCCATCACGCGTAGCATGACCATCTTAAAAACAGGTTTTGTCGACAGAAGAATAGACAAAGTGACAGATTATGATTGTTTATCTGTCATTTTGTTAATGCTTCAGTCGACAAAACCCGTTTCTACGGTGGTCATGCTACGCCTGCTGGAGAATGTTGATGACGTACAGAGGTATAAAATGCACAGGTGTTCTTTGAATTTTCCGAGACAGCAGGGATTTGCAGGTCATTTACCGTTGTGCATAAAAGTGCAATCCCTGAAAATATAATCCCGACTAGGATGCAAGGACTTAATCCACTACGATGAAATGCACAAATAGTGACACTAAAAAAAATTTACAAAATTGTGTAGGTAAGTATTGTTTTTGTACTTAATATGGGTAAAGGACCTGAAATAAATGAATTTTATATATTTTATTTATTTATTGGAGCTCTGCTTTTTCCTGCTTTTAATAATCCAATTAAGTAAAATAACGACAATAAAATTGACTTAGGATTTATTGGTTCAATTTAGTTATGAAAGGAACAAGGACAAAAAACGCAAAAATATCTTCCTTATGCATACCTACAGTTCATTCAATAAAATGTTTATTCAATTGGACCTAATTAACAAATATTTCAATTTATTATCACTTATGTTCTAACTCCTTATGTATGTTCATGTATTACACAAAATTTTGCAATTAAATTCACTACGTACATGCACCTACTCATTAGAACTTATTTTCCATGGAATTATTTCTGTTACCCAGAACTTGGATAGATGTGACTCATTGGTTTAAAAATATTTAGCAAACGTTATTTAGAATCAATGTTACCTGCAGAGTATTTTATGGTACCTGTTTATTATTTTGAGTAAATAATAAAGTTAAACAAAATTATTATTATTTAAAAAAATACTGCCATAATAAGTTAGTAGTGCCAGTATTTTTTTAGAGTTTAATTAAATTATGCAGGTGACCACATTTTGGCATTGGAAAAGGATTTTGTCATGAATAACACCAGCTTTTAATTGGTAATCTAATAGTTTTTTGGTCGAATGGTCGTGGTCAAAATAAATAAATTAATATGATGAGTTCAACTTCCTTGGATGGAGTACAAATTAGATGACGAAAATACAGGCATCACTTATTGTAAAAATCGAGGATCTAAGTGCCACTCATGTAGAATTATGATCAGATTATAAATTGGTAGAATAATGAAGAAAATGATAGTTTAGGCACAGAATACACATAAGTATCTAGAATAGTACAAGTAGGTAGTTTAGGTTTGAGTTTAACAAATGTATTTTCAGGTGACACGTGTAAATCTTGAAGTAACGCATTGTTAAAGCGTAAGTGCTTATTACTGCTTATTGGCACCATTTTATATGAGGAAAATTATAGTTTTGGGTTGAGTGTGACAAATAGGTATATTTTCAGGCGACACGTGTGAAACTTGAGTTAAAGCATTCTTAAAGCGTAATTTTGTACATACATTATAAGGAAAATTATAGGATGAGGAATTTTCAGGAGCGCGGGTGCAGGCTGCTCGGGGGCGCGGGCGCACGCAGGCGGGGTGCGCCCGCGCGCTGCCATAAAGTGGCCCCCGCACCTCGCGGCCTTCAGTTCAAGCTGAGACCCGCGAACGCCAACACGCTTTCGCGACGCCCACTCTCGCATCGCACCGCCGAGGAACAACACGCGATAGTGTTCACTTGTGAACGAGTTGCGCGCCCTTTCTCTCACGCAGTGTGATCGTGCTTCGGTACGTGAATGCAAAACCGGACTACTCTCTTGGCACGAGACAGCTACAAGGAATCCGCATCGGCTTGGACCTCTGAAATTTTTCAATAGGTAAGTTAGTTTTATTTCGTTTTTATTATCAGGCACAGCGACTGTCTGCTCTTGCGAGTTTACGTCCGAAGTGGATAATGTTGTTTCAATCTTACTTTCCAAAATACCCGCACCTCCTTGAAAGGAGTGCGGTCGCGGCGGCGCCCCGTGCGCAGGCGCCTTCACCACTTTGCGCGATCTGTGAAACCTACTCGCAGATTATGCGTTGGCGTTCTGCGGAGACTCGTTGTACAAGTTGGATTACCGATTACCTACAGTTCGTGCACGTTGTACTGTTAAGGTTAACAGCTTTGACGGTATTTGTAAATATGCAGTATCCGTCGTGTGATTTTAAACTATTCACGGCACGATGTTATCGTTACATCTGCTTTTATAGATTTCAATGTTTTTGTTCGAATATCTTGCATCGATGTCTCAGTGAAAAGTATTGCGATTCGATGTGTATGTTTGTTTCTTTTGTTCGCGCATAATCCACTGGCGGCTGGTATACACAAAACCTATTTTCACAGCGCGATACCAGACTGAGTGGTTAGATTGTGGATTAATAATAAAAATATGTTGAGTTGCCATTCAGGCGATTGAGTAATCAATGGAATTTTTATTAATTAGTCTATGATAGGTTTGAACATGTACCAACAATATCTTTCTTGCATTAACAAGTACGCGGATATCTAACGTTGTTGATTTTAATTAAGTATTTCTAATGGATATTTTTAAACATCGGAATCTACATAAAAAGTTTCGTCAAAATAAATAAATTAATGATACCCTCATTACGCTAAATTCATAGGTAGGTACGTAACTACTTATACTTATATTTTACATTGAAGATAATTATATATAATTATTTTATCATTTTTACTCTGCCGAGAAAAAGCTAATAGTAAATAATTCTTAATTGTATTATCCAAAACTAAGCGTTCCATAAAATAGGCACCAGATGCGAAAATACAAAATATTTTGCAAATAAAAAGTAGCCTTACAATATTATAAATCAATTTAGGACTTTTAAATCTCGCAGGCGAATATAAGTCCCTATTAACTTGCATCGTTTATGAACATATCTTCCTAATTTACTATATAAACGTTAATAGATCATTTTGGTTTAAATTCTAGTAGAAAAGCCTTTGATTAAAATAAATACAATATAGGGACGCTTTCTGAAGAGTAAAATCCACCATCTGACACCTGTCCAAAACTTTCAAAATATTCAGCCAGATGACGCTAGGGGCGCGCTTTTCAGGACCTGTCCGTAGCCAATAAGAAAAACTGGTCACCCTACAGTGGAAGCATTTCTACTGTAGGGTGCACTTACTCGTATGTTTTAATAACTACAATACAATGACAATAAAAAATAAACTTGCTACTTAATAACAGATTGACCTCACGGGGAAAAATATTATTTTACCTCGTTATTGTTATGAGACTCTCAGATCTTTTGTTAACTCGCTAATATTATAGATTAGGTACTTACCTATCTATCTAAATAAACATCCATTACAAAATGTTGTTTGTGGGTCCCATTTGATTATTTCATTGTCTTTACAATTTATTGCTAGTAGTACAGGTAATAGCGAGATTTTTTTTAAGTATCACCAAATTAGTCAACATCTCATAATCACCACACATTACCTGCTTACAAAAATATGACAACAGCGTGGTCCCAAATTCTGGTAATAATTAATAAAGAACAAATCTTCTAGACATTTGACATTGGGCACTGCTAACGAATTAATTACAGCTATCAACATCAAATGGCCGATGGACCAAGAAATCGTTTATAGAAATAAATAACAGCGTGTATTAAAAATAATATACGTATATAAAACTTGTTAGGAAGTGTTATAATAAATTGAACAACCTTATTTATACCTGACTAGCTGATGCCCGCGGCTTCGCCCGCGTGGTTGTCGATTATTATATACTAAAACCTTCCTCGAGAACTACTCTATCCATTGTTGAAAACAGCATGAAAATCGGTGCTGTAGTTTTTGAGTTTATCGCGAACAGACACGGCGGAGGACTTTGTTTTATAATATTGTAGTGATAAGTAGAAATGTATTTAAGACCAACTGACATTAACGTTATGTTACCGTTTCGATTTTTTGTTGAGTCATAAGTCAAAGATGTTCTATCATTTGGAACAGTATGGTGTAACAATCCCTGTTTCTGTGTCCTTTGTGTAACATAGTTGGAATACAGGTCTATGTTAATAAACGACAGGTGTCGTAAGTGGGGTGACGACGCCTGTGGACGTGTTTACGTTCTGTCTGCGATTTCGAAACAGCTAAGAATTAACGTGTATAATATTTTCGAAGGCTTTTCTCCAATTTTATCAAGTCTTCTCAAATTTTTATTGGATGCGTATGGATACATGCAAGACTACAAGGCTGCCCAGAATTTGTTTCCTAATATGTTCCAAACGGAAAAGTTCTTTTAGGTATCTAATTAGCCGTAATCCATCTGAAAAATGGTTCTGAATCTCTTTTTTGCCTTCTCCACTTTTGGTGAGCGTTCCTTTCCAAATAGTTCAAAATATATCTAGTATCGGATCTAGATACATATAGTTTCGGAGCCTTAAATCCAGTTGCTTGTATGTGACTAAAATTACCATATGTACCTTCATAAAACTACTTCTTATTCAAATAAGTACGTAGGTAAGTGAGAACTATTTTTAACGATGACATTAATCTATCGTAACAAATCCTCGGATACGAGACATTAAAGTTACTTAAGCGATTAATATCGAGCCAATTAAACGTTTTATATAAACATCATACCGGCCGCGGTTTTACTGCGGACGAAAAACATTTAAAATAATGCGTCGTTATTTCAAATTAACTGGATATAACTAGTTCCATCTAGCCGCGCGTTGGTCACTGATGTCGTGAAGAAACATGGAGGTGGTCGCAATGTTACATAATCTGTTAGAGTTTAAGCTATATTTAAATAATACTAAACTTAATTTTGTATGCATCGGAGAAGGAAAACTTCTTATTTTTTTAATTCTAGAAGGTTTTGGTTTTCTGCTTTTAGGGAGACGCTGATGGAAAGTTCGCATTTTTGAACTGTTCGTTCAAAAATACGAACTTCTTCATTCTTTGAACAAGAATATATTTGAGAACTCCTTGTAGCTGTAGATAGGTATCTACCAATATTTCCCATGAACGTAGGAATATTAGTATTAAAAAGAACAGATAAATCGGTGGTTCAAAAAAACAGTGCAACAATTGCACTGCAATTATCTGCTGGGTCCATTTCATAAAATAAACTTTATTACTGGTGAGATAGGGGCTAACGCATAGAAATATATTAGTAAAACTATTCCCGTTCTAAAGTTTACATAATGCTTTAACGACCGCCTCGCGTGCTGTCTTAACTTATGTGAGAATTTTACTAATCACCTATTTTACTAATTCATGAAAATCTAAAGAAATAATAATGATTAGGCAGATAGTTTGTTTAGTCCAGATTACGAGTAGATACAGCATAATGAAAGATACTGCGGACATTGTTAAGAGGGGAATATTTTACAAATCTGAAGTTTCAGAAAAGCGAACTTGGAATTCAAATATGTGCAGACGCAGAGGCTTTAAATAAACGAAGAGGCGATAATTTAAATGTTTTAACAGTAAAGTAGGTAAGAATTACCTCATTAAGAGGAAGCTACATGATGTATTTTGTAAAGGCGCCGCGTTTTATCGGAACCCTGGGTCAGCAGAACGTGACAGTGCGACGCTAGGTCACTAGTGCTAATGGGAGAGGACGAATAGTTGCCTACATCCACTCCCACAGATTAAAACTAAACTCGTCCTCACCGAATATGAAAAGTATTTTAGAAACACGAAACTATTATAGAATGTGTATCTTTTTTTTCGAGTTCTATTGTTTATTATGAAATAGTTCGCACTTGAATACTTTTCATGATTTATTAATACGCCATAATGTTATTTAGCCTCGATTTGATTTTACGGTGCATACTTCATGTTCCATATCATGACGAACTCTATAAAGTTAAATAAACTATTTTCACCTTTGTGTGCTACTAACACACACAAAAAGAAACAAAATTGATTATTTTTTACATTTAAATGTAACTTCCATGGGGTTTTCCTTAAATGCTTAAGAGTGATGGTAATCTTTCGCCAACTGTACCTACAGTTGGTTTAGGAAATCATAAAATGGTAGGTATTCGTCTATGACCGTTACTAAAATTTAATTTTGTTTTATAACCTCCATATTTTTTGCATAAAGTATAATACAGGAAGTGTGTGTTGATTGATTTATACCTAAGTTAATTAAAAACATACATACAATCGCTGCGTAGCTTTTTTTGGAAGTACGATGCATCCTGCAATCCAAAATTCAAATAGGTACTTACATTAAAAAAAAAAAAACACAAAAATTATTTACGAGCAAATAATACAATAGTTCTCTTAAGTGATGCACCGTAACGGTAATACCGTTAATTTAATACAATATAATTATTAAATTTAACGTTCATTGTGCTATCAATTGACAGGCTTTTTCAACACTTACTTTTGTAATTTTTATATGTCTGCTGATAATAGTAAGCAATATTAAAGAATAATCTGCGTAAAACGTGTTTTATTACGTACCTACCTAATTTAAATTGACAGAAATGAAAACATCACGTATTGGTGATTAAATTGGCCGATTGGAGACGGTACTGGTGACTATGCCTACTACTTACCTATTCCACTAACTAGCGTTAAGTTCTTGTACAATTTTATTTATATTTTTCAAACCAAAGAAATAAAATAGTATTTATTTTGATGTTTCTCGTTCATGTATCGATGCAATATCATCTTGCTTGATGTGAACCAGATTGATCCAACCAAATCATAACAGACGCGTTTGTCTTCGTGTCAGAATCAAACATGATAGCTTCAATTTACTTTCAATACATTTCAATAGAGTAAAATAGTTTTTATGAACGGACACGACATACATTCGTCGGATGACTGTTCAGAACTAGTAGTAACAGACAGGTTACAATGCGACCGGAGATAGCGTTGCATGTCTGCGACTGCGCATGTATTCTTTTTAGTTCAGCAAAAGTTAATTATTTCCAGGTTTGTTTGATTTTAAGAACACGCCTATTGGTGACTGGAACCGGTATCGAATGTGGATGTTGAGATAAGCGAGGGAACTGGTTCTTTGAGTGCGTCGGCCGTATGTCGATTTGGCAATGTAGGCAAATGCACTCGGACACTCAGTCAAGGCTTTGGTTATTGAAAATAAACAAGCAATGCATTAACTGACCCATTTAACCGTAACTAAGTGAGCGTATGCGTTTTTTTTTACCGTGAAAAAATAAAAATAAATTAAACATGTTATAGAAAACGTGTTTTCTTGGTGACGCGATTTATGTGTTTCAGGTGTTGGGGAGTCTCTCTCTTTATCTTCTTCGAATAGCTAATGTGTAGTATGTGTGAATGAGTACTGATTCAAAATAATAATGCAGAAAAATGATTGTGAAAGGTCATATTCTACTCGTGTGAATAAAACGAGCAAAATAATTATATTTTCCGGTGTTTGCGTCAGATACCATACCGGTTCCGAACGAAATAAAAGAAAACCGCCGTTTTGGTTTTAAATAAAATCAAAAATAATGTTAATACGGGAATGTGTTGTTGGGTCTTGAGAATATTGATGAATGTAACAACAAGGAACTCGTTAAAGTTTCTCATGAGGTGCGCTTTTTTCGTCGCGTATCAGAGAGTGGCGCTGCGAAAAACCGTTAGTGTATCTTACAACAGTATCCTGTTAGCAAACATCGTGATCGGCGTTTCTAGGTTACCTTACATTAGACACGAAAAACTTGTCGGCAAAACTTCTGCCCGTCGCGTTCGGCCGAATTTATTCACGAATCTTGTACGAGTAATTTAACATTCACGCAAAAGCGTTAGATTTTTGCCTACATCCTGGTTTTGTTTTCATTCACTCGCAGAGTTAACCTTCTTTGATAAATCTTTAGATGCTCCTCATATCTCGTTTGCGATATACACCGGCTGTAAGCATACTGGGCCTAGGTATATTTTTATCTTTTCCTTGAAAAGGACCTGCCTGCTACAAACATTGAACATTGTTTATGTGTGTGCATCATCAAGTCGTTTTTTTATTGCAAACTTCAAGACTCATCTTTACACCTGCATTTCTTGGACCTCCCGGGGGGCTCATGGCTACCTCCACTGGGTCAAGGTACAATATTTAGCACATACGATATAAATAGCGAAATGTTCGAACACAGAACCGTCGCGCTGTCTGGCTGTGAAGTGTAAACACACTTGAGCCTTTTAGTCATCCAAACAAATAGGTACTTTTAATATAGAAGAAGATGCAGCGTCCCAGATTTGTCTTAACTTGTCAAACACGTATGACCTGCTCGCTTTCCTCATTAGCATACGAACGGTGACAAATAATATCGAACTAAATTCTTAATACGGAACCCTTTGAAATGTTTTACGCTCCCAATACTAATTATGCGATAAGAGCTCAGTGCTGAGACAGTTATGTTAATGAATAGTGACCGATAGGAACAGGTTCGACTCCGACTGTTGTCATTAAGACGGGAGCCCTTATCTTAGGTTTATTAGTAAAATGCATATTTGTGGAATGATGTTGAGATTGTCAAAATAAGACTACGGGTTTTGTAACGGCGATAATAGGTGACATTACTTATACAGGATTTAACAAAATTATTCGATTTACTTTAAAACTAGATTATATTTACATATGTAATATGTATACATATAATATAAAGCTATACTTAAAATAATAATAATATGTACATGTTTAAAAAAATAAGGGGAAAGAATCACACGACATCAAAAAGTGGCTTATTGGTGATTCGCACGAATTTACTCGCTCGAAACGGGCGAATCGACACTTTAAAATAATATTATTTTTACTTGAGGCGATTCGCATGAAATAAATTTATTTGTAGGCGAGTCGACAACTCCAGAAATCGATTCGCCTATCACCAATAAGCCTACAGATCTCTGTTCATTTCTGGTACCAGATTTTCTTATAACAACCATTAATTTCTCCCTAGATGTTCATGCGACTTCTTTTGTCTATACGGTACAAATATACATTAACTAAGGTAACTAGAATTGAGAAGAGCCCGAAAGGATCAAGGTCCTATGTTAGCTCAGATAAGAATAAAATAATACATCGTTTTTTGGAAATAACCGTGAAAGGGCTACTACTCTGAATCGATCGTAAGATATTATGTAAATTCGAGCAATATTCTTTGAGTGATAGTTATTGCAAGTTTTTGACTAAGAAATTATATGAAATTGGTTCCGCTGTACAATATATGAAATACGTTCCGCTGTACATTATATGAAATACGTTCCGCTGTACATTTATTTACACACCGTATTTGTTCAGTTGGGCTAATGAGGTTAACCGACTCAAAACAGTTTTTTTCGACTACGAACATTTGGAAGCTATTAATTATTTTGTTCGCTACCTGAGGTGTTTTTGAAGGATTATTATTATTATTGATAATATAAGAACATTTACGGAAAAAACATTTAATTGTTGCTTTAATGATGTTAGCACGTTAACGAAGGACTGCCATGTTTGTTACGAACAATAGATCTAATTTACATAATCACAAAGACATCAATGCGCAAATAAATTGTTGGTAGTAAAGAATTCGTAGATTACAACAAAAAAAAAAAACATATACATATAAAAGACCTCTCCATCGCATTCTTAACTTTGAATTATGAGGTAAGTTGTTAAAATTAAGCATTTTCCGCTATTATTGTTTTTAAAAGACTAGAATATAATAAGGGTAGGTACCTTCCGATGACTAATACAAATCGAACACTTCAACTTTTCCTTGTAAAAGTTTCCTTATGGTCTCTGACAGGATAAACATGTCATGTTTTTGAACTGAATTGACTACTTACCACGAATTCGTAATTCCTACTTTTATTGTGACCACTACATCGACGGCCCTTAACATTCTTGTGGATAAAAATGATGAATTTCTTGATACTAATTAATTTTTTGGTTTTTTAAATAATATTGATGATTTTAAACATTTTAAATATTTAATGTTTGTGGTGAGTTTGGTGTGGTGCGTATTTGAATATTTGGCTACTAACATAATTCTTAAGTAGATCACTGTGTCTGAATTGAATAAATAAATTAAATTAAATTGCAAAGAGTCCAAAATTACGGTTTCTTAGAAGAGCGGTGGCTGTCAAATAGCGTCCGCAATTTACCGGCGAATGACGTCACTGAAACGTTATCTATGTAAGTTTGTTGGTGTGTTTCCCTAGATAGCGTTTTTTAACACCGTAAAGTCAAACCCCGCTGGCATCATTTTTTTAAACCGTAAAGTCAAACCCCGCTGGCATCATTTTTATGACAGCTGTCAATGCGGTAGTTCAGGTTACAGCCTTTGCATATGTGGCGGCCACCGTTCTTCTGGAAAACCGTAGCTTTACCGAATTGAACGTTAACTGAATCTGAAAACAGCTGATAAAATAAAATGCTCATTAAATTCGTAGAAACGGGTTCCATATGTAAAAATGACTGACATATGTCACTTTTCTTGTCGGTACACTTCCCTACAGAGAGCTTTAACCTCTCGGAAAAATCATGAATAAAACAGCACTGTACTTTATAGTACCTACTTTTTATTGAAACGACTACACGTCTACTTTTATTTATGCATGAATGGCCCAATACATACTTGCATGCCTTATGACACATCTGGCAATAATCTCAACAGAGCATTGGCATTTTCCTTGTTTTGTTTACTTTACCTGACACAACAAATTAGGATTTATAGAGTAAAAAATCCGATATTCCGAAATTTTCGAAGGTAGGTATCTATGGCAAGAAAATCCCCGCTATCCGATATTATTTGATTATTTGAAAAATTACAACCCAAAACCTGTTAATCGGATGATATAATCAGTGCGATGTCTAAAACATTCTTGTACACACGGCTACACATCAAGCTATACATTTCCAGTCTATGCTGATCTCGCATCGTATAGGATTTCGGTACAATGCGAGGTCAGCTTATTCTGGAAATGTATAGCTTGATGTGTAGCCGTGTGTACCTCGTACTGTTTTTTTTTGTTTTACCCAGAAGGCTCTCTTTGAACAGTCATATTTGGAGGGCCAAGCGAAACGCATGAACATTGGGCGTGAAATACTTACCTACTTGTAACAATAATGAAAAGGGTATGCCAGTTCTAATATCAGCACCCTAATTGCGTAATACGCAATCAATCGGAATCGGAATTCGTTTGAAACAAATGTCTAATCCATAGCTACACAAGTTTGAAAAAAAATCTCCTCGACAACGTAAATAACGCAATGAATGTTGTTGAACTGTCAAAATGAAACAAATTAGTCTTAATCGGTTACGAAAATAAGGTACGCAATTAGATAGCAGTTCTTATTGCTCTCTAAACAATATCACTGGCGGTTGATCCATGCTGGAAAATTAGTTGAAAACTGCGACAGTACACTCATAAAAATATTCCTAGCGTCCAACACGTCTTCGACATCCCAAACTCATTGTAACTTCAACATGGCTACCTTTATGGTCATGAAAAAGTAATTTCAGTGTACAAGCGTCACTGATTGCGCGTTGTATTTTTCAATAACACAGTTACGCGTAATTATATTGTCCGTTTGCTGAAATCTTCACGCTACCTCGGTATCTCTGAGTCTGTGACAACTAGTTCTCCATATTATGCTCATTTAAGTCACTCGACAAATTTTAAGGACACCCAGACAGCAAATAATCACAATTGACAAGGATTCAGCATTTTATGGTGCTGAAGTTTAACGTTTCAAGGTTTATTTCATGTAGAAACGTTAATTTGTCAATTAATTATGTAGTTTTCCCTGCGTAGTTCTAATAACAAGTTTGTTACTGTGTCTACCTCGATTTATAGTAATTCATAATAGCCATATAGGTCTTAATGTAGTAAAGCAGATGAAGCGATAATTTATTGGAGTAGTTATCACAAGTTTCTGGTGCCTTTAACTTGATACTAAATCGCTTCTTACTTGTAATCCAATTCAGTGATTAACGATAAGCCAAGTAGTAAGGACACGCGAGGCATTCCCACGGCTTATTGTCATAAATAGTTGTTCATTTCATTCCTAGTTCATTAATATCACAAGGACGCCGCGCGTTTACATTGTCAAGATCTCGGTTATGTCGATGTTAAGTCTTTCATATGAGCGACTTAGAATATCTCGGATTTTATCTTGACTTGACTCCTGCGTTGTAAAATTTCTATGGTAGTATCGACTAACTTCATCAATTGTGCTCCAAGCATCTGCTGCTCTGTCATAAAGATTGACTAAATGAGCACGCAAAGAGACTAGTGGAGCGAAGTTCATGCTCAAACATTGTCGGTAGCTAAGAAAGGATTCTACACATTGTTTTCATAACACACGTTAAAATAATTCATAGGCACATACATGCCCATAATATATAATATGTTTTATACTAAGAAGGATGCGTATCTTCCATGTTACAAACTGCTTCTGTCTGGTTTATTAATTGGCCGCTTATCTACTCGTAGCTATTAATTGTGGTTTTTTTACAATCATTCCGTTCCACTTCCTTGGGTGATTCAATGAGGAAGTATTATTAGAAGCGTCTTAGCGTAGCGGACTCTTTATTGAAAATATTTCCTTTATTATATTTTTTTATTTTTAGAAAATTATTATTGTTTTTGATATACAGTACGTATGGAGTATTTTCGTAACATTAAGACATGGATAGGAATTAGTTTTGGCCTGACTACCTACTCGTTCATGTGATCACGCGTATACAATTTCGTTTTTTTCTTTATTTCTCGAAGCCGTCAAAGTGTTTTGCATTGTTTTCAACGTAGGTATATGAATAACCCAGCATATAATTTACCTATCGTGCAATTTATTATCAGCTAATGAAGCAGTGAATGTATTACATAATTATAAAGGTATGCGAATATTGAACAAGAAAATACAAAACAACAAATAAAATTAAAATCTGATTCAGTGGATGGATTGTCCCACAAACGCCCCTATTGTTTCCAACATGAGTAGGTAATTACTTCTTCCTTTAAGGTTAGGTATTTAAAACTATAATACTTATGGCAATAATAATAGGTAAACAATAATGCGTGGTGCTAATAATTCCATACAGTTTTAATAAATGCAGTGATTGTTGACTGTTCCTAAACTCATCAAGGCATGATTGTCGCCGCGTCGAGGCAAACGAGATTCCGGATCGTAAATTGATATGCAATTCATACATACTAATACAATACCAAAGTTTCTGCCACAAAACACAAACTAAAATTAGATTTATCAAAATTAACGTCATTTTAATTGACATTTTGTACGCTAATGATCTTGCCCGTTAAAATAGTCTGCACTCTAGTCCAACATTGTATTCAATCTTTCGAGACTAACGTAGATGCGTCAAGTTATTTACATTCCTCGCAGAGATAACATATTAGTATAATATTATAATACTGTTTCTTGTTTTTTTTTTGTCAAAAGTTAATTGTTTGTTTCTAAATTCCTGCAATTTAAAGCATTAATAACAGGTAATTAAGATCGCGGAGCCGCACATCGTGGTATCATCGCATTTTCGCTATAATTATCGACCATAAAAAATATCGAGTATTCAAATATTATAGATATCCCGAATACGTACGGAAATGGTTCAACGATAATGTTTCGCGGAATTTACTGTGCAAACTGAACGCAAGTCCAAGAAGGATACACGTTGATTTAAAAAAATTGACTGCTAACTTTCTAGGAATTACTGCTCACACTATAGTTGAACTGAAAGAACTTTTGCCTGACATCATTTATAATCAGTTCATTTGTAAAGTGTTACTACGAGTACGTAACTTGAAGTTTTACAAGGAAGTATTTTGTAATACGCTTTCATAATCGCGACTTCTGCTACCCCTTATCTCAAATGACTTACCTTCTAACGTAACAAAATTTCAAAATGTTTTTTACACATAACACCTATAAAATAAACCTTTACGTTTCGATAACGCGGAATTTCTTAAAGCCATGAGAAACATGTTCTTTATTTTGGGAAATAAAACATTGATTATGATCTTGTGAAATTGTTTACATACACGAAATGAAATACTATATAATATAATTATCATGAAACAATGGAAATAATATGCACTTATTTTAATTAAAAGTTTTTCTTGAAATATTTGTTTGATACAAACTCTAAGTGAGTTTGAGAGTTATTCTTGACATGCAAGGTCGTGAACTCAACATACCATAAATAACAGAATAAATAGTACGATTTTGCCTGCAGATATCCTTAGAATCTTCCCGATAAGGCCAACGTGTGCTGCTCAGATAATTAAGATTCTAATTCAATTATAATTCCGAGTTTCCTGCTGGGCAAACATAGGTGGACTGTATTATTACAGAGAGAGATGATGAGATGCGAGAGATTTAATAGTTGCATGTACCATTTATTAAATTGGTATTTGTAATGAATACATAATTTGGCGCTACTATTAATTTGGAATACATTATATGAACTTAATAATAGATACCGCTTGATTATAATGAAGTTTGTAATTCAATCTTTCTGAGCTTTTGACTGCACCTAATATGAATTTAAGTCCGTTAAAATCTGTTCAGTATCTGATGTAGTTTTTGTGCGAGAATCCGTCAAAAGAATGACACTGTTTTGATGTCAGAAAGATACTAAGACCGACCTTTGTTTTGAAAATGTAAAGAACTAGATACTTACATCTGGGAATTAATTACGTTATTAGGTACTTGTTGGTGCGACCTTCATCACACATCAAAACCGAATTTTATCAGTATTTTCCTAGCAATTCAATTTCAATCTGACATTTCCCTGCATTCATATATTGGTTACGCTCAAAGTGCTAAGATCTCTTATCAAGACGTCGAAATGAATAAATGAATGACGCATTCTAATATTTACCTACTCGTACGCACGGCTACACATCAAGCTATACATTTCCAGTATAAGCTGACCTTGCACTGTACGGAAATCTTGTACAATGCGAGATCAGCATAAACTGGAAATTTATAGCTTGATGTCTAGCCGTATGTACAAGCGGCACACTTTGGAGCCGTCCAACATGAAAAGATTATTATTTTTTATACACATACATTCAATGCAAAGATATTTTAAATGTGCAAAGCAAATACAAGGAAGGGGTGACCGTTAGGCACAGATAAACTGACATCGTTTTGAGCGGCTCCGGCGCAGATCGACTATAGATAAATGTCCCTGATGGAGCTTATAGTAGGTAAGAGTAAAGAAGTAAGATTAATTGACGTTTGCGAGTTGTAGTGCCTTAGGAAAGCGATCATTATGTTTCATGCTCAGACCAAATAAAAACCAAGACAGAGCGCTGTCAACAGTGACGTGAGGCCGGTTTCGTAAACATGTGTGCACTTAGTTTGGTGTAGTTTGATTGTAGTGTCATTGTAAATGTGTGTGTATGAGCGTGTATGCACAGAGCGGTGGTATAGTTTTAGCATACTTCACTGTATTGTTCGCAGCGCTCCGTCTTGGTTTTTTATTTGGTCTGAGGTTTCATGTGATACAGTTTCGGCGATGCGGTAACAAGTAAGTATAAAGCAAGTGAACTGGCTGCGATTATTATCATAACGTGGGGTTTCCGTCTCGGTCACGTGCAGCACCGTCTTACATGTTGCGAGACTGTTAATGTACGAACCGCATTAGTTCCGACTCTTTTATCGTTTATAAAATAATTTCTATCGAACATTTCAGTGCCGAGGAATGAAGAATGTTTTGTTTTGTCAACTTTCATTTTGTGTTTATAGGACAATGACTAGCTAGGAGAATGATAAACTGTTTATAGGACAATGACTAGCTAGGAGAATGATAAACTGTTTATAGGACAATGACTAGCTAGGAGAATGATAAACTGTTTATAGGACAATAACTAGCTAGGCGAATGATAAACTGTTTATAGGACAATGACTAGCTAGGCGAATGATAAACTGTTTATAGGACAATGACTAGCTAGGAGAATGATAAACTGTTTATAGGACAATGACTAGCTAGGAGAATGATAAACTGTTTATAGGACAATGACTAGCTAGGAGAATGATAAACTGTTTATAGGACAATGACTAGCTAGGAGAATGATAAACTGTTTATAGGATAATGACTAGCTAGGAGAATGATAAACTTTTTATAGGACAATGACTAGCTAGGCGAATGATAAACTGTTTATAGGACAATGACTAGCTAGGAGAATGATAAACTGTTTATAGGACAATGACTAGCTAGGAGAATGATAAACTGTTTATAGGACAATGACTAGCTAGGCGAATGATAAACTGTTTATAGGACAATGACTAGCTAGGAGAATGATAAACTGTTTGTAGGACAATGACTAGCTAGGAGAATGATAAACTGTTTATAGGATAATGACTAGCTAGGAGAATGATAAACTGTTTATAGGATAATGACTAGCTAGGAGAATGATAAACTGTTTATAGGACAATGACTAGCTAGGAGAATGATAAACTGTTTGTAGGACAATGACTAGCTAGGAGAATGATAAACTGTTTATAGGATAATGACTAGCTAGGAGAATGATAAACTGTTTGTAGGACAATGACTAGCTAGGAGAATGATAAACTGTTTGTAGGACAATGACTAGCTAGGAGAATGATAAACTGTTTATAGGATAATGACTAGCTAGGAGAATGATAAACTGTTTATAGGATAATGACTAGCTAGGAGAATGATAAACTGTTTATAGGACAATGACTAGCTAGGAGAATGATAAACTGTTTATAGGATAATGACTAGCTAGGAGAATGATAAACTGTTTATAGGATAATGACTAGCTAGGAGAATGATAATCTGTTTATAGGACAATGACTAGCTAGGAGAATGATAAACTGTTTATAGGATAATGACTAGCTAGGAGAATGATAAACTATTTTGGAATGGTTTCTGTGAATAATTAAACTGCAAAATGAAATAGGGATGTCGAATTTTTTTTGTCCGTCAGATTGATAATAAGAAATATTGGACAGGAATTCTTTCTTTTTACCCGATTACGGCGAAGAAAAAAGGTGGGTTATGATTTTGACCGGTATGTATGTATGTTCATCTGCTCCCTCCTATCTTCTAAACCACTCATCACAATTTGACAAATGAGGTATCGTTGGAAGCGTCTTGATAGATCGCTGGTTATGGGCTATCTGACGACACATTAAATTAAAAATGGCGCCCTCTAGAGGAAATAAAGTCAGGCACAAAAAAAAAAATAGTTTAATCTTATCATGTTGGGTATCAAATGAAAAGGCTTAATGAGCACATTTCAAAAAAATATATATTAGATCCCCAAAAGAATAAAAAAAATTAAAGCATTAAAGACTAAAACCCAACTGCGGCTAAAAAGGTATAAACAAGACACTACGAACAGACAAATTAAAAATCCGGAGTCACACGTGATCGGTTCGATTTATCCCTAACACGTGACTCCGGATTTTTTATTTGTTTATACCTTTTTAGTCGTAGTTGGGTTTTAGTTTTTATTACTTTAATTTTATTTTAGGTACGTAATCAAAAAAATACGGCAATACATTGAGTTATAATGTGGCATTTCGGTCGATACATTTTATACTGACTTGTAAGTTTGTGACGTAGCGTTTTATCAAAATATACCTATTTACGAGTAATGTCGAAAATTTCACGAGAATATAGCATTTAATAACCAGAAAATTGTTTCAGGCGTTGAAAATATGTGGATCAAACATACGTACCTAGTTTGAAAAAGTAGGTAGGTACACAAAAGAGTATGCAAATAAAATATTAGGTACTTGCATTTAATATATACTTACTTGCACAACTGTAAGTAAGTACGTCAATTAATGTAGGTACGGTACCAAATTTCTCTTGATCCGTTCGACTTTGGCGACGTTTTTACCTGAATAAATCACTATTCACTACAAATTATCAAACAAAGTCCTCCGCCGCGTGTATGTCTGGCTGGTCGCGATAAACTCAAAAACTACTGCACCGATTTTCATGCTGTTTTAACCAATGGATAGAGTGGTTCTCGAGGATGGTTTTAGTATATAATAACCGACATAGCTAGTAATATATATATTGGTCGAAATGACAGACGTTTCACGTACCTACACGCAGCTACACATCAAGCTATACATTTCCAGTTTATGCTGATCTCGCATTGTATAGGATTTCCGTACAATGCGAGGGCACCTTATACTGGAAATGTATAGATAGCTTGATGTAGAGCCGTGTGTACCTAGTAACAATTTTATTTTCTGTCATAAAACTAGAGTGACGTATAACGTAAATACGAATAAAATGTAAATAGAAGAGTCAAGTCATACTTTCACTGCAGTACGCAGTACCATATTATTATTATTAGTAGATTCATTGTGAAATAAAAACAGTTTTCATATTTCACGATTTCAATGATCCGAAGAAAAATGCCGGGTCCTGACTATTTAAAAATATTAGTAGATAAATAGGTATTAAATTGAAGTGAGTAGGTAAGTACTAAACTTAGAAAGTTTTATATTTAACCGACTTCTTCAAAAAGGAAGAGGTTTTCAATTCGTCTGTTTGTTTTTTTTTTTTGTGTCGTTATCTTACGCGATTACTCCGCCAAATATGAATCAATTTTGATGATTCTTTTTTGTTTGGTAGGTCATGCTTCAGAGGTGGTCCCATATAAATTTTATTAACTTTGCTTGCGTAGTTTTTGAATTGGCTTCAATATTACGTATGTTTCCCACTTAGTAGACGATGTTCTATGTGACTCCGTAACTGTTATGTGCACAAATAAAAAGTGAAAAAAAAAAAACTTTTTACAAAATTAAAACAACCATCTTCCAAAAACAACACTACTAAAGTGAAAAATAACTTTAATTTCGGAAGTCGGTGTCTTTGCTTTTCAGTTTTCGTTTTTTGCCACCGTCTTCAGAAATTAAAGTTATTTTTCACAATTTTGGTGTTTTTTTTTTGTAAAAAGTTTTTATTCACACAACTATTTAAAGACTCAATTTTAAATCGAGAGAGCCACTTGGACATGTAGCTCTATTTGCTTAACTCGTTAATATATTGGTATCAGACCAATAGACTTTGTAGCAGAAAAAAGGTTCTGCATGAGTATTTCATTTCATTTCATTTCATTAGAACCCTTTAGAAGACATTTTAAATAAGCATTTAAGACAAATTGTATTTTTGTTGACCATGTGACCTGCGCCTGTGGGGAAAACACTTGTATGTAATAGGATTCTAGCTTTTGAACTAGACAAATACAAAAGTATTAACATATCTACTAGACTACACAATAGTGTTATCTGATCAGTCAGTTACCCATAAGTACCTTGCCGTATGCACAACGACGATTCCGCTCCGGAATCGACTCTTAAGAATTCATACCTAATACTAGTTTTCACTTCGGGAAAATTTCGAGCACGTCTCATTGAGTGAGAGGCATACGTTAATAAGAAGTCTCAGTTTTGCCAGCACTGTACGGAACCCTAAAAATAGCTGTTTTACTGTTGTTCTTGCTTACCTTGTCTGAGTTTAGTCAATGACAGGTTTTCAGGTGACCGTGTCACAACAATGAATTTTTGACCCAATATTATGTCGAGTTTGAGTAAAGCATTTTTAAATAATACGTTTTTTCGTTCTCTCGTATATGTTAAAAATGATGTCTCGTAGAAAAAATGGTCCTACAAAATCTACACTAAATGTTAGCGGTTTAGGTAACCAATCTAACTTCTATCTACATCTCTAATTTCGTTTCCAAAACTTCACAAGCTACACACTGTCAATCAATCTGCCTAGCCTTTTCCCAACTATATTGGGGTCGGCTTCCAGTCTAACCGGATGCAGCTGAATACCAGTACCATGGAGCGACTGCTTATCTGACCTCCACAATCCAGTAATTGGGTAATACGATACCCCTTGGTAAGACTGGTTGTCAGACTTTCGGGCTTCTGACGACCCGTAACGACTGTCAAAGATCCACGAATGACAGCCGGGACCAACGGCTTAACGTGCTTTCCGAGGCACGGAGGAGTCTCGGTTTGTAAAGATGCTCACTCATCCACGGACCAACCCTGGCAAGCGTAGCTTAACCTGAAGGATCGACCCGGTACGGCTGTTATTACTTAGCCACGAGCTTCTCACTGCGAGCTACACACTATCTAAAAGACATAAATTATAGTAAGTTATAGTTTCTTGGTAATAGATAAGAGCGGAAATGAAGAAATTCCCTTTATTTGTAAAATAATGAGTCAAATTCCCACGTTTTTTCTTCATATCCCACCAAGTTGTTTGTGTAATTGTGTCCCATTTAAACAGTTATGTCTATTTGCGTCCAACCAACATCGAAAATAAAGCGACCTTTTAGCGAACGATTTCAAATCGATGCGATAACTGAAAGCAAATATGATCGTCAATTAGAGAGATCGTCATAATCATCGCTGTTACACACTGACACAATGAGAAACTGTGCTAAAACCTAATGTATTTTTATTAATTTTAATACACAATTTGGACGATACATTTGGTTTTGGGGTCAAGAATCTTTTAGTAGTGATATATGTAGCGATCAGAACGCCAATTCTCGTACTCTTCTAACGTTCACATTCATGTCGCAAACTGACAGATTGCGAACGAGATGCGAATGCCGTCGATCTTAAAAATTACGGGAATTGCCGCTCTGGCTTCATAGACATGGGTGATACCTACAAAAAGTTTATCATACTGGTATAGACAAATATATAAATAACTAGCTGATGCCCGCGACTTCGCCCGCGTGGATGTCGGGTAATATATACTAAAGCCTTACTCGAGAACCACTCTATCCATTGGTGAAAACAGCATGAAAATCGTTGCAGTAGTTTTTGAGTTTATCGCGTACAAGACGACAAACACACGCGGCGGAGGGCTTTGTTTTATAATATGTAAGGATATCAACCCAAATAAATATTTATGTGAAGTGTATCAGTAATGAGCTTATTGTTTCTGGTTAGGAGACGCCTATGAAAACGCTACGACATCTATTTTCTTAGTTACTCGTGTCTTGCCTGGACTTAAGGGTTTGCGTTCTTTATTTACAAAACAAAACTGTAATGTTTTATTTTCATTAGCTAAATCGTTTGGCATCCTTAGAACTTTACGCGAAAGAACAAAATAATTGTTTTAAAAGTGCTACGAAAACGGCTACGCGGCTACGAAAAATATCCCAATCCTTCTCAAGCCAATAATCTCGAGATGGAATGTAAAAGTAATCTTTTGAACCTGTTATATGACAAATCGTAAATGTGGTTGAATATCGAATTAGTTTCAAATTCCACATAATCTCGCTATTACGTTGAGAATGGCCAATAATAATGCACATAAAACGTAAAATAAGCGTTTACTTCTCCAAATTGCTTTTTTCTCCTCCCTCCAAGAAATTATATAAACATTTTTCGTCGTTTCCTTTGTTTGAACAAGTGCATTTCTTTGCAAAATTGTCATGTTCGAAGAGTCATGCATTTTCTCCGAACGTCTCCATTATATTTTAAAAAACGAAACATTTGTTACTGAAAACATAATACTATTTACTTTAACGCCCCGTCACTCCGTCGACCGACTGTTCTTTTGCCAGAGAATAATGGTGCTTAAATATTTGCAGTTATTTATCATTTTCCTTTTGTCTCGTTTATTGTGTGGTGGAAAATAAAGTTTACAAAAGACGTGACGATTATGGTATACAAATATAATAGGTGGGTGTATGAATGGAGTCTGCCACACGTGCCGTTATCAACTCAAGACTTGAACCACTTAACTATAACTTCGATGAATCGATTAAGAAGCTAACAGGGTATTTGCGCATGTAAACTTGACCGATTCGAATCACCCAATATTGTATAGGCCATAAATTGCTTGACCACGATCTTACTTGGTGACTTCTGCTTACTCAGTACTTGTACATCTTACTCAGTACGTGAACATCTTATCTGCCAAGTGCGAAACCATTGACGTAGGTTAGTAAATATTTCACGAGCATATCCCCATATAAATTATAAGTAAAGTGGGTACGTTAAAGATAACAGAGAATAACACAACGAGACCGTTGTTACAAACGGACATGCGGCTTGACTACTCGAACGTGATATGAAATCATGGTCTGACGATTTTGCAATTTACATACAGGCACTTATCACACACGTTAGGGTAACTAAGAACAACGAAACGGTTCGTTTAATTGTACAATAATGTTTATTACGCTATTGTGTTTTGTGTTCGCTACTGCAGCTGCTTCAAACGCTACACATCGATACCTACTACGTTTCTATTTTAAAATAATATTAGCACATTCTTATAGATGGATGTGCTCATTACAGTGGCTCTAGATATCAAATAAGACGTATAAACGACTATTTTCAAAACCGGTTCCGATGTGTAAACTAATTAGTAAATTCGTCGAAGTGTCCGAGGAACTTGTATTGGTGTCGCAGAGCTGCTCATTCGCCACATCGCTTGACCTACTTGTACAATTTATTTTTTAACCACTGTGTTGTTTTAAAACCATAAAACTAATGATAAGCGAGGTTTATTGTAGCCTTTTTATCAAGCTCAATCAATTTGATTTAAAATCCGCGACTGTAGACGGCGCGGGCGCAACTCGTAGAAGCTCGAGTATTCCCCATGACATTCATTCAACGGGGATGACGTATTTAATTGTTCATCATTTTTTGCATTTTTTATTATCAACGTCATATTTGAATCCCTTATAAAGTTACAAAGGTAAGCAAAAAGCAATAAAAAAAAATCTGCCCGGAGCAGAAATCTTGATTTTCCCCTCTCAATCTAAAACAGTGCAATCGTCTTGGAAACTACAGAAAATGTTACATACACATAGCGTGTTGGTACGTACCTAACAACGAAAATGTTTACGAAAACTGTACATTACGCTGTTCATTGATAACAACAATTACAGAGCAAACAAGGATTATAATCCAAGCGAATAGTTTCCGGTCGAAGTTTAAGGCACTATCATTGTCATTCACGTGACGATACATAATCTGTTACATTTAAATGGAGGCCTTTACTCATTTACAGTCATTTTAGATAAAAGCGAGGTATAACAGCTACGGAAATTATAAGTTTTGGACGTCGCGTAATGTATTCTAAATTGGCCGGTGAAGAGGTGAAACGTCTGGCTTACACGTCGCTTGTGAACATGGACCAATGGGTCAAAAACAATAAGGATGGATTTAAATGAAACATGCAATATTATATTCTCATGAAGTGTTTTATCACGATGGTGTATCAAGAAGATATGCAACGATACCATGCTTTAGCATAAACCCAGGACCACGCAAAGCGGTCAAGTGTAAAACTAAATAATACCATCGCGTTCATGTACATTGTATCGCGTTGGATATAAATATTTTTCTAGTGTTACTAAGATGTATAAATGCATTCAGTCGCTGGGCCGGCTCAGACAAGCGTTCATATGACGACAACTGCGATTATTATAAGCATATGCAGTTAAACCTTGAGGAACTTTTTCTAGAAACGAGTTTCAACGTAAATTGCTGGTAATGTGTATGTATAGGTACTCTATCAGATTTTTTTTTACAATAACATTGCCTACCAATCAATAGGCGTGAATCTCATTCAGACAAGTTTGGTGCAAAAACTTGAATCAACTACGCTTAGTTGCCTGTACCATAAATCAGTTACGGACATTTGATTGAGTCGATTTTCGTGATACCTGCGTCGTCATGACATCCTGGTGCTCCCACGGATTCGAAACAAATTAAAACTGCGGTTCGCTTGTATGTATTTACATAAATATTCCATTACATAGTTTGGTCTTACACGTTTAGTATTCACCTATACATGTGAATATTACTTCGCCAAATACGCAGAAGAAGGCTTCAAATGTATGAAACATTAACAGGAAGGCATGTCAACGCGGTGTCCTTTTTTAATTAATGTTGGTACTTATTTAAATTGAAAACGTGAAGGGTTTACTTGATTGTTTAACAATAATATGAATTGTTACGATGTATAAGTAAATACTCACTATGGATATCAAAGGTAAGGTGTTATTTTTATGATTGTTAATTATTTATTTTCAACAATTTCATTCACGTTTTTCCTTAAAATATGTCCAGAACCTATATATTTTATGGAGTGGACATTAATTATTGTAACTTTACAAAAGATTCGATATGATTAGTTAAATTTTTGCCAAAATGTAACCACCAGCTGGAGTCATTGTCCCAACGTTCAGGCATTGACACTTGGTGAATGGCTTCCCATTGTGCCTACTTTGTGATACAGCTTAAAGTCATTAAAAGACTGAGAATGCAGTGCGTTTTTCCCTGTTTTCTTATTGAATAGCTTTTAAATCTTCGGCAGACTTCCATATTATAGTCGTACGTCATTAGGTAATTGCTGACCGACGCAATATCCGTAGATTTATGCTCGTAACGCTCCCCTTTGCACTGTTAGAGCGCTTACACACTGGGATGGCGACGTCGCCGGCCTCTTATCCAAACAATTCGTATTGAACATGTATGGCAGTTAATTCATTTGACTACGGTCTGGCGACGTCGCCAATTTGGAATCGTAGCCACAAGTGTGTTAGCGCTCAAGTGTTTGGAGGTAAGTATAGCCTCTTTCAAAGAGTTTTTTTTTAGGGTTCCGCACCCAAAGGGTAAAACGAGACCCTATTACTAAGACTACGCTGTCCGTCCGTCCTTCCGTCCGTCCGTCCGTCCGTCCGTCTGTCACCAGGATGTATCTCATGAACCGTGATAGTTAGACAGTTGAAATTTTCACAAATGATGTATTTCTGTTGCCGCTAAAAACAAATACTAAAACAGAATAAAATAAATATTTAACGGGGCTCCCACACAACAAACGTGATTTTGGTACGGAACCCTTCATGCGCGTGTCCGACTCGCACTTGGCCAGTTTTTTAGCGTATATCAATTTACGCCACAACCTAACATTACAAAGTAGGAAATAACAATAATAAGGAAATAAAATAACAAATAAACGTATTTATTATGTTAAGAACTGTTCACACGTAAGTAAATAACTTCTTATAACCATTCGTTTTTTTATTCAGTCTAATAACTGTTTACTAACTACTGTTAATGTCGATTGTTTTATGTCTTCTTCATGGAAAATCCAGGATACTTTAAGTAATGCAAAAAATATAATTAATTATTGTTGAGGAAGTAAAAGTCTACAATACCTACCAAATCTAATATACTAAGGCCCTACAAAACAGCTATATTCTATTTTTAAAGAATATAAAAATGTTGTTACACATTCTGGTCACCTGGGGGAAATCATTATTAGAATAGTAAATACATTACATAAATAATACTAGTCATTTATTAAATAAATTATTGAATTACCTTTTTAACTTCGTATTTTAGTCTCAAATTATTGACACAAGTTTGCATATCTTAGTCAATCAATTGCACTTGAACATTGATTCTACAAACTCACAGTAACGGTAACCTTAGCTTCTAGACGCAAATAAATAATGTTTTAGTAAATGCAAATATATGTTATGTGTGCACTATAAACATTAACGAATAAATATTGATATGCGTGTGAGTTGATCTATAGACTATTTTATATCTCGACGGGCCGTGTGTCAAATGTTTTTATAAGGCTGCGCCTGACTATACTCAGACTACATCAAACTCGGCGCCTGCGGCTTTTCAATAGTGGAATACTTTTCGAGTTACTTACATAATATTTCTTGATATTTTTCTCGAGAGAAAGAAAATCTCTCTTTCTTAAATAAAGAAAACTGGTAGGTATTATTATGTTCTGATAAGTTTCTCTGTCATCATTTACGAAGACTATCTTAAATAATAAGAAAGAATAGTTGTGATAAAAGTTTTACAAAATGGGATTTCAAAAAACTGAATTTAGCCTAGGAAACTTCAGACACACAGCTTTATAAACTTAGGTATCTATTAAACTGTTAAAACAAATAATTAATAACCTGTTTCATGTCGGTATAAAGAAAAGATCGCCACTTTCACACGTTGAAATGTAAATAATATTTATTAGGATGTAAGTAGGTACTTAAGTACCTAGCACATTTGTAATTTCATATAAAGACACCGCTAATTAAACTTAGTAAAAGTTTATTAATAAAATATTTACGTAATGTGTAGCGGTCAAGACAGTAACCACTTTGAATTGGCAAACAGTAGGTAGAGGAACCTACGAGTACAAGAAATCTTCTCTGACTCCACTTAAAATTATTCGACTCAGTGAAAACGCATGCAAACTGCAGATTCATTCATTTTAATTATATTCACATAAATCTATGTACATATGCCTCAGTTATTAATAAATTCTGTCCCGTCCGTCGTTCATGCAAGAGTCGAGTCACACGACATAAAGTTGTCGGTTTACAACGAAAAAGCCTTGCAACAAGGTTGTTTCGGCGCGATGCCGCGTGTTTGGAATCCGTAATAGCCTTGCAGAATATATACAACACAGACTACGTGCCTCTCTGTCTCTTCCAAGCGCCAGCATGAGACATAAATAATTTTCTAAAACCTATTTATTGATTCATAATTATACGCTTTGAAACAAGATGTTTGAGGACGGAGGACGGAGACTGCATAGCGCCTATTATGTGTAATTACGGTGTTTAATTGTAAACGTTTAAACGAGCGTGTATTTTTGTCGGGCCAAAAAGTAATTGATGTGAATACATATTCCCTTAAGCTATATGGAGTGAAATAAAATATGGGCAGTTTGATTGCAGGCTTCCCGAAATGAATTCCTTTTCGTGCACCTTCATTTTTCTTGTTGAGACCCGATGGGAACCAAAAATAGCGTACCGGTTTTATTTTGAGCGAGAGGTTTACGATGTTAAACGCGTTTCAATTTGTCGGAATTTTGTTCGCGAATACATAGAAAGAAAGAAAGAATAATAGGTTTATTTGTCACAGAAACACGTGCATACAAAAGATAACAGTGCTTTATCATAATATTACACATAAAAATTATTGAAAAAAAAAAAACAGTTGGCAGCTGCACGTCATGACTGTGACAAGAAGGCTTCCACTCAGCATGATGCTGAGCTATGAGCTACGTAAGAACAGTTGTTTTTATCTACTGTTTGCTATCGATCTGCGTCGTTGGCATTCGCTATGGTAACAACGCTGTTTTCACATCATGTAAGTACACAATATTTTAAAAAAAACCTGGCCGAAATCACGGGCACACAGTACTGTAATAACATTTCCAAATCTTATTATTATTGAAAACAAAAGTTATTGCTATTTAAAACTCACATTTTTAGTGCCAAAATTAACCCAAATACATAAAAAAAATGCATTTTCAACAGGGGTCATATGTTATGACTTGTAGACGTCCGCTAAACGCCGGCCGCCCGCGCCCCATGTGTAAAATTAATTAAAGACGGTAAAATTCCCCATTGAAAAAAAAAAGTGACAAATACTTTTTCGTATTTTTTCTGAAAATTACCTTTTAAATAGACAGTAGTAGTAGTAGGTACACACGGCTACACATCAAGCTATACATTTCCAGTATAAGCTGACCTCGCATTGTACGGAAATCCTATACAATGCGAGATCAGCATAAACTGGAAATGTATAGCTTGATGTGAGGCCGTGTGTGCGATACTAAGCAACACTTGTATATAAGGTTTTTATTTAGTAAGTATTATACAAATGGTTTAATTAAATTTTAATAGCTGTAAGCAACTAGATATCAATGTTGGTAAATAAATGTTAATTTTATCTTAGAATGAAATCAATATTCTAATCTCATCTTATAATCTCATCTCTGACACAAGATGCCTAAATGGGCGATTAGTCATAGCATAAACTTGTGGCAATTAACTTATCTACCGATGTCCTCTTTTGCACTGCAGGTTACAGAAATATTTTGATGAGTTGCAATGTTATTTCCTGCATTTCTTTATTTTTGTAGTAATGCATGGTTGCATGAACGACTGCATCGGATTAATACGACAATGGTTTCGCTGCTCAGTCGTATTTATACGACCGAGAACCTATGTTCGTTTTTTGGTTTTTATTTCATTGCCCGATATTATTTATCATGGGCGCTGGATGCACGGCAATTGATATAAAACCAAGCGGCAAATAAAAACGAGTGAGGCTTACATAACAGTAGTCGCATAAGATGTAAAACATCTGATATCTTGGCTGACAGTACCAACATCTCGGAAAATGGGTTGGTACCATCTGACGGCCAACACTAGTTCCGCGCGCGCTCATTATTGGTCCAATCAAATAGCGCGCGCTTCCTCAGCTTCCTGTCACACACTTCCGTCCCTTTTCACGAAATCACTCTCACAGATTGCAGGAAAGCGAGTAGAAAGATGTTACCCATCAAAAATATGCGCCTCAAATGACATTTGCAGATTATAAGTTGGACAAAGTTTGTCAAAGTTCGACAAAGTTTGTCCAAGTTCGACCGTGTAGTCTTAGATTAATGACACGAATGCTTCACGAATGTCATTAGTGCGTGAGGAATAGGTACCTACAGCTCGTATAGACCAAGCGTGATCATATTAATTTAAATTATACAGGAGTTCTGCGAATAAAACACGATTCTATTTTTATGATGTACTGAACTTTAGAAAACTCGTCATGCTTGGACCTAGGTACCTCCTTAGTTGGTGACAGACACGGCTCAAATAAAATGTAAATCAATAGAGAAAAAACTCTTAAAATACATCTTGGAAATATGTCTTGATTCACATACTTACAACTTTAGAAAATGTTAATTTTTTTATGGAATCTCTTTATGCATCAACGAATTTATATTTTCAGTGATTGACAAAGTGATCACGACAAGACTAATGGAGCCGGTCATGCAACATCGTCCATTCCACTTTCAGCGTCTATTTTTAAACCCTATATAACTTTGAGGACAATTTTATAGCTTTAAAAAATATTTCTTCATGTATTTTAATGCGTGTCTGTATTGAAATACAGAATGCTTTATTTTACCGGGCAAATTGGCTGCTAACCGGTTGGAGAGGGCGCGGCTTCCGTGGGCACATTTACTCGTACGTTCTTAGCTTCGTGAAAACAGTTGTATTAAGACGTGAATATTCAGATTTGTTGTACATAATGACCGTAATCAAAAGATTCGAATAAAATGACTTCCTTTTTCTCGTGGTTAGTTAAAATGTAAGTGGTCTCTCGCTGTGACTTTAATTAATTCTAGACACGAAATCTTCCTCAATCCGTGCTAGGCACTGACTGTTGAAAGTCTAGATATCTGTTTCCAACAACGGGTTTTCCCCGACAGCAATATTTAATTATACGTAATCTGTAATGGGTTTTAAAAATGCCAATATGGATATAATTTGGCAGTCGTTGAAGCGTGGGCGTATTCATTAGAAAATATAATAATAATGGGTTTGACTTTGCGGTTATTAAAATGGTTTTGCGGTTAACAATATAGTCATAAATGTTTCGATGTTTGTCACATTTAATTAAATTGAACCATAAAAGCTCTCTGGTTTTGCTAAGCCCACGATAACGTTTTCCCGCAAACCTCTTCAACTCGCACGCTCCGTATGTATATGTTTGTTAACTACAACCTCCTTAACAACAATTATCTTCTGCACATAGTAAACACACTAACTAGGACATCAGTTCCTGGTCTCCGACAGCCGTTAATTTCTAAACAAATCGGTCAAACAAAGTAAACGTGCGAGACTTGTAACCACGGCATGTAACTATTTACACATAACTGCGATATATAATTTAGGACGTTGTATGTACGGTGCACTCTGTTTATGTTCCACGGTACTTTTACTTATCTTGTATATGTTTATAGGGACATAGAGGTTTATTCTTCGGAGCTCTCCATCTTTAGCTTCGGAGATCATTATTTTGTTCATTACTTATCTCGTTTTTCAGTTTAGCTACCAGAATTAATTCCTAATTCCAGAGCTTGACAACATAATGCTAAATTCAAACAACAACAATTAAAACAATTAATTCAATCTAAGCAACTTCCAATTACAAAATTCGTTTTTAAATGATTTCATCATTAATTTGCCCAATCTAATTATTCTACAGAATCACCCAAAAAACCTTATCAGAACTCGATCGAAAACAACCCAGTTTATTCGTATTCGATAAACATAATCATGGCAACCTCACTAGTAACCTTAAGATGGACGACCCTCAACTAGGAAGATCGATTCGACCCGAAAGAATACCTGTTATGCATACAAATGATGTTCCGGTAAACAGTCAAGCGGAAATATGTCGTTGTGAACTAAAAATCTGCCGAAAGGTCGCAGAATAAGGAATAATCAATTTATCTGTGATTTACTTGAAAATGGATTTGCATAATTTTATATTGAGGTCGGATTAATTTAGTTTGGATGACGTATTATCGAAGGGGAAAAATTTATTGAATATCCTCTTATATAGCTGATTGAAGACGCAACCTGTGCTTGGGTCAAGTACGTGACGTTACCACTAAACAACAATAGCTGCATACTGATATAAATTACAAGTTTTTTTTATTACCTAACTAGTTTTCAATTACACATAATTTATGAAAACCATCTTTAAACATGTAACCTTATGACCTACCATATCTCGAGTTTCAGATGTTGCAATAGGCAATTTACAAAAGATACACACGACATCTATTCATCTTTTTAATTAGCCATTCATCTTATGACAAGTAGCTTAGGAAATATATCAGGTTTATTGCATTTGCTATCTACGTGTGTCGCGACACACATACTGACAAATTTATATATACATAGGTAGATAAAGATTGTGTTAAACTTGTACATCTACATAGACTTCAAAGAAAATAGCCTCAAAGGCAATATTATGTGGAAATAGACACATGCACATTCTAAAGATAAGTAAACCGGCTGGTATCGCCGGCGCCACTTTCAGTCAGACGGGCGGCGCCCGCGCAGCGCGGCTGCTGCAACTGTGATTGCTCTCACTCTCACCCTAGCCAAGAACGGTACCACAAACAAGTTTGCTGCGATGGATACATAGTTGCGCCTCATCGCAATACGCTAGAAACAAAACTACTCATTGCACTTAGGTTTTTGTAACTGGTGAAGGTAGAATTTAGGGTTAATGAGTTATTAATTGTGTACAGGATCATAATTATTTTTCTGCACTTTATTAAGTTGCCTTCATCTATTTAATTGCAAATTGGCCATCTAGTCCCTCATAATTATTATTAACTGACCAGTATGCTGTACCATTTCAGGGCAAAATCTTTCCTTTTCCATCTGTTAGATACTGGCCTTCTAGATAAACTACCTCGACCCCGTGCTAATGTCTCAGGGCACCGGCCCTCTTAGGTTTAAATAGTATGCAATAATTTTATTCGCCACCCATAACGGTAGACCCAAGCCAAATCCGCGCGAATGACCCACCATATAACATGTTCTAAGGTTAATTTATATAACAATCGTTCGTCGAAGCCACCCATGTCTGATCGATAAACGACTCTTCGTTACGACACTGATCTGTGAAACAATAGGCAATAGTGTTGAATGGCTCGTATTCAAATATCCTGATGGATGAGTCGTGATTAGTCCGCTTAGTGTGCTAAGTTTACGAGTACACGACGATGGTGGGGAATGGTCAAGATTTATGGAAAATATATGTACTTACCTACTTTTATGGGGGAGATGCCCTTTAAATTTTAAATTATAGATATAATTTTGGGACCCGCACCCTATTTGTGTAATACACGATCAATCACAATCTGAATCGTTTTGAAACAGATTGCTAATCAATTGTTTCACTAGTTCGAAAAAAAAAACTGCTCAACAACGTAAATAACGCAATGAATGTTGTTGAACTGTCAAAATGAAACAGATTAATCCTAATCGCTTACGAGCATATGTTACGCGATATAATGGCGAATTTTGCTTATAGATTGTGATATATTACATGAAAAAACAGGCGTTTACGAGCAAGAGATGGTATAAGCGGATGTTAGGTTATGTCTGGTATTTAGTTTATCTTCATTATAATATGTATAAGAACATGATTAGGAAAATGATTACGATTAGAGCTAAAGAGTATGTAGAACAGAATGCTCTTCACTCTGTACTTATGTACTCGGTTTTTACTTGAAAATAATGTTTTTTATTCTGTGCTAGAACCATCCATGTTGATTTTTAACAAAGAGTGAGCTGTCCCTAATTAGTGATTACTGTGATTAGCATCAAATTGTCAATTAGTTCTTCCTGCAAGCTTTTAATTATTTAAATACGAATTAGTCACAATTACACAGACTTTATTAAGTAAGCATCAAATGACTAGAATCAGAGAACGATCTATCTATATAGTAAATATGTACAGTCAACCGAAAATCATTGGTAACACTTACAAAAAACTACCCTTACCGGGCGCTGCCGCGCTGTCAATTTCAAATTACCCTTACTGAGCGCTGCCACGCTGTCAATTTCAAATTACCCTTACTGGGCGCTGCCGCGCTGTCAATTTCAGATTACCCTTACTGGGCGCTGCCACGCTGTCAATTTCAAATTACCCTTACTGGGCGCTGCCGCGCTGTCAATTTCAAATTACCCTTACTGGGCGCTGCCGCGCTGTCAATTTCAAATTACCCTTACTGGGCGCTGCCGCGCTGTCAATTTCAGATTACCCTTACTGGGCGCTGCCACGCTGTCAATTTCAAATTACCCTTACTGGGCGCTGCCGCGCTGTCAATTTCAAATTACCCTTACTGGGCGCTGCCGCGCTGTCAATTTCAAATTTTTATCACTTATGTGTAGTTGACTGTAAAAACCTACCCATACTTAGATATTCTGTTAGCCTTCCGAAAATAATAAATAAAATAAACATTACAGTAAGAATATAGGTAAGTAGCAGCTGACTGTTTATTGCCCAACAGTGTCTAATAAAGAAAGTGTCTCTCACTAACAACACTTGCACATAGATTGTGTAATACTTATGATATAAATAAACCTGTTACGCCCAATGTAAAATAAGTGATATACGCAAACCACGATTGAGGCAACAAAGTTTTTTGGGAATTTTCCTCGGAACTTTTTGGTATTTATGCAAAAAATTACTTACATAAAATAATATTAAATTGAATGACAAATAACACGTTTATTGCGGTAGTAGGTAATAGATAGAAGCTGCGGTGTCCTAGGAGACACATAAGAAAAATAATTAACAATAAATAGTCTATGTGTCATTAACAGTGAGCAATAACATTTTGTCAAACACGTGCTACCATAAGGTTGTTTTTTAATAATTTACCTGCTCAGTTCAACGACTGACCACATTCTTTATGACTAAGAACAAAAATATTCAGCCGTTATGCAGCTTTTTGAGGATAATTACCAAATGGTGCATCACGCCTTGTTGACGGAATGATAAAATATCGATACAGGGTTATTGATTATTACCATATTCGAGTCATTTGACTTTATTATAAAAAAATAAAAATAAACATTTTAAAATGTTTGGAACAAAAATATAAAATGACTTGAATTTTTTTGCCATTTGCATAGGAGTCAAAACGCATCATTTGATTGTAAATGACCTCTCTTACATTCTTATAACAAAAACCCTTTAGAAGTGTAAAACTTTCGGACAAATTCACTTCCTGCAAGATGGTTGATAAATGTTTCGCTCGTGAGAAAATATCATTCGTGATATCCGCAAACTGTTTTTCAACTCGATAGTTGTTGTAATATTTATATCAAATTCTACTTCTTCTGGTTAATTGATAATATTCTCAGCGATAAGGTCGCTGCGGAAACTTGATTCAAATATCTGTCTAATTTTATTCGTGTGTAGGTACAGACAGTCACGTGTACTTAAAATTATCACGTGATTAAAAATTATGAAGTTTTTTTAATAGCCATGGCTACTGTGACGCTGTCGACCGGCAGCCGTTTGGAACTTGAACTCTTGCAGTGGTTTTCGAAATTCAGACCTAAAATTTATAATTAAAGTCCTACCACTTTCGCTCGATCACAAGCAAAAAATCTCAAATCATTTAATTCACCTGTTTCGGACTTGCAGCCTAAATTTTACACAATTCCGAACAGGTTTTAGGTATTAATTGTAAGTGTACGGTGATTTGAATCTGGTTTTGTTCATTGAAATGCCGAAGCTACAGCGAAGAAGATACTGCGCGATGCTTTTTTCATTCATTTGCAGTTCCGATCAGAATCTAATTGACTGACATCGCTTAGTTGGATGCTATTGGATACGAAACGCAGCGACTTGGAACTATCAAAGAGATTCATGATCAACGTTACATATTACTGATAATAAACAATAATCAATAAGACCAATATTACCTACTTTAGTTTCGAATGATTCAGATCAATCTCTGAGGCATAACATGGTGGATGAATTGGTAAAGATTACAATGGCTATTTGTGCGTTTTCAGGAGCATTGTTTTCATTCGCCTACTTTCCTTTCATAAAGTTTTCTCACAGCCCTAAGGCAAGTACAAATAGGCCTTTAGCCTTGTATATGCAAATGAAACACTAAAATGCTAAACAATAACTTGACACTGATTTTCAAAAAGAACATTAATATAAATATATTGCACATTGGTAGTGGAGCGGGGTTATATTATCAGTTCTTCAATTTTACAGCGTAATAATCGTTTATGTTACTGCAAGGCGCGTGCGTGTAAGAATCGTTAATTGTCATTGGCGATAACGGGAAAATCCAATGCAATACCTTTGAATTTTTTGTTTTAGGAAACTTATTAAAGAAGATATTTCAGTAAACGGAATCGTTCTCGACTTATTGGCCTGAAATCACCAACTAATACCTACTGTAAAATAACAGATCTGAATTTTCAGTAATTATATTTTAACTTACTGTTGCCCGGGATTTCTTCTACGATCCAGAATGAAAAGTATGCCTATTTCCTTCTCGAGGTCATGGGCTATCCATGTGCCAAATTTCATCCAAATCCGTTTAGCCGTTTTAGCGTGAAAGCTTAACAAACAAGCAAACTCACTTTCGCATTCATAATATTGGTTAGGAAATCTTGCATTATGTAATACCAGCCTATTACTGTCATTGCCATTGAAGACATGTGTCATGGACATCCACCAACCCGCACTGGACCCGCATGGTGGATTTAAGGCCCACTCCTTCTCACAGACGGAAGAGGCCTGTGTCCCAGCAGTGGGAACATTATAGGCTGATTATGCTTATTATTATTGTACTACAGGGCAATACTTATATAGCGAAGGTATGAATATTGCATTAGTTAGGGAATTAGATTAACATGTAACTGTCATGATGTGTGATGACTGCCTCGAATCCTCGATAGTCTGATGAGCAAGCGCTACCTATGACCATGAGGTCCTGGGGTTCGATTCCCGTGTCGGCCAAAGTGTGAATGGGTTTTTTTTTTCATCATGAATTTCTCAGTAGCAGCCCTGAGATTGAATTTGTGCTCGGTTGAGGGCAATAGGCTCGCCCTCTATGCGATACACTTAACTAGCTAAATGTGGGTGTACTATAGCTGCACCTCTGCCTAACCTTTGTTGGGAATACAGGCTTGATGTTATGTTATCATGATAACTAATTGACGATGGTGCTTCTCGTAGAAGTTCTACTGCTGCGACATTTCACAATATTTGAGTGCCAGTGTAGTGCCAGGTAATTTAGTATTCATGAATGGTGGTTCCCTTGACGTGTCATTATCGGTGCCTTGGTATTTGTTGAAGACCCACAGTTAGTATACATGGTTCATTGATGACATGCGTGTGCGCGATGCGCGATATGAGTTTAGGCAGTTATAATGATTGACTGATTTTTCATGAAATTGAATAACACTTAGGTAAAATTAAAATAATATGAGTGTAGTACTTATAGGTGATTCACCAGTGTATCTTATTTTACATACAAATAAATCTCATTTTACTTAATTTTTTCAACATTTAATGTATGTGCGAATAAAATTCTTGCATCATGTACTTTAGAGCGTCCGTGGTCTCGAAAATGTGTACTAGACTACCTTGATTTTATTTTTCGACATATATGTACATGCACGTACTCTGTTCGCGCTAAATTCGTGTCGTACGAACTCAGGCTTCCGCTGCCCTATTCATGGAATGTTGGAATCCTATAATTCAAATTTCATTGAGATTGATATATTTGCATGCTCGAAAAATAAATTTAAATCTAATATTATAAAAATGTTATCTTAATTTTATTGTAATCGTATTATTATTGTTTATTTATTGCATATTTTAATTTAAGTAAATGAATTAGTTTCTGTTATGATTTGGTTTTGTAGCTATAGTACTTTATTTATATATTTCAAAATAAGTGTTAATTTTGGATGTGCTCGTCTAGTGGCAACCACTGATCGTTAAATATGTTTTATCTGCGGATAATGCAGTGGAATGAAGCATTAATACTTAAGTTTTGTTAACCGTATGTGTAATATTTCTGTTGTAGTTGTTTATTATCCCTTAATAAATAAAATATGTACGTTGAAACGTTAGCCATTGACCAAATCTTCCATTGGGTCTGGGGCAGATCAGCTTCATCATCATCTAACTAGCCTTTTCCTAACTATGTTGGGTTCGGTTTACAGTCTATTTTACATGGAGCGACTGGCCAGTATCAGTTTATTAGAGAAAAATCAAGCAGAAACGCGATTACTCAAAAAAATATAGGTACAATATACACTTAAAAAAGTCTCTAACATTTTGGAGCCACAAAAAAGAACCGAAAATGGCAGTAATTATTTTAATAACATTAATTAAATTGAACAACACTAAAGATCTCGGATTACAACAAAAAATCAACAAGCGTTCGTCCGAGCTCGCAGTAATTTAGCACACACCTCTTCAATGAGTGAGGGGGTCCTTTACCGCTAAGGCAAATATATTTTTGCATAAGAGTACATCTGATTTCACATTTTAACTTTCTCCAACAGACTTTTATTTGCAAACTCGCGGAAGTCCGTATCCTAATGTCATAGTTGAGGGGCTAACGTATAAATATTTAGAAAAACCGTAGAAGGCTGAATCTTCGCGGCGACCTTGCGGCTGTTTTAGTCATAAAACAATTTTAACTGTTGGTACGGTCAATAAAATATAGTCATTAATATTCCGCACCTCATCGCTAAGAGGTTCATCGTTTATGATTCGTTTCAAATTAACATTGACCCTGCAACCTTCTAGCTGTACGTGTCGGTCCTCAGGGATAAACCTTAAATTGATGTCAAACAAGTGACTGACGCCCATTGCTCCACATGGTCAGACTATATGAAAAATTCCACATAAATTGCCCAATCGTCCAAATTCCATTATAACATCGCATCTAATCACACGCTATTTTATTGCGTCTTGTATTTTATGGCATAAAATGTCAGGCGTCTAATATCTGAGCACCATGCGAAGTATCAAGTACCCACATATTAAAAGGTAAAAGAAAACATAAAATGGAAATTAGAGAAATACACGTGTCACAATGATTAATGCCAAAGATATGAAACGACGTAATATCGTTACAAGAAAAATACAACATCGTTATTATCAATGGAAAAACTATAAAGGAATGGAAGTGTTTGTAACCGCTAAGTTATATACAAATAATTTTGTTTACAACACTTCAGAAATGTAATGTTTCGTCAGAGGAAAAAAAAACGCATGTTCATAAAAATAAAAAAAACTTTTTGTGGTAATAAAGCACAAAATAATGGTTACAATCAAATCTGAGCACTAACATGTAATTCATTGAGTTCGAACACACAACAGGACAAAAAGCATTAACCCATAATTTTGCGATAAGCATTTATGGTAAAATAGGTACATGTGACGCATTGTAGCCACATAAATAGTGATTTATTTACCATTCATACCATGTCATAACTCACACAAAATAAATAACAGAGCACACGTATGAGTCATCTTTGTATATTTAAAATGACATTATAAACTAGTTGAATTTAATTAAACAAAGGTATGTACAGAAAAATAAAAACCTATCAAGGAGAATGCTTGAATTATTCATATTTTACAGACGGGTGATTTTATTGCGAGTTTTTGGTAGAATTCTACGTAACTATATTATTACAGTGCTTTAAAATCCGTAGCATTTAAGAGTGATTAAATAATTTCGGAACGCAATAAAATACTTAGACTCGTGTAAACAAACGTGAGGATGTAATTAAATTTGGGGGCATTTTGTTCACGGTTAATTAACTTGGGCTAACTTGTAATTATTTAACGTAAAACCTTAGTCACCCAGGTACGTAACGTATTGAGTTACGGCCATTAATAATCAAGTTATACTTGGCATGGTAATTATAATCCCATCTAGATGCTATCTCCCAGTCTGCCTACTAACCCTTGCTATTGCCACATTTAAATTCAAATGTAAAAAAAGCAAGAGCGTTTGATTTTCTTACAACACAGTGTCAAGCCGATCATTTTTCAAAATGGTGTTTTTTTTCCTTATATAATGCAGTATTGTGAAGAACATTTATGTCGATACCATTATCCCTAAACGTGCCACGCATTAACTTATAGGATCTCGTAAATGTGTTGTTAATACACCTGATGTTCTGTCATCGTGCTAAACGAGTTCCAACTTCATTTTTCATACTTCGTTGATCTTTTTTACTCGTGTCAGTGACTCGCGAATAGATAGCAAAAAATATAGGTGCGATTCATATTTTTCTTAATTGTTTTAAAAACGATCGTTGATTTGCTAAATATAATTGCCAAACGAATATTAATCTAAAACTTAATATTTTCAAAAATAGCACTTGTTACGTTTCACGTTGCTACATCGTGCATCGCTCTCATAGTAAACATAATTAATACGGAAATTAGAGTAATTACTTTTAAGTTTTATTTAAACGATTTACTATGAATTGTCGTCTTTAGTCGAACCGGTAACCCAAAGACATTAATATTGCACAGGTGCGCCTCAGGAATTTCAGAATGAGCTGCCAATTTGAAGAATGTTACAAAACTAGTGTCCATTATGTTATTATATTACTTAGTACATTTTATTTACAATTACACTTAATAACCATAATAGTAATTCACAGTTGACATGACACTGCAGAAAAGTATTCTGCTGCGCCATCTAATTCAGTAGTATTAATTTAGTATACAAAAAGCACGTGTTATTTTCATATGACAGATTCATTTAATTCGCTTTAAATCGTAATAATTATAAATATTAATAACCATGTAGTCGCAAGAACCATCGGATGTTTAAAACAGCTAGATATGAGGTAAATTTATTTCCTGTCGCGCCAAAGCAAGCATGAAGAAGTAAAATCGTCTTTTACTGGTATTTAAAACTCCTTTGGCTATTTACTATTATGAGAATGTAAGGCAACTAACATATAGCAATAACATGACAAAAATATCGATGTAGTTGGGTACCTATTATCTTTACATCAACCAGTTTTTTACAAAACCCACTTTACAAAACCCAAATAAAAACAAAATATTTACACGAAAAATACGGTGGTCGTTGCATTTGTAGGGTTACTCGAGAAACATGACATTTTGATGTCAGAGTAGGTAGTTCGTATGATTATTTATTCTGTCGTTATACGAAAACCGACCTCGTTGGTCCAGTGGTGGCAAGCGCTACAGCCGAGCATGAGGTCCTGGGTCCGATTCCCGGGTCAGGCAAAGTGTTATTGGGTTTTCCATCTGGAATTCCTCAGTAGTTGTTCCCGGTTGATGACAATAGGCTTGCCGCCTATTACATGGGACTTAAACTTATCTGGAGAAATGTGGGTGTAGGTACTACAGGTACACCTCTACCTAACCCTTCGGGGAATACAGGCGTGGTGTTAGGAAATTATACGTAAAAAATAATTACAACGTTTTATAAGGCAAAAACAATCCAACTTCTATGGCGAAAGGGTACCTTGAATGAAACATGGCGTAAGTTAATATTAATACGAGTATACTATGTTGATCATTGCTTTAAACGTGTGACGAAACAAATTCAGGTTAATGTAGGTACACGACATATCCTAATTAAAATACATTAATCTTTTTATTAATCCGTTATTGAATGTAAAGGCTCTTACATACTGGGGAGATTCGTCGCGCGACGCGACGCCGCCGCCGCATTGTTCGCCGTGAGAAATTGTTTTGTTGAAATTCGCGTCGCGCGGCGAATCGCCCCAGTATGTAAGAGCCTTTAGTAGTTTAATTATCTTTTATGAGGAGTTTTAATTTATTTGATTGGTTTTATAAAACATACCTTAATTGGATTACGCTTAATTGAATCTATAGTATCTTTATAACCGTTGATTTGATGGAAAAATAACTTTTTATTGCTTGTCAGTGAGAGCAGTGGAGGCCTGTGGAGGCCCAGTGGCAACGGCCCCGACTTACGATTTCTGGGGGCCTACCACCACCGTCAGTGTAGGAAAGAGATGAAGCTCTACAGGACGTATAGGTCGATCTCTTTCCCCCACTGAAGTAAGATTAAAATAATACTGCTGTAAGCGGTGGTGGTAGGCCCCCAGGTCGTGGGTTCGAACCCATACAGACGCGTTACTTTGTGTAAATAATTGCATTACCACTGCTCTCGAAACGGTGAAAGAAAACATTTTGAGGAAACCGGCATGTCCTAGAACCAACAATTCGAAGATATGTGGCATCTACCGACCCGCACTGGGCCCGCGTGGTAAATTAATACAGCCCAGTCCCTCTAGAAGAGAGGAGGCCTGTGTCCCAGCAGTGGAAACATTATAGGCTGATTATGCTATTTCTCGTCCAATGTTTTTTTTTTTTTATGTTTGGCGACCAATAACGATAACGACTAATGTTTTTTGTTTTTGTTTATTTTTTTAGCAATCAACACACCGAAAAAGAGCGCGCCTAGTGTTCTTTTTCATTATTAAATGTCGTTGGTTATGTAAAAACCGAGTCCTTGTTCGAACTTACCTCAGTAGTCACTTGATATCAACAAGATACATGTTTACAATTACACCTATCTTCCATTGGAATGTTTCGATTTAGGATCCGTTAAATTTAAAAACTCGCTAGTACTCTTGCTGGATTCGAGAAATACAAAACCGACCGAAGTTTCGGGAGGCCTATGTCCAGCAGTGGAGAAATAATGAAACGTAAATTATAAGAACAATTTGTACTTATAAGTATTTTATATCTCACTAGCTGATGCCCGCGACTTCGCCCGCGTGGCTGTCGGTTATTATATACTAAAACCTTACTCGAGAACCACTCTATCCATTGGTGATACAGCATGAGAATCGGTGCAGTAGTTTTTGAGTTTTTCGCGTACAGGAAGACAGACAGACGTGGCGGAGGACTTTGTTTTATAATATGTAAGGATGTGGCAAAGGCCTTTTAACAGACAATCATGTTGTTTAATTTTTTTCTTAATACTGATCTTACAATCTATCAGACATCAATCAGAGTATGTAAGTTATTACAACATTGAGTCACAAGGATGCCTGAGATGCAGACATACGTCTCGCTATTATTGAAGTTTATTAAAAACACAAAGTACCTACTTGCAACATCTATGTGATTATGTGAGAAAACGTAGCCACACTTATTACAGATAAGCAGACAATGGGAGAGGTAGGTAGGTAAATGATTGCTGAGGCGATGTTAGAATAACAAAATGAAAATAATAACAGCTTATTTTCAGTAGATACACAAATTACTGAAGGTAACCTGTGATTTTAGATAGTGTTGATGACCCAGTGATTACTTATTTTAAGGAGTAAATAATAAATCCTACTGAGAAGCTCGTGGCTAAGTAATAACAGCCGCACGGGTCGATTCATCATTTAAGCTACGCTTGCCGGGGTTGGTCCGTGAATGGATGACCATCTTTACATACCGAGACTCCTCCGTGCCTCGGAAAGCACTTTAATCCGTTGGTCCCACCTGTCATTCATTTATCTTTGACAGTCGTTACGGGTCGTCAGAAGCCCGTAAGTCTGACAACCAGCTCGTACGAAGGGGTATCGTACCAGTGACTGGGTTGTGGAGGTCAGATAGGTAGTCGCTCCATGTAAAATACTGGTATTCAGCTGCATCCGGTTAGACTGGAAGCCGACCCCAACATAGTTGCGAAAAGCCTCGGTGATTGATTTCGAATAAATCTTACTCTGGTACACGTGACGTGACGTACGAGTATACACATGTGAGAGATTTTCCTAGTGAACGCCTGTAGCTTTAAATTTTTTTTTTAAGGAATATTATAGCGTTCAAATAACTTTTTGTACCGTCAGCCCTCAGTGCAATCGTTTCGCAAGGGGAAACGAACAAGCAGATAAATCAGTAAGATTCTATCATGAAAACCACAAAAACCGGTTTTGATTCAGTGTTGCGAAGCTTAGTTACTATAGTCACAGTATAATAAAGTAACAGTATTATGTCTCGGCCGGGACCTTGAAATAATTACCTACGGCTGCTCGGTAGATAAACCTCCGTTCTACACTCGAGACTGTTGCGTACTGGTTTATACTGAGATAACGAAGCGCTTCGTTTCGGCCGCTTTCTATAAAGACATAATACTGTTGCTTATTTATACTGTGCGTTTATTTATAGTACAGCTATTAATAATAATGACCCCTCATTAGGCCCTTCTTAACTTTTACCAACTTTCGTTTGACTGAAAACAGTCTGTTGTTCACTACTAAAGTTTTTACAAAATACTTGATATACGGCGCCGTATGGTTTTCAAGGGCTTGTTATGTAAACTTTAAAGAATATTTAAGTTTTTTTCAATATATATAGGATGGAGATTTTTGCTAGGTGAAGTCATACCAATGCTCTTGACGTCTTGTCTATTTCGTGGTGTATTTTGAGTTCAATAACTCAATATTTATTATCTAATAGGCTATTAACGCTATTTAAATAAACTCTCACGAGTCAGTAACGTAATTAGACATATTAATAGACATGTTCTTTGAAAACTACTTCCCTGTAACTACTTACAACGATTTTTTTTTTTTAATCTTATGAATTTTTTTTTTGCGTTTCAATCAAATTAGTGCCACTATCTAATACCCGTTCAGTCAGTTTTAGGATACCTGCCACTGTCACACAAAATTCTGCACCAACTAGATAAAAAATGTAACATTTTTGTTTGCATAATTATGACGTAGAATACTCGTCCCCATGCAGTGCGGTCGTACAAACAATAAGTCAGTGTGTCCAACTTCGCAAAGTAACCAACAACAATGGTATTATATAGACGAACACAATGAAACTGATGGGTATGTTTGCACAGCTTAGTATTTGGCACAAATAAAGTTAAATGAGCAGTTTTGCGCACACCACAAAAGACTGTATAAACATAATGCATCCCAGTCTAGTCGTCATTGTGTCGTAATTCAAATTTATTTTTATACTAGTAGCGCCTCGCGGTTTCTCCCACATAAATCTCGATCCCGTGGGAATATCAGGAAAAAAGTATCCTATGTGTTAGTCCAGGTTATAAACTATCTGTGTGCCAAATTTCATCCAAATCTGTTCAGTAGCTTTTGCGTGAAAGAGTAACAAATATCCATCCATCCTCACAAACTTTCGCGTTTATAATATGTATTATAGTAGGATTATAAAAACATAAATTATAATTATATTATATATTCTATTATATAGTAATATTTTCAATGCTTTGGTGATCATAGTCGGACATAATACATTTTTGGAGGCTGTTGGTACAAATTAGTGTTTTAGGACTTTGAAGATTAGGAAAGTGGAAACACCCAAGGCTCGGTCTAGAAATAGAACTTGAGGGCTACACCTATCTGTTGGACAAAGTTAGTCTGTTTAAGGTAATTTGTTTGTTTTATGCTCGTAGAACCAACGGTTCCCAACTATGATCAGATATGCATCAACATCTTGACTTGCTGACTGTAATGAATCCACCCCAAGTGCTGAGACATATCGCAATCGAAACGAAATACGTGTGCGAAAATATCTACACGCTTCATCACGTTCTACCCACGAGTGGTAGGCAGAGCACGAGGTTGACAGCATTGCACAACATTCGTGACCATTACTGACTTCACTTGCAAATGAATTTCAGTAATTATGCTATTGATATCTTGCTTCTGTGCTGGTCGACACGCGAAGGATAACATCCACTGCTGCTTCTGTATACATTTTTCACCAAAGATCTCCATCAGAGCGCAATAGACGTTAAACTTAAAGGTCCTAATGTGTATACAGGCGTGATTTCCAGGCATCAGAAAATAATGAATGATGAATGCCGACACTATTAACTTGTATTGCCATTAGGTTGTTATAATGTAATTTACCTCGACACGTTTCGTGAGCAGCAAAAACTTGCAAAGTTAAGGGAGTTTACACATTTGCAGCATTATTCTTGGGTATGCGTTTGAGCCGTCCAGCAATAGAAACTGCAAGTTTATTAGATTTATTGCTACTTTCATTTTCTATTGGCTACGACTACGTTTATATATTGCTAATTGTGGCCACGACTTACCAAGCCGTCGTCTAACATATTGTTAAGGAACGTTTAAGAGATGCTGCTAATATTATTTTACCAAAACGTAGCATAAGTACAGCAATCAGGTGAGGTGTATTTGTTAACCAAAAGGTTAGCATCAGTTAATTAACCACTAAAAATTTGTGATCATAGCCTCGAGTAACTGGGTGTAAATAAAGCAAAAACTACTGAAAGTACAAAAACGTATGACCAAATCCCTATCTTTGAGTCTTGGAAAATTAGGAACGGATGAAAAATACGTGCTCATGCGTTGGATTTCTTTCTGGAAACTTGAACAGAAATCTTGAACTTGTTTGGTTAAGTATAACCAAAGTTCAGGGGGTCCAAAACGGCCACATTAGCAATTCCTCTAAAAGCAATAAATTTCCTGAATTTCCAGGTGTCTTTAGCAATTCCTCTAATTTGACACACATGTTTTGTTGACCATTTTACGAATCTCCATAGAAAACTGTCAAACAGATGAATTATTTCGTAAAATGAATTGCACGCAGATCATAATTATGAATTGTCAGTTTGCGACATTTTACGATGATTCATAATATTTTCCTAATACGATTCTGCCAAAGTGGCTGTTTTAAGCCCCCTGATCGGTGAAGGTGAATTGCAACATGAAGTGTAACACACATTGAAACAAGTTCTCGTAGTTACATTTCATGTTGCATTATATAATTACTTTGGTCAGCTCATTTGTGACACATTTCATGTTACATATTTTACTTATCTGTACCGCCGGCATAACTTTCCATACTTATTTAAAATACATTCCAAAATTTGTCATCGGCGTCACGTTTAAATACATAGGGCACTGCCTTAATTTTTGTTAATTTTATAATGTAGGTACCATATTTGTTACATGATGAGCTTCAGTATGATTCTAAGTTACCTACAGTCCTCGTACGGAGAGTACGAGAACTTTGTACTTGCAGCAATATAGAGAACCTTTACCAACAATTAACTTAACAGGAAAAGATAGAATTTGCGATAAAACCTATTTGTTTAGCGGAGCATGCTTGTGCAGGTCGTCGTCAAAGATCGCATGATGTGCGCCTTACACCATTAGGTACCTACCCACCATCGCTTATTAAAAAAATTATGTTGGACAAGCTACTTAGCCTCCAATTTAACTTAAATGATGTCATGCAAGTCACAGACGTATGAAAAATATTGTCTTCTTTCAACTACGTAGTAACGTTATCATTAATCACTACAAAACCGATTACAAAAGACGTATTTTTTGGTTAGAACCAAAACAGTGCAGAAAAGATAAATGAAATCCCATTGTTTGACAGTTTTTCATTAATGCACTGTTCTTTATTTTTTATTTAGGTATAAATTTACCACAGAGATTTAATGTTTAGTTTAATATAAAATGTAGGTATGCAGTAGATCAAAAAGATACAGGCTGAAAATAAAAATCGACAGAATAAAAAAGACTTGGTGAAAAAAAAAAAACAAATGGCGCGCATTTTGTACCATTGTAAAACTTTGATACCTACTTCATATTTAGCAAGAAAGGTTTAAAAATGGGACTGTCTATTTCCATTTTTTTTAAAGTTTTCTTGCTAAATAAGAAGTTTCTAAGTATTCGATAGCAATATAAATGCAATTCCTGAAAGTATAAAAACAGCTGCAAATGAAATTGTTAATAACCTTTTGCCGCAAAAGTCGCGGTATAACTTTGTTTTCAATAACTTGAGTTTTTATTTTGAGTATGAATATTTTATCACGGTAGGTAGATTGGTAGTTGAAATAAAAGTAGATTACGCACCTTGCTAAAGTGACTAATTAAGCACTCATGTTAAATTAGTGCCCTGGCATGCACTCGGGCACCAACATAACCCTCGTGCATTAATAACTCACTTTGCACTCGATGCAACCGTATTACATGCGACATTTTCAAGTTTTATACCGCGATATGATTTATTTAGCTTTTCACAATTTTCGCCTCTGGGATTTTCGTGGAAGGTATTTGAATACTTTATACAGGCAAAACCCATGGCGGTCCGCCAGTAGTTCTATAAATAAATCAACTGGTAACGCAAGCAACAAGTTACATTGTCGCCATTTAGATGGCAATCCACTGAGCTTAGAACTGCTTAGAATTTTGCTCACCTCAGAAGCTTACTCGCAAGTATTAACGTCCTCTGTATTAGCATTTAGCTGGTGCCTCTTCGAGCGTGCAGGGAAACCCCACATACCTAATTGTCTTATAAATCAAAACGCCGTGACATAAAGTGCCTGCTACACAGTTGCCAACCGCGTCCCCGACAGAGGTGACCTTGGTTGGCGACCGGCAGAGCTGTGTTTCAAATTTGGTAGTAAACCATCATCTACACGGTTGTAAACCACCAAGGTCATCTGTGTCGGGACGCGGTTGGCGACCGTGTAGCAGGCACTTTACCATTCTCGCTTCAAAGATTCCCACCATGTCAAGACGCGTGGCGGAAGTCAGTCTCAATTAATAAATTATAACTACTAATTATTTCCTCGCTGATCTACAAATAGGCATCTTCTAGGTAACGAGCTTCATCTCAAATTGCATCTTGTGCCATCCGGTAGAACTTTAGTCATTGCTAGCTTATCTTGATTTTAATTAATCGAACGAGGAATAAAGCGACTTGTTCTGTGCGGCTTTATGTGGTTCACTGATCATAATACGCGTGACTTTGAGTGACGTGTCACAAAGCAAATGCAGTATCAGTAAATAAAGCAAATAAAGCAGCACCCTTTCAATCACAATCCGAGAGTTTTAAAGGACATGGGTAATCCATTGCTTCATATGTTTCGTAAATTCGTATGCTCGACAACGTAATTACTAATTATCGTAATGGATGTGTGTGAAATGTCAAAATGAAACTCATTGCGATCAATTGGGAATGTGCAAGTGATTCAAATAAGAGTCAAGTATTTTTTTTAATAAACTGTATTTCTTCAGAATTATGCCTCATCAATATTTTTTATTATAATTTTTTTTTAGACCGAGATTTTTTTTTTATTGCCTAAACCCTGTTGGAATTTCCAATACTTGAAAAGCTACGCTATTGGTTGGAGCGAATGTGACGTACAAATCTATGACAACAATCAAAATGTCAATGTGTTTTGTAGAAGTGTTTGACATTGACTTGATACTTGTTTGTTTGCTGTCGTAGACTGTGACGTCACCGCACCAAGCGCCAAATGGAGGGCGTTTAAAAAGCTGGGTCGGTTGGCTATTTTAAACTTTTTTTTATGTACTTTAAATTGGTTTTATGCCGGCGAATTTTTTTAAACTATTATTTGGCCTTGTAAACTATCTAATAAAAACATATATAAAAGTACATGCATATTCCCGATATTGTAATTTTATGTGTGTTACACAATTACCCCGCTGGTCCAGACGGCACTGCGTGGTGCGGTGGTGGGCGATTCTATTAGTCGTAGGTACTCGTACATTGTACACACGGCTACACATCAAGCTATACATTTCCAGTTTATGCTGATCTCGCATTGTATAGGATTTCCGTACAATGCGAGGTCAACTTAAACTGGAAATGTATAGCTTGATGTGTAGCCGGGTGTACAAAGTTGAGAGCCAGTTTCCGCGGTCGCCACCTGCATACCGCGACGACGCTAACCAGTACCACCTGCCGCACTAGTGATCGGTACTTTTAATAGACTATGACGTTTATTTATAGTGTTGTGTAGTTACATAAACTGGAACAAGATTAGGTTATTTTACTTTACCATAAAACTTATAAAAAATTGCTTTACTAACTTTAACAAGTGCTTTAGATCAACGAACTGAATAACTTTTGCTATGGGACAAAAAAAGAAATCGCAAAAAAAAAAAACAGCTGTCCCGTACGGTTTAGAACCCTACCTATTAAGGCGAAGTGGTATCGTGATAGCCACTGACTGGCGCCGGGGGTGGCGGTATGACCACGCGCAATTCTATTTCACTATGTGTACAAATATTTAATTTAATTTTTTTATTAGTGTTTGTATAAGAAAATAAGTCCATAATCCCTTAAAGTATTTAATAGTGAACACGTAGACAAAATTTTATTACAATTGCTTTGATAACAATCGAATGGATTAGGTTTTTCTCTTAACGGTTGTAACAAAAAAAGCTGATTTTAAGGAAACTTTGCGGTTTTTTTGTATCGAGAAAAGTTTTGTCAATCGTGTTTCGAGCCTCATACTTCACTAAAGACAGTCTTCAATTTTCGTAATCATAAAAAAAAATACGCAAATACGTTGTTTTTTTGAGAGAAACATTGATTTTGCGTGTAGTCGAAAGGCGTCAAAACATCTTAAACTTTAATAAGGAACAGCTGATTTTTTTCGCGATTTCGTTCCTATATTAAAAGTTATTCAGTTCAATGCTCTAAAGCACCTCTTAAAGTTTGTAAAGTATTTTTTTTAACGTCTTAAATATAATGTTATGATTACATATTATCTATCTATAGCAATACTTCTGGTGTGTCACTAAACATTCCAAGACCCTACCGTAATCTGTAACAAAACGTTACAAAAAGGATATTGTCGAACAAAACACTCGAGTATTTTTTGTCGTCTGATGATTATGTTAAAATACACATTAACATATTTTAAATGCAGGTAAGTGTTTAACTTGCCTTTAAGAAATAAAATGCGATCAAACACGTCTCAGGTTCTACGCGTTACGTTGCGAAGCTCTAAAGACTTAAAACCGGATGGATTTTTATTTATCAACGGATTATACGATTGATTCAACATTTTGAAACTTTTGTACCCATTCAGAATCCTAACTAATATTATAAAGGTTGTTTATTTGTTTGTTACGTTATCACGCTAAAACGCCTGAACGCATTTGGATGACATTTGGCGCATGGGTAGCTCATGACCCGGAGAAGGACATAGGATACCTTTAATCCCGATATTCCCGCGGGATGGAGACTTATGCGGGTGAAACTGCGGGGCGCAGCTAGTATTAAATAAAACATGGAATCAAAGAATTCCTATCTTATATCCTTTATCTGTCTAATTTTAAATCAATAACAATCAAACTAGCCAGTGGAACGGTGTTTGTCCCTAAGTACCCTTGGTGGTAATGAATATTATTATAAAACATTTGTTAGGTTTGAAATTCAGTAAGGTAGACACTCTTTTACAAAAAACAAAACATAGTTACACACGGCTCCACATCAAGCTATACATGTCCAGTTTATGCTGATCTCGCATTATATAGGATTTTCGTGCAATGCGAGGTCAGCTTACACTGGAAATTATAGCTTGATGTGTAGCCGTATGTACAAGACTGAAGTAAAAGCTGCAAATGTCAATGCGTTGAATTTTCATGGGAATTAAGCAGGCAATTTTCATTTCTGGGATCAGAGCCTACGTTTTCTGCGGTTAACAAGTTATTACATACAATTTTCTTTATTGCCCTATCACGGCCAGTTGCGTAATGACAACTACCCATAAAACTACCAACTGATTAGATTTCATACAATTTACTTGGAAATTCCGCTTAAAATCTTCGTAACTGATAACTGTTTTTCGTCATCGATGACGTCTCGAAGTGGTACAAAACTCTTAATCGTCTCGAGACCATTAGGACAATATTTAATTATCACGATTAGTAAATATTATGCTCTAAGTACTATCGGTTATTTAACGTGGTATAAAAATAAGATCTGTTTGTTGAGCAAACGGCTTTTTGTTGTCGCCTATGAGAAAAATGACATAAAAAAATTACACCCTCGAGATTTTTAAGTTTCACTTGATGTTTTGAACCAAGAAAAGAATACCTCATGTATTGTCATGTGGAGCCTATTGCCATCAACGGGACATAAATCCAGGCTCCGGGCTGCTACTGAGAATTTCCTTACGGATAAACCCAATTACACTTTGCTCGACCTGGGAATCGGACCCAGGACCTAATACTAAGCAGTATCGCTTACGACCACTACACCAAGAGGCAATTCTCAATATTATTGTTTTTATTTTTATATATGTTTACATATCTCATATACCATGGGGTCCCGGTCTTTTGTACGGCGTACGAGGGGCCTTAGCCAACTCGAGTTTAGATAAATTTAAATGGAATGAGGCACCGACCGACGATTATCCCTGTTCGCACTATGCCAGGGCACAGGGCACCCAAGGACAACCCCCGGTTGGTACTATTGCAGGATATGGAAACAAAACAATGATATTGAACTAAAGTGGACTGGTAGCCTGGAACTATGGGGGGACTATGGCCCATTTTTTTTTTTTTGGACTCGGGACTTTGACGTAACTGGCGAAATGAGGGTGTACCTACTATAAGAACATCTCTGCCTAAACCTTCGGGGAAACAAGGCGTGATGTATTTTTTTTTAAATTGGTTTACCAACAATTGTTTACACTGGTAATTAGCATAAAAGACAAGCAGAAACAGATAAACAATAGTGCACAATCACTTAAAGGTAAACTCAGCATGAAAACGAAAGTTGTACGTACAATAGAGACAAAATAAAAGAAAAGAAAACTACCTTAATCTAAATCAAATAATAGTAAATTGTTACACGTTATATAAGACCTAAAAAAGTGAGAGAAAAAAAAAGTGAAATCAAACCTTATCTAGGATTTTCAAAGTCTTCGCTTTTAAACTGTATAGTGAGTCAAAGTGCAAGTCGATTAGATCGCTACTTTCATTAATCATCTTGCTTAACCTCGCGACAGGGGAACTAGCACCTAAGACCGTTCGTCGGAGCGGTGGACAGAGTGGCGTAATCGAACTACGAGGAATCCTTGAAGGCACACGAAATTTAAAAGAATTTAGTGTCTGTGGGCAGTCAATTTTATTGGCCATTACTTTGCACACAAACATTACGTTAATAAACCGACGGCGCTTTTCCAGCAAAATCATTTTAAAGTATTTGAACCGCTTGGTATATGAACGCATTTTTTGCTAATCCGCTAGTAAACGCCAGGTGCCACAGAAAGCGTTTCTGGATTCTCTCCAGACGCAACGAATGCGTAGCATAGTGCGGTCGCCAGATCACACTACAATATTCCAAAAGGCTAAGAATCAGACTATTGCAAAACTAAAATTATGCATTTTAGTTTTAGGACACCTAAACTGTATGCAATGTCTTAAAACGAAACCAAGCATTCTAGAAGACTTTTTTTATTATGCAATCTTCATGTGGGATAAAAGTTAATTTTGTATCAAAAGTAACACCGAGGTCTTTTGTTATGTTTAATTCTGCTATTTTGTTTTCATTTATGTGATAATCTTGTTTTACTAAATTATGCTTCCGTGTAAATTTGACATGATAGCATTTACTGGGATTTAACAGCATTGAATTGCGTTCGCACCACTTAACAAGCCTATTAATATCACTCTGCAAAAGGATGACATCATGTAGGGACTTAATAATTTTAACAAATTTCAAGTCGTCGGCATACATGAAAACCTTAGAATGTAAGAAACACTTTGGAATATCATTTACAAAGAAATTAAACAAAACTGGGCCCAAATGAGAACCTCGTGGAACTCCGGAAGAGATATGTCGGTTGTCAGACTGAAATCCGTTTATCACTATATAAAAAGATCTGTTCAGAAGATATGAGCTTAACCAAGAAAGCAATGTTCCAGATATACCATAAGCTTGCAGCTTATGAATCAGTATCTTATGTGAGACTTTATCAAAAGCCTTACTAAAATCCGTATATATGCCGTCTGCTTGGTGACCTGAATCAATTGTCTCTGGATAATAGCTCGGTAAACAGAAAAAGGTTTGTGTTTGTTGATCTAGCTTCCACAAAGTCATGCTGCTTCTCGCTTAGGTACAGTTTCAAGTGCTTTTGAATAAATGGACAGATCAGAGACTCAAAAATTTTAGCAAAACACGACAAAATTGATATCGGTCTGTAGTTAGAGACCAAATCGTCCTTGTCAGATTTATGTATAGGTACAACCTTTGCCACCTTCCTATTTGATGGAAAGACCCTGGAGTTTAAGGATGTATGTATGTAAAAGAATACCTATTGTGCTCCATATACGATGAACTCTCTGCATCACATAAGTGTGCGCAAGAGCACCACACGACATAAAATACCAATTACGTTACGTTAAAAAGAACGTAACCAGTAAGAACGTCACAACGGTGTGGATACCGAGAATGGCATTTATCAACGATCCTTAATATACATATTAGAATGGCATAAGAAAAAAACACTTCCTCGATAAATTTTTTCTGAAGAAACGAGTTGTGTTTATCGGATAAAAAACTCGATCACTGCGTCACGCGAGCGATTTTCGTATACAAAAGCGTGTCCAATGATTTAATAATGTATAAACTTTTTAGCTGTGCGTCGCGTTGTACCTATATGTTTATAAGGTTTTAAATTTGTATTTTCTAAATGTAATGAATTGACAAATTCGAGCTGCAAGTATTGATCGAATCTGTAAAAAAGGTATCAAGTAAGTAACTGTTTGTAAGTAGGCTGTAAATTTAGCAAACACCGTTTTGTGGTCGCAAAATGGCTTCTGAAACATAGCTTTAATTAAAGGTTTTGTTTTCAAATCCTGCAGTTGTGAAATACACAATATAAAGCAGAAACCGCACAACACCGCTTGAAGCTAGTTTTGACGATAACCCAAAAACAAGTTGTTTATTTGACATTTACGAGCCATCGATTGTATCCACCAATTCAACAATTAATCCTTACTTTTACAATCATTTGAATAACAAAACGACGAAGCTAGATTATTTTATGTTGACGTAATTTCTGAGAAAAGTTTTGGAAACTGGAAATTAACTTCAAGCATAAAAAGGTTTATGTGGACAATACGAAACCAGATCCTGCGCAAAGAGGTGGCAACACCTAGCGATTCAGAGTAAGATGGATGTGGGAGTCTTTCAATTGCTGGCGTAGGTTTCCTCTTGCGAATTATGGCTATGCGATCGAGTTTGAACCTAGTTTAACCGGTGCGGTCTGGTTATAGTCGCCGAGGACTGGCCTGCCACTCGCCCGGACCCCGCCACAGGCCCGCGGGGACTCATCGACGTCGCCATAACAACCAACACGTAGTATGTATACTTTGACTTGAAACAAATAGAAAATACTCAACATTATTTTAGCTTTGCCTGCTTTATGAGCTGAATTATTTGAGAATCGGTGCCTTTGTGCTCGTTTAAAAATAACATAAAACTTAAATTAGTCTGCAAATAGTTTGCTATTCAACACTCATCAGTTGTCATTCTATTATACAATTATTAAGGAGTTGTCCTCGCGATGTCATGGCAAATTATTGAAGAGGCTATTGACTTTGCTATTGAATTCAGTGACTTTACCTCTCACAATTCGTATATGTGTAAGATACAGCATAAACGGATTTTTAAATTGGATTAAAAAAAAACAAACATCGAACTATACAAATATAATTATTTAGTAGCTCTCCTTCCTGTACTTCAAATCAATTATGTACTCAAATTAATCAGTGTTGACATGAACTTAAATCAATGTACATTAACTATCCGTCAGAGGCATGTCAATATCAGTTATCATCGGTCACCCGATTCTTTGTTGACTGATTTTATCAACATAACGATTTCACATATGTAGGTACTCGTATTGTGTGTCTGCCACTGGTGACAGCGACCTTGCGAGTTTTCAGTTTCATGGTTCATTAAAACAGAACGGTGTCTGAACGACAAATATTAAAATACCTACGTGTCTGTGCAATAAGATTTTCTAATTCACAGGGTCCATTCACACGAAACCGCTTGTGGTTTACGTTGCGTTTTAATACGGCAGTCTCGGTTTATGGCTATATGTAAATGATGCTTTGAACGGCGAACAGAGCGAAATCTCCGTTTAGTTCTGACGTGAAAAATGCCTTGACGTGTCTTTGAATTTTGTGTTTTGACTTCGAGCTGTTTAAATATTATGTTTATTCTGTGACTGTCAGTGCAGACTGGCAAGCCAGCAAGTAATTTCTGTGTGATACGTGCTGTTGTATAATGATTGCAGGGAAAGTTAGTTCAGGGTCAAATCGAGCCTGCATAACCGATGTGTTTGAACATAGTTATCTAGACTATAGTATTGTCTTCGTTATGTTCGAACCTTTTTGGTGTCACAGAAAATTATCTTCGAATTTCGGTTGATTTTAGAGGGAGAGAGAGTTATGATATCTATAAGATCACTGAAGTTTATAAGTATAATGAAGAACCTGTTTTTTTCTACTGCAGGGGCCGTATTATGACGGATTAATGCCACCATTTTTCCAGTGTGAGTGAGAGACGGAGCTATACAAGGCTGATAGCACCATCCTTTTTTCGCCGTGGAATAATGATGGCATTAATACTTCATAATACGGCCCCAGAAGATGACACTGCTTCCCGTCAGGGCTCAGGTCATATTTAACATGTCATATCACAGTATTAAGGCATAGATTTAAAATAATAGGTATACATATATCCCAAGAAAGACAAAAATACCTACGTCTAGTACATAAAAGTTTTACATTCAACCTATGTGATTCACGAAGTATCTTTATGAAATATGTTTAAGTATTTTATTTATCTACAAAACTGGGCGTGCAGCTGTTTTGCTTTACTTTCAAAATGTTTAAATAGTGATTCATTTGATAATACATACTACGTCTGTTTGTGAAACCTCTATTGTAAGGTTTCAGAGAAAACAACGGATAGAACGATTTTATCACCTCACTTATCATGTAGCTTTTTTTTTACCTTATCACCTACCTACCTCTGGAAAAATATGAAAAAAGGATTTTAGGTATAACTATTTCGGATTTTAAGGCTGCCTCAGACCGACGCTACGCGACGAGACTCTAGTAGAACAATTTCTATGAAAACTTCATAGAAATTTGTTCTCCCAGAATCGCGTTGCGCCGTCTCGTCGCGCCTGTCTGCGAGCCTTTGATCATGCACGATCCCGGAACTGAAACAGGAAAACGTTACAAAATGGTCAGCATTTTATATTTTTTTAATGCATTTTTATCGAATAGCCATTCGGGGAAATGCATAAAATTCTAGTTTTATTGAGTGGGAATGAATCAGACCGACGTTTTATAAAGGATTATACTTATTGGTCGTCTGTTGTCAGTTTCATTGTTACAGTTACAGGTGTCACATTTTATTGCTACTGACCTTTCAACTTGCATATTTTTTATTTCAATTCTTCTTCATACCTATTACACGAGCTATTTAACCCCCGACGGAAAAAGAGGGGTATTATAAGTTTAACGTGTGTGTCTCTCTGCGCCATCGTAGCTGCCAAACGGCTGAACCGATTTTGATTTTGTTTGAAAAGAGACTTGATCGAGAGTGTGTCAAAAAAAATCGTTTATTAGAATTGCTTTGTTTTTGTCGGGGGGTATACGGATTTATGCATGGTTGATGGCAATAGGCTCGCCCCCTATTACATGGGACTTAAACATAACTGGTGAAATGTGAGTGTATTAAGGTACACCACTGCCTTACCTTTCGGAGAACCCTCCTCTTTCCTATTTGTTGTGAAACTCCTACACAGAGTTTTACATTTTGGAAATTAACTATCTATTATACACTATGTTAATTAACGAAAGGCGGTCCCGTTAACCCGAAATAGATAGCGTCCATGCAAAAAAAAATGGCACCATTAAAAAACAAAGTATTTTGTTTTCTTTAATAATAAAACATTCACAAAAAATATAAAATTGATGCGTAAAATTAAACACTCCGTACACTTTGTCTTTCAACGTGAAAACACTAGTGCGACAAGTGCGTGTTTAGACATTTTGTTTTTCGACTGCAATATTTTGTTTAGCATGTTTTGACGCTATGCTACTGCGGGTTAACTGGAACGCCATTCAACAATTAACATACTGCATTATAAACTTATCAGAAGAATTGATAAAGTTTTTCGTACCACGTGAGTTTCTTTTAGCTCTAAGACCAGTTTTATTTTCTTTGTATCATAGTAATGACGTCACAGAAGTAGAGTATACATATAGAACAAGTTCCAAGTAGTTATCCTCGACAAAAATGTCATGAAAAAATCTGTGTATTTTAATGTTAAACACATGAAGTATACCGGTTATCTGTTATAGCTATTTACGACTGTGATAATATTAGTGTGCAGGCGCACTATTTAAGCATGTACAGTCACCGGCAAATATATGTGAGCACTTAGCAAAATATAACTGCCTATACGAATTTATTTGGGGCCGGCGGAACATTTATTTTTGTTCCATACTTCTCTATTAGAGTGCTCATCTCAGTTGTCACTCCTTTTCTAGCCATATCATATTCCACATAGTCCAGTCCATCCATCCTTTCTAGTGTTCCCTCACTCGAATTGCCATCCAAATTGACGAAATTTCACAATGCCCTTACCATGACAACCTATTTCCACAAATCGTTCCAGTGACCGGTATCACAAAGTCAAAGTCAAATAATTTAATTTAATTAGGCACATAAAAGGAACTTTTGAACGTCGAAATTTAAAAAAAAATAGAACTGTTTCTAGTCGCCCCTTCCAAAAGGTAGTTTTCGTATGAAGAAGAATGGCCAAGGAACTCCACGATTTCAAACTTCCTCATATATACTCACTCTAGCTGATGCCCTTGGTTTCGCCCGCGTGGATGTCGGTTATTATATACTAAAACCTTACTCGAGAACCACTCTATCCATTGGTGAAAACAGCATGAAAATCGGTGAAGCAGTTTTTGAGTTTATCGCGTACAGGACGACAGACAGACGAGGAAGAGGACTTTGTTTTATAATAAGTAAGGATTTCTTTCAAAATAAACCTTCCCTCGTGCTTTTAGTTCAGACTATTGCCGAGTGCCATGTTTTATAGTACCTATAAGTATAGTTAACTAAGACGCAGGTGAAGTTGGGGGCAGAAGCTAGTCATCAATAAAACGTTTTTTAAATATCTTTATACATAGTTCTGCTCATCCATTTTAATTAAGTAGACGTTTTTTGTACGAATATACATAGTAAACGATGGATTTATTTATATTTGCCTCATTTATTCACGTACATAGTTATTTCTGACTACCCAGCTATTCATAGGAATACGTGTTTCTGCTTAATTATGTATTTGCATCACGTTTTATGTCTATTTCTAGTAACGTAGAACTACAGCGCTAATTATTTTTTACTTGAAAATTATACTTACATACATTTAAAAGTAAAGCCTGCTTATCAAATTTTTCACAAATTAAAAGTGATTTGTAGATAAGAACTGAATCTGACGGATATTTACACAATCTGCATCCCAAGCTTGGAGCATCTAGAATCATAATTCATTCCGACCCCAGAGAAAATTTAGAAACAATATACTTAATAAGATCCATATATAACGAAATCAACAGGTTTTAGTCTGTCTGTGACCGCGTTGTTCTTCTAAACTGTGCAACAGATTTACATGCAGTTTTCATCATCAATAAGAGGAAATAGGGTCGGTCTTTTCTCCATACAAAAAGTCATAATTTGAAGTTCGGCTCTCGTCTATTTCCTCCTCCAATATTGGACCAATTTGAAAGATATTTTATATTTTATTGATTAAGAAGGATATTTACTGTGCCCCTATGCTTTTTTTTTTCATTAATAACTGTCAAATTTGTACAATAGGTCTCTGATGACAGCGGTCTAAACAGGCAATTTCGAGCATTTTCTGAGGGTTCTAATACTTCTTTATCAAAACGGAACAAAACATAGGGGCATAGAACTAGTTCAAATTTATTTTACTGTAAAAAATCATTGCTTTAAGGTCATAAACCAGAGAGAAAACAGGTGAGAGCGTTTGTATGGAGAAGGGATCGACCCTATTTCCTTTTAAGAGAATTTATTCCGGAAGGTTTCTGTGTATAAAACTTTAAAACGTTTAATATGCGTATAATAAAGAAATCTTAATGTTTTTCAAGTGGTAAAAACGCTGCCAAAAACAGGCGCGACATCGCGGGCGCGACAAGTGTTGCGCTGCTTGTCGCGCCCGCGATACCGCGCCAGTTTGCACGAGGCTAAAACCGTTGCGACGCAGAGACGAGTCGCTAGTATTTTAATATACTACTAATCTTCAAGCAAGACTAAAATGATCGGCCATTGTTCTATCAAGCGAGATGTGGCCTCAATCTAATCTAAGTCAATCTAGATCCTAGTCAATCTAACTTCTTAGTCATACTAGCTTATATGTGAATATATAACTCCTATGATGCCTAGACTTAGAGGCTATAGATACTGTGATAATCCTATTGACAATATTAAGATGTATGTTGCCTACATGTTTGTATAAACAGGTGTGGTAAATGCAGAAATAAGTGTTAGTGCTACGATTTATCTAGCTGCGCCCAGCGGTTTCAGCCGCATAAGTCTCGATCCCGTAGGAATATCGGGATAAAAGGTATCCTGTGTCCTTCTCCAGGGCATGGTCTACAAATGTGCCAAATCCGTTTAGCCGTTTTAGCCTGAAAGCGTAACAAACAAACAAATTCACTTTTGCATTTATATAATTATAACTAGCTAATGCCCGCGACTTCGCCCGCGTGGATGACGGTTATTATATACTTCAACCTTACTCGAGAACCACTCCATCCATTGGTGAAAACAGCATGAAAATCGGTGCAGGCGTTTTTGAGTTTATCGCGAACAGACAGACAGACCCGGCCGGAGGACTTTGTTTTATAATATGTAGTGATATAATATATATATATGTATATAATATATACTTATGTAAATAATATATAAGTTAGGATTATCATTCGCTTGCCCTTAACGCAACTTGGCGCAGCATGGTCCACCCGCCCCGACCCAGCTCGACCCAGCTCGACCCAGCTCGCGCCGCTGAGCCTGAAACTTTAAAATCGACCCGTAATAATCACGATCCGATCCAGCCTGTCCCTTGTTGTTCTCCACGTTGTGAAATCGTCAAATGACTTCTCCCGCTCTGGGCGGAGCGGGAGTGCGTGTCAGACTTTTGCTGACTAAAACCCACCCGTGTTCCTTCAGTTACCTGTTGCCAAGGTCCCGGTCTCCCTTTCGGACTTTCCCGCAACCATGGTAGGCATCGGTTCTAGCGGACCCCGCCAATTGTGCTGACATATCTTTGAGGCGCGCGTAGAACACGACGCGCCATCGACCCGGGCCTGGTCCTCATCGGACGGCAAGCTACCCATTGCTCGCCGTCCACAAGCCCGCACCTATGGTGGCCGGGAATCCGCCTGGGATTCCCGTCGCCCAGGACTTCTCCAGAGGCGGTAGTTAGGGGCGTGAGGGCGCAAACTTTGCCCCTTCCTCACGCGTTCCGACTCCTCCTTCGCGAGCATTACTGCTTCGCAGAAGGAGGTGACGGCTTCCCATGCCCTCTCGAGAGGTCGTTGCCGCCAATCGCCTCCACGAGGATACGGCGGTGCTCCGCCCAAGCGGGGCACACCTCCACCGTATTGCTGTTCTCCCATGTCAATCAACTCAGCCTATTGCAGTCCACTGCTGGACATAGGCTTCTCCCAAGCTGCGCCACAACATCCTGTCCTCCGCCTTCCGCATCCAGTCTGTGCCAAACAACTTTTTAGGCCTTAGCATGTATTCATAGTTTATAAGTTTTATGCCCTAGCTGGAGGCCGATACAATTTATAAATTATGAGACACCAATGAAAGTTTACAAATAGACAGAATATTATCATCCATTCACTATATTATGTACTGAAATGATGACAAACTAGCCAGACAAAGTGATTTTATAATCCTGCCAAACTTTTTCATTTAAACGAGCTCCATATTTAGCAGGTTCAAGGCTGCTGCAGACAGGCGCAACGCGACGGTGCGAAGCAATTCTGATAGAACAATTTCCATAAAGTTTTCATACAAATTGTTCTACTAGAGTTGCGTCGCCTCTGAGCCTTCAATCAATATTTCAGTCACCATCTTTACTGATATTAAAGTTTCAAGTATTAGGTTTAAAACATTCTTTGGAAGGCAAAAAATTATATCACCCTGGAATTGTATGTATATACAAACATTTCCATTCAGGTGGTTAATTAATTATTTTATAGCTTCGATTCCCCGAAACTTTTCGACAAGTCGCCATAAAACCACTTTTTTCTAATTATAAATAAAAATATACTTTTAAAAGATATAAAATTATCTGTAACCGTACGACGACGCCAGAGCATCTTCAATTTAGTTCCAACTGATTTTTATTGACAATAATAATATTTCATGTTTCAATGAGAAGGTAATTCAGGATTGCAATAAAGTAATTCAAAATACATTTTATTCCATGACGACTTTGAACTTGGGTAAACGACTTAAAGCAATCATATTGATTTTGAATTAACCTTGTACTTATATAGTTATCTATATTTAGTTAATAACAATTTCCTACACAATAGTACTGGCTGATATTATCTTCTTTTGATCTTTTCTTTTTATGAGAGAAGGATTTTCAAATCATTGTGGCGTGTACGCACAAATGAACAAGAACATGTTGAACACAAACATCGAACACTTTGTTTGCATGTGCCACTAACGAACATCAAACACTGTGTTCGTCAAAAATGTTCGTGGCGATCCAATTTCGAATCCATGGCAACAAGCACAAACACAAAATATGGAACCGTGTTCGTATGAGTTCGTGTTCGTGCGTCCACACATATCCGAATCAAATGTGCCATGTGCGATGTAGCGGCGGGATCTACGGATAAACATGACTTGTCCAATTTTACGTTGAGATTACTCGTACTTAAAAAGAGCAATTTGTACCATTGTTTTTGCTAACATATTCTAAGTACAAGGCGAGGGAAGGCTCTGTTGATTGAACTGCCAACCTTTTCGCGTTATAATGACAGCTAACATCACGACTGGTCAGCGTTCTCGGAATAAAAACAATACTTATAAAAAACTAAATAAAAACATATTCATTTTATCTCACGCGTTTGTAACATAGAGAAACATGTGAAGACAATTAATGTTATTGTACACCATGTTTTACTTAGACTCAACGTCAATATAAAATTATTTGTGTTAAGTGAAGACCGAGGCTTTACTAAAAAGAAGTTTAAGAGGAAATAGGGTCGGTCCCCTCCCCATACAAAGGCTCTCGCCTGTTTTCTCTCTGGTTTATGACCTTGAGACTTATTAGAGCTCTTGATTCTTTTGAATGATTTTTTACATATCAAAATAGAGTTCTCTTATTTTGATTCTTTAAAAAGCGAAAACGGTCCAACCCACATATTTAACTTCTTCCATTTTCAAAGTTAATCCTAATGATTTGATGATTTTGATGAATGAACATTCAAGCATTTTTTTAAATGGTATTTTTCTGTTTTTCTAAATTACGTACCAAATTAATAATGTAATTTTCTAGACGTTCTTGGCCTCCAGATTGAAACGCAATCTAAGCATTAACAAGGAGTTTACATATAGGCGTTGCGTGTCTGACGAGAGTCAAGAGTCTGTGACAATTACTGCAATTAAAGAAAAAACAACAATAGTCTCTGGAGCAGGGCCAGCCAGTCCCACAAATTAGTCCTCAGGGTTCGGTTGTTTACGAACCTTTTTGTACAAGTTTATCTGACCGACTGTCTGTACAGCGCTGTCAGTAAAAGGATCACACGTCAACTTTCCACTATTCATACGGTTAAAACAAATTCAATATGAAACTGCCATGCAATTCCAAAAATCCTTACATATTATAAAACAAAGTCCTCCGTCGTCTCCGCGTCTTTCTGTCGTCCTGTACGCGATAAACTCAAAAACTACTGCGCCGATTTTCATGCTGTTTTCACCAATGGATAGAGTGGTTCTCGAGTAAGGTTTTAGTATATAATAACCGACATCTACGCGGGCGAAGCCGCGGGCATCAGGTAGTATACATATAAATGTAAGCATAGGTACGAGTACATAATGTTGGCAAGAAAAACTAGTCTTTTAAAACTACTGCTTCCTCAGTCATAAAGCTATCGAAGGAAGTATTAAATCACGAGACTATTTACATGAAAAATGATGAGTTAATGAAAATATATTTCTATTCCATTCTTGTTTACATTGTAAAGTGAACGTACAAGTGCTAGTTTCTATGTTTTACAATTATTGATCGTCTGTTATTATTATTATACTGCAATCGCCGTGGTCATCAATACGGAAATATGTTATTATACCTAAAGAGGAAACTTATTTGAATTGCTAATAGAATAAAGGGAATCATTGATGAATGTAAATATCTATTGAGGTAGGTTGAAATATTAAAATTATGGTTATGTGTGTTTTGTGGTTTTACATTGTAGTGTGTAGTAATATGTGTATTAATTGGAGTCGACCGCAAACTCGTTTTTTGGTTGCTCGACGTTTTTTTATCGAAGCTGACAGAATTATTTAACGATATTCGTTGAAAACAAACACATTTTTATTTACAAATTCCTACAATTGACCGCAATAGTTTAGTCAATCGGTTACTCACATCGTTTCCTTTTTGAATTAAATGGAACTTCAACCGGTGTACCGTTTGTAGCCACAAAGTCATTGGGCTTAAAAACCGCAGCAAATTACAAATCATGACAGCATGACAATACAATGGATTGTGGTTCTCATTTACTTAAAGAGTACGAGGACCACCTCATTGATGGCACAACACAGGGCGAGCATATCATAGAGGGACATAAAGTATCTACGTATACGTACAATATATACATATATTTTTGTTCAGAGTTTCTGTACGTACTACTTCTGAATATGTTTTCAATTTATATTAGGAAATTTCACATTTCTGTCACCCTAAATACATAATCTTGGTATGTTGTTGACTTGTAAGCGTTATGGCCGTCATGACATGGGCGTTTTTGGATTTTTTTCACAAACTGCCATGTCATGTCTCGTGTTTGAACCCAAAGCACGTACCTCTGAATTTTCGTTTTCACTTGCTTCAAAAACAGCATGCCTGAGAGATGATGGCATGTGTCAGAGGCCCATGGGCGGCATAAAAACTCTGACCCCAGGTTAGTCACCAACCATACGAAAAAGAAAGAAAGATCACTTTAGAAAACGTATGTGAGCCTCTTCCATCGCCTTATTTCCAACATCAAAGTGATAAGCGGCTCCTTTTTCTCATAATTCTTAGTTCACAGAATTATTAAATGATGACCGTTACGTCATTTTTATTTTCATTTGAGCTGGTGATTGACCCCTGGGTTACCAAGAGCTCATAAGCTTTTAACGTCAGCAATAATTTTCGGTTTCCAAAGACTAATTGCCTTGAAGATGTGCTTCTTTCGGCTTTGCTTTAGTTGTTTTTTTTTTGTAGTCGATGGTAATACCGAGCTGACGTCATTGTATCGTCATCGTAATTATGTATGTTTAAAGGGTTAGATTTTTGTCGTTTAAAACCTCTCAAGGGGTCACTGTACTCATTATTATGAACAACTTTCACTATGGGACTAACCAAGAAATCGCGTTCACGTTTCCTAAATTATGACGAGCTACGAACATAAATGTAGGGAACAGCTGATTTTTTTAACTAACGTAATCAACAATGATTTCTTGGGAGCTGCTACTTATTGTTGGTAGTTGGAGTTAACTTAATCATTTAGCCTTTGTATCAAATCAATTAAATATACACAATCATTCGCACAAGTCCAGGCCACAGACAAAAAGAAATAAGCGTATCAAACACCCGGTATATCAAGGTAGGTGCACTGATACAATAGAGGCTGTGGTGAAACTTTGAGTATGGAAAATCCATTCTCTGTACATAGGCTTGATGTGGCGTCATATACCATTGTTATGTGCTGTAATTACATTCCTAGGTACCAACTCAAAATTTATTATTGTTGAATTTTTATATATTTGGATAACTCTCGCACGTCAATTGTTTTTTGTGGTTATGATTTGCATATAATGCAAACTTTTATGTGCCGTATGTTACGAATATCTTTGTTGATCATGTTATACTTATACATAACTGGTTCCAGCCCGCGACGTCGTCGTTTTTAAATTAGTTTGCTAGTTTCAGAGATTAGCGCGCTCAAACAAACAAAAAAACAAACGCAGTCTTCAGCTTTTATTATATTAGTACCAGCTGATGCCCGCGACTTCGCCCGTTATTATATACTAAAACCTTACTCGAGAACCACTCTATCCATTAATGAAAACAGCATGAAAATCGGTGCAGTAGTTTTCGAGTTTATCGCGTACAGGACGACAGACGCGGCGGAGGAGTTTGTTTTATAATATGTAAGGAAGTAACGTAAGGTCTTAGTACTTAGAAGTATCGTAATATTTCATAATTGGCACTACATCTCACTAAGACTGTAATGTTGCAAGACGAATGTATTAATTTACATAAAAAACACATTTATGGCGATGTAATAAGATTTAAACGATACAGTAACAGATGTACAACATCATTTGCGAAATAACGAATCGATTTTCAGATTAAAGTATGCAGAATTATCTTCCTGTTCGAAAACGTCTTTTTACGAGTAGATGCTCAAATTCCTATGGTTATCAAGTTTAAACTCACATTAGTAACTCTTTTGATCTGTAGGTCAAACATAATACTGTTTGGCAATATAAGACAGTTATGTCTATCTGTCTAATGCCAAACATGATTTAAATATTTGGCCAAACTCCATTCAGTGACGGTCAAATATTGATTCCTACCTTTTCTATACTGAGGTTGGCTTAACTGGCAAAGCTTTCCAACGGAACTTTCAGACTGACCATTTATAATTCAAAATCAAATCATAATACTGTTGGCAAAATTATAATATTATCAATTCTGACATTAATATTAGAGAAACACATGCGAATCAATTGATCGATATCGACTGCCATAGACGTGTTTCGGATACTGATTTCAACGCAGAACCTTCCCATTCAAACTTCCACCTTATGTTCTTCAACTTAAAGTTAATATTCAATTATTACAGGCCTCTATGAATATTTATGGGCATTGTGTATCTCGATACGTCAGCGTGACGTAAAAACTGTTATACAGCCAATAAAGCGTGATTTGCATTCTGACAACGAAACGAAGAAGAAAGCAATAGTTTTGCTCATGTTATTTGCAAAAAAAAAGGCCATTCCCCGAACATAGGTCATAAGTGCCTATGTCCTTGATTGCCGTGTCGTCAAGCGCATTGATTACGGCCCATTAGGCACCTACAGATGCATTCTGAGCGCATAAAGGCTCCCGCGGACAGGCGCGATGCGACAGTGTGACGTTATTCTGGTAGAACAATTTCCATTAAGTTTTCAGATAAGTATTTATTTTATATATCTACATTTTTTTTCTGTGCTTCTATAAATAAAGTAACTGTAAAGAAGACACTAGATAGAGCAATGCAATTTCCTAGGGATATTTTTAAGCGGTTGGTCGACTCTTCACGTGATCAGAGGGCTGGCCTATTCTTCTGCCAAAGAATCAGCATTGCCATACAACGTGGCAATGCTGCCAACCTTTTGGGCACTTTTCCTGCTGACAGCGATGCGGATGATTCGTTTGATGCCCTATTGTGGTTATTTCCCCTCCCCTTTTTTATATACTTGTACATATTATAAGTATTGTAATGTTAGATGTGTATAATAATGTACAAAATAGAAAAATGGTAAGATTTTGTAAATAGATCTTAATATTAATAAAGTAATTAAATAATTCATATTTGAATTAATTGAATTACAAACATTACGCCTGTTTACCTGAAGGAATAATCTGGAATTCAGGTCAGGTTGTAACAAAAGCTATATTATATATAGCCAGTTTAATCGATAGCATCCTATTACTTTATTGACACAGACTTTGCAAATTGATGACATCTCGGAAATAAAACTACAACGACCGTGAAACCCGAAATTTATAGCTATTTATAGCTATTTGCTTTCGTAACGAGCTTGTTGAGGTCTGCTAAACGAGGTAAACCTAACATCTTTATAATACCGAATACTTAAGTAAAATATTATTTTTATTGACAGAATACATATGAAAAATTAAAAATATAAACAGACAGAATATACCCACTTTAATCTTTATTGTAGATACACCAAATAATCAATCACAATCTGAATGTATTTGAAGGATATTGCTAATCCAATGCTTCAAATTTTTTTCTGCTCAACTACGTAAATAACGCAATGAATGTTGTCAAAATGGAAGTCATTGCTACTGTAAGGTTAATTACCCCGTTGGGTATTTATCGTAACTAAGGTCAGGTATTCCCAATTGCACATCACTCTGATTCCAGAATAAACAAAAAAAAATATAGTCTAAAGCCAAAAAAAGAAAAAGTACTTAATTCTATGTGGGTACTTTGTCTATTTGTGGTTCTAAACACGATACCGAAAACTTCACTCGAACAGAAAAATCGGAAGAGACATAAATCGATGATTTTTCAACGTTTTTCTTATTTTTCCGAAAGCATATCTTCCAAAAAAATATCTAAAAGTTAATAACATAAAAGAATAATTTGTGGACACATTTTGCAAAAAAGTTTAATTCTTTTAATTATAAAATATTATAGAATAAAGTGGCGTTCGCGTGAAAGGTTGAAGCGTTAAATGCCTACTTCGCTTGGTCTACCCGGCCTTAAGCTGAGAATGACAGTTGCGATTTGAATATACAATTTAAGTTGATGGTCAATTTAGTAAACAATATAAAGGAGTATTTTTATTTTATTTTTCACCGTTTTTGACTATTCATCATAAATAATAATAACACTAAAATAATAATAATAATATGTACTAGTAGTTATATAAAAAAGGGGGGAAATAATCATAGTGCATCAAAATAATTCGTCCGCATCGCTGTCAACAGGAAAAGTGTCCAAAATACTGGCAGCATTGCCACGTTGTAGGATGGCAATGCTGATATTTAGCCCAAAAATAGGCCAGCCCTAGTCACGTGAAGACTCGACCAGTAAACGATTAATTTATTGATGCTAACTTAACACCAGAGAACTGGGTATTTAGTGTAAGCTGAAAGCTTATATAGAAATCCTAGATTGCTTATTTATTCGGAATTGAGGTGGTCCTTAGTTATGAGCCACACACGTCATCACAGAATCATGAACACGCGTAATTATCTAGAAAACCATATTAAGTACCTATGACGTTTATAAATTGCAAACGAGTTTTTAATCGAGAGTTGGCGCGTTATTGCAACTAGCATAAGATCATCAAAAAGATGTCAGAAACTCAGAAACTGACCAATTTCGAAACCGGTAACTTATAATATTATTCATTATTTTTATTTACGTTACAGAGCTATGATTCTATACAAGAGCGTGACTTGTAGTACTATTAACAAAACGAGATTGTTGACAAACTATTCGCACACAAATTACAAGTTTTTTTAGAAAAGAAATACCAATTCAATTGTTAATGATTGACTGAGAATACAGTGCAGTGTAGTGGTTCGACGAACACTGACCTTGTGTCACAGACTAATTACAATCACTTAGTGGTAAGAGTTGCAACTGAGTCGCTGAGTGTTCTTAAGCTTTATTAAAGGGCCCATGACGCACACCAGTTCCGACCGCCGATTACAGCGACTAATTAGTCCGCACCGGGCAAGATTAATCATCTCATTCTTGACCGAAAGTCGCCCAATGATTAACCCCACAAGTTTCCTTAACACGCTCAGTAAAGTAAACATATTATTGAACGGTTGAGGCTTTCGTAAACTAAATCGGTCGTCGGCTTGCGGCCGTCACTTTCACTAAATCGCTGTTGGCGTAACAGACAGTTTTTCTGTGTCGCTTTTCTTTGCGAATCCTCTTGCGGTCGCGAGTTTTGTGCACACATTGATACCTAGTAAAATTCAGACGTTTGGGAGGCGCAAAAACGCCAAGTTCCACAGGTGTGTCAGGCGTCAGGGTACTTTTGGTAAAGAAACTTTGAAATCGATGCTAACTAAAAATTACGCGCAAGAAAGTGTAGTGTTAAAAAAATATATACGCGTCGATTTGAGACTGACTGACTGCGTGACGGAACGCACACTTGTAAACTCCACTATGTACATAGAGCCTAACAGTAGTTTATCCAGTAGATATAGGTACGTACCTACTCGTAAATATACATACCTAAGTTCTTTCATTATTACCGTACAAGCAATGACGTGATCCATTCATGAGTTTTAAGGAAAAATAAATGAACACATGCTTATGATTGACATACGCTGACAGATTGATAACTTGATTTATTTACTCACTTTACCCAGCAATGTGCTGCATTTATTGCATACTCTTAGATGTTTAATGTACCTATGTTTTAATAAGCGCAATGCTATTGTGATAAGTAATTAGCACAGAAATTAACTGCATTATGTTAACATTTAAGTGTTTTCCTACATAAGTGCGATATTGTTTAAATTATTTTAACAGCTTCCTCGGTAATTTTAATTGCTTGTTTATGTAATAAAACACAGGATAATGTTGTAGCAGAAAATGACTAAATATTCCACTTATATTCCTTTTTGTATAGGTACCTACATTATCTATATCTATACATATTATAAATTAAAGTCGCGTGTTTGTCTTCTTAACCACGCAACAGATTTTGATGAGGTTTTCACCATTGTTTAGAGAATTTATTCCGGAAGGTTTATGTGTATAATACCTACGTTAATGTTAAAGTTGGAGGAGGAAACCGGCATGGCAGAGAGATATTTCTCGACGGCATATGAAGCCAAGTCAGAGGCCCTTGGGCGGCTTTAAAAACTCTGACACCAGGTTAGTCACTAACCACACGACTGAGAAATATCGATGATTTGTCAAATCCAAAAAACCGTGCGGATATGCCTATATCGTATAGTTATTTACAGTTCATCAACTGTTTCAAATCGTAAATTATTGTCTAAAGACATTCCTATGAAATTGCAGAGTTATTTCAAGTCACGTACTGATCCAGCGCAGACACCAATAACAGTACCTACCTACCTTAGCTACCTACAAACTTACTAACAATTCAGTATATTTGGAAAATAAGAAAAAAAAAATGATTGCCTATAAAAATTAAGGAACCGTTGATCCTAAAATAAATATTTGAAGGAAAAGGCTGCATTTGAAACGAATGCGACTGTCTTTTTAGGGTTCCGTACCCAAAGGGTAAAACGGGACCCTATTATTAGGGCTCCGCTGTCTATCTGGCTGTCTGTCTATCCGTCTGTCACCAGGCTGTATTTCATTAACCGTGATAGTTATACGCTTGAAATATTCACAGAATATTTAGTTATATATTCACTTTAAAAATAAATAATTCAATTAAAATAAAACAAATATTTAAGGTTTATTTAACGTTTTTATATATGATGGTATGGAACCCTTCGTGCGCGAGTCCGACTCGCACTTAGACGGTTTTTACATTTCAGTATCAAGACCCTAAAAACCGTATTTAGCAAACAGTTACTAACAATAAAACATTATACGCTGCACAAGTTCTATTCATTAATATCGCAACTTTTCGAGTTCTATGAAAGATTTTCCTCGAGACTGTAGAACTCCAGACTGTAGTAGGGTAAATCTATATCCTACTAATCCTACTAATATTATAAATGTGAAAGTTTGTGTGTTTGGATGTTTGTTACCCAATCACGCAAAAACAGCTGAATGGATTTGGATGAAATTTGGCAAAACGATAGTTTATAACCTGGATTAACACATAGGATACTTTTTATCCCGGTATTCCCACGGGAACGAGACTTACGCGGGTGAAACCGCGGGGCGCAGCTAGTAATATAATATATATTATAAGTAACAAAAAAAGTGAAAAATAACTTTAATTTCGGAAGTCGGCATCTTTGCTTTTCAATTTTCATTTTTTGCCACCGACTTCCGAAATTAAAGTTATTTTTCACGTTTTTTGTGTTTTTGTTGGAAGTCGATTGTTTTTTTTTTTTTGTAAAAAGTTTTTATTCTTCACTTTTTAGCTGTGGTACCTACCCCACACAAATTCGAATACCACTACCTGCTATATAAATAACAGTGACGGAAATAAGATATCGTCTACATAGACTAAGTGGGAAAAATACGTAATTATTGAAGCTAACTCAAAACTATGCAAGCAATGTTAATAAAATTTATAAGGGACCACCTCTGAAGCTTGACCTACCAAACTAAAAAAGAATCATCAAAATCGATTCATAATTGGCGGAGTAATCGCGTCACGTACACAAATAAAAATAAAATAACATGCAGACGAATTGAGAACCTGCTCTTTTTCTTCTCGCGAAGAAGTCGGTTAAAAATGTTCACCATCATTTGGACAATTTATGTCCGAAGATTTAATGTAAGATAGGTAATTAAAATAATGAACTGTCGGTGTTTTATCAAGTCGTAAAAACCGTGTAAAGCAGGGACGGGTCTCTATTCTAATATATACAAAAAAAACAGGAATCGAACGACCCATGAACCTCAATAAAAACAAGTGAAGCAAATCAACTCATTGATTCAAACATATCGGTATAGCATCGTGTTTACTAACATTGCCAAACCACTTAACATGCAAACTGCATTGAACTATAGATAGTGCCTCAAGGTCTAGTTGAATCACCGAATTATTAGTTCTATATACAACGCCAAATAAAGTTCCATATGCAACGCCAATTATTAGTTTTATATGCAACGCCAATTCGTTGGAAAGTTGACAAAGTGCGACCTTTGCATGGTTGCAGCTAACATATATATGTATAATTCATTGGCAATCTTTCAGAGGGTGATGTAGCTACCTACTCATGAATTTATATGACATACAAATTCACCCAGTCAGAAATACCAACAATGCAATATTATTATAAAAAATGCAATAGACTTCCCTAAATAAAATGCTTTTTTTGCTGATAGTAATAGTGATTCATATTCATGAGTATTTTAGGCATCTGAAAGATTTTCAATATATTCAAAGACACCGTATACGGAGAAATACAGGGTGATTACACCATCTAGAAGTATTCTTTAGTACACACGGCTACACATCAAGCTATACATTTCCAGTTTATACTGATCTCGCATTCTATAGGATTTCCGTACAATGCGAAGTCAGCTTATACTAGTAATGTATAGCTTGATGTGTAGTCGTGTGTACAAGTCCTAGTTAGGTACCATTACCTACTTATTTCTGGTGCCAGTAATAATACCGTCTTGAAATTATCGCGTGACTTTCGTGATTAAACAAAATTAATACTATCAGTTTATTCTAGCCATAATTAATTGCGTGTCATAAATAAACGATTTTTAACTACAGCTAAATCTACCTACTTATAACTAAGTACTTTTGATAACTGTATTTATACCAGCCGCGAAGAATTGATGTTAATTTCAACTTTTAAATATTAATTATTATTATAAATCATTATTATAAATTAAAGTCGTTTTTTGCGTATCTCTGTGTGACCGCGTTGTTCTTCTAAACTCCGCAACGGATTTTTACGCGGTTTCCACCATAATTTAGAGAATTTATTCTGGAAGGTTTTTGTGTACTTACATACATATTAAACTTACACTTGATATAGAATCTTGATGTTTTGTCAAGTCGTAAAAACCGTGCGAAGCAAGGGCTGGGCCACTATTATATTAATTATAAACTCTAGAAGTCGCCCTCTGTGATTCTACAAGAATCCAAATGATATAATCAAATCATCATGCTACAGCCACACTATTGCAAAATGGTTAGCGTCGCAAAATGTGGCAGTACATTAGGTACATAGTCGGGAAAACACGGTGGCACAGTATGGTGTGCTTGCGACATTGCTCTGCGGTGTTTACCGAAAGTTATGTGAGCTAACTGCCTTTGTGGCGCACTGCCATCGGTATTACCCATCGGGGCAGCGGTACAACTTCTCCGCATTAATACAATGTTTCTAATATTAAAGATTTATGCGATTTTTACCAAAATAGATAGAGGCCTACCTAACTATGGAAGTAGATAGGTACTAATTTTGGCAACTTAATAATTAGTTATTCTAATGGCAAAAAATATTATTAATGTTCCCGTAATTTTTTCCATTTCAATGCTTACTTCGGATTCTTCTTATTTAGGATAGATAGTTATTACAAAAACATCGTAATATATTAAAATACCTAACTTAAAAAATAACAGGAAAACAAACAAACAATCGCTGGAAGCAATAAATTATAAATTGCCATAATCACTAAGAAAATTAAAAGGGATAAAGATGTTTACAAGAACCGCCTGAGACCATGACCTTTGCTTAAGGCGAAAGCGTCAGGGTAGCCCGCGAAATCCCAATTTTCTTACGTTTTTTGCAATTTGCAGGTCATTATCATAGGATGATTAAATTATGTTGAAAAATATAAATAAAGTTCACGAAAATAAGAACGGGTAAGAACCTATTTTCCTTCTTTTTTTAAGCAATATTTACCTGTTCTGGTAATAAATACTTTAATCATATGATCGGTCAGAACAAAAACACGCGTCATCAAGAGCGAAGTGAGCTGTCATCAGTGTCAATCCCTAGTATCAGGTGGAATATCTTTTTATACACGCATTCTCCGAAGGGAGTGGCTATTTAAAATAACAGGAAAAGACACAATACGTACATAAATAATTGCTCATAATAAAGTTGCGGTTGATACTGTTGTATGAGGAAATGTTAACCTGTGCTGTGAGACCTGCACAGATTTTCCGAAGAAATTATTCTATCAATGTATGAAATACCGAAGATAACTATGTATATGTTCTGGTTTTTTTCAACTATATGTAGGTAGGCACCTCATTATCGTCATCCACAGCAGGACTTCACCCACTGCTGAGCCTAGCCTCTGTTTTATGGGCCAATCGTCACGCTTATACAGCGTGTAAAAAAAACCCTGTCCGATCCGTGAGGGTGTTGTTAAGAATCAAACTGAGAGTCTATTGATGGGACTTTTTTTGGAAAAAAGAAAAATAAAATCGCCGCATTTTTTTTCTATGGCGAATTTTACCGTTTTATTATAAGGGGCGCGGGCGGCCTGGTATGAGAGGGTGTATAATGGATAAATTGTCGTCTACAGGGTGTGAACACAAGGCTACACATCAAGCAACATTTCCAGTTTATGCTGATCTCGCATTGTATAGGATTTCCGTACAATGCGAGGTCAGCTTGTACTGGTACTATATAGCTTGATGTGTAGCCGTATTTACAAGTCAGAACTTAAGACCTCTGTAGAAAATTTGCTAATTAATAATGAAATTGGGGTAATTTAGGTACTAAAAACGTGAATTTTAAATATAAATAACTTTATTAGATTCACTTTTTTTTTTTATAGTAAAGTTATTGCGGTTGCGCCCCCTTTCGGATCGGACAGGTTTTTTGTTACTTGCTAGCCAGACTGGTTCTACCCGCGATGATAACAATGAGTAGTATAAATAGTAGGTACCTACCTACATACTACTTATTTCCATTTGATATACTTACTTATCTAACTGTCGTTTTTTGTTTTCGCCGCAGACGGATAAAAATAACAAAAAGAACGAAATGTAGTAGACAGTAACGTAGTAAAGATTTAATGTTTTTAATTCTTGAGCATTCATGTGTTAACTATAATAATCAGTGCTCGGAATAGGTAGAGCAAATCTACCTAAAGTTCAAAGAACAGAGACAAAAAAAGTGGAGACTTCCTTACGACTACAATATTTTTTCGGGACTCGGGATTTCGGGACATCACATAAATTATTATTAAAACTGTTATGTAAATAACATTAGCTTCTGCGCTTACTTACATAGTTCAAACGAATATTAGATTATTAAGAGATTACCTTAATTTTTTTTAAACAATAGAATTCGTGCATACTTTTTTTTTAAACAGAAACAGGAAATTAATTCGATAGTTGTTTTACTTTATTAATTTTAGTTGTACTTAAGTAATGTTCCGAAACCCGGGACATTAGTCCCGAAAAAATATTTTGTCGTAAGGCGTCTCCACTTTGTCTCTGTTCCTTTTCGAACTTTAGGTAAATTAGCTCTACCTATTCCGATCACTGATTAATAATACTTAAATAATATTATAGTAGTACTATTTATTACACCTACTTATTCATGAAGTACCTACACATTTATAATGTAATTTGATATAGTATTCTACATCTAACATAAACTATAAATCAATGTTACCGATGTCAGAACTCATAGAATCCGTGTTACATACTTCCGTCATGGGTATTCCACCTTCCATACTATTATATATTCAAAGAATTATTCTAAAATTACTAACCTGTACAGATTATATAAAATAAAACCCCAATTTACCACCAGACAGACGATAAACTTTACCTAAAAAATATTGAAAAAAAAAAACGGTTCCTTGTATGATTTTATTATCTATCATTATTTATCTGACAGTTATATTGCTTTTTAAATGAATCAAATTTCTTAAGAATACGTAGTATTACTATTTAATAGATTAATTAGATAGATATGTTGTTTAAACCACTTTCAATACATTATATTTAAGATCTTCTAAAGCACCTAATCTACTTAGACGTTATCTCTCCTAGGACGAATTCGACGAAACTTTTATCCCTAGTATAAAGGCGTATTTTAACAAAACAATTTCTCACGGCGAACAATGCGGCGCGCGGCGCGGCGTCGCGTCGCACGACGAATCGCCCCAGTTTGTAAGAGCCTTATGTCTAATCCAGCGAATAAATATTAAATTTTTGACAGATTTGCTATACAAAAACTGTCAGACGTCAATTTTATTCCCCGAATAAAAGATATCTGGCTTTGGTTAAATCAGCCCCTAGTCAAATAAACCAATAAACACTATGCTAGACAATCAATCAGTGTAGAGTTTGATCGATCCAAATATTTACCAAAATCTAATGGCTAAAGACAAACGTCTTCAAATAAAAAGAATAACCTTGTCACCTCGCTAATTTAATATCGCTAAGAGGTTTCGACACACGAAAGTCATGGACGGCGGCGGCGCCTTAAACAAATTGACATGTAGGTAAAGGCAATAACACACAGTTCAAACAAATTGATTCACTTTGACCGAAAGGCGCAGAAATGCAAGACATCGAGTGATTCACTTTAGGAATTTAGTTGCTTCATTCAACATGCACGTACCGTGTGTTTATAGCTTTAAGGTTGGCAAGCGAAGAAACGTACCTATAGATACCTACGTTACGTGTTCTAAGGAGGGGCTCGTGGCTAAGTAATAACCAGTGATCGGAGTAGGTAGATTGAACTGGGGCCATTGATCCGAAACGTATATATTAATATGGACATTCCTCCAGAATTGGTGGATTATTAAAAAAAAACCGGAACTTATGTAGGAATTGTATTCTGCCAGAGTGGAAGGAGGCATTTGATGATTTGCCATCCTCAAAAAAAAAAGGTAGGAATTGTAATAAAATGAGCAAATAAATAAAATAGCAAATAAATAATGAATTAATTTAGTTTTGATACCTTCCTTTAAATTTTGAATTGAGTAGTAATAATATCACTACCAACATTAACAATATTTAATTGAATACGGAAATACCGGAATTACTTTCCGGAAACATGGCTTATCCATGTTATTCTTTCTGTGTGCATTTATGATACAAGTACCAAAAATAAATCTACCTACTCCGATCACTGGTAATAACAGCCGCTCGGGTCGATCCATGAGTCTAAGGTACGCTTGCCGGGGTTTCCCCGTGGAGGGGTGACCATCTTTACATACCGAGCTTCCTACGTGGCGCGAAAAGCACGTTAATTCGTTGGTCCCAGCTGTCGTTCGTAGATCATTGACAATCGTTACGGGTCGTCAGAATCCCGAAAATCTGACAACCAGTCTTACCAAGGGGTATCATTATTACCCAGTAACTGGGTTGTGGAGGTCAGATAGGCAGTCGCTCTATGTAAAATACTGGTATTCAGCTACATCCAGTTAGACTGGAAGCAGACCCCAACGTAGTTAGGAAAAGTCTAGGCAGATTGATTGATTGACGTGTTCTAGGCTTGTATACAAGCCCAAACACGGAGGGTATTCATGTTTGTCGCACATAGAATAAATGAACAGTAGCTCGCTTGAATGAATTCCTAGAACATGCTGACGTGGTCGGATTGCAACTAATGTTTTTCTCGGTGGCACCCTTCGACTCTTGCGCCAATTGAGAAACTAGCGGGAAGCGGATAGATCTAGAAGTAAAGGAGTTGATTGCGACTGTGGCTGGTTCTTGTATTAAAAATGATTTGTTTTCTTGCCAATCTTTATAATAAAAATTAAATGATACGCATCCCTTTAGAATAGCTGGACCGATTTGGCAAATTTTAGTTTTAAAATGTTCGTTATTGCGAATCAAGTTCTTGAAAATCTGCCGGGTTAATTAGAAGATTCTGGAAAAGTAGATTTTAAATTGGACAGGACGACGTCTTTTGGGTCAGCTGGTGGTAAATAAAAATGTTACTGTCTCTTGTAGAATCTGTATTTGGAAGAGTATTTATTTATTTACTTTGTAAAGTTGGCCATTACTGCATTTATACCTCCACGGTGCGTACCTAACTTGCCAATTACGCAAACGATTCCTAATTAGCTACTAATTTGTCATGCATGTAGATTTATTTAATCAACATTTATATATATGTATAACATTTAGGTATATGTGTAGATATTTGTCTATTATATATTGTAACAGGGAATCAACTTTCTCGCCTCTTCCTTAGATCTAAAGTCTGTTTTTTAATCTCGTAGACTAATTTGACAGGTGCAAATGTCAAACTACAAATTGAAAAAACAAAGAACAATCAGTTGAAATGTCAAATTAGTATACGAGTTTTAAAAACAAACTTTAGGTCTATGTTTTGGTATTCGGATACATGACCTAAAGAGGCACCTTAGAGAAAATGATAGTTCCCATTCTAATACCAAAAACTAATTAGTACCACTGGTATTTGTTAAAACTCATACTTATACTGACTGTACTGTACCTTATATCTTTGAACTTGTTTTGGTATTACTTTGGTATCCGTTCGGAATAGAAAATAAATATGAGTTTTAACAAGTACCAGTGGTATTAATTTTTTGGTATTAGAATGGAATAAATCGAGAAAATTAATTAAAAACAAAAAAAAAAGCGAAATTTCGCGGGTAATCTGGTTAGACAAGTCAGACTTATAGCTAAGTCTCTATTTAGGTTAGGTTAGCTTTTCTCCTTTGTAAAATTAAAAAGAACTTGTAAGGTGATTTCCGGGTGCCATGCTTTAGGACCATCGCTTAAGTAAGCAAACATCTCCTCATAATCCATTAAGTAAGCATAATAAGTAAGCAATAAGCATAATCAGCCTATAATGTTCCCACTCCTGGGACACAAGCCTCTCTTCGAAATTTGGCTGTTATTTACCACGCTGGCCCAGTGCAGGCTGGTAGCTTGTCACATCTAACAGTCATTCGAGTTTTCGAATTTTTGGTACTAGGATATGCCAGTTTCCTCACGATGTTTTCCTTCACCGTTTTTGAGAGCAGTGGTGCTAAAAATTATTTACATAAAGTAAAGCACCTGTTTGGGTTCAAACCCACGACCAACAACTATATAACAACACGCATATAATTTTATTTTATTCAAGACACATAATCACTTATTATGGTTACAAAAAATCAAGTCTATCTAAGTAATATGACAACATTTTGTTTCACAATGGGTGCTCCATTGTTACAATTTAGCAAATTATAGGTTACATAATGATCGTCTTAGGTGATCATGATGACCACGCCAACATCTATCATTATTTTTTTGCGGTAACACTCAAAACGATACCCAAAGAAGTACTTTAGGGTTCTGCACAAACCATATATTTATATCAGTAACCTTAATTTTAATAGAAGGTTCTTGAACATTTTTTGCATATCTAATATAGATTGGTTTTGCCGCCCAAGTGTTCAGTTGTTCGTACACATGTAGGGATCAACGACTCGATCTTGAAACCGACTTTGTCCCGATCAACCGTATCGCATCAGTTCTATCCGGTGGCAACCGGCCCGAGCCGCCGGATTAATTGTCACGACGAAGAAGTATTAACGATAACATAGCGTGATGTCGCTGATAAACTTATTTTAGATTCTGTCTGCAGCGATTACTTACTGCCCCGCCCTCTACTTGTGCCCTCCGCTGAATACTAAGGATCTCTTCAAATTGCCAATAGCATACGCATCTTGAATCCTTAGATATTGCACTTGATTTAGATCATTGCTATTTAAGTGCCGGCGACGCGTGTCTGTTTGTAGCTTTCTTATTTATTTAATTACGGCTGTGTCTATTTTAATAGAGATATTACCTACGCTAATAATGTGTTTATTAATTATAGTTATGGGCTTGGTATTGTTCGATTATAAACGCGAAAGTGAGTTTGTTTGTTCCGCTTTTACGCTTAAACGGCAGAACAGATTTGGATTAAATTTGCCACATGGGTAGATTATAACCAGAGTTAGAACATAGGATACTTTTAATCCCGGTATTGGTAATACACTGCATCCATCCAAAACAGTATTCTTTTCACGACACCTGCACAATTTCTGAGCAGCAAAAAGTACTAGGCTTGCATGAATTCACGACAGTATTTCAATCATTAGGTAGTATTTTGCTACTAATAGGATTTGGATGAAATTTGGCACACAAATAGTTTATATTTTATCCTGGATTAACACCCCCGGTATCGGGGGTAGTACCGTATTACGTTTCGGGAAGCTAGTATATTCATTCAGAAGCTAAAAAGAGTTGTCGGGGGTGTTTTGGTAGTAATTAACGAATTGGTTGAATTGCATAATTTTTCATTTTATTTTTCGACTTTCACATTTTTTTCAAAAGTTATGGAATTGTGAACACATTGCTTTGTAATGTGCCTTTCAAATTAGTCTATTTTTATCTCAGTATGACTAAAACTTTGAGAGATATGATTTTATTTGTACTCTCATAGAGAATAGTTCAACAAAAAAACAAAATGGCTGCCACATAGCGCGGAAGTGTATTGGACCCAAGCTTAGAGTGCAATTGTACTTTAAAATAGTTTCTAATTCAGTGTTTAGAATATCGTTAGTCCATGTCCGGACACACTGTACAGTTTTACTGTACTAAAGCCAATTCAAATTTCAATCACGCCTCTTAGAATCCATAACTACAAGGTAATCTATCGTTTTGTCTTTTTAAGGAAAAAATATTGTTTAATATATTTTGTACGACGACAAGATAATTTAAATGTTGCTGCATTTATTCAATTGAAAACAAGGGCATTCTCGTGTAGTATCCAGGTGATTGTCCTGTTCTTCCTAGAAGTCTCCACTTTATACATGACTTTATACAACTAGTATAAAGTGGAGACTTCTTCTGGTCTCTTTTCAACGGATTTTGTCGACGGAAGAATAGACCAAATGACTTATTGCAATTGTTTACCTGTCATTTTGTCTATTCTCCCGTCGACTAAACCTATTTCTACGGCGGTGATGCTACGCGTGCTGGGGCCTTATTTTGAAGTTTTAACAATCATCATGATTCCGTTGCGAAAAAGGGATGGAGCTATTATAGGTCATATTTAGCTCCATCTTTCTCTGACACTGGAAACATGATAGCATTAATAAAATTCTTCATAATATCGCTGATATAGCCTCAGTAATTAAGAAGTTACGAACATGTTATTAGACATGGACTGACGAGCGAGGCTGAAACCAAATCATACCAATTTGATTATAGTAATAGAAGTTTAATTAAACTAATGTAATTACAGGTTTTCTTTTATATGCATATTTAAGCAAATCATTGCAATTTTTATACTTGGTAAGATTTTTTGGTATAAGTAAGTAGGTATAGGTGTACCTATGTAGGTAAGTATAGGTTTTTGATCAGAAATTGTACCAGGTAGGTAATGGTATCTGTTAAAAACATCTTAAGGAAAATGATAAAAAACTGAAAAAAAAGCATAAAAAACTGTAGTGTATGATTGTAGATAACGCCAATCTATATTTTCACATAACTTTGAAACTACATTTTCTGAACATAAATAATATCTCATGCTCACATGAAAGCGAAGAATAATCGAGCCTCCCCCTGACGATAAATACCTTTGCGAACGAAGCCTCGAGCGAAATCTAGTCGTAAATAACAGTAAAGATTTGCAATCTAAATGAAGCAGGCGATCGCATTCAATAAATAATATATTAACTAGAACAGGAATGCCCACTCCTTGCTTAACACGGAAATATAACATAAAAACTATTTGCCACTATTTATTGTACATTCCGTTTAATAGATGCCATTTGTAAAGATAAGCTTTGTTCGATCGCCTCGTCGGTCTAGTCATCGCAAGCGCTTTCAGTGAGTTTCGTTTAAGGATTGTAGGGTTTTCCTCATGGAAAACCTTAAAACCCTATGAGAATATTCTAATGAATATTCTCATATTTTTGTATTTAGGTAGGTACGTAATTACTATTATTCGTTTCTTGAATATCCAGTAAAATGATTAGTTGTTAACTCTGTCGGCAACAAGTTAGCTTTTAAAACGTTAGGTGCGGTGCGGTATCTCAAATCGTTGTTTTATACTTACATATATTTATTTATTTATTCAAACAGACAACTAGATGCACTTACAAAAAATTCTTACAATTCTAGATGTTAGTAAACAATTTAACTTATTTGCTATGTTAGTACTTAAATTCTACTACAGACAGGGTAGTCTATATAAGATGCCTCATTATGGGGCTTTCGTCAGGCCCACCAGCAATAGCTTTCAGGAGGGTGTTGCGACTGTCCCGCCACCTTGTGAGAAGAGACGCCTCTTTTTCAGCACTACAGCTGAGAAGCTATCTACTCTGGCTTGAGCAAACTACGCAGAAGCACTGCAATAACGTGGCAGTCGCAACAGCGCCCTAAAAGGATTGTTGTATTGAACACGCAACGCATTGGCGGCGCGTTGTATACAGGGATGTGCAGTATGCTTTAAAAAGCGTGATTTTGACCTCATCTGTACATCGCGCGAACCTACGAGCCAGCATATTCGCCCGCACCGCTAATGCCCTGTGTTCCCGCTCTATATCGGCATCGTCTTTAAGGTCGTCAGCAATGAAATGTCTTAGGTATTTGAACTGGTGTACCAGACGAATCGAGACGTTATTCATTTTAATAGGTGGTATATTTTCTGGACCTTTCTTGCCAATAGCCTTAAAGACTATGAGTTCCGACATATTTACATTATTGAGTAACCCACAGCTCGCAGCGTAGTCCTCACTCATTTGCTAACAGTTTTATTTTACTAACAGTGATTTTATTTATCAAAAAACAGAATTCTGTGAACCAACGTCACCTTTGTTTTTACCATAAATAATGTATGCATATGGTTGTATGACTATGCCATAGGTATAAGGAAAAGATGAAACAAAAATCTACAGTCGACAATATGGAGGAAATTTGACCTAAAAGTATAATTTTGAGAGTCCAATGATCCATTTATTGATGACAGAATATTGCACCAGCTATAGTTCACCTTTTTTCAACGTTGGTTTTGATAACGACGGTACACGAAAATTCTAGAAATATTAAACAATAAAATTACTTAAAGTGACCTACTACTACCTAGTACCTACACAAACACATCAAAATAATACTACCATTTAAAGAAAACCAAAAAACAAAACGTAAATTGAGACAAGAAAGATGAATTTCCATGATTGTTCAGTGAACGGCAACTTTTTATACAAAACATCTTGAAATCATGAGAGATAATGGAGAATATTGTCGCGTGATAGAAGTAATTGTGGACTCGTAACTATTTCCCTTATTAAAACCAAGCTGTGGATCTCGTGTTTACGATAACCTGGGGCCTGGTCTAGATTGATGTTATGACATCTACAACTGTAGGTAGGTATAGGTTTCATTTTTAATAGTAATTAAATCCAGAAGAACACAATTATATGAAAACCTCAGTATTCATCTCCACCAAAATAACACTAAGTAACATTTTTATAAAGGGCAAATTACGTCCATCCATTCAGTCAGTTCAAAATTTGTGTTTATCCTTCCCTCTTATTACCCTAATCATACTAAAATAAGCCCAACGAATAACTTAGTAGGTCTTTTGAAAACAACCGTATATTTTCACACGGAAACTCTCAGTGCCTAGACACGCTAAGCACCCGTGTAAAGACATCACTGGCGTCTTTAGTACAGTGTAGCCACAGTGCTATAGTTGGAAAACGAACACCTGACGCTAATAGACAGGCATTAAAGATATTGCCAAATCTTTAAAGCTGTGCGATGCGCCGGCAGGGGTTAAAAGTTCAGGGTACACCGGGTGAATCGTGTCTAACCGCTGCGTTTGAAATGTCACGTGTGTGCTATACGTCAACGATACACTACGATTGTTTTTTTCCAAGCCGAAGGCAGTGGTGTTGCGTACACAATTGTTGCGCCCGCGCCGGCCATGCCCATTGTGTTTCGACCTTGGCCACCAATTAATACAGCATCGCGTACCTAATGCACGATAATAAGCCACTATTTCCGGGACATTAAATGAAATTTGTTCTAGGTATCTAATCTACTCATCCTTTAGAATAGACTGAAAAGCCAACAACGTCTTCCGTAGGTATCTTTAAATAAATTGAGTAAAGATCATTTATATAAAATTAAATCATTTTTTTTAACCAGAATCAATTCCCGCTTCCTTGATTACGGCTTCCTACGACTAACTATAAGTGACTAAAACTTGCAAATTCAGTTGAGTTTGAAAATACATCTTTTACACAACGTACAGAATGCATGAATTGCAGGTGCGTGAACTGTGTATAAGCATGTGAAATTCAAACTGAAATCGAATTGACTTACGTAATTAATTAAAACTAACACCTGAAGAAGGAAAACAATTATTTTTGTGTAAATGTTTGAAACCTAAAGGCTTGTGACAAGACAATCATGACTGCCACAATTGCAACAGAATAAAAATTACTTGATAATTAAATAGTAAAAGGATACACCACTTTAATCTAACTTCCGCTTAAAACTGCGTATCTTCGGCCTTGTCATTGCAAATTTCGAGTTACGTGTTAAGGACATCGGATAATAATATGATACAGTTTACAGTGCAAAATCAATGTCACGACCACCTTTATCTATAGCCACAAGGTCAACTGTTGTACAATTCGAGTAAATTTAACTAGAAATAGTAAAAGCAACTTGAAATAATTATTATAATGATCCCTTTCTTTTTCGTCGAAGGTGTTGTGGTCACGGCTGCGCTTGATTTAGTTTCACTCGTGGAACAATCTCGTTGTAATTTTCCCGAAACACCATGAAATGCAAATTTAAACGCCGACCTCATTCAACAACGTCGTCTCCATTGTAATACACGACGGAAAAACAAAAACTTAATCACTTTCAATTTAATAATTATGCAAATGCACTCCTTGATGAGGTAATGGAGGTCGCGTCGAGTAGACAAGTCTCTGATGAAGGCTGGATGTTATGACGTTACTGATTATTTGTATTAGCCACAGATGATATTACCATCAGGTATTTATTTAATTAATTATAAACGACAATGAGCGCGGTCACGAATCTGGCGATAATCGATTGGAACCGACGACATTCGCATCAACGTGATTACTTTAACTTGAACTTGATCAAATATCGATAAACGCCATAACAATCGATTAAACTGCGATGCAGTTTACAATTTGATTTATAGATTCTTGATAGAGAATATCAAACAGAAACTGAGAACATTGTTTTAAGACTAAATGATATTTAATATATCTTTCGAAATAAGTTGTTGCAATTAGTGTAAAATAAGTTGTTTCGAATAATAACTAGTGTTATATGAAAGGCCTACACCAACATCCTCTCCAAGTGCCAACAAAACCAACAGAGGAGCAATTCCCGTAATTAACCAACATTTTTGACAAGTTTGACAGATTGCGGCTTGAAAGTAACCGTTTTCTGCACGAGAATATTGACCTTCGGGTTGTCAAGTCAAGGCCGTCACCAAAGGGACAGTAGCGAGAGCATCACGCCAAAATCACGCGCCTAACAATAACGTTTGACAATAGCACTTTATAAGCTGTATTGTACATGACAGGGAGTAATTTAGCGTTTAGCCTTGACAGAACTCATTATGGGACGATGACGGGGTGGAAGCGACGGAAGTGAGAATTGACGAACATCTGAATGATGCTTATGCTTTGTGATCGTGGGAATCGCCATGCAAAGTGCCCCCGTCATACTGTTTTTGCGAGTGTAATTCGGGAAATAGCACCTTTTGTTGATACGTTTATTAGAATAACCATTGTTTTGACAAGTTCAGTGATCCACTGTGGGAACTTTCAAGTAGTATAAATAGCAATGAAACGATACTGCCTGATTATGTTGTAGGTAATCTTCATCCGTTTTCGGTGATTACATTCCAAAGTCGCATTTGAAATGTTCGTATTGTTGTTCATATACAGATGACACATTGCACATTGATTGTTCAGAAAAAGACATCCCGAAAAAGATTGAGGATAAACGAAAACTAAAAAATGTATACAGTCTATTTTTCCCTATGCAAGTGTTTCTAAGTAGCAATAACACAGAAATACTAAGAACAATAAATATAAGGAAAACCATACTGCCGTCAAGTTTTCCAGAACAAACCATTTCAGTGCTGTTTTAACTTGGCCTTACAAAGATACGTTTATTTGTTATTGTTTGGTCAGAATAATCTTAGTACGTGCTTTAAAGTATCCTGAAAATATCATAACGCTGTTCGATCTAGACACAGGACATTTTTATCTCACGTCTTAGTGCTGACAGCATAGGTCCGGTATGCAGTGTCGACGTTACTTCACATTATCATTTTAGGAGGCTCTACTCTTGCGCTTAGGCCACACTGTTGCACTCAGAATTTTCTTAAACATAAACAAAGTTCGAGTTTTTTCTTTGGAGTTTTTGTTTGTAAGTTGTGCCTTTTGTAACTGAATACGTTTGGGGTGCATTTTCGGTTTTCACAATACAGAAAGCTTTGTTTTAACGGTGCCTGACAAAAAGGCCAGGGCCATCTTAAATTCAAGAGACGAATTTACTGAAACTGGTCGCATTTTGTTCTTGCTATAAATGGCTGCAATACGAACAAGCTATTGAGCACCTCCCTCAACATTTTCGTTACAAACAGGACACTTCAGTCGATTCTACTTAAAGCGATTATCGTGACGGCTGGCCACGCTTCGTGCATGCATTAAAACTATTTATGTAACTGTTTAGTTAATGCGGACTCTATCTTCAGATAGAACTATTTATTCCTTTACAAATCTACACTATCACGACGAATGTAACGAATTTATTTACCATCAACACAGAAGATCGTTACCTGCTTTTTTTTTTATCTTAGAAATCGTTTCTAGGTCTATTTCCTTACTTGTTGAAAATTGAGTTGTGCAGGACAGAGGCTTATTATTAGTTGGCAACTTGTCATTAAAAGAGGTAACTTATACATAACTAGATATTATACAACAAAGTCCTTCGCCGCGCCTGTCTGCCTGTCTGTTCGCGATAATCTCAAAACTACTGCACCGATTTTCATGCTGTTTTCACCAATGGATAGAGTGGTTCTCGAGGAAGGTTTTAGAATATAATAACCGACATCCACGCGGACGAAGCCGCGGGCATCAGCTAGTTAATAATAAACACGTTTTTGTACGCGTGGCCTTTATTTATTTTGATAACCGAAAACAGAAGCGAATTTTGAAAAAAAAAAAACAATACTCTTTTTGATCAAAACTTATTTTTACAGTAATTAAAGGGAACACGAACTACATCAGAAAGTGTAAAAGCCATTATGTTTAATTAACATTCGTATTTCAATCTACCCGTCAAGCAAGCAGGTATCAATGTATCAGATTACTCATAACTCGATATGAAAGTGGACAGTTCAGTTTTTGGCCTTTCTAGATAATCTTACGACCACTTACAACAACAACGATAATTAAATCTCTTTATCAAAATAAACCAAAATGGCACGGCACTTGGACAAATCCGGAACAATGATTAAGGACCATATAGAAAAATCACGTGTCGATCACATGTGATGACGTAGTACGTACACTAACAAATCTACGATGGGAAGAATAGAGTAGAACAATGGGCCGACATACTCATTAGAACGATAATCCAGTTATATCCATCCAATCACATCGGCGGAAAAACTATTAGGAATAAATTGTGCGATTGTGTACCACCCCTTAGTCATAAACAGATTATAAAAAGTTCCATAAATGTATCGGTCTATAAGACATTATTAAAAATTGCTACATAGTTTTGATTATGGAAAATTACTGGTTACGTTAATATAAGGTCTTTAAGGACTTGGGTTTTTATCCTTGTTTGTTTGTTCTTCTAGATATCAAATTATCATACCTATCTCTCGAAGGGTCTGTGGCTAGGGGTTCAAAAGGGTAAATCTTCGATATTTTCCATCTTTGAACTTAAATCTAAGTAAATAGGCCAACTACAGGCTAAGTTATGCAGCAAAGTGTAGGTGTTAGTCTGTGTTAGTGTTCTGTTATCCGTTACGTATGCAGTGTTTACAGTATACCACAACCACCTGACAATGCGTACGAGCAACAATAACTCGTGTTACAAATCTAACAACAAACAGTCTTCGCAGTCATTAAATTGCACAATGGGGCATTCGATAGCTATTCGATTTGGGTGTCTACGGCATGGTTTGAATACATGCGCACTCATTTCGACATGAACGGTGCGCAGGCACACAACAGTCTCGTTTTAATTATATTTAAACCTTTCTCACTTCTATATACAACGTTGATAAATATTCATCATTCTTCGACTTGCAATTGTTAATACGGTGATGATCAGTAAAACGGTGTTTGACATTCCATGGCGGTAGATATAAATCGGCAGCCATTATGGTATTGATAAAACAATTTGCGGTCCGATAAATGACAGCAACGTCCACTGATTATCCAGATTTTCGCTCACAAAGTCACAACATTTAGTTATCGATTGACTATCAAGATGGCACAAATCTGTATTTTTAATAAATCGTATTCTTATATAGAAGGACGCCCACTGACTCACTGATGCGCTTATGGTCATGAAATATGGAAATGAAGTCGAAAACAAGATATGTATGATATTTAAAAAATGTCGTAACGCGACACTGTCAGACATTAACAGCGTGAATTGTCGTCATCGATTCATTAAGTCGACTTAAGTAAATAAATAATATGTTGATTTCAAAGCGATTCTGAAGATATGATACAGTTTAATGACTTCAGCTCGATTTATACATATTTGTTGATTTTTTTTTACTATTATGACTACCCACCCTGACTTGTTGCTCTTGCCGTCCCTCATGTCACACACTTAGACACCTCCAAGCAGTTACGGCTGCATACTTAAAATATAGCATTCAAATAACTATAAAAGTAGTTTAAGTATTTACCCATATAAGACAACTGGCCGATAAGGTACACTCAATGCTAACGACACAACAAAGGATATTTTAGATAATAATTTAAAGTACTTAAATGTTTTGTAAGGGTTTGGTAACGCCACGTAGCGCCGTCTATGATCCTAATTTGCTGCATGATATCTGTGCTGCTTATAGAACGTTGGTATAGGTGAGACTGTTTGTAAACTCCATACTTTGTTTTCATAATTCATACTGTAGCGTCCTGGTGTCGGTGACCGATAGCGACTGTGCTGACAATTGTATTGACGGATGACTATGACGAGAACTTTTAGAATGAACTGACAATTATACAAGGGGATACTGAGAAAAACAGGTGTTTGGGTTATCCATGTCCGTATCGTTGAACACATTGGTATATAAAACCCATGGTTGCCATGCCCCATGGTTGAACACCTTGAAAGGCCTCTGAATCACTCCAAAAACAAGTAACGACATCTATTGACAAGTGATGGCATGACTTGCCTTCTGAGGTTAAAACTAAAAGTATTGATTAACCCGTAATTTACTTGTTATCCGACGTCAAACGAACAAAAAGAGTTAATATTTTGAAGCTGTAGTTTTTCAGATGGGAGGCGCACTCGGTTTAAACGTGGTGATTATGTCATGACGAAACATTTTGTGAAACCCAACAAACAATAGGGCGATATGTACTCAGCCGAAGTTGCCCATTGTAATGCTGTATGCGGATCAAATCGTAATTGTCACAAAAACTTTGCCAAACTGCGTAGTAGACACGCTTTGTACAGTGCTGATTAGGCGAGATTAATAAGTGTTATTTGGGAGCGTTCACTTGCTGAAAGAAGCAATTTAAGCCACACTTGTCAAAGTCGAGTAGACAGCTACCTAATAGATAAGACCCAATTCTTTCCTGTACGGTTACATTTTTCTATGTCTGCTGTAATAAAACATTATTGCAACTAAACATGGGTACTGCCTTTTAAAATTGTTTTCCTCAAGCTCATGCTAATATGAAGCTCAAAATTCAAGAATACCAATCAGATATGCTTTTAAAAAACATACAACATGTTTTTTTTAATCCCAACCGCTGTCTGCATACCAAAAATTTTGTTTATCGCGATAAAATCCTGTTTACTATATGAATTCGAATAAGACTGAATGTCCAGTCACTGCCCAAATATTGTTTCTTTATTTATGTATATTTGCAAAATTACCTATTCTAGAATTTAGGTGCAAGTTTTGTGTGTATTAGATATTCATAAGTTTTAAATTTTAATTATTTTGTTCTCAGGGCAACACGAGAAACACGGCATGACGGCTACGCACGGCGGCGGACGTGAAGATGATCGTCCGGACAAAGATTCTGTGTACACGATCAAGACAGGATTCAAAAACGATGCCTACGACCGCGACTCGAACGATGACATCGTCAAACCCCCACCGCTACCTACTGAAGACGACAACTATATGTCTGGAAAAGTTAAACTAAACGTGAACGAGAAATGGAGAATACTAAAGAACATTGCCGCAGTCAGTGCGGCGTTCATGATCCAATTTACCGCCTTCCAGGGAACTGCCAACTTGCAGTCCTCGATAAACGCCGCAGACGGCCTCGGGACAGTTTCTCTGAGCTCAATCTACGCGGCGCTCGTCGTCTCCTGTATATTTGTACCTACATTCCTAATAAAGAGGCTAACGGTCAAATGGACCCTCTGTATATCTATGATGTGCTACGCCCCTTACATCGGGGCGCAATTTTACCCGGCGTTCTACACCCTCGTACCAGCGGGTGTGGTGGTCGGGTTAGGAGCAGCTCCTATGTGGACCTCCAAGGCCACGTATCTGACGCAAGCGGGCAGCGTTTACGCGAAGCTGACCGACCAAGCCGTTGACGGTATTATAGTACGGTTCTTCGGCTTCTTCTTCCTGGCTTGGCAGACGGCTGAGCTTTGGGGAAATTTGATCTCAAGTTTAGGTGAGTCCAATGAGTCTTATGGCCTTATTTTTTTAACTTTTATATCTTCAATATTGATGACTGGTTTGAAATTAAATTCAGGAATAATCCTGACCTTGTCCCAAATATTTTAACCACCATTTATTCGGGCTCAAATCTATACGCTTACGAATGTAGCAACTTTCTTCGGCAGTGTTTTCTTCGGGAGTCCACAACGCTACAGTGACAACTGCGAACTCGAGCGAGACAATACTGACATGCGGCGCAAACTTCTGCATGATCGGCGGTGGTCATCATGACAACCAGAATCTGCACCGGCCGCCCGACAGTGAGATATATGAGATCAGTGCCATATATCTTGCTTGTGTAGTCGTAGCCGTGCTTATGGTGGCTCTCCTTGTTGACCCACTGTCAAGGTAACTTAATATTTTTTTTTATATTAACTTGTCTTACATATAATTGAATAAAGTCAAACTTATCTTTTAAGAGTGACATTTGGCTACTTACATATTCTTATTTATTCTATATTGAAACCTTAGAAACGCATGTGTGCAGTTGTGCAGCATGTCATGTAGTTTCGATTGTTTCAATTTCAGCATTTATCTCATCTCTTCAATGATTATTTAGCCAATGAAAGGAAATACTCTCAACTCCTACGCAATGATAGTAAGCAGTTATTAGGCCCACTTTGTTGACTGGTTGTGGCACATCAAGCAACTTTAGAATATCGCCAATCATTAATTTAATCTTTTTCCTATTCAAGGCTCGTTTCATTGTTGTAACATAACGGTGATAGATATACATGAGTAATATCTAAACATTCAACTCCTAAATAAATGTTTTGTGATTCGTACAGAACATTAAACTCGTATATTACTGTCACACACCGCTTCCTAAATCCAATTTGTTCACAAAGTCTCGTCTAGTTTTTGCATTACGAATTCCATTTGTTACTTAGATTGATATTTGTCGGCTCGACGTTGGACGAGCCTGTTTTTTTTTGCGAAACAGCCACTACAGTCATGTCAATGCCTTTATGTAACGCACTTATTTGTAGCTTACTTAAAATTCTGAGCAACTTCCCACAATATACTCGAGTATTTTCGAATACATCTCATGTTATTAATTGCATGTGATTTTCTTGGTTTTTTGTTCGACTGTTAATGGTACGGTTTACTGATTTTCATTGCCTCTTGTGAAGTAAACAGTGTTTTTCTGTAGTTCACTATTTTTTTAAATGGTAGTCATTAGCTTTATATACTTCATCAGAAACGTAAGGTTTATATGAAATCCCCTTGGCCTAGACAAAATTCCTTTTCTGTAAGCGTTGACGCCAACGGAAAGATCAAATTGTATGGAGTTGACATTCGCTTTAGAGATGTCACGTGACTGCTGCTAAATTGTTAGACAATAGTTATTTGTGCAACAAGAGAGCAAAGTTGGTTTTTGTAGGGAGTGATTCTATAATTATGAAATAAATTCATGTTAAACTTGAGGATTGATGCTAGGTACTATGTTTGACGAAAAGACGATCACATAAAAAAAAATCTATAGAAAAAAAATCCAAAGTTACTTCTAAACGGAACTATAGACCGCTGGTATTAAAAAAATACTTCAAATTCGATCATGAAACTTTTCATAATAACCGAACTAACGATAAAGCAGGTCTTGTTTTTTTTATTATTTATTACCATTATTTCCACCGTAAAAAGCAATTACCTAAACTATTCGAGGCTTGGAGCCGCCACAATCGACTCCGTCTTGCTCTCACTCACTCCGCGAGTAGTATGGTAGGTAGAATACACTCTTAAATGTGAAATGTCTTGGATTTTGCCTAGGCCTGGTTTGCGTCATAGACTCATAGTTTAAAATGTCAAGTGTCATCGATATTCTTTGTAAATTCTCCATTTGTCTTCTAGAATTACCAATTTCATTAACTTGCCCAGGTATGGTGAGAAGCAACGACAGTCAGACCCCTCAAAGGAGCTGACTGGAATCCAGCTGCTGTCAGCAACCGCTTACCAGTTAAAGAAACCCAACCAACAGTTACTGATCCCAATCACACTATGGATCGGTATGGAGCAAGCCTTCATTGGAGCAGATTTCACCCAGGTATGTTGATCACGCCTGTTTTTCCCGAACGATTACCCATAGGTGTACTCATAGTATACCCACATTTCACCAGTTATGTTTAAGTCCCATGTAATAGGGCGAGCTTATTGCCGGTTCCTTCTTTTGTTTTTTTAAGGTGTATATGAAACTGGAAAAATTTCTGGTTGACATTGGTGCCGATTCTGTTGTTCACAATCTAAACTAAATTTAAGTTCAGTGCAACTTTTTCTTTCTATTTCATTAAGAAAAGGACAGAAGATAAATTTCAGTTTAGTCCTGTCAAATTAATCAGCGCCTGTCACTACTCGCTTTAAGTTTAGACGTGATTAAAAACTTGCCCACTAAAATTACGTCAATTTACGTCAGGCGCTGATTAATTTGACACGACTGAACTAAAGTTTATCGTCTGTCCTTTTCTTAATGAAATAGAAAGAAAAAGATGAACTGAACTTTTTAGTTTAGTTTGTGAACAACAGAATCGGCACGAGTATGAGGCCGGTTTTCTAGACTAAACTGACGTTCGTTTAATCCCAGGCTAATATAGTGATAGTCAATTAAAATGTAAATGATTACGTTAGCATGTTGGATGATAATTGAAATTGAACTCTTCGTATATGCAAAAAAAAAAACTAGATACAATTTCCAATTTGACTGCTCTGTCGAAATACCCTACTCAGTACGTTAGTGGACGTTTGCAGATCAATTAATTTTCGTAAAGTGATTTTGGAAATCAGAATGATATTTTTCTATAATAATAGGTTTTGAGGTGTCAGGATCCTATCTTTGTTGATGTCACTGATCTTTATTTCCTTAAATTAAATGTCTATACGTATATACAGTTGTTAACCCGCAATAACGCAATAGCGTCCATATAATGCTAAAAAATTATAACCAATAAAAAAAAAATTGTGTAATTACTTGTTGAAATTTTCACAAAAGTATTAATACGTAAAAGAACCACTCTGTACACGCACACTTGTATTTCAACGTAGAAAGACATGTGTGCGTGTACAGAGCGTATATTTTACGTATCAATAAAAAAAAAAATGTGAACATTTTTCTTAAAAAAAATTAAAATCTTTTTTTTTTTGGCATGTAAAGACGCTATATTATTGCAGGTTAACAGGAACGCTCTTCGTTAGATAACATACTGTATATCATCATTATTGTTTTATACACGGAAGTAAATATAATTAGTTTTATTTTAAAAAGCAATCGATTAAACCTCAAAAAAATTGCTATTCATAATGTTTCACACAGCAGTCCAGCGGCTATTAAAACATTCTGCATTTAATTTAATGTTTCAAGTGCATCTGTACAGTTTACAATTAATATAATAATACCAGTACCAGTACACCTTTTGGACCCCAACAGCTTCCATTAATGCCACTCATCAAATTGCAAACCTCGCCGATAGTTGCTTTACTTTGAAACTCGCCTCTAAGCAGCCAAAACAGCGTGTCTAAACGAATGCTGAACATTTTTTGCTCATAAAATGACCTCCAATGTTAGTTACGAGTACCGTTATAGATAGGATGTTAGGTAAATGAATTCTATTCCGTAACGGCTACAAAAGTTTTTTATCAGACTGTGCACGCAAAGAAGTGTAGGTAATGTTTACCAATGTTATGTAAAAAGTGCGATGAGTTAGAATTTTTATTGCTACCTAACATTTATATTATTAACTAAGTAGCTGATGCCTACGGCTTCGCCCGCGTGTATGTCGGTTATTTTATATACTAAAACCTTCCTCGAGAACCACTCTTCGTTCTCGAGGAAGGATTTTGAGTTTATCGCGAACAGACAGACAGACGCGGCGGAGGACTTTGTTTTATAATATATAGTGATTAAGAACCACAATATTTAGTTATTAAGTATTACGTAATTTCTCAGAGCTAAAAAATAGTAACTTGATCTTTTTTTTTATAACATGCGCCCATGAATCTATCTATTTAAAAACTGCGTTTTGCGAGAGTAATGATGGTGGCAATATTCCTACTGGAAATTCATCAGGGCGGCTCACGACCTATCGACCTTACGTCTTGTCGAACCAACGACTTGTCGCACACAAGTTTGTCGAACTAATGACATACACTTCTCATTTTCATGATATTTGTTGATGATGTGACACCAGCTTTGGAGGGTTTAAATACTAGTCTGTAACTCAAAGTTCTTCTCCAGGCTTACGTATCCTGCGCGCTTGGTATCCGTTCCATCGGATATGTGATGATCTGCTTCGGAGTGGTCAACGCGATATGCTCCCTAGTCTTCGGTTCAGCTATGAAGTACATCGGAAGATTTCCGATCCTCGTGATGGGAGCAGCCCTTCACTTGGGACTTATCGTCTGGCTCCTCATTTGGAAGCCGAACCCAGAGTCGCCGACGACCTTCTTCATCATCTCCGGTCTTTGGGGAGTTGGTGATGCTGTATGGCAGACGCAAATTAACGGTGAGTTTATTTCATTTTCTTTGAAACATGTGGACATTTTTTTATTGGTTGCTTGTTTAAGTTTACTGTTTAGCTTTAAGATTTATATGGACATTCTAGCACCTGTACTGAAATTACAAACACTCAGTGGATAGTGAGTCAGAGACTAGAGAGACTCATGGTGGTGAGCATAATAATCGTTCCTTTTTTAAATTTAAACGAGGTCGTCTTCTTAGTTCATTATTGGCATTCCATCTGCCTAGCCTTTTCCCAACTATGTTGGGGTCGGCTTCCAGTTTAACCGGATGAAGCTGCATACCAGTATTTTACATGGAGCGACTGCCTATCTAACCTCCATAACCTAGTAACTGGGTATAATACGATACCCCTTGGTAAGACTGGTTATCAGACTTTCGGGCTTCTGACGACCTGTAACGACTGTCAAAGATCCACGAATGACAGCCGGGACCAACGGCTTAACAGGAGGAGTCTCGGTATGTAAAGATTTTCACCCATACACCCAACCCCAGCAAGGATCGACCCGTGCGGCTGTTACCGCACGGGTCGATCCTTGCTGGGGTTGGGGTTACTTAGCCACGTGCTCATCATTATGGAACTAAATTAATAATTTGATCATATTACTGCGAAAACGTTTCCTTACGAGTGAAGACAGCAAAACCATTAAGTATAGTGCCATGAAGCCACTTAGCACACTCCTAGTTAATTTTTTACGACACCTATTATTTCTTATGTAATAATTACTTTAGAAACTGGTTGGGTTTAATAGGCTTCATGAAATGATATTAAAATGTAACTATGAAGTTCCACAATATTTTCTTTAAATTATTCTCAGTAGAGAATTGCGCTAAAAATTGTATCCTTCATATAGAGAATAATTATTAGAAGAATACCTATCCGAAGATCAAATCTATTATTTCTTGATCCCTAAGATGGTTTATCTTCGTACATATCACAGGTCAAGCTAACTGGACATATGAATAATGAAACCACGAACATAAGTCCTAAGTGTATTCATAAAGCATATATAAAAGGTCAGAAGATCAAGTATAATATTACAGAACGCGACAATCATGAATCTCAAATACATAATTATGCATTTGTTTGCTGTTAACTTTTATAATGATACTCCTAAAGCTGCCTACAGACGGTCAGCAAAGTCCGAAACTCCGCAGCTTTCGACTGAACTGTTCGTTTGACTGTTCATTTCGAACATCGACGACCACGGTTCCTGACACGATTATCAGTCTTACATCAATAATCATCAACAATACAGTCAAGTAGAAATAATACAAGCCTAAGAATAAAATGAGATTTGAATGCAATTAATAAGTAGCCATAGCACTTTTGGAAGGCATTATTGAAAGTCAAAAGTCAAATAATTTATTTCAAATAGACACATAGAAGGCACTTTTGAACGTCAATGAAAACCAAAGAAATAGAATTGATTCTAGTTGCCCATTCCAAAAGGTAACTTTCGTATAGAGAAGAATGGGCAAGAAACTCCAAGGTTACTCTTTAAAAAAATGTTTGACAATATTTTGTATACATGAATTATATAATTATATGTGAAGACGATGCACCCACAATAAGATTACTGTACCACAAAAGGTAAAAATAATTATAAATGGAGCAATGACGAATAAATTAGTTATGTGATAGGTACATGGTGCTCATATATTTACAAACATTGTAAAAGTATACGATACTACAATATTCCTAACATTGTTACAAGTAATACTAATAAGTCAGTGCGTGAGTTTAAGCAATCACAGAGTGTAAAAATCTATGACATACAAATAAAATATACAACTAAATTAGCAACCAGTTTGATTTTGTCCAGAATTTACAGTCATGCGATGAATGACATTTTACCAAGCCAAGCTTACCAAGGGGTATCGTATTACCCAGTTACTGGGTTGTGGAGGTCAGATAGGCAGTCACTCCATGTAAAATACTGGTATTCAGCTGCATCCGGTTACCCTGGCAGCCGACCCCAACACAGTTGGGAAAAGGCTAGGCAGATTGATTTGCGATGAATGAAATTTTAACGTCTTTCAGTCATTGATAAAGAAACACGTTTGCAAACGAACGCTGACTTGACACCGACAGTCAGGGCACTAAATTAATACTGTTCGTCTGTGAACGCCTTATGCTGAATACAGACAAGTTAGCTAAATTAATACTGAGTTAGTTTTATGTTATGCTAACTAACCTTATGTTTTTGATATGAATATGTATGACCATTCTGTGAATACAATTTATTACTTTAAGAATTAGTTTTTTACTCGCCATTGTGGGAGCTAAAGAAGCAAAAAGATCGCTTGATTCTTCTCATTATGCGCGAATTATTAGCACTAGCGTGATCGTGGAATTGGAATTAGTAACCATTTTGGGATATAAGATAAATCTATTGTAACCACGCGATGCAAACTCATGCTATTGATTTATTACCATGAATTATCCTACTAATCCTACTTAATCCTAACTATAATATTATAAATGCGACAGTGAGTTTGTTTGTTCCGCTTTCACGCTAAAACGGCTGAACGGAGTTGGATGGAATTTGGCACAGGGATAGCCCATGACCTGGATCATAACCTTGACACTTTTTATCCCGATATTCCCACGGGATCGAGACTTATGCGGGTTTCACAATAATAAGTAATTCGTTATGAAAATATTTGTTAATTTTGAAGATCGAAATCTTATTCGGAACAGTGATGTGCAAAGAATATTTAAGGCTGTGAAAAAAACTACGGTTCATTCGCCGTGTGTAGGCACGGTCGTCAGTGTTGTACATAGAGTAAAGTAATATATAGGGTAGTGTTGTATGGGTCGCTATGGAAGCTTGTTGACAGACACGTTTTACGGCGCGGTTTATACGCCGTACTGTAAGAAACCGTGCCGTGTACAATGGGGCTTATAATAATTTATTTTTATCTCACAAATGATATGCCTTTCATAAACATAAACCATCCTGCCTGCATTATTATACGTATGTTTAGAATCGCACGTGTGCGCTAGCCCCGGGTGGAAAGCAATTCCTATAACTTAGCCCACGATCCGCGATTGTTACTGGGCTATTAACTGCAAACTAAGAATAGAAACGAATATTTTATTTAATCGTATTATGTCTGGTACTCTCACCATTTTATGCTGCAAACGTATGCAGTTTAGAATGAATAGCCATTTAAATTTCTAAAGGTATAATTATTGAAAATGGGTTAATAAATTAAAAGTCGCTTTTATTGCAAAGAACAAAATAATCATTAGCAATTTTTAGATGTATTTACAGGTTTATTTGAATAAACTTTTTATTTATAAAAATGAAGTGACGTTAAACTCGTTGAAATCTTTTGTTCCCGGACGCAAGGTACCATACGGTATGGTAAAGCTTGGTCAGACTTTTTGTTGATTTATTTAATGACAAAAGCATAGTAACTAAATAATAATGTAATTTTCATTTCATACAATATAAAAGGGATGTTCTGTCTTCATATACCTAATAAAAATATATCTGACTATAACATTTGTAGATAGTTCGATAAGTAGTAAAATAAGCAATCTTACCATTTAGAGAGTTTATCCCGAATGCCATAAAGGTTTAGGACTTGGTTTAAAAATAGAATTTTATCGCGACCATAAAACGGCGATTCACAATCCAATCGCTGCGCGGACCGATTTTCCTCATTTGCCGCGACTTTCTGCATAAGGATAATCGTTTAAAAGATGTAATTTTGATTCATTCACAAAGTGCCATGGAAATATAGTGCGCCATGTTATTGTATAAATACGATTTGATCGCTTCACTTGTCTAAATAGAACATGTGAATGGAACATGTTTTTATCTGTGCCGACAACCGTATTCTTCTATGCATTCCGCTATTCAGCTAATAATGTAATTAATAATTACGCGCATCATCAGCATCAATCGTCCGTCAATTTCAAGTAAATTTTATCAATCGGATACTAATGTAGCTAATTATTCTGACATCTATTTGGTTGAATTCCGATTCATGGCGGGCTGAAGACCTATCTTCAATTTTGTGGTCAGAAATGTTTTTTTGAAACATAACACCTAATAATTTTAGTGTCAGACATTCCGCAGTTTTCTCATCCTGTTATGATCCCATTGCTGGGAAACAGGCTTGCTCTCTGTGAGAGGGAGTGGTCCGTAATCCACCACGAGGGCCCAGCCGCTAGTGATAGTCACGTTTTTTCGTTTTCTTTTGGTACGATGTTCTTTAACGCGGCTTGAGGTATTTGACCTGGTATTGTCAACTTTCAAGTGCCAAAAGTTTTGGTTTTTGTATTCAAATCAAATCAAATCGTTTATTGCAATCCATAATGTACAAATTATAGGTGATAAACAAAAAATAATAGAAACAATTATGGACCCTGTCAGGCACAGCAAATTTTTAAATATGTATAGAGAGGAAGAGCGCTTTACAAATTTTTCTTGTTTGTAAGTTAAGAATTATTTAAATCCTATTACCTATGTATTTATATTTCCATTAATTCACTTATTCTATTAATATTTTCTAAATAAGTCCATCCATTCATTAATTTAATTCTATTTAATATTACTTACTTCTTTACACGCTTAAAAATTGTTTATTATTATTAATGCAGTGTTTTAATATAAGAGTCATCTAGTGTTAATATTCAGCTTCTAAATAATAGATGGCTTTTAAAAAATTATGTACAGCGAAAGGATTTCAGTCTCCCAACTTTTTTTTTCTTACGGCAACCCGAAGTTATATCTATGTAATTATTTTAACACTTCTAATTCTCCCACTCCTTACATTCCAGGCTTGTACGGAGTACTGTTCAGACGTAACAAAGAGGCCGCCTTCTCCAACTACCGTCTATGGGAGTCTGCCGGCTTCGTGATCGCATATGCCTACTCCACCCACTTGTGTGCCCGGATGAAGCTCTACGTCATGATGGTCATGCTGCTCATTGGGGTCGCTGGCTACATCGTCGTTGAAATACTTCACAAGAGAAAGGTCAGTATCAAAAATGGGTAATTAGGGAACTAACTGCCCATCTGCTTTACTCCAAATGGTAGCTGCTGCTTCCCTGGATATAATTGCTACCGATTTCTGAAAGTACCCTCCTTGCTGCACTGCCTCATTTGTTTGTCTACTGCTGACCATGAGGTCCTGGATTCGATTCCAAGGTCGGCCAATATGTTATTGGGTTTTCTTAGCAGGAACTTTACCTTTTTGCGAACTAACGCGATTTTTGTGTCTACGATAACTGGCCTATAACTATTGCGAGTTCCTGTAGATTCGTCACCACATTCGCCATTTCTTCTAGATATGAAAAAAACGGAATGGAATTAGGGAAAGTTTAAACAGATTCAGATTACAATCATGCCCAATTAAGTATAATCGGCCCTCATTTACGAGACTTTAGTTTGTCTTATGAATTACTAGCTTCCGCCCGCGGCTTCGCCCGCGTGGTATGTCGATAAAAAGTACCTTCCCCAGGATGCCATCTATATCCTTGCCAAATTTTTTCGAAATCCGTTCAGTGGTTTAGGCGTGAAAACATACAGACAGACAGAGTTACTTTGGAATTTATAATATTAATATAGATATTTCTAACAGTTCATTTCTACTAATCTGTGTCTGCTGGTGGATGATGTAAATGTAATAATTGTTGCAATAGCTTTGATTACCTAATCGATTAGAAGTCAAATTATCAAATAGCTATGACTGAGTTCAGAAACTTGGAGCAATATTTTCTTTTATTTCATTTTCAATACATATTATTTACATTTTATAATAATCATAAAGAAAAACATTTAAAAATATATAAAATATTAGCCCATCGGCATCAGGATCAGAGTCCAAGCTGCCGGTGGTCAGGACTCTAGAGAGAGGAACCTCCTCACTGTGCGTGCCGTGTCCAGGAGTACTGCTTTCTGAATCAAGCCCTTGACCCAGCCGCGCAATGAGAGCCCCCTAAGGTGTTGGTCGAGGTTCTCCGCTATTAGGCCATTGACTGTAACGATTATCGGTACAATGATTGCAGAGTCCACGTCCCACACGTCGACAACCTCGTGTGCTAAGTCAAGATACTTGATTTTTTTATCTTTCTCAGCTTTCACGAGGTTCTCGTCAAGAGGCACAGCGATATCAACAATCGGTGCACGGCGCTCTCGTCGATCTATCACCACAATGTCAGGCTTATTAGCTACAGTAGTCCTGTCAGTGATGATAGATCGGTTGTGGAGGGTTTTAGCATTTAAGAAACCTTGACCCCCACACTTCCTTCCCTTTTTATAAAGTATTTTTATCGTCCTTGCATCTTTAGGATCTCGTCCTTTCTCCTTTAAGATCGCAGAAGAGATAATTTAATTTTCATCTATTTCTTCACTGTCCTGCTTTTGTGTCTTGTTGTGTGCTAATCTTCAAAACATATTGTGTTGAGCCCAAATTGCATTAACATAAGAATAGTCTATTGTCGGCAAAGTAATTATATAACGTAAAATAAAAGAGCTGATTTGTATAATAGTTTTGGCCATAAATAACAACCCTGTGTTAGGAACTCGTGCGTATCTTCACAAATTGTTGTTAGATATTTCGCACTTGTCTGAAGATCTACTCGTTAAAATATGAAGTATCTATATTATTCGACATTATCGCTTTTTGGAGCGCTCTAAAGATACGTGAGTCTTTTGGCTGAAAGTCACGTATACAAAAATGTATTGTGTCGCATTTAACGAATTCTATCACCTCTGAACGGAACATGCCATAACACCTATACCTTGTCTTCCACAGGCTCGCCGTCTGAAAGCCATCGCCGAGGACCCCGCTATCGCCGCCGAGGCCGCTAAGCAGCCGCCAGAAGAGGACGACGAGAAGGACGAAATCGATGACGAAATCATAATCACGCACCTGTAAGCCATAGCCGAACAACAGCCGGGTATATTAGCCCTACCCTCGGCCCCTACTCTGCTCCAAACCGATGTCCAAATTCGAACAAGCCTCACCCACATCCCTAGGCTATCCCACACGCACATACAAAATTTTGCCATACGTTTAGGTGTATGTACAAAATCACAATGACATCCATATATAATCTCGAATGTAATTAGTGCTATTTATGTATCCAATAGTTAAGTTATTATCGTATAAGACGGAAGAGGAGCGAAAAATCTAAAAGACTTTACAAGTACAAACATGAAGTGAAACCAGAAAACAGTTATTTGCTATACTATTGTTGCTACTAACAACTGTAACGTGTGGCGAGGCCCATATTTTAACCATTAAAATAACTATGAATCTCATTCAGCGTAGCACTTTGAAGGTACAAATCCATATATGGGAGGACAAAATAATCTCATAGTGTTTATGTTCGTATATAGGTATGCTGAAGTATTTCACGTTTTTAAGTACACAATATGGGCCTTTTATGTGTCATAAGAGAAAGAATCTTCAATTATCATCTTTTGAATTAAATTCTATGCAGCATATCTGTGAGGAATATCTTTAGGAAAAAGAGAATATCAAACTATAGTGAACTCCAATGTACAATCAGTTTCAAATCTAAAAAAATTTGATGATCGATGGTTTCAATGATCGTTGTGCTATGGAAAAGCATTCCTACGTCTTTTTACTTGTCAGTTAAATTTGTCATGTTTGCAACTGATTGTACGCACCATAGCCTATTTTGTCCTTGTGTAGCGTCACTCGATGGTTGTCTGATGACGGAGTCATTATTGGTTCCAATGGAGTAGGTAATAATGAAACCATCTGCGTTTATTTTTCTTTCGTTAATTATTAACAGCATTGTCTTAATATTTGACTCCGTAATCCTTAGCTCTTTTTGTTCTATATTTGGTTTCTGTCCACATCGATAGAAAATGGCTGCAGCTCTGTGAATGAATGGCAATGCTAGAGCTTGCTCTAAGTTATCATTCTTGGCAATGGTAAAATACAACCAGAATGTACGTAACACTATGTCGTAATGAGCATTTTAATGTAAAGGGAGTTCTAGCATTGTATTTGTTTTCTACTGGTTTATTCTAGCGTGGGGGGTTACGATGATTCTCTTCGTAAGTTGCCCACCGCATAAATTATCTTGTTTTTTACCTAAAATTGTACACGGTAGTGAACAATTTATTGTTAATTTGTACAAGAATCTTCAAACACTACAAACTGTCCACATATATTATTACAGTACCCAATATTAGATGCTGTCTGCTTCGTCAAATTCGATGATTTTATCACGCACAACGCTGCACAATTTTTTGAATAAAATACCATTAATTCGAATATTTATTTTGCTGAGATGTCAATAGATGGCGCGATATTACGGTAAGTTACTCTCAATACTCTTACATTGGGAATAAAACTGCTGAGTAAACTGTCAATGGTTACGTTTAATTATTAAAAAAATAAAAAAAGGACCAGTAATCGTTACGCGCTTAGTTAAGATGAACAGTATTAAAGCTTAATCGATATAGCGCCATTTAGGATAGACATCTTATTTATTAATAAATATCTACTTTTCAGTTCACATAAAAATTTAAATGATCATTAAATAATTGATTCAATGCGGATTATATCAACTATACAATTGTTAATATTATTGTTATTGTGTACACAATCCGTGACACAATCAGACGGCTACATGTCGTGTATAGACAATTTGTTTCTTTGAATTTTTTATGAAACACCTTTTGCGATGGATTTAGAATGCGGTTGAAAAATCTGATCGTGAGGTAACTAGATCAAATGATTAATATTATTTTTAATTATAGTAATATTATACATACGTAGATAATTTAAGCTTTGTGTATACCTATCAAAATTACGTTTAAAATTGTATGCGCACAGGCACAGTGTGTTGGTGGAGGAAATTTTATTTTTTTCACAATGTTCACAATTTTAAACGTAATGATAACGTTAAGTTTTATGTATAGGTATATTATATTAGCATGGCTGCCTACAAGTATGTCTGCATGCTTCAATATTTATGTTAGATCCTAAAAAGTATTTATACATATAATATGCTATTAGGACCCCAACAGGCCGAACAAATATTGCAACTAAAACATAACGAGCTACGGTTGAACTAATTATAAGAAATATTTCGCATTTGTAAAAGATTTATTTCTTTAAATAATATTTCAAAGCGTGGCTCAAAATTTGCAATATTCTAAAGTTCAAATGCTTGGTAATTCTTTGGGCAAAACGAGTGTGCAAGAAGATACTGCAGCTTATAGTCTGTCGAGGTACTAATTCATAGTGTACTATTTATTATCAGAGTTACATCGGCTTTAGGAAAATCCATATTATGGTACAATTTCTAAGATTACCCTGTCTTTACCCGTTTGTCCCGACACGTAGGCAAGGTTTTATACAATAGGTAGGGTAACAAAACCACGTGATAAATTAACAGTAAAATGTAATTATTAATATTATGTAAGCCCTATATTAATGTAAATTAAATTTTAATTAGAATTAGTTGTGTAAGGCTATTATAATAAATAAATCTATTGCTCTATTTTTGAGATAACACATTTTTTTTTTGTTTAAATAAGATATTATGTTACCTACTTTATTAATGATGTCATATGAGTTTGTGATGAAATAAACATAAAATTGTTTGGTCATTCTGATTTATTTACTCAAAATTTGGGACTTCCCCTAAACATCAGTTTTGGTCAACATCAACAAAATATCCTATTGTTTACAACATACCTACCTACATTAAACTTAACTAAATTTAAAATATCAGGCACACAAAACACACAACATAACCCATTATATTATTATCCTACTAATATTATAAATGTGAAAGTTTGTGTGTTTGGATGTTTGTTACTCAATCACGCAAAAACGGCTTAATGGATTTGGATGAAATTTGGCAAACAGATAGTTTATAACCTGGATTAACACATAGGATACTTTTTATCCCGATATTCCCACGGGATTGAGACTTACGCGGGTGAAACCGCGGGGCTCAGCTAGTGTAGGTATATTTTAAGAAGGCCAAAAAACGCCCTCGTTTTCCAAAAAATATTTTTTTCATTGGAAAAGATATTGAAGTATGCTAATATTCCTACATTAATTGTGATAAAAGAGGTAGCACCTACCTATATCAATAAAAGTAGCATTCCTGCAATAGTACAGAAATGCTGCTTTTATTGAATCAATATAATTGTTCATAAACATCATTCATCACCATATTTTTATTATTTTCAATACTATTATTGAGAATGGAAGATGGATCGGGTTGCGTCGACCCTAAGTGTCATGGGACAAGGGCAGGTAGATGTTTCCTGTAACCACTGAGACCTGAAAAACCCTGTAACTAAGGTAACTAATATCAAATAACTTGATTTTCTCAGAGCATCATTAAAGTGTAACCTAGCGCCTATATTTTAATAAACGCAAACTAACTTGCGCTGATAAAGATGATAGGCGTTTGAAACTGAACAGAAATCTATCTTATATTATTATCCTATTATAAAACAAAGTCCTCAGTCGCGTGTCTGTCTGTTCGCGATAAACTCAAAAACGCCTGCACCAATTTTTATGCTGTTTTCACCAATGGATAGAGTGGTTCTCGAGGAAGGTTTTAGTATATACCTAATAACCGACATCCACGCGGGCGAAGCCGTGAGCATCAGCTAGTTATTATATAAAAATGCCGTGTGTTAGTCTCGGAAAAATTCGAAAATGGCTCAACCCTTTTTTGTTTCGTTTTGGTAACCTCAGTACAGGCTTGCTTTAGGAAAAGGAAAAGCCCAAAGGAAAACCTGCAAAAAAGAAAAAAAAAAAATCTCACGTGTTTCGGACTGCACCGCTCATCTAGTGAGAGATAAATAGATAGTTATTTAGAAATAGTTTTTCTTTTTCTTTTTGTATTTACCATACTATATATAACATAACATCAGATATGAAAGAACATAAGCAACTTCTTCCCCAACATTAGAATGGACAACCATCGCATCACATCACATCAGTAGCCTACATGTGAATTGAATTGAAGGTAAATGAATAAAGAGGATCTAGTTCTCTATGTAAATGCACTGCTTTCCGAAGAGCAATATTCAAAACACTGCCCGTTTCTTATCTTAGTAAGTAATACTAAAACAAAATCAAAAATAATATCAGCATTGCTATTCTGTAACCATCTCACCGTGAAAACTTAGGTGAAGTGAGCGTGGAGTGAGCTGTCATTGTCATCGATACCTACTGATGCTAAGGAAGTGACAGTTCACTCCAAGCTCACTTCACCTAAGTTTTCACGATGAGATTTTTACAGAATAGCACAACTGTTCATAATATAAAAATTCTGGCGGACTCTTATCCACCAAACGACAGAAATATAGTGCCGTATCCAACATTGTACATGCACAAAGTGAAGACGCAACTACTTTCTCTATCAATGTGCGCAGGTTGATCTTTCGCGTGAAGGCGGTTATCCATTCGGTGCGCCTGGTAGAAATTGTGGAAAGGTCTTACGAATGAGCCTGCTCGCCGGTTCTTAATAAGTACTAGGACATCAGGGCGTTGCAGGTGATTCCGTCCCCATTTCCATTATCTTACGACACGACAACTTTATGTTCTATATTTAAATCGCAGTTTCAGTCTTCGGAGCGGCAATTTCGTATCTTATGTTTGCCGGTTACTGTCAGTCTACTTCATGCCACTGATGAGTAAAAAAACCTCATGACTTTATGGTATGATTGGTAATGTTACACGGGAGAATTTTTCTAAAATATTTCCTTAATGATTATTTTTTTACAAAAATATACAATTACCAACTAATCAATATCAAGTGTTATCTGATCGATACAATAAAAACAAAACAAACATGGGGATTTACCTGCGAAAGTGAATATCTTCGATAAAATGTATCTATCGACTTACTTAACACCGAGATAAGAAGGTTTTTAATAATCTAATCCTTACCTACATCGTTTAGTAGGTAAGAGAAAACTTGAAGTAAACAATTTCATCGATTTATGATAGTGATGAAGGTCACAAAGTTAACACATTATGTAAAGATGATTTGCACGATGATTTACACATATTATTATCTCGCCTGTTTTCCTTGAAGGGTTAGGCAGAGGTGTACCTATAGTATACAGCATGTAACAATAACCCTGTCCGATCCGAAAGGGGCAAATAGGTACTGCAATAACATTAACAGAAACAAAAATATTATTACTGTAAATAACAAAGTAATTTTTTGACAAGACAAGGCTGAATTGTAAATGGTTAAAGATCGGAAACGTAAAATAACGACAAGACAAGGGTGAACTGTAAATGAAAAAAAATCTGAAACGTAAAATAACGACAAGACTAGGCTGAATTGTAAATGATTAAAGATCAGAAACGTGTATTTTTTGCGCTTTACTTTGCAGTAGTTTTTACTTACAATGATTCATGAACTAAATATTATATTATCAATTTTTGAAGGTATGTCTGCAAATCTTTAAAATGTAGGTCGTGGGCGATAACACAATTTGTTACAGTTTATTTAATCAAAGGAAATCGTTCATCGTCCTTAAATTTTTGGGCTATATGGGAAATTTCGAAAGAGTACGTTTTTCTCTGCAGTTTTTATTACTACAAACTACAAGGTATATTACTTCAATTAGATTACTATTAATTATTTTAACTAAAACATACTGAAAACAGTATTTTTTTAAATCGTATAACAGCGCAGGGAATGGTATTGCTCTACAGATCTAATAGTGAAAAGTGAAGAGAATAACATGTTTTAACGGAAAATATAATATATTTTTGTTTGGCCGGCACTTTCATAATTTAGCCCAAAATGAATGATCTCCATTAGCGATTTATTAGTAGGTACCTACCTACCTTCAATAACCTTAATATCTGCAATCTGTATCTCTAACAGTGAAAGATCAAAAACTCAATTTTACAGATAGTGAGGAAACTAGCCCTTGTACATAAATTCGATACAATGATAAAAAAAATGTTTCCCGCATTAAGCCAAGAGTATTGTTAAAGGTTAAACTTATATTCTCTGGCCGGATACTGAATACCAGATATCTGGCTGTCCTATAAACAGGATAACAAGTCATCCAGCTAATCATAACCTAATCGGAGCAAGCCTACAGAAGCGGGCCTTCCTCGACCGATCAGGTGGATACATAAATAATATATTGTTCTGCAGGTAAAGAGAATGAATGAAATTATTTATTGATTGAATAATAATTTCAATTGTTTGTTCACGTCCTTTGAGGAAAAATTTACTACGTAATTACTGCTACTATTTCTATTTAATTACCTAATTAAATACTTATTAATTATTTTTTAAATTATCCGTATTCGGCCGGAATGCTAAATTAGGCCGAATATCCGATATCTCCGCTTTAGAATTTTACGCTCTCTTTTATCCTGTGGAATTCCGAAAACCACACGGTGATCAATACATCCAATCTCTAGCCGGGATTCTCATCCCCCCTACCTCCCCTAGGTATTGGCCTACCAGACGTAAAGCCTATCCTGCGTAATAACGAATGAGTCTACGGTAAGATACAAAATAAACTGTACAAAACAGCTCGACAATTTACCTAGCATTATCTTTTGTCCATTATTTATAATCGATGAAAACCGGTTAATAATCCTCATAATATCAGGTCTTATCCTCGCGCTGACTGAACAGGTCGATCTTCCAAAAAGATATCATACAATACCTACTGGCTTTAATAGGTGTAAGTAACTCGTCGATTGAATACAAATTACACTGTTTTTGCGTCATACTCTACGATTTAGCTAGGATTGTCCTGTACCTAAGTGATAAGGAATATAGATACGAGTATCTATGAAAACTGGTCAAAACCGGTAATGATTTATCCTACTATCTAACTAGTCTTACTAATATCCTACTATCCTACTTATATTATAAATGTTTAAGTTTGTGTTTGTGTGTTTGGATGTTTGTTACTCAATCACGCAAAAACGGATGAATGGATTTGGATGAAATTTGGCGAACAGATAGTTTATAACCTGGATTAACAAACAGGATACTTTGTATCCCGATATTCGCCCGGGATCGAGATTGACGCGGGTGAAACCGTGGGGCGCAGCTAGTAAATTATAATTTTAACAAGATTATAAGAACTTCCAAAAAGACACCATAAGTTAGGTAGGTACCTACGACCACACTTGCAAAAAATTTGAGTTATATATCTGATATTATGTACATATTTTGGTTTGGCCATACAGGGTATGGTTTGGATAAACCACAAGTAGGTAATCAAGTCTTCCCAAACTGCCTTCCCATTTCTTGTTGAGTGGAGACAGCGAGTCAGATGAACTAAGGTGGAGCATCCCTCAGCTAGAAGAGTAACGGAGTTTCTTGCCCATTCTTCTCCATACGAAAACTACCTTTTGGAAAGGGCTACTAGAATCAGTTCTATCTCTTTGTTTTTGACGTTCAAAAGTGCCTTTTATGAGCCTACTAGAAACTAATTAAGTACTACTAGAAATAAATTATTTGACTTTGACTTACAAATTATTTGACTTTGACTTAAAAATTATTTGACTTTAACCGAGACTCCTCCGTGCCTCGGAAAGCACGTTAAGCCGTTAGTCCCGACTGTCATGCGTGGATCTTTTACATTTCTTACGGGTCGTTAGAAGCCCGAAAGTCACAGCCAGTCTTACCAAGGGGTATTGTAATTACCCAGTTACTGGGTTTTGGAGGTCAGGTAGGCAGTCGCTCCATGTAAAATACTGGTATTCAGCTGCATCCGGTTAGACTGGAAGCTGATTCCAACATAGTTGGGACAAGGCTAAGCAGATTGACGTACAGCCAAAGTTTGGCTTCGCAGAGCGTCTTCTCGGTCCCACATAATTCTCTGTCTCTGTCTATACCTCGACGGGTTTATATATGGAATCTGTCATGACGTAGCGTCTACGCTACGTCTAATAGCTTGCTATGCTGTGCTGAATCATACATAATGTACAAATTCCAACTAATCTATGGCTTGGTATTCCCGTGTCGTCCCGGTATAAGTGTGCCTGTCTGTAACGAATATGCAGATAGGTTACGATGGTATCCACGGGGACCACGGGTATAAGTTGTTCTGATTTGATGCATAGTTACTTGAATCTTTAATAGGTACTTTAAAAATAATAGACTGAGTGAATTAAATAATTAACAACAGTCAGCCTCAAAAAGATGTACATAAGGTCCCATTAAAATAGATGGACAAATTTTAACACGAGCGTTCAGTACGTCTAACCAAAGATATCTATGCAAAAAAAAACACTGATTCAAGTGATTTAATTTTGACCTAAAAAATTTAATTGCTGGCTCTCTAGAATAAACACATCCATTATGGGTAAGGTAGGTACTTAAACTCGCGCTTGTTATTTGTTATTTTTTAATATCTGTTATATTTATCTGTTACGATAAATACGCCTCACCCCAGGAAACCAACATTTTATTAGTGTATTTTCGTTTTCATGGCGAACATTTTGAATGAAGTTGGCAGTTCAAAAAAGTGACATGCGCCCGCTATTTGGGAAATGTATTTCATTGAAAATTGCTTACCAAGCTCACTAAGTTAAAGATAAAATCTGGCTTTCAAAAAGTACATAGTCTGCCTATAATGTTCCCACTGGTGGGACACAGGCCTCCTCTCTATGTTTCAAAAAGTGCCCGTTAATTAATGTTTCAATCAATCTGCCTAGCCTTTTCCCAACTATGTTGGGGTCGGCTTCCAGTCTAACCGGATGCAGCTGAATACCAGTATTTTACATAGAGCGACTGCCTATCTGACCTCCGCAACCCAGTAACTGGGTAATACAATACCCTTGGTAATACTGGTTGTCCGACTTTCGGGCTTCTGACGACCCGTAACGACTGTCAAAGATCCACGAATGACAGCCGGGACCAACGGCTTAACGTGCTTTCCGAGGCACGGAGGAGTCTCGGTATGTAAAAATGGTCACCCATCCACCGGACCAACCCCGGCAGGCGTAGCTTAACCTGATGGATCGACCCGGTTCGGCTGTTATTACTTAGCTACAAGCTCCTCCTGTTTATTAATGGTTTAATGGAAATAAATTAAACTACTTTGAATTGACTTCCCTCTCCCTCTGAATTCTTCCAGTAGATACTGACTGCCTGGCTATTAATCAAACATTCCGTCCGGTCCTCAACTAATTAAAGCCCTTCATAAACATGCTGCTTATCCCTTCATGAACTGCATTATTGACAGCTACAAATGCATTAGATGCATGCATTAATTAGTGCATCATTCCTTAGGATATTTGCTAATCCTACTAAATGTTAAAGTAAAAGATTTTGGTTAAAGTTTTTTACTAATGTGAAAGTTAAGGGTATTTGTTTTTCTTTCACGTAACTTACGACCCGCATTGTGAGGGGATTCCCGTCTTACGTGAAGTAGCTTGGCCCATTCCGTTGGTTTGCCCTGTTTTATTAATAGTAATATTTAAGATAAAAATATAACGTGGCTAGTAGAGATAACATGCCCAAAAAAAGATAAGTTCTATAGGAATTGAAATTCTCAGAAAAATAAACAACAAGTCATTATATAAATGAAAAAACCGGTTTGCTTCAAGCAAGAGTTTGATAGATTACATTCTAAAAAAAAAAAACAGTAATATGTTTTAACATAAACGTGTTTGGTACAATAGGCCGCACGTCACTAGTAATACTTTGACCTTAGCCGGCTGCTGTAATTCGGAGTTTAAATTGAATAAGACCAACTTGTATGTACATACTCGTACCTACTGATTTTGTTAGGCACCAGTGCACCACTGATGTGCGGCCTACGGAGCAGGTACAAGCTATATAATTCAACAACCTATCCTTAGAAGTAATTAGCTATAGCTATGAGTGGAAGCCAAAACAAACAAATCAATCGTGTAGGAAGAAAGAGGATGAGCAGTGATTATAACGTCTCGTCAGGTAACATCACCATGCCATATCATGTCAAAAGTAAGTAGGTATAGTTGTACTTACTAACTAGGATCTTTTGGCGCGTGACCAAACTCGGAACTAACGCCACTTGTTTTTTTCACAAAACAATTGCACAAATGTTGACCAACAGCGCCTCCCCTCATCATCTACCTAGCCTTTTCCCAACTATGTTGGAGTCAGCTTCCAGTCTAACCGGATGCAGCTGAATACCAGTATTTTACATAGAGCGACTGCCTATCTGACCTCCACAACCCAGTAACTGGGTAATACGATACCAACAGCGCCTCCCCTATCAACGTCATTTGAGCGCCAAAAGCTCCTTGTAGCAGTAACCTCTTTGCTTATGAGCTCTTTCGTGGAAATACCGACCATCTGCAAGACAAAGACTAGACAAGGTTGAAACATTTTCAACCTTGTGTTTATGACACAGACGAATCATATTTATCTGAGTCTAGAGTGGAAAACCCACCTGTGATGCCCCTTATATCGGAAATGTGCATAGAAGGTGGTGGTTACTAATCAGGTGAGCTCTGCTTGCTTTCCATTCCACTCAATATCATAGAAAAATCGAAATTAATGAAGCGTGCGAAAGTGTGCGAAAGTAGTGAGTACGATTAGATTAATTTTCAGCAGTATAGGACATTCTCGAGCATTTGCGAAGAAGGTCCTTATAATAATACAGAAGTTTGTTCGCAAATTTCAGACAACTAGATCGAGCTCTTTATCGCCAGACAGGTTGATAATAAAAGTGATTAAACTCATATCAGAACGTATGTACAAAATAGAATATTGTACCTATCTAAATGATTATTTGAACTTTCTCAAAACATTAGTTTAGAAATTGAAAAAGAAACATAACTAACGACTCTTTTTTTTTTGTTATGGAAAAAAAATAAACAATCATTGAGATGTAAAATAAAACATAACTGATTACTGATTAGGTACCAACTCAGACTTCCCCATTATAGAGAGTGCAGATAAGCGAATGGGTTGGATTGCATTTGGTAAACTTATCAATGGCCGCCACATGCAGAGTCGCGAAGTTAGTCGCGTTGCAGACAACGAAGCGAGTCGACGTCCAAGTCGTTAATCATCAAATTACGTCACGCCATTGTGGCCGGATTTTCCACGTCCGTCACACAAGTCAGTAAACAGACGAGATAGTCAGTGACAATGTGGAACGAGGGGGACCCGCAGCGTGAACTCCGGGGGCACGAGATGGCTTTGGGCAGGCCCGGCTCCGATGTGGTGGTGTTGGACGACCGAGTGGTCGAGGCGGCGTCGCGCGCGCAACCTGGCGTCACCAACATCAACGTCACCAAGTCTTCGCGCCTCCACATCGGACCCAAGTTCGTGTCGGTCACGCAGAACGTCGACAACACAGAGGTGGTCAAAGGTGAGCCTCTAATCACTCGTATGTAAACAATGCGATCTCCTCCGTGCGCTGTTTGCCGAGCCGCTGTGTTCACATCCACATATTGCGATATTTACTCATATCGGAGCTTGCGCACATTCATATTATTTATATTGGCACTACCTTGTTATGATAACCACAAAATGCGTTGGTCCTGCCTATAAGTTATTATTATTAATGTTCCTCGTATGCACATTTTATGCTTTATTCTTTGGAAGCTATGCCGTCATGTTTTGCGAAATATTTTGTTCGTATTTTCCTGTTTTTAAGGGTTCCACTGTACATATAATAATATTTGTTGATAGAAAAAAGACGATTCGTTGAGAACAATTTTGATTATTAATAAACTTGAATCAGGTTCTTTTTTGTGCTGACGTGAATTGGTATGTTTCGTTCTATTAGTATTTGAAACAAGTTATGTGGACTTGGGAGCAAGATATATCTCCTATACGAGCATCATTGATTATAAATTCATAATGCACAAGAAGTTATATGTAATTTTGTACATAAACACCTAATTAGGTACCTACCTATGTATTTACCGATGACGATACATTAATTTCAGGCTAAACGAATGACCTCAACTGCATTATTGACCTTGACAATAACATCTGATACCTAGAAACAGATGCGCCATCTTATTGTTAATTTTTTTGGTTTACCTACATGATTAGTGACTACGCTTAGGACAATTATTATTGGTGTGTATGTTACAAAATTTTGATGGTGCTTTACACCTAAAGAACATACAACATTAAATGTTGTAAGATGTAGAGTTTATTAAACTGTCATAATTATGTTTATGGGTGCAGACAAATAGCCAATCATCAGCAAGTTCGCACTTCACGAGCAATGCACAAACCACGCGTATTTTGCGTGTTCACTACTTGTGAACGCACCTTTAAATTTTATTGAAAATAAACAAAGACAGAATTAAAGATGGCCGCCTTCTCGCGTCACTCAGGGAAAAACAAAAGGCGAGATGAATACAATGGTCAAATGCACATCGTCTCGCATAAATAAAGATTACCTGCTTACTTTTATGGGGCTCCTGAAAAGGAATGATGGGGAATTTTGAACGCACTTCTCTTTAAGCAAACGCATAGAATCTCACATATTGCACTGTCTTGAACAGTAAACATTTCACAACTACTGTAGTACCTAGGTAGGTACCTTATTTATGAAAGTCTAATTTCATTTTTTTCTTATTTCCAAGCGAATTTTCTTCTTTGCAATGCGTCGTACCACGGACATCATGCATTCAAATCCATATTTTTAACACGAATTCTTAAAAATTAAAATCAACCCAAAAATTCCTTTTAAGTTTTTAATGTCAAACTTATGTCATACGTTTTGTTTTTATTTAGGTTCGTAAATTGGTAATATTATTCAAACTAAAGTCAGGTGATCAGAGGGACAATTCCTGTAATTTTTAAGAACATTCTAATCTCATTTTCAATCTGTCAAAAATACAATCAATTTACCAAATTATAATTAACTAGCTGCGCCCCGCGGTTTCACCCGCATAGGTCTCGATCCCGTGGGAATATAGGGATAAAACGTATCCTATGTCCTATTCCAGGTCATGGTCTACCCGTGTGCCCATCCTCTCCTCTCTAGAGTAGGGACTATCCAACACAAAAAGATTTTTTCAATTCCAACCAGTAGTTCCTGAAATTAGTGCGTTCAAACAAACAAACTCTTCAGCTTTATAATATTAGTATAGATTATTAATCTTTATTTAATCAGACTACAATGATATAAAGTGTTAATAACAAAATAGCTTAACCTATGTTAGTACTTATTTCTAAAACAGAACGGGTCCGGATTGCAAGCGCCCACACTATCGGGCTATCTGCCCGGGCGGCTATCGATTGCAGGATAGTGTTGGGACTGCCACGCAGCCTGCGGAGTAGCGAGGCAGATTTCTTACGCCACAGTGCATCAAAGCCATCAGTGCGTGCGTCTGGATTAGCTTTCGAGAATTCGGATGGTCAACTTGTCTAAAGAATCATTTTTATTTAAATAAAGTTTTTGACTAGAGAAAATAAAAAGTAGCTGCTTAGTTTGCCTCTCAAATAGGTGTGTCTGTCTACTCTATCTATAAACCTGTCTTTGCTGTCGCACAGTCGGGCAGGAAGCTTAAAGCAACAAGAAGGTACATACGTAGATTTTAAAGCTCTGTTACTTAGTACCTACCATCAATCAACTCGGTCTATCGGAGTCCACTGCTGGACATAGGCCTCTACAAGCTGCGCCACAACACACTGTCCTCCGCCTTCCGCATCCAGTCTGTCCCAGCCACTTTCTTGAGGTCTTCGGTCCATCTAGCTGTGGGGCGTCCCACCCACACTACGCTTACCGATACGCGGTCTCCACTCTAGAACTTGTCTACTCCACCGGCTATAGGTCCTTCGACAAACATGGCCAGCCCACTGCCACTTCATTTTGCTTACTCTGCAAGCTATGTCGGTAACTCCGGTTATTTTTCGGATAGTTTCTTTTCGGATTAACCTACCATAAAAATAGTTAATCGATATCTTACTTAGTGCCAATGATCCCCTAATGAAATCAAACTTAAAATCGCACTTCATACTAAGTGCTTTTATTGTATTGTAACTACCTAATTATCTATACTAATATTATAAAGAGGAGCCCTTAGCATGCAGTCGCTTAATTAATAAATAAGTTGTATGCCTTGACTGGAGGCCTTAATTTACAGGATAGCCCGGTCAAGCAGCCGACAACTTTCTAGGCTGTCTAACGAGATACCTTTAAAAAAAGGCCACTATTAGACACTAGTGTTGTGTTTGACAGCGATGAGACCGGCCATTTTGGAAAAATGGCGACTGACCTGTGAAATGTGTAGGAGTTTGTTGATAACAAAAATATGCGTGACATAATGACTGAGAAGATATGCTTTCTAATCCTATGTAAATTAAAACAACTTCATTCGGCGCTGATGTGACGAACAAAATGATGAGTCATTTCCTTAGCTCTCTAGTTGTGTCGCGTAAATGTATGCATCATTTGCGCCTATCTTGTACTTATGATATGATACAATTGTGTAATAGGGCACTTTCAAAACTTAACATCTAGAATTATCTGGTACGAGTACTTACACTTATTTACGTACCTGAGAGTTAAAGGCTCGTGCAATCTGGCGCGATATCACGAGCGCGACAGGCAACACTACCCTTGTCACGGCTGTTTGTGGGAGCCTTTAAGTTTGCAGTTTGACTAACAGATCAAGGAAAAGCAATAAGGCACTCTTGTGCAAAATTTCGCTCGAAGCAAATTTATTTGTAAGCAAATCGTCAAATCCAGAAATCGATTCGCCTACAAATAAATTCATTTCGTACGAGTCGAGTATTAAATTAGTTGTAAGTATTACGTTTTCAACACACTATGCAACTAGCATACATCCGGAAGAGTATCATATATTTTTCTGATTTTGTTTACTGCAATAGATCATAAATGTTATTTATACTAAAACTTGCTGTAGTCCCAGCCCTTAAGTAATGCCATCCAACGTGGCAACACTGCCAGACTTTTGGGCACTTCTCCCACTGACAGGGATGCAAACGAATTTTTTTTATGCCCAATTCCCGTTTTCCTTTATATACTTGTACATAGTATGAAAATTGTAAATATTCATTTTATACCGTGCATGTGCTTAACAAAACATCGCTAAAGCTAAGGAAAAGTGGTGCGACACAATAAGTACCTACCACTATACATTACGGAATAAAGGCTCTTACATACTGGGGCGATTCGTCGCGCGACGCGACGCCGCCGCATTGTTCGCCGTGAGAATATGTTTTGTTAAAATTCGTGTGGCGCGACGAATCGCCCCAGTATGTAAGAGCCTTAATATTAATTAAATTATTAGCTGCATTAAGTACTACTCAGTAGGTGGTACTTAACACGTACCTACAATAATTAATCAAATACGGTTAAGTGCGATTAAATGATTAATAAGTGCATAACATTGATGAAGATCTGCCCTACATTTTCGTAGCTTAGATACTTACTTACATTTCTTAACTAGTAAGTATAAATAGTAATCTATAAGTTAATCTTTACTTGCAAAATTGATAGTATACATATCTACCTAGGTTACATATCTACCGTATCTCCTACTTCTAAGTAGGAGATACGGTAGATAGGTATGTAGCCTAGGTAAAGGAAGTAAATAAAGTTCGACTTCGAAAGCGTCGTCTCCTGTAGCAGTCTCCTTCTACGTACAGCTCGATGAATAAACTGATAATAATAATTATGTACCGTATTTTTTAATGTTTTTATATATATTTTTATTCTAATATTTAAAAATATAATTTATGTGTAAGAAAAATGAAATAAAGTAAAAATTATGTGTCAGAAAAATTTGAACGAATTATAAAGTGGTATCAGCCCAGTTGTATGTAGGTCGTGAGTTTAAACCCAGACAGTCACTTTGTCTATTTTTATTTCATCACCACTGCTCTCAAAACGGTGGAGAAAATCGTGAGGAAACCGGTATCGGCATGTCTTAGAATCAAAAAATTCGGATACATGTGACAACCCGCACTTAGCCCGTGTAGTGAATATGGGTCATTCCCTCTCACAAAGAGGAGGCCTGTGTCCCAGCAGTGGGAACATTATTGGCTGAATAAATGAGTCAAATTAGATATCAGTCAATAATTTTCCCCAATTTTAATAATTATCAAAAACAATATTTGTGCGTTTTTAAATGTACTTATTTATATTTGAATTTTGTAGATTCAGGCTTATACTTAATTGCAATTTCAAACTTTTATATATCTACCTAAAATATCTTGACTCTAACCGTTTCGTAAATTAACATGTCCTATCTAAGGCCCGTATAACAGAACCTCACTCAAGACTCAAGTTTACTTAAAACTACTTAGTTTCAACCAATCAAAAGGCTTTAAACGAGTTTTAAGTAACGCTTGAGTTTGAGAGAGGTTCTGTAGTACGGGCGCATATTATGAGAGCCGGGTGATCTGGAACTCAGGACCCTCCAACCTCAAGCACTTCCTCTATTTAAGATTGTGCAATTTTGTCAACTAGTGCCTGTAATATTATGTTGAGTTAATTAAAGATTATGATTAAGGCGCGCTTTTTACAAAAGAAACAGGTAGGTACCTTAAAATTGCATTAAGTTTGCATACATTACTAACAGTCTATTTTTATCACACTTATAAATGATTACGTTATCAAATTAGGCGAACATCGTAATTGTTATGTTGCCCTACGATTGCTGATAATCTAAACTGTGTGTGCTATCTATTTGTTATCAGTTTATCACTGACTGGGTCAGTTTTGCTTTCTATTTTTTTACTATATCCGTATTTTATCATTTTATTAAGTAAATTACCTAAATTATCTATATTTGTGATAAAGTGTCGTCAGCGTTCCTAATAAAGAGTCGCATTCAAATCAATTTACTATCAGTGAATAATACCGTTTTCCTGAACGCATCCGAAACTTTTTTCTCTACATTTTGAATTTTGAATAATGGTCTGGTGCGACTGGTGCAATAACGGTGCGTACGCTATTTAATTACTTACCTATCAATTGTAATTTAGATCTCTTATAATATTAGTTATCTCATATCTGATCTTACATAATATTAGTTATTGAAAAGTAATATTAAAAATTAAAAGGTCAGCCCTGCTTTCAACTGGGTCTAATTGTTGTGTAAAATATAAATAAAAAAAGAACTCAATAATCTTCATTTTAAATGATATTTAACTTTAACACACGCCCGAAGGAATCTATAGAGAATCATTTTCAATGATTAAGCTTGTCATTGTTAGCAATCTGTTTCAGATTGATTCTGTAAGGAAGATAAAGACAGACAAAATAATAAAATTAAGCTCTAACAATTAAATCAATCTTAGATGTTTTGCAATCGAACTTAAAATAAATAAGTATCAAATAGTACTTACTATGTATTTTACCATACCAGGGATCCGCCCCTGCCTCGCACGGTTTTTACATAGAGATTCCTTTATTATAAAAAAAGTTTAATATTAATGTACTTAGGTACCTTAAGCTTTCCGGATAAATTCTCTAATATTGGCTAATTTCACCATCATTTAGAGACTAGAACTGTAAATGATGGTGAAATCCACATCAAGATTCATTGCGTAGTTTAGAACAACGCGGTCACACAGGCAGAGACACGAAAAACGACTTTAATTTTACGTGTTTTATTATACGGGTTTTAACTTAAATCAGTATCTATACAATACACTTTCATATTCGCTTTTTGTCTGTATGTCCGCGTTGTTCTTCTAAGCCACGCAACAGATTTTGCTGAGGTTTTCACCATCGTTTGGAGAATTTTATCCGGAAGGATTATATGTATAATACGTTAATATTAAAGTTACATACGTACACCTACTTAACTATGAAATCTATTTATTCCGGAAGGTATAACTAGCGACTCGCTCCTGCTTCACACGGTTTTTACGACTTGACAAAACATCGAGATTACTATAATATAATTATGTAACTTTAATATTAACGTATTATACACATCCTGAACCTTCCGGAATAAATTCTCTAAACCATGGTTAAAACCTCATCAAAGTCTGTTGCGTAGTTTAGATGAACAACGCGAAAAGCGACTTTAATTTATAATACCTATGTATAGATACGTTAATATTAAAGTTAAATATAACTATGAAATCTAGATGTTTGAGTCGTTAAAACCGTGCGAAGCAGGGAGCGGGTCACAAGTTAAGTACTTTATAGTTCCATGCTAGTCTCAAAGTAGCTCTGAGTTATCCTTCGGGGTTGCGTGATGGTATAATTTTTGGAGTTGCAATAGGCAACATTGCCCGGGCGGATTCGATTTTACATACATAACTCGGGCATAACAAGTTTCCACAAACTATAAAGTCAGCGGAGTTTTAATAGTAAAACTTTTTAATAGTAATGGGCTTTGTTGAATTGGTCTACAATATTTAGGTAGGGGTACAACCAGACTGCAGTCGATTGATGACATCGCATCGTGACAAGGGTGCAAGTGCTTAGACCGCTTTTCGATGACATCGTGACATTATTGTCACGTATATTTTGAGACATGCTACAATATGGGGTGACATAACTACCTACATAATCTCAGGCGATTACATCGACTGCAGTCTGGTTACATAACAACCTTACTGATTTTCTCTAAATTTCTTGATTACGGTCTTGTGTAGTAGACGATACGAGTGATGACGAGCAATTCGAGCAAGGCGCAGGAGACGATGTAAGATTGCTGGAGCAACGGCCACGTGGGCCAAGGATCGTGTCATCGGTCGCCGAGCGGCGTTTCCAACAAATAACCAGACTATTCCAAATGGGTTTGAATATTTTGTCTTTTTTGTCTAGCGATATTCGGGTTTACCTTCCCTTGTGATTACAATTGCTCTGATTTTGACAATCCAACATTTCTATTTTTTACCTAAGCATCTTCAAAATGAAATCGATTAGAAAGTTATACGTTTAGTTAACCGGTTTTTATGCGAAAATCACGACCCGAAGACGCGTTGTCAATTGTCATTGGTTTTCGTAGCGGGAACTTATAATAAATTCCAGCCGGTCATTATGCTTGTAGAAATCGAAACGTGAAAACTTAGGTGAAGTGAGCTGTCATTCCACCAATGCTAGGGAATGACACTTGAAAGCTCACTACAGTAGATTAGCAGACTGCAGACGTCTGAGCTGACGCACTGCACGCGACTGCTCCCTGTGAGGAGGTACTCGTATTATATAGGTCGCTTTTCAGTCAATCCTACAGCAGAATACCTTACCTTAGTTAGAAAAAAGCTAAGTGAATCATCATAATCAGCCTATAACGTTCCCACTGCTGGGACACAGGCCTTCTCTCTGTGAGAGGGTGTGGGCCGTAATCCACCACGCAGGCCCACTGCAGTTTGATAGATGTCACAAGTCTTCGAATTTTTGGTTCTAGAATATGCCGGTTTCCTCACGAAGTTTTCCTTCACCGTTTTGAGAGCAGTGGTGGTGAAATTTTTCGAACATAACGAAGCAATGGGTTATTTATATCCTTCAAAATTATTCAGATTGTATATAAATAGCGAATTACCTACGTTAATGATACTAACACCTATAGTACGTCTTCTACTACTTAACTACCACTTATATCTACTACTTATTATCCATAATATTATTTATAGCTATTTTACCGCAAACAGGACATCATAAAATAATTAAGCTTGAACCAACTTTACTTATCTAGACTACATGTCCAATACAAGTAGGTAATAAAGTTGAATTGTAAGTACAAATATAAATGCATACTAATAAATACAATGAAATAACCTATGCATGCCTAGTAATGACTGATGTTGAGAAAAGGAGAATCAATCCATAACACTTACTAACAGTAACTACGACTCCTACGAGGGGTCGTGACTAAGTAATAACAGCCTCACGGGTCGGTCTGTGGATGGGTAAACATCTATAACGAATCGAGACCCCTCCGTGCCTCTGAAAGCACGCTAAGCCGTTGGTCCCGGCTGTCATTTTTAGATCTTTCATCGCCGTCACGCTTAGTCAGAAGTCCGAAAATCTGACAGTCATACCAATGTGTATCTTCCTACCCTGTAGGGTTGTGGTGGTCAGGGGGCCTAAAACGTCTACAGTAGCAATTCCTCTAAAAGCTGTTCATTTTCTGAATCTCACCTGTAACTAGCAATTCTTCTAATTTTACATAAAAGCAATTCATAATTTGTGGACCATTTTACGAATCTCCATAGAAAACTGTCAAACAGATGAGTTATTTCGTAATATGAATTACACGCAGATCATATTATGAATTGTCAGTTTGTGAAATTTTACGATGATTTTAAATTCATATTACGATTCTGCTAAAGTGACCGTTTTAAGACGCTGATAGGCGGTCGCTCCATGAAAAGAAATTTCACTACCTATGCTCATATCAGGCGCTGTCGGTGTACAAAAACTGAAAGATCTCGTCAAGATTTTCATAGTGATTATAGTTATTAGTTATAATGAAACCCACGGGGCCAGGTAAGCTTGCTACACTTTATAGGTTCCTAATTATCTACGGTTCTCGCACAATGGTCCTCCTTAAGGACTGAGTGTAAAAACCAAACCTTATAACATAACATTATCTACGGTGCGGTGGACTCCATCCACTAGCCTATTTTTACGCTTTTAATGACATTTAAATACCGTCATACCGAAATGTAGGTAGCGCGCTAACTCAATTTCAATGTGGATTTTTAGCTCTCGCAAATCGTAAAAAGCCTTGGTAATTAGCTAAGGTAAGCTGACTTATACCGCAATATTATTTGCCAACTAATCTGACGGCAGGTTTGAGGCCACATTCATAAACCAATATTGCTGGTTTACTTGACACAGCCGGCTCGAAAATCTAGCATGAGCCTGACAAATTTTTAACAAACAATAAAGGAAGATATGTATGCGTTACGCGTATTTTTTAACCAAAACTTAGGTATTTTGAACATCTTTGTACATTAAGGTCATCCTAATAGCGGAGAAAGTAACGCATAAACTGGTAGGTACCTACCAATGGATAATTTTGCGGTCCTAGTTTCCTGTAGTACTCTGTATCCTAAGAAAGTAGAGGTATGTTTGTCCCTCAATTAGTTCCAGGCGATGTTTTGTGTGTTACACGATTTACACATGATACTTGGTCCCCGTTCATCTTTGAGTCCCCTTTCATTTCATTGGTATAGATACATTCAGATTTTCCAGGCTGACATTTTATTCAAACACCACAGACGGACGCCAGTTATATCAAAGAAAAATCTATTTTTAAAACTTACGAACGAGAGTTGTCATGCATGGTCCGAAAAACCTCAGAATATCCATACACCTACTTAAGCTAGAATCGCTCTTCAGCCGCATCGGCCATCGCTTCATCCGCCATATTAAGTTATTCCTCGAACTGTTTTTTAAACCCCGCGATATTGCTGATGTTTCAGGCCGCATACTGGGCCTAGAGCTGGTCTCGCCCCAGAACTCCAAGCGGCTCCGCTGTAGCATCGCGGTGTTCGTGTGCTGGGCCTTCGTAGTCGCTTCTGGACTCACATTCATCATCTTCCACTTTGCCTTGGCAAAACAAGCGCATCGACTAGATCTAGGTAAAAATCTCTTTTCTGCCATGATCGGCTTTTGACCAGTACACAATCCCATATGTCCCTGCTCCAATTCACCATCTTTCCTTTATATAATTAGTTATCTAACATACCTTAACGCTACTAACAAAACAATCAATATATACCTATTATTATTATCATGATATTCCGGAAAAATCACTATAATTATTTTGATTTGGTTAGATCTAGAGGCGGACTGGTACCTGCGACGCGGTGACTGGCAAGCAATGCCTGAATATGAAATAGTCAATCTAGATCTGCCGTTGTCCTATGTACTCATCGGCCATTCGGCCTTGGAGCACTGCATTGAAAGATACGCTTGTATCAAGAACGTGTTGCTAATACAAAGTGAACACCAACGGCGTGGTTGGGTAGACATCGGCCCCAATTTCCTCGTCGGTGGCAACGGACTTATATTCGAAGGCAGAGGAGCGAATGTTGTAGGTGTGATGGTGAAGTCCTGGAACCTGAAGGGTATAAGCATAATGTTCCTAGGAGACTACATGACCGCAGAACCGGTAAAAGTTCAGTTCGACAATGTGAAGGTCCTCTTGGAAGAGCTGGTGGCAAAAGAGGTACTGAAGCCAGACTACACAATGTACGGTCACTGCCAGGTACAAGGAGCAGTAAAACCTCCAGGTATAAACCTGTTGAGACAATTGGACAACTTCGAACACTGGAATTCGACAAACGCAGATGCATGTATCGGATGGAATACCTAACGGTTCTACAAAAAGTTTGCTTTAACCATTTGTTTGAAAAGACTGTGATTATGTAATCGTGAAGATTACGGTGTTTAGTGAGACGGACTACATAGATGTGAAAAATAGACTTTACTATATAAATATTATAATATAAGCATTTAGTAGGTATTTGAAACTTAGATAGGTAGGTAGGTAATAAAGTGATTGGTGCATTTAATGACTTCATATGTTAATGACTCAGACCAAATAAAAAACCAAGACGGAGCAAGTGTGAACAATACAGTGTAGCATGCTAAAACTACACCAACGCTCTGTGCATACACGCTCACACACACACATTATACAATGACACTACAATCAAACTATACCAAACTAAGTGCACACATGTTTACGAAACCGGTCCCACGTCACTGTTGACAGCGCTCTGGCTTGGTTTTTTATTTGGTCAGTTTTCAACTTTAGATGTTATCGTTGTTCAACATATTGTTTAACTTCGATTGTTTTTTTTACTGTGTTCTAATCCAATTTCTTGTAAAGAGGCGCCACGTATACGCCTCGAACGTCTTTTCAGCGGTCTCGAAGTCTATCATCAGGAAGCAATCAAGAGCAAAACACCTGAATGTGTGTAGGATTATAATTTAGAAAGAACTTATATAAATAAAAATACCGCTATTTAAATAGTTAGGCAATTGAATTATACTTAGCATAATTAAAAGTTATGTCAAATAAATATGAATTCTGAGCAGCCCAGTCCCCGAAGGCAGTTTCACTCAACGCCGGTGTTCAGTGAATGACCCATGCACTTTTGCGAAAAACGGGTTATTTTCATTTAAAAAATCACTGATTCCCGTTGTACACGAAACGGTTTCTTGACGGTACGACGCGCTTGCCGCACCGCAGAATAATCGGGTAAACTTGTAGTTATATGACAACCACCGGTTGTATGGTAAACAGCGACGGTGGCGACGCCGCCGCCCGTGCCGATAGTGCCACCGTCTGCCAATAAACTTCCATAGTGATCCATTTAACACGGACCACCGTAGTTTTTCACGGCAAAAAAACACGTGTGTGCAACTGGTCTAACTTAGTACCGAAATTGATTGTTTTTTCTGGAATTGTGCACAAACAAAGTTCAATGTATGACATGGCCTATCAGAAATACAAATAAGTTATATTCATTGTTATACTAACTTCTGTTGTATTTAAATGAAAATATTAACCAAATTAAAAAAGGGAAATAATAAGTGCAGCAACAAAAGTTACTGAAAAATAAAACGCTAGGTTGCAGATGCTAAAGAAAGCATCTGCAACCTAGCGTTTTATTTTTGTAAGTACGCAACGAGTTAAGGCGATTATCACACTGCCACGCATCACGCTGCATGTTGCGTGTCAACGCACCAACGATGAACGCGCGTGAATGCATTGTCTGTGTGTTGGACTGTGCATGTTTTCTATACAAACGGAGATACTTACAAGCAACGTTAGAACACGCATTCATGCGCTACGCTGCGTGGTGCGTGGCAGTGTGTTAATCGCCTAATAGAACAGCTTCTATTACCTATATTAATTCATCATCTTTACTATTCCAACACAATAGCAAAAAATGACTTAGAGCTACCGATAAATATATTTACTTCTGAATTAATAACTCAGCGACTAATGTCGTAATGTAAGTGGGCTACTAAATATTTGAATATAATAGAGCCGAACTAATTAGATTAGGTTAAATATTTTTATTCGCAAAATAGGTTAGGTTAGAACTGTGACCCCCTATGCACGAGCCGAGCGAGCAAAGCGAGCGGTGAAGGAGCGCCCGGCGCGTGCCAAAAACTAGAATATATAGAAAAAATACTTTAGTTAGGGTTAGTTAGTAGTACGCGTAAATATAGTTTGAATAAACAAAAGTATGCCATGTTATATTATGTCTTAAAATTATAAATAGATAGGTGACTACATGAAATTAGAGCTTTCATTTACCATTATTTGATGACAATAATAAGGTAATTTTATGTTCAAATATAATAGATTCACTCATTAATTACATAGGCTAACGTATAAAAATATAGTTGACTTTATGAAATTAGACTACGTTGAAATAATTTTATAGATGCAGTTGATACACTTATTAGAAGCTTGCAATGCGTAGACATATCACAAATTTTGTTGCTTATGAATTATCACCATGCTGAGTCATAGTTACAGTAGCTTGTTTTACGTAAATAAAACAGCTTAATAGCTATTTACCTAGCCTTTGCAAAAAACTCGCAAATAAATTAGCAAGCAATGCGTTAAATAAAAACACAGCAATGAATGTTTAAATACTCGAGCGCGTCCCCCGACACGCGGAGTGCAGCTACGTGGGTTTTGCCGCGGTAACTATACATTGGGCGTGAGGTAACAATACAAATCAGGTTTATTGGATTCCCATAACATTCCTGAAATAATTTCATGTACCGGTCGTCTTAGTATGATATGCTGAATTCATCCCATCAGTCTGTGGAGGGCTGTCCCTTACACCCTGTATCTAGATATTGTTGATTTATAGTAAACAACAATTTTAATAAATAGTTTGATTGTTTTCCACGGTAAAACATCATTGCGAACCCTCTCAAAATTATCTTGTGCTAAACAATAACAATATATATGATTGTAGGTACCTACACCTATCATTCAATGTTATTGCTATACAATTACATTGCGGGAAAATTCTGTCCAATTTTGCTAAATGTGCCTAGGTACTAAAAACTTTGACGTGGTACTGTGAAAGCCCTAAAGAGCTGGGATTTCGTAGATACGTCGAGGGATTTAGATTAAATCCGATATGCTCACTTTTTTTGTATATCTGACCGATAGGTTGGTACATGCAGCTATTCTACTTCAGTACCTACTGGGATTTTTCAATTTATGTAATTAGGTACTTAGACCAGAGGGCCTAAACCGGCCACATTAGCAATTCCTTTGAAAGCAGTTCATTTCCTGAATCCCAGCTGACATTAGCAATTCCTCTAATTTAACACAAAAGCAATTCATAATTGGTGGACCATTTTACGAATCTCCTTATAAAACTGTCAAACAGATGAATTATTTCGTGATATAATTATCACGCAGATCATATTAAGGATGGTCAGTTTGTGACATTTTACGATGATACATTACGTAATATTTTCATTAATGATTCTGCTAAAGTGACTGTTTTAACCCCCCAGCGAGCGCCCTAATTGCGTAACAGTTTCTATCATAATCCGAGAGTTTTAAAGGATATTGCCAATCCATTGCTTCATAGGATTTGAAAATTCGATTGCTCAACAACGTAAATAACGCAATTAACTTGGTGAGTGTACGTACTGCCAAAATGAAACCCATTGCGATCAATTGTCATTTTATGTGTGTTACGCAATTACCCCGCAGTCAATTTTTTCAAGTTTTTTAAAGATTGAACTTAATTAGGAAAGGAACGCGTACCTAAACAAGATTTTTAAAGATGACGCTAAACTTGAAAAAAATATTTTCAGGTTTGGGAACAGCCTAGAACCTTGTACTCATCTGCACCAGCAGAATACGGGCGAAATTTCGAGTTGTTGCATCTTTTTAATAAGTCGATATTTTTAATTCATATTCTTTATAGCACCTCTTTAGGCCATCATGAGCTATCCGAATATCAACAAATATTTGGGAGGCCTGAAAATTGATTCGCTGTTACATTACAATGTATGATAGCTAGATTATTAAATGAAGGAGGTAAATGTTCTAAAAAGAATTTTCTTAAAAATAAATTATATCAAAATATACAACATAGGTCAGTAACTAAACATATTTGTAGGTTTATGTACGTACCATACGTGTACTTTTAAATAGTAAATCCATTCACGCTGATACGAAACCCAACTTATCATTGTCTGGAACGACGTAGGTATGGTACCTATATAGTACCTATGTATAACAGTACATACACCTACTAACATATTTATTGGCCTTTGTGATTATAGACTACAATTGATAACAGAATGCTGAAGCCGTCACAATTATTGCAACTGACTGATAGGTAATTGAAATGCGTAAAACGATATTTATTGTGCCTAGAAATGATCTCCCGTCATTAGTTAATAGTAGATCTAGAAACACTGAATAAAGAAGTTAGTACCACTTGTGCCTCATAATGACTAATTAAATTAAATAGGTATTTGAAATAAAACCGAAGGTGTAACAAAGGCTAGCGCACTTTTGTCCGGGAAACTGCGCAACGCAACACGTTGCACAAATCCTCGTTAATCGCTTTTGTACACTTTGTGTGTATGTAGGTACCATCACACAGTACTTGTTTTGCAATGTGATGCCCCATTAGCTAGGAGGCCCGCTGCGATGTAATGCGCTATAGTTGTCGCATTTTAGCACGGCAATAGTGGTCATTGTCCTTTCCCTAATATTTCTCCGTAAGAACCCAAACAATAAACTATATATATGGCTTTGCTTCAACATATTCACTGGAACATGTTGAAGATCACGATAGATGTTGTTTCAGAACGGTGTTCCAGGTTTTGAAATAAAAAATGCTAGAAAATGTAACTAGGTTAATGACCGATATTGCCATGCTAAAACGCGAAATATTGTTTGAGCATGTTATGTAATGTATTGTAGCCGAACACGGACCACTCGTGTCTACAGCCACTTTAAGTTATTTTTCCAAAAATACATATCTGTTTACATGTTTAGAAACTTTGGAAACGCAGTAAAGGTGGCTAGTGGCCGCTTCGGACAGCCAATGGCACAACTACCAGTACCACTATAGTAGGTATGGTGGCAGTAGTGGCAGACGCGAGTGGTCCGTGTGCCGGAGCCGTAATGTTGATTAATTAAGCCTAAGACAAGTGAAATCATCTCACTCTAACTTTTTAGCAGATGATGTTCATATTTCTTAGTTATACGAAATCGACTAAGTAGGTACGCAAAATTAACTAAGTTCTGAGTTCTTGTTATTTGAATGTGTCAATCAACGATTTCGTAATATATTGATTTTACTGAAACCATGTTTTTTAGTGAACTTCCTTTTTACGAGTTTTTCAGAAGTAGGTACGTACCTACTACCTACGTAGGTACATTTTAATATACCGAATCATGATTATCCCAGAAACAACCTGTTTCAATAAATGAAATTAGGTAAGTAGAGTAAAACTACGATAACATGGCGCGCCCTTCCAAATTACTGTTTCAATGTGTGTAGTCACATCCGTTTAATCACATCAAATTAGTGGATTTGTTTTGTTTTACGGCCGTCTCATTACGCACACATGCGTCGTGAGTCTTGGTGGCGCTTTGTAAATACTTTCACAAACACTTTCAAACTTTTTGAATTTTGGAGAGGCGCGCCATGTTATCGTAGTTTTACTCTAAGTGCCTAGCCTAAATTCCCACTAGGTTCTTCAGTCCTACATAAATCATCACTATCATGTACTCTCCTCCTGCCTTTGGCCTTTTCTCAATTTAGTAATTGGAGTCCGCACATAAATATGTCTTCTGGCACAACCCATCCATTATCTTAATTCTAACTAGGTGGATAACTACTCTTATAACCTGTAGGTACCTACATTCATACTCTTTTGAGTAAATGTAGGTAAGCTTTCTCGCGGAGTTTTCCCATGACAGTCGTTTGTCACACAACTTTTCGATCACGGCTACTTCGTCTTTGGTACATATAGGATCGGGCCTAAAACGGCCACATTAAGGAATTACTCTAAAAGCAATTCATTTCCTGAATTTCCAGCTGTCATTAGCAATTCCTCTAATTTGACACAAAAGCAATTCATAACGTGTGGACCATTTTACGAATCACCAAAGAAAACTGTCAAACAGATGAATTATTTCGTAATAGGAATCGCACGCAGATGAATTGTCAGATGTGACATTTTACGATGATTCATAATATTTTCCTATTATGATTCTGCCAAAGTGGCTGTTTTAAGCCCCCTGATCATTAGCAATTCCTCTAATTTGACACAAAATGGAGACACATATTAGATGAATCATGTAGGTACCTACTACTCAATTCATGTTCGAATCAGATTTGGTGTTAATAAAAATGACGTAAGTAAGTAATTAATTAATATGGACTTGTACCAACTTTTGTGTGCTTGGTCTGAAATACTTTAATAAATTAAAATAATGAACTTGTTTAACTTCAATAAAGCAATTCATAATTTATAGTGATTCTGCCAGAGTGATGCATGCAATTAAGCTTTTCATTAATGTCTTTTGTTTTCCAACAAGTTTCTGATGTAAGACCGTTGTTATAAACATCTTCAGTCGCAGATTGTGTCCGTAACCTGCCGCCATTCCATCCACTTTTTGTTAATTCTGTGCCCGTTCAATTTCGCTTTTTAGGGTTCCCGCACCAAAATATGGTAATACCTTGCAATTGGGTGCCAAACGGAATGCGGCTGCCTGTGATGATAATAACAACAAACAGCCCGGTGTTCCCGGTTTGTACCCGGTTTATGACAATTGTCACGGTCAAAATATGGGTGTTTCTTCTGTGCATGATTTTATGCATTATTTTTAGGGTTCCGTACCCAAAGGGTAAAACGGGACCCTATTACTAAGCCTCCGCTGTCCGTACGTCCGTCTGTCTGTCACCGGGCTGTAGCTCATGAGGGACAGTTGAAATTTTCACAGATTGTGTAGGTATTTCTATCGCCGCATAAAACAACAATAATGTTATTAAGGACTTTAACTCTGCCAATATTGCTTCATACATAAATAGTTACCTACATGTTCGCATACCTAACTCAACGAAACGTAGGAAGAAACTTTTTTTTATCGCAATTTCAGAATTTGTCGTTACTTAGGTAAATACAGTGACCTCAAAGGCCTTCTAATTACAATCGCACTTTAAAAAAAACAAAATCATTAGACAGATATACGTAGATACATCAATCAACCAGGGCCAATAATATTTGAAAAAAAAAAATCTTAGCAATAGGTGTGGTTGTACGGGAAATCCTTATCCTTACTAATATTATAAATGCGAATGTAACTGTCTGTCTGTCGCGCTTTCACGCCAAAACTACTGAACCGATTTAAATGAAATTTGGTACACAGATATTCTAGAGCCTGAGAAAGGACATAGGCTACTTTTTATCGATATAACATGCGGGCGAAGCCGCGGGCGGAAGATAGTTTAGTAACAATTATAAGTAAAAAAAATAAGAGAACACGGTGAAAGTTCCGGAACAGGGAAGTTCCGGAAAATTTACAGAATAAACCCAAACAAAAGGTAATTTTAATTTTTCTTAAACAAGATAATATATATACATATATATTTGTATTGAATTTATTAGAACCGGTCGTACATGCGTCTGAGTCAGGCGGCTACGTAATACTTGAGCACGAAACTCATATGTGATGAAACTAGACAACATTCCAAATGGTATTCAAAACCAAATAGGTACCTGTAGCAACTTACCTACCTTTGTATTTCAGATTTACCTCTTCCTCGATACTTGTGGGACATAGCGAAAAGTACCACGAGGGCAGAGAGACTGTCGTGTGCGGCTGCAATAGTGGTCCTCTTAGTGTGCATCGTTTTAATTGTTTACTTCACCGTCATAGCCAAGAAGACTGCCGAATCAGTCGTGGACGTAGGTAAGAAAACTTTTGTTGCTACCAGTATAAATCAGCCTATAACGTTCCCACTGCTGCGACACAGATCCGTCTGTCTGTCAGCGGGCCGTAATCCCACCACGCGGGCCCAGTGCGGATTAGTGTATGCCACACGTCTTCGAATTTTTGGTTCTAGGACATGCCGGTTTCGTCACGATGTTTTCCTTCACCGTTTTGAGAGCAGAGGTGATAAAATAAATTAGGTACTTACACAAATAAAAGCGCCTGCCTGGGTTCGAACCCAACAACTTGGCCACCACTGCTCTAATACCAGTAGTACCAGAGATTTTTTTTTTTTAATACTTTATTACTTCTAGTCTAAAAGCAGCTTCTGTCCAATGTATGTCCAAAGTATTTTACCCAACATACTTACTCATAACATACTCGTACTCCTAAGTATACTTAATTATATTAATATTTTCCGACATGCACGCGGGCGATACCGCGGGCCAAAGCTACTAAATAAATAAACAAAGCAAGGTAATAGAAAGTTTATTTAAAAAAAAATCACCACCACGACGGTATGGTTTCCTCTGGGAACATCACTGCAGCTTCATAAAAATATTGACCTACTGACTCAGTCATCTTCAAACGCAAGTCAAAGCCCGATCGTTTAAGCTTAGGTATATACTATAGATGGATATATATCTAACAATAAAATAGTCATCTACCGAGTACCTAAAAGGCGATGTGGATTCTTAGAAAGCAAAAGTAAATAGATAGCGCATGCAAGGAAAGCCCAGCCTAGTCCGAAGATATCTTTACAGATAATGCAGGTAGGTATAGGTAGGTACGAGTCAGTTTATTATACAGACACGACCCTTATGGGTTTTAATAACGCTTCTTCAGACCACTTAATAGCCGGTCTCGTCTGTCTCTTGGTTGCGGAACACACACGTTCGTGACACAGCATTCAGAGAGAACTTCCTAGTAAAGCTTTCTAAAGGCCCTCTGAAAAAGAAGCAAAAAGTGATGATTTGTTCGTTTAATATGTATAGGTAGGTACCTATAGATTCTTATGTGCTAAAAACTAGTAATATTTCCCCCACAGCTCCCCACGAGTGGTACATTACTCGGGATATGTGGCTAGCTCCAGATTTCATCAACCAAAATGCAGTGACAGAGTTCGCACCCCTGAAATTGGTCATCGTCGCTCACACGGTCAGTGCAGAGTGCAATCTATTTAAGAATTGCGCCGCTGAGCTAAGAAATCTCCAAACTTACTTCGTCTCACATAATGGATACGATCTTCCGTAAGTAAACTCCTACAATTTATGGAATTTATGCTAATAGGTACTTGCAATTTCATGAAACACAATGATCCTCAAAGGAAGCCCTCGGCAAAGCGACGAAAATCCTAGATTAGTCTTAATATCCCCATAGACCCTCTTCAAATTTTACGACACCCTGCACTGCCCTACAGCTCCCTTTACGCTTGCTAACAGCTACAGACAATCTATCGTTTTCGTGGAAACTGCCAGCTTAATGGTTGGTTTTGAATACGAGAAAAATTCACGGCAGTAGTATGTATAACGAAATTAAAAGGAAACCAATCACAGCTATGACTCCACATATTACCGAGTGTTAATCGACCAACTTAAATTTGCAGTTGTTGTTGTTTTTCAACTACAATGTTAAGTTTTTTCTTGGCATAAATCTCAACTACGGAACCCTACATTGTGCGTGGTCCGACACGCACTTGGCCAGTATAAGTCTTTCAACCACAATGTTAAGTTTGTTGGATAAATTCATCCCAACTACGGAACCCTTCATTGTGCATGGTTCGACATGCACTTGGCCGGTTCTTGTTATTATTAGGTACATGTAGCAGCATATTTATTGCATGATGTAGTAATTTGACCTCTCATCACTTTCTAGTTACAACTTCTTGATCGGAAACGAAGGAAGAGTCTATGAAGGACGAGGCTGGAACAGAGTTGGTGCTCACACGTTAGGATACAATCGCTGCACCCTTGGCATAGCGTTTATAGGCAAGCTTCCTTTTATTGTTAAAGTAACTTTCGTACGAGTATTGTGTAATTTATTGATTTGAGTTTATTAGATGATTAGAGCATGAAGTCGTGTAATTATGTATGATAATTTAGTATTTGTGTATTCAACCGTTTTTGAGATATTCATCAAAAACGTTTTTAGCTGGGAGAACGTTCTTTCAGCGGCACAAAAATAAGTAGATACAACAGCACAAAATACAGCTACATCCACATTTCGCCAGTTATGTAATAGAGGGGCGAACCTATTGCCATCAACGCGCACAGATCCAGACTCCGGGCTGCTACTGAGAAAAAAAACTTCTAACTAAAACTTTACCTGATCTGGAAATCGAACCCAGGTCTTCATTCTCAGCAGTAGCACCTGCAACCACGTGACCAACTGAACTGATTGTGAAATGATATTCATGTATAGTGCACATCTTGCAGGTGATTACCGCGAAGGACTACCATCTTATTCAAAAGTGACAGCGTTGCAACTACTGAGGGCCAAAATGTTGCTCGATGAAGGAGTCGAGCTCGGCTACCTTCAAAAAGGTTACCACGTCCTCGGAGCGAAGGACGTCAAGAACTCGCTTAGTCCAGGCACCAATCTGTACAGGGCAATACAACAGTGGTCCAGCTATAATCATGAAAACTTCTACAGAGGGAAGACTTGCGAACAAATATATAACAGTTCCGAAAACCAAACAAGTGTTGCCGTCCAAACGGCTACACTGTCACCAGCTTTAAGAAACCCAACAGGTAACCAGTCGTTACATACTTAAACAAAATGTTTGTTTATCAATTAATTCCGCAGACAGTGCTTGAAAACAATTTTGTAGGTATCGAACTAATGCAGATTGTGTAACACTTCGGAAAGGTTAATTGTAATCAGCAGTTCCTACAAGTGATCCGTTTTGTATGAACTTTTTCACACTACCTATCCAGGTTCCGGCCGCTCGGGCCCTAAGAGCCTTATTTCTCAACCAAAGTACACGGACGCAGAGCCGGTACGGTTGTGACGACGACGGCCCGAAACTAGCAATGCCCGTAAAGCCGATATCAGACACTTACATTTTTGTTAATTTTGGCATCTTTCACTCAGTCGTTGACGTCTGAGCACAAAATAAATTCATTAGTGAACCGATTCACCATGTTGGATTTTGGCACTCTGGATATTTTACTCGCCTACGGAATGATCGAAATGTCTGAAATTGGCTTTACCTACATTATATGGATGTGAATCGAGTTAAGCTTCGTGCAAACTGGCGCGACATCGCGGGCGCGACAGTCAGCGCAACCCTTGTCGCGCCCGCGATATCGCGCCTGTTTGTGGGAGCCTTTACAAGTGGGTAGTAACTAACAATATTTATTTTTAGTAAACGCATTGAATTAGTAATAATATTATGTAGGTTATGTTACCCACTTGTAAAATATTGTTAAAAAAGGTGATATGTTGGGATAAAAAGGTATTATTGTAAGTAGTATTTTACGATAAAGTTAGTATTGTTTTCCATTGTCTATAATAATTTTGTACTTTGACTTTAAGAAAATTATATGGATAAGGACTTAATTAGGACTTATGGCTTAACCAAAAGCCTCGACCTCGACATGCCAAGAGGCTCTCGTTTGGCGATCTGATGGAACATTTTCTCCTCGACACGGCAGGTTTCTGTCGCTGAAGTACTGAAAACACGGACACTGTTAAGGCTCTTACATACTGGGGCGATTCGTAGCGCGACGCGACGCCGCCGCATAGTTCGCCGTGAGAAATTATTTTGTTAAAATTCGCGTCGCGCGAAGAGTCGCCCCAGTATTTAAGAGCCTTTACTGGTGCCTCTTCATAATCTATTTTTAAGTCTATCTTATTGTAGAATATGAGACCATGTTTTTAAATGTAAGTAAGTAGGTACCTACCTATATTAGGGTTATATTATTCGAACACTAAAGTTACCTCATAACCATGTTTGCTTTAAAAGTATTTATTTATATTTCTTTAGATAGGTACCTACCTACCTACTGAAATATTTTACGTCCCAGTGCAAGTGTATTATTTTTCATAAATAATAATAATATACTTGTTAGAAGACGTTAATTTAGGTTGTTTGGCATGCTCATAAATCGATAATAAAAGTATTATATTCAAAATTAAATAAGGTGGGTAAGCATTTTCTTTTAAATCTAATAACGTAGGTATGCCTAACAACTTATAGGTTTATTGTAAAATTATAGATAATTTTGAATACTTAGATTAATTATTGCTGCATAATATCTGCGACACAGAACTGGTGATCCCGGATAACCTCAGCCGGTCATGTGGGTTTTCCCAAATATGATAGATAGATATTATATATTTTTACAGTTTTTAATAAAATATACAATCAAATTGCGTGTTTTTATTTATTTATTTAAACTTTTCGCACTTATAAAAAAGGTACAAAGGCGGACTGCCTTAGGCATTCTCTACCAGTCAACCAAGTGTGGTGAAGAGATTAGATGGCAGGTGCTCTGATTGAAAGGAAAAAAGAGTTTTATTTTATTTTATAATATATTTTTTCACTCATTTGTTCCGTAGTAACATTGGCATTGATAGAACATAATTTCATAGGTATAGATTAGGGTTGTAACGGGTGTTTAATAAACTTATCCTTTTTTTGAAGTCGGTTAAAAAGACCCGCAAATGTAGTGGAGATAGGTACTTACAACTCGAAGATTATTTTTACTCCCCGGTCACCGCCACCGCCAGGTTCAGTACAATAGTGAGCAACAGTTTAGCGGAGCCGGCTTTACATAAATAATTAAAGTCGCTTTTTTGTTAAAACTCATAAATTAAAGTTTGTTTGTCTCAATGTTCGCGTTGTTCTTCTAAACCACGCAACAAATTATGAGGTTTTACCATCGTTGGGAGAATCTATTCCGGAAGGTTTATGGGTACACTACGTTAATAAGTTATATATAACCTAGGAAATCTCAATGTTTTGTCATGTCGTAAAAACCGTTCGAAACAAAAGCGGGTCGCTAGTTGCTTATAAACCATTTATAAATCACCTAAGTAAGGTGAACAACCGGTAAAACTGTTTTTTGTGAAATATAGTTTGCCCCTTCAAAATTTTTAATACCAGTAGGTTTTTTTTCACTAATTATCTTTTTTGCGTTAGCACCTGAAAAGCAAAAAAAGGAACCCGTAGGATCACTTCGTTGTCCGTCCGTCCATCTGTCTGTCTATCAAGACCTTATTTCTCACGAATGCGTGGAGGTATCAAATCGAAATTTCAAATATGTAGGTCTACGATCACTGGGCGCTTTAAAAAATCAGGCTTCCAAGCCAAGCGTTTACTATGGTCAAATATGTTACATGAAGTAGGTACATGATTTGGCTTGAAAACAGGACTTATTTTTTTTGACGAAAAACATATATAGAGTAGGTATGACAAATCAGGATATCTCCGGAACTGCAGTTTCCCGATTTACTTGGTTTTTACCATCGGACCTTATTTGTACAAAAATAATACCTGAATTATTGTACCATAAGTGTATGTGTTGCGTTATAGATCAAAGTATGCAAGGCATGCTGATACCCCTTATATTATAATAATTAAGAGACTCATACAACGCTAAGAAGGTGGTGTACATTGGTTTAATCACAATTTAAAAAATGTACATGCCTGTATAAACATTTGGCATAGATATTTGTCTAAAGAATACAATCGAAGAAAAATAAAAATAAACTCTTATGATTAATCAAAGTTTGTAATTTCTGAAATGCTTAAATAATTTCACATTTTGTTTGGTTTTTTTTTTCATCTCCCAGAGGTTCTTTTAGGCACTGAATATATTTTACTGGTTAGCCAAATTCGTAGCTACACTGAAACTTTCGATTATAAAGGAGAAATACGAAGGTTCCCTTATCAGATCTCATGCATTATGCATTTAGTTCATTTTTTAGCAGTTTAGCTTAAAAATACATCGGCTCGTGACAGGCGCCCGGCGTAAATGTTTAAGACTAGTTTATAATAATACCTATACCCGAAATGATCCGGGGCTTAAGTTCGCATACACTACAACATCAAGTATTTAAATTATTTATTACATCATTTTCACTATGACTATTATATTGGTTACATGGGCATACATATTATATTTGATACAGGATAATAAAGACTGTAGTTTTTAAGCTTAAAGCATATAACGTTTGTTCAAAATTCCTATTTTTCTTTGGGATTACATATAAAGAAAGGCGTAAGCACTACAGTACTCATAAATAGTTCCGGGAGCGACAATTTGACACCGCCGAGCCGACGGCCAGTGACCGGCGCACTACTACTATGAACAGTCTTACAGAGACCCGTCATGGACATGTATCACTACATACCGCTTAGCTTACTGATGATACCGTATAAATAGCAACGTATAGTTGTAAGATACTCGAGTAATTATTGCTCTCTGAACAGATGCTGGTTCTAAATAATTACTTCACTATACCTTATACGTTAAATACAACTATGATCTTAGTGGAACACGCGCCAGTACTTTGTGATGTCAAATTGTCATTGACAACATTGTGTCCATCATAACAGGTATTACAAAGATTATACTAAACACCCAAGATTATAGACAGAACAATCGTAGAAATAGTGCGAACAATATGACGTAAATTTAAACAAGGTGTAAAACACTGCTCTCCTGTTCTGTAACTGAAGTTAATGATGTATTTCATCTTACAATTTACTCTTAGACTAATATCGATTTCCGTATTGCATTGTATTACTTTATTGATTACAGAAAAATTTCTTGAAACGCTACTTTTCATAATTACAGGGAACAACGTTATATTTAAAAAAAAACAAAGAATAATGATCAAGCCCTATGTATACATATCAAAGGTTGACCACACGAGACGTCTCGCTAATAAGCAAATTTTTCACACGACGAACTTGAAGGCACCCGGACAAAATATACTTCCGGTCCTTCGAACTTTCCAGAGTTCGTTTTTATTGGTTGTAAAGATAGTAATGATACAAAAGTAGTACTCAAAATACTTCACCGGTACTTAAGACAAGGTCATAAATAAGCTTGTGATGTGATGCATGAACTTTCACATGGTACTTTCAAATGGTACAATTTCGGTTTGTATACACAGGTTGATAGTTCATAAGAAGTACCCAATAAATTTTTTAAACGAAAAAAATTACAATGGTAATAAAAACAAGGTACTTAACTAATTATAATAATGATCGATAGCAGTAGTTTTACACCTCGCGAGTCACAACTATCCTGCTGAGAACATCAAACCGTAAAGTGTAACTAATGTGAACTATGCCCACGAAAGCTGTTTTGTGCTTCGTATATACACATGTGAACACATTTTTTTATTGCTTAATCGAATGTCAGTCCACAAAAGTGCTTTCTGTTACGAGAAATGAGAAATGCTCACATTTGGTACGATAAATCAAAGTCGTTCATAGATTTGACGGTAGAGAAATATGGATATAACTTACACACTTGTTGGAAGATTTGATACGACAGGTACAACTTGTTTTAAAGGTAGTGGAGTATTGATTTTACATGTAACATGGTACACAAATTGGAAGACACGTGGGGATCATGATTGATACTTCCCTACAATACAAATATTAGGTCTTTACCTATGAAATTGCCGTTCTGCAGTACTGGCCATTTCAAATCAAAATAATTTTTGTTTGGCTAAGAATTCTAATTTCAAATTAATTTTATTTTAAAAACATGGATGTTTTTTTCCAAAAGTAGTCATTTCTTTATTGATTAGTGTTACATTTTCATCGCATTTCAACCTTTTTCGTCATCATGGATACGTTAAAAATTCGAGTAATTATGGAATATGAGTACCGTCGTGGCAGCAACGCGGCACAAGCGGCACGCAACATCAACGACGTTTACGGAGCTAACACTACAAACCAACGCACCACCTGTTATTGGTTTGCTCGCTTCCGTTCTGGAAATTTCGACCTGAAAAATGAACCTCGCGGTCGTCCGAAGACTTTGGTCGACAATGACGAATTAAAGGCGATTGTGGAAGCTGATGATACACAATCTACGGCTGAATTAGCAGCAGCTTTCGACGTTAGCGTCAAAACAATATTGGTCCATTTGCGTCAAATTGGCAAGGTAAAAAAGCTTGACAAATGGGTGCCCCACGAACTCAATGATCGCCAGCGCGAAGTACGCGTCGAGACGTGCCTTGCACTGCTCAACAGACACACAAATGAAGGAATTTTGAACCGCATTGTTACCTGCGATGATAAATGGATTCTGTTTGATAACCGCAAGCGCTCAGCAAGTTGGTTGGATCCTGGTTCAGCACCTAAACAATGCCCTAAACGAAAACTTACCCCTAGAAAACTGATGGTCACTGTTTGGTGGTCTAGCGCCGGTGTGATTCATCACAGCTTCTTACCAAACGGGGTGAGCATTACTGCAGATGTGTACTGTGAAGAACTGAACACAATGATGGAGAAGCTGGCGCATCTCCAACCAGCATTGGTCAATCGCTCGTCTCCGCTGCTCCTGCACGACAACGCGCGACCTCATACTGCACAGCAGACGGTCTCCAAGTTGCAAGAACTGGGGTTGGAAGCTCTCCGTCATCCGCCCTACTCACCAGACCTTGCGCCTACAGACTACTACTTTTTCCAGAATTTGGATAACTTCTTGGCGGGAAAAAAATTCAATACCCGAGAGGCAGTACAAAATGCCTTTGAAGAATTTGTTGCCTCCCGTCCAGCTGATTTCTTTAAGAAGGGCATCAATAAACTGCCACTGCGATGGCAAAGATGCATTGATTGCATGGGTGATTACTTCGATTAATACAAATAAAAAATTCATGAAAAAAATTCGTTTAAAGTTTTTCATACAAAACGGCAATTTCATAGGTAAAGACCTATTATTATAAAATGAAACCCTGGAATTACGACAAAAAACTGTGAAATATATTAGAAATTGTTTAATTGACTTTGGTGTCCGAACTAGGCGCAGTCACCATATTTACGATAGAGCAGCCGTAACGGAGTACAAAGAGCCGACCGTATAAGTCGGAAACAACCGTAAGTTATTGCGTTGAGAATATTGTTTATATACACACGTAACAAAACTCGCATTCAACCTCACAGCTGAAGTCATCACTTTGAAAGGAAAGCCAATATGTTCTCTAAACCTCAAACTATTTTATTTGAACTGCCTTCTCGCTGACCCGTCAACTAATTTAATATCTGCCAATATCAAATCTAAGAACGATACCGATGATCCAAACTTAACAGTAAACGACAAGAATTTTGAAAAATTGTACTTTTATTTTTAATGGATATTTTTTATGGATAATTTAAACAATAATTTACGTTCTCGCGAATTTTCTTTTAGTACTTAGTATTTGCAGTACTACAAGGTCTATCATGACGATACTGAACCTGTTTCATAGGCCCGTATTACAGAACCTCACTCAAAACTCAGGCATTACTTAAAACTCGTTTAAACCCTTTTGGTGAAACTAGTTTCAAGTAATGCTTGTGTCTTGGACGAGGTTCTGTAATACGGGCCTTAGACAGCCGGATTGCTACATTTAAAGGGTTAGAAGATAATAAATAAATAAGAGGCCTCGCACACTAAACTTACCATATTTCTCGATAAAGAAAAAGCATAGCAGGTCTTACAGAAAACCTAGCGGGCATCATGCCGCGTCCTATTTAAAGCAATCGTCGCGCGAATTCGCGATCATACGATCAGAAGCTCACGCAGCTGACACAGCCGTCCGCGCCGGCCCCAAGTTCAGTATCGCTGTTTGTGCATTTAGATAATGAGTGTAAATTCAAAATTATTTTTGTAACGAACAATTTTTCCTGAACCTGCTAAAACAAAATAATTATAGAGATTGAATAAAGATGAATGCTCGAATATATCAATTGTTTAAGGCATCTTAAAAATTTAATCATCTCTATTTTATTTAATATATCAGTTGATTGTTACAGCTATCACAGGGTCATAAGTCCTTAAGGGAGACATATCTAACAATAATCACGAGGTAAAACTATGTACTATAGTTTTAATGGTTATGTGCGTTAAGTCAGGCGAAATTGTTAATAGTATGTTTCCAAAATGTATCAAACATAATAAGATAGAAACAGATTAACAGCGTAAAGTGCGTGCCTAGGCACATAAAGAGTGAAGAAAATCATAATAAGTGCATGACACGACTTATAATACAACACGACGCGCTCATGTTTGTGGAAGTTGTATTAAATTATATAATATGTTTAGAACCCACTAGAACACAAAGCAAGATTTTATTAAAAAAAAAAAAAAACAACTTACGTCGCCCAATCGATGGTTGCAAGTCCTGTATGCGCTCAAACTAAATACAGATAGATTATACATCGCCGACGAAACTACCAATGATAGGGATGGCAATGGATACGCGTTCGACATAAATGTAAAGAAAGTATAAAGCTATTTTGGAAACGTGGGACGTAAAATGAAAGTGGTATAATAGTAACAAAAAAGTAACTAATAAGACTAACAATATAACCGGCACTCAAACAAAAGTAATGACAATACAGGCACAATATAAGTTCAATGCGGAACTAGTATTCGGCATTGAACAAAGAATTTCGTAAAAATTCTTGTAAACAATAAAAGGTAAATAATTAAATACTAGTATAATCAATGGCTCGTTACAGCTGGTAGTAAGTCTCGTCTGCTACTCTAATACATGTTTTCGTAATGAAGGAGGTGCATAATAAGCAAGAAATACAGTTTCTTGCAACATTCAACATGTGCAAACCGCACACACTGCTCATTTTAATGAAGGAGGTGCATAATAAGCAAGAAATACAGTTTCTTGCAACATTCAACATGTGCAAACCGCACACACTGCTCATTTTCACTTAGCGTTCTGATCGAGCAAGCGTTTGTTCGCGCGGTAAATGAAAATACTTGAGCGATGGAACATATTTGTTCAGTAATGATCGGTCAACTCTGCGAACGATTGCTCGCTCGCGCATTCATACAGTGAAAACGACGTCACCGACGAGCGAGCAATGGACGTGCTCGGTTGGCTTTTATTTAGAACTGGTGTTCGTATTCTCTTTGTAGTGTAAACAGATGTTTTCTGTTGCGAGCGAACATCGGCAGAACAGCAAACATTTCCTCAAAACAAAACGTTCGCTCGGCAGGGTAGTGAAAACGCGGCATACCTGGAAAACTATTACAGCTTTCTGAAAGAACGTCAGAAAGAGAAATAAACTTTTCTTGTGTGAAATGAATAACTTTGTAACAGTTGTTTGTATTATTTAGATTATGGGTTAATAATTTCGCCAACAAGGCGCGCAAAAACAAAGTCAATGGCAGCTTCATTTTCCTTTCAAAGTCTTAAATACGGTAATGGCAACATAAATAAAATTAATAGATCGATCCAATGAGACCCCTATCATTCATCACAGTTTTACCCGCGTTTTGTTGAGTAATTCAAAATATTATATTTACTTGAAATTGATTTTTCACAATGAGTATTATCTACAAAATAAGTTCGGCATAGTTAGATGTTAATATTAAGCTGCAAACAAGTTCAATATATAATGTTGTGTAAAATATATAAATTCCTTATTTTCCTCATAATCACAACAAATAATACAATCATATTTTAATATTCGTTTATTATTCCTTGATTAAGTTTATTTTTCGGTGATGGAGTGAGTGATCCTTACTCACATGCTGGAGAGCTACCAGTTCTTGTTCTATAGAATCTTAATAAATAAATAGCTAATAGTTAAGTTTTTGTATATTTGTAACTCGAAACCTTTCGAAGTTGTGCACCCCAATTGCGTAACTTGTCAATAAAAGAAAAGTTATTTCAGTACGCGAGAGGAACGCCATTAGGATGCCGAATACCTTTATACATTGCTGTATTAGTATACCATTCTCCTCCTTTCTTTAGATTCAGGAGGTAGTAGAAGTACAAAAGATTTGAAAACCTTATTGCCGTCTTATGTTAAATAATAATCAATATGTGTAAGCTGTTTAGGACTTACTTATGCTAATACGATGTTACATTATATATTGAAAATAGAATGCAGACTGAGATATCTTTGATTTCATAATTTAAAGTATAACTAAATTTTAAATCAAATACATTTCTCCTGAAATCATTAATTTGTTACAAATCTATGGCCACAATGAACAACCATGAAGGTTCACATCATTTAGCCGATCAAAATAATCTAATACCAATAAGTATTACTGTTATAAATATTTTAAGTCAGTCTTTGGTTCCATTCCAGTTCATTGCATAAATGCTTTTCCGACTAACAATGAATATTTTGTTCGTTAATAAAAGTTAGCCATCATCACAATAGAACACTGTACGACGACACATATCAGATGAAGCGCGCGTGACAGACGGGATCGCATAATACTAAGAGACTAGTACTGCCCTATGAGGACAACATCTTATCTTTTTATTGCACAACAAATTTTCATTGATCACAGTATGTTTCGCATAAAGAGATCTACTAAACGTAACAACAAACGCAACAACGTGTATCAAATGTCCATCAATTAATGACATTACTTCACCACGCACCTTACTTAAACAGAAAAATCTATTTCCAACTGACAGTGAATGCAACATAATAACCATACCAGCTGAAATTCATTGACAACAGATTCACACACTAGCCGGGTTGTTTGATTATGAGCATTTTATACACATTATATCTAGCTTCTATAAAATATTTACATTGTTTTCGAATGCCAATCCCGATACAGCGAACATATTGGAAACAGATGCTTAGCTGTTCGGTGTGATCACGTCGCGTTCATGTGACATGTGTCGCGACAACGCAGACAAATACATATTGAACTTGGCAAACCATAACATTTACGTTGGCCAAGGAATGATGCAAACGGAATTTTGAACAACGTCTCTATGCGAAAAAGAACCTCTTATATAAATAAACTGTAAATAAGCAACGCAAATTGGTTTGATTAATTGATATGTACCTTGCTTATTGATGTTATACATATGTTAACGTGTATTTGATCTGTATTAATGACAGCTGACAATAATTTATTGTTTTCACCTAGAATTAGTAAAAATAACAAAACAATTTCCTAAATGCTGCTAAAGAAAAGAGGATAAGTCAGTCTCTCATGAATACAATGAAATAATTTGAAGTGGAAAATCAAACCATTATGGTGTTTTACATGGTTGAGGCCTCGGTGCTGGTATCTTGATCTCTTACTCAGCTAATTGTTCTGAAAATAAAAAATCTACAATGTTACTATAGATTTTGATAGCTTAAAGGTCAATTAAATTATTATAAGACATTAATTAATAACATCAGCACGCGTAGCATGACCACCAAAGTAACGGGTTTTGTCGACGGAAGAATAGACAAAATTTGTCTATTCTTCCGTCGACAAACCTGAGTATTCTACAAAACGTGTAAAAGAAAATCCTGATTAGATGCCATTTTCTGATGTAGCTCAAACTCGAGCAATGGATACAGTATTCAACTATTCTAATCCTAACTAATATTATAAAAGCGAAAGTGAGTTTATTTGTTTGTTACGCTTTCACCCTAAAACGGCTGAAGGATGAAAATTGGCACATGGGTAGACCATGACCTGGATAGGACAGAGGATACTTTGAATCCCGATATTCCCACGGGATCGATACTTATGCGGGTGAAACCGCCGGGCGCTGCTATTCCTAACTAATATTATAAATGCGAAAGTGAGTTTGTTTGTTCGTTTGTTACGCTGTTACGCTAAAATTAAAATTGCTAAACGGATTTGGATGAAATTTGGCACATCGGTAGACCATGACCAATAGGCTTCTTTTTATCGTGGATCGCAAACGAAGTCGCGGGCAACAGCTAGTTATCTATATAAATAAATATGAAATGCTGTTCGTTGGTAAGCGCATTACTTGAGAACGGCTCGAACGATTTTATTTCTTAAAATGTTCATAATATATCCAATAAAGGTTTTTAAGGTAAGAAAAAATTTAAAAGCTGCCGGTAAAATGGAACATTCTGGGAAAACTGAAAGTACGTTTTCTATGGGATTTTTGTACGAACTTTTGGATAGGACAGCGTCTGTCGGGACAGCTAGTAGCTCATATAATAAGTTACAATAGCAGAAATCCACTGAGCTCGCAAGCAGTGCGCCACGAATAACACCCTGATGACAGGAAGACGAAGTGTCGGTCGTCCGTTGGCGAGATGGGCGGACGACACTGTTGTCATAGCGGCTCCAACCTGCATGAGGCTAGCACAGAAGCGTCTTTAGCACAAGAAAAGAGGTGCTTATGACCTGCAGTGGGTGAAGTCGGGCTGTGAATGTTGATGCTCTGCCTCATCGTCTAGCTTACAACCACTACTCCAGAGGGCCTAGACAAGTGACAATCGGTTCGAAAGTGTTTGGTATTTCTACAACGAATTTCAACAGAAGCCCTAGACAAAGTGACATTCTATTAGCGATAACGATGATGGAAAAGGTAAAAATGTATAGGACTGACATAAGTTATCGAAAAGCTTATGTTAATCCTGTTGAAAGTCGTTGTAGAAATACAAAACGTTTTCTAAGCGATAGTCGCTTGTCTAGGCCCTCAGGATTGACATAGGCTTTTCGATAACTTATGTCAGTCCTATACATTTTTGCCATTTCCATCGTCGTTATCGCTGATAGAATGTCACTTTGTCTAGGGCCTCAGGACTATAGATGCAAAACGTATTTTAAACGTTTTAAACCACACTTAGCGGTTTATTATTGGTTTAAAATGTTTTATTTTAAATATAATGCACTGAGGGTTCACAAGAAGTGATCTGGACCACATCTAATCCCTGATATTTTTTAGAAATAATCTTGATTTTTCTATACACTATATGCATATTTACAAGAAAATACATTCTCAAAATATGCAGTCATGACGTGCAGATGCCGATTACTTATCTGTAAACTCGTGATCTCATATTTGTATTTAGATCTATTTTGTTTAATATTGCTGATTAGTTATCTTTTTGTATGCACGTGTTTCTGTGACAAATAAACCTATTTTTCTTTCTTTCTTTCAGTAGCTGAGTTAAAACCTAATCAGACTCCTTTTTTTATTGATACTTAGCTAAAACTTGTTTTTAAATGTGTATTTTAATAAATACCCATATCCAGTTTGTTTTCCGTCTGTCTAATCCTAAAAAAGTAGTTAACACTTTTAGTGACCAGCACCCGACTCACGAGTGCAACGATAATTCATTCGCGTGGCCACAACTCGCCTCGCGGGTCGTACGCATATATAGCGTATATATAGCTATAGGCAGCGCGCCGATGGACTCGATTGACCAATTGTTATAGATATATGAGACAATTTTTATGGCATGCTAATTTGTATGCATTCTATGTACTCGGCAGTAAAAGTGTTAATATACTTAAATGACTCACATAAATGAATAAAAATGGTGAAAGATTTCAATTAGCCTTTTTAACTTAATTTTTAATGTAATGCGTAATCAATGTACGGCCCACGTGGTCGTGGTTTTAAACCGTTTTAAACAAATTTAAGACGGTTTTTAAACCACGGATTTTGGTTTAAAACGGTTTATTTGCAACTATACTCAGGACTCGCTTGCTCTAACGGCTATCAGTCCTCCAACAGACATGACCAGCCCACTGCCAGACTGGTGCATTATAGACAGATGGCACAAACTGGACGCGGAAGGTAGACAACTGAATATTGTGGTGCAATTTTGAAGAGGCTTTCGTCTAGCAGTGGACTGCGATAGGTTGCGTTTAATGTCAATTGATACCAAATAAAAAATTGTTCATTCAAAGTAGGCTTAAAACAGCACCTTTTGGTCGTCAAAATTACATAAGACATGCCCTACTCTACTGTTTTATCCTCGGTTCCTATAAACAAACACGAATCATTTTGCTTACCAATGGTAATTATTTTTGCTAACCTATACTGCTGACAATACTAACAAGAGACGGAATGATATAGTATGCACATCTAATGCAACCTCAAAACGTGTCTTTGTAGAAAGGTTTTTTACATTCTTAGGCCCATTTCTGTATAATAGATTAAATAAAAAGCTTAGTATTTATAAATTACTTTAGCTGTAAAAATATTATACTTAAGTATTTACTAACAATAGATTATGCACGGACAGAAGATCTACTTGTTGTCTGCAAATAGAACCGCTAACACCCTATTTTACTTTTATTTATTTACCAAATTTTAATTTAGTTGATACTTTTTACCAATTGTTAATTTATTATATTAAGTATATAATATGCACTTCCTAGCCTGAAGCACAGGTACAACCTAGTTCAGGCAAATAAGCAACTGTGCTCTATTTTATTTGTTAAGTTACTTAATGTAAATGTGCCCCTTTTTATAAATAAACGATTATATTATATTATTAAACACTTGACCGTTATTTGAAGCTTACTAGATTGAGAGTGGCACTTCTGGTTTCCGCTATATTTCCCTCTCTCTTGCTCTTTTGTTTGGTTGTATCTATCCTTCTCTTTCGCACATCCAGTTTACTCACCAGGTGTCGCTGCCAGTTGTGAGCTTAGCTATGGCAGTGAATCGCTGATCATTGGCGTCTTTTTCCGCGTGAAAAAAGGTTGTCGGAACTAATTTTAAAAATAAATTTAAAATTGTTCTTCGAAAAAAGGATCATCGGACAAAATTGTAAGTAGAAATAAATTTTTCATAAAAACTTTCACTGATGTTATGCATGATCACTATGTTTATGGGCAACGTTATATAATACTCGTAATTATCTTAACGGTATTCCCGTTCGAACTTGCCCTTAGCCAGCATTGCCTTTTAGATTATTCGCAATGCAAACTTATATTGAATTTTTTTTTTCAACTACCCTCATTTGCTCTAAATATTGTAGGACTATTTTTATGAAATAATGATTATTATTAATGGTATGTTAGCGTCTTCGTGACTATAAATCGTTTGTGTTACAATAGATTCGTGATTATAATATCAGCAAATGTTTTTGTTTTTCGGTTGTATGTTTGTAATTGGTTACGTACTCGTTTGTGCGTCGAGATAGGAAAAAAGATTAAAAAGAAAAAAATCAAATTTTTTCGTTTTAATTAGGATGGAGGGTGCAAGTAATCCAATAACGATGGACGCTCCGGGACCTTCCGGGTTACAAACCAAGGGGTCTACATTGCGTCGAGAACGTCGGACAAACGAGTCGTCTTCTAGCTCCTCGTCCAGTTCTTCTAGCTGTTCAACCTCGTCATCAGCAAAGCCCAATAAAAAGAAACGTCGCCGTCACTATAAAAAAAAGAGGGGGGGCCGCCATTCTCGTAAAGCAGATTTATTGCAACAATTAACTCAAGAAGTTAGCGAGCTACGAGAACGTGTTTTTTATAGCGATAAGAACTCGGCAAGTTCACCTCGGCGTTCAGCAGAAATGCAGGCAGACGGCAGTAATGACGAAATTTCCATATTAGATAATAATGATTATAGGTCCTTGTATGATTATGATATAGTAGATGAAAAATCAAACGAATCACACCAATTCAAATTTGATTTACAAGTCAAATTAAAGGAACCACCTGTTCCTAAGGCTCCTGAAAATTATCTTAAATCTTTAAATGATATTCAGCATTTTAATAAAAACGAATGGTGTGAGGTTAGATATTCAGAAGTGCAAAAGTTATACAATCACAGTCCCGGTTTTACTGAACTGGAGATTAACGAAGAAATCAAACCATATGATTCTTTAAGACATTTAGCCTTGGCTGACAAAGCCTATGGTGCTCTAACCTTTTGTGCACTTAAACAGCGAGAGGTATTACAGACTAGCATGACCGATCTTTTATCCTGGGCACGTGTCAAAGGTAGTGTAACACCCGATCAGTTGCATGACAAAATCTCAGAATTATTTTCGGACGGTGAATATTATAAAGTGTCTTCAGACATGATTCAACTTATTTGCGGTCATCGCGCAGAAATAGTTGAAATGCGTAGAGACGGAATAATAAATTTTGTTCGCGATCCTCTCGTTAAATCTACGTTGCGCAAAATTCCACCTTCGAATCAGCTGGTGTTTAGTCCTGAGCTGCTGTCATCAGCACTAGAGAAGAACGGAGGTGTTAAGAAGACCTTTCTGCCTCCAACTAAAACCAGTGGCTTCAAACCTACTTCGCAAGCAGGTTTTAAGAAGACCACTCGCTACCCCCCGCAGGGGTCAGCTTCTTATAGGGCACCCCCGCAGGGTGCCCGCCAAGCGTGCTGCACTATGCCACACTTCCAGCCCTCGCAGGGTTGTGGACACAACCATACCTCTCAGAGGTCTGGTCATTGCCATCCCACGCAGGGAACCGGCAATAACTATAAAGGAACACGTGGGCCTAGCCATAACTATCAGGGGCCCTTTCGTTCACGAGGAACTCACCAGCAGCCTAATAAACAAGAGACGAGCAGAAATAACAGAAAACGGACTGCAGCCACCGAATATCCCCCAGGCGGGAAGAGAAGCAGGTTTTGACAGACAGGACTTCAGAGCGGGCCAGTTAACGTTCTATGCCGATCGATGGAAGAAACTCGGAGCACCAAAAACCCTTCTTCGCATAATAAAAGGTTATCGCATACCTTTCATCAAAAAACCACCACTAGTGATACCCAATGCACAAAGCCCTTTTCAAACAAAGGTATCCGAAGCAATGTCAACTATCATATCTCAAATGATAACGCAAGAGGTGCTAGAGGAAGTTTCACACTCTCCGAGTTTCCTGTCCTCGATGTTTCTGGTCCCCAAAGCCGATGGCACCAATCGGCCTATTTTCAACCTAAAGAATCTGAACGATTTTGTTTACACGGAGCCATTCAAGCTCATAAATGTGTTTCGTGTCCCAGACTTCCTCCAACAAAACGACTGGCTTTGCAAAGTCGATCTGTCACAGGCTTACTTCAATTTGCCAATACACCAGTCGCACAGACGATTCCTACGTCTAAGTTACAGAGGAAGATTGCTAGAAATGACCTGCCTTCCTTTTGGCCTCAGCACAGCGCCCAAAGTCTTCGCGACTCTAACAAACTGGGTAGCACAGACACTAAGAGAGGAGGGAATTCGAATACTCGTCTATTTAGACGATTTTTGCGTGGTTCACCAGGACCATCAGGTCCTGCGAATGCACGTCCAAATACTACTAGATCGCCTACACTACCTGGGGTGGCAGACGAATTATCAAAAATCTGTCACAACTCCGTGCAAAAGCCTCGTATTTTTAGGCGTTCTATGGAATCCATGGACAAACGAGAGATTATTGCCACACGAAAAGATCACGAAAATAAGAGGAAAGGTGCTGAATCTGTTAAACAAACACTTATCGACGTTGAAAGCACTTCAAAGCCTGGTAGGTCTTCTAAACTTCGCCAGTTTCGTGGTACCAAAGGGCAGACTTCACTTTCGAGATACACTAATGTTTCTAAACAAAAAACTAAAAGAAGACTGTGTCAGTGTAGTTTTACCTATAGAAGTAAAGGAGGACCTAAATTGGTGGCTACTAAATTGTCATCGAGCCTCTCTGATTCACAACCCGCCACCGTCACATTTCTTGACGACAGACGCGTCGGATGTAGCTTGGGGGGCTCAACTCGATGGATACGCACTATCAGGGCAATGGACAGACCAAGAGCAACAGCTCCATTGCAATCAAAAGGAGATGCTCGCAATACTGAAGGCCTTAGAAGAGCAAGGTTCAAACATGTCCAAATCGACCGTTCTAGTTCAGTGCGACAACAGAACTGTTGTAGCCTTTTTGAGAAACGAAGGGGGGACCAGGTCTCCTTCATTGCTAAAACTCACGAGAGAGATTTTTCAAATCCTAGACCAGCACCAAATCAACCTGAAAATCCAACATATTCCGGGCAAATACAACTGTCACGCAGACCATCTTTCTCGTCATCGGCTCCCTCCGGAGTGGCATCTCTTACCCCAGTGTACGGAGAAAATATTCAAAAAGTTCGGAGTTCCAGTGATAGATCTATTTGCATCAGAACGGGCAAAAGTCGTGATCAATTATGTATCACTGGATCAGAACGACATTCAAGCGATGTACCACGATGCGTTCTCCCAAAACTGGACTTACCCACTAGCTTGGGTGTTTCCTCCACCTTACCTAGTGCCCAAGGTACTAGCTCACCTCAACTCGGCGTCGGGTGTCTTTTTAATAGCAGTCCCAAGGTGGGAGAGAGTCTTTTGGAGAGCAGACCTAAAAGCCCGTGCGTTAGCACCTCCATTCACAATCCAGAAATTGCATTTACAGCTGATAGATACGGTGACAGGCTTCCCACCCCCAAGAGTCCGGGAGATGACGTTAGAAGTATGGCAATGTGGGGGTGGTCCCAGACCTTAGTGGAATGGACTGAAGCTCAGTTACAGCTCTTAAAATCCTCTTGGCGGTCATCAACCAAAAAGACTTATCAAGTAGCGTGGAATAGGTGGCTCACATGGACAAAAAAGCATAAATTAAACCCTCTTCAACCAACAGGCGAAGTTTTGGCTCGTTTTCTTGCAGACTTGAGTCTTAGAGAGGGTTTAGCTTATAAAACTATTTTATTACATAAATCTGTGGTCTGCACGCTAAGCAACCCTGACGAATCTGCCAAATTAAGTTCCCACGTTTTAGTTACTCATATACTAAAGTCTATTGCTTTAAAAAACCCAGTAGCTCAAAAATCTGTAGTCTGGAACGTCGACAAACTAGCAGAATATATGGGAAGCTATTCTGTAGACGCGAATAATGTGTTTGCTACTTGTAGACATACGGCAACTTTGTTACTCCTTTGTTCGGGCAGAAGAGTTCATGATCTAACTCTACTGGCTGTTGACTCAAAACACCTGTCAGAATATAATGATTGTCTGATCCTATGGCCAATATTTGGATCCAAAACAGATACTGCCGATTATAGACAGTCTGGTTGGAGACTATCTCCTAATCCTACAAATGAGAATTTAGACCCCGTACTTTGGGTAAGACGAACTATAGCTATCCTAAAAGATAAACGTCAGTCTGGGTGTCTTAATAATCTGTTTCTTAATTTAAGAGGAAAATTAAGGGTCGCTTCTCGTACAGTCATAGCGGGGTGGGTCAAATCTCTGCTAATAGAGGCAGGAGTAAGTGCTTCGCCTGGCAGTCTTAGGTCTGCTGTAGCCTCTAGAAACTGGGTTAACAACTACTCCTTAGATGAAATACTCTCTAGAGGTAATTGGCGATCGCAGAATACCTTCACCCGTTTTTACTGTAGAGAAGTGATGCCCTGTATGCCAACCAGTTCTAGTTGTAATGTATCTAGAACGTTTAATCCTATTAATTAAATTACTTATTCTTGTATTATTGTCCAAAGTATCTTCATAAGAAATGTTAGAAATTTTAATGTTTACACTTGCATAATATTCTAGAAACAAAATAAGGTAACTTTCGTTCAGTCTATCTTATAATGTGATTAGTTATAATTAAAAAGGTACTGAGGTATAAATCTTTAGTTCATAAGAAAAGAATAGTCATTTTCCTTCTTTTTAATTATTTTCTATATTATGTATAGGTATCTTTTACCTATTTAAAATTATATTTTTCTTTATCTGGTGTACCTATGTATTGAATACATTCAATTAAAGTGTATTTTTATTTATGCACATCTAGTTTTATTAATAACATACATATCCACGTTCACATTGGCGTCAATTCCCACCAGGTGATAACAAACACGTCTCAATCTAGTAAGCTTCAAATAACGGTCAAGTGTTTAATAGCAGTGTTTTACCTAAAAATAAAACACATATTAAATACTTACCTTATTTGAAGCTTACACTTAATTTCTACCTGGTGAAGATTTTCGACACAATGATCAGCGATTCACTGCCATAGCTAAGCTCACAACTGGCAGCGACACCTGGTGAGTAAACTGGATGTGCGAAAGAGAAGGATAGATACAACCAAACAAAAGAGCAAGAGAGAGGGAAATATAGCGGAAACCAGAAGTGCCACTCTCAATCTAGTAAGCTTCAAATAAGGTAAGTATTTAATATGTGTTTTATTTTTAGGTAAAACACTGCTATTATATTATTTCCAAACTGGGCATATAAATAGATTCGTAAGCTAATTTTACCTGTGATAGCTACCCCATATGGAAGGGTTTACTATGCAAAGCTATGAGATCTTTGCTTCTTTATCGGTAAAGATAAAAGAGTCTTAATTTTAACCAATAACGGTCTATGAATTATGGGAATCGGCCATTATTTGTGAAGAAGAAGTAGTACAACAAACTCTCCAGCAGGTTTATTGCCTCAGATGGAAAAGCAAACGGATTTAAAGTTATTTAATGGTTACCGGCGACGGTGCGACGCGGGCGGAATCCGCGCGTGCCGTCCGGTCCGCGAGGCGCGCGAGCTACGACCACCCGCGGTCCGCTGGACTCTTCCAGAGACGCAGTACGGAGCCGCGCCAGCAAGCGCTCCGGCCGCTCGCTCCGGGCCTTGGCCCCGGAACCTTTACCACTGCAAGTTACAAACATATGTCATTAACCACTCTGCTCGACAAGATTTTGACATGTGACATATCAGCTGACTCGATGGAATGTTGCGAATTACGCCAAGAAATTCAGGAGTTTACATCAACTTTCAGCATAGATATTTATTAAAAACAATTTGTTACCGCAGCTATATTTTTCATTTAAGTTTATGGCAGATATCTTTAATTATATGTTGAGATCAAGCCTGGGCCTGACGCGGCCTTAACATATAATTAGAGATATTTGTAAAATTGTAAAATATTATAAAATCTGCCTATCTTTTTCCCAATTATGTTAGGGTCGGCTTCCAGTCCAACCGGATGCAGCTGAATACAGTATATTTTACATGGAGCGACTGCCTATTAGACCTCCACAACCGTTAACACAATACCCCTTGGTAAGCCACATAAATATGGTGGTGAAACATATCTCACTAACACGTGCTAGAATTTTATAATTAATAGTAGCTCCTCTTCAAGATCAGCTGTAAAAATAGGCCTCTAGCAGAACGAATTATTACAGGTTAGTATGTTCCGGTGTCTGAGATTTCCATAGGCGACTGTGACCACTAACACCTGGGCCCAGCAGTTCGGTCACCATCCATAACACATAAAAATAAGCCACTTTTTCACTTACACATGAAGAAAAATGGTATAAATTATTAGAGCCCAGAATAACACACACAAAGAAATATGATACACTTACCCAATTTTGACAATGTTGCAAGCAGAAGACTTGCCATTCCTAGGGTTGGTCAGTATGACGAACTCGACCACGTCGCCAGGCTGTAGCTCCGCGTGGTTGCCACGCACCTCAGACATGTGGAAAAATAGACGGCGGTTGTCCTCAGCCTCCAGAGATGAAAGAAAACCAAAACCACCTGAAAAATACAAGTCATTTTTACGACGATATAATAGTGTTTTATTTCTCCCATCAACCTGCTCTATGGCTTTGTGATCTACAACCCACTTCGTCCCATACTGAGGACGCCTGAGACCCAGTAGTGGGAATACTATAAGCTGTTTATGTACCTAATTCCCTCAAAATGGTGCATGTATAACATATTAATACTGAAAGTAGCAGCTTGTACTGGTGTTTTTACTTAGTTTGAAATCAACGCAATAAATCAGCTATACTAAAAGTCATCAATTCAGATAATTTAAGTAAACAAAGAAATGTCACTGTCAAAATGACAGGACAGTGGTACAAAACAATATAAAATTAAATATTTCTATCTTTTTAATTAACTGTTTATTTATGTGTGTTGTTGAAAATGTAAATGGCTAAATGAAACATACAAATTTAAAACATTAAAGCATGTATTAGACCACACATACATCAGTTATTTAAAATTACATCAATCTGATTTCAAATCCTTAGTAAGTAGTTGCTCAGATTAGGATTGGCTATTTTAAGAAATATTTTTCATTTTGTGTCTGAGTCTGAATAACTATGAATAACAGTATGATCAGGGAAAAGAAAATGAATGTATTGAAATTGAAAAGACGCGACTTTGTAATTATGTCAAACGAAATTTGAGAATGTTGGGAACTCCTGTAGTGTTACCAGTATCATAAAATATTTTATACCACAAAATTTTCTTTTTTTGTAACTTTGCTAAAACCGAAACCTTATAAAAATTAACACGGTATGATAATTTTTAAATTATTATTTCTAAAGTCAGTACTTAAAAGCAAATCTAACCTTGTTTTCCGCCATTTTATATGAATTACCATTAAGACGATATTTTTTTGATCTGTTATCACCTTTGTTTACATAAATTATTATCAGAATTGATGACTTAAGTCGCACAAAGCGGGTTCTTAGTTTTTAGTAGAGTATAATACAGAATAATTAGATCATACAAGATGCACATGACTTTGGAGCCGTGACAATGGAGCTGATTTGAACCGCATTTTTTTAATAACATTAGCTGTTAGAACTATTTTGGCATATTTGTCCCAACTAATGTTATAGGCCAGTGAAACTATAGATTAAAAAACAAGGCAGTGCTGAACATTGTGCCTTCGCAAGTTTATTTTTAGGTATTTTGGTCAAAGGCCTTCTGGACTTTCCTTCCTTTTTCTCAAAATGACGTTTTCTAACCGCTGCAAACGTAATTTGGTAAAATGAGGCATCCCGCATAAAAGACTCATCCCACACCTAATGCAAATAGTTTCTGATAGACTTATCTTACCATACCATGTGTCAAATACTTGAGTGTGTTTGTATTCGAACACAAGATTTATTTTTTATTATTCTGCTGGCTACATTTTTAGTGTTTTTTACTGGCAACACTGAAAAGTTTTTCTGTGTCCGTATAGAAAGAGAGAAAATGGTGACTAGTAAAAAAGTAATGCGAGAAAATGATCATATCATTAAAGTGAGTTTTAAAAGTCACAAACACAATTTTATTTATGTTCCTGCCACGAACAGTGTTCCTGTGTGTTTAGAAGATCTCAGGATCCACTGATAACTCTATTAATGAGGACTGGCGACCAAGGAGGACAAGGATTAAAATAAGTTTACCTTTAATAGCATCGACTGCGGCTCGCCTTTTCTTCCTGATTGGCACAATGTTGGTGGCACGGCCCTCCACGTCGGCCTGGAAAGTGACGGGGTCGCCGACTTGTAGTATTTCGCGCTTGCACGCCAAGCCCATTATACCAAACTCGTATGACGTGCCACCTTCCACTTGAATTAGACCTGTACAAATATATAAGACTAACATAATAATATGCCTCAGCGTGGTCCTGAGTCCTAAGCTTTATCTACTGGACAGGAGTGTTATTGCGATTTTCCATTCAGAAATTATTCTTAGTAGCGGCCCGTAGTCTGGATATGTAGCCGGTTAAAGGCAAAAGGCTCGCCCGCTGTTCCAATAGGACTTCAAAATAACAGGTGAAACGACCATGCGTCATTTTGGACCAAACGCTCAACAGTGATGTAACTTATGCCATGCAACTAGCTTCAACTTTCTGACTAACTGACCAATTCTTTGACAATTCAAAAGTGCCTGAAAATGGTTTAATTGAAAAAAAAGTCGAAATCGAGTGCGAACATGGTGTTTCATAGTATGAATTAAATAATAACCCAAAAGCTTTCATATGGCATAAGTTACGACCACTGTTGAGCATTTGGTCCGGACTCGATACATGCGTGCCCGAGGTCCTTTAAACTCAGTACATCTCTGCCTACACCTGTGGGGAATACAGACGTGATGATGCTATGACCAGTCTTCTTGCTGGATGTCCAATATTTTCCATACTCATGTAATATCATCATCTGCCTACCCTTTCCCAACTTATATAATAACTAGCTGATGCCCGCGACTTCGCCCGCGTGGATGTCGGTTATTATACATTAAAACCTTACTCGAGAACCACTCTATTCATTGGTGAAAACAGCATGAAAATCGGTGCAGTCGTTTTTGAGTTTATCGCGTACAGGACAAGAGACAGACGCGGCAGAGGACTTGGTTTTTATGTAAGGATTGGTAATATATAAACGCGTCATGTAATATCACATAAACACTCAGCATTACGTGCTTGTTCGCAAAGAGTAATCACAGGCATCCAAGCAGTATTCACAGGCATACTTTTACAAACACTACTTACAACCAGTATTCTCAAAATAAACCTATAACCTAGCTTTGCCCGAGTCTAAGCGGATGCCTGCACTGGGCGACAGTGTAGGCATCCACTTAGACGCTTAGAAATTGGCCCAGAGAGCTAGTCCAATTATCCAATTCTGTACGTCAGTTGTTGTGGGGGAATGTGATCAGACAAGTGATACTTTAAGCCGTGGGGCACATATTTTAGCCGTGTTCCATCTTCCCAGAAAACTACACAGGGTGTCAATGACGTAAAGCTATTAAGGGATTAGGATGTGCCTAATCTCTTAATAATGAGTTCTCTTAGTAAAAACATCGTGTAAGGCAATATGGACTACCGTACAATGTAACTGATGGAATACATTTAAGGTAAGGCGCCCCAACCACTCAGACACAATAAAAGTATAACAGTTTTCTGACAGAAAAAGTAAAACATCGATCCAGACCTAACGATATTTAGAGTTTAGTTGTTTGGACCGTACTGTACATACCGCAATATTGGGCCTGGTCAGGGTTGAGTGCCCGCAGGGTCCTGGTGACCGTTCCATTGATTGTGGCGTCTAGCGGCTTGGCGACGGAGACGGAGCCGCGGGGCAGCACTCGCACGTACTCCGCACTTGCGCACCCGCCCCCCGACCCGTTCACACGACCTCCCCCTGACCCATTCACACGTCCCAATGTATATTCCACCTCGCCGCCCAGCTCCAAGCCATCTGGATTGCCTTCCAAATTACTGGAATCAACATGATACAGTGTTAACACGATTTCTTCTTTACGTTCGTTTGTCGTTCGTGGGCTAGATTAGCCTTAGCACGCACGATGCGAAAATAATATAAAAATATAGTACAGATATAGATAATATATTAGCACGCAATTGTAACACGTTTGGGTTCAATCAAAGCGGCAAACTTGACCCGAGTTACACCTTCGCTACAAATTTATATTCATCTGAACAGCAAAAATAAAGTATTAAACGTCGCTATTGGCATTTATAACATAAATAAGTAATGCTTATAATGTCGAGAAATCAGGAACTTACAGTTTCAAAGAATTTCTTGTGAAGCGCAAAGCAGAACGACTACCACTAATTGAATCAATGCACTGCATTTAAATGCCACTTGAGAAAAAACGGCTTTTCTCAGTGATAAGAATCTTCGCATTGCAAAGATAGATTTATACATTATGGCCTTGACTTTGAAATGCTACTTATTTACTTGAAGTTTGGTTTTAAATGTACGTTTAATTAAAAGGGTAAATTGAAAACCGGGCTTCATCCTACACTAAGAGGTCGAAATACCGTCATTATTTTTTCTCTAACACAAGCCAGGCTAACAGAATAGTCGAGTCTACAAGCAGGTTCAGTTGAAAACCAGCGTCAGGCACTTACGAGTTGTCTGGCATTTTTGTTGAACGGGGCCTTTTTGGCGCAACCGTGAGGCACACTCCCCTGGTAATTTCCTACATCACACGTTACACTTACGTATATTATACTAGCTTCCGCCCGCGGCTTCGCCCGCGTGGTATTTCGATAAAAAGTAGCCTATGTCCTTTCTCAGGCTCTAGACTATCTGTGTACCAAATTTCATTTTAAATCGGTTCAGTAGTTTTGGCGTGAAAGCGCGACAGACAGACAAGAGTTACTTTCGCATTTATAATATTAGTAAGGATTGTGTGCCTTTTAGTCTGTGCTAACTGAATGTATTTTCTTTCTTTCTTTCTGTACATTATTGTGATAGAAAATAACTATAAAATAAAATACATTCCTACTTCACGCCTTCGCATAGCTTTTGAATTTGTGCATGAGAGACTAGAGTGGGTGTACCTGCTACTTTTTACAATCACCGTACACAAGTGCATTCATTATCAAAATAATCCTACTAATGCCGAATGCAATTAAAACGTACGGAAGTAAACAAGCAATATTTGATAACCTTACAAGTCTTGGAAATTCTCATAATCTAGAGTTACAAACTCGTGAATACCTTTCAAAAGCCTTGCAAAAACTTTTCAAAAGGTTGTTAGCTTGGACTTTGAAACAATTATATATATACTAGCTGCTACCCGCGACTTCGCCCGCGTGGATCTCGGTTATTATATACTAAAATCTTACTCGAGAACCACTCTAGCTATTGGTGAAAGCAGCATGAAAATCGGTGCAGTAGTTTTTGAGTTTATCGCGTACAGGACGACAGACAGATGTGGCGGAGGACTTTATTTTATAACATGTAAGGATACTAGCTTTCGCTCGCGGCTTCGCCCGCATCTAAAAGTTACTTTTCTATCCCTCTAGAACTGCACTGTTTTTCTGGATGATAGTCCAGTCCCTATGTCTTTTCCTGTGCCCCGGACAACGTTTATGTTAAATTTCATGAAGACCGCTTGAGGAGTTAAGACGTGAAAGCGTAACAAATAAACTCACATTCGCATTTATAATATTAAAAAATACTAGCTGCGCCCCGCGGTTTCAACCGAGTAGGTCTCGATCCCGTTGGAATATCGGAATAAAAAGTATCCTATGTCTATTCCAGGTCATGGTCTACCCATGTGCCAAATTTCATCCAAATCCGTTCAACCGTTTTAGCGTGAAAGCGTAACAAACAAACAAACTCACTTTCGCATTTATAATAATATTAAATAGGATAATGCTAATTATATCACAGTCGCATATAGTAGCAGAAAATAAACAATCGCTATTTTTACAGCAACCAAACAAAGCAAGCTAAGAACAAAAGCAAATAATCAAAGAAGAAAAATACGGCTATTTGGAGATGAAGGTTAAAAGGAGGATTATAAATTTTAGCTCAAAAAGTTATTGACAAGTAGAATTTAAATTGTATTTGTAAATCTTTATTATTACTGGGCTTAGTTATCGCATGTTTATAGTACTTGCAGTAGCTTGCTTCAATTCTGCGCGACTAGTAGCTCCATACAATTGAATAGACAGAAGCTTCACGTGCAGTAAGATTTCAACAAGACATTTCCGATGTAGCTAACACGACGCAGCGAGCTCCACTGGCAAGTTGTTATTTTTAAATTTCAAAGGAGTCGCATAGCAACAAGCATAATGAAAAAAAAACTCATAATTTCGAAGGATATCGCTGGGGCCCGTATATAGGTACTACAAAACAAAATAAAAAAACTGCTCAAGAGCGAAGCGGGGTCACATAACTAAGATTCCGAACAAAACTACACTAAATAGTCTGTGGAAGGATCGCTGGTCTGCTGTAATTACTGTGCTGTGCGTAATGAACAAAGCTGCGCTAGCTCCTAAACTATGTATAAATATATGAGTGTAAAGGAAAAAAATTGTCTGCGCTACATGATTTAGCTAAATAACATTTTTTATTTGATAAAGATTAATACTACATTAGGTCAAAAGGCCTTCGTAAGTTAAACGCCTATTTTTGTTATATTTTTCATCAATTATAACAATGCCGCAAACCACTGTAATTTTCCTGTAAAATATGGATCATTGTCTAATAAATCTAATAAAATGTAAATTTTAGAACCCTAGGAGGAGGGGCAACAGTCGTTTCTTGCTTTCATTTTCAATTCATTTTTTCTATCTCTCTCTATTTTGAATACATATTCCATGGCCGCCACCAAACAATAAAAAACTTATTATTCTTAAACATAGAACCTCCTCCTTTTTGAAGAAGTCGGTTGATAAAAGAATAAACTTGGGAACCTGTGCCTAACAAACTTAAGGCCGTACTAACACATCGCTTTCGTAAGAGATTATTAAGAAAATATTTCTAACATCCTTCCAGATACTAATTTACTTACTTCATAAAGCGATCAATTAGAACGAGTACACTAAAAGCTCGAAATACCCTTACCTAAAATGGAAGAACACTTCTTTAGAGTGATCTGAAGTTTCTATAAAGCCGAATCCGTCCTTGAGAGCAGCGATAAATCCCTGCATGATGGGCCGGCTGCCGGCGCCATTACTGCTGTTCCCGTTAGTAAGACTATGTTGTACTTGAACTGCCTTAGCTACCAACTCTTTGGTCCGTTTCACCTGTGGAAATACCGGAAAGGTTATAAAGGCATATATAGTGATCATGATAAACATGCAAAATGTTCCTCCATTTAAAAACATAACCCTGTCTTTGCTGTCGCACAGTCGGGTAAAAAGGCAATTGAAGAATTTGTAACTATATTCAAGTTAGTAAATAAATGGAGTTAGTTTACGACTTGATCTAGTAAAAACTATGATTTTTCTGTAGTAATGTAACTTTCCTGAGAAATGTAAGCTTTTATTGAATCGTGGAAATAACATTAGGCTAAAGCCACACCGCAAGTGACACGCTTAGAAGTTGGCTAGGAGACAAGCTGCATGATCGAAATGCTTCGATTCATTGTGACCATACTGATAGTTCATGCCTGGTGATCTAAAGTGTGATTGTAGACGTATATTTTATTGTGGTAAAATGTCTCTCTCAAAGTTGTTTAGAAAATTGCTTCATTACATCCCAGATCCAAGCAGATAACCAACGTCTTTTCGCGTACCTAACCGCTAGGCTACTATCGAGGCGCCAAGCGTCCCATTAAGCGAGCGGTGGGACCGCGCTCATAACATGAACTGTGTTGGTTCAGGATGAGTCATCTAATGGTGGAATCCCACGATCGGCAATATTGCAGACGGGCACGCACGGCAGACGACCACAGACCGCCACGCACCGCGCACGGAGGCGCTTCCGATGTCTGCGATACCCCGCACTTACACCTTCCCACGGTCTGTCGTCCGGGGTCGTCGGTGTCCGTCCGCAAAATCGCGGATCGTGGGATTTCGATATTACTAAACCAAAGCTACAAACCTGGAACACGTCGAAAGTAACAATGTCACCAGTACGAGGCAGCATCTTAGATTCACATGATTTGGAAGAGAATGGGACCGATTTCTTTGTTTGTTGGTTTACTTGCCAACCTATCACGCCATTATATCCCTGTTTAGAGAAAACAAAATTGTTTAAATCATGATGGCAAAAACAGCTTGTCACACAATTAGAGTAATATTTAAAGAAGTCTTTCTAAATCTAAAGGAATATATATACACGGTCAGTTCTACCTTCTTAACTGTCTGATCAGAACCAAAATTAGAGAATTTTGGTTTTGTTAGAGCCTCAAGTTAGATTGCCTACAACGGCCCGAACGATTAACAAGCAAAATCTTTGAAACTCAACGAATTCGGTCATTTCTTTTAAGGGCACAGATCCTCTACCACCAAACTGTCACGGTCTGTCGAGTTTTAAAGATTTATCTCTTCATGTAAGACCTTTAGGTCTACTTTTATATCCAAATAAAAATAAAAAGTATATTTCCACTTTGCCATTCTAACATTTACGTCTCGAGTCTCTCATGAGGAGGACAATTACCACAAACATCAATCCCTACAGACCATTAAGCCTCGATACATCACGGTCATCGGCATCAAAGAAATACCTCCAGTCGCCCAACACAAAAGCCCATAAAACGTAGCTTTTCTAATCAATAAGTATACCAAGATTATTTTGGAACTTACCAGTTTGCAAAGCCTGCGTAGCATTCGCAAAGGCGTTTGTACCTGCGGCTTCTTGGACCATTGTCGCAGCTTTGGAACATTCAGACAACGAATAGAACCAAGTATAATGATAACTAACTACTCTTCCCGACATAATACGGGAGAAAATAAATAATTTATCTGATAATTAGACTATATTTTAAAGCGCCATTGGAGCGTTTCTGCTCCCTTTGCGGGATTACAACGCATACAACGCTATTAACAAAACCTCTACTAACTTTACTTATAAAACAATGGAAACATTTTTAATTTAATTGCTAGTTATACTTATCGACAACTCTTAAAATTTCTTTATGCATTTATTTAAAAGATCACTTAATTGATTATTTATTTACAAATATGACAATTTATAAATAATAAATCGATAAATATTATACTATAGCGTATCCATAAAAATAGATAGATATAATATCGTAGACTTTTCTGGAGATTTTTTTAAGACCGTAACTAATAGTGATTTTAATTCTGCAATAATCTTGTGAGAATTAATGCTTTATGGGTTCCTAACAGCGAAAGAATTTTCAGAGCCAGTCTTGGCACTTGCAGGATTCTTCCCATAAACAAAAAAAATCACCCTCTAAAAAATTATTCTAGAATCTAGTTAACTCTAAATATCTATTAAGCTGCTAGCACCTTCACTATAAAGCAAGAGTCTACGAAACCCATTTAAAAAATAAATGCTATATGATTTAGTGCTAAACAGTCATGGTGGATAACTCTCTATATTTATCCCATCAAGATAGTAACAAACCATCTAAGATATAGTTAGATAGTTGACCACAATTCAATGCTGACTCGTCGACGTGTGTAAGTTTCTTTAGTAAGAGAAAGTTGGTCCTTACAATCGCTCATACAAATCTATACAATTTTTTTGTCAAAGCATGAAGCGCAGCATTCTACGTTTTTTAAACTAACTAATAATGTTAAATACTACTCTGCGCATCAGGTGGAATGTGACTGCTAAACTAAAGAGGAATTTAGCTAGAAATGCAAAGTATGTGGTGAAAAGCGATGAAGTGGGCTCTCATGGAACGCCTTCAACAGGGAATGGAGAAATACGGCCAATTTATATAAGTGAGAGTGGAAGCCTACTGATATGTTAGGTAATTAAATATAATATGTTTGATACTAATATTTATAATATGATACTGATATGAATTGTGCTGTGCACTTACCGACTGCGGGGGTCTTGTCGGGCTGGAACTGGAAGACGGGTACATCTGAGCCTCCTTGGTGACTATACCTCGAGCTCCCTGTTCGATCAGAGTCTCGAACTTAACAGTACCGGGCACTAGGTGCTTGATACGGATCCCAGACTGACGGTTGTTCATGTTTGAGAAAGTGCTCACTGGGTCCACAGTAAACTCCACCTGGTAAAAACATTTTATTTCCTATATATTTGTTTTCTTTGTTTGCTGTGTGTTACATACTACTACATAAATTAATCTGCCTAGCCTTTTCTCAATTATGTTGTGTTTGGCTTCCAGTCTAATCGGATGCAGCTGAATACCAGTATTTTACATGAAGCGACTGCCTATCTGACCTCCACAACACAGTTACTGGGAAACACGATACCCCTTGGTAAGACTAGTTGTCAGACTTTCGGGCTTCTGACGACCTGTAACGACTGTCAAAAATCCTAGAATGACAGCCGGGACCAACGGCTTAACGTGCTTTCCGAGGCACGGAGAAGTCTCAGTATGTTAAGATGGTCACCCATCCACAGACCGACCGCAGCAAGCGTAGCTTAACCTGATCGATCAACCCGTGCGACTGTTATTACTTAGCCACGAGCCTCTCACCTACCTACATAATTAGTAAATAAATAAATATTGTATGTTTGACTTCAGAAACTATAAACGTCAAAATGAAAGTAAATATGAATTGCAGGATTTAATAGTTATCATTGGTATTAACGAAATAATCGACGATAAAAAAAACCGACGGTTTGATCGCACTAACCTCATCACCTACGCTGAGTTCTTGTCCTAGACGAAGTACTTCGGCGAAATGGAAGAACATTGTTTGTTCCCTCTCAACACAGCGGATAAATCCGAATCCGTCCCTCAGAGAGCATACGATTCCTTGCTCCCGTCTGTTTCCACATACATACATCATTTAGATAAATTAAATATCTCATTTTACAAAATTTAGTCTAAATAAACTACGACAATGGCAATCTCTACACAATATTTTCTTCGCATTCTACAAATTTCAAACAATCTCGATGTAAAGTATTGTAACACTCGTGCAACGTCATCTGTAAAAGCTGTAACAGCTACAAAATAAGTTCTGTTATTACTATTACTTCAGGGTTTATAAATAAAGGCATTGAATAGCGATTAACATGCAATCAAAGCCAATTAATAAGTACCTGCAGACGAAACGCGCTTCGGTAACTAACATTTTCGATAAATGTGCGGACACGGGAAATTGTTCGTGAGACTGTACTGATATAATTATGCTGAGCGAACTTTCATAAGAACATGCTCTCAGATTGAAAACTAATGTATGGGTATTCATATCTACTTGTGTTTAGGATTAGAGCAAAGTGTTATCGGGTAGCTCAAGATAGAATATGAATAACAATCTATTAAATAATCAAATATAGCTATGTTTAGATACAGCAGCCATTATCTTACCGTTCGCCAGACACGTTGAATGACTCGTCCAACAATGAGATGTTCGTGGCCCGTTTCAGCTGGTCCCGACGGTCCGTTGCTACTTGGAACTGAACCCAGTCCCCATGGCGCAAGGTGAACTCACCACATTGGTCCTTGTCACCGAAAGGCACCTAGGTGGACAGAAAGGTTTCTTTAAAACGCTGTCACTCAGCTAAGTCATCTATTACAAGCGGCATCGCCGCATAATATAGCAGCGCGACCTTCTTGCAGTACGCCGCGTGAGGGTTGCTATGGGAATAGACAGACGTGGCCTTTTTAAAACGCAGAGCAATATAAAAAATAATTTCAGAACACGTTGACGAACGATGTCACCGTTAGCGACTGCCTTAAAACCTAAAATATTATGATATTACAGTAATTTAATAAGGTTTCGTGAGTAACTCTTCCAGAAAGCTAGCATTAAGCTTCTGGAAGTAGGCGATCATAGCTACTGCAAAGCGGGAGCGTCAGACACATGGCAGACGCCAACCTTGTTTTTAAATATAGCCACACACCTACGCGGCGAAAGAGCGGGACGTAGGCGTATAATAAGTCACAGATATAATGATATTATTATGTAGGTACTTTAGGTTTTAGACGCTCCCATTTCGCTAGCGCACCGGCTTCGGACTTACGAGTACAAGTTGTAGGTCGTAGATTCGAACTCGTCTGAGTTCGAACCTACGTCCTACAACTCGTAAGTGGCGGCCGTTACCACTAGGGCACAACTGCTCTCTATGGAATTAAAAGGTGAAAATTACAGGTGAAATATTTTCAGTGTAGGTACCTATATTGTTGATACGAGCATGCTTGCAGCTTATGTTGGTTGAAAACGCGCTATAGCATAAATAATATTGTATGTTACCTCAACTTCAGAGTGGTCAGCTGCACGGTATCGGATACGGCCCGGCAGCGGGTCGTTCTGCGCCACGCGGACCAAAGTGCCGCGCTCCAGGGGCTTCAACACTTGTCCGCGCATTATCTCCGGACTCACATCCTCGAACACTACGGAACCGCTTGGCAACTTCGTAATGTGACAAGCTACTTCCTTCCCCTACACAATAATTATAAACATTACAGAAACATTCAACAAACCCTATTTTATTTTTCACAAAATGCAAGCTTACGTTTCTAGTTTGAATGATGAACTCGACATCATCTCCCAAAACCAACTCTTCATCAGTTTTAGCTTCCGAATAGTGAAAGAATATCTCTTTCACCACATCTGCGCGCTCGATGAATCCAAAGTTTTCCTTCATCGAACATACCACGCCGTGATATTTGACGGGATGCACGGGATTTTCAAAGCGGACATGGCATGCTCCCAAAGTTCCTCTAGAATATTATTATTATTATTAGATACATCTTAGTTAAAGTTAAATAACAAAACTGATAGGCACTCACCGCTGATTTGTTGCTATCTGGAAGCTCACTGCATCGCCCGTACGCAAGGTGACGTTACCCTCAACATCGTCTTTAGTATAAGGTAAAAAGAAACATTCACCACGATTCTCATAAGAAATTCTTCCAGTATTATCCCCAGAGCCTTCCCCCTTGACTTCAGTTGTCACTGTTCCAGTTACACGCGCTTCACTCAGCACCTGAAATAAATGTTAAGATGACAATCAAAACCTTCATTTAAATTATGACAAATTAAAATAAGATAACGTATATTACCACTTCCGGTGCAATCTTGGTAACCGTCGATGCAATCGGCTTTCCAGTGCGACGGTCGTATGTCATCTCAAATTCTACAGGGTCTCCTATCTTGAGATGTTCAGTATTGCCACTAAACTGGCTGAAGTGAAAAAACAGGCGAGCCTGCCTCTCACAGCATTGAATAAATCCATAGGAGTGAAGAAGTTTCTCAATAATGCCTGTCTCTCTAATAGGTGGGTGATTCATTGAATCGTAATTCTGAGATGACGTATTATTCGTAGAGCCAGAAGAAGAATAAACTGAGTCCCCCATTGGACAGCCGTCTATATTGTAACCAAGAGAGAAGCGGTTTCCTCCACCACCACCAGACTTAGACTGACTGTTGTAACTATCCCTCGGTGAACTGGGGTACTCACCTTCAAAAAAAAAACAAAATCACAGTGAATTAATTTATGTAACACTAGCTGTTAAAAATATTTAAAAAAAAACCAAGGGCGTGAATTTTTTAACTTATTTTTTTATAACGATTCTGAGTAACTTATGTCCCTTTCGAGATCCTATAAGGGCTAAAATAAATTTACTTTATACAATCTTCTGTTTAAGTTCATGATTATGAATTAATTAATTACAATTTAATTTACACATCAACTGTAATCAGTAAATGGGAACAAGAGTAGAATAGATAAAGTTGTAGTTAATCAAAGTGCAGGTGTAAACATATTATAGACCAAAATATCTGTTTCCACTCACTACAGTGCAGAACAACAAATAACATAAAACAGAAGCATATAAACCACTACACACTATAGCCACTATAAACAAAAAATAACCACACCAACCAATTCTTGCATGAAGGGTTAAAACTTTTGCTATAATAGCCGCAATGACATAATTATTAATAGTGAACTTTAGAAAAAGTACAAGTATTTGTGTATTTTTAGTAATTTAAACATGTCTAGTTTTTATGGGACCTACAGATGTAAGAACTGCCTTTAAATAAATGGCTGTTGTTTTTAAATAAAGTAAAAATATATGAAAAGACAGATTTGAGATAATATAGAAAAACAGAGAAATATTTCTTTTAAGGCTGGCAAGAGTGCATACATATACAGCTTAAGGCAAAGAAAAGGCATGCTCCCGCTTCGTCTACTGTAGCCCACCCAAGTGATCACACAGAATATGATCTGGTTCCCACTAACATGTTCTGTGCCTCATTCCTGTTTAGCCATCTGGTGGGAAACTTAATTGACCAGCCCTCATTATTGGACTCTATTGACTTGTGAGCGAGAGTTTCATATTTGAATCAGCCGATCAATGGGTGATCAGCAAGCACCAAGGACTTCCACAATTATACATTAACACCATTCATTAAATAACAATTATGTCATATTTTTTTATAAATTCAGGTCATAAAATAATTATTTTAGTCTCTTATTCATACACTAATTATAAGAGAAGAAATCCTGCATTGTTTAAATATTAGCCAGCCAGCAAAGTGGCCGCAAGTACCTCCACCCCCTAAGACAACCCACTGACTGAGGATATACTTTCAGATCAAATCCTTAGTATTTCATTACTTCTTTTAACATAGGAAGATATTTTTGTTGAAAATGCAAATTGGATTACTAAAGAAACAACCAGTAGTATACTGTGGAAAATAGCCAACATATGAGCTAAAAAATATAGATACAGCATAAACAAAATCTACAAACTTTTGAATGGCCATAAAACCTTCAGATTGTAAATGTACATAATTTTATAATGTAGTGAAATTTTAATTGAACACTTAATAAACATTAGAACAAAACTAAATTCCAAATCGCATTTTTTTTTTTACACTTATCACATTCCACCGTTACTTTAACAATTTAATTCAAAGCATAGCAGTGAATAAAGACATAAAAATACCAGCAGTTCCTGTGGTATCAATTGATACAAATGTCAATGTCAACATAACAAGCAAGAGATGAATAAGATACGCACTCACCATTACGGTATGATGCTTTGGGCTGCATATTCGAATGCTGGAGATCTAATATATCTTGTAAGGGTGATGAGTGAGAATCTGGCGGCTGGAACATCTTCCACTGAGGATTACTGGACATAGTTGGCTGGTGGTGTAGTATAAACGTCGAAAATTGCAGTACCTAAGGTACTGTATTTATTAATATCACAGAATATTGTGTGGTGTTAAGTTTTCAGTAGCAGTTACAAATTTTTACATCAAATCACATTTTCTTTAGTCTTTTGTGTTCATAAGAACACTATGGAGTCTTCAACGCAAAAGTCACAATTTATACACCAAAACCACTAATGTTGCAAAATAAAACTACATATGATTATGTTATGCAAAATCCTCAGATGTCTTCAATGCTTGCTGAGTCGGAGCTCGTGGTGCATTAGCTTGGATGTAGGTAGATTCATATAACTCTGTTGCTATCTATACGTGTTTAGCCCGATGTTCACTAGCTGCAATAGACACTTTCGTTAGCCTCTGTATTATAAACGTTATCATATTAAAAAAAAACAAATCAAAATGGTTACAATGTCGCCGTATTACAACAAAGCGTTGCGTTGAAACATCCAAACATCGCTATAATTTAATATTACTATCTAATGTAGGTAGGCATCGGCCGTCCGATAGAACGATGGGTAAAAATTACAACGCCGTGAGACAAGACTTGGCTCAAATAACTACTTCCGTTGGGGTAAATCGTATATCACATACTGAAAACGGGATTGTTAACAGTGTAACCGAAGATAATCGACTGTATTTGAAAGCAAATAAATACAAAACCATAAAATAATCAAATCTCACCACGACACAGCATAGCACTGACGACATACCGCCATATTGAATGTCAACATTTATCAGTATCACGACTTTGATCCAGCCCTACAAACTAGATTTTTTGTTAGAAATAAATAACCCTATAAATATTTGATAATGCTAACAGAATAAATATATTATAAATTACGATTTTTTGAAATTTTGTGTTTATTTTTTTGACTAAAGACGAAAAGCTATCATATGGATTTGATTTTTCTCTATTTTATGGCCACGGCCACAGAAAAGTTTGATCAGTTTGATGGGTTTGATGGCCGTAGTTACTGCTGTTACAAAATTTGAAAACTAATAAATTCATCTGATAATTTCTTCGAAAACAGATGCACATACTAAATTAAATAACATTACAATTTAATTCAAGAAACGATATTTTTTTTAACTTTGCATTTCAAAGAAATGACTTAACATTTACCTTCTAGCTAGTACTTTATTGAAGTAATAATTTCATAAACAAAGCTAGTTCATGTTAGTAAAAAACTAGACTGACTCTGTTTCCGTAATATTTTTTGTTTTATTCATTTTGTTACTATAAATTACCACACTAGTAGTGACCATATTAATTTGCAACATTGCTATTCAAACGTCATTTTAGTTCGCGATGTTTCAAAAGTACGGTGTACACTATTGCATAGCAACCTTAACCTTATTAAAAAAAAAACGCATTTTATACTAATTCCACATTATAATAGGATCGTTCGGATCCAGACGCTTCCCTTTTCCTAAGCTCGCCTTTTATACTCCAAGTCACATAAATATTTATTTATTTTCGTTTAATCTGTGATCGACACAGAATAGTCTGTGACACAAAAGTAAACACACAAACCCATATCTCTAAGTAGTCTGTGCACAAACCAAGGTGGCTTGACGACGATGGATAGTGCTGCCACATAAGGCGAAAGCTTCAGGGTAGCCCGCGAAATTCAAATGTTATTACGTTTATTGCATTTTGCAGATCAGTATCAGGTTATACGTTGATTAAAATATGATTCCTGGCCGTAACAAATGTGGCTTTACAGAAATATAATCATTACAATGAGCAATAACAACTCCCTAAATTAGAATTGGCCTCACATGATTTTATGAAATAGATAATCAATCAATAAGGTAATAATTATGAACTTAGTTTGACATGGTCTCAGTAAAGCTAACATCACACTAGAGATATGGGATAAAAAAACACATTTTATAAATTAATATTTGTTACGGCCGTGAATCATATTTGTATGAACATACAACCTGATACTGGCCTGGAAATTGCAAAGAACGTATGAAAATTTATATTTTTGCGGGCTACCCTGACGTTTTTCCCATAGGTTCTGTTTTTTTTTTGAAGACTGGAGGCGTACGACATGAATAACCTGCGGGGTATTTGCGTAACACACATACAATGCCTATTGATCGCAATAGGTTTCATTTTGACTGATCACCCACGTTCATGATCGGAGTTGAAAAACAACTCGAGGGTGATCTTCCTGACTGAAAAACTTCAGAGACATTAATTTCTATCATTAATCTAAACTAGGTATAATTAATAATTATATGCAGTTCGATTAAAACTTAATGGCGGCTCGGAAGTTAGCTGCTCGTTGCGCAGTACCCTTTCCCCTCACCCCGCTGTCACATGAAATTGTTACTGCGCAACGCCTCGCCTCATGTTCCGAGCCACCATTAAGTTTCAATCGAGCTGTACCTACCTACTGAGTTGAGCTACACGATTACTGTATAATATGTGCGCTGACTGGACAGGTGCACTCAAATCTGTATGGTTCTTTCCTCAAACAACCATTTTAGACAGAAATGTACATGGTCCTTAAATAAATTATCTGATCAAGATTGTCTAGACTTTAAAAGAGACTGTGATCACTGAGTTCGTTTCGGCCTTTCTTTTCAGAGTAGTCAGAGAGGAAACGCCTACCTCATCTATTTTTCTTTACAAAATATATTATTTACGCGTATAAGTGTACAAACCTACTTACAGAAATAAAATCATTTATCACCGTTATAGAGTGCGTTTCATCAAATAGTTCCATTGCCGTAATGTTGGCTCTACTGTTAAATGTTATTTTTTTTTTTTTTTAATTAGGGCATCTTGAAGTTGATTTCTGAAATCATGACTTCTTAACCGGACATTCCTGTGGCTGCCTTAAGCTTCTACACTCAGGGCCTCCAGCCAGGGGCATAAACTATTCTAAATTAATATTAAGTGTGTGCTCGCTAAGGGCACCCCCTGTGGGGTACGAACCTCGGCTTAGGGCAACATCACTGGCGGGGGGACAGCAAGATGGGACAGGCTGGATCAAAATATCATCATTATTATTATTATACGGGGAATTTAAAGCTACGTGCTCAGCTGCGGCGCGGGCTGGCACTACTTCATCGGACAAGGGGCGGGGGGTTGGTGAATTTAATCGGGGCGGACGCGAACGTGTTTTGCCTCGACGGCGAGGTCGGAATGACGGGAGGCGTCTGTGTTTGTGCACTGTACTGGTCTCCCTACGGCTCTCCTGGAGGAGAGTTATGGGGTCGTCTGGCTCTGAGAGAGTATGCCGCGGACGGCGAATCGAACTAATATTGGATGGGACATAGCAGGAGGCCTCGACAACCAGAGGGTTGCGATGTGTGACAGCTGTGTCGAAATAACGCTTTGAGAGGCGTTTGAGAAACTGGCGGATGGTGGGGATCTTTAGGTCGAGATGTAGGATCTCGTTACGAACATAAAAGGGTGCTCCCGTGACCTTTCTAAGGAATCTATTCTGGAGTGTCTGCATCCTATGAATGTAGTGGGGTTTTGCTTGAGCAAAGACGGAACCCGCATAGGTCATGATGGGACGAATGCACGCGGTGTAGGTACGCAATTTGCACTTTAGTGACAATTTGCTACGCGCATTTAATATGGAATGGAGTCTACCTAGAGCGAAAGCGGCTCGCGAACGAACCTGCTTTATGTGCTCTCGAAACGTGAGTTTTTGATCCAGTATTACACCTAGATATTTGGCTTGCTTCTCCCAAGGGATCGGCTTGCCGAACATAGTTACTGGAGGGGGACAGAGAAAGCTACGAAGTTGCGGTTTTATAAAGAAAACCGCTTGACTTTTGTCGGGATTGACTTCGATACGCCACTTTTGAAACCAGGCGCCAAGATTGTTGACCGCTCTCTGGAGTGTGGCTCGTATGTTGTCACGACTTCGTCCCTTGTAATAGATGGCCGTATCGTCTGCGAACAGAGCCAACTGCGCCTTTCTATTCTTTGGGATATCACTAGTGAAAAGAGTAAATATGAGCGGGGAGAGCACTGAGCCCTGTGGGACACCCGCACGTATGGGTCGGGGGGAGGATAAGGCTCCTTCGATGCGATAACGAAAGGTGCGATCCGACAGAAAATCACGTACTATGAGTACGAGACGATCAGGCACACCGAGTTGGTATAACTTGTATAACAATCCGTTGTGCCAAACCTTGTCGAAGGCTTTCGCTATATCAAAGAAGATAGCACCGGTCATAGAGCCGTGCTGGAAACCAGCACTTACGTGCTCTACGATCCGGTGGACCTGATGCACGCTAGAGTGCTGAGTTCGAAAACCGAACTGTTCATTGGGGATGAGGCCTTTGGTCTCGGCGTAGTCTCTGAGTCGCTTATAAATAAGTCTCTCATAGATTTTGCCTATGACCTTGAGCAAACTAATGGGACGATAACTCGACGGTGCCGACTTTGGCTTGCCGGGTTTCGGGATACCTATGACTGTGGCTTCTTTCCACGCTTTAGGGAATATATTATTGCTCAGAGCACCATTGAAGATGGTGGTCAGTAGCATTATCAGATGGGCTGGGAACAATTGCACCACCCTATTGGTGATACCGTCTGAACCGGGGGCTTTGCGAATCTTAAGACCCTTGATGATCTCGTGCACCTCGTCCGGAGCGACGGGGAGCAGGGGATCATCAGGGTCCTCTACGGGCGGAAGAGTAGCTCTACGTTCGACTTCAGCGTCCACCTCATCGAGATGAGCTTGATCTACTGGTAGGGTACTGGGAGAGCATTGAACCTCTAGACTATCAGCTAGACACTCTGCCTTTTCTATGTCGTCGAAGGCGACTGACTTATCGGGGCGCACTAGGGGGGGCATACTCGCGACCTGATCGGAGTTCAAGTTCCTAGTCAACTGCCAGAAGGGCTGTTGCTCTGGCTCTAGTTCGCTCAGCATCTTATCCCATCCCGCATTACGTAGCTCCGCTACGCGTTTCTTTACAGATCTCTGTAAATAGCGCATATGGGCCTTGTTTGCGGAACAGGGAAAGTTACTGTAGGCACGGGTGGACGCGTTCTTCTCCGTTATCAGATCACGTACATCCTGCGGGAGCCTCCAGCGACGGTCTTCCGTCACTGGAGTCTCCTTTGAACATTCGTTCAAAACAGACTGTACGTGATCTGTAAGAGAGTCGATCGCGGCCGTGGTGTCAGCGATAGAGTCGAATTTATCGGGGATAGAGTCCAATTGGGGGGACGTGTTGGATTTCAGCTTTGCGCTTACTTTCTTCCAGTCCGTGACCTTTTTGGTAGCATTGGGATTTTGGGAGGGATCCGAGAGACCTATGCGGGGGGCCAGACTCATGACTATCGGACGGTGGTCGGAGGTAAGCTCGTCTACCGTTTCTATTGATGTTAATCTTAAATTGACGTTCTTAAGGAGCGCCATGTCTAGTACATCGGGAGTTTGACTAATATTATGAGGGAAATGAGTGGGAGTCATCGGAGCGATGATATCGAAGTTCAGTGAGGCTGAGAGATCGAGCAAGTGTCGCCCTCTGGTGGTGGTGACTAAGCTATTCCAAGCGGGATGTTTGGCATTAAAGTCGCCCGCTATTATAACGGAGCTACTTAAGCCGAGAAGGATTGAGAGGTCATTTGAGAGGACTTGACAGTCTTCCCCGATGCCTGGAGGGTGATAGGCCGATATTATAGTGATCGGTTGATGACCGGTCATGCCTAAGCGGCATATGGATACTTCTATAAGAGAGAGGGACGAGGGGGGCTCTATGGGGATGCAGTACAGCTCCTTTTTATAATAAATGAGGGTGCCGCCTCTGTGACAGCGCGTTCTGTCATTACGAATCAACCGATAGTTCGCTATGGAGGGATTCCGGAGATATGGTTTTAAAAAAGTTTCCTGTATGAGGAGGATGTCTATTTGATGGTCGCGAAGAAAGAGAGCGATCTCTTCTTTTTGACCTTTGATGCCATTCGCATTGAATATACCTAGTCTGAGGGATCGGGGCTTAAATCTTTCTATAATGGCGTTAGACATTATGATTTGACTTAGCGAGGGACTCTAGGGCTTGCTTAATCTCGGGATAAGCATTATAGATCACCGAGATCTGAGCGATGTTACAACTATCTCTGGCTGCCTTGATTTCGGCGGCCATACGGATAGCGCGGGGAGAGAGAAACATCATGTACGTAGATGTAATCTCATTGAACGGATCTAGTGGGGTATTGGCCACGGGAGCGGGGGTGGGGGTGGGACGCGGCGACGGCGCTACGGTAGCGGGTGCGCGTTTTGCGGGAGGCGCTGAGGGCGCGGGGGCAGCTAGGCGGTGGGAGGTAGGCGCAAGTTGCGTTTGAGGCGTATAGAACGCGGGTAAAGAAGGGTGGGGGTGGGCACGGATACGGGGATCCATGAGCGAGTATAGAGGAGTGTGAGCGGGAGGGAGCCTTGCGGTGGCTAAAGCTGGGAATGCATGTTGATGATTTAACATGTTCCAGGGACTAGGCCTCTGAGGGCTAAGTCTCTGTGGAAGTTGAGAGGAGGGAGCGGAAGGGAATTCCCTTTGCTGACGATTGTCAGCACGCTTAGTAAGCTTGGGAGAACTGGATTTGGGGGCTTTTGAACATCCGCGGTAATTCGCTGGATGACCCTCTTGTCCGCATAACACGCAACTGGGAGGACTGAGGCAAAGGTTACGATCTTTGGGACGGTTGCAGTCGGCTGTGCCGTGCTCGCCCAGGCACTTTACGCACCTGGGTTTCGCGTGACAATGCCTCTGCGAATGACCGTATAGTTGGCAGCGATGACACTGCCCTATATTTCCGTTCTTACGGGGTTTCTCGATGAGAAAGCCTGTAAGATTACAGAGAGATTTTAAATTGAAAATGGGGTGATGCCCCTCTACGGGAGAGCAGACGACAAGTATCATGTCGAATGCTTCACCGCCACGCGAGCGGTGCATACGGTGGACTTCGTCCACGGGAACGTTTTGCGACTGAAGGTCGGCTTTTACGTCATCGGGGGAGATTTCCTTCGGGATGCGTTTAATAACGACCCTAATCTGTCGGTCCTCTGGGAGCGAGAAGGTGTGAAATGACACACCTCTGGCTCTCAGGAGTTTGGTCAGTTCGCGATAGTCATTCGCGGTCGGAATCGTGACTTTAATACCCTGTAGGGTTGAACGGGCATTGGTGAATGCGATCTTATGATCGACACACCATTTGGATACATCAGTCCACTTCCCCTTGTCCTGAATGAACACGGGGGGAGGGGGCGATTTTTTATTTAAGCGAGGCCCCGGAGCGGCTTGTGCTACTATCGCGGCGGTCGAGGTGGAGGGGGAAATCGCGGTGTCGACAACGGTAGTGCTACTGGGCACTGTACCGGTCACTTGCGCTACGGGGGTCGGGGTGGGGGAAATGACGTCAACGGCGACGACTTTATTTGCTTGACTGGACGATTGTCTCTTCTTCTTCCTCTTATTCCCTTTTCCGGTGACTGGGGTGAACCCGTCGTCATCCGATTGGGAAGGAGAGGAAGGAGGAGAGGCATTCTCACCGTCAGAGGCAATGTTATTATAAATCGGTGTGGCAATCCTCTTTGAAGAAGAGGGTGCGGGCTCGGTGACGTCCATAGACTCTACCGCGGGGCTGAAGGCAGGGCTGAAGGCCGGGCTAGGGGAGCGGACAAAAGGGACCTCAAGCTCTATGTTAGGGAGCGACTGGGAGATGCCTAATGCATCTGTGAACTCCGCTAATTCAGCGGGACTTGGCTCTAGAAGCGGCAAAAGGAGATCGACCTCCTTTCGCATGAGAGCTAATTGGTTGTCTGTTGGTTTAGCCAATAGCCTCATTACGAGGGAAAATAGTTTCCTCGTGAGAGGGTCCATTTTTATCGGACTCGACATATCTATAAATGGGAGGGAATGATTCCTACTCCTACCTCCCCGGGAGGGTAGCCCGGGGATGTGTAAAAACCCTCCCTGTCGGGTATAGACAGGGAGGTTGTGTACTTAAGGTGAGCCCTAAGCTTGCTTTTGCCCGTTGCCTATCTTATTTGTGCAACGGGGTCCTAACAGGGTCTGGTGTGAAGGGGTAGATACACCCAACCACTCCAGGTGTGTAGCTGTGAAAGCAAAACTGTCACCAATGCCGACTAGGAGATCCCCCAAGGCCGAACACTGGGACCCGTCCAACTTTCTGCCTCACCCTGAAGGGGATCGGCGGGTGCGTCTGGGTCAACACCCCCTCGGTTTCGTTAACACCGTAAGGTATCAGCCGAGGACCACGAAACTGTGGTTTTTAATCCAGAAGGGATCAAAAATACGCGACGAACGTTTTGACAATAAACTCTGTTAAGAGAAATATTTTATTAACTGTGTCTTGAAAAAGACACACAGCTAATAGATCGATGATAGTCGCAATGACTATGACGCACTCGGGAACACTTGATTCCGGAATATCTGTAACGCACGAAACACACACAGGGCAACACGACCGACCGCTGCCGCTGGCGCGCATCGAATCGTTAAATGTTAACAATAGACCTATTATATATAGGTAGCGCCGTACCGCCGCCGCCGCGCCGTAGCGTACCTATTCGTATTGGTCCTACAGCAGTAGAGCCAACATTACGGCATAGGAACTATTTGATGAGACCCACCTTACCTCCGTGAAGTTAGCCGCACAATTTCACCATTATGAACTTTTGTTAATGCTAATCGTTAGAGAATCGTTAGAGAGGGTTAGAGAGAAAAGAAAAATCGTTAGAGAGTAATTAGTTTTTATGTAAAAACTGTTTTAATTTTTCATGTGAAGTCGGCCCCCCTTCCCGTAAAAATGGACTTAGACGTAATTTTATTTTTTTAATCGTTTGCGAATCTTTAGAGACAGATTGAGAGTTACACAAAATCGTTAGAGAGTTAATATTTTATTTGATATTAAATCATTTCTAAGAGCGTGACGTTAGCCCACCTCTGTGAATTTTGCCCCCGATTTAATTATTCTCAACTTTTGTTAATGCTAATCGTTAGAGAATGGTTAGAGAGACTTAGAGAGAAAAGAAATATCGTTAGAGAGTAATTAGTTTTATTTATCAACGATTTTAATTACTTTTATGAAATTGGCCCCCATTCCCGCAAAAATGGACTTGGACGTAATTTTTTTTTAAATATAGTTTCAAGTATCGTTAGAGAGTTAAAAAAAACATTATAGAGTTAATATTTTAATTGATATTAAATTATGTCTGAGAACGCGTTTTTCCCTAGGACCTCAGCAAGTTAAAGTTTAGAAGCGTGCCACCTCGATAGGGGATAGGGGAGGGAGGAGAGGGAGAAAGGTTAGTAGATCCCCCCACTCCCCCCTGCCGGAGATACAAAGTTTTTTTGAATGATTTTTAAATACGACCTTTCTCATATGCTGGGCCCACACCAACGGATTATCGCGATAATAGACGTTAACAGTTGGTGTACCACACCACAACTTACCTCGAGAATTTGTCAACGGCATTCACATGACGTTTAACGTTGGGTGATAACTCCGGTTGCGGTATTTAAGGCAGATCAAATAGATTTACCGCGAGAATTATCGCATTTAATGAAGCGGCAACACTTACGTTTCTCATTGTACACCGTGAGCGCGAGTAGTACCGTGAGTAGTACTACTCATACGATACATGATGCAGAGGGACGATAGTAGATAAGAGTGCTAAAGTTGTGTATTTGATAAACGATCATTTAACAGTGATACCCTGCAATCTATAAGAATACGAAATATTGTTGGTAGTTTCAAATTGATTAGGTACTTATTGCATCATTTATGCTCAAAACACACAAAAGGTCTTGGTCTTGTCTTGCAAAAGGCTTGTCGGGAGCTGGTCGTGTCGTTTTTAACCCACCGACGTGACGGCCCTCGTTAAGCTATGCTAAAACCCAATACTCTTACATGATGTCCGGAGAAGCGGAGGTGAGGCGTCATGGAGCCGGCAAAGACCCATGGCACTGCTTTGCCTCACCAGGAGCTGACCCATTCATATTGGCGGATGTCATCTCGGGCCTAAACCGAGTGACTTAGTGCAAGAGTGACATGAGGGCGCCAACCCTTATGTTGGTCAGCGAGTGGTAGATATAGGTACTCTTCACTCTCCTGGTGTACCTGTTAATATACTAGGAGACCATTTATGCAGCGACGATCGATCCGAAGCATTGACTTATCTAGATTTATTTAAAATTTTCGAAAAAGAAGCTTATAAACGAGGCCCGAAAGTGCGGCCCGTCAACGGAAAATGTTGTTTCATGATCAGTTACCACTAAGTTCCATAGATGGTTGGTGATACCAGGGAAATGGCACCAAATGATGAACCCCTTTCACTGCCATCAGAAGAAACTTTAAATTTTTCTGATGATGACAACATGGAATAATACTTTTGAATTTTATGTTATGATTTTTTATTACGAAAATTGACAACCCTATTTCCATAGAAATTCCTCAAATACATAGAAACGATTTATCTCCTTTGCCGCATGATTTTAGTTTGTGAAATTTTAGAATATGATTAGTAATATTAGTGAGTACATTATGAGAAAAAAATAAAATGCTACATCGCTATAGTTTTATTAAAAAAAATACATATGTGAAATTCAGAAAAAAAATCTTGCTCTTAAATAATTAAAGCTACAACCCTCTAATTTAATATTTAAATATATGAAATCCTGCAACATTATTTCAATTCTAAAAAAACCCTAATGTTAAATATTTTTTGAGTAATCTTGAAATTAAGATTTTCTTAAGGTCATTGCCCTCTCACTGAAAAATTCATATCTAAATAACTAAGCAAAAAAATGCAGTCGGTATTTTTGGCAAGGCTGTATCATGACTAGATCTATTTAATAGACACATTAACGAGACATGACCGCAACTCAGCTCCTATAACACACTGTGCATTGGCGTGGGCCCAGTATATGAGAAAGGTCGTATTTAAAAATCATTCAAAAAAACTTTGTATCTCCGGCAGGGGGGAGTGGGGGGATCTACTAACCTTTCTCCCTCTCCTCCCTCCCCTATCCTCTATCGAGGTGGCACGCTTCTAAACTTTAACTTGCTCAGGTCCTAGGGAAAAACGCGTTCTCAGAAATAATTTAATATCAATTAAAATATTAACTCTATAATGATTTTTTTAACTCTCTATCTCTCTCTAACGATACTTGAAACTATATTAAAAAAAAAATTACGTCCAAGTCCATTTTTGCGGGAATGGGGGCCAATTTCATAAAAGTAATTAAAATCGTTGATAAATAAAACTAATTACTCTCTAATGATTTTTCTTTTCTCTCTAACTCTCTCTAACCGTTCCCTAACGATTAGCATTAACAAAAGTTGAGAATAATTAAATCGGGGGCAAAATTCACAGAGGTGGGCTAACGTCACGCTCTTAGAAATGATTTTGTGTAACTCTCAATCTGTCTCTAACGATTCGCAAACGATTAAAAAAATAAAATTACGTCTAAGTCCATTTTTGCGGGAAGGGGGGCCAACTTCACACGAAAAATTAAAATAGTTTTTACATAAAAACTAATCACTCTCTAACGATTATTCTTTTCTCTCTAACCCTCTCTAACGATTCTCTAACGATTAGCATTAACAAAAGTTCATAATAATGAAATCGTGCGGCTAACTTCACCGAGGTACCCACCATACACATACAATATGACACCTTGGGTGTACGTCAAAGAGGACGCTTCGAAATGTTGCCACTACACAAAACGTAACACGGAGGATGATATTCTCATATCCTAACGGATAAGTTTGCCAATTTTTTTTATTTATTTTTATTTTTATCTTATATTTGTATAGTTTATGTATAGTATATTCGTCACTTGTATATTCTATTGGGTAATAATAATGGTTTACCCGTGCCGCACCGGTCGACGTCATTACGTCAGCGCCGGCTGTCGCTGAAAACCAGCGCTGGGGCTCTGTCCTGCATAGGGTCGCAGCATAATGCTGAGCGATAGCCGTTTTGCGTGAATGTGACGCATGTTTTCCCCAACCTTTTGTATTTTTTTTGTGTTTATTTTCTTTTTTTTTGCGTCATGTTTACCGCAAATAAACGTATTTTCTTTCTTTACCTTTATCACCGATGGAAAAAAAACGAAAAGAAGATTGTAGACCATCACGCATGCAGCATATGAACTATTTGATGAAACGCACTTTAGGTTTCAGTTATTACCTAAGACTTCTTCAAAATTGTAAGGATGTTGGGGCAACCATGATTGCCCTAACGCTAAACTCGGGCGCTTGAGTCCCAGATGAACTAAGCGAGCACGCACGAAAAGCGAGTTTTTCTTATAACTACCTAATATGTGTAAAGAAACTAATTAGAAGTTAGTCATTATTCTCTTAGCAAACATTTTATATTCATAATCATAAATCTTAATTTATCTCAACATCAATAATACATATTACAAGCACTGGTATACCACCTAGCACAGGAGTCAGGGACTTCACGCTATTTTGTAACCACTTTCTTGTGTAATATAGATTATTAAAGATTATATAACTGGTTAATATAACCAACATATACCTAATCTAGTACTCTACAGTACACATTGTTATAAATATTTACTCAATATAATAACGTATTATATAATATCACGCCTGTATTCCCCGAAGAGTTAGGCAGAGGTGTACTTACCTATAATAGTACCTACACCCACATTTCGCCGGTTATGCAGAAGTCCCACGTAATAGGGGGCAAGCCTATTGCCATCGACCGGCACAAATCCAGACTCCGGGCTGCTAGCGGCTACTGAGCAATTCCAGGTGAAAAACCCCAATAACACTGGCCGACCCGGGAATCCGACCCGGGACCTCATGCTCAGTAGCTCTTGCGACCACGAGACCAAACGAGGCAGTGGCCGAGCTAACACGCAAGTTTCAAGTCTCAATGGTTTCTAAAGATATCAATGAACAAGATCTTCAATGTCCTTCAGAAAAAACCCGAGGGTCAATAAATTCAAAGTTTTCAGTTCATTTTATTTAATAAAAATTAAATGCTATTATTTCTATGTCAAACTGGAGGAGCTCGTGGCTATGTAATAACAGCCGCATGGGCCGATCCAATAGCCTAATAAGCTACGCTTTCCGGGGTTGGTCCGTGGATGGGTGACCATAATTTACATACCGAGACTCCTCCGTGCCTCCTTCCGGCTATCATTCGTGGATCTTTGACAGTCGTTACGGGTGTCAGAAACGCGCAAGTCTGACAACGAGTCTTAGCAGTACTGGGTAACACAGTACCCCTTGGTATTGTGTTACCCAGTACTGCAGTGCTGGGGTGTGGAGGTCAGATAGGCAATCGCTCCAGGTATACTGGTATTCAGCGGTATGCGGTTAGATTTGGAAGCCGACCCCAACATAATAGGGAAAAGGCTAGGCAGATGGAATTTAACATTATTCTGGAGCCTATTGATACAAAACTAGAAGCCAGGGCCAGTAAGAATCATGAGCTCTAGGAGTTATGTAGTTCGATTCTAGAGTTTGGTGATCAATAATTTCACTTTAATTGTTATTGCGCAGCGTCCACTAGTTGGGATCTGAACATCAATACAAACAATGTACATAAAGTTTAAAAAAAATATTATTTAAGAACACCACTTCATTACCCATTACTCCATTACACATCCATTAATTCATTACTCCATTACACACCAGTACCATTTATGAATTTCAGTTTTTTCATCAAGGTAGACTTGAGCCTTTGTGAAAAAGCAGCATTCTTCAGTCGGCCTCCGCTCCAACACGTTCAGTAACAGAAATCCGTTAATTCTAGGGGCACGGCAGTGCTCCCGCCAAGTCGAGCAAAACAAACACACAAAGGCATAGCCGTACCATATTTTCTCGAAGCCATTCAGGACATTTTTGAACCCCTGTAACTTCATTGTGGATGAAGCTAGAAGCCTGAATTTTCAATGACCAAGAGTGCTTATTATAACTAGGTATATTCCCAAATTACATTCAATTTGAACCTTGCAGGTTAAAGTTCCTTAATTTTGTCACTGACTAACTTACGTACCGATTATCAAAACTCTAAGGTACCTACATCTAGCAGACCCACAAGCTTCAAATTTTGGACACAATTACCTTCTTACCTTATTACCACAAAATCGTGTTTATCAGCTGTTTAGCCTAAAGGAGTTTGACATAAAAGTGACATTAAACAAGCGTTAAATAAGTTATCTTAGGTTTTTGTGGTACCAGTTGGGGGTTGCGGAAGATTCTTACGTTCCCGCGACCCCCGGTGTAGGTGTGAGTCGGAACACCGGGGTGGTTTTTAGTCAGTAAGAGTCTGACAGACCCCTCCGCCCACCCCAGGGCGGAGGACATCCATGAGGATTTTCCACCTCGGAAAAAAAAAAAAAATGTTTTTGTGGTAAGGCCCCTAGTGTTCAACTATAAAGCAAGCAAAAATTTATATGTGCAGTTTTCGTTCCTTTTTCTAAACGAACTGCATAAGTAACTTTGTAATCCTATATAAATAATATGCAATGACAAAGTTAATTTTACAGGTCATGCAATTTTTCGTCATTTACACTATACCTAAATAGATAGAGTTTAGATAAATAGTGAAAAGAAATGAGATCCCATCAAAAACATACCATGTAAAAAAATACAAGTCTCGCAACGCAGTTCTTCTACTGCAAAAAGATGTGAGATTTAATTGATGTAAAACCGAGTCTGTTAATTTATTCAGTACCGACCTATTTGTCTTCTGTATTTCTGACTTGGCAAAAGCGCACGGCAATAAAAAAAAAAAAGTTCATTGCACATATAAAATACATATCACATGTGAGCTGGAGATCACCTTTTTAGCAAGAAGTATAGCAATAGAATCTGTATATAACCAAATCTACCTAATATTAGCGCTGTGAGCGCTTTATTTAATTAGGACTAAGTATTTAAAATAATAGATTATTCATAAGTGATTATTTGCCGTTTACGAGTAACATGGCAATGTTGATGCCGACATTTGGGTAATTCTCCCATTGACAGCAATGCGGATGAATTTTGTGATGCCCTATGAGCTCTTTCCCCCCTTTTTTATATACCTACTTGTGCATAATCACTACATAATATAAAACAAAGTCCTCCGCCTAGTCTGTCTGTCTGTCTGTTTGCGATAAACTCAAAAACTACTGCATCGAGCGTCAGTCTGTTCGCGATAAACTCAAAAACTACTGCCCCGATTTCCATGCTGTTTTCACCAATAGATAGAGTGGTTCTAGAAGAAGGTTTTAATAACCGACATCCACGCGGGCGAAGCCGCGGGCATCAGCTAGTACCTATTTAATATTTTAGTGTTAGCTTGTAAAGGGTTTTCCCTTAGATCATAAAATGTTTTCCATTTGGCTCTCGGATACGCGCCGCCCATCGAAGCCGCAGCGGCCATTTGGCAGATATACATACACACCTACATAATTTAATAAACCTGTGGAAAAAAAATTGATATACTTACACAACTTGCTCTATTTATGTACCTATGTTTCACTGTGAATAAGTAAATAAAGAAAAATAACCATTTAGTTGAACTATTGTGCCTGCTCTCAAACTCAAAAGTATTTTATTCAAACTAGGCTGAGAATCAGCACTTTTCGAACTTCAAAATTACATAAGACAGTCCCCCAAAACGCCCACCCTTCACCACTTCCTAGTGCTTTAGCTGGGAAGAAGAAGTGGCGCCCAGCAGCACGTCTGTCTGTTCAGTTAGAAAAAAATGATTTTATCCAAAAGTATGCAAAATCATTTACATTACGCAACACAAAACATGAATCTCATTATTAGCCATAAGTCAGCTCTCCGGCACACGCCAATATTTTTTTTGGTTGGTACATTGAACATAACAACCAAAAAAAAAAAGCGAGAACTATAATGTAAGTACTTAAGCAGAAATGAAAAGTAAATGTAAACGTAAATTAATATGTAAATTACAAAAAATTAAACCGACGAAAAAATAACTGAAAAGCAAAAAATAAATAACTTTAATTTCGGAAGTCGGTGGCAAAAAACGAAAATTGAAAAGCGAAGACACCGACTTCCGAAATTAAAGTTATTTATTTTACGCTTTTCAGTTATTTTTTCGTCGGTTTAATTTTTTGTAAAAAGTTTTTTATTTTTCGCTTTTGAGTTACCATCCACTCCAGGGTACTCCAGGGGGTTAATCCAGGTTAAGGAGTTGATGATGAGTGGTTGTGTCATCAGAACTATGTACGAGTATGTGTGCGAAATTTCAACAGTATCGGTTCACAGTTGAAAATTCAGTTGGTGAAAAATCAATCAACCCCATTTTTTCTACCTTTAGGGGTGGATTATAGTTTCCAATTTTAAATGGGACCAACTTCGAGGTATACCATTCCCAATAAAAAAAGAATTTTTCAAATCGGACTACTCACTAAAAAGTTATGCGTGGTCAAACATAAAAAAAAAAAAAAACAATATACGTGTCGACTTGAGAACCTCCTCCTTTTTTTTCGTCGGTTAATAAAAGCCTCCAGCCACGACGGACGTGTCCGCTTACATAAAGCTATTTATAGCTGTAACTGGAAGTTATAAATTTAATGATAAACTAGGACCGAACTAAAATAAATAAAAAGTTACTTATAAACAACTAATAAAAATAACAAAACCAGTTGACCTGTTAACCCTTCCCCATATAAAGTAATATTAACTTTCCTGGTAACGTTAGGTATAAGTACTTACTGCTTTTTAGGGTTACGTAGTCAACAAGGAACCTTTATAGTTTCACCATGTCCGTCTGTCGGTCCGTCTGTCCGCGGCTTAGCTCAGGGACTCTATGAACTAGAAAGCTGTAATTTGGTATAGGTATACATATAAATCACGCCGACAAAGTGGTAAAATAAAACCATGTTTTTTTTTTTGTTTACCTCCCCTGCGTTTAAAGTGAGGATGGTTTTTTTTTTCTTTTCTATCCCATGGTGTGGGGTGTCGTTGGAAAGGTTGTTCAGGTCGGTCGGAAACCGTTTTTAGATTCAGGGATCCGTTTGCGAAATATTAAGCTTTAAAGTGCTAATTTTTGTTAGAGTTAAGTGTGTCCCCCCCCTGCCAGCTATATGGTTGGTTTTGGGTATGTGGAAAAATTCACGGCAGTAGTTTATAAAACGAAATTAAAAGGAAAACTATCACAGCTAAGTAGGCTCTACAAGTTACCGAGTAATGATCGACTAACTTTCATTTGCAGTTGAAAAACTCGTTCTCCCATACATTCCGTATGGGAAAACGAGTTTTTCAACTCCAATGTTAAGTTTGTTCCTGGGATAAATTCATCCCAACTACGGAACCCTTCATTGTGCGTGGCTCGACACGTACTTGGCCAGTTTTAATATTTTATACCATATTTATACATAATATGGTAGTAATGATAAACTAATTGTGAAAGTACAGGATTGTAGTTCGACTTGTAACTTTTTAAAGCTGAAAAGTAACTCATAACAGAATCCAGATATTTATAAAAAAAAATGAAACTACACATCAGTAAAATTTAAAAAAAAAAAATCTAGAGCAACGACCTTAAAGATTTATCTAATACTAACTTCCGCACGCGGCTTCACCCGCGTGGTATGTCGATAAAAAGTAGCCTATGTCCTTTCTCAGGCTCTAGACTATAAACGTACCAAATTTCATTTAAATCGGTTCAGTAGTTTTAGCGTGAAAGCGCGACAGACAGACAGACCGACAGAGAGAGTTACTTTCACATTTATAATATTAAGTAAGGATGAAACTGGAGGTGCTGTAGAAAATATGAACTAAAACAGTGGAAATACTTCATAAGTAAATTATACTTTCAAACCATTCTCTAAAATGTAAAATGTTTAAAATTATTAAAGGCACACCTCTTCCTCTAATGTCGCCCCAGGAGAAGAATCCAATGATTTTCGAGTTCAACACAAGCATGGCGCCGTGATCTAAAATGTTGAAAAGAAGAATCAGATCTGTCCGTATCCACCAGACAAGGTTATGGTATCTAAACCACTAAAGCGACTGCGCACAAAGAGATTACTGTTGCTAGTCAGACTGTCTTTTTCATTGAATAGCTATAACTTGAACCACGCAACTGTCTGGCAATTTTTGGGGCTGCATTACGTAATTAACAAGTTCACAGGCAAGAGATAAAATAAAATAAAAAGTACGTAAAAAATATTTTTAGTTTATTTTTGTCGACCTCTAAGCACAGAAAGCACAGACATTGCGAGTTAAGTAAAACTTAATTTTAACTTTTTCATACAAAATTGAATCGTAACATTCGTAGTGCGTTTTTCTACGCGGCGAGCTACAGGTCTACGGCGTAGCTCGCATTGTGCTACGCAAATAATGCAAAAGTTATTAGCAATTTTACAACAATTTACTTTGCTGAATCACCGATAGGAGATTTTTGCAAGACGATTTGATTGATTGATTTTGATTTTTTTTACATCAATCATAATGTTTTATTGGTTTGTTTTATATGAGCGGAAGACATTTCGACGCAACGTAAAAAATATTTATGAAAAAAAAAAACATTACATCCAAGTACCGACGGCGCCCTTCCTTTTTCAAGAGCGTGACGTACTGCGAGCTAAATTAGGGTAGTTTAACTTTATTCAATTACATTACTGAATGGTGACGCCTTTGTATTTGCTACGCGCTGCGCTACGGGCCTACGGAGCGTAGCGCGTGGTACGGATTATCTACATGCGTGTAAGCTCCATGCCTACAGATCTATAATTCTGATCCAGTGAAGTTGTACACAATTTCATTCCATTGAGATAAAAGATTCTTTATTTATTGTAAAAGAATATACAATGCTCACTTACGAATAAATACAAAACTGTTGGCAAAGTGTAGTTTCATTCTATTCTTGCCTTTAAGCTTCACGGAGGTTCCGTGTAATCAGTCTATATAATGTTCCCACTGCTGGGACTCAGGCCAGACCCAGGCTCCCTCTCACAGGGAGGACCCTGTGAGAGGGAGTAGGTCGTAATCCTCCACGCGGACCCAGTGCGGGTTTGTAGATGTCACGTCATGTCTTCGAATTTTTGGTTGTAGGACATGCCGGTTTTCTCACGATGTTTTCCTTCACCGTATTGAGAACAGTGGTGATAAAATAATTGACACAAAGGCTTGTACTCGTAAGTCGCGGCCGTTTCGAAAGGGCCACCACTGCTCTACTGCTTGTCACAGTTATAATGATATTTTTAATTAATATTCCCGTCACGAAATTTAACCTAAACTATCTCGGTCAGAATTGAACTTTCAAAGTCTCAATTGCAGTAAACGCCGAGTTTGAGGTTAGCTATGTTTATTTTAAATCAGTTATTTTAACAAAGTAATTTACCTTATTAGTCTGGCGTGCGTGGAGCTAGATTCACGTGGAACGGAAGCGTAATATTTAAGGGTAGGTATATAAGATACTATGGCTTCCAACCGCGACTATGTTCGCGTGGAAGTCGTAAGACACGACACCACAATATACTAAAATAACAGCCAGCTGAAAGTACTATTACGCAGAAAAGACCGGTTTTGAAGTTTTCGTAAATCTTTTTTATATAAATGACAGCAAAAATAAGGTAAGTATCGTGGTGGAAACGAACAAAAATAAAATTGAAGTGGTACAACCGTAAACAAAATCTATTTGCCCAATAAGTATAAATTTGTAAGGCTTTTAAAACATTAAACTTCAATTTCACTAACCCGCATTAGGTCCGTTTTGTTCAAACGTCGCACAAAACTCATATGGTCGTAACTGATCCACTATGGGATTAGCATAAATCGAACATTTGTCAGAAAAAATCGGTCGAACTGTATTGGCGACAGAATCTGAAACGTCACCTTAAACAAACAAAAGAAAGTTCGCTCTCAGCTTTTTAGCAATCAACAGGTGCAGAGTCGGAAATATAGGTTTCTGTTGTCTTATAATAATATATATATTTTGACATTAGGAATATTAAAACGTGTTCCACGCGCGCCTCAAAGAGATGTCAGCACAATTGGCGGGGTCCACTAGGACCGATGCCTGCTACGGTTGCGGGAAAGTCCAAAAGGGATACCGGGACCTTGGCAACAGGCAACTGAAGGAACACGGGTGGGTTTTAGTCAGTAAAAGTCTAACACGCCCTCCCGCTCCGCCCGAGCGGGAGAAGTAACATGACGAATACCCACCCTCAAAAAAAAAAAGGTGTATTTAAAACTGTTCGACATTATACTTAAAACTGTTTAACTGTTTGACACTTTATTTGAATGTTATCTAGTAATTCATAGTTGTATTTTGTTTTTTGTTTGTATGTAGGTAAATTGCATGCCTGGATTCAACACCATGGAAATTGTTCATAAATAAATAAAATGAAAAATTAAATCCAGTGAAGTGATATTATAAAAACAAGCAATTCTGTACAGTATTGTTAATTTTATTCATCTAATGAACTCTTTAAATCAGCAAACAGTTTGGTCCACTGTGCACTGCTTCAATCAAACACAATCAAAGAAACAAAAGAAAAACTCGTAGGAAATTAACATCACTTAAAACAGCCCTTAAATCATTACGTTATTAAATACAGACCTTTCTGGGAAAAATTTAGTTCCCAATCAATGATAACCATATTTTTTTCGTATTTTTCTAAACTTTCATCATTAACGAAAAAGTTTTTAGGCGCTGAAACAAAATGAGATAAAATTGGTAATTACGAAAAAAACTTACATCATCATACACGAGGTAGTGGGCCCGCCCTGGAAACCACATGGCTGAAGATTCCCTGGTCAGTAGGAGCAGGAGATAGCTTTAATACAGCATCCGTCACTTGTGTAGACCGAGATGTGAGTTGAGTTACTATCGCGAATGCAATTTATTGACAGTCCGCACGTCCGTTCCCTACCAGGTAGGAAATGAACTGTTGCATTCTACTTAAAGTAATATGCAGATAACCAGTCCTCAGGGCATCACAGAATCCTATCGGTTGATGTAGGTGTTTTTAATTAGTGATTTATTTTTAAACGACTTTGACTTACTTTAATTAAGAGATTTAAGAATAGTTGAGAAGAATAGTTTTTTTTAAAGATTTTTAGCTTTGTGTACTTGGTATTCTTTTTATACACCATTCACCAGAGCTAAATCAGAGTAGTTTATTTAGTGTCGGACTCTAACCTTCTATACAACACGGAAGGGTCCGAACCCATGACGTTCCGCTAGACGGCGAAAACTAAAAACGTACAGGCGCAAAAATGTACCAATTATATATTTTTATCATTTAAAATTGAAATTTATTGCAATATTATTAATGAACGCCATGTCGCTCGTTATCATAATTTAAAGTTTCAAATCATTAGGAAAGATGTCAATGAAAGCAACGCAAAACAGCACTTTCAAACAGCCTAGCCTCCAACTTAAAAACTCGCTGTCAGAAGTTGCTGTTCAGAATATTGGGGGTATTACGATTTCGTCTTCTACCGTTGTACGAACAGAGGCCCTAGACAAAGTGACATTCTATCAGCGATAACGATGATGGAAAACGCAAAATGTATAGGACTGACATAAGCTATCGAAAAGCTTATGTCAATTCTGTTGAAAGTCGTTGTAGAAATACGAAACGCTTTCGAAGCGATTGTCACTTGTCTAGGCCCTCTGGTACCTATGACGTATGTAGATAAGTACTCGAGAGTCAGCACAAACGGCTCACGTCCTCATTACAAATGAGTTGTAAGTTTGTAATAAGCAGCGCAGACAAAAGAACCATCATGCATGGGTGCAATGTATTAAAATTGCGCCCATGAAAGCTGTAGGTACTGGTTGGTAACCCGAAGCAATTGATGAGTTCCTTTGTTACCGCTATTAAGGGGCAAGTAAACTTCGTACTCACTAGTCCCGCGACATGTCTCTAGAGATGTCGATTGAAGTTGGGCAACGTTGGGCGATGTCGACCAATAGAATAGAATAGAATAGAATACTCTTTATTATGTACACCATAAAAAATACAGATACAAATGTAGAAATTTAACATAGGGTGACACAATGGGCGGTCTTATCGCTAAAAGCGATCTTTTACAGACAACCTTTCCAATCAACTACGTCAAATGTCCTCACGAACTTTTTTAACGTTTTATATGTTGCCCGACATATCGTAAGACGGCGCCCTACATCTCTATGGACACGTGCCGCGGGAAGCTTTATCCTTCCGAGCCCGTCCGGCCGTGCACAGTGAACGACGCAGCGTTGAGGGCAACAAACTATTGGCTTGTAAATAGCGGTAAGTAACTGCCTAATGTTTACGCATTAAATTTAGGTGTCGTCTAGTGGTACCAGCGGTTTTCACTATCTGGATAGCATTTAAGCTAAGTATTTACATTCACCGTGCCAATATTACCATAGTTTGCGAGTGAATAATTTGCATTTTGGATCTGAATTGAATTCACATCGCTATGAGAGGGTCTGAGAATGCCTCTGGATACTCAATAATTCAAAATACAGTGGTAGGTATCTATATCTTTATGGGAACTTCAATCATTTAATTCCTATACATAATAATTACTGATTTACAGTTGTTATGCGGATGGCTACTTACCAACATAATACTCTTTTTTTAATATCGGCTCCGCATGCTCGAATAGTCCAATATTATTGTGGTAATTGCCTCTGTTGAAATGAGAATGCGTTAAAGTCCGTTTGATGTCGGAATCTGTACGGAGAAATACCATAATTATTATTGTTTTTAGGGTTCCGTACCCAAAGGGTAAAACGGGACCCTATTACTAAGGCTCCGCTGTCTGTCTGTGTTTCCGTCTGTCACCAGGCTGTATCTCATGAACCGTGATAGTTAGGCAGTTGAAATTTTCACAAACGATGTATTTCTGGTGCCGCTATAACAACAAATACTAAAAAACTGAATAAAATAAGTGGGCTACCATACAACAAACGTGATTTTTTTGCTCGTTTTTATAGATAATGGTACGGAACCCTTAGTGCGCGAGTCTGACTCGCACTTGGCCGGTTTTGATTTTATTTTATACTATGAAAAGTTTGTTCGTTTGAACGAGCTAGTCTCTGGAACTATACCAGTGAGATTTGAATTTTTTTTTTGTATTCGAATGCCCAGTCCTTGACATAACATAACATCACGTTTCTCCAAAGGGTTGCTCAGAGGCGTACTTACCTATAGTATATCCACATTTCGCTAATTATGTTTAAATCCCTTGTTATAATAATATAATAGCGAGTTAGCCTATTGCCATCAACCGCGCTCCGCGCTGCAACTGAGAAATTCCAGATAGAAAAACCCAAAAACCTGGTGATATCGCAAGCAAACAGACTTCTATAAAAAAAAAGAAACATTAACACAACACAAAAAAATATAGCAACTTTAGACGGTCAAAGTTCAAAAGTGTGCAGTGGCAGTGTGTGCACTGACTGTTATAAAATAATATAAGTACTTAAGTATATAAAATAATATTTTGACTTACAGCTATATGAGATCAGACGCATACAGACTTCCACAAAAAAAAAACATGTACCTAAGTAACACAAAAATTATAGCAACTTTGGATGATCAAAGTTCCCCTAAAATTGTTTTTCAATATTCTTTGTTCACTGAGTCGGGTATCAGATATTTCCAACAAGGTGTTATGTTATGCTAACCGTGCGATTGCACTGGCGAAACATTCGAGACAAAACATGTTTAAATCTCTAGTTCCTGTCAAAAATTGTATGGAACATTGACAGAAAATAGAGATTTCAACATGTTTTGTCTTGAATGTTTCGCCAGTGCAATCGCACGGTAACACAACATTCCAGTGAATACATTTTATTTACAAAAAGCAATTTAGTTGGCTGTTGAATGCAACAAGTTTATGCAATGATTTTAACTCCCGGTCAACGTGACACAACGGTGTCCCCCGAACTAGCCGCCACAACCCGGAGGATTGCTGTCTGCGGCATAATCAATCATCGCACAAGGCGCCGCCCGCGATGGCGCCACCCGCCGTCAAAAACCGCGGCGGCTATTTTAGCGGGATCGGTGTGAAGAGAGCGCTTTATAGGTACCTATATACTAACTATAAGTAACTCGTGTTAACCTTCAGCAGGAGTGAATAAGTATGTCTAGAATTCATAATGTGCTCATTCCACGGTAATCATCCACCAGTTTTAAATTAATTCAGTCATACTGATTTACTGATATTTAATTAGATTAAAAACCGGCCTAGTGCGAGTCGGACTCTCCCACGAAGGGATCCGTACCATTATCTACAAAAACGAGCAAAAAAATTACGTTTGTATTATGGGGAGCTCCCTTAAATTATTATTTATTTTACCCACTTATTTTTTTACGGACGACGCCACACGGTTCCGTCCCGATCGACGCGAGGCTCTGTGTGGCGTCGTCTGTTATATCTAGTACATTACAACTGCTCAGCGTCGCCGTCCTGTCCCGCCGCGCCTGCTGTTTGCAGAGACGCTACTACACTCGGGGCCTCCAGCCAGGGGTACGAACCTCGGCTTAGGGCGTCGCTGGCGGGAGGATAGCAAGATGGGACAGGCTAGATCCAGCCAGGATAATTATTATTATCAGGGGAATTTAAAGCTACATGCTCAGATGCGGCGCGAACTGGCACTTCAGCGAGCAAGGGTCGGGGGCTAATAGTACCTACAACAAGTGTCTGATAAACAGCACAATGCCATGAAAAGATGTACTTACGTATATGTTCACCACTAAGTTTATACTTAATTTTCCACTGGAGTAGATACTCGGACATGTCGGGATCGTCTCTCATTGATGTGCACTGTGCGGGAGCTAGAGACCACCTTTTTCCTAACAATAACGTGACACATACTATTGTCGGCGGCGTCATGTTCAGGAATATTACGCCGACAGATTGGTAATCCGAGAGTGACACACCGGACAGACCTGCACAAACGAATAATCTTCAGCTGTACCGTATACCGGACCGTAGTTTTCACCGGAGTTGCGGTAACGTTTAGGTTACAATGGAAGTATATACTTGTACCTATACTTATTGCGTAATTTTTGGATGTTTCACTTTACTTGAACTGTAAAACCTTGCTTCTGGCCAAACTTCATGTACTCGTAGCTAGGTTAACGCGAAATCCCTTACTTTGGCTATAGCTTTGGTTTATTTGCGAGTGTCAACATATGCGGCATAAATGGCCGTTTATTTACCCGACTACGGCGAAGCAAAAATATTTTCTTTACAGCTCCAAGAAACCGTAGATCTAAGTTTTTGATATCTCTTTCAAATTTACACCTCCACGCGTTCCTGAGAAAAAGGGTCTAGACAGACAACGAATATGTGATGGTGATGGTTGACAACCATTAAGGACGGTTGAAAACCATTTAGGACAACAATGGTTCTTTAACTGATCACTAATTTGCAGGGCTTTAGTTTTCACACAAAGAGCGATTCGAATGTGAAGATACTACGAAAACGTAGCACATTGCTACGGCGTAGCACCGTGCGTAGCGTTGCGGTAATCGGAATTCACTATGAGAATAGATTTATTTTCGACGAATTCATCTATTGTCTATCTCTCATGTTTGTTCGTTGATTTATGGATGTTAATCCGAAATAGATTTTTGTCTGGATAACAATGAGAACATTATTTAAAATGACAATAAAATTACTCGTAATACTCGTAGATTCGTTTCTTTACTGAACTGTTATGAATAGCGAAAATTTCGGCACTAGAATACTTTATTTATTAAAACTTTATGCACAAGTAAAAAAACTACTGTACAAAAGCGAACTTAATTCCTGAGGCATTTTCTACCAGTCAACCTTAGGGTGATGCAGAGACAGACATGGCAGGTGCAACAAAAGACAATACATAAAACTTGAGAAATAATGAATACTAATTAATACATACATAGATACATACATATAAACAAAATAAACTTAGGAGAAATAACAACAGGTAGAGGAGAAAAACGAATCCAGTTAATTAACGCTGGGATGATTCTGCCAACTCCTTACGAATGTGATCACGTGCCTTAACTTTAAATGATAAGCGACTAGTTGCCGTCCTGATGTCCAGGGGGAGCGCATTCCAAAGAAAGACCGCCTGGACGAAGAAAGAAGAGTGGATGAAACCAGAGCTGTGAGAAGGACATCGTAGAAGACGATTGTTGGTAGAACGAAGATTTTTACTATGAGCAGAGCATAAGTATTGAACATGGGAAGTCAGGTAAGAAGGAGAAGAGGGTTTGCTATTGGTTGTATACTTCTGCTGCACACTTATAATTCACTATTACTTTCAGTCGAAATAGAAAGTACAGCTACTTACTCTGTTGATATGTTCGCCTGTATATTTTTAATACGTCATTCCGTGTGTGATTCACAACACATAAGTGCACAAAGTATGTAATTATCATCACCATGATGATACCGAATGTTATGATTAGGTGCACAAACAAACATTTTTCTCCTCTTGTAAATTTAGATATTTTTGACTTACAGGTTGAAGGCGGCATCTCTCAGTGTCGTGAAAGTCGTGGCCGGCTAGAGTTTTGCAAAACCGAGTCATATTTATTTAGAGATAAGAGCAAAGGGTGATGCCAATTTTGGTACCCTGCTCCAATAGCCACGTGTAATACATCGTTGGATAGCTCCTTTTAAACTGAATAGAAGTTACTATGGTGGCTAATTCGAAATCCTTGTCCGTTCGGAGTTATACTGTACCAAACATGTCAGTTTTAGCAATACCAAAATAAGATATTTTTTTAGATACTTCATTATTCACTGACCTTTTAAGCATCATTAGAGAGGTGTCGACATGCAATAGATGAATGAATGAATACATTACATAAATAATATTATTACTACTCCTTTATTATATAAACTGACTTTTCCAGCAGGTACTCAAACCTCAGTTGGTCCAAATGAGTCTTTGAATCCTTATATAAAACTACATTGATTGTAATCTTAAAAATAAAATGTCAGAATTAACGTTTTTCTAGCCGACTGTACCATCTTTCCAAAATCTGTGAATGCAGTTAGCAATTACTCAAGAAGTTATAGACAGTCTCCTAAGAACATTTTTCTGCAGTTACAACGGTTAAGGTTCCCTTGCTGCCTCGTCTCAACTTCCACCTTGTATTACTACGATCGGACAAGGAATCAAGACAAAGGTCTTTGGAATTCTTGTACTAAATCTGAACACCTTTCTAATGATATATTATTTATTCCTATTGGAGCTGGTACCAGCTTCCATACATTTCGTGGCATCATCCTTTAATCGCTGATGTTGACGTAGGTACCGTCGCTTGAATACATTATCGTTCGAACTATTTTTTCTGTGAACATGAACGCGTACTAATTATGTGTACGAACACATATTTAATTTTATCTGTCATTGCTCCATTTTTAATTCATTTTACCTATTGTGGTACAGTAATCTTACTGTAGGAGCATCGATCTTATTGTAGGTGCATCGTCACATTATAAATTGACTAGCTGATGCCCGCGACTTCGCCCGCGTGGATGCCGGTTATTATATACTAAAACCTTCCGCGGGAACCACTGTATCCATTGTCGAAAACAGCATGAAAATCAGTGAGGTAGTTTTTGAGTTTATCGCGAACAGACAGACGTGGCGGAGGACTTTGTTTTATAATACCTAGTGATGTATACAAAACATTTTTACAAGAGTAACGGTGCCGTTTCTTCTCCATACGAAAACTACATTTTAGAAGGGGCAACTAGAATTTCTTTGTTTTTTTTGACGTTCAAAAGTGCATTTTATGTGCCTAATTGAAATAAATTATTGACTTTGCGTGGTGGCGCCGGCAGAGGGCGCTTTCCGGTTTTCCGAACAAGTGACTTATATATATACGAGTATAAGCGAGCGATCGCGTATTCGCGCGACGATCGCTTATAAACAGGACGCGGCCTGACTGCGTAACACGCATAATGACAGTCAGTGGCATTATCTAGTAGTAGCTATAAAGCTATTTGTGTTGGGTGAAGAAAAAAAGCGAAAGTTGCCGATTGCAGTGTATTTTATTTATCTAATCTACATAATAAAAGACCTTTACTTAGTACAGGTAGCTATATACGTTGTATGTAAGGTTTTATGTATATCACGATGTTTTCCAATTATGTCAGTAATGTCAAAGAGAAACTCAGAAAGAACTTATGATTGTTTATTTATTTACACAGTTTATAAACACACAATTTAAACATAAAAACTAAAAAGGTATGAACTCTTTGCTGTGATTAAAAAAAAAAGGCACATCTCAGGCTATGGTCTATTCAAAAAGTATCTGACGAAAATGTAAACAAATGGATCAGAGAACGTACCTGTGGACGCCAGTTTGTCCTGCCACTTAAAAACCCTCGAAAAACACCAGAAATTCTAATTTGAAATCATCATAAACAAGTTTTCCATTTGATGATTTTTGAGGTTACTTTTATAACCTCAATTTTCGTCGATGATTTTTCAACTACAAATTCAATAATGTTAGCTATTCAAATATTGTTTGAAGAGCCATCGGACAACTTATTATGGCGCACTGGATTTTTAACCCTCGGTGTAGAGCCAAGCATTGAGAACACAACAGAAAATCACATTGCGTCCAAAAAATACAGTTGGTTTTTCAACTCTTGGCGCTCAGCAGTGCGCAGAAAATTCAGCGCGCGTTAAAAAAAATCACCGCGGGAAAAAATATTGGGGTAATTATCAGAAAAAGTTATTGGTAATTATTGGATTTATTTATTTGGGTCTACCAACGAACGTGGAAATCTTCATGGAGCATGAAAGTTAAAGAGTAGGACTATTCTAAAAGTTTTATTGTACCTACGAAACTCTGCAATCAATATCTTTACTGATATCGGCCCTTTCTACATACAGATGAATGTGTTACTAAAACCTTTAGAGAGTGTTTGCGTAAAAATCCTTTACATTATATAAACGTATACAGGGTGAAATTGAATTCATGGGCATCCATCATATGGGACCAAACCGACTAACCCTGAAATCGCGAAAAAATCAGCTGTTACCTACATTTTGACAAGCTATGCGAACATAAATGAAGGGAACAGCTGATGCACTTCAAGTATCTATTAGTAAAGTACCTACCTATCTTGGAAGTGGTTTTTTTTGTCGCTATTTCAAGGTTGGCCCCATAGTGAAAGTTGTTCGTAATGATGACTGTAATGACCCCTTAAGAGGATGCCCATGAATTCAATTTCACCCTGTATAGTTCTGCACCTAAACTAAAAATGGTGCAATAAGAGCCACTTTTCGAATAATTGTGCTGAAAAAGTACTTATATTAAAATATCCTTTACGTACTAAATATGAACAATTGATTGTTGTAAAAGACTATTGATTATCTTCCCTTATTCTAAAATGATTTGAATATAAAACTTCCGTTATTAATTAAAATTAAAACGATGATCCACTGTCTAGTTTACCTATTTGGTGCCGAAGCGATAACACAGTGAAACTAGGAAAAGCTAAGCAGCAGTTATCTACTTTAGCACTTGGTTCTTATGATATTAATTACGGCAATGTTCAACTATGATACATACATTGACATTTTAAATATTACCGCAGGGCTTGAAATACCGTTAAAAATATGTTATCGTTACAGCCTTCTGATGCAGATATCGTTAACTAATAAATAACGTTATAATATTTAACATTATATCTGGCACATTTTATCGTTCAACATATGTAACGTTAAAATCTACGCTATCGAAAAATTTATCGTTACGATTTAGTTTTGTTACCGTCGCCCTGGATATCGTTAAAAATTTCAGACTGCATCTATGCTAAGACTGTGCCGTACGACTATTTGCGTGTATAATAGATATTCTCTTTGCTATTCTGTGTTGTGCTTGTTCTTGTGAATATACTTGGATTGTCCGCCGGCCGCCTTTGAGAAAACGGGCCGGCAACGTCGCATAAAATAACAAAAATAATACCGGTAATGTTTTACCGCTATTTTTACAATAACATTAAAAATACCAGTAATTTTTACAACAATTTTTAACGTTATTATTATGTTATGCTACTAAGTAACGCTACCAAATCGTACCGATATCCAGATATCTCTACGGAAATACCGTTACTTAACGTTACTTTTAATGTGAATTGGTAACGTTTTCAAGCCCTGTATTACCGCACATTCCTCGGGGCCCTTTGGACAAAAAATCACACTGGCGATTTCGGAGTGGATCCAGCTAACGTAGCATGACCGCCATAGAAACGGGTTTTTTCGACGGAAGTGTAGACTAAATGACAGATCAATCACAATCTGTCATTTTGTCTTGTCTTCCGTCGACAAAACCCGTTTCTACATTGGTCATTCTACGCATGCAGTGAGGCGATCAGACAAGATCCGAGAACTCGAGTATGCGTGGCGAGATCACCGCGTTTGCGCAACGTATATCACTCGCGTACGCGACGTTTACGCTCCATGTGCACTGAAGTCGATGACCTCCATCGATTTAAAACGATCAACGACTTGCTTACGACAAAAAGATTAATTTAAGGCCCCATTGAATATTATTAATCTGTACTTTGTATGTTTTCATTGTTTTATCAAATAACTAATCTAGTCTTTATCGATGCCAAGCTTCGTATCGATTCAAGATTTAACGTAAAAAACTAGTACTACGAAACTACTGTTGTTGCTCTTTCTAGTCACATTAGTATTCCAGCCATGTGCACTTAGGCACTGCACAAGTGCACAATATGCCTTATCATCATCTGCCTAGCCCTTTCCCAACTATTTTGGGGTCGGCTTCCAGTCTAACCAGATGCAGCTGAAGTATTTTACATGGAGCGATTGCTTATCTGATTTCCACAACCCAGTAACTGGGTAACACGATACCCCTTGGCAAGACTGGTCAACTTACGAGCTTCTGACGACCCGTAACGACTGTCAAAGATCCACAAATGACAGCCGGGAACAACGGCTTAACGAGCTTTCTGAGGCACAGAGGAGCCTCGGTATGTAAAGATGGTCACCCATCCACGGACCAACCCCGGCAAGCGTACCTTAACCTGATGGATCGACCCGTGCGGCTGTACAATATGTCTTATGTCGGCTATAATACATTTCAAGTTCATTAGTGTGTACTAATTTAATTTTACAAACAATCTTCACAAAATTAATTGTGATAACATTCATTAAAATACTTAAGTAAAAAAAATTAACCTATAACGGCTACATTATATATACCTAATTGAACATGCACAACTTTTCTACTAAATGTATTGTTGAAATATTTTAAAATACCTAATAATATTATTTTTATACAGGTTAAAATTAAATCAGGTAGTGAAACTCTGCATACGTGATAGGTATTTCTAAACACGATAAAATAAAAATAAAAGTTATAAAACTAAAACCCGACTACGACAAAAAAGTCAACTAAAAAGATATAAACAAGACATCACAGACAGACAAATAAAAAATCCGGACACACGTGTAAATCAAACAGATATATATATACGTTTCGCATGCCTTACGGTAGAATCACTTGAAACGTGTAATTTTAATGAAACCATTGTAAGTGTTCTCTGCAAAAATAAATTTGATTTGATTACGTTTGACTCCGGCTTTTTTTTAGTTCATGACTTTATGTCCTCTGTAGACCGCCATACTCAATTTAACCAGCAGACGATCAAGAAGCTTCCAACAATACCTCATTTGTCAAAATTCGATGAGTAGTTTAGAAGATATGAGGGAATACATGAACTTACATACATACATACTACCAGTCAAAATCATAACCTCCCTTTTTGCTTCGCCGTAGTCGGGTATTTTTTTTTTTATGGTACTGATAGTGTTACTTGCAGTATGAGTTGAGAAAATCTATTTTCTTTAGTTGTATTGTATTTAGATATCAATATCAACCTCGTCTGTGAATTTTACACAAAAATAAACTGATATTTCAAGTGACTACACTAATTGCGGTCGATGACTCTACAAAAAAACAATTACAATACTAAACTATAATACAAATAATTAATTTATTGTTACTTTATCGTATTTGGTTAACGGTACACACGTCTGCGGAGTTTTCCTTCGACTCAGTCATAATAGCTAAAGGAATCGAACATACATATAAATATCCGTATGTTTGATGTTTTTTGTGTTATCAATATCGAAAAACATCTTGGGATACGGATTTCATATAAAAATGTTGTTTTTGTGTTGTCAATATTAAAATTATAATGTTGAGTAAATTGATCATATTACAAAATACTTCAATAATCTTAGAATCTTTGCTTTTTCTTTCTTAATGTTATTGCTTAGATGAAGGAATAAATTGTTTTATTCAGAGGTGACAAAGTTAAAAAGGACAATACAACTAATGGAAGTCCATTTCTGAAAACATATTTTTTCTGTGTCGCTGCACTTCCGAGTCTCTTAGGTGTCAATCCTAAGTGCTAATGCAGTAGCTGCGCGTGCGCATTCCAACGTTTATGTTTGAGATCCCGCATCGCAAACGCACTGCACCCACGCTTGCAGTCCGGCCAAGCACTAAAACCCGCATGACCACATTCAAAGTTTATTAACAAAGCTTTCCACAAACATTCCCTTAATAAATTCGCTTAATGTGAAGACTGCATCAAAATCCAATGTTTAATAGACATAAGCGGTCACACAGACACAAAAGCAGCTTAATTTTATACTATTGATAGATATACCAATAAATAGTGCAAAGTTGAAAATATTTCAAGTGAATTTTGCAGAGTACCAATATAAAAGGGCAAAGTACTTATCTCTACATACAATTATATTGTTGTTCTGCATAACCTGACCCCTCTTCCAGTCTATTTCTTTGTAACAGACGTCAGAGGGCCTAGACAAGTGACAATCGTGCTTCCAAACCGTTTCGTATTTCTACAACGACTTTCAACAGGATTGACATAAGCTTTTCGATAGCTTATGTCAGTCCTATATATTTTTGCCTTTTCCATCATCGTTATCGCTGATAGAATGTCACTTTGTCTAGGGCCTCACATAATGCAGAGCACTGAACGTACAGTCGCACACAGAAATTAATAAATATTAGTTAAATAATACACGTAATATCCGTGTGTGCGTGTGGCGTGTTTTTGGTTGCAACGCTAAAATAAGGTACTCAAATTTTTGTCACGCAAATTAAAACACGTATTTAATTAAAGGATGTTATGCAACTCAGCGAAGTCATAACGATAGGACACAAAGCAATATTTTATGATAAGTGGTTTATGAACCAATACAGATGTGGTTCGTACACATCAGTTTTATATTAAATCGTTTCATGAAAACAAAAACTTATAATCAGTAACAGAGCTCATAGTCAGATTAAAATGATTATTGTAAGAATGAATAGGATTTCAACATTTGTCAGCTCTGAATAGTTTTTGTTAGAATCATTCTACAACTATACATATGCTGGGACAAGGATCTTTTGGCGCCTGCATGACATTGACAGGGGGCGTTGTTGGTAAACATTTGTGTAACTGTCACAGAAATTTGATTGGGAACAAAGATGGCGGCCACGCGATGGCGCGATTAACTCCGATTCTGGCCACGCACCAAAAGATCCTTGTACCGTTGTTATCGGCGCAATTCTGTTGCGTTTGATCAGCCCCGTTCCTCTCTATATCACGAAGCGTCAGGGCGCGGCAGCAGCAACTTCGCTAGAACGGTTGTTAACTTGTTGTTGGGCAACAAACTCTGAAATTTAACATCATAAGTCAGCTCATTTATCCTTAAAAAATACAGGTGATTGGTAATTGGGTGTCGCTAGGGGTAGAGCTTATTTATAATATTTTTTTTTGACTTGTTATCCTGAGATCTACTGTAGGTTGTTATGGAGATATCGAACTTTTCAAGTTTTTTTTGGAAATTTCCCAACTCTCGACCATAATGAAATCGAGAAAAAAAATCAGCTGTTCCCTAGATTTTGACGAGCTATGCGAACATAAATGTAGGGAACAGCTGTTTTTTTTACGCGATTTCTGGGTCCCATAGGGAAAGTTGTTCATAATGACCAGTACAATGACCCCTTAAGAAGATGCCCATGAATTCAATTTCACCCTGTAGATAGTGCCATCCACGAAGACGCGCCCCATTCTTACACGCCCCACGCTTACAGTACAGTAATCGTGGTTAGGAAGAAGAGATCTTCTAGTTTGTTAAGTACCCGGTACTTGTTGAAAGGCCTACATTGTCCTCCCATGTAATTTGAAAATATTGTAAAAGCCAATTAGGTATTTTTTAAAGAGTAACCGAGGAGTTTTTTTCCTGCTCTTCTCCATAGGAAACGACCAATTGGAACCGTGCACCTAGGTTCTGACGTTTCATAAGTGCCCATGTAGGCTTATGTGAAATAAAATATTTTGATTTTGAGAGAGGCACGTCTTCGTGGATGAATGTATACTGGTTTTTATTTCACTTAGCAACTGTCAAATTCAATTATCTTACCATTAAATCTTTTTCCGGGGACATGTTGAATGCCGTAGTACTACTTAATTGGTTCTGTAACAAACAAATAAATAAACGTAATGTAACTGTTTATAAAATAACGAACAAGTAACTTTAAAATATCTACTAAAACGTAGGCTACGGTTTTTAAATTTTAATAGACTTGTAAAAACTTTTTTCAAGATAAACAATTGACTTCCTTGACTGAAAAAAACAAAGTGAAAAATAACTTTAATTTCGGAAATCGGTGGCAAAGAACGAAAATACATTCGACGAAAATATACCGAGTTCCCAAATTAGTCTCGACTTATATTTTTATTTTTCAATTTTTTAGTTGTGGTACCGACCCCATACAAATTCAAATACCACTACCTGCTATGTAAATAACAGTAACAGGAATTTATTATAACATCATCCACATGGGCTAAGTGGGAAAATACGTAGGTATTATTAAAGCTAACTCAAAAACTGCACAAGCAAAATTATTACAGTTTTTATGGGACCACCGCGCAAGCTTCCTCAATCAAATGAAAAAAAGAATTTTCAAAATCGGTCCTTTATTAACAAAAATATCGATAGGCATACATAAAAAACTAAACATACAGACGAACATAGAACCTCCTCCTTTTTGGAAGTCGGCTAAAAACGTTATGTAACCAAAAATAACAAATCCATACTAATATTATAAATTCGAATGTAACTCTGTTTGTCTGTCTGTATGTTACCTTTTCACGCCTAAACCACTGAACGGATTTCGACAAAATTTGGCAAGGACATAGATGGCATCTTGGGGAAGGACTAGGGTACTTTTTATCGACATACCACGCGGGCGAAGCCGCGGGCGGAAGCTAGTATAATATAAATATGATAATTAAATAATAAACGTATTATTAAACTCTAACAACGACTTCAGCGTTAACCATCTCAGTCATACAGAAAGGTCCAGAGTCCCTAGTGTGCGACCGCGATCGACGCTCCGATTGCGGAACGCCGAACGCGGTCGATGCGTAAAGTCGAGATGGTTAAAAGAAACTCACACTACGGCCTCTGTTCTGATGCGTGTTTTTTTGAGTAGGCAACTTTCAATAATACGTGTTTAATCTACTTCGTGTATGTTGACGTTATAATACCACTATTTGCAATCTAAAGATAAATACATAGCAAGAGTTTGTGTAGGATACTTACCACAACTAAAAATAAAATTAAAATATTTTAACTAAAATCAAAACACTAAGTACAGCAGAGTGCATAGTTCACTTTAGTTACGACACAGGTGGCAAAAAAAAAAACAACAGCCTAAACCACCGACTTCCATAACTAAAGGTATTTGGTACTTTGCTTTGTAGTTTTTCTTTTTTAAGTTTTTTGTTTTTTTCGTAAAGGAATATGTTTTGTCGTTCAATTTTCAAAACTGTTATACTTCGTTATAATTTTAGAAGTTGAGTATTATCACGTACCGATTTAAAAACTGCTCCCAGCACTGCTGCAACTATGGCATTACTCTTGTCGAGCCGCGCTATCTTCTGGCTCATCTTTTTGTTAGCGCGAGCACGCTTTTCAACTTTATTCTTCAATAATTGCTCTCTGTAAAATATGTAAGCATGTCAGTAAATGATGAGCGAAATAAATAATCAACATGTTATATATCGGAAAATAGCATTACACATAATACAAGAAATTGCTGTGAATTCTGCTGCCATATTATTAGATATATTTTATTTCGCATTTTCTCATCATATTGTGTTAATGTACAATCAACAAACTTTAAGCATGCTCACTAAAGAAAATATTTCTGTGGCAGCGCAGCTAGTGACAAACCACACCCCTACCTGGTTTCGCCCAATTAGAGACAATATGTATTTGTGTGAGTGTATTCACACATATCCATATTGTGTTATTGTTTTTTACACGCCCTGCAGGTGTAATAAAAACATTTAGCCATTGGGCAAAATGCATGCATTGGGCAATCGAGTCGTGAGCCGTGCTACGCAATTATCGCCTTAAAGGTGAGCATGCGAAGATTTGTCGACTGTACCTAGTTTATATTATAGAATTTATGAAATACTCGATTTACGAAATAACAAAACGCAACCTTACACGAAGACAAAAATCACATAATAAAAGCAGTTCTGCGGTAGGAATAACAGCATGTTCATATGCCATATTCTAGTAGACAAACACGTCTCACTAGCCAGCTGTTTGAAACCCGCGGTAAAGTCAAATCATTTTGTAAACACACATGATAAATATAAAGTTTCTCGCATTTCAATATAATTATAAAAATAAAACAATGCGTAATAGCAGATTTGAGCACATCATCTACGCATGCGTTAATATTATTAGATAATATAATAAACACTGGTGTATATTTTGGGTGATCAGTAAGGACATACTTGACCCCGCGTTCTGAACAGCTGGAGCTAAGAGATGCAAAATGATACCTGATCTCAGTACGAGGACAATTTTTGCATTTCCTTGCCAGCGGTTCACCGGAGTCGAAATCGCGCGAAGAGCTGCTGGCTGGAGACAAAACCAACAAATAATTACAATCGCAGAGCATGCAGTGTTTACATTCAGTTTATAATACAGGATGCATAAGTAAACAAGAAATATGGGTTGCTGATATTTCGACCCGCCAAAACGTATTATGTAAAAATTGAGACAAAACTAACTCTGTTCGCTTCGCCATAGAAAGATTTGAGATCTAAGAAAAGTAAAAAAATAAAACAAAGAAGCTGTTAGCAAAAGATAATTCTGGGGGCTTAAAACGGTCACTTTAGCAGAATAATAATATGAAAATATTATGAATCATCGTAAAATGTCACCAACTGACAGTTCATAATATGATCTGCATGTAATTCATATTATGAAATAATTCATCTGTTTGACAGTTTTCTATGGATATTCGCAAAATGATCCACATAGTATGAATTGCTCTTGTGTCAAATTAGAGGAATTGCTAATGCCAGCTGGAAATTCAGGAAATGAAATGCTTTTACCGCCGGCTGTCACTGTAAACCAGCGCTGGGGCTCTGTCCCGCATAGGGTCGCAGCATTATGCTGAGTGATTGCCGTTTTGCGTGAATGTGACGCATATTTTCCCGCAACTTGTTATTTTCGTATATTTTATTTGTCCTGTTAGCGTCATGTTTGCCGCAAATAAACGTATTTTCTTTCTTTCTTTTAGAGTACTTGCTAATGTGGCCGATATAGGCCCACTGGAAATGGTCTTCTTAAAATTAACTGGTACGGTCCCACTGCTCGGCGAACAATAAAAAGACAAATCCTACAAATTCAATAAAAAGAAAAGATAAATGTTCGGTATGTATGTATATAATTAGATTGTTCGAATAATATTTGTTTCTGACAATACATGATTTTAGATACGGAAAAAGTAATGACTGTTTACTATTATTGACATATCAATAAAGCTGCTGACTCGATCGCTTAGTTAGTTTAATAAAAAAAACGAGCGAGATAGTAAAACCACAATCGCTTCAGTAGCAAAGAAAAATATAGTATTTAAGTACACACCGTCGTCGTCAACCTCGCTCCAGTCACATTTCGGAGATGTACTGCTTGTGATTGATGTTACGGCGCTGAAGATGTTCGGATCACTTCGTTCGACGCCGCCTGTTTCCGTGTTGTATCTCACCACGTTATCAATACTGAAATGGTAACATTCCGACCACTTGAATGATAAAATTCGGTAAAACATTTGAAAATGACGAGGACCAAAGTGTCGTCCAATCTAATATGTCGCAAGATGTCGTAAGATGGTTCAAGCCGTGATATAGTTATATCCCTAGCTATTTACTGTAATATAGTTTTAAGAAAGCGGCGATGTGAAAGCGCCCCTTGTCAATACAGCATGAAAATCGGTGCAGTAGTTTTCGTGCTGTTTTCACCAATGGATAGAGTGGTTCTCGAGTAAGGTTTTAGTATATTATTATTATAATAACCGACATCCACGCGGGCGAAGTCGCGGGCATCAGCTAGTATAAAATAAATCATTTTAGCCTTTAAGGTTATAAGAAGAAAGCCTTACCATGATATTGAGGAAGGAGGTGGGGCATTTGAATAAACTGGAGGCTGTTCTACGGCTACTTCTGAAAGAAAAAACCCATATTTAAAATACATGAATGACTTTTAACATATTATCAGTAGCCTGCATAAAAACCACATATGTAGCTGTAGTTGCTAACTGTACCAACAAGTTATACAGCTTATTGAATAAATAAATATGATTTGTAAATGGCCAAATTGAATGCGAGAAAGTTTCTTACCTGTAGGCTTTTCTACTGGTATTCCTGAAAGGGCAAACCCATATTTAAAATACATGTATGGCTTAAAAGCTTTCATATATTTATGGCCTACATAAAAATCTAATTATTTTGCTGTAGATGCTGACTGTACCAACAAGCTTATAAAGTTTGTGGTTATTTTTTTTCTTACCTTCAGACTGTGGTGGTGGAGGAGGCGGTTGCATTACACTAGCTTCTTTGAGATGAGCTAGTGTATGAGGTGGTAAAAACCCTGTTCTAAAGAAGTGTTCCTTTTCAAATACAGTTGCATGCACGAATTTGCACTTAGGAAAAGAACACACTGAATTCTGAAAGTTCCGACAAAATGTGTACACCCCTGGCAGTTGTGACAATATTAATTCATGCGCAAATATACATGCAGCGCCCTTTCGGCAAGTACCACGTGCAAAGTTTCGGCACATCGTTACGTTTTCTGATTGGTCAGTTTTAATTGTTGCAGTTGCGGCCCTTAGTTCATCTGGCTGATTGAAATCAGATAAAGTTTCAACTGTACTAGGTGTATATTCATCATCTTCAATCTCTTGCTTTAAATTCATAATCATGGGTGGCGTATCCGGCGGTGGCGGATTAGGTGGTAGAGGGGGCTGGGTTGCTGCACTTGCCACCATTGTATTATTGACTTTCTCTCGTTTGTTATGTCCCAAAGAAGATGAATTGGCTTCAATCATCATAGCTTCTTCAAATTTTGATCTCAAGTACTTCTTATGCTTGAAGTTAGGTGAGGGCCTCAAATTCATGAATTCTTCATCATGGCGTGATTTGGCTAGATTTTCTGAAAATGATTAAATAAGTATATTAATATTTTTATGAAAATGATACATAGTCTGATGATGGCCCACTAATTGGGATATAAAGAAGCCACAATCAATATGGCCTACTGGGCCAAAGAAATCTTCTGCTCAAAAAGACAAATGTTGTATTATTGGTCCAAAAAGAAGATAGCTCAGCAAATGACAGTCTGCAAATTGAATCTGTTTTTACAATCCAATATTCTTGTGTCTGCTTCATTGGCCTAGTGAACTATAATAGTGGAACTGTGTCAAAAGGTGAGGTGAAAGGTGTATTTGACATTAATTTATGGACTAATCCGAGTATCTCTAGTTTTGGATTTATGAAATGTAGAATGCTTGCTTATTTTATTTCTTATTCATATACAGATTCTTAAAGTCTTAAAATAAAATTTCGATTTATTTATAACACAGCCTACCCACACAATGGTCCACCTTAGGGACTAAGTATGGAAACCAAACCCCCTAACATAGAACACAGCCTAACAGATCATTAGTAAATTAAGATTATTATTCTAGGGTTAGTACTTCTAGAAAACTAAGAATTATAGTATTATAACATTGATTAACTTTTCAAAAAAACACATGGCTTTTTCATTGAACTTATTTTAAAATTAAGCTATTTTTCAAGAATATAGTTGTACTGGTTTCCGCCTGCGGCTTTGCCCGCGTGGTCTGTCGATAAAAAGTACCCTATGTCCTTCCACAGGATGGCATATATCTCCTTGCAAAGTTTCGTCAAAATGCGTTCAGTGGTTTAGGCGTGAAAAAGTAACATACAGAGAGAGTTACTTTCGAATTTACAATATTAGTATGGATGGTTCTCTCTCACTTAACCCAAGTATTTAAATGACACTTTCGAGATTGGTATTAAATGACATTTTCGAGATGGGTTTTCAGAGCGAATACCGAAGTTAGAGATATTGATAAGAGAGTAGAGTTAAACAGAATTATTATTTTTAGACTAGTTCAACAGTTCCATGAGAAGTCGTACCTGTACCAGTACCTACCTACAGCTTGTTTTGCTATTAGTGAAAAGAGAGAAACAACAATAAATTATAATACGGATAAGTACCGAATTATCCTGGTCCTGGGATTTAGACTACTTGCATTTTCTTTTACTTGGTAAATTCTCAAAATAAAAACAATCTAAACTTACATTATCATATATAACAAAAACAAAAGAGGGTTTTGCGAAGTAAAGACCTTACCTTCGTCTACAGTAACACCCTGCATTTCCTTTCCTTTATAATCATACGTGGGTATATTATATTTGTTGAATACACTGACACACACATTAAACCCCACAAGTTAAACTATTGATATTTTTAACGCCTGTTAAGATGCTAATTTAGTTATCTCCGCGAAACCGAATATCGAACAACGACTTGTCTGAGTCAACAAATCATCAATAAAAAAAAATGAACTTTGTTGGATGAACAAGAACAAGATGGCTGGCCGGCTGGCTCATGGCTGATCAGTCAGTGTTGCCAACTCTCATAATCTACAACTAGAAATTAAAAATAAAAACGATTTGATGTTTACCTATCTATTAATTTTGTTTGACCCGCTGCTAGGTACGGGTTTATGATAATGAATCATTATTTAAATTACAGTCAATACCAGTGCCGCACTGCTAGCAGCACAAACCTTCAGCCAAGTTGACTGAGGGGAAAAACATTGTTTTTCCAGAGTTTTTAGCTGTGACGATTTTGATAAGTTTGACATTCTAGCGTTTCTAGCTACTCCTAAGAAAGAAAGAAAAGAAGAAAGAAAGAAAATTTTGTTTGACCCAGGTAAGGCACACAATATTCATACAAAAAAAAAAGAACATAAAAATAGTATTGTGCGCCTCATGGCTGCGCCAAACAGGCCCAGTTCAGCATGAATGCCAGACAACTAGTGCCTACTATTTCGTGAAGAAAACAAACATGAAATTAAAAATATTGTACTGAAGGCAATAATTTTATAGCAGTATTTATGTCAACAGTGCATGCCTTGAAAACTATCTCTCGTTGCTTGACGACACAGTGAGGAACGCGACGGGGCTTCGTGATACCGGTAGAACTATTTTCGAAGTTTTCATAGAAATAGTTCCACTAGAGTCGCGTTCGGGCCGGCGCGTCCCGCCTGTCTGCGGGTGCCATAAAGCAACATGGCAAGAAGTTACTGCGGATAAAAACTGCCGCTTGCTCACTTCAGATGTCGCTACTATGCAGCGTCTTAGAATTTGATAGCTAGCTGTCACTAGCCATACATTTTTTTTGTAAACAAGCTACTTATTTTACTCATTTGTATAATGTATGTGCGCATAATTATCGGATTGTCCCGTTGCGCAGCTGTTGACTGCAAAAATATGGGGCCCATGTTTTTGCCAAAAGAAAGTGCGGAAGAAAGATCTCTGAAAAAAAAATTGGGAAACTGGATTTTCGTCAAGACTCATCTGTGCTATACTTTTCAAACCTGAAGACTTACATACATAACATCACGCCTTGTTTCCCCGAAGGATTGAGCAGAGGTGTACACACGGCTACACATCAAGCTATACATTTCCAGTATAAGCTGACCTCGCATTGGACGAAAATATTCTATACATTGCGAGATCATCATAAACTGGTAATGTATAGCTTGATGTGTAGCCGTGTGTACCTATAGTATACCCTTTGTAAGTCCCATGTAATAGGGGGCGAGCCTATTGCCATCTACCGGGCACAAATCCAGGCTCCGGGCTACTAGCAAATAATGAGAAATACCAGATAGAAAAACCCCATATCACTTAGCCCGACCCGGAAATCGAACCCAGGACCTCATGCTTAGCGCTTGCGACCATTAAACCAATGAGGCAGACCTGAAGACTTATGGGAGAAATTCGTTTACAGGTGATGCTCCGTATATTTTCGTGTGATATTATGTACATTATAGTAAATGTGTGTGTGTGTGTTATATCATCATTATAACACACATACCCATACATATTATAAGTCAACGGTGCCGATTCTGTTGCTCACAAACAAAACTAAAGTGCAGTGCATCTTTTTCTTTCTATTTCATTAAGAAAAGGATAGAAGATAACAGTTTAGACCTGTCAAATTAATCAGCGCATTAATCTTATGGCAGACTATGGTACAATTATTTTCGAGGTCAGAAATGTACAGTCACGGACTTTAATTGATGAGCCACTTTCAAACTTTTCAATTTTGCAGTTTCATACATTCACGAGATTACGTGATTAAACACGAACTTAAATCGCATGCTCGTAAACAAGATGACAAATTACTAGTAATTGGGAATAGTCTTGTCCATAGTGATTGACTAATAAGTTCTCAATAATAAATAAATACAATGTATATCCAATCTATTTGATACTGACCTCCTTTGAATCAGAGCTCATTTACTCGATAATTCTGAAAACCTATCCGAAGACAGTGACCGTTGAAATGTCAATGTCAGAGACGTTATTTTCGAATTTGTCGGAATGTCTAATAAAAATTTCTCGGTACGCTAACGTTACTATGGCTACGCTAAAACAATCGTCACCAGGTTACGGTTGCTAGACCTGCAATTGGTTGACTTTGGGTAGTCACTCTGCTGTCAAGTTTGTAGTTCTAGCTCTCAGGTTAGCCAACCGTAAATATCTAATATAATTTTCTTTTTCTCTAATATGAAGACATGACTTTCCTTGTCTGGATGTACGAGTATAACCGACTAAGCCCGATTTGCATTACACGGCTAAAATACAAACAGTGCCAAGTGGCTCATCAATTAAAGTCCGTGACTGTACATGTAAAGTCCACCCAAAAGGGAGAATTTATATAGGTAGCCTATTTCTCCCGGAGCATTATTCCAAATCTATTGATCTAGGTACCTCATTCATCAAACTCGGTTCAGAAGTTTAGGCACGTCGGTGGAACACACGTAGATAAATACAAACATACTTACTTAAATACATATATACGTACATAGACTGCTAAAATCATAAACCTTCCTTTTGGCTTTGCCGTACCTAGTCGGGTAAAATGAAATTGATAATTATTATCATGTTCATATCAGTCTGGATTCACCTTTGCCGCCATACAAAACAGTAATTGTGTTATCTACTAAATGTACATGATTACTTCTTAGGTATAGTTTGTTTAATCTCTGCACACATATTGGGTGAATTTTGCAAGTGAACACGAATGGACAAATCCGAAACTAAGAGTATCGGGGCCGATTTTGATGAAACCTAAAACTGCATTAGGTATTCGGTTTTAGAAATCCTATTTGAACATTTTCGGCACTCCTCACGCTTCACCTAACTCAGCACGCGTAGCATGACCGCCATAGAAACCGGTTTTGTCGACGGAAGAATAGACAAAATGACGGATTGTGATTGTGTATGTCATTTTGTCTATTCATCCATCGACAAAACCCGTTTCTATGGTGGTCTTTACGCGTGCAGCGGCTATTATAATGATCGCAACATCGAAACCAACTGAAAGATTTCGTGGATCATTTGTTTAATAAAAAGACCATAGGCTATGGAAAAAAACAAAGTTATTAAATGAAAAACTATAATAAAAATACAATTCAATCCCTGTCTGTGCGTAAAACTCAATTCTTTCCATTTTTACAATGGAAATCGACTTACATTATATAAAAATGAGTTCTCTCATTTTAACCATGATGAGTATCTAAGTACATGTACTTAGTATCATTATCAGACGAAAAACTCGACTAATAAAACTTTATCAATCACAATGTTATAAGCACCACGCGTTACGGGCGGATATAATTTATACGTAGACTTCTCCTCTTTTAGAGCTGCTGCGTTTTCGAGCAAACTCTGGTGGTGTGCCGGTGCTGGCGTTGCTGTGCTCGCTTTCGCGGTCTGACGGAGGCAGTTCCGTCACAGTGGCTCGCGGGGCGTGCGGCGAGCCCCCTGAGCCGTCGGCGGCGCCCCGCTCGGCCCTCGGGGTGGACGGCGCCGAGCTCACTAGGCTGGTGAGCTGCGACACGCCAAGAGTCACGGGCGCCGCAGTTATCATCGGTGGCATGCCCCCACCCAAGGAAGGCGACAACACCGCTTGTGCCAACGCCGTCGTTCCGGGCTGACCCGCGTGTAATGTGTTGTTAACTGATCCACTATCCAGTTCCTGGATGGGTGACAGGACGAGAGCTCCAAGAACGGGTACCTCGTTCTGGTAACCCTGGTGTGCCATGATAACGCCCATGTTTTGCATTCCCATGGCAATTCTGTTCTCGCGATCCATTACCTCTTTTGTGACGTCCGGTGTTGGTATGCGAGGCCTGTTTCGTAATGTTATTGGAACTGCGGACCCATTGCTTTTTTGTCCTGAAAATGAAAATACAAAGATTTAAACTCGTGTAATGTGCATCATTTTTATACAAGGTGTAAAAAGACCATCTTATTTCCCAGAATTGACTTTTATCTTGCTAATTAAAACATTCTTCCAAAATCTGTGACTGCAGTTAGCAAATTGTTTACTTTGACCAAAAACGTGGATGTCCTACCACCTTACCGAATTGTTTTCGTGTTATTTACTTGAAATAAAGGCCATTTTTATTTGTTTCACAAGCCCAAAACTGTATCATAGGACCGACTGACTTGGTCAAAGAGCTGCGGTGGTATCATCAAGAATTCAGCTTGTTCTTATAAGGATATTAATTCGGTTAGTTCGAGTCGAAATTCGTGTATGAAGTTTTGATTCGTTTCCACATTTTTCCCCACTTGTCGTAAAGGTCTAAGTATTGATCCTCACGAGAACACAATTTGTCTATAGAATTTAAATCCAGTAGATAGGCAATTCCTATTTGATCCTATAACTATTAACTGTAACATATTCTAGGTACTCGTAAGTATGTATAAATAAGTTTTCAGAAAATGGTACGGAACCCCTTCGTTCGCGAGTCCGCCTCGCACTTGGCCGGTTTTTTATTAAAGGAAAAGCCTAGCCGCTTTCCCACTGACACATCAACGTAACTAAAGCCGTGGATACACATGCCTGTAACTGCACAGAAGTATACAAGTAGCTAGCATGCCAAAACAGTTTCTGATTGCAGAATTTCACAATGGCATGCAACTTACTCTCATATTTTTGTGCGACTCACAGGAATGTGTATTATACTTAAATCCCACAATCCGCGATTTTGTGGACGGACATCGATGAGCCCGGGCGACGGACCGTGGGAAGGTGTACTTGCGGGGTATCGCAGACATCGGAAGCGCCTCGGTGCGCGATGCGTGGCGGTCTGTGGTGACCGTCTGCAATATTGCCGATCGTGGGATTCCACCATTACGTGCATATAACCAGAATCAAGGATTTACCGTGTCTTGAGCTCGGTCTGTGCTGTCCGCGTCCGGATTTGCGGCCGACTAGGCGTTCATACAATGACATCTTATGATGAGGCGGCGGCGGCATCACCGGTTGCCCGGCCTCGGGACTTGAGTACACCACCGAGTTATGCCTATTCCGGCCGAACAATCCACCTGAGGAGTATGCGGTCGAAGCAGACCTTACCGACCCCATTCTTGATATTTGTCTTTGGAACCAATTTTTCCTTCTTTCTACTAATGGCGTATCAACGCTTTCCTGGAAAAATACAACACTATTAAAACATCTAAATCGGTTTTTATTCCATTTTAGGGTTAATAAGGAACACGCATAAAGTCAAGTAAAAGCTGCTTAAAAGTTCCTTATTTATACTGCGCTATAGTCATCACGGAATAGATAAATAAGGTTGGAATGGTAATGTGGGCGTGGCAAGCGCGCCACAATTATGATTCGATAATCATAACTCGACCGATTCATTAATTCACCGCGTTTCGTGCGCTTCGGACTACTGCGGAGAACAGAGCTCTGCTTTAAAATGCCGTGTTGTGCAATTATAACTTGTAAAACAAAAAGTCAGACCGCAAGTATAGAGCGAGGGGGTATATCTTTCCATCGGTAAGTCGAAAATAACATTTAATTATAATTTTACTAGTAAAAAACATAAAAATATTCTGATCACTATGAAATTCCAAACATTAACGACATTATTGCAACAAGTAAAAAAAAATATACATTGCACGATGTGTACTCGCGTAATCAACGCAATTACTAAGTCCGCTTACAATGTACTGCATGCGTCGCGTCCTCTTCACTTCAACCATTGACGCATTGACGTTTCGTCGTTTGCCCTGATTGGCCGTGATGCACGGTCGATAGTGAGGTGACCATGTGGTTAAATAAAATCATCGATAGAATTCTCAAATAATATAAATTTACGTTCGACAAAGATTCTTTTTGAATTATTTTATATTTAATTAATGATAGTATATTTTTAGTTAGATGTATAATGAGTCAATTAAATTATTACAATAATTATTGAACGAATGATACAATATAGTAAATACTTGTAGATGACAGATTTACAGAGAGAAATTGAATTCATTGGCAACATTATACGAGATCATTGTACTCATCTACAAGTATTTACTATATTGTATTTAGTATTAAAATACAGGAAAAGTTTTTATCCACTGCAGAAATTTTGACATATTAACCTTAAACCAGTTTTATTAAACATATTTTTTTTTATTTTGATGCGTCTTCATACAAAAAAATAAAAAAATCGTTAACGAAAGATGTTTATTTTAAAAGTGGTTGTATGGCTAACCGGCGCCGGCGGCGGCGCGCGGCGAAGCGGAACGCGCGAAAGTACCTACCTACCTATCAGCTGTGCGCTCGCTCGATTCGCCGGCGTAGGTAATTACATGGGTTACTGGCCCTTGGATCTCGCTTAAAGAAATCAAAAATGCTTTCTTCGATTTCGATCGCCAGTCGGGGTCTGCCAGACCCTCGTGCATGATTCGGGGTTCTGAACTGTCCGTGATCAAGTAGCCTTTGAGTGGCCGCTAAAATGGTCCTTTCATTAGGGACCGCGGGGTTAAGGATTCCATGGGCTCGCATTCGAGGTATGCTCTCCGTCGCATACATTCTGCGAGCTGCTCGCAAACTTTCACCACTCAATACATACACTCGCACCATCTCGTAAAACTCGCGGTTACTGAAGTCCGACATCGTGACCGGTAGGTACAAGCACGACACGTGCGGCGCGGCGCTTGCGTGGGAAAGCGATTAGACGCGACGTCACACGACAGCGCGTGCGATGAGCGAACTGTCGGCCACAGCGCCCGGCGCCGCCCGGGAGGGGGTTGCACCCCCGTGCAACACCGCCGCCTGTGCGCCGGCCGCCGCACGCGCCCATTGATATTATTACGAATAGTTTGTGTCCATATTTTGCTGATTTCAAGTAGGATAAAAAAACAAAAAAAAGTATTGAATAAATAATGGAAATGTGTTCTATTACTGATATTGAACCACCAAAAAAAATTTGCGCACTGGTCAAAAACTTTTCCTGTATAAGTAAAATCCAATTTTACTTACGCAATAAATTATAAATTTTAGGTTTCCTAAAGAACCTAACGCCAGGGAACAATGGATTGACGTGATAGGTAGAGGAAACTGGATGCCGACAAAGACGAGTACTATTTGCTCTATACATTTCAGTAAAGATGATTTTATCATTAAAAAATCAGGTTATTTGTAATTAATAAAAGTAAAATAAATATTTCTTAATATTTATTTCATGTTTAATTTTCCCCCATACATTCATCAGATAATTTATCGATAAAGAATATCGGCTTTATCAAGCACTAGCGTGTATGAAAATTTTTATTGCTTTTTTGCGTGTGTGTGTGTCTATGCCTACGAGGGCTTAGTACTAGTGTGCGAACGAATATCTGCCCTGAGATTTATGTGTGTCTGATTTGGTTGTGTGCGAAATATTTGTAAACATAGGAGTGCGTATGTGTAGAAATTAAAATAGTGGGAGACAAGCGGTGACACTGGTCCTGATACAAAATTGGAGCTAGGGCCTTTCCAACCTTATTTATCAATTCCGTGATAGTCATAGATCATACAAGAACTACAACACGTCTTCCTTAATTATTGTAAAACAAAATCCTCCGCTGCGTTTGTCTGCCTGTCTGTTCGCGATAACCTCAAAAACTCCTGCACCGATTTTCATGCTGTTTTCACCAATGGATGGAGTGGTTCTCGGGGAATGTTTTAGTACTCGTATATAACAATCGACATTCACACGCGAGCGAAGCCGCGGGCATCAGCTACTTTATATATAAAGTAAACTGAGGTTGTTATTGCTAATCTACATAAAAGTTTTAGATTAGTATACGTATCCAACAAAAAATCGTGTCAAACTATTATAGACTCACATAATCAGCATAAGTCTCGTCGTGACTCTTTCTTGGGGCCTGCACGTTCGCGTAGACCGCATCTTCAGCCTTCACTTTGTAGTGATCGGCAGAACAGGGTGGTTCATGTCTGCGATAATGCTCTGATGCCACAGTATACGGCAAGTCCTTCGGGACCACCTCCTCCCAGTACTGGTCTTTCAAAAGTTCCGGATGCTCCTCATGCATCTCGTCGACTATCATGTAGGCAGCCTGTAAGGTTTTACAAATCATGTCATTACAAGTCGTTTTTATTACTTATAACAAAAAATAAGTGATAAAATTGCAAATTAAGGATTTTTGCACTTTTTCTCTGTGACCTAAGTAAGTACCCTTTAGGTTTTGATTTATTTGCAAGTATCACAAAATATATCGCGTAAAGGGCCTCATCTAAGTCCACATTATGGAATAATAAAATAGAGTATTCTATGATGTAGGTAAACTGGATGCTGTATGCAGAAGACGGAGGACAAGGTGTTGTGGCGCAGCCTGGGAGAGGCCCATGTCCAGCAGTGGACTGCGATAGGTTGAGTTGATTGATTGATTGACGTTCCTCGGCCAAAAAGTAATGTCACTAAAGGTGCTCTGTGGCAACGTTGCGTTTCCCAATCGCAATGACAGACCGCAGCTATAAAAACGGTTCCGCAAATGGCGACTGCCGTCAGACGCTACGGGTGGACCGTCGACCGCAGATCGCAAACCAGTAGTGCTGTCACTGGCTATCACAAACAGAACGACAAGACGTAGGTAACCATTTTTTTTTAGGTAAATGACTATTGTGAAACTGAAGTAGAGAAATACCGCTGCCGTCTGCCGTCGAAGTTGTGACGCCGCATTTATTATAGTTCGCGCGTTATCTGTGATTGCAATTGGGCGACGACGCGACGTAGCCGCGTGCGGTTTGCGGTTGCGGTCGCTAAGACCACCTTGTACACCTAGGCCGTCCACCAGGTGATGCTACACTTCAAGTACCTATCTATTAATATAGTACCTTACCTCCTTGGAAGTTGGAATGCTGATTCGCGAACGATTCTTCTAATTTGTTTAGAAGAATTGTTCGCGAACCAGCATTTCGATTAGCAGACTGATTGTACTAAGAACATTTTTCCCTAATTGCCACACAATGTTATTCCGCATCCATCATAGCAGTCTTTGCATCGTTATTTTTTATATTCCAAAATTAGTACAATATTACTGATGTAGGTTAGTATAGTTACTACCTATCCTTAGCGCCGACTCGTCTAGCCTGGCGAGGCGCAAGGTAAAAACTAACTTTACGATTTACAGACGACTATCAACCATCACTTATCAAAGTAGAATCGTTTTATTCAGATACTATACAGGGTGAAATTTAATTCATGGGCATCCTCTATTATGGGAACAACTCTGAAATCGTGAAGAATCAGCTGGGAACAGCTGATTCTTTTTCACGATTTGGCAATTTCTGAACAATTTGAATGATCCTACAATGTATTCGACATACCTTTATGTGTCTGTCTATGAGCCAATTCAACTCGATGTCGTCATCATCTTCGCCGAAAGGATTTATTAGCACCTCGGCAACTTTCAACCAGCCGACGTAGAAGCAGAACTGGAACATAATAATATATACATTAAAGTTACGGAGCCATTGAACTGTGCCCGAGTTACAATAGGTCACTCTTCAAACTGTACAAGTTTATTTAGTGATAAAAGTGAATTAACGTGATATGGAAAGAGACAGATGTAACTAAAAAGTCTCTGATGAGTTAAAACTATCTTAAGACTGATGCTTATAAAGCATCAGCCAGTCTTAAGATAGTTTCAATAAACAATAAACAAGGGCGGATCCAGAGGGCACAGGGGCAGGTGCGCCCCCCCAAATTAATCGATTCGTCTGAATGGACTGGCCTGGTAGTTACAAAACACCATACATACTATCATACACATTCGTACCTGTAATGCTGTGAACAGAGGGAAGTATACGTCTGGCTCGTATTTGGAGGTGCTCCCGGGGGCAGGTGGCACCAACTGACGACCCATCAAGGCAGCCACGAAGTATGTGTAGAGAGCCAGCGTTACAACCTGGAAAATAAATCATTTTTATTTTATCTTAATGTGGTTTGAAGTTTTGAAGGTACATCCACGGTGCAGCGCAAAGCCATAATTACAGTTTCAATTTGACAGCGAGTTGATTTCGTAAAGCGCAGCGGTTTTTGTTTTTTTAGTTCAACAGACGTGCGGTTTGCCGTATCTAAACTTGTGAATTTCCGGCGAGATAAGAATAGGTAAAAAACATCATTAGGGTAGGTATGAACACTGATCAATAGTTCGACTTGCAATTTTTCTATTTCATCCGTATCGATTTAGAACAAAAGGTCGCCTAGAAACTATAAGATAACACAAGTGTTATTTGTTTAACAATATTTTCACCAAGTTACTTGCACCTGCGACCTTGATCGCGTTTTTTTATATGACCTGTAAATTCGCGACATGAATTTCGCTTCGCTTGTCGTACGACTCTACTCTTAAACAAACGCGGACGTTTCAAAATGCGCATCGCCGCGGCTTATGAAATTATTGGGAAAAATGCGCGTGTAGCTGAAATTAAATTATTTATTTTATTAAAAAGGATACCTACCGAAATAACTTTAATATGATTTTTTTTTAAATAACGCTGCCTTTTTTTTGACGGTTGGAAATCATCAAATTACTTCTCCCACTCTGGGCGGAGCAGAAGGGCGTGTCAGAATTTTACTGACTAAAACCCACCCGTGTTCCTTCTGTTGCCTGTTGCCAAGGTCCCGGTATCCCTTTCAGACTTTCCCGCAAAAAAATAAAGCTGCCTGGAGTCGAAATTTTCTATTTTATTACTACCCCAGTTATACCCCTGAGAAGACTTCCTATGGCTTCTAAGCCATACATTTAGAACATAAAAACAGAACGTGTTTTTTGAAAATTAATAGTTTCAATGTCAATAGGTAGGAAATAAAGATTCAGGGCTGCTTGCACCACAAGAATTTAAATTATGTTTTGATTTTGGTGCAAATCAGATGCCTACTGTAAATACTGGGGCTTAAAACAGCCGCTTTGGTAGAATCATAATAGGAAAATATTATGAATCATCGTAAAATATCACAAACTGACAATTCATAATATGATCTGCGTGCAATTCATATTACGAAATAATTCACTATTTGAATTTTTTTTATGGAGATTCGTAAAATGGGCCACACATATTATGAATTACTTTTGTGTCAAATTAGAGGAATTGCTAATGACAGCTGGAAATTCAGGAAATGAATTGCTTTTAGAGGAATTGATAATGGCGATTAAAACGGCCACAACTGTAAGTACAGTAAACATAAAACAAAAATATATATTATATAAATAGGTATATGTATATGTATTCTACTCGATGAATTTTAGACAATGACACCCCACATGGGTAAGAAAAAAAACCAAAACCAAGTTTATAGTACGGGGACCTCAAATTTCTACATTTTTTTTTTTTTGTTGAACGGCAATAGAAATATACAATCTGTGAAAATTTCAACTGTCTACCTATTACGGTTAATAAGATACAGCCCGCTCACAGACAGGCGGACAGCGGGGGCTTGTAATAGGGTTTCGTTTGGCACCCTTCTAGTACAGAAACCTAACAAAAATGAACCTGCTCTCGAGTGAACGGTCCACTAACTCGAGTGAAGCGTCTGATAACGGCTTTAGTGAAGTTCGTCCCTCAATAATAACATGTCTGTCATCAACGAGTAATACAAAACCTCACGTATAATGATGTCAAAGCGTGAGACCTCGCCCGCATGCACAGATAATTACTATGCTATGTCATATCATCGGAACGAATTAGCTTGGACACATCACACATGGTAGATCATATCGATCGTCACGTCTTGTTTATCTACAAGTATTTATACATTTATTCTCTGTCAAGTGACGCTTGCATCTCACTTATAATGTTTTAAGACGACCTGTCCTCTTAGATAAAGATAAATGCCTGGTAAATGCGCTTGTGATTACCTAACTAGAATACTTATGTTATTAATTTAATTTTATGTATCATCATTACAAGCGCCTATATTTTTTGGGTTCCGTACGTCCGAATGTAAAAACGGAAACCCTAAAGGTCTGTCACACACAGTGTCACAGCCAATTTGCTCCGAATCTAAGTTGTTTGGTGCACATAATTATTATTAATTTCTGTGACCCAAACACGGACGTGTAACATAAATAAGTATAATTATGAATTTTGATGGGGGTTTTGGGAGTCACACTTTTGGGAGGCAAATAAGTTTTTTTTTTAAAGTTTTGCCAACCCTCTTACGTTTCAAATGAAAGTACTTACTTAGAGGGTCTCAAATATATTTGTGTAGAATTTTAAAATATTTAAATAGTTTTAAAGTTATTTAAGAAAATTGATGAAAATTGACCATTCCATCGAATTTGGAAAAATTTGAAAAAATACAGAAATAGTTCTGTAGTTATAGATTACAGGAAAACCGTGAAGTCTATGGTTTTAAAACAACATGGCAAACCTCTCAATATTGTGCGTACAAACTTACATTTGCCATTGGAATGTATGGGAGAATAAGTTTTTCAACTAAACTGTTAATTTTGTTCATGAGATAAATTCATCCCAACTACGGAACCCTGGATTGTGCTTGCTCCGACACGCACTTGGTCGGTTTTTCCGAGTTCTATAGTATTGAAATCCGTAGAATCTGTCGGTATATGGGATAAACCGTAATACTTTACAGAATAAATTATTAATAATTACGCTTGCGCCACATGTTTGGTATTCAAAACAATATTTTCACGCTTGCGGTAACAATAGCGTCCGAAACAAAAGTCTGTCTGTAAACATATCACATTGTGATTCCCGTGGGACACGGTATTACTAACCTGAGTGTACACGAGAGGAACACACACGGTATCGTATCCTATGAGCGCTCCCAGCCGCCGCCTGATGTCCGACAACTCGACCAGCAGCGTCTGGACAATGTGGTCGCTGGTTATCAAGCCCTCTTTTCTTGCTCTATTTATAATATTGGTTGCCCAAACGAGTGGCATCCAATATTTTGACATAGGGCTTTTTCCATCCATCTTTTCGAAAACTTTCCTCTCGCTCTCCAGCATAAGACCTGGAAGGGATACAAACATTAATTACGGTTTTTTTTTAAAAGATTAATTGCATCTCTAAGTCTCCTTTGCACTTACCGGAGTCCACGACATGTTGCCATGTAGGAAACCGTCGCTTTACCCTTAGAGAAACCCTCTGGAGTGTGATCACGTAAGCTAAGATGGCATATCTCACAATATTTCTTCTCATTAGACGACCGGTCTCGTCCTATAACAAAGAGCGGGGTATTGGGACATCTGTGTATAGCATACAGTTTCAGTAAAGGTTGCAGCAGCTCAACTCAGATAAGAGAACTTGATGATAGGATTATACAGATACACACAACGGTTTTAGCAGAACATAAGAAAAATCGATGATCTAAGTAACATTGCAGCGTAGGGTTCCAAATTGTGAAAACAATTGAACGTCACCTTTTATGTGATTATTTTAACTTTATTCGAACTTAAATAATGACGAGTGAAATTTAGATTGTAAATCATTAAAATTCATCATTTAAACTTTAGCATCTGCTTTCTTTTTGTAACCTATTATAACTAATTTGTTTCATTCTGACAGTTCAACAAGATTCATTACGTTATTTACGTTGTTGAGCAGATTTTTTTTAGCGTTATTCTTATATCAATGGATTAGAAATTTGTTTCGAACCGATTCAGAATGTGATTGATCGTGTATTGCGTAATTAGGGCTGTTTTAAAATGAGATAATTCCGTAATTCCATCAGTATCTAGGATACACGTACGTAGGAACCAGAAACCCACATCTCAAACGGCCATCCGAGCCAAATGAACTTGAGAAAGTTAGAGGTGCAACAGTAAGCGAGCGAACAATACGAAGAAGGTTGAAATAAGCTGGTTTTGCGCTAAAGCACCAAAACTTGAGGAACATCGTCGTAGATAGGGACAGACTAATTTTTGTTCGGGAACAACGATTTTAGACTTCGGATCAATGGAGTAAAGTATTGTTTAGTGATTATTGCAGAATTCTATTAAATCAAGATGGCGGAAGGTAAATAAGATTTCGTAGGTACGGACTTGGTGGTAATCGATGAAGGTTTACAGGTGTGAGCAACAGGGTCTAAAAATCACTCATTCTCTATTGAAGAGGGAGGATCCTCAGACCAGACGGGTGGCATGTCTGGCGGGCAATTGCCCAACGATTGATGTCGGGTTCTTGTATATTTCCATCGCACGGTAAACTCTAACTGCGCGATGCAGGATTTTGTGTGACGTCAGGTCTTTGATGCGTAGTTCGCATGTGGCGATGTAGATGCCGACACAGAGGGAGTCTAATTGCAAATCGCTAAAGAAGCTTAATTAACGTAGAAGATGTGTTGCCATTTGCCCCTTTATCGGTGATGATTTCGTTGTAATGCAGGTTATTAGCTCGGCCGCATACCGGGCGCTAAACTCGAGCATATCTTTTAATAATGTGAATATCGCAGTTACGGAGTGGCCGGTGAGATCACCGGCTATGAATAGATAGACTTTTTTTTTCGTGAGGAGATCCTTCTGTGTAGAACGGATATGTCAGACTCCTACCGACTAAACCCCCACTGTTCCTTCTACTATCATAAGTTGGGGGCCCGGGAGTTAAGTACTTGTCCATTCGCCGCACCCCCAACACGTGTGGGACCTGCTAAAACGCAGACTAAAATCCAGAATATCAGATTCCCAGCTCCTGTCAATGTGGGTGAACTGCGAATCGCCGTAGTAACTATAGCCGTAGCCGTAGGAATGGCAGAGTCTACCACAGGAGACATTAGATAACACCATTAGCAGCATGCCTTTGGCGGGAACAGTACGACACAACTTAGATGTAGCATCGGCAAAATTCGTGAAACTGTTCACCATCCGAATTAAGTGCGCCTTCAAAATCTCCAATCTTTATTACTGCTTTAGGTGAAAATGATCTTTGCGCAAACGCAATAACTTATAATCAAATATATTCGTAAAATTGAAATAAATAAATGCATTCTTTTATGCTACATCTTTGTTGTGTCGTTCTGTACCGGGTACTAACGTGAATAAAAAACTCGCGATAATTGTTTTTTTTTTAATCTTTGTGGATTTACTTTTTCAAATTCATTATTATTATTAAAAATTAAATCTTATGCTCTGCTAAATCTGCCGGTGTGTCGAATGGAAGTGAAAATTATTTTGATAAAATCATAATAATAGGTATATTTTTTAGTATAAGTACATAAATAAAAGCCTGTTTTTTTTGTGAGATTGCATTAAAAAGTGCTACAACACTCAGCGACGCTTATAGGTACGTGCCCACGCAAAGCATGCTCAGCTGAAACAATGTGACCCAAGGACAAGTTACACATAGATCACTAATTAGTAATAATATATCATTCTGAAGTCGCCGTGTGTCGATAACTACGTGACATTTTTCGTTCGGAAGTATAGCATCAGAGAACACTGGCTTTGACATACTTAAGTATATATAATATATACCTAAACGGCTATTTGAGTAGGTACAGTGAAAAAATTACAAACGCCCATTCGTGCAGTATTTATTGCTGTAAAACGTTAATAACACAGTCACATTAAAGTCTCCCGCAGACAGCGCGACGCGACTCTACAATTTCCGTAAAAAGTCCTTGGAAATTGTTCAACCAGAATCGCGTCGCGTCGCAACTGTCTTAAAAAGGAAGCTTTAAATATTATTTTACACTAACATAACATCTTGCCTGTATTTTCCGATAACCTAGCTGAGTACCTACTGAGAATTTTCTCATGTAAGAAAACCACAATATTATATTCCTATACCAAATAATTTGCCTAATTCTCGGATTGAATTCAAGATCGCACGCTCAGCAGTCATCAAAAAGTAAATAACAGTGTTTTTTTAAAGTTAATTGCATAAGTACTCTGGCTAGAGAGTTACATTACAAGTATAGATTTAGTTAGCACCCGTTACAAAAGACTACTTTATCCCCTTAGGGCGAATTCGACCAAACTTTTATCCCTAGTATAGGTAATTCTAATCCAGCCTTCGATCAAGAGATCAATACACTATACTAGGGATAAATAGTATAAGGATTACATCGATACTATCCCTAGTATAAGGATTACATCAATATCCCTATTATTGATCGAAGAGTCCAGGGAATAAATAATAAATTTTTGACAGATTTTCTATACAAAAATTTTCAAACGTTAGTTTTATTCCCTGAATGAAAGATATCTGGATTTGGTTAAATCAGCCCTAAGTCGATAATCTACTAAAGAATACTTAAGAAAGTTCTTTTAAATGATACCGAACAAGTTGTGTTATTAATGAAAGCTGTTTTTCCTAAGATCAAAATGACCCCCAAAAATCATATATTTTAATAATTTCTTATATTCTTTGGTTTTTGACTGGCAATCTGTGTGCGCGTCAACGAAACCTAACATCATCATGCCACAATTCAAATTCCTACGTCACGTCGCATAGGTCTCGAGATGAACCTCTGTGAGACGGACAAAAAGAAAAGAGATAGTTCCCATTATCAGAGTTAGGCCGGAACCTTAAAAAAAAAACAAATTGTAAGTAGGTACTATTACTATACTCTATTTGAAATAAGATTAGACATTTAAATAAACCTATTTTACAGTCCGTTCAACCGATTTTGACTTCTATTTCGTTGATGGCATGACAAATGGCAGCTGCAGTAGACAGTTGGTATTGTGCATAGAAATATAAAATCTATGGTATTGTGTAAACTTTTTTGCTTTTAATGCCATCCTAAGTGCTCTTGCATACTAGCGCGACTTATTGCGCGACGCGAATTTTAACAAAACAATTTCTGAGAAAACTTCACGGCGAAGAATGCGGCGGCGGCGCGGCGTCGCGTCGCGCGAAAAGTCGCGCCAGTATGTAAGAGCCTTTATGCCTACGGTATAGAAGTCAAAATCGCTTGAACGGACTGTAGAAAGGTTTGTTTAAATGTCTAATCTTATTTCAAATGGAGTACCTAATAGGTAACTAGAAAATTAATAACCTGAGGTAATGAATCCATCCTTTAAGGGCATCAAGTAGTTAAGCTATCCGGGACTGTTTTGTTGAAGTTATTAGGATATATAATTTTATAGAACATAAATTTTATGTATCTCTTACAGTTTTCGCGATGCACGCCAATAAACCTCCTGATAGTCGGCATGATTTTTTCCGACATCTTCAACAATCACTATCATATTTCAGCTAATTTAAACAAAACCCTAACGAATTATACATCTAAACTCATCAACACTCCATCCATTGGCGAAAACCGTTTGAAAATCCGTTGGGTAGTTTTTGAGTAAGTAGGTATGTTATTTATTTGAAGTAAAAAGTATACCAGGTGACACTTAATTTAACCGTGGAAATGGTACAAACTTACATTATACAATTTTATAATCTAAGGGTACTAAGTAATGATCAATGACCCCCATGCTAGGAAAAACCTGTGTTATATTAAAGGAGTCATCCATCCATCCATCCATTTTGGATGATATATCCATACTAATATTATAAATTCGAAAGTAACTCACGCCTAAACCACTGAACGGATTTCGACAAAATTTGACAAGGAGATAGATCGCATACTGGGGAAGGACTTTACTTCTACTTTTTATCGACACACCACGCGGGCGAGGCCGCGGGCGGAAGCTAGTTTAAATATATATAAGTAGTTACTTTTAGTAAAGTGGTCATCTTTTTTTTTAATTTCTCGTCTGAGGAAGTAAGTAAAAGAGGTTTAATTGTAAAGGAAAAGGTTGCATGATTAATTTATGTGCCGGGTGCGTGTTGTTGGTGCAGCTGGTGTAGATGTGCATGTGTGAGTGTACATATGTATGAGTGAGTGTAGGTGTGTATGTGTGAGTGGCTAAAGATTAATTTTGAATTACAAACGAAATTTCGTTTGTAATAAAAAAAAACTTTATTTAGATCTCCACCTCCATCCTCTGCTTCCGCAGACTAATGTGATGAATTTAGCATATCATACTAAGACGACCGGTACATGAAATTATTTCAGGAACTTTATGGGAATCTATATGTATTGTTTTGTATACGAGTTGGCCACCCTAATTAAATTAAATTTATTTCTACTTATAGTTGTATAATTGCATGATCTAAGTACATAATAATATGACCAGCGTGTGATGGAAAGATCTAGCCGAGGCCTACAAGAGATCGAAATTCCATTTCCACTGTAACCCATACTTTAAGTTATATTTATTACTAATAAGGCCCTAACCCTACCTCAAACTGCTTAGCCTTTTAGAGGTATGAGAAACAGGGTGTAAAGTTCACTCATACTCTATATAAAAGGGAGGATCCTCCAACCAGACGGGTGTTGTGTCTGGCGGGCAACTGCCCTACGATTGATGTCGGAATTTTGTATGTAAACGGTAAACTCTAATTGCGCGATGCAGGATTTATGTGACATCAGGATTTTTGTGTGACGTCAGATCTTTGATGCGTAGTTCGCATGTGGCAATGTAGATGCCGCCACAGCATGATCATCAGTTAGGACAAAAATACTGCAGAACTAATTTTGAAATAAATATATGTTAAATAAAGTTGGCGATTGATGCTAGGTTCTATGTTTGGTGAAAACACGATTACATAAAATTGGCTCGATGGGAAAAAATCCAAAGTTACCTCTAAACCGAACTATAAATTCATAAAATACTTCAAATTAGATCATCAAAGTTTGCATGATAACTGAACTAACTATAAAGCAGGTCTTTAAGTTTTTTTTTTTAATTACCTTTATTTTTACCTTAAAATGCAATTACCTTAACTATTCGAGGCTTGAGAGCCGCCAGCACCTCACACTCGTCTCACTCGGGCCGCGAGTCGTATGGTGCGAGCGAGATAAAATTTGAGGAAGGGTACGGCCTTAATTACTTCAATTTAAATCGCCATTCTTCTCCAGATTGATAATGAAGGTACCTACTGTACTTATGAACGAAGTACCATAAGCAGTACACGATCCATAAAATCACGTTCGGTACATAAAAACCGCTCGTTCGTTTCTTACAATGAATATTAAATTGAGCGCAAATGGCAAAAACTCAAGCGCTACAATCAATAATTTTCTTTGTATGTGTGTAACGGAGGCATAACAAATCCTTTCTATAATGCTTTATCGTCCATCATACATTCGTTGCGGCATCGCATGGCATGCGCGCACGCAGCCTATCGATCCATGCCAGCAGGCGACATTTATCGATACAAGCAACATTATTGTAACAATTCCTAAATAACTAATTACATATAATTGAACTAAAGATTCTGCTGATATTAATTTAGTCTGCCAATCAACTAAATACTCGTATAGTCTGCATTATTTGAGTCATTATCATTTTGTAAATATATACTTTCGGCAGTGAGAGAAATAAATTAAGTTTCGTCAAATATATACAAACAAATATGTTTTTCAGAGAAATCTCACAGTAACAAAAGATTGGAAAGCACGTTAAGTCATTGGTCCCGGCTGTTATTCCGGGATCTTTGACAGACGTTACTGGTAATCAGAAGCCCGAGAGACTGACAACCATTCTTACAAGGGGTAGAGACTGGGTTCTGGAGGTCAGATAGGCTGTCGCGCTTTGTAAAATGCTGGTTCATACGGATGGATCCAGTTAGACTGTAAGCCAACCGCAATATAGTTTGGAAAAGACTAGGCAGATGATGACACCTTGTTGGAAAAGGAACCATTGGACAGAACAAAGTTTTATCCGTCGAACCGTTTCCAATTGTACACAAGCCTGAAGCATGGAAATAAAATGTGTTACGCGCTATCCGACACGCACTTGACCGATTTCGTTTCTTATGCGTTTGCGTCGTTTAATTAGAGCTATTGTGTTTAAATAGGCTTGTAGCTTAGGAAATTGACTTTAGAATACGATGTAAATACGCCTTTATAGTTAACTACTTGTTGCTCGCGACTTCATCTGCGATCCAGAATGAAAAGTCAATGTTCTTCACCAGGTCAAGGTCTACCCATGTGCCAAACTTTATCCGAATCCGTTCAGCCGTTTTAGCGTGAAAGCGTAACAAACAAACAAACTCACTTTCGCATTTATGATATTAATAGCTGATGCCCGCAACTTCGCCCGCGCGGATGTCGGTTATTATATGTATACTTAAACCTTACTCGAGAACCACTCTATCCATTAGTGAAAACAGCATGACAATCGGTGCAGTAGGTAGTTTTTGAGTTTATCGCGTACAGGACGACAGACAGACGCGGCGGAGGACTTTGTTTTATAAAATGTAAGGATAGTTAATTATTATAACTGATCCCTTAATCACCAAAAAGTACCTAGCCCCAAACGTAGACAGATTCAAAGACATAAATAATAAAAAAATACAATTATTTCGCTAAGAAATTAGACAAAGCCGTAGCAATAATTAAAGTTCTTTACAAACGCCACCACTAACGTTAAGGCTCAAAATAACTTAATTAATAACCAAGAAATAAGTCATGAAGGAAAATAACATGAAATTTTATTATAATAAAAACCTAAAACCTACAGCAAATATATCGCATATTTCATAACGCAGCCCACGTAAGGCACGCGACGCGATGTAACAACACAATGAAACACGTTTGTTAAATTGTCGGTGTATGAACATTGATTTTCGACGTCTAATCCCGAAAATGAAAAGTAAATAAACCACTGTGGATTACACACATCAAAATTGCTAATGGGTGCAAAAATTACGGTGTTATAAATTCGCTGTGTCGTCGTCAGAAATACAAGGATGAGGTAGGTGCAGCACGGCGGTAGCTACGCGATTGGTTCCAAAGTTAGTCACTCGGCGCACAGTGGAACGAATGTATGGGAGCGGTTGGACGTAGACATGTCCGAAAAATAAGAGTAAAATTATGACAAACTAATGATGCCATCTTATTCGATTACTTAATGCCTTCATAAATTGTGGTGATGAATTTCTTCATAACTCCCATATTTCGGGAGTAATTTGAGAAAATGTGAAATTTTACTATGAAAATGAGTGTATTGAGCTCTCTCCCTCCTGATTCCGGGCTTGTTTCAAGTAGCGGTCTCTAATATCGTAATGCTATTACTAAGAGCTATATTTAATACTAAGACACATAGTGCGCCAAATGTGCACTTTCTGGGATAAAAGGAAATGAAAATTTAAAAAAAAAAACGTTTTTTCCCCATTTGTATTTACTTTAAACCGCAGACAGACTTATTAAGAGGTCTATAAATATATTATATATATACAGAAATATATATTAACAAAAATATTCACAAGAACTGATGAGAGTATGACTTTTAAGTAAGTTGATAATAAATTACCTAGTTTCATTAAAAGTACAATAAATAATTAAGATGTAAGCTCTAATTTACTAAGTTACACATTTTAAAACAATAACATCATTTAATTATCTTCGTCATCATCATCATCATCAATTAATTCAAATTCAGAATCGATGTCCGCTAAATCATTTATGTTAACAAATTCGATATCACTTTTCTCAGAATCCGTAAGCTCATAAAATTCCTTAAAAGAAGATTTTTTTACAAACTTATTTCCTTTTGGACGGATACTTGTAACAAGTGGATCAGAAGACAGTAAAAGATTGTGCATAATATCTCCATTGCATGAGATACTGCTATGCTTTCGAGAATGCCCCTCTCTATATTTTCTAAAATCTTTATTTCTAGCCTCAGATGCCTCTTCGGATAGAAAACCAATGGGCACAATTGACATGTTCTGAACTATGTCTGGCCCATGCATTAAAATTTTATGAAGTGAAGAAGGCATATAATACCATGGGTATAACTCCACGTAAAGCTTAGCAGTATCAAAGCAGAACTCTCGGAATTTAGTTACGTTGATCTTCTCTCCTGATGAAATACACTGCAAGATCACACAGATTTTTCTTAAAAGCATAGCATCTATTCCGGTCAGTTCAGCAGATTTAGTGTAGTTTTCAAAAAATCTCCTTGCCGAGTTGCCATTGTTGGTGGATCCACTGCCTTGTTTCACAACATCGAGAAGTAAGCCCGTTTCTCTTCTTACAGCCTCTTGAACTCTTTTCTTCCTGTCATCAACTTGCCTTTTTGCTATATCACCCCTTACTTGCCATGATTTTATGTCTAATTTGTAGGAAATGTGTAATAAGCATTCCATTGAGCGAATCCAAGCGTGAAGGGTGCTTAAGCTATATTTATACATGTCCTCGTTTGCGTGTTTATCTTTGATTAACTCTAAATTATTCATTTCTTTAGGACAAGCCTTGCATATGTCACACACTGAAGCTGCTGTATTGGATATAATGGAATGAATTTTACCATCAATCATTGTCAACAGCAGTTGGTGTTTGACACTAATTCCATCAGTGATGGTGGATGGTGGATGGCTTCAATCTCTGCTTCGATTTCAGCCATCTCTCTCTGCACATTTTCTTTGGTTTCCTTTATAAACTTAAACAATATTGGCCGGCAAAATGAAGTGGAAGATGGTCGCTCGTTTTCCCAAATTGTTACACCTTTTGAGACGAGCCGCAGTGGTACAAGACTAATCATAAAATTACTAGCAAGATCGATTTGCTCATCTTCACTCGTCCTTTGATGATAAATGCTTTGGCTAGATGATCCGTCAAAACCCCATTTGCTGGTCAATACGAGCTGTTGATTGGGATCAACAGGGGTTTCTAACGACCTAATAAGTCTTCTTGAGGTTAAATCCATCAAGGCTTGTAATTTGATTTTTGCAGAGCTCTCTGTAACTGTGAGATCTTCTTTGGCCGGATAGCACTTAATTTTTTCTTTAACCAACATGTAGTAACTCGGGTATTGAAGAGCTCCTTCTTGAGTGTTGAAATCCCGAAGAGTGTTATAGCGCCATTTCGATAAGTTCATCGATACATAAAGAGCCAATGCCTTCAAAGGGGATATTTCCCGTACCTGAATTGATTTACCTTCAATGAAGGCTTTGATTTTTGAGGCCTCTTCTGGATTCTCCGTCAAGTATTTCATAACATAAGCTGTATCGCTTTGTCCTGCCTTTTGAAGCGCCCTTTCGGCCGAAAACATAATTTCAGCGCTGCTACTGCTGCATGAAAGACTATCTTCAGTGGTGCGTCTTCTTTTTTGCCGGTTACTAAGGTCCTCAAAAGATTTACGAGGACTAGGATGTGTACAAGTTGAAGCATCAGATTTAGCAGGAGAAATTATGGGCTCGATGACGTCACTTATATTTTCTGTAGAAGGTTCCATATTTTCATTCTGTAATTCCGGCCATTGAATTGCAGCCTGTAGCCAAATCTCATGTTTCTTCCGAAACTTATCTGTGCTTCTTCCAGACTGTGTCCATTTTGCATAAATGCGGTAGCAAAATCGACGACACCAGTCTTTTAAACTTGTTTCAGCACTTTCACATAACTGAACACAACTGTTATCTTTTAAAACACTGAACAAATAGTTAAAGTCGCGTAAATCTTTATGTGCGCGTGCGCATAAAGCAACGTGAATATCAAGATTTGTATTAAAATTTGGAAAATACATTGCGAGATTAGCTTGGATACAACGAGGTGTAAATCAACACTGATTTTAAAGTTACTAATAGTGACCTATTTATATAAAATCCAGGTATCCCAGGTATCCTTTGTTAAATATTGCAAGGTAATTAGTTATTGTGATAATTAGTAAATGATGCATGCTAAATTAGTGTATTAAGAGCCATTTAGTAATTAAATAATAGCAATGTTCTTATCAGTAATCATTAGTGCATCAGTTTTATATGTAAACCTTAAGTCCCTAATTATATATCCTAATTAGCTTATATCTTCTCTAATTGGCTGCTCAGAAATGTTATTGTAATAAGGTAAACCTTTAGAAAAACGGTTTTAATCAACAAAATAAACAAAAAATTAAAAAATTGTGTTATAAAATAAACATCACTCTTTATCCCAGAAAGTGCACATTTGGCGCACTATGTGTCTTAGTATTAAATATAGCTCTTAGTATTAGCATTATGATATTAGAGACCGCTACTTGAAACAAGCCCGGAATCAGGAGGGAGAGAGCTCGATACACTCATTTTCATAGTAAAATTTCACATTTTCTCAAATTACTCCCGAAATATGGGAGTTATGAAGAAATTCATCACCACAAGTTATGAAGGCATTAAGTAATCGAATAAGATGGCATCATTAGTTTGGCATAATTTTACTCTTTTTTTTCGGACATGTCTACGTCCAACCGCTCCCATACATTCGTTCCACTGTGCGGCGTCGTCGTATACGGATGTTTGATACCCGAGATTCATTGTTATTTTTCGTGCCGTGAAAATACGGCAGATATTTATCAACTTTGTGGCACAATGACATAACCTTCGTGCCACTTCCTCGGCTAACATCAATTAATAAAATAACGTGGCGATTGACGAGGTAAGGCTCTTACATACTGGCGCGATTAGTCGTGCGACGCGACGCCGCGCCGCCGCAATGTTCGCCGTGAAATTTTCTCAGAAATTGTTTTCTTAAAATTCCCGTCGCGCGGCAAAATCGCGCCAGTATGTAAGAGCCTTTAGTAACAGATATTACATAACTTGCATCTCTAAAAGGCACTTGCACCTGTATATAAGATCACGTCAATAGTCTTACGTACATATTTAGCTACTCATAATGTATTATTTTCCTTATGTATAAGAACAAAATTTTGTATTGAAAATATCGATTGTATTTGACAAACAATCAGGGCGTGCCACCAGGTGAAACTATCCTTGCAACCAGCACGGGGAACATGAGAAAGCAGCAAATGTCAGCAATATATTCAATCCCGAACTGCTGGCAGGATCTTCTGTTAGAAAACTGCTCTCTCTATTTCGAACTTCCTTGAGCGGCCCATCAGTGTGTTTGTAAGTACGAGTAGACTAGTTAGCCACCAAAGGTCTTTTAGCCACCACACTAAAGTACTACAAAACTTTATTAAAACGGTAGGTACGAAGCTGAAAAATTGCTTATAATGAACAGAAATATGACAAAGTACGTTACGAAACAAAAACTTAATTCCAAAGCATCACGGAAAATCCTAACGACACAAATAACTGTGGTCGCTCGGCCTTATTAAGATGTTTATTATAGAAACAATAGCAAAAGATTGTGATCAAATAATGACACCAGGTAGGTACAGAACAGACTCAGCATGTTCTTACGGATTAGCACGATTTTTAACCGACTTCTTCAAAAAGGATGAGGTTCTCAATTCGTCCATTGTTTTTTTTTTCTTGTGTGTTTTTTACGCGATTGCTCCGCCAATTATGAATTTAAAAAATTTTTGTTTGGTAGGTCATACTTCAGTGGGTCCCATATAAATATTAACTTTGCTTGCGTAGTTTTTGAGTTAGCTTCAATATTACGTATTTTTCCCACTTAGTATATACGGACGATGTTTTAAGTTAGTCCGTCACTGATAATTAATAGCAGGTAGTCGTATTCCAATTTGTGTGGAATAAGTACCACAACTAAAAAGTGAAAAATAACTTTGATTTCGGAAGTCGGTGGCAAATAGCGAAAATTGAAAACCAAAGATACCGACCTCAGACCAAATAAAAAACCAAGACGGAGCGCTGCGAACAATACAGTGAAGCATGCGAAAACTACACCACCGCTCTGTGCACACACGCTAACACCACACACACATTTACAACTATTTAAAATGACACTACAATCAAACTACACCACACTAAGTGCACACATGTTTACGAAACCGGCCTCGCGTCATTGTTGACAACGCTCTGACTTGGTTATTTATTTGGTCTGAGATACCGATTTCCGAAATTAAAGTAATTTTTCACTTTTTAGTGTTTTTTTTTTTGGAAGTCGTTTGTTTTTTCGTTTAACAAGTTTTTAACCTATGTAGGTACTTTTCACACTATTATCCTTGAATGAACTTGCAGAAGACGAATGGCTATTAAGTTTAACCACCAACATGAATTGAACATAATTAAATGTTACTTTGTTACAAGCCCGTAACAACTGTCCCACGGGTGGGCAAAGACCTCATCTCTTTCAGGTCACAATGCTATGCAGATACTTATTGCTAACTCGTAAGTAGACAAGACATCCAAGTAAATACAAAATCCCCAAAAAAAAAATGAAAATGACGTCTGTAAATGCATCTTCTTTTAATTTAACTAAAATTCCTTTGTATTTTACTCCACAACTATATTCATACGTACATTGATTTTCTCACACGTGGTTGAGAATAAACTAGATTATTTTATGAATTTCATTACACACAAACAGGCTTTGCCTGCATTTTAATTAATGATAAGTAAGGCTGCACATGGGACGTGAGCAACGCTCTCAAAACGAAAGTCAATCGAGCTTGTGACGCAAAAACTTAGCGATTGTTAGTTGTTACAATAACATAAATGTATAGGAATTTCATGAATATTGTATGAAACGGGTGAAACTTAATATGGAAAAGGAAGCCATAGTGAATGAAATGGAAAAATTATAATGCGATAATCATGTAAATCAACGCAGAGTAGGCTGGAATATAATTATCAAAGACTAGCTGCGCCCCGCGGTTTCACCCGCATAAGTCTCGATCCCGTGGGAATATCGAATATTGGGATAAAAATTATCATAATATGTCCTATTCCAGGTCAAGGGATACCCATATGCCAAATTTCATCCAAATCCGTTCAGCGATTTTTGCGTGAAAGCGTAACAAACAAACTCACTTTCGCATGCACCCCAGGGTTTCATTCGCGTAAGTCTCGATCCCGTAGGACAATGGGGAAAAAAAAAAAAATTGTAAAAATTATCCTTTGTCCTATTCCAGGTCATGGTCTATCCATGTGCCAAATTTCATCCAAATCCGTTCAGCCGTTTTAGCGTGTTTAGGATAGTTAGGATGGGAATATGGGGAAAAAAAAAATTGTAAAAATTATCCTTTATCCTATTCCAGGTCATGGTCTATCCATGTGCCAAATTTCATCCAAATCCGTTCAGCCGTTTTAGCGTGTTTAGGATAGTTAGGATTATCTTCGAGATTGACCGAGGTGTACCCTAGACAAAGATGCTACCATTAACCCTTTATGGTTATTGAAGTGGAGTTGGAGAACCGATTTTTTCTATACCCCTTTGGTTATTTATACCTTTAGACAAAATCGGACCCAACTCTTACAGTAGAGGAAGGAGGTCCTCACTTCTTCAGGCAAAAATATATTGTTAAACCTAAAGTATAAATGGCAACGTAGCACTAGCTCTGACACCTGACTTAGCTTAGCACTGTCAGCTTGGGGTATGGTAGTATTTTTATTTTTTACTGTTTTGTTTTTGGATAATGTAAAAAAAACCCTCCTTGACAATACATAGTTCATTCCTTGACAATACATAGTTCATTCCAAATATCAGTCTTGTTGTACCCACGGAAAACAAATGCTGAATTTACAAGAAAAACACATTGTTTGGATGAGTGTTTCTGGTAAATTAACTAACAGTAAAAATATGCCGTGAAGCAAAATGGCACGTTTTGTAAGAAACGTCCTCGCCTGACAAGTACCTTTTTGTTTTAAACACAATACACATTAGTTATACGGTTTTTTGTTTTCATAAAGTAACAAAGATGGCTATAAAGACTGCTCATATACTGCGGGAGACTTCAAAGAACAAAAAAACAGTGATGTCTTTTTGAGAAGAAGCAAAGAACGTATCCACACTGAACAAATAAAAATAAGAAAAACAATCAGATATAGTATTTTTATCTCACGAAGTGACGCGCGCTTTATTTGTGGTAACCAAATGTACAAACACGCTGTGAATGTGTGCGTGAAGACGAGTAGCGTCATCACATAACACACACTCATACCTACACTTACGACTTCGCCGTTTTCTGGGACGATCCCGACCGAGAGCTCGTGCGCTTACACACACATTCACAGCGTGTTTGTAGACTTGGTAACCAGTTAACCACAAATAAAGCGCAAGTTGCTTCGTGAGATAAAAATACTGTACTTACAAACATGTGTATAAAGCCTAACAGTGCAAAGTAGCATTGTGGTCAAGGTTAAAACATTAGCGAATAAAAATATAGACACGAACCTTCGGCGCTAAGTATCCAATTAAAATGCTTCGTCGATAAATAGGAACAATCGCAAATTAATAAGTAGGTAACGAGGATGACAACTACAACGTGATGATTGTCAAACGCGCACAATATGAAGCCACAACTATTTAGATTGATTTATAGCTAAGCTGTTGATATTTTGATTAATCTAGCCAGTGCTAGACTGCAATCAATTGAGGTTATATGGGTTTGACCTCTATACAAGGATACGTTTTCCATATATCGAAGAGAAACATCATAATCTAAAGTTTTGTTATGTGTGTTGTTATGATTTTCTAGGAATCGTTAGATGCGAGAATATCACAGCACCTTGGAGCTACAAGATTTCTATCTAAAAAGTAATAAAAATGGAGTAGCTGGCACAGCATTACTTGGTTATTTATTGCTGCAGACAATATTGGCTAAATATAAAGCGACACTAGTTGCGCACGAGCGTGCGACAGACACAACAGACGCTAAACAAACTTCATTAATTGCTACACACAATAAAAACATTTAATTAACTCCATCATTAACATACATTACCTTGTAGTTGCTTCCCGATTGTTTTCAATGGCTGGGAAAATCTGCTCAATGTTGAGACACCTAAAATATCAACTAGAAGACTTTAAACAGTTCTAATATTGGAATTCGCAAGGCTTTATAATGAGCACAACAAAACATTGTTAACCCTAGAAAAAGGCAGTAAAGTCGCATAAAATTTAATAGTAAGTAAAAGGTTTTATAGTTAGCGAAGAAACGAAACTGTTATCATGCTAGTCATAGTCGGTGGTTACGGAGCTCGCGAAACTGTACTTAATCAATGTTTCAACATAGCAAAGTGTATGAGGAAACGACTGACTCAGATTGGTGAGGTTCGTGGTGCGGGCGCACAATTATTGTACTAAAAACATGCCGATGGAGTTAATGGAGTAACGTAACATATCACGCCTGAATTCCCCAAAGGGTTAGGTAGAGGAGTGTGCACCAATATTAAACCCACATTTCGCCAGATAGGTTAATGGAATAATTATAATGAAAGCCCACGCTTCTGTTAATACTAAACAAATTAAGATTGTTCGATTAAGTTACGTAGAATTAAGTACCTAGTAAATCAATGCATACAAAACGATTGTTGTTATACTTAAAATACTTAATAATTACATTAATGAGACAATAGTACCTACCTACAACTAAATAAATAGTACGATTAAGGCCAGATAGTATAATAATGGAGTATACTTTCGTTACCTATATTATCGCAGTTAAATATCTAATATCAAACTGTTATACATTTGCATTAATAAAAAAGCGCACAAAGTCAAAAATGTTGTTGCCAAAAAATCTAATATGATGACATTATGCGCTTGCGTTCATAAGAAGGGTGGTACAGACATTATTTACTATAGAAAATCTACCATTCGTTCTCCCAACAGAAACGAAACCAATTCATGCACGTTATCAAATTGTAGTTACGTAAACACAAACACGTACACAGAAATTCGCTTTTATTGCAACTCTCAATCGCATAACGTAGGTAGGAAATGTTGATTTCGCTGAGGCAAAAATAGTGATGATGACGAAAGACGTTTCGAAGAGTGAAAAGAGTAGATAGTTAAATAAATTGAATACTTGTCTTTACTTTACTAACCGCTCCAGGTATCCCCGCCGATATGAAGAGGGCCAGCGTGTCCGGCCAGGGCAGGAGTTTGTATTGTTCCCACCACCTCTTCACCACGAGACTCACGTAGAAGCCCAGCACGAACGACATGGGGATCGACTCGCTTTGCGCACCGAAATACTGACGGACTTTCTCGAATACCCTGTTGGCGAAACACATATTGATTAGACAACTGATAGGTACCGTGTGTCACCGCGTCACATTAGAGCATACATTAGCAGCTGTGCACAGCTGGTCAAGAATGTCCCTACGCCTGCCAGCACCGCTTCATGAACAGCCAGCCACTGTACAAGAGCTTGCTGACTGGCAACTGGCAATATCCTATTGTATACATATAATTACGATATTTATATTTCGTGCCTTGCAATGTAGTGAATATACCAACTCTCTCACTGAGAGGAGGCCTGTGCCCCAGCAGTGGGAACATTATATATAGGCTGATTATGAAGATGATGAATGTAGTGAAACTGGCAGCCGACCCCTACAGTCTTGAAAAAAAGATCATACCTAATGTGTATAGTGACGTACCGATGAAATAATTAAATAATTTTAATGAAATACCATAGTTAAGGCTAATATCATCTAAATCTTGATGGGAACAATAATTATAATAGTAATCGTCGAGTTTAAACGGCGCAGTGACCCCGTCACGTTTGGCGAAAAGCCTTCGAGAGTTTGATGATAGCATGCGGATTGAGTGAAGGTTGACAAACAAATAATAGACGGAAATAAACACTTCATGAAAGATTTTATCCGTTTGCAAAAAACATTGGTAAGTATCCGATCCAATGTTTTGTAAACAATAAAGGAAGAGTGGAATGGTGGAGTGAAGGAGTGGTGAAGGCTGGTGGATCTACAAACATGTAATAAAGAAATTATAATATTTTTCAGAATCCGAGGTATTTTTACCCGACTTCTTCAAAAAGGAGGAGGTTCTCAATGCGTCCATATGTTTTTTTTTGTATGTATGTATGTAACGCGCGCCGCCAATTATGAATCGATTTTGATGATTCTTTTGTTTTGTTTGGTAGGTCATGATTCAGAGGTGGTCCCATATAAATTTTATTAACTTTGCTTGCGTATTTTTTGACTTAGCTCAATCATTAGGTACGTATTTTTCCCACTTAGTCTATGTAGACGATATTTTATTTGACTTCGTCACTGTTATTTACATAACAGGTAGTGGTATTCGAATTTCTGTGGGGTAGGTAATACAACAAAAAAGTGAAAGAAAAAACTTTTTACAAAAAAAAACAACAGACTTCCAAAAAAAACAATAGAAAAGTGAAAAATAACTTTAATGTCGTAAGTCGGTGACAGAAAACGAAAATTGAGAAGCAAAGACACCGACTTCCGATATCAAAGTTATTTTCTTTTTTTTTGTGTTTTTTTCGGAAGTCGGTTGTTTTTTTTTTTTTTTTTTAAAAAATTCTCAGACAAAATCAATAATTTAAAAACATTGATGGCGTTAAGTACCCGTCGCATCGTGTCCGTGGTTTTATTCCACGATTTCCCTTGTCTAGAGGCACACGTCAATCATAATATTTTTGTGCAACAGAGTAGGTATCTATTTAGAATAAATTGCGCACTGCAAACCCGGTACCTAGAACTTAAGGAAAATGGTTTTCCTTGCAGCAATAAGCGATAGCACGTTGCTAGACAAGAACAATCGTGACGCGGACGTGTAGCATTTGAATTTAGAGATCGACTATTATGATTATTATATTATTTATGAATCATAAACCAGTAAGGAAAGTTTAAAAATGATTTAGAGAAATTATTTTCGATCAAAGTCAGAAGCATAAAATTCGTATACAATGCTAAGGATATCATTCATATTGGGCCAAAAACACAAACCGGGCCAGCGAAAAAATATGTGTTAAGGCTCTTAACATACTGGGGCGATTCGTCGAGCGACGCGAATTTTAACAAAACAATCTCTCACGGCGAACAATGCGGCGGCGTCCCGCCGAGCGACGAATCGCCCCAGTATGTAAGAGCCTTTACTCGGGGAAGTTCTAATCATTCTTTACTATGGCGCCGAATATCTACAACCATTCCTTCAGCTATTTTTCAAAGCGGAAAATCTATTTATTACCTCGTATTTTCCAAACGGCTGATGACAGTTTAAGGTTTAATTATTAATTAATAATAATAAGTATACATATATTTGTATAGATAGATATTCAAGTAAAGTTTAATTAGTTAAGGATTCTTAATGACAACGCAAGTAAAACAAGAATATAAACAAACAAAGTAGACAGAGCAGGTACTGCCAGTCTCGTACCTACATAACTATGATTTTGATGATGCCTTTATAATTGTACCTTCTTGACCAGTTTCTTGGCTAATGTATTCAACTGATTGTATATTGTATCGATCCTGATGATTTATGAACTTTATATTTAAAAAAATAAGTAAGTATTTCTTGTTATGTCCTTATGATCTTAAAAAATACCCAGACAAATAGGAAAATCAAATGACTGACATAGGTGTATTCATTATTTGCTATTTAATTAACATCTTATCCGGCAAGTTGGCTTAATAGCACCTAACTAAATACACGCAACATTTACATAACTCAAGTAAACCAACAAATTACGAATGCATTACAAGATGACACGTCTTGTCATCTACAAGATTCCATTTTACGAATGACATAAATATATAGACACTATCAATATTGAGGACATAATTTTATGAAGTACCTAATCTTCTAATCGAGAAGCCGCTATAGAGCCTTAGGCCTCATTTATGGAGACGTGCCGCGTGGCGTGGAGCGCGGGGCGGCGCGGCCCGCACTTAATTCAAACAATATGGTGTTGTATGAGTGCGTTTACGGGGAAGCGATTTTACACGCGTTTGCTTGAAATGGAGTGTTTTTTGCGGCGGAGCCCGCGGTTGGTATCGCCGCGTGAAATCGCACAACGGAGACGTAGTCACCGTCGCAATGGAGTACGATGTGATCGACTTTGCAAGATGCAAGTTGCGACACGTGCGCTCCCATATCTCGCTAACCTAAAACTAGTCGGTTTGATTGAGTACACTGCGTGCGCCGCCGCCGCAGCGTTGCCCGCCGCGTGTACGCTATACGCTTGTAGATTCGCGGCGGGCGCAGCGGCGGGCACCGCCACTCTTCCCGTCTCGCATCTCTATGAACAACATCGTATATTGCCATTATGTTTGTATTTACGCGTGCGATGATAAGTGCCACTTCACGCCCCACCGTACCGTAAACAGAAAAAACGTCCGACGCGCTGCGACACTCCACATTGCACGCGACGCGCCATATCCCGCGTCTCCATAAATGAGGCCTTATAGTTATAAGCTTATAGCCCCAACGTATCACATAATCACACGATATATATTAACATTATTGATAATCCTTGAGAACCAGTCAGACCGCTTTGACATTAATATTTAAATAATATAACGTGTGAAAGTAAATTTAGCTTTGAGAAATAATATGACAGCTTCATCGGAAGAAAATCTGTCGAATTACGTTATTCTAGATAATAAAATGGAAGTAAAATCGACATAAAATTATGTAATCACTTCATTATATGTTTTTAATTGAACTCGTGTCCAAGTATTACTTTTATGATATAATATTTAACCGATTGTATTTTTGACTCGTTTGACCGGACTGGCAGTAAGTATTACGTTTGTAGTTACTTAAACCTAATAAATTTCGCTCAAATAAGTACATTTTTTTAAAGCGTAAAGGCTCGTGCGTACTAGTGCAACGCGATTCTAACAAAGCAATTTCTAAGAAATCCTCATGGTATGACAATTACCGGTGTCACGTTGCGCCGTCGCGTCGAGAGTCTACACGAGCCTTTACACTTTAAAATTTTGAAGGGCTCACTGAGAATGAGGTAATTAGTGGACCTTACACCTCTAGCTATTATACGGTGGGAAAAGAACTTGCATGATTTACCATACTGTTGTATTTCGATTTTTAAATGTTTTTCTGTATAATTTAACCGTCAGTGTACCTACTGTGTATAGCCCTTGTAATTCCAGACCTCTCCCTAACTCCCGATCAAGTTTATCAAAGATCAAATACCGAGGAATGGCATGTGCATAATCATGTGCAGAAGATGCTTTTAGAGCGCGAAGTTAGCTTCAAGTTAATCTGCAAGTTATTATGAACGAATACGCTCGTAGTAGCTACGAGATAGATGCCATTATGTCATCCCTGAACTTAGCTACGACGTAGCTTAGTTCTGCGCTGATAGAATTTAAGTCCTACCACAGATCAAGTGCTACCTCGATTTCCATCGACAGTCGACGAGCTGAGAAAAAGAGTCACAGCAAGTGAAGTAGGTATGCCATTCTGCACTAAACTTACAAATTTACACACTAAGCCCACATTCGAACGAGTGCTTTTTCAGGAGTTTTTTTGTCCCGTACTAGTTTTTTTAATGCTCGGTTTAGCGCGGTGTGTTGAAATTCCAACAGTACACTTTTTTTAAGCCTAGGGATGCGCTCCGTTGGATTGTAGATCGAAATCAGGGCGCAGCAAAATAAGCGCCCGGGGGAACGTGGTCTGAATTCAAAGCAAAATAAAATGTTATATTCGGCGTATTCTCGTGCAGGTGAACATCACAAAGTGCAGATTAATAATATCTTACAAAATGTCTGTTCCTGCTATATTAGAAGATAATGATGAGTCGTATTTAATTGTTCTATTAGAGTCGATTCGCACTGCCACGTCGCGCTTGTCTGCGAGAGCCTTAAGCGACCTTTAGTAAAATATTTCATGCACTATTCGTGACTTTGAAGTAAAGTTTTATCCAATGGCGAGATCTAAGGAACACTACAACAATGCTGGCTGTGTCATTGCAGGAGCAATAAACATAATGATTCATTACCAAAGCGATATTGTCCAATGGTAACATGAAGAAGCAAGGTCTCACAACACAAGTAAAGGAAAAAGTCCGAAAATCGTTATTAATAGTACCTAATACATATAATTACTATTAATAATATAATATATAATATAATATAATTATCATAATAATATAATATACTAGCTGATGTCGGTTATTATATACTAAAACCTTACCCGAGAACCACTCTATCCATTGGTGAAAACAGAATGAAAATCGGTGCAGGTAAGGATAGTAATATAATTAAGTACTATTAATTAATAATACGAAATTCCTAGATTTATAAAATAAAGATACGATTAGAAACTTACATTTGCAGAATCAGAATCAAAATGTATTTATTTGTAAGAATGTAGTTTTACATACTATGGTGTTAGTCACGATATGGTGTTAGTATTTTTATTAATTCTATACATTCTACCACAAAATATATGGTCTACTAATATTAAATTATCATTGCAGCTGGAGTCTTGATGTATACCTATCAATGCATGGAAGAACATTTTATTCAATTACAATGTTAAGTTTGCTTTTGGGATAAATTCATCCCAACTACAGAACCCTTAATGGTGGGCCGAAACGCACTTGGCCGGTTTTTCTATCAACTCAATCAAAATGAACAATGATTGAATTCTTTATTCTAAAAACCTGTTATACATAAAAAGGAGCCGGCAAAGATAATTATGAAGAGTTGAAGACTATAAAAAAACTTTTTTACCATAAATTTAACCTACGAAAAAAGAACTGAAAGGCGAAAAATAAATAACTTTAATTTCGGAAGAACCTTGGTTTAGGATGCATAGCGGAAATGATAATAAGTACCTACTGTAGTAAAAGATCTGTGAAAAAGTGAGGTTTTCCAAATCATGTAACATTCTGCTTAAATTAGTTTCAAAGGAATCGACTGATTCACTTATTTTTCGTAAACTTAGACTACGTTATATTTATTGGGGGATTCTTAATTTCGGAATCCGGTGTCTTTGCTTTTCAATTTTAGTTTTTTGCCACCGACTCACTTTTTAGTTTTGGTAGCTACCCCACACAATTTCGAATACCATTATTTGCTATGTAAATAACAGTGACGGAGTAACTTAAAACATCGTCCACATACTTATACTAAGTGGGAAAAATATTTTTAATATTGAAGCTAACTCCATACAAGATGGACCACCTCTGAAGCATGACCTTCCAAACAAAAAAAGAATCATCAAAATCGATACAAAATTGGCGAAGTAATCCCAAAAAAAAAGACCAATCAGACGAATTGAGAACCTCCTTCTTTTTGAAGAAGTCGGTTACAAACATACTGTTAATTTTTTAAAGATTATGAAAATATATATGTAGGTACTTCGCAGCAGTAAATCAAGATGCTCATGTTAAATTCATTTTATCATTATTGTTTTCCTCAATGATGTTATTTTTTACTCATTCATAAACATAAGTGATTTAATATTGGAATGAAAAACTCGTTTCAATTATAATATCTATTAAGATTTATAGAAAAACATCAGATCTTGTTGTGTGCATACATTGGCCATGGTAACTGGTTTTCTTTGCCACGATTTGATGAAAATGTCGTAATATACATAATTATTACGTTGGCATTGTAGAATACAGTCGAACACGTTAGGTAAGATGAGTGCTATATTATATACATAATATTATAATTATAGGAAGTAATTTATATGACGTATGTACGAGTAGGTATGTAGTTATATACAGCGTGTAACGATAAACCCTGTCCGATCGGTGAGGGTGTTGTGCAGAATCAAACTGAGAGTCTATTTATTTGTTTTTTTTCAGAAAAAAAGAAATTCGCAGCGTGTTTTCAATGAATTTTACCGGTTTATTACAAGGGACGCGGGCGGCCGTAGTTTGGTGGCTGTCTACAGTCATAACTTATAACCTCTGTAGAAAATTTTCTAATGTAGAATGAGATTGGGGTAATTTTGGAATGCATGTAAAATAACCCATTGAAAAAAAAATCGGCGAATTTTTTTTTCATTTTTTCCAAGGAAAAGAACACTTATACACCCAATATGATTCTTAACGACATACCCTCACGGATCTGACAGGGTTTTTTTTACACGCTGTATAGCTATGTTATTATTATAAGTTTTCTCATTTTTACCCGACTACGGCGAAGCAGACAAATAAAAAATCCGGAGTCACACGACTCACACGTAATCTGTTCAATCTGTTCGATTTAGCCCTAACACGTGTGACTCCGGATTTTTAATTTGTCTGTCTTTGATGTCTTGTTTATACCTTTATAGTTGATTGACTTTTTTGTCGTAGTTGGGTTTTAGTTTTATAACTTTTATTTTTTGAACTATTAAATCGGACAACAATATACCTACTGTATAATTTAAACTGCATGTGATTGTCAACTATGTTTTCGGCAATAAGGCAAACCACATTTTAGATGAGGTTCTCCGTTTTATTGTTGTGACAATACAATAGTTGAGAGCGACTAGAGGGGTTTGTAGTTTCATAAGTATTTAGTTTTAGATATTTGCATAACAGCCAGATTTTCTTCGAGTGAAAATCACCAACATTTAATTTTCTCATTGAGTAATTTCTGCTGAACTTTTGTCCTTGCTTTCTTAGGTGGCATACTTACTGTCACGCTAAAACGGCTGAACGAATTTGGATGAAATTGCACATGGCTATAGACAGTGACTTGGGTTAGGACATAGGATATTTTTTATCTCGGTAGTACGATCTCGTGGGATAACTTCTAACCTCCACGCAGGCGAAACCGCGGCCAAGCAGCTAGTTATAAATAACTTCAAAAACGGCTGAGCCACTTCGACTCAATTGGTAGGTAGTACTTATTTTTATACCTACATATGTACCTATCTGTTTTATATTTTTTGTTCTAGTCGTGAGTTTGTTGTTCCACGAGTGCACGAGTTGTCTTCGGGCAACGAAGACCCTGAAAGTGAGTCAGGAAAGATTGAAGTACCTACTTACAATTACTTATAAACAAAGACTTGACAGAAAATATTCATATAGGTAAGTAAGTATTGGTAATACGAAACGGTTGTGGTTCTGTGGACTTATTTGAAATTTTCAAGAATCGCATTATTTTATTTATTTTCATTTTGATAGTCTTGGCAGTCACTCCATGTAAAATTTTGGTATTCAACTGCTTCAGGTTACTCTGAAAGCCGACCCCTAACGTATTGGGAAAAGGCTAGGCAGCACGCCTAGCATAACCACAATAGAAACGGGTTTTGTCGACGGAAGAATATACAAAATGACAGATAAACAATCACAATCTGTCATTTTGTCTATTCTTCCATCGACAAAACCCGTTTCTATGGTTGTTATGCTACGCGTGCTGATGATGATTTTGGTACTCTTCGAAAGAAAAGCGATGAGTAATTGAGTACCTAGTCATTCGACATTTTGTTCGACGGAGACTGAGTAAGCTGGTATGTATATCAACTCGTATAAGTACCTGTTTGCGGCTGCAGCTGTAAGGTAAGAACGAGCCGAACTAAGCCCATTGGCCTTTGTAAAAGTATTCGACAATGGTGATGACTCGCTGGCTGTTATATTATAATGTAGGAATGCATATATTGTACCTATACCTGCATGTAGTCGGTTCATTCACAGGACTCATTCCATTAAATTGGAGAATACAATGTTTGACTTCTTATTTGTTTCGAAAAGAAATTGAAATACCAGTAAATCAGTGGGCCTACAACTGCCACATTAGCAATTCCTCTAAAAGCATTTCATTTCCTGAATTTCCAGCTTTCATTAGCAATTCCTCTAATTTGACACAAACGCAATTCATATTAAGTGGACCATTTTACGAATCTCCATAGAAAATTGTCAAACAGAAGAATTATTTCGTAATATGAATCGCGCGCAGATCTATGAATTGTCAGTTTGTGACATTTTACGATGATTCATACTATTTTCCAATTATGATTCTGCCCAAGTGACTGTTTTAAGCCCCCGTTCTTAAGTGCCGTATAGGTAATGTTAGCATATTTTAGATATGTTTATCTAAAATATGCTAACATTACCTATTAGATTTTCAGAATCGAAAGGATCAGAGAGCGAGCAAGCGAAGTAATTCATTTCTAAAAATAATTACTTACTTACGAGGCTCAGACCAACAATTTTTGTTGGTCTGAGTTACGAGGTCTTTATTACTCCTCTAGTTTCCTCCAGTAGGTACCCATTTAGCTTTTAATTTCTCTTAAAAAACGTTGTTTATATAGGTACTCATAACAATTTAATAAAAGTCAGTCCTACGATTCGGAATTTCGAAGGCACCAAATCCGTATAAAATCAAGGATCTATCACACAAGTACAGTACCAGTAGGTCTTTGTTCGAAATTTTCTCTGATTCGAAATTCCGAAACGGATTTCCGTCTGTATATAGCCGGCATATACGTACGGATTTGGAGCCATTGAAATTCCGAATCGATACTTATTTCGAAACGGAATTCCGTATACATGTGTGGCCGGCCTTAGTTTGCTTTACTGTTCAGTTTTTACCCTCGAGACGCACTCAGGCCATGGTCTCCGTCACGGGTAACTGATAAAATGTCATTTGAATAAGAGACATTTAAGAACTACCTACCTGTCAGATAAGGTCTGGTTATGGGGACGTTATCAGGGAGCGGTGAAAAAGGCTGGCTGGTAAAGGTTCCGTATCTATCGGATAAGCTAATCCTAGTAGGGATTCGTATGAAGGGTTCCGTGAGGCTATATACCTAGTCATTGGTTCCGTAGTTGGGATTAATTTATACCAAGAACAAAATGAACATTGTGGTTGAAAAACGTGTTCTCCCATAAACGTGTAAAGAAGAATAGAAAAAAAAATTACCAATTTGTCGGCGTAATTAATATTTTTAGGTACCCATGCTAAATTACAGGTTTCTAGTACTAATAGACTCTGAGCTATGCCGCGGACAGACAGACGGACATAACGATTCTATAAGGGTTCCTTGTTGACTACGGAATCCTAAAAACGTAGGTATTCACTCAAATAGCCCAAAGGTGTCTTTAAACTTGCTTTATGACGTGTGCTACTTAACCTACCTACTACAGCGCATTGACTTTGAGAATTATTGAGTTTGTTTTTTAATATGTAGTGGGAAGTTTTAGTTACATTTGATTATACAAATATTACCTAGCAAGTTTCGTCGCCAAACGTCCAAGTTTGTGGTAAAAAAATCAAACAGCGCCAGTCGCCAATGAGAGATCGGAAGGATATCAATTTGAACGAATTAGCCAATCAATACGGCTATCAATGAGAGCTAGTGACGCACAAGTCAAAGAATTATGTTTTTTTTTAAATTTAATATGTATTAAAATAGTTTTAAGAGCTCTATCGTTAGCAATCTACGTCACGATTATTTTGAATTCTCCACCACAACAAACATAATTATATCATCTCAAGAGTTGGTATATGTACATACGCACAGCTACACATCAAGCTGTACATTTCCAATTTATCTCGCATTGTATAGGATTTCCGTACATTGCGAGGTCAGCTTATACTGGAAATGTATAGCTTGATGAGGAGCCCTGTGTACTAAGTGAAGATGAGTACCCTCCACATAAAGAACTGTGTCTGGGTATTATAATATGCTTAGAGATTTTCCCAACGTTTTGACCTACGTTATGGCTAGGAAAAAAAAAAATTCCGCAAAAAAATTTACTTATTTTATTTTGTGACGTAGAGAGCGTGCTTCGGGGAATCACAGCGTCCGAATTGACACTTTACCTGCACACGTCATAACCTTGTTATTTCTTCCGAAAATGTATTATTTCGTAAAACTCGTTATACACAAAATGTTCGCAGCCAGTCACCGAGATAATACTGCTGTCTACTTCCGCACTTTTTATCAAACGAAAACTTAGCTTTGTATTCGTTTATAAAAATAGCTTTTTGGTATAAAGTCTAACCATGGGTTTCGTCATGTGAAAGAGTATGATGAAATCTAATTTATATTTTTATTAGGTGCTTCTATTAACTGTCAATCAATCTTATCTTTCACAAATTGGTTAAGTCAAGTACGGGTAGCAGTATTTTCATCTGTGCACGAGTGCAGTAGCCAATAATGACGACAGTACTGAGATCACTGAGGGGCTCGTGGCTAAGTAATAACAGCCGCACGGGTCGATCGATCAGGTTAAGCTGCGCTTGCCGCGGTTGCTCCGTGGATGTCTGAACTCTGACCATCTTTACATACCAAGATCACTTCGTGCCTCGGGAAGCACGTTAAGCCGTTGGTTCCGGCTGTCATTCGTAGATCTTTGACAGTCGTTACGGGTCGTCAGAATCCCGAAAGTTTGACAACCAGTCTTACCTAGGGTATCGTATTATTCAGTAAATGGGTTGTGGAGGTCACATAGGCAGTCGCTCCATGTAAATACTGGTATTCAGCTGCATCCGATTAGACTGGAAACTGACCTCAACATTCTAGGCAGATGATGAGGTACTGAGATCACAATTCTCCTTTACCTTACTCCAATATATTTGGAGGCATCGCAGCATGTTTTTTTCTTCCGTACGTAACTACGTATTTAGCCGAAATCTCAGTGATAGTCTTAGTTTCTTTGGGCTTCCCCAAATCTAATAGGATTTACAGCCACGTTCATACTCTTGACTTTCCGTACAACATGGTCCTCATTCCTCCGTATCATATGAAAGAAAGAAGAAAGAAAGAAATAAAATTTTATTTGACCCAGGTAAGGCACGTGACCCAACCGAATCAACCGATTTCCACTCCACTATGAACCGATGGCGTCAGGTTTTTGTCAAGTACCTACTATTTAAACAGCACGTCAACATGTGCATAGGTATTCCACTTAAATTGTTCATAAATAAGCACAATATGCCCGTATACATAACATTACATTGGAAAAATCCAGATTAGCATTTGCAAATTCTTTGAACGAGACTTCACATTCGTATTTATTCTTTTCTTGACACAGGCATGAGCCATGTAAGGTTGCTAAATAAATTATAAAAGTAAAATTTAAAATTTAAAAAACCCCCGACAAAAACAAAGCAAATCATAAACGATTTTTTTTAATATCTAATCTCTCTCGATCAAGTCACCTTTCAAACAAAACCAAAATAAACAAAATCGGTTCAGCCGATTGGCAGCTACGATGCCGCAAACAGACACACAGATACACACGTTAAACTTATAACACTCCTCTTTTTCCGTCGGGGGTTAAAAAAAGGAAGCGATGCCCGCGATGACGCGACGATCAAGACAGCTTCATGAAAAAAACCACAGCAAACAACCGTGAAAAGTGCAAACAGGATTGAAGCCTTTGCAGGCAGTCATGGGCTGATAAAAGAAGTTCCTTTACCGTTCCTTCACTAAGGGGGTTGCGCCAAGGTAGTCCGCGAAATTCAAATTTTCTTACGTTTTATGCAATTCGCAGGTCAGTATCAGGTTGTATATTGATCTAAATATGATACGCGGCCGCAAAACATATGGATTTACAGAATTATAAATCATTAGAACCAGTAATACAACTCCTATAACATCCTTTAGGCCGCTTTCACATTAGGACGTTAGCAGCGCGACAGTAGCGCGTCAAAAGTACAATCCTTCACATTTTATGAATAGTACGTCGGTCTGTCTGTCTGTCTGTCCGTTTGTCACAGCATATTTGCTCCAAATTTGGTACACATATGTATTTCTGTGAATAATTTGAAGGAATGTGCTTCTGCCACGCTACAGTCGCGCTGCTAACGTCCTAATGTGAAAGCGGCCTTCTTTCCTTCCCCCTGGCCTATTATAGCTAAAGTGTGGATATTTTCTACTTCGGAGACCACATAACTTCTTACACGGTGAATGGCTTTATCAATGGTGTTCTGAACTTCTGACCTCTGTTATGAATTAAGTTAAGCATTTGAATATGATTCGGTCCAAAAATATTGTTAGCACCACCTATTTTTTTTTTGTAAGAGCAGCAATTTACGGGCATTACCTCTACAATTTGAAACGATAAAGATGAACATTTCAATGTATGTTACTCGTGTGTTAAATTAAATACTTTTTTTGATCGTGATCCTGGTTTTTTCGTTGAGATCGCTTGAGTAAGCCAAAAAACAAAGTTCACAACGCCTGATCTTTGTTCATTAGGTGAAGCTAACAATTACAGTTTTTGCACATCACGATATAAATAAAATATTATTTATCACTGAAAAAGTACCTACATAACAACGAAGTTTTCGTACCAAATCGTGGCTTTATGTAGGTAGGTATATAGGTACATATTAAATTACTAAGGCACCTAGGTAAATGTCATGTTTTTTTTTCTAAATGTATCAAAAAATTAAAGTAGTAAAAACTGAAACCCAACTACGCCTAAAAAGGTATAAACAAGACACCACAGACAGACAAATTAAAAATCCGGAGTCACACGTGTTAGGGCATAAATTGGACAGATTACGTGGGACTCCGGATTTTTAATTCTTAATGTCTTTTTAATGTCTTGTTTATACCTTTTTAGGCGTAGTTGGGTTTTAGTTTTTATTACTTTAATTTTTTTTAAATTATTTTGTGGTTATAATATATAATTATATTTTTGAAATGTGCTCATTAAGCCCTTTCATTTGATACCCAACATGGTACGATAAGACAATTTTTATTTTTAAGTTCCTGACCTTAAGTCCTCTAGAGGGCGCCATTTTTAATTTAATGTGACGCCACATACCCTATAACCAGCGGACGATCAAGATGCTTCTAACGATACCTCATTTGTCAAATTGTGATGAGTGGTTTAGAAGGTAGAAGGGAACAGATGAACATACTTACATGCATACATACATACTCGTACTTACATACATACCGGTCAAAATCATAACCCTCCTTTTTTTCTTCGCCGTAGTCGGGAAAAAAGGTAATGTAAACTGAGCTCAAAACAATTGCTTGATAATTAAAACATCTTTAAAATAATGCAGATAAGACCTTGCTTGTAGATAGTTTAAATACGTCCAAGTTTATAGTTTTTAACGAAAAGTAATATTTGTGCCAGTTACATAAATTTATTTTATTGGTGATGAATATTTTAGGGGTCGCCTGCCTCAGAAGAAGTGTTTTGACTGTCAGTAAGCCATCGTAAGGTATAATTTGATTAACTAGATTTTTCAACTTTGAAAAACAGCTGAAGGAATGGTCGTAGAGATTCGGCGCCATAGTAAAGAATGATCAGGAGGACTTCCACGACCGGGGGTAACACATTTTTTTTTGTTGGCCGGGTTTTTGGGTTTTGGGCCCAATATGAATGGTCTCCTTTGATAATTAATGATTACTTATGTATGCTGTGTTACCAGAATTTAACTCATTATACTAGTTTAAACTCACCTCTGTTGCTGCTCTGTAAGCGCAAATCGATACAATAAATTGATGGTGTAGTAGAGTGTGAGATATGCTAGTAACTCCCGCCATACCAGCTTGTACACGCTGCCTCTCCATCTGCAAGCGAAAGTAAAGCTATAGCTCATAAACTTATAACAAAACAAGGAAGAAAGCTGTCAGGTTTGCGTAACGGAGCTCTTGCTGACCGGCGACCGAGCACCGACACGGACTGCCGTCAGCCGACCTTGCCGACGTATACGTAGGTGAATGTGACGACACGCGAGTAATTTCAGTTTTATCAGAAGAGTTATCCGATAATATAGGTACATACTTATATGGCTAGAGAAGGCAAGTTCAAACGTAACACTTCATCAGAGAGGAAATGTGTAATATTACAATACCCACAAAAAAAATGATGGTACATATAATATAATAAGTATTTAAAAAAAAACGACCGTGTTTCAAAAAAAAATTCTACGAAATTGAAAAATAACTTTAATTTCGGAAGTCAGTGCCTTTGTTTTTAAATTTTAGTTTTTTGCCACTGACTACCGAAATTAAAGTTATTTTTCACTTTTTTAGTGTTTTTTTTGGAAGTCGGTTGTTTTTTTTTTGTAAAAAGTTTTTTCTTTCACTTTTTAGTTGTGTTACCCACCCCACACAAATTCGAATACCACTGCCTGCTATGTAAATAACGGTGACGGAGTCACATAGAACATCGTCTAGATATACTAAGTGGGAAAACACTCTAACTCAAAAACTACGCAAGCAATTTACTAAAAAAATTCAGTGACCAACTCGGGAGTATACCCTTTCGAACTAAAAACAATTTTTTAAGTAGGTTCACAATTGCCGAAAATATCGATGAACACACAAAAAAATAATACATACAGACGAACATAGAACCTTCTCCTTTTTGGAAGTCGGTTAAAAAGAAGAACTAGCCTATAAATAAAACGAAGAACAAATTACAGCAGATATGCGCGATTTTTGCCATTCTAATACCACTGGTATTTGTTAAAACTCATATTTATTTTCTATTCCGAACGGATACCACTCTTTAAATAATTAAATTTAATATGCAAACGAATACCAACAACTTGTATTTGGTACAGTCCGCTCTGTCAAACCTAATTAAATTTAATTTGTTTTCTAATATTTTTATGTGATCGTAATAAAATGCTATCCATGCAATCCCCAACCTCGTTTGCCTTTAGTTCCAAAATTCGAAACGAACAATCAGAGTAAAGTGTGACTGGAATTTCTAAAATATTTTATTGTCTTGGTGGCATATACGTAAGTCAATGGAATAAGGTTCGTTTCTACTTTGATGATCTCATGATTATTATTTAATTCAACCAGGTTTTTCGACTGGCTAAATTAGACTAATATTTAAATAAGCCCCCGGCTTAAATTGCTGATGAAAATGCTTGGCTCAATGCTGGTTCTGCTCTAAAATCATAAGGGCGCATAAACTAATTGGTTGGCATTTGAAAATACTGTTGGAGCTGCTGAAGATCGTGAGACTATCTTTGCATTGTGTAGATTCAATCTCTTAATATTATTAAAGTGCATAGCACCAGAGGCGTAGTTAGGTATCCAAAGGCCCTGGAGCAAAAAAAACTGTGGAACCCTAACTAAACAGAGGCTTAATCAAGTCAAACTATAAATATGTATTGGTCCATATTTAGGAGTAGAAAAGCAGTAGAACTTTGAAAAACAGCTATTGTTTTGGTGGTGTCTTTCGGAAAAGGCCCTAAAGGCTGTAAAGGCCCTCCATACTTATCAAGAATTTGACGTGTTTCATTATCACTTAATATCTTGTTCGTAAAGTTTCCTAAGTCTTATGTAGATTGATCGTTCACATTTTAGAAAAATTAAATTACATTCAAAGCGTTTTTACTGACTGTACCTTATATCTTTGAACTTGTTTTGGTATTAGTTTAAACAATGGTATCCGTTCGGAATAGAAAATAAATATGAGTTGAAACAAATACCAGTGGTATTAGTTTTTCGTATTAAAATGGAATAAATCATAAGCGCGATTTGTTATTCGAATCTTAACATTAAGTATCAGATATAAAACGGATTTGGTTGGCCGTGACGTGGGACAAGCGATGTGGGCTTCTAAAAACTTGTTTAGAGTCAGGGTGTCAGACAAAAAATTGAGTATAATTGCATGTCTAATCGCTAACCGTGAGCCGGATGATTCTAGGAACGTGACAACAAGAGAGACTACAATATTGAAGCAAATAAGTACGTAGTCAAAGCTGTTTATAATCACCGGTACTATCTATCCACCACATCAACACTAAAAAATATAAGACACTATTTTTGTTAGACGGCACAGGTTGCAGGATATTCCAATTCGAGGTCTTATTTTGCTCTCACTTGTCAGAAATTCAGAATCATTCCTGTACATATTACCAAAGTAAGAATGTCCTCGTCAAGGTATCAAAAAGTTTTGGTTTATGAATGAATGGCTTCGATTATTGTATACAAAAAACTTTTAACAAAAAAAAACAACCGACTTCCAAAATAAACACTAAAATAGTGAAAAACACTTTAATTTTGTAAGTTGGTGTCTTTGCTTTTCAATTTTTGGTTTTTTGCCACTGATTTCTGAAATTAAAGTGCTTAATTACTCACTTTTTTTGTGATTGTTTGGAAGTCGGTTGGTTTTTTTTTTGTAAAAGTTTTTATTTTTTTCTCTTTTTAGTTGTGATACCTACCTCATACAAATTCGAATACCACTACCTGCTATGTAAATAACAGTGACGGAGTCAAATAAAATATCATATACATAGACTAAGTGGGAAAAATACGTAATTATTGAAGCTAATTCAGAAACTACGTAAGCAAAGTTAATAAAATTTATATGGGATCACACAGGAAGCATCAGCTCTCAAATAAAAAAAAATCATCAAAATCGGTTCACCCAGTCGAAAGTTCTGAGGTAACAAACATAAAAATTAAAAAAAAATACAGACGAATTGATAACCTCCTTCTTTTTTGAAGTCGGTTAAAAAAACATTGTTGTTATTCTTGCGCACTCACTACCTAGCTAAGACAATGGATCGATGGGTTTACAAATTACAATCAAACGTAGGATGGGTTCAATTGAATTGTTGGCCAATTGTCGGATCATCGGCCTACATTCCTCTGTTGAGTGCTTCAGCCTCCTGATCTCGTGATAAGTTTCCATTTTACACGCAACTACCATGATACAACACTAATCAAATTACGTATATCTTGTCTTATGTCTCATGTGTTACAATTTATTATTAACTTTAACAAGTTGCTTTGCTATTAAAGTTCTTTATTTTTTATTATTTAGTTTCTTAATATTTCTAGCTATAACTAGGAGGAGCTCGTGGCTAAGTAATAACAGCCGCACGGGTCGATTCATCAGGTTAAGCTACGCTTGCCGGGGTTGGTCCGTGGATGGGTGACCTTTACATATCGAGACTCCTCCGTGCCTCGGAAAGCACGTTAAACCGTTGGTCCCGGCTGTCATTGGTGGATCTTTGACAGTCGTTACGGGTCGTCAGAAGCCCGAAAGTCTGACAACCAGTCTTGCCAAGGGGTATCGTATTACCCAGTTACTGGGTTGTGGAGGTCAGATAGGCAGTCGCTCCATGTAAAATACTGGTATTCAGCTGCATCCGGTTAGACTGGAAGCCGACCCCAACATGGTTGAGAAAAGACTAGACAGATGTTATTTCTAGCTATATTTTCGTTAATGACCGCCAAAAAAAAAAGCCTATTTTGGTCATTGACTTTTCATTGATACAGTGAAATGAAATGAAATTGGATATTCTGTAAATAGGATATCGGAATCACTTTTACACGTCATATTAAAAATAAGCTAGATGAGGTCGGCGTTTCCTATCTGACTATTCTGAGAAGAAATGCCGAAACAAACTCAGTGCCAATAGTCTCAGAGTAAAATGGCTGTGTGATATACGGAAATTATAAGGGTTCCGTTTCTGCCATTGAACCCTAAAAATGGAGGGTATGATTATATTTTTTTTTTTTTTTTGTGGGAAATACCCAATTGTCTTCTCCCTCCCGGGCGTGTCAAGCTTTTACTGACTAAAACCTACCCGTGTTCCTTCAGATGCCTGTTGCCAAGGATCCTAGTATCCCTTTCGGACTTTCTCGCAACCCTGTCAGGCATCGGTCCTAGACTCCTATCGGACCCCGCCAATTGTGCTGACGAGTGTACGATACAGTGGAGAATAGTACACAAAAAATATTACGCCTATTTATCATGGGAGCAGACAGAAGATGTGTGACAACCCAAGCCTTTGTTTTGATGACCCAATTAAAATTCTAAATTATTTTGCTCGAATTAATTGCACTTAGGTGCAGGAAAGTTTTATAGGACACGCCCCGTCATTAATTAAAAGTGCCCTTGCCTCAGATGTTGGGGCCAATACATATAAAAATAGAATCAGAATCCTTATTTGGACGCAGTCGACTTGCCGTAAGCGTACGCGACTACGATTAGGAAAGTAAATTAACACATGACACCTGTTTTTGTCGGAAGTAAAGGCTGTCGAATTAGTGCATCATAAGCATAACGTATAATGTATTATCAACCTCTACTTCTTTTAAGGTCTGCTACATGAACGGGACATGAATACGTAAGTTTTAAGTTCGACTTTTTAGTCAATACAGTGCGCCAAGTATGACCTTGCACTTTGTAACAGGCGTTTGCTTGTTTATTAACTATTTATAAATCTATATCTTCTATATTAATTATTTTATAAACCTCTAGACGAGGCTACTACTTTTATTGAAAATATTTGTAAAAAAAAAGTTGGGATGTTAAAAGGATAACCAACAGAATGATGCCATTTTATGGGGATTTATTGGAGTTTTTGTCTGTTAGTCGATTTGTCTGATGTGAAAGATTAATTTAAACAGGTATCACGTAAAAAGTACTAAAGGAATATGGTTAACTTATAGACTCAAATACTTATTGTGTATAACTCGGAGTACTATATAGTTTTTGTTTCATCGCAATCGCTTTACTCTCTATCAAACGATATCAATTCAAAGTGTTCAAGAAGAAGTTTTCATTACGTAATGTAGAAACACGTAACGATATGTAGGTATTGACGCCAAATGGTACTAACGAATACATGTGACACTGTGATAAGTGATAAATAACCATCTAATAATTATTACCTATGTTATACCCCAATCGCTTTAGCGTGGCAATAGCGGTCATTGCCCTTTCCCTATTATCTCTCCGTAGCTAAGGAACCCAAACAATAAACTATGTTTAAGTACCTAGATATGGTTTTTCGTTATGGAACATGTTGAAGATCACGATAGATATTGATTCAGGACGTTAACGGACCTTAGGTCAGTTTTGGAATAAATTTCCAGTCTATCCGGATGCAACTGAATACCATTATTTTACATGGAGTGATTGCTTATCTGACCTCCACAGCCCAGCAACTGGGTTATTACAATACCTACCCCTGGGTTTAAGGACTGGTTGTCAGACATTCGGGCTTCTTTGGCACTCGAAACGAATGTCAAATGATCCACGAACGACATCCGGGAACGTTTTTCGGAAACGTTTTCCGAGGCAGGCGTAGCCCTTACTATGATATATACTATATTTCCAATCTTTATTTTATGTTTAGTCTATCTGCCTAGCCTTTTCCCAACTATGTTGGGGTCGGCTTCCAGTCTAACCGGATGCAGCTGAATACCAGTATTTTACATGGAGTGACTGCCTATCTGACCTCCACAACCCAGTAAGTGGGTAATACGATACCCCTTGGTAAGACTGGTTGTCAGACTTTCGGGTTTCTGACGACCCGTAACGGCTGTCAAAGATCCACGAATGACAGCCGGGACCAAGGGCTTAACGTGCTTTCCGAGGCACGGCTTTATTTTATGTTTAGTGTGGTATGATTATGAACGTTATGATTGTTGAACTTCAGCTACATTTATCCATCTCGAAACGACTAGCATATTGAACAAAATATTCTTTTATTAATAACCTACTTAAAAAAAGAGATTATGCATTTGGCGAGGTTTTCTGTAGGTAGGAAAATGTATTGTCTATTGAATCATTTCGCGGCACTTTAATAACGCTCGAGCTGTGAGAATAATTATAATTCTTGGTCAAGGTATTCTATTGGTGATGTACAATTATCTAGGCTTACTAGGGTTAATTAGGCACGTAGCCGAGATTCATTATCGTTATAATTAAATGGCGTGCAATAGGAGAGGCCTAATGTCCAGCCTATGACCTGTGTCCCAGTAATGGGAACATTATAGGCTGATTATTTTATTTTTGACTTATGGAGTGAATTGAACGTAAATAGTTTTAAAAATAAATTTAAAAAATATTAAGTTTTTAGAAATATGTACTAAAGTTTTAGACTACCTATAAATAATAATTAGTTTTAAGTACAAAGTTTATTGAGTGTACAGAGACTCGGCAGTCAAACCAATACTACGGTTCTGTGGGGCTTAGTTTATAAGTTATACTTACCTTATGTGAATATAGAAAAATAAAATAATAATAATGCATGTTTGAAAAAGGTAATCTTCAGTAGGTAATACTGATTTGGTACATATTTATTTCGAAAAAAAATATTTATTCACGCAGATGAAGCTGCGAAATACTGCGAAGTATGATGACTTAAATTGGGGAAACCTACTAGTAGAGCACAATATATTGTGTTCCGCGAAAAGTTATCGCGATAAACAAAATTATCTAAAATACGAGTATTGAACATTCTCTACCTTGCATCAAAATTTTCACTGAATTTTTAAGAGTAGTGGGGACTGACCTATTCTATTACTTCAGTCGGGTCAATTTTCGGGAGCAGGTGCCGCATTATGATGTATTAATACCATAATTTTTCCAGTGTGAGAGAGAGACGGAGCTAGACAAGGCCGCTAGCACCATCCCGTTTTCGCAGTGGAATAATGATGGCATTAATACTTCATAATTACTACCTCAGGTTCTTCTAGCACGTGGATAGAAGAGAAAGGCATACATGTATCGCTAAATATGATAAAACAATGTCCTCCGCCGCGTCTGTCTCTCTGTTCGCGATAAACTCAAAAACTACTGCACTGATTTTGATGCTGTTTTCGCCAGTGGATAGAGTGGTTCTTGAGGAAGGTTTTAATATATAATAACCGACATCCACGCGGGCGAAGCCGCTGGCATCAGCTAGTACCTCATAAAGTAATTTAAGGAGTACAGTGTGTTCAGCTATTGTTTATTATTATATATATTATACAGCTCTATTTAGCTAATAAATTCTTAAAATAAAATTAAGAAGGAAACGGACGAAGGTAAATCTTTGACATAGTCTTTGTATAGTAGACTCATACGGATAGACTATATGGTTAAATCGCAAGAATTTTGAATAATGATAGTAGTAATATTTCTACTAATTTCCACACAAACATTGCTTAAATGCCCAATATGGACACAACACAGAATGACACTGTTTGAAACTGTTTCGATATTCTATTCAATGGGTTTCGAAACTTTCTCTGTTAGTAGGTATTCTCATAACCTAAAGAATGTCATAGGCTATGTAATTTCCACTTTCGAATCAAGGCAAAGTTCTTTGAATGTGCATATAGGGGTCCTAGTTAAATGTACACGTTGTTATGTTTGACAGTTATTGACAGTGTGGATTTGTAATGCTTATGGACCAATAGATAATTTAAGTTTACGGTCTGATGAGCTGTTAATCAAAGGCCCGAAAAACTATTGCCGACAAATTATTCCATTGCAATAGCCGACACCAACCGGTTTGGAATCAAACGAATAGACATCTAAGGATGAAAATGTTGTGCATTTTCTGGATTACAACAATTTTTTCTGGATTAAAAAATAAGGTCTGATAATGATGATGCTTAAAAAAATACTACCGACACTAGGGGTTAATTTATAAAAGTTCCTTAAAGTTAATTGGCGTTCAAACGTCAAAAATGTATGGTTAAACAGTCGCTAATCATTATTTAACTTTAAGCCACGTTAATACCCCCTTTAAGTATAAGATTTTGATGGGAAACCGGTATGAGTAACAGCAATATCGCGCGAACTCATCAAGCTCCACTTTGTCGTTTGATCATAGATTCATAGCTACAGTTTACAGTTTGATTAGGATTCCACCAACTATATTCTCTGGCCTTCAAAGGGCGTGTGAACAAACTTTTTAAAAGAAAACAACGGGAAAGTCTTTAGCGAAACTTTTGTCTGACAGAACTGTATCTTTCGTAAAGAATATTATGATGTATTTGACGATCCGAATACTAATAGTGAAAATTGCGGAATTTTCCCTTTTCCGTGGCCATGACATGAGTTTTTGAATGATCTGAGAAACTGCCAAGTTACACAGCACCTGTACATGCGGAATACTAAGTCAGATATTGTCAAAATTCTTTGACCTTGTCAGAAGTTGCCACGGTCGAACTGCTAGTGAACACCGCTTACTAATTACTGATATCAGTGTCGACCGACCTTCGGAATCTGTACTTAAGAGCAAAAAATCTATTGCTTAATCGATCTCGGATTATTAATCTCTAATAATACTGGGTTAAGAGTCAAATAATTATACTACGTCTGTATGGAACATAGTTCTACGTTTGGTGTGTTTACAGCGTCATTAACTATACCTACTGTGTTATTGTCTTACCAAGTACGCTAGTCCAGGGGTCAACAATTACATACATATTTGAAAAAAAAAAAAAAAATATTGCCGTGGTCCGTTTGGTAGACGATTACAAGTAACCAAGATTAAAAATATCAATAAAAAAATTACTTAACAAAATATGTAGGTTGGTACCAAATTAATATTAATGTGAAAAATGACATGGTTTAAGTACTTTAAACTCTGAGATGCAAGCTAAAACTCAGCATTTTTATTTTAATATTTTTAGATTAAGTTTTAATCAAAATTGCTGTCCGGACACTAACCGTGGTCCGCCATTCAGTGACTCCTGGGTCCTGCTCCTGCGCTAGTATCCTGGATGAAAAGTATCCTATGTCCTTTTCCGGGTCATGGTCTACCCATGTCCTAAATTTCATCAAGATCCATTCAGCCGTTTTAGCGTGAAAGCGTAGCAAACAAACTCACTTTCGCTTATAATATTAGTAAGGTAGGATCTTCAGGAATTATCAAGACTGAATTTGTAGTTTCCAGAAAGCTAGAGAGCCTTTATAGAGCTATAGAACTCAAACTCAAATTCAAAGCATTTATTTCAATTAAACCATTTACAGGCACTTTTGAATTGTCAAAGAGTCGGTCAGTTAGTCAAAAAGTTTGAAGCTAGCCTTGCCCATTCCAGAACGTAAATCTCTATGGAAAAGAACGAGCACGAAAATCATCATCATCTGCCTAGCCTTTTCCCAACCATGTTGGTGTCGGCTTCCAGTCTAACCGGATGCAGCTGAATACCAGTATTTTACATGGAGCGACTGCCTATCTGACCTCCACAACCCAGTAACTGGGTAATACGATACCCCTTGGCAAGACTGGTTGTCAGACTTTCGGGTTTCTGACGACCCGTAACGACTGTCAAAGATCCACAAATGACAGCCGGGATCAACGGCTTAACGTGCTTTCCGAGGCACGGAGGAGTCTCGGTATGTAAAGATGGTCACCCATCCACGTACCAACTCCGGCAAGCGTAGCTTAACCTGATGGATCGACCCGTGCGGCTGTTATTACGTAGCCACGAGCTCCTCAGAACGAGCACAAAAATATAGGCTGTATTATTCCTACCTCAGTAAAATTAAACTACCATAAATAAATAGGATACAGTAGCTTCTTTAACGTAGGTACCTACAGTGGGGTTATAAATTAATCCTATACCTCTATCTACGTTAGTCATTATAATAAATATTAACTTACCCAAAAAGTTACTATAGATAGGTCCACTCGGCTACACATCAAGCTATACATTTCCAGTTTATGCTGATCTCGCATTCTATATGATTTCAGTACAATGCGAGGTCAGTTCATACTGGAAATGTATAGCTTGATGTGTAGCCGTGTGTACCAAACGAATATCCATAATGATGACTCTACCGAGGAGTCCGTGAACCATCATTGGCTGAATCGATGTTTTAGTTACCTACTCCACAAATTATTTACACACTGAATTCCAACTGGATTCTTATGAGGTGTTATAATCGCTATACATACAATAAGTTGTTACATACAGGTTGAATAATTGTCTTAACCTTGTACATAGTTACGTACGTCTCAGGGTGCTTAAACATCGGAACTGCAACTTCAATCTTCCATCGCAGATTCGTGTGATATGTTACGTGCTGTATTTAAATACGCCGTGTTACGTGCGTACAGTACATAATATTCTTCATTTTTATGACTTTAGTTTGTTGTGAGGAGCTCGTGGCTAAGTAATAACAGCTGCACGGGTCGATCCATCAGGTTAAGCTACGCTTGCCGGGGTAAGTCCGTGGATGGGTGACCATTTTTACATGCCGAGACTCCTCCGTGCCTCAGTTAATTTGCGTGCCTAAGTTATTTTTCACTTTTAGTATTTTTTTTGGAAGTCAGTTGGTTTTTTTGTTGTAAAAAAGTATTTTTTTTTAATGTATACTTAATTACTTTACTAATTTAAATTGGATTGGATGTCTTTCGTGGTTTGATTTTATTTCATGCACGAAACGATTCAAACCATTCAGGATACTGTACTTTTTGTAGTGTCAATTTGTTTTACTTTTACGTCTATGTCGTGATTATAACTACTGGAAAACGTCGACTAAGGTACGTTGCTTCGACTAATATCTTCCTGCTTGAAAACGAATTCGATGAAAGAAGTTGACAAAGCAAAAATACATATTAATTAACTAATTTCTCTATAATTATACCTATGCATTAAGTGAAAATGTAGCAATGACTTAACAATACGAAGAGTGTTCTAATGTCACAAACACGTTTACGAATGTGATAGTACTTTCGTGTAAATAGGTTTACCGTAACCTGACTCAGACGGGTTTCGTTATGTAGTACGCATATAACAGCAAACTTATTTTCATTGTGACTTATTGCGTTTACCGTTCAGTTATCCATTTGAAAAATAAAATAAATAGACATAGTTCAGTCGTAGCGGTATTTTATTTATCTACATATATATAACCAAAGCATATATGTTACAACCAATTGGGTTTCTAGCCATCAGACTAATAATTTATAGTTCCATGTGATTATTAATAGGTTTTTTTATAGGTTCCTATGTTTTTCGCTGTTGATTTATTGTGTGTGTGGTGTTTATTTGTCTAAGTAATAACCACCTCACGGGTCGATCCATCAGGTTAAGCTACTCTTGCCGGGGTCGGTCTGTGGATGTGTGACCATCTTTACACACCGAGACACCTCCGTGCCTCGGAAAGCACTTTAAGCCGTTGGTCCCGGCTGCCACTCATCGATCTTTGACAGTCGTTACGAGTCGTCAGAAGCCCGAAAGTCTGACAACCAGTCTTACCAAGGAGTATCGTATTGCCCAGTTACTGGGTTGTGGAGGTCAGATAGGCAGTCGCTCCATGTAAAATACTGGTATTCAGCTGCATCCGGTTAGACTGGAAGTCGACCCTAACATAGTTGGGAAAAGGCTAGGCAGATTGATTGATTTACTTATTCAATAAGTAAGTAGGTACCTTATCTGCGTCAACAGCACATTTATGTACGTATAACATTAGCTTACATATAACACTGTCATATACATGTTTTAAAGAATCACCTATTGGATCAGATCTCATCACTTAGCCAGGGTAATCTTTTCAAATATGTTTGTCAAAGATTTTATGGTGCGTATGGTGGTCGGTTATATATTAAGGGGGATGCGCTAAGGTAGCCGGCGAAATTCAAATTTTCTTACGTTTTTGCTATTTGCAGGTCAGTGTTTGGTTGTATAGCAATGGTTCAAATACTGACAATCACACCTCTGCGCGAATGCCCTCAGGATGCCGTTGGAGCTTACCCGAACCCTACGCACCAGAGACGTGCATTGTTTTTCAAAATCAAAAAATATTTTATTTCACATAAACCTGAAAGGGCACTTATGAAACGTCAGAAGACAGGTGCACGGTTCCAATTGGTTGTTTCATATGGAAGAAGAACCTTCGGGCCATTATATTCGCCCTTACAGACAACGCCCTGCGTTCACACTCTATGTCTGCATCGTCTTTCAGATCAGAAGACATCATAATGATGTCCAAGATATTTAAAATGTTCCACCCTCTTCAAGTCTTCAGTGGTGTTCCTCATAATTTTATGGTAGGTGTCGTTGTCGGACATATTCCTCTGGCCTGAAAGATAATGCAGTCACGTTTCTGGATATTATTAATCATGTCATGATTGAGAGCGTAGTTTTCACAGATGCCCAACAGTTTTGAAAGGCCACATACAGAAGTAGCACCATGTCGTCCGCATACCTTATATTATTGAGCCTAAATATCAATATGGTAGCCGACATGGGAGCTGCTGAGCTCCTCTATCAGGGCGTTGACGTAGGTACAGGTTGAAGAGTTTAGGGAACCCTGCTTCACCCCACATTCCATCCTGTACGGCTAGGAATATGCACTCGACCATCGCACGACATTGACCTGGTTATAATACCAAAAAAAGATCCTGCTGAATTCCGCAATAACGCGTAATTAAATTTCTGTAAGTAAGTACCTAACTAATGGACGGAAAAATCGGCTGATTAAGGTACCTGCTACCTAATTGTTAGCTTATTTATTAATAAGTCTCCTTACCTAATGGATTAAAATGAAAAAGTTGACTCTAATTGTGATCATTGAAGTGCAAAGTCAAAGTTTTTATTTGTAAACATAGGTTTAAAAATAGGTGTTATTAATAGTGCTTGTGCATTGTAATTTGTAGTTATAGTGGAATTCAATTCGAATTATACTTACGGAAATCAAGTGATCATAAGTATGATTGAATGAAGTTTTAATCGATTGGTGCACGCGTCATGGTTACTTTCGCCGCCTTTCGTTGTCAGGGCCAAGCGAGCTGCGATCAGACATTGAATCGATTCTAGTTCGCGACTTCGCGTTCTTTAAGTAGCATTCATCACCGCGCCTGTCGAGGTCGACTCTAGCATCGGTGACGGCGTCATCATGATCCTCGCTTCCTCGCTCTCTCATTAGCTATGGCACTTATTAACAAACTTTCATTACTTTTCGACGTAAACATGCCACGGTGAGAACAAAGTTATTTTCTAAATTAAACATATACAAGTGGCGCGTCACAATAGACGGACGGCAAGAGACTTGCTATTGTTAATGTGTATTGTGTAGTTACGGACCATCGGTGTGTGATTTCGTCATGTAGGAGCGAGGCGCTCCGTTACGAACAGCTGTTTCACTCGAGCTGTGTGCCTGCGGGCTCCGGGGCCGCCGAGAACGGTTCCGCAGTCAAAGCCTCGCACTCCACTAATAAGATTCCAACTTACTTGCAAAGGATCCTCCAGAAACATCCGAAACTGCTGCCATTAGGTACTTCACCGGCGTATGATATAGTCATGTTTGGTACAGCTTAACACACTATAAAATTAATATTTATTTATACACACACACGTTTGTTGGCGCGAGCTTGGAACGAGACACACGCGGAAAATTAAATACGTTTTAGAAAGTAATAAAAAGTTTGTTGGCGTTAGTAACTAGGGAAGGCGAAGGGGAGTTTTAACTAAATAGTGCACTTAAAATGTCACATTCTGGTGATGTGTTATGCACTCTGCCTTCCCCGAACTGTTGCAAAGCATAAAGGAGGGGCGCGCGAGAGCACCGTCCACAGAGTAGCGTCAACTGTGACTGATGAATGATACCTTGCTTGGCATGTTGTTCAAGTTACTCGCTCGCTGCTTGCTCATGCGTGATAAACGCGGCGCGGCTGCGCTGCGCGGGCGCAGCCCCTCTCGCAGGTTCTATACCAGCCTTGCATCACGTCATCGCATGCGCCGATAGATGGCGTTACAAGTAATTTAATACAGCCTTTGAGCTGCTCAACGAGTGAACGCCTGAGGTGAACGCAACTAGGTATTGCATCTCACACTAGTGGAAGGCACAATTATATTGTTTCTGATGATATCCCTATAAAATAGGGTTTATTTTGTTTTCACTGGTTTCCCATTAAAGTATCAATCAAGTTGGTAAGTACATTAACGACATTGTCCTTAGTCTTTTGTTCGACAGAATGGCGACAATGCAAAGAAACTAACACTGATATCTTACTCGTATTGTTACCAACAGCCGCTGTACCTAAACGTACTTACTCAATATGGCCGAAAACAGGTATTTGTTTTACCTATTTAAACGGCGCATGGTACGAAGTTACCTAAGTACCTATATCAAAACATGTCCTTTATATGTGGTACAAGCTTCCGCCCGCGTGGTATGTCCATAAAAAGTAGCCATATATCCTTCCCCGGAATGTCATCTATCTCCTTGCCAATTTTTTTCGAAATCCGTTCAGTGGTTTGGGCGTGAAAAGGTAACATACAGACAGAAAGAGTTACCTTCGAATTTATAATATTAATTATCTAAGTATGGATTGTATTAGTCCTAATTTATGACCCAGCATAGGAAGGTAGGTACTGCGCCAACCCATAAATTGGAAGTCGGGATGGAAGACGTAGACGGTGATGTTCTGTTGCCTATAATAAATAGGTATTTACCTACTATCTTAGAGCTCCCCACAGACGGGCGCAACGCAACGATGCGATGCGATTCTGGTAGAACAATTTCCATGAAATTTTCATAGTAAGTAGGTACTTAATTGTTCTACAAGAGTCGTCGTATTTTCTGGACCCTATTTAATTTACAGGTACTCTTCCTAAAATGCACTTGTGGGTGGCTATCATTTATGTATTATGTCTGTAGGCGTAGATCGGTCGATTTTTGGTGTGGCACAGCCTGGCCGCGCTCAGTGACATTTAAAAGAAAACATGTTTCTAGATAGATTGTACCATGTACTAAGTAGGTATACGGTACCCAAGTATGATGAAAAAAAAATTACCACAGCGACTACCTAATTAAATACTTATGAGAGAGCCTTTACATACTGGCTTGTCGCGCAACGCGACGCCGCCGGTATTGTTCTGCCGTGAAGTTTCTCGGAAATTGTATTGTTAAAAGTCTCGTCGCGTCAGTATGTAAGAGCCTTAATGATGGTTTTGGTGGCGCGGCTGGGGAGTAGGTACCTATAGACACATGACTCTACAGGTAGCGCCCGTAGGCGCACCCGGGCTCCGGATCTAGTATATACTAAAGAATTGTACGCATTATGTAAGTACTACGTGTGGCGCCATCTACATCGCCACATGAGAACTACGCATCTAAGACCTGACGCCACAAAATCCTGCATCACGCAATTAGAGTTTACCGCGCGATCAACATACAAGGTGTAAGGGACAGCCCTGCGCAGACTGATGGGATGAATTCAGCATATCATACTAAGACGACCGGTACATGAAATAAATAGAGGATGAGTGAACTCTACACCCTGTTCCTCATACCTCTAAAAACGTAATAATATTATGGAACTCCTGTAACATATCAAAAAAAAAAAAAAAAACGTCTTAGTAAGTTGTGTCGCTAGTGAGTACCGTGATTCATCTCCCTAGGATTCCTGGCCAATTGCGTGTCAATCGTCGGTATCTCTTATCCAGCTGCTACCAGCTTCGGCAGCCACCTGCCTAAGGACGTCCTAACTTCTTTTACAGATTCGCGGTCGGCCGTGTTAGGTACACGAACTTCATTGCAATGATGTGCTGTCATATAGAAGTCCTTACAACCAAAAAGCCAAGATCGATGGGAAATAAACAATAAAAGACAAGAGTCACATAGAATTTCTTAAATGTATTGTTGTTACAACATTAAATCCTTACCCACGGGTTCCACTCCACCTAGCTGCCTATACATAACTAACGAAATGTAAAAACTAGAAATATTTTATGTTTCGCCAAAGTGAAGGTTAGGAAGATGGGCTTAATTTTGATCACATTTTTGTTGCATTATTTAGCAATTATTGTGTATGTTTATTTTCTTTCCTGAAGAGATCTCAATATTACACAAAATTATTATGCAATAGCGGCGGGTGCTTCGAATTCCCCATTAACCATGTATACAACTATTTATGCATAGGTTAGGCTCTCTCATACATACCTACCTACAACTTAACAAGGCGACAGTTAAGTTGCATTGTTGATCTGTGCCGTTGTATGGTACACACGGCTACACATCAGGCTATACATTTCCAGTTTATGCTAAGCTCGCATTGTATAGGATTTTCGTACAATGCAAGGTCACCTTATACAGGAAATGTATAGCTTGATGTGTAGCCGTGTGTACCTAGTACGCAAAATAGCTAGACTCCATTCCCATACAAAATCTAAATCGACCAACCGTCACACGATTGTAAGGGTTGGCCCCACTCAGTTGACGTTAAGGTTGCCATCCTTTTTTTAGAAAAATCTTTTCCCTTCCTGTTGGCTCTGCCATAGTCGGGAAAAAAATAAAGTATTTCTGCTTTGAAGAGGGTAATAAAGAGTACAGGCAGAGTATTACTTAAACATGATTTATAAAACAGCATGTTTATGCACATATTTTTTATGCGGAAAACATTTTTATTTTATTTTTTGTTAATAATTGCTCGACTTTAATTCTTAGTTCAAATTGATGAGGAGCTCAGTTGTTATCAATTTAAATAAAATAGGGCCATCTTGGACTAATAGGCTAAAGTGCCGAGCACTTTAGAGCACTAAAGCACGCGCTTGAGTACTTTAGAGTATGAAGGATGCAAGAACGAGCAAACTAAGATCGAAATTTATAGTACTCCGCCTCGAATAGGTTTAGATTTCTTATGTTCGTTGATATGGAAATAAAAATTTACTTTAACGACTTATGCAAAAAAAAAGCTGATGAGAGCTACGTAGGATATATGCATGACAGTATGACAGAGCGAAGCGAGCTCGAAAATGTTAACAACCTGACTGGGATAAGTTTTCTTTTGACAGCCTCAAACTACGACCCTTACAGGAACTAGGGGGCCCAATGGTCCTGGGGCCCAGGGCACTTGCTCAGAGTAGAAACTCTATTGCTTTTGTATATAATAAAGTCACCCACGCGAAATAGAGTACAATACTAAGGTTGGCAACCCTAATCGACTTATATCTCGCTTTCAACATAACGTAACGACCGGCGACCCTTTAATTATTAATAGAGGATTCTAAAACATCGGCAAGACGTGTAAAAATAGTTTGTTCTATACTCATGTGTGAGATCAGCAACACTAAGGGCCTGGCTGCACGCAGCAGTTTCATGCGCAAACAACATGACTGTGATGTCCACACCATACCAAAAACGGCAAATAATTTGCGCAAGTAAAAAGGAGCGTGTAGCCTGGCCATAAGACATGACAAATTGTATGCAATTTAACTTGGTGTTTTTCTTAAAGAAATTGATAACACAATTATCGCTTCATCACGAGCTTTAACACTAAACAGAATGTACAAGCGCAGGAAAGAAGTTTTCAGTATGCAACAAAAATGATGATGGATAGTTTTATCAATTGCTTTATTGGAACAGTCATAATAATCAACAGTTAGGCGCCATCAGATGATCAGACAGCGTTTATCCGCCTTCCTTCCTAAGTTTAAGACCTTTCACTCTCAAATATTACCGTTCATCTGTTTAATTTTACTGGAGGCAATATAATTACAGCACTTTAATGACAAATTGAATCATTATAATAACTAAAACCTGAACTATTACAAAGGACCATGTGGCATTTTGGACCAAATGCTTAACAGTGATTAAACGTATGCCATATGAAAGCTGGCATTGTACGAATTAAATAATACCCCAAAAGCTAACATATGGTATATGTAACTTCACTGTTGGGCATTTAGTCCACACTCCATACATCCGTGCCCGTGGTCCTTTAATATTTTCAGAAGACAATAATAGAAATCAAGAAAAAAGTTACTTCTAAATGAAAATGATTAATATTGGAGTCAAAATATAACATGTTATGTTATTTATGTGAGTAGAGGTTTAATTTTGGCTTTAGTGAAAGGAAGAAAAAATAACAATTTATGTATAAAAATATGTATCAAACTCTTCGTACGATAAGCTCTGGAAGAAAACGCTTATAAGATTGCCAGTATGCGAGGTTGTCTGCAAAGTTCTTAATTTAAAGTCTGACTTTTATCAGTCTTTGGAACCCTCGCATCTTGTCAATCTACGACGCATGTCGTACCTAAACTAACTTGAAGTACAAATTCGGTAAATTAACCTAAATATATACGGTTGTTACCTGGCATCTATGCGACATAAAACAAGAAAAGGAAAAATAAACTTCTGTGTAACGCTTAAGTAATTTTAGAAATATTTCATCAAAACAATTATGAAAAATGGTTATGTAAAAACCTGCTGTGTCCAGATATTTTTACTTATCATACAGGATCGTAATTTGAGATGGGGCATCTAAGCTACGAGCCAGAGTAGCCAGGGAAATTAAAAATTTCATACGTTTTTTGCAATTTTCAGGTGAGTATGAGGTTGTATGCTGATCAAAACGGACCTGCAAATTGCAAAAAAACTTAATAAATTTTGGAAATTCGCTGTCTACCCCTGTCCACCCTAATTGCGTAGTACACTATCAATCACAATCTGAATCGGTTTGAAACAAATTGCTAATCCATTGCTTCATAACTTCGAAAACAAAATTAGCTCAACAACGTAAATTACGAAATGAATGTTGTTGAAATGCCAAAATGAAACAGATTAGTCTTAATCGGTTACGAAAATAAGTTACGCAATTAGGTAGCTGACGTATCATCGCTTCTACAGAACAAAATTTTGAAAAGATCACTACTTACCTTTCAATGAATTCAAAAGTAATCTATGAGTGATTTCATAAATAATTTAATGTATTTTGGTAATGTTTTTATACTCGGATCTTCTCCCGCCATCCCAGTAACAAATACTGTATCCACTGTATTAAATTAATAAGTGTTATATTTGTTTGTGTAATGTTCTCCGAAGACTTCTTAGAGAGATTTTCGTTCACTACAATGCTCCAATTGGTTAAGCTTGGTGCTCCATCTCAAATTACCACCATAATACAATATGTGAGTAAGTGCAGGCGACTTATCGGAAAAACATTCATCGCAAGTTCATATTTTAGTTACATTACAGTAGCATTGTTGGCATTAATGCTAGCTGTTTAAAGTTATCTAAAATAATCCTAACTAAAGAGATGTTCTGTTGCCCTCTCCAGTTCCCAGTCAAACGTAGACAGCGCAACTCTTGCTTGATCTTCGTCAACGCCCATATCTAGTAACACTTGAACTTTCTGATTGAACTCCCAAATGACAGTTGGACCTCCAGCGTATGAGTTGGTCCAGTGTCTGGCAGTCAAATTGAATAGTTGTATGTCTTCTCTGTACTGTTTTGCTACCACAGCGTCCTGTGGGTCGTTCGGCTCAGCCGCTGACAGCAGTGCTTGTATGGACAGCAGGACTGTGCGGAGGGTAAGGGCAGCCGCCCATTGATCTTTGAGTATGTCTAGACATATGGCACCAGTCACCGATGATACATTAGGATGCCAAATCTTTGTCATAAAGCGAATCTGAAAACATAATGATCTCAAATCAGTATGCCATCATTGGTCTTTCAGTCTCCATGGGGGAAACGTGTCAAATTGAGAAATGTGGTGAAAGTAAAATAAAATTTTGTGGAGGGGTGCGCAATTTGAGTTTATAGATATATTTAGTCTACTGTCAAGTCAATAATATTACCTTCGGCGGATTGAATGGGTAAGTCTCTGGTACTTTTATCTCTAGAAGGAATGTTCCACCTTCGTATGGTGTGTCTGGTGGGCCGGCTATCTCGCCCTGAAGTTCTGTCCAGCTGTCGTTGACCAACTCTAATTTAATGCTACCACCTGCGACCTGTAACAAGTTCTTTCAAATTGGGTATAAAGTGGAAAATTCTTAGTACAAAACGCAGGTGCACTCGCCCAAAAATGTGTCTACTACTCTGACGTTGGAAGATTGAAATTCGTTTGTACGCAATGAAATGAAACAATAAGGTCTATTTTCGATTACAATAAATTAATTTAAAGACAAATGCTGTCTTTGTACTCTATAATGTTGTGTCGTAAGTACATATTTAAATAGTCGCTGGTGGAAGCGAATAACTAAGTAACCTTAGCGATTTTTTACATAACAACATTACGCCTTGTGTCCCCGAAGGGTACCTGTAGCACACCCATATTTCGCCAGTTATGTTTAAGAACCATGTAATAGGGGTCGAGCCTATTGCCATCAACCGGGCACAAATCCAGACTTCGGGGTGCTATTGAGAAATGCCAGATAGAAAAAAAATCGCGATTTTTTTTACTTACTAGAAAATATTGTCAACACTGCATAACATACATCGCACAACTATACACATAGCAAATGAAATGAAAATGCACTTGATAAATTAAAATTAAAATGAAACATAATAGTAAATTGTCATTTGCAATGGCTCTTGTACGCAACGCAAGTCGGTCGCAGTTTGGATATGTTCTTTCGGGTGCATTCTTAACAAATAAATAAATTAAACTATGCAAAAAAAATTGCTTTACGCATAAACTTCAATTCAATTAACTAAAAGTTAAAAAAAAACCGGCCAAGTGCGAGTTGGACTCGCGCAGGAAGGGTTTTGTAGGGGGATCTATAAAAACGGCAAAAAAATCACGTTAGTTGTATGGGAGCCCCCTTAAATATTTATTTTATTCTGTTTGTATTTGTCGTTATAGCGACAACAGAAATACATCAACTGTCTAACTATCACGGTTCATGAGATACAGCATGGTGACAGACGGACGGACGGACAGCGGAGTCTTAGTAATAGGGTCCCGTTTTAACCTTTGGGTACGGAACCCTAAAAACAATAAAATAAAAGAATCTAAATAATGCACTAATATACAGCAGTTGTCATTGTAGCTTGTCCATGAGACACACAGGCCACCTCTAGCAGTATGCCTAATATTGCCCAAACCTAAACTATATAAAGTAAAATAAAACAAGTTGGTGTTTAATTAATGTTTTTTTTGCCTTTGTTCCTGAACACAAAGCTCTTAAAAGATATTGGGATTGTTCTATTGGGTCAAGCAAAATAACAACAGTCTTTTTGATTTTTCAAAAGCATGCAAATGCAACGATGTGGAAGCCATAATAGGACTCGCATAACACAATTCAAATGGAGATGCACAGCCAATAAAGAGTTATTGTATTCATTTGTTCACTCACTCATAGTCAAGGTTACTAATAATGGTAAATTTATTGCTCAACTAGCTGCGCCTCGCGGTTTCACCCGCATATGTCTCGATCCCTTGGGATAAAAGGTATCCTATGTTCTTCTCCAGGTCATGGTCTACCCATGTGCCTTTCATCCAAATCTGTTCAGCCGTTTTAGCGTGTAAGCGTAACAAAGAAACTCACTTTCGCTTTTATAATATTACTAGCTGATGCCTGCGACTTTGAGCTCGTGGATAACGGAGCGCGTCGGTTATTAATATAAACTAAAACCTTACTCGAGAACCACTCTATCCATTGGTGAAAACAGCATGAAAATCGGTGCAGTAGGTTTTGAGTTTATCGCGTAGGTACAGGACGGCAGACAAGCGGCGGAGGACTTTGTTTTATAATATGTAAGGATGATGATAGTTAGGATTATAAAATTCTTTTACAATATACATTTATTTTTCTTAGAACTATATTTATTTGGAAAACTGTTATATATTTGGAATTGTACACGGTGTACACCTACTACTGAATCTTTAAGAACAAAGAAGGCAAGTAGAAGTCGTATGTTGTGTGCCAAAAAACCTGACTCGGCATATTTTATTATTATAATGAATAAACATAGTCATGATGACTTCAGATGTATTTACTGTTCTGAGAAAACATATTTTAAGAGATTTTCGACGGATTTTCTGACAAAGTAGAATGAAAGTTTAGACCCTGATCTTAGACTGATATGAAATCTGGGTAAATTCTTATTATTTTTGATATGTAACATCTTTCCTGCCGCTTTCCTGCAATCTATGGGAGTGATCTATCTAACTAATCTAACAGGAAGCGCGCACTATTTTATTTGTCCAATGACGGGCGGTGTTAAAGTTGGCCATCAGATGGTACCAATACCAATTGCTTTTTCCGAGAAGTTGGTACTGTCATTCTGTCAGCCAAGATGTCAGATGTTACACATCTACTGACTACAGCAAGGTTCGCATGTTTTTTTATTTAATAACTTCGAATAAGTATTTCTTTAATAGTTTAAGCTCTGTCGGATATTATTTAATTAAACTAAGCTACTGTAGATATTACATTTTAGGTTAAACTTTTTAATTATGACTATCTTCAATGTTCATTAAAGAAAAAAGTTTCTAACTCTTAATAACGTTGATCTTGTGTTAAGTAACAGAACAGTTACCTCAAAATTGATTTATTATAACATTAGAAAAGGTATGGTCAAATAAGGAAAGTTATTGAGTAATATTTACTGCACTAAGTGTTATTTTTTTAATGTAAATGGTAAATAGATTCGTTGTTTTGTATTTATTGTGAAATAATGGAGTTTGTTATACATTACTATTGAAATAACAAAAGAGTGATAAGTTGATAACCATTATTTTTAAGTGTGTGGTACCCGCATATTGAATCATGGCCAGAGAAGATTCCTGCATGACATTTGCCATTAATAAAACTATCAAACAACAACATGCTAAATACTTAACTTACATTTTTCTAGTGAGCATTCAAATACCACTCTCAGTATCATACTTATTAATTGTTTAATGATATTAGACAGTCACTGATAAATTTACAGATCTGGCACCGTATTATGAACTACTAATGCCACCATGCTTCCAGTGTGAGAGAGAGACGGAGCTAGAAAAGGCCGCTAGGACCATCCCATTTTCGCAGTGGAATAATGATAGCATTAATACTTCATAATACTACCCCAGTTAATTCAACAGACACCGATGGATATTTTATTATATTGATTTGAAAAGATAAATTTGGAGCAATCTTTGTACATTCATGATAACATAATAGTTATCATGTTCATCATCATCATTATTTCAACCAACCAAGATATCCACTGCTGCACATAGGCTTTCCTCAAGTGTTGCCACATCAACCGGTTCTGTACTGCTCGCATCTAGCAGGTTTCTGCTTAAGAGGCAGTGGGAAGGGCACATTGCTCACAGAACAGATGGCTGAAGAGGCAAAAAGTTTGTGGAGTTGTGACTGCATAGTCTTGGAAAGAACTCCCACAAGGTGGACCACTGTCTTTTTGAAGGCCGCTAGATTATCATGTTATCTAAATACTATTAAAAACAAAGGTAAAACACAAATAGGTCTGAAAGATAAGCAGTGCTAATTTATTAGAATCAGGTTTTACTAAAGTAATTTATCATTCGAAACTATCTGTTTTACCATACAGTCATGTTCAGTATCATTGGTATCATACTGTTTTGCTTATAATCTCTAAATCGCAATAGCAACACACAGTATGTATATGTAGGTCATAAAATATCTAATGTGGGTATTCAGAATATAGCAAAGCATATTAACTAGGTCTTCATACCCAATATCGGTCACTTTTTTTCGTATCGACGTGTTAGTTACCTACGAAATGAAATAAAAAATATGCCAACGTTGGTTTGGAGATGGAGAGATAAACACATCTCTCCTATCCATATAACATGCTGAATCATTCACATCACAACATTAAAACAAACACAGCCAATCACAACAATATTGCAAATTATAATTGAGCGGAATAGTATTACTTTCAAGCGCACTTTGTACTCGCACAGATCGATGTTCTCTTAAAAATATGACATCTAACAAAAGTGCAAGTAACTGCTACCGTTGATCTGTTTTTAACCAAACACGATAAAGACATTGTTGTTTACTCACCTCTTCACTTTTCATGACCTCCTTGAATTCCCTTTTTATGCGTTTGGCTGCTATATTTGCCATTATTACAAATTTAAAATAAGGTAATTTTATTCGATTAGACGGAGAAACGAAAACCAATAATGAAAGCAGGCAGGCAGGCAGAATGGCAGATTGGCAGCAGGGTTGCCAATGCCCATTTTCCAGATTCCCCAAAATCATGGGTAAAAATCCCCTTTGGGGAGAGCAAAATCCTGATTACTCACAAAATCCTCTCAAAATTATTTCTTAAAATAAACTCATTTCTATTCAAAAATCAACAATTTATTAATTGTAAAGAAAATAAACCTTAATAATAGGATTAAAAAAAAACACACAGGTACATTATAGCAGGGATTTCGCCCGAAGATTTATTGAAATTAATGTAATGTTGCCATAAATAATATAAATTTAGACTGGAATTTACTGGATGACTGATCCATATTTGAGTATGTAGGTAGTAAAATGATGTTTGTAATGTAATATTGGTTTGACTTGGTAAAATTTCAAAATCCCCACATAATCCCCGCATGGTCCTCTCCCCACATAATCCCTAATCGTTTTGAGATTCCCCGCAGTTTGGGAAAATCCCCACAAATTGGCAACGCTGATTGGCAGATATCTATTTAGTGTTGCCAGGTATGATGCAATTATTGTACCACATTCTCGGCTTTCCAATCTTTGGTAGAAAAATAGTAAGTCTAATAGTTGTTTTTTTAGTATTTTGAATATTTTTATTTTTTTTTGTATTATATGTTGATGCATTCATACAAATTCTGTAACTAATTATACGTTTAGGCATTCATTTACATTAGTTTGGCATTGGTTTATCTCTCAGATAATTTTCTGCGCAGTGTCATAGTTTATATTGTGAATTATATTTTATTATTTTTATATAAGTAATGAAATCCCTTTTTATTTAGCTATCGGGTGATTTGATTTTTTTATGTAATTGTTAGGAGGTAAATTGACTATATCATCTTCTTGTTTACTTCCGCTTTGAGGAGAACCATTCATTCATTGTTTCTCACTCAGTCTCAATCTATGGTTGTTTTATTTTGCTTCAATGTTCATTCGTCTGAAAATTTGGCATAGACTATGCTTTCATCGGTCTTTACAAACGCACTTCAAAGGGCTTTATGCTATGGTCGATTAATTGGAGGTGTTATATTATTTTATTTCGTTGAGTGAAATTGCTATCCGTAGTATTATAACTAAACGTGAATGTAGAATGGTGGCTGTCGAACGTTTTCAGTCGTGAATGAGCTTTCTGTGTTAACTTTAACAAGTTATGGCCAGTGTTCTAAACAGTGTAAGGACGAAGTTATGTTAATTTACTCCCCATGTCACCGGGTTCCACCTATGTACCTGGCACTTGAAGGTGCGTTGCATGATGTTTAAACAATATTTGATAAATTTAGTTTATTATGGAATTTAAATCTTGAAGTATTTCTGTTAGAATGCGAATACTTAAGGCCTTTGTTTCATTCAACACTCGCGCTAACATAAATAACTTGCGTTTAGGGCTATGAAGGGCTCTCCTTGTACACGAATACATTCTCGTTGATTGATATGCTGGCCTGTATGTAGCTTTAATTAAACGATCTGTAAATATAGAATCCTGAAACTCTTGATTTTTAGGTGTGCTTACTTTATTTTGTTTTACATAAATAGGGCACACGTATTATTATGTTTATATTAACTATTGGGGTCATTATACGTATGGTACTTATTGAATGAACCAGCAATATTTTAATAAGAATAACATTAATTTAATAGTGTATTTATTTTACTGTCTGCATGATAAATAATTTCAAACATTCGGTAAATAGGTAATTCTAATAAATACCCCAGTGGTGAACATATTTTTTTTTCCATTTAGTTAAATGGGTACTTAACATACTGGCTACATCACAATAATTTTCAAATTCTGTTTATAAACATACCAAGTAACAGCCTAAAATCTATCTAGATAAAAGTGATCATTTAAGTTTCTCAGTGGCAAAATATTATTTGTTTGCTAATTAAAAAATTATACTAAATGCAAAATAATTACAAAAACAAAGTAAAAAATGCAGTAGTACACTGGCTAGCATAATACTAAAATATTCAATCTAAAAAATACTGCAATGATACAAAAACACAATTTTTTTTAAATGATTTGGTGTACCTCACACTAAATATTAAATCCATATCATTATGGAACATTAAAGTCAGATGCTTAAGGCGGAAAGCTATCACCTGCAACAATGCTTGCAGGACAATAGCTAACTGATGGCTATCAGGGGTGACAGGCTCAGCAGTCACATTGTTTATACACTGACACTGTTCCTTCAAGTAGCTTTTGTTAAGTTAAATGGTTGTTATGAAGCTGTATATATGCTATGAAAACACTGCTCATTATTGCTCTTTTTATATACTGAGATTTTCACTAAACTATGCACAATCTATGGAAGAATTCATTTCTTCTGTCGCTTGTGCAGGGCAATACAGGCATATCTGGCATTTTTTTATGATACTTGCAGGACATGCATGAAAGATTTTTTTTAAATGAAAATTCTTGACTCTAGTTGCAAAGCTTGTTGCTTATTTAGATTCAATCTTAAACTGGAACATAAAACTTTACAACTTATCATAGACAATATCTGGGCCCCACACCCTCCTTTATGATTTTTTTTTTCTTGCGACTGGCCCCTTTTCCGTAATTTGTAGTTCAAAGTAGACAAACTGTGCATTGGTGTTGTAAAAACATTACACATATACTTTGGAGAAGGTCTACACTTACATTAGTTTTATAAGCTAATAACTCTCGGTGAAACTTATTCAATCCATCAACCCTCGGTCGGCTTCCAGTCTTACCCGATGCTGCTCAATATCAGTACATTACATGGAGGGACTGCCTATCTGACCTCCACGACCCCAGTTACTGGGTAATACTGGGTTTCACCATACCCCTTGCTAAGACTGGTTGTCAAGAATTTCGGGCTTCAAACGAACCGGAACGACTGTCCGACTGCCGGGAGGAGAGGTCTTGGTATGTAAAGATGGTCACCCATCCACGGAGCAATCGCGTCAAGCGTAGCTTAACCCAGCCAATCGATCCATGCGGCTATTATTACTTAGCCACAAGCTCCAAAACAATCCAGCAGTTACGTAGGTTTTAAAATGAAGCTAGACACATGGTCGCTTCCATTCATTGTAGAACAAAGATTTTTCTTTCGTAAAAATGAGCCTCCCTATGAAACTGTTTACACTATGTTAATGAGTAGATAATATTCTTTTTTGTGCTTTCCCGCTTTTGAATTCGCTATGTCAATTCTTGTACGACCCCGGGACTCGCTATTTTATTCTCGACTTCTATTTATGTACTTACTAGCTTTTGCCCGCGGCTTCGCCCGCGTTGTGTTCGGAAATTATCCCACGGGAACGTACTACCGGTATAAAAAGTATCCTATGTCCTATTCCAGGTCATGGTCTACCCATGTGCCAAGTTTCATCCAAATCCGTTCAGCCGTTTTAGCGTGAAAGCGTAGCAAACAACCAAACTTACTTTCGCATTCAAGTATTATACTAGCAGCGCCCCGCGGTTTCAACCGCGTAAATCTCGATCCCGTGGGAATATCGGGATAAAAACTATCCTATGTCCTATTCCAAGTCATGGTCTACCCTTGTGCCAAATTTCATCGAAATCTGTTCAGCCGTTTTAGCGTGAAAGCGTAACAAACGAACAAACTCACTTTCGCATTTATAATATTAGTTAGGAATAGTTGGGATTACTAGCGACGGGCTCCTGCTTCGCACGGTTTTTACGACTTGACGAAACACCGAGATTTCTTAGTTATATGTCATTTTAATATTAACACAAACCTTCCGGAATAAATTCTCTAAACGATGGTGAAAACCTCATCAAAATCTGTTGAGTGCTTTAGAAGAACAACGCGGTCATACAGACAAACACGAAAAGCGACTTTAATTTATAATATGTATAGATATAAGTTAGGATAGCAACGACTAGCTGCTTCCCGCGGCTTGAGAGCCTGGAATCTGATTCTTTTCCTGAAGTAAAAGTGTTACTCCTTATAACATTAGCTATCTCCCAGTGAAAGTACCGTCAAAATCGGACCAGCCGTTTCGGAGATTAGCCGGAACAAACAGATAGACAGAACAGAGAGAAAGACGAATACTAAAAATATATATCAAAAATTATCAGTACCGTATATACTTTCATTATGCATTTAGTATAAGGGCTCGTGCAGACTAGCGCGACTTGGTACGCGGCGCGACTTTAACAAAACAATTTAATGCTATTGAATGCATTGATGTTGACATTATAAATATTTAAAAACAACAAAACAAAATATTGCAAAGCTTTTTTCAGGTTCAGTTCACTGTATTGTGCTCTGAGCCACTCACAAGCCTGATCTTCTCACTGGAATATCGTCATAAAACGTCCCCAAGCGATGGCTCTTTACATTGAAAAAGTCGAGCAACGCCACTTATCTCCCGATCATTTAGATTTGCATTCAATATGCTGTTGCTCTCAATGCTGACAAGCAAACAAGTACTCTTCTGACCAGTAGCAATAAATAGGAATGGTAAGGAAAAAAAACGGGTTTGCTGAGCTAAAAATTATAGTTGATCAAGCAATTAATCTTTTCCTAAAGTTCTCCGCGAAGACGATTCGACATTACTGATATCTTATTTTCAAACTATAACCATTTTGTTTCAAATAAACCAATTACACTTGCACTTTTGAATTGTCAGTTAGAAAGATGAAGCTTCTTGCCCATTCCCAAGCATAGTAGGAAAATACCTATGGAGAAGAACGTACAAGAAACTCCACCGACACTCTTTTAAATCAAAATAATTATGGTTACAAAATATTGGTAACATCGCTCACGTTGAAATTATACATGTAGAAAGACGAAGAAGAACAATGCAGAAAGACGTGCACGTTAAAAAAAGATAAAAACAATAAAAAAAATATAATAAGTTAAAAATAAGCCCTGGCAGCTAAGAGATGACCATTCCCTACTGACGGCGCCCGTTCACGAACATGACGCATGGATCAGCACCATTGAGCTCAACCATTTTGAAGGCAACTTAATGATCCAACACACACCCCACCACCAGCGAGACATTTGAATGAGCATGACATACCCTCAGCCGCCAGGGCACATTCAAGTCAATTAAAGACGTACCCAGCAAATGGTATCTATTAGAGAGTAACAAAGTAGAGACTGTAATTTTTAAATGGTAGCTAAGGATTTATAAAAGGCTTTAAGAGTATTTAAACAGTACGTTACTCAGCTAGACAGCCAATTGAGTTATTTTAAATGTCTGATATCGGTGATTGTGAAAGCTGGAATTAAGCCAGTCAGCCAGGCAAGAAGAAATTAAGATAGATTCCGCTGAAGATCAATTAATTTTCTTTTCGCTTAATGTTCTTACCTTTTTGAACTTTTTGCGATAGGTTTTAATTGATAAGATCCAGCCAGCTGCATTAATTAAAGTATAATTCTGAATACTTTTTGGATAACTACTAAAAATCGGATAACTACACACATTATCCTTGCCATGAAGCGGTCGATGATGATGAAATTAAATTAAAAGGAGAAGGAGGATTATTTAATAATTCTCTGGGAAAGTCTCAGTTTTCTTGCTATATTTCGTTGTAAAAGCTTATTGGAAAAACTCGCCATCAGAAACTCGAATTTAGGTGGCAATTTTTTGCTACAAATTATCCCTCACGGAGACGTCAAAGTCAAAGCAAACCAAAAGAAAAACAAAAGGGGTGTGCTCTCTTTTGGCTTATCCTGTTTATTAAATCCGTACGACTGTTCCCTTTGAGCGTCTGTGTTAATAAAATCGTAGGATTTTTATTTTACTGCCTTTGCTGAAAACTCCGTTTACTAATTAAAGTCAGCATAGAAACAGGAAAATAACCACAAAAAAGCCTTGCAAATAATGCAACACTATAATGCAACAATAATAATTAAAGTACCTGCGACACGGTCGCCAACCGCGTCCCGGCAGAGGTGACCTTGGTTTACAACCGTGTAGATGTACTACCAACTTTGAAAAGCTCTGCCGGTCGCCAACCTAGGGCACCTCTGTCGGGACGCGGTTGGCAACCGGGTAGCAGGCACTTAAACATACACAAGTTACAGAAACCGCATGACTCATGTCACATGTGATAAAAGATTACTCGAGTACTTTTAGACGAAGTTCTGTGTTTCTGTCGCTGTATGCACAATAGAAGTCTTTGAACGATACAGCTGCATGCTTTGGCTTTAGCGCGCTCTCAAACGGTTGGTGTCGTCTGCACTCTGCATACATGCTTATAAAGCTGCTTAGCTTATACACACGAAATGCACTAAACTCGCGTCTTTCATCAATAACTAATGAGCTCGATTGAGGATTAATACTGTAGTTTGACGAAAATGATATACTTAGATGACGAAACAGTACAAAGCCGATAAACCCATTAATACCTAAGTAGATTTAGATAGTTTTCTTCGAATTCGTTGAATTAGATTGACATCGACACGAGGACACGAGGTTGACAGGAGTCGCATAGTTGCTTGGCTTTATCAGGATTTCATGTGCACAGTATCACGTTACGGAAGTCGTTTTACCGGAACCGGAGTCGGGAGGTTTTAAATTTGATTGATCGGAGTCGGGACCAGAACCGGAGTCAGAGGCGGAAGTAGAAGAAATATGTGTTATGGGAAGGCTTAATGAAAAACATGTAATTCAGCCTTTTAATAAGTCAAATCATAATACATGTATACCGAAGTAATGAGGAGCTTGTGGCTAAGTAATAACAGCCGCACGGGTCGATCCATCAGGTTAAAGCTACGCTTGCTGGTCCATGGATGAGTGACCATCTTTACATACCGAGACTCCTCCGTGTCTCGGAAAGCACGCTGTCATTCGTGGATCTTTGACAGTCGTTACGGGTCGTCGGAAGCCCGAAAGTAACCACCAGTCTTACCAAGAGGTATCGTATTACCCATTTAGGTACTGGGTTGTGTTGATGAGATAATAGGCAGTCGCTCTATGTAAAATACGTGTATTCAGCTGCATCCGGTTAGATTGGAAGCCGATCCCAACATAGTTTGGAAAAGGCTAGGCAGATTGAATATACCTAAGATACCTACCTAACCTCGGGAGGTGATAATTTAACATGTGGCTATTGAAAAAATGAATTTAAATTAATGCCGATTCAAAATTATCGGAACCGAAGTTGGCGTCGGTGTAAAAATTAATCGGAAGTACCGACCTTTCGGAGTCGGAATCGAAGCTCTGTAACATCCCAGGGGGCCAAGTCTACTAATTTACAAACGTGTCAATGGTCTCACAATGATGAGTTTTTGACAGATTTGCCATACAAAATCTGTCAAAAACTCCGGTACTGCACAGTAAAAGCACATACAAAGGTTCTATTAAAATGCTGCTTGTTATTTATTTTTAAAGTCTGCAAATATAAATTGAAAACAGTTCTCAACCGTAACTACAATAAATATCTTATTATTTAAATAGCATACTTGTTTCTCAAGAGGGTCCTTGGGGACGTTTTAGGTAGGTCCACTCGACTACTTGAGACAAGTTTAATATCAATAATAGCCCAACAGAGAAACTTGAAAAATAATGGTTTCTCAATCCTATTTCTATTTATGATTGGTAGTTATTATCGGAGCGGTCACCGGCACTCAGCAGCACTAAGCTGGTATATATTTTTCCTATTAGTATAGGGTAAAAAAAAACTTAATAATAAAAGTGCAATGAAAGAATTTCTGTGCTCCACACGACAAGAAATAAAAACTTTTCACAAAAAAAAAAGACAGCCGACTTCCTAAAAAAAGCACAAAATAAGTGAAAAATAACTTTAATTTTGGAAGTCGGTGTCTTTGCTTTTTAATGTTCGTCTTTTGTCACCGACTTCCGAATTTAAAGTTATTATTCACTTTTATAGTTTTTTTTTTTTGGAAGTCAGTTGTTTTTTTTTTTTGTGCTACCTACCCCGCACAAATTCGAATACCACTAACTGCTATGTAAATAACAGTGACGGAGTCAAATAAATATCATCTATATAGACTAAGTGGGAAAAATACGTGATTATTGAAACTAACTCAAAAACTACGCAAGCAAAGGAAAATGTTTTTATTCCTTTCAACGCCAGCACCACATATCAAATGCTTCAATATAGTCTTATTTCGGTCTCTTTTTAAATGCAAATGAAATTGTGTTGTATTAGCGACGGTATTAGTATTAAAAAATGCAATAGCATTCGTCCCTGTTCAAAAGCGTTATGGAGTTCCACAAGTAAAATGTAGCGCGATTTTGAACTGCGCGATATCAAAGTAAACGGTGCAACTATCCAGCGCTAACTTTTTTCGCGAAACGCTCGCCGAACGCTTCTTAAACGAAATTAGTTTGCCCGGCAAATGAGGTAATAGTCGGCCATTACTTCGTTCACTGAGCAAACGAATTTTGCGATTTGTTGACCTTATTAACACTTTCAGTTAATTTGTTGATGTAAGAGAAGAAATCTTCTCAGTAGCTTGTTTTGAGAGTTCCGAATCGAAAAATTGTCTTAGGTATAAAATGCCAGACACACTAAGTCTGTTGAAAGGCTTATTCATATAATATATGTTGCTTAAAGTTAAGTAATGATTAGCGACTGTTTAATCAAACATTTTTGACGTTTAAATGTCGCTTAACTTTAATCATACACGGTGCGGCGTATGATTAAAGTGGTTAGTATTCAAGTAGGTATTCAAATAAACATCAATTTCATTTTAATATATCAAATCATCTGCCTAGCCTTTTCCCAACTATATTGGGGTCGGCTTCCAGTCTAACCGGATGTAGCTGAATACGAGTATTTTACATGGAGCGACTGCCTATCTGACCTCCACAACCCAGTAACTGCATAAATACGATGATACCCCTTGGTAAGACTGGTTCCCAGACTTTCGGGCTTTCGGGCTTTCAGGCTTTCGGACGACCCGTAACAACTGTCAAAGGTCTACAAATGACAGCCGGAACCAACGGCCTACCGAGCTTTCCGAGACACGGAGGGGTCTTGGTATGTAAAGATGGTCATCCATCCACGGACCAACCGCGCAAGCGTAGCTTAACCTGATAAATCGACCCGTGCGGTTGTTATTTCTTAGTCACAAACCCCTCACTCCCTTCCTTTATTTTAATATCAAATAAACAATATACCTACTCGTATATACATACAGGTGATTCATTGAAATCAGTGTAGAAAATTCTGAAATTTTTAGATAAAGTTCATCGATTTTGGAAGAAAAACTGCTTTCGTGACACCTGAGTCCATGCGTTGCGATAAATCGTAATCGAAATGTTTATAATAAGTAACATCTACACGTAAGTAGGCTCGGGCTCGGAACCTATCGGTCACTTGTTGTTTTGCTTTACGCAGCGACTACGTGTCACTTGGCATTACCAGAGTTGTGCTTTAAGGTAGAAAATGCACTAGGCAGTACGAAGTATAGGCTATCTAACGTCCCGCGCTGTCCTGTAAGTCTGATTGGCTAGGCAGTCGGGTCTCGGCCGTTGGATTGGCTACTGCGCCCAACTGCACATTGTGCTGCTATAAAATAAATGGTACGTCGGTGCTTTTTGCTTGTCGCTGTTGTATTGGTTTGGTAAAAAGCCTGTGAGAAAGCTTGAAGTTAATTTCTTTAGTTAATCGTGTTGTTTATTATTATTATGTACATATGTGACCTACACACACTGCATGGTTTCGATATTATACTAGCAACAAATTCCAGTAATATTTTATTTCTCTAATCGCGCTGGTTTGGATAACAATAGCCTAGTGGTTCCACGAATACAGCCTGAATTTTTCAGTCCTTTATTGTTTGCATGTTTGTTTACCAAAAGTTACCATACATTTTTTGTTTAAAAAAAACTTACCTAATAAGTATGTATATGTTTTTCAGGTTATTATGTATATGTTACTTGAAAGTAGAGAGGACACTATTGTAAGCTACTGTATTATTATTATTATTGTTACGTACCAACTGTATTTAATAAAATTAATGCAAAAGTTAATAGCAGCATAACCTGCGTGTTTACTTCATGGTCGGTAATAAACTGAATTTACATAAGGTCTGAAAGTTGACATAAATCTTATTGTTTTTATTTCTCTCTTTGCATGTAATAACAATTACGTGCCTACTTAAAGCTTTATTTGTTCTTTCTTTTATAATGTAAGTAAATACAAATGATGTAAGGTAAATAACATTTAGGCCCATATCTAGTGAAATAATCTGGGAACCGAACCGACTGGTTAAGGAGATATGGGGTTGTCAATTTTTTTGGTGTCTGTTCGAAATCACGTTTTCTCGCGCGCTACAGTTTTAACCAACTTCTAAAAGGAGGTTATAAATGCGGATGTTTTTTTTTTTAAATGTGTGTTCGGGCATAACTCCGTCATGTAGACGGATTTGCAAAATAATTTATTTTTGCTTGAAAGCGTATACTTCTTGAGAGGTCCCATTGTCATCAGGTCAGGATCTGATTATGGGATCCTGGAGAAATCGAGGGAACTCTTCAAATATTATAGGCATACCTATAGCGATTTGGGTATTTTTTATAGTAACTCGTGCAGTTGCTCTCGGAAAGCACCATTTAAAAGTGGAACTGATGATGAAGATCACAGATGGCCACCGGAACTACTCAATAATAAATATTTCACGCGTTGCGATTCGATTACTTCAATATGGTTGCCAAACAGACTGACCAAACTGTCTGAATTGAAAAACTGACCCACGAAAAAGTGAGAAATAAAAACTATTTTACAAAAAATACAACCGACTTAAAAAAAACACTACAAAATGAAAAATAACTTAAATTGCTTGATTTTGTAAAAAAAAAAAATTAAGGATTGTAGTACTTAGCAATTTTTTTTTTTTTTTTTTTTTGTGCTCGGTGGTACCTACTTAGTTCGATGAACAGAATGCGTTGATTTTTTTTAACTTGTCTTTCCTTCCCCTGTTTTTTAAATAAGTCCGTAGTTTCAATAATGAAAGTTACTATTCAAAAACACACAACGAAAACAGATCACTAAAATCCAAGAAAAATATTTTGCAAACTAGACTTCGTTATTTACTTAAATAAAAATCCGTGGTAAGTAAATAAATTTCCTTTTCAATACTGAAGTCGAGAAATCCATCAGACGTCAAAGAAGGCACCAGACCACGTACTTGCAGTGCTCTCCGTCGTTTATCTCCCTACATTTTAGAATCATTTCCTTCGTCGCTACCGGCGCCGCTCGCCGCGTCCCGAATCTCCCGTATTCGGTCCCTACGTTCCGAGTTACCGACGCCACTCCACCTAAGTATTTATCGATATTTATTATAACCATAAACATATTTTATACATGCAGATGCGACTATCACGTTTTGATGGCTACTTCAAAATGTGCATTGCCCTTAGCGACACTACAGACCTTGACACACGACTACATCTAAATGACATTCGCTATTGTTAGTCAGCCCCAGACATTCTTTTGTTTCAAAGCTGAAGGGGCCTCACTGACGAGTGTCTAACATGTAAGAATTGAAGCTTTGTCTGAAAGGAAAATCTACCTAAAGATAGAAAGCTCTAGTATTTTTCTCATTATCTTTAACTTCAATTAAAATCTTCCGGCCGCTACCTCCAGTGAAAGCTAAACTTAGCAATGATAGGGGCTTGTGGCTAAGTAATAACAGCCGCACGGGTCGATCGATCAAGTTAAGCTACGATTGACGCGGTTGGTTCGTAGATGGGTGAACATCTTTACATACCCAGACCCCTCCGTGCCTTGAAAAGCACGTTGCCATATGTAGATCTTTGACAGTTGTTGCGGGTCGTCAGAAGCCCGAAAGTTCGACTACCAGTCTTACCAAAGGGTATCTATCGTGTTACCCAGTAACTGGGTTGTGGAGATCAGATTAGGCAGTCGTTCCATGTAAAAAACCTGGTATTCAGCTGTATTCGGTTAGACTGGAAGGCGACCCCAACATAGTTCGGAAAAGGCTAGACAGATGATGATGAAGTGAACAGTTCTATTTCCATTCTAATTGACTGTTAAATCGGGACTTCCCACTATGAGGTCTCGATGAAATTGAGTCTCGTAATATCTAATGATGTGATTTTACGACTACTATCGCCGCAGACGGTCTTGATTTGTTTCGTTTGATTTCAGGAGCACAACACGCGGAGTATTTTATGTAATGAATGTTTTGTTGCAGATTTGTGGTGTCGGTAGAATGGTGAAGTGAGTGCGGCGCGATGGTGCTGTGTGTGGTAGCTCTGCTGATGCTCGGCGGGGCCGCACCGCTGCACGCTCTCGACATATGTGAGTACCGTACTCTTTACAATATCTTCAGCACAGCGCTGCGATTATACTTTTGATGTAAAACAGCTTTCCTGTCGCTCTCCTGCAATCTGTGGCGTGGGAAATCTGTGGGAGTGATTTCGTGAAAAGGGACGGAAGAGGAAGCGCGCACTATTTGATTTGTCCAATGACCGCGCGCGCGGTGCTTGAGTTGGCCGTCAGAAACGACATTGACGAGTCCCCCGCCCCTTTAATTTTGCATAGTACCAAAGTGAGATGTCAGACGTTACACATCCTATGCGACTACTGTAAGACTCGCTCGTTTTTTTATGCATTCTATTGTTTGTTTTTTTTTTTCGTTTTTATAATCGTTTGCTCTTTAATCAGCCATTCTATATTAATAAACCGTTTACAAGAATCCACCCCAATTACTAGCCAACCCAAAAACTAAACACACCACACCTTCCTGATCGCAAAATTAGTGGATGACATAACATGTTAATGCTATATAACATTAATGTAAGTATGTGTATGTACATAAGTACACAGTATAAACGGGTAATGTCGACCTTTTCACTCGCCTTGACCGAGAATGACCTGCAGAGCTAGACAAAAAACATTCGTGTCGCGCGTGTAAATTATACAAAATGGCATTTTACATAAAGCTATTATAACTAATAAACTACAAAAACCTCCGGTCTATTCTGTAAAAATCTCACCGTGAAAATTTAGGTGAAGTGAGCTTGAAGTGAACTGTCACCCTACCTGACGCTAGGTAATCTAGGGATTGACTGCTCACTTCACCTTAGTTTTCACGGTGAGATTTTGACAGAATAGCACTACTGGTGGAATGACAGCTCACTTAACCTAATTTTTCACGGCGAGCTTATTACAGAATAGACCGTGGCGCCCGACGCCGAGAAATAGGTATGTGCTTGATATGGGTAGCGAACACGGCTATACGAAGGTACCTATGTTAAAGCTATGCTAAGAATATCGGTATTTTAAGGGGGGAATGCACGGCCACGTTGCACCTGATTAAATATGATATTGCAGATATTTTACGGTGCTGCTAATGAATTTTAAGCTTATATTGCTATCCATCGTGCAGCAAAGCATAACTTATGGATAAGATACTAAAATTGAGAAATACGTCGCACGTCTTCTCTATAAACAAAAGGGGTATGTAAGGATCGTAGCCCGTACCAGGAGGCGTTCTGTAGTTTCTGCCTACCCCCACGGGAAGGAGGGAGTGTGTTTTCTCTTAAAAGTTGCCTGTCGAACAGTCCATAGCGATTAGCGACACTATCTCGTACAAGCACGTAGCCTGCTGAGATAAGCGCTTGTAGCGAAGGTTCCTATAGTCAAACATTGACTTTGAATATTTCACTTTGACGACGAGAGCAGTCTCTATGAAGCATGTAGTCCACATGCCTCTGTTTATTGAGAAGTCAGATCGATAGATTGGATGGACGAGATACAAAGGAAGAGTAAAGGACAGGGAATTTCCTAGATAGTTCACAGTGCATTCAACGTTACCTGTAACTAATAATAAAGGCTCTTACATACTGGGGCGATTCGTCGCGCGACGCGACGCCGCCGCGCCGCATTGTTCGCCGTGAAGTTTTCTCAGAAAATGTTTTGTTAAAATTCGCGTCGCGCGGCGAATCGCGCCAATATGTAATAGCCTTTAAACGTGTTTTATTTGATAACCTTTAAGTCTAGGGTACGTCAAAGAATCAACTGGCATAAATGTTTTTTTTTCTTTTTTTTTTTTTTTCAATTTTCTTACTAGAATATTTCGACAAAGTCAGGATTGTTTACACACATAACAGAGAAAAATAAAACTGACTTTTCCATTAAAAAAAAAATCAACAACGCATGTTCTTAGCTCTAAATAAGAATTATTGTAATGAAAATTACTTAATCGTAGTTATCAATGAAACTTAGATACACATCGAGAGTTAAATTTTACGATATCATAAAAAATTAAAAATAAGTAATTTATATGCCAGTTGATTATTTGTCATTGTCTCATTAATAGACTTAGAGTTATTAGATATAAAAAAACAAGTTGTAGGTATATTATAGTTAACTGGTTCAGGCGTGACTGCGGAAATCCATTATAAAATACAATAGACGTAGATATACTCGTATTTAGTAACCTATTCCGCTTAACTATTCTTCAAGAGTCATAAAAAACCCTGTAAGAAATCGACACGTGTTTCACCTCTCAACGAGACATCCTCAGGATGACGATTGACCAATGGCAAACCAGAACACGACTTGAGAGAGCCAGAGTTCAGAGCTCAGTGTGGCAACACGTCGTGTGAAACACGTGTCGATTTCTTACAGAGTTTTTTATGACTCTTGAAGAATAGTTAAGCGGAATAGGTTACTTAATATATCTACGTCTATCGTATTTTTTAAGTAGTATATTACTAATTACTCTTATCTCATTCAAGGATTTAGTTTGTTTGTTAGTTAAATAAATCCGAGATAGCGTCCTCCCCTGGATTACATTAATTAAATTCATATTCAAACGTTGTCTCTCCCTTTCATGTTTAATAAACCCAGGTTCTAGTCTCAGTCTTAAACTGGAAATATTATTATAAATACTTTCGCGGTATTTTTATCCAGTACGTAACTCCTTTTCGAAATACGAGCAGTCTTCGCTGAAACTTTTAGGAAACATGGAGTGCTTCGAATTAATTGTGTGTACCGGAGTACGAAATATATCGTTGAAATAATGAAGATATTGACAGTTACAAATAGTTGAGGCAGACATACTCGTATCACATAATGTGCAAAACAAATGTTGAACAAAAAAAAATCTTGGTATTTTTGATAATGACTCCAGTCCTTAGTTGTAATAAGAATACTACATATTTTGTTTAAAAAAAATAGAGCTCTCTGTAAACCTTTGCGAGGATTATAGGCGTGATGTTATGATAAGTATATTTGTGTTACACGCCATATAAATATAGAATATTTACTAGCTTTTGATCGCGGCTTCGCCCGCGTTGATGTCGGAAAATATCCCACGGGAACAATGCACGGGCCCGTACTACCGGGATTAAATGTACCATAAGTGTTAATCCAGGTAAACAGAAAACACATTGTTTTCATAACTCTTTTGGTTTACGCACTAGCTCCCACTCTCCCAGCCGGCCGGCATGATTTTTTTCGACATCTTCAACAATCATCCATAATATTTCTACCAATTTAAATAAAACCTTAATGAATTAAACACATAAAACTTCAAACTCAAACCATTTATTTCAATTAAACCATTTACAGGCACTTTTGAATTGTCAAGGAGTCGGTCAGTCAGAAATATGAAGCTAGTTGCCCATTCCAAAGCGTAGTAGGTACCTATGGAGAAGAACGGGCAAGAAACTCCACGAACACTCTTTTAAATCAAAATATTGTTACAATATATGGGTTACATCATTCATGTTGAAATTATACATGTGAGAACAATGTAGAAAGCACCTTAAAAGCGTCCGTAATTATAACATAAAACAGTTCAAAAATTAAAATAAGCCATGGCAGCCAAGAGATGACCAGTCACAACTGACGGCGCCCGTTCACGAACATGACGCATGGATCAGCACCATTCAGCTCAACCATTTTGAAGGGAGCTAAATGATCCAACACACGCGCCACCATCAGCGAGACATTTCAGTGAGCATGACATTCCCAGCCGCCAGGGCACATTCAAGTCACTGAAAGACAAATTACCCGGTAAATGGTAGCTCAATAGTACATAGTACTCACAGGTGTGAGTACTATGTACTATTGAGCTACCATGCCACCATGCCACCATGCTACCAGGTGTGCTATGCAATTATATAATACAAAGGAGATTGAGTTTATACAATTCAAAGATGGTCTTACAATCTTCAGCAGCTCCACAGTATTTTAGAATGTTAATTAGTTAGTTGTGATTGTGGAGCAGGACCAGCATTAGCCAAGCATTTTAATCAGAGATGTAATCCTCTAACTTATAATATGCCTGCCTTCCTCATAAATCACTCCGTCCATTGGTGAAAACCGTATAAAAATCTGTTTGAGTGTATCGCGTTCAGACACAGATATACGCGGACTTTATTTTATACATGTATTTATTTTAGGTATGTAGTGATATTATTCTATGATATAGCACAAATGCTACCAAACATGCTTTAACCATTTATTATGAAATATTATTTTGAATCTAAAATAAATATCTGCTAACTGGCAGTATTCGCAGCTAAGTGAACTTTACGATATCGCGAAATTTAATCAGCAAACAAAATAAATAAAAACTCAAATTGGAAACCAACCGACGGAAAAATGGTTCCAATTTATTATAAAAAATCCGCAGCGCTTACTTTTCTTTGTTCATCAAGAAAAATTAATTTAAATCGACGCGGCTAAGTCTTGGTAATCACCATTGAAGTAATCCCCAGTAGGTACTGAGGTAGGCATAATACTAGCAAACTGTTTGGGAACAAAAGTTTTCACTTAGTCACCACACAACGGGAAATTTCTGCTGCTTTTATAATGTTTCTTGTAGTCACGTTTGCGCAATTACGGCCATGAAAAAAGTCTGAAGGTTAAAAAGCAAATAATATATAATTGGGATTTCGCTGTGCTTTTATTATCTGCGTCGACATTTTTTTTTTAACAAAACGGCTGCATCTTTACTTTTGATTGAATGGAACAGTGCTTATCCGCCCACTCATCTCTGAACCCATTGACAATGCCGCCTTTATTCTTTTATATCCTTTTCAAAATGTGATCGGAAAGATTGAAATTCACTGCTGAAGATGGGCACTATAAAGAGAATTCGTGCGTTTTTTTGGTCAAGGTTTAATACACTGTACGAAATAAAGTTGGAACATTTTGACAAAAAATGCGTGCTTGAAATAGCAGATAAATTAACCCACTTCTCTTTGCTTCTTTATCTGTGTAAACAAAACAGTTTACAAAGCAACGAGGTCTTAGTATCCTTCCCATTTAGTCCAAGGGACATTATGACCATATCACACAACTATAAAAAGTTATAGTGGCAAGTCCCCCGTCGATGTCTGTGCATGGACCGCCTTAATATTTAATTAGAAAGTTCTCTGCTCCCAGAGCAACGGGGACGCCGTGCCTCGGTGAACTTGTACGAAGAATTATAAATTCCACCAGTCGCTTTTAGCGTTGTTATATTTCAAAATTTCAATTGAAGTAAAACTTCTATGTGGGATCGTTAATGAAAACACTAATTTTATTAAGGACTTTATTCAAAACACTAATATTTGAGAGAGGTCTCCTGCTTCCAGTTAGTTAACGGCGAAGTACCAACTACTGAACTTCGTCATTGCAAGAATTCCTTTCAATAAAACGGAAGTGAAGCAGACGTTTCAGTAGTGCTTTTGATATTTTACCTTTTTTGTAGGGGTTTTAGGATTCCGTAGTTGAAGAAAAATTTTTGTTTTAAGACTATAATTGCTCTGGGGCGCTGCCCGACAATAAACAGGGTTTCTTGAAGTGCTACGTATCCCGGGTTGTGATAGTGTGAGCTGTGACGACCCATATTGTAGAAAGCACCATCCATGAGTCAAGGCTGTCCAAAGATTTCTACAAAATGCGTATTTAAACATTGTTTCAGATTTTTTGACTTGATTCCCACGCGCCATAAACATATTGCTCAAACAATTATAAAATAACGCTTTATAGAAAATTTTACCATTGTTATAAGGGAACACGAAAGACGCTGCACTTGGCCGATTTCATAATTAAATGTGATGTTTTTACAAAGACATTAACTACGAGTAACGACGTAAATATGTTTACATAGGCATTGTTGGCCTGCTTTTAAGCTGTCGTATTAATCTTACTTTGTGGGCGTACTTTTACGTTCGTTTTTTATTCAGCAATGCCGCCTGCACTGTTGCACTTAACAATAATTACTTCCACTAATATTCAGTTCAACTTGGGTGCATTTAAATATTTCTACATTTTCCACGTATTGGATGTCGATACACGGCAATTATGGAATTATATCCTATTACGGACATAATTAAATAATTATAGTATAATAAATGTTATGGAATTACACTATGCACACATAAAAAGTTATACATGTGGATAGTTAAGGTAATTACTAAATTACACCGATCGCATACCGTCATAATCACGCGATATCCTGAATTCTTAATAGACAATTTCCGTTTGCTGAAAAGAAGCTACAATGTATGTAGGTATCCTTTCATATTACAAAACAAAGTCCTCCGCCGCGTCTGTCTGTCGTCATGTTCGCGATAAACTCAAAAACTACTGCACCGATTTTCATGCGGTTTTCACCAATGGATAGAGTGGTTCGCGAGGAAGGTTTTAGTATATATTAAAGCCGCGAGCATCAGCTAGTTTGTTTATAAAATATAGCTTCACCTAGCTATTTGAGGTAGACAGTGTTCGAAAGCATTTAAAATAAATATATGTGCAGGAAAGCTGTTTGCAAGAGGCTATTAACAGCTTGTTGCTAGGCATACATACAAGTCGTGCGACATTCACTATTTGTGGCGAATGCTCACGTTACCGCGCTGACGCGTTGGTAATCAGTTCACGTAGATACGACCGGTGACTGCGACAATGGCGAATAACGTCATGCCCTGTGATTTTAAAGAATCAAAACGGAAGCCGCAGACGCATCTCAGGACGTAACTATACCAACAGGGAATACTGCGATCTCATACCAAATAAGCCTCCATTTTATTACAGTGCTCACACTCACACAACAGATTTTAAGTTAAATCTGTTAGAAATAGAGATCAAATATTTAATTAAACTAAATCGCTATATGTAACAGAGTTTATTTCACTTCCTTTGAATATGAAATTAGGAACATACGTAATAGGAATGTTTATAAAGCGTTTTGTGAAAGTACCATTTATTTCCGTTCTAAGGAGCTTTAACCTTACGGAATTATTAGTTGGTTTTAATAAACCAGCTTAATGTATCCGATTACACGGCGAAAGGCACTCAGTTGGTTTTACCACATAGCGGCTCCGTAAAATGAACTATAAATATTTGATTAATTGGTGGATACGGTGTGATATATTTTTTGAGCAATAAAATGTAATATAGAAGTTATTTTATAGCTAATGAAAAGAAGAGAAATGTACATAGAGACATAAAAAATATACGTATATACTTTATGCTTATTTTAATTAAAACACCAAAGAGTACTTAGTGCTCAGTTGCCCACACAGGATCCACACGTATACACCCGCGGCGGCACCCTTTATTTTATCCACGTAACCCTTGACTAAAACATGTATTATCTACACTTCGCTTGTTTAATTCGTCTGGTATCGATTACAAGAAACGCAATCTGCCGACCTTTAAAATGTTCCTGGTCTAAAACAGCCCGGAGCACATTTTGAAGGTGTATTTTATTATTTAATGTGGCGCTGGCCCGCTTCTATCGATCTACCATCAATGGCTGTGTAATTATTACTTGCTGTACATTTATACGTACGTCGTCGTCGTCGCGGCATGTTGATAGTTTGGAAAGTCATTACCTCGCCGGACCGTTATCGCTGTCAGGTATACGTTCCGTACACATTCGTCGTGAAAACTACTGAACATGAAAAAAACAAAATGCTAACGACCCCTCGTACAATGAAAGTAATTAAAATAATAGTCCAACCATATCACGCAAAGTGGTTCAAGTCGTAAAAGAAAAGCAAGTGACTCTGTAAGTTGGCTTGTATAATGGCTGAGAACGCACACGTATCTAGGTAACGGAGACGTTCCGTGGAGTAGCCGCTGTTGCTCACAAATTTATAGGAGCTGAAGCCAATATAGTAGGCTGTTTAAGCTGACATTCGATCGTTTTATGTAAAAAGAATATTGCCTTTCGTGGATGGATATGAATGAGTAGCGAGTCGCCACTGCGCTGTTTATTATTCATTAGACGACTACATGTCACGCAATAGCATAAGCACGCACAAGCTCAGTGCTTCTGAAACTTTCCCCACTTTAAATTTTACCATTCGCCTTTCACTCACCCGTGCGCTGAAAGTGTTTTGTTACAATGGAACTAAAAAAAAAACTATACTCTATGGAATTGTTAGGGGGCAGCTAAACTGGACGATGTGAAACAAGTATATCCAATTTGCCGGACGTCAGAAGCACGCTCACTTTGTGAACCGCTGGCCCAAGTAAATGCTTTTGCTTAAACCGAGATCATTTATTCGTGTTTATTAATATTCAAAACTGGCTTTATGACGTTTGCAATTTGTTCTCAAGCGCTGAGCAACAAGAGGCCTGCTTAAATAACGAGACACGCAACAAGCGACTTCTATTTGCATTTGACCTATAAGCGTTTGTCTTTTGTTTTGGTGGAGGGGAAACTTACCGCGGACTCACTATACACTCAAATTTTTGCATCTACGTTAGGTTTGTATGGTGCTATACAATATGAGAAGCACGTGGACGGTCTAGACTGACACCAGGTTATACAACGTTCATTGGCTGTGCGATCTGTCATCGATATTAATGTTCGATTCCATAATGCGTGTAAGCGCCGTTGCTGTGTGAATATAAATTAAGGCTATTGAGCAGACGTCAAGAACCTACTGTACGGCTGATTAAATCCATTCCTGTTCCGCTCCGAGAGCAGGACGCAGCTATTTCACTTGTATAGCCATCTCTAGTACTTGATTGAATTCACTATCAACCATTATTATTCACATTTGGGTTAATGACTTCACCATGAAATAAAAATAGACTTAATTAAATGAAAACATATTTTTATGTTAACTTTGTACTTACATGTGGGGCCCCCAGTGGCAATGTTTACCTAGCGATAGCCGTATCGTCGTTACATATTTCACGCCGTGTGCTCTCATTTTGTACGAGAGATGTATGATTGTGAAACAGTACAAAATTAAATTTTCATCTAATAAGGGCCACGCAACGAGTGCTACTTGAATGGAATGATTGATGGCTATTGTACATCTAAAGGTGGTGAAAACAACAAGCGCGAGCGATTTGGCGAAATAAAACTCGAAATCAGTATTATATTTGTAAAATTCCAATGACTTCGTGGTATTCTATGTCAAAAAGTATGCCAACAATAAGTCATTTATAAATCGTTAAGGAGCTGAACAATGAAATAAGATAATTTGGACATTACAATAGCGCGCGCGCCCGCGCCTCTCGCCCGCGCCCCGCGCTCGCTCGTCAGTGATGTGTAGCCTCCACATGCGACACAAGTTATCAGTCGTTGGCAGCTAATTAAATGATTCAACATATCACATACCTACCACTATGTACCCTATATCAGTTTGTTTGTTGCGTCTAATACCTACCGCACGCAAGAACCCTTTGATAGATTGACTAATAAGCGACCCCGTTGAGAATTATACCGTACAAGTCCAATGAGAAATTCGCCTGACAACTTGTCTCATGTTTATTTAATTTAGTGCTCTTTTACATTTTATTAATTAATAGATACCACTGTCTGTGTAAGCTTGCTAATGTTAAGTGGAAACATGCTGTGCGGATGTTTCGAAAATAATTAATTTGCTGACCAGGGTAAGGGCGACGGCAGACAGAAGGTTTCATAGTGTTAAAAAAAAATTAACACACGCGATGACCTGCCGCCGCATGTCAGCCTGTTCTTAGAAGTCTCCATCGATTTCAGTTCATCAAAACTTTTGACACGTCTACACAAACTTTTAAATTGACTTGGCCGTCATTAGTGCGATTATTACTTTTTTATTGTGTGTGGCTCAATTATCTTTAATTTTTTCCTTTATTATGTTGTCCTATTTTTGTGTTCTGATTTTCATTGTGGGCTGCGCTCAGTACCTATAGCGATTAATTTAATACTGCTTGGCAATGCTTACAGCGAAAAGCTTTCTAATGGTGTACAATGTAACTCACGTCATCTCGGTGAGTCTTGAATGATTTACGCGCATCTTGACTGGAGGCAAGACAAGCATCTAAATGTCATCTAAGTTGGCCGTAGTCGGCGGGTCGGTGTGGTGCATAAATCGGGGGTGTATAATGATACAACGCTATATATGCCCCTATATACTGTGTCTGTTTACAGCTCAATGTATCGCGCCGCTCGGAATGGAGAGCGGTTTGATTCCCGACAGGGATATCAGCGCTAGCTCCTGTTACAATGACGGCAATGTGGCCCCGCAGAATGGAAGGTTCGTATCTCTTATTTATTACCATTATTTACTAACAACTTGTCGTTATCGATTGGAAACGTCTGGAGCTTTATCTGATAAAAAGATATCATTAATTAATGGTTATTATTACTGTTAAGATCTTTAATCTTTATCATAGCAATACCTAACTGCTTTTGCAACAGAAAAATAACGGGCACTTGTATCATAGTGCTGCAATGTAGTCATGAATGAACACAGAAGATTCCTTTAAAGCACTGATAATGTCCATATTGTCACTTCATACAACTTTGAAAGCCCTTTAGAGTCAACTTTCACGTTGCCAGCTTTGTTACTATCCTACGCTTATAAATGTTGCTATGCTTTATATGCATAATGTCATCATCATAACAGACTTCCAATCCTGAATATATAAACAGACCAACCCTCCAGACTGGCCAAGTATCCTTAGGAATTTGGAGAGAAATGACAGTGCCATAAATGGTGACAGCAAGCAACATGATGTTTTATTCGTCAAGAATGGAGCTGCTTTTAATCACTTTTATTTTCTTTCGAAATTCTCAAATGAAATCATTATGACAAGTAGTTATACTCCTCAATTTCGCAGGTCCCTGTGTTGTTCTTTTCGGTTAACCTTGGCTTGAAAATGCTGATCAGTAATAAAACCTCAAATTGTATTGACAGTCGAAGTCGTGAGTGGGATCCATGGAAATGTTAATTTGTTTAGAGCGCAAGCGCTGATCGTGAACCAATGGTTACTGCCGGTTTATTACAAGCCATTCATTATAAAAGTTCATATGCGACATGTTTATTTTCTTTATTATCGAACACCCAGCGCGTTGTTTATGTTAGTTATATCATCAATGATTTATGCAGTACTATTTGTATTACTACACTAGGACTAGACAAAAGGAAGTGTTCAACATTTCTGGTGTCGGTGTTGAAATAGTATCAAAACTTATCGCCGGCGCATATGCTAAGTGATAAATTACGAAAGTTGGTTCACGCCTCATTGATATCTAGAGAGCGCTCGGTGGCGCGTCAATGAGCTTAATGACTGGCCATCTTGGAATTTGATTGGTGCGAACGATTACACTGCCTCAGTGACACATGATAAGTGAATGCGCTAATAACAACACCACTATTATTAGCTTTGATTGATATATTATAGGAGGAATCTTGGATCGTTGTGAAATAACAATGCGTCTTAGTTTTTGTACGTCCGGAGCGTATTGAAACGAATAGCTTTGTACATTCACGGCTTATAAACTTCGTAGCGGGCGAACTTATAAGTGTTGTGATTATGACTCAGTACCTAAGGACTTTTAAAAATTACTTTCGTGATGAAATTTTAACGGTGTACCCGTCACCTGTAGTTTTAGTTAGTAAGTATTTTCTTTGTTTCCTCAAGACAATATCGTGTCTGTTGCAACGTACCTACTGTATCCATTATCTGCTTTATTTTGTTGGGAACGCTATTATTATTTGGATATTAATTCCATATTTTTGTGTTTGTCATTGCCTTTGTTCTAATGGCTACCAGTATCATTTATAACAATCGCTTTAAACGATTGTGAATTAGTGAATACACAAATTGTAATATGTGCTCATCGCATTATGATCATCCGACTGAAATAAATAAATCTGGAAGTACCCTAGATATATGATACACGTACAACCAAGTTTATATTAACTTTTATTGAGAGAATCTCTTCAAAGACAAACTTTTCTCAAAATCTCATTTCCGAAACTAATTGCATTTCACTTTTATAATGTTAAAATTGCTTTGACGATCTGTTTGAACAGATGTACAAGGATACATATAACATAAGGCTGTCAATTTCCTTTGACGAGACTCGTTATATAGAGCCGCAGAGCGGAGTGCGGCCCGTCGCGTTTGTGATGTTGATGAATATGCGGCCACACGGCTCTTTGCAAGTGATAGCTCAATAACAACATTACTGTGTAAAGCCCTCGCTGCAAAAACATGATGTTACTTAACTTAATGGGTGGAGCAGTGGACTGCTGTCACCCAAGGACGGCCATGCACGATCCCTGGTACTAGAAAGATAAGACTAGGGGCATGCCGGAACACGTGGGCGAGTGCTGTGCAGTTATTAGTTAAACAAGGCTCTAACACAGATTACATACTAAACAGACACTCAACATCCTACATTTCCACGGGTTCCGCATTTAATACAAAGCCGTAATAAGCGAGGGAGAACTCATAAATGTAATATTCATAGTTAGCTTCGTATAACGAAGAATTTAAAGAAATATGAGCCGTACTATATCTTTAGATCTGTTCTAATAGCGCAATAACTCCTTTGTTATGCTCCGTCTCCGGATCACCATTGTTCGTCATCCCCAATTTCACAAAGGCCAAAAGATTTCGTGTAAACATTTTTCAAAATTAAATTAGCTTGTGCAGAATTGCTCCTAGCGTTCAAATTTCTGATGCAAGCAAGTTTTTATTTAGTCCTTCATGAAATTAAGAAACTATAGTGTTTTTTTTTTGTAACTTATGTTCTTTATAATGATAGCTTCGGTGCTCCAACAGGCTTAACCAGGACATAAAGGGTGGTGCCTGGTGTCCACGGTCGCAGATCGTGACTGAGTCGACAGAATGGCTGGAGATCGACCTGCATTCGGTGCATGTGATCACCGGGACCGGCACGCAAGGCCGGTTTGGAAATGGCCAGGGGCAGGAGTACGCGGAAGCCTACGTTATCGAGTACTGGCGGCCGAAGCTGGGCAAGTGGGTGCGGTATCGGACCGGGGAAGGGCAAGAGGTAAGGATTCTATGAGTTCACTTAGTATGTGTGTATTTTAAGTTTTCGAAAAGTAATGAGCTATAATATCATCTTCATTCTCATCATAATTTATTTGTGGTCGGCGCAACATGTCATTTTCTCCTATACTTCTCTGTTCGTCATCCTCTCAGTAGTCACCGCCTTTCTAGCCATACCATCTTTCACACATTCCATCCATCGTTTCTTTGGTCTTCCCCTACTCTTGTAGCTTTCCACATTTATACTCAAAACTTTCCTCACGACATTTTCCTTATTCCTCCGCAACACATCGCAACCGATTTCCACACAGCTTGTGATGCTAAAAAATAATTAAATAATGAGCTATCAATCCCCATAATATTAGTCCGAACGAACTAACTTCTCCTCGTGACGCAGTGTTTCTTTTGGGAATTTTTGCTTCACATAACAGATCAGAGGCCGTTGTTTCTTCAATTGTCATTGGAGAAGGTTTTGTTCATAATCTAATTGTGCCTATCACAGCAAAGGGCTGAATGTAGGCCTGTCCCATGCGCTCTGTATGGACTGACCATGATTTTCTGCTGCATCCCTTGATCACTGAGCACAGCTGTCGAAAGTGCTAATATTTATTATCCACATATTTCGAGATTTCAGAATCCAATGTTTATCCTTACTAATATTATAAATGCGAAAGTAACTCTGTCTGTCTGTCGCGCTTTCACGCCAAAACTACTGAACCGATTTAAATGAAATTTGGTACACAGATAGTCTAGAGCCTGAGAAAGGACATAGGCTACTTTTTATTGACATACCACGCGGGCGAAGCCGCGGGCGGAAGCTAGTTATTTATACAAGTTAAGTTAATTCACTTGGGTTATTCAAGTAAATAAATTATTTACGTTCGGTGGTTTATACGTAAAAGTAACAGATAGTCAAAGGATGTTTGGCACAACTTGTTGTTATTTTTGCCGAGTCTGCAATGACTTTAAAAACTGCAGTGGCATCGAAAGCCAACGAGTTTGACTGAACAAATGGCGGCAGAACAAGTTCGCAGGCAGACATTCAAAGCCCTTCAGGCATAGGGTTGTCACTCATGCGATCATTTCTGTACGTTTCTGGAAAGTCGTAGAAACTAAAACACACAAACATATACACAAAGTACACAAAGGCATGACATCATTTATTGACCATAAAAACCCTTAAGGGTTCTCATGGTCAATGAAATTCCCTACAACATTGACGTAACATATGGAATGAGAATAGTTAAGGATGCACATAATATCATCTCTTTCTTATCTACGAATAAACATTTTGGAATGCAGCAGAAAGTATAATAATTTAAGTACAAACCAATAATAGTTGCAAAAATAAAAATAAAACATGTAAAATTATTTAATTGATAGTTTTTAACATCCACTGTCACTAATAATCTGTGCCAATACAATTGATAAACGTTTAAACAGACCTCGTAAAAAATACCAAGATTGCCGTTGACGTTGCCAATAAAGCCTTATTGAACTGAATACTGACCTGCAGATCTGACCTTTTGACGATGATAAACAATTTGTTAAAGAGGGATACGCTAAGTAAGGTAGCCCCCGTAATTCATGATTTTTATGATTATAATATTCTGTAAATAAATATTTGATACGGCCGCGATTAATATTGACATTTGGTACTTATATGAACTTAAGGAGTTGTATTGCTGATTCTAATGATTATAATTCTGTAAAGCCATATTTGTTACGGTCGCGAATCATATTTTAATCAACATACAACCTGACACTGACTTGCAAATTGCAAAAAACGTAAGAAAATTTGAATTTCGCGGGCCAACTTTAGCGCATCCCCCATATGCTCATTATTTCTAAGCCTCATATTTGCTGTCTGGTGCTAGCTTTGAATATTACCGCTTTAAGAACTCTCGAGACTGGTATGGACTGCGAATTATTTCTAGATAAGATAGAGGTAGCTCCATTCACCTGTGTATTTAAACGTCATTATTACCACTAACGGGAACAGCCCATTGTGTTTGCTCCAAGAATTGTTTGCTCTTTTTGCCTTTTACGAAATGAGCAATTTTTTACTTTGACCTCACTAGGGCAATTGTTACAATGAGCACCAATTTATAATATTATAAATGCGAAAGTGAGTTCGTTTGTTTGTTACACTTTTACGCCAAAACGGCTGAACAGATTTGGATGAAATTTGGCACATGGGTAGACTATGACTTGGATTAGGACATAGGATTTAAAAGTCCGTTGGTCATTGTGTTAAAATTGTAGAATAATGTCTCTGTTATTATTATTGAGTAAAGTGAAGGAGCTTTGTTCTATATTGTGACAAAGGATTTCTCTCATTAGCAAAGTGTCATTTTGTATTTGCTCCCACTTAATTCAATGTTTGTTCTAACAGTTAATTAAACATATGAATAATCGTTGCGGCGACGTTTAGAACTACTTGTGTTCTTGTTCAAACGTTCATTAACAACTCAGTATGTCAATTTGTACTTATCGTTAAGTATTCAATTTTTGTCGTTTGAAATCAAAAGATTTCATAACTGTTAAATGATAAATGCAGAACCCCAAGCCGTTTTCAAGCTAGCAGCTTATCAAATCAAGATCAACATTTTTGTCGACAGCTCGTCCTGAAAACGCACCAATCTCATAGACACAGTATACGCATAAAGAACATACTAGCATCTTAATTTCCGTATAACACACGATCAATCATAAACTGAATCATTTTGAAGGATATTGCAAATCCATTGCATTGCTTTGCTTCAGATCAAAAAATCAATCTGCCTAGCCTTTTCCCAACTATGTTGGGGTCGGCTTGCTTTCTTTGCTTCAGATGTTCGAATTAATATTACAAATGCGAAAGTGAGTTTGTTGGTTACGCTTTCATGCTAAAACGGCTGAACGGATTTGGATGAAATTTGGCACAGGGGTAGACCATGACCGGAAATAGGACATAGGATACATTTTATCCCGTTATTCCCATGGGATCGAGACTTACGCGGGTGAAACCACGGGACGCAGCAAATAACCTAATGTTTTAAAAAGGGAAACCAGGACGATATACTTATAAATAGATCATATTTATACATAGTTCCTTAGCGCTTTTTAACTGACTTCCAAAAAACAGGAGCTATTTACATAAAATATGAACCGATTTTGAAAATTTTCATTTGATACAGGAAGCTTGCGCGGTGGTCCCATACAAATTTTATTAACTTTGCTTGGGTACGTTTTGAGTAGCTTCTATAGACGTATTTTTTTCCCACTTAGTCTTATGTGGTTGTCGATAATGTTGTTACAACTGCCTGTCACTGTTATTTACATAGCGGGTAGAGATATTCGAATTTATGTAGGTTAGGTACCACAACAAAGAAAGTGAAAAACAAAAAAATACTCTACAAAGTGAAAAAGACCTTTATTTCAGAAGAAAGTGGCAAAAAACGATAATTCTAAACCAAAGACACTAACTTTCGAAATTAAAGCTATTTTTCGCTTTGTAATGTTTTTTTTCTTAGTCGCTTGTTTTTTTGTTTTTATTAAGTTTTTATTGTATTTAATTGAGCGTTGTGTGAATTACCCAGTTATATTACAAACAATATAAATTTGAATTACTTATATTATTTACGAGTATGTTTGTTGCATTCAACAACTCTGCTTCTGATTGTTGACTATGATATAAATACCGTAATGCCCGCATAGTCATGTGCCCACCGTGTTTACAGAACGGACGTGAATTGAGTGTTCGCAAACAACTTGAGGTGCAGTTTTCAATTTTGAAAATTAGTTTTGGCCGGCGTAAGACTTTCTATAACAATCGAGTGGTGGGCTTTCCACGTTTTGAGAACCAACATGCTTTTGCAATTTTTTAAATTTAATTATTATTCTGAACTTCTGTTGTCTGTTTGCATTTTAGAACGTGAAAGTTTTAAATATGGCTTTACAAAAAGAAAACCATTTGTTTTCTTTGTAACGGCTATGCATTTATAGCTTAATTACGCACCAAATTGTTAAATGTGAAATAGAAGGGTTGACAAGGGGTTAAGAGACGTCGCTTAGTCACCTGTCGCTGTTCACTATCGTCCTACTTACAAATGCAAGACATTTGCACGGGGCTTGTGCTAACTTGCAATTACGTCGTACTTTTTAAACTCCCTTCGCAACAAGGTGGGTTGGACAATCACTTGATGCTACACGATTTGTCAGTAAAAAGTAGCTATTAGATACAATACCATCAATTTCTTCATAAAAGAGCTTTTAGTTACAAATTCAAAGATATCATACGACAACGGCGACTTATGTGCTCAGTGTGACTGGCAATCGTAGTTGTACTGATGTTTCGAACATCCATCAATGGCTCTATCTTAGACTGTTATTCTCTTAACATCAATCATAGTATTTCTAAGACTTCATAATTAAATGCATACTTAATGTACGGAAGTCTAGAATCTTGAAAAGTAAATTATTTGTGTGGCAAAATGAACTGTTTGACTCTCACAAACATTTTAATGCGCTAACCTTTTACCGCCGCGTAATGTTAGAACGGCGGTGTTACTTCACCAATTAAAACTTTGTCTTGCCAGAGACGGGATGAAAGTATTTGCTATAGATTCACAAGAACTGACGCATACACACAAGCTAAAAGAGCTTTCAATGTGAAACCCGCTAATTAACTCCTCGAAGATACCGATCATCTACCCACTTAGCTTTGAGCGTATTCTCCTGAACCGAGCTGTTCTCATTCGATAGTACGTTTAATCTCATAGTGTCTTAATACCCTAGTCGTTAGCATTCGCTGACATTCAGCTTAAAGCATAAGTATCAAAGGTGTCGTCGATCCCTAATTACGCTTCGGATATTCGATATTCTAAACATCGATTCAGTTTGTGTATTCACGTAAGCGCTATTGTACGCCGGTCTCGGATTTAAAATAATACCCATCGATGAGGCAGGACAGATCTCCGAGGCGCATTTCAATTGCGTTCTAGATTATTTTTGCAACATAAAGCTTCGTGATATTATAAGCTGCTAATACAGCGCCGGGGAAACTGGGGATTACGGCGGCAACATGGATAGCTATGTTAAAATCTTCAACTTTTCAACTTATCGGTTAATTTAACGGTGTGCGGTGTATGGAACACGACCACGTTCCTCTTACTGTTATTTACGTGGTATTCGAATTTGTGTGAGGTAGGTACCACAACGAAAAAATTAAAAATAAAAACATTTTACAAAATAACAATCGACTTCTAAAAAAACACTGAAAAATAACTTTAATTTCGGAAGCCAGTGGAAAAAACGATAATTAAAAACCAAAGACACCGACTTTCGCAATTAAAGTTATTTTTCACATTTTTGTTTTTTTTTGAAGTCGGTTGTTTTTTTTGTAGTCCTATGGTGGTACCTATGTACACCTGTGCCTAACCTTTCGGAGAATACAGACTTGATGTAATGTTATGTGTCCTAATTTGAGTTTACGAATCTGGTGTTCAGGAGCTTCCGAACACGTACTAGGAACCGTGGTGTGAATTAGGACCAAGTACTTATGCGATGTTCTATAAACAGCTGTTGTTTAGGTTCAAAAGTCATTGGGCCACAGTGTAGGATAGGCCTCTCATCGAGTTTCTTGTTTGTAGAAAATAGCCTTATTTACCTTATATACAGGGTGAAATTGAATTCGTGAGCATCTTTTCAAGGGGTCATTACACTCATCATCATGAACAACTTTCACTATGGGACAAATACTGAAATCGCAAAAAAAAAAAAACTTACCTAAGTGGTTTCGATGCTGAATTGTATGTTTCAGGAATAATTAGAGTAAAACACGGTCTGTTGAAAATTGTTCGGCCTCAGACAGCCCCCTAGTCCACACGGCTTTCAGTGAGAAGCTGCGACAGTTTGATCTCCAGTCAACTCGCAACTTTCTCCTATCAGGTTACGTAGTATTCCCTAGACGGAAATGTTAACGCCGCGGAGGAGGTTCTCATTTTGAACTGCTTTCTGATGACCACATATCTCTGGCGATTCGTATTTTAAATTTGACACAAGTGTTATGATTATGAATGAATACCTATCGAAAACCAAGATGGCGGAGTTAGTTCCGATTTTTGCTACTCGCCTAACTTCTAGCGCTATAGATATGGCACCCTCACAGAGTAGCATAAACAGCTTATAATGTTCCCGCTGCTGGGACACAGGCCTCCTCTCTGTGAGAGGGAGTGGGCCGTAATCCACCACGCGGGCCCAGTGCGGGTTGGTAGATGTCACATGTCTTCGAATTTTTGGTTCTAGGCCATGCCGGTTTCCTCACGATGTTTTCCTTCACCGTTATGTACCCTCATAGAGTACAGTAATACAATAGAGCACCACTCGGCTCTACAGTAGAACAGACAGTAATGAAATAATTTTCATTTTTCAGATTCTGCAGGGTAACACGAACACTTACTTGGAGAAGAAAAACCACCTGGAGCCGCCGATCTGGGCATCCAAGATCCGCTTCATTCCGTACAGTTCGCATCGCCGCACAGTCTGCATGAGGGTCGAGCTCTATGGCTGCTATTGGAGCGGTGAGTAACGTCTATTACTAATACTAATTATACGTAATTTTCTCTTTTGTGGTCCTGTTAGCTAAGTTACAGACCCACTTATCAGTTTTTTCAAACCTAAACATAGCATTTATGGGATGTTAAGAGACTATAAGAACAAACTTGAAAAAAGATTTTCGAAAAATAAAAAAACAGCATTCTTCCGAAAAAAACACTATTAAGTGAAAAATTACTGATTTCGAAGTCGGTGTCTCACCTTTGAATTTTCGTTTTTTGCCACCAACTTCCGAAATTAAAGTTATTTTTCACATTTTAGTGTTTTTTTTTGGAAATTGTTTGTTTTGTTTTTTGTAAAAAGTATTTATATTACACTTTTTAGTTGTGGTCGTGGTACCTACCCCAAATACAAATTCGAATACCACTACCTGCTATGTAAATAACAGTGACGGAGTAACTTAGAACATCAATACTAATTTGGAAAAATACGTTTGAAGCTAACTCAAAAACTACGCAAGCAAGTTAATAAAATTTCTCCACATCGGAAGCATAACCTACGAAACAAAAAAATTATCATCAAAATCGATTCATAATTGGCGTAGTAATCGAGAAACAAAAACACAAAAAAACAAAACAATACAAGCGAATTGAGAACCTCATCCTTTTTGAAGAAATCGGTTAAAAAGCAATGATGGGTGTTCCTTTTCTTATTAAACATAAAGAACATTAGTCAATATCACAGAACAAACATCACGGCAATAGGAAGCGAACGTCGCCAGCATCAGCAATAAGCCGTGAGCTTATTTCCTAAGTCACAATAGTTCAGAAGCAGATTCACGTTTTACCTGCGCTTCGGCTCCTTGGGCGGTAAGCTAAGCGCTTAATCGAATGTCAGCTGTGGTGAACGTTTGACAGTCCGATTCATAATGCCCCGTCAGTCGATATCCTTCGCGCAATCTCTCCGCGTTTAATACACAGGTTTATTGAATCTATTATTGTCTCTTCACAATGTCCTCGTCTTTTGTGAAAGCCCTCGTGTACACCCACTTAATACAAGTGTCGAGTCTTAACCTGCCGGGCGCCACTATACAAAGCGCCCTGCTATTACACTGAATAATACTAACACAGCAATTTCTTTTAACTGTTAATTAAAACCAGCTTACGGCAGTAACTTTGCAGAAGTGAAAAATATAGGTAGTATTGTTGTACTCTAATAGCTAATTTCCGTAATTGCTACAGACTACACTCGAGACAAAACCTGAATTATTTTGTCATTCTATGTTCATATTTCTTTCTAAAAGTAATTACACGCGTCTACATTCCCATAAGTCATAAAATAATCAAAATAATGTGCGGGCCGTGTACAAAGTTCATTAAAATTACGTTAATTATGAAGCGTATCACAGAAATTATAATGCGCCGTGTTCACGGTTTTAATACGGTTACTACAACGATATTGTTGAAGGCCTTCGTGAATTCTAGGAATTTTGTTATCGAACGTGCACTGGGGACCGCATGTAAAGCGTCATTAAGTAAAAAGTGGCAAATTACTAGGGTTAATCATACGTCTGCATTTTTAAACTGCTTTCATTTGCCGTTGGGCTGGCACGCCACTGATACCTCGCTATCATTATCTGCGACTGTGGCTATGTACACATTCCCGTTCAAGGAATGTTTGTGTACACTAACCTCCCCGTAAGGTCCCGGTAATACTTCAAAAGGACCATACATATTTTATCTACAGGCTTAATTTTAAACCCCTTCAAGGGGTTTAGTAATTGTGCTTGTTTGTTGATTGTTTACGTTCGCGTTGCTTTGAACGAATGGACATTTTGTTTTTAATCATAAATTAAAATCATTTTAAGTAACTATATTTGTGGTGCTTTTGCCGGAGTGCCTGAGTGCAAGCACTTCGCAGCGCTCGGCCTCAAACCGCGAGCTAATTTGTAAAACCAGTTTAATTTCAATATTCGTGTGAATATCAGAACTGTTTATATACAAGGGAAGTGATTAAGCTTTCAAACAGGATATTCAACGTACGTGCGCTCAATTGCAGATTATAGCAGAGCTTTGTTACTCGTTACAGGCTTAGTGCGGTGACGTGTCGCGAAGTCGCTCTATACACAATTACGCAATTTCCTTTACTTAACAAAGAAAATTAGTAACTACTAGATGAAGGTTATATAAACAAGCTTCCATAAACCATAACACTTGCCCTCTTGCGCAAGAACAAGCCAGGTGTCGGTAGCTTAATACGTGGACGAGAATATAAATAAAACACATTGTATTTGATTCACACTTTATAATATAAATAAATGCAGTTGTTATTCCTGTGACGGTTTTTTTTTTGTCGCGGCGGCACACGATCGCTGCATTTTCAAGTAAGTGCATGTTTTTGTGAAATTCGCCGACAAATAAATCAGTGATACATAGAGCTACATTAGGAGCCTCGTCACATACGTAGCCACCGCGTCGTGCTGATTTACAGACCTTTTCTTGAGAAACGACTTGGTTAGATCCTGTCTTTAAAAGCATTCTTCGAATTTATCGTATTTACCATTGATGGAAGTTTGTTCGGTTATTTAAAGCGTGTTTTATTATGCGTAAAGTCATTTTGTTTTTGGGTCATCAAATTGCGTCTAACTGACTGCTCTAATCATCCTCACTCATCCGATACGTTTGTGCGGGACGGACTTACGGTTATTGGGTTACTGTGACGAATGAACAGAAGACATAATGTAATTTTAAGATACACAACATCATCTTAAATGGGAGGAGCTCGTGGCTAAGTAATAACTGCACGGGTCGATCCATCAGGTTAAGCTACGCGTGCCAGGGTTGGTCCGTGGATGGGTTACCATCTTTACATACCGAGACTCAAAAGCACGTTTAGCCGTTGGTCTGTTAAAATGTTATTCGTGGATCTTTGACAGTCGTTACGGGTCGTCAGAAGCCCGAAAGTCTGACAATCAGTCTTACCAGGGGTATCGTATTACCCAGTTACTGGGTGAGACTGGAAGCAGACCCCAAATAGTTGGGAAAAGGGTAGGTAGATTGATTGAACATCATCTTAGATGGAACATATTCACAATTTCACAACCTTATTATTTTATCTCAATTTTTCTGCTCCTACTCAATTCCACTGGCTCTCTCGATAATTCGTTGAAAACAATATTGTAATGTATCTTACATTCGGAGAAATCGCTCGTGTAAATGATCGATCGGTTTTAAGTGCTTTCCATCAAAGCTTATCTAATTGAAATGGCATGAGATATTTCGTGTTTATAACTTTTATAGGGTTTTCCATGATCTCTGTAATGGTCTCAAAGTAACTCTGTCTAACTGTCCGTCTGTCTGTCACGACAAAACTACTGAACCGATTTAAATGAAATTTGGTACACAGACAGTCTAGAGCCTGAGAAAGGACATAAGCTACTTTTTATCGACATACATCGAAGCTAGTAATTAAATATGTGAAAGTTTTGTTTTATCGTTTCATCTTTTCAATGAAGTTTCGTTTCATCTCTCTTGATTGGAATTCGTGGTATTCCAATATGGCGATCGTCTAATAAAATTTCCATGCTCGCAAAGTGCAATAATCATTGGAGTTTGTGTACAAATACGATATCCAATGCGAACGACACTGGTCGTCTCATGGTGCATTTGCGACGTTAATTGCAATGCCATTTAAGTGCAAAATGTCCTAAGTACAATCACTGTATGACTGAACGCCTTTATTTATACTTTTGCTTTGAACAAGGAGCCGCTTCAAAGGGCCTCTATTAAATATAGTTCGTCACGTGAAACGGGAATTTAGCGTAATTATTTCTGGCTACTGGTAACGGGATACGATTCTGGCTACTGGTAACGAGATGTAACGGGAGTTCGGATTTACCCTACCTCAAATTGCTTTACATGATCCTCCGTTATGCCGAAAATACTGCAGCATTAATTTTGAAATAAATATATGTTGAAAGTTGAGGATTGATGCTAGGTCCCAGGTTTGGCGAAAACACGATTACATTAAATTTTCTCGATAGAAAAAAATCCTAAGTTAACTCTAAACCGAACTATAAACCGCTGGTATTAAAAAAAATACTTCAAATTAGATCATGAACCTTTGCATAATAACTGAACTAACTATAAAGCAGTTCTTATGTTTTTTTTTTTTCTTTTAAGTACCTTTATTTTCACCGTAAAAAGCAATTACCTAAACTATTCTAGGCTTGAGAGCCGCCAGCACCCACTCCGTCTCGCTCTCATTCAGACCGCTATTAGTACTGTGCGAGCGAGATAAAATTTGAGGTGGGGTAGGGCCTTAATCTCGGTGACATTTGCTATGTTTGAAACTTTGAACACCTCTATATAAGTTTGCACTTTAATACTTTTTGCCCGTTTTCACTAAAGTCAAGATCGTCTGTCTATCTGTCAGTCCGTCTTTCACCAGGCTGTATCTCATGAACCGTGATAGTTAGACAGTTGAAATTTTCACAGCTGATGTATTTCTGTTGCCGCTATAAAAACAACTAAAAAACAGAATAAAATAAATATTTCAAGGAGCTCCCATGCAACAGACATGATGTTTTTTTTTGCCGTTTTTGTAGACAATGGTACGGAACCCTTCGTGCGCGAGTCCGACTCGCACTTGGCCGGTTTTTTAAGTTAAGCCCATCGATATTATAGCGTGTCTAAGCTTTAGGTAAGCCATGGGGAAAAATCGGTGTCTATTAATCGGTAACTATTGATTCAAGTGGCTGTGGTTGGTGAAATGTTTTTCGCGTTAAGTAATACCTTTATGCCTCGTGCAGACTGGCGCGACGCGACTCTAACAAAATGATTTCTAAGAAAACTTTAGGGTATAACAATTACCGGTGTCATGTCGCGCGCGCCGTCGCGTCGCGCCAGTCTGTACAAGGCTTTATATGCAGCATTCATTGTATTAAGCTCAGTGTTAGTGAAAACGGGCATAATTAGTGAAGTCACGTAGTTAAGTCGAGAACTCGGAATTTCAAGTAATAGTGTTATTGGTTCGTGGATTATGTTATTCTGTCACTTTCAATTCATGTTGACCATCGACAAGATCTTAGAATGATCTAGAAACAATTGTCGCAAGTGCTTATTATGCGGCGCACGTTGTATGAGTCAAATGAAGGAAACGATCTGGCGCTACAGGCGGCGGGTTAACAACCTGCCACTGCTTAAGACCTTTTGCATTATTGCGGACTTCCAACATGTCTGCAGTACCTATATAGAAAGTTTTTGGCTTTTATACACTGCCTCCATGGTTTTTTGGGCTTCTATATACTGTCTCCATGGTTTTTGCCAAAGAATGTTTCTCTACAAGTCTACATCTCAGACCAAATAAAAAACCAAGACGGAGCGCTGCGAACGATACAGTGAAGCATGCTAAAACTACACCACCGCTCTGTGCATACACGCTCACACACACATTTACAACGATTTACAACGACACTACAATCAAATTACACCAAATTAAGTGCATACATGTTTACGAAACCTGCCTTACGTCACTTTTGACAGCGCTCTGTCTTGGTTTTTTATTTGGTCTGAGGTCTACATATACAACTTTTCTTACTGGTTTCGCAAGAGTGACGAAAGGACTATGTCAAGAGGATGTAATATCATACTGAGTTTGCCAATAGATGTGTTAAGCGTGGTCATGATAGTAATTATATGGTAACTAATTGCAGAACGATCATTGAGGTAGCCTAGAATTATAATGATATCAGAGGGCCTAGACAAGTGCCAATCGCTTCGAAAGCGTTTCGTATTTCTATAACGACTTTCAACAGGATTGACATAAGCTTTTCGATAGCTTATGTCAGTCCTATACATTTTTGTCTTTTCCATCATAGTTATCGCTGATAAAATGTCACTTTGTCTAGGGCCTCTGGAAAGACATTGTTAGGCTGTCTGTCACTTATTACCAACATCCTTGCTTTATTTGCTAAAGCGGCGTCTGCTAAGTATGGCGAATAAGTACACTTTATGGTAGAGAGTATACTCCTGTCTGATCAGTGCTTCACTGCGAGACGGTAATAAAATGACTTACCTACTTACAAACAATATTCTCCATTACAGTGGGAATTGTCGCGTACACGATGCCAAAAGGCGACAAGCGTAGCAACGGTGTGGAGCTCACGGACATGGTGTACGATGGCCAATGGGGCGAAGAGCTGAGAGGGGGCCTGGGGCAGCTCGTCGACGGCAAGTTCGGCGGCGACGAGATCCGAGAAGCCGCGAAAAACTCTGCTTGGGTCGGCTGGCGCAACGACTCCCGCCCAAACACACCCGTCATCACGTTCGAGTTCGACAAAGTGCGAGAGTTCAGCGCTGTCCACTTGTACTGTAATAATAAATTCATGCGCGACGTTCAGGTACGCACACCATTTTGCACTTGTACAATAGTACCCGCTTTACAAACTTTCAAAGCTCCTGAATATTTTAACGAACTGTCGCGACATTTCAAACCACTAGTTTCAGTTAATTTTAGTATTTCAGGAGACTGATTAGGGTGGTGACTCTAGTGAATTAATAACGGATCAGCCTAATTAGAAGTATTTGCTAAACTTTTGTTGGTAACTAACGGACTATTAAAACTTGGAATTGTCGACCAAAACTGTTAAAATATTCACTCGCATTGAAAACAGTCGCATAATTTGAAATACGCTATGAATGGCTGAATAAATAATGTTTTTAAAAAGTTGAGTGTCTGAGTATTGAGTTACGAGGATTTTAATTGGCAGGTATTGACATCCACTCCAGCGAATATATAATGCATTAGGAAAAGAATACTGGTTTAAAGCTTACCTATCAGAATTTTGACTTTTGTTTTTGATCTTTTTTATATGCAGCCATATATAATCTATATATGAAATGATGTTCGTTGATATGCGTATCACTTGAGAACGGCTGGACCGATATTTTTTTATTTTAATGTTCCTAATATTGCGAATTAGGTTTTTATGGAAAGAACAATTTGAAAAGATTCCGATAAAATTTCAAGTTCTGAAAAACTGAACGTCCTTTTTTCTATGGGTTTTTATATGATGGACGAGAGTCCATTGTTCTTTCCATAAAACCTAATACCCACTATTACGAACATTAAAAAAAAAACTGTCTTCGGTCGGGACAGCTAGTTTAAAATAAATATTTCCTTGGGCCAGGTGTTCTCCGAAGCAATAATATCATTTTCGATCGGCGGACGTCACTTCCAAGACGAGCCGATCCGCTACACGTACGTGGAAGATAACATCTTCGAGAACTCGCGTAACGTGAGCATCAAACTGCACCATCGCATCGGCAAGTGGGTGCGCATCGAACTGCGCTTCTCTGCGCGCTGGATACTCATCAGCGAAGTTGTTTTCGACTCTGGTTAGTACTTACATTAACCATACACGGATATAAAACTGTACAGACGAATCTGCCTGACCTCATGCTTGCTCATAACGATAGGACTGTTTACGGTGGCGGATTTACCAGCAAGCTGAGTCGGCTGGAGCCTAGGGCGGCAAATTTGGGAATTTTTTTTTTTTTGCTTCCTTAATGATATCAAAAAGATTTTTTATTACGGTACTTAATAATAATAACAACAATTTGCTATAATTACTGTATTTAGTATTCTTACATTCTTATCAAGTGGAATCGTACGGGCCGGGCGCGCAAAATGGCTAACGTGTTGGATGGAATTACTATTTCTGTCCGAAAGCTTTATCAGAAATTATTTTACGTGCAATTTCAACGAAATTGTTGGATTGTAAAAATAATCTAAGACATGAAATTGTAGAGGCAAGAGCGGCAAAAACTTTATAGCATATACCTTGAAAATTTGTAAATCCGCCATTGACTGTTCAGTTTCCGATTTAATTCTAAAAGCAATCGTTTCGGCCGTAGCAGGGGACCGTCAAAACTTCCACGCATTGTATTTGGTCAGTTCACGTGGATCTGAAGGAAGAATTGGTCATCTATTGTAGCCTTTTTTTTATGTTTGAAGTCATCAATTGACTCCTCCCGCTCTGGGCGGAGCGGGAGGGCGTGTCAGACTTTTACTGACTAAAACCCACCCGTGTTTCTTCAGTTGCCCGTTGCCAAGGGTCCCGGTATCCCTTTCGGACTTTCTCGCTAATGTATTGTAGCCTAAAGCTTAGTTTGCTCGAAAAAAATGACATTAACATAACACACTTTAATTTCAGACGTAGCACAAGGAAACTACACACCAGAAAGCCAGAAACCAGCTGTGGGCAAAGACAAAAAGTTGACAACCCTCACCAAAGAGGTGCCCATATCAACCGCGCACCAAGAGGACCCCCTATACGTTGCCATAGTCGTGGGCGTTTTAACCGCCCTTGTGATCCTACTCGCGGTGGCCATCTTCCTAATAGTTCATAGACATAGGCACAGGAAATGCTTCGCATCGCCCCTGGCCAAGTCAACAGTGTCCCAGAAGCGGACCATAGACAACTACAGCGGGTGTGGAACCTCCATGCTTCCGGAGAACAAGATGATCATAGACTGCGCTTTAGATGTTAAGTCGGATGAGTACCAAGAGCCTTATCAAGCGCTTAAGTGTGCTCCTTATTTTAGCTATAGTACTGTATTGTTGGAAATGAAAGACTTCGTCAAAGACTCGAACACAGCACTTTCAGGTAAGGGTGATATCGGGTCTTTATTTTTCCCTTTTTGGGTTGTTAAATAGTAAATTAGAGCGATATGAAGAACTGAGGGCGTAAACCGGTCACTTTAGCAGAATCATAATATGAAAATATTATGATTCTATCATCGTAAAATGTGCGTGTAATTCATATTACGAAATAATTCATCTGTTTGACAGTTTTCTGTGGAGATTCATAAAATGGTCCTCAAATTATGAATTGCTTTTATGTGAAATTAGAGGAATGGCTAATGACAGCTGGGATTCGGGAAATGAACTGCTTTTAGAGGAATTGCTAATGTGGCCGGTTTAGGCCCCCTCACCTTGTAGCAGTAATCTTTACATATTATAAATTCAAGTCTTGTTCTTCTAAGCGTTGTTCTTCTAAACCGCGCAACATGTTTTGGTGTGGTTTTCACTATAGTTTAGAGAATTTATTTCGGAAGGTTTATGTGTATAATACGTTACTATTAAAGTTACATATAACTAAGAAATCTCGATGTTTTGTCGAGTCGTAAAAACCCTGCGAAACAGGAGCGGGTCGCTAGTTTATGAATATATTACATTTTAATGTACATTTTATAAAATCTTCAAGAATTCTCTTACTATCTGGTCCAATGATCCTCTAAATTTCTAAAGCTTAAACAATAAAATATTCATTTCTTTTTTCTTAACTAACCCAACATATTATCGCCAACAGACAGTTCAAACTACGACTATGCGGTGCCCGAGTTGAGTTCGGCACCGTTACTGACCAAACGGAGACTGGACTCGTTGTCTGAACGAACCACGGACATCGTGGAAGACAAGATGGACATAGACACAAGGAGGTCCGGTGCGGGGTCCATACGCTCCAAGCATAGCACACGGGTAACTATAATATCATTACGAAGTTAAAAGAAAAGAGTAATGCCACTTTTTTGTCCGTTTATCCGTCTTAACGACACCCTTATTGGCTAGCTAAAACATGGAATCCTTCTAGATTCTATTTTTCCTCTTGAAGAACGCAACGTACAGTAATACCCAACTGATATGGCTTACCGATGTACCTGCGCAGAAGATGAATTTTCAAAGCGCGGGAAATGCTATTGACCAATCGGCACGCTCCACGCACCGCACTTCTTTTTCCTGTACCGCTATTGGTCGGCAGCTGCCGCCATGTTAGCGCGCGCCGCGTGACATGTTAGTCAGCCGCCATACTTGCGAGTGAGACGGAACTAACAGCTGCAGTGTATTATGAACCTTATAGTAGTCATCTAAGGTTGATTGTTAGTTTTAGCATTCTTTCGTTAATCTTCGGTGCCATACTTTCTTTTCTGTGCGAACGAAGATTCACGACGCGCCTTATCAGTTGGGTACCACTGTAACGCATTTCAAAAATCCCCCTTCATGACTTTTGTACATTTTCTACGAGCCAACGCACACAGCAGCATATTGTATGTTTATATATAAATCAGTGTTTTTTTTTTTAAATTTATGTATTTTGTTTCTCTTCTACTCTTACACACGTTGCCTACATCTCTTTTATCTACTTTCGTATCGCAGGTATGCTGGAAGAGATTTCTTTAGAAATAAGCATTGCCTCTGTACGTATTTTTCTGTTCCTTTCTTCTTGTCTATATATATAAAGTGTGTGCATAAATGGTTAAAAAAATAAATAAAACAGGCGGGCCGCATCGCACTTTTTTTGGTATGAAAATGCGCGTGCGCTGCGGCTCGTTGCGGCTGCAGTGTGCGCTTAGCTTTAACCACCGGGCACAGTGCGGGTTGCACACATACACACACATCACATGTTCTAGGATATGCCAGTTTTCTCATCATAATGATGTGCTAAGTATAACGTGTGATAATGAACTTCGTTCCAAAAATGCGGTTTGTACAAAAGCGTACCCGTAACTAGAATGACGATAGTCACGTTTTAAGAAATATAATATAAGTTTTTTTTATTAATTTCAGTCGCCGAGTCAGCAGGAAGTGTTCATAGATCTAAAGAGACGTTTGGAGACGACCAACGTGATTGAGTTCCCGAGGCATAGACTGAGAATGATCTCTAAGTTAGCGGAGGGTGCATTTGGCACGGTACGTAAGGAATGCCGGTCATACGAAAAAATGTATATATTCCGTTAGAACATGTTATTTTCTTCACTTTGAAAAGTGGACTATTGGACTATTGGACCAAATTTGTAGGGCAATATGAAAATACGCGATTTTGAAAAATACTGTTTTTAGTATTTTTTTGTTAAAATAATTAATAGTAGGTAATCTAATTATAGTAATAGCTGTAGTAATAAAAAACCGGCCAAGTGCGAGTCGGACTCGCGCGTGAAGGGTTCCGTACCATCCTTACTTCCTGACTAATATTATAAATGCGAAAGTAACTCTGTCTGTCTGTCTGTCGCGCTTTCACGCCAAAACTACTGAACCAATTTAAATGAAATTTGGTACACAGATAGTCTAGAGCCTGAGAAAGGGCATAGGTTATTTTTTATCGACATACCACACGGGCGAAGTTGCGGGCGGAAGCTAGCTATCTATAAAAACATATTGTTTGTTGTTTTGGATTTCTCTTAAATATTTATATATTCTGTTTTTTAGTATTTGTTGTTATAGCGGCAATAGAAATACATCATCTGTGAAAATTTCAACTGTCTAACTATCATGGTTCATGAGATATAGCCTGGTGACAGACGGACGTACGGACAGCGGAGCTTTAATACTCGTAATTTACCCTTTGGGTATGGAACACTAAAAAGGAGGCTTCAGTTTTTCTGAAATTTGTAAATATTATAGGAAACTTTTCCAATTTTTCTTCCATAATACTTAATTTGGGCTTTAACGAACATTTTAAAAAACAAAAAACCAAATTAGTGCAGTCGTTGTCAAGAGATAAGTTTACCAACGAAAAGCATATTATTTTTACCCGATTTAGACGTAGCAAGATGAGGGTTATGATTTTTTATTTATATGATAGTCAGCGGTGGCTGAGCGATAATGCTGTCATAATCTCGATTTAGTAGTACGGAATCTATAGTGCAGGTTAACAATAAAACACGATGATACAGCAAATCAGTCAGTATTTCACTTTCAGAATAATCATCACAGTAGGTACAATACTAATAATGTTCACGCACTATTTTCTACGTTCGGGCAAATCGACAGTTTCGCATAGAAGAAGTGGAGGTCTGCATCCGTTCGTTGCCCTCACAAGACTCGTCGCTCAGCTACTTCCCTTAAGGTGGATGCGCCAGGGTAGCCCGCGAAATTCAAATTTTCTTACGTTTTTTGCAATTTGCAGGTCGGTGTTAGATTGTATGTTGATCTAAATATGATTTGCGCACATAACAAATGATTTCATGAAATCATTTGAGACTTTCATGAACTTAGAGAGTTGTATTGCTGATTCTAATGTTTATAATTCTGTAAATCCATATTTGTTATGTGCGCAAATCATATTTAGATCAACATACAACCTGATACTGACCTGCAAATTGCAAAAAACGTAAGAAAATTTGAATTTCGCGGGCTTCCTTAGCGCATCTCCCTTAACACGACCCTGTCCACGTGCCGTCACGGCGTTTAGCCTCACCTTAGTACTACAATTATCAATTGAGTCAATTATCGCTTTACTTATCTATAACATATAATATATATAAGACTAGCTTACGCCACTGGCTTCGCCCGCGCAGTATGTCAATAAAAAGTAAGCCTATGTCCTCTCTCAGGCTCTAGACTATCTGTGTACTAAATTTTATTTAAATCAGTTCAGTAGTTTTGGCGTGAAAACGCGACAAACAGACAGACAGAGTTACTTTCACATTTTAGTATTAATAAGGATTTAATGGCAACCAGTTGAACATTTGTAATACCAAAAACATCACAAATGTTTACCATCCACCCCGAAGACAATGCTGAAATATTTGAAAGGCCTGTAATCGTTATCCACACTCTTCAAACACAGAACCTGTCTTTGCTGCCGTGCAGCCGGGTAAAAAACAGCTATTAAGTGCTGCAACGCTATTTGCGCGCATAAAAACATTTCTTGTACACTTTATATCCTTTTTGATAGTAAAATAGATACAGTCGAACAAGCTATTTGATATACAGGTAAAATATATTCATTTTACCGCTACATTGCCAAAATTCGTTTTGATTGTGTGTGTAATTTAACTTTTTAAGCTTATGGCTTAGGGGAGTGACCTAAAAGGATTGATGACTACTAAAAACACTCACAAAATTGTTTAAAAAGTAGTTGCAGGTTATCTGCCTGTATACCAAATAACTTATTCGACTGTACATCTCCGGTCGTTAAATAAGCATCTTTTTCTTTTGAAGGTATACGTAGCTGAGGCAGACGGTGTCCCAGAGTACAATGGCACAATAACCTCGGAGAAGCGCCTGGTCGCCGTGAAGTTCCTGTGCCACGACGCCACCGTTAAGGAGAGGTATATCATGTATGAGCATTAGATTCTACATGTTTATTACATGTCGCTTGTTCCTTGTCTTACTTCTGTGACGTCATTATCTTCTGTGTTTGTCTTTCTTTCCTTACTTTTAGGTTAAATCTTCTAACTTTGTTGTGACGAAATATTCAAAAGCCGATGGAGAAATAAATAAATACAATGCTACAAAGTCCTTTCGTGGACAAAATCGGAACTAACATCGCCATCTTGTTTTGTTAATACAATTTCTGTGACAGTTTCACAAATGTTTACCATCAACGCCCCCCATCAATGTCATTCACGCGCCAAAATATCCCGTTTGCATAAATATAAAATGGTTTTCTTTTTTTTTTACTAAATTATCTCAAAAATTGACAACATCTTAAAAGACAATAAACAAATCTGTTAAACTTAAATAATTGGCCGAATTGAAATTCATTTTGAGTGCTTGATTAAATTCTGAGGGGTCAAATGAATTTCAATGGGAACATTTTAGGCTGATTATACTGCAACACTTTTCAGAGACGAGTTTGAGCGCGATGTACGCATCCTAGCAGCATTATCTTCCCCATACTTGGCCAGAGTACTGGGCGCTTGTCGGTCGCCCCCATTGGCCGTAGTTCTGGAATACCTTGAACTGGGCGACCTCTGCGCCTTCCTAAGAACGGCAGTGCCTCCCGCCGCGCATCTGCTGCTGCATCTCGCCACGCAAATAGCGGCCGGAATGCAGTATTTGGAATCGCTCAATTTCGTGCATAGAGACTTGGCTGCCAGGTTTGTTGATCTATCAATTATAGTTTGAAAAGTACTGCGCAATTTGTCTAAAATAGCGAACAATCAGCACGCGTTGCATGACCACCGAAGAAACGGGTTTTGTCGACGGAAGAATAGACAAAATGACAGATAAACAATCACAATCTGACATTTTGTCTATTCTTTCGTCGAAAAAACCCGTTTCTACGGTGATGAACATTCTAGAAACGAGTTTTGTCGCTACGTGTGCAGGGGTGATTAGTTTGTCGATTTGGGTGGAGATACATACCACGTCTTCATATTGCATCCTTATTTCTAAACAAATTAGAGGCACTTGAGGCTGGAACATCGGCGCGCAACCTGTTACCATGGATTCAGTGCATAATTCTGAACGCCCCGTTGAAATTTTTCGTTGGTCATTTATAAAAAAATTTGGCTGTTCCATATATTTTGACCGCGTAGGTCACTTTTCTGTGAAACACTGCAGTTTTTTTTAATGACCGCAAGTAATTTTCTTCTCTATGGGTTCTAAAATACTAGAATCATGTGAATTCATGGTTGAGTGAGTTTACGCGTCGATGTATAGAGTAAATATGAATAATCAAAACTTCAGTAACAAACAAATACTGCAATCCTCCACACCACATTGAAAAACCAACAATACATCCTGACATAAAAATGACACAACATCAATAATCAACTTTATTCCTCTAACTTTAAAACTTTATTTCCAGGAACTGCCTAATAGGAAAGAATTACCAAGTGAAGATCAGTGACTTCGGTACAGACAACGAGGCGTATGCGTGTGATTACTACAAGGTTGACGGACGCATTCCCTTGCCGTTGCGGTGGGCCGCGTGGGAGTCAGTGCTCAGGGCGAAGTATACAACTAAAAGCGATGTGTGGGCCTTCGCTGTGACTCTACACGAGATCTTCACCTTGTGCAGGCGTAGGCCTTACGAACATTTGACTGATAATGAGGTTTGTTTAGTAATTTATTTATTTTCCCGCGATTTCGCCCGCGTGGATGTCGGTTATTATATACTAAAACCTTACTCGAGAACCGCTCTATCCGTTGGTGAAAACAGCATGAAAATCGGTGCAGTAGTTTTTGAGTTTATCGCGTACAAGACGACAGACAGACGCGGCGGAGGACTTTGTTTTATAATATGTAAGGATTTACATTTACATTACAGAAACCCAAGGCGTTGTGCAATTTACAAAATAAAAAGTATTTATCATATAATATAACATAAGTATACTATTTTCAAATACAATAAAAAAATATATACTTAAGCAAAAAAAGTAAAAAAGTTTACAAAAAATTAACGAATAAAAATTCAAAAAAATAATTTAATCTTTCGTCCAGCTTCTCACAAAATCTTATACATTCACGACATAGGTACATGATCTATCGATCTCTCGCCAAACAAGTCACATTCCGGTGTTGATGTCATCTGTCGATTTTTGTTGATATTGTTTTGAATAGTCATTAAGTGTCCCTACGATATTTATACGTATATACTCAATCAATCTGCCCAGCCTTTTCCCAACTATGTTTGGGTCGACATCCAGTCTAACCGGATGCAGCCGAATACCAGTATTTTACGTGGAGCGACGGCCTATCTGACCTCCAAAACCCAGTAACTGGGTAATACGATACCCCTTAGTAAGACTGGATGTCAGACTTTCGGGCGTTTGTAACTAACGACTGTTAAAAATCCACGAATGACAGCCGGGACCAACGACGTATCGTGCATTCTGAGGCACGGAGGAGTCTGGGTATGTAAAGGTGGGCACCCATCCACGGACCAACCCCGGAAAGCGTAGATTAACCTGTTGGATCGACCCGTGCGGCTGTTATTAGTTAGCCACTTTATACTCAGTAAATGCGTAAAACTATTTTTCCTGAATGGTTAGGCAGAGATGTTTGAAGTCAGGCAGTGCTTGCGCCGGTTATGTGTAAGTCCCATGTAATAGGGGGCGAGCCTATTGCCGTCAACCGGCACAAATCCAAACTCCGGACTGCTATTGAGAAATTCTTATTGCAAAAATCGAATAACACTGCCTGACCTAGGAATCGAACCGAGGACCTCATGATAGCGCTTGCTACCACTAGACCAACTTAGCATAAAAATGTATACGTTTACTATGATGGTATGTTAACAGCTTGTTAAAACCACAGGTGCTGTCAAACCTGTCGCACCTGGAAGCCGACGACGGCGTGTTCGAGTGCGTGCCACGTGCGCCCGGCTGTCCGCGCGACGTGTACGAGCTCATGTGCGAGTGCTGGCGGCGCGACCACCGCGACCGGCCTGCCTTCGCAGACATCCACCTCTTCCTCCAGCGCAAGGCCCTCAACTACGCGACCACGTGATCCTGGCACGTACCATGCCCCAACATAACGGGCATGAGCTACTAACGGACAACACGGAGCAAAAGTTGAGTGGAACTGAGACACGGTTGTACGTGCTTCAACACACGCCACAGTGCCGAAATGACCACTAGGTTTTGAATGTGTTACGCCACCTCTCCAACAGAGATCTCTTCATAAGTATTCTCTCTAAATCTATCTCTATTATTATTAGTCTTATTCAATCAAAGTAGAAACGAGTAATAACTTGTCGACAATACAGTGCAATGAAGAGATCTCTGTTCGGCGAAGATTCGTACTCGGCATTTGCTCCGAATGTTCGTTCCCTTGTGATTGCAGAAGAATGTTTCTATCTGGCGCCCGCGGTTTTTGTACTTAATAGAAATTCGTGTTAGGTGGCTTCACACGTCCGATCGGCTTTGTGCACGGCTTTGTCGAACGCTCTGGTTTGTAACAGTAGATGGGCCGCGCCAGACAGAAACATGACCGAGTGCGAGCGATCACAAGCCGTAGTATAATCAGTTCATCGTGATGTGATTCATTTGGCAGCTCATGGACTTACGCCGATCTTAGTCATACCGGTGAATAGATTATAGATTTTATCTGTACTGCATAACTTGACGAGTGAGCTACGTATAATAGACATAGCGACCGATCTTCCTTCACACCTCCTCTTGTACGTATTGCGAGATTCCGCCTCTTATGACCATGCAGTATCGTTGTCTAGATACTTTTTTTACAAGGCACCGTATGCTTTTTATACTATAAAGATAATAATGTTCGAGAACATTTCACATTCTTCCGCATAGAACACGACATGGTATGTAATTAGTGGAACCCTGAAAGGTAAAGTTACCAAATTTAATAGTCATTTATTTTCATACAACACAATTCATTATAAACAATAAACTAGGGCATAAATATTGTAATAGTAAGTTGTTAGTTATAGTTGCATCTGAATCGAATAAAATAAATTCTATTAGAAATAATTAAATATATAGCTGTTGAGATTTGTCTATTTTCCGTAGTTTGCTGGGTTGAAGTTAGATTCAGCAGTTGTTCTGACAATATACCAGGGCGAGGCCGCCGGGCCCGCCTCTGTTGCGTTTAGATACATGCGATGACTCCACCGAAACTATGAGATTCGTTTTATATTGTAAACTTTATTTATTTTCATTTTACTCTTTATATTTACATCTTTATTTATTAGAATAACTTCTTATACATCATATTGTTATACAAGTTTATCTTAGGTGAAGAATGACTCTATATATTTCATTTGTAAGAGCCTATTTTTGTAGAGTTGTTGTCGATGCGTGTATCCGAACGTAAGCTTCATAGTGTTATCACTAGCTCTTACGTTCCCCTCTCGTGGACCGAACCGGCTTAATGTTATGAGCCTAATAGAATAAGCACTTGTTAGATGTAAGCGAGCGATATTTAGGTTGCAACTTAGTAAAGTTTGAATCACAATTACTCGCAGTGTAGAGGACACCCAATGTTATATTTTTTGGAGTATACTATATTATGCACAAATAACGAAAATAATAAAAATCTTAAGAATATTCTTCTATGAATTTATAATTTATTTCGCGTAACTTATGAAAAGCAATATTCGAATATATGTACTTACAGTTTTAATTACGATAGCAGATAATATTATTGTTATTAAGATAATCTTCATAAATCTTGATTCAAAACTAAATGATTTGTTGCCAGAAACATTTGATTTATACTCTATGAAGTTATTGGGCTGTTTAGTATATCATATTTATTTAGGCTATTGTGTACTTGGCAGGATACTTTAAAAATGTAATGGGACGATCGAAATAAAACTACTTGTTGAGTTACCAGATACAACAAGCAATCATAAAAACAAATTAAAGATAAGACGTGATATTTTTTATATTATAAAAAAATTGCTAAGAATAAGTGAAAATAAGTTGTAGGATGATATACACAGGTGTTGATAGAGAAATGTCTAAACGCGCACAGTGTCAACAACTCGCCTTGTTCCTGTTCACTAACTGTATGTGAGCGATGTGTTCGGAGTGTCCTTTACGCTGTGACTGTGACGTACACAGAACCAATGTTAACTAGGCTAATCGAACACAAAGGTCTAATTATTTCTAAGTAGGGCAACTCTTTACACGAAGGATTCTTTACTTTCGATCAGGGCCATGTTTATCAAAAGTTACAAGTGTACACGTTCACAAGATAAAATGTAAATTTTTCGTTAAATTCATAGCTCATCTCCGTATTCATAATCATCCTTAATGTTCTCACTGATGGCACACGGGCATCAGGTCATCTCTCTCTTTTGACCACATTTAAAAAAAGAAAATCGAATTTAAACATTTATTGCGGTACTAAGCACGACACTTGTAAACTTGTAAGACGGAATAGACAGTCGCCGGACACTCAGGATTTGCTATAATTTTCTACAAGTCATAACTTATAAAGAAATTTCTGTTATACAAAATCACGAATAAAAGTGTCAAAATATAAGTACTTGAGAACTAAATAATGACATTTGGTACTACAAGGCTTGTAAGTTTTGATAAACAGGGCACTGGCCTTTGTTCGTTAATTATTATTGTCTAGCTGATAGTATATAGATGAGAGAAAGGGTAGTTTTGTAACGAAGTCTCATTCCCTCAAGCTAATGTATCGATAGTTAGTAATGTTAGGCACTAATAATAATAATGTACAATAAAACACCCTCTCTGCCTTAGTGATGCTACTCTTACCCTTATGCTATGAACGAAATATCAAGTTAGAACGAAATTATAATGTATCTTGTAAATACGAATTCTTATGGCTGATGTATTATATCGAGCACTATGGAAAACTTAAATTCCTAACAATGGTCCAAACTTCACTCGCTTTTTTATTTGTACTATACGATTATACAATTTCTATATAGATAAAGAAATAATGATAAAAAATTAGTCTAGAAATACAACTTATGCTTTAATTTAATTTTATAGATGTTTATCATGTATTTGTCGAAATGCTTAATTTTCATAATCAAAGTTTTATGAAAAAGGTTGATACCAAATGCAGTATTTTTATTTTATACTCTACATCTTTGTACCCAAATAAAAGCAATAATCTAATGCGTCTGTTTTTGATTCGGTCCTACTTATCATATCGCACACTGCGAGCAACCTCAGAATCTAAAACACAAAAGAGATTCTATTTCTTCTTTTGCGTCCTGAATGGCTGGTCTATGTGAATGTTTACAAACTCTCCTTATCGGTCAGCCGCCAAAAACAAACTTCCTTTATGCAGGATAAAACAACTGAAGCCGAGCAATACTAAGTCCGAGATCGAAGTAATTGTTCATTTCAAGATGAGGCGGGTAAGTTACCTGGTGTATAGTGTGTGTCTGCTGCACGCCGCGCTCGCGGTCAAAGTCAAGGTGGTGATGCACTCCGACCAGGAGGACTCCAAGATGGAGGACGAGGACGCCGCGCACACCGATGCCTCCTGGGCCGAGCAAAAGAGGCGGCCGGACGCGACAATGATGCCATTCATCAAGGCGCAAAAACACCCCGAAGAGAAACAAATCGACTTCGAAGAAGAAAAGACCACAACTACTGAAAAACCGAAACAACAACACCCAAACGAATTGATTTTCCCGTTAATTTACCGCCAAAGCCACGTCAACAGTATGTTTAAATTCGGTGAGAATTGGTATACTTGGTCCACTGAGAAAAGAACCGATGGTTCGAAAGCAATCAACTACTACATATGCTACGATGAACCCAAACGTTGTGACGAAGTAGGCTGGGTAAGACAATCTTCAGTAATAACAATTTTTTTTATTACTTGTACCTTTTTTAACCAATTAGGAACAGGTCAACCGAGCTTTAGATAGCAGATACGTGATCTAGCTAGATCGATTTTTTGTCCCCGTAAACACCTATAACTTTCATTGAAATCGTTAGACCCGTTTTCGAGAACGTGATTACAAATTAGTATATAAATATTGCTCAATTAATAGTATAGGATTTTATTGCTTAATAATCGTGCACGTAAATCTGATGATTCCATTTAGTCTTTTCCTATTGAGAAGAACCGGTATGAAACAGCTCGGGTACTTTTTTTTTTTAAATCTCTTCACGATGTCCTTTACGTGGTATATAACAGCCATAAAGGTCTCTATACTGTACTAGTGTCAGCCTGCCACTTGTTACTTTTTGCTCGGCTGCTTAGGGTCGTAGCATGATCCTATAACCTTCCTCAAGAACTCCGACTCTTAGTTCCAGACATTAGCGTATTCAAACTCTTCAGCTTTATTATATTAATATGGATATATATGCATAATGTATCAAAACATTTCTGCACAGGAACGAACGGACGGCCTGCCAAAGTGCGCGTTCCAGATCGACTCCCTACTACCAGATGATCGCGCCTGCATTAACAACTTCGGCGTGGAACCTCATATTGGCAGCATTTGTGATGGCGCTGAACAGATGAAAGTACGTACTTCGCTTTGTATTTGTCGTATTTCATCGACAGCTAAACTTCATTCAAAATCTTAGATAATTATCAAATTTTTTAGTAGACGAAAATATAACGTTTTACAAAATGTGGCAATGAATCTCAATTATCTAAGATTCTGAATTAAAATCAAGAAAATATATTGAACTGTATTTTAATCGCAATATTGACTGACAGGTGGTTGACATGATCCGTGCATGTGGTCCTCGCATTCGCTCCTTGTGGCGCTTCATTCGTGTGGGGCGCCGGCCTGCCAACGTAGCCAAGCCGGCTGACGTCAATTCACTAATATGTGAAGATGAGGAAGAATGCTTTATAACTATAGAATATAGGGTAAGCACTAAATTGTTACTATTTGTAAATGGCCTTCCACTTCACTCTGGAAATTAAATGCAGTAAGTCGCTGGTTACTTCAACACTGACCCGTTATCCCACCCCAACAGGTACACCATGATCGCATCACCTTCTCCCTTCACGAACCGACTCGCGGTCAGACATTTAAGAGCGTGTTGAAACGTGAGGTTCAAACAGAAGAAGAAAAGACTACCACGGTGCCGGTCACGGCGGCTCCTCAACCACGCGTCGCACACAGAAGTAACAAGAAGGCAAATCGCGAGGAAGATCATCCCAGATCAAGTAAGAAGTTCCGCGTCAAAAATAGAAGGGCCGAGGGTAAAGGGATCACCAAGGAAAGGAACGACTCCGGCGCTTACACAAATCGAAGAGTGGGTAAAAACAAAATAAAGGTGAGAGAAGACATCTCTGAAGATATTTCTGAATAGGGTTCTGAGTAGGGTTGCTCGTCTGGATCGCACGGTTCTTGACACTCACGTCGAGGGCAAACCAATCGACTAGTGCCAAGAACTACAGGCAATTTTTTCTACAATATTTAACGTTGCAATTTGATAAAAATTAAAGTATGTCTTTACAAAAGATTGTTGTCAGTGTTTCATTTATTTCGATATTTCGTCTCGGGCTATAAATAAAACTACAAATTAAATAAAACCAACTATATATATATTAATGTATAGTTTCGGTTACTAAATATGTCATTATTTTTTATATTTTTTAAATTTCATTTTGGGCTTCTTCTGTTTGTGATCTTTGTTAGAATGGTTGAAAAACTTTTTGTAGTCTGCAGATTTATACGCGAAGGGTTTCACGTTAAGTTCTATTGTTTTATTGGTATTTTCTGTTAATTCTTCTTTAATTATAATATTATCAGTAACTATATCGGTGGACACTTTATGATCCAATTTATCAGCAGATATTTTCCTTTTGCGTTGTTGCGTTTTCTTTTGTGTGTCGTCATTTCCTTCAACGTTATGTTTCTTTTCTTCGTTTTCGATCTGTGTTTGTGCTTGCTGTAGTTTAACAAGGACTTCTGTTTTGATCAATTCATTGCCTTTACTGATAGCTGTTATTTTTGCTGCCTTCTCTTTGAATTCCTCAATTTCGTGTTGCTGTAACAATTGTTTTTTTTTCTGATCAACACCATACATATGGCTCCTGGACGAAAACTGAGACTTCATGAGGGTATTAAAGATAAGAAGTCGGAAGGAGCTATGAGCTCGCGGTTTTAGGATTTGAGGAAAATCGTGGTTTTAGTCAGGTATCGAACCCGATACGAAGTTAAAATTTTTATAGTGGCGAGAGTAAACAAGTTACAGCAGAGATTATGTCTTAGCCAGCTTGTTGTCAAACTATCCAATTTATATTTAGGATTTTATTAGTTATTATAAGTATTATTGCCGTTCAATCATCGGTCAAATGTACCTCAATTGGCATGTTTTATATAGCTAGGTGCCAGATATGTAAAATAAGCTAATAATCCTTGACTGATATAAAGAAACCGTACAATAAATTAGTTGGCTGTGACAAACACTCAAATTATCAGAAATAACTGTACCTGGGCCATGGAACGATACTTTCTGTATCTGAAGTAAGGTGGAAAAAATAGTTTTGCTTCAGCGTTCAAATCGGAAATCTGAAACAAAGTACACAATACATACTCTTTACGAATTTAAAAAATCTTTTTCTCTTATGATTGCAATCACTGGTAACATAACGAGATATTTTATTATTTTAAGAGGGGACGCTACAGAAAACTCGACAACCTAAGCAATATTTAAAATGGTCCTTGAGGATGAGGACCATCCATACATATTATAAAACAAAGTCCTCCGCCGCGTCTGTCTGTCGCCCTGTACGCGATAAACTCAAAAACTACTGCACCGATTTTCATGCTGTTTTCACCAATGGATAGAGTGGTTCTCGAGTAAGGTTTTAGTATATAATAACCGACATCCACGAGGGCGAAGTCGCGGCCATCAGCTCGTAAGTTATATAAGTTTGCTATGCAAATAATAACATGACAACTTTTATATGTAACCGGTAAGCTTATGTCATATTGAAAATCAAAGTAACTCACAACTGTTCCATGTGATGTCATGTTTGACGGCAAGAAGGCGTCAATCTCAGGCTCGAGATCGTAGGTGTCATATTCCTCCTCCAGTAAATCAGCGGCAGTCTCCAGATTGATCATGTTCGTTTCACTGTGAATAAACTAGTACTTAACTCAAATTTTATATAACCTATCCAAAAGTATGTTGTGTGCGTATTGAAATCGAATTATGTTTCTTTGTTTATATTAAGGGCCTACCCTACCTCAAATTGCTTAGCATGATCCTCCGTTATGCCAAAAATACTGCAGCATTAATTTTGTAATAAATATATGTTAAATTTGAGGATTGATGCTAGGACCTATGTTTGACGAAAACACAATTACATAAAGTTTCTCTATAAGAAAAAAAACCAAAGTTACCTCTAAACCGAACTATAAATCGCTGGTATTAAAAAATACTTCAAATTTGGTCATGAAATTTTGCATAATAACTGAACTCACTTTAAGCAGGTCTTATGTTTTTTTTAATGACTATTATTTTCACCGTATATAGCAATTACGTAAACTATTCGAGGCTTGGAGCCGCCAGCACCCTACTCCGTCTCGCCCTCACTCCGGCCGCGGGTAGTATGGTGCGAGCGAGATAAAATTTGAGGTTGGGTAGGCCTCTAAGAAGCTCAAACTTTTTACGGTATGTTTCCGAACAACGCTGCCCGCAGCATTACTGCCGCATCACTATAACTGGTCCCCATAAATTTCTGAAGGTTTATATGAGATTACTTTCCCAGCATGGCAGCAATGGAGCACGGGAGCAATGCTGCGCGACATTGCTGCGTCACATTGCTGCCGTGCTCGGAATTTAATCTCAATAAAGACCTTTACAAAATGTATAAGGATCAGTCACACAAAAGTAGTGTTGTTAGTCGTTTTTCGGAATCATACCTTTATGCAGAAAGCACATGTAAGCAGTGTATGTTCTTAAGCGCAGGCCACACCGCAAGGGAAGCTAATCTAGGGTAGCGTTATTCATTTACAATCGTAACACGTTCATGTAATCCGCCAGGTAAACACACGTACGCGTTACAACGTATTTAAAAATGTAGCCTGCGCTTTAGCATGGACGTGTGAACTACTGTGTAGTCGTGCCGTGCAGCGTAGCAGTTGCTGCGACTTTATATCGTCGCAGTAAGGGCGGTTATCGCAGTTCAAATGATACTGCAGACGTGCGGTTAACTGTAAACGCCTACGCATGGCTAGAATGTTTTGCAATGTGACTTTCCGTTATGTATACAAAAGAGCATGATTGTTGATTTTTTGCAGTGGAAACATTTGGAGAAGTTAACAGAACGAAAGTGTTTTATATTTGTTTTTTTTTTTCTAAGCTAGGAGGAAGCCAATTCCGTGATGCATTTTTACCTTCGCATAGTCTTGAAAAACCCAAGAGTTTTAGTAATAAACATAATATGTTCAGGATTTAAATAAAATACCCTATTTCTAAAAGCCTGATCAAGTTTCTCTTTAGAATGGTGGGCGGAATAAAAATCCAAACAAATCACTAGATATGAGAAAGTTGCATAGATTTATAAGAACCGGAGGTAGATTGTTCTGCAAATCAAGTTTACCTGAAGTCCGAGTAATGCGCAAAGTCATGCATGCTGTATGCGGTCAGCGGTTGCAGCGTCGCATTCATAATGTTCCTGATACTTGTGGGCATCTGGTACAGTTGCGGCTCATTCGGCAACTCCCGACACTGGACAGGACAAGATCACGTTAGACAGAGCTACTATTGTTAGTCACTAGTTGGCGCCACCACCGATTGTCGATATTGATTGATAAATCGAGACTGAAACATTATTTAAACAAACATCAAAACATTTTTGTGATGATATTGTGCATTAATATTAGTAATAAATAGAAAACGCCGTACAAGTCAAGTCATTTTCAATTCCATTTTCTCAGTCTGTGCTTTGTAGTGAAATTTCTCATTACATACCGTTAGCATTGAGGCGTGTGGCGCCATCTAGCAGTGCGTAACAGACCTCAAGAGGTATAATATTAATTCATGCTCATAAATAACATTTGGCTAAGTATGAGTAAAACAGAGAAATAGTACTAAAGCAAAGTAAGTATTTTGGTGTATGAGGAAGTTGGTAGGCTCGGTTTTCGACTGTAACTCCAGGTAAATGTGTGTACTAGTGCTAGTTTTGTATAAATACAGCAGAACTTTACCACACATCTTCACATTATTTCTTTGCCTCTTCCGTATTAAATAGAGTACTAAAAGAAAAAGATTTGCAATTGTAATATATTATACCAGAATACCAGCGAAATTTCGCGGTTGCATATCTTTTTTATTATTCGAGATTTTTTATTCATATTCTTTATGGCACCTCTTTAGGTCATCATGAGCTATCTTTTATGATATTAAATTTTATAGCATGGCAAGCTAAGCCGATTTCGACCATTCTGCCAATGTCTAAAGTGAGTCGGAAAAGCAAGTGTGTATCGAGATAAAATGAGCTATCTTAATATCAACAAATATTTATCCTTAAGGCGGAGGCGTGAAAACTGATTCTCCGTTACAATGTATATATATAGATATCGTCTGAAATAATTATACACAACTAAACTACATACAAGCAAAACTTATATGACGACTTACGCAGTAATTCTGCGCACTATTAGCATGACACACCTGACACGGAAAACTCTGTGAATCGTTCCAGAGAGCGCGTGTTGATGCCCGTTCCATGTATGGCTAATTAGAAGGATAATTAAACAGGCGTTTTTGAAATGCGGGTCAGGTTTATAATGGAAACGCAGCTTGAGAGTCCATGAGGGTCCACGCCGTAAAAACGTAATGTGAGCAAAGGGACAGCGGTTGACATTGTATAGAAACAGAGGAAGTAACGTCTCAGTTAGATAAAATTACTCACAATCATTCGTATCCATATCGGTTCTCGTCTCCGTTAATCCAATGACAACGTAAAAGGAAAGTTATGCTCCTATGCTAAATACGTCATCAGAGGTAGCAGTAGCAGACTGTCGAAAGACTGACTGCAAACAACAGCGAGCATACACAGCACTTGAATACAGCGAACTGCACCTATTTGTCGTTGTGGCTGTTTAGTTCGGCTACAGACGACTACATGCATTTGTTCTAGCCGACTGAAACTCTCGGGTGCTTTCAGGCTGGGAATAGGCTGACAGGATAGCAGAACAGAATTTAAATAACTCGGTTCTTTGATTTTGAAGAAGCATAGTTCTGTTTAGCAAGCAGTGAGGAGACGACACGGAGTAGTAATTACTAGTATCCGCATGAATGTTTGATGGATTTCTTTACTGAATGACAAAATTACACATCAGACATACATAGCCTACAGAAATCATCATAATCTGCGGAACTTTGATGCAATAATGCTCATATTTAGTAGCATTTTTATCTGAGTACATGCCGCATGGTACAAGCACGCTTGTTCAAGGCACAAGAAGATCAAGTATGTGGGATTGATGAATAAACTCTCCTTTAACATTCAGTGCCGGCTATTTTTAGTCGTATATCTTTACAAGATATACGTTGCTTTTAAAATCTCAGCATTATAAAAAAAAAAAAACTTTTGGGTCATGAGGCCAGTATTTCATGAGTGGGAGAACCAGTTTCACGGTTTCACTAAAAATTTAAAGGTTGGATACTTCTTAATTTTTTTACTATTTCACGTCCATACCTATTAGTACGAGAAAATACCCCAAGAGATACTACGTATAGCGACAAGACCCCGTGAAAACACAATTTTACTCCGTTTTACAGTGTTTTATAACACGGTTCCAAACCTAATGCTGTTGACCGTCCGCGATCGTTAACTTTAGCGCAAACGTAATGCCGGTGACCTTCCCGGAGGGTTCACTTCCAATATGTATGGCAGCATGGCGTATGAGCTCTATAAAAAGTGTGTGTAGTCGAAAGTGCTCGATATCATTTTTGATGCTAAAACGAATAATGTAAAGAAAATACTACTATTATAATTAGTTGATGTTAAGATTTTCTTTAAAAGATGTGCAGATGTTGGTTGCATGGTTTGCATTAACGCAAGCAGAGACGTAACAGCACACTGAGCGTCAGCACCCTCGTCAGTCCACTTTATCTTTGTGAGTCTCCAATAAAGCCAAGTGCTCAAGTGCTTGAGCGCATTGTGTATTGTTCGCTGATGCAACTAACAAGCTGTCTGTCTATTCCCAGCCTATAATAATGCAAGTTTCGGTGCCAAATGCAGTTTGACATGCAATCGTATCACTAAATCTATAATCTAACTATATCTATTGCCCTAAGTTATGCACAGGGGTCCGGTCATATCTGTTCATCAACCGGATGTTAGTCGCTGGCAGCAGGACATACTGACTACTCATTATAACAACACTGCGGTGCAGAAGGCAAGGGGGCAAACCACTGCACTATTTTCCCATGAAATTCTATGAAAGTGGACCAAGTACAGAGAGTGATAGGATGCGATCGACCAGCCGTCGCGCTGGGTGGGCCTTGTGGAGTCCTGTGTTATCATGGTCTGAATAAATAATAAGGAAAGCCTTAGAAGAATGGGAGAGAGGCGGCTCTGTCGGGGGAATAAAGATCAGTAACCTGAGATATGCGGAAATTCTACACATTTTCCATCCGGAACCAGATAACCTTGAAAAGTTGATGGTGGCCAAGGTTTGGAAAAGACCTCGCGGCCGGTCACCTCACCGCGCTGGTCAGACCAAATAACCGCCCTCACTGGAGCCTCTCTGGTACGACCGCCCTGAGAGAAGCCGAGAACCGAACGAAGTGGAAGAACACGAAGGTCATTCAAGGACACGACCTTCAGTAAAGAAGTGCGCGAGCAAGAAGAGAAGGTATTCCGAAAGAAACACAGTTAAAATTAGATCTTCTTCAATTTGATATTTAAGTTAAGTACATTATTATTTACAAATAACCACGTTTTGTGAGCACAAACTTATTGGACTCCATGACAGTATCGCCATTACTGAATTTTGTGCTGTCAAGACCTGAATACTCATATTACATGCACAGACAAAAATCATACAATCCTATTTTTTTTTCTAGCTATTTAAGTACAGGGCCTATTCCTAAAAAGGACACGTATTAGTTAAGATGGCAACACAGAATTAAACTGTAATTTTGAGAGGAGCGCATCTCCACATAACATCAGCGCAGGTATACGCAGTGGTATACCTACTCTACACCCACATTTCGCCAGTTGTTGTTCTGTTCGTTTTATGAGCATATTTTGGCGGATAATTCAGTGGGACAATGTTAAAAGCATGATCCTTGCGACGTACCGAGAGGAGCATTCTGTGTATGGTAATGAGGTTCTGCTTGACGAAGGGAGGCATGGGCTGGCACACCGCGGTCACGCCCTGCACCTCGCGCGGCAACGACTCGGCGAGCGCTAGCAGCATGTGGTTGGGGAGAAGATATCTGTTGCAGACAAACATTTCATAGTTATCGTCGATGGTCGTTTTCCAATTTGTACCTCAAGTTTTAGGCCTTATTATCATTACTAATATTATAAATTCGAAAGTAACTCTGTCTGTCTGTATGTTTCCTTTTCACGCCTAAACCAGTGAACGGATTTCGATAAAATTTGGCAAGGATATAGATGGCATCCCGGGAAAGGACATAAGCTACTTTTTATCGAAATAATACGCGGACGAAGCCGCGGGCGGAAGCTAGTTGTAAATATTTATACAAATCTAGCAATAAACAATTTAAATTCAACTGCGCTTCCTGAAAAACGAATTCTGGGTATTAACCTGTGGTCAGCTGAAGTTACTTAAAATGTTTACGATAATTATCCATACGTACGCATATCTGAAAGTATGTTATTCAGATATATTAGTTCATAGACAATTTTACATAATTTTTCATACAAACTCGAGTTGTTTTTTGGGCAAAATCGTTTGATATGATTCCATTATTTGATGCTAAGATGTAGCTGGTGCAACTGTTGTTAATTGCGCGCCAAGTGACTTCTGTGCTAACTTACGTGGTACTTTCATCGAGCGCGCGCGCCTGCGCGTCTCGCCACTTGTACAGCATTTTCAGCGCCGCCATCTGCTGCGAGTTGAACGACTTCTTCGAGCGCACGTACAGGGGGATGTGACTCGTCTCCGTCACTACCTCCTTGTTGTACGTCTGAAAGAGTTCCAATAATTCATCATCTGCCTAACTTTTTCCCAACCATGTTGGGGTCGGCTTCCAATCTAACCGGATGCAGCTGAATACCAGTATTTTACATGGAGCGACTGCCTATCTGATCTCCACAACACAGTAACTGGGTAATACGATACCCCTTGGCAAGCCTGGTTGTCAGACTTTCGGGCTTCTGACGACTCGTAACGACTGTCAAAGATCCACAAATGACAGCCGGAACCAACGGTTTAACGTGCTTTCCGAGGCTCGGAGGTGTCTCGATATGTAAAGATGGTCACCCATCCACGGACCAACCCCGAATCGACCCGTGCAGCTTTTATTACTTAGCCACTAGCTCCTCTAAAAGAATTCCAATGATTATTATAACGAAAGCCGAGCATCACTTGTTCTTCCCATCATTGTGATATTTTTTGTACTAGACTATTAAATAGAACCTTCGGCTTACGGAGATATTGACGGTCAAAGTTCCAACGTTTTTTAAGAAAACAAGTTTTAAATGTTTTAACTTAACTTTGACCCCTGCACTTCGACATTTTTCACACTAAAAATAAAATTCGTTTCCAAGCAATGATTTTTGTACAATGCTACTTAGTTTGTTATACAGAATGCGTACACGACGTCTATGTGATGTTTTTCTCACACCCTGTATTATCATACTTATTGAACTTTCTTTTTACAACCTGTTTTGTCCCACTGGGCAAAGGTCTCCCCAAAGCTTAACATTCTTCTATGTACGTGGCCTTAGCCGGCCAATCCTAACTAATATTATAAATGTGAAAGTGAGTTTGTTTGTTACGCTGTCACGCTTAATAGGCTGACCTGATTTAGATGAAATTTGACACATGGGTAGACAATGACCTGGAATAGGACATAGGATACTTTTCATCCCGACATTTCCACGGGATCGACACTTACGCGGGTGAAACCGCGGGGCGCAGCTATTTTCCATGAATGCTGCAAGGTCATCACGCCAGCGTTTCTTAGATCTTCCACCTCGGCTACGACGCCCATCTTCTGTCTCCTACTGCATGACGACTTTGGCCCATCAATCCCCATGCATCCTACATATATGGCCCGCTCAATCCCACTTCAGCTTAGCAGACTTTCATTATGAGGTGGAATTTGTCTGTCTCATTAACTTAATGGACTGACAGTGATATAATTTGCGGATTTCCGCACGATTGTCGGGGTGACAAAGGGGATATGGGTCGTTCTGTCCATCGTCGGTCGTCATCGGCGCCATTCGGACGGCTACATACAGAACTATGTATGTTGACGTCGGCCGCAAGTAGCCGCGACCAAGCCAAAACAAAGGTCACATGTACAGTTTACGACGTTGTTTGTCCAGATGTTTGTGAATGCATTAATGCAATCCACGTTGAAAGCAAAGGAAATATTATGCCAAGTGGATATGGCCCAATTTTCCTGAGTTACAAAATCAAACAACGCTTGTCCCGAGTTAAGTTCTTCATTAGACTAATTTACAGAGAAGCCAGCATTGGCCGATGTGGCAACGCTGGGAGATCTATGTCCAGCATTGGACGCCACTATCATTCTCTTGCCCAAATCCCAATTTATTAGGGGTCGACGCAACATGTATTTTTCTTCCATAATTCTCTATTAGTCGTCATCTCGGTAGTCATTACCTTTCTATCTATATGATCTTTCACACAGCCCACCCATCCTTTCTTCGGTCTTCCTCTACTCTTATAACCATCCACATTCATACTCAAAACTTGCCTCACGACATTTTCCTCTACGTATTTCGGCTAAAATGATAACTTACAGCGCCACAGATCTGTCGACTGGTCTCGAACACGTTGAGCAGACGGTGCGTCTGTTCGTCTTTCGAGAGCTCGGCCTTCATCTGGCGCCAGATGTACAGCAAGTAATGCGTGTCCATGCGCGCGTACTCTATCAGCTCTGCAGGGAGGGGACGCATGCGCCAGTCCGCTAGCTGATACCTACACAATATTAACATAATTATCATTACGCCTGTCATCCCCGAAGGGTAAGCAGATGTATAAATCAAATCAAATCAAATCGCTTATTGCAATCCATAATGTACAAATAATAGAAACAATTATGGACCCTGTCAGCACAGCAAATTTTTAAATATGTATAGAGTAAGAGCACTTTACAAATTTTTCTTGTTTTTAAGTTGAATTATTTAAATCCTATTGCCTATGTATTCATATTTCCATTCATTCACTTATTCTATTAATATTTTCTAAAAGTCCATCCATTCATTTATTATTTATTTAATTCTATTTAATATTGCTTACTTCTTTACTCGCTTAAAAATTGTTTATTATTATTAATGTAGTACCTATAGTACACCCACATTTCGCCAGTTATGTTTAAATCCCATTAAAAAAAGGGGAGTTTATTACTCCAAATCCAATCTCCGGGCTGGTACTGAGAAATCCCTAATGGAAAACCCAGTAACACTTTGCCCGACCTGGGAATCGAACCCAGGACCTCATGTTCAGCAGAAGCACGTGCAAGACCAACGAGGCGTACCCTCTACACCAGCGAGGCGTACCCTCTACACCAGCGAGGCGTACCCTCTACACCAGCGAGGCGGTCATCATCGTATTTAACCATTTGTGAACCTTTTTGGCGCAGCCGTGAGGCACACGATTGTTGTTAAAACATTATTTTCACTTTTCACTTTTTATTCTTTGTTATTTGTATTTTGTGTTTCACGAACTGTGGCCAAATAAATGTTATTCTTTCTAGTACCAATTTGCAAATGAAACGGTCGCTTGAGACGCTCTGAAGTGCATGCAAAAGAAAGCAGGCTCATATTTCAGACAAAATGATGTCGAAATTCAGTATTGATGAAGCAGCATTGACTGGCAGAGAGGAAAGCCAAATGTGTCTGCGTTACACGACTGTAACGCCGGAAAAAATAACGATCTATAAAAACCACAGTAGCTCAAGGTTCTAAGGTTCTCCAAAGACGTATATCAAAATTGTAATGTTGTATTGTTGTTGTTATTGTTGTTCTAATACTAAGACACTGGAGCAGGACACAAGTATTACCTTCAAACCGTGCTTTGAAATAATGTTTCTTTTAATTTTCGTTCAATTGATTATTATATTATTAATGATTTTGATTTTACTGGTGGTGATTTTGACATTATTGTGAATGATTTTGACATTATTATTAATTATTTTCGGGATTTGCTAAATATAATTTAGTAACACTAGTGTGTAAGATGTGTGTGTATATGATTACTAACAAATTGGATTGTATGATCTGTTAAATAAATGATATAATAATAATTGTAACTATATTCAAATTTCATAATGTACGTTTTCAAGCTACTATTTACATACTATTAGATAGTTTTCTCACTTTTTATCGGCGCTCACTTGGCAATACCTCAGGAGGAGGTATTTGAGTGAGAGGCCGGACAGGTTCAGCACCATAGCTGCCTGATGCGTGTCGAACATTCCCACTAGGTACACGCCGAAGTCACGTTGTAGCCATATGACGTCGTGTTCCGCACCGTGGAAAACCTACGAAACAAAATATGGATATTAACGCCTCAAGACCCCGTCACGAGAAGCTATAAATTTTGTAAATAAAGAACTTACGTAGCGATAATTCAATCAACAACAAATAATCCCAAATTCAATCAACTCAAAGTAACTTACGTGTAATACGAAACTAATGAGCACTTTCACTTGGTCGGGTTATGTGTGCAACTGATATTAGATTCGCACCAACCAAGTAAGCGTAGCACACAAGAGGAGGCCAGGCCGCACGCAGCAGTGGATGGAACAAGGCTGCCAGTGATGAGGATAACATCATGCCGATGCTCCCCGACAGGGTAGGTAGACACATAGTTATCTCTCATTTGGCCAACACTTTTATAGCACCCGACTCACGAGTCCAACGATAATTCGTTCGCGTGCCCTTTCGCCTCGCGGGTCGTACATATATAGGTATAGCTATAGCCGGCCGCCGATGGATTCGACTGACCAATTGTTATAGATATATGAGACACATCTTATGGCATGCTAATTTGTATGCATTCTATGTACTTGACAGTAAAACTGTTAACATCATCCGACACTCGGCCGCTATAGAGCAATTTCTAATCAAAAAACTAAATAATACTATGCCCAATATCACTAGTAGACTACTGTAGACCACTATGTCTACTTATTAAATTATTGATAAAAATCAGTAAAAATCAGTCTTCAGTAAAAAGCGACTTCAGTAGTACACGATGTCACCAGAACTTACTATCTAAGAGAGTTGTAAAAGACACTTACTTTGATCTTCTTAGGGTCAGTGAAGGCCAGGTTCAGTTTGTGTATGTGCTCCCGAATGGCCAACGCGTCAATGACAAAATCGCCACCTTCAGTAGTCGTCACTTGGATCAAACACGTTATACCTACAAAACAAATTGACAAGTTTAGTATTACGTGCCGCAAGAGGACCTGGTACTTGCATGACCGTCTTACCTTGCAAGTACTATATGTGTCATCCTCATCCACAGCTCGACTTCATCTCACTTCCTACTGGCCTAAGCCTCTCTGACTGTGCCAGTCATCATGCTCCTGGACACAACACAAGGGCAGTAATGCTAATATTATGTAATTTTCTTTGCTGAAAATAACTGGGCTAGAGAGTTACAAGAGCTATAACTGGCCATGGGTCATTTAATAAACCTCTTTGTAATAGGATTCACACGACAGTCCACTGTGCAGGGCCTGCATGGAGGATGGCGAGACAGCAGCTCATATGCTGCTACACTGCCCGGTGGTCGCCACATACAGAGTACTTCGTCGGTAACACAGGTACCCTACGTGAGATTGTCAGTAACACCAAGGCGTTGCTGGCTTACTTTGAGGAGCTGGGGTGGGTGGAATAAGCGATTTTTTCACCCGTACGCAAAATACGCGCTTGGACGTGGAGTTACGGACACCAGATAACCTAACTACAATAGCGTGCAGGTGGTGAGCCATATATCCAGCAGTGGATTGAATCACTTATACAATTTGAAATCATCGATACGACGAAGAAGTGGATTCCCATATGTAGGTTGATGATAATTTACTTTCTAAATCCATTTCAAAACCACACCAATTTTCGGGGCGAAGGAAAGCATCTACAACGCTCAGCAAGCTAGCGCAGTTACCAATACTTGTTCAGTAGATTATTATCAAGTTCAATATTAAAAAACCGGCCAAGTGCGAGTTGGACTCGCGCACGAAGGGTTCCGTACCATTATCGATAAAAACGAGCAAAAAAAATCACGTTTGTTGTATGGGAGCCCCCTTAAATATTTATTGTAATCTATTTTGATGTAATAGCGGCAACAGAAATACATCATCTGTGAACATTTCAACTGTCTAACTATCACGGTTCATGAGATACAGCCTGGTGACAGACGGACAGCGGAGTCTTAGTAATAGGGTCCCGTTTTACCCTTTGGGTACAGAACCCTAAAAATGTAATATAACCTTGATAAGTCCTATAGGAATGATGTTCCAAGTCAATAGCCAGTTCAGTCACGGAGTTCAAGTGGTCCACAAGAGCGTCCAGCTTCGCTTCAGTGTCCACGTACGTGAACATGGTGTCCTCCAGAGGTGCAGGAAACGGCAGCGGTTCCATGGAGTCGATGAACTGCGACGGCGGATGGTATTGATCCAACTCAATTTGATATGGGTGTTCATATCTGAAAGCATTGTTACGGATTTTAATATTGGATTTACCATATTTTGGTAGATTTTTAGTAAATTGTTTACTTCTCGTATTTGTCTGACGATCTTATTTACCATTCAGTAAACAGAATTTAATGGACTTTAATCCACAAAACTATACAATACATAAAGTTGTATTAATAATAAATAAATAATTGCCATTTGCACCACCATGCTCTTAACTTCATTTATAAAAACTTTGTAAATTGATCGTCGAACCCAAATTATATAAGGTGTATCTTTTCACATCCGAAATCTCTTAAGGGGTCATTGTATTCATCATAATGAACAGCGTTCAATAAGGGACCAAGCCGGAAATCGCGAAAAAAAATCTGCTGTTCCCTACATTTTGACGAGCTATGCGAAGGGATGCTAAGGGATTTCGTTTATGATAAGATACGCCTTATATAAGCAGCGGAATTATTTGTTATCCTTTCCACCATCAGATTATGTATCTAATAGACGTAAATGACTAAAATTGAGCGAGTCAATTTATAGCTAGGCGTCGCGTTGGCAATTTATTGCGCTTAGTGGAGCGGTCAATGGGTCAATAAGAAAAAAGCAACTACTACATCAGAATTGACAAGTTTTATAGAATACCAGTGACTCGCTCCTGCTTCGCACGGTTTTTACGACTTGACAAAACATCGAGATTTCTTAGTTATACATAACTAGCTTCTGCCCGCGGCTGCGCCCGCGTGGGATGTCGATAAAAAGTAGCCTATGTCCTTTCTCAGACTCTAGACTATCTGTGTACCAAATTTCATTTAAATCGGTTCAGTAGTTTTGGCGTAAAAGCAGGACAGGCAGACAGATACGAGTTACTTTCGCATTTATAATATTAGTAAGGATTTTAATAACGTATTATACACAAAAAACCTTCCAGCATACATTCTCTAAACGATGGTGAAAACGTCATCAGAATCTGTTGCGTGGTTTAGAAGAACAACGCGGTCATACAGACAAACACGAAAAGCGACTTTTATTTATAATATGTATAGATGAACTGTATTTCCATGTTGTCGATGGACATAAACAATGAGAGTTACAAAGTACTGATTCTCCAGAATGGCTTTGTTTAAAATGTCTGCCCATGTACATACATTACTTATTTTCTCAAGTAGGTATGTTACGACACAGAGTGTAGTCAGAACGTGATTTATGTCCAAAGTGCAAGCAGTAAACGTGCCCAGGAACTATGATTGAATAGAGGAACATTTCTTACACAACACCGTGTTTGATTGCCTATAGAAATGACCGTTTAACTGGTATGCAGTTCTATAGAGGTGATATATATGGCAGCAGTAACGAGAAGATAATCGGTGATTACGTTGTTACAGCGTTAGAGATGAATTGCGATGCTTGGCTGGATGCAGTCTCTTCCGGCATGCGGCAACGAGCATGCCCGCCGAGGTATTATTCAATTTAATCGATTTTATTGCCAATTTACCACCCATTACGACAGATACACGTGTAACGGAACTCACCCAACTGCCTCGCCCTCGTCGCTGTACAAAATATTCAAAGCCAGAGGCTTGATATTGTTTGGTTTGTCCGATATTTTTGGCACCCACAAGCTGTCTGAATTGTCGATCGTATCTTTGAAGTTGATTTGAGGTCGAGTAATATTTTTAGCGCCAATAAATGTTGCTGAGCCCACCTGAAATATTAAATAACACTAAGAACAGGCCACTGACACATTATAAAGTTTAAAGAACAGACTAAGTAACGATGCTGTCAAAAGGTTATAAAACTAAAACCCAACTACGACAAAAACGGTATAAACAAGACATCACAGACAGACAAATCAAAAATCTGGAGTCACACGTGTTACATAAATCAAACAGATACGTGTGACTCCGGATTTTTAATTCGTCTGTCTGTGATGTCTTGTTTATACCGTTTTTGTTGTAGTTGGGTTTCAGTTTTATAACTTTTATTTTTATTTAATTTTTTTGGGGTTACAATATATATATATTTGAAATGCGCTAATTAAGCCTTCTCAGTTGATACCAAACAAGGCCTCACTAAAAAATTTTTTTTCTTTTAGTTCATGGTTTTATGTCCTCTAGAGGGAGCACTGTATAATTTAACGTGACATCACATAGCCTATAACCAGCGACCTAAATAGACGATCAAGACGCTTCCAACGATACCTCATTTGTCCAATTGTGACAAGGAGTTTAGAAGATATGAGGGAACACATGAACATACAAACATACATACATACATACCGGTCAAAAGCATAACCATCCTTTTTGCTACGCCGTAGTCTGATAAAAATATTATAACCCGTCATGCGTACATACTCGATATTTACTTTTGATTTACGACAAGCCAAAGAAAAGTTAGTTATTTATTTATTACTAGCTGATGCCCGCGACTTTGCCCGCGTGGATGTCGGTTATTATATACTAAAAACCTTACTCGAGAGCCACTCTATCCATTGGTGAAAACAGCATGAAAATCAGTGCAGTCATTTTTGAGTTTATCGCGTAAAGGACGACAAACAGACGCGGCGGAGGACTTTGTTTTATAATATGTAAGGAAGGATTGGTTAGTTATTAAGGTGGATTCTATTATTTGAATCAGTAACGGAACTGATCATATATTTTGCGCAATCTTCTTTCCACAAAACACAGTTGGGGTGTTATTATAACACCTACTACACCCACAATACATATAGTGCTGCTTTGATCAACGTTGCTCAGGTAGAAAGGTGATGCAGTTGAAGTAGTGATGGAGAATTTTGTAAACACGCCGAGCGACAATATATCAATCAATGAATCAATCAATTATTTTTGATTTTTATGTACTTAATTATCATCTTAAAATTCATATTTTTGCTTGTGCCATGAAAACCATCTTAGAGTGAAGTGAATAGCTATTTATTTTTTCCTTTTGAAACTAAGAAAGTAATCATGTTTATTTTGGCGTTTGCGTAGCATACGCAATTACGCATATCATTCGGTACTTCTCTCAATTCCTCCATAATTTGATTAGCAATTTTGTAACTCACTTATTTCACCTATCAAAATTGAAGGCATTGCTTTTAAGTACAAATACTTTATTATTTTAAAAGAAATACCTTCAGTTTTGTTTTGGAGGAATTGTAAAACTTCCACAATGTATGAGAGCCTAGCCGTCGATTCTGGAAACAGGAAAAGTTAAAACGTGAATTACATACTAAACTGCCCATCAACGCAACAAATCAGAGGATAAGAATGGTATCAAAGGCGGTGAAATGACGTGTGTCTGTACTATCAACGTCTTTATCAACGCCGCACCGAGGCCGCATCGGCGCGTCCTGGCGCCCAAGGTCTCGACCTCATTTGTGACTTTAATGCACTAACTATCTATAGCACGTGTTCAAAATAAGCGTCAAGCAAGGCGACGTGACGACGCGGCGTTATGCTCTTTCTTTTATGCTCATTCTATACCTAAATTTTGATTTCGCGAACAATGAGCTGAACCAACTTGACTGAGTTAGTTCAGTCATCACCGAAAAAGTTTCTAAGACATAAGATAAGGTTGTTTCTTCTAAAATGCGGAGTGATTGTAACTGTTTCCGCTACTGGTTACAACTACCTACATCTTATTCTGAGCTTGCTGGCCGATGAGCGTAGTTATGTACTTGGTGCGAATATGGCCTTATTTTATACTAGCTTCTGCCAGAGGCTTTGCCCGCGCGGTATGTCGATAGAAAACCGGCCAAGTGCGAGTCGGACTCGCGCACGAAGGGTTCCGTACCATCCTACTAATATTATAAATGTGAAAGTTTGTGTGTTTGGATGTTTGTTACTCAATCACGCAAAAACAGCTGAATGGATTTGGATGAAATTTGGCAAAAAGATAGTTTATAACCTGGATTAACAACACATAGGATACATTTTTATCCTGATATTCCCACGGGATCGAGACTTACGCGGGTGAAACCGCGGGGCGCAGCTAGTTATCTATAAAAACGTCAAAAAATCACGTTTTTTGTATGGGAGCCCCCTTAAATATTTATTTTATTCTGTTTTTTAGTATTTGTTGTTATAGCGGCAACAGAAATACATCATCTGTGAAAATTTCAAATGTCTAACTATCACGTTCCATGAGATACAGCCTGGTGACAGACGGACAGACAGACAGACCAAACGGACGGACAGCGGAGTCTTAGTAATAGGGTCCCGTTTTGCCCTTTGGGTACGGAACCCTAAAAACCACCAGCAAGAGTAGCCCATGTCCTTCCCCAGGGTGCCATCTATCTCCTTGCCAAATTTTGTCGAAATCCGTTCAGTGGTTTAGGCGTAAAAAGGTAACATACAGACAGACAGAATTACTTTCGAATTTATAATATTAGTATGGAAGTATGGATTACTTAGCATACGCAAGCGTGGGAGTATACTAATTCACAAGCGTACAGCAGATTGCTGTAATTTAATGCGATATATGATTATGATTGATACGCGAATGCGATATGGGTAATCTGTACGTCATTTGTACGCATGGGTTATATCATGCGACCGATTTTCCAGGAAGGTCGGACAGACGGACGCGTGGTGTTAACACGGTGGTTTTGTTGGTATCGCAAGGGCTTTATACGGTTTTGCGCTGCGTTAAGCCTCGTGCAAACTGGCGCGACCGGCAGCGCAGTCCTTGTCGCGCCCGCGATATCGCGCCTGTTTGTGGGAGCCTTTACTGAGACTGCACCTACATATAAATCTTTTTACAAAAAAAGAATCATCAAAATCAAATTATAATTGGCGGAATAATCGCGTAACAAACATACAGAAATTAAAAAAAAAACATAAAGACGATATGAGAACCTCCTCCTTTTTGAAGTCGGTTAAAAATAACAACCGATTTCCAAAAAAAGGAATTCAAAGTAAAAAAATTACCTTTATTACGGAAGTCGCTGTCTTTGGTTTTTACCGACTTCAAAAAAGGAGGAGGTACTATGTTCGGGATGATTGTTTCACCGATTACTCCGCCGTTTGTGAACCGATTTAAAAAATTCTTTTTTTGTTCAAAAGCTTATTTATTTTAGTTTTTTGGCATAAATACCGCATACAAATTCGTTAACATACTACTAGTTATTATATAAACAACCAACGGTAACTATATAATTACATCGTCAACATAATTATATACAAAGCAAATTAAATAAATAAGTACTTAATAATTCATATGGGACCACCACCCCACGAGGATTTTATACCAACTAAAAAAAAGTTACGGAACTCGGCCAGTAATCACGGAGACTGATAATACCAGGGTGAAAAAAAAAACGACCAAGTGCGTGTCGGACCACGCAAAATGAAGGGTTCCGTAGAGATTTAGCATGTTATTTTTAGACAGTAAACTTCTTATAGGTTTTGAAGAACCATTCCATGTATTTTAAAACCAAAAAAACATTGGCATCCTCCCAACAAGCCCTTTAATTTGATATGTCACACGGTACAGTCTGCAAAACTTTTTTTTTTATATTCCAATTTGCCCCCGACAGGGGGTCCCCTATATTCAAAATTCATTTATTTACTTTAATTACATGTCCGTGTTTGGGTCACGGAAATTCATATGTGTACCAAATGTCAACTAAATTGGTCCCGTAGATTCGGAGCAAATTAGCTGTGACAGATGGACAGACTCAGGCACACGAGAGTGATCCTAGAAGGGCTCCGTTTTTCATTCGGACGTACGGAACCCTAAAAAAGATACTCGTTGAATACATAAACTCCTTTAAAGTCGATAAAAAATGCAGCAGCTCAATCTGAACAAAAGTTTTAGACCTCGCGCTGACTTAGAGATGCACACAGTAGAGGATATTATTATGATTTTAGGATTAAGGATTTATATATGAAGGTTGGTATTGGTACCCTCAGATTCTTCTCTGTGGAGTTAGTACAGAAATGAAAGCCTGAAAACTAAAACCAAATCATACCTGTATTTTTGCAATGACAGGAGAGGAATTCCACTGAGTCACATTGGGCCTTGTCTGTTCTCCACTTATAAACGTGTCACTAGATTTGTTTACGCCACTTGCGGTGTCGATGTTTATGTTTATCCTGTCGAGGATACTGTCGTTAACGTCAGCAATTTTCTCAGTGTTCGATTCATGTTCCTCGCTAAAATGTAACATTTGATTAGAAATTTTTTTTCACTATTACAGATGGCAGCAATCATTATCTATTATTTTATTTTAGCTTCGCAAATGCGCATGTAAAAATGTAGAAATTACCTACTTAATAAAAATAATCATTATTATATTTATAAAAACATGATTGCGAGGTTAGCGCGGTTTACAAAATGCCAGCCAAATCGTTTACACGACACACAGCAGGGAAAAACAATTTACCAAATACACTTTAAAACAAATATAAGTACTCAGCGGCGGCAGCTTGATGAAAGTGTAAAACAAATAAAGCAAAGGCAGAGATAGCTGTTTCTATAAATTCCATTCTGATACGATAAACATTATTCTTCAAGCATGTAGGTATCACATAGATGTGCGATTATCTTAATACTTAAAAACACTTAAATGCAGGTTGAAAATAGTTATTCAAGAAACAATGTTCTATGGATTTGTTGTTAGTTAATGTTCTTGTGCCAGGCCGAGTAGCGCATGTTCAAATGTTTATGAAATTCGCAGTTGTAGGTGCAAACAGCATAAGTGAAAACCATTGAAAACTTAATAATTTGATTCTGGTGTAGGCACGAGAAAAAAAAATGAAACAAACAACAAACTAAGTGACATTGAGAAAAAATTATTGCCGCGAACCCACTTTTATTTGTGGTGTACACACGGCTACACATCAAGCTATACATTTCCAGTTTATGCTGATCTCGCATTGTATAGGATTTCAGTACAATGCGGTCAGCTTTTATACCTACTGGAAATACAGTAGTATTATAAATAAATAAAGGTATTGTTGCTATTGTTGTAAAGCATTCGCAAAGATTTATAGCGTCAAGGAATCAGGATAGCGATGAAGTGATGCAAACAAAGAAAACGGTTAAACAAATAAAGATTACACTATCAGTAAAAATATTAGTCACTGATAAAAGCTTTTTAAATTGCGGTGCATATAAAATTTAGATAAAGATTTATTAACGTGTAAAGGAGAAAAATATACTCAAAGCAGTGTTTTTAATGCCGCTGCATTGACAAAATGTTAAGCAACATTTACAAGGCGGAAAACGTCTCGCGACATCACCTGCAACATCGCGCGACCAGGAAAAGATTTGTGAAACTCTTTTTGGTCAGACATGTTGCATTGCTCATCGTCATCTGACAAACTGCATAGTCGCGCAATGTTGCAAATGAGACAGACTGTGGGTATTTATTGCCTGGCAATTAAAAGACTTGCCGAAAAGCATTCAATGAATAATCTGATAGATCTTATTTGTGTCTGTTCACAAATACAAATTTATTCTTTTGTAATGCAACCTAACATTGACAAACAAAGTATTTTGAGATTAGGTATCAATTGTTAGTTCTATTTGACTTACCATTTTAATTTCACAGCTGGTAGTTCGGTTGCAATGATTTGGTTCGATTGTAGAACTACATTTTCGCTTAACTGGCTTGATATAATATTGAAATCAGTAAAAGTTTTGAAGAGGCCATATGATGTTCCAGCAGGCAAGGTGTTGGAAGATTTGATTGATTTGTTTACTTTAACATAACCACCCTGAAAGCATTTAACACATTAGTAATTATCTGTTACATTTTGTAATATTCTTAACATGGTTTTATGACTGCATTCTTTTGAGGAAAACGAAAAATTGTTACTATTATTTTTGCATCAAGCATTAGGTCAACAGATTAAAGTAAAAATTTAAGATCTGACAGTAATAGAATGAGATGTTACTGATGCATGCATACAACAGCAATATACGACCCGATTGGCTTGCTTGGTTTCAATCATCAGAAAGAACAATTATTTATATGGCACACAAATAATTGTTTCAGTCCTAGGATTTTGTGTATGTGCGATTAGTGTCTGTGAACCCACCCATGATACAGGGGATATCCTATGACCAGGCAACGTCTTTAAAAAAGAAAAAAATATTTATTGAAGCAAAATAAAATGAATTAATTAAAACCGTGGACATAATTGGTAAAACTATACACATTTAAGATAAATATTACATAAAAATCCTTGAAATAAGTCTAAAATGTTTGTTATTTGTAACACTGTTCGTTATTAGAAACACTTTAAGCAAATTTTTCACTACTTAACATAAAAGTCAAATCTAAAAAGTTTGTAAATATTGGCATTTGTAATGTAAAAGTATAAATAACTTATTGATAGTGAGTTGTATTGCAAAGCAACAGCAATTGAATTAAACAAAATTTGTTTATGAACATATTTATTAGCATTTTTATATCTTGATATTATTAATCTGTTTCAATCTGCCTAGCCTTCTCCCAACACTATTGGGGTCAGCTTCCAGTCTAACCAGATGCAGTTGAATACAAGAATTTTACATGGAGCGACTGCCTATTTGTAACACCACAACCCAGTAACTGGGTAATACTATACCCCTTGGTAAGGGGTCGGGCTTCTGACAAATCGTAACATCTGTCCAAGATCTACGAGAATGACATCCAAAACCAACGGATTAACATGCGTTCCGAGGCACGGAGGAGTCTCGTTATGTATGGTGTTCACCCATCCACGGACCAACACTGGCAAGCGTAGCTTAACCTGATGAATTGATCCGTGTGGCTGTTATTTATTAATTAGCCACGAGCTCCTCATACTGATTTTGACTAATCTGTTTGTGTTTCACATGGGATTCCAATTTATATGTATAGGAGACTGCCCCAATTGTATATATCGATCGGGATTGTGGTTTTAAGAATTGTACTCTATATTTTAAAAAGTATTCAAAGGCTTTGGAATTACAAAAAAGCAGTTGCACAATAAAGGTGTAACAAGTAATTTTGTAATAGGCAACCAACAGGGTTGTGAAACCTATGATTAAATTTAGTTTTAAAGTCATTGGTTATAACAAATTAGGGTCTTCACAGGGGATTTCACATGACTTAGTCCTGTACTTGTTATAACCATGCAATAGTTCCATCACATATAATTAAGACTATCACATGTTTGCTAAATATTAGGTAGGTAGCATGTTTGTGATGCATAATGACGACTAAGGATCATCTGCATTCAATCCAAGACACATTTGCACAAAACTTCAAGTTAAAGCTTACACAAATCGTACTTGGTAAAGTATTACAATACTGATGACAATATTGTGAGGTTGTGATCATTCGTTCAACTATATCTCCATAAAATGTATAATTCTTAAACATCTCATAACGTAAATAATAAAAACTGCGTATATTCTAAGGACGCAAATAATAAAAAAACAGCATGCTTGTTGTCATTGAGTCAAGGAACTCGCTGAATCACGTACCTGTGTAAAAGACGTCAAGTGTGGGTAAAATTCTGGAGCCTCAGGATTTAGAACAGAATTCATTTTACTGAATTTATACTAAATTATTTTTGTTAAAAGTAATAAAATAATATTTCGTGTAAGCTACCATGAGCTGTGAAGGCAAGGGGAGCAACATAGATTAAAATATGAGCATAACGGACCCATAGAATATTAATACTCAAGAGGGATGGACCCAGGTTATTTCGACTAGGGATGACACAGACCTACCGCCACAGACTAAATAGACAGGGTGCCGATCTGAAATCGATTATTCTAATTAAACTCGCGACAATCTAAGGTCCGTATCACAGAAGGAAACTCAAGTATTGATCTCTATTTAAAACTAGTTTTAAGTCCGCTTTTAATTTTAGAACGTTGCTCAAGCATAGATTCATTGATCTTAGTTCAACTGAATTCGGCTTTATTTTAGATCGCTACTCAGTTACTCGATCGAACCCAAGCAGTGATCAAATCTGTAATCACCCAAGTGTGGTCGGGACCGCTCTTGAGCATAGATTGTCATGTCAAATTGTCAATATTTCTTCTGTTCAAATAGTGCATTGTCGAGTTCTCTTGATATTAATATTAGGTACCTACTATCAAAATCATAATCAAAATGGATATTAGAGAGTTTGTAATAGACGGCTTATTTATATTGATTAAATATATAGGTATTTTTACCAAAAAAGCTAAAAAACTGATTCTCAAGGCATAACGTTTTATTACATGTACGAGAACGAAACATCAAAACGGACTTCTTAGATTGTCGCGAGTTTAAATTGTGTGATTTATTTCATTTACATAAAAGTTACGTTTTGATATTCTAAATTTAATTTCATTTAAGATAAAATAAAATTTCAAGTATCAAAACGTGTTATCGCACTTTGTACAGGGATAAAAAGTCTTGTTTTTTTTTTAATTTCGCGCGTGTTTTCAGGATCTACTTTCGTTTGCCAGACTCTATAGTCACGCTGACAAAGTGGTAAAATAAATTAATGTTTATTTTTTATTTTATTGTACGTCTCCTACACTTGACTGTCTTTGTCGTTGGAAAGGTCGTTTAAAAATATTGAGAGTTTGTGAAAATCACAGGATTTAGGAATCCGTTTGCGAAATATTATGCTTTAAAGTGCTAATTTTTGTTAGAGTCAAGTGTCTCTTGTCAGTTAAATGGTTGGTTTCGAATATGTGAAAAAATTCACGGCAGTAGTATATAATTATAACGAAATTAAAAGTAAAACTATCACAGCTAAGTAGGCTCTACAAGTTACCGAGTACTAATCGACCAATTTACATTTGCAGGTGCTAAAACATTTTTAACCAACTTCCAAAAAAAAAGTGAAAAATAACTTTAATTTTGGAAGTCGGTGGCAAAAAACGAAAGTTGAAAAGCAAAGACACCGACTTCCGAAATTAAAGTTATTTTTCACTAGTGTTTTTATTTTTCATCTCCCATACAATGGCAGAACAAGTTTTTCCACTACAATGTTAAGTTTGTTCTTGGGTTAAATTCATCCCAACTATGGAATCCTTCATTGTGCGTGGTTCGACACGCAAGTGGCCGGTTTTATTTAACCTCTCTTTATTTTCTGGATCGATTCTTTATATTCCAATTCGAATCGATTTCGACATTATTTTTAGGAAGAATCCCATCCCTAATTTCGAGAGTTACAACTTTACAATGCAAAGAATTTGACAGCTATCTATCAAATTCATAAAGGGGTGATAAACATGCGAGCAAGTACGCGTACATGCTACATGGCTCGGCGTACTTACTCGCCCGCGGTCTGTATGTCATTCATTCTAAGTACGCGGACTTTAAAACCGCTGAGTTTGTTCGTCAGTGATCCAACATTGTCACACACACATTGTCTCGTACGCCTGTCATCGCCGCGAGCCGCCAATTTCACAATGACATTTTGAGCAAGCTTTACGGCAGTCACCGATAATTTTGCTTCGAAGTTATACCTCAGATTAATCATGTTTTGACCACTGCACAAAAAATTTGGTGGTTTGCTAAAGTTGTGTATTGCGTAAACTACAAGGAAAACCGAAATAAACAAGTGTTATTTTCTATAAAAAATTGAGAATACATTTATTTATTTAAAACATGTTCACACTTTGCTAAACTATACATATAAATTTAAGGCGAGCGATATTGTTGTGCTATGAACTATAAAATTATAGCGTAGTCTGAAATGAGCTTTTGACTGACTTCAAATGGCACTTACTAATACCATGGTTTACTTCTCTAACGTTTACGAAGAAAGTTTATTTGAAATACGAAAATCATAATAGAAACAAAAAACGTTATAATGGTTTCCTGCTAAAATAGATGGTAATGTTCATATTGTATATTACATAGTGACACTTAAGTTATGTTGTGAAATTCTTATTGATATTATTAATTTGGATTTACCTCTTAAAAAACCGACCATAAACTACCATTTTATAACTTTTCCATTGATCGAACCTTCGAAACGAACATTTGTGAATTCGTTTTTCGAAATAAAACCAATCGCTCCCAAAGTCCCTGAGCAAAAAACTTTTTCTCATAGCTAGCTTTGTAAATACATTTTGCATGTTTTCAATGTCGAGAACTCAAAAATGACACTAGACATTTGACCGAATTTGACGTAAATAAATAAGAGGGAGCTGTCGAGGGTTGGGGTTTTTAGGGAGAGTTTTGGGTGGAAAAAGAGGAGGATAGTGCGTACGTACTGTGATAATATTGAGGGAGTGAGGGGTGATGTCGCATCTAGTCGTCTCCAGTGCTCGCGGCAACCGTGGTGCGATTGCGCATTGCAACATTGACTTGTTACGCAGCTCGGGCTCTCCCTGTTTTACATAAGTTAGCAAGGGACGGAGAATACTGTTCTCATCGAGCGACTTATATACAGAAGTAGGTACGTATCATGTTGTCGATATTTTGTGGGATAGGCGAAGGATCGTCTGGATACACCTGTGTGTTTATCTGTTGTGTGAATTTTATTTGCAAGTTTTCGTGCCTTGTTTGTCCGTCACATGAATCAGCTTGTGCTTGAACGTTGTTATTCTTGTTTGACATGACTTTAGAAGATCCATTTTACGTCGTCAAAGAGTAAGTACATTACAGTAATTTATTATGTTTTCGAAGCCTGGCGAATGAACCACTTCTCTCGGTCACTTTATTAAATTTTCTGAATAGCTTCACTTTTTATCTAGCTTAGAACACATTCTGACGGTCTTTTCATAAAAGAATGGCTCATGGCCAATTATTATTTGGGGTTTTCCAACTACTTTGCCAGACTCATGTTTTTTTCTTTGCCTTAATAATTTGAACCTTGAATTTGGAAATGATACTATTGTTACAAATAATAATCAGAGACTCGCCTTTATGTGTCTCGGACATATTTATAAGCATTATTTAATTTTTCACTGTCCTTGATAGCTGCAACAATTGCTTTTATAATTATTTTGGTTGTGTTTCTAATCTAGAATGAATATCATAGTAGTTAAACATAAAACAACTTACTGTAATATACACATTATAAACGTTTATAATGGTGCATAGTTTTTTTTTGTTATCATACAAGAAACAGTACATAGTATGCAAGCACTAGTAGGTGGCCACATAATCTGTGGTACTGGAATGGCTTCAGCAGTGTTCTTGAGCTCATCAGAAGTGGCAGCTCAGCACTTGTAAACAGAACATGGCCCAGTCCAAAACATCATATATGTCGGATCAATCTTTTATACTCCCTAAGGACAGGAAACAAAAATAAAGAATCATGAATTAATAATAAATCCTCCGACATATTGAATTTTGTTACATTTATTTATATTATAACATACTATGCTTGTCACTTTCCATACATAACTAATAGCGTTGTCTTATCTTTGAAAAGTTACTTAACTGAGTTAATTTTATCCAATTAATTCAGAAACTCGAATCAGGGAACTCAAGTACTTGCTTATTGTTCTCAAATCTCAGTACACGTAGTCTCACTAAACTGGCACTATTAAAAACCAAGAAGAGCCGGGTTATTGGAATGTTGGGATTACTAGATTGTATAGAAAAATTCAACATAAATAAATTATAGCATTTCATAATATTCTAGTTTAGTAGTGGGACATGTATTTATGTACTACACACACACTGGTGGTAGGTGGGCTATTGGACGTGCCAAAGTACTGAAATGTCGATTAGTGAGACTACTGTATAATAAGTTGACTGTTAACACTTTCACAGACTGTAAACGCCCATAGACATAATAACAATAAAACTTCAATTGTGCCTCATTCAGTGTCCGCGAAAGTGTTAACATATTATTATGTAGATTGATTGAAGGTACAACAACCAATTAAAAAAGTGTTAATAAAATGTTATCATCAAGTCCAATAGTCTGTCAACTGATTTGTATATTATTAGTGACTGATATATATTGGTCTGCAATTATAAGTGAGTTCTAGAGGTAATATGGCAATGTTATATCTATAATTTCCCCTTTTGACAATTTTACCTAACCGGAAACATGCCCAGAAGACAGGCAACATTGCCTTAGTGCGTTGCAATGCTAATTCTTTGGCCAAAGAACGAGGGTGGTCACGTGAAGCGTCAACCAGCCAGTGAGAATTTCTTTCAAAAAGAAAATTTACCTTAACACATAGGGAACCGGTAATCCTATTCTGATTGATCAGATGCTACCTTTACCTATACTCTATCTGAAATAAGATTAGGCATTTAAACAAACTTTTATACAGTCCGTTCAACCAATTTTGACTTCTATACTGTAGGTATAAGGATGGCATTAAAAGCAAAAAAGGTTACACAATACTAACTGTCTACTGCAGCTGCCATTTGTCATGTTACCAACGTAATAGAAGTCAAAATCGGTTGAACGGACTGTAAAAAAGTTTGTTTAAATGTCTAATCTTATTTCAAATAGAGTATAGACTTTTTACAATAATATGGTAGGTCACGTGACAAGTCATAAGCTAAAGCTAACTGTAAATTAACTTGTGCACAAAACATGAAATGGCAATTTTATTTATTTCTCTTTTAGATATATTTACTTTGAGCTTCAATCAACCTTTTTAGGGTTCCGTACCCAATGGGTAAAATGGGACCCTATTACTAAGACTCCGCTGTCCGTCCGTCTGTCTGTCTGTCTGTCTGTCTGTCTGTCTGTCTGTCTGTCTGTCTGTCCGTCTGTCATCACCAGGCAGTATCTCATGAACCGTGATAGTTAGACGATTGAAGTTTTCACAGATGATGTATTTCTGTTGCCGCTATAACAAAAAGTTCTAAAAAACAGAATAAAATAAATATTAAAGGAGGCTCCCATACCTCAAACGTGTTTTTTTTGGCATTTTTTATAGATAATGGTACGGAACCCTTCGTGCGCGAGTCCGACTCGCACTTGGTGACAGACCGACTAACGGACAGCGGAGTCTTAGTAATAGGATCCCGTTTTACCCTTGACCCTCAAGGGTAAAACGGGATCCTATTACTAAGACTCCGCTGTCCGTCCGTCTGTCTGTCTGTCTGTCTGTCTGTCTGTCTGTCTGTCTGTCTGTCTGTCCGTCTGTCATCACCAGGCAGTATCTCATGAACCGTGATAGTTAGACGATTGAAGTTTTCACAGATGATGTATTTCTGTTGCCGCTATAACAAAAAGTTCTAAAAAACAGAATAAAATAAATATTAAAGGAGGCTCCCATACCTCAAACGTGTTTTTTTTGGCATTTTTTATAGATAATGGTACGGAACCCTTCGTGCGCGAGTCCGACTCGCACTTGGTGACAGACCGACTAACGGACAGCGGAGTCTTAGTAATAGGATCCCGTTTTACCCTTGAGGGTACGGAACCCTAAAAATGAATATTATTGTTTGTATTCCTAACTCTGTTGTTGAATGTACTATCATGATAATTACTATGAATTTATTCAAGTTCCCATTAGGGTCAGTTCATACCGCGACGTGAAGCGACGCGACTCTGCGCGCAGTTTTTAACAATTATCGAACTTATTTTCTTCACGTAAAGGTATAATTTCAGTGGGAGCGTTGACACGTGTCAAAGTACGCTGAGATGCGTGGTGCTGCGCAGCGCGTGTACCTTATTGTGTAGTAAATAAATTCGATATTTTAATGAATCATAAAAAAGTTCGCGTCGCGTCTCGGTGTTAATTGACCCTAAATGATGCCAGAATAACTCATAATAACTTGAGCGAATCCGCGGGCACAGCTAGTAACAGATCAATACCAATGTTGTTTTAAGAAGTTATCTCTCGTGCAGGCTATTTCAAATGTGCTTGATTGACCTAAATAGTGCTGCAATATCTAGGTAGATTTGACCTATATTTATTTGTGTTTGGTTTAGCCTATCAACACAAAGTGAATGTGGAGCAATCAATACTTGTGGGATGAGGTTATTAAACATTCATTGGAACTTTAGAATTATACCACAGGGACGGAGGAGCTGGACGTCGATAATATAGATAAACATTTTAATTAGGTACTTCCTTTATTAATTAAGTACTCAGTACTTTAATTATTTTATTGAATTTCCACAATGTATGTGCTTAGGTGGTAAACATTTGCTTGTGAACAATCGTGGAACCGTCGGGCACAGCAAACGAAATATAGAGAGGACTAAATTGTTCATCTTATAATCTAACTTAAAAAATTGTTTAAATATTACACGAGTTTTAGGGATTTATCATCTAAATATTCGTTTACACTGTAATAACATTTACTTATTAATAGAGTTTTTAATTTATTCGTGAATAGGTGGTGTAATTTTTTTTATTTTATTCGGGTAACTTATTATATATTTTTATTGACATAACCAGAGGTCTTTTTGTGTAGCGTGTATGTAAGCAACGTGTGTAGTACGCACATAATTTATCTGCTTTTATCTAGGCTTTTGCCGTGTGCTGCTTTGTCATCATGCTCGCAAAATGCACGAGATGAATTTTACAGACCTGGGTAATTTTGGGGCTAATGCTTGCGTGCTAGCGAAAAAAATAAAACCGGCCAAGTGCGAGTCGGACTCGCGCACGTAGGGTTCCGTACCATTATCTTTAAAAACGGAAAAAAAAAACATGTCTGTTGTATGGGAGCCCCCTTAAATATTTGTTTTATTTTAATTTAATTATTTATTTTTAAAGTGAATATATAACTAAATGTTCTGTGAATATTTCAAGCGTCTACCTGTTGCCGTTATCAATATTGAGCAAAAAATCACGTTTGTTGTATGGGAGCCCTCTTAAATATTTATTTTATTCCACTTTTTAGTATTTGTTGTTATAGCGGTAACAGATATACAACATCTGTGAAATTTCAACTGTCTAACTATCACGTTTCATGAGATACATCCTGGTGACAGACGGACAGACAGACAGACAGCGGAGCCTTAATAATAGGGTCCCGTTTTACCCTTTGGGTACGGAAACCTAAAAATGATGGTACTATAAAAAAAAAAAGAAGTTTTTTTTTCAAATACCTTGTTTTTTGATATCTATTTTTTTTTTACTCGCAGTGAGGTGTTCAAAGCATTGAACAAGACTCGTGGGCTGTACCTGAGGTGGCAGGAGATCTCCAAGGCGCCCTCTGTACCCAACAGTCCTGAAGTGGAATGGACTTCTACAGAGCTGAGGAACGCACTCCGTAGCATCGAATGGGACTTGGAGGATTTAGAAGATACTATTAATATCCTTTTAAAATATAACGTAGATTTTAGATGTTGTTTTAAGGCCCACATAGCTTGCCCCCAGCAAATTCTGCACAAGACGTGAGAGGCGTGGGAGCTCCATTTTAACCTAAAACCTTGCGTTTGTGCCGCTGGCATGTGTGTAAAACCTTGCCTTACATTAAATAATTTTATTACTTAGTTATTAGCAATGTGTATCAGCCATTAGATCTTTTTTAGGTTAATCGTATGATTTCCTGAACATTTTTTCACGTATCGTGGAGAAGAATTCTTCGAAATTTAAAATTGACAATAAAGAAATTTCTGAACGACGAAGTTTTATTGAAGCCACAAAGCAAGAAGTGAAGGTAAAATATTTTGAAAATGATAAAAAATTTTTTAGAGGTAACTTCAATTTTTTTAAATCATGCTCCACCCTACACGCGCCGCCTCCACGCCATTATCTTGCTGAGCCAGTTTGTCGACACGTTTCATATAAAAAGACATTTTGAATATGGTCGAGTCTTAAAGTAGTTTATATAGACTTATAAATTTTTGTGTTTAAGGTCATGAAGAGCAAAATGAGCCTCAACAGGAACCGTGACAACGATGGAACGGCGCGGGAGCCTCTTCTGGGCGAGGAAAGCCCCGTTCATCTGAGCAACGTTTGGACAGCCACGCCGAAATATACCAAGTACTCGAAACTTGCCAACCAGACCGACAGCCCCAATAGATTCGACGGATTCGGCTACGACAGCGATATTATGTCCATGCAAGAGAAGATGTTGACCAGTCAGAACGACCAGCTGCAGGTGATCAGCCACTCGGTCGGCTCACTGAAGACGGTTTCCAAACAAATTGGAATAGAACTGGACGAGCAGGCCGTGTAAGTACCTCTTTATTCCTTTAAGTAGGTGCCACATTGACGGATAGTTGCGTGATCACTGATCAGTTTTGACGTGACTCCAATCGGCTTAAGACAAATGGATGGACGCCAAAACTGTAGGCCACTGACTGCTTCGTTCTAAACGGTAACTCCAAATAGTAAAGTCCTTGCAATGTGACTCTTATGTCGTTGTAATAAAATGATGGTATGAGGCCCTGAATTACGGCGGATCCGTGGCTTCGCAAAAAATTACTTCAAGATTCGACACTCACGATCATCTTTCGGCAGGACACCGCGCCGACATCATGCCAGCTGTCTGTGAATGTGGTACTTGATTTAGTCCATTGGTTGTTGTTACGTATTGCTTGGAAATCTACGGTGAAAGTTTCATGATAATCACGTTTTACAATAGGGAATAAGCATGTAATTTTTTTTTCACTAAATTAGTAAATGACTAATATAAACCCAAAAGAAGTCGAATCAATCAAAATCAACTCAGCCTATCGCAGTCCACTGCTGCACATAGGCCTCTCCCAGGCTGCGCCACACCCTGTCCTCCGCCTTCCGCATCCAGTCTGTCCCAGACAACTTTTTAAGGTCGCCATTCCATCTAGCTTGGGGCGTCCCACACCACGCTTGCAGTCCTATTCATTTATTAAAAATATATATTTTTTATTAAAATTAATTTATGCGATTGATCTCATAGTAAAAGTTGTATATTTTTTAGATGTAGAACACCTCTTATAAGAGACATTCATATTGGGCCCAAAACCCAAAGTGTTGTAAGTGTCGTTCCAAGTAAACCAACCCAGCGAAAAAAAATGTGTTACCCCGGTCGGGGAAGTCCTCCTAATAATTTTTTACTGTGGCGCCGAAACTCTTTGCCCATTCCTTCAGCTGTTTTTCAAAGTTGAAAAATCTAGTTACCTTGTTAAAGTAAAAAATAGTTAAAAATGATTAGCAGGACTTCCCCGACCGGGGTAGCACATTTTTTTCGCTGGGTTGGGTTTCTTGGAACAACACTTACAACACTTTGGGGACTTTGGATTTTGGCCCAACGTTGTATGAAACGTGAATGGTCTCCTTTTGTCGATTGTTTTCAAAGTCACGCTGTATAAATAAACGAGTGCTTTTTCTTTGTTCCAGGATGTTAGATGACCTGAATACAGAACTCGAAAATGCCGATTCCAAGTTAGACTCCACATTAAAGAAAGTGGCTAAGGTGCTTCATATGAATAACGGTGAGTGTGGTGGTGATTTATTAGGGTCCGCTGTCCATACGGTGCTAGGTACTTATGCATTATCTAAATATATATAACTCAAAGGTGACTGACTGACTGACATAGTGATCTATCAATGCACAGCCCAAACCACTGGACGGATCGGGCTGAAATTTGACATGCAGGTAGATGTTGTGACGTAGGCATCCGCTAAGAAAGGATTTTGATTAATTCTACCCCCAAGGAGATAAAATAGGGGATGAAAGTTTGTATGAAAGTTTGTCAATTTTAAACCGATCGGGCTGAGACTTTGCATGCATAAAGCTACTTTGACGTAGGCATCCCCTAAGAAAGGATTTTGAGATGCAGGCTATATAAGATTAGTAACTTTCAGTTTAAAATAAACGAATTTCTGTATGCTATCAATTTGGTACACATAGTCTAGAGCCTGAGAAAGGACATAAGCTACTTTTTCTCGACATACCACGCGGGCGAAGCCGCGGGCGGATGCTAGTAACTTAATAAAGTATATAGTCCTAAGTTTAGGAGGGGCTTGTGGCTAATAACAACCGCGGGTCCATCGATCAGCACCCTAATTGCTAACACACGAGCAATCACAATCCGCTTCATTTTGACAGTTCAACATTCATTGCGTTATTTACGTTGTTGAGCAGACAACATTTTCGAACATCTGAAGCAATGGATTAGCAAAATGATTCAGATTGTGATTGATCGTGTGTAACGCCATTAGGGTGCAGGTTAAGCTACGTTTGCCGCGATTGGTCCGTGGATGGGTGACCATCTTTACATATCAAGACCCCTCCGTGGCTCGGGAAGTACGGTAAGCTGTTGGGTCCGGCTGTAATTTGTAGATCTTTGGCAGTCCGTTACGGGTCGTCAGAAGCCCAAAAGTCTGACGACCAGTCTTACCAAGTGGTCTCGTATTATCCAGTTAGGATTGTGGAGATCCGATAGGCAGTTGCTCCATGTAAAATACTGGTATTCAGCTGCATCCGGTTAGACTGGAAGCCGAGCCCAACATAGTTCGGAAAAGGCTGAGCAGATGATGATCATAGATCCAAGGTTGTAGTGGGTAGGTATGATTCCACATTTATGAACATTCTAGCGATGTAATAAAATTCTACCACATCCACGCGGTTTGCGGTTATAAATTACTAGCTGCGCCCCGCGGTTTCACCCACGTAAGTCTCGATCCCGTGGGTATATCGTGATAAAAGTATCCTATGTCCTATTCCAGGTCATGGTCTACCCATGTGCCAAATTTCATCCAAATCCGTTCAGCCGTTTTAGCGTGAAAGCGTAACAAACAAATAAACAAACAAACTCACTTACGCATTTATAATATTTGTTAGGATAGCGATCTCGCTTCTTTGTTCCTATAATTTTCCAAGTTTGAAGGCTCTTACATACTGGGGCGATTGGTCGCGCGACGCGATGCCGCCGCATTGTTCGCCGTGAGAAATTGTTTTGTTAAAATTCGCGTCGCGCGACGAATCGCCCCAGTATGTAAGAGCCTTAATGCATTATATTGGCGTAATTAATTACTTATTGCTTGTATGCATTGTTTCAGATCGACGTCAATGGCTGGCAATAGGCATCCTGGTAGGGCTTCTTATGATAATATTAATACTATTTGTTATAATTTGAAGAATGTACCAGATTGTTTTGTTTGTGTAAATGTTAAATCATGTTCGTAGCTAAGTGATATATTCTTGTATGATAAGGTCATAGTAAATACTTTACAATCTATACTATCTGTCACTAATGTAGATATAAACGATTAGGATTGTAACTGACTTGTCAATGTACCTTTTATTTATTTTCTGTTGGCTTCTTTCTTCATCTTTGTGTGTTGACAAGTTTTCACTTTGAAATTACTGAATAAACTTCAAAAACAACTTTCATAATACCTATTTTTAACCGCCGACGGAAAAAGAGGGGTGTTATAAGTTTAACGTGTGTATCTGTGTGTCTGTCTGCGCCATCGTAGCTGCCAAACGGCTGAACCGATTTTAGCTTTTTTGGTTTTGTTTGAAAGGTGACTTAATGGAGAGTGCTTATAGCTATGAAAAAAAAAATATTTTATTAGATGCTTTGTTTTTATCGGGGGTTTTTAAATTTAATTTAACTTAACTTGTTATGACTGTGTCACTCATATACCAGTTTGCACTAAAGTGAGGGCCTTTTTCCACGTTACAGCTGCCAGGCTGGGTAGGTAGTCGGTTCCAGTTCCTTCCAGCAGCCTAATTAGCTAACTCGCTCATAATGAGAATCGCTTGCACATAACATACGCCTGTCGCCTGTAAGGCAGAGGTGTACCCATAGTACACCCACATTTAGCCAGTTATGTTTAAGTCCCATAGGGGGCGAGCCTTTTGCCATCAACCAGGCAAAAATTCAGACACCGGGTTGCTACTGAGAAATTCCTCATAGAAAGGCCCAATAACACTTTGCCCTACCTGGGATTCGGACCCAGGACCTCATGCTTAGCAGTAGCGCTTATGACCACAAGACCAACGAAGCAGTATTTTAATGACACAGAATCGCTTTCATTTTAACAATTTATCCTTATTATATTGTGCTGACGAATATACCAATATCATAGTGTACAGAATAGTACAGAAGGTGCACTCTGCATTTTAGTTATGAAGCTACAAGTACGCGGCTGTCTCGTCTTGTCGGGCCAATTCAGTGAGCGTAACGTAGTCAGAAGATATGAGTTACGCGATAGAAAGAGAGGCAACTTCTAAGTGAATATAACTCTAGGTAATTAGCGCTGTGCGAACTGAATTGCACTTTATTGTGACGAAGCAAGAGCAGCTTTTTATTCAAATGATTTTTCAGAGTGAAACATCTGTATTAATCTGTGGTAATGGAGTCTTTTACACTATTTAGGATGCCCTTGTTGAAGTGTTTGCGTAAGTATGATCCTTCCTCACATACCGTTCCGAATATTTGTCACCGGTACTTGGGGCCGATTTGATAATAAGTTATTCACACGACAATTTTGTTACAATTCTAATATAACAAAACCAGTGATTCCATAATAGTATTGGATAGCGATTATCACATGTTATAAAGAATAAAGATCATTTGTAAAATTATATTTTATTACTTACATTAAATAATATTATGTAGGATGGATGTAACATTATAATAATATGGTTGAAGCCTATATTTTGTTAGCTGTTAATTTGAGCTGTATAAGTTTTGTATGGATTGCGATGATAAAATATTTATCGTTTTCTCTTGTAGACTGACAAGAACGTAGTTTAATAAGTTTGATAACTGTAATAAATTATTAAGATTTTATCAAATCCGTAAGTACCTATACTCATGTGTAACTTTACGTCGCGGCACTTTTTAACAATTATCGAACATATTTTCTTCACGAAAAGGTATAATTTCAGTGCGAGGGCTGACACGTGTCAAAATACGCTAAGATGCGTGGTGCTGCGCAGCACGTGTACCTTATTGTGTAGTAAATAAATTCGATATTGTATCGGATTATAAAAAAGTGCGCGTCGCGTCGCGTCTCGGTGTGAAATGACCCTTAGTGAAGTTTCATTGCGGCGGGAGTTTTTGTCAAAAGTGGTAAATTCATATTACGAGATCGAAAAGGTATGCTTACCTACACCGTACATTAGATAATGAATTTATACAATAAAGTTACCTAGACCTATAGATACCTAAGTTTACTTATTTATTTTTACAAGGCCTTTTTTTTATAGGTACAGTCACGGACTTTAATTGATGAGCCACTTTCAAACTTTACAACTTTGCAGTTTCATACATTCACGAGATTACACGTTTAAACACGAACTCAAATCGCATGCTCGTAAACAAGATGACAAATTACTAGTAATCGGAAATAGTCTTGTCCATAGAGATTGACTAATAAATTCTCAATGATAAATAAATACAATGTTTGTCCAATCAATTTGATACTGACCTCCTTTGAATCATAGCTCATTAACTCGATAATTCGGAAAACCTATCCGAAGACAGTGACAATTGAAATGTCGATGTCAGCGACGTTATTTTCGAATTTTTCGAAAGAACTAATTATAATTTCTCCGTACGCTAAAGTTACTATGGCTACGCCAAAACAATCGTCGCTAGGTTACGGTTGCTAGACCTGCAATTGGTTGACTTTGGGTAGTCACTCTGCTGTCAAGTTTGTAGTTCTGGCTATCAGGTTAGCCAACCGGTAAAGCCGTAAATATTATTTTCTTCTTCTTTAATATGAAGACATGACTTTCCTGGTCTGGATGTACAAGTATAACCGACTAAACCCGACTTGCATTACACAGCTAAAATACGAACAGTGCCAAGTGGCTCGTCAATTAAAGTCCGTGACTGTACCTATAATGTTTATTTAATACTTCACAGACGTGATAGTTTTCGGTATTCCAGTACCTAATAAAGGTATTTATAATAAGGTTGCTTTCATATTGACGATAGGTACATACCTATCATTTCTGTTCGAAATTGTAGAAAATTGTATGTGTGCTATTGCTGCTGACTCACCTATTTAATTATAATATACTAGCTGATGCCCGCGACTTCGCCCGCGTGGATGTCGGTTATTATATACTAAAACCTTACTCGAGAACCACTCTATCCATTGGTGAAAACAGCATGAAAATCGGTGCAGTAGTTTTTGAGTTGATCGCGTACAGAACGACAGACAGACGCGGCGGAGGACTTTGTTTTATAATATGTAAGGATATAATTAGCAAAATACCTAATACTGACGTTCTTAAAAATATGCAACAGTGTCCTCTGTGTCCAGATTTTTACTTAAAATATGAACACGAAGTAAATAAAGAATCACATTTCTATTGTTTACAGTTGCTTCCCATGTACCTTAAATATTGTTATGTTTTTAGTATATCATAAAAAGACGACATTTGTAAGTATCCTGGTGGTTTTATTTGTTTACTTACCCATCTGCCTTGCATGGAGTGACCAGAGGGGCAATTCCCGTAATTTTTTGAAAGTTCGCATTCGATTCGCAATCTGTCCAAATTACAATCAATTTACCAAAATTGTTGACAAGTTTGACAGATTGCGACTTGAATGTGAACGTTTTTTAAGCACGAGAATTAGCCTTCTGACACACTTCTGACCACGTCTTGATGGCGTGACAGTGCTATCACAGAGTACATTTAGTGCTATTTTGTAAATAACTTCCTATCGAATTATTGTGTGCCGTATGTAGCATAGCTCCATCTGTGCAATGAAATTGAAACTACAAACAAGTCGCGGATATTACCTACCTTTACTCGCATCTGGCACTACGCGGTACGGTATTTCTAAAAATCGTTAATAGATGGTACTAGCCTTCGATCAACAATACCAACAAACTAACCGTAGACTAATTTGACAACTCAAAGATTGTTGTTTGATTTTTTCAATTTGGAGTTTGACATTTGCACCTGTCAAATTTAAAAAACGGGTTGGGTTTGAAACAGATTCCTTCCTGATTTAGGATTAAAACATCTGTACAGTCACGAGCACTAATATACACTTAGCAACTTTTAAAATTGTTTTTCTCCTACTGTATTGATTGTAATTTTATGATATAACGAACACAGTATTTTTGAACCACTATTATTATTAAATAGGTATCATCCCAAAGTTGCAAACGTTTTCCCACGAGAAAACCGTTATTGAATTTTGCTGAGTGTATACATATTTTTGCTCGTGACTGTACCTACTGGTTTTTTATTTGGTCTGAGCTACTGCCTGTCCAGCTTAGGCGGAAAGGGTTCTCGTATCCTGTGGGTGTCCTAAAACCTGTGATTACTTAAAGATAATAAACATCTTTATCTATGTTCTTGCACGAATTAGAAATAGACCAATATTGAGACAACTGCTTACCATTTCTCAGGAGAAGGGTCTCCTGAAAAATGGTAAGTAGTCGTCTGTCACCCTTATTTATATTGTATCACGTTATATTATATTGGTCACGCGCTTTTGCGCTGTACCTACCTAACCTACCCTACGTATAGGATGCTAACAGCGTGGATGACCTCATTCGCAAAATACCTACGCAAAGGTTTCACGCATCCGATATTGGTAATACTGGCCATACTTACCTACTTTGGTAACTACAAATACGGCCGATATAACTTGGCAGGTCTGAAGTTCTGAACATAGGCTCCGCTGCGAACTTTCGCTCATGTTCTCTCAAACTCGCCTCCTCACGTCACCATTTGGTTCCAAAAAAATGTTACCTACTACGCAGCCCCCTACGCGAAGTTCGAAACTGCGAAGCTGTATCGGTCGTAGATATATACAGTATTAAAAAAATACAAAAAAAATCATGTGCGAGTCGGACTCCCACACGAAGGGAAACATCTTCATAACCGTTGGTAAATAAATGTTAATAACTCTTCTCCGTGGTGCTCTTTTGATATTCAATGAAGTTGCGTCAGTACATACAAGAGTTTTTATCGAGATAGCATTTTAGGTAAGTATGCACATCTTAACCAAATGAAAATTGTGATCAATTCTAAAATTTAAGGCTCGTACAGACTGGCGCGATATCGCGGGCGCGGCAAGGGTCGCGCTGCCTGTCGCGCCCGCGATATCGCGCCACTTTGCACGATGCTTATACGGCTAGTAGCCTCCTTACTAATAAACATTGTATAGCGCCTGTATAGTTACCTACACATCGCTTTGTCTTCTTCTTTCGAAAGTCAAATTACTTACGACTGAAAGAGAGAAATCAGTGTGTAACTATTCACCTGTTATAATACGTTTATTAGTAAGGAAGTAAAATTTAGTAAGTAAATTTTGTTTGTACAGACATTAACATGCTCTAATAATAATTTTATTCTTTACCCGTTTTGAAAATATCCTGGAATAGGTATCTAGATACTTTATTTTGATATAAATAAACAATAAGTATTGACACAATCCTCTACTTTGGTAAGTAGGTACTAAATAGGTAGATATTGTGTTCCTTGCAGTCGCGACGGATTAAAATGATTTAGAATCAATCTTCATCTGTAGATGCACTGGAACTAGTAATCTTGTCGTAAAACTCAGGAATGTAGTCATAGGTGTCCGGTTTGACATCTTCATACATTGACTTTTTCATAATCGCCCAAGGTTGCCTCTCTTCCGTTTCAAATAGGCTTAAATGGTAAAAAATATTAATCTGCGGGTGTGCTTTCACCTTACCAGCGAGACATAGATCCAGAAATCCAGTTTTCGATAATTTTCTTAATAAATAAATAACGCTAGCGCCATGGAGTTTATACCGCTCGCCACTAACTAACTAACACTCACGAAATTGTTATCGCCATTAGGTAACACATGGTATTATTTATGTACACGCACTAGTGATTTAAAATTCGCGCGGTAAAAAAAACGGTGATAATAATTTCGCGCGAATAAAATTCGCAGTGCGTGCTAGGCCTTAGATTAGTAATTAGGTAAGTATTTATACATATGAAACTTGAAAAACCAACTGACTCCTGGGGGCGAAAGGCGAAAGCTTCAGGGTAGCTCGCGAAATTCAAATTTTCTTAGGTTTTTTGCAATTTGCACGTCAGTATCAGGTTGTTTGTTGATTAATATGATTCGCGACCGTAACAAATATATGGATTTACATAATTTTATACATTAGAATCAGCAATACAACTCTCTGTTGCTTACCGATTCTGTTGAAATTTCGCACACATAATGTAGTTCTACAACCACTCATCATCAACTCCTGCCGGTCGATTCTGTAAAAATCTCGCCGTGAAAACTTAGGTGAAGTGAGCTTGGAGTGAACTGTCACTGCGTTAGCATCATTAGGTATCGATGACAATGACAGCCCACTCCACGCTCACTTCACCTGAGTGTTCACGGTGAGATGGTTTACAGAATAGCAATGCAGGTCTTTAACCTGGAGTTGATTACGGATGACGGAAGTCAGTCGCGAGAGCTCCTCAGCAGTTAACAGCAGCATCATCGTGTTTAAGCTTTAAAAATGAGGTATATACTTTGGAGATTTTAGTCACAACAATAAATGGTACCTAACTCAAAAGCGAAAAATGAAAACTGAACCGACGAAAAATAAACTGAAAAGCGAAAAGAAAAAAACCTTTTTGTGTAACTAAGCTCCTAAACTAATTTAAGCGCTAGACGACACCCGTGGCAGGACTCCGGGCGATCTATCAATAATGTATACTTTACCTTCGACATATCCCTGTCTCTGTCCTGCACTTGCAGTTTGACAGTTCTGCGACAGTGACAGGAATAACGCTTAGCCAAAGTTCGTGCTAAGTAGTAACATCTATAGATCTCGGCCTTAGTGCCTTATGCTTTCATAGGAACCAAAAGACAAACCATAAAACTTACCCGCTGACGCATGTCATGAAGGCACTGAGGAATCGAGTTCCGAAACGGTGAATCAGGTTACTATAGCCTGTACAGTTGGACCATTGACCATCTGGAGCCATCATCATCCCTATAGCTTTGCCACGGCAGATTAACGGCGCGCCATACATGCCCTGGATACAAAAAAACGGCAAAGAATATTGAGCCAAGACATAACCAGCACTCTTATTGAGCCAAGACATAACCAGCACTCTTATTGCGTAACACACGATCAATCACAATCTGAATAATTTTGAAGGATATCCATTTCTTCATAAGTACGAATGTCTGTTCAGAAACGTAAACATAACGCAATGAATGTTGTTGAACTGTCAAAATGAAACAAATTGTGTTTGATCGTGTGTTACGCAAAGGGTGCTAGGCTAAAAGATGCGAGGACAAATTTGTCTCCAGAAACCCACTGAATAGGGCGAAACTGATTGGTTAATTAAAAGTAACGAAATGATTATAGTTAGTTTTTAGGGTTCCGTATCCAAAGGGTAAAACTCCGCTGTCTATTATCTATCTGTCTGTCCGTCTGTCACCAGGCTGTATCACATGAACCGTGATAGTTAGACAATTGAAATTTTCACAGATGATGTAGGTATTTCTATTTTCTATTGCCGCTATAACAACAAATACTAAAAAACAGAATAAAATAAATATTTAAGGCGGCTCCCATACAACAAACGTGATTTTTTTTGCCGTTTTTGTAGATAATGGTACGGAACCCTTCGTGCGCGAGTCCGACTCGCACTTGGCCAGTTTTTTATAGATAATGGTACGGAACCCTTCGTGCGCGAGTCCGACTCGCACTTGTTTAATCCCGTTGACTACCTAATTTGACATTTCAAATGATTGTTGTTTGGTTTTTCAAATTGGTGTTTGACATTTGCAGCCGTCAAATTAGTCTACGAGATTAAGAAAGGAACTTTAGGTGTTGTTTAGTGTGTTTCATCAAACAGCTCCTTCACCGTAATGTTGGCTCCACTGTTGTAGGAGCAATAAAAATGCGCTACGCCGCGCCGTTAGGGCGCTACCTAACAGGTCCATTTTTAGGGTTCCGTAGTCAACAAGGAACCCTTATAGTTTCGTCATACCGTGTCTGTCTGTCCGTCTGTCTGTCCGCGGCTTAGCTCAGAAGTGCTAGAAAGCTGTAATTTGGTATCGGTATACTTACATATAAATTTCGCCGACAAACTGGTAAAATAAAATCGTAAAAACATTTTTTTTTTGAGTACCTACCTCCCCTTCACTTAAAGTGAGAATGTGTTTTTTTTCTCGTAATCCCATGGTGTGGGGTATAGTTGGAAAGGTCATTTAAAAATAATGTGAGTTTGTGAAAATAATTTTTGGATTCATTTTTTAATACTTTCACTTTAGTGTTGTGTATGTTATTTTTGTTAGAGTCAAGTGTCCCCTAAATGCCAGCTAAATGGTTGGTTGTGGATATGTGAAAAAATTCACGGCAGTAGTATATATAACGAAATTAAAAGGAAAACTATCACAGCTAATGTAGGCTCCACAAGTTACCGAGTAATAATCGACCATCTTTAATTTGCATTTGTTTTTTACGATGTTAAGTTTGTTGGATAAATTCATCCCAATTACGGAACCCTTCTTTGTGCGTGGCTCGACATGCACTTGTCCGGTTTTTAAATTTGACAGTGGAGTCAACATTAAGGCAAAGGATCTAGGTATTTAATGAAACGCACTCTACCGAAAAGTTCGTTTTTCAATCCCAGAGACTAATTTGACAGGTGCAAACTACAAATTGAAAAAACAAAACAATCACTTGATAAATCAAATTACCTAGTCTCTGGGATTAAAAAAAACAATTTTAGCTACTTACTATTTGGGGTCAGCTCATACCGAGACGCGACGCGACGCGCACTTTTTAACAATCCGATACAATATCGAATTTATTTACTACACAATAAGGAACACGTGCTGCGCAGCACCGCGCATCTCACCGTACTTTGACACGTGTCAACGTTCGTACTGAAATTATACCTTTATTTATTTGTTAAAAAGTGCGCGCAGCGTCACGTAGCTTCACGTCGTGGTCTGAACTTGGCACAGACACAGATAACTTACGTGACACGGCTGAGCTGTTCTGTCAGGCTGTAAGATAAATTAATTATTTTTTTAGATGAAATTCTCGATGAAATAATATGAGGATTGAGGACGTACACACGGCTACACATCAAGCTATACATTTCCAGTATAAGCTGACCTCGCAAAACGAAAATCTTATATAATGCGAGATTAGCATAAATTGCATACTAAAAGAAATAGTAATTATCTACAGGTAAGAGTATAGGTCGGTAAGTACTTATGTTTACTCAATTTTTGCCACTTTTGATAGCGGTTAAAGTAAATAATTTGTTTTTGTACTGATAACTTTTTATAGTTGCTTTCAAACATATCATACACAAATAAACAATCAGTAGGTACACACGGCTACACATCAAGCTATACATTTCCAGTTTATGCTGATCTCGCATTGTATAAGATTTCCGTACAATGCGAGGTCAGCCTATACTGGACATTATAGCTTGATGTGTAGCCGTGTGTACAATACGATGGTAGAACTACCTACGTCCAATTGTCCGTAAGTTTTAACAAGAATTAGATTCTTACGTCTTTTAGGCACAAGCAGGATTCTTTTTCGATCAATCCATGGAATCCCAGGTTAGTTAGACCTTTTCGAAATTTAATGGTCAAAGCTTCACACCACAGGTTCTTCTTCGCTACATCCATGAACTGAGCTCTTAGGTTCCGTTGAAGAAGGAATTTGTTTACAGGGTAAATTACGTCCTGAAATAACGAACATTTATTAGGCCACCAGCACCACCAATCACTGGCAATCACCCTAACACCTCAAACTACCTCTACCGCCACAATCTTTGTTTGTAATTTTAATCAACTAATCATTTACTACCATAAATCATGTAATTTTTTGTTATCCTAACTATTTAAATATTTATTTATTGAATTTATTTATTAAACTTATAAAGACTATCCTTACAGGATGACTCCAATACAGTAGTGCCTACCTTTGTAATAATTATCAAACATGCTATAAAAACTTAACCTAAAATACAACATAATATGATATGATATATTATGTAATATAATATGATATATAATATTATATTATATATTTATATAAAATACTAGCTTCCGCCCGCGGCTTCGCTCGCGCGGAATGTTAATAAAAAGCATGTGTTCTTCCCCAGGATGCCATCTATCTCCTTACCAAATTTTATCGAGATCCGTTCAGTCGTTCAGGCGAGAAAAAGTAACATACAGACAGGCAGAGTTACTTTAGAATTTATAATATTATTATGGATAATGGATTGAAAGTAATATTACAAATTCGACAGTAACTCTGCCTGTCTGTTTGTATGTTACCTTTCCACGTCTTAACCACTGACCGGATTTCGATAAAATTTGGCAAGGAGACAGATGGTATCCCAGGGAAGGACATAGACTACTTTTTATCGACATACCACGCGGCCGAAGCCGTGTGCGGAAGCTAGTGGATTATAAATACGAAACTGAGTTTATTTGTTTGTTACGCTTTCACGCTAAAACAGCTCAACGGATTTGGATGAAATTTGGCACATGGGTAGATCATGACCTGGAGAAGGACATAGGATACCTTTCACGATATTCCCACGGGATCGAGACTTATGCGGGTGAAATCGCGGGTTGCAACTAGGTCGTTATTGTTTAACAAATAATTTTGGTAGGTACCAATAGATAACCAGCCAGTAAACAAAGTCTTGTAAAGCTACTGAACCAATTGAAAAGTTCGGTTGTGAAACATTGTGGATATGTGACAGTTACAACTTCTTTATTTTCATTCAAATATGTATAAACTTGGAAGGCAGGAAGTTGAAATGTTTGCAACTTAAAGATGTCGCAGTTTTGTATTGTGCACGGCGAGCTCCAAACTTGACTTCGAACTTTGACCGAACTCGATACAACCGCGACTGTTGTTATGCGCTTTGAACATAACACCGTTAATAGGGCACGAGAGATCACACATGGACTCCCCACATATGTTGTCCTTCTCTTTACGGAGAAAATAAAAAGAAACGACAAACATGTGTGCAGCAAATGTTAAATTAAAACATATGGATCCAGTTGGTATGGGGAAGTAGTTGGTTGAAATATATCGTTTATTATAAGCTTCGCCAATGTTTTTTTTACCCGACTGCCAAGGAAGGGCCATTCAGCCGTTTTAGCGTGAAAGCGTAACATGAAAAAAAACCGGCCTAGTACGAGTCGGACTCGCGCACGAAGGGTTCCGTATCATCTATAAAAATGGCAAAAAAATCATGTCTGTTGTATCGGAGGCCCCCTTAAATATTTGTTTTATTTTAATTTAATTATTTATTTTTAAAGTTAATATATAACTAAATATTCTGTGAGTATTTCAAGCATCAACCTGTTTCCATTATCAATATTGAGCAAAATAATGACGTTTGTTGTATGGGAGCCCCCTAAATATTTATTTTCTTCTGTTTTTTAGTATTTGTTGTTATAGCGGCAACAGAAATACATCATCTGTGAAAATTTGAACTGTCTTACTATCACCGTTCATGAGATACAGCCTGGTGACAGACGGACAGACAGACAGACAGCGGAGTCTTAGTAATAGGGTCCCGTTTTTACCCTTTGGGTACGGAACCCTAAAAACAAACAAACGGACTCACTTTCGCATTTTTAATATTCTCATCGTATGAATAGCTTTTCTAAATAAACTAACGGGAAACAAGAACAAGGTACTATAAAATCCATTTCGTCTAGTTTTTTTGGAAATAATAAAATAACATTTTCGACTCCACCTCTTTCCGTAGAGCTCCTGCGCCATGCCGCCATACATAATATACAAGTAAGTACAAGCGTTTCCGCCAAGATCCCGAGACAGGGGGGTCCAAAACCTTTTGTAAAGTTTTAATGTAGTTTAATTTTATTTTTTGTGTTATTTTGTAAAGGAGATCATTCATTTTGGGATAATATTCGAAATTGCCGGCCAAATAAAAAAAAAATATAATTATATACTCCTTTAATACAACGTAATTATTTTGTAACAGCAACGTTTAGTGTTCAATTTTTGTTTTGTTTATTACTTATGTACAATTCATCCTTATTAATTCTGACTTGGTTTCCGTACGTCTTTTTCGGGTGAACGCTGAAAATCAGCGCTGTGCTGTGGGTCCGCATAGAACAGCATCATGCTGAGCCTTCTTGTCACAGTCATGACGTGCCAGCAGCTGCCGACTAATTCTGTTTTGTTCTCGTAATTATATTAGATCTATTGTGTTTATTGTTCTGTTACTCGAGTTAATTTCCTTTTATTCCCTAGTAAGCGAAAGATTATACAATTGAATCACGAGCGTAGCGAGTGATTCTCGTTTAGCATCTTGAGCGCAGCAACGGATTCAAAGACATGAGATGAAAATAACTTTGGTCTCGTGTAACACGTAAGTTTTTTATTTTCACCTTAGCAGCGAGAACATAATTTATCTAAAGGTAACAAAATACAACATGGTTAAAATTAAACCACATGTATAGGTAGGTATTTGTAAAACGAACAATATAAAAAAGTTAAATGTGTTACCTACATTTAACCTTAGAGGCCGTATACGAAACGTTGTCAAATATTTTAACTGTAAAACTTAAATTAGCAAACACGGAAAAATTTCGTAGGTATACCTACGGCCTCGTTAACAGATGATTTGCAATTTTACGGTTATGTGTATCCGAACGTTTTATTTTTTGTTCCTTTTTGGGGCTACTAAGTACTGGAATTTTTAAATCGAACTTCGAAGTGCAAGGCTTTATCAAAATTCGAATTTTGTGGGAAGACCCAGCACTGTTCTCGGCATAAAAAAATAAATAATTGTAAAGTTACAGCTTGGCAAAAAAGAGTATGATGCGGTGACAGATGAAACTAAATATTTTACTTTAAGTAATGCAAATTTATAATGTTGGCACTACTTTGCCGACAAGTGCTAGTAGGTTTTGAGTCAGTACAAGCAACGTTTTTCACTATTGGTCTAAATTCTTTGACGCATTTTCCATTTGAAGTGACATAAATGCGGTAGTGGCGCCCTCATTTTTTCCAGACTCTTTTTTGCCAAGCTGTACTTTGTCTCACGCTGGCAGCAAAATCGAATTTTGCTCACTGTCTGTAAACAGTAAAACCTGCTTGTTTGAGGTGTTGAGGTGAAAATAAAATAAGTAAGTCCCTAAGGTAGGAAGGTATAATTATTTTTTTAATGTGTCTTGGGATTTCTGGAATCATCGCATTTCCGAATACATACGAATGCTAATTTCCATGTCCAAATACTATTCGATTTATCGTGTATAATAATTTGAATTCAGAACTAAGTACTTACTTTATTGTTGTTTTGTTTTGATTTCCGTGTGAAGTTTATAGAGCTATAAAACTATTTTCTTTATATTATTTCCTCCCATTTTTTAAATAAATTACATTAAGTTAAAAGAGTATTAACAACTCTATATACTTCCAAGACGTTTGAGAGCGTCCAATCTGAACCAAGTGCAAAGGGCAACTGATAGAAATCCGACGGCTGACGAAACACGAATTTTGCCGACGGACATTAAGAAAAAAGTTTATACATCCATTGTTACTTTACCCCTTTATAGAAGAAATGCCAACCGAGGATTAGGCATTCCTCTTGCAGATCCACTATTTCTTCGCCCTTCCAATCTAATTCGATGGCTCTCAAAGGAATTTCTGTTAAGATATCAGGAATTTTTCTCTTAAGCAGCATAATTGATGCGGACTTAGACATCAAATAACCTCGGTTACCCGAGGCGATCTTGGCCACTGGAAACAGGAATGACGCTGTAAATTATCACGAATCTTGAGCATGGTCATTGGTCTTTAGTCGATAATCTACTGCGTATTGAATTTCTGATTTACCTTCTCGCCATTGATTGCTATAAACCTGGAAATTGCCTAAGCTGGCTAGTGTCCTGATAACCACGCATAGCAAACGTACCTATTCTTTGTACTAAATTCTTCTGGATAAGTATACAGGGTTACTGGTAACTCGACGTATTCCTTGCAGGACGTCATAGTAGGGTTAAAATGCAACAAATTAAGCCACCAAATGTTCTACCGAAATTCAGTAGTTTTTGAATTAGTTAAGTTTTAGTTTTTTAATGAAAATCTCAGATTAAACCATTTGAAACCAATTTCAAAATGATTTACGGCGCGACTGTACTGAAATTTAAGTTATCATAGTTGACGCCGTAGCAGACCTTTGTTAATAATTAAAAGTTCAATAATGCCTAAAACTTTGGCAAATATCACTAACAAAACATTTAATTTTTTGTAATTTTTAGCTCTAAAACTCTTAACTAATTCAAAAACTACTGAATTTCGGTAGAACATTTGGTGGCTTAATTTGTTGCATTTTAACCCTACTATGACGTCCTGCAAGGAATACGTCGAGTTACCAGTAACCCTGTATATAATGTACTTAGATGTTAGGATTCCATAGTTATAACTTTATACGTCTATATAATGTCTACTCGTATCTAATAGTCAGTTTTACATTGTTTATAGACAGTATCCGCAACCTACACACGATCAATCGTAATCTGAATAATTTTTAAGGATATTGCTAATTCTGTTCGAAAAATTAGTCCGCTCAAGAACGTGTTCGAAAAATTAGTCCGCTCAAGAATGTACCTACGCAACGCAATGAATGTTGTTGAACTGTCAAAATGAAACAGATTGTGATTGATCGTGTGTTACGCAATTAGAGTGCTGTACTAACTGACAAGTGAACACCTGACTGTTAGGATAGTGGTGGCTCGCCAAACACACTGCATACATGAGGTACACACGGCTACACATCAAGCTATACATTTCCATTTTACACTGACCTCGTATTGTTCGGAAATCCTATACAATGCGAGACCAGCTTAAACTGGAAATGTGTAGCTTGATGTGTAGCTAATGAATGAGCGGTTGACAGCAAATCACCTCATTCGCCACGCGGCCCCGCCTGCTCTGCGGAATCTATAATAGGTAATTAATATCTTTACCTGTAATTTTATTTAAATTATTTTATGTTATAATATACAGGGTGAATTTTAATTCATGGGTATCCTCTTAAGGGGGTCATTTTACCTATCATTATGAAAAACTTTCACTATGGGACCAACACTGAAATGTGAAAATAAAAACAGCTGTTCCCTACATTTTGACAAGCTATGCGAACATTGATTTTTTGTAGGCGTGATTGGTATGTATTACCAGTCAAGTACTAACAGTCTCTTAGCTAAGTCGCGGACAGAAAGACAGATGGACAGACAGGCAGACGGACTTGGCGAAACTATAAGGGATCCTTGTTGACTACGGAACCCTAAAAAGAAGATTTGATTTACTATGACAAAAAAAAAAGATAATTTACACAATAATTAAATCAATTATGTCAAGTTTTATGATATACGAACGAAAACAAAAAAGTACCTAATAGCCGCCTTTATACGACACGTGCTTTCACACGCGATTGGAGTGTGCACGATTGAACGTGGGAAAGCTTGCACGCGCAATCGTGAGTGATTGTTTTTATCCATTTTTATGTGCGTTGACTCTTTCGCGCGGTATTTAGGCTCTTAAATACTGGCGCGACCTGTCGCGCGACGCGACGACGCCGGTATTTTTCTGCCGTGAAGTTTCTCAGAAATTGTTTTGTTAATAGTCGCGTCGCGCGACATGTCGCGCCAGTTTGCAAGAGCCTTTACTCGTTTATTTTTATTGAGAGAGGAAAGAGTGTCCGTGTAAAGGCTTATCACTCGTGATTCAGTACGGGAAACTACCATTTTATGACGGCAATCGTTTTCACAATAACGGGCGTGTAAAATATGTTCGAAGTGCACAGACTTGAACGTATTAAACGTATGAGGAGAAGCGCGAGCGGCATGCGCGCGCGTGCGTTCTCGTTCTTGTTCGCGTTTTCTATCTTTACATGCGCGCTCTTTCCTGCGCGAAAGCCCTTTCACGCGTTAAAGAGCGTAATAAGGCTATTGTACCTACATTTATTATTTTGATAACATATAAATGCAATATGGCGGACGGTGGCGGTGGTCGGCCGTTCCAACAGTGGTCCAAAATGGTATTAAATTAATTAAGTCTGGCTTCGCTGAAAGGTTTCATGAAAACTTTAAACGAAGAGACTCAATATCATGATTTTAATGGATGGATATTCATGTTTTATTTATTGTGAAATGTGAACTCAATAAATCTACCTAGCCTTTTCCCAACTATATTGGAGTCGGTTTCCAGTCTAACCGGTATTAATATCAGTATATTACATGGAGCGACTACTTATCTGATCTCAACATCTCAGTTACTGGGTAACTGATAACCCTTGGTAAGACTGATTGTCAGACTTTTGCGCGTCTGACTACCCGTATGCCGTAGCGACTGTCAAAGATCTACGATTCTACGAACTACAGCTGGGACGAACGATATATAATATTGCTTTTAAATTTTAATTTTACTTAATTTTTGATTTTCTTCTCTCAGTGAGTATACTCATCACCTAATTTAGTAGCCGTTCAACTTTAATAATTATGCATGATGTGCTTACCTATAAGAAATTGGTACACTAGTTTATAAGTCTATGGCATGTATCATATCATTGTATCAGTGTATTCAATTGTTGGTGAGCCAAATGAAAAAAATAATGGATGGTCACCCATCCACGAACCGACCGCGGCTAGTAGAGTAAATGGATTTTTTTTAAAGCTTTTCTCACTCGAAAAGTGTTTTCAAAGGCGGACTTAATGCCTTAGGCATTCTCTACCAGTCAACCAAGGGTAGTGAAGAGATTAGATGGCAGGTGCTCTGATAGAAAGGAAAAAAGAGAAAAAAATTATAACATAATATATCGTATTGCATTATAGATAAAACAGGTTTTACAGTATATAAATAGGGTCAGTGACAACTGGGCCCGTGTTAACTCAAACCGAATAATATTACCAAATATTTTAGTCCCGATTACAGTGATCTGTACGGTCAGGCAGAATATCGATGTTTTAAAATAAGTCATTACGAATTTAATTTGTTTTCCATAGATTTTGGTTTTTTAAACATAATTATCTACAACGCCTATTTCGATTATGATACGTTTTCAGTGCTCCCATAAATTCAATGGGTACTTACTGTTAGGAATAAGTAGTTTATGGACCTGCACTCTAATGCCTCGGCGTGGGTGTCTGTACGAGGTGCCGACCACGACGTTGATAGATCGCGAGTCTACCGGGGCCGTCCTAGGGTTGGTGACGCACACGGCTGCCGTGATCACAGCCACCCGGGACACTAGGGTACCGACGCACATTCCTCGGTACCGGGACGGGAAATATACCTGCAGTACTTAAACGATGTTAGTGAATGTCAGTCCGCGTCCGCATGGTCAGTTTCCCGCCAGTTTCGTTGTTTAGTCCGTTTCTCTGATTGGTCAGTTTTGTGGATTAGACAATCAACTGGTGAACTCTGAAAACTGTCGAGTTGACGCAGCTGTCTATTCCGTAAAAGTGACCAATCAGCGAAAGTGACTAAAGGTACAATAGGGAATATGCATGTATTTTTTAAATATTTTTGTTCGGTAGTTTACATCGCCAAATAATAGTTTAAAAAAAAATTAACGGCAAAAAATCTAATTCTAAGTACTTAAAAAAAAGATAAAAATATCCAATCAACCTATTTAAACGCCCTCCATTTGGCACGCTTGGTGTGGTGACGTTACAGTCTATGACAACAAACAAACAAGTGTCAAGTTAATAACACATTGACATTTTGATTGTTGTCATAGATTGTTACGTCACATCCGCTCTGATCAATAGCGTCGCTTTTCAAGTATTAGAATTTCCTACAGTTTTTTTGGTACTTTAAAAAACATATTTCTCGCTCAAAAAGAAATATTATCCAAAAATATTGATGGAGGAATAATTCTGAAGTAATTGAGTTTAAAAAAAAAAACTTGACCCTTATTTGAATCACATGCATATTCCTTATTCCGTAGCCGGCTGCAAGCTGCAGCAGTAGGTGACTTCATAGGAATTCGATTCGATTTCATAAATATACATAGAAACCAGCGTGTCGCGGCGACACGTACAGTACGTACAAGTCGCCTGCTGCTGCTGCCTGCAGTCGGCTACGGAATGGTACCTTAATAAACGAAACTAGCGAATTAAATAAACCGAAGAGTCAGGGAAACTGACCAACTGACCAGCGAAATGATTAAGTAATCTGGATTACTATCTAAATAATATATTTTTTTACGGACTTGTTGACTGGTGTCTATCTAGTAGTATCATTATCATCAGCCTAGCCTTTTTCCCAACTATGTTGGGGTCGGCTTCCAGTCTAACCGGATGCAGCTGAATACCAGTATTTTACATGGAGCGACTGCCTATGTGACCTCCACAACCCAGTAACTGGGTATTATGATAACCCTTTAGTAAGACTGGTTCTCAGACTTTCGGGCGTTTGTAACTAACGGGACCAACGGGCTTCTGACGACCCGTGACGACTGTCAAAGATCCAGGAATGTCTATCTATTAGTATCTATCACCTTAACAATTGTTGATGAATGCAAGCTAGAAGAATAATTTCTCAAATTATTTATGAAGATGCCATGTAGCCTTTATTGACTCTAATACCTACCTACTTAATGATTCTGGAGACGATGTAAGTAAAGAGATAAACAAAAAAAAACTTACTAGAAAATTTGCAGATCCATGGGCCGGCTTAAATGGCTCTCTCCCTTTGCATTGCAAAAAACAAGCACCTACAAAAAGCAATAACACAATTAAACCAGGAAATATAGTAGGTAATATATTAGAATAATAAAAGGTAACAAACTACCAATCAAGAACAGTATTTTTAATTTGTTCATGCTACAGAAGACTTGAACATTGAAACTGAAATAAACATCGACCAGGCTTTAATTAAAATGATGAAACGGTTGTTAAATTTGCCATCAAAATAAAGATAATGGCGTGCTACAAATTCATCACAAACTAACGCTGAATTTATTACAGAGAGCTTATTACTTTAGAGTACAATTAAGTTCTGTCCGCGACTTTGTCCGCGTGAAACTTCAGCCCCCATCACACCGTGTCGCAACTCATAACCCGCCTGCGCTATACTTCGTTTTCGCTTAGCGTTCTTTCCGCCGTTTTTAGGGTTCCGTACCCAAAGGGTAAAACGGGACCCTATTACTAAGACTCCCCTGTCCGTCCGTCCATCTGTCACCAAGCTGTATCTCATGAACCATGATAGTTAGATAGTTGAAATTTTCATAGATGATGTATTTCTGTTGCCGCTATAACAATAAATACAAAAAAATAGAATAAAATAAATATTTAAGGGGGCTCCCATACAACAAACGTGATTTTTTTGCCGTTTTTATATGCCGTTTATAGATAATGGTACAGAACTCTTTTCTGATCGGCTTCTAAGGGTCGTAGGGTGATTTGGGCTATTCAAAAAATTAAGTAATAAAAACTAAAACCCAACTACGACTAAAAAGGTATAAATAAGACACCACAGACAGACAAATCAAAAATCCGAAGTCACACGTGTTATCATCAGTCATAAATCGAACAGATTACGTGTGACTCCGGATTTTTTATTTGTCTGTCCGTGGTATCTTGTTTATACCTTTTTAGTCGTAGTTGGGTTTTAGATTTTTTTACTTATTTTTATTTTTTATTTTTTTTCAGTTGTAATATAATATATATATTTTTGAAATGTGCTCATTACGCCCTTTCATTTGATACCCAACATGGTACGATTAAACAATTTTATTTTAGTTCCTGACTTTATGGCCTCTACAGGGCGCCATAGCCTATAACCAGCGGACGATCAAGACGCTTCCATCGATATCTCAAATGTCAAATTGTGATGAGTGGTTTAGAAAATAGGAGGGAATAGATGAACAAACTTACATACATACATACAAACATCGGTCTAAATCATAACCCTCCTTTTTTCCTGGCCGTAGTCGGGTAAAAACAAAAAGATTTTTTTTAATTCGACGATTTGTTGCCTTGACGTCGAGTCTCGCCACGTCGAGTCGCTTTGACGTCGTGTCGCCTTGACGTCGAGTCCCACCACGTCGAGTCGCCGCCACGTCTACTTTGAAAACTCCCGCTTTTATTCCCACCACGTTACCGCTACTTTTTAACTTACAATCAAACTTTTACCTCTATAACCTAATTCTTACTAATATTATAAATGCGAAAGTGAGTTTGTTTGTTTTTTATTTGTTTGTTACGCTTTCACGTTAAAACGGCTGAACTGATTTGGATGAAATTTGGCACATGGGTAGACCATGACGTGGAATAGGACATAGGGTACTTTTGTCCCGACATTCCCACGGGATTGAGACTCACGCGGGTGAAACCGCGGGGCGCGGCTAGTAATAGATAAATCTATCTAAGCGTAATCACGCTTGCCAGCGTTAGAGAAAAATAATAGGCTTGGCTTGTTACTTCGTAAAAAATGTCAGCTGAGAGCAGCACAGAATGAATACCTCTTATGGTGGAAACCCACGATCGGCAATATTGCAGACGGACACGCACGGCTGACGACCACAGACCCTCACGCATCGCGCACCGAGGCGCTTCCGCGATAACCTGCACGTAGCTACACCATCCCACGGTCGTTCGGGCTCGTCGGTGTCCGTCCGCAAAATCGCGCGTCGTGGGATTTCGGTATTAGATTAAATAATGTGCTCCATTCAGGCGCTCTTTGAACTTTTACGGATTCGATGAAGGAGTCTTAATATCAACGTCAAAGGAGGACCTGGAATCTATTCACCACATTAATTAAATTTTGTAGGGGCGATAGTGGCAGTATTGACTTTGCTATATTTTATTATGATCGTAATATGCTTACGAATAAAATTAAAAGCCGCAGATGGATTGTAGAGTCCGCTGTTTTACAATACCGCTAGTTATTTTACGTAAGCTCCGTTTTGTAAAACAATTGAACAAAGTTTAGCGGTTTTACATAGTTACTGAACTATTGTTTAAACGTTTTGCATTTATCAATGCAGTGGGTCAACGATTAGACGATAAGTAAAACAGCGTGAAATGAAACGTTAGATTGTAGATTTTAGTTTAAAAACTCTTAAAGTCACGAAAATATTTTGGCTTTGACTGTACCTAATAGTTGTAATTTTGCCCTGAGGGAGACTCTGGTAGATTAAGTACACTGTCTTTAATATAGATACCTACCTACATAAATATATTGATAAAGTCGCAAGTAAATTAGGTATCTTGTGGTATCGAGGGTCCGTGCGTCTCGCGAGGCCTTGGGCTAGTTTCTTGCCACGAGAAGTATGTGCATGTGGCTAAAGGTTTCCGATAACGGAATATCAACGTTAACCTTTACATCTAATAAGATGGCTAAGGTAGGAAATGAGATCAGTAAAGGTACAGTCACAAGCTCTTGAACGCGGTTTAACTGTGCTGAACGCGTTCTGTTTAATCTGCCCTTAGTTTAATGTGGATTAGTACGAATTTCAGCACATCTAAACCGAGTTCAAGAGCGTCGGTGTTAATATTCCAAAAAAAAACAATGGCACTCTTAAGTCCTGATCACGTTCAGTTTCATTGGTGAAATTCGCCCGTGAGATCTAAATTGTGTCAATTAGACAGAAGATAATAAATTCATCTCGATGAGGATAGATAGCGAAGTCATAAGTGACGATAGAAAGTGTTGGCTGCCCTGGCCGGCTTGCGTCTATGAAGGTTAGAAGACCATCAAAATTGTAAGGGAAAAGCATGACATAGCTTTTCACTTTCTCAAAAGCTACAAATAAATGAATGGGACCAAACTTATCAAAAGTAGCAAGTTCTGAGAACGTGGTCGGATAGTGTTGATCTTTGTCGAAATAAAAATTAAAAGATAACTTGTGTGTATGTAAGTATGTCCGTGATTCCACGAATCTTATGACTATTTACCGAAACTTTAAAGCAGGCTAATCTGCATCCCGACGCAAAAAGTCTGACGCCGTATCATACCGGAGGAAATCTGGCTATTCCCGGAAAAAGCAATAAATCTTGCCTAGCCACAGATAGAGAGATCGGCTCGAGGGGAGGGGGTGTGAATATGGGTACAGGACTGACTAGCGAGTGTATAGGTGCTCCCGGGTGCAAGAGCCCAAGAGGCAGATCAATAGGCAGGCGTCCTGCGTGTCCCCGGTCCCGCCCGCGCCGCGCCACTCGCTGCTCGCCAGTCGCCCCCGAGCCACGTCCGCGACAGCCGCGCTTCGACCCGCGATACCAGACTACCAGACATGGAGGTAAGCTTGCCCAACACCAGCAATTAACTAAACTTTTATAAAATCTATTTCACTTGTTGTGCATTCCGCGCTCCGCTATCCTAGAACGTAATTAAATACCGACATTAATTTCAATGAGCGAAAGTGAAAAAAAAAATTCTCCAGAAATAGGCATTTCTTTGTGCAACAGAAAATAATACAGAAGTGCAAAGCTATGCGGATACATTGAATTGTGTACGTTGTTTGCTGGTTTTGTAATTAATTATATTATAAAATGATTATTTTAAAATAATTTTGTGTTTTTTTAAGTGATCATACTTAGGTATTTAATTTGATCAAATCGGGACTAAAATTCTTGGGAATATTCTTTCTGTTCAATAACTGTGAGGGAATATTTAAATTCGTTACATAATATAAATGAATGCGCAGCATCCCGCTACAATCAGGCAGGGATGGTGGGGGTGGGTATAGATTTGTTTGTGTGCGTTAACTCCGGGAAGTCGACAGTGATATCGTGTCCTCTGTTCGTGCCATATTACATTTTATTATTCACGAATGGACGCACTTTTACCATTACTTTTCTAACTTTTAACAAACACCGCCATAACTTAATGAATACAACACTAATGGCGGTGGTGATGGTTGATAACAGTAAGCCACAGCTGTTATTTCTGTTTACTGATTGTTTGGCCTGCTATTTATAGACGCGGTGAATAGAGGCCAATAACATAAGGAATGATTGTCAACAGTAGTTAGGCATAACAAATGATTCAAACTATAAAACGGCTGGACTATCGCAATGGCACTGGGTAGTGACCTCTGAGACATCCAGTTAAATTTAGCGGGCGCCATGCCTGAGTTACAATTAAAGTCATTGACTGAGCTCTGCCAGTTATCGCTTTTATATAGGTACTTATCTATTGTTATGGGTCTTTGTTCTTATACATTCTTTACGCGTGAACTCTGGCTTCCGGACATCGGTTGCGTTGCATATTTGTACATTTGTTCTTGTTTTATATATTACTACTATTACTTACAAAATGCTGCGCGTGCGATGGTTTAGTATATTTTGGTGGAAGCCGCAGCGACTTTCAGATCCGTCAGCATTTTTCTCGAGACGTAGATAGTGATCGTTGTATTGATTTTAGGCCAAGTACGTGTGGCGCCTGGTGGCAGGGCTGATCCTGCTGTCGGCAGTTGTGGTCTCCGCAGAAGGTGAGGTATGGGAGGAGAGTGAGCACGAGGTCCTCATCCGGAGCGAGAGGGGCGCTAAAAATAGAGGTTAGTATTTAGAGCGCACGAAACTAACCACGCTTCTGACGCCGATGCATTATGTTTTAGTTTTTCTTGTTAAACTATTTAACTAGGAAACCATTTGGTACGGACAACAAATGGGGTTTCAAGTAAAACGTATAAATTCAATAATTATCCTCGTTAGTTAATTGAAATGCTTTTGACTTTCCTTTACTTAATTAGTTTAGTACAAATATTTCGTTTGTTAAACAAAAACGTGGTATTTTTCAACATCACTGCATTCTCGCTGCATGGCCGGGTTTTCAGAATTTGCACTCAATTCAATTGTGTTTATTTGTAAAAAGGATTTAACAGGAACTTTTGAAAGGAATGTCTATTTCTGCGCATCTAAATTCTCGTTCCTTTGAATAATAACCGCCAAGAAGTTCTTATCTTTTCAAATATCTTACAAAATTCTCAGTAGCTACATGGTGGTAAATGTTTATAGCTGTTTATTGTGTGTATAAACTAGTTAGGTACAAGTTAACGACGCGAAGATGGCGTGTATTTATCGAGGTCCTTTTGTTTTCTTATTTGTGTTGCTACCCTACTTCCAGACATCTCAAAATAAATCCCTCGGGTCGCTGTCTGTAGCGCATCTGCACATGTTGGGATACTTTCAAAACTCTGCCTTTTTTGACAATAAAAACAGATTGTTTGGTCATTGAGATAAAAGAGTCCGTTATGTACAAATTACAATCCACTTTAAAAGGAATGTTTTATTAAGGATTATGAGAAGAGCGTTAAATTGTCATTGTAAAGATAAGACTTATGAGATTACGGAAGTAAATCAGTAGATTTAGGTTCTTGCAAATTGCTGTTCCAAAAGTAACAAATTACTTTGGTAAGCGCACAAGAAGGTACTAAGTAGTACCTTAGTGAATGAGCTACCCTCAAAACTAATATGTCAATGCTCAAAACTGTTATCGCATGTCAAGTCTAAGGACCAACTTGAAAGATATTTGTATTTATTTACCTATGTTAAGAAAGAAAGAAATAAATAAAAGCGTTCTACAAAAGCATTGTGTCCTTTGTGTAACAAACCTCACGTTTGCGAAAATGTCTTTTTGTAAAAAGTGAGATTTTTTATCTCGACTGTAGGTATATTATTGTATAGTTTACTTTTAGCACATACATTTTCAAAATTCAATTTTTTTTATCCATTGCTAGTCGAGAACAACGGCCGACAAACTGTTATGCAGTTTGGCAGACTTTAGGAACGTTATTGTTAATACAGATTCAGCAATAAATTAAAAAAAAAGAATATACTAGTGGATCGTAAGTTGTGTTCAGGCTTCATGTACACATGGCTTCATATCAAGCTGTACATTTCCAGTATAAGCTGACCTCGCATTATACGGAAATCCTATACAATGCGAGAGCAGCATAAACTGGAAATGTATAGCTTGATGTGTAGCCGTGTGTACCTACCCGACGTACTGAATAGATATTTAGTTTACCTATTCAGTACGTCGTCGTCTGGTTATATATATATATAACTTACAAATAGACATGTTTGCGTACAAACTGTACAGTTCTTGTAATTTTACTCCGTTTGGTTATTGTTAAAATTAGAAAAAGTCACAATTTTTTTTCTTTCTAATTTATGGATTTTACTTAACTTATATCTTAGTAACTTATAATTAAATATGTAGAAATTCATTATAAATTTTTCAAAATGTCAATAATTTTATATTTTATAATTTATATGTACTTGCAACAAAAGAAAATCCGATGGAAACGTCCATATTTATTAGCTTTGTCATGCCTTAAATTACCTACGTAATTTCATGAACACAGAGACTTGCCGCTACATTCGCGGCGCTTGGAGCGAGTGTGACGCCAAAACCAACATGCGCTCCAGAAAGCTAACCCTGAAGAAAGGAGACCCCGCCAGCTGCGAGAGTATCAAGACTATCCAGAAGAAATGCAAAAAAGGTCCGTGAATCATTGCAGGCTGCCGAGTCCGAGATACTACCTGTTTTCCTTATCTACGTATATTAATTAATACCTAATGCTCCCTCTCCCCATTTGATGTTTAATTATGAGCCCGATAAGTCCTAGGTACTGTAGGGCACAGACATCCCTTCGGTTTTCTCGTTCTGGCCAATCCGCTAGGTTGGATTCTAACTCGTCATTTCTTCCATTATTTAATCACTAGCTTCGCCCCGCGGTTTGACCCGCGTAAGTCTCGATCCCGTGGGAATATCGGGATAAAAAGTATCCTATGTGTTAAACCATGTTATAAACTATCTGTCTGCCAAATTTCATCTAAATCCATTCAGCCGTTTTTGCGTGATTGAGTAACAAACATCCAAACACACATACACACAAACTTTCACATTTATAATATTAGTGGGATAGTAGGATTAGTAGGATTGAATGATTAGGTACACCAAGAAGAAACAATGATCTTTTCATTTTCGATATCTGTATAGCCACTTATGAATCCTAACTATAATATACTTCTTAGATACATATAATATTATAATATAAAGGGGGAGCTCGTGGCTAAGTAATAATAGCCGCACGGGTCGATCCTTCTGGTTAAGCTACGCTTGCCGGGGTTGTTCCGTAGATGGGTGACCATCTTTACATACCGAAACTCCTCCGTGGCTCGGAAAGCACGTTAAACCTTTGCTTCCGGCTGTCATTCGTGGATCTTTGGCAGTCGTTCGGGTCGTCAGAAGCCCGAAAGTCTGACAACCAGTCTTACCAAGGGGTATACCGTATTCGTATTACCCAGTTACTGGGTTGTGGAGGTCAGATAGGCAGTAGCTCCATGTAAAATACTGGTATTCAGCTGCATCCGGTTAGACTGGAAGCCGACCCCAATATAATTGGGAAAAGGCTAGGCAGATTGAATATAATGTTAAAATATTATAAATGCGAAAGTGAGTTTGTTTGTTACGCTTTCACGCTAAAACTTGGCACATGGGTATACCATGACCTGGAAAAGGACATAGGATACTTTTTATCCCGATATTCTAACGGGATCATGACTTAGGCGATCAACACACTGCCACGCACCACGCAGCGTAGCGCATTAATGCGTGTTCTAACGTTGCTTGTAAGTATCTCCGTTTGTATAGAAAACACGCACAGTCCAACACACAGACAATGCATCCACGCGCGTTCATCGTTGGTGCGTTGACACGCAACATGCAGCGTGATGCGTGGCAGTGTGATAATCGCCTTATGCGGGAAACAGTGGGGCGCAGCTAGTAATGAAAATATTAAGAGCAGTTTAAAAATTAAACTGAATACTGTCGACATGTTCAAGTTTTTCCAAAGCAGCGAGTGCTGAAATTCCAGGCTTGACTACGGTACTTAGTACTTACAGGGGTAGTATTATGAAGTATTAATGCCATCATTATTCCACTGCGAAAACAGGATGGCGCTATCGGCCTCGTCTAGCTCGGTCTCTCTCTCACACTGGAAAAATGGTGGCATTAATACTTCATAATACGGCACCTGATCTGGAAAGAATATTACTCCAAAAACAATTCAGGGCGAAGAGATACAGGATCATGTAGCTCGGAATTTTAGTGATATTTTTGTTAATTCATTTTGTAAATATATTTCACTTTATTACTCGATGGCTAAATAAGTGATATTGCTATTTGATTTTCATAAGGGGTAATTAAAAAAAAGTTATTTTCGGTTTGGATATACCCGACGATATATATACATATAGACACGCCCATAATCTCATAGAAGTAGGCAGAGACTGCATATTGTCAGAATCAACTATCCACAGCCCACTTTTCGCCGCTTTTCTGCGAGACTCAGCGTGATGAGTGGCGAACAAAAGGCTACAGCCACTAAACTCCATGTATTTGATAGCTTGCCGCTATGAGAAATCTTCTTGGAGTGAATGCAGCCCCAACGGCGAGATGTCCCGGACTGACATGCTGAAGGCTAATAGCGACTCTAGTTGCGACCAAAGTAGGCGCATTACTAAGAAATGCAACAAGAACAAGCAGGTCAAGACCTCCAAAGACAAGGGTAAGAAAGGTTTGTTACCCCCCTCATTATTATTGGCTAACACTAATTTATAGGTACCGGTTAACTTTAAATACGTGCCCTATTCCTGATATCATTCTACGAATCCTGTACCTAATAAGTATACCAGTGCCCTGTATAACAAAAGTTACAAGTCTACACGTTCACATGTTACCTAGAATGTTCTCCATATTCATAACCAGCCTTAATGTTCCCACTGCTGGGACACGGGCATCAGTGGGCCTAAAACGGCCACATTAGCAATTCCTCTAAAAGGGATTCATTTCCTGAATTTCCAGCTGTCATTATTCTTCTAATTTGACACAAAAGCAATTCATAATGTGTGGACCATTTTACGAATCTCCATATAAAACTATCAAACAGATGAATTATTTCGTAATATGAATCGCACGCAGATCATATTATGAATTGTCAGTTTGTAAAATTTTACGATGATTCATAATATTTTCCTATTATGATTCTGCTATGGCGGCTGTTTTACAACATAAAAAAAAAAAAAAATCGGATTTAAAAATTGATAGCGGTACTAAGCACGACACTTGTAAACTTGTAAGATGGAATAGAGAGCCGCCGGATACTCTCAGGATTTGCTATGATTTTCTACAAGTTGTAACTTACAAAGGATTTTATGATAAATAAAATCACGAATAAAAGTTTTAAAATATAAGTACTACTAGTTATACTAAATAATAAGTACTTACTACTTGTAACATGTAATTTACACGTGGAGTTTTTTTTTATAATCATGAAATTTTTTACAGGAAAAATGCCTGTAATACAAAGCTTGTAAGTTTTGGTATACAGGGCACAGGTATTTTAGCTAAATACCAGTTCGTATTCTAACTGGTGTTTAATTAACTGTTTGTCATCGTAAGCCTTTTGGGTAGGTACACACAGCTTCACATCAAGCTATATATTTCCAGTTCATGCTGATCTCGCATTGTATAGGGTTTCCATACAATGCGAGGTCAACTTATAGTGGAAATGTATAGCTTGATGTGTAGCCGTGTGTAATTATTATCTTTGTTTTGGCATGCGTCCAACTGTATGTATTTACTGCTAACTGCGACAGTACTCGGTATTTACTAGTGGTAATGTATTGGGTATCTAACAGCATTGAGGTGAAGCGATTGTTTGTTCTTTTTACTACTTCGTTGAAGTATGGGCAATCTTACCTTTATGGGGGACGCAGATGAAGCTTTCCAAACAATGTTTTAATATATTTTTCTTTTTACAGGTCGCCGAAATCGTCAATAAGATTTAATGTCCATTGAATTATGATTGAACTTTCTTATTGCATTGATCTTGGTGCATCTGTTTATGTAATAGTGCCAAAATAGTGAACACTTTTAAATCGTTTCTTACAAACATTCATTACCTACTATAATTAGCTACAATATACACAGTACATGAGTACAATTTATCTCTTAATATTGAATTGTATGAAACACTAGTTAATGTTAGGTAGTACATATTCCTTTTATTAATGCTGGTAAATCAAAATAATTCTTTAATGTTAAGATAAATAAATAAATAAGTACTTAAATAAGGTGGTTGTTTATCTGGTATATGTATCTAAGTATTATTGAGCATGCTGAAATGCTGAATAATACACAACATGAAATGGAAATGTAACGAAAAACCTTTCCATTTCATGTTGTGTATTAACTTGTTACACTGCGTTACTACGTTACGTTTTAGCTTATAGGTAAGTACTATCGAAGAACTTCATATCTTAGCAGTTTCAAAACAAAATCTCGTGAACACGATGACTACGTCTGTTACCGCCCCGGTTCTATAACGGCCGAGCGCTGCAAGCAGAAATAGTCTTTACAGTGCATAGATATGAACTTCTTCGATGGTACCTACATAATTTGATGGAAGCGTTTGTTAACTTTCTTTGCCGAAATAAGCAATAAGTTATGGGGGAAGCGCTAATGTACCCCGCAAAATTCAAATTTTCTAAAGTTTTTTGCAATTTACAGCACCCAGATATCGATGATCGCATTACCTATTACCTATGGTAATATTGGTAATGGTAAGTACCTACCCATCATGTCAGAGATTCCCATGATGTGAAAAAGCCTACGTGACTTTCACAAACTAGGTTTCTGTCAAATTCAGGGGCAAAACACCCGTCAAAAGTCGTAAAAATTGTCAGAAAAATAAACGATTGACAGTGACAGTTCATTCATACAAGCGAAAAGATGATGAATATAATCGAACAGAAGCCTCGGACACGGTAGGGATAGGTTGGTAGTTAACCTCCACCTGTGCTGTATGGCCATCCATTAAGGAATAAGTCCGAATAATAAATGGCAGTGTTGACGTAATTAACTAGCTTTGTGCAGAACTCCCACATTTCACCAGTTATGTTCACCCAAGTCTCATGTAACAGGGGCCGAGCCTCCTCCATCAACAGCCATCAACAGGATACAAATCCAGACTCCGGGTGAAATACCAGAAAGAATAAAAACTTTTTACAAAAAAAAATAACCGACTTCGTAAAAAGTTTTTGTTACATTTACTTGTGGTACATTTCCATTATAGGCTGACCTCGCATTCTACGGAAACCCTATACAATGCGAGATCAGCATAAACTGGAAATGTTTAGCTTGATGTGTAGCCGTGTGCACCTACTCCACACAAATTCGAATACCACCACCTGCTATGTAAATAACAGTGACGGAGTCACTTAAAACATCGTCTACGTACATATATTAAGTGGGAAAAATATTTGTAATATTGAAGCTAACTCAAACACTACGCAAGCAAAGTTAATCTTGTATAAGACCACCTCTGAAGCATTACCTACAAAACAAAAAAAGAATCATCAAACTAGGATACACTTCAGTTGTTACCTACTCGATAATTTATCAGCACACGAGTGGCATCTTTTGTTTTCCAAATTTTATTTGAAATTGATACCATTTCCTTTAAGTACAAATACAAACAATAGGTAGTGGTCGCCTAGTGGTAACGGCTGCGACTTACGAGGTTCGAACCCTGCCAGTCGCTTTACTTTGTTTAAGTAAACAATTTCATCAATACTGCTTCAAAACGGAGAAGGAAAACATCGTGAGGAAACCGGCATGTCCTATAACCAAAAATTTGAAGACGTGTGACATCGACAACCCGCACTGGGCCCGCGGCCCACTCCCTCACACAGAGAGGCATAGAGGAGGCCTGTATCCCCAGCAGTGGGAACATTATAGGCCGATTATTTACAAATACAATCCCTGTGACCATAGTGCACAGTTGTACACGTAGTTCTCGGCTCGAAATAGAAACCTTTCTACAATCGCCTGACGACGACGAGTAGCTCCTATCCTATGCATGTGCACAAGAAAGAGCTTCTCATCAGGCGCTCGTCGCCATGAAACGGGCAAATAACTCTCTTCATGTAAATGAGCCGATTCTGAGGTTCACAAACAAAACTAAATTTAAGTTCAGTGCATCTTTTTCTTTCTATTTCATTAAGAAAACGACAGAAATAAATTAAAGTTTAGTTCTGTCAAATTAATCAGATCATCAGCGCCTGACGTAAATTTACGTAATTTTAGTAGGAAAGTTTTTAATCATGACTTAAACTGAGTGACAGGTGACTGCATCGGAGTTGAAAATTGCCATAACGCTTGTACAGAATGGTTTCGATTTTTAAACATTATGGAATGCAAATAAAGATATCAATATGAAACTAGTTAAGATGTTATTGAGAATTAAGAGAACCATCAGTGTTTCGATTTGAGGGAGATCTATAAATTGCCACTGTTGCGTTTCGGTGCAGATTTTTAGGGCGAGGCAATTACAGGCTTGTCATGGCGGCTCCTCGCAAATAGCATGGAGACTTATATTATGAAAAACTGTAAAATAATTGGTAGAGAATAAAATTATTGGAAGAAAATCGATTATATCCGTGGAGATTAGGTAATACTGGGTTACATGATAACCAGCACTCTGTCAGAATGATAGTGTTACAGCCGATACCCAATCTAGACAGACACACCGCAAATGCATCAACATTTTGTTAAACAGTATGTTATAAAGTTCGTTTTCTGGAGGCTAACAAAGCCGACCAAGCTAGTATTTAACTTATCGGTCTTCTCTGTTAGAGTTAGGATTTTACACAGTTTAGGTTATACTTAATGTGAGTATAAATAACTTCTGAGGTGTAGTTTGGCTGCTTTTGTAGAAAAATACCTATGTAAAAAACAAACCGATTTATTATTCAGATCAATTTGACACTTTAAAAATAATCTCTTAACGTATTAATGACTAGCTTCCGCTCGCGGCTTCGCTTGCGTGTTATGTCGAAAAAAGTAGCCTATGTCCTTCCCCAGGGTACCGTCTATCTCCTTGCCAAGTTTTGTCGAAATCTGTTCAGTGGTTCAGACGTGAAAAGGTAATATACAGACAGACAGGAGCTACTTTCGAATTTAAAATATTAAAGTATGGATATTTTGCAAAATATATAACTGATTCAATCCTACTATAGGTACTCAATGCAGTTTTTTTTTAAACTTGACGTGCTTTTTGATTATCAACTTTTATGAGCAAAAGCCTACATAATATGAGTACTATTTACATGTTTGTGTGTGACGTAGGACTGGGTTGTTTATTGGATTTGGAAAGGCGATAAAAACATAGCACAATTTTTACAATTGCTATATTAAATCTTTTAATAAAATTGCCTGATGATGAATTTGAGCCTCACTCAATTTATCGAATAAATATTTTGCACCTATATTTAAAACGTCTCCCTTAAAAAGTATTGAATGAGACTCAAATGGTGACACCAGTCAATTTTTTTCATTATCAATAATTAGATAAATAAATAGTTGATCCTTAGCTAAAATAAATAATAAAATATTACATGCTGATACAAAAAAAACATATTAATATAAAATTAAAAAAAATGACAGAGTTCGTGAGTGGATTCACTGTCTAGTTGTAGTAAGTGTATCTATCTATACATTACTATCCGCCAACTATGAACTTTAAATATTTTTGTCGTTAATTATCACAGGTTTATGAATGCGCGGACGTGTTGTCGCATCACTTGAAGAGTTGCTTAGCGTAGTGCCATATTCTGAAGAAGTACTCGTCGCGCCTGAGGAGCGACCCCCGCGCGTACGATCGGATGTCGGCGTCCATGTTGTGGTCACGCATCCAGGATGTGGTCGTTTGCGTGCTGAACGACGTCGGCTCCGTCATTTCGGTCTGCTCACCAATCTCCTCGTCCGCGTGCGAGTCTGGAATCATTGTAACTAGTTACGAGTATGTTCCTGTTTGCTTAGCAATATTGTGATCGGTCAGACGATGGTCTTAGGCGTCTTGTAAACATAATTAAGTTAATTAAAAGCTTTCACCTCATTTGCTGTGTAATCGTTTACCCAAAAGATCCCCACATCCCCATAACCTATTTTTTTTTTCTCGATTCTGCACGAGCTTTACCTACTACAATATTTCTGAAATCTTTAGTTAAATGTTTATAATTAATAAATGTACGTTTAAAATAAGGCTTACCTTCTCCTGGGATAACCTTGAAAGGTTCATCCGACTCCAAAGGCTCACTGATTCCTATTTCGTTGCGAGCGTATATTCTTATCATGTAAGTATGGTTGTCACTTAAATCCTTGATATTGAATTTAAGTGTATTTGCATCGACTTTTCCAACTTCCATCCACATTGTTTTAGTGACGTCACGAATGGCAATGTTGTAACCCAACAGTGGTGCCCCACCGTCCCATTCAGGAGTTCCCCATGAGGTCATCACGATGTTGCTACCCACTGTTCGTATTTCAAGTGGAGCTGTTGGCGGCGATGGTACAGCTACAAATTGAAAATAAGAACAGGTTAATTCTATTACACCATGAAAACAACTGCCATGTTTATCTTGAGGTTGTACTTTACTGATAATTTTATTCTGTAATCTGAAATCGAGCACAGTAATTGCAATAAAAACAATTTTTCTCAAATTGGGTTGGAAAAAGTTAAAGAATAAGCTAATGTTTTACAAAATATCTTCGCTAGCGATGACTACTTACTCGCATGTTTCTCAAGTCTTACTCCCTGGGACTCTGCTGGCAAACTGATACCTATAGCGTTCTCGGCAGATATCCTGAAGACTATTTCCTCTTTTTCCTTAATATTTTCAATACAGTGTTCGTAAACTGTTCCATTAACAGTAATTACTTTGGTCCATGATTTTGCTTTAGCAGTCTTGTATTCAATGATGTAATCTAAAATAAAATTTTCAGCTTTAGCGTCTTGTCTGAATTTTTAGTAACATATTTAGTACTTTTCGCGATGCTTTAGATATCGCAAATAGGGATGTCGCTTATGCGGGGCCACTATCCTCAACCAAGAAGCAGGCCTTTCCAAATTGAATGTTTGTGACTAAAATGAGGGTAAAGTAAATGTCTACCTTTACTTAATTATCAACTACGACAATCAAAACTAGGTACAGTAGGGTATTTTTTTAGTCTGACAATAATTTAAGTAAAACAATTACGTGAACAACAAAGCCATCAAATAAACGTACTTGTCACAACACTTCCTCCGTCGCTCTCTGGCGCAGCCCATTGCAAAGTAACTGATCTTGAAGTAGTTTCTCTTACAGCGAAGTTTTGCGGCTGCGATGGTGGTGCTAAAATAAATCATGATAAAATTCATAAAATTTCAAATGTCACTCAATTGTACTAAACATCCTTAAGAAAATGAGACACAACTTACACAGTGTTTTTCCTATTGTAATTTTTTCGTCGGATATGTAAGGCAGACTTGTTCCAATTTCATTTCTTGCACATATCCTAAATTGGTAAGTAGTGTTTATAGTCAACTTCTCTATTTTAGCGCTAGTCTTGGTAACTGTCGCAACATGCTTCCATTTTTTCCCTTCTTGTTTGATTTCAACGCTATAATCGATGATTGGTGATCCTCCATTTTTCTCAGATGGATACCATGTTATGGTAAGAGAGTCACTGTTGATACCAAACAAGCCGAGTGGCCCTAGCGGTGGAGATGGCACATCTGAAAAATTCATGTATAAATAAGAAAAACGGTAATAATTGTACTAATGCTCGCGGCTAATTAAATGTAAGTTCTTGTTTTATTATACAGAATAATAATAATTATTACCGAGCGCTGTCTTAATGACTATAGGTTCACTTTCTAAGGCTTCAGAGAATCCTATGGGATTTTGGGCCATAACACGGAACATATATTCACAATTCTCATTCAGTCTTTGTATGCAATAGGTATCTACATCTTTATCTACATCCGCAACCTTAACCCATTTATTAGTGTCGGGTTCATGTTTTTCTATGGCGTATTTAGTCAATTCTAAACCACCGTCATCGAGTGGTGGCTTCCACTCGATTGTCACCGACTCTCTGCTTATTTCTCGCATCACAACTGGACCTTCAGGCTTGCTAGGCTTGTCTGAAATGTTATTGAAATGAATTACCATAATGTCCAATAGATTCATAAACAACCTATATGGTGACCAAACTTAAACAAAAAATAACAAATTAGAAAACGATAAAATAAAATAGTAAGCTTCGTAATTTAATATTAGTGGTGATTTAATAAAAGTTTCGTTGTTAATATTATATATTATTCGGCTCCGGAATTCACAAAATTAATATAAACTGTATCGTAACTTACCGTAAACTTTAAGTGAAAGGTCGAAGGAAGTACTTCCAGCTTTATTATGGGCTTCAATTGTGTATTTACCAGAGTGTGAACGAGTCAATTGCGTTATCGTGATAGTACTGACATTATCTGTAGTTATTATTTGAATATCCTCCGATTCTTCAATCTTAGTACCATTGATGTACCAATTTGTTGCAGGTTTAGGAATACCATTAACTAAAGCCTCAACAGACCACTCTTCTCCAACTCTGTGCTTCTGGTTGACCTTATCGTCAGATACTTTGATTATTGGTTTCTGTTGAACTTCAACTGTGCACGATGTCTCTATTTCACCATGTTCGTTAGTAGCAATGCAACTATATTTTCCTTCTGAACTTTCTGTAGCTGTTACGATCAGTGTGGCTACCCTATTGATGTAAGTTGCTCTGGCGGTCTTTAATTTCTTGGTGTCTTTGAACCATGTAACTTTCGGTTCCGGAACACCTCCGAATATGCATGTTAGTTCTAAATCTTCATTTGGTTCACTAACTAAATCTTTAAGTGGTTTTTCTACAGTTGGAGCTTGCCCCTTAACGATCTTTTGTACAAGAATATATTCAGTTATTTCAGATGATTCACTTACACCTACTTCATTGACAGCAAATACTCTGAATCTATACGATGACTTGGTTTTTAAGTTCTCTACGGAGAACTGTGTCTTTTTGATGTTCTCGAGCGATATCCATCTGAAAGTATTCATAAATTAGTTTTTAATGAGACTGGCAAGGTCGCTTCGTTTCCTTTTGGAAATCAGTTTATTTATTTAGATTAATGACATAGGTGTATTGTTATTTTAGAACCAATTTATACCATCGGACTGAAAAAGTTCCAGCGGGTTAGTTGCGTAACGCTCTTACCACGGCAATGCCCTTCATTTTAAAAATTTCACAGCGTTCATTGCGTCATTTACGTTGTCGAGCGGACGAATTTTTCAAGTGTTTTAGCAGTTTCTTGCATAATCCTTTGGAATGTTATTGAAAGTGTGTTACGCAACTGAGGTGCATTAATATAATAATCATCCTAGTACTTACTCTGTAGTATTAATTTCTTGATATTCAAGAATATAACAATCTATTTCCGAGTTGCCTTTATTGTCCGGCTCATCCCAGCATAAGTTAACTGAATCGTTTGTTATTTCTAGAATAGTTGGCTTTCCAGGCGGTGAAGATATATCTGTAAATTCCAAAAGCATTTATTAGATTCTGATTTTTGAAACTAATTCATAAATAAAGTAGGTATTTGAGTTTTTTTTTTTACAATTCCAGTCTTATTAAGTCAATTGCTCACCTATGACGACTAAGTTGATTTCTATGTTAGCTTCTCCACAGTTATTTTCTAGACGGAGTTTATAAACTCCAGCATCAGTATTTTCCACTTTTTTAATAGTCAGACTTGCAGACTTTGCGTCTATTGAAGGTTTGGTATGTTTGGATTTCTTAATAATTTTAGAGTTTACGACCCATTCATCATTGGGTTGAGGAACAGCTTCATATTGGACATGCAGAGTAATATCACCACCTCGCCTTATCCTGTATTCGCTGTCATACTCGAGAATCTTCGGCGGGAATTCTACAACTGAGAATTAATGATTTTACATACAATCTTTATTTAGAATACTGTTCTACTTAATAGTATTTTTTTCTTATAAAAGGTACCAGTTACTTAATTGGAAGATATTATAGTTAGTATCGTACTCATTGCTGTCAAATGAAAAAGTAACAGGATAATTATCAATAAAAGGGTAAAACCGGACATTTAGTTATTATTTAAATTAACTCGTATATACATGTTGTGTTGATTGCTACTAAATATATAGAGTGTCATGTGCTCAAGAATCTCCATTATTTTGAGAATTCTTTCCCAGATGAACATGTCATGTAATAAATTAAATTCATACCTTCTACTATCAATTTCGTTGAACATTTGGCATCAAACAATACACAAGAATATTCACACTGATCTTCTTCTGTACATTTTCTTATAATTAAGGTACGTTTCGTAACATCAGATATCAGAGTGCATTTTTCAGTATCTTCAACTATAGTCTTCTTTTTGTACCAGGTAACATCCATAGTTTCATCTGGTATTTCAACTGTCAAATAGGCATCGGTATTAGCTGGAACTACAACAATTTCAGGTAGTCGTAGAACAAAGTCAATGGAAGGCTGTTCCACGGTCAATCTTGCTGAACATTTGTCATTTCCAACTTCACAAGTGTAAATTCCGGCGTCGGAAAATTCACTGTCATAGATTTTAAGTTTCTGCTTTTTACCGTCAATGGTTAGTTGAATATGATTCGAAAATTGAATTTCTGATCCATCTTTGAACCATTGCACTAAAGCGTCACCCTTTGTTAGTTCGATATCAAAAGTTGCTTTATTTCCCTTATTTACTTTCTGGTCTTGTAGACGTGATATAATCTCAGGTGGCAGTTCCACTACTGTCACTTCTGCCGTGCAAGAATCATCACGTAGTTTACATGTGTACTCGCCTTCGTCGTGAACTGAAGTGTTTCTAATAAATAACTTTCGTACGTTTCCTCGTTTTTCGAGTTCATATTTATTTTTCTTAGCCTTGATTCTTTCGCCATCCTTCTCCCAAAACACGTCAGCCGTTTCAGAATTAATTTCGACTTCTAAAATAGCGATATCTCTTTCTTTTACTTCAAAGTCTTGTAGGCGTCTAATAAATTCAGGTATGGTTTCGTGAACCGTTAATTTGGTACTGGTCTCTTGATCTTTCACTGCACATTTAATTACACCAATATCGGTTAATTTAGTCTTCTTAATTCTAAGTTTATGTACACGACCTTCTTGTATTATTTCTCTATGATCCATTCCACTAACTTCTTTGTTATTATGATACCATTTAGTGGAAACAGTGTGAGATGTCTGACATTCGAGAATTACAGTCTTGCCTTCTTCTATTTCATAACTACTCCTCAAATTCTTTACGAATGTCACTTTATCGACATCAATTGTTACTCGTGCGCCATGAGAAGCTTTTCCTGCACTATTGGAGGCAACACATTTATAGTCACCAGAATCAATCTCGGAATCAACATTTGATATTATTAATTCAATATTTTCCCCATCGAAGTTTTGTGTGACTGTCTCAGATGGAGTGATTATGTGATTATTTCTGTACCAAGTTATGGAAGGCACAGGATTGCCCGTTACTTTGGCTACTAATTTGATGATTCCATTTTCTTTTACTGTTATTTCCTGGAATCTATTGATAAATAGCGGAGGTTCAGCATTTTCTTCGGTTGGTTCTAAAACAAATGTAGTAAATATTTAGTATAATTAAAACGAGAATGGTTTGGAAAATATACAGAAAAACCTTACAAGTATTAACTAACACTTCTTTGATAAATTCGCTAAAACTCACAAACGTGATGGGTTCTATTCGGAGTTCTATTATAATCATAATGTAATAAATACTTTTTTTTTCAAATTTCAAAAGATAAGTAACTCGTCAAACTTTAGTAAAAGCGCTGTGTAATATTAAGTCATGAATAACGTCTTGTTGTTCGTCATAACTTTACACAACGATTATTAAAGTCATACTGCTGAAGTTAATTTACTTGCACTACTTACGATCTATGTATATACCAATCATGTTAAGTTTCGCTAACTATTATAAAGTAATATTTTAACTAAGTATACAGAAAAACGTATTCGGTCTTACCTTCTATGGTTATGACAGCAGTAGTTTCTGTAGAACCTTCTGAATTAATCGCTTTCAATGTGTAAACTCCGTCATCTTTACCTTTCTTTGGTTTGATAATTGTGACGGTATGAGTATCTCCATCAGATTTTGTTGTGAGTGATTTAACAGGTTTATTATTTTTGTACCAGGTTACAGTTGGTTGTGGATTACCAACAACTTGAGTTGATAAGACCACACTTTCTCCTTCTCTTATAGTCATACTCTTCAGTGGTTCAATAACTTGTGGTTTTTCCTTTTGGCCTGTTTTTATCTTCAATACAATGGGTAAGCTGGCTTCACCTTCTCTGTTAACTGCAAGTACTGTATAGGTGCCCTCTTGGAATTTCTTTACATCAGAAATTTTTAATACACTGCAATACATATGCATGTCCGACTCAGTAGCTATAGAAATGTTTTCACTAGGAATTATTTCTTCGCCCTTAAATAACCAAGCTATGTCTGGTTCTGGAATTGCTACCAATCTACATTCTAAGAATATTTGGGATCCTTCATCAACATATTGAGCCTTTGGTCTCTTTGAAAATGTTGGTGGGATGCCTTCCAAAATATCTGCTAAAGAAGATTCTCGAGAAAGACTCTTTCTGGAAAGAATGGTCATTTCCGATCCGTGATCAGAAAGTGGAGCTTCAACTGTAAGCTCCGTTGTGCTTGATGCAAATCCAGCTGCGTTTTTAGCTACACAAGTAAATGTACCCGCATCTTCTGGGAACACTTCTCTGATGACCAAAGTAGCTACATTATCATCATCGTAGTACATTTGGAAGTCTTGTGATGGCTTTATGATGGCAGTTTGTCTAAACCAAGTAATCTGTGGTCTAGGATATCCTTCAACTTGACATTCAAATTGTACCGTAGATCCATCAGGTGTGTGTTTAGGACGTAACTTTTCAATGAATATTGGTGCAATTGCTTGCTCTTCTGGTGTTGGTTCTGTAATGTATAATGTGATGATTCGTCAAACATGCAACAAATGTATATACAACAAACATGACGTGATAAATATATTAGAAAACGAAAAGTTATAGGTACTAGGAGCTAGGAGGAACAGGCAGGGCACAACCACGCACTCTCGGTTATAAAATTTCAGAACAATTTATGATGTTGGTTTGTACGTAGGGCGGTCGTAAATTTTTTGGTATCTGGGTGATTTGATTTTTTTAAAATTTTTTATTTAGTTAACAATAGCTTTAGGCGTAAATACAACGTTTAAATGTTGTAATAAATAGGTACTTTGGTAAACTGAATATAACAATAATTTCGCACTCACTTTCAAATACTGGAAGCTTATCAATCTTCTCATTCAGTTTCTTTTGCAAATACAGAGTGTAATTGGCTTCATCCATTAAATATTGTGCAGGTACCCATCCTTTTTCTTCTGTGAGGTGTTTACGCACAAACCACCAATCCTGGTTTGTCGTTTCTAAAATGAAAAGAAACATAAAATACCATTTATTGCATACTCATTCAGCTCAGCCAGACATAGTTTAGCATTAACACGAATGTTGATTTTGCACTTTGCATCCCGTCTTCCCACAAGTGTTCAAATCTTTAAAGCTATGTCTAGCGCCGGCTAAAGAGAAATTTCCTTATTTCTTTTTACTTATAATATCATTGATTGGCTGAATTATTACCTAATATGTATAACCGTTCGCCTTCCACCAAATTAATAGCCTCGTCTGTCTCCGCAACGTAAGAATACACAGCAAAAACAGTATCACCACTGCGTACGTCAATAGGAGTTTCTAAAAACAAAAAGAAAATCAATATAGCGCTTGTGTCATACAATAACTGTCGACATATGGGCTGCAGCGCGTGAGTCTGTCTGTGGTCTCGAAATAGGACAGATTTTCTTCAGTTTCCATTGAGTAGTTACTTTTGAGGAATTTTTCAGCCCATCTGTTTTGTTCTTGCATGTGGCTCCATGAACAACTTTGTTTGTATAGAATACTACGACTAGTTTTTAGTCTTATGTCTCTTTTACATGATGCTATGGTACAACTATTTTCATGTCATCATGTCTTTCGGCAAACTTAAACTATAAACGTAAGAAAATTAAGAAATATTACATTACATTACAATAAGAAAATAGTTGTACTGTAATATGGTGAAACAGTCGAAATACACCCAATACTGCCACACCATAAGCATAATCAGCTTAGAATGTTCCCACTTCTGGGACACAGGTCTTCAGGTGACAGGGAGTGGGCCGTCATTCACCACGCGAGCCATATTATAATATAATTGTATAAATACATAATATAAGTGGTGGCGACTTTTTATTTGAAATGCAGTATACCTACCATTTAAAGTTCCACATTTTATAACTTGCTTTGGTGTTTCTGTTTAATAGAGTAGGTACTCCTCTACAGGCTAGCATATTATACGCTCACTTATATAGCTTTATTAAACAGCAATGCAAGTTGTGATATGGTTTCAGTCTTGTTTCAGTATGATAGTTTGATATAACTATTTAATTACCTATTTAATCTTTTTACACTTCAACTGAAAAATGCTAGCGAAAGCTATTTGACACAGTAATATTACTTACCAGGAAATTCTTGTTCCCTGGCAATGCTCATCGATGCATCCGCTTCTGCAATTGAATTATTCCGAAAGTTATTGGTGGCATTTAAAGTCAGTAAGTAGCTACGTTTGATGTTAAAGCGTTTCTTAATAATTATCATGCGTTACTTTTCGATTTCAGTAAAAAATAAAAAAAGCATTTTTTTTTAACTTAACTGACACTATTTTATTGTTTCATAGGTCGCAATTCGATTTTGCATTTTGAAATAATTGAGCTAATCATAATAATACCTTATCTGAGCCGAGCGTTGAGTCAATAAGGCCCGTACTAATAATCTAACTCCGAGTATCGCGCCTGTGACAGGGTATTTAAATTGGATCAAAATATAATTTTGATAGCTTGTTTTTTTCTGTATTAAACTGATTTAAATTGTTTCTTCTTATGCTCAGTAATAAAATAAGGTTACTAATACGGACCTCAAATGTAAACTATCTGAAGTAGCTCAATCTAAATAAGTGCACTAAGTTAAGCATAACGTCACAAACTCATAGATTTATTGTATTTGCTATAAAAGAAACTACAGATTTTTTTTTATTTATTCTAAGTATAAGTATTAATAATAACCATGCGTAAGTAGCATTCCTGCATTATGCAAATTATGTCATAAAGCTGTTTATCGCACTGCTAAGCCTTTGAAGCGGTCCATATTGGTAAATTTTGTCACATCAAATTCAATACCTTGCAGTTTTGAGGGTTTCCTAGGTTTTCTCTTAGTTGAAATGGTGATTTGTTCCTCTTCATACGCATCTTCATTAACTCTTTTAGGTTTAAACTCAACACTTAATTCTTCTACTTCGCTGACTTCATATACTGGTTTTTTTGGCTTACGTTTGATAACCATTTCAATATTTTCATCAGTTTCACCTTCGCTTAATATAACTTCTTCTGCCTGACTATCATCCTCTATTTCTTGTTTTAGTTGGATTGAAGTTTCATCTGCTGCTTCTGATATAGTAATTTTCTTTTTTGGTTTTAATTTAATTTTACTTGAAAGTGATAGTTCTTCTTGGGTATATTGTTCGACTTGTGGCTTTACGTCAAAAGATACTTCTTCTTGTTCATCGACTGTATATTTTGGCTTTCTCTCTAACTTAATGCTTATATCTTGCGAAACTTCAGACTCCTTCGCCTTTTCTTTTGGTTTAGACACCGTAATAGACGAAGAAATTTCTTCGAGTGACTCCTGTTTAAAATCTCTATTTTTTTTCAGAGGCATCATCACATTTGCTGTTTCCTCTGATTTCTCTTCATCACTTTCGAAAATTTCAATTATATCTGGTGCTTCTTCATTCTCTTCATAAAACTTGATGGAAGTTTCATTAGCTTCTTCACTAAAAGTGGGTCGTCTAAGTGGTTTAAGTTTTACTTTACTCGACATTGATATTTCTTCCTCAGCATATGAATCTAATTGTATGTTAAATTCTTGCTCCACGTCTTCTTTTGTTTTTGTGGATTTTGGCCGGAAAGTTACATTTTCTGGTTCAGTGATCTCAGGCAGTGTAACTGAAGGCTTTCTTACAGCCTTCAACTTCTTCTTAATTGTAACTTCATCTTCAATTTCTTCAGTCTTCTTAATACTTGGCCGTTTAGGTTTAATAGTGAATTGTTCAGGTTCATCTTCTTTTACTTCAGATATTACAACATCAAGTGGTTCATCTTTTTCTGAAATTTCACTTTGATTTTTGGCTACAACTATATCTTCATAGCCGAACATTGGTTTTTCTAACTCGGTTCTTTCTATTTCAGGTAATTTGGGCTGCTTATATACTTTCTTCTTTATCTTTTCTGCCTCTTTAACATTTCTTGATAAAATTCCATTTTGACGGACGCTACCTAAAAATGTTACAGCAGGCTTTATTACTGCTGGAGGCCAATCTTTTACATATTTTATTCGGCTTTTTAGCTGGAATTTGGGAAGAGTCACTAATGGTGTATCTTGTTTTGTTTTTGCTGTTGCTTTCTTTAATTTAAGCTTGGTAAATTGAGGGCCTTCTATATTTTCTGCATGCTGTGGTTTACTTACTTCAACCTCTTTTCTTTCTATCTTAATAGGAGTTAGCTTAATTTTTGTTGGTTTTTCGACAATTTTGTCTACAACTTCCACTAAATTTTCCTTTACTGGTATTTCTTCAAAAGATTCTTGAAGGCTATCTTTTGGTTTGGGTTTCTTTGCCTTTTTAGGCTTTTTGTCCGTTAATGAAACTTCGATGTCGGTGGGAATGATTGGTAATGTTTCTATCTCCTCCGGAATTTCAGATATTTCTGTTGGTTGTACAGGTTCAGGCTGTTCTAAATCATCTTGAACCAATGGTGTAATTGGTTTTTGTTTCTTTTTTGTTTTCTTTTCAATGGCAAGTTTATCATTAGTTTTGGGAACAATAACAGCATCCAGTTGTTTTAAATCTTGTTCATCAGGAGTTGTCTGTTCAGTATGTTCATCAAAATCTTGAGGTTCTTCAACTTTAACAGTTTCTTTATACTTTTTCTTTTTTGGTTTTTCCTCAGTAGGTTGCTTATCTTTTTGTTCATCAGTCGGCTGTTTTTGTTCGATTATTTGGATTTTAGGCTCTGTCTTAATTATATCTTCCTTTGGTTTTTCAACTTCATCTGATCTCGTTACTTCATTTTCGTGCTCATCAATATAATTTTGTGGTATAGTTTCGGGTATCTTGGTTTCAAGATTTTCAGGTTTATCTACTACACTTTCTTTTAGAACTTGTTTCGGTTTAACTTCCTTTTCTTTAGCTTTTTCTGGTAATTGTTGCAACTTTTTATTTGATTCTTGTTGCACAATATCAGGGTAATCGACTTTGATTTCTTCATCCTCACTAAGTTTTTCTCTTTTGGGCGCTGTTTTTTCTACAGTGAAATCAAATTCTTCGGGTTTTTCTAGTTCTACTTTATCCAAATCTGGAATATCGATAATTTTAGCAGGTTTCTTTTTCAACTTAGCCGCTTCCTTAATATTTCTCGATAGTTGACCGTTTTGTTTCACACTACCCAAAAATGTTATAGCTGGTTTCAATTCTGCAGGAGGCCATTCTGTATTATACCTGATTCGACTTTTGAGTTGGAATTTAGGTAAAGAAACTGTTGTTAGTTCTTGTTTGGGTTTTTGAGCAGGTTTTTTTAGTTTCAGTTTCGTAAATTGTGGACCCTGAATTTCTTGAGCATGTTGTGCTTCAGTCACTTTAACTTCTTCGATTTGCATGGGCACCGGTTTCAATTTTTTGGTAGGTTTTTGTTTTTCGGTTTCTTGGACACGGGCAACTTGAGGTTTATCTTCTGTTTCTTTTTTGATTAGAGGTTTGATCTTCGGTGATTTCTTACTATCAGGTTTTTTGTCGGTATCTGCAAATATATAAATTTTAAAATTATTTTCTTTGGAATTGCTATACCTTGTTTTTTTTTTTTTAATTATGTTTATATAACGCCAAGTAATATTCGTTTTTCAGCTAATTTTTATTCCATAATATAAAAGTTTATGAAAGAACTTCTCATAAAGTAGAGTCATAGTTTTTCAACGTTTATATGATATAGAAGCATTGAGTCGAGAACAAACAAATAAAAAAATGTTATATGTAGTCATTGCTAGTCTAAACCTAACAGAAAAGGAGAAGCAAAAAAGAAATACTATCAAAGTATACTGTGTATAAAACGAAATAGGCAGTCATGGGGACTGCCGACAGAAGTGGAAACTTAAAGCTGGTATTAGTGCCATCTAGCTTCTATAGTCAACACTACGGCGTGAGCATGTCGGTGACGCAAATCCATAAGTTTATCCCCTACCAAAAATCGCTCAACACCAAAGAGGTTTTATCTTCAAAAATCTGGTTTTGGAAATTCTGGATGGATTCTGGGTTTATTTCAATGATGATATTTTGGAACATCTTAGTTTGCATTTAATTTGCATATTTTTTACCTTAACTTAATGTAGTAGGCATACATGTGCAAAATATAAATGCTGTTTATATTACGTCTGATAATCATGTAAGATCAATTTCTGTAGTCAAACATTACTAACCGATCGGAGTTTACTTGAAATAAAATACATTGCTAAGGTAGCTTATTAAACCACACTTCTATGTTACATTAGAGTTGCCGTTATTTTCAAAACCAGTATTTTTAATTAATTATTTCATTTTAAAACAGCCGAAAATTCTTCGGTTTTTAATTAAGATTATGATTAGAATATGAACTAACAATTGAAATCATTTAATAAATGCTCTGTCCAACGAATACACGTAACATTACGTAATGCTTGTTTCCTCGACTGGTTGGGTTAGGTGTACCCATAGTGTATCCAGATTTTATATGTTATGTTTAATAGTCACATGTAGTAGGGAGCGAATCTATTGCCATCAATAGGGCACAAATTCAGACACCGGGCAATGTCCTAATGGAAAATCCAATAACAATTTGCCCGATTTGGGAATTATATCCAGGCCCTCACGTTAAGCACTAGCGTTGGCGACCACTAATATAACGAGGCAGTAGTAATTTTTTTTTTTTTTTTTTAAATATGTGTCATTAGCGTCAATTCGTTCTGTCTTACCACTATACAATCCATTCTATTATCTCATTGTAACATTTTAAATCCAGATGTTAAAATATGAAAATAAAGTTTTGAATTTCGTTAAGCATTAGGTTTTGAAGCAGCCAGCTACTGTTCAAACAACGTACTAAAGTAAGATTCCTGTAAAATTGGAAGAAAGTAATAATTAATAAAATGTTCTTTACACTTACAGTTTATTTTTACCTTTGCCGACTTGAAATAATTGTCTTTACCTGTAACGCATTAAAAAAACCGTTGTGGGCTCCTCCTTGGCTCTTAATTCAGCACTAACGGGTGTGGTTAAGAATGTGAGAGGTGTGGTAGTGTCATGTAAGAGTTCGTCTGTTTTGTGTACGCTGATAAAAGGTATTGTGTCATCTGTGTGTGTTGTTGTGATGTATGTAGTTTCAACCCTAGAACCTACCTGCTTTTTTATTGTGCGTTTAGTGACTTTTTTTTGAGTTTTCTTACCGTCTAGCGCTACGACCTCCTCGACAGAAGTCTCCTCGGGAAATTCAACGATTTTAACGGGCTCAGTTTCTTCATCATCTTCAGGTATTTCTTCAGTTACGGTCACAGTTGATATGGGAACTTCGTCATCATTTTCGATAGTTGTTATTTCTGTGACTTCTTGTCTGGGTCCCTTCTTCTTTTTGATGACCCGCTTAGTCGTCTTGATAGTCTTGTCTTCACCTGTTTCCGTGCTCAGTTGGGTAACTTGCATCGTCTCTGGAGTTTCCTCGACTACTTGAGCCTTGTCTAGTTTGTATAAGTCATCGAGTGGTGTGGTGGCGTCATCTATGATGCCTTCTGTTTTGTGTACCGTGACTGTGGGTTCTGTGTCATCTGTGTGCTCAGTGGTGATGTGTGTAGTTTCAAGCTTAGGCGCTATTTTATTGATAATGCGCTTAGTGACTTTCTTTTGAGTTTTCTTACCATTTGGAGCAACGAATTCCTCGACAGTAGGTTCCTCGGGTAATTCAACGGTTTCAACGGGCTCAGTTTCTTCATCGTCATCAGGTTTTTGTTCTGTTACAGTCACAGTTGTTATGGGTACTTCGTCATCCCTTTCGATAGTTGTTATTTCCGTGACTTCTTGTCTGGGTCCCTTTTTATTCTTGATGACCCGTTTTGTTGTCTTAATGGAGTTCACTTCACCTGTTGCGGTACGCACCTGATAAACTTGAACAGATTCAGGTTCTTCTTCGACTGCTTTAGCGTTTACTGGTGTGGGTAAAGATGTGAGTGGTGTGGTAGTGTCATGTGTGAGTTCGTCTGTTTTGTGTACAGTGATATTAGGTATTGTGTCATCTGTGTGTTCAGTTGTGATGTGTGACTCGACAGTAGTCTCTTCGGGTAATTCAACTATTTCAACGGGTTCGGTGACTATTCCTTCAAGTGACTTTTCTTCGGTGATGGTAACCGTTGTGATCGGAGCTTCATCATCCTTTTCGATTGTTGTGATCTCCGTAACTTCTTGTTTTGGTCCTCTCTTCTTTTTGATGACCCGTTTTGTTGTTTTGAGAGTCTTAATATCCCCGGTTTCGGTGCGCACTTGTGTTATATGTATTGTCTCGGGTGCTTCCTCAACAAGTTTAGCTTTTACTGGTTTGTGTAAGTCTTCGAGAGGTGTGGTGGTGTCTTCAACGATTTCCTCTGTTATGTTTACTGTGAATATGGGTTGAGTGTCATCTGTGTGCTCAGTTGTAATTTGTGTTGTTTCAACCTTAGGACCTAACCTCTTTTTGATAGTGCGCATAGTGACTTTCTTTAGAGTTTTCTTACCATCTGGAGCAATGAATTCCTCAACCGTAGTCTCCTCGGGTAATTCAACTATTTGAACAGACTCAGTTTCTTCATCGTCTTTAGGTTTTTCTTCAGTTACGGTCACAGTTGCTATGGGAACTTCGTCATCCTTTTCGATAGTTGTTATTTCTTTGACTTCTTGTCTGGGTCCCTTATTCATTCTGATGTGCCGCTTAGTCTTTTCTTCACCTGATTCAGTGGGCACTTGGGTAACTTGTACATTGTCTAGAGTTTCCTCGACTAGTTGAACCCTGTCTGGTTTGTATAAGTATTCGAGTGGTGTGGTGGTGTCGTCTATGATATCTTCTGTTTTGTATAACGTAACTGTGGGTTCTTTGTCATTTGTATAGTCAATGGCGGTGTGTGTTGTTTCAAGCTTTGGCCCTACTTTCTTTTCAATTGTGCGTTTAGTGACTTTTTTTTGAGTTATCTTACCGTCTGGCCCTACATCCTCCACGACAGTAGTCTCCTCAGGTAGTTCAAAAACTTCAACGGGCACAGTTTCATCAAAGTCTTCAGATTTCTCCTCAGTTACGGTCACAGCTGTTATGGGAGCTTCATCGTCTTTTTCGATAGCTGTTATTTCTGTAACTTCTTGTTTAGGTCCCTTTTTCTTCTTGATGACCCGTTTTGTTGTCTTAATGGTATTCACTTCACCTGTTGCGGTACGCACCTGATTAACTAGAACAGATTCAGGTTCTTCTTCGACTACTTTAGCATTTACTGGTGTGGGTAAAGGTGTGAGTGGTGTGGTAGTGTCATGTGTGAGTTCGTCTGTTTTGTGTACAGTGATAATAGGTATTGTGTCATCTGTATGTTCAGTTGTTATGTGTGTAGTTTCAACCCTAGGACCTACCTTCTTTTTGATAGTACGCTTAGTGACTTTCTTTTGAGTTTTCTTACCGTCTGGAGCTACGAATTCCTCAACAGTAGTCTCTTCCGGTAATTCAACTATTTCAACGGGCTCGGTGAGTATTTCTTCAAGTGACTTTTCTTCGGTGATGGTAACAGTTGTGATCGGAACTTCATCATCCTTTTCGATTGTTGTGATCTCCGTAATTTCTTGTTTTGGTCCTTTCTTCTTTTTGATGACCCGTTTTGTTGTTTTAACAGTCTTAATATCCCCGGTTTCGGTGCGCACTTGTGTTATTTGTACTGTTTCGGGTGCTTCCTCGATAAGTTTAGCTTTGTCTGGTTTATGTAAGTCTTCGAGAGGTGTGGTGGTGTCGTCGTCAAAGGTTTCCTCTGATTTGTGTTCTGTGATAATGGGTTGTGTGTCATCTGTGTGTTCAGTTGTGATTTGTGTAGTTTCAACCTTAGGACCAACCTTCTTTTTGATAATGCGTTTAGTTACTTTCTTTTGTGTTATCTTACCGTCTGGTGCCGTAGATTCCTCAACAGTAGTCTCCTCGGGGAGTTCGACGATTTCCAAGGGCTTGATGTCCTCTATTTCTTTAGGCGACTTTTCTTCGGTGACGGTAACAGTTGTAATAGGAGCTTCGTCATCTTTTTCGATGGTGGTTATTTCCGTGACTTCTTGTTTGGGTCCGTTTTTCTTCTTGATTAACCGTTTGGTGGTCTTAACAGTCTTGATGTCACCTGATTCAGTGCGCACTTGTGTAACTTGTACGGTCTCCGGTGCTTCCTCAACAAGTTTTGCTGTGTCTGGTGTATGTGTGTGTTCGAAAGGTGTAGTGGTGTCATCTATGATTTCCTCTGTTTTGTGTATTGTGATAATGGGTAGTGTGTCATCTGTGTGTTCAGTTGTGATTTGTGTAGTTTCAACCTTAGGACCTACCTTCTTTTTGATAATGCGCTTAGTTATTTTCTTTTGTGTTATCTTACCGTCTGGTGCGGTAGATTCCTCAACAGTAGTCTCTTCGGGGAGTTCGACGATTTCCACGGACTTGATGTCCTCTATTTCTTTAGGCGCCTTTTCTTCGGTGATGATAACAGTTGTGATAGGAGCTTCATCATCCTTTACGATTGTTGTGATCTCCGTAACTTCCTGTTTGGGTCCGTTTTTCTTCTTGATTACCCGTTTGGTGGTCTTTACAGTTTTGACGTCACCTGTTTCGGTGCGTACTTGTGTAACTTGTACCGTCTCGGGTGCTTCCTCGATAGGTTTAGCTTTGTATGGTTTATGTAAGTCTTCGAGAGGTGTAGTGGTGTCTTCTATGATTTCCTCTGATTGGTGTACTGTGATAATGGGTTGTGTGTCATCTGTGTGTTCAGTTGTGATTTGTGTAGTTTCAACCTTAGGACCTACCTTCTTTTTGATAATACGTTTTGTTACTTTCTTTTGTGTTATCTTACCATCTGGCGCCGTAGTTTCCTCAACAGTAGTCTCCTCGGGGAGTTCGACGATTTCCACTGGTTTGATGTCCTCTATTTCTTCAGGCAACTTTTCTTCGGTGACGGTAACAGTTGTAATTGGAGCTTCGTCATCTTTTTCGATTGTGGTTATTTCCGTGACTTCTTGTTTGGGTCCCTTTTTCTTCTTGATTACCCGTTTGATGGTCTTAACAGTCTTGATGTCACCTGTTTCAGTGCGCACATGTGTAACTTGGACGGTCTCCGGTGCTTCCTCAACAATTTTTGCTGTGTCTGGTGTATGTGTGTGTTCGAAAGGTGTAGTGGTGTCTTCTATGATTTCCTCTGTTTTGTGTACTGTGATAATGGGTAGTGTGTCATCTGTGTGTTCAGTTGTAATTTGTGTAGTTTCAACCTTAGGACCTACCTTCTTTTTGATAATGCGTTTAGTTACTTTCTTTTGTGTAATCTTACCGTCTGGCGCCGAAAATTCCTCAACAGAAGTCTCCTCGGGGAGTTCGAAGATTTCCACGGGCTTGATGCCCTCTATTTCTTCAGGCGACTTTTGTTCGGTGATGGTAACAGTTGTAATTGGAGCTTCGTCATCTTTTTCGATTGTGGTTATTTCCGTAACTTCTTGTTCTGGTCCCTTTTTCTTCTTGATTAACCGTTTGGTGGTCTTAACAGTCTTGATGTCACCTGATTCATTGCGCACTTGTGTAACTTGTACGGTCTCCGGTGCTTCCTCAACGAGTTTTGCTGTATCTGCTGTATGTGTGTGTTCGAAAGGTATAGTGGTGTCATCTATGATTTCCTCTGTTTTGTGTACTGTGATAATGGGTAAAGTGTCATCTGTGTGTTCAGTAATGATTTGTGTAGTTTCAACCTTAGGACCTACCTTCTTTTTGATAATGCGTTTAGTTACTTTATTTTGTTTAATCTTACCGTCTGGTGCCGTAGATTCCTCAACAGTAGTCTCCTCGGGGAGTTCGACGATTTCCACGGGTTGGATGTCCTCTATTTCTTCAGGCAACTTTTCTTCGGTGACGGTAACAGTTGTAATTGGAGCTTCGTCATCTTTTTCGATGGTGGTTATTTCCGTGACTTCTTGTTTGGGTCCCTTTTTCTTCTTGATTACCCGTTTGGTGGTCTTAACAGTCTTGATGTCACCTGTTTCAGTGCGCACATGTGTAACTTGGACGGTCTCCGGTGCTTCCTCAACAATTTTTGCTGTGTCTGGTGTATGTGTGTGTTCGAAAGGTGTAGTGGTGTCTTCTATGATTTCCTCTGTTTTGTGTACTGTGATAATGGGTAGTGTGTCATCTGTGTGTTCAGTTGTGATTTGTGTAGTTTCAACCTTAGGACCTACCTTCTTTTTGATAATGCGTTTAGTAACTTTCTTTTGTGTAATCTTACCGTCTGGTGCGGTAGATTCCTCAACAGAAGTCTCCTCGGGGAGTTCGACGATTTCCACGGGTTTGATGTCCTCTATTTCTTCAGGAAACTTTTCTTCGGTGACGGTAACAGTTGTAATTGGAGCTTCGTCATCTTTTTCGATGGTGGTTATTTCCGTGACTTCTTGTTTGGGTCCCTTTTTCTTCTTGATTACCCGTTTGGTGGTCTTAATAGTATTGATGTCACCTGTTTCAGTGCGCACATGTGTAACTTGGACGGTCTCGGGTGCTTCCTCAACAATTTTTGATGTGTCTGGTGTATGTGTGTGTTCGAAAGGTGTAGTGGTGTCTTCTATGATTTCCTCTGTTTTGTGTACTGTGATAATGGGTAGTGTGTCATCTGTGTGTTCAGTTGTAATTTGTGTAGTTTCAACCTTAGGACCTACCTTCTTTTTGATAATGCGTTTAGTAACTTTCTTTTGTGTAATCTTACCGTCTGGCGCCGTAGATTCCTCAACAGTAGTCTCCTCGGGGAGTTCGACGATTTCCACGGGTTTGATGTCCTCTATTTCTTCAGGCAACTTTTCTTCGGTGACGGTAACAGTTGTAATTGGAGCTTCGTCATCTTTTTCGATGATGGTTATTTCCGTGACTTCTTGTTTGGGTCCCTTTTTCTTCTTGATTACCCGTTTGGTGGTCTTAACAGTCTTGATGTCACCTGTTTCAGTGCGCACATGTGTAACTTGGACGGTCTCCGGTGCTTCCTCAACAATTTTTGCTGTGTCTGGTGTATGTGTGTGTTCGAAAGGTGTAGTGGTGTCTTCTATGATTTCCTCTGTTTTGTGTACTGTGATAATAGGTTGTGTGTCATCTGTGTGTTCAGTTGCGATTTGTGTAGTTTCAACCTTAGGACCTACCTTCTTTTTGATAATGCGTTTAGTAACTTTCTTTTGTGTAATCTTACCGACTGGCGCCGTAGATTCCTCAACAGAAGTCTCCTCGGGGAGTTCGACGATTTTCACTGGCTTGATGCCCTCTATTTCTTCAGGCGACTTTTGTTCGGTGACGGAAACAGTTGTAATTGGAGCTTCGTCATCTTTTTCGATTGTGGTTATTTCCGTAACTTCTTGTGTGGGTCCCTTTTTCTTCTTGATTAACCGTTTGGTGGTCTTAACAGTCTTGATGTCACCTGATTCATTGCGCACTTGTGTAACTTGTACGGTCTCCGGTGCTTCCTCAACGAGTTTTGCTGTATCTGCTGTATGTGTGTGTTCGAAAGGTATAGTGGTGTCATCTATGATTTCCTCTGTTTTGTGTACTGTGATAATGGGTAGTGTGTCATCTGTGTGTTCAGTTATGATTTGTGTAGTTTCAACCTTAGGACCTACCTTCTTTTTGATAATGCGTTTAGTTACTTTCTTTTGTGTAATCTTACCGTCTGGTGCCGTAGATTCCTCAATAGTAGTTTCCTCGGGGAGTTCGACGATTTCCAAGGGTTTGATGTCCTCTTTTTCATCAAGCAACTTTTCTTCGGTGACGGTAACAGTTGTAATTGGAGCTTCGTCATCTTTTTCGATGGTGGTTATTTCCGTGACTTCTTGTTTGGGTCCCTTTTTCTTCTTGATTACCCGTTTGGTGGTTTTAACAGTCTTGATGTCACCTGTTTCAGTGCGCACTTGTGTAATTTGTACTGTCTCGGGTGCTTCCTCGATATGTTTAGCTTTGCTGGGTTTATGTAAGTCTTCGAGAGGTGTAGTGGTGTCTTCTACGATTTCCTCTGATTGGTGTACTGTGATAATGGGTTGTGTGTCATCTGTGTGTTCAGTTGTGATTTGTGTAGTTTCAACCTTAGGACCTACCTTCTTTTTGATAATGCGTTTAGTTACTTTCTTTTGTGTTATCTTACCATCTGGCGCCGTAGTTTCCTCAACAGTAGTCTCTTCGGGGAGTTCGACGATTTCCACGGGTTTGATGTCCTCTATTTCTTCAGGCAACTTTTCTTCAGTGACGGTAACAGTTGTAATTGGAGCTTCGTCATCTTTTTCAATGGTGGTTATTTCCGTGACTTCTTGTTTGGGTCCCTTTTTCTTCTTGATCACCCGTTTGGTGGTCTTTACAGTTTTGATGTCACCTGTTTCGGTGCGTACTTGTGTAACTTGTACTGTCTCGGGTGCTTCCTCGATAAGTTTAGCTTTGTCTGGTTTATGTAAGTCTTCGAGAGGTGTGGTTGTGTCGTCGTCAAAGGTTTCCTCTGATTTGTGTACTGTGATAATGGGTTGTGTGTCATCTGTGTGTTCAGTTGTGATTTGTGTAGTTTCAACCTTAGGACCTACCTTCTTTTTGATAATGCGCTTAGTAATTTTCTTTTGTGTAATCTTACCGTCTGGCGCCGTAGTTTCCTCAACAGTAGTCTCCTCGGGGAGTTCGACGATTTCCACGGACTTTATATCCTCTATTTCTTCAGGCGACTTTTCTTCGGTGACGGTAACAGTTGTGATCGGAACTTCATCATCCTTTTCGATTGTGGTTATTTCCGTGACTTCTTGTTTGGGTCCCTTTTTCTTCTTGATTACGCGTTTGGTGGTTTTAACAGTCTTGATGTCACCTGTTTCAGTGCGCACATGTGTAACTTGTACGGTCTCCGGTGCTTCCTCAACAATTTTTGCTGTATCTGGTGTATGTGTGTGTTCGAAAGGTGTAGTGGTGTCTTCTACGATTTCCTCTGATTGGTGTACTGTGATAATGGGTTGTGTGTCATCTGTGTGTTCAGTTGTGATTTGTGTAGTTTCAACCTTAGGACCTACCTTCTTTTTGATAATGCGTTTAGTTACTTTCTTTTGTGTTATCTTACCATCTGGCGCCGTAGTTTCCTCAACAGTAGTCTCTTCGGGGAGTTCGACGATTTCCACGGGTTTGATGTCCTCTATTTCTTCAGGCAACTTTTCTTCAGTGACGGTTACAGTTGTAATTGGAGCTTCGTCATCTTTTTCAATCGTGGTTATTTCCGTGACTTCTTGTTTGGGTCCCTTTTTCTTCTTGATCACCCGTTTGGTGGTCTTTACAGTTTTGATGTCACCTGTTTCGGTGCGTACTTGTGTAACTTGTACTGTCTCGGGTGCTTCCTCGATAAGTTTAGCTTTGTCTGGTTTATGTAAGTCTTCGAGAGGTGTGGTTGTGTCGTCGTCAAAGGTTTCCTCTGATTTGTGTACTGTGATAATGGGTTGTGTGTCATCTGTGTGTTCAGTTGTGATTTGTGTAGTTTCAACCTTAGGACCTACCTTCTTTTTGATAATGCGCTTAGTAACTTTCTTTTGTGTAATCTTACCGTCTGGCGCCGTAGTTTCCTCAACAGTAGTCTCCTCGGGGAGTTCGACGATTTCCACGGACTTTATATCCTCTATTTCTTCAGGCGACTTTTCTTCGGTGACGGTAACAGTTGTGATCGGAACTTCATCATCCTTTTCGATTGTGGTTATTTCCGTGACTTCTTGTTTGGGTCCCTTTTTCTTCTTGATTACGCGTTTGGTGGTTTTAACAGTCTTGATGTCACCTGTTTCAGTGCGCACATGTGTAACTTGTACGGTCTCCGGTGCTTCCTCAACAATTTTTGCTGTATCTGGTGTATGTGTGTGTTCGAAAGGTGTAGTGGTGTCTTCTATGATTTCCTCTGATTGGTGTACTGTGATAATGGGTTGTGTGTCATCTGTGTGTTCAGTTGTGATTTGTGTAGTTTCAACCTTAGGACCTACCTTCTTTTTGATAATGCGTTTAGTTACTTTCTTTTGTGTTATCTTACCATCTGGCGCCGTAGTTTCCTCAACAGTAGTTTCTTCGGGGAGTTCGACGATTTCCACTGGTTTGATGTCCTCTATTTCTTCAGGCAACTTTTCTTCAGTGACGGTAACAGTTGTAATTGGAGCTTCGTCATCTTTTTCAATGGTGGTTATTTCCGTGACTTCTTGTTTGGGTCCCTTTTTCTTCTTGATCACCCGTTTGGTGGTCTTAACAGTCTTGATGTCACCTGTTTCAGTGCGCACATGTGTAACGTGGACGGTCTCCGGTGCTTCCTCAACAATTTTTGCTGTGTCTGGTGTATGTGTGTGTTCGAAAGGTGTAGTGGTGTCTTCTATGATTTCCTCTGATTGGTGTACTGTGATAATGGGTTGTGTGTCATCTGTGTGTTCAGTTGTGATTTGTGTAGTTTCAACCTTAGGACCTACCTTCTTTTTGATAATGCGTTTAGTTACTTTCTTTTGTGTTATCTTACCATCTGGCGCCGTAGTTTCCTCAACAGTAGTCTCCTCGGGGAGTTCGACGATTTCCACGGGTTTGATGTCCTCTATTTCTCCAGGCAACTTTTCTTCGGTGACGGTAACAGTTGTAATTGGAGCTTCGTCATCTTTTTCGATGGTGGTTATTTCCGTGACTTCTTGTTTGGGTCCTTTTTTCTTCTTAATTACCCGTTTGGTGGTCTTTACAGTTTTGACGTCACCTGTTTCGGTGCGTACTTGTGTAACTTGTACTGTCTCGGGTGCTTCCTCGATAAGTTTAGCTTTGTCTGGTTTATGTAAGTCTTCGAGAGGTGTGGTTGTGTCGTCGTCAAAGGTTTCCTCTGATTTGTGTACTGTGATAATGGGTTGTGTGTCATCTGTGTGTTCAGTTGTGATTTGTGTAGTTTCAACCTTAGGACCTACCTTCTTTTTGATAATGCGTTTAGTAACTTTCTTTTGTGTAATCCTACCGTCTGGCGCCGTAGTTTCCTCAACAGTAGTCTCCTCGGGGAGTTCGACGATTTCCACTGGTTTGATGTCCTCTATTTCTTCAGGCGACTTTTCTTCGGTGACGGTAACAGTTGTGATCGGAACTTCATCATCCTTTTCGATTGTGGTTATTTCCGTGACTTCTTGTTTGGGTCCCTTTTTCTTCTTGATTACCCGTTTGGTGGTCTTAACAGTCTTGATGTCACCTGTTTCAGTGCGCACATGTGTAACTTGTACGGTCTCCGGTGCTTCCTCAACAATTTTTGCTGTATCTGGTGTATGTGTGTGTTCGAAAGGTGTAGTGGTGTCTTCTATGATTTCCTCTGATTGGTGTACTGTGATAATGGGTTGTGTGTCATCTGTGTGTTCAGTTGTGATTTGTGTAGTTTCAACCTTAGGACCTACCTTCTTTTTGATAATGCGTTTAGTTACTTTCTTTTGTGTTATCTTACCATCTGGCGCCGTAGTTTCCTCAACAGTAGTCTCTTCGGGGAGTTCGACGATTTCCACTGGTTTGATGTCCTCTATTTCTTCAGGCGACTTTTCTTCGGTGACGGTAACAGTTGTGATCGGAACTTCATCATCCTTTTCGATTGTGGTTATTTCCGTGACTTCTTGTTTGGGTCCCTTTTTCTTCTTGATTACCCGTTTGGTGGTCTTAACAGTCTTGATGTCACCTGTTTCAGTGCGCACATGTGTAACTTGTACGGTCTCCGGTGCTTCCTCAACAATTTTTGCTGTATCTGGTGTATGTGTGTGTTCGAAAGGTGTAGTGGTGTCTTCTATGATTTCCTCTGTTTTGTGTACTGTGATAATGGGTAGTGTGTCATCTGTGTGTTCAGTTGTGATTTGTGTAGTTTCAACCTTAGGACCTACCTTCTTTTTGATAATGCGTTTAGTAACTTTCTTTTGTGTAATCTTACCGTCTGGCGCCGTAGATTCCTCTACAGTGGTCTCCTCCGGGAGTTCCACGATTTCTACGGGCGTGATGTCCTCTATTTCTTCTGGCGATTTTTCTTCGGTGACGGTAACAGTTGTTACTGGAGCTTCATCATCTTTTTCGATGGTGGTTATTTCCGTGACTTCTTGTTTGGGTCCCTTTTTCTTCTTGATTACCCGTTTGGTGGTTTTAACAGTCTTGATGTCACCTGTTTCAGTGCGCACTTGTGTAACTTGAACCGTCTCGGGTGCTTCCTCGATAGGTTTAGCTTTGCCGGGTTTATGTATGTCTTCGAGAGGTGTAGTGGTGTCTTCTATGATTTCCTCTGATTGGTGTACTGTGATAATGGGTTGTGTGTCATCTGTGTGTTCAGTTGTGATTTGTGTAGTTTCAATCTTAGGACCTACCTTCTTTTTGATAATGCGTTTAGTTACTTTCTTTTGTGTTATCTTACCATCTGGCGCCGTAGTTTCCTCAACAGTAGTCTCCTCGGGGAGTTCGATGATTTCCACGGGTTTGATGTCCTCTTTTTCTTCAGGCGACTTTTCTTCGGTTACGGTAACAGTTGTAATTGGAGCTTCGTCATCTTTTTCGATTGTGGTTATTTCCGTTACTTCTTGTTTGGGTCCCTTTTTCTTCTTGATTACCCGTTTGGTGGTCTTAACAGTCTTGATGTCACCTGTTTCAGTGCGCACTTGTGTAATTTGTACTGACTCGGGTGCTTCCTCCATAGGTGTAGCTTTGCCTGGTTTATTTAAGTCTTCAAGAGGTGTAGTGGTGTCTTCTATGATTTCCTCTGTTTTGTGAACTGTGATAATAGGTTGTGTGTCATTTGTGTGTTCAGTTGTGATTTGTGTAGTTTCAACCTTAGGACCTACCTTCTTTTTGATAATGCGTTTAGTTACTTTCTTTTGTGTAATCTTACCATCTGGCGCCGTAGTTTCCTCAACAGTAGTCTCCTCGGGGAGTTCGACAATTTCCACGGGTTTGATGTCCTCTATTTCTTCAGGCGACTTTTCTTCGGTCACGGTAACAGTTGTAATTGGAGCTACGTCATCTTTTTCGATGGTGGTTATTTCCGTGACTTCTTGTTTGGGTCCCTTTTTCTTCTTGATTACCCGTTTGGTGGTCTTAACAGTCTTGATGTCACCTGTTTCAGTGCGCACTTGTGTAACTTGTACCGTCTCGGGTGCTTCCTCGACAGATTTAGCTTTGCCAGGTTTATGTAAGTCTTCGAGAGGTGTAGTGGTGTCTTCTATGATTTCCTCGGTTTTGTGTACTGTGATAATGGGTTGTGTGTCATCTGTGTGTTCAGTTGTGATTTGTGTAGTTTCAACCTTAGGACCTACCTTCTTTTTGATAATGCGTTTAGTTACTTTCTTTTGTGTAATCTTACCGTCTGGCGCCGTGGATTCCTCAATAGTAGTTTCCTCGGGGAGTTCGATGATTTCCACGGGCTTGTTGTCCTCTATTTCATTAGTCGACTTTTCTTCGGTGACTGTAACAGTTGTAATTGGAGCTTCGTCATCTTTTTCGATTGTGGTTATTTCCGTGACTTCTTGTTTGGGTCCCTTTTTCTTCTTGATTACCCGTTTGGTGGTCTTAACAGTCTTGATGTCACCTGTTTCAGTGCGCACTTGTGTAATTTGTACTGTCTCGGGTGCTTCCTCGATAGGTTTGGCTTTGCCTGGTTTATGTAATTCTTCGAGAGGTATAGTGGTGTCTTCTATGATTTCCTCTGTTTTGTGTACTGTGATTATAGGTTGTGTGTCATCTGTGTGTTCAGTTGTGATTTGTGTAGTTTCAACCTTAGGACCTACCTTCTTTTTGATAATGCGTTTAGTAACTTTCTTTTGTGTTATCTTACCGTCTGGCGCCGTAGATTCCTCTACAGTGGTTTCCTCGGGGAGTTCGATGATTTCCAAGGGCTTGATGTCCTCTATTTCTATAGGCGACTTTTCTTCGGTGACGGTAACAGTTGTAATTGGAGCTTCGTCATCTTTTTCGACGGTGGTTATTTCCGTAACTTCTTGTTTGGGTCCCTTTTTCTTCTTGATTACCCGTTTGGTGGTCTTAACAGTCTTGATGTCACCTGCTTCAGTGCGTACTTGTGTAACTTGTACCGTCTCGGGTGCTTCCTCGACAGGTTTAGCTTTGCCGGGTTTATGTAAGTCTTCAAGAGGTGTAGTGGTGTCTTCTATGATTTCCTCTGTTTTGTGTACTATGATTATAGGTTGTGTGTCATCTGTATGTTCAGTTGTGATTTGTGTAGTTTCAACCTTAGGACCTACCTTCTTTTTGATAATGCGTTTAGTAATTTTCTTTTGTGTTATCTTACCGTCTGGCGCCGTAGATTCCTCAATAGTAGTTTCCTCGGGGAGTTCGATGATTTCCACGGGCTTGTTGTCCTCTATTTCTTTAGGTGACTTTTCTTCGGTGACGGTAACAGTTGTTACAGGAGCTTCGTCATCTTTTTCGATGGTGGTTATTTCTGTGACTTCTTGTTTGGGTCCCTTTTTCTTCTTGATTACCCGTTTGGTGGTCTTAACAGTCTTGATGTCACCTGTTTCAGTGCGCACTTGTGTAATTTGTACTGTCTCGGGTGCTTCCTCGATAGGTTTAGCTTTGTCTGGTTTTTGTAAGTCTTCGAGAGGTATAGTGTCGTCAACTATGATTTCCTCTGTTTTGTGTACTGTGATAATAGGTTGTGTGTCATCTGTGTGTTCAGTTGTGATTTGTGTAGTTTCAACCTTAGGACCTACCTTCTTTTTGATAATGCGTTTAGTTACTTTCTTTTGTGTAATCTTACCGTCTGGCGCCGTAGATTCCTCTACAGTGGTCTCCTCCGGGAGTTCCACGATTTCTACGGGCGTGATGTCCTCTTTTTCTTCAGGCGACTTTTCTTCGGTGACGATAACAGTTGTAACTGGAGCTTCATCATCTTTTTCGATGGTGGTTATTTCCGTGACTTCTTGTTTGGGTCCCTTTTTCTTCTTTATTACCCGTTTGGTGGTCTTAACAGTCTTGATGTCACCTGTTTCAGTGCGCACTTGCGTAATTTTTACCGTCTCGGGTTCTTCCTCGATAGGTTTAGCTTTGTATGGTTTTTGTAAGTCTTCGAGAGTTGTAGTGGTGTCTTCTATGATTTCCTCTGTTTTGTGTACTGTGATTATAGGTTGTGTGTCATCTGTATGTTCAGTGTTGATTTGTGTAGTTTCAACCTTAGGACCTACCTTCTTTTTGATAATGCGTTTAGTAACTTTCTTTTGTGTAATCTTACCGTCTGGCGCCGTAGATTCCTCTACAGTGTACTCCTCCGGGAGTTCCACGATTTCTACGGGCGTGATGTCCTCTATTTCTTCAGGCGACTTTTCTTCGGTGACGGTAACACTTGTAACTGGAGCTTCATCATCCTTTTCGATGGTGGTTATTTCCGTGACTTCTTGTTTGGGTCCCTTTTTCTTCTTGATTACCCGTTTGGTGGTCTTAACAGTTTTGATGTCACCTGTTTCAGTGCGCAATTGTGTTACTTGTACCGTCTCGGGTTCTTCCTCGATAGGTTTAGCTTTGTCTGGTTTTTGTAAGTCTTCGAGAGGTGTAGTGGTGTCTTCTGTGATTTCCTCTGTTTTGTGTACTGTGATTATAGGTTGTGTGTCATCTGTATGTTCAGTTGTGATTTGTGTAGTTTCAACCTTAGGACCTACCTTCTTTTTGATAATGCGTTTAGTAACTTTCTTTTGTGTTATCTTACCGTCTGGCGCCGTAGATTCCTCAACAGTAGTCTCCTCGGGGAGTTCGATGATTTCCACGGGCTTGTTGTCCTCTATTTCTTTAGGCGACTTTTCTTCGGTGACGGTAACAGTTGTTATAGGAGCTTCGTCATCTTTTTCGATTGTGGTTATTTCCGTGACTTCTTGTTTGGGTCCCTTTTTCTTCTTGATTACCCGTTTGGTGGTCTTAATATTCTTGATGTCACCTGTTTCAGTGCGCAATTGTGTTACTTGTACCGTCTCGGGTTCTTCCTCGATAGGTTTAGCTTTGTCTGGTTTTTGTAAGTCTTCGAGAGGTGTAGTGGTGTCTTCTATGATTTCCTCGGTTTTGTGTACTGTGATTATAGGTTGTGTGTCATCTGTATGTTCAGTTGTAATTTGTGTAGTTTCAACCTTAGGACCTACCTTCTTTTTGATAATGCGTTTAGTTACTTTCTTTTGTGTTATCTTACCGTCTGGCGCCGTAGATTCCTCAATAGTAGTTTCCTCGGGGAGTTCGATGATTTCCACGGGCTGGTTGTCCTCTATTTCTTTAGGCGACTTTTCTTCGGTGACGGTAACAGTTGTTATAGGAGCTTCGTCATCTTTTTCGATGGTGGTTATTTCTGTGACTTCTTGTTTGGGTCCCTTTTTCTTCTTGATTACCCGTTTGGTGGTCTTAACAGTCTTAATATCCCCGGTTTCGGTGCGCACTTGTGTTATTTGTACTGTTTCGGGTGCTTCCTCGATAGGTTTAGCTTTGCCTGGTTTATGTAAGTCTTCGAGAGGTATAGTGGTGTCTTCTATGATTTCCTCTGTTTTGTGTACTGTGATAATAGGTTGTGTGTCATCTGTGTGTTCAGTTGTGATTTGTGTAGTTTCAACCTTAGGACCTACATTCTTTTTGATAATGCGTTTAGTTACTTTCTTTTGTGTTATCTTACCGTCTGGCGCCGTAGATTCCTCTACAGTGGTCTCCTCGGGGAGTTCGACGATTTCCAAGGGCTTGATGTCCTCTATTTCTTCAGGCGACTTTTCTTCGGTGACTGTAACAGTTGTAATTGGAGCTTCGTCATCTTTTTCGATGGTGGTTATTTCCGTAACTTCTTGTTTGGGTCCCTTTTTCTTCTTGATTACCCGTTTGGTGGTCTTAACAGTCTTGATGTCACCTGCTTCAGTGCGTACTTGTGTAACTTGTACCGTCTCGGGTGCTTCCTCGACAGGTTTAGCTTTGCCGGGTTTATGTAAGTCTTCAAGAGGTGTAGTGGTGTCTTCTATGATTTCCTCTGTTTTGTGTACTATGATTATAGGTTGTGTGTCATCTGTATGTTCAGTTGTGATTTGTGTAGTTTCAACCTTAGGACCTACCTTCTTTTTGATAATGCGTTTAGTAATTTTCTTTTGTGTTATCTTACCGTCTGGCGCCGTAGATTCCTCAATAGTAGTTTCCTCGGGGAGTTCGATGATTTCCACGGGCTGGTTGTCCTCTATTTCTTTAGGCGACTTTTCTTCGGTGACGGTAACAGTTGTTATAGGAGCTTCGTCATCTTTTTCGATGGTGGTTATTTCTGTGACTTCTTGTTTGGGTCCCTTTTTCTTCTTGATTACCCGTTTGGTGGTCTTAACAGTCTTAATATCCCCGGTTTCGGTGCGCACTTGTGTTATTTGTACTGTTTCGGGTGCTTCCTCGATAGGTTTAGCTTTGCCTGGTTTATGTAAGTCTTCGAGAGGTATAGTGGTGTCTTCTATGATTTCCTCTGTTTTGTGTACTGTGATAATAGGTTGTGTGTCATCTGTGTGTTCAGTTGTGATTTGTGTAGTTTCAACCTTAGGACCTACCTTCTTTTTGATAATGCGTTTAGTTACTTTCTTTTGTGTTATCTTACCGTCTGGCGCCGTAGATTCCTCTACAGTGGTCTCCTCGGGGAGTTCGACGATTTCCAAGGGCTTGATGTCCTCTATTTCTTCAGGCGACTTTTCTTCGGTGACTGTAACAGTTGTAATTGGAGCTTCGTCATCTTTTTCGATGGTGGTTATTTCCGTAACTTCTTGTTTGGGTCCCTTTTTCTTCTTGATTACCCGTTTGGTGGTCTTAACAGTCTTGATGTCACCTGTTTCAGTGCGCACTTGTGTAATTTGTACTGTCTCGGGTGCTTCCTCGATAGGTTTAGCTTTGCCTGGTTTTTGTAAGTCTTCGAGAGGTAAAGTGGTGTCTTCTATGATATCCTCTGTTTTGTGTACTGTGATAATAGGTTGTGTGTCATCTGTGTGTTCAGTTGTGATTTGTGTAGTTTCAACCTTAGGACCTACCTTCTTTTTGATAATGCGTTTAGTTACTTTCTTTTGTGTAATCTTACCGTCTGGCGCCGTAGATTCCTCTACAGTGGTCTCCTCCGGGAGTTCCACGATTTCTACGGGCGTGATGTCCTCTTTTTCTTCTGGCGATTTTTCTTCGGTGACGGTAACAGTTGTAACTGGAGCTTCATCATCTTTTTCGATGGTGGTTATTTCCGTGACTTCTTGTTTGGGTCCCTTTTTCTTCTTGATTACCCGTTTGGTGGTCTTAACAGTCTTGATGTCACCTGTTTTATTACGCACTTGTGTAACTTGTACCGTCTCGGGTAGTTCCTCGATAGGTTTAGCTTTGCCGGGTTTATGTAAGTCTTCAAGAGGTGTAGTGGTGTCTTCTATGATTTCCTCTGTTTTGTGTACTGTGACAATGGGTTGTGTGTCATCTGTGTTTTCAGTTGTGATTTCTGTAGTCTCGACCTTTGGACCTACCTTCTTTTTGATAATTCTTTTAGTGGTTTTCGTTTGTTTTGTTTTTCCGTCTGGCGCCGTAAATTCCTCGAAAGTAGTCTCCTCAGGAAGTTCAAATATTTCAATTGTCTTGAAATCTTCTATTTCTTCAGGTGACTTTTCTTCGGTTACGGTTACAGTTGTTACTGGAGCTTCATCATCTTTTTCGATGGTGGTTATTTCCGTGACTTCTTGTTTGGGTCCCTTTTTCTTCTTGATTACCCGTTTGGTGGTCTTAACAGTCTTGATGTCACCTGTTTCAGTGCGCACTTGTGTAATTTGTACTGTCTCGGGTGCTTCCTCGACAGGTTTAGCTTTGTCTGGTTTGTGTAAATCTTCAAGAGGTATGGTGGTGTCGTCAACGATTTCTTCTGTTTTGTGTACTGTTACGATGGGTTGTGTGTCGTCTGTGTGTTCAGTAGTAATTTGTGTAGTTTCAACTTTTGGCCCTACCTTCTTTTTAATAATGCGTTTTGTAAATTTCTTATGTGTTATCTTACCGTCTGGCGCTGTTGATTCCTCGATAGTCGTCTCCTCAGGGAGTTCAACGATTTCTATTGGCTTGATGTCCTCTAGTTCTGCAGGCGACTTTTCTTCGGTTACGGTAACAGTTGTGACTGGAGCTTCGTCATCTTTTTCAATGGTTGTGATCTCCGTTACTTCTTGTTTCGGTCCTCTCTTTTTCTTGATGACTCTTTTTGTAGTTTTGATGGACTTAATGTCCCCGGTTTCGGTGCGCACTTGTGTAACTTGTACCGTCTCGGGTGCTTCCTCGACAGGTTTAGCTTTGTCTGGTTTGTGTAAGTCTTCAAGAGGTGTGGTGGTGTCGTCAACGATTTCTTCTGTTTTGTGTACTGTGACGATGGGCTGTGTGTCGTCTGTGTGTTCAGTAGTAATTTGTGTAGTTACAACTTTTGGACCTACCTTCTTTTTAATAATGCGTTTTGTAACTTTCTTATGTGTTATCTTACCATCTGGAGCTGTTGATTCCACGATAGTCGTCTCCTCAGGGAGTTCGAAGATTTCTATTGGCTTGATGTCCTCTAGTTCTTCAGGCGACTTTTCTACGGTGACTGTAACAGTTGTGACCGGAGCTTCGTCATCTTTTTCAATGGTTGTGATCTCCGTTACTTCTTGTTTCGGTCCTCTCTTTTTCTTGATGATTCGTTTTGTCGTTTTGATGGACTTAATTTCACCGGTTTCGGTGCGCACTTGTGTAACTTGTACTGTCTCGGGTGCTTCCTCGACAGGTTGAGCTTTGTCTGGTTTGTGTAAGTCTTCAAGTGGTGAGGTGGTGTCGTCAACGATTTCTTCAGTTTTGTGTACTGTTACGATGGGTTGTGTGTCGTCTGTGTGTTCAGTTGTAATTTGTGTAGTTTCAACTTTTGGCCCTACCTTCTTTTTAATAATGCGTTTTGTAACTTTCTTATGTGTTATCTTACCGTCTGGCGCTGTTGATTCCTCGATAGTCGTCTCTTCAGGGAGTTCAACTATTTCTATTGGCTTGATGTCCTCTAGTTCTTCAGGTGACTTTTCTTCGGTTACGGTAACAGTTGTGATTGGAGCTTCGTCATCTTTTTCAATGGTTGTGATCTCCGTTACTTCTTGTTTCGGTCCTCTCTTTTTCTTTATGACTCGTTTTGTAGTTTTGATGGACTTAATGTCCCCGGTTTCGGTGCGCACTTGTGTAACTTGTACCGTCTCGGGTGCTTCCTCGACAGGTTTAGCTTTGTCTGGTTTGTGTAAGTCTTCAAGAGGTGTGGTAGTGTCGTCAACGATTTCCTCTGTTTTGTGTACTGTGACAATGGGTTGTGTATCGTCCGTTTGTTCAGTTGTAATTTCTGTGGTCTCTACTTTTGGACCTACCTTCTTTTTGATGATTCTCTTTGTGATTTTTTTGTGTTTCGTCTTACCATCAGGTGCCGTAGATTCCTCAAAAGTAGTTTCCTCGGGTAGTTCTTCAATTTCCACAGGCTTGATGTTTTCTATTTCTTCAGGCGACTTTTCTTCGGTGACGGTAACAGTTGTGACCGGAGCTTCGTCATCCTTTTCAATGGTTGTGATCTCCGTTACTTCTTGTTTCGGTCCTCTCTTTTTCTTGATGACACGTTTTGTCGTTTTGATGGACTTAATTTCACCGGTTTCGGTGCGCACTTGTGTAACTTGTACTGTCTCGGGTGCTTCCTCAACGGGTTTAGCTTTGTCTGGTTTGTGTATGTCTTCAAGAGGTGTGGTTGTGTCGTCAACGATTTCTTCTGTTTTGTGTACTGTGACGATGGGTTGTGTGTCGTTTGTGTGTTCAGTAGTAATTAGTGTAGTTTCAACTTTAGGACCTACCTTCTTTTTAATAATGCGTTTTGTAACTTTCTTATGTGTTATCTTACCGTCTGGCGCTGTTGATTCCTCGATAGTCGTCTCCTCAGGGAGTTCAAAGATTTCAATTGGCTTGATTTCCTCTAGTTCTTCAGGTGACTTTTCTTCGGTTACGGTAACAGTTGTGATTGGAGCTTCGTCATCTTTTTCAATGGTTGTGATCTCCGTTACTTCTTGTTTCGGTCCTCTCTTTTTCTTGATGACACGTTTTGTCGTTTTGATGGACTTAATGTCCCCGGTTTCAGTGCGCACTTGTGTAACTTGTACCGTTTCGGGTACTTCTTCGACAGGTTTAGCTTTGTCAGGCTTGTGAAAGTCTTCAAGAGGTGTCGTAGTGTCGTCAACGATTTCTTCGGTTTTGTGTACTGTGACAATGGGTTGTGTGTCGTCCGTTTGTTCAGTTATGATTTCTGTTGTCTCGACCTTCGGACCTACCTTCTTTTTAATTATTCTCTTTGTGATTTTCTTGTGTTTTATTTTACCATCAGGTGCCGTGGATTCCTCGAACGTTGATTCCTCAGGGAGTTCTACAATTTCCAGAGGCTTGATGTCCTCTATTTCTTCAGGTGTCTTTTCTTTGAAAACGGTAACAGTTGTGATTGGAGCTTCGTCATCTTTTTCTATGGTTGTTATTTCTGTTACTTCTTGTTTCGGTCCTCTCTTCTTCTTGATGACACGTTTTGTCGTTTTGACGGACTTAATGTCCCCGGTTTCGCTACGTACTTGTGTAACTTGTACTGTCTCGGGCGCTTCTTCGATGGGTTTAGCTTTCTCTGGTTTGTGTAAGTCTTCGAGAGGTTTAGTGGTGTCGTCAAGGATTTCCTCTGTTTTGTGTACTGTGACAATGGGTTGTGTATCGTCGGTTTGTTCTGTGGTAATTTCTGTAGTCTCAACTTTTGGACCTACCTTCTTTTTGATGACTCTTTTAGTGATTTTCTTGTGTTTTATCTTACCATCTGGTGCCGTAGACTCTTCGACAGTGGTCTCCTCGGGTAGTTCAACGATTTCAACTGGCTTGATGTCCTCTATTTCTTCAGGTGACTTTTCTTCGGTTACGGTAACAGTTGTGATTGGAGCTTCATCATCTTTTTCTGTGGTTGTGATCTCTGTAACTTCTTGTCTCGGTCCTCTCATCTTCTTGATGACACGTTTTGTCGTTTTGACGGACTTAATGTCCCCGGTTTCGGTGTGCACTTGTGTAACATGTACCGTTTCCGGTGCTTCCTCTACAGGTTTAGCTTTGTCTGGTTTGAGTAAGTCTTCAAGAGGTATTGTGGTGTCGTCAACGATTTCTTCAGTTTTGTGTACTGTGACAATGGGTTGTGTATCGTCCGTTTGTTCAGTTGTGATTTCTGTTGTCTCTACCTTTGGACCTACCTTCTTTTTGATGACTCTTTTTGTGATTTTCTTGTGTTTCGTCTTACCGTCTGGTGCCATAGACTCTTCGACAGTGGTCTCCTCGGGTAGTTCAACGATTTCAACTGGCTTGGTGTCCTCTATTTCTTCAGGTGACTTTTCTTCGGTGACGGTAACAGTTGTGATAGGAGCTTCATCATCTTTTTCTATGGTTGTGATCTCCGTTACTTCTTGTTTCGGTCCTCTGTTTTTCTTGATGACACGTTTTGTCGTTTTGATGGACTTAATGTCCCCGGTTTCAGTGCGTACTTGTGTAACTAGTACTGTCTCGGGCGCTTCTTCGATGGGTTTTGCTTTGTCTGGTTTGTGTAAGTCTTCGAGAGGTGTAGTGGTGTCGTCAAGGATTTCCTCTGTTTTGTGTACTGTGACAATGGGTTGTGTATCGTCGGTTTGTTCTGTGGTAATTTCTGTAGTCTCAACTTTTGGACCTACCTTCTTTTTGATGACTCTTTTTGTGATTTTCTTTTGTTTTATCTTACCATCTGGTGCCGTAGACTCTTCGACAGTGGTCTCCTCGGGTAGTTCAACGATTTCAATTGGCTTGATGTCCTCTATTTCTTCAGGTGACTTTTCTTCGGTGACGGTAACAGTTGTGATAGGAGCTTCATCATCTTTTTCTATGGTTGTGATCTCTGTTACTTCTTGTTTCGGTCCTCTTTTTTTCTTGATGACACGTTTTGTCGTTTTGACGGACTTAATGTCCCCGGTTTCAGTGCGTACTTGTGTAACTTGTACTGTTTCGGCTTCTTCCTCGACGGGTTTTGCTTTGTCTGGTTTGTGTAGGTCTTCGAAAGGTGTAGTGGTGTCGTCAACGATTTCCTCTGTTTTGTGTACTGTGACAATGGGTTGTGTATCGTCGGTTTGTTCAGTTGTGATTTCTGTTGTCTCTACCTTTGGACCTACCTTCTTTTTGATGACTCTTTTTGTGATTTTCTTATGTTTCGTCTTACCGTCTGGTGCCGTAGACTCTTCGACAGTGGTCTCCTCGGGTAGTTCAACGATTTCAACTGGCTTGGTGTCCTCTATTTCTTCAGGTGATTTTTCTTCGGTGACGGTAACAGTTGTGATAGGAGCTTCATCATCTTTTTCTATGGTTGTGATCTCCGTTACTTCTTGTTTCGGTCCTCTCTTTTTCTTGATGACTCTTTTTGTAGTTTTGATGGACTTAATGTCCCCGGTTTCGGTGCGCACTTGTGTAACTAGTACTGTCTCGGGCGCTTCTTCGATGGGTTTAGCTTTCTCTGGTTTGTGTAAGTCTTCGAGAGGTGTAGTGGTGTCGTCAAGGATTTCCTCTGTTTTGTGTACTGTGACAATGGGTTGTGTATCGTCGGTTTGTTCTGTGGTAATTTCTGTAGTCTCAACTTTTGGACCTACCTTCTTTTTGATGACTCTTTTTGTGATTTTCTTGTGTTTTATCTTACCATCTGGTGCCGTAGACTCTTCGACAGTGGTCTCCTCGGGTAGTTCAACGATTTCAACTTGCTTGATGTCCTCTATTTCTTCAGGTGACTTTTCTTCGGTGACGGTAACAGTTGTGATAGGAGCTTCATCATCTTTTTCTATGGTTGTGATCTCTGTTACTTCTTGTTTCGGTCCTCTCTTTTTCTTGATGACACGTTTTGTCGTTTTGATGGACTTAATGTCCCCGGTTTCAGTGCGTTCTTGTGTAACTTGTACTGTTTCGGCTTCTTCCTCGACGGGTTTTGCTTTGTCTGGTTTGTGTAGGTCTTCGAAAGGTGTAGTGATGTCGTCAACGATTTCCTCTGTTTTGTGTACTGTGACAATGGGTTGTGTATCGTCGGTTTGTTCAGTTGTGATTTCTGTTGTCTCTACCTTTGGACCTACCTTCTTTTTGATGACTCTTTTTGTGATTTTCTTATGTTTCGTCTTACCGTCTGGTGCCGTAGACTCTTCGACAGTGGTCTCCTCGGGTAGTTCAACGATTTCAACTGGCTTGGTGTCTTCTATTTCTTCAGGTGACTTTTCTTCGGTGACGGTAACAGTTGTGATAGGAGCTTCATCATCTTTTTCTATGGTTGTGATCTCCGTTACTTCCTGTTTTGGTCCTCTGTTTTTCTTGATGACACGTTTTGTGGTTTTGATGGACTTAATGTCCCCGGTTTCAGTGCGCACTTGTGTAACTAGTACTGTCTCGGGCGCTTCTTCGATGGGTTTAGCTTTGTCTAGTTTGTGTAAGTCTTCGAGAGGTGTAGTGGTGTCGTCAAGGATTTCCTCTGTTTTGTGTACTGTGACAATGGGTTGTGTATCGTCGGTTTGTTCTGTGGTAATTTCTGTAGTCTCAACTTTTGGACCTACCTTCTTTTTGATGACTCTTTTTGTGATTTTCTTGTGTTTTATCTTACCATCTGGTGCCGTAGACTCTTCGACAGTGGTTTCCTCGGGTAGTTCAATGATTTCAACTGGCTTGATGTCCTCTTTTTCTTCAGGTGACTTTTCTTCGGTGACGGTAACAGTTGTGATAGGAGCTTCATCATCTTTTTCTATGGTTGTGATCTCCGTTACTTCTTGTTTCGGTCCTCTGTTTTTCTTGATGACACGTTTTGTCGTTTTGATGGACTTAATGTCCCCGGTTTCAGTGCGAACTTGTGTAATTTGTACTGTCTCTGCTTCTTCTTCGACGGGTTTAGCTTTGTCTGGTTTGTGTAGGTCTTCGAGAGGTGTAGTGGTGTCGTCAAGGATTTCCTCTGTTTTGTGTACTGTGACAGTGGGTTGTGTATCGTCGGTTTGTTCTGTGGTAATTTCTGTAGTCTCAACTTTTGGACCTACCTTCTTTTTGATGACTCTTTTTGTAATTTTCTTGTGTTTTATCTTACCATCTGGTGCCGTAGACTCTTCGACAGTGGTTTCCTCGGGTAGTTCAATGATTTCAACTGGCTTGATGTCCTCTTTTTCTTCAGGTGACTTTTCTTCGGTGACGGTAACGGTTGTGATTGGAGCTTCGTCATCTTTTTCTGTGGTTGTGATCTCTGTTACTTCTTGTTTCGGTCCTCTCTTCTTCTTGATGACACGTTTTGTCGTTTTGATGGACTTAATGTCCCCGGTGTCAGTGCGTACTTGTGTAACTTGTACTGTCTCGGGCGCTTCTTCGATGGGTTTAGCTTTGTCTGGTTTGTGTAAGTCTTCGAGAGGTGTAGTGGTGTCGTCAAGGATTTCCTCTGATTTGTGTACTGTGACAATGGGTTGTGTATCGTCTGTTTGTTCAGTTGTGATTTCTGTTGTCTCGACCTTCGGACCTACCTTCTTTTTGATCACTCTTTTTGTGATTTTCTTGTGTTTTATCTTACCATCTGGTGCCGTAGACTCTTCGACAGTGGTCTCCTCGGGTAGTTCAACGATTTCAACTGGCTTGATGTCCTCTATTTCTTCAGGTGACTTTTCTTCGGTGACGGTAACAGTTGTGATAGGAGCTTCATCATCTTTTTCTATGGTTGTGATCTCTGTTACTTCTTGTTTCGGTCCTCTCTTTTTCTTGATGATACGTTTTGTCGTTTTGATGGACTTAATGTCCCCGGTTTCAGTGCGCACTTGTGTAACTTGTACCGTTTCGGGTACTTCTTCGACAGGTTTAGCTTTGTCAGGGTTGTGAAAGTCTTCAAGAGGTGTCGTAGTGTCGTCAACGATTTCTTCGGTTTTGTGTACTGTGACAATGGGTTCTGTATCGTCTGTTTGTTCGGTTGTGATTTCTGTTGTCTCGACCTTCGGACCTACCTTCTTTTTGATCACTCTTTTTGTGATTTTCTTGTGTTTAGTCTTACCATCAGGTGTCGTTGATTCCTGGAACGTAGTTTCCTCAGGGAGTTCTACAATTTCCAGAGGTTTGATATCCGATATTTCTTCAGGTGACTTTTCTTCGGTGACGGTAACAGTTGTGATTGGAGCTTCGTCATCTTTTTCTATGGTTGTGATCTCTGTTACTTCTTGTTTCGGTCCTCTCTTCTTCTTGATGACACGTTTTGTCGTTTTGACGGACTTAATCTCTCCGGTTTCAGTGCGTACTTGTGTAACTTGTACTGTCTCGGGTGCTTCCTCGACGGGTTTAGCATTGTCTGGTTTGTGTAAGTCTTCGAGAGGTGTAGTGGTGTCGTCGACGATTTCCTTCGATTTTTGTACTGTGACAATGGGTTGTGTATTGTCTGTTTGTTCAGTTGTAATTTCAGTTGTCTCGATCTTAGGACCTACCCTCTTTTTGATGATTCTCTTTGTGATTTTCTTGTGTTTAGTCTTACCATCAGGTGCCGTTGATTCCTCGAACGTAGTCTCCTCAGGGAGTTCTACAATTTCCAGAGGCTTGATGTCCTCTATTTCTTCAGGTGACTCTTCTTCGGTTACGGTAACAGTTGTGATTGGAGCTTCATCATCTTTTTCTATGGTTGTGATTTCTGTAACTTCTTGTCTCGGTCCTCTCATCTTCTTGATGACACGTTTTGTCGTTTTGACGGACTTAATGTCCCCGGTTTCGGTGCGCACTTGTGTAACATGTACCGTTTCGGGTGCTTCCTCTACAGGTTTAGCTTTGTCTGGTTTGTGTATGTCTTCAAGAGGTATTGTGGTGTCGTCAACGATTTCTTCAGTTTTGTGTACTGTGACAATGGGTTGTGTATCGTCCGTTTGTTCAGTTGTGATTTCTGTTGTCTCTACCTTTGGACCTACCTTCTTTTTGATGACTCTTTTTGTGATTTTCTTGTGTTTCGTCTTACCGTCTGGTGCCGTAGACTCTTCGACAGTGGTCTCCTCGGGTAGTTCAACGATTTCAACTGGCTTGGTGTCCTCTATTTCTTCAGGTGATTTTTCTTCGGTGACGGTCACAGTTGTGATAGGAGCTTCATCATCTTTTTCTATGGTTGTGATCTCCGTTACTTCTTGTTTTGGTCCTCTCTTTTTCTTAATGACACGTTTTGTCGTTTTGACGGACTTAATGTCCCCGGTTTCGGTGCATACTTGTGTTACTTGTACTGTCTCGGGTGCTTCCTCGACAGGTTTAGCTTTGTCTGGTTTGTGTAAGTCTTCGAGAGGTGTGGTGGTGTCGTCAACTAGTTCCTCCATTTTGTGAACTGTGACTATGGGCTGTGAATCATCTGTTTGTTCAGTCGTTATTTCTGTTGTTTCGATTTTAGGACCTACCTTCTTTTTGATGATTCTCTTTGTGATTTTTTTGTGTTTAGTCTTACCATCTGGTGTCGTAGATTCCTCGATAGTGCTCTCCTCGGGTAGTTCAACAATTTCAATTGGCTTTATGTCCTCTTGTTCTTCAGGTGACTTTTCTTCGGTAACAGTTATAGTTGTGATTGGAGTTTCGTCATCTTTTTCCATGGTTGTGACCTCCGTAACTTCATGTTTCGTTCCTCTCTTCTTTTTGATGACACTTTTTGTCGTCTTGATGGACTTTATGTCCCCGGTTTTGGTTTGCACTTGTGTTTCTTGTACCGTTTCGGGTGCTTCCTCGACAGGTCTAACTTTTTCTGTTGTGTGTAAGTCTTCGAGAGGTGTGGTGGTGTCGTCAACGATTTCTTCCGTTTTATGTACTGTGACAATGGGTTGTGTATCGTCTGTTTGTTCAGTGGTAATTTCTGTCGTCTCGATCTTAGGACCTACCTTCCTTTTGATAATTCTTTTTGTGATTTTCTTTTGTTTGAGCTTACCATCTGGCGTCATAGATTTCTCGACTATGGTCTCCTGGGGTACTTCAACAATTTCAACTGGATTGATGTCCTCTAAATCTTCAGGCGACTTTTCTTCGGTGACGGTAACAGTTGTGATCGGAGCTTCGTCATCTTTTTCGATCGTTGTGATCTCCGTAACTTCTTGTTTCTGTCCTCTCTTCTTCTTGATGACACGTTTTGTCGTCTTGACGGACTTAATGTCCCCGGTTTCGGTACGCACTTGTGTAACTTGTACTGTTTCGGGTGCTTCCTCTACAGGTTTAGCTTTGTCTGGTTCGTGTAAGTCTTCGAGAGTTGTAGTAGTGTCGTCAACGATTTCCTCTGTTTTATGTACTGTGACAATGGGTAGTGTATCGTCAGTTTGTTCAGTTGTGATTTCTGTTGTCTCTACCTTTGGACCTACCTTCTTTTTGATGACTCTTTTTGTGATTTTCTTGTGTTTCGTCTTACCGTCTGGTGCCGTAGACTCTTCGACAGTGGTCTCCTCGGGTAGTTCAACGATTTCAACTGGTTTGATGTCCTCTATTTCTTCTGGCGTCTTTTCGTTGGTGACTGTGACAGTTGTGATCGGAGCTTCGTCATCTTTTTCTATGGTTGTGATCTCTGTTATTTCTTGTTGTTGTCCCTTCTTTTTCTTGATGACACGTTTAGTCGTTTTGACGGACTTGATTTCCCCGGTTTCGGTGCGTACTTGTGTAACTTGCACCATTTCGGGTACTTCCTCGACGGGTTTAGCTTTTTCTGGTTTGTGTAAGTCTTCGAGAGGTGTGGTTATGTCGTCAACGATTTCCTCTGTTTTGTGTACTGTGACAATGGGTTGCTTATCGTCCGTTTGTTCAGTTGTGATTTCTGTCGTCTCGATCTTTGGACCTACCTTCCTTTTGATAATTCTCTTTGTTATTTTCTTGTGTTTCGTCTTACCATCGGGTGTCTTAGACTCTTCGACAGTGGTCTCCTCGGGTAGTTCAACGATTTCAACTGGTTTGATGTCCTCTATTTCTTCAGGTGACTTTTCTTCGGTGACGGTTACAGTTGTGATCGGAGATTCTTCATCTTTTTCGTTAATAACAATGTCTTTGTTCAAGGAAACGTCTTTTAATTTAGTTTTCTTTATTTTCTTTTTCTGTTGTTTTGGCTTTGAGTCTAGTGCATCATCTCCGGAATCGTCTAATAGTTCGAATATAACAGTTGACTTTTCTTCGTCAAGTAACTCTTCAATTTGAACCTGTGCTTGCATTTTTGGTATATGTAAAAACTCATCTGGCATTTCGATAGTACTTTTCTCGGTGACGTCAGTTTCGGATGCTTCATCTCCTTCATATTCTACAATATTTAAATTATTACTGATGTCCTTCGTCGGTTTCTTAGTTTCTTCATCTTCTAACGTTTCTTCGATTACTATATCTCCCTGTTCGGAATCGGCATATCTTGTTCTCTTTTTCTTTCTTAGTATTGTTCTTTTGGTTTTAATTTGGATCGGTTCTGAATTTCCAGGTGCTTGTACAAACTTTGTTATAATTTCTTCACTTTCTTCTATATCAGATGATTTTGGTGAAGTGTGTGTCACCTCTGAAAATAGTAGTTTTTGTGTTTAAGTGTTTAAGGGTAGGTAGCTTTTGTGGTGTTCATAATGGCTTCCTATCTTTTGTTTATAGTCAGTGGCGTGCTGGGTAACAGTCCGACGAATCTAAGTGTGTTACAGGTAAATGTAGTAAAATAGCAACTGTAAAATTTACTTTTTATGTAACAATAGTTGAACGGTTTTCTTTAATGTCCCATTGATTAGATTAAATTTATTTAAAGGAGAATGCCAGGGACTCCCACAATACTCGGCCAGAACCAAGGAAAATGAACTATATTTCATAAAAAAGTTAAATAAATATAGAATTTGATGATACAATTCGTTTTCTATTTGAAGCACACTAAAAAAAGTTACAGTTTTTTAAAGTTGACCCCTTGATACTTCTGATTTTAATGATAACATGAAATAAACTATTATATGATTAATTAAAATAATGAATTTTAGCATATTATCCTCAGTTTCAACAGCCAAGGTGACTACCTTGTTAGTCATTAATGGTAGAAAAATCGGAGCCCAGAAACACAGCAATAAACAACACAAAACAAAAAAAAAGAGAAAATACTTCGTTGCTCGTGATATCACGAGGGTGAAGTCAAACTTTTTGACATTGACAAATGCCAGTTAAAGATTTACATCAAGTGTTGCCAGCACTTTATTTACATTATAAGGAATAAACTTTTCTAAACGATATCGATAATCGAATTGAAAAAATATTTTTAATTATTACATTACTGTAAAATATAATAATATACTTATATAATAATATAATTACGAGTTACGATTTATGTAAGTAATAAATTCATTTACGTATCTACATATTGATATTATTGTAATCGATTCGCAAGTACAATTTCGTATCGATATTATTTTGTTTTGGTATTGGTCAAATTTCTAATTGAAAATGTAGCTATGAAATGTGTTGTTAAACTTGTGTTGTAAAAATTCCTTTTCAATGGTGTGCTTCCACAGATTTTATTTATATTGTATAATTCTGCCTATTTTTTTATATGAATTATCATTATTATAGCAAGTCTGTCTGACACTACATACAAATCGAGCCGATTCTTGGCATTGTCTTTTGTGAAATGTTACTCGGATCCGTTACAGGTAACACGTGCTGTGGTTAATAGGTGCATCCAGTAACCATGGCACTTATCAGTAAATTCTGTTAAAATGGGTTTGGGTACTTTTGACATTGACAAAATCATACAAACGAAAAATAAAATTTTGAAAAAGATTTTTTGGGTGCTTTTGACAGTCCTTCAGTCCGTCAGTCTACAAATAAGGTGACTAATTAAATGTATGAATTTTCCTGCGTTATTTCTAGAGTGGCGTGGGTCGACGTGAGCAATATTTGTATGATTTATTATATCGTTCCGTGCGCGTATCGTCTTCATCAATAGATAACGCATCATGTTTAATCAAACATTACGAAATTACTTCTTTTCTTAACAGAAAAGTAGTAAAAAACATGGCATAACTGCCATGTTTTTTATAACTAGTCAGGCGTAAGAATAATTCATTTAGGAATAATTTGATCAGCTACATTATGTTATTTTATTTGATAGAATACAAAGTTCTTGTTCGTCTTCATTTTATCTTTAAGGCATTATTTATGCACTACGAGCTAAGGCAAGCAAAACAACTGATATTGTCTAATTATTCATATACTATCCAAAATTGAAGTAATAATACAACTTATTATTTCCGAAGATGCGACGTATTTATTATATCGCTTTTCTTTTTTGATGGTGGAAAATCGTCAAATAACTTCTCCTGCTCTGGGCGGAGCGGGAGGGCGGGAGGGCGTGTCAGACTTTTACTGACTAAAACCCACCCATGTTCCTTCAGTTGCCTGTTGCCAAGGGTCCCGGTATCCCTTTCGGACTTTCCCGCGACCCTGGCAGGATAAATTAGGTCTCTAACAAACTGTTAAAATAAAATAATAATAACCTAACCTAACTAAAACTATAAATAAACTAAATGTGGCGTCGAAAAATTCCTGCGCATTAAAGATTACCATGTTATACTAAAAATAGAAAAACTAACTGGGCAGTCAACGTGAACAGGTCTGATGAATACATGCTGACACGAGTTTTAAGTGGTCTTACTTTATCTTTTTAATGGCCTACAGGTAGAATATTATTTATTAATAATATTTCAAATGACTAAACATTTACTTAGTCAGTCAGTTCCTTAAGCACTACGTAGACTGTAACAATGCCGTTTTTGGATTCAAATTATGTGCCACAGAAACCTTTGGGTTTGTTGACGGACAGACTCGCGTTTCAAACCTGTCCGTGGTTAGGATTTACTTATATTGTCACAGTTATAAGTCATACTAGAATAAATGGCGCTTTTTGCCGTTTATAACTTGAGGTATTTTGATATCAATGGTCCACTATTAGTTTTCACCAAGATGTAGTTCAGAATAACGGTTTTATTTTCATGAATTTTTAACAATCGTTACCAGTATAAAACAGGCCGTACAGTCTCCGCAGGCACATGTGCATAAGACCACCAAAAAACCGACAAAAAAATGCTTTCTGTTAAACTTACCATGAATTTGAGATTCTTGTTCTGTAATTAAAATTCCATGATGGTCCTCATCAGTCGTGGTAATTTTGCTCTCCAGTAACTTTGGCTTCTTTTCGGAGTACGGCACTGCTTGCTCATCGACAAATTCTGTAGAAACCTCAACTTCATTGGCGACTGTAAAACTTTTTCTTATTTTTTGTGATTTCATTTCTGGTAAATGTAATTCAGTTTCATGTTGAAGACTTCCACTGTCTGTAATTATTAGTGGCGTTACACTAATTGTTGTAATTTTTGTGGTTTCAGTCTGTGTTTTTGGTGTTATTAAATCTTTAACTTGAGTTTCTGCTACGTTTTCAGTGCATTGTACGTGTGTTAATAATGTTATAGACTTTTCAGCCTTGGCAGATTTTATTTGGTCTGTTCTGAAAGTGTCTTGTGAATCTTCTTGTGTAATTTCATCAACAGTTATACTTTCTGTGGTATTCAAAGTTACTGATGCTTTTCCCAGAGGTACTACTTGTTCAAAGTTTGAACTTATTTCACTTTCATGTACAACTACAGAACTTTGGCTGATAGGTTGCATTTCAATGTGTTTTCCGCTAACATTGATTTCTTCACGATCTAAAGGCTTTATCGATGAAATATTCTCACCGACAACAATTTCAGTTTGTTCAATCGGTTTCATTTCTAACAGTTGTTCCGTTACTTCTTTGGTTGGTTCGTTAGTGAAAGTCATATCCCATGGTGTTTCTTCTGTGACATTTTCAGTTACAATGTAGGACTTGTGAGCTTCAACGTCTAAAGACGCTGTATTAATATCTGGTTTCAGGAAACTAGGTAAATCTTCAATTTTTTCGACAACATCTGGTTTAATGTTATATATTTCTTGATGGGCAATATGACTTTCATCTGCCTTTTCCACTTTTTGCTCATTTGGCTTATCAAAAGATTCTGGTTTTTCTCCTGTTACAACTTCAAATTGCTGAATTGATGTCATTTCTGTTAGCGCCTTTTCAGCGGTTTTATAGTTTTCTTCACGGCTCAATATTTCATCAGAAATTTCTTGCACCACATTTTCAGAAGTAGTATAGCTTTTGTGTAATTCGAGTTCGTATCGACTTTCACTTTCTGTGGGTTCAAAGTTGACATCGATACTTTTTAAGCTCTCAATTGGATGAGGTTGAATATTAATAAGTTCTGTAAGAGTATCTTGCTTCTGCGAAGCTTTCTCATCTTTAGTAATTTTATCTTTTAAAATTTCAAATTCTTCCATAGCTACAGTTTCTGTTGTGGTGATGTGATTGATAGGTTTTATATCAACTTTTTGTTTTCCGCTTATTGGAGCGATTTCATGTGGTATGTCTTGTTCTTTCTCTTCTCCAATGGTATCTGTTATAGTAATATGTTGTTTAGGCTCGATTACAATTCCAGGTACTTCTTGCTGTGGTGCTTTCTCTTGGGATAAAGTAACTTCCGATTCTTTTAAAGATATTTCCTCTATTTGAATAGGTAAATTAGTGATATATGTTTCTTCAACTTGCTTGAGTGAACTTATTTCTTTGGTGTCCATCAGGTTTTCTGTCTCTGTTATTTCAACTTCTGTTACTGTAAGATGTTGACCTACTTCTAAGTTAACTGAAGGAACAAGCTCTTTTGCTTTTTCAAAAGCCTTTAATTCTGTTGGTCTTTCTTCGTAGTTTGTCTCTTGTACATGAAGTGGTTTCACAGCTTCTATAGTAATATCGCCGATTTCTGTTTTTTTATTGCTAACCAAATCCATGTTTTCTTCAACTTCTGATACTTCTAATAATTCTATATTTATATGTTTATATGTGGTTAAGCTTACATCGTTTGTTATGGCCTTTGGTATTTTATTTTCTTGTAACGCCTCTTCTTTTTCTGCTAAAATATTTTCTGATATTTTTAAGCAATCCCTTGGCTCTACACTTACACCGATTTGAACTGATTTCATTTCAGTAAGAGACTCTAATATAACCTCTTTTTCACTGGAAACCGTTTCATTAACACCTATGCTGGCATGTAATGGCATATCAACCGTAGGTTTTATTGTTTTAGTTTCCGGTATTAATCCCTTTGTTTGGAAAGCTTCTTCTTTATCAGAAGATGTAATTTGAGTTATATTAACGTAATTTTTAGCTTGAAAACTTAAATTGACCGTCTCACCTTTAATCGGAGCCATTGTTTCTAGTGATTTTTCTGATTCTGTAACAACTGTTTCCGTAATATCAACAGATTTTTGTTCTTCAATAACACCTGTGGATTTTCTTTCAGTAACCACATCTTTTTCATAAGCATCCTCGACTTCACAAACAAATGGTTGTATTTCTTCAATAGCTTCTTGCACTCCATGTGTTGTTGTCGCACTTGTAGCTGTATTTTTAGGTATATGGAAATCTTCAACGTCTTGACTGGTTAGTACTTCTGTACTTAGTATAGACTGTTTTTCACTAATTGAAGAATGAGCGGTTGTAGAGAAAGGTTCTGGTAGTTCACTCAGCGTATTTTCTTTTTCAACTGTTTGTATTTCTGTGATTTCTTTAGCTGTTGTTTCAATGATATTTTCGGTCGCTTTGTGTGAATCTGTTTTAGTATCTAATAAACTCGTCTCTTTTTCACCGACTAATATTTCTGTCCTATGTATATGTTTCTGTAAGTCATCACGAGTCACTGAAGCCTTTGATGTTTTGACAGTAGTATCCGTAAAATCCTCAACATTACTAGAGACTATTACTTCAGTATCAATTGAACTACTATATGGAACATAGCCAATTGAAGCGTCGTGTTTTGGTTGTAATACTTGCGCTTCAAATTCCTTTTCTTTGTCAATAGTTTCAGTATAACTTGTTATGACAGCTTCAGTTTCAGTAATGTCTCCACTAATAGTAGATGTAGTCAGCGGCTGTTCATGTATCAAAGATTCACTTTCACCTAGTATTATTTCCATTTGTTCGAATGTATTTTTGAATATAGGAGTTATGTTTGAGGTTTGTAATATGATTTTCTCATCCTTAAACTCTTCGGGTATTTCACTTGTTATAACTTCTTCAGTATGAGCAGTTTTTCCATATATTTCATCAATTTTGGGCAATGCCTTTTTGTAATCCATTTTTAACTTATCGGTATCTTCAGTATTATCAGAATGAGAAATAACTTCTGAAGTTTCTAAGCTTTGTTGGCAAATTATAGAGACCTCTGCTTGTTGGTTATCAGGTACTCTTTTTGCTGATAATATATTTTCCTGTTCTATAGCTAGTTTTTCGTCATACTGAGGTGCTTGTAATGTTGAAAGAGATATTACGGGTTTTGTCAAATTTTCCGTTTCTTTCTTAACTAATTTTTCTTCCGAAGAATGAACCATAATTTCCTCTTGACATATAGCTTCAGTTACTGTAGCTCCTTGTTTAGCATTAGCCCATGATAAATTATCCATACTTTCTATAACTTCTGGCGCAATTTCAGTTCTATTTTCTTCAATTAAAATTGCCTGATTAGAGTCAATGTTAAACGAAGCCAAAACTGTATTTGTTTTGAGATTAGTATCTAGTTCATTTTCTTTTTCGTTGTAATTGGTCGTGCTAACAATTAATTCGTTGTGAGCAATGTTTTGAATATTGGCTTTTTTTGGTGCGTCTTTAACAATATCATCCGTATAACCTACACTGGAATCTACTGTGACTTCCGATAGTACAGCAACCGGCCGCCCAGTAATGTCTGTAGACGCTGTAAATGTTTGTGGTTGTGTTGTAATATTATAATCACTTTCTTTTTCATGCTGCAATATTTCCGTAACCTTAAGACTTTCTTCAGTTGGAACTATCTCGGGATTTAGATACTTTAAATCAGGTTGTACATTATATTGCAAAATGGATTGACTGTCTAATGATTCATTTTGAGATATTTGCAAAGGAATCAAATTATTAGAAACGATTTGTGCTTCTTCATAATTTGGAGTGAGCGTATCAAGATTTGAAAGAGTATCACGTGAGGTTACTTCCGAAACTACTGCAATTTTACGATCCGAGTCTATGTCCATCTTTGCAAATGTAGTTGGCTTTGGTTTATCGGCATCGAGATTTTGTTCACTTAAGCTTGTAACAACTTCAGTTATATTTAAACTTTCTTTGCCAATAAAAACAGCTTCAGCTGCACTATGCAAAAATTTATTTTCTTGTAGCTGTTGAAGCTGGTCCTCTACATTTGTTTGTAGAACCGTTATTTCTTTTTGTAAATCCCTTGTCTCCGACGCATTTTCAGACAAATTTGGTTGTTCGGCCATAAAATCAATTTGATCAGCTGTATTTACTTCTTCCGATAACGGAGTCTTCAAAGGATGGCTAGATCCTGACTGAGCATGCACAGTTTCAGGTATTTTATTTAATGTTAACTTATTTTCACATTCTGAAGATTCAGTTTCAGAAACATTTATTGATAAATTCGGAATTAGCGATGAAAGTACAACCTCGGGTTTTCTTGATCTATATTCTTCGGTAGATTCTTTGTCATGTATAAGAGGATATGTGACAATTTTAGCACTAGAAGTTATAACGGTTTCTGTTGCAGAGTCCTCTACAGGCTTTTCTGAGGTTTTGATCTCATCAGTAGAAGTCATTCCTAATGTTTCGGAAGTTATAAGTGGCTCAAATGCCTTAAAATCGAAATCGGCCTTAGCTGTTACTTTATCATCTTTTAATACGAGATCTTTTTCACTTTCATGAACATTTACTTCATGTACAACATTTTTATCTAAAGCTGATATTGCAATGTCAGCATGAGAACCAAGAGTGGATCTTGTTTCTTCCAACGTAGTCTCCGAATCGTGAACACTAGTTTCTAAATTAAATGTATGTTGAAGTTCATTGATACCGACACTGGCATTTTTAAGAACTGCGGTATCAGTTAGAAATTCTGATTCCTTTATGTGTGATGTTGTAACTGTGTTATGCAGGCCAGTATGCAACATTATGTCGTTACTAACTGAGACTTGGGCAGGCATTTCTTTTGCTGAAAATTCTCCTTCTTTTTCGTGAAGTTCTTCGATAGATATAAATAAACTATCTTTGGATGCAATATCTATATTTGCTTCCTGTGCTGGTGGCAATTTTAGTGCTGATAGAATGCCTTCCCGTTCTTGAACATTGTGAACTTCAGTTACAACTTGATTTGAAACGAGAACATCTTTGCGTGCCATTTCGGTGGGCACAATCAACTCAGGATAATATTTTCCAGACTTATCTTCAACAAACACTTCACCAACTTGTATCGATTCTAATAAATTGAAATTGAGCTTAGACGTAGCTGCTTTTTCAACGTTTACAGTTTCTACATCACTTTCTTTCATTTCTTCATTAATCTCAAGAACATTTAGACCCACCAAAGGTGAAAATGCAACAGTAGCATTCGATTTTTTTGTTGGTGACTCATGAAGTGGTGACTCTTTCATAGATATTATTTCCTCTGATATGTTTAGTGCGTCTTTTAAAATCATAGTGGTTTTCGCATTTTCTGTATGTTTTTCCTCTTTTTTAAAGTCTGATGTAGACATGTTGGCATGGATTTCCGTTGTTACAAATGATTCTGCTGGTACAATACCTTTGTTTGCAATATTTTCAGTAGTGCTTTTATTTATTTGGTAGTCATCTACAGAACTACTTATTTCGACTTCTGTTACAACTAAAGGCTCAATTTCATTTACTGATGGTTTTATTGTTAATTTAGCATTTTCTTTTATTTGTAGCTGTGATTCCTTTTCATGGACTTCTTGTACATCGGCGATTAAAGAATAATTTGTATCAAATTTCAGGTGCGCTGTTACATCGGTAATTGTCTTATCAGCAAGAATATGGGTCACCTGGCTAGCAGGTACTATCTCAACCTTATTTTCAGAAATATCCGTGGCAATTGTAGTAAGGTACGGTATTTCATCTTTTTCAAGTTCACCAGTTTCGTCCTCAATGTAATGTTCTTGTTTTTCCTTTGATTGCATGGTTTTTAAGGTAACTATTTGTTCTTTTGTTGATGTATCTTCTAATTGCTGTTCTTCAATAGATATTTTCTGTTTAGTGTGTTTTTTGCGTTTGACTTGTTCTCTTTCTTTGATATCTGTGAAATTATAGTATAGTGTTTGAGGTGAATTTTTAATAGAACATAATAAGTTAATCATAATGTTAAAAAAATGTCATGAGTTTTTATTTTAAGCGGACGTATAGTAGGTATATTGTATTATATGTTAAAGTTATGTTAAATTATATACATCAACATAATTAATGTTAATACTTACTTTAACTTTTGCTTGAGTCACACGTCATTAAAATAAAGTAACTATTATTGAAAATGAAGCACATTCTTGAAGCCAAACGAAGCATTTAAGTGCTGTATAGAATAAAATGACACACGATTAAGCTGGTTTTATGTGCGAAAACAAATTAAACGCTTTACATTTCACTGAAGCATCTAATAATTAAATTTTAATAGAAAGTGAAAACTGTTAGTTGGTACATGGTGTTTTGTAGGACGATGTCTATCGTTGATCATATCATTGGCGAGCTTTGTATGGAAATTTTACCACTAATGTGCGGTTGACTGTACCTTATAGAACAACTCAACATCACTCGTTGCCGTAGTTAATATGAAGAGATAAAAACTTTTTAAAGAGAGAAAAAATAGTGATAATATATAAAAGAGATAAAAATAGTGCGAGGATATATCTTTCGTTGTAATAATAAGGCATGTCATCGAAATGAATTACGTCAAATATACAGTCCCATACATTTTGGCTTTTACGTCTGTTTAGAATAGAACGAATTTCAAACGTTTTACATTAAACGAAGACAACTGAAATTAATTAAAAAATATGCGTGTCTCATTTTTTGTTGAATTTCATTTAAGGTAAGAATATTGTTATTTCGTAACCTATCTTGAAAATATGAAATGTTGTCAAATAATAGAAATAGTCGCCAGTGTCAGTGTCCAAGTAATAGAACATCCGATTTGAGTATGACATCGTCCTACCCTACACTGAAATCTTATGCAGAGTGGAAAATTTTTGGTAATTATAGTACATCATTTTGAGAGTAAACACTTAATGTGTTCACGCGTTGTCTATGAATGTACACATCTTCTTTTTATAAGCGTTTATTTCTTCCACCCTGTATAAGCGAAAAATGAACGTGTAACATCCGTCGTTTGAAAAGCCGTCTGCAGATATTTTTAATGCTAAGTAACATCAAAATATATCCGTTTGTTTTCACATCTATCATCACATGCTACTACGAGGCATATTATATTTAAAGACAAAAGCTTTTATTATTTTCGTGTTTTATAAAATTGTTCTGCGCCGCCGATTCAAAAACATCTAACGTGCGTTTGCTTGTTCAGTTTAATGTTCAAATTATATTCATATTATAACGATAAACTTTGCTGGGAGACGCTGCGCTCCTAGTCTTTATCATGAACGAAAATTACGAGTAAGATCTTTTTATGTCCAAAAACTTCTTTCCTTTAAATCGACAAGAAATCTTTGAAAATGCATCTTCAAGATTTTATGCGAACAAGCGACGCTACAAAAGTAAAATCAACATTGTTTATATTTTTGGAAATACATATGTAAGGTCAGAGCAATTAATAGTTGAGCAAATTGATTATTAACTAAACCTGAACGTAAATTCTAAATACAACTGTCATCCTTTGACAGTTGTTTGAAATGGCTTTAACAGTGCTTAACAATTAACGTCCCTGACTTTACACACCCATACATTTTTTTAAAATTCATAGTTTGTTCAACTCTTGCATATTAAATTAAAGCAGAAGAGTACACTCAATTTCATCGCGGCATTTTAACGTAAAAACATTCAAAGCGTGAGTTTAAAAAACTGCCTTAATAAAATTATTATATATTAGAATTTATATAAACTCACCTTGAACAACTTCCGATATTTTCGTAGTATCTAAAACAAATAATATTTAATTAATAACAAAATGTTCCTTGTTTGTCATTCATCACTATTCATCAGACATCATTCTTAAAGGCCTATTCAGACATAAGCGAACAACCTTGCACCAGTACCTATCGCTACTGAGCGCGAGAGCGATATCGCGGGGAATTCGCTTATATCTGATTAGGTTTTTATGTCGAATGGTATAGACGGTGCAGTCTAAATTAAACGCAAATGACTTGCAGGTACAGTCAACCGCACACCGGGGGTAGCACCTGCACTACGAATATAACCTTTACTGTCCTTACTGCTACGACATATAGACACTATAAATGTCAAACACAAACTAAAAGCATTTATTTCAATTATACCATAATTATAAAGGCACAACCCAACACAAGATTCATTCCGAAAAAATAAAATCATTTATTCCTTAATAATTTATTACTGTTTAAAGTAATATTATCAACCCTGTAGTTCTATCATTCTAATAACATAATCAGCTTATAATATTCCCACTACACACAGGCCTTCTCTCTGTGAGAGAGAGTGGGCCGTAATCCACCACGCGGAACCAGTGCTGGTTTGTAGATGTCACATAACTAATAAATAAGTATACAATTTAATTTTTGGCTGCCTGCATATCAATGTTACCTTTTATAACTGTTGCTGTATGTATCTCTGCCGTCTGTTCAGCTGACGATTCCACTATAACCTGCAAAATAGACAAAATTTGAGCTGGAAGCTTGGAAGTGTGTTTAATGCAGTCAAGATAGTTTTGCTTCGCTTTGGTTTGGCCCCGTCAATACAGTTTTTATTAGTGAAGACTCGCAATGCTCTGCCCCGAAAACGGTGAAGTTTAGGGGAGTCCGTATCTACACAATAAGTCAGTGGTCAAGGGCAGGACTGTTTTGCACTGCCCTTAGATTAATGTGTATTAAACCTATAAAACTATTAGAATTAAATGACCCAACCGGGGTATTAATTTTGGTATTCAAGCCATTATAATGTGTATTTGACCTTAAATAGTCAAAATGATTCGGATCCTATTGAATTGATATTTTTAATATTTTAGCGCATCTATTTTTATTAACTTATAGCTGCGCCCCGCGGTTTCACCCGCGTAAGTCTCGATCCCGTCGGAATATCGGGATAAAAAGTATCCTTTGCCCTATTCCAGGTCATGGTCTACTCATGTGCCCAGCCGTTTTAGCTTGTAAGCGTAACAAACAAATAAACAAACTCACTTTTGCATTTATAATATTATATATATATATAAATATATATTATAGATAAGTTAGAATCTCATAATGATATTAATTAAAATAAATATAAAGTTTTTGTACCTCTTGTGCCTCTTTTTGTTCCCAGGAACGTGGTTTAAAATCTTCTGGATAAAAATGAGCAATCACTTCTTCGACTGACGAATGTTTTAACTCCACCATTTTCAAGAAAGCACGGAATCCAACTTTGGCTGCGATTACATCTTCATCCTGAGTGGTTTCTTCCGTAAGTACTTCGGTAATAAGTGCGCCATGTCCTTGTCGTTCTACTAAACGAACTAAAGCTGACTGAGATTGTGGAACTCTTAATGCTGGGAAATATTGAGAATCATACAGACTTTCTATTTGTTCTGTCGTGAGGCCGTTTCTCATCATGAAACCTATTTTAGCTAATTCTCTTAATGGCGATTCACCGGGACCAAACTCTTTAGCGTTAATTACTTCTAATAGTTCATTAATCTCTGCAACAATTCGTGAATCACCCTCTACCATTCTGATAATACCTTTTTGGGTTTCATATGAATCTTCAAACGGCTGTACCATTTCTTCCTTTTCTGGTTGCGATGATATTAAATATTCTTGTGGAGTAACGATCGGCTCTGCTTTTTCTTCCCTTGGTTGTGATGTCTCTTTTTTATCAGATTTTTTATAAGTTGCAACATCCACGGTTTCAACATAGTCAGCTTCAGTAACGACTGTTTTTGCTTTGTGTTTATCAATTTTTTTCACTGTTTTGGGTTTTTCCATAACCTGGACTTCCTCAGTAACAACTGCAGAATCTATAACATCTTCTGTAACCTTAGTAGCAGTTTCTTCTTTAACTATTTCTTCTTCACGCTTAATGACTTTTTCTTTTTTATCTTTCTGTTTAAGATGTTTTGCTTTTCGTATCTTGTCTGCACTATCGTATACTGTCAGTTTACCTTTAGTAATAGCCATACCTATGTCACTTACGGCTTTACACTTGTATGTTCCTTCTGAAGCTTTCACACACTTTTTAACCGTGCATGTGGTACGATTATCTTTATTTTCGATTGTATAACTTTCATCTGTTCTTATGACTTTGTCGTCTTTGTACCAAATTATTTCTGAAATAATAATAAAATAAAAATTTTGAGCTATCAGCTAACACGAGTTAAATTACCTACCTACTTACATATACTACCTTCTATTCTTAAAAACACATTGACAATTATGTTTTACTATCTTAAAAATGATTATTGATTATTTCCCCCCTTTCTTTATAAACTTGTACATATTATTATTCTTTATTTCTTTTTAAAAACATAATCTTTACATTTTTTAATATTTTATAAAAAACATTTAAAAAATCATTTAAAAATATAAAAACTAGTAGCACATCGGCTACTAGTTTTATTATTAACCTTAAAAAGTTGGAGTTTTGGTATTCTCTTTAGTAACTAAAATAATTATCAAGTAAATAACCAACAATTTTCGAGAGTTGTGAATCATTAAGTGTATTGCCATCATAATATACCTGGGGTAGGATTTCCACTATATACAGCTTCGAAAGTTACGGTTTCTTCTTCGTCAACACGTTCTCCTAGTATGTCTTTCACAAACGTAGGTACTGCTTGAGTTGCTGTAACCACAAATAACTCAGTATAAACATACTTTAAGATTTAAGTAGATATGTGTAACGTTGTAATTAGATACCTACAACGATTTCATTTAAGCTGATATGTAAAGGTTTGTTTATTTAAGCATTCAGTACCTTTTCGTGCCATCGCAAATAAGTACTTAAGAAACGAATTTAAGAATAGTTATTTTCTGCTTCGAGTATGTAGAGGTAGGTACACACGGCTACACATCAAGCTATACATTTCCAGTTTATGCTGATCTCGCATTGTATAGGATTTCGGTACAATGTGTAGCCGTGTGTACCTACTTTATTTTCTGACGGCGATGCGATCAGAATGGTCCATAATTAAGTACTTATGGCTGTTCAAATGATATGTGTTACCTTTTAACGCCGCTTGTAATTCCTCCATGTGAGTAACCCATTCTGGCTTTCGGTATTCCTTGGTTCCGATTATACCTTTAAGATAATACAAGAACATGTTTAAATATTTTATTATGTACCTACAGAATAATAGATAGTTTTTCGTATTGTAAAAACTGTTGTGTAACCGAGATTATATAAAATGAAGCACAAGGAAATAATCAAACTTATTCGACCCATGAACAACACGTAAAATTTGTGGCATTTCAAATTGCAAATGACGATTTCAAAAGCCTGCGTCTACTCGTACTGCATACATCTGTTGCTGTACTAACAACGTCGGTCGCTGCAGCTTAAAAACCCTATCAAAAAATATTATTTTACAACGTTGAGAGTGAGTGTTCTGTTCGGTTTTATATCGTATTTTAAGTGTTTAGTGTAAACAGTAGACGTATGTCAGTATGAGCTCGAAGGAAAAGGAACCATGGGTAGGTACATAACAATATTATTACATCATATAATGTAACAATCAAGCTACTGAAAACGGCTGCAACTGTAAGCATAAAATTTAAATTAATATACAACTTTGAAATGTGTATATTCTAGGAAGAAATAATTTAATATTACTTACTTTCAACAGACAGTGCTGCAATTGTCGACGTTACTCCCAAGGGATTAAATGCTTCAAATACAATTTCTCCAGTGTCGTCTTGATATACTTCAGGTATAATTAATATCGAAGTGCCATCTTCCATTTCCTCAATTTGATATTCTTGCGACTGAATTATCTCCTCGCCTTGTTTGAGCCATCTTACTTGAGGCTTGGGAATACCTATAGCCTTCGCTTCGAACCTACAAACATATTTGTAATTTCTTATGAACAAAACCAAGAACCTCATTCCCGCTTTTTTCTTCAATAACTCAAGGTACACATCAGGTCAGAAGAGCTTTCGCTGCTGTAGACAGGGCATCCAAAAACCAAAAATTTTGACAAGCAAGCTAACCAAAAATTTTGACTAGGTGCGTGATACCCTAAAAGCATGCCACCCCCACGCGAAATGCAGTGGCCTAGGTATATGGACAGCACTTAATAGACTGTGCAACCGAGACTACTGAAAAAAAATATGGGCAATGTGGGAGGATGCCAGATCCGACCAACACCCCATGTGAGTGCACCACAAAAATAGGTTGGGATCAACTATGGGATAAACTAAGCATCTAGTCTAGTGGTTGTAATAATTGGTATTAGCGAATAAAAAATTCATGCCAGACCTGGTTAGTTTTCCTTCTGTAGTAGCAACTACAGTTGGTAATGCTTTTACAATGCGCGGAGCAAATTCCTCTATGTCACTTGTTTTCTGTAAAATAAAGTGGTCACGGTATTAGACTTTTCTTCATGTAAGGCGCTTAGGTCATGGCTTTGACGTGCAAATAATGCTACATTTAAGGCGGAATTTTAAGGTAAAAATTACCTAAAAAAAAATTGATTTATTTATTTATTTATTATAAATCAGCTTCATATCTAGTAAATAATTTAATAAATGTGATTTTTTGAAGGTACACTATGCTTCAAATTATTACACTGAAACGAACGTGAACATGTAATTTAAAAGTATTTTACATGCTTAATTATAGAGAAGACTTTAAATAAAAAATATCGAATCGAGGTTACGATTCCTTTTTTCCGACCAAAATCCAAATTAAAAATTCGGAGATAGCTACAGACTATTTTCTGTATTCTCAACTGTGACGGTTAATAAGAACAATGATAAAGGACACCTAGCGCCTACAAAATTGTAGAACAATAATGTATTGTCTTACCTCATCACTTAGTATATCTTCCTCTGAGGCACTAGGCACATATTCGTATGCTAGAAAATAAAACAAAAACATAGTAAGAACTGAGACTCTGTCCTATAAATAACATTATTCACCAGTGCTTAATTCCTGTGCAATATTCAAGTGTCATACTTTGGCCGTTAATGTGTTAAAAATACCCGCCTTAAGTCGCTTTACACAACCCAATAAAGGTAATTATACACCCACAACACCAGGATGCGTCGCAGTTAACATTCATGAAGCTCTCATACCACAAGCATTTTTATTCCATATTTAAAAACGTAATTCTCTATCTTAATGCAGTAGGTAAATCCATCATAATCGTTTTACTGTTCTAATAAACGAAAGATCGGTAACTTGTAACTATAATTATATTTATGTACCACTACGCTTCTTATTTTTAAGATTTGAACTCATTGTTACATTTTGTTTTATTTAAGCTTTGAAAATAATCATTCTCAACACTGCAGTGTCGATTAAAATCCAAACTTCAAATTGTTCTACAGATGCATGGCAAATGTGATCAATGTTATTAGGTGCCTGAGGTGAATTAATATGAAAAAATCATACACTCCGTATATTTAAATAAACATGCAAATTATTTTTTTCATGCAATTGTGAAAGTAGAATTTACATCGCTACCTTCAATCTCAACAGTACATTCGCAGCTACAACTGCCAAAGTCGTTTGTAGCTACACAACGGTATATTCCTGACATTTCGGGGAAAGCTTCTTTTATGCATAATTCACATAGGCCTGATTCTTGTCGAGCCACTGTTATATCTCTAGCTCTTTGAACAGGTGTACCATCATGATACCAATCTATTCGTGGCCAGGGTTGACCCTCGATTTTACAAGAAAGTTTTATTGGCTCCCCATCCATGATTAAAACAGAGTCTAAGGGAGTAATAATTATTGGCGCTTGCCCAGTAAATTCTTTATCTTGTTGTTCTAGCAGTGAAGCAGAACATGAAACAGATCCTGCAAAGTTTTCTGCTCTACATGTAATGACTCCTAAGAACTCTTTGCTTATATTTTCAATACATAGACACGACACGTTTTCCCTGTCTGTTACATATATGTTAGTTAATTTATTTTGTTTAGCATATGTGGTTACTTCTCTTGTGTCTATGAACCATTGGAAAGAAGCAGTTGGACTTGATGTAACTTCAACCTCTAGTAATACAATATCCCCTAAAATAACCGTTTTTGGTCGTAAAGGTTTTATGAAAACAGGTGGCAAAATTTGGTCTTCATCGACTGATTTAAGTAGTTTAATGGAACTTCCTGATTTTGCAACCACGTTATTTTTTTCAACAGTCACTTCATATTTTCCTACTTTCTTTTTGTCAACTTTTTGTACTTTTATTGTTGATATCCCATTTTCAGTATGAATAACACAGTCATCACTTTGTTCTAGGAGTTGACTGTTGCGATACCATTTCACAATGTTATCATCCGCAGGCTCATACACAACAGTCAATTCTAATGTGCTATTTTCCAATATGTTCAAAGCCGTAATTGGCTTAATTATCAATGGTTCCACCTCTGTAAAATAGTGTACTAGTTAATCTAAGTATTTTAAACACCATGAGGTAACATGCAACCTGACAAAATAAAGGGCACCAATATTGTGACGTTTTGCAATTTTAAGTAAGTAAGTTTGTTATAACATGACTTTATTAAAAATAAATAAATTATGAATACTTCCTTATCATTCCCATCCCCTAAAGCAATGCGCAAAATACTGTTTTACCAATAGCAATTTTTTTTGCTGTTGTTTAGGGGATTGAATATTAAGTATTATTAATAGAGTGGTATTCCGATGTATATTCACGAGTTAATCTAGAAGTGACAGAAGACATTAGAACTATTTCTTTAAGTTTTAATTTAACTTTGTTTGACAAATTGTTAGGTAGCGTTCTGCTGATTATTACATTAACGAATTTATAAACAAAATAATTTCTAATGTCTTTTAAGAAAACGTTTGGTGTACTGTTCTCAGAATTCAATCAATATTTTGATATTTACATCGCGTTTGTTAGATACAAATTATGAACGTAACCATGCATCTGTTTGTAATGGACAATTTAAAGGACACATTTTATTTGAATACCCTACAATGGCCTAACCTATCGTCTTATTTAATCATTGTAACTACATAGTTAACAAATTCGTACCTTTCTTTTTATCCTTCTGGATCTGTTTCTTGATTTGCTTCCGTTTAACAACTGTTGTTGTTTCTTCCTCAATTTCTTCAACTGGCTTATCTACTTCAACTACCATCGTTTCTTGAACGATAGTCTCTTCAACAGACTTCTCTTTTTTAATCTTTTTCTTTTTCTTTTCTTCTGTCTTTACGTCAACAGTTATTTGTTCAGTTATAACGGTTTCGTGCTCAAGTTCTTCAGATTTTTCAGGAGCTTTTTGCTTCAGAATTGGTTTTAGAACCGTTTCCTTGGCTTCCTCTAGTTTCTCTTTTTTGGTAGGCTTTAGTTGTACTTCTTCTGGTTTTTCCTCTTCGGGTGCTTTTTGCTTCGGAATTGGCTTGAGGACAACTTCTTCTTTAGGCTCCTCTTCCTTCGGGCGCCTTCTACCGGTTGGCCATTTTGGCTCCTCAGGCTTAGCTTCTTCCACTACAACCTTTTCTTTTTTGATAGGCTTTAGTTGTACTTCTTCTGGTTTTTCCTCTTCTGGTGCTTTTTGCTTCGAAATTGGCTTGAGGACAACTTCTTCTTTAGGTTCCTCTTCCTTCGGACGCCTTCTACCGGTTGGCCATTTTGGCTCCTCGGGCTTAGCTTCTTCCACTACAACCTTTTCTTTTTTGATAGGCTTTAGTTGTACTTCCTCTGGTTTTTCCTCTTCGGGTGCTTTTTGCTTCGGAATTGGCTTGAGGACAACTTCTTCTTTAGGTTCCTCTTCCTTCGGACGCCTTCTACCGGTTGGCCATTTTGGCTCCTCGGGCTTAGCTTCTTCCACTACAACCTTTTCTTTTTTGATAGGCTTTAGTTGGTCTTCTTCTGGTTTTTCCTCTTCGGGTGCTTTTTGCTTTGGAATTGGCTTGAGGACAACTTCTTCTTTAGGTTCCTCCTCCTTTGGGCGCCTTCTACCGGTTGGCCACTTCGGTTCCTCCGGCTTAGTTTCTTCTACTACCTTTTCCTTTTTGATAGGCTTTAGTTGTACTTCTTCTGGTTTTTCCTCTTCGGGTACTTTTTGTTTTGGAATTGGCTTGAGGACAACTTCTTCTTTAGGTTGCTCTTCTTTTGGGCGCCTTCTGCCAGTTGGCCACTTGGGCTCCTCGGGCTTAACTTCTTCCACTACCTTTTCCTTTTTGATAGGCTTTAGTTGTACTTCCTCTGGTTTTTCCTCTTCTGGTGCTTTTTGCTTCGGAATTGGCTTGAGGACAACTTCTTCTTTAGGCTCCTCTTCCTTCGGACGCCTTCTACCGGTTGGCCATTTTGGCTCCTCGGGCTTAGCTTCTTCCACTACAACCTTTTCTTTTTTGATAGGCTTTAGTTGTACTTCTTCTGGTTTTTCCTCTTCTGGTGCTTTTTGCTTCGGAATTGGCTTGAGGACAACTTCTTCTTTAGGTTCCTCTTCCTTCGGACGCCTTCTACCGGTTGGCCATTTTGGCTCCTCGGGCTTAGCTTCTTCCACTACAACCTTTTCTTTTTTGATAGGCTTTAGTTGTACTTCCTCTGGTTTTTCCTCTTCTGGTGCTTTTTGCTTCGGAATTGGCTTGAGGACAACTTCTTCTTTAGGTTCCTCCTCCTTTGGGCGCCTTCTACCGGTTGGCCACTTCGGTTCCTCCGGCTTAGTTTCTTCTACTACCTTTTCCTTTTTGATTGGCTTTAGTTGTACTTCTTCTGGTTTTTCCTCTTCGGGTGCTTTTTGTTTTGGAATTGGCTTGAGGACAACTTCTTCTTTAGGTTGCTCTTCTTTTGGGCGCCTTCTGCCAGTTGGCCACTTGGGCTCCTCGGGCTTAACTTCTTCCACTACCTTTTCCTTTTTGATAGGCTTTAGTTGTACTTCATCTGGTTTTTCTTCTTCGGGTGTTTTTTGCTTTGGAATTGGCTTGAGGACAACTTCTTCTTTAGGTTCCTCTTCCTTCGGGTGCCTTCTGCCGGTTGGCCATTTTGGCTCCTCGGGCTTAGCTTCTTCCACTACCTTTTCCTTTTTGATAGGCTTTAGTTGTACTTCATCTGGTTTTTCTTCTTCGGGTGTTTTTTGCTTTGGAATTGGCTTGAGGACAACTTCTTCTTTAGGTTCCTCTTCCTTCGGGTGCCTTCTGCCGGTTGGCCATTTTGGCTCCTCGGGCTTAGCTTCTTCCACTACCTTTTCCTTTTTGATAGGCTTTAGTTGTACTTCTTCTGGTTTTTCCTCTTCGGGTGCTTTTTGTTTTGGAATTGGCTTGAGGACAACTTCTTCTTTAGGTTCCTCTTCTTTCGGGCGCCTTCTGCCGGTTGGCCACTTGGGCTCCTCGGGCTTAGCTTCTTCTATTACCCTTTCCTTTTTGATGGGCTTCAGTTGTACTTCTTCTGGCTTTTCTTCTTCGGGTGCTTTTTGCTTTGGAATTGGCTTGAGGATCACTTCTTCTTTAGGTTCCTCTTCCTTCGGGCGCCTTCTGCCAGTTGGCCACTTGGGCTCCTCGGGCTTAGCTTCTTCCACTACAACCTTTTCTATTTTGATAGGCTTTAGTTGTACTTCTTCTGGTTTTTCCTCTTCGGGTGCTTTTTGCTTTGGAATTGGCTTGAGGACAACTTCTTCTTTAGGTTCCTCCTTTTTTGGGCGCCTTCTACCGGTTGGCCACTTCGGTTCCTCCGGCTTAGTTTCTTCTACTAGCTTTTCCTTTTTGATAGGCTTTAGTTGTACTTCTTCTGGTTTTTCCTCTTCTGGTGCTTTTTGCTTCGGAATTGGCTTGAGGACAACTTCTTCTTTAGGTTCCTCTTCCTTCGGACGCCTTCTACCTGTTGGCCATTTTGGCTCCTCAGGCTTAGCTTCTTCCACTACAACCTTTTCTTTTTTGATAGGCTTTAGTTGTACTTCCTCTGGTTTTTCCTCTTCTGGTGCTTTTTGCTTCGGAATTGGCTTGAGGACAACTTCTTCTTTAGGTTCCTCTTCCTTCGAACGCCTTCTACCGGTTGGCCATTTTGGCTCCTCGGGCTTAGCTTCTTCCACTATACCCTTTTCTTTTTTAATAGGCTTTAGTTGGTCTTCTTCTGGTTTTTCCTCTTCGGGTGCTTTTTGCTTTGGAATTGGCTTGAGGACAACTTCTTCTTTAGGTTCCTCCTCCTTTGGGCGCCTTCTACCGGTTGGCCACTTGGGCTCCTCGGGCTTAGCTTCTTCCACTACCTTTTCCTTTTTGATAGGCTTTAGTTGTACTTCTTCTGGTTTTTCCTCTTCGGGTGCTTTTTGTTTTGGAATTGGCTTGAGGACAACTTCTTCTTTAGGTTCCTCTTCCTTCGGGCGCCTTCTACCGGTTGGCCACTTGGATTCCTCGGGCTTAGCTTCTTCCACAACCTTTTCTTTTTTGATAGGCTTTAGTTGTACTTCTTCTGGCTTTTCCTCTTCGGGTGCTTTTTGTTTTGGAATTGGCTTGAGGACAACTTCTTCTTTAGGTTCCTCTTCCTTCGGGTGCCTTCTGCCAGTTGGCCACTTGGGCTCTTCGGGCCTAGCTTCTTCTACTACCCTCTCCTTTTTTATGGGCTTCAGTTGTACTTCTTCTGGTGTTTCTTCTTCGGGTGCTTTTTGCTTTGGAATTTGCTTGAGGACAACTTCTTCTTTAGATACCTCTTCCTTCGGGCGCCTTCTGCCAGTTGGCCACTTGGGCTCCTCGGGCTTAGCTTCTTCCACTACCTTTTCCTTTTTGATAGGCTTTAGCTGTACTTCTTCTGGTTTTTCCTCTTCTGGTGCTTTTTGTTTTGGAATTGGCTTGAGGATAACTTCTTCTTTAGGTTCCTCTTCTTTCGGGCGCCTCCTGCCGGATGGCCACTTGGGCTCTTCGAGCTTAGCTTCTTCCACTACCTTTTCTTTTTTGATAGGCTTTAATTGTACTTCCTCTGGTTTTTCCTCTTCGGGAGCTTTTTGCCTTGGAATTGGCTTGAGGACAACTTCTTCTTTAGGTTCCTCTTCCTTCGGACGCCTTCTACCTGACGGCCATTTAGGCTCCTCTGGTTTAGCCTGTTCCACGGGTTTCTCTATAGATTTACCTCTCCATTCTGGTAACTCGTCGTCTTTTGTTTTTAGTTTTTGTTCTTCTTCTTCTTTTATTTTCAATATAGCAGTGTCTTCTTCGTATGTCAATATTTCTTCAGATTCTTCAGTGTCAATTTTTTTAATTGACCCTTTTCTCACTTGCTTTAAAGTCACATCTTCTATTTTTTCTTTTACCACTGTTGTCTTTTCAACCTTTGTAGGACGCAGTTTGATACTTTCTTGCGTCCAAGGAATCGAATCTTTTCTTTCCTCTCTAATAGTGGGTTTCTTTTCTTCGACACGAGGCTTTCTCCATTGAGGTCCTTTTCTTTGGTCTTCTTCTTCATCTCGGTCAGTTTGAAGTATTGTTACATCCTCCGTAGTGGACAAAGTTTCTACCGTTTTATCCTCCCGCCGGGGTTTTCTCCAAGATTTGGTTTCCAAGTTTTGGACTTCGTTAGTTGTGCTAATTTCAGTGTCATCTTGTACTCTCAAAAGGGAAATATCTTCTGTTTCTGACACTTTCTCCGAAAATGAAGGTTTCGTTGCGGGTTTTTGTTTTCTCCAATGCTTAACTTCAAGACTTTCTTCTTTTGTTTCTTGCATGGTATCTGTCTGTGATTGTTTACGCCAGGGTATGTTTGAAACGAGTTTTTTTGTCTCTACATCTTGCAAATTTCGGATTTTCAGTAAATTACTTTCTTCTGTAGATTGATATGATGACTTACTCACATGTGTTATATCGACATCGTCAGAACTCGAAATTGTAACATCGGTCTGGTCTTGAAACGTCTTCCGAACGGTTTTACGAGATTCTGAAAAAAAAAGATATTATATAAAATACAAATAGTCACAATTAGATCATAAATACCATAGTTCCGCACTCTCAAACGTCCTTCAATTCCATGAATATAATTGAGATGGCAAGAAGCGTAGCCATCAAGTGTTATAAGATGTCTTTGAATGCGGAGATGAAATCATCTCAAATAAAAATTTGGACCATTGTAACAAGGAATATTTATTAAGAAAGCATCATTCAGTGATTATAATTACAGAAACAAGCAGTGTGTGTTTAATGTAATTTTATTTTATTAGAATTTTTATTAGACCACTCAGCTTTTGTACTCAGACCCATACTAAGTTTGTAGACAGTTGCTCAAGCAGTGATATTCAATTCCCTGGAAAGTGTGTACTTACAGAATAAAATGTATCGTTATCAATTACTCATCAGGGGAGAAAAAGTAGAAAAGTACCAACATTACAAGCCCAATTAAATATTTTTAAAGGTTATGTCACTATTGGTTTGTAGGAGCCCATGGCTAAATGATAACAGCTCCACGAGTGGATCGAAGGTTAAGCTACGCTTGCCGCTGTCGGTTTGTGGATGGGTGACCATCCATTACATATCGAGACCCCTCCGTGCTTCGAAAAGCACGTTAAGCTGTTGGTCTTGACTTTCGTTTGTAGATTTTTGACAGTCGTTATGGGTAGTCAGAAACTCAAAAGTCTAACAATCAGTCTTAATACGGGGTATCGTGTTATCCTGGAACTGGGTTGTGGAGGTCAGATAGGCAGTCGCTCCATGTAAAATACTGGTATTTAGTTCCATCCGCCGACCCCAACATAGTTGGGAAAAGGCTAGGCTGATTGATTTTCTCACTATGGGTTTGTCACGTCTTAAATAAAATGTAATTAAAATAACTGAAAACCAAAAAAGAGGTCATTATACTCAACGTTATGAAAAGCCAAGTGCGTGTCGGACCACGCACAACGAAAGGTTCCGTAGTTGGGATGAATTTATCCCAAGAACAAACCTAACATTGCTGCAAATGTAAGTTTGTACGCACAATGTTGGGAGATTTTGCATGTTATTTTAAGACCATATACTTCTAATAGATTTGCCTGTAATCTATAAGTGTAGAAATATGTCCTGCATTTTTTTTATTTATTGTATGCTCTTTATTTTCGGATATAAGGAGGAAAATGGTAAATCATCTATTTAACCTACATATCTTGAAAATATTTAGTTTAAAATTTAAAACAAAAATGTGTTTGGGATCCTCGCATCAAGCCTTTTCATTTGACATGTCACACGGTACAGTTTGCAAAACTTCTTATTTTTATTTTGTCATTTGGCCCCGAAATATGACACTCATAATTATTCAGAATTCATTTATTTACGTTACACGTCTGTGTTTGGGTCACAGAAATACTTATGTGTATGTGTGATTTTATTTCGCGATTTATGAAATCCTGAAATAAAATCTGCTGTCAAAGTCTTTCGTTAATGATTTGTATAGTGACCCCTTTTTCCGGTTATCAGAATATATAACCTACACCTTGTATGTTATACTTAAGTTAAATAAGCATGACAGGTTTCTGAGACTGTTGAAAAGTCGATTGCTTCGTCCGCGTCTCAGACTGTCATAAATGAGGAAAAATAACCAATATTTTATGCCACCAGTGTGATCCGTATTATTAGGAGCTAACCATGTTTAATTAACCAAGGATGATGTAATGGCGGCGACCTACAAGTTTTAAGTTTTGTGCGTCGAACGCCGACTCGGGGTGAACGCAACCCGTTGTTTGCTATATTCCTGATTTTACGACTGCGTGTAAAATTTAACATCAGATTAATCTAACCCACATTTTCGACGCAACAGGCTGATAAGACACTACAAGGGAAAAAAGAAGTAGGCATTGTATACGCTCTACTACTTGAAGCCGGGGCGGGTAGCAATAATTTACGAACGAAATGGAATTTATGTCATGTCATATGCATACTGAACTTTATGTCAATTGTGTAACTTACTAACTAGATAAGAGCCAAACAGGTCGCGCGTCTTCCAGGGAATTCTTGCGCATTCACGGGAATTCCCGTAACTACCGTTGGCCGCGGCTTAAATGTCTACTAAACTACTGAACACCTGCTGTAGTCGTTAGGATTTTCGAGCATTCTTGCAAAGTTGGCGCTTCCGTTCCATTCCGTTTCACGAATATGTAAATTGAGTCAAAGTGTGATTTGTAGCGGGGTAGGTGGACTGTGCGTGTGGTCAGCGGTCCGGGGAAGGTCGAGGCAGAAAGGACCGACCTCCCACAGATTCCAGTGAAGGGAAGGACGACTGTCATAGTCCAGGTGGGGCGCATGCCACAATAGAAGCGGTAAGGCCTGTTATGGAAGAGATGGAGAAGCAGCTTGGCAGCCTTCAGTTTCCGTCTGACGCAGGTGTGTACTCGATACGGATGTTTCGGGAAGTACCTGCGTCACATTGGTTGGGAGCGGACACTCGCTTACACCGCTTTTTGGCACCACTTTTTGGACTGCCCCGAGGATATGGCACGGCATATGCTGGAGGAGTGCCCAGCTTGGGCCCAGCAGCGCTGTACTCGGCACTTCGGGCGGGACATCTCTCAATTTCAGCCGTGAATACCATCGCCTCCTTTTGCGAGAAGGTGGTGCATGCAAAGGAGGCGGTGGAGAGGGAGATACATTCCACCCGCACCACAGAGCAGTTGGGCGTCAAAGAGCGCTTAACAAACTCCGGCCTTCATAAGGTCCACCTTATGAAGGCCGGAGTTCATGAAGCGCGCTCGCGCAAGGATGTGTGGTCATGGAATAAAATATAAATAGTATATTTATTGACCAAATAAATTACAGATAGATAAGTTCAAGTAAGTATTTGTATTTTGTAGTAAAAGGGATCATTTACAAGGTTGGTTAATACTGTGGTGGCAGCTATATCGCCACATGCGAACTATGCATCAAAGACCTGTCATCACACAAATCCTGCATCGCGCAAAACAGAGTCTACCGCGATCGAGTATAACTTCCCGGATAAATCGTCCGGCAGTTGTCCGCCAGACACGACACACGTCTGGTCGGACGATCCTCCCTTTTCAATAGAGAATGAGTGAACTTTACACCCAGTTCCTCATACCTCTAAAATTATATTTTTGAAACGTAGATTTCAAAAAGCTGTAACCAATTGATTATGAACCCTGCAGCCTCCCAAAATAGACCAACCTGTATCTTTATATAGAGACAGTATTCGGTTAACATACACTTAACACTTATTGAAGCCGCACGTGGTGAAGGTACACATGGCGGGCGTATACCAATCGCGGGTTGCGTATGCACCTACTAGTATCTCCCGGGTCCCCAACTCAGGGTACTGATAAGCACGTGCGGTCGCAGCCCAAGATTTTGGAGGGGAACGCCATTGGTGCCGAAAAATATTTTTAGGGAAATGGTTACCTACAAGATGGTCAACTGGCTCAAGTACCTACAGTTTTAGTTAGAAAATGATTCAGTCTCTAGGACAGCTTGAATGATTTAGGGGGGGTCATGGCCCCCAGGACCCCCCACCCCTCTCGGACCGCGCCTGCTGATAAGAGCCGTGCACTTTTAGTCGGTAGGACTCTGACACAACGCTCCCGTCTCAAAATAAAAAAATCTTCGGTAAAGCTAGCTTATGGAACATCGTAAGTCCGCGTTATTGTGAGCTGATAAGCTTTGGAGTTCAGCGCGACGTGCCATTGGCTACGGTTACGATAAAGAACAACCTGTTTGGCTCGCTCGTGTATCAGGATCAGGAGAACCGAGAGATGAGTAAAACCTCAGTGATCTTAGCCGCTGTTTAAAGCGCAGCCCACACTGAGAACGAAGCGAAATGAAGCTAAGTTCGTTTAGCATCGCTCACCGCTTCTTTTTATGCTTCGGTTCACGCTGCGAATTAGTTTTGCTTCGCTTCGTTCTCAGTGTGGCTTGAGCATTAATTAGGCTTGCGTCTTATTTTTTTTACTTGTGTGGCGCAATTGCGTCTATTTCACTTCATCCAACCTGATCCTCACTGATCAATATAATGAGGGTATTTTCAAGAGAAATCTTTACCTCAAACCCTCAGTCATTATCTAAGCATCAGATGATTCTCTGTTTACACGTCTTTTATTAATCTTTAGTGATATTATGCATATACATTTTTATGTTTGATGAGTTTTTGATGAAGCATTTAACGTCTACTAAAGAGACATCGTCGCGATTATTTGCTGGGGTTCGTTAAACAACAAAGACAATCTGCTCGGTCAATCCGCTCTCCACAATCAGTGAACTTTCTGAATCACATAATAGCACGTTGGAAAGAAAGGCTGGGAACCGGTTTAAAAAATACCGGTTTATTTCGGTTTTCCTCCGAACTTTTCTAAAGAACGCGAACGTTTGGAAAACTTTATTTTAACCTAAATTAACCGGTTTATTTTACAAGCAGCATGTCGGTAAAAGCGTTGCAACTTGTGAATACTTGTGAGGATTCGGTGCTGAATAAAAACTGAAGTACTAACCGGTTTTTATTACTCTAAAATGGTAAATCCGAAAAAAAACTACACAATACACTTCCAAATTCCGGTTTAAAAAAACCGGTATTATCGAACAAAACCGAATGTTAAAGTTTTTGCGTCATCATACCGGTTTGAAAATTGAACCGGCGTTGTTGGTAAATAACACTGACAGCAAACATACAAAACTAAGGAAACACCAGGCCACCGACTCACGTTCACGCACCCGTTCCTAGGACCCGTGAACAATTTGATACTTCTTCGTTGCTATTCGTTGATATTCATAACAGGACACACACCACTGGTATATAGTTACAACTTATTATTTATTGGGAGATATTAAAATGATCCTCTAAAAACGTTCTAATCATGGCCACTTTTTTAAATTTATGAACCTCTAAAATCTTTTTGCGCTTCTAATAATGGCCACTTATTAAATACATGCGCCTTTTTTAACTCTTTTGTCTGGAGAGTTGTCTGGTCAAGTCTGGTCGCAATAACTAAGCAGGGTACGCCGATCAAACGGGTTACATTAGGTTAGAACTATGACCAACCACACGCGAGCCGAATTGGTCGCATTAACTAAGCTAAATGGGGTTGGTGAGGGTAGAAGTATAACGGCCACATTAGCAATTCCTCTAAAAGCAATTCATTTCCTGAATTTACAGCTGTCATTAGCAATTCCTCTAATTGGACACAAAAGCAATTCATAATGTGTGGACCACTTTACGAATCTCCATAGAAAACTGTCAAACAGATGAATTATTTCGTAATATGAATCGCACGCAGATCATAATATGAATTGTCAGTTTGTGACATTTTACGATGATTCATAATATTTTCCTATTATGATTCTGCCAAAGTGGCTGTTTTAAGCCCCCTGTTCTTTGGCCATTTAGTATTTTTAGGACCCCAAAATAGTAATTAATTGAAGTTCACAAAAACAGGCGCATTTATTATATTAACGTGTTCAATAATATTTTTAGGAGCGCAAAATGGGTATTAAACGTTTGAATAAATACATGCCATAATTATTCTGTTGTCGTAGCCCACGAGGGGATGTAACTTACCTCGCACCTAAATTTAGTCAAATTATAGTCAAAAAGAGTAGGCTGCATATTAGCACCGTTTTTAACATAGGGATTTCTCGGGGGAGGAGGTCTAAGTGGTCCGACACGACCGGTTGGATGCATCGGAAACCGAATTTAAGAATCTCTTGGGTCAAACAGCAGTGCAATGAAATGGGTCTCCAGATAAATCTCTATTTGTTTTATGCATTTTGAATTTAGAATCATATAGTACATTGAGTGCCTCGGCTTCGCCTCGGCCCTCATTTTCACGATCGTCCATCAATTCCTAATTGCGGCCAAGGCTTGTATAGTACTTTTCTCAAACAACGCGCGGAAATTCAAACTGAGTAAATTAAATAGAAATTCCAGAATCAATGACGAATAACTATCATTTTTCATGCTCCAATATGTTATTTTGTTTCTTCTTTGTTCTATTTGCAAACCAATTCGAAATTTAAATAAAAACTTTGATTAGTTACCTCCTTGATTGCCGTGTGTTGAAGTAAAAAGTTCGTTCCATTTTTGAATAACACGACGGATATGAGTTTTCGTAGTAATTTATTTGGCCGCTAAACACGCCAGATATGGATTTTCATAGTAACTTTGCTGGCCGCATCGTCACTTGTGTTTTACCAGTACAGCAATTTTGATTTATCTCGAAGGAGGTTGTCAAAATAATGCTCAAATTTCCAAGCATGTTTGAGAAAATTACATTTTTCTTTGTTCTGAATGAAAACTTCAAGAGGCTGACAACAGCAAAAGTGCGGTCACTGTCGGACTGCATAGAAAAGAAAGAGAAGCGCGATGAGAGAACACTGGTATTGCAAAGTATGAAGCAATTATCTATTTACAAAAACTCTATTGATTGGACTAACACATTATTAAAACACTATTACTTTACTATGTTGCTTGTAGAATAATCAGACAAAACAAAAGAAATCAGCATGATTGCATGATATGTGATTCCAATGAAGGATATCAAATATTTTTATTACTACAGTAAACAAAATCAGAAAAATATTTAATCATAATACTTTTAGAAATTATAAAACATTCGTATAGCTCCTGAGTCCCCTTAATTTAAAAAAATACTCTTAACCCCCATTGCAAATCATTCAAGCTGGCTGCACGAGTGAGTGAGTTCAGTTGAATTGATGTACCTACTAGCTTTACAAGTCTTTTGAACTTTGCAATTATAATAACCGGGTTGCTTACAGATAGACTTGTAACATAGTAAATCTAGACTTTTAAGTCGCAATGTGGCATGTAATAAGGGCGAGCCTGTTTACTAACATAACCAGGGAGCCTAAACCAGCCACATTAGCAATTCCTCTAAGGCCAGTTCATTTCCTGAATTCCAGCTGTCATTAGCAATTCCTCTAATTTGACATAAAAGCAATTCATAATTTGTGGACCATTTTACGAATCTCCATAGAAAACTGTCAAACAGATGAATTATTTCGAAATATGAATTACACGCAGATCTTATTATAAATTGTCAATTTGTAACATTTTACGATGATTCATAATATTTTCATACAATGATTCCGCTAAAGTGACCGTTTTAAACCCCCAGACACTAAATCCAGACTACTACAAAACATTTCCTTACGAAAAATCCCATCGGCCATTGGGGATTGTCGCGAAGACATCTCGCTCAACATTCGTACAACAGTCGAAGGTCATGATTTTCAATACTTTTATAATCACTGAAGTGGGAATGGGACCCAGACCCCAAACACGCGGGTTTTTGGTCATTACGAGAAAACTACGCGTTGGCCTGTTTGGTCGAATTAATCAGTTCCCAAGTGTTAATTTAATTAAATCTTGGGTCAAAGCCAGGCTGAAATGGTAGTGGACCAGCCACGTCACACGAATGTACCCGGAGAGATGGGCAAGGATCGTCACTCACTGGACGCCTGAAGGAGGAAATTGCCGTCGAGGTAGACCACGGCGAAGGTGGTGTGACGATCTAATCATGTTTGCGGGGCCAACATGGCCAGAAATCGCACACAATAGAGGGATTTGGAAGGAAAAAGGGGAGGACTTTGCCAAGAAGGGCTATAAAAAAAAAAATGGGTCAAAACATTTAAGTAACCCATATGTGGCAATCCACGATTCTGTATCTTGGATGCTTTTAATGAGCACGTCTTTTTTAAGTCGGTCTCATGCTCGAGCTATCAGATTCTTTGGCAAACCCACCATTGCGTTCAATAATGAAATTGAATTACAAGCTGCAGCTGTAAGAAATACAATTAACGTAAGGTATTGATAAAATGTTTGAACCGTTTCCAACATTAACAACATTTACTTATAGAATGAATTTTTACCTCAACGAGTATATAAACATACAACAGGTTTTGGGGGAGGGAAAACTAACGATTAAGTAAATAAATCAACAACAATAATCCAACTTAAGAAGTACATTCGTCAAGAAACACAACATCAAACTCCACACCTAAGTACGACAAGGTACACGCTAGATTTGCGGAATGACGACGAGATGGTGGAGCATTATATGGCATATTTTTTTAAGAAATGCATTTTTTCGTTTATTTGTGTTCTTACAATTATATATTTACTTGAATTCAATCTTTATTATTTTACAAGGGATTTATTAAATGCAATAATAATGTGTGCGTATGGATTGAGGAGCCATGTCTCATATTGAAACGCGGGTACTGCCAATATTTAGTAGTAAATTGTCCGATTTTGTAGCCGCGATCCTGGAATTTGTAGTAAAACCCTTAAAGAGTTACAGGGCATTTAAGGTGGCTTCTCAATTCAGACGTCTGGAATGTTTTTTTTATTAATATCTTTTGAAATACTGAATGTGTAAGATGTTGGAGTACGCCAATATTTAGTAGAAATTTCTACTAAATATTGATGCTATTGTTCTTCGAATTGATGAACTACTTTAGTAGCTACGTACATTTATTTTATTTGGATTTTTGAAAAATCAAAGTATTGTAGCTATCTCAAATTCAGCCGTACAAAACCCCATTTTTTTTGTATTGATTACCCACACGTACTACTAAATCCTACCAAATTTTCAAAAAGATCTGCCGGCCAGTTTTCGAGTTCTAAGGTGGCTCCTCAATCCAGACGGTCTAAGTAAAATATGTACGTAGCTACTAAAGTAGTTCATCAATTCGGATAACAATAGCATCAATATTTAGTAGAAATTTCTACTAAATATTGGCGTACTCCAACATCTTACACATTCAGTATTTCAAAAGATATTAATTAAAAAAACATTCCAGACGTCTGAATTGAGGAGTCACCTTAAATGCCCTGTAACTTTTTAAGGGTTTTACTACAAATTCCAGGATCGCGGCTACAAAATCGGACAATTTACTACTAAATATTGGCAGTACCCGCGTTTCAATATGAGACATGGCTCCTCAATCCATACGCACACATAATAATTCATGATCCACAAAAAGGTGAACACGCTTTGTTTCATATAATAATATGTCCATTTTGATTCAGCTACCCAAAATTCATGATATTTTGGCCAAGTTGTTTGGATATTAGGCCATTAGCCGTTGCAACAATCAGCACGATGATAGCCGAATACTTATTTACTTGTCAACAACTTCGAGCGCTGAATCAAAATTTGTCCACTCGCCATGGCGGTGGTATCTTGTACGGGCGGGCTAATCGATTTAGCATCGCTTATTAGTGACAATAGTCTTGTATATCAGGTATAATAGTGACAATAGTCTTGTTTGTAATGATAGATCATCCCAGTGTAACAGGAACTACAAAACAAGTTATTGGACACTTGGTCAGAAAAAATTAAAACCGTGTTATTAATATTAATCTTCAAATAGTATTGCAACTTTTTTAGACCTCTGAATCATTGGAACCAAACTTAACCTTTCTTTGTGTGATGTCACAGATGAATGAGGAATAAATCCCTCAAAGTTATACGTCATGCAGCGCAGTTTACATAGAACTTCATCAAATTCGTTTGTAATTTTTGAATACCATCCTGTATTGATGACTCTAACGGAGCCGCGATCGGATTTTTCTCATTCTAAGCCGAGTCTTGGAATTTTTAGTCTACATAACTTAACATCACTCTTCTAATCACCGAAGGGTTAAGCAGAGGTGTGCCTACAGTAGGCAATACCTACATATCGCCAACTATGTTTAAGCCCCATGTAATAGGGGCGAGCCTATTGCCATCAACCGGGCACAAGTACAGACTCCGCGGGCTGGTATTTCTCTAGAAAATTGTTCACATCCCAAAACAAGTTAAAGTAAATTTAAAATTAAAAATCCCCCGACAAAAACAAAGCATCTGATAAACGACTTTTTATGGCTAAGAACACTCTCGATCAGGTCACGTTTCAAACAAAACAAAAAAAAACAAAATCGGTTCAGCCGTTTGGCAGCTACGATGGCGCAGACAGACTCACAGATACACACGTTAAACTTATAACACCCCTCTTTTTCCGTCAGGGGTTAAAAACATTTGTAGGTACAAGGCACTATCTAAGTTGGTATATCCTAATTTGTTTGTTTTCAGGATCCCTCGTGACGATGGATGGCTGAGGTACAATTTAATAAACGGTTTTTTTTGCTGCATAACTTTTGTATGTTTTTTGTTTTCTTGAACTATGCACACCGCTACGATTCGTTACTTACCGTTCCACTCACCTCATATCCAGTGTGCTGTTCTTCAGAAATGCTTCATGTGTTTTTTATATAAGAACAACGTAACGAAATGTTACGAAATTGAATGTTCTCGTTGTTTGTCAAATGATGGAAAATCTATTACATTTTATATAAGTCTAAACCATATTATGTGTTTTGTGGTGTGTAAATGTTGTTTATTGTAGTTGCACAAAAATTATATCGTTAAAATAGATTTCAGAAAATACATCGAGGCATAAATGCAATACTTTGGTACTTCAACACTTTAATTTTTATCAAATATAAAGCTAAGAAATATTGCTGGCATCAATTAACTGGCGTTATTAAAAAATAGAATCTCTAAGAGTTATAGTTAATCAACTGTTTAGTTACAACAGTAACAAAAAACACCATGTGTCTAATTAAATCACAACTGAGATTTGGATGGGCATGAAGAAAGAAAATAGAAGTTTAGAGAGAGTTGTGCCAGTTGGATGGAAGTAAGCAACCAAAGCGACCTCGCTATCCATCAAGGGAATTTATGCTCTTCATGACAGCATACACGCTCTTTGTTTTATATAATTTAAAGTTTCAACATGTCTGATGGATAGCAGGCACTAATTGTGAGTGCGTCGTGTCTGATGTAAGATGATTGTGACTCTACTTATTCTACCTACGGCTTTAACGAGCATTTCACACTTGAAAGTTTTGAAGATTGTTTTGTTGTGTATAGAATAATGCGAAATTATTATTAATTTATAGCATTTATTAAACAGATTTCACATAAAGGTAACATACAAAAATTTTAATTCATAAATATATTATTATTAAATATTCTAAGAATTCATTTAGTCATAAAATACTGCCACGCCTAATAACTTAATACAATTAGGTGAAACATACAACACATTTTAATTTTAACAATATCGTGCACTTAAAACAAACTAAGTTAAGGATCACTGTAACGTTAAACTATAAAATCTCATTCAATTTGGATTTGTACTTGCAAAAAAACATTAGGTCATCAACATCGGCAGTGTTGTCAAAACATAGAAACCGGCAAGGCAAGTAATGCGTGCGTACTTTAAGTCGTTTGAGTGGTGAGTCGCAGGGTGCGCGACTTAGTACACTAATCTGATGTTTCTTTGTCATAGAAGAGTTGACAGCGGAACTAGAGGTATGGCGAGATACAACCACGAATAACTTTGTGCTCCGCGAGAACGACCCTCCCAGCGCCCGCTAAGCCCACTATCGCAAACCTTGACATCGACATGACGGTACATACGTGACATTGACAAAGTTAGTCGTAGCTGTTAGGTAACATCTGGGGCGCGGGCTCCGCACCCTCGTGCAGCGTTGTTAGGTGTGACTGATCTTAAACATAGTGCCAAATCTAAATCGGACAATACAAACATTGATTCATGCTTAGACAAGGTTAAAGTTGAAACGGGGACTTTTCTCAACCCTGCGGTCTTTTGTGTTCATATAGGCATTCGACTTTCCCTTAGATCACAGAAGCTTACCACAAGTCCCAGTTTCAATGACTATCTGATTAACTGTACTTCAAATGAAATGATCTTTGTAAACGTTGGACATCACTGAGATCATTTCCATTAGATTCACAGGTCAGCTATTTTGTAAAAACTCACTATGGAATTGACTAAGGGCTCCGCTGCGACAGTTGTCAGGGTCACTGGCCAGTTTCACTTTTACTGCGGATGCAGAAATGACCTCGATACTGAGTTTATGCAGAATAGCTGAACAGATCTCAACACAAAAAGCGTAAAACCTTTTTAATACTAATAATTATGGTTAATAAGGCCAAATAAATAATTCATTAACTTTAGCAGGCTTATAATTAATAAAAATGAGTATTGGGTGAAAAATACATTTGATGTTTTGTCGAAGGACGCGTCTTTGTTTTGTAACGCAGTTTGTTCTAATATACAGTATAATCGTTCAAAGACTACATTTACATTTAGTTAACATCGTAGCGGTAAAGCAAAACAAAACAGTCGTAAAATGTCTCGTGTTCATGTTAATCACAGTTACGTGTGTCCAACTATAGGAAGCTCCTCTCGCCGCTCGCTGCTCTTCACTTGTCGTCGCCTCGTGGTAAGACTAGGACTATTTACACAAAAAGCTTAAATATACAGCGATGTTAGATGCGGAAATTCGCCCAAATAGTACTACAAGTTAAATTTACAATCGAGTCGATTTGCAAATAATGTTAGGGTTTGCGGTGTGCTGCTCTGTGGAGGGTAGCACAGCGGTGAACATGTTTCTGGTATGAAAGAAACGTACATAATATTATGTACATGGCTGTACGCAAAAACATTTGAAGTATTTTAAGGTTACATTCTTAACTAGCTGTAGCAGTGTCTCACTCTTTTCTGAGGAAACAATAGTGTAACTTGTGAGCACTGTTTGTGTTTCATAAAATGTTCAAGAAATGTTCATTCTATGGACTAAAACGCTAGTATAAGTAAAGTTCAAGTAAGAGTAAAGTTTAAGTAAGTAAGAATGAACAAGTTTTTCTTAGCGAATTATTTATGAGAAGTGCTTGATATTTTTAATTGACAGTTTTTTTTTTAAGTGGCATCTCGTCTCCCGTGCTTCTTTGCCACACGCACCAATTTGTCTTTCTGTCAAATCAAGGTGTTTTTGCGTACAAGTGTATACATTTCTTTAATACCATACTATAATCTGTTCACCATTGTGGTACTGCAGCACAGCAACGCACGTTATGTGCGCCTACTGACAGTAACATCACGCGGACTATCCAATTGCCTACGTTCCGAAGGGGCTAGGTCGTTCAACACTAGGTAGATCGTAGTAGAAACCTGCACTCGCAGTAGTTTGTGTCATATTGTCAAGATGGTGATCATGGGGTGTGTCTTATAAGCGGACGTAAGTCGTTATTGCGGTAACCGCTACGATTTTAAAGCCATTTAATTTAATACTATACTCGCATGTCAACTTTCAGAGTTTAACTCTATGTAGTAGTTTTCACCCGATCTCAAAGTGATATAAAGATGAAACAAAGAAACACTACATTAATGGATTAAAAGTGCGCGACGCGAGCTCGCTGCCTGTATCTATGTCTTACTTTTGACGACTAGCTTTGCCGAAGTCTCGACTTGGCCGGCAGCGGTGGTGGCCCGGCACGTGAAGGTTCCGGTGTCCTCCTCGTAGGTGTTACCAATCAGCAACACGGCGTTGTTGCCTTCGTGAATCATCTGGAATTCAACAAAACAGGTTCTTATAACTTCAAATTTTAAAAAACGAGGTTACTACGCCTTTAGTGCAGGGAAGTCCTTTAAGTAGGAATGCATAGATGGAATAGGCTAATGTCTGCTGTCAGTTTGTTACCGTTTTAAGTTTGCAAGTGATACTTAGGGTACACTACTCCTACTGGTAGTTCTTTATTTTAAGGTATTTATGTTTACCTAAAACTTATAACAGTAATTTAAAGTAAGTTGGCGAACTAGACAATGTATGAGAAAACCGAGCGTTTAAGTATTATTTACCTGGAAGTCAGGTGTTTCAGGAATAAGAGCCCCTTCTCGAAGCCACTGAATCGTCGGCTTGACTTTGCTGGTTATTTGAGTTTTGAACTGCGCTGGTTGCCCTTCATAGACAACAAGATCTCGGAGGGGTGTTAAGGTTGGCAAATTGTCGGCCTGATCGGGCTGGGTTACTTTAAGTTTTGCGGCAACAGTCACTCGGCCAGCCGAATTGTAAGCAACACATTTGTAGTCACCCTCGTCTTCAGGGAAAGCTTCAGATATGCGCAGGGTGTACTCATCCGCTGTACGAGACATTTGGAAATACTTGGAAGGCTTGATTAATTTTTCGCCCTTGTACCATTGGACCGTAGGTGCTGGCTTACCAACAATCTTGCAACTGAATTCAATCGCTTGACCTTCCGCAACAACCTTGTCTTTCAAAGGCTCAATAATTTCAGGAGGCGCGTTAGCGGCTTTAGTTTGAGGTTTTGGTTTTTCTTTGGTTGCAGGAGCATTAACTGAACACTCGGCATCACATCGTGCTTCCCCAGCGGTATTTATAGCAACACACTCATATTTACCCGAATCTTGGGGATAAGCTTCAAGAATAAGAAGAGTGTATGTACCATCTTCTTCTAGGATTTTATTTCTGATATCTGGTTGAACTTTCTTGCCATTTTTCAGCCAATAAACATCAATAGGCTTTGTTCCGGTCACCTTTGTGTCAAATCTAACCAGTTGACCAGCTGTCACATTAACATTTTGGGCAGTTAATGTGAAACTTGGCGGAGCAACTCCTCCTCTTCCCTGTCGCCGGCGCTCCTCTACCACCAGGTTAGCGCTACATTTAGCAGTTCCACCACGGTTTTCAGCCACAGCAGCAAATACTGCAGAGTCTTCAACAAAAACTTGCCTGATAATCAGAATAGACTTGGTGCTAAATGTGTGGATCTGGAAGTCTGCAGAATTTTTAATGGGGAAGTTCTCCCTGTACCACTTGATTTTTGGTAGTGGGTCTCCATCAAACTCAACTTCAAATCTGGCTTGTTCATGTTCAAACACTCGGCAGGGTTGCATTTTTTTAGTAAAGACTGGAGGTTTGCTAGGCTTTACAGGTCCTTCCACAACTCTCTCTTGAGTTTGCGCCTTATGTTCCATTTCAGTGGTTTCAGTGGAAGTTATTTTACGAGTTATTTCAGTATCTCCGACAACTTCTTTCTGGATTTGTTTTTGTTTGGCAACATGTACTTCTTTTCCATGGACGGTAGATTCAGAGGGGCCTGGAATTCTAGGTTTTGGGGCAGCCTTCTTCTGCACTTGTTCAGTAGTAACTTCCGTTTGTTCTCTGTAATAAAAAATATTTTAGTAGTTAAAGATTTTTTTCTTAAAATACATTACTTAAATGAAACTTATGACAAAACGGTGACTTACAAGGTGTCCTCATATCTCTGAGCCATGCCTTTGGCAAGAGAACTACTGGCGATTTTGTCTCCAGGAATAGCATATTGGTGAGTGGTTTCCCTGAACCGACTTTCCTTAATAACCTGCTCATTTTCTAGTTCCTGAAGTTTATTGTAATACTCTTCACTCTTCTTCTTCTTTACTGTTTGTTGCCATTCTGTTTCAGGCTCTCTAATAAGTTTGGGTTTAAGTTCAGGCCTGTGATCAATAACCCCCTGGCGTTGTAAGACTTGCCTTTCCTCAAATGTTTTTTCTAATTCAGTTTCAGAGCGCTGATACTGCGTTGTTTCATCATACCATGCTGTGTATTAATCAAATAATATATTAAAATAGTTTCTACAAAAAAAATATTAAAACATTTTCAAGACATACCTCTCCCAGAATCCGTTGGCAAAGCTGGCAGAAGCAATTGATTTAGCTGCACTCCTTTTGGACAAAGAGAGGGAAGGTAACGGGAAGCTGGGGGGTACCTTTTGTGCGTAAGCGGTTTGTTGTAGTGTGCGTGGTTTGATAATGTATGTTAGAGCAGTATAGAAGCTGTTTTTGATAGGTATGTATAATTCTTAGATCATTTTATATTTATGGATATTGTTAACTGCAAAATAAGCGTCATGTTTTCACCCAGATGTATGTAAAACTTACGTCGTGGAGCATTCTTCAAAACTCCTCTGTAGTCGTCGTGTCTCGGTATCACTTTAAGTTCGGTCGAAGCTACCGCTTCACCTGCTGAGCTTCTGGCAATCACTTCAATTTTGCCAGTGTCGTATTGCCTGGTCTTAGGTATATCGAAGTGATACATTCCATCGTAGGTCAGTTTGTATCTGGAACCCTGAAAGCAATACACATTTTTCACTAGCAGTGCGTTTTACAAATGATAATGTTAGAACAAAGCTGAATCGTTCGATAGTTACATTAACAATAGTGTTGCCGTTGATGAGCCACATTACTCGAGGTTTGGGATGTCCGGTAACACGACAGCAGAACCGAGCCCACTCGCCTTCTTCGACCGTCACCGGGTCTGGACGACTCACGAACACTGGTGGCGATCGTGCCTTCGCCTCCTCTATGGCTTGTTCTGGTGCCCTAAATCAAAAAAATATTTGGTTAGATTGATTTGGTTTTTTTTTCCTTATTATTATTAGTTGCATCTGGGGTAAACTGGAAGCCGACCTCAGCATAGTTGGGTAAGGCTAGACAGATGATGATACTAAAATTGATGTTTTGAGTCCGTAAATCCGCATATTGCTGCGCATTAAATTAATATTCCTGACGTTAAAACTCACAACATGTACAGTACCCTCCAAAAGTTAGTTGAAATTTTACCATTTCAGCTGTAATGTGAAAAACGAATGCCTATAATACGCCATCTCTTTTTACACTTATCGCGTCCGGACTGCTAGACGGTGATAAGGTTCATGTTAGTAAACTTTACGTGCTAAAATAACATGAAACACTTACGTTTGCCAGGCAGCTTCCATCTCTCTTATCTTCTCAATACTCTTCATATGTTTTGGTAATTGAGAATCGTAAACAATACCAGGTTTGCCGGCTGTCTTGATAACCGCTCGCGTTTCGTCCATACCGTACAAGTTAGTAGCGCGGCAAACGTATTCACCACTGTCTTCAGGGTACACCCAGCCAAAGTTCATTGCCACGTAACCAAAGTCATAGATGGGCGTGAATCGGTTCTCTGTAAAAATAAATATTTAGTACCAAATCAAAACAATCAATTGTTCAGTATGTCTTCATGATGTGCTAAACTCTTCAACTTACTGTGCAATAAAGGTTTGCCATTAAAGAACCATTCTACTTTCATGTTAGGGTCACCGACAGGTGCCAGCTGACACTCAAACTTCGTAGACTCCATTTCTACTAAGGTGGTTTGACTTTCAATTTGTGTTACGAAGCGTGGTGGTTGTTTCTTATCAACGTCGTATAAGTCGTCTTCAGTCAAAAAGATTTCTGAAGTATACTTCTTGATAGTAGCTTCCATCTGCGTCAATGCTTCTGATTTCTTCATACCTCTTGGTACTTGATTTTGCAGAATAATATCCGGCAGTTCTATAAAAAATGTTTTGTTATTTCAAAGTTTATTATGTAAGTAAATCTAAGATAATGTTAAAGTCCGTAAACACAACATTTACAATTTTGTTTATTATATCTGTGTACTTACGTTTGCAAGATACTGTCGCCCTAGTAAAATCTTCGCCAATGTCGTTAACTGCACGGCAAACGTATTCACCTGAATCTTCAGCGTAAACGTACAAAATGTCAAGTGAAACGAAACCCATATCGTAAACAGTTCGGTATCTATGACCAGAGGGCAGAAGTTTTCCATTACGGTACCACTCGATGCGTAGTTTTGGGTCTTCTTTAGGGAGCACACGACATTCAAACCGAATGCTTTCGGATTCTTCCACAGTGTGTGACTGAATCTGAGTAATAAACTTAGGTGGGCTGCTTATAACCGGCTCTTCCTTTGGCGCTTCACTAACACGTCCTCTTTCAAGCTCCTTGATCTTCTCTCCACTCATTCCCTGTGGCAGCTGAGATTCCAATACGATATCACGTTTAGCACTGCATGTGATCTTTGCAGTAGTTGTCGCGGAACCCCACCTGTTCGTTGCGCGGCAAGTATACTCTCCAGCGTCACGAGCATATATGTAGTCAATGTCTAACGCAATAAATCCGAAATCATTGAGCATATGAACTCGGGATCCGGTAGCAAACGGTCTGCCATTGTAGAACCAATCAATTCTCATCGTAGGATCACCGACTGGTTCTACCCGGCAGTCGAAGTGAGTGGGTCCACCTTCAGGGACATCAAGGTTGTCTTTGATTTCCACCGTGAACTTCGGTGGGTTGGGCTTTTCATCTTCAATTGCAATTTCTTCGCGCTTATGCAACGTCTCTTCCAGTTTTTGGATGCTTTCAGTACCAGACTTGAAGTGAGATGGTAACTGTGGTTCCAAAATAATACCTTGCCTTCCTTTGACTTGCAGTTTGCATGAAACTGTCGCTTCTCCATGTCGGTTGGTGGCTTTGCAAGTATAAAGACCTGCATCGCGTTGGTAAACTCCACCAATTTCCAAAATAACAAATCCAAAGTCGTTTATGGTCTTTACTCTAGAGCCAGTCAAAAGAGCCTTTCCATTATGGAACCATTCAACTCTCATACTTGAGTCATTAACAGGAATGAGACGACATTCAAAGTGAGCCGACGAATTTTCTGACAAAATAAGATCTGAGGGTGTAGTAGTGAATTCTGGTGGATTGCCAGACTCGGCTTCCGGAGTCATCGAATCTACAGTGCCAGTGTAGCCTTCAAGAGCTGCTATTTTATCAATAGTTCCCTCCATACCTTTAGGTAGTTGTGACTCCAGGATAATATTTCGTTTTCCTTGAACTTTCATTGTTGCTGTTGTAACAGCCTCTCCATAGTTATTGTATGCTCTGCATAGATATTCACCGGAATCTTCAGGGTATGTTGGAGATATCTCAAGAATAACAAAACCAAAGTCACAGAATGTTCTGAATCTGGAGCCAGCTTTGAGAGATTTACCGTTCCAGTACCACTCCACCTGAAATTATTATATTTTAATTATTATACTATATTATAGTAGCTATTGATATTTATTTATTGATTTATTTATATATACTTTATTGTACACCAGAAAATACATAGCGAAAATAAATAAATTTAACACTACAAAACATACAATGGGCGGCCTTATCGCTTTTTGCGATCTCTTCCAGGCAACCTTAGAATGGACAGTGACTGCGTGGACATAAAAAATGGGGTTGTCATTGGTGCAAAATAATAAGTAGGTACTTAAACTTACCAATAGATACAGTATACTATACTCAATAGATATATATACTAGACACATAAATAAATAAATACATACATCTTTAATTATTGAGATATTTTAATTATTGTACATTATATTAGACAGTTTTCTTTAATTGCTTCTTAACTTTACGATCCACGTGGCGCTGCGGAGTATCGTAACATTCTTTATTTTATTTCTCAACCGTTAATGATAAACCTTCATGATTACACAATCACCGTTTAATATCACACACAATTACATTCCTAAAATAATACTTGCCTTTAAATTAGGATCATCAGTCGGTGTCAACCTAGCTTCAAAGTGTGAATTCTCTCCTTCCCGAAGGTTATCAATATTTGATAGTGGTACAGTGAAAACTGGAGCTTTACCCCTTTCTTCCTCTTCCTTGACATCCTTTCTGCGTACCATTGAGTCCTCAAGAGTTTGAAGTTTTTCCAACCCACCTTCCATGCCCTAAAATTTAAATTCGTATTAATATCGAACTAAAAGTAATATTTAATGAAAGTAAAGAAACATCTTGCATAAATACTTTTGTTAATTTTATAGGTACTTACCCGCGGTAGTTGCGAGTCCAGGATTAAATTCTCCTTTGAAGTACATTTTAACGTAGCTTTAGTAGAATCCCGGCCCAGCTTATTAGTAGCCACGCATTCATATTCACCGGAATTTTCTTCATAACAGTATAGAATATCCAAAATAACAATTCCAAAGTCGTGGAAAGTCCTGTACCTGTGGCCATGCGGCAACTTCTTTCCATTGTAGAACCACTCGACTTTAAGGTCAGGGTCATCAACCGGTACAAGTCTGGCTTCGAAGTGTGCACTTTGGCCTTCAACTAATTTAGTTACATCTTGTATTTGAGTAATGAACTTTGGTGGTACAGCTGAAGCAGGAGCAGGCGCTTGCTGTTGAATTCCTTGTAAGCTTTCTAATTCCCTGATCTTGGCCAGCGAATCGGGCTGCAAACTGTCTAGATAAACTCCACCTCTTCCGAAGCAAGTGATAGTCGCCTTCGTAAAGTCTTCGCCGTATTTATTATACGCGCGGCACACATATTCTCCAGTATCATGGTTCTGAGTATAGGCTATATCTAGGACAACAAAACCAAAGTCAGAAACCGTTTTGATTCTGGTAGAGTGACGAAGTGGCTGGCCATTGTGGTACCATTCGATTTTCAAATCAGGGTCATCGACAGGCACAACAGTGCATTCAAAGTGAGCAGACTGTCCGTCTTTCAAGCCCTCAATTTTTTGAATATGCGTTGTAAATCTTGGTTTTTGTCCTTTGCTTTTGTCGACACATTCTAATTTCACACTAATTTCAGCCTGACCCCATCTGTTAGTAGCCCGACAAGAATAGACACCTGAATCGGTGGTTTTAGTTCCAAGTATTTCAAGTACAACCATGCCGAATGCGTAGACCGTACGGATGCGATGACTGGCTTCGATGGATTTTCCGTTGTAGAACCACTCGATAACCATACTTTGGTCGCCAGTAGGTATAAGAGATGCTTCATAATGAGCTATCTGTCCCTCACTAATGTCAACGATGTCCTGGAAGACGGTTGTGAATTCCGGAGCCCTTCCGGTGTCGTCATCAGGCTTCTGGCCTGGCTCTCTACGAAGAGATTCCTCAAGATTTTGAATCTTTTCCAATCCTTCGGTGCCTTTAGGATGTTGCGTTCTTTCAATAAGATTTTCTTTACTAGTACAAAAGACGGTTGATGAGGTAAATGCTTCACCTTTCTTATTATAAGCCTTGCAAGTGTATATTCCACTATCTCTTTCGTACACATCTGTCAAATCTAATGTCACAAAGCCGAAATCGCTTGTAAGCTTAAATCTTGAACCTTGCTCCAGAACTTTTCCATTGAAGTACCATTCAATCCTGAGGTTTGGATCGTTTTTAGGTTCAACCTGCCCTTCCAGGTGAAGGGCTTGGCCTTCAATCAATTGATTTTCTGCTGATACTGGTACCACCCATTCCGGCTTAGGATAATCAACATCCGGTACAGACGTTCTTCTGGATTTAGACAGTCTTGCTTCCTCAGCCTGTTCTACAGCTTCTAATCCAGCCTTTCCTTGCGGGTGCTGAGTGTCGAAATAAATGTTTTTATCTCCAGTACATCTAAGGGAACCTGATGTTGTTGCTGATCCCTTGCTGTTGGTAGCCTTGCATGTATAAATACCAGAATCTTCTTCGTACGTGTGAGTAATGTCAAGAGATACATAGCTGAAATCGTGTGTACTCTTGTATCTCGAACCAGATGGCAACGGTTTATTGTTGAAGAACCATTCAATCTTAAGTGTAGGATCCCTAGATGGCTCCACGTTGCATTCGAAATGTATGTTTTCGCCTTCTTTGCACAAGATATTGTTCAAGTGCGAAATAAATACAGGTATTTCGTAGACAGGTTCAGGTGCTTCAGGTTTTTCTGCTTTCGGCTGTTCCAGAGCGCCAATTCTATCCAATGATTCAGGATGAAGTGTTTCACCGAGTAACCAGTGACGATCCTCAATTTTTATGGAAGCGGTTGAAACTGCTTCTCCGATAAGATTAGTGGCTTTGCATGTATAAATTCCAGAATCATCAATCCTTATACTGTTAATGGAAAGAGTCACCAAACCAAAATCAAAAGTGCTTTTTAATCTTGATCCAGTAGTAAGCGACATACCATTTTTGAACCATTCAATTCTTAAGTTAGAGTCAGTTCGCGGTTCTACTTGAGCTTCCAAGAACACATGTTGTCCTTCAACGAGTTTGTCGTAGCTCTTCAGATGTGTGGTGAAAATGGGTGCTTGTTGAACTCCCGAATCCACAAACATTTCTGGCACTTTGTTCATGGCAGCTTCCTTCAGTTGAATTTGTTCCCATGCTTCAGGTCTCATTGTTTGATCCACAATGGTGGACTTAGTCTTGACTTTCAGTGCGGCCGAGGATACCGTGCTTCCAGCTCTGTTTATCGCTTTGCACATGTAAAGACCCGCGTCATTGGCCACCACCGAATTGATGTCTAACGTGACAAATCCGAAATCATGAGTTGTGCGGAATCTTGAACCTGTGAAAATAAATGATATATTTTCATTAGTTTGCTACCGAATATGACCATTGTAGGTATACATTATACCTACGAGTATAAACTGCAACAATATTTATGATTTGCTTACCCATTTTTAGCTCTACTCCATTAATGTACCATTCAAATCGTAAGCTCGGGTCACCAACTGGTACCACGCGTGCTTCATAATGAGCATGTTGACCCTCCCATAGTTCTGTGGGTCCAGTAAGCACCTGGGTAAAGATAGGCTTTTCAAACTCGCGTTCAGGCTCGTCTGGCCGACTTTGCTGTGGTTGTTCAAGTTTTTGAATTTTCTTCATGCCTTCTGGATGTTGTGTGTCCATTTGGATGGCTGCTTTAGCTATAAAACAAGACATTAATAGAGTAAATAATAAACTTTATGAGTGTTTATCAAGTAATATTTACGATTAGGTGTATCATAATATTGTACAATTAACAAGTACTGAACGTAGTTATAATTTAATAAAATAGTTACTTTTTATTCTCATGGCTGCGGTCGTTACAGCTTCTCCCAATAGATTCGAAGCTCTACACATGTAGACGCCTTCATCTTCATCACGAACATGGGTGATTGTCATCGAGACATAACCAAAGTCATGAGTTTTTGTGATTCTGGAACTGTCCTCAATAAGTTTCTCGTTTCTGAACCATTCCACTTTTAGAGTAGGGTCACCAACTGGAATAAGCCTACAGTCAAAGTGCGCTGTTTGACCCTCTTGAATGTTATCGATGTTTTGAAGTGGTTGTGTGAATACAGGTCTTTGGCGTGTTACTGGTTCTGGTATTTCTGGACGTTTGAAAGGTTCTGCAGATTCTAGCTCTCGGATCTTTTCTAAGCCTTCAGGACGTTGAGATTCCGATATAATGCTTCCTTTTGCGGTTACTGTCATGGATATTGCAGATATACATTGTCCTAGAGCATTGATTGCCTTCACTGAGTATTCACCAGCGTCTTCAGGAACACAATGCTGAATATCTAATGACACGTAACCAAAATCAAAAGTGATATGGAACCTTGCAGCAGATTGCAGGGCCTTGCCGTTATGATAGAATTCGATTCTTAAGTTTGGATCATGTACAGGCTCCACCTGGCATTCAAAGTGTGCTGTCTGACCCTCGAAGACGTGAGTAGTGCCACGCAATTCTGTGACAATCCTAGGTGGACTTATCTTGGGTTCTTCAACTTCCATCCTAGTACTATGACCCTGTGCTTCAAGTTGTCTGATTTTTTCTAAGCCATTCGGATGTTGAGTGTCTAAGATAATGCTTCTGTGCCCTGTAATATTAAAATAGTATTTAATTTATTTACATTTTATTTTGTTCTGGAGAGTTTGCATTATGAAAATAAGTGTATATTTACCTGCAACCTTCATCGTGCATGTGTTAACTGCTTCACCAAGTTTGTTAGTGGCCTTACACATATAAGTTCCAGAATCTTCAGAGTAAGTGTACAGAATATCCATTGCAACATAACCGAAGTCATGTGTGGTTCTGTACCTGTGACCCGCTCTTATCTTTTGCCCGTTGAGGAACCATTCAATCTTTAGATCTGGGTCGTTTATTGGCTCTACTCTACACTCAAAGTGAGCGTGGTCTCCTTCTTTCAAATTCTCTAGGCTTGTTAGAGCTGTCAAGAACACTGGTCTCTGACCTGGCTGCTCCTCTTGCACTGGTTTAGGTCTCTCATAATTCTCTAATTCTTGAATCTTCCTAAGACGTTGTTCGTCTAACGTGTCCAAGTAAAGTCCTGCTTTGGCTAAAATAAAATAAAAATAATGTAATACTGTTTTTTATTTCTTTATAACCTGATATTTGTCGAAAAAGTAAAAAAAATATAATTACTTACCGTCTACTTTTACAGAGCTTGTGGTGACTGCTTCACCAACAGCATTAGTAGCTTTGCACATGTAAGTACCGCTGTCTTCAGAGTAAGCATAAAGGATATCTAACGCTACATAACCGAAATCGTACGTAGTCTTGAACCGATGTCCTTGTTGGACAGGTCTACCATTGCAGTACCATTCAACACGCATAGTAGGATCGTTAACAGGCGTGAGAGTAGCTTCCAGGTGTACTGGCTTGCCTTCAGATACTTCAGCGTTTTTCAACGGTTTTCCAAATTGAGGTTTCTCAGCTACAAAACTCTCGTCACGGACTACACGTTTAAATCTACTATCATCCTCTAGATACTGTATCTTTTCTAGGGCACTTTCATGTTGTGTGTCTCTTATGATAGACTCCTTGGCTGCAATATAATAAAAGTTGTAAGTAAATATTTTGTCTGCGAAGGATAAGTACCTAACGGTAGACAGTGAGATATACAATAATTTTATACTTACATTGAACGTTCAGTTTTATTGAAGATGTTGCTTGTCCTAAGTTATTGATAACCTTGCAAGTGTATTCTCCGGAGTCTTCCCCGTACACCGTTAGTATGTCTAGGGCAGCAAAACCGAAATCGTACGCAGTGCGATAGCGGTGGCCACTTTGTAGGACCTTTCCATTGAAGTACCATTCCACCCGCATATTTGGATCGGGGTAGGGCTCAATTCGGCATTCATAATGAGCGCTCTGGCCCTCCACCAGTTTCGAAGGACCATTCAGTTGCGTAATGAATCTTGGAGCTTGGTTGACCGCCACCTCTACGTCTTCTCTACGTTGGTAGCGCGAAGAGTCTTCCAACTGTTGTATTTTCTCTAACGCACTCTCGTGCTGTGACTCTAGCTGAAGTGACGCCTTAGCTATAAAAATAATAAATTATTAGCAAAAAATGCTTACTCTTAGTTACACATTGATTCCACCTTGTTATGTTTACTTACATTGAACAAACAGAGTAGATGATGTTACAGCTTCTCCTAGCTCATTTATGGCACGGCATGTATACGTGCCTGAATCCTCAGGATTGACGTATTTCATATTTAAGGCGACATAACCGAAGTCATGCATTGTTGTCAAGCGGTTTGCTAAAAATAAAATGTGTTTAATAATCGACACAAGTTTTTAAACAATTGTACCTATCTTTATCTATTGAAATTTAGGATACTTACAAGCTTCAATAGGTACGCCATTACGTAACCATTCCACACGTAGTTTGGGATCTCCAACAGGAATAAGCCTGGCTTCAAAGTGAGCTGCTTGGTTTTCAGCAACTCTTATATCCTTCATAGGCATGGTAAATACTGGTGCTTGTGTTATAGATTCATCTTGTGCACTGTGTCTCTGATATCTAGAAGTATCTTCTAATTGATTAAGTCTTGGAAGAGCTCCTTCGTGCTGCGATTCCAAGTATATGGATTTTCGAGAATGTACAATGGCAATTCCAGAGGTGACTGCTTCGCCAAGAGCATTGATAGCTCGGCAGGTGTAGGTTCCAGAATCCTCTGGCAAACAAGACATAATATCTAGAGCAACGAAACCAAAGTTGTTGGTTTCCGTGAATCTTGAACCACTCTTCAACGGCTTGTTGTTATGATACCATTCCACTTTCATCGTAGAATCAGAAACAGGTATCAGCCTGCATTCGAAATGAGCTCTTTGGCCTTCTTTGATTTCAATATTTTTCAATGAAGTCGTAAATATTGGGGCTTGTGTTGTAATTTCATCAACGAAATCGGTCCTATGATGTTTAGATCTGTCTTCCAATACTTGAATTTGGTTTAGTCCAGCCTCATTTTGTGTGGCTCTAATTATGTCTGTTGTGCTGCGGCAAGTCAATCTACAGCTGACTTCATCGGTGCCAACATGGTTGACAGCTCTGCATGTATAAACACCAGTATCTTCAGCAATCAAATCAATAATGTCAAGTGCGACATAACCAAAATCATGAATGGGTCGGAATCTGTGTCCAATAGTAACAGGGTGCCCATTTTTGAACCATTCAACTTTAAGATTGGAATCAGTAACTGGTTCAAGTTTGCACTCAAAATGAACATGGTGACCTTCCACGACATTGTCAATAGACTTTGGTTTTGTAATAAAGCGTGGTTTGATATTAATAGATTCATCGACCACTTCGCTCTTCTTGTAACGTGAAGCATCTTCTAAATATTGAATTTTCTCTAGTCCTGATGGATGCTGCGACTCAAATATAAGATCTTTTTTAGCAATAACTCGCAAAGCACACGATGTTACTGCTTCACCAAGTTGGTTTGTAGCTTGGCATGTGTAAACACCCGAATCCTCTGGATATACACTCAAAAGGTCGAGTGCAACGTAATCAAATTCGTAAGCGGGTCTGAATCTGTGACCTGTCTTTATCGGTCTTCCATTACAGAACCATTCTACTCTCATGGTTGGATCACCGACTGGTTGTAATCTACATTCCAAATGCACATTGGTCCCTTCTACAGTCTCAACATTATGTAGAGCTCTTGAAAACTGAGGTGCCTGCCTCACAGTTATATCTTCGTGTACTTGTCTGGATCTACGCGCAGCATCTTCTAGTATTTGTATTTGCTCTACAGCTTGCTCATTCTGTGTATCAGTTACAATATCTGATCGTTCAATAACACGAACCATTGCAGAAGTGTGAGCGGAGCCCAAGTGGTTTACGGCCCTCACGGTATATTCTCCAGAATCAGCTGATGTTGCGTGAATTATATCAAGTGCAACAAATCCAAAGTCATAATAAGTCCTAAATCTTGAGCCAACTGTCACAGCTCTGCCATTATGGAACCACTCGACACGCATGGTCGGGTCACCCATGGGTTCCAACCTGCATTCCAAGTGAATATTTTTACCTTCTGATACTGGAGGAGGATCAGATAATGGCTGAACAAATACTGGTTTAGACTTGGATATTTCTTCAATTTCATACATAGGTTCCACAAACTTTGATTCTTCAATGTGCCTTGTTTTTTCATATAAACCACGGTGGATACTTGATGTATCAATGCTGGATCGCGCTAGAATAATAAAAAAAAGATTAATAAACATAATGAAAATCTATGCCTTTTAAATTCTATTTCTGTAAAGTTAGATTTATTCACAATTATGTATAGCCTTAGTAATATTTGTCAAAGTATACTCAGTCAAAATGCAAAGTATTTTATAAATAAGTGACTAATATTGTTGATGTAGAATTTTTCAGATTTATTACTGAATCCACAATATATTGGGTTAATTTCTAAATATTAATAATCCATGTAAGTGCTTTCTGCATTCTCACTGCCTACTTGCGAAATTGCGCTTTTTAATGAGTACTTACTTTCGACTGTCATAGAAGCACTCAATTGGGCTTCTCCAGCTGCATTGCGCGCTACAACTGTATATACTCCGGAATCATCTGCGCGGACACTGGCAATATCTAACGCTACGTAGCCAAAATCATGGTATGTCTGAATGCGATTAGCACTCTTAATTTGCTTTCCATTGAAATACCATTCTACTGACATAGTCAAATCACTTTGCGGCTCTACTCTTGCTTCAAAGTGAGCGCCTTGCCCTTCTACTATTTTATTTGTACCCTTTAATGGTCCCAAAAATCGAGGCTTTGTTGTAATCTTCACTTCCTCTTCTGCTCGTCTTGCATATCTGCTGGAATCTTCGAGATGCTGAATTTTCTCATATCCACCTGGATGTTGAGATTCTGCGATTATATCTTTCTTTGTCACAATACTTAGGTTAGCATTAGTAGCTGCCTGACCCAGAGCATTATAAGCTCGACATGTATAGTGACCAGCATCGTGTACAGTCACAGATTTTATTGTTAATGCGACGTATCCAAAATTAAAGAATGTAGTAATTCTTGAACTAGCTTCAACAGGACGTCCGTCTTTTAACCATTCAACTCTTAAAGTTGAATCGCCTACTGGTTCGAGGCGAGCTTCGAAATGGGCGAACCCACCTTCCTTAATATTTATTTGATCTTTAATTGGTGTTTTGAACTCCGGCCTCTGCGTACTTTCAGGGGCCTCCTGATAATACTTTTGATGTTGCTGTTGCTGATATGCTTCCAATTGCTCAGTCTTTTCAATGTATCGTCGTTGTTCTGGTATGCCAAGATCTGCAGTAACTGTACTCCGGGCAGCTACTCTGATCGAAGCGGTACTAATGGCTTCGCCTAATTTATTTACAGCCCTCACTGTGTACGAACCTGCATCTTCAGCCCGTAGGTGCATGATGTTAAGGGAGACGTAACCGAAGTTGAAGATTGACGTGATTCGCGAGCTAGCTGTAATCGCTCTTCCATCTTTGTACCACTCTACTCTCATCGTAGGATCACTGACCGGGGTAAGTTGAGCTTCAAAGTGAGCATTCCTGCCTTCTTGCAGCTCACCAAGCTCTTGCAGTGGCCTTATGAATTGAGGCCTCTGTGAAATCTGTTCTTCTATTGACTCTTGGTGTTGGTATCTAGAATAATCTTCCAACTGTTGAATATACTGCAAACTCTCTGGATGTTGGCTCGTTCTTTCAATTGTTGCTCTTGGAGTTACTTGCAAAATAGCCTTAGTTTCTGCAACACCTGTTGCACTTATAGCTCGGCACGTGTATTCTCCACTGTCTTGAATATTAAGACTGAGCATATCGAGAGAAATATATCCAAAGCGGAATATAGATGTAAACCTAGAACCTGCAAAATGAACATTTAAATTAATTTAACATAATTACTTGAATATAAAGCCACAGACATTTAATTTTGTAGTTACTTACTAGCTTCGATACTTTGACCGTTTTTCAACCACTCAATTTTCATCGTTGGGTCGCCAACTGGTTCTATCCTCGTTTCAAAGTGAATTTTGCCACCCTCCATCTGGGAAATACTCTTGAGTGGCACAATAAACTGCGGTGGAGGATAAACTCGATCTTCCTCACCTGGAGGAATGTAAGGTCTTGCCCTTTCCACGTGCCTTAAGTATATGATTTCTGGTCCAGGAGCAGGCCTATAAAATAAAATATGTAAATACACACATACTTCACGCACACGTAAAAAGAATGTAAGAAGTTTCGTGATATTACTTACTCTGGCTCGATAATCTTTGTAGGCCGGGGCAAGTGCAGACGCTTTTGCTCAGGCGGAGGCTCTTTTGGTACTTCGACGTAGAGCCTTGCCCGAGTAGCGGTGGAGCCTGCGACGTTCTGGGCTGTGCACTGATACCATGCCGCATCCGACGCCTTGGCTCGCGGAATGTCCAGCGTCGAGGCCCCACCATCGGTATTAATTCGTAACTCTGGATTGGGTATTATCGGAACGCCGTCCTTCTGCCATGTGATCCGTGGTGTAGGTGTGCCAACTGCGCGTGCATTTAAAATAACAGGTTCCCCTTCGCGCACGCTAAGAGTACTGAACCGTTCAACAAACTTTGGAGCAACTACTTGTTCCTTTTCGATGACGTTAAGTCTGCACTGGAAAGATGTTTCACCAGTCTTGTTGCGAGCAACACATGTGACTACACCACTGTCACTAAGTTCGACGTTTGTAATCATAAGTGCATGATTACCTGATTCGTTTACTAATATCTTATGATTATAATCGTCTCGAATTTGTCTATCGTTAATGAACCACGTGACTTCTGGGTAAGGTCTGCCCGTGACGCGGCAATCGAATCGCGTCATTTTGCCCTCCGTGACATCGCGGTCTTGGCAGACTCTTACAAATTGCGGAGCGAGAGCTTTCTCACTTATTTCTACTCTTTCTTCAATTCCTGTTTGTTGAGTGTCCATGATATACTGTGATCGTTGATCTTGCACAAAAGTCTCTTGTGGAGATTCAACGGCGAGGTATGCAGATGTAACAATGCATCCATTGGGATTTTCAGCCAATAAAGTGTAGTGGCCAGAGTCAGACTTTTGTGTGTTTCTTACCCTAAGAGTAGTTTGATTATGCGTGGTAACAATTTCATTTTTGCTGGTATTTACTAGCCGCTGACCGTTCTTGAACCAAGTCACCCTCGGCCGCGGGTTACCAGATAGCTGTACCTGAAACTGAGCATCAGTGCCTTCCTGCAGCTTGGAATTCCTTGGCTTTTGTGCAATTTTGGGTGGTGTCACAGGACCAAGCGTTTTGTCAATCTCAGTACTGATATGAATGTCACTTTCATTGACATATCTCTTAGTAATCGTTTCCCTGAATGAAACTTCTCGCAAAAGTCTGTACTCAAAGGTGTCTACTTTGAAATCCTCTGAGGATGAATAGTCGGTGCCGTTGGTGAATGCGACTTTTTGTGTTTGTCTGGACTGTTCTGTGGAGTACCCCTGTGTACCGTAGGATTTGTGCTCCACGCTCTCGCTGACGTGTCGATAGCTTTGTTGCTGCGAGGACTGCTGTGCAGGCACTGGGACGCCTTCCGGCTGGATATACACGGAGCAAATGGCCTCGCCATATTGATTCCGGGCCGTGCATGTGTATTCGCCCTCATCGCCCGGACCGATCTGCTTAATTAATAAGGACACGTCACCAGTTTGCTCATTGTAGCTCATACTGTACTTGTTGCACTCTACTAGTGGGGCTTTCTTTCTCGTCCACGATACAACGGGGGTAGGATTGCCTCTAAGTTTTCCTTCGAATTTTGCATTTCCACCTTGCGCAAATCTCGCATTTTTAAAGATTTGCTCAAAGATTGGGGGGGAAGGTTCGCCAGGCCTGCCTGATGTGACAGGCAAGCGGTCGCCAGCAGATTCAACTGTAACAAAATAAAAATATACGATAAACACCATTATCCTCGAGTTAGGAAATGAAACGTTACTATGTAGCTGGAGATTTAGTTTTCGACTAGAGAGAAGCGATATGTTTGTTATTGAACGAACAAAATGTAAAATTAGTTTATGCAATAAGTACACGCTAGGCTTGTGTTAGCAGAGGCGCAATATTGCGCACACCCTCATTCGCCAATGACCATGTTGTTCGATGATTTGACGTAATGCCATTAGGGGCGCGATTGGACCACATGGAAATTCGCTCAGCTAATGAAAATTTCTTTATCCATGTTTGAGTTGAATCGAAACCTGGACTTTATTTTCCGCTTAGTTCCGCAGCAGAGCTTACTAATACGTGACGCAAAGAGCAGAAGCAACTTTATTATTTATTCAAAATAAAATATAATAATATTGGGTCGGTATCTATTTATAAACAGCTTATCTCTGTTGTATGTTGAATAACCAATATAAATCAGTTATCCATTAATTTATTAAGTAGATACGATATTGCAGAAAACTGATTTTCATCAAAGGGCAGTACAGAACAGTTTCCCCAATACATCGTCTTCGAAAAGTAGTTTTATAAAGAATATTATTTTGTTTAAGTTTAATGGTACTTTAGGCTGGTGTCCTATGAAAGCCTACTAATACTGATTATAAATTATCATTAAATAGCAAACCTCCGGAATCACCTATTTTATTTACACATAATTTCTGCACACCTAACCTAACCTGCTAGAAACTACGGAAATCAGATGTCACCAAAAGATTTTTTGTAAAAATATTGCTGATATGTAATTTGTGAGTACCGGTCTATATTAGTTGCCTTAATACGTATATGGTGTGCTATTTTTGACTTTATAATTTCTCCATGTTCGTAAATAGTCGTGTGATAAATATCAAAAGTTCCTGGAACGTGCGTGCGCCGGTATTCCAGCTCTGTTCGGATTGGATGCGCATGAGTCACGGGAGTGACGAGGCGGGCGAGCTCTTTTCGCGCGTCTATTTTAGTATCCACCACTCGGATCTTGTTACGATCGCCATTTTGGTGGACTCTTTCGCTTTCCTACATATTCCAAAGATTGTAAATCAAAAATAAATCTTACGCCTGTATGCATTTGAAATGCAATATGTGTTATTTAGAAATACACTACATTATCTGCATATTTGTTTACAGACGTCGAGTGCTCACAAAAGAACAGTTAGGAATGAGAGTGGTCCGATGAAGTCACGGGATCGAGGACCGGTTCTGCTTATGTCAAGCAGGCATCGGTCTCAAAACTTGTTCGCACTTTATGTAGGCACATAAAATATGTGTACCTACCTACTTTAAACACGAGAGACCTATTATACTAATATTGAAACCTAGGAATGTACCAACCTTCTTTGGTTTTAAGTGCAAATAAAAGTATTTTTACAGACATAATATTACATACGAGAAACAGTAAAAAGGTGGCTTCCATATGTTTATAATGACATCGTTTACACAAGACAAACATTCAAGGTTTGATTTTTAGGTCAAGGTCATATGGTACCATAACATATAAATTCGCTTGAAGAATTAAACAATACATTGTGATACTTGTGTGGTTATAAATCGCCTCATATTAGGGAATGAGAAGAAAAATATTTTTCATTTTCAGTTTTCCGAGAACTTTCCATCAATGTTATTGTGAAGGTGTAACTAAAGATGTTTTCGTATCTGGACAGTAATTATCGTGTTCAGGCACCGAATTGGCAACCCACCAAATTATACAACAGCATCATGCCGAAGCACAATAGTTATAAAATAAAATTATAAATCGCTCGCATTCTATGTTCGCAGCTGTGCAATCTTTAAAACCTTGTTATTTTCATTTATAAAAGCAGGTATACGAGTACATACATGCCGACATAGTAAGCAATAAATTCTATCCTTACATTTATTAATACGGGCTGGTGTCCGCAACTCCACGTCAAAGCGTGTATTTCGCATTAATCGACTGTCAGCTACATTCTAACTAATATTATAAATGTGAAAGTGAGTTCATTTGTTTGTTTGTTACGCTTTCACGCTAAAACGGCTGAAGAGATTTGGATGAATTTTGGCACAGGGGTAGACCATGACCTAGAATATGACAAAGGATACTTTTTATCCCGATATTCCCACGGGATCGAGACATACGCGGATGAAACCGCGGGGCGCAGCTACTAAACTCATAATTTTAATTACTTTAACAACATTGTAGATACATTTTTTAAGACTAGGTAGGTAACCTGCATATTTTATCCTTACATATTATAAAACGAAGTCCTCCGCCGCGTCTGTCTGTCGTCCTGTACGCGATAAACTCAGAAACTACTGCACCGATTTTCATGCTGTTTTCACCAATGGATAGAGTGGTTCTCGAGTAAGGTTTTAGTGTATAATAACCGACATCCAGGCGAGCAAAGTCGTGGGCATCAGCTAGTTTTAAATAAATAGCCGCAACGTTTTTCCAAATTAAAGCGGTTTCGGCTCAAACCTACGAAATTGAGTGCATAGGTGTAAAACCGCAGAGCGTACCGGACCCGGGACCACCAACAGAACATATTAGTTGCATTCGATGGCTCTCACGCGCGGTACAGTTTCTGTACCTAACCACGGACACGCTAAGAACACATTGCGGAAAGAGAATATTGTAGTACAGTTAGGAGAATTAACTGTTAAGCATATTGACATCCTCCGTCAATTTGTTTATTTTTTATTTAAATCGCTTCTCTCTCTCTCTCTCTCTATTGTCTCTGACATTACATAGAACATATTTATGAAAATATTATGTTAAGGGTATACCTATAAAACCCATCATATAAAAAATAAAGTATAAAAAAGAATGATGCATAATTGCATAACATAAATTACTTATCATAATCAGCCTATAACGTTGCCACTGCTGGGACAAGGTTTCCTCATGATGTTTTCCTTCACCGTTTTGAGAGCAGTGATGATGAAATAATTTACACAAAGTAAAGCGCCTGACAGGGTTAGAACCTAAAAGTCGAAGGTAGTAGCCAGCACCACTGCTCTAATTACTTATTATTAATCAAATGCGCCTGTATACACAGCCTTCACAATACAACCGAGCTAAGTTTTGCCCTAATACCGAGAACCGACGTATTCGGAAAAAAGCTGTCATTCCACCTGGTGCTAGGATTTATCACTATTGACAGCTCACTTCATCTAAGGTTTCATGGTGTGATTTTTACAGATTACCACTAACCTAAGTAGGTATTAGCGATGTAAAGATTGTGTCCAGACCAAAGAAAAAGAGAAAAAGAACAAATTATCAGGCTTCGTATGAATTATTTCTGAGGCCATAATTATGTCGAACACTAGTTGCTTGCATGGATTGATGCCATAACCACGTCGCTCAGGCTGTTGCGTGTCTACTTAAAAATTAACAGAAGACAGTGCAGAGCAGTGGATCACTCCAATCAAATCTTGAAGCCTCCCAAAAATACAATTACATTCAGGGATATTTATTGATAAGGCGTCAGCGAAGCCGCGAAATTAAATTTTTCTTACTTTCTTTTTTTAGATATTTATATATTAGGTAGCCCGGGAAAGACCTTTTAGTAGTTTCTTAAAGTTTTCTTGTTAAAATATTTGATTTTTTTTAAGTCCTTAGACAGTTTATTATAACAATTTGACCCTGCATACATATATGATGTTCTTCTGTCCTAGTTTGGGCTAAGCAGATATCGTTAGCATGTCTTGTCAACATTTTTTAGGATTGTAGGTACCATTTTTGAAAATATTATCTGCGAGTGTATGTCTCTACTTCATTTGAAAGAGGTTCATAGGTTTTGTTTCTTTATTTTCAGTACCTACGTGTTAAACAGCTCTCTATCTAAATAGTATTTTAATTATTTTATTTTGGGCAACTTGTAGTACTTTTAAGTTTGTTTTGGCAGCAGTTTCCCAAACCACAATCAAATGGTATAAAAGACTCTATGGTTAATTCTCACATAGACTATTAAATATGTAAGTTATTACGCTGACTAATCATTTTTATTAGTGATTTAATAATTATATTTTTTTTTTATCTATGTTTGATTTAAGCCAAGTTTGCAAGAGGCTTAGAACATGTTGGGATTGTTCTATAATTGATCAAATTGAGGCACTTGAGTAAAATAGATACATTTTCATGGTACCTATACCTCATTAAGGGTAAATCAGGTTGGGAACTGCTAATTTCTCTCGAAAACGTAGAGCTTGTCTTGTAGTATGTCGGAGCTGTAGGAGAACGTATTTATTTTATTGATAGCAACAAAATTGTTAAGTTGTAAAATAAAGTGACAACAACAATCGCTCCGCTTCTGTGAAGTTCTGTGCACTGCGCGCACCACTAAGCCCGTCCACTCTCTACGCTTACTGACGCACAATACAATTTCACTAAACATGGGCCCCGGTCATTATAGTTAAAAGATGTTGTATGCCATGTAGCATAGTTTATATAAATCACGACTCCCATTTATTGACAGTTGTATAAAATGGCTATAACACAGTAAAATGTCGTAGAGTGTCAATTTGCGTAACAACTAATTTCACTGACTGTGTCATCTGAATGAGTGTTTCAAGGTAATATCGTATTGTTACATTTACACGACCGAAAGCGGCGCCGGCGCCGACGCCGTCTCAAGCCCGCCCGCAGTCGGACCACAGCCAAACCTGACCCAGTCCGCGCCATATGGTCACTGGCCCTCATTATGAATCATACACTCGAGTTATACGAAACGTACTATTTTAATTTGGTTTGGTTTATAAACTTACACTCGCCTTTCTACTAAACTATGGGTTATAATAATATGTAGTAGGTATGTTGTTGTTATATAATGCGGAGATGACAATAAGACTTAACATGAAAACACTGGCAATACTAATGTGTAGGAGTATTTAGGAACTATCAATTAACTCCTAACATTGAAATTAAAACGTGATTTTTTTTCTAACAATTTTTTTTGTCCTTTCTGATTTAATAAATAAATAGTAGTGATGGGCCGACGGCTTTTATTGGTGATTCGCTCGATTTTAACCCGCCCGGACCGGGCGAACTGACACTTTTTAATAATATTATTTTTCTTGAGGCGATTCGCACGATGGTAATAGATTGGAATCGATTTCTGGAGAGGTTTATTTATAACATTTATTTATTTCGAGTTGACATTTCTTCGATGGTTTAATAAACTAATAATGAAAATCTCAGTGAACCCTGAGATTTTTAAATCTCGACCAGCACCCTATATGTGTTATAAACTTTCAATAACCATCTGAATGATTTTGAAGACATCCATTGCTTCATATGTTCGAAAAATTTGTCTGCTCAACAACGTCAATAACGCAATTAATGTTGTTGAACTGTCAGAATGAAAACCATTGCTACTGTAAGTGTGTTACGTAATTATACCGCAGTAAGTATTAAAAAGTAGAGCAAAAGTGTATAGGTAAAATAAAGATTTGTACATTCGTCTTAAATATATTTTTCTCCTAAATAGATGAAGAGTCTCCTATTTGTATGATAAAGAAATAATAAGATTTACACATATAAAATTATGATGGAGGTATCTAATTAAATATTTCACAATTTTGCTTGACAGTTTAACTTCAAGAATATCACTTTCAATATTACCTACCTACGTATTTACTTATCACAAACAACATTGCATGCCCTGTACAAGCTTTACTTGCGAACAAACTATTTCTTCTCTTATTATCTTGTCTATTAAGACTAAACCATCTCCGCTTCCATTTTTAGCGTGTATTAATAATTCAACCTTTTTTAAATTTCATGTTTTTCTTATTGCTATCTCGGGCAACGATCAAAGTTATTATGGTCGATATAATTGCCAACACCGCTACTTGCCGCGCGTATAAGAAATTGCGGACCGCTTCTTAATACCAATTAATTTAATCATTTTTATTTATACTTCTTGCTTGCCTTGTATGTGGCCTTTTTAAACGCCCTGTTTTAACGATCGTTTGTACGGTGGACCATATTTATTAAAATGAGGGTTTTATTTTTAAAGTTCGTATATGTAGCTATAACCTTTGTGTCTTGGTAATGCTGTTTAGTATCAATCATCAATAAAGTGCCAATCAACTAACCTAATCAACCACATGTCACAATCAATCTCATGTCAAGTGATTTGATTGGTTGTTGATGTTTCAGTCAGCCAATCACAACTGAACATCGCCTTAATTTCAATATTTTATCTGAAAAACCATTTTCATGATTTTGGTGTGAAAATGAACAATATTTTCACTATTAGGAGGAAGAAAACTTTTGCTGACCCGCTCACGACCACTACTTGCATCAATAAGGAAAATGTCGTCATTAATTGGAAAAATGTCAGTTCCTGATTATTCTGACCTATCTAAAAGTACGAGTACGTATTCAAGAAACTGTTCGTACAAAATATGCAAAAATGTGATGAAAAAAACACTTAGAAAAGCGATCGCATTTTTAGTGTGAAGTAGTCAATTCTTAGTACTAGAAACCTGTAATTTGGCATGAGTATACAATCATATTAATTACGCCGACAAAACGATTTTTTTTTTTGGTTACTTTTAAAGTGGGGATGTTTTCTTTACTCGTCCCTCCCATGGTACGTTGTGTCGTTGGAAAGGTCGTTCAAACATATTGTGAGTGTGTGAAAACCACTTTTGGATTCAAGGATCCGTTTGCGAACAGCTGAACAATATAATTACGGAAAATGTAACAATAAACAACAATATTTTATGTACGTAATGGAAAACGTCATTATTACAAATTAAAGAATTTTACATAATAAACGCCACCATCCAATTTGTAAGCAATCAAGAGAGAAAATTAACAATCACATATTAAAATTACGTAAACTAATTGGGCTGCTTCATTGGGCAATTAATTTATTATATGGTTTGAACTTGCGAACCGCGACATTCGAATTTTAACTTAGCTGGGAATATATTAATTTAAAATTAATGTTTTGAATACAGTCTGTTAATGAATACAGGGGTAGTATTTTGAAGTATTAATGCCATCATTATTCCGCTGCGAAAACGGGATGGTGCTAGCGGCCTTGTCTAGCTCCGTCTCTCTCTCCCACTGGAAAAATGATGGCATTAATACTTCATAATACGGCACTAGTTATTATTATTTGGTCTAATATTGGCAGACTTATGTTATTTCTTCCAAGAAACTCCAACTCAAAACCAAAGTATTGATTTCAATTAAACCATTTACAGGCAAAGAGATCAGTCAGTTAGTCAGATAGTTGAAGCTAATTCCAAAACGTTGATCTCTATGGAGAAGAAACGAGGAAGAAACTCCAAGGACACTATTTAAATCAAGAAACTTGATGATGATAGCTTGGACAACAAGTAGCTTTGAAAAGTGGCGTGCCAAAGAAGAGGCACCATGAGGTAGAAAGTGATAGAAAATGAAATCTCCCTTTGACAAGAATAGTATAAGTTCATAGTTATCATTCTTAGCGTTTTATGATCGCTAAGTGTACCAACACTGCGGCCAGCGCCGGCGTTGCGGTCGGTTCCGTAATTCTATGTGCTTAACGAGACGGAATAACTTGGTTCGTGGTAACCCCGGTCCGCAGGCCAAGTCACGCTTAAACTTACATGACGTGTATATAACAAAAAATGTATTGCTTGCTATTTCGAACAAATCTTAACAAATATTATAAATGCGAAACTGGATTTGTATGTTTGTTACGCTTTCACGCTAAAATGGCTTAACGGATTTAAATGAAATTTGGCACATGGGTAGACCATAACCTGGAATAGAACCTAGGAAACTTTTTATCCCGATATTCCCACGGGATCGAGACTTACGCGGGTGAAATAGCGGGGCGCAGCTAGTACCTAATGTTTCAAATACTTTTGGCGTAGGCCACTCACAAAAGACTGTATTCTGTTCATGTTATATTGAGAAGATTTAGTACAATAATGCCGTTGATTAAAATGTAGCACGCTTTGTGTTTAAAGGTATACAAACTGCATTACCTTTCAAAGTTTCAAAATTAATTTGTGGTCTTGGCATCCAGGGCTTATCCCTTTTAACTGTGCATAAACTGCATTACGTTGTTACTTGCAATCTTATTTTTTTACCATTATTAAAGATGTTCTCTGTCTTCATTTTTCTATGCAATTTATATTCTTAAACGTTGAAAGCTCTGAGCTTCTTCTTATGGAATTCATACAACGTTACACGGCTACAAATACAAATCTTTGCATTATGCTATACTATGGCTAATGCAATATTCAAGTTTGTTTAAGAGTGTTAGTTATACACACGGCTACACATCAAGCTATACATTTCCAGTTTAGGCTGATATCGCATTGTATAGGATTTCCGTACAATGCGAGGTCAGCTTATACTGGAAAACTATAACTTGATGTTTAGCCGTGTGTACAATCATAATTCATCTTTAAAAGGAGAAAGCGACTGATTTATCTATACTCAACTATACAGCAATTTCATATATCCCCATATGAAATTACCATTTATTTAGGAGACATACCTAATCGTGTTAGAACTATTGGTTTTTTTTTACACTTCCTAAAGTATACCTCTACTTCTTTAACTAAAAATATAAATAATTTAGAGATTTTTCTACTGCTTGTACGTTACAAAGAACCGTAATTAAGTTGCTTGACTGCCGCAATTAACGCTATAGAATCGAGAGAAAATGCCGCAAAGTAGATCTATTTATAAATCAGTGAAGAAATTGGCTTATATTAAAAGCTTTTCGCGGTACCTTTTAATCGCGAAATATTGATTGATGACCTAAGTTTCATTAAGACACTCTATTCTAACTTTATTCTTTCAGTTTCAGGTAACATAACAGCTATTAGGTACCTAGGTTGGAAGATAAAGATTAAAATAGATGCCTTTTTGTTCGTATTATTTAATAATTGTCATTATACTACTCGTAATATAATGACAATTATAAATTAATATACATCGCACGCTCCGCAAGCTAAATAAATAGTACTTTAATAAAATAATTAAACTTTCACAGAAAACCTGATGAAATCGCTGTCGCTTTAGTCGATTAAAGTAATCATATGCTATCGTAAAATATGATCGAGTGATCGTCCATTACACAATAATGAATGAAATAGAAAATGAGAGACGATTTCAGAGTGATTAATAAGTAATAATAAAATTGTAAATTGTATTGTTAGTAGAACGTTCCTCTCTCTGGAGCCCTGACCGTCGGTAGCTTGAACCCTGTTCCCAATACCGGTGGACTACTATTTTTTTTATTTTTAAATGTTTTTAATATTTTAATATTCTAATATTTACAAAATGAAATTTTTAGGTGTATAAATGAAGTAAAAGAAATTGTAAACATTGTGTACCTACTAATTTAAATCAGTAGGTACATGCAATACTGAAAGCTAAGTAGCAATAAGACCAATTCTGACTTTTATTTTATTTACGTTTTAAATAAAAGGGAAATTCAAAAACTGTAACCATGTCAGCATCTCATGGTTATTTGAACCACCGACAACTATGATAATTATAATATAAGAAACTTAACGCACCTAGTTATTCTATAAGCAATCGTTATGGCTCGGAGCGAAAGTAGCGTGGACTGCTACATTTTTAACTGTTCACTCAGATAATAAATTTGGAGATAAGAGCGGTAAAAGTAAATGCGCTACGAGCAGTAAGTGTTGTCTCGCCCGTTTTAATGTTACATATTATTTGCGAACGCTGAACTCGACACAGATCATGATTTCATTATCCCCAATGCGAGTTGTGTGTGACTCCCGAGCTTTCGAATGTTTACGAATCGTGACTTATCTGCGTGTCACCTATCATCCGTGCCTATAAATCGTTAGCAAGAAAATTCACGGCATATCATACTATGAAGTGATAGCATTGTATTAAACAATGACCATTTGAGCAAGAAGTGTTTTCTAATGCTTTGTTAGTGAATCAGCTGTTCAAAGAAGTGTTCGTCGTGAATAATTTCTTATCGACTTTTGTTCCCAGCTGTGAGAGTCAGCGTGGTCGAAACTTGCGCTTTCGTTGTGAAATTTAAATCACTATACTTACCGCTCGCGGGATGGAAATTGAAGACATGGATCACATCGATCCATGCGAATATTATTTTCTCATTAACGTTGGAAATTTTTCTCGTGATGTATGCAGGTATGTTATCTAAATAATTTCTTATATGTAAATATGGTTGCATTTAACATCATTCCTAGATTGGAAGAAAGTACGTGTAATTTATTTCACATCTTTTGTTTTGTTTCTGTTTTTATATTTATTGTAGTTATTTGTTTTTATAAATAATTTCTCAACACATAATCAACAAAATGGTGTGCTTAGTGAAGGTAATTGTTTTAGTTGCGTATGAGTATATTATTTTCTCGTGGAGTGGTGAGCAGTGAGCAGCCGGCAGCACCAGGCACCGCGATGCGCTACAGTTAACATGTTACGATATAATGGGTGGTGAGCACGTTCTAGCTACGCGCTAGACGGAACACACCAACACATCGAGATGATCATCTAGCTGAGACGCGCTCTTTTATAATTCCATGTAGTTCACTAGGATGTACCGAGCTAAGTCTACAGCGTATACTCGTTACATTTAATTCTCTTTAAAGCAACCAACGTCACATTGATACATCATGTTAACATAGTTTTTAATGAAATAATCGATTGGATCTATTCAGCCATCGCATGCATATTGGCGCTTGTTCAATTGTAAAAAGTGAAGTTGATTCACGAACAGATACGTATTTTATGCCGTTTCTATTGAACGTCGATCGCGATGAAAGAGTGAAAACGTTGCTTGATGGCATTTTACTGGCGTTTTTCACGTCATACTCTAATGACGCTATTATACTACAGTTCTCAGTCGTTCGTCGAAATAGAAAACCGATAATTAAAACGATCAGAGCAAAAACTTGCAATGCCACGCCCTGTTACGTCTGCTGCATTCGTATTATAGCATGGACTTATTATGGGTCGAGGAGACTCGCTTACCTACTTCACTTTTTATTGATATGATACCTCGAGCTTTAAATTATATTGCTCATGTTTATTGCTCATATTTTATCGATATTGTAAGTGAATGAATGTACTTATTCTTATGAGAATAAAGTTATCTTAAACCTCTAATTATTTTAAAGATTTTTTTTAAAGCGAATATTTTGTTTACATACAGTGGGTCTGAGAATCTAAAATTTTGTAGTAGAATACTATAGAATCCAAATTGCGTATTCCTACTAATAGTGATTAAACTTCTCCATCACTATAATATGTTGATTTATAATTATTTAAGTTTGGATAGCTTTTGACATATTTTTCATGGTGCCACCAATTACTACCAGCAGTGCGTGTTGATCGATTCATTGTAGTGATATTATACAACGTGGTATTCATGAAGTATTTCACCTGCGAGGCTGTGAGTCACGCACGTGTCTCGGTGATAGCATGTGTATACCTACCCACTGTTACAGTTTTACATAATTTAATGCTAAACGCGGCGTTCAGTTTGAACAACTGCCGGTGGTGTGTCTCCACGTTACTGCATCAATTACGATTAACTCGCATTACATACAGCAAATTTTTTCATAAAAAAATCATGTTTTCGACTTTTTAACTAAACTGATTAAAATCTGCTGAAATTCCCCGAACTAGAAAAAAATAGAATTCTTGTGAGGATGCCAAATCGCAAAAGAACTGCCGATCCATCGCGCGATAAAAATTTAAGCTAAGGCGGTAATCAAATTTCAAGATGAGCTGTTTTCATTTTATTTCTGGAAGTCTCGAAATATTGTGCAACTTTAACATCCCGCAGCTTTCGTGTCACGTCTATCGTCCATCTCAATCTAGCTAAACATTTTTATAAAACGAGATGATCTTACAGTTTACCATGCAAACTTCATTATAAAAATATTATGTTAGAGTCAATCAATTTATTTTTATTGCTGAGGTTTAGTATAGTATGTGAGCGAGTTGTTAATTCGTGTAAATACATTTGTTTAACTTAAGTCAGACGTTGAAGCATTCATGTTGGGTAAAAAATAATCCTTGAATGGAAACATATTTGTTCAGATTCCATATAAGGATAAGTCTCTGAGCCTTATAAGTAAACAAGTTCTTAATGCTAAAACAAGTTCGCGGTGCAACCTTAATGGAGGGACGAGCGAACTCACGTCGCGATTAAAATGATCTGGTGCCCATTTAAGATTTAAATGTTCCATAAAAGAATTGCTTCGGTGTCGTAGCAGCGACCAAATTACGATTTAACAGCTGTGAGTTCACTTGTCATCCTTCATGTTTATATTATAGGCAATTCGCTGCATTTTCATTGCACATAGGGCTGAGATAGGAAAATCATTTTACAGATGGTAGTTTTTTTGGACATACAAATGTAGCATATATGGGTCATGTCGGGGCGCCGAGGCTTCCGACCGGCAAGGCGTCGCGCGAGGCGACCCGCTTGCGAGTGTCTTTAGTTTCTTCCTGGTGCGTAACTTTATTTGTGCATAGCGCTTTTCCACCGCGAGCGAGATAGTGCGGCTATTCTGGGGCGCGCGCGTGGGCGCCGCGCGCGCTGCCTAGCGCCCGCCACCACTCCGCGGTACAAGCAATTATGTGATGAATTTCAGGATCATGATACATCAAAATAATATTCGCATTAGCAGTGATTATCATTATTATAAATTGGTTAGATTTATTTAAGCTAAGTACAGTGCTATGAGTATGGTATTGTGGGTACACAGATATTGAGTGACATGGGTATAGGTAGCACAGTGGACCTACCTTGCTGCGAGAGCATCTGGCGCGTGTAGTGGTGCTGCTCGGTGCGCTGCTGCACCACTTGCTCGCGCCGCTCGGAGCGCTGTTCGGAGCGCTGCTCGGAGCGCTGCTCCGACCACCTCGACTGCTTCTCCATTTTGCCGCCACTGCAGCACAACGCACAAAAAACTCTCACTCGACGCTTCTAGTTCTTATCGTAAAACAATCCTCGTTTCGGCGCTCGTGTATTAAGAAATAAATACGCCACTGCGAAAAACTTATACTAGTACACGGGTTCATTTAGCAGAAGTCAAGTCATTATAACCCAAGTCCAACAACCAAGACGTCGGTCGATTGCGAATAGTTAGCGGATAGTGCGGAGTGCGAGAAGCGCGCGTTGCGCCGGCGGCGCTGCGAGGGCGGCGCGGGGGGCGTGCGACCGAAATACGACGGGTTATTTCGAGCCGAGCGCACTCCCGCATGCCTCCTCCACGCGCCCCACTCCCGCGCACGCCGCCGCCGTCGCCGAGCCCCCCTCACTCCCGCACATTTTGCATTGCTAAACAACCTTACAAAACAATGCACTCTCCCAACAACACACAACAATATCTAAGAAAGTTAAAGCCCAGTATATCTTGTTGCGACATGGCAAAGCCATCCTGAGGCCCTAGACAAAGTGACATTTTGTCAGCGATATCGATGATGGAAAAGAAAAAAATGTATAGGACTAACATAAGCAATCCAAAAGCTTATGTCAATCCTGTTGAAAGTCGTTGTGGAAATACGAAACGCTTATGATGCTATTGTCACTTGTCTAGGCCCTCAGATGTCAAAGTTCAGTAAGATAGGTGTTGCTCTAGGGCTTCTACGACTTCTTGTTGATTACTTGCGGAAGCGACAGTAATTTGTCAGATTAGGATTGTAAGAGTCATTTCCGTATCATACTCGCATAGAAGTAACCTAAGGTTCGGTGGATCTTCCTATTCTTTTCATTTTGACAGTCAATGACCACGATGAAGATGCCCTTGCTCCTCATCTACATTACCAAATCTGCAACTTATTTGAACCCACCAACTATAGTAGAAAGCCCCAGCAGTTACTGGAAGTTCCTAGATATTATACTGTTGCACAATTAAGCCACCCTTTACCTTGGGCCTCAGACATTAGCTCGATGCGCTTCCAGACATTTCATTTTACACTTTACTAGTACAGGCTTAGCGATAAACTTTTACGTGAGCCGCAGGTTCGATTCTCCCACGGAACATATTAGTCAAAAGATAGGTATTTGTTTCAGGTTTCAGTTTGTGCAATGAAAGAAGAGATGGATAGTGTGGTAGAGGATATTATGGCTAAGAAGTAAGTACTTTAATAATTTTGATCTACACCCATGCTATAAATCCTCCATAAAAGTTTCTGAAACAGTTAGTTTATTGCCAACATTAAAACAGCCAGTGTCATAGTAACCATAATATCATCCAAACGGGTGTTATAATGATGTACTAAATTTCATAATACAACTCATTTCAAAAAAAGAAAAGAAAGTCATGCAGGAGCGTTATACAAACAAAGCACAGTAATTTAAAAAAAAACTTATAGGTTATTCGAATTCCAAAAAATCGAATTGCATGTGCGTCGTATCCCTCCATTTTTGTTCGATATTAGTATTGCAAAACTTTTGTAGATAAAGTCTTGTATGCAACTGTAAATAATTAGGTATTAACCCACATCCGTGTTTTAATACCCCTTATTATATAACAGTTACATAAATAACTATAAGAAGGTGCTTTCCCTGATCTATTGAAAATGTCACCAAACCGATCCACCAGTAAAAATCAATAACACATACAAACAAATACCGCCCAATATCTCTCTTCCCTTCAGCCTCAAAACTCTTTAAAAAAGCCATGTGGATATACAAATATTGCGGAAAATATAAAATATTTGACGAAAGCTAAAACGGTTTTCGCCAAAACCGCTCAACAACTTTGGCAGTCCAAAAAATATAGTTATTCAAGAATCACTTAATATAATCAATAATAAAAATCATGATTCTAGGTCAATGGGAAGTACGAAGTATGGCTTTGATTTATTTGCGAGTATCAAAATAAGTCGCAGAAATGGCCGTATTTTTTTATTGCGTTGCGTTAGAAAGTTGATTTTAAGAGGTCCAAGGGAACATAGCTGTACATATTTGATATTTATTTCAAGTGAGCGAAGTGATCCTATAAGGATTCCGCTTTTCCTTTTGAAGTACGGAACCCCAAAAACCACCAATATTAAACAGCGCTCACCACCTACTATGGATACAGGATGACTGAGGTACGGCGTTACCCTTTGGGGAAATAGCACAGACGCACCAACACTCTTCACCCTTTAAAAGAAATTAGTTGGGATCCTAGTAAACATCAATCAAACTGACAGGCTAATCTCACTCGCAAAATTATAAAGTTTAAAAAATTATAATTGTTTATATTATATTAATAAATTTGTTCGTAAGCATCAAGAAGTTTATAAAAAACGCGAAAACATATACTCACATTACACACTCCGACATAAATCAAGTTTATAACATTCCAACCTCTCGGATAAAAATACCATCTACCCTCTGTAATGTTCATAAAAATATCTGCATGAATTACTAAAAAATTATAAAAAAAAGAAAATATATACATATTTATTTTAATTTTTTTTTTGTACATACTATTATTAATGCGACTTTATACGAATAATTAAACGACAACATTAATTCAGTAAATTACTTAAGTATATTTAAAAAATATATAATTGTACTTATTAGATTTAGGTCAGAAGACTGATATGCTACTTAAAGTGTTCAAAGCTTCCTCTTTCATACTATTTTGCTATGCCCGACAGGCTCCACAACGATCACATTTAATTAACTACCTAGTCTATTTTCTCTCTCTATATTTTATTTAGTACTTACCTCGAATGGATATATTATATGGAAGAAAAAAAACCTGCTGCGTGACCCCAAATAAATTGGGTTATGTGATCCTCTTGAAAGTTTTAAAAACATCAAAGATCAGTTAGCGAAATCAGCGTAACGTCACGTCACCTGAGATAATTATTCTAAAGAACTATATATATAGTGCTCCAGACCGGACTAGCCTTCGGCGCGGGAGATATTATAGTGCACAAGGGTGTGCGCAAACACAGGTGCCTCTGTGTTCCCTCCTTCTCAAAATCCGATGCGACGGCAACCCGACACGACCGGAGAGAGATCAGGCGCAGGTCCAACGGCTTAACGTGCTTTCCGAGGCACGGGGGTATCACACCACCAACTTCCAAACTCCGGGCTGTTATTAAGAAATTCCTAATGGAAAAACACAATAACTCTTTACCCGACTTAAGAACAAGTCTCAAGAACTACATAGTGAACATATCAACGCCATACTCGCTCAAATCGATACCAATATTATTCAGGCATTCGTTGATAACGTAATAACACACAATGTCGGATAAGCATGAACTAGGTCACTTACTAGTCTACACGAAAGAATATTACAAAACTACAATATACTTACAATATCAAGGTAGGTATATTATAATTGTAAGTAGGTTTATTGAAGAAGTTCATAATTGAATTAAATATCAAGGAACTATCAAGAAAAATCACTCATCTTTATCTGACTGCGACAAAGCAAGAAGAAATGATCTCATGTATTTAGATCTATTTTGTTTAACATTGCTGATTAGTTAGCTTTTTGTATTTATCTTTCTTTCTTTCTTCTTAACAGTCTTTAAAGATCTCTTCTTCAAGATTTACACTATTACGATTTAAGGAAAATATCAGTTGGTCTACATAGTTTTACCCTTTTTCTTGGTCTGCCTCTTTGTGTCTTTGTCTGTATTTTGTTAGCTTTTCTGAGTTTTCACCAAAATCGACCCCAGAGGAGCTCGTGGCTAATTAATAACTGCCGCACGGGTCGATCCATCAGGTTAAGCTACGCTTGCCGGGGTTGGGCCGTGGATGGGTGACCATCTTTACATACCGAGACTCATCCGTGCCTCGGAAATAACGTTAAGCCGTTGGTCCCGGCTGTCATTCGTAGAATTTTGACAGTCGTTACGGGTCGTCAGAAGCCCGAAAGTCTGACAACTAGTCTAACCAAGGGGTATCGTATTACCCAGTTACTGGGTTGTGGAGGTCAGATAGGCAGTCGCTCCATGTCAAATACTGGTATGCAGCTGCATCCGGTTAGACTGGAAGCCGACCCCAACAGAGTTGGGAAAAGGCTAGGCAGATTGCAGATTGCAACAAAATCGACTCCTAAATGATAGAGATCATGCGCCTTTCCTTAATTTATCAAAGATACGGTTTCTCCCGAACGTCTGTCAAAACTTCGCACACACTGCATGAAATCTATCGCAATCGTCTTTCAAAAATATATCCATAAATAGGTAGATAATTGGGTTGGTGTAGACTTTCACAACATTTTTATATTGAACACGGAGCATTCATTGAGATCACCCGTTCTAAAATGGGTCAAGTGGGAAAACTCCCACTACGTGAGTTAAACAACTCACGTATTAGTGTCGTGAGTGTATGTGGAAAGATTAAATATGCGCGTTTTAATTCAGTAATGGACTAAATGTTTGCGATCTTTTTCTGCAAAACTAATTTTAGATAAAAGTCAACAAACACATTTCTTGAAAACAGCATGTGTTATGCTTTGCCTGGCGAAACTGTTCGGTAAAGCAGTTATTTTAATATACCCACAATTTATTGTTTCAAAATTTTGAAAACATTGAATTCCGCGCTGTAACGTAAATCTCCTATATTTTTTTGACTTGCTGCAATAGAGATGTTGAAAATTCTAAGTGAACAGTTTCCATGCATGTCTTTGGTTTCTACTATGCCTACCTATGTATTTATTCACACTTACAATATTTGTGAATCGGTTTTTCAGTACCTATATAAATAAGTACTAAATCATTCTCAATTTTTCATTTTGTCTTTGACGTTACGCGATGGCATGTTTATTTAATTATTTATTACATTTGGGAAAACAAACAGCAGTAAGTATATTAAAAGCTTAAACAGTGTTGTCTTCAAATTAAACTTAACAAATGTACTACCCACAACATTTTCCACAGATTACTACTTATATTTGTTTTTTTAAACAAGCAGTTAGCAAATGTTAACTTTAGCAAGGCTAAATAAATAAAAAAGAAGATAAAAGAAAAAAAAAAGATAAGTAATATTCTATAAAAGATGTACCATCAAGGCAGCCCATATCTAATCATTTTGAAAACAAAATCCTTTGAGCACGATGACCACATCTGTTTACAGCCCCTTTTTGCATCGATTAATTAAACAAAAATAGAAAGTAATATTTTGTCGTTTTTGTCTCTTTGGCGTTCGTGTGTTTTGAAGCTCTAGGCTGATACAATGATCACAGATCTCAAACCACCCTTTTTCGACCACTTGGAATAGAACAAAAGAAACAAAGTAGAGATTTTTTTATATTTGAATGTCATTATACAACATCCTACTTTGTTTTTTTTGCAGTGTTAGATTGTTTTAAAGTTTTTCTAACGGTTCATGAGTAAGCTCCCAAATTATTTACCTACTCGAAAATTCTGTGTTTACAAGGGTGATTGGTAATTAGGCGCATTCCTTAAAAAGGGTTTATGACTAGAGCTAATTTAAAACAAATATGACGGGGGTTATCGACATTTTTGCGCTTTTGAAGTTTTATGGAATTTTCCGCCTCTCACCTTAAAATTGATAATAATGAGTTGTAAGAAATCTACTCAACTCCTCTGGACACTAAATTAATACTTTTCTAACTGCATAGAAACCCATTCATCAAAAAAAAACCATAACCTTGTCCCGATCTTGCTTAAACTACGACCGAACGATATCCCATTGAAATTTATTTCCTTTGAAAAAAAAATCGCACCGTCTCAACTGTCTATTTTTCATTTACAAAAACAAGGGACTCTGAGCTGCGATCCTATTGGTTGATGAGATTTCTATAGCGGCCGAGCGCTGCAAGCAAAAATAGTCCTTACGGTGTATATATTTTTGTTTCTTTGATGAGTACCTAACAAACAAAGGAATTGAAAAAGATTCAAACGTGATGTATCATACAGGTCCGCAGGGCATTAATATACCTACATTGTGTAAAACCTATGGAGCCTACTGCCGATCCTTTAGAATTGGTTAGAATTATATCTATTTTATCTGCTTATTTAAAAAGTTGATTTTCCTGCCATGTAAACACGCTGCTGAACGGGACGATGCTCGTCGCTAATCTTATTGACGAGCCAAGATTCTAAGGTCCAGTGCTCAATTATCGGTGTAGTTGCTCCAGGTAATATGTATAATACAGTTAAGCCCTAATAGACTGGTGGTGTGAGCGCCTGCCGACCGCCGCTACGCCGCTGCACCAATTTAAATGAAATATGATTTTGATAGAATCCACTCAGCTGTGAAGCATTAAGTAAACAAGTTATCTAGTAAATTAAATATTGGAAATTTCAATATTTGACGTCGTGCTTACGGTGTCTATATCTTGTTGTATTTGGGGTAGTAAACAGGATTTTACTTATAGGTATCTATCTTTCTATGAGTAGACATCCACTTTAGTCTGTAAAAATCTCACCGTGACTTAGGTGAAGTAAGCTGTCATTCCACCAGATGCTAGGGATAGACACTAATGACAACAGCTCACTTCACCTAAGTTTTCACGGTGAGATTTTTACAGAATAGACCAGGTGCTCTTATTTCATGGGTGAATGGATCTTCATCTTTTCGTGTGGTTAGTGACGAACCTGGTGTCAGAGTTTTAAAGCCGTCCAAGGGCGTCTGACGTCGGGCGTCGCCAGGGTTGCGGGAAAGTCCGAAAGGGATACCGGGACCTTGGCAACAGGCAACTGAAGGAACACGAGTGGGTTTTAGTCAGTAAAAGTCTGACACGCCCTTCCGCTCCGCCCAGAGCGGGAGAATTCATTGGAAAATTGGGCGTCTGACTTGGCTTTACATGCCGTCGAGAAATATCTCTCGGTTTCCTCACGATGGTTTCCGTCACCGTTTTTGAAGCAAGTGATAAACAATACACACATGAATCCCAAAAGTCAGAGGAAAAAGTGAAAAAGAGTGAAAGGATTTCCCTCATGCTTCTAGAGATTTTCGTAGGCAACAGCGCATCTCCCAGCTGTAAATACAACTATATGTCAGTCCGGCCAATCGAAGAAAATACGAGTGCTAACCAACTAATGGCATTAACTTTAATGTAATTCGCGGCCAGCAACAAGTGGCGACGGGAGTTTTTAGAAAAAAAAAAAAAAAAAATTTATAGGAAAAACTCACTAAACATTCACCTATTTAAACTGGAATTGGAACGTAAAAAAATATTGCCTCACCATACCACATGACATAATATGCTCTCTTTTACTCATCAATTTACGGGATAAAGTTCAAGATAAGTATTTCACTAATGTCAGCTTATTAACTTACGAAAGTAAAATCTTACTAGCTAAACGTGACGTAGGCTTGTAGAAAAAATATCGAAACATCAATATTTTTTTATCCTATATCGAACTACGATATAGGATCGTTATTTTTAGGCGCTATTTATTATTTCGATACATTGTTAAAAAATATCAAATATCTAGAATGTATCAAATACGATACATTTTCAATAGCAACACCGTTGTCGCCACTGAATAAAACCGCTGCAATTCAGAGCCATAAAAAGAAGAAATTTTTTCCTAGTTTGGTACATACATTTATAAAAAACTTGAACTTCGAAATATATATATATATTTAGAAAATTTCACTGTTATATCGTTTTTTTCTCGATATATCGAAATCGATAGGTACCTATTGATATATTTTTTTAAATATCGGTTCGATATACATATATCGATACTTTTTGGCACTTCTTGCATCCCTAACGAGACGCGAAGCAAACTTCTAAAGTTTGTACCTATTAGAGGTCTTAAATTAGGTACCACATAGTGCCTCTAGTCACTCAATGTCTCAACAAAGATACAGTTCCATCATCTGCTTATCTAACATTGTTAACACGTAGATAACTGCATGTCGGCAATTAACAATAATTGTCATAGTATCTATCCGACGTCTGTGCTACTCAGACGCCATAATTAGGTCGTTTATATACAGGATGGCGCACTTGGATGCGGTAACAATAACCCCTCCTGTCTCTAATCACGTTTCAGCCTGTATACGTTACGTAGGTGTTAGATCGGCTTTGAATAATGACAGGTCATGTTTGTATGAACGTTCGCATTCGCATATCTGTCGCTATCTGTCATAAAACTAAAACCCTACTACGACAAAAAAGTCAACTAAAAAGGCCTACACAAGACATCTCAGACAGAGTAATTCAAAATCCGGAGCCACACGTAATCTGTTCGATTTATGCCCTACACGTGTGACTTCGGATTTTTAATTAGTCTGCCTTGAGATCTTGTTTATGCCTTTTTAGTTGACTTTTTGTCGTAGCTGGGTTTTAGTTTTTTTTTATACTTACTTATCTTTTATTTTTATATAAACATTTTTTGAGATTATAATTATATTTTTGAAATGTGAATGAGAACGTTTTTTAAGTACGAGAATTTAACCTCCGGCCTCCGATACAAAAGATCTCAACGAAAACTTCCGGGCTAGTTTTGATGGTGTGTAAGTAAGTTGATGATAATTTTATCAGAGTATAGACAGGTTAATAATGCAATAAGGACCTTATACTGCCATTGTAGAAGACCACGATCCACAAGCCCAAAAAGTACAAATGTCCAATGTCGATCATCGGCAATTTTCCACTTCAATTTTCCTGTTTTCAACAATCAGGCTGTGGGACAGAATTATACGTTTTCTACAATCTATACCTATTTTTTTAGTATGGATTAAAGATTAATTATTATTGCTGACCCGACACATGTTGTCTTGTTCATATTTCAATAATTCGTACAAAAATCCAATAGAAAAAACCACTTTTAGTTTTTCCCGAATTTTCCGATTTTCTAGGAAAGTTTTCCAATTTTTCTTTCGCTTTAAACCTTATTCAGACTATAACAAACATTTAAAATAGAAAATTAACCAAATCGGTCCGGCCGTTCCCAAGTTATGCGCTCACTTTTGCATTTATAATATTAGTTTGGATTTAGGATGTTATTTACATACGTTAAAATATTTGAGAAAAGTTCTCTTTTAATTTGTATCAAAATCTTCGGAAACGTAATTCAGTGTCCTAGGTATGGTTACTTTTTATATGTAACATTCTAGAACAAGTATATAAGTAGTTACCCATTCATTAAATAATTCAACCCGTCTTATAATTCTAAATACTCGTTTCGGATAGAATAGGTATTAACTTAGTTTTAAGGCTTCATTAATATTAGCTGTTGCCCGCGACTTCGTCTGCAATCCAGGATGAAATGTAGCCTACATATGTCCATCTCCAGGTCATGGTCTACCCATGTGCCAGATTTCGTCCAAATCCTTTCAGCCGTTTTAGCGTGAAAGCGTAACAAACAAACTCACTTTCGCATTTATTTCACAATACTAGTTAGGATTCAAAATCAAAAATCATCAAAATCAAAATATTTTATTTCACATAAGCCATGGGCACTTATGAAACGTCAGAAGCTAGGTAATAGGATTTGGATTATGGGTGATAATTATTGCGCTATTTACAAAAAAAAAAACCCAAAATGATACAGGATAGTCGTATAGCCGTTGTACTAGGCCTCGGAGCACACAAGAAACCACACAAAACTGACAGCTGCCATTCACGTTGTCGTACTTCGCTCGTGTGGTCAAAATCAACCGATGAAATGGTTTGTAGTGACAGCGATGAATGTGCAACAATGTTTGGCCTAGCGTTTATTTCTGAAACAGACGACACATGTATTGTTGTTTATTTTTATTATATTATTGCATTGCAAGCGAAAACGTGTGGCAGCATTGAGTTTATAAAAGTGCTGTGCGGGGGCTGTTAAAATAATTAATGGTAAGCATCAACCCCATCTGGAGCGATGTGCGTCAGAATGGATGAACAATTTTTTTTTTTACAATCTAAAACCAAAACGAACCTGAACGTATTTGGATGAAATTTGGCACATGAGTAGACCATGACCCGGAGAAGGACACAGGCTAATTTTCATCCTGGATTGCAGGTGAAGACGAGGGCAACAGTTAGTTGGTTATATTTTGACGACTTCTTACTGTAGCGATCTGTGAAGTAGTCTAATTACATTGTAATAACGTATTATTGCTTAGAAATGTTTGATACACTGGCCTTCAAAACTTAGTACCACACTTTTAAAATTGCAAATTCTCTTAAACTGTAGAAGCCAGAGTTTTGAGATAAAAACGTTTTATAGCAAATTACATCGGCTTTCTTGGAAATTATAGTTTATTATACATAAGAAACGTTTTTAATTTAAACCAAAAAAAAACATTTTTAATTTACGGGCAAAAAACTGAAAAAAAAAAAATTTGTACAGTTTTATTTACATATTTTTTTCGACACCTTGGCTTTTGATTCGAAATTCATCAATCAAGAAATAAATGTGAAAACAAAAACAGAACCAAAAAGAGTCAAAAGTTGCAATAATTTGAAAGCGAGTGTTTTAGTTTATAAGGTTTTTTTAGCCATTCCTTAAAAGACGGCTATCGGCTATAAAGTTTTATATAAAAAATTAAATACTTTTTTTATGTAATTAACCTTTTTATTTCGAAAATATATCTTGTGTAATTTAAAAGTTATTGCCATTTTAGAAGTGTGGTACTAACTTTGACGGCCAGTGTAGTTGCTGAAGTTTGCAGTTTTATTAATTTCACGACCAACTTCTTACTAGGTAGACAGTTGGATACTAGGTACTTGTCTATTCTATTTACCTACTCCGTCAACCATCCAATATTCTCCGCTCTCAGGACTAGAGTGAGTTACTATCTAAACGCAATAATCTCAAGCGTTTGGTACTCGAACAACAATTGAACGCATCTCTGAAAATAAATGCAGCTCTAAAGCATCACATTCGGGCTGAAAGCAGGTTTAATTCAATATATTTTCATGATGAGCCGATAATCAATGCGAACCGAAATGTGAAGCTTGCAGATGAGCCAAATAGAAAAGCACGTTCGCACATAATTTTTTGTTATGAAGGGCTATGTTCTGTAACCGTTTTGCTTACTTAACTTTAATAATTATGTGGGTTGCACTCCTAAAGCCCAAGTACATACATATACCATACAATCCAATTTCGGTGAGCTTATTCACATCTAATGTATGTACATAATAATTCTATTTATGTTAGAGCTAATCATACAAACGCTCACAATTGTCACCAATACAAATAACATAATGTGTCATTGCAAAAAGAAATGGGCGTTCAAATCTATTTAAATTGATTCATCTGGCAGAATGTCGCTGAAAGTGCACCGAGTTATTCTCATAAGTAATCGCGAGATCAGTCATGCTCTGACGCATATTTACGGGTTTATTTCGGGCTGAAATGCAGGAGTCAGCTGTCGGGCGACTGCGGGGGGGAGAGGACATGCGCAGTGCGGGCAAAGGGGGTGTGCAGTTATTACTGGCTCAAACGAACACTGCAAGTTTATGCGGACCTGTTACTTCAATACGCACACGCATATGCTTGTCTTTGTATACTTGCTTACTAACATGTTAAACTTCAAACATTTTTGCGCGCTATGGTAACGGTCTCTTTTTAACCAACAAAAAAAAGAAAGGGTTTAAAGCGTAAAATAGAGAGATATGTAATAAGAAGGAATGTAGGAAGCTGTTTGGCAGAATGAGAGGACTAATAATAATTAACCCCTGAACTTATGTACTGTAAATTCCGTAAGATTTCAACACCGAGGAGAGGGCCTTCCCACAAATGGTTAACTTGACCCAAAACATTTGTACGCTATATATGGCTAAACATGTAGATCCTGCTCCCGAATGTTATTTTAAGACCATGCAAATCTATTAAATATTAAGCACTTACTCATCCTTACATATTATAAAACAAAGTCCTCTGCCGCGTCTGTCTGTCTTCCTGTAGGTACGCGATAAACTCAAAAACTTCTGCACCGATTTTTATGGTGTTTTCACCAATGGATAGAGTGGCTCTCGAGTAAGGTTTTAGTATAACCTTACATATTATAAAACAAAGTCCTCCGCCGCGTGTGTCTGTCGTCCTGTTCGCGATAAACTCAAAAACTACTGCACCGATTTTCATTCTGTTTTCACCATTGGATAGAGTGGTTCTCCAGTAAGGTTTTAGTATTTATAATAACCGCCATCCAAGCGGGCGAGGCCACGGGCTAGTAATAATTAAAATAGACTAGTTGATATATAATAATAGGTGACTAACAGGTGACATATAACTATTATTATGTCGACTAATAGACAATTACGGAAGGAAAAATAAATTTTACATTGGGATAAAAAATGATGATAATATATGCCGAGATTGTAATGGATATTTAACTAAATATTGGATTTATATCTTACTTACCTACATAACTAGATTTACGTACCTATAAGTGTAGGTATGGATACATGGTTTCAAACCCTCGAGTACACATTGTCACTTGCATGACACACGCATGTCTAAAATAAGTAAGAGACGAATGCACATGCGACTTGATGCGACTCATGTTCGGGTTTGTTTACAAGCCGCTTGATCGAACCATCGTGAATCGTATCGTCATTGCCACGTAGACAGACTAACCGTAATCGATTCGAACACAACTCGATTAGCTATTCGCTAATTTATGACGAGACACTTGGCTAGAACCCAGTGCCTTATGTTTCAGCGTGTAACGATGATCATTGTTCTATGTTTAGATTGATATTGTCATAAAACTACAAACATTGACTTGGCTGGGATGAGAGCTGCCAACATATTATAGGTATGCAAAAAATGAGTGATCAAATCACAATAGCGGGTCACTGGAAATGTTTTTCGTGTGAGCGCGCTATTTCGGAGCGAGTGCTGGCTCTCGGGTTGCACAGGTAGACACGGGAATTATGCGATGCCGCTTGTTTCTAGGTGAGCCGTGTATTAATAAGAGCACGGCTATATTAAACCCACTTCGGATTCACGAGATCGCATCGTATTTCACTCGCGTTTTTCATGCAAATGTTCTTTTTATTTTTCCATTTCGTTTTTATGCGTTCAGGTAGGTGTCTTTTGTAGACAGATAGCTTCATCAATCTGAATCCGTGCATTCATCAAGAGAAACCAATGAACGGTGACCATACTTCCTTCTTCGTGCAGTATCGCTGTTTTGTATCAGGGTAAAGTAACAGGACTGCACAATATTACAGTCGGTATTTACAAATCTGTCTCCGTTTTCTTGTTAATTCGCATACGTTGTCAGCAATATCTCCCTTAACAGAAATCGCTTTGGAATACCGATACAATTTCAAATGTAACAGACGTTCTGGAATACACATTCCAAATGTTTAAAATAAGGTCACCTGTATTGCGCAAAGGGTTACTCATTGAATGCCACCAGGCTGTAGTCAGCGGCGAGAGCGCGCTCGTGGGCGACTCGACGCTGTTTTTTTGTTTTTCGACCAGAATATCGACCACCTACTAACGAATGCTGCCAAACATCACACACGTATACCTGATCTTTGCAATTATCATACACACCTTTAATTTTACACTGTAAAGATGAATTACTCGATCTCGTCTAACTATTCAATGTGATGCCTTTTCTTTCAATTTTATGAAGATTCATCACTTGTATCTACATAATTTAAAACTCCTGCGCTTTTGCCAAAATCAACTGATTTATTTTTGTATTTGTTTTCGTAAACCACTGAAACAGTTTTTGCTAATATTGTGTCACCTGAAGAAAGAAAAATGACATTTTTGTAGATGTAAAAAAAAGTACGGTCCGAAAATGTACACAAAATGACCCAAGTACCTACACAACCTCTTGTTATTATGGTCTTCAGTAGCAATCATAGATTACCTACCTACCTTCATAGTTTTGATGGATTTTTCATCATAGGCTTTCCAAGTGGACTGCTTTATGTAGATGATGATGAAGCTTAAGGTATATGCTGCCAGTAACAAGATAGAAAGTTTATTTGGACAATACAGAGGGCCTAGACAAGTGACAATCGCTTCGAAAGCGATTCATTTTTCTATAACGACTTTCAACAGAATTGACATAAGCTTTTCGATAGCTTATGTCAGTCCTATATATTTTTGCCTTTTCTATCATCGCTATCGCTAATAGCATGTCACTTTGTCTAGGGTCTCAGTTCTACATACAAAAAGAAAGAGATTAACAACTAACCAACACGAGAAAATCATCGATGAGACACGTCACTTGCCAGAAATAAATTCTTTCGATCCTGCCCGCAATGACTGTCACAGATAATTATTGGGATGACGTGTGACATGCATGCCCGGGCTTTGGGACAAGCAAGACTCACTGATGCAGTTCTTATTAATTAATACGACACAGATGTCTGAGCCGAACGTGATTTAACCACGTTTATAATAATGGTTACATTACACCACCATTTTGGCCGGCCAGTTTTATGGACATGAACTGTTATGACTTTGGTCTGGTTCGTAAACAAAGAGTTGTACGTAGTGAGTAGTTGTTGAGAATAGCTATGGTTTTTATTACCAATTGAGGTCACCGACGAAACAGTAGAAATAAATTAAAACTGTGTTCATTAACAAGTCCCTTAACATTCAGTCTAGGAATCTTACATAAGTCTATCTTATCCGACCCATATTCTCCTTAGTCAGTCCCTAACGTATTATTTTGTAAAATAAAATGGATTTCTATTTGCTGCGGTCTGTGTCTTGATGGAGAGCCACGATCACCGGCTTTTCCAGTGGCTTCGACTCTTGAATTGAATATTGGTAAATTTTCGCCTGAAATCCCATATACTGGACCAAGGGCTTTTTTAGCTGGGTTGACTACGAGAGCCGATGTTGTTATACCAATCTCACGTATTTGCAAGGAAATACTTCATGGAAACATTGTTTTCACTCAACGCAAGAATGTAAATAGTTAGGTGGCGTCGCTTATTATGGAAAGTGACAACCGATAAGCTGACCTACGCTAGGCAGCAAAGCAAATTGTGCAGATCAAAATTTTTAGTCGTGCCTGTCAAAGCGACCGACAGTAATTACGTCTGTGTCAAATAAAACCGTTCACATGTTCTAAGTTTTTATGGAAATCATTTGCATTCTAAAAGCTGGAGCTTTTCACACCTTAAAAAAATACCCTTTTTAAGTCCATAATATTGAATACGTCGTAGATATAATACTGTCAATAACCATCACTGTTTCAGTGTACAATAAAGCATAATATTCCATAACAATCTACCTATCGCCACTCTCACCTATCACTGAGACCTAGAATCGAGACGATTGTCTAATAGAGACCACGTAACTGCATCGAATGTTCCGTTACGCGAGAAGTGCGTGTCAATATAACCACGGAAGTCATCTCGCAGATCAGGGAAGCCAGTCATCGTGTCTCGAAATGGACACGAATGCTCCAAATGAGGATCTTGTACAGAAGGTAGTGATTATGGCATTATCCAATGAGTACCGTTTGAGGTGCATTGTGGGAGTCCTTGCTGAAGATGATGGTCGTTGCTGTGTTTACGTCCCTTTAGTCACGTACTCTATAAATATTAGGCCAAGGCCTCAGACCAAATAAAAAACCAAGACGCTGAGAAGAGCGCTGTCAACAGTGACGTGGGGCCGGTTTCGTAAACATGTGTGCACTTTGGTGTAGTTTGATTGTATTCATTGCAAATAGTTGTACATGTGTGTGTGTGAGCGTGTATGCACAGAGTGGTGGTGTAGTTTTAGCATGCTTCACTGTATTGTTCGCAGCGCTTCGTCTTGGTTTTTTATTTGGTCTGAGACCAAGGCTTGCGATGTTTTTCAGATCGAACAACACACAAAATTATTATCAAGACATGCCACAAAAGCAGCAGAATTCATTCATCTTATTTTGTTGCAGATCGTATGCAGTTTCTGGAGTTTGAGGTAGACCCATCGATCAATACATACCTATGGCCAGGTGAAAATAGCAATAGATAATCGAGGGCGTGCGTGTTAACGAGACATTAAAAATACAACAACACAACACTACAAAATCATTCACAATTAAACAATTTCCAAGCATTCTTAAAACTACGTCTGGTTTTTTTTGTTGAAAATGAATGCAAACTGTATCCGTTGTTGAGTAAACAAATCTACAATATAAAATGTAAATATAAAAAAACCCGGCCAAGTTCGTGTCAGACCACGCACAGTGAAGGGTTCCGTAGTTGGGATGAATTTATCTCAAGCACAAACTTAACATTGTAGTTGAAAAACTTTTTTCCATACGGAATGTATGGGAGAACATGTTTTTGCAACTGCAAATGTAAGTTGGTCGATTATTACTCGGTAACTTGTACAGCCTAGGAGCCTACTTAGCTGTGCTAATTTTCCTTTTAATTTCGTTATATATACTACAGCCGTGAATTTGTTCACATATCCAAAACCAACCATTTATCTGGTAGGGGGGGGACACTTGACTCTAACAAAAATTAATACACTAAAGCTTTTTTTTTCTGAATCCAAAAATGGTTTCCGCAAACTCCCAACTTTGAAAGACCTATCCAACGACACCCCACGTCATAGGATACAATTTTTTTTTTCATTATTTTATTTTACCACTCTGTCGGCGTGATTTATATGTATACCCATACCAAATTACAGCTTTCTCCTACTAAGAGTCTCGGAGCTAAGCCGCGGACAGACAGACAGACGGACGTGGCGAAACTATAAGGGTTCCTTGTTGACTACGGAACCCTAAAAATGGTACAAATAAGCTGTATGAAGCAGAAGTCCGGGGGCGGACGCCGCGGCATGGCCTCGGCCATTTTCTTCACTACCACTGAAATAATAATGCATTAGTGTGAAGTTGTTTATAGGATAAGAATATCCTTGACGTTGCCTAGAAATCTGAGCTGCGTCCAAGTTGTGGCGCGTTATGATGCAACGGAACATTCCCGAAGCTTTCAAGTTTAGATTCTTATATGTTTAGTCTTCTAAGCTCTATAGAAAACCAGGCTACCTACTCGTAGATGAGCAAAAATTTTGGAGATTCAAAAATTATAATATTGTAATCATGAGGAATATCGTGGAGCCTCAAGTAGTTGCAATCTTTCAAATAAAAATTAAATATGCATTACTAGGGCGGATATAATCTATACATATAAAATGCTTTGTCCTGAATGACTGACTGACGGATCAACGCACAGCCTAAACCGCTGATCGTAGAGACCTAAAACTTGGAGGGTGTGTTCTTTGTATGACATAGGCATCCGATAAGAAAGGATTTTCCGAAAATCCACCCATAAATGGGTGAAAAAAAAAATCTTATTATTAAATTTTTAGAGAAAAGTACGAAATCTACGCGGACTAGGTCGTGGGCAAAGTGCTAGTTTATTTAATATAAATGAACAGCAAAATCTGCATAATTTACACCATTAATATGAATAGTGTAATTTACAATAATAATAGTGTAAATTATGCAGATGCTATACGCATTACGATCACCTATACTCGTGTTTCATCCCATCTGAGTTATAAGTCGTAATTGGTGAAATGTGGGGGCGGCAAAAGGCCAAATTCCAGCAGCCAGCATTGAACATTTACAGGCTATAAAAGCTTCATGAATAAAGTTCCAAATCCCACAGATTCTACGAACAAAACAAAGAATTCCAAACTTTTTGTTTTTTTAAACCAACTCGAACATGAAAAACCTACTTATATCCGATTTCAGAGAACAGCAGTTAGCTACAGGACTTTGTTGATACCACACATAATACAAGCGTTATTTTTCAAAACAAGCTGAAAATACACGCAACGGAATGTATGGGTTGGTATGTAACGATGACGAAATATTTTGTAAGAGTATTTAACCTATATTTTACTCATGCTTTTTTCGGTTATTCATGGGAATTATGTCCTTGGCAATCTGTCGAACGAACAATAGGCTAATTGGCTAGAAACTTGACTAGCTGAGCATCCGTTTCCTGCAATACGAGCCTTCCACCCTATATTAAAATCACAGCACATTGGAAAATTGCCCGTTTCCTTGGCATTCGTTCAAACTATTTTGCGTTGTGCCGATGAGACGTTCCTCTAAAATTATTTTAATGTTTGTCGCGAACACTTCTTAGACGGAAAATGCAGTAGTTCCATTGACATGAATTAGATCAAAATAAAAATAACATTTCTTGAGAAAAACGCAATGTATTGTAGATTTTGAATAACTATTGTTTTGCGTAGATTTGCAAAGATCTAATGTGAAGTAACCAATTTGTCAGAACCTGTTTCGAATACGCGATATGCTGTCGAGTAAGACTAACAATGGTATCGTCACTTTCACGTTAATATACTAACAATTCATTATTTTAATGTCGTTTATATGCAAAATTATTCAAAACATGAAATACGTTTAGAAAGTATTTGTCGTGTCATAGAAAATTTTACTTGCATTGTTTTGTTTTTGGAATGCCAGATAAAAGATTTCAACTAGTCCTTAATAAACAAGGTTCAACGTCATAATTTCTTCTGAATTTCACCCTGCCTGAATTTGCCAAACCCGCGGTATATACCCGAATCCAGGTTCCTTCCTACGAAGTTTTTACTGGCGCATTTAGCATCCTCATTAGCTGGTAAAATGTATAATGCTTCACAACATAATTATAGCCAACGAAACGCCAATTAATTATATTAAATGAGCACCCTTGAGTAGACATACGGCAATAATAAACCCCCCTACCTTCCCTGCATGCATTATGCGACGTTCATTAAAAATGGGGGGTGATGTTTACAGCATAATCACTAGACGTTTACTTTATTGGATGGAGTTTGGCTGTGGACGGCCGCTGAGTGTTTCTGCTAAGATATAAACTTCTGGTCGTACACGATATGTACAAATATTATTAAGGTATCTACCTAAATAAAATTAGGAAGCTTCATCAAAAACTCACCTCCCTTGGATAACCAAAACAACAAATTATTATTGTATGTTGAAAACCGCATGTAAATCTGTCTAGTACTATGTAAGGTGTGTGATAAAACCAACGAGTTATGAGTGATTTCCAATAAGAAAATAAAACTAGGTAGGTACCCGAAAAACATTAAAGGCAATAACTTTTTTAATTTATTTTTAAAGTTTTAAAGTTATAGCCTTTAATGTTTTTCTGGTACCTACGTACCTGATAAACATTAAAGACAATAACTTTTTTAATTTATTTTTAAAGTTTTAAAGTTATTGCCTTTAATGTTTTTCTGGTACCTACCGTACCTGATAAACATTAAAGACAATAACTTTTTTAATTTATTTTTAAAGTTTTAAAGTTATTGCCTTTAATGTTTTTCAGGTACCTACGTACCTGATAAACATTAAAGGCAATAACTTTTTAAACCTGGGACCGTTTTTTTTATGTCCCTATTTCGCTACTTACATTGAGATTCGGTACACGGGGAAGTGGTTTTTAACTTTTTGTACTAATTACGGTAGCGGCGCTTGGGGACCCCTATGTACACCAGTGGCTATCTTTCGGCTGAACTGATGATGATGATACTACAATACAGAGATATCAATAACTAAAGATGTGCTCCATCTAGTTACATACATAAATCTATTTCGTGGCCGGCCATTAATCTCGTCAATTTAATACCCCATCTCGGCGCGGTTACTGTAACGTCATCAAATTCCACATTCCATGGCTCGCCGTCAGTATAATCACACGCTCCAGTGCCTAATATTGATGAAACTTCGAGCTCCTAAAATAGTCAGAGTTCTTAGTGATTGAACATTATCGTAAGACTAGCAATGTTCTTCATATAGAAAAAGTCTTAAAAGAAAAGGTCACAGTATAGGAAATAGCTGTCATCTTCAAGCTTGGCAGTCGAATTGGTGATGATGTTAAGGAAGCATGTCAAACGGTTCCGAGGCAGTTAGCCCCGCTGCCACCTAGCAAACTGGATATCTACCGGTATATTCTGTAAACACCTCACCGTGAAAACTTAGGTGAAGTGAGCTGTCAATCCCTAGCTCACTTCACCTAAGTTTCCACGGTGAGATTTTTACTGAATACCACTACTATTGCTGTTGTTGTTACGGGGCGAGTTGTTGCTGCGGCGGGGACTTGTTCGGCGCAGGATTCGATTGTGGTTGAGGCTACTGTACAAGTAATTTAAAAATGAAACAGTTTTCAAATAGAAATACAATTTGGTAAGCAGGTTGAAAAACATTTATTATATTCTTATATTAGTTCGTAGCGATGAACATACTGTTCCTAAATTAACCTAGGCTGACGAAATTTTCGTTTTTCCTTATTATCTGCCTAGCCTTTTCCCAACTATGTTGGGGTCGGCTTCCAGTCTAACCGGATGCAGCTGAATACCAGTATTTTACATGGAGCGACTGCCTATCTGACCTCCACAACCCAGTAACTGGGCATTACGATACCCCTTGGTAAGACTGGTTGTCAGACTTTCGGGCTTCAGACGACCCGTATCGACTGTCGTTTTTCCTTATTATGTAAATTATAATTAGTTTTTGTGTCGGCTTCCCCCGATAGGAGAGGAAGAATAGAAGGAAGAATGTAAAGGGTAGGATGCTACTTATACATTCAATTAACTCCAATCACGACACCATGCTGTGAAGTATGCCAAAACTACACCGCTCTCTGTGCATACACGCTCACACGAACATATTTACAAGCATATAATGAAACAACAATCAAACTACACCTCACTAAGTTCACACATCATGTTTACTAAACCGGCTCACGTCACTATTAACAGCGCTCTGTCTTGGTTTTTTATTTGGTCTGAGAATAAATACAATTTAAAAGGTTAGTTACTTACAATATTTTCTGGAACCAACAACCATTTCATCACAGAGAGTAAATAAGTGCTCAATTTTACCTTTAATATTAAGTGCAAGTCTCGCCCGGCCAAAGAAAGCAAATACAATCTGGGTTAGTATTTTCCGAGGATGCCGTAAGAAAGCAAACTGCAGCAAATATCTAAGGGTACCTATGTTACAATAATGAAATTGAGTAGTGTACTGTGTAAATACAAACACTGATTCGACTTACGACGACGCTGCGAAGCTCATAAAGTCTCAATAATATGGAAAGCTTAAAAAACTATAAGTACTCCATTTGAAATAAGATTAGACATTTAAATAAGCCTTTTTTTTTCAGTCCGTTCAACCGATTTTGACTTCTATTGCGTTTTGCTTTTAATGCCATCCTTATGTAGACACCGATTTTAAATTCTATACCGTAGGCGTTATAGAAGTCAAAATCGGTTGAACGGACTGTAAAAAACTTTGTTTAAATGTCTAATCTTATTTCAAATGGAGTATAGATGTTATGCCATCCTTATGTAGGACATACCGATTTTGACTTCTACACCGTAGGCGTTATAGAAGTCAAAATCGGTTGAACGGACTGTAAAAAACTTTGTTTAAATGTCTAATCTTATTTCAAACGGAGTATAGATGGTATTATTATGATGCTGCTGGTCATCATTATGATTACTTTTTGCTTTTCAACCTCGACGTGCATACTAATCTAGATGATACGGATACCAGTTACCGTTATGAGATTCTCTCATGCAAAGACAATTTTTGCTGCAGCATCAGGTCATCTCTATCAAATATACTAGCTATTTAGTTATTGTCATCGGAACGGAACAAATGTAGGTGTGTTTAAAGTAGGTAACAAGCTTTCAGCTGGAAACTTGTTCCTTACCTGAAGTTCAAATTTGCAAGAATCCATTAACAAACAACTGAAACTAATAAGAGCTTATAATTATAACTAAATAACTAACAATGCTTGTGTTTTGTGGCAAAAGGCGAAGAACTAAGTGTGGTACGGGTAGATAGATGTGATTCAAGGCATGCATGTTTGGTTGTCTGCATGTCGCAGCTGCTGTTTGACACGGCGGCTAACGAGCTTTTGGCTTGATAATTGGCAGTAAGAGAACATATCTAATCTGTCTTGCTTACATAAATCACCATACCTACACCATAGACATAGCTTCTTATTAATACTCGTATATAACAAAAAATGGGCAGATATTGTCTTCACTTTTAAGACTACGTTCATTAATTCTCGTACAGCGACCATTTTAATAATTGTGTCTATTTTTAAGACGGGAGATTCGGGAAATAAATGAATGCCCGAGACATTAAATTTATGGATTATGTTAATTTATGATCATATTTATCATTTGTGTTTGACTTAGGGAATCTAGATATTGGTTTCATTTGAAACGTCGGAATGTGTTCTAAAACCGTCATGATGAAGAGGAATAGATACGAAGAACTTACTTATGTTCTTATAATTTGTAGTTACTTTGTTACTTTAAAAAAGTAAGAGGTATTTACTCAGTAACTGGTAAGACTGGTTGAATTATTCCTCGTAGATACACTTTCCCCGTAGAGACAGTTTTGTCAGTTTCGGGCTTCTGACACATCCACGAATGACAGTCGGTACCAACGTACCTACTTCCCGAGCACAGAGGGGTCTTGGTATACGTAAAGATGGTCACCCATCAATGGACCTACCGCGGCAACCTGATCGATCAACCCGTGCGGCTGTTATTAATTAGCCAGAAGCCTCTTTACAAAAATAATATGAATGGTTTATGTTTCCACCTTGTGATATGGTGGCCCTTAGAAATAAGTACCTACCCATTAATGTATAAAATATCTTTAAGTATTACTTTTCATGAGCAGTTTAACTTTATGGTCTTATCGAGTACCTATATAAATTGACTATGTAGTATTTAATTCTTTCACAACATTTTAACGATTGGCTTAGGTAAAGTACATTTCTGGAAAGACTCCAGCTATATTTTTCTGTTAATATTTCATAAGTAAAAATAAAAGAGATCATTACGACTAACCCATATATTTCTGATGTCATTCACCTTGATTTGTGATGCTATTTTCATAAAAATATATGCCACAAATAATTTGTATCCAGACTATTTTAAAACTGTACATTTACTGCGACAGGACACGATAAAAGATATAGACAGCATTTTGATCTCAGACATTTCGTTTCTTAACATGTATTTATAATTTTAGGCACTTCAGTTATTGAGAAGATCAAATGGCACAATGCCAGCTCCTCACATTCCTAGATATAGCTTAACAAAATATACACGCTTTATTGGAACTGCATAATCCTGACTGAATAATTGAATATAACTTTTGACTAAAGTATAATTTCATTCAACCACGACTTTGATAGTCTTTGACATTAAATATTGTCAATTTATCTCATTAATTGTCTGTCTCTCAATATTTGTTGGTATTAAGAGTGGTGGTCCAGGGTATCGGCCGTCACTTACGAGTTGTAATTCGTAGTTTCGAACTCAGTCTGGCGCATTACTTTGTGTAAATTATTTCATCACCACAGCTCTCAACGGTGAAGGAAAACATCGTGAGGAAACCGGCATGTCCTAGAACCTAAAATTCTAAGACCTGTGACATCTACCAACCCGCTCTGGGGCCGCGTGGTAGATTACAGCCCTCCCGTATTTAGATTACTCCCTCTAGAAGATTACTCCCTCTAAAAGAGATTACTCCCTCTAGAAGAGAGCCTGTGAAAGGCAGTTGTCCCACCGCCGCGGGCTGATTATGTTTACTATTATTAATTAAACTAAGCTAAAATAGCTTGTGCCAACCAAAGTAGAAGAATAGCTAACATTATAATATGATTGAACAGCATTTTTACGTTTTTTTTTTACCTTGAATTCTTACGGCCAGTTTCTACATCAAAAGTAACAGCCAAAATAACAGTCAACTGTGGGCCTAAAACGGCCACATTAGCAATTCCTCTAAAAGCATTTCATTTTCTGAATTTCCAGCTGTCTTTAGAAATTCCTCTTATTTGACACAAAAGCAATTCATACTATGGGGACCATTTTACGAATCTCCTTAGAAAACTGTCAAACAGATGAATTATTTCGCACGCAGATCATATTATGAATTGTCAGTTTGTGAAATTTTACGATGATTCATAATATTTTCCTAGATTCTGCCGAAGTGACTGTTTTCAGCCCCCTGTTCTTCCGCGCTGTTGGATTTACAACCCTCGCTTAGGCGTCGAGGATTGAAAATACAACAGTGGGAAAGAACAGTTTACTGTTACTTTTGATGAAGAAACTGGCCGTTAGACTAAGTATTAGAAAAGCTCTAAGTACTTACCTACAAAACCAGATATTTGGTGTTGGGTTGTTGGTTAGCTAAGGAATATGTGTAAACTAGCAGTAGTGGAGGTAAGTAGAGGTACCTATCTTCATTATTTACTCATTAGAGATATTTAAAGTGACATAGACAAAGAGCAAAGAGAAATAGTTCTTTCAATCAGTCTGCAAGCTAAAAATATTTAGCTAAGTCTGAAACCATTTTTTTAACAGACTAATTGTCTGCAGAGGTTAATGACTGTGACGGGGTTTAAATATAATTCACAAAAAACTTTTCCAATTATATTTGACTAGCCACGTCTCGTGGTTTCACCCGCGTAAGTCTCGATCCCGTGGGAATATCGTGATAAAAAGTATCCTATGTGTTAATCCAGGTTATAAACTATCTGTTTGCCAAATTTCATCCAAGTCCATTCAGCCGTATTTGCGTGATTGAGTAACAAACATCCAAACACAAACTTTTACATTTATAATATTAGTAGGATTAAAGGCCAATTTAATATGAATATTTGCCAATTAGGAGAATGTAATATTATTTTAGCTTTTCCAGCATCCAATGACGCTAGAATATTATATTAATTAGTTAATTTAGGGATTGAGCGTAGATGTTAAGCTTTGCATGTAACAAAAGTTTCCTATGAGGGTGGCATGTTGACTATGTGATCAAACCCAATTATACAAAATATAAGTTTAAATTACATAAGCATTTTGCAATGGCTAAGCTAGTGGGCGAATTAGTGCAAGTGATGAAGAAGATGCGCAGATAATGACCATGTTGCAGCATTATTGAAGATGCGCAGATAATGACCATGCTGCAGCATTATTGAAGATGCGCAGATAATGACCATGCTGCAGCATTATTGAAGATGCGCAGATAATGACCATGCTGCAGCATTATTGAAGATGCGCAGATAATGACCATGCTGCAGCATTATTGAAGATGCGCAGATAATGACCATGCTGCAGCATTATTGATTCACACTCGCTATTAGTCCCAGTCTGTTGAACTCTGATTGATGTTCATTAACCTGCCAGTACATGCCATCAATTTGATGACGATCAAATTACTACGAACATAATTAAGATAGCTATTAATTACTATATAAAAATGCTTTTCTTTCTTGATTTTCATGTGCACTCGCTCCATAAGATGTACCATACACCTAAAATAGGTATGCAGATATAGTTCTTATGCCAATAACAATAATGTATACAACGCTGTAAACATTTCGACAAGTTCTGTAGATCTTTTAGCGTATGTACAATGTCACCTTGACGACGAGTGGTGGTCTCACTAGGTATTTATGCTCTGGCGCCGATCCAGGAGATGTAGGTCGCTTGCGCGCGCGCACTGCTCACAGTGATATATTCATATCGCGAGCATACATTTTAAACAATATGATCTATGGAATAGAATTGTAATTTCAAAATGGGTTTGATGGCAGACTTACGACTAACTCGTATTGATTTAGTTGAAAACAGTCTGATTCATAGAGAATACTTACTCATTCGCTATGTTTTCGGTACCCAACACCTGCATTGTCTAATGTTAATTTTGGAATTGGTTGAATTTTGTAGTCAACAATATATGCTACATTATGATTGTTACCTCATGATATCTAGGAATAGCTGACCTTTGTTTCTCTTCTACTTATAGCCGGCATAACACTCGACTAAGAAAATCAATAGTCTTATCTTCTTGTTTTTCAGAAAAAAAGACATCCATTAAAATATAGTCGCTGATAAATTAAATTATTGAAACAAAAGAAGTCCAATATTTAACAAAGGGCGTATTGTTTCCCACGTTTTCTGAAAAGGAGACAAAGTGTAAATTACCCCTTATAATCCTGACCTCCTCAAATATTTCTAGTAAACGTATATAGCTGAGAAAATCGTTATTTTTCTTCTATTAGGTACTTATGTATCTATATCAGATATCTTCCTTTCATTGGATTTGTATTGAAATAGCCTCTGTATCCGTTGTTAATTCACAGCATTAGAAAAACCACTGTACATATCTATTGCTGGCCAGCAAAGTACGTCATTGTTAGTGGAATCTTTTAACACCGGCAGATTCACGGGCAATTACTACAGAAGAATAAAAATAAACTTGGGATGAAAATAATCGTATATGTAACATGCGCAGAATTCCAGATAGCCTTTTAAGTGTTTGTTCAGATAATCCACGTAATATATTAAACAGGAATATGTAGGTTCCTTTTAGACTGCTGACTCACAATGTTGTTTACGTGGCGGGACCCAATCAAATTACGTTTACGAAGTAAATGGAGCCTGATCGAAGCTACTCTGCTTCCTAATTTGTTTACTTACTTAAAAGAGAGCTCATATTGTGGTCGGTACAATCATTAAAACCCGTAAGTAACTTTTATTTAAAAAAACACAGAATGTAGTGATTGTTTGGCTAGTAAATAAACTGTCTTTATTCGTCACAATATAGTGCGCTGACCCGTGACGTGATTACTTAAGGGCTAATATTATAAAAGCGCGCCCTATAACTGACGAGCTTTTCAAAAATTATTCAAACGTGCAGTTTGTCCATTTGAAGTGTTCAGCCTCCAAGTCGTCAATTGAATAGAATCAAATCCGGCTTAAAAACAGTATATTATCTGCCGAAAGGGCGTTCCCGCTAACCTGCAATAGTATAGCGTCTACAAATGCAAAAAAAAAAAACCGTTATATGATAAATGATTTTAATTCTGTAAGTAGGTTTGTACAAACACTTTTACACGTCAATCACATTTATAAAACTAGATGAGGTCGGCGTTTCCTATCTGACTACTCTGAGAAGAAAGGCCGAAACAAACTCAGAGGTCACAGTCTCTTTTAAAGTCCAGACATAATCTTGGTCAGATCATGTGAAGACCATGTAGATTGGTGTGTTAAATGGACTTTTGAGGAAAGAACCACATTGATTGAGTGGACCTGTCCAGTCAGTGCACGCATTTGTCAATAATCGTGCAGCTTAACTCCCAATTTTAAGGAGCTCAACGATTTGACGAACAATACCAAAGAAAGGACATTTGGTTAAGCCGCATAAATTACTCAAACTGCCAGACCATGATTAATTAAAACTAAGGAAAAATGAATAATAAAAAAGAAAAGAAAGATCCACATAGTCTTCACATTCACAATAATTAAAATAATATAATACTACATAATCTTGGTCAGATCATGTGAAAACTATGTAGATTTGTGTCTGAAATAGTCTTTTGAGGAAAGAACCACACAGATTGAGTGGACCTGTTCAGTCAGTGCACGCAAAATACGAGTGTGCATGTACAGAGTGTTTCTTTTACAAATAAATTTAATAGTTTTGTGAATATTTCACAACTACATACGTGAATTTATTTTATTTTATTGGTCATTTTTTTTTAACATATGTGGACCCTATGCTATTGCGGGTTAACGGAAACGCTCTTTATTCGTTAACATACTGTATATGGGTTGACGTAACGAAACCAGACCATTTTTAGGGCGTCATATGCTTTCACCGTTGAGGAAATTACGAAGTTGAAGTACGGTGAAACATGGCAACCCAATTTTGCCGTACTGTGTCAAAATAACGTGCAGCCACTAACAGCCGGTGCGAGGTAGGTAATGTCTGCGTCTGATAGCAGAGCGCTACACAATTCTACATGTACATATTATGTATAGATAAGTACTTGTCACTTACACGCACAATATGCCAGTAGACACCAAACAGAGACCAAGAAGAGCCAGAAAATCGGGCCGCAAAACATTGATGGGTTGTTGGCAAGGCATGTTGGCCTTAATACCATTATATATCTCGAGGAAGACACCGACGCTTTCACAAAGAGCGAGAGAGGGAGAGAGTGTAGACTCCTGCATTGATTGGTTACCCTCTCCTCTTAGGTACTTCAAAAGCTGAGGGGTATCCAAACAATTAATTCTCGACCTGTTGCAAGTGGACAAGCAAACTAAGCGAGTATTGAGTCAACATTTGGACAGTCAGCAGTTTACCTTTCGCAGGCTGATTGAAGCTATAAGAAACTTGGTCTCTTCGGCTATCTTATCAATGACTACTATCGATCGATCACGCAGCGTATATACCGGGGCAACAATTCAAATTATGGCACCTCTATTAATTATAATAATAGAACAAATTACGGATATTGGTAGAGTATTATAGTTATTGTGTAATATAATGATAGACGTATTTATAGATTTAACTCAGTCACGTTGATGAAGTTATTGATGACCTGCTATGGTTCAATAGCTATACAGCATGTAAAAAAAACCCTGTCCGATCCGACTATAACTATTTACAATTCTCGTTTTTAGTACCTAAATTACCCCAATTTCATTATAAATTAGCAAATTTTCTACAGAGGTCATATGTTTTGACTTGTAGACACCCGCTAGACGACTGCTGCCCGCGCCCCATGTAATAGGTAAAACAAGTCAAATTCCCCAATGAAAAAAAACCGCCGTATTTTTTTTTCTTTTTCCTACATAAAACCACATAAATAGGCTGTCAGTATGATTCTTAACAACACCTCATGGATCGGACAGGGTTTTTTTACACGCTGTACCTATATTGTATTGATAGTAGATACTTATTTTCAGTCGACAGTCATTTGCGTACGTATCTACTTACCTACATGAATAGGATTTATGAACCTAACTGTTTTCTTTGCCAATATTTTATTTCTGCGAGAATTTTTTAAGACAAATCTGGCATCTAAAAAAATTGACCCATTTGCAGCAAATGTCCCAATAACCAAAATAGCTGGGTATAACTAGATATTTCAGATATTCGGGGCTAAGTCGGCGAATAACATGACCTCAGAGTTTCGTCGACGTAAGCTGCTTACTTAGTTTTATTAATATCAATCAATTTTTTTTGTTGCCTTTATAGTTAAAGAAATTAATTCTCCATAGGAAATTACAAAAACTTCACTCACTTAACATTTTTAAACTTAAAATATAGTTATAAAAGAACTTTGATGCACAAACTAAGCAGCTATTGTTATTTCTGTATAACAAATAATTTACTTAAACGGAAAAAAAACATTCATTTCATACGCAAATAGCATTAAGTACACAAAACTTAAAACAAAAACGTTTCGACCCACCCGCAAAAGAAACAATTACCGTCTTTAAGAAGTCTCATCCTGCTGGTTTGGTAGTTAAGATTTCATAGTTTTCTACGTGCTGATTGAGTTATTAGGGTTTCGCAAGATCTTGCTCCCCGTACAATAATTGCCTATATTCAGGCCCAACTAAGTAGGTACTAAGACTAATAAATACCGTAGACTTACATCTTTAACTGACAGATTACCGTAGACTTACATCTTTAACTTAAAAACTACCGTAGACTTGCTATCTTTAAATTAAAGACTACCGTAGACTTACATCTTTACGTTACAGCCTACCGTAGACTTACATCTTTATGTTATAGACTACCGTAGACTTACATATTTAAGTTATAGACTACCGTAGACTTACATCTTTAAGTACCTTTGTACTCATATTATAATTATGTTGTATCTCTATGTATTTTACTGTGTGTATATAAATAAAATAATAATAAAATAAGTTACAGACTACCGTAGACTTGACCGTGGTGATTTGATTTTAATTGCGCTTCGGAAGAACTCAACTAAGAATACCTACTTAGTTGAGTTCTGGGTACCCCCAGGTAAATCGTTTGACTCGGATAAATAAGATACTTACTTACATTTACAGGGCATTTTACAGGTAACGTGCCAACTGCACGATAGCCTAAATCCCATTAAGTTGCACTACCTATGCTTCGGAAGTCCACCCCAGTTGCCCCCCTCAGCAAATTATGCAGTAACATGAACCCGAGCGTTTCTGCTTTCAATTCGAACAACAAGAAAATGTCGTGAAAAGCTGTCCGCTAAATTATTCTGAAAATAAAGCTTCACAATGTTATTTTCAACCGAGATCAACATTATAAGGCAATTTATTAACACAAATATAAGTACATACGTAGGTATTACCATTACTCTAGATGCACGTTAATATTGGCAATTTGGCAACAATGGCTATTTGGTCGGTAGCCGCCATAGTCACCGACTATGGCGGCTATTATTTCAGCGTATATTTGGATATGTGCTCAATAAATCGCGCTTTGATTACTTACGTGGCAATTAAAATCTCATACATCCTCGAATGTTTTCTACCTGAAGTTAAAATCAAAGATAGCTACTGTGGCTATGTCTAACACCTACCTCGACAGTACTTATACTCTATCTAGGTATTATTATCTGCCTGCATAGCCTTATTCTCAACTATGTTGAGGTCGGCTTCCAGTCTAACCAGATTTTACATGGCGTACATACCTACTCTATCTACCATCTAAGCATTTATACCATTTATGATATAAAAATATTTTTCGGTTACAGACACCTTCATGGAATCAACTCTGATAACGCTGAAACAGAGGAACAGAGCTGTGATTATGCAATAGTTCCAACTATTCAAGCGCTGCATACCACACAAAGGGCTGCCCGAACACAAACGCCCTGTATTTGACAATACAGCTAATCCGCCGGTATCAATGTCATCACTGTCAGTCCGCTACGTGCCTACACAGTTAATTAAGGCGAACACAGAAATTGATTAGTGCATGTTCTCACAAACAATGCCGCGTTTGTGGCATCCTATCTCTCGTTAGATCCGCTCGCAGTTCCGACGGAACAGGGCACAATGCACGGGATGTGTTATGGCGAACAGACGCATCTAGGACATTATTCCATGCAAACCGGCAAGCCGACGGAAACTCAATGAGTTTACCTTCACACGATGTACCTAATTCGACTTTACGTCAACTTATTATGTTCTCTGTATTGCGCAGCGGAAGGTCTTGATAAGTAAGGGGTGTAAGTTCATTTCATTCTTTGCTGGGTGCCTATATTGAGGACTCGCATTGGCAAGGAGATTAACTTTCTGTCCTGGTTGTCAACACTTTTAAGACAGAACAGCAGTTGCAACAATCATTCTTAACTTTTACCCACCAATGATGATTTGATGATTGGATGATGAACAGTTTCCGGTTTCTTCGAGACAGCTACTGACATTTCGATTCGACGCGACGTCTTTATAAAAAAACTTCACCAAAAAAACCGACTTCCAAAAAAAACACTAAAAAAGTGAAAAATAATTTTTATTTCGGAAGTCGGTAGCGACACAAATTCAAATATAATGTCTTCTACATAGACTAAGTGGGATAAGTGGAAAAAATACGTAATTATTGAAGCTAACTCAAAAATTGCGCAAGCAAAATTAATAAAAAAAATTATGGGACCACCTCGGGAATATAGGTACCTTTCGAACAAAAAAAGAAATATGTCAATCGGTTCATAATTGGCGAAAATATCAATGAACAGACACAAAAAAATAAAAAACTTGCCGACGAACATAGCACCTCCTCCTTTTGGAAGAGGTCGGTTAAAAATTCATTGTTTGTATTGGATTAAATCATTTAAATTACCACAGACAGTATGTAAAACTTGTCATCGGCGAGTAGTAAAAATACAATAAATGTTCGCAATGCTTTATTTATAATTGCATTTTTGTTTCTCTGGTCCTCTCTGGGCCATTCATCATCAATCATTGATTTTTTTTGGTATAGGTATTACAGAACTCTTTTAATGATCTCTCTAAATGATCTCTGAAACTTTGTTTAGTCCAACAAACAAAATAAAACTTTTCCACAAGTAGGTAAGAACCTAAGTAGGTACTTAAATTTTCTTTCAGCGAATGTTTAATAACAAAGATTTTACAAGATTATTTGCTTCCTAGTAAAATTTTCAAATGGCTTGATATATAAGCTTGAAATGTTTACAGGAATATTATTGCCAATGAGTTATAGACTATTCCTACGCCCTTTAAATGACTCTTTTTAATCCCTCCTTAAACAAAAAACAATAGTCAATAGTACCTAGACCTACCCAGCCTGTACCTGCATACACCCCGATTCAATGGCGGCTCGGAACATGAGGCGAGTCGCTGCGCAGTAACGAATTTAAGTGTCAGCGGGGGTGAGGGGTGGGGTACTGCGCAACGAGTAGCGCACTTCCGAGCCGCCATTAACTTTGAATCGAACTGCACCTGACAGTCCCTGTAACGGAAAGCGCAGTCTAATCGGTCAATATACTAATTGATTGGATCTTCTAACGTTGCACTAAGACAGTGGCTACTGGCTAACTACCCTCAGTGATTAGCAGTCCGTCTCAACGGAGCTCTTGTGGCCGTATCTGTCAATGTAGTCCTCCTCGGCAGCACCAATCACTTTTTATCACTGCGTTTATAATCGAGCTCGTGGCTAAGTAATAACAGCTGCACCGGGTCGATCCATCAGGTTAAGCTACGCTAACTATCTTTACATACCGAGACTTCTCCATGCCTCAGAAAACACGTTAAGCCGTTGGTCCCGGCTGTCATTCGAGGTTCTTTGACAGTCGTTAGGGGGTCGTCAGAAGCCCGAAAGTCTAACAACCAGTCTTGCCAAGGGGTATCGTATTACCCAGTTATTGGGTTGTGGAGATCAGATGGGCAGTCGCTCTATGTAAAATACTGGTATTCAGCTGCAACCGGTTAGACTGGAAGCCGACCCCAACATAGTTGGGAAAAGGCTAGGCAGACTGATGGTTTATTACCGATAAGCCGGGCGTCAATATACTGATACGACCTAAGTAATTAGTCGTAGATACATCATCACCATTAGTCTAATATACTAATAGTACTGCCGAAATATGTATGGAAGATGGTTTGTAAACGAATAGAGACAATTACATGCATAACATCACGCCTGTAATCACCGAAGGGCTAGGTAGAGATGTAGCTACAGTACACCCACATTTCGTTATGTTTAAATCCCATGTGTTAGGGAGCGATCCTATTGCTATCAACCTGGCACAAATCCAGACTCCGCTATTGAGAAATTCCTAATGGAAAAACCCAATAACACTTCGCCCGACCTGGGAATCGAACCCAGGACCTCATACTCAGCAGAAGCGCTTGCAACCACTAGACCAAAGAGCGATCCAAGAAACAATTATTATGGTTAATATACCTAGGTGGTGCATATTTTTAGAATAAGTAGACATCCGTCGAACATCTCAAAGTTTTTCGTCAAGCACAGCGTCGATGCAGATTTTATCATCATTTTGGTCTTTGGACAGCCATATAATAGAGTCTAACTATGGTCTTTGAGTAGTTTCTCTCTGTTTATGACACCCTGGTAATCTGTTCTGACGAATTTATTCTGGGCTGATTCATGTACCCTAATTATTTCACACCGAGCACTGGAGACTAAAAAAAGAAATCGTGTAATTATTTCATCTCCAGATGCAGATAAGATTACAGTTCTGTTGAAACAGTTTCCTAAAATATATTCTTATGTACAAGTGCTGAAAAGTACGTAACGGGGATACGCGTAGGCGCTCGCTGAAACACAGACTCCGAGATCTATAAACCAGCGGCTACAGAAAACAAATAAAACAAATACCATCACACTGACTATCAAAATATCTGTTTCATTGTATCTACTTTGCAAACCGAGTTAGACAATTTTCACTTAGGGCAGTTTGAGTATTAACGTGGAAATATAACTACAAAAACATGATAATTATGCGTAATGGGACCAGATCAAATCAAATCAGTAACAGAATTTTATGAAATTACATCCCATAAAACTGAAACTTACCAGAAGTCAGTATAAAACGAGGCATAAGTAGGGAGAAGCCATAATAATTAATAAGCGTCTAATTGAGATTTTCGCACTTTTCATGAAAATCTTGGACCAACGCTGCCATCTGTACTGTCGACACGAAATAACGTTCAGACACAGTCTGACAAATTTTATTTTTGTCTCACCCTCGTTCGCTTTTTAGTGAGCTTGCCCACTGATTTGTTCGAAGACTGCCCAACAGGTGGAGTTTGGGGACCACATATTGGTGAATGGTGACTAACCAAAATAACAAGTAGCTCTCGGTGACACTCACTACGTAATACCAGCTTGCGGCACAAGATGTCCTCACAATGACAAATTGTTTCAGGAACAAGCACAGCAATTTATTACAACCAATTAATAATAATGTCTTTTGGATTCAAAGCGTGTAAAGTGGTGTATGGTTAGTTGGTACCTACTGTTTAGTGTTTACAAAGGCACTCAAACAGCAGGCACATGACGATTACCCACATAATTATGTGTATCTAATAATTGGCAATGCCGTCAAATGATTGAAATGGATGAACATCGTCAATACTTGCGCCAAAGGTCGTGGCCTGTAGATCGTTAATGAAAAGCTATCGATCAAACAGATCAAGATCGCATCCGGGCGGGCGGGCGCACGGGCGCGGCTTTGCGCAGAGTTATTCCCAGAGCGCGGCGCGGGCGCGGTCGGGGTGCGGGGCGGGGGGCGCGGGGCGAGCGGGTGCCGCGCTCAGTGTGTCGGCGCGCGCCGCCGCCGCCATGGGCAACCAACACTCCGCCTCACACTACGTCCACAAGCCCAGCAAGAACGTGCGCTGGAAAACCGCAGGTAATCCCAATCCCCGCACCCTTCGCGCTGGTACCATCACAACCAGCCCCCCACACGTGTGCAGCTCGTCTGAGCCCCCTGCCTGTATTTCTATTTTTAAAAAGACTGCGCGCTGCGGTTCCTAAAGCGTGGCACAACAAAACAAATCGTAAGACCGTCCGCGTTCATGTAACGATTATCACGCGTCTAATTTTGAAAGGAGTTTTATGCCAAATGGCTTATACCGGCAGCACCGTCGTTACCGAACAAAGGTTAACGCCCGACTAGACATATTTAATTTTAACTTAAATCATTCAAATGCATTGAGTAACATCCCGCCTCGTTTCAATTTCCAGGTCGGCCTGCAACGCCAGGAAAGCCGGATATCATACCGATATTATCGGACGAGGAGCCGAACTCGATCACGCTGCGATGGGCGCCGGCGGCACACGACGGAGGCGCGCCGCTGATGGGCTACCAAGTGGAGTGCAACCGGCTCGGCGCGCCGGACTGGATCCGCACGGCACCGCCCGTGGTGCTGCGGCCGGAGCTCGTGCTCACGGGGCTGGAGCCGCCCTATCGCTACCAGTTCAGGGTGGCCGCGCTCAACGCTGTGGGTCGCTCAGATTACAGCGACCTATCCGACGTGCTCACGGTCAGCTCAGACCGCCTCCCCCATGAACCGCCCCTATTTCTTCAACATTTAGATGATCTGACGGCTCTTGAAAACGATAAAACAGAATTCCGTGTCGCTTTCTCTGGTATCCCGCCACCTACGATAGCGTGGTTCAAGGATGATTATGAAATTTTCAGCAGCCGAAGAACGGCAATCACTACGAGCGAGTCCACTAGTGTTCTGGTCTTTCACCAAACTTTACCAAGTGACGAAGGAGAAATAAAATGTACGGCAACTAATCGTAGTGGACACGCAGTCACCAAAGCTCGATTGTCACTCGAAGCCGCACCGAAGTTACGCTACCCGCGGCAATACGAGGACGGCTTGTTATACGAAATTAACGAAACCGTTTTCCTGAAAACGACAATAGTCGGGAAACCGATACCGACAGTAGAATGGCGACACGACGGCCAACCCATAGTGGTAGACGATCGAGTGGAAATCTCGAATACCTCAAAATTCTCGATGCTCAAAATACACTCAGCACGAAGAAGTGACCGTGGGGAATATCAGATTCACGCCAAAAACAGGATCGGGGAGGATACGGCCGCCTTCCTGGTAACGATCACGGCGCCGCCGGACCCGCCGCAACGCGTGTGCGTGGCGCGCCAGGTGGACAAGTCCGTCACGCTGGACTGGGAGCCGCCGGACGACGACGGCGGGTGTCGCATCGGCAACTACGTGGTGGAGTACTACCGGAACGGTTGGAACGTGTGGCTCAAGGCGACTACCAGCCGCAAGACGAACGTTACTCTGTTCGATCTCATCGAAGGGAGCGAGTATCGCTTCCGTGTAAAAGCGGAGAGTCCGTATGGAATGAGCGCGCCGAGTGTGGAGTCGGCGCCGGTGAGGATACCGGGCCGACCGGTCGATATGGAATTTTTGGCGGTGGAGTCGAAGATAATAAACGAGGTGCTCACTCGGGAGGACGGCAGCGAGGCGCGTGTGTCACCGGCTCCGCGCCGCAAACGTGCGCAGACCGCGCCAGCCGAGGCGCCCCCGCCGCCGCGCCAGCCGAGGCGGCGCTCGCCGGTGCAGGACCAGTCCGGCAGCAGCGAGTTTATGCTGGTGCTCTACCCAGATACGCAGAAACAAATGGAAAAATCCGGTAAGCATATTTTCTTACATTGTTATTACTTAGCTATTAAGACGTGTTGAGGCTTTGTTTATTTATTGGCAATGGTAAACTAAACATTGACTCTATTTATCGTCATACCTACTACTGATGCAAAAACTAGTTTTTTTTAAAGCGTACTAAGTATTTACAAAAATGGTGAATCCCAGAAAACATGCATTTCATCACGCTAAACTTTAATTATTATTATATAACATCCCTATACTTAGCTATTTAGCATAACAGTGTTACAAAGCTACAGCACAAATGAACAAATACTTAATTGACTGAGAAGAGATACTGAGCGGGAGTCTAACACAAGATTTATATTATACTACCTTTCATTCCAAATAGGTATGACAAAAACTATTGAAAGCATGCGGTTTACAGTTCTACTGTAAAATGAAAACCACATGGAAACCGCATAATTGGTCCTACAATTATTTAGATATATATAATATATCTATATTGTCATACCTATTAGGAATGATACGCGGACATAATAAACATTGTGCTATTTGCGAATTGATTTTAACAACACGTCATGTTAACCTAATTTTATAAACTATTTCGTTAGTTCCGTGTTATACAGTCAATGTTTTTCCATCGATTCTATCATCTCTGGCGAATTTTGCCAAGGAGTGTAGTAATAGGGCCAATGCGAGGCAATTCACAAAAAGAAAATTAAGGACGTAAAATATTGTCCTCGCCTTTAGACCAGAAAACGACCCGTCATGACATGCATATCGACAGGAATTATTGGTAGGTAATCACTAATGTTTACTGTAGCTAGAGGTACCTATCTGTAAAGGTGGATTGTTCAGCATTTTTCTGTTATGTAATGCCCCTGTTGTTCATTTACACAGGGAGAAAAAAGCGCTCGTTGATCTTAGCCTTAATAACATCACATACACCCTTCATGTTTATTTTAATATTGCGACCGTTTTATTAATTAAAAGCTATACCCAAACATGGTAATTAAATAAGTTGGTACCGGCGGGGCTTATCTTTAATAACACATTAAGTATCCGTAACTTGATTAAGACCATAGTAATTTGCATGCATTTCAAATAAAGACTTGGGCAATGTTTCGACGCATGATGTGTCTATAAATAGGCGTCGGCCAAAGTCAGCTACAAGTATAACACAACGGTACCTACTTAGAGGCGCGCTAACATAACTCCATACAAACATAAACGCGAGATGCTGACCGCATCACAGCTTCTGCGAAATTAACATACAACAGAACATTTGCGAAATCAAATCTATTTCCAGCGTAAACGAAGTTTGCAACTATTATTAAAGAATCTGAACAGTAAAGTTATGCGTGTATTCAATGTTACAGTAAAACATTAAGCAAACTCAGTTTCACCAATCGACCAATACGGCTTTAAATCCAACAGCGAATTTATTTTTATAGTTTGTAAGCATAGTCAGCAAAGCTTTGTATTTGAGTATTGCTAAATACAATCTTACGACTACAAAAATCATTTTAATTTCAGAAAAGAGACAATCCATTCAACTGGACCTGGACTCTCTGACACCGCCTCCCCTCTCGTTCTCTGCGCCGGAGCTGAGCTCACGTTGTATGATGCCCTTCAAAGCGCTGCGCAACGCCGTCAGTTCATCGCAGCTCCTGCATGAACTAGCAATGGCACGCGTTCACAAAGCTGTGGCTATGAAAGAAGAACAAACCAAAAACAAAGACGATAGACCCCCTAATCACAAAACTGACATTCCGTATAATACTAGCTTTGATCGCGACATCGTCAATAATGATCGAGATATGCCTAAACTGCACGAAGACTTCTCTGAACTAAAGCCCAAGTACCCAGAAATAGTAACTAAACCAGACTCTGTTGACAGCACACAGCACAAGTTCGGCCCGCGCCAGGTATCACTGGATTCTGAAACATCTGATCACAAATGGCAACATATGTCTTTTGATGAAGACTACACTGCTAGCACTGTTTCCTCTGATGGGGAATATACGGATGATGGAAGTTTTGATGGAGACATTGAAAGACGAAGTCAGCATTCAAACGAAGAGGAGACATATAACCCAAGAGACAAAAGGGCTCGTCCTTCTCCTCTCAAAGATTTTATTGAGGAAGAAGAAGAAGAGCTGTCGGAAAACGAACCTCTCAAGCTTTTGCCTCTTCCCGATCCAAATTTTGTTCCAAAACCCATATTGAAGAGAAGAGAATCAGATATGATAGAAACAAAACCAGATCCTGAATCTGAACTTCAAAAAATAGAAGACAAACCTAAAGCCATAGATAGACCGAAAATCACAGAAAAACTGAAGACTGTAAGTAAACCTAAAAGTATAGAAAAACCTAAAGCGACAGAAAAACCAAAAGCGCCAGAAAAACCAAAGAAAGAGGAAAAGATTACTATATTTAAGAAAATCACCAACACTAAGTTTCCGAAATTGCTGCACAAAAAGGAACCTGAAAAACCTAAAGAAGAAGACTTACCCAACGATAATCTTAAAACACATAACAAAACTGACAAATTACAAGATAAGGTCAGTGAAGAAGGGAGAACAGTGATTGATTATTACGGTAGTATAGTAAAAGAATATGGCAGCCAGAAGAAATCAACTGCACCTATGTACCTTAAAACAGAAGACTTAAAAGCAGTTGCTGAAAAGCAGCAGCTCGAGATGAAGCCCAAAAATATCGAGGAAACCCAAACAACAAAACCTAAGAAGACAATAACTAAAACAAATAAAAATAAGGCGACATCTGCGAAAGGAAAAACTGTAAATTCTATTAATAAATCAGTTAAGCCAAAGCAGCAAACCAGTACCGATAAAAATCAATTGGAAAAGAAAGGTAAAGCAACGGGTCCTAGTCCTCCAGAAATCCAAAACAACACGCCAAAGAATTTTAATCAACAAGTAGTGCTGAGGAAAGCAGAGCGAGCTACTATCGTCATACCTATCAACTATCAAGAACTTGAAGAGAAAGCCAAGATGAATGTGAGGTCAGCCATCGACTATACAGTAGACGTTTGCCTCCTTCTTTTAGCTTTTTGGGTATATTTCTTTAAAGACGAGAGGCTCGCCATTCCCTTTCTCATACTGATCATATATCGACAGTTACAAGAAACTCTACTGCTGCATATTCCCGAGTGGTATGAACTTTATACTCCCAGTTGGCTCAAGAAGAAAACTTCTTGACCTCTCCCAAAAGACATGTTGTGCGATAATCTGATTGAATTGTGAGCAATGTATGATGTGTGATTTTGTGAACATATTTGTTTTATTAATAATTAAACTTACACATTATGTCTAATATATAATTAAATTATAATACAAACTCATACTAAAAAGTAAGATAACTAAAACTAGTTGGCAAAGACTTCACATTTACAAAATAAAATTCAAAAATATTGCTTACAAAATTAAAATGTTGTATATACGCCACAGTATTATATCACTTCCCAAACGTGTGCGTCTTATATCTCAGTTCAAGCTGCCGGTCTCAGACTGTGTTCCTTGCCAACTGCCTCGTACAGTGCAAGACACCAAAGCATGCGCTCGCAAAAAAACAGGACTTATTCTAGGCGTATATTTTAATGAAAACATAGTAAGTGATCCGGCGATCCTCACTGCCAGCGGTCAGAAATATGATGAGCAAGTATGTGGAAGATTATGGTCACTTTTAAATCTAGCTCCTATACCAAAACTTGGTGAAACTAGGGTGTTTTATGACTTGGATCCAAAGTATGCTTATGTCGCAGTAGCTGGACTTGGCACCGAATGTTTTACGTACAATGGAATCGAGAAATTAGATGAAACTAAGGAAGCAATTAGAATAGCAGCAGGTGCTGGTGCAAAAGCACTTCGTCCGTTAAATCCTAAACTAATTGAAGTGGAGTCATTCGGAAACGCTGAGGCAGCTGCCGAAGGAGCAAATCTCGCATGCTGGGAATTTAAGGAATATAGAAGTAGAACACACAAACCAGTAATTCCCAAACCAAACCTCCAACTATACGATGATTGTGACGAGCAAGGTTGGAAAATAGGCACATTAAAAGCAGAAGCTCAAAATTTAGCAAGGTACTTACAAGAAATGCCAGCAAATATATTAAATCCCACTAAATTCGCCAAAGTAGCTGTGGATCTTTTATGCGAGTTAGATATAAATGTAGAGGTGAAAACGAAGGGTTGGGCAGCTAATCATGAAATGGGTGGATTTGTGTCGGTTGGAAAGTCCTCGATACAGCCACCACTGTACGTAGAAATAAGTTATTACGGAGCAGACGAACACACCCGCCCTATAGTCATGATTGGTAAAGGAGTCACTTTTGATAGTGGAAGCTTAGACTTGAAATCAAGCGATGATTTAAAATATATGAAAGGCGACATGGCTGGGGCAGCATGTGTAGTAGCTATCACCAGAGCTGCGGCGAGACTTAAACTCCCCATCAATATCAGAGGTATTCTGCCGCTATGCGAATTGATGCCCAACGGGAGTAGTCCTAAATTCGGGGATGTTATTTCGTGTGCAAACAATAAATCTATTCAAATAAGGATGCCATCACGCGAGGGACGACTGCTCATCGCAGATAGTTTAATTTATGCACGTAACTACTGGCCCAAGTTTATAATCGACATAGGCACTATGTCAAAAGAATTGATACACTTCCTCGGCGGAGCAGCGTGTGCTTGTTACACCAATTCTGACGAGCTATACCATTACCTCGAGCTGGCCAGCAGTCATACAGGTGACCGAATCTGGAGGATGCCTCTTTGGAAGTTTTACGAAAATCGGGTGAAGAATTGTGGAGCTGCAGACGTCGCGAACACGGGTCTTGAGCGCTACGGCGACTCGGCGAACTGTGCGGCCTTCCTGAAGCAGTTCGTGCACGACAGTCAGTGGGTGCACCTCGACACCTACGGCGTGGGTTACTCCAAGGGATGCGATTTCCCGTACCTGTCGCGCGGCATGACCGGCAGGCCGACCAGGACAGTCATAGAGCTCTTACACCAAATGATAGCCGCGTCTAAATTATAATACAAGTATTATACGCTTTTAGATAGAATTTTGTGTAGTCACTCGTGCGTAAAATTTTGATTTTTTTATCATATTTGGCAAATAATAAACCCTTTACTATTTGATGGTTTTATTCTGTAGAGACAAAACTGTAATCAAGTAACAGAAATTGGTCACAAGTGTCATAATTATTGCATTTGTTATGCAGTGATGTGTAGGTATGAAGGTCCATTATGAACGTGCAGCTAGCGCGTGGTCGCGGGCGCATTGCATGAATGCTGTCACAAGTTGGTCGCACTTAAGCGGCTGGTGCACGTGAGAAGTGTAGCAGTCCTCGACCGCGCGCCGCAGCTCTCCGCACGGCGCCGCCGGCCGGCCGAGCTCACAGCTCAGCGCGTCTATCATCCGCTGCAGCGCCGCGCAGCACTCGCCCATCTCCTTATAATTCTCTCTCACTGTCTCAACAGTCTCCCGCATGAGATCCTCATCAGCACCCGAACCAAACGTTCGCCGACGTACTTTCGCGGAAACATGAACTGTATTATCCCTTTCATGACACCAGCAACTAAATAACAGTTGAAAATTGCTAATTTCGCGACTAAATAATGAAAATAAATACCCTGATGACGGAATCATAATATTGTTAACAAATCACTATGGTTGCCTGAGGCTGTTGAAATAAAAGCCTGTGTGTTGGTTATACTCGTTTATTACTTAAATGATGAATAAAAAATATTTAGGAACATTTTATGGCACATAATAAAAATATTATTGAATTTAAAAATCTATACAGATTTCTACTTAAATTTAAAAAAAACATTAATTAATTGTATCAAAATTTTTATGTTAACATATGCTTGTGTAGCTAAATGACTTAACTACGTAATTTATTAAAACCTAACTATGCTGGCTGCACGATATGTAATTTATTATCACTAATAATTATTAATTGTTGACCAACTATTTTCTTAAACAATTTAGGATAGTATCAAGATATTATTCAAAATTGTGTTGTTTTGAGGAAAACATTAACGAATTCACATCTACCTAATAAATGCGTTTGAGTCTTAAAAGTATAAATTAATTGTTCCTATTTTATAAGTTCGTCCAAACTTGCTAGTATTTCTCTTTGGTCTTAGCAGCTTGATACAATAATCCTGCCAAAATATCCGGTTTAGACACACCTGAACACATACGTAGATTATATCAAAATATTGTAACGCAAATACAGAGTTCAAGTTGTTCACAAAAAGGTATCAACCTCATCATTTATTTCCTTAAGGGCGAATTCGACCAAACATTTATCCCTAGTATAATGTATATCCAGCGAGTAAATAATATGTTTTTTTTTTACAGATTTTCTATACTAAAACTGTCAGACGTCAATTTTATTCCCCGAATAAAAGTTATCTGGCTTTGGTTAAATCGGCCCTAAATAGAGGTTTACTGCACAATAAATTGTACAGTTTTATTTGATAACTTGCTAAGATCATGTCACAACTAAAAACCATAGTAAGCATACCTAAAATAAAAAGGTACACTACAACTATTTTCTTAATGTCCCTCAACAAACTTAAAACTATAAACATAACAAACATGCTACCAGGATGAAAAGTATCCGGTATGTTGTAACCGTTAATCCAAGTTTGTGGTCTACCCGTGCGCTAAATTTAAACGAAATCCGTGCAGCCGTTCCGTTTCTTATGTTTATAGTTTAAGTTTGCGGAGGGACATTAAGAAAATAGTTGTACTGTACTGCAGCGTAATACAGACTGAGGTATGCAGTTTACTACATGATAAATGGCGACGGCCGCTTCAAATTAAAGGCTGATGCGAGCCCAAAATAAAAGGCTAACTCGTAAATCGTTCAGTGGTAACCAGTTACATTAGATTGTTCATATATTATTAATACACTGACATTAAAGGTAAGCTATAATTATTTCTGACAAATAAATGTTTCTACTGTACGGTTATGAAGCGTGAGTCTCGATTCAAATAAGGAATGACAATTACAGATTTCCTGCTAATCCATACTCAAATCAAGTAATCGAGACGCATGACAGGGCATTTTTCTAGAGTACTTTCTTACTAGGCTCCTTACGAGTTACATATAATATAAATAAATATTTTAAAATTTAACATAATATTATTACGTTTCATGTGTCCCAAAAAAACTGTGTATATATATTTGTTTTTTTTTTATTAATTACGACCAACGGCATCGTCCGCTTATTAAAACAGTTAAAGAGATAAATTCCTGTCGGAAAAAAACCGCTCTCGGGCACAAATGGATGTACCCACATCATACGAATTCCAAGTGTTGAAAACAATAGCAAAAATGTCTCGTCATAAAATACTTTAAGTCGAAACTCATAGCCAAGTATAATTATTTACTAGTGGATTGACACACATCATTGTCAATTACCAAATGCCATTAAAGCGAAATGTGCTAGAAATCTGGCAATCAGACGGATGATACACAACGCGGTGATGGGTGCGTGACAGTGCGGCGCGTGCGCCAGCTGCCGGCTATGTTATAGATGGAATAATAGCCGCGACCGACGCGATACCGAGCCGTGAAGGACGCACTTTCCACGTTAATTAATGTCGGCCGGCGCTCCCACCGTACGATACCATCTGACGGCAAAAACTTTACATTCATACGCGATTATAATGTGAAAGTGGACGAACCGTCGCTTTTAGAAATCAAGTGACAATCGCTTCGAAAGCGTTTCGTATTTCTACAACGACTTTCAACAGGACTGACATAAGGTTTTCGATAGTTTATGTCAGTCCTATACATTTTTGCCTTTTCCATCATCGTTATCGCTGATAGAATGTCACTTTGTCTAGGGCCTCTGCTCTACAAGGAAATGTAGTTAGCTCTTTGGAGTGTATGCAACGGAACCTTTTAGTTATTTCTTTTCTATCAAAACCTAATGGAGCAGATATTTAAATTGGCAATAAGTTCAGCAAACTGAGCGTTTTCACTTCTCACTAATTCATCCCTTATGGCATCTTTATGATAAATTGAAAACGCACTGGCATACCGGAGAATCTAAAACATATTATCATAGCAACCGGATCGCGGGAGTCAACTTAAACACTAATATAGCTCTATCTATGACACTAGAAATATATTATAATCTATTGTGTAGAACTTCGCTTGAGTTTGAGACTGGAATCCCTGCTATGTTGACGTTCGTACGGTACGTATAAATAGTTATTTCATTACATGATGACGCGGGAACCCAACATGGCAGTATGGCACCGTTTATGAATGATCAGGAGACCACTTTATGAGAGCAGGAAAATCACCACCGTAGTCAATGAAATTTATAAACAAATGAATATGTTAAGTTCCAAGCGCGTCGGCCATTATCCAAAACAAGCCGTAATAAAAAGCAGGCTAATGTTTTTTTTTAAGAATAATGCCACTTTAATTTCACTATAAATACTTCGAATTTAAAAAAACCATCTGCCTCTATTAGACAATAGAGGCAGATGGTTTTTTTTAAATTCGAAGTACGTGCGTAATTTGAAGTGTGCGCTTGCGGTTACTAGACAGTATCCGCAAGCGCTACTGCAGAGCATGAGATTTTGGGTTCGATTCCCAGGTAGACCAGTGTTATTAGATTTTTCCAACAGGAATTTCAGTATAGCAGCCCGGGGTCGGAATTTGTGCCCGGTTGATGGCAATAGGCTCGACCCCTATTACATGGGACTTAACATAACTAGCGAAATGTCAGTCTACTATAGACAGGTACACCTCTGCCTAACCCTTCGGGGAAAATACACGTGATGTTAAGTTATACTAAAAAAAAGCCGTCGCCTCAACAAGAATTCCAGCTCAAACACGGAACACACACACAGCTTTGGCAATCAATTTGACTATTATATTAGAGTAGTAACTCACAAGATGGCGTGTTTACAATTCGTTCTTATAGTGAAAGGGCGCGCCGGTGACGAGGTCAGAGTCTTCAGTATCACTGATGTAGCCTTCCTGGCCTGTGTAGTGCGTCGGGTGTACCAGCAGAGGCGCGGCGGAATACGCCTTGATGTTGCGCGTCTGGAAATGCGCCTTCCATGTCTCACTGTCAATAGGAAAATAGTAAACGTCTTACAATTAGATATAAATAAAATCTAATTTCTGAAAATTTGTCTTGAATTATATCAATTACTATTGTTATATCTGTGCCCGGTTGATGGCAATAGGCTCGCCCCCTATTGCATGGGACTCAAACATAACTGGCATTATGTGGGTGTACTATGGGTACACCTCTTGCTCAGCCATTCGGGAAATTGATGTTATGTATGTATGTCTTAAATTACACTAAAAACTTGCAGAACTGTGGACAGATCAGGACAGAAATTTGCTAAATGACTAGCTTATTTTACGTGAAAACCGTTACGATTGTTGTGATAATATAATATGACGACACCCGGGAACCAAGAAATGAAATGAAATTGTTTATTCCGTAAACAGGATATCGGAATCACTTTTACACGTCATATTAAAAAATATAAATTAAAATAAGCTAGATGAGGTCGGACGTTTCCTATCTGACAACTCTGAGAAGAAAGGCCGAAACAAACTCTGACGTCACAGTCTCTGTTCAGACATAATCTTGGTCAGGCCATATGAGGACCATGTAGATTAGTGTCTGAAATGGTCTTTTGAGGAAAGAACCACACAGATTTGAGAGAACCTGTAGTTCAGTAAGTGCAAGCATTTGTCAGTAACCGAGGAGCCCAACTCAGAACTTAAGACTCCACTCAAGACTTACTGTGGGCGAGTTCGTTTGTGTGAGTGTCGGGATAGTGGGGAAATATTAATGAACAGTACAAACTTGGGGTGTTGATTGAACATGATAGGCAGGAACTCGTCGACGGGCAGCATGCGCTCGAGTGGGCGCGCACTGAGCAGTTTGCGCGCGCCCTGCTCGCTCAGCAGGTAGCCGAGCGTCCAGTACGAGTACAGCGGCCGCGTCGTGTGCTGCGTCGCGTACTGTTCCTCGTCGTCCAGCAGGATCTTACGACCAATGTAGCTGCAACAATTTACATTTATTTAATACTTTAAGCACACAAATATACAGAGGCGGACTTAATGCCAAAGGCATTTTCTAAGCGTCAACCTTTGGGTGATGTACGTGGTAGGTGCATGACCAAAATTGTGGAACAAATATTGATTTTAACCTTTGGGTGATGCACGTGGTAGGCGCATGACTAAAATTGTGGAACAAATATTGACTTTAATACGTAAACCTAATATAATAATAAATATGGAGAAGCTCATGGCTAAGTAATAACAGCCGCACGGGTCGATCCATCAGGTTAAGCTACGCTCGCCGGGGTTGGTCCGTGGATGGGTGACCATCTTTACATACCGATACTCCTCCGTACCTCGGAAAGCACGTTAAGCCGTTGGTCCCGGCTGTCATTTGATAGTTGTTACGGGTCGTCAGAAGCCCGATAGTCTGACAACTAGTCTTACCAAGGGGTATCGTGTTACCCAGTAACTGGGTTGTGGAGATCAGATAGGCAGTCACTCCATGTAAAATACTGGTATTCAGCTGCATCCGGTTAGACTGGAAGCCGACCCCCAACATTGTTAGGAAAAGGCTGAGCAGATGATGATATAATCTATACTAATATTATAAAGCTAAAGAGTTTATTAGTTTGTTTGTTTGTTTGAACGAACTAATCTCAGGAACTACTGGTTGGAATTGAAAAAATATTTTTTGTGTTAGATAGTCCATTTATCGAATAAGGTTATAGGCTATATAACATCACGCTACGAACAAAAGGAGCGCAGCATAAATGAAAAGTGTTGCAAAAACGGGTTTTTTTTTCCTTTTTGAGAGCTTCCGTTGCGTGCGCTGCGTAAACGGTTTAAGTTACGCAAATATCATGTATGATGGAATTGTTCCTCTTTAAAGGTTCTAAAAAAAAGTCCGCGATAGCATATGTCGCTCTTTTTCATGTCATTTGCTTTAAATAGGTTTTTATCTGTAGTATCTTATTTATCGTATATAGATTCCTTTCTATCTTGTGAATGTGAGAACGTCGTAGGCTTAGTGAACTGTAGACTTTTATTTTTAATTTTAATTTTTTTTTATGAACTTTACCTGAAGCTTTTTGAAAGGCCTACACTGTCCTCCCATAACTATTAACACTGTAATTCGAAAATATTGTAAAAGCCAATTATCTTTTAAAAGAGTAACCGTGGAGTTTCTTGCCGGCTCTTCTCCATAGGAAACGACCAATTGGAACCGTGCAACTAGCTTCTGACGTTTCATAAGTGCCCATGTAGGCTTATGTGAAATAAAATATTTTGATTTTGATTTTTTTGAGATTGACTCACTATAACCTTTTTTTATGGTAATCAAATTTGTTCGAAATGAATGCATTATTAGCGAAGGAGTTTTATCAACATAATATTAATTCTTATTCAAATAAATAGTTTTAACATCAAGGGTATTTATGTAGCAGTAAAATGCTTTTTAATTCATTCGAATCAGACATTTAATTTCGCTACGTTCCCTACTCTAGAGGGGAGAGGATGGGTACACGGGTTGACCATGACCTGGACACAGGATACGTTTTATCCCTATATTCTCACGGGATCGAGACCTACGCGGGTGAAACCGCGGGGCTGTAATATAATATACCTAAATATATATAAATATAAGACCAAATAAATACACATAACTACCCGGAATATCCGGATAAAAAGTATCCATGTTTTAATCCAGGTCATGGTCTAACAATGTGCCAAATTTCATCCAAATCTGTTGAGCCGTTTTAGCGTGAAAGCGTAACAAATAAATTAACTCACTTTCGCATTTATAATATTAGTAATGATTCCTGCTATATGCTCGACACGTAGTGAAAGAACCAACCTCAATTTCATGTCAAATTCAACATTTTCGGTTAAGTTCTTATTTTTTTATGAAGCAGGATTGTTATCTCGCCGTTACCATCAGAAACACAGTTGATACAGTTCACGTGAGCATTACCCTCTATCACAACAAAAGTAAGATATTAGAGCTTGTTACCACATTTCCGGTATCGGGGCGACTTAATGTCATCCGGGCCGAGGGGTCAGAGAGATGATAAACAAAAGTATTCATTGTATGACATCAGATTCAGAACAAATTGCCAGATGATATAAAAAGCTACACATCTCACAATTCAAGAAGAAACTACACAAATTTCTATGAAATAAATGTTATTATAATGTCAAAGAGTACGAGTATATTAGAAGACATTAATAATTTAATAATAAAACATCATTTCAATTTAATTTAATAATAGTACGTACCTAAATAATTTAATAAAGTATGTGAAACATGATGTAATTTAATTTTCTGGAGCACTACTCTCCCTGAAAGTATGTCTCTCGTTCACTAAACCTTGTTGAAGAATATGAATTATAGCAAAATATTATAATAGCTTCCGCCCGCGGCTTCGCCCGCTTGGTATGTCAATAAAAAGTACCCTATGTCCTTCCCCAGGATGCCATCTAACTCCTTGCCAAATTTTATCGAAATCCGTTTAGTGGTTTAGGCGTGAAAAGGTAACAGACAGAGTTACTTTCGAATTTATAATATTAGTATGGATATAAAAATCTTAGAAAAAACGCCCTATAAAAAGGTTGTAAATAAATACTCCATAACTTACACCAAGTCCCAGTCGAGTTTTTCGATCTCGCGCATCAGGCGCAGGAACCGGTTGCGAAAGTAGGGCACGAAGTGGATGTCGTCCTCCAGCACCAGTGTGATCGAGAGGCGCTTGTCCACGACCTGCCACAGCGAGACTATGCTTGGTACATGTTACACCGTACAGCCGGTCTATTCTGTAAACACCTCACCGTGAAAACTTAGGTGAAGTGAGCTGTCAAGCCCTAGCGTCAGGTGGAGTGACAGCGCACTTTAAGCTCACTTCAGTTTTCATGGTGAGATTTTTACAGAATATAATACCACTATAGGTGCCGTATTATGGCGTTTTAATGCCATCATAATTCTAGAGCAAGAGATATAGCAAGAGAGAGATGGAGCTATACGTGACTGCTAGCACCATCCCTTTTTCAGTCTGGAATCATAATGGCATTTATACTTGATAATCCGACCCCAGTCTTTAACATCCTCGGCAGACGAGTGTCTGAAACTGAGAGAGAAACTGTCGAGGATGTCAATTCAAGATCCATAAAACTTTTTTTAAGGTTACGGCTCAAGTAGACTACTGCATAGAAAACTATATTATTTAATTAGTTTATAACAAAGATCAAAATAGCATACACTTTTGATCAATGTCGAGTTGACAGTAGTGTCGCGACGACATACGTCACCTGCTGCTACTGCCTGCAGTCAGCTACGGAATTGTACTTTGACGAGCATATTTTGGGTGCGACTGTACCTACTGATTCGTATAGCACATCGAGTTCTTAAAGAGATTGACACAAAGAGATGCTCTAGCTTCCACTTAAGGTGACGAGCATATTTTGGGTGCGACTGTACCTACTCATTCGTATAGCACATCGAGTTCTTAAAGAGATTGACACAAAGAGATGCTCTAGCTTCCACTTAAGGTGACGAGCATATTTTGGGTGCGACTGTACCTACTCATTCGTATAGCACATCGAGTTCTTAAAGAGATTGACACAAAGAGATGCTCTAGCTTCCACTTACGATTTCTTGGGTTTTGCAGAAGAGTCTCTTTTGTCTTAAAAAAAAAAAACAAGATAGGAACAACTTCATGTCGTCAAAACGATTTTGAACAAAACAATAGTTGACAGATTATTAAGAAAATTACAATACAACAATAACCCACCTCTTGCCATATGTAATAATGACTCAAAAAGCACCCCACTTCGCCTGCCTTCATAGGTCTGGAAATAAAAAAATTACGGGGATATCACATAACATTTTAACAAGGTTTTAAATGAGAATTCCTAGTTTTTTCAAGTCGGTTAAAATGTTCTCATGTGTAATGCATGATGTTGCAAAATCAAATAGTAGTTAGGCTAGGCTGCAAATTATAGGTACATTCAAATAATGAGAAGTAAATAAAATCTACCTTTTATGGTACGGATCTTCGTAGTTTGGCATTAATGTAATGGCTAAATCTTTCAAGTTCTCCATATCCAAGTTTCTGAAAAGAAATTATAATTGATTTAAACTTTTATGGTGCTACACACTTGTTCGGGTCGGCTCTAATTCCGAGAGCAGATTGGTGAAGCACACACGTTGAAAGAAATAGACTGTGCTTACATTTACGAGTATATTGTCCTAATTTATGCAATGTATTGCATTGCTTAAATTAGGACAACTTATTAGTGTTAGTGTTACATTTCAAGAAAGATAATAAATACATAAACACAAAACGCCCAAATTTCTTTTATTATGTTAGACCAAACTTTTGTCAGCTTTACCAAGCTTTGTGAGAAAACGTATGAATTTTTAATGTTGGAAGCAATCGGAAATATCTCCTAACTGTCTTCAGAAACAGGAGCAGATTTTTTTGTATTTTCTCGTAATCCTATTCTTTAGAATACCTATCCGTGGATTGTTAAACAGGCCAAAAGTATCTTCGAAAAATCAAGACAGACATCTGGGAATAAATAATTTACCTTCCATCAACAGCTTTGAAATGCTTAACATCCATGCCCAATTCTTTAAAGCTCAGCTCCATTAGTTCCCTCCTCTCGTTCCGTCTCTCTAGGTTTATCATGTAGATTTCATTACAGCCAAACTTCCAGAGTTCAGGGTATGTCACATAGTCCTGCAAGTATTCGTCGAGAGGTAAGGGGCTGCCGCGACCGATTGCCTCAGTTTTTATATTCAAAAGCTGCTCGAAATCACTCTTTGGATCGTGATTGTCTTCTAATGGAACTGGTGCAAACCCATACAGATCATCGTTGCATATGTGCAGAGTTATATCTGTTACAATAAAATTAATGTTTAGTTTTAATACGATAGTTAAAATTGAAAGGCTCTCAATATTTTTTACAAGATTTCTTTCATAATGTCAAATAAGTTTACCATGTTTCTTAGCATTCACTGCAAACGCTATGATGTCATCTTGAGGGCCATCATAGTAACGAATTTTATCTGGATTATACGTCAGCTGGTTGGAGACGCGCGTCCTTAGGTACACTAAAACAGCTGTATGCACCATTGGAACCTCAAAGCAGCCTTGCTTTTCCATCCTCTGTATAGGCTTATAATCATCTGTTCTCTTGTAGTAGTAGTTGTCCGTCATACCACACCTTGAAGGTATAATTAGTTATTTTCAGATTTTCGAGGCACCTTATTTTCAGGTATTTTTATAATGCAGCAACGGAATGATAACGACTAATACATAACGCAAATTAAATTATATTTTTCTGTGTACAATAACATAAAAGTTTATGAAAATAGCATAGCAGATGGTAGCATTAACTGTTCATAATTCATAGCGCGTTTTATTATTTCCTGCCTACACGTCATGACCTGCTTTTCTCTGGGTCACACAAAAAATCAAGAATATTCGATAATTGCTTGTATTCAAACAATGAAGCGCACGCATGCATGCACAGATACTGCTGAGTTAACACTGAACAGTGTGCTGCTTTGATAATTCACAGGATTTAGTGTTTTTGGCATAGCGGTTGGGCCACAAGTTTACTTCATTATGGAACTCAACATCAAGGCAAATAGTCGGCTACTTTTTCAATACTGACAAAAACCTCTCAGACATGACATTGGGAATGAAGAAATAAATGATAGCTAATTATGATATAAGCATTGTGGATGATAACATCGTAAACTGTAATTATTCCAGTTCTAGTTAACAAAAAGGCATGAAGAATTTGCAAAAAATAAAGCATTAGGAAAGCACCTTGTAGAACACTGCACATGCCTCGCCATGCATTAGCTTGACAAACCGTAGCTAACCAGAAGTTTGAATACAATCCATCTGAGACGAGCATCGGAGCGGCTATAGGAAGACTTTTAGCCACAAGTTCTTTTAGAGTAGAAGGGTTTGTAAGAAACACATCAGCATCTATCATCTGTGAAGTAAAAAACAAACAAAATATAAATAAAAACTTATGTAAGTAATTTTAGAAGACCAACATGGGACATGTCTAAAAGATGTCTAGCAAACGAAAGGAGTATCTATGTAAGGGTCGTACCATGTGGTGTTCTGTAGTTTCTGCCTACCTTTATGACAAAAGACGTGAGATTATGTAGGTACATGTATGTCTATTAAAACTAGTGGCTATCATACTCACTGCTGATAAAATATATAATATTTAATATACAAGAACTAACTGTTCAAATTCCAGTGTACATTATGTAATCGATTTAACAGCATTATGACTTAAATCAATTCACAGGATGGTCTCATGAGTCATGAGATCAACTACACAACGTATGGGCTATATCTTTTTTTTTTTTATTCTTCAAATGTTTGTGCATTGTATGTGTTTTTTAGGGAAAAATCAGAATTGAAATGTGTTTCCAAAAGCTTACAGCTCGCGTCGTGGGTAAAAGTTACTCTCCAACACTTAGCTGCTATGTAGCATTGATTTTCTGCCTTCGGGTTAAAAAAAAAACTAACAGAAAAAAAAAACACATTTTTTTAAATTCCATTTCTGTGTCATTGTACTCGGGATCTCACCGAGAGGAGGCCTGCGTCCCAGCAGTGGGAACATTATAGGCTGATTATGCTATACTGATTTATTTATTTATTTTATCTTAACAGATCTTAGACCTGATTTGATAGTAATCTACTAATTAGACATAGTTGATAGCCACACACTATCAACTATTATTCCTTAATATGATTTGTATAAGACTAGCTGATGCCCGCGGCTTCGCCCGCGTGGATGTCGGTTATTATATACTAAAACCTTCCTCGAAAACCACTCTATCCATCGGTGAAAACAGCATGAAAATCGGTGAGTTTATTGAGAACAGACAGACAGACGTCTGTCTGCAACAGAGCAATGTTTTATAATATGTAGTGATATATTTATAACGAAATATACATACATACATAAACTCACGTCTTCTTTCCATGGGGGTAGGCAGAAACTACAGAACTCCACCTGCTACGATCCTTACATAATCCTTTTGGTTTGTTCATGTTCATAATCTAGTCATACACGAACGGTGATTGCGAGTACTACGCACCTGACCTTTCTGAAGGACATCACCAATAAGGTCATATATGGTATATAACGAAATATGTACATTATGAACTACTAGTTAAACATTTAATCAAATAGTAGATATAATCCTAAAAAAAATTGACTTAATAAATTAAAATAACTTATTACTACATTTAATAGAACTTTTGTGAATTCACACAAACTGCAAGAAATTTTATGATAATGTGTACTTAATTAAAATTATAAAAACATCCTAACTAATATTATAAATGCGAAAGTGAGTTTGTTACACTTTCACGCTAAAACGGCTGAACAGATTTAGATTAAATTTTCCTGATATTGGAACAAGATCGAGACATAAGTGGGTGAAAACGCGGGGCAGAGATAGTTTTTAATAAATGAAATATCACTTATCAACAAAATATCTTACTTCACAAATAAATTTAGGTTATTTCATATTATTATAAGCCTAGCTACTCATTTTGTATGTGATAAGTGATTCTTGACATAGTTCCAGATTCCACTGACATTACAATTTACATCACAGAGATAAGTATGTATGTATGCATATAAGTTACTGTCTCACAGAGAAATCAAACTATTCTTTTAAAATAACGTAAAACTCACATAGAGATAATCTGCCCACATTTTTCTAGCAAACTCCAGAGCATTTTCCCTCAACCGTATAACATGTTTGAAGTGTTCAGGACTCCAATGTATCGAACTCTTTTCATCTCTATGTAGACGTCCACTGGAACTATTTGTGGTGACATACACTCCGTTGTATAGTGATGCATACTTGTCAGCCCATTTCTCTATTATTTCTATGCTTTTATCTTCATTGAAATCACTATGAATCCTTAAACATAAAAACAAGATGCAATAACAGTCATAAATCCTAATGAGGTATTTTATTTTCATAATTGTTTTGTAACCTGACTTTGATATTGTTTATTCCTCTAGCTGTAAGTCTAAGAAGTAGAGTTTACTTATGTTAGAATGAATACAATTTACTATGATTTAATTTAGTTTTTGCAATAACCTTAGCTGTAGTTTAAGCTCCTTCCAAAATGTGGTTGTCATACAAAGAGTAGGTGCAACTAGCTGCAGTTCTGAGCAGCAAACTACACCAACCGTAAGCACAGTCAGGCTTCCTGTACATACTGCCAGAGCCGCACTGGCGCTGGACTGCACGTTTCGTTGGCAATGCTTTACTGAACTATGATTGTTGCTTTACTATTTAACTCAGCATTAATACCAGTGTACACGCGGTTCCGGTGCGGTGGCGGTGCGGCGCATGTGCGATATTCATTCGTATACATGACTTTGCGGTCCGGCGTCATACAGGTGGCATTGGTCTGGAGAGCACTGAATGCTGCAGACTCACGGTCGGTCTATGCGTAATGTCAGGACCGACGCTGCCCACCGAAAGTCGGTTAAGCACTGTAACCTGACGGACTAACGTTTAATTCGTTTAATGATTTTACGTATAAATGAGGAACGCGACTGAAGTACGCACCGACAGTCGGTGAAGCACTATAACCGGCCTTAGAGCTAGAAGTAACAAAAAAATAAAAAGTACTTACCATAAGTACAAACGTTTCTTAGGATAATCTAAGTTCCGAATGCAAGTTAAAAAATAAGGTAAAGTATGGGCTTTATTTCGTACAAGCACCGATATTCCAACAGTCGGCATTTTGTAAGTAACATTTTTGATATCCTCACCATAACACAAATACAAACTACCGCAATAGAGGTTCACCAGCAGTGCTAACATAAACAATCCCATTTTAAATAGCTGTAACTCACTTAAAAATATTAAAATTTTCACCTACAATACTCCGAGCGAGTTGCAATCATAAGCTCAAAATCAATTCAAGTCATTCCGAATCAAATAAATTAAAATCTGTTCTCTAGCTGGCAAAACAACACATTTGACTTGACGATCGACCGACTGACGTTACTTGACTTGACATGACATATCAGTGCTGCCAACCAATCACAGACTACTTAGAGAACTAACAACCAATCCTACTGTTTTTTTTCTATGGCATCACCCGTTTTCTGTTCTAACTACATATAGTACTTACTTTATCCGTACATTCTTGCTACCATAGAGGTATATAATATATAAGGTACTTGCTACATTCATTTCAACTAGAAAAAACAAGTGCTGAAGTTTTTGTTGGTCTGACCGTGCGTTTGCACTGGCGAAACATTTACGACAAAACATGTTTAAATCTCTATTTTCTGTCAATGTTCCATACATTTTTGACAGGAACTAGAGATTTCAACATGTTTTGTCTTGAATGTTTCGCCAGTGCAAACGCACTGTGAGGCTGAAGCTACAGATTTTCGGATTTTCAAACTTTTCGAGAAAAAACTATTTTTTTTAATGATTTTCAGCCAGTATGAATTAACTTGTTCAAACGTTCTGCGGCGATCGACGAAAGATTCTAAAATATTCAAAAATATGGCTGCTTTTTTAATGCTCGATCTGCTTGAAGAAGCTACAGGAAGATCGGAAGCGACGCCGACTATACTTGCGCCAAAACTTTCGGTTGGCGAGTACTATATACCTATAAGCTCACACGAGAAATTTTTGAGGAACTGCCTTTTTTTTTTGAGGGTGGGATATCATCTAATGACTTCTCCCGCTCTTGGCGGAGCGGAAGGGCGTGTCAGACTTTTACTGACTAAAACCCACCAGTGTTCCTTCAGTTGCCTGAGGATAAAATAACTACCTAGGTCAACAGGACAAATAGCACGTTACCGTCCCTTTTTCGCACTAAAACGTTTTGATAATTTCACTGATTTATTCCTCGTAGAGTACACTTGTACGTTACAACAAGCGCCGCGTAGCATAGACGTAAGTTCGGTGACTAGCTGATCCCGAGGCGAGGCCATACTGTTACAAAGCTGATAACATGTGCTGAAGTACTCGACGAAACTCTTTCATGGGACAAATGCTGAACGGCTCGACTTGAGGCGATGCCAATCCTGTGCCGCACAGTGGAACGAATGTATGGGAGCGGTTGGACGTAGACATGTCCGAAAAAAAAGAGTAAAATTATGCCAAACTAATGATGCCATCTTATTCGATTACTTAATGCCTTCATAACTTGTGGTGATGAATTTCTTCATAACTCCCATATTTCGGGAGTAATTTGAGAAAATGTGAAATTTTACTATGAAAATGAGTGTATCGAGCTCTCTCCCTCCTGATTCCGGGCTTGTTTCAAGTAGCGGTCTCTAATATCATAATGCTAATACTAAGAGCTATATTTAATACTAAGACACATAGTGCGCCAAATGTGCACTTTCTGGGATAAAGAGTGATGTTTATTTTATAACACAATTTTTTAATTTTTTGTTTATTTTGTTGATTAAAACCGTTTTTCTAAAGGTTTACCTTATTACAATAACATTTCTGAGCAGCCAATTAGAGAAGATATAAGCTAATTAGGATATATAATTAGGGACTTAAGGTTTACATATAAAACTGATGCACTAATGATTACTGATAAGAACATTGCTATTATTTAATTACTAAATGGCTCTTAATACACTAATTTAGCATGCATCATTTACTAATTATCACAATAACTAATTACCTTGCAATATTTAACAAAGGATACCTGGGATACCTGGATTTTATATAAATAGGTCACTATTAGTAACTTTAAAATCAGTGTTGATTTACACCTCGTTGTATCCAAGCTAATCTCGCAATGTATTTTCCAAATTTTAATACAAATCTTGATATTCACGTTGCTTTATGCGCACGCGCACATAAAGATTTACGCGACTTTAACTATTTGTTCAGTGTTTTAAAAGATAACAGTTGTGTTCAGTTATGTGAAAGTGCTGAAACAAGTTTAAAAGACTGGTGTCGTCGATTTTGCTACCGCATTTATGCAAAATGGACACAGTCTGGAAGAAGCACAGATAAGTTTCGGAAGAAACATGAGATTTGGCTACAGGCTGCAATTCAATGGCCGGAATTACAGAATGAAAATATGGAACCTTCTACAGAAAATATAAGTGACGTCATCGAGCCCATAATTTCTCCTGCTAAATCTGATGCTTCAACTTGTACACATCCTAGTCCTCGTAAATCTTTTGAGGACCTTAGTAACCGGCAAAAAAGAAGACGCACCACTGAAGATAGTCTTTCATGCAGCAGTAGCAGCGCTGAAATTATGTTTTCGGCCGAAAGGGCGCTTCAAAAGGCAGGACAAAGCGATACAGCTTATGTTATGAAATACTTGACGGAGAATCCAGAAGAGGCCTCAAAAATCAAAGCCTTCATTGAAGGTAAATCAATTCAGGTACGGGAAATATCCCCTTTGAAGGCATTGGCTCTTTATGTATCGATGAACTTATCGAAATGGCGCTATAACACTCTTCGGGATTTCAACACTCAAGAAGGAGCTCTTCAATACCCGAGTTACTACATGTTGGTTAAAGAAAAAATTAAGTGCTATCCGGCCAAAGAAGATCTCACAGTTACAGAGAGCTCTGCAAAAATCAAATTACAAGCCTTGATGGATTTAACCTCAAGAAGACTTATTAGGTCGTTAGAAACCCCTGTTGATCCCAATCAACAGCTCGTATTGACCAGCAAATGGGGTTTTGACGGATCATCTAGCCAAAGCATTTATCATCAAAGGACGAGTGAAGATGAGCAAATCGATCTTGCTAGTAATTTTATGATTAGTCTTGTACCACTGCGGCTCGTCTCAAAAGGTGTAACAATTTGGGAAAACGAGCGACCATCTTCCACTTCATTTTGCCGGCCAATATTGTTTAAGTTTATAAAGGAAACCAAAGAAAATGTGCAGAGAGAGATGGCTGAAATCGAAGCAGAGATTGAAGCCTTAACTCCATCCACCATCACTGATGGAATTAGTGTCAAACACCAACTGCTGTTGACAATGATTGATGGTAAAATTCATTCCATTATATCCAATACAGCAGCTTCAGTGTGTGACATATGCAAGGCTTGTCCTAAAGAAATGAATAATTTAGAGTTAATCAAAGATAAACACGCAAACGAGGACATGTATAAATATAGCTTAAGCACCCTTCACGCTTGGATTCGCTCAATGGAATGCTTATTACACATTTCCTACAAATTAGACATAAAATCATGGCAAGTAAGGGGTGATATAGCAAAAAGGCAAGTTGATGACAGGAAGAAAAGAGTTCAAGAGGCTGTAAGAAGAGAAACGGGCTTACTTCTCGATGTTGTGAAACAAGGCAGTGGATCCACCAACAATGGCAACTCGGCAAGGAGATTTTTTGAAAACTACACTAAATCTGCTGAACTGACCGGAATAGATGCTATGCTTTTAAGAAAAATCTGTGTGATCTTGCAGTGTATTTCATCAGGAGAGAAGATCAACGTAACTAAATTCCGAGAGTTCTGCTTTGATACTGCTAAGCTTTACGTGGAGTTATACCCATGGTATTATATGCCTTCTTCACTTCATAAAATTTTAATGCATGGGCCAGACATAGTTCAGAACATGTCAATTGTGCCCATTGGTTTTCTATCCGAAGAGGCATCTGAGGCTAGAAATAAAGATTTTAGAAAATATAGAGAGGGGCATTCTCGAAAGCATAGCAGTATCTCATGCAATGAAGATATTATGCACAATCTTTTACTGTCTTCTGATCCACTTGTTACAAGTATCCGTCCAAAAGGAAATAAGTTTGTAAAAAAATCTTCTTTTAAGGAATTTTATGAGCTTACGGATTCTGAGAAAAGTGATATCGAATTTGTTAACATAAATGATTTAGCGGACATCGATTCTGAATTTGAATTAATTGATGATGATGATGATGACGAAGATAATTAAATGATGTTATTGTTTTAAAATGTGTAACTTAGTAAATTAGAGCTTACATCTTAATTATTTATTGTACTTTTAATGAAACTAGGTAATTTATTATCAACTTACTTAAAAGTCATACTCTCATCAGTTCTTGTGAATATTTTTGTTAATATATATTTCTGTATATATATAATATATTTATAGACCTCTTAATAAGTCTGTCTGCGGTTTAAAGTAAATACAAATGGGGAAAAAACGTTTTTTTTTTTAAATTTTCATTTCCTTTTATCCCAGAAAGTGCACATTTGGCGCACTATGTGTCTTAGTATTAAATATAGCTCTTAGTAATAGCATTACGATATTAGAGACCGCTACTTGAAACAAGCCCGGAATCAGGAGGGAGAGAGCTCAATACACTCATTTTCATAGTAAAATTTCACATTTTCTCAAATTACTCCCGAAATATGGGAGTTATGAAGAAATTCATCACCACAATTTATGAAGGCATTAAGTAATCGAATAAGATGGCATCATTAGTTTGTCATAATTTTACTCTTATTTTTCGGACATGTCTACGTCCAACCGCTCCCATACATTCGTTCCACTGTGTGCCGAGCTGATATTGTGTGCGTTGACCATGTAGGTAGCCGACTTTATGCCACAAGTGGTTTTAGATTTATATTCACAAAGCAGTTTTTCTGCTGGGAAGATTTTGCAAACGTCACGCCAGCAAAAATTTATTGAGTCTAGCAGGATTAAAACAAACAAATTTTATATACTTATAAATAACATAACTTTAATAATAAAACATAAAAACTGTGTTAACAATATTAAAATAGGTACTGATGGACTTGGAATAATTATTAAGAGCCTATACAACCTCAAATTACGTAGAATAATCCACCGTTATGTCGAAAATACTGCAAAATTAATTTTGAAATAAATATATGACCGCGTAGGACGCGGGGTCATTATTAGTAACTTTTGTAACTAGTATTAATATATTTGTAACTTTTAACCAACCGCGATCATCGTTTTTAGTTGGGAAAACCGGAAGGCGACAAAAAGCGACACATGAACGCGACACTCGCGCGCTCACGCCACGATCACTTTTAGTGAATAATCTAATATTAAAGCTTGCCTACTAGTAACAAAATGTTGAGATTCAAAATATACATTGTATTACTTAACAAAATGTATTCTTATGTAATCTACCACCCTCTTGAGCTTACACCGCCATAATACTCGCACATGCTTAAAGGTAATATTTAAATTAAAGCGCATTTCTACTTTTGCTTGCGTCACCCACTCACACAAACGCAAATCTTGAGAACATGCTTTACAAAATAACCTGCCAATACAAACATAATTTAACACTTTCGCGGATACTGAATGAGACACAATAATTGAAGTGTTAACATAAAACATACAATTAGTCTTCTACATGAATCATTGTGGTGTTTTCTACATAAATAGTGTCGGTTTTGCGAATCTCAGAGGGCGGTAGGCAAAATGGAGGGGGGTGGGACCAGAAGCCGTTTTCTGTGCACACTATAGAGGACTCGCCGACGATTTCGTAGCCGTCGTCGCAAGAGTATATCATCAGGTCTCCCACTGGGTACTTGCCGTGCTTCACTGACGGCTCCGTTAACAGGCGACCATTCACCGGCACCAAAGGGTCGGGGCAATAAATTGCTGGAAAGAAAAAAAATTGTTCGGACATCATCATTTAATTTTGGGCATTATGTCTCAAAATTCAAATTTGGGAGGGAGAGTCTGTGTTTGTTAGGATTACTCGTGCCTATGCAGATTTTAAATAAAGATATAAATAAGTATAACGTCATTATAGCGACAGAAAGTCAAACATGTGGTTCTATGGTTTGCACCATTGCTGCGAAAGGGAACCATATAAATAGTGTCAACAATCGTGAAAGACCTTTATTTTTAAATGGACGAATTGCGCATTTCATGGCGCATTATTATTAAACTAGCGACTAGTGCGTCGAAGAATAGAATTTTTATGTTATAGCTATACATTTACATTATGTAACTTATTATACTAAATTAACTAAAAAACTATAGCTACATAATATGGGAAATTGCACATATTTTATTTATATCAAATGACATAAATTATATTATTTTAATTATTGTGAATGTGATGACTATTTGGGTTGTTTTTTCTTTTTTCAGTTAGGTCTGGTCTGGCAGTTTGAGTAATTTATGCGGCCTACATGTCCTTTCTTTGGTATTGTTCGTCGAAACGTTTAGCTCCTTAAGTTCTGAGTTGAGCTGCATGATTACTGACAAATGCTTGCACTGACTGGACGGGTGCACTCAATCTGTGCATTTAAGTTCTGACTGAGAGCTTGTACACACAGAATGCAATTCGATCGTCCGGTTCGCTTTTTATTGCTGACCGTGAAATCGAGATCTGGGGGCTTAAAGCAGCCACTTTGCAGAATCATATTAGGAAAATAATTAATCATCGTAAAATGTTTCTGACAATTCATAATATAAATTATTAATTACTTTTGTGTCGTGTCAAATTAGAGGAATTGCTAATGACAGAGCTGGGAATTCAGAAAATGAATTGCTTTTAGAGGAATGGCTAATGTGGCCGTTTTAGCCCCCCAGATCAGATAATTGGATCACATTTCGCATAATTCCGCTTGGTGAGACAAAGTGGAATCTTGACGGATTCGTATCGGTGAGCACTCACGGATGCAATGCGGCACCTCCCCGGACCACGTGCCGTCCATCTCGCACTCAAGGCCAGGCGCGCCCACGAGCCGGTACGCCCAGCTGCACGTGAACACGGCGCGCCCGCCGAACGACGAGTTGTACTCCACCAGGCTTAACTGCGGGCCCAACGTCTTCAGCACAGGACAGAACGTCTCCTCACACGTCGGCGGCAACGATGACCAACGACCTTAGTAATAATGATAATAATATGTAGTTGTCATCATTATTGTGTTGTTGCTAGTCATGTTGTGCGATTACGCTTTGGGTGATAATCAGATCGAAACCTATAATGTGAACCTAGTGATTTATTGTGATTGTTACCTGTTGTAGTTGCCTTGTGATAAATAAATAAATAAATAAATTCCTAAATGCTTTTAAGTTCGAATATTTAATAAAGTAATTTATACTTATAATATGGATTGCAGCATCAACTTCTAGCAGTTCAAGGAAATTATACGGGTGGCCTTTCCCCGTGAATCATACTATGGCTGTACAGCGCAGTGATCCGCCCCATGATCCCCGACGGGGGTGGCCTGGTGGCCCCGAACCAAGCCCAAACTACAACGCATGCAAAGTCTTGCCTGCATGCTGCATGAGGACTACTCTGATTGTAGCACTAGAAGTACAGTTCGATTCAATCATAATGGCGGCTCGGAAGTTAGCTAGTCGCTGCGCAGTACCCCACCCGTCACCCCCGCTGACACACGAAATTGTTACAGCGCAGCGACTCGCCTCATGTTCCGAGCCCCCATTAAGTTTGAATCGAACTGTAATTCTGGTACAACAGTAAGCGACGATGGCGGTAGTAAACCAGAAACACTACGAGTATCACTAATGTAAGAGAGACACTTAACACATTGACAGCACGGAGAGTTGTAGTATTGATGATTTTGATGATTATAATTCTGTCAGGACAGAATTGTTACGGTCACGAATCATAATTTAGATCTACATAAAACCTGATACCAACCAGCAAGTTGCAAAAAACTTGAATTTCACGATTTCCCCTTGCGCTTTCCCCATAGAGTAAGCTCTCTTAAATGATACCTCACATGATTATAATGTTAATTAAAACCTATATTTTCTAAGAACGAACTGACCCCCAAATAAATATTTAGAAAAATGTTTGGTCTTTGGCGATCTGTGCGCGCGTCTTCTTCGTTAGCAGGTTAATTTCCATGTGACATGGCATGAGATGCCCAAGAATGATGCGTTGCTCCGACAGACACAGTGGCGGTGGCAGACAGTCTGACAGTAATTGAACAATAGGATTGGTATTTGACTGTAATTAAAACAATAATTTGCTTCGTTCGCAAGTACTTTTCTTATTTTCGGAAATAGTTTTTTTTTTGTTGGAAAATGTAATTATTGTTTCATGTATATTTTTAACTAGCTTTCGCCCGCGTGGGATGTCAATAAAAAGTTAGCCTATATCCTTCCCCGGGATGCCATCTATCCCCTTGCCAAATTTTATCGAAATCCGTTCAGTGGTTTAGGCGTAGGTAACATACAGACAGACAGAGTTACTTTCGAATGTATAATATTAGTCAAGAAGCAAAAGGTGTATGTAAGGATCGTAGCAGGTGGCGTTCTGTAGTTTCTGACTACCCTTATGCCATAGGAAGAAGGCGTGAGTTTATGTATGTGTATATCGTCAGGTGAAATGAACTTTAAAGTTTTAACTTTATAGTTCATTTCCCAATAGTACCATTTTGGCGCTTTAGCATTTTCGCCTTTCCACTGACGTTATGTAGTCAAGTATCCTATTCGGCATTATGTCAGATAGTACTAACTGTCGACCACCGCCACTGTCTCATGCATGCGCATGATGTTTACCGTTGCCCATGCAGGTGAGTATGGAAGATCCGTTGAGGTGGAACCCGGGCTGGCAGCTGAAGTGCGCCGAGTTGCCGAGTCTCATGCCCTGTGTGAACTGGCGGATGCGGTGCGACGACACAACTACCGGCGGACACACTACGTCTGTGGAAAACCATGCCAAATATTATTGAAATACTTATTCTTAAGGCGAAGTCTCCCAGAGACAATATTCCTATGTGAAACTAAAAAGAGGGGCGGACTTTCTACGGACGCTTTTAAAGTGCGCGATTTTTTACATTGTAGTCACATCTATAATTTCAACATGAATGATGTAACCAATATATTTCATCTTTCTGACTGACCGACCCCTTGTCAATTCAAAAGTGCCTGTAATTGGTTTATTTGAAATAAATGCTTTGAGTTTGAGGGCTAAAGTTGGGGGAAACTTGTCAGTTCCACTGCTGGAAATAGGCTTCTCTCAAGTTTCGCCAGTACAACCGGTTTTCAGCCTCCCTCCTTTTTAAGTCTTTGAAGTTAGTGCCAGATGATACCCAACCTGTCCTCTACCGTTTCGTCTGTTCCACATCATTAACATCAGCATACAGCAGTCCACAGCTGGACATAGTTCGGCCTCATCCAGCTGCTACTAGACCCTGACGGTGGCTCGAATATCAATGTTTCTCTGTCACTTCTATAAAACTATACGAATAACTGTGACTATGGACTAAATTTAGACTTTCAGGATGCCTAGGTCAAGTACTGAAGAAAATCCAGGTAACAGGAAATAGAACTTTATTCTTAATCACAACCTTCTCGTCCAACAGTTTGAGTCAGAATGTTCAACCGACCTCTTCCCGCCTCTCAAGTCTCCGATAAATTGCGCGGTAAAATCGAGTTCAGTGCTGGCCTCTGATTGGTCAGCCAGAAACATCCAACGACCAACTGACAAACCAAAGTGTTGCCAGTACAAAATATTCGAATCAAATAGTTACTGGCCTGGAAACTAGCCTTTTTGCGTTTCAATTTAATTAAATAAAAATGTAAATTAGCGAACCCAAACACTTCATAGCAACTGTAATACTGTAACCTACACTGTAATTTGAAAATATTGTAAAAGCCAATTATTTTTAAAAGAGTAACCATGGAGTTTCTTGGCGGCTCTTCTCCATAGGAAACGACCAATTGGAACCGTGCACCTGGCTTCCGACGTTTCATAAGTGACCATGTAGGTTTATGTGAAATAAAATATTTTGATTTTGAACAACACGCTAGTATTCCAAGAAGACAGAGGTGGTAAAAACCTTCATTTCGCAAATTACGCTTAGTAAGGGGGGTCAAGCATATCGCCATCAACCAGGCACAACTCCCGACTCCAGGCTGCTACAGAGAAGTTCTTAACGGCAAACATAAGTAATACTGTTGGACCTATACTCTATTTGTAATAAGATTAGACATTTAAATAAACCTTTTTTTACCGTCCGTTCAACCGATTTTGACTTCTATTGCGTCGGTGGCATGACAAATGGCAGCCGCAGTAGACAGTTGGGATTGTGTCATCTTATTTGCTTTTAATGCCATCCTTACACCTACGGAATAGAAGTCAAAATCGGTTGAACGGACTGTAAAAAGGTTTGTTTTAAATGTCTAATCTTATTTCAAATGGAGTATAGGGACCCATAGGCCCAGTACATGGTGAGCACGGCCACTAGGGAGAGTTTACACATTTACACGATGCCACTGATGAATAAAATTGAAGCAACAAATGAATTGCATCGTCTGAACACTGTTTAGTTAGACGGTGTTACTTTTATTGTTGTGTCAGTTTATGGTATGCCACAGGCAGTTAAATCGAATTGTGTAAATCTAGCTTTTGAAGTCGCCCGACCAGACAGACGCGGCGGAGGACTTTGTTCTATGTATAATATTTAAGTAGTGATGTTCGCCCTACATCTGTTTACGTGATCAGGAACACGACTCACTAACAACTTTAATGAGCACTGTGTTGGTGTGTCCGCCGGGCGACGTGCACGTGTACTGGTCGCTATGCCGCGCCGACATCTTGCTCAACGTCAGCCGGTAGTGCGAATCCTTCTCACCCTCTTCACTCGACCACGCTGTAAACAACACGCTCATAATCAAATAATCTATTAATAACATTAATAAATTCATTCATTCACTGAGAGACAACGCACAGCCAAATCGCTGGGTTTAGAAGCATGAAATTTTGCACAATACTCCTTATATACTTAACAAAAGTGAACAAAGTGAAAACTGAGAACAGTGAACTAAGAAAGGACTTATAAAAATTAATCTCCAATATAAATGGGTTTAAATAGGGGATGAAAGTTTGTATGGAAATTTGTCATTTTTGCCGATGGTGGCGTACAGCGTAAAGCCTCGTACAAACTGGCGCGATGTCGCGCCAGTCTGTACGAGGCTTTAAGTCGTTTCATCATAATTTACCGTCACTAATACCTCATGGAATAAGAGAAATCGCAAGCCTAAGCGAAAACCGTTTTGTCACATTTTTTTAATGAATGGAAAAAAAAGGCGGTGAACAAAAAAAAAATCAAACAACACAAATTGCAGGCAAATTCTCGCTTAAAATGTAATAAAATCGCACTAATTTAAACTACACAAATTGCAGGAAAATTCTCGCTTAAAATGTAAGAAAATCGCACTAATTCAAACAACACAAATTGCAGGCAAATGCTCGCTAATGTAAGAAAATCGCACAATCCTACGTCAAGCTAACTTCAGACTATGAGATATAATTTAACCTATATCCCGAGATAATAAAAGAGAGATCATGTCAGTGTAAACGGTTCCATTTAAAAGTACAGTGAGAGATATTAATTTATATTTCGAGATGTAATATAATATATCTTATAGTATGACATCACCTTTACTTATTTTACAATAAATACTGCAACTGTAAATATAAGTTGGTTAAAATACAATGAACCATAGGAAGTTGATAAAGAAATCTCTGATTCTGCCTGATTTACAACTTGTTGTTTAGATAAACAACCACATTTTTGTAACATCCTGAGTTTAATTTTAACTTCAATGTCGAAAACCATAGCGTCGACGTATAATAAACGAAAAACAATGGCAGCATAACTTTTGAAAAAAGCGCGCGGTCCAAAAATTAACCAGCACCACCATCTTTTGGTCCCAATAAAATTTCACAAATGTTTTACAACGCTCTGTCTGTCTGACAAAGCCTTTCGCCTATAAAAGTCATTCAGGCGCAAAAAAAAGTTCCTTGTAGCACAATAGGTGTGTGGACTCTGAAGCATATTGTCGGCAAGCAAGCACATTGAGCATTTGCAAGGCGATTCGAACACTGCACCGCGTTACGCAGCGTAGCGCGGGAGTGCGTGTTCTTACGTTGCTTGAAAGTATCTCCCTTTGCATTGAAAACACGCGTAGTGCAACACACAGAAAACGCATTCACGCGCAGTGTTGTGACTTCGTCGCCACGCACCCCGCAGCGTATAGCGCGGGCCAGTGTGTGAATCGCCTAACAGAGATTTGTACTTAATAAGGACGCATTACTAAGCGCTACCTTTTTTGCCGAACTCAACAGGGTTGTTGAACACAGCAAATAAGTGCAAACTTTCGCAAATATAATATACAATTGGAAGGACATTATTTTTTTATTCGCAGTACAGAAGAAACTTTTCATTGGATGGATGATCGCATGCCAGCCATATGTCTTATACATAAGTAAGGTTCGAATAGTTACATATTTAATATTAGTACCGAGCACACACAATCGCCAGTCTTTCATCTATGTACGTACCTACTACATTGAGACCTAGACACGAAGACATCTTTTTTTATTTCTACACAGCAGTTGCGCGACTGACAAAGCGACACAAGGCTCAGCATAGAATTCGCTCGCATATTTTTTTACTGTTTTATTTCATTCCTTTCGTAAGTCTATTGGTACTGCTAAAGAAACTAATATCTGACGCATAAAGTTTGTTCCTATACAATTTGAAACTGTAGTCTGGAAGTAGAGTGACAACCCTTTATAAAAATTTACTCTGTGCAGTGACGTTTCGCGCTCTGATTGGCGTTTAATGTCACGGGATCAAGGGCTTTTAGGACTACGCAACTATTTCTTAAAAAAATATGTATATAGGTAATCTAAAATCATTTACACAATTAAGATGACTTTTTTATATTTATCGCTCACAGCCACTCTACAATACATAAATAATGAGGTATTTATCTTATATAAAAATGTAGTCTGTGTTTATCTCACAGAGTACATTTTTATATGTTTATCTTGCTGTCAACTAGCTTGTTGGTATGTCACAATGATACTTAACCGTCGACAAATTTTAAATAAAAAACATGTAAGTAACAATCTCAGACCAATTTGGTCTGAAGTAACGAAACAATAAATAAATCCATTCTATTATTTTCTGCTCTGGACGCTTTTAACGAGCACGTCTTTCTACATCGTTCTCACAATATGTAAGTACCTATCTCTCGGTAGATAGAGAGTAGTATATTATTATTTGGTACCTATTACAGTATCGTATATTAATTGGTACCACACGAATGCATCCGGAGAGATGGGCAAAGATCGTCACTCACTGGACGCCTGAAGGAGGACATTGCCATCGAGGTAGACCGCGGCGAAGGTGGTGTGACGATCTACTCATGTTTGCGGGGCTAACATGGCCAGAAATCGCACACAATAGAGAGATTTGGAAGGAAAAAGAGGGGGTCTTTGCCCAGCAGTGGGACACATTATAGGCTACATATTATTTATTTAAAAGAGTGTCCATGGTGATTCTTCCTCGTTCTTCTCCATAGGAACCTACTAAGCTTTGGAATGGGCAAATAGCTTTATGTTTCTGACTCTTTGACAAACAAATGTGTTTGAGTTTGACTATTTTAAAGTATTACCAGAGCTATGCTGTCCGACCGCCTGTGTCCAGCTCCACTCGGGGTCGCCGAGCGCGCGGCGAGACACGCAGTCCAACCGCACGGTGCTGTCCGGGAACACGAACAGCTCGCCCGAGTGCTCCACCACCGCTGAGCCGCTCACGATCGTGTACTGAATCGTGGGCGGCGCGTCACCTGCAACGTTACAATGTTACGGATCCGTAAGGCCTGGTTGTGCGAAAAGGAAATATGGCGCCTATATGGTTTGTAATAGAACGACTAGACGAACAGGCTACCAAGGTTCGAAGAGGTCCGTATAAGGAAAGTCAAAGTCTCTTCTTTTGTGGCCCCAACGTCAAATACTCTTGTTGCATACATAATAGCATGATACATTCGCCTATGGGCAGCAGAGGTAAGACTGGCTACAAGACATCAGATTATTTGAATAAAACCTTATTTTATTATAAATCTTAATGTAACAATGTGGCATATTCATGACTAAAATGTGTAATATTTGACAAACATTACCTGTAAAGTTGGTTACTACACTGGTGGGTACGCACTCAGGCAGCTTGGGCGTCCATTCTCCGTTTTCACAGTGTAGCATGTTGTCTCCCTTCAACTTGTACAATCCAAAGTGTTTGCAACGAGACAGCAATACAGAGCCATGGGGGAAATGTGTGTCTTTCTGCAAAATATTGTTGAAAGTACTTATTATTATTATTTGGTAAGACGCACTAGCAGCTGTTGAGTGTGTTTCAAATAAGTTGGAGGAGATATTTAATACTAGCTCTCGCCTGCGGCTTCGCCCGCGTGGTATTTCGATAAAAAGTAGCCTATGTCCTTTCTCAGGCTCTAGACTATCTGTGTACCAAATTTCATTTAAATCGTTTCAGTAGTATTGGCGTGAAAGCACGACAGACAAGAGTTACTTTCGCATTTATAATATTAGTAAGGATTTCCAATCGGTTCTTGAAGCAGTTTAGTGTGGGAGCCGTCACGTTATCGGAAGCCGACACGTTATCGGGAGCCGTCACGTTATCGGGAGCCTCTTCCATGCTGTTACAACTCAGTTAGACATGAATTATTTAAAGACTTTTACACTTCAAGATAGGTATTGTATGAGAGGAATATCTTTATGTGTGGTTCCCAGGAAAGTTAACACATCAGCATATGAGTGTTGTAAATGTGATAAAAGGAATCTGTCATCTGCAAGGAAAAACTGCCCTTTTATGTAACCTATCTCGGTATGACCAATCCCATAGTGAAAGTTGTCCAAAACGATGAGTACAATGACCCCTTAACAGGATGCCCATGAATTAAATTTCATCCTGTATAAGGAAAAGTCATGGTAATCCTCAGTTCAATATTGGTGACTCATTAATCATTTGATGCAATGCATGTTATTGTATTGGAATTTCACAAATAGTTTTCCTTATTACAATAAAATGGTCTTTTCTTAGAAATATCTACGTCCAATAATTCTCACACATACAGAACTCACATTTATAGATGAATTCTTAAATGATATGGCCAGAAGTGGATGTTCATTCCGATATAGACATTCCCTTAGTATTGGTTGGAATCTCCCATCTGAAATTTACAGATCAATAGTAAAAATTCTTAACTTGAAATGAATCTAGAAATTAAAGTAATTGATGCTTGTTGACTATGGATCAATAGTACATCAGCCATTTCATTATAACCGGATGTTGTTAATGTTTTTGAATGAATTCTGGAAAGATTCGATAAGATCAATTTATTTCCTCATGATGAAGTGCACTTGACAATGTTCAATCACAATTACATACCTATGCCATATTTTTCACATGATAGTTTATCAATATTGGACATCTGTAAAGATATGTTCACACATATCAGAGAAAGAGTATACCAGGATCCAGGCCAGGCTGTCTGGCTTAGTGCTTTCTTCACTGAGGAAAACAATAGCTTGTCTCCAGATTCTCAGTTCTGAACTGGACTGGGGTAGCCCTGGACCCAAAAAAACTTGACCTAAACTGTGTGGATAGAGGTTTTCATACCTGGAGTGCTGGAACAAAGTGGCCCCACCCAGTTGCCATCAATACATTTAATCTTGCATATAAGCCTCTCATTTAAAGGTCCTATCAGGCCTGGAAATTTCACCTAAAAACAAACAGCTACTTTGCTTACATAAAAAAAAAGTACTTAATGTTAATTGCTGGTTAATTATACTATAGAGGTTTGATTATGTTGCATGTTGGTTTTTATAAATAAATTTTGATAAAATAATGCTTAAACTGAACCTTTTCTCTGTGACTATAGAAGCAGTTTGTCTCTTCTATTTACTTTTAGCTATTCTATTAGGACATACCTCTGATATTTTAGAAAAGTCTGATCTAAATCTTGTGATATCCAGATTAGCATCCAAGCTCTGTACATCTGGCAGCGAACACTTGAAATCATCTGAAAAAAGTAAATCACAATCATTGAAAATCTCGTCATAGTTATCTTCTGCTAGGTACATAAAGAAAAAAAAAAAAAGAAAATTACATGAAATAGAATAGCATTCTAAATACAAATGGCTAATCAGTACTTACAACAATAGAATATTTTATTTATTTATTACCTTGCGGATAAGTCACGTTTTCTTCATCTTCACAAATGCCCCACGGGGTAAACAATAATATCAATAGAGGCAAAAACATTGTATTAGAATCGATTTACAGTATCATACCGTCTCGCAAAAAGGTAACCACTGATTCTTTTGAATCTGGGTTTTAGCTACCTATTTTGTTCTTATTTTCTTAAACCTACAGAAAACTGGATGAATAAAACCGCTGCTGAACTGCTGAACGCGCCAGTCAAACGTTGTAGCATTAGCAAGTGTTGCAATACTTGTAAATTGTAATTTGGAAATCTGGAAATGTCAAACCCAAGTAGGTACCCAAGTATCCACCCAAGACAAACATGCTGGTTGTTGCTGCAATGTAAATAGGGAAGTTGACTGCCACCAAAAATGGCACCGACAGATATTTTAAACTTTTGCTGTAGCTTTACGTACCCAGGTAATTACCCTTATTTATTAAGAATATATTTCAATGATGAGTCTCCCTGGCCCTATTGTTGAAGACTTATCTACTTTACTTCTATCCTAGATAATTACCTACGTCTACGTACTAAGGTACTTACCTACTTACTATCTTTCCAGTGGTTTTGTATTTCCAGAAAGTTGGCCCGCTCACGCCTATGGGTAGAGAACAGGACAAATTAGGTAAGTAACACTTACTTATTTAAAAAAAAACAGTAGTTATTTTTGCCTAAGTATATTAAGGTAGTAATACCCACCTACACAACTTTAATAAGTAACATTATTATTTTCAAATGAAGCATGCAAGTCTCAGTTTAAAAACCAACTATTCCATTGAGAGAAATAAAAAGAAACCGGTAGGGTTGGCAACACAGAACTAAAAAACAATCGACGACGAATTCCCGACTTCCCGAGTCCCGGACGAAGTACTAATGGATCATGATGGACTGCTATGGACAATGGATGGCACTCTCTTAGAGTAAAACCTACCTACATAGAATATGTTCCGTGATAGCTCTTATCTCGAGATTAGTGGCATAGTATAGTTATAGGCCACCTACGCTCTTATAATCTAAGCCTACGCTTTAAACCTGAATTGACCCACACCTTGGCAAAAGCCTCCAAGGCCTCCCACGATTACTGAGGCATTTATGATTCGTTACAGGTACATTAGCAGATTATAGTCCTAAAGCTTTGTTTTTAAACAGTCTAATCTCTGTGGTTCAAAATATCATTACAAAATCAGATTTGCTAGCATTTATTCTAGTTAAAACTCACTTAGGTCTCTCAAGAGCATCAATTGAATGTCAAGGCCAATCGTTTCTCGTGTCTCTGCCTACTGGCTGCCAACAGCATCCATTTTCGGTACGGTGGGCTGGCTGGTTGAGTGGGATCTTGATAATTATCGTGATTCTTTCTAGCCGACTAAGTTAACTAGACAAATGGCAGTCGTGAAACCGTCCACAAATATTTCGGGCACGGATTCGGATATAGATACATACCGTAACTATGTCCGTTTCGAAATACGGTTTATGAGGGTAAGGAGATTCCACACAATAATCTAAAGTCTAGTTTACAATTGACGTTTTAACAATTATCAAGTTTAGGCTGGTGTAAATTATGTGCTTTCAGAATTACTAGTACTATTCAAAAAGTCATAAAAATGCATAAAGTAACGCAAACTGAACTTTATGAGTTGATGTTTAAGTGTTTTTTCTAAAAACAAATGTGTTTACATTTTTGGAAACTAAATCGCGAACGCAGTTTAATTTCTTGGTTGGCTTACTGAATAGTACAAAATTTAAAAATATAAATACAAGTAACTAAACGGTAGGCGTAGAGGAAAGGCAAAAGAAAACAATTCTCAAGTGTCAGTAACATACAGAATTTATTAAGTAAGTATAAATTACGCAATTTTATGCAATTTTTTGTACGTAGAAGATACATAAACTTAAGCACCATTATCGCTAGATAAACTAGACATATTTACTTACTTAATTAATTAACTAATTTGTTTCATAAGGTAGGAGTTTATTATTGTTCCAAAAGTCGTTTGATCAAACTACTTACTCACTTACAGAAATATAAAAGCGAGTTTTAGCACGACAACAGCCGCAGTAGGCGCGACTCTCCCATGCTCAAAAAAGCCTTACATTATTCAGAATGTAAATTAGATTGCTGCACGTGCTGCATCATCATGCAAGTAACGAGAAAGTAGGTAGGGAGGTACATAGTATTATAATTCTAATTCGGAAGACAATTCTGAGATCAAAAATCAATAAGTATCTTTAAAAATTGCGCGACATGTTCAAATTCGGCGGGGGCGGCGCTAGTTTGCCATTATCTAATATTTTGTTATATTATGTAGGTACTAATTTCCAGAAGTTGCGGTTTCCCATAAAAATATTGATTTATTTATCAATATCTCTATCTATCAGATATTATTTTGTTGATTGTGTATCGACGACGGGGTTTCGTGGATGCAATCTATTAATTGATTGGCACCCATCATGTACTTTCAATCGCAAAAACGCAACAACCCATATCAATTGATACCAATCATATCCCAAGATTGTTTGTTAAATAAAAATAGACGTTTTGCGGCCTTTTATTGCAAGCTGAGTATGTCTTATTGCATAAAATTGACACACACTAGTTAGATAGGCCGCGAAATTCAAATTTTCTTATGTTTTTTGCAATTTGCAGGTCACACTGACCAACAAATTGCAAAAAAATGTTGATTAAAATATGATTTGCGACCGTAAGGAATATGGATTTACAGAATTATAATCATTAGAATCAGCAATACAATTCCGTAGATTAGAATAACTGCTAAATGTCATGATTTCATCAAATAGTCATTCAATACAATATGAATTTAGAGGGTTGTATGGCTGATTCTAATGGTTATAATTCAGTAAAGCCATATTTGTTACGGTCGTGAATCATATTTCAACATAGGTATCTACAACCTCACACCGACCTGCAAATTGCAAAAATTTGGAATTCGCGGGCTACATTAGCGCATCCCCCTTATCTGACTTTACTGGCGAGTTTGCGAGTAAACAAGGAAGGATAAAGAATGTCGGGCCTGAGAGTCCGATTAGTTTTGATGCAAGGTCGTGATAATTAAAACTGATTCAAGTTCAGCCTTATACAGCTTTCATCTCTCTCCCTAGTTTAGGTAGGTACCTTATCAGCAAGTAGGTAGGTAAATGAATTAGCTATTTTATCTACAGATCTACTTATATTGCTGATGTATTTCCCATTAGAATAATATAATGAAAACAGTGTTACAAAACTGTCGCCAATGTCTATATGAAATTAACTCACAAATCACAGATCAAAAACTAGGTACCAACAAAATTCATCTTCGTGTATTTATATGTACAAGTCGGACATTAATGATGACAATTTATTTGTTTTCAGTTGGCTACTTATAAATATGTAAAGCATATTGACAGGGAAGTTATATAAGTATATAATAACATATAATAATAAATAATATACAATAACAATAGGGAAGTTATATAATAACTCAATGTTACATTATTAATATAATAGTAAGTAACAAATTCGGTAGAATTATTTTTGGTTCTATTAGCCGATTCCATTATGTCATCATGCCCCAATTTTTAACCCATTCTTCAAAAAGGAGGAGGTTCTCAAATCTTCTGCAATATATATATATATATTGCGTTCGTTGTGTTCGTTACGCGATTACTCCGCCAATTATGAATCGATTTTGATGATTCTTTTTTTGTTTGGTAGGTCATGCTTCAGGAGTGATTTTCGGAAGTCGGTGGAAACGAAAATTGAAAAGCAAAGACACCGATTTCCTTTAAAAGTTTTATTACTTTAAGCTATGTCTCGGACTCTGGGTACGACCGGTTAGGTATGTTTGTTAACTATAAACAAGATTTAAGGAAACAGGTCACCATTGAGGTAAATTTCAATGAAGCAGTGCAAAAACTTGAATACCTACTTAATTTAAGAAAACAACAATACAAAATGTTTTGTTAGTAATTGACTATGGCCCGACCGTTGCAGGCAAGTAACTACAAAATGGAAGCGATTATCAGAGAATTGGATGTTCCGGAGTCTCATACAGTTATGATGCGACTAAACGAATTGTTTGCACAAAGATTCTGATGACATCACCGTATGTCTGTATTTCTGAAAATACTTTTAAGTTTAAGTCTAAATCACGAGCATTACCTACCCATATACCTAATTACGTCACAACAAATACCTACTTAGGCACAGCACATCAATCAATGCAAATTTACTACGTACTTCGTTACTAACAAGGCACAAAACACGAACGCTTTTGAAGGGAGTTATTTATATCATTTATGTAGATAAGCGTGGTACTAACGTAGGTATCATACCTAAAATAGTATAAAAAATTAAGCAATATATTAATATTGCTTAATTTTTTATACTATACTTATGTAATATTAATTAATTTAATATTTTGAAGGGAGTTATTTATATCTTACGTAGATACGTGTAGGTACTAACCTCAGACCAACAAAAAAAACTTTTTTTTTTGGTCTGAGGTAGTATCATATCATATCTAAAATAGTAACTACCTAAGTATAAAAAATTAAGCAATATTTATCATATAATATTAATTAATTTAATACGTATCGGTATCGCAATGTTATCGAAGCATTCAAACGGATTCAGTTGTAAATAATTAATGATATACTTATTCACTAGACCGATAAATACTGAAACATAATTAAAGGTAATTAATACCAATAATGAAATCGAAACTTGAACGAACATTAACTCTATCGGATTGTAAATTCATTATGAATTACGATGCGACAATGTTTTGGACACAGAAACAGCTCGTTATCGCTACGTAGGTAATTTATTTTTTGTAATGTATTTAGAGAATTTTAATTTACCAACCAAAGATAGGTATATAGGTCTCGAAAGACAGTCAAAGCTGTGAACTTGTTGAAAAAAATAGCGTCCAACTGTTAGCCGCTAAATGCACGCACACTAGAAAAGCACAATGACGTGTCGCAAGTGTAAGACGTAGCTATCACGCACACCAGCATAACAAAGTTGGCTTGTTTGTTTTAGTTCTTTTGTAGCGTGACACTCTTTCTAGACATAATTATACCTAAATAATCAAATTTACCAACTATACAATAGTAAGCTATGTAATTGTTACAAGTCCGTTAGATTTTATTACAGTGATGCGCTTTACACTTGTATTGAGACAAACTCAGATGCAATATTACATAGGTACTATCCTCTATGAGATGCACGCTGTCGCCGATGCATGTGCACTGCGTCGAACAAACTATTTGATTTTCATGCAACAAAATGTTATACCTCCACTACCTACATTGCCAATATCTATTCATTTTTATTTGTGTGAGTACCTAGGTAATCATACTATAATAACTTACGCGTATGGCATACATATTTAAGAGAGCATTGTAAAAGAATTGACTATCTACTCAGTAACTCAGCACACTCACAGCATTGTTTGAAATGATGTAGTTACAAGTTGCTGCCTCTATCTACACCAAATAGCTTGTTCTACTGTATACCTACGTACTGGGGGCCTATATAAGTTTTTGACAGATTTGCCATACAAAATCTGTCAAAAACTCTTCATTGTGAGACCAGTGACACTTTTGTATATTAGTAGACTTGGCCCCCAGGACGCATGCCTCAATGCTCAAATTGCACAGGCCGGCAAAGAAATAAAGTTATGCGTCACGCTGCACCTAACATACAATGATGCGCTAGAGTAGCGATGCGTTTTTTGCATTTGGAGGTCAGTATCAGGTTGTATGTTGATCTAAATATGATTTGCAGACGTAACAAATATGGATTTACAGAATTATAAATATTAGAATCAGCAATACAACTAAGTTCATGTAAGTGCATTGAATGACTATTTCATGAATTTCATGACATTTGGCACTTACATATATGAACATAAGGAGTTGTATTGCTGATTCTAATGATTATAATTCTGTAAATACAACATAATAAATACGCACATACAACCTGATATTGACCTGCAAATTGCAAAACACGTAAGAAAATTTGAATTTCGCGGGCTACCTTATCGCACCCGTTCATTCTAAAAGTTGGCAACGTCGCAAATAGCTTGCAAATATTTACCTGATATGATTAATTTGGCAATAATAGTTTATGGAAATTAGAAATATCACTGACTAGTGACCCAAATAATGAATTGCTAATAAAACACTGAATTTGTTTTTGTAACCGTTTTAGTTGTAAAAAGGGTACTTATTTGGAAAGTTTCTAAATAAGTAGGTACTTTTTTACATCAAAAACTAAATATTCGGTGTTACGATATTGATTAGATAAGTATTGCATTTTCATAAACAATATTTTAGTTCACTAGTTAGCGATATTTCATATTGCAGTAAGTAATATTACCAAATTAATGAAAACAGCGAAATATTTGACAACTATTTGCGACGTTGCCCACTTTCAGAATGCACGCTCTTATGAAAATATAAATTGGAACTGATTAAATGACAGTTTGCTTACAGAAAATAAACGTGCTTGAGTTGTGCTTTCTGCATGTTCCACACACCTCATCGGAAGTAGTGCATCCAAATTGAAGGCGCAAGACATTTTTCTTGCGCGTTCAATTTGGACTTGTGTCTATCTAGCCTACTAGTGCAACTATTTGCGATTGGTTAGCACAAACAAGACATTGTCATGCCCAAGGAATTGCTCATTGTCATTTGCAATAACAAACAGGCACAATTGGAAAATAAATAAGTACTATTGTAATACTAATCAGTCTTGCACTTAGGCACCGCATATTCACAACTAAGTAAGTACATAGAAAAATAATTTGCGTCAGATAAATAGAAGCTATCATTGAAAATAAGGCATAAATAGGGATATTTATCTGCATTAAACTTTACCAAAAACTTTGTTCCCGTGGGATAATTTCCGACCTCCGCGCAGGCGAAGCTGCGGGCAAAATCTACTTATAATAATATTTTCATAATGTTCTAATTGAACAGTAAAGGCAATGAACTAATCTTAACGATGAGATACAATTTTTATACAGATTATTAATTGTAAAACGTGTCCTAGTTTGGCCGACCGCTGTAATGCGCGGCGAGGCGAACGGCAGCGTTGACGAATGAGCGGCGGGACGCCCGCCGTGAGCATTGACGCACACATACCTAAGGCGCGGTACAGCGGTCTCGGTAAAATTAGAATACGTTTTACGAATAATCTGAACAAAACTTGTATCTCATCGTTAAGATTAGGTACTTCATTGCCTTTACTGTTCTGATGAAAATATTGTTAAGTAAGTATAATAAACATGCTTGAACAAAGATTTTGGCAAAGTTTAATGCAAATATGTCTAGGTTACGCAACCGGAGACCTTGAAACAACGATTACACGGATTTTGTGGCACTAAAAGGGAGACACAGGGACATAATATTTCTTTTGGCTGAGTGATGGAGTCTTCAACATTCATCCATAGACGGTTAAGTCTACGGATAAATATATAAGTTTAATTTAAACAACTCACTGTAGGTAGATACCTAACATATAACACACTCATTCACTCACTTACTCTGAGTAATGATTTTTTAATCATTAGGTACATCTTAATAATATCACCAAAATAAATATAAAATAGATAATTAAATAAATATTTTAAGTTTACCGTATAATCATACCTCATTATCATTATAGTAAATAACATTGCACGACTTTAGTCCAATTTAAAAAATTACCAATACGTAAGAATACTCGTAACTTAAAATGTACCAATTTAAAAAATATATATAATATACGTCTACCGAACACTCGCTCAAACAAAACATATGAAACGAGAACATATCCTTGTGTAGTATGGACGTGGAAAAATACCGCTTACATAGATAGATTTCTAATAGATAGATAGATATCTGTCTGATAGATTTCTTGACTAGCATGGATACAGAACCAAAGTTAATTAAGATATATACATTATAGATCTTTTTTTAAATTTTTATTCCAATACTTACTCTAATATGATGTGGGCCATAGTCAGTAAAAGTCTGACACGCCCTCCCGCTCCGCCCAAAGCGGGAGAAACAATATGATGATTTTCAACCCTCAATAAAATAATAAAATGGTAACAAAGTTAAAACTGTAACTTGAATATTAAAAATTAAAGTAATTGCTATGAGGTCTGATGCAAAAAATATAGTTTTTAGTTTTTTTTCCGTTTGTCTGAATGTATGTTCCGGATTGGCGCAAAAATTGCCGAATAGATTTGCATGAAATTTGACACACACATAGTTTAAAACCTTGATTAACACTGACACATCTAATCCTGGTAGTACGTCTCCGTAGGATATTGCCACGTGGGCAAATGCTAGTATTTTTTAAATTTTTTAAACTTTGTTGGTCTTAGTACCCTTTGTGGGTGTATGTTTTATGATAATAAATAGTTATCATAAATGTATGTAAAGTTGAAAAATACTTTAATAAAGTTATGGAGGAAGGAATCTTTTTGATTTCCTTCTTGTTTCGAGGAAAGTCATTAGAATGGTCTCTATTTGATTGATATCATGTCCAATGACAGAGACTTCAGTTTCAATTAGACTTGGATTGGATTAGAGCAGCTATTTTTGGCTTCTTTGAATTGAAACCGAAGAAAGCTATGTACTCAATACTCATCATATTGTTATTAATTAGATAATAAGTGAACGACCTCCTCGATGTTCCTCGTCGTAAATTGAAATACGAGATTATCATTAATGGTGTGTTTTTGTTATTTTTATTATTGTTAATAATTAATATAATCATAAATAAATATTTATGATTATGATTATAATTATTGCACTGGACAAAACTCGTAACATTATTGGATAGGTCCTGCTTCATATTTAATTTGACATATTATTTTGGACACAAGTCACGCAAAGTTTTAAATAATATTCAATGCAAAGCATTTAACATTAAGTATAATATTATATTGAAAATGTGCTGTAAAGGCAGTCAACTTCATAAGGATTATTATGAACTATTTTATTTATAGATAGGTATATAATTAAGCACCTTTATAATAGTAATAGCACTCGGCATGGCACTAGGATTATACACCGTTAATATAAGTCGCAACAGTAAAAAAGGAAATATTTAAAAATGCATGTGTACCTACTACAAGTACACACACATTGAAATACGTAGGTAGGGTTCGATTCAAACTTAATGGCGGCTCGGAAGTTAGCTACTCGCTGCGCAGTACCCCACCCCTCACCCCCGCTGACATATGAAATGATTACTGCGCAGCGACTCGCCTCATGTTCCGAGCCGCCATTAAGTTTGAATCGAACTGTACTATGTTATATTGTACAAAACAAGAGACGAAGGGCGTTCCCGTAAACCTGCAATAGTATAGCGTCTCTAAATGCTAGAAAAATATTATTGCTATACTATCGCGGGTTAAAGGGAACGCCCTTTATTAGTTAACATACTGTACAATAATAGATAACAGTTGTAGATTGTAGAAGATGACATCATTTTTATATGATGTTCGAGCTTATTTAACATTATGAAGAGATCTAAAAAAATACTACATTCTAAGTCACATGACTAAAGCAAATTGCCTCCACTAATTGATAGATGAAAACAGATAGGTACATAGATGTATCTTTGTTAGCTACAATTATATAAAACTATTTAGGCATAGCTTATGCATTCAGACAGAATCTTATCAAATGGTGACAGTAGTTCAATGCCAAATGAAGAACAATTCTCCTTGACTCGTGGACAAGGCTGGGTATTGTCAACACTTAAGATAATGATTGTAAAGGCGATGCAAAATGGAAATTGAGATACTAAAACAAGTCAACAGCTTGGACATATTTTCAAGGCTAGCAAAGATATTGTAACAGAAGAGTTACAATTACTTTGTTATTATGTTTAATATTGTAACAGGTTTTTTGTTGTTTGTCTTATTACTAAATTGTTTCTTATAGGTACCTATTACCTAACCTATTTTTGAAAGACAGAGTTATAAATTATTACCTCAGACCAACAAAATAAGAAAGACGGAGCATGACGTACATCAAAAGTGAAGCCACCTTTTTATCTATGTGTGTGTAAAAAGGGTTGTCATTTGTTAAAGTTTTTCCCTATAATTTGGGGAATAATATTTTGGGTAGGATAATATTGTACGAGTAAGATATTGTTGAGTATGGTATTGTATCTCAATTGTTAGGAAGGATTCTGAAACAAAACCATTTTTTTTACATCGCAAAATAAAATAAAATAACAATTAAGTACAAAGTGCATTTACATACAGCCCTATCGTCAATGGATACATGAGGCAAGTCCGGTAACTCCTACAAAAAAAAAATACACGAGTAATGGCAGCTTTTGATAAAAACAAACGTACAGCCAGAACTTTGTAAAACTGAGTTTTCAGCAATTACGTAGGACGATGGAAATAACATCTAAAAAATAAAATTTGGTACAGTAGTATTTAAATTTGCTAGATTAAGCTGAGAAACTAACTAAAATAAAATAAAAAATACAGTCTCGTGTTTAATTACTGTTTTGATAAAATCTCATTTTTGTTTTTCAAATTTTATATACGCTTTTGATCACACGGCGAAGTCCACGATTAGTTGAATAAAGGTCATTATTATCAAAATGATCGGAACAAACCACGCTGGTTTTCGATGGCAGCCATTCTGGATCATTCCGACTATTTCTTATAGCTACTATCCATTTACTTTTATTTTCAATATTACTTGGAAATCTAAAATATTAAATATGTACATAAAAAAACAGACATATAATTACTCGAACTAAAAAATATCGAACGGGAAAATTTCAAATCATATTATGGCAACCCTCGCACTTGAAATGTCACTGTTTTCGTTCGTTCATTCGTTCAGGTTTTAGTTCCAAGTAACCTAAAATTCATAGTTAACTAAATTAAGAAACGATGTTATTTAAAGTACTTCCATGTGAAAAGTGATTCCGTGAGACTTTTTATGTGATTTGCTATTGTTTTTACAAGTTTTCACTACACAAGAAGGCATAATTCTATTTTTTTTATTGAAGTTTACTAGACGACGACTCGTGACGTACTAGGAGCGATGAGCATAGTTTTTGTGTAGGTGTGTGCGTGAGCCTGTGTGTTTACTTGCAGGAGCATAGTTTTGTGGCTACACGTTTGATATAGGTAGTGATCCGTCTTTCTTTTTTTGTTGGTCTGAGATTATTACATAAAATGTAAGACACTATTCGAGTTAATGTATTTTATTTTAAAGGCAAAATCAGAAAATTTTAAGATCATTGGCTTATATACAACACTACACTCATATCTTTACAGTAATGGGTGAATTGATCACTGTTCGGCAGGTGTTACAAAACATTCTATTGCTACCCACCGCTTAGGGGACTAGACGAATATTGTTTATTGCATTGTTTATTGTTTGCCTACGTATTACAACACAATAAATACAAACTGAATTTAGGACAGATCTTTTTCAAATAAACATGTACAATAGAGTGTGATTCTTTATAATGTGCACATATCGAAATGAGGGAATCTATGCTTAATTTTATCTACAGGAAATAATATTTAAAAAAACTAAATGATCTATCACGATGAAACAAAGCTTAGCTCCGTAATGATTGAAAGTAATTAGGCGTCCACATAAAATGAAAGTTGTGGAAAAAACTGCCCTCAATTGAAAATAAACTTGTTTTTTTAGCGAAAATCGTCTTCATCAATTTTTACAATAATCGTAAAATTTCTCAATTCCTCATTACCTACCTTTTTTTATTATTTTAAATTAATCTTCATCGTATTAGCTATCCACTAGTAAAAGTTGCATGTTTATAACTCAACCCCAACATTTTTTATCAACTGTCAAAGGCCCAGCGCATGGCTACGCATTTGTTTAGCAGGTAGCTAACTTTTTTTTTTGTGAATTTTGTTGTGAATGTGCGCGTGTTGGGGTCAGGGGAGGTAGGGCCAGCCGAAGGGACTTTGAATTATAACAGAACTTGATTTTAACAGAATTTTAAAAAATCCATAAAAAAATAAAAAATATAAATTGATTTTTTTAAATATTTCCGTCGATAATATTAAGCATAGATTCCCTAATTTCGATATGTGCACTTTATGAAGAATCACACTGTATATTGTTGCAGTGTTATTTTTAGTCGATATTATTTTATTTCAACTTCAAAGTTAATTTGATTTGTAAGGTTTGGTTTGCAAGGTCACTTGAAACTTATACCTATGGTTTAATTAAATAGATCTGTGTTGGTGGTTAGCAATATTCATATCACTGGAATGTAAAGCACAAAATTGATTTATAATTCATCAAAAGAAAACATTTAAATGCAAGCTTTTATGGAGGTATTTTTTATTACCCAGAATGCCATAGAGTACGGAGGCATAGAAATATGATTGCCATATTTTAAACGTACTGGTTCCAGATCTGGTAACGAAGACTCATAATATAGTGGCCAACCATTCAACAGCATAGTCTTTGATCTCCTGTTATTAGACGGAGCACTCAGCATGTACTCATCAATAATCAAATTATCTCCATGCAATGCAGTGCCATTTAGCAAAAACCTTGCTTTGGCCATCTCTAAATTGATAGCATAAACAGTGATAGCTGAAGTATCATTAGTGTATTTTCTATTTGCACAGTGCACATACATTCTTTGCAAGCGAGAGCATTTACAGTCAACATGTAATACTTTGTTTCCTACAAGCTTTTTGTAAAGAACACTTAGCCACCAATCTGGCAAAGGTTCTAAGTTTTTATCAACCATACTATAATTTCCACCCACAAAACTTTGTCTCACCACTGTGGTGATGTTGTATTTTGCTGCAAGGCCGAGCTTGTCTAGCCATAGAGGACTTCCAGCAAAAGAATTAGATAGTCCAGGTGCGCCTCCTCCATATGAGCTGCTTGTCTCCGTCAACCACATGGGCATATGCTTGTATTTCTTGGTGTGATTTCTCATAGTTTCTATTTGCTCTTTCAACAAATCAAATGTGTTAGGGTCCCAGAAATCTTCAAGTGTGGCAGTTCTGCTGTTTAAATAATATTGATGCCAGGACACTACACTGACAGTCTTTGAACTATTTCCCAAAAACTCTCTCATGTACTCCAGGCAATAAGGTCGCTTTGACTGTGGTCTAGTGGTGTCTGGACCAACTAATAGGGAATGTTTGTAACCAGAATGATTGAGAAGTTTACGAAGTTTCTGGTAATCATGAGCCAACATTTCTGGGGTAACACTCATATTGAATACATGTTCAAAAGAGTTTGGTTCATTACCAAGCTGCCAGTCGACATCAAAATGTTTACTTTTACTGTATTCCAACAGATCTCTGGCATTCAGTTCACTCCAACCATGATCATCACGAAGCAATACATTAAAAGCAAATAATAGTTTGTTTTTTGTAGCTTTGCAAAATTCATTAATTTCTGTCCATTTCTTACCAGTCATTATAAAGAAAGGCAAGAATTTGTGTTTGCATAGCTTTCTAACAGCAGGGCAGACTGATTTGGAGTGGTTGGAGTGCTCTTTGGGGCAGTGCTCGCACGACGCGACGATGTCGCCCTCGCTGAATATGAGTCGGTCAGACATGGTGCCGCCCAGCCGCAGCCGCGCCGGCGCTAACGCTGCAGCAAGTTGTCGCAGTTTCGGCTTGCCAAACTCTATTCTATGATAGTGCTCAATTTCAGAAGTGTCAATACCCATACTTAGGAAATCATCTGGTATCATGGTAGTGACCACTTGATTCTCTTCAATTGTAATGTAGCATTTCTCGCCAGAATTGTACTTCACAAATAATACCATTAAGGCCACGTTGCAGCAGAACGCTATGGCACAGGCAGCCACCAGACTTTTATTGGATAGCATTTTGGGAATATCACATAAACATTATTGACATGAAAATTTCAGAGAATCACTCACACGGTTTGTAGAATCGGTCCAACAGTTTTAGCTGGTTCCAGCACTTTCAGCCTAAACAGACGGCACAAACAACACACTCTCATTAATTGACGTCTGTCTCTGTCATTGGACTGAGTAGTGACAGATAGTATTTGACAGATAACAATTAAAGATTTTCCTTAGGGCAACTTTTAAACGATGACAATGTGAGCGAGAAGCCTACGCACGGACTTGTTTTTAAAATAAAAAACAAACAACATTGTAAAAACAAAAGAACAATGTTTTTTTTATCACATTTATTCAAAAATTAATCCTAGGGACTGAAAATGTTTTGAATTTGGAATGTGGATATTGTTTCTTAAAGTTCCAATCACCAAAGAGATCAATCACGAGCATTGTATGAACAAGTAACAGGCTGTAAGATAAAGTAAAACATTAAGTAAAACAAGTGAGGGAAAAAAAAAAGTTTGTGAAAAACATTAAAAAAGCGCAATATGCATTCCGCCTTCGTTCATTGTTTACTCAAAAGTCAAATTCGTATTTTACATATTTTTATAAAAAACGTGGCCTTACGCCTTTTCGCTTCCCGGATATTTCTTTCCTCAAGTGTCGTTTTCTCATGAGATCTGTGAGTAGAACTAAAATATACCAGCAAGGCACCGTTAATATCTGCAGTTCTAAATAGTACCTACCTACTTCATAAACGATACCCACTGTGGAATTCTCATCATGGTTCATAATATGGCCCTTTTTTGTACCTATGACAAAAGCAGTATTCACTTGTACGCGCAGCTACCTCCCCATATAGCGATACTGTACCTAAGCTTTGACTCAACAAGCGAGTACCTATTTTAACTATATATTAGAAAACTCACCTCGAAGGCTTCGAAGAACATAGCAAGCTGAACTTATTGAACTCTCTACTGCTGTCAATTACTTTTCCACTTTAGGTTATATTTAAGCTAATTTCACGCTGCCTACTAATATTCAAAGTTATGTCAGTTGTATCTTTGGTTGTCGACGTTGTTCTAAATAACATGGCATTCGGTTTATTTGTATTTAGGATTGTTGATAGTAAACCAAGAATTAAATAGCCAGCCAGAGCCTTATTTAGGCTTACCTCTTAAAGTTTCTATATCTTCCTACTGCGGGTATTTGCTTCCCACTGCGGCATTCGTGTATTCTGCTTCCTTCTGCGGCATTCGTATTATCAGCAAAAATAACAAGTTCTGTAGTAGTTATTTAGATCGTTAACAAAAAAGATGTAAAAAATTGGCCCTATAACTGAACCTTGTGGAACTCCTTGTCTAATTAGTTTTAGTACCGATTCGTACACTTTCATATTTTTCTCTAACTTCCGCTGATTAAGTAGTTCAGATCCAACTTTTTTCTTATTTTAATGTTTTTTCTTAGTCCTTCTTCGCAATTTTCGAAAAATAAACGGAACCACTTTTTTTAGTTCTGAATTCTGACGCCTACTGAAGTGCGCGGCGTGTCAGAATCAGAATCAGAATGACGGCGTGTCTCGGATGTGCCACACAGTATTGCCGCATAAACATTCGTCGGTTTAGTCCTAACTAGAGCGCGGCAGAAATGTGTCCCTGCAAACGCCGCGCGCCGGCGCGGCGCCGCCGCCGCCGCCGGCGCCGCGTGTTGCTGCTGCGATCTTGCCGCTCAATGTTTGGACACACCTTTACACGCTAGATCGTATTCTTGACGCAATAGGGTAACTAAATGAAACAATATTAATGGTATAAATACATTTTATTTTAAACCTCAGCAGCGGAATGGTTATCGAAAACAGGTAATCGTTGTCTTATACGACGAATTATTTACATGTAACTTAAAGTATATAATTAACTCATACAAGTTATAAAGAAGAGAAGTATAAATTAAACACAATGCATCAAGTAAGTTAGACTATATCATGTACTGCAGAATATTCTAACACAACTTTTAGGTACGTACTCGGATTTGTAAAAAAATGCATTGGCTATATACATAAGTATGTAAGTAGGTAGGTAGATATTATCAAAAGATCAAGTGGGTAGATATTTGATTGGGTGAAGATCGGATAGTCAACATAAATATTGGGAGATGTGCTTGCTGTAGTGGATCAAACATGCTCAATCTGAATTACTAATTAAATACAGGAGATGCCTCGACTGTAGTAGTACATTTCTTATAAATTAGGTACTTAGACATTTAATCGGAAATAGCTAAACTGTCAAACATTTAAACATTGATATTATGTTGATTCTACGACATTTATTATATATATTATGTTGACCATTAATTGATACATTACATGCAAAACAGACATAGACATCAAATATTATGCTAAAAAATATCATATTCTAAATAACAAAACTCCATTACACCAACAACATAAGTAAATAAACTAAGTACAAAAGATTCAACAAAAATTTCAATGACTGTACCAAAACTCTTACTAAATCTAAACATGTAAATCGACTTCATTACAATGCGGATATTTGTTAGGTCATAGTACACTACACAAGTGTACTGTGGTTAGGTGTAGGTATTTGTTTAGTGACATACCAACTAGTACAGACGCACATAAGTCTTACGAAGTTACGGCTCGTCTCCCAAAGTTTGTGCTAAATATGAAATCATTAATGAGTCGGGAGCGAGTTTTCTACACAATAATCATTTAAAGTTCATCGTGTTTGGGGCCTGAGAATTCTTCATGGCTAATAAATCCGTTCTTGTCCTTATCCTCATGTTGGAAGATTTCCTCCACGAGCTTATCATGGCTTTCAAGCATTTGTTTGATGTCTTCGCTCATCTCGGCGCCGTCTGAGGGCACCATCTGCTTTTTCAAGTACTCGCTGACCTACATGACAAATAAGAAATTAGTATTTACAAGCGGTACCTACTACCTATTACTTATGGGCTACGAAGTTATCTCATTTTGCGTCGCTGGGATAAGTTCCGTTTTCCCTACCTCACTGTCAATTATTACGATTTTAAGGAAATTCGAGCATTATTTTAACAACTTTCTTCGAGATAAATCGAAATTGCTATACTGGTTAAAAACAAGTGACGATGCGTCCGGCAAAGTAACTGTGTAAATCCAAATTAGGCGTGTTTAGCGGGCAAATAAATTACTATGAAAACTCGTAACTGTCGTGTTATTTAAAAATGGAACGAACTTTTTACTTCAACACATTGGACCAAGGAGGTAACTTATCAAAGATTTTATTTAAATTTCGATCTGGCTTACAAATAGAACTGTATAAAGTAAAGAAGAAACAAATTAACAATTATTGGCGCATGAAAAAATATAGTTGTTCATCATTGATTCTGGAATTTTTGTTTAATTTACTCAGTTTGAATTTCCGCGCATTATTTGAGAAAAGTACTATACGAGGCTTCGCCGCAATCGGGAATCCCCATATTGCCGCGACAGTAATGTACTATTATAAGCAAGCAATGTTTACGGTAATAATTTATTTTGTAAAACATAATTATTTAATTTTGTTTTACTATTAAATACTACTTGGTTTGCACCTAGAATTCTGTGTAGAATTTCTGCTCACTAGGTTTACAATTTACTAGGTTACAGTCTGCTGTAAGGAAAACATGGAAAATGTAATTAACATTCTCCGCAAATAAGTAAGTTCGATGAAGGTTGCATGCATTGTTGAGAGTAACACAGATATGAAAACATACCTGAATATATTACCATATTAGATACCTACAGAACATGCTGTTAATATTTACTACGTAACTGATAAGTTGAGGCTTCGATGGAAAGTTCTTTTTTATAATCTTAGAAAATTAGATAAGATAGCATTTTTTGCTACTACTGTACTCGCAAAGTTTTACTGTTAGTTTACTGATGTTTAAATATATTTTATGTAACCTAATTAAGATTAGGGAGTTTTGAAGCTTTGTACATTTCGTTAAGCTGTTATAAAGCCTAGCGTAACAAATGACGCAAATGTAATCCCGGTCGGTAACATAATATTCTTACTTATAGATATATTATACAACGTGTCGTTTTGAATGCTCTTCAAATTCATGGAGATCAAAAAAAATCTGCTGGTGATTTATGTTCGCGTAACTCGTCAAATGTAGGGAACAGCAGATTCTTTTTCCGCGATTTCATGTTTGGTCTCATATAAAAGTTGATCATAATGATGAGTACAATGACCTCAATCAATTTGACGAGGATGCAAAACGACACGTTGTATATAGCTAGGTTTCATAATTACTTTAAATAAAATATAGGAAAAGCCATATTATACAGAGGTACCTACCTACCATATGTCCCTATGATTATGATGATACGTGAATTTTAATTAATAGTTAGAGAAGCAAGTGCTGGTAGCTCGGTATTACAAAGTAAGATACTAAAAGAATGAGACATGAAATTATAGGACATAGGTAACTACTTCTACACAGATATTTGGTTAATGTGCAACGGATACGGCATCGATAAGTTAACAGGACAGTGTTAGGACCTCCTCCAGCCCACCGTCACCTGAAGCCACGGCACTGACCTCCTCGCGCGACAGTTCTTTATCCCCGTCGGTATCCATCGCCTGGAACGCTAACTCTATACTCACTTCTTCGCGGGAGAGCATGTTGTCGGCGTCAGCATCGATTTCTTTGAAGACGTTGGTGGTCGGGGGTGAGTCGCCGATGTTGATGAGCTCTACATCAAAGTGAAGGGTAGCGTGGGGTGGGATCACGTTGCCGGCCCCTCGCTCTCCGTAGCCCAGGGAGGATGGGATGGTCAGTTTACGTTTCTCACCTGGAAATGTACAAGTTGATCATGAGTATGATGAGGAACGATTAGGAAGTCATGGTAGTGGTTGCGCATTTTTTTGGGATGAATAATCTACCGTAAGTTCAAAATAAAAGTTATATTTTTAGAATTAACATAAGTAATTGTCAGGGGGCATTAACAGCACAGGCGCACAGGCAAGCCTATAGTTATTACGAGCTAGCATTTGTAGGTATGTCTTCATACAAATGCTTAGGTACTTGTAACACCTGGGTATAGGCTGAGCTCATCAGTATAAAATGTTGCCACCCTCTTAGCATACCGGTACCACGACAAATATCTATAAAAGTCAGTGAGCTTGCCATCATTTACGAAGATAATATTATTTTATTACAGTGTAATTAAACAGACTAAATATTTTATAGCTACCACTTCTTTGTTTAAAATAGGCACATATTACATAATATGTGCCTATTACATAGTAAACAGTTGATTTTTAACGATTTTACAACATCAGTGACATTAGATACAAATTAGATTTTTAAATGATGTTTTTACTTTTTCTCCATGTAGCGTTCACATTTTGACATTTTCGAATACTTCAGCAGCGATAAATTAGTAACTATTTATTTAGATTTTGCTAAAAACAACTGTTTCAGTTATGGGTAATGTCATATGATTCCCTTGAATCACTAGCAAATTCAACTAGAAATTGATGAAAACAAGTTAGACCGACACGTTGCGAGGAGAGTGCAAAAGTCTGCCTAAATGTGCATCATACAAAGTGTCCCAGAATCGCTAGGTCCGCAAAGCTGGCGATTGTTTACGTCAAATGTTCCAAGTGAATGCGTAACGAAGTCTACGAAAATTTGAAGAATAACGTAATACTCGTAGGTACCTATGTTATTCTTCAGATTTTCATTAATGTACTGAATATGCTTACAGTCAACTGTCATTTGTTCGACAACTAAATCCTGATTCCACTTCAATGGAACAAAATTGCCACACCCCTCACTGTTTTCACAACCGAAAACATCATTAACGCAGGACGTGATCATTGATATATGATCACCTTCTGAAATATTGGCCGCTTCTTCATTGATGGCTATACAGTCATCACTGTTATTTAATCAAAAATGCTCAGATCCCTCAGGAAACACTTTCGGGAATGGTGATTCGCATTTCAATAATATTGTTCGTTGACTGTCTGCCTCCATGGGACTCGTACTAATCGTATATGCTTCCAATCCTTGGCTTGATGGTTCTGCATTAGTAACAATTGGTGTATCTTCTGTGTATACTACTTCTGAGTATTGTGATTGCAAACTATGTACATCCAATATCAGTCGGGAGGGCCCCTCTTCGAATTCAGTATTCTTAAATTTGTCGTAGTCTAAAAACTCATTTCCTTCCAAAACATTCTCAAACATGTTTTCATCAAATTCAAGTGGGTCCTTGTCATCTAATATGGAACTCTGAGATAAACTTATCAAATCTTGCTCTATGGAAGAGGGTAATATTTTGTCATCAGGGTCATCAGTAATAGTGGAAAGAACTGGATCATTTGTGCTACAGAGATAAGGTAATGTTACATTTTCTTTTTTCTGATTTTGTAAATTAGCGGCAGCTTTTTCATTAGCTGTGAATACTCTAACGTTTGCAGACTTCTTGTCTTTGATGCAGACGTTGTTGTTTAAACCCCACTCAATATTATGAATATTGTATCCCCAATCTGAGCTCTCGTTTTCGTTCATCCATTTATTAATGGCTGATCTTATGAGATTAATTTTATACGAGTCTACTTCGACTCTTTTAACAATTACGTCAAAATCGAAAACGTGCTTGAATTCTTTGAAATCATTGAATGTCGTTATAAGCACGGGATGACTAATGAGTATTTTTCTTGGTGGCCCGAAGTCCATAAAAACTTTGATTAGCTCCTTCGAAAGCTCTTTTATTGTTAGATCCTTGTTGATTGGTTTTAAATGGAGAAACTTAGTGAATGTGTCCTCGTAAGCCAATATGTTATTGAAAGTTAAATCTGGGTCAAGACTCATGGGTACAAAATCTAGACTAAATTTAATATTTGGCCGGTTTTCTCCTATACAAACAGGACAAATTTCGCTCAAGCATTCTATTGTATTTCGGTTTACTAAGTACTTTTTTTGCAGTATTGCCATGAGGCTCGGTGCTTCAGGATGGCAATGCTCTTTATGACCTTCCCAAACAATCTCAAATGAATCCTCCCAAGGTACAATTATTTTATCTGTTCCACAAATCGTCTTTATTAACTGTTCTTTGCCATTAATAACGGCTATTTTAAAATTATCAAGATTGATTTTTAATGCCATTTGGTCGGCCTGATGTGCCTTAAATTCAGCGCCTTCTTTTTTTATCCTTTGCATCACAATATTTATAAAATCCTGACTCGCCATGTTGCACATGAATCCTTGGCAATGCTCTGATTTATATGTTTTTGGAAGTTTCGTATAATAAGCTATTTTCATATCTGATAAAATAGCATCGTTGATATCTTTATCTCCGAAATAGTCTATACTGTTTATTTTGGATGCCGCCATTTTATGTAAACGACAGCGTGTCTAGCCGGGTAATGATAGGGTAGGAAACATAAATAAACAACACTGTTCACAAGTTCTACATTATTATTCACAGCACAAATACACTTCACGGCTCAATCCTAATCCTACACACAAGATCTGAATGTTTCATGGACATATGTGAAATTAAATAGCAGTCCAGATTTTACTAGAATTTAGCTGTTATGTTTATTACGCATGCATCGGAGGTGAGCGATCCCAGTAAGACTGCTTCCCGGCCCGCGCTCGGGACTGCGCGGGGTTGTCGCTCCGCGCACGCGTACTCCCGCCCCGCGCCCCTGCGCCCTTGACCCCTCGCACACCTACAACGTGACAACTGCGCAAGCCTGCGTCTTCCACACCCAAAATACGGTGGGCCGAGTATGAAATTGGTGGGCGGGAAAATTGTGTTGTACTAAGTGCCAAGCAAGCGGTGCCGCGTTCAGTCTTGTTCTCCTGAGATATGCTAGGCGTGCTGTAGAGTTGCGAGTAGAGTTAGAGTCGTAGACAACTTAGTATCTCTCTCATATACTTAATTGCAAAGGTTCGACCACCGCACTGTGGCATTTTTATTTTGATAGAGCAGAATAAAAACGTTTCAAGTACCTATGGTACCTGGTGTTAGGTACTTACCAACACACATGTCGAGGAGGCCCTGGTCCCATCCCTTGATCACCTGGCCGACGCCGATCTGGAAAGTGAAGGGCTGATCGCGATCATAGCTGGAACAAACAATAACTTTCTATTAGTTTTCATGCATTTCACTATAAGGTTTGTTGGTTTGGAATTTATAACTTCGCGGTTGGTGGATTTAGTTTCTATGCTTATAGATGTCGCACATGATAACTAATAGGATTGAAAAATAGAAATCTCCTTGTCACATAGCTCAAAAAATGTCTAGGTAAAATAAAACTTTTGAAGTTAGAATGTAACGTAGGTACGTAATCTGTTGCAGCATAGAATGTAATGTGAGCTCTAAGCTCCTGAGTGGTTTGTAGCTTACGTTCTCTATAGTATGGAACTTAATGTACCTGTCAGGATCAACGCACTGAAGCGGACCAGTCTGATAAAACCATTAGAGTGCATTCGACTACGCTGCGTAGCGATTCGTAGCGGTTCGTAGCGTTTCGTAGCTCACTACATCTACTCGCAGAAATGTGGATACGAAACCAGTGTCACACGTAAACAACCGCATAAGGATTTTTCAAACTTCTAATAAAATGCATATTTTACTGAAGCCAATTAAAAATTAAGTTTCCGCGTAGCTTAGACACTAACCAGACGGTAAGCGCTGAATAATGACAAGACTCGCAAAATGACTATTATCCACTTTCAGCGTTAACTAATCGTAAAACGTTGCACTTGTCTTAAAAATAATAAGTCCAATGACTAACTGATTATGTATAATGTAAAACGTCGACGGTTCCCTCTGATGTTGCGTAGCGGTACTTGGTGTGAACATACAAGTTCCGCTATCCAACGCTAGGTGACGCTGTTTGTACGACCAAGTAAAATTCGCGGAAGGGTTTCGTTTGTCATTGCAAGGTGTTCAATAATGACATAATTTTTAGAAAACTTGTAATACTAATTAAAAGTTGAATGAATGGAATCGAAAGTTCAATTATGACGTGTTGCTCCATTAGCAGTATAGTAGGTAGGTACTTTAGTAAGTATGATTAAATCGTACGACACGGATAAATTATAAGAACGCTACCCAGGAGGATTGTCTTTTAACCCCGACGAAAAAGAGCGCCATCGTAGCTGCCAAACGGCTGAACCGATTTTGATTTTTTTGGTTTTGTTTGAAAGGTGACTTGATCGAAAGAGTTATTAGCTAAAAAAATAATCGTATATTGGAGGCTTTGTTTTTATAATGGGGTTTTTTAAATTTTAAATTTCGTTTGTCTTGTACTATGATCATACAAGCTCTAAAGCTGCATGTCACAAAGCAGCACTTTTGTTCCCGTCAGGAAGCATTAGCCGGTGTCTTCTCGTGTCATTAGGCATGTATAGTTCGTGACGATGGCTAATTTAACCCTAATCTGATTGCCTCGGGTGACCCTCCCCTCGTGATACCTGCAGTCGCATAGTTGATCTAATTTCATCAATCAGCAGGTGCTCGAAATCACTAAAGACAATCACCTAGCGGGGCTAACAGGGGTTAAACTGAATTAAAACGACATTGTGCTTCGAATTATAATTTGAATTTGCAGCTGTCATTAGCAATTCGTCTAATTTGACACAAAAGCAATTCATAATGTGTGGAACATTTTACGGATCTCCATAGAAAACTGTCAAACAGATGAATTATTTCGAAATATGAATCGCACGCAGATCATAGTATGAATTGTCAGTTTGTGACATTTTACGATGATTCATATTATTTTCCTATTATGATTCTGCCAGTGACTGTTTAATGCCCCCAACTATTTTTACACATGTAAAAGACAAGAATCCATCTAGGTACACTACACGTATTATGTTACCGTTGTCGAGGCGAATTGTCCATATATTTGGCCAATGTGACCGGGATATCAGATAAATCGGCCCGTAGGTAGAACGACACTATTCCATAGGCCTTTGTTCGCAAGTCCAGTTTGGTGTATCCATTACGGTTTATCATGGAATACAAACAAAGCAAAGCAAAATCATGCACCGATCGGCATTACAAACTAAATTTTAATTAGTGCATATAGCGAAGTTATGTTTGAAAACGAATAGGTCTCATACTTCAACTCTTTACGTGTCTGTGAACTTAATCAGAATTTTTCGCGGAGGTTTGCTAAAAAAATAGACGGGTTTCTATTTGAAAATACAAGATCCAAACCTGTATCCACCATGACTATGGCCAGTATTTATCGAGTAAATACTCTTTTTTCCAAACATTTTATTTTTCATTCACTCTTCAACACGTATGAAACCAATCTACTTAAATCTATAAATCTTTTCAAAAATGGAATGCTGAGAATGCTTGAGAACGGCTGGACCGAATATCAATTTTGGTTTTAGAATGTTCGTAATAGTTCGAACTAGGTTCCGGAAAAAAAAACAGAAATTTTTGAAATTCTGAAATCTGATCGTCCTTTTTTGTATGAATTATTGAAGACAAGACAACGTCCTTCGGGTCAGCTAGTAAGTAGTTAATAATTGAAAGATTTTTCAGTTTAATGAACGGGTTGCGGCAAATACGATATAAAACTTGTTTATTCCCCTAAACCATCTTATGGAGATTTCATTTGCACCACCTAAAAGGCTGGAATGAAGTTTTAAGAGTGGTGAAACGATTCTAGGCGCATGAGCATGATTATGAGCAGAAACCAGCAAACGGTTTATAATAAGATAGTAAACATATAATGTTCTATAATCGAGAAAACCATTATTGATTTTTATTTTAGAAACTCATCTAGCTATCGACATAGTATGTGAATCGACACTAGATCGCACAACAAATCAATTTCCAATAACTAGGTATATTCAGCAAGCAGCCTTAACAAATGACCTACATTCGTACAAACCAACCTATTTTTTGTATGTATGTATGACCAATTAAAAATATTTCAATATAAAATCTTTTGCAGTGAACATTTGAATATTTTTTACAAACTAGTAAAATATATTGAAATTTTGCGAATGAATTCGAGTGGCGAGTGACTTATTGCTACAAACACTTCTCGAAATGTGTAATTTCAGACATGTATAGGTTCAGGACGTGTGTAACTACTCCATTAATTTCGTTGGAATATTACTTTTATAGGTGACATTTACTTGCTGATATAGTTTTGTACCAACAAAATTAATATAATGATTTTATCATGCTATAAATCATCTATTATTATACACCTCTTTGCAAAGAAAAATAGATAGAAATTAAGTGAAACAAATGAATAACCGGTGCGCATTAATGCACTAAACCCCTCACCTTACATTGTTAACAATTTGTTAGGAAATCTTCAATAGAATTTATGTCAGACAATCGGACATAACTAATTTTTCAAAACACTTGCTCGTAAAGTTGCTCTTATTGAACCGCTTTTAGGTTCACAATGTAGTGTATTATGGAAGCGTGCTTTTTACTTTACATTACCGCACTAGTGCCGCAATGTACGCCACAGATAACTATTTACTAGTCGGAGTAATGACATGGCAGTAGGTATAGAATTAGTAAGTACTATCATGGCAACATCAAATACCATGTTACCATTTTAGTATATACTATTTCCATACCTACCATACATATATAGAAATTGACTTTGGTGAAACTTTTTAATACCATAGGTAAATCATGGGCGTTTAGTTCCGAAAAAAAAAAATCCCATGTCAGGTCAGTGGGATATTATAATTACATGGAATTAGTATGAACTATCCTATAATATTAAAAAAGCATTCTCTATGTTTACAAGAGCAGAGTTGCGCTTTTTTAATTAAATCTCATCAAAGAGAGTTCATGCCAAAATGCCAACAAACAAAATGCCAGCAAAAACTGTTCGGTATAATTTTGAGAATTGTACTTTTACTAATTGTTTCAATAATTAAAACATAATAACATTATAAGTCTGTTTTTTTGCTCGCAAGTGTGTTGAAAAGCGTCGTATGAAACGCGTGTGCGTTGATCATTACACTCTCGGCTACCTTATCGCGCTCGCCTCTGGCTCGCGCTTATAATACCGCCTTGACTGTAATATCCAATAGAGCACACTTGTATCACAATGTACTAATAATAGATTGCTAATAGAATGCTACATTATTCGAAATTGAAAATGTTACATCCATTCTCTTTTTATTATACGTCAGGTTTTAATTAGTTTTGAATGTTTCATTCGTCTTTATAGTTTTCAATTAATTGGTATAATAACGTTATTATTATTTTTATTTATGAGCTTATGCATAGTAATTTGTTTATTCATTCTTACTTCCTTCTTCTTTTTAGTAAAATCTTCGAAAGTAAAAGATTATAATATTATTTAATGATTCATAATTGCGCGATGAGTTTCGTAAAAGCATTCCTACTAATTTCAATGCAAAATTATTAAGCTTGCATGAATTAGATTACGTATGTTTGTAGTAGTGTTAGGCCCGCGATTAGTTGTAACTCATTGCATTTCCGGCTTTGAGTTCAGAACGAGGCTGCGTGTAATATGTTGTCCGGTGACGACGGGAAGGCAAGCTGTTTGTGTTATTTTATGTCAGTCCACATTCAGCCTGCTCTAACAAAATGTCATTTGAGAATTCGTTCTCCTATTATACACTAAAAGGGGGTACGTTGCAGTGGCACGGTAATGTTCCATCGCAAAGCCTCAACGGCTAAACCGACTTTTTAACACTGCTGGTTGGATTGTCTAACGTGTCTATAGTAAAATGCGGCATCCGCAATGTTGTAGGTACAATTTCCGGGTGCGCCAAAGTTCACCTAAATTTTCAACTCCGATAATTGGAAATCCGAAAATGTTCTTCCTAACATTTTTCATCCTAACAATCACAATTCCTAACTACTCTGTCTCTAATGTTCATAATTCCGAAGCATTCAACTTCATAATGTCAGTAGCAATAAACATCTATTATACTTTTATTTGTTTCCCTATAAAGTCATATCTTTTTTGTCTGCAAAGATATCCATAGGTTAGGTTAGAACTGTGACCAACTTCGCGCGACCCGAGCGAGCGAAGCGAGCGGTGCCGCGGCAGCGGCCGGCGAGCGCTACATCGAAATTGGTCGCGAAATTTTTCTAAGTATTTTTTTCATAGTGCCCCCAAGAAACGAATCGTTGCAAAATCGACTCCACGTAGTCTTGTTTGCCCTACCCCTAGAGTGTTATTTAAAATCGCGAAGGCGCGGAGGGGCGAGGCGGCCCGCGAGCTGAGGAGCAGGTGGTTTTAACGCCCGCCGCCGAGGCTGAGGCTGGCCGGCTAAGCCGGCCAGCAAGCCGAAGCTACGGTGGTGAGCGTTAAACACATCTGCGACGAGCAGCTCGCGTGGGATCGCCGGAGTCCCACAGCGCCGGAGCCGTGACAGAAACCATGCCTGCTGCATGTTGCATGCTGCATGCTTACTTGCATGCTTGCATGCTGCATGCCTGCTGCATGCATGGTCATGATCATTATGGTAAATGTTTCTTTCTGAGTATGAGTGAAAATATTATGGTAATTATGTTTAGGGATAAAAGCGTTATGATAAAAAACAGTAGGAGTTTAAATATATTTACATTAACGATATTATTAATTACAATTTTCGGAAACATGAGTGTTATGAACATCGCCGGTAGCACTACAAATAGTATGAATAAAAAACTTTAGGATGAAAAATTTTAGGAAGAGTGATCATTCGGATTACAAATCGTTAGGAAGAACAATTTCGGGTAAAGAACTTTAGTTGCGCCAATATGGACCCACAATTTCCACTCTGTTAGCATATTTATTTATTCGCTTCTTATATAGAGTCCCGAGTCCGAAAATTCCCTATGGTATGTATAATCAAAATTTCAATCTAACGAATGATTTTGCAAAGGTCATAGTTTGACGGTTTTCCTAAGATCAATCGAGGTTAGCTCTAAGATACTCTTCTAAGTCATAATACCGCTACGCCATTTACCTTTTACATAAATATATTTGCGGTCAATGACTAATACATAGCACCGCTTGACCCTCTTCCGCCTTCAAGTGATAGTTAAATACTACATATTTCACAAATGACTCTTCGCTTATTTGCATGTATTTCACAACTGCTTATTACCAAAGTTTCATTATTACTCAACAAATTTTCTATTTTGAACTTTGTTATGATATTTTCCTATATTTAAAATGATGTACTCATGTTTCAGAAAGGCTCATTAGCAAGAAGGTTGTGACTTGTGAGCGTCATTTTAATCATAAACCCTGAAGTTAAGCCCTACTGTGACACTCCATTACCGCATTATTTAATTCGCTTTGAATAGAGATTGGAAATGCATTAAAGGATTTATTAGCAAGTACAGTACTTGCATTTCTGATGTTTAAGTAAAGTGAAAAACGTGATCAGGGGGCCTAAAACGGCCACATTAGCAATTCCTCCAAAAGGAATTCATTTCCTGAATTTCCAGCTGTCATTAGCAATTCCTCTAATTTGACACAAAAGCAATTCATAATGTGTGGACCATTTTACTGATCTCCATAGAAAACTGTCAAACAGATGAATTATTTCGTAATATGAATCGCACGCAGATCATATTATGAATTGTCAGTTTGTGAAATTTTACGATGATTCATAATATTTTCCTAATAAGATTCTGCCAAACTGACTGTTTTAAGCCCCCTGTTCGTATCGCAGGTAATGCACTAAGTACGGAATGAATATAAACTAAGTATCTCTGTTTTGAACTATATACGTGTGAGCTTTTAAACTATCTTTGTAGACGATCAGATTTTATAATCCAGCTGCAAGCATATCCCACTTAGTTTCAACGTAGTTACATACATTATGATGACTGTATTTGAAGTTACGGTTGAGTGACTGCATTATTTTGAGCCAATTTAAGAGTTCCTACTCTTTAAAATGTATTCTAGCTTGCTGTTTGATGGTTATGTACTGAGTAAGTATAATATGTTTATGGATAGAAAACGTGTCGGACAATACTCGCATGAATGTTTTGGTTCTCAAGGTGCTTGTTTCTTCAATGTTATTAAACATTAATGATTGCGTTAATGGACGCATCGGTTTTCCTCAAGCGCTGCTGCGTAGAATTTGTTGTTAATTCAGTTTTTACCACTGAACACTTTATTTGAAACTTGGAATTTAGTTTATGATGCGAAACGTTTTTATGTGAAAGTTTCCAACAGTTCTGCCGTGCGATAAGTGCCGTAAGTATGTTTTGCATACGAACATACTTACGGCATTTATCGCTAGCAATGCAGAGTTATTGCCCTAGAATCAATTAAATTACGTTCGACTTTTAAAGGTGTGTTTATAAATACTTAGATAAAAGCAGGTACTATGTATTGGTAAGTCATATAATTTACTACAAAACACCCAGGCGAAGCTGACGTTGCGAGACAAACTAGGTGCAGTTCGGAACATGAGGCGAGTCGCTGCGAAAAACAATTTCATGTGTCAGCGGGGGTGAGGGGAGGGGTAATGCGCAGCTCGTAGCTAACTTCCGAAGCTCCATTACGTTTGAATCGAACTGTACCTACGTTATGAAAGATGCCCCACGACTGCAATTAAAATCACAACCCTTCCTTTTGGTTTTGCCGTAGACGGGTAAAAAGACTCAAAATATGGAAAGAATAATTGAGAGAGGCATTTGCGCAGTAATAGGACAGTGTGGAAAAAAAAAACACTATGGATATCTAATATACCAACAGGTTTTCGTATACCTACACATCTGACCAGATTCCAGCTCGTGTTTTAAACAAAGCTGTACGTAGGAATGTAGGTACTCCTGAAAGCCAATTCTCATACTTAAAAAACGTTCACATTCAAGTCGCACTTGTCAAACTGCGAACAAACTTGTCAAAAATGTTGGTACATTGATTGTATTTTTGACAGATTGCAAATGAGAAGCGAATGCGAAATGTTCTTAAAAATTACCGGAATTGTCTGATGTCTCACGGAGAAACAATAAGAATTATCTGAGACACAGCAAGTTAATATGGTTTAGCCGTTCATATTGCAAATGTTGCAGCTGTGGCGGATATTTTTAACTGGAATGTTATTACTGTCTGGAATTCAGGGAAAAAGCTACAATGACTTTTCCTTTTAATTGTTTATTTCTTTGGGTGATAGAGCAGAGAGAAATGATGTCGTATTAAAAATTGTTTTGCATTTTTATTCCGTTTTTTTTTTCCTTAGTCCCGATGTCATAGAATCCCTTGAACAAACTTAGTATAAGTTCATATCTACCTGTAAATAAGTGTATACGTTACCGAAGTCACGTCTCAAGTGGCAACCTGTCCAGTTGCACTTTCACTCAACAACACATGTCCTGTGCTTGCGCAACAACCAATGATGAGTTCAATCATTAACTATGTGTAGATACCACGAATTAATATGTAATCGTAGTCATAGCCAAAGGATTTATTTTGTGCTAGTGGAATTTATTCAACCACTCGGATATTTTTATTATAATGAAGGCTCATCAATGTTTATCTTGTTTGTAGATCGGTGCGTTTGGAGTGTTAGGTTTCAAGAGACATACACAAGAAATGCTCTATAAATATCCACTTTGAACCTCACAAATACAAGGTCAAATGTGATGGGATTTGAACTCAAAGATGATAAAACAACTCATTAGTGAAGTTTCACCAACTATCAGGGTACTTTTAGTTTTTAGTAGTAGTTATATGTAGTTGAATAAAGTCATACTACGTAGGCAGCTATGAGATATGATATGAGATGAGCTAACTGCTATTACGTAGACACTTGACCTCAGTAGCCGACCCCTCGCCTATTTGCAACTACTAATCAAACATGTCCTGCAGACAAAGTCTTCTTAGACTTCATTCCGTAATAATGCAAAATACGAAACTTGATGTTGTATTCTGGGAAGGGGATTTTTGCCAAGTGGATGGCGTAGCTTGTAGATACTATAGTACAGGAAGACTATTAGATATGTTTTATCTATCTATCTACTACTTTGTACACCAGCGGTTCTGATGCATACTAAAAACTTCCTATCGAAAATAAATAAGCGTTCATCGATACCATCGTTACGTAAAAATTAAAACCAAATTCTGTATGGATCGTGGCTTGGGGCGATGTTTCCAAATTCTGCAATCTAAGTAACTATAGTTTACTAGGTGTATCTGTACCGATGCTGACCTCACTATTCAATAAAAGTTGTGGATATTTAGAATTTTTACCGGTCGCGAGAAGAGCCCCATAGTTCTATGTATACCTACGTACTTATGTAAGTATCGTACTTACTGTACACAAATTACGTACGTTGCGTCATTGACTTGTTAGTGAAATCGTTTGTGTCGCATCCAACTTTACTGGTAACGTTAAGTACAGGTATTTACGCATTCCCACGTTATTTTATATGAATCACAATGATTTGTGAAAGTATATAGGTTGCGCATGACATGACAATTAAAGTACCCTACTTACGCCCTCGATAGCTTTCGTTAAACACCAGGAAATTGTTGACAGCGGAACAGTATTTTTATAACATACTTATATTAATAACTTCATGGATTTTTTCCACTTAAAACTGTTATGTTTAGATGCTTTTCCACCTTGGCGCTACAAAATCAATTATCGGCGATCGAGTATAGTTAACATAGTTACATGCTAGTAAAAATAACTTTATTTTAAGTTTTCCCGCCGCTCTGTGTACACGGATTGCCGACGGGTAAGCGTGGCAAGCTGTCTGTACTGTCACTATTCAGTGGAACTTTTATAACTTTTAATCCAACTCGCCGTAGTTTCCAGCATATTTATGTAACCGAACAGGGATCATAAGCCCCAGTTTATAAAGGATTTATTTCTGCAAGTTTATCTAATAAACACTCTTCCTTGTAGGGATCACTGTATTTTTTTAAGCAGCTTTTGTCGGGTGCCTTTACTTTTCTCATTAGGTAGGTAACTGGCGTCTAATGTCCGTTGAAAACAAAAGCCAGTCGGCGTTCTCAGTTTCAGGCCATGCATTTGCTAACAGACGAAGGCATGCAAGAATAAAATAGAAATCGTAGGTACAGATAGCAGGTAAGTCAATAGAACGGTAATTGTTGTCGCCTGCAGTTTTTTTTACGATTCCATATTAGTTCTTTAGGCCAGTATTCGTAGGTATCACTCTAAAAAAACTTTTTTCATATTTCCTTAGCGTAAACATAAACTTAGCTCATATTATAAGGCGCGCACATAAGACACCACACCACTATCAAATTCCTAAACAGAGCAATTTCGATTTCTGCTTCATTATAATGCATACCTTAAAGATAAAGATAAAGACATAACTGTGTACTCACGGCTACACATCAAGCTATACATTTCCAGTATAAGCTGACCTCGCATTGTACGGAAATCCTATACAATGCGAGGTCAGCTTATACTGGAAATGTATAGCTTGATGTGTAGCCGTGTGTACATCAGTTCTTATTATAAACGTAAAAAGGCTCACAGTCTATTCATGTCGGATAAGCAATCTTGTTACAAGTCAAATAAATTTCAAATAGATTAAAAAACGATTACAAATAAATTACATACTAGCATTATTTTTTCTCAAAAAACTCCTGCAGATTATAGAATACATTATCGATTAATCGTTTTTTTTTTTTAACATATTTTCATTTACTTGCTTAATAGCTGGTGGTAAGTGGTTGTATACACGAATATCAGTTACAAATGTATTTTTATAATAAATCATATTATTAATAACAGGTAAATTAATTGCTTGCGAAGTTTTCTCTTAGAATTGGATTTGAAAATATATTAAATGTTCATAAAATGTATGACACTCGTGGGTTGCAGCTGAAAATCAGCGTCAGGTGGTACACTTTGTGTTTCCATCTGACATTATGCTGAGCTGAGGCCCTTTTGGCATTCTAATGGTTGTTTTCTGTTTTATAGTTTTAAGGTGTATTTTTCTCCTACAATGCCAATAAACGCATTTTTCTTTCTTTCTTTCTAAAATAATAGCAACACACAGCCAGGCTATGAGCCCACATCACTAAATACCCAAATCCTAAACAGCTAAGCCGATTTTAACGAATGGGTTACCGGTGCATTTAGCGATAATGGAAACACTCACTGGCTCATACACGGCGGGAATCGTGTGTGCGTGGATTAATATCCAGGGCATGACACAACTTGGAAACCAATTGTTAATTTTTATTGACTAGGAACACTGTTGCAATTATTTTGGAAACCCGGAATTAACTGTGGGTATGGCTAAATAAGGTTTGATCGTTTTGCAAATGATTTAGTTTTTGTGGCTTTTAAAAATAAAGTAGGTACTCCCAAAATTTAACAAATGCAACCCAGAAAAAGTCATTTATTTAAGATAGACGCCCGTGTTTGGGTCACAGAAATTCATATGTATACCAAATTTCAACTAAATTGGTCCAGTAGATTTGGAGCAAATTGGCTGTGACAGACGGGCAGACAGCCAGACAGCCAGCCAACCAGCCAGCCAGGCAGACAGACAAACAGACACACAAGTGATCCTATAAGGGTTCCGTTTTTTTATTCAGACATACGGAACTCATACAAGAACAAAGTAGCGGTCACTCTTGAAAAACTATCAGTTTTATTTTGCGAGACTAGCAGTTATCCAGATTTCTTGGAATAGGTGTATTACCTACAGTGAACCGTACGTCTTCTAAGAACTGAAGTGTTAACTGATCTCATTGGATTTATAATGAGATATCGACGAGAACTATGCCCCAAGCCCCCATGACGACCCTGGAACCGCTATTGGAAATATAAAACGAGCACGTTTATATACAATCATAGACATAAGTACACGAAAAGCGACTTTATTTTATAACTAGCTGCGCCCCACTGTTTCACCCCCATAAGTCACGATTCCATAGGAATTTCGGGATTAAAGTATCGTATGTCTTTTTCCAGGCCATGGTCTACCCATGTGGCAGATTTCATCCAAATCCGTGCAGCCGTTTTAGCGTGAAAGCGTAACAAACAAACCAACAAACATTTCTAATAATACATAAGTTAGGATAATGTAAGTATATAATATGATGATTCAGTGTAGGTGCATCAAATTAGTCTTTTGAAAATAACACATTGGGTAAGAGCTAAGTAACAATAAAGTGTAGGAACTTTTTAAATAAGTAAACATTTATAAAAACCAATATCATTTGATACTAGCTGATGCCACTCTATCCATTGGTGCAAACAGCATAAAAATCGGTGCAGTTTATAAGAAAAGAAAGAAAATACGTTTATTTGCGGCAAACATGACGCTAAGAAAGGACAAATACACGAAAAATAACAAATTGGGGGAAAATATGCGTCACATTCACGCAAAACGAGAGTAGTTTTTGAGTTTATCGTGAACAGACAGACAGATAGATGCGGCTGACGACTTTGTTTTATATTATGTAGTGATGATGCAACGGCCAGTATTTTGATTTGACAAGTTACTGATCGACAACAGTGATGGTTCCATAATCAATACGAAAATTCGTTGTATTGCGAATATCAAAATAAATTCCGTAGGAAGCCGTAGGTATACTTATCTCCAGTAATTAGCAAAATTGACTCAGTGAATTGGCGAAATGCGAACTTTCAGCAATGAATGCTGAAACATAACTATTTTTTTCCGAAAACTCGACTGAAATGAAAATATTTTGAATTTCGCCGTCCATGGTACCCATAGAGGTTAAACGGACCCTAGACGTTCACGCGGCATGACATGCGTTTGTTACGTGAATTATCATGCTGCATGAAGGACCCTGCATGAGAATCCATCATGCAGCATGATAATTCACTAAATTCTATGGAATTGTCAATCAACTGCCAGCACGTAGGTTGCATGTCCTTCGCACCAATTAATACAATTATACGTTTATGTATGCATGAAAGCACGTAATGCATGTCATGCCGCATGATCGTCTAGAGTCCCCTTTAAAGTTGCTTGTTTCGTTCATTATGAAACTGTACAGGTATGAAGCATCCCGGTATTTTCCCTGACGACAAATATGGGAATTAATAAAGTACATGCCTTTCACCGGTTAATTGCAGATATTCGCAAATAAAAGCTTTCAATACATGCCTGTATTTCAGTTGCAGGGTGATTGCATGTGTTCCGAAATAAAAGCAAGTAAGTCTTCTCATTCCCATTTTTATTCAGAACTCACTGATTTAATAAATATGTGGGTATATAAAATTTTCGTAGTACAATTTCTGGATTTATCCAAACATGTGATAAAGCTGCGAAAATGATTAATTTATCTCATCAAATTAATAATTTTCCAAACACATTAGTTTAGAAAGTCGTAACTAAGAACATTATCTACCAAACGTAGCGGTCAAGAAAGTTTAAAAAGTCATTATGAAATTACCTCGAAAGTTACGAGGAAGATTATATCAAACCATAACAGTATAATGATTGCTATTCTATGCAAATGGTTGTACGAAAGAAATCCATCGCCTGTTTGCGTTTTGTCTGTTTGCACCCATAACACGTAAACTGGTGAATGTATTTATACGAGTGGAGGCGAGGGGGGGCCACGGGACGTCATGTCAACCGAGAAAGATTTGAGACATTTCATGCAATGACGTCACTCACACATTTAACATGCATAGAAAAATAGAAAAAGGAGGCTGTCTTAAATATCGTATACAAAAAAACAGCGATTTGTCTGCGTAGTTAGGGTTCCGTACCGTATCAACCGTATGGTATTAACTTAAGACTACCTATATACATCTAGACAGAGTACCTACAATGTAACAACCACTAACTAAAACTAACTATCCCTTAGGTACCATACAACTTTAAAATAGGTTTTATATCAACATTATTGGGCTACTAGACTTTTTCAGTTCTTAAATTTCTAATGACTATAGAGGTCAAAGAGACTTGTGACTGCTGTGACGCCAAAGTGGTTCAATAGTGTTCCATTTTGCCAATTTAAACGTGGAACACTACAAACTTAGCTCAATTAGTAAAATATTTAAACATCGGTGCCCTGATCTGACGGACGTGATGCAAGAAACTGAAATTACCCTTCCAATATTCATGGGATAGTTTTACATGCCGATGTAAATGGGTGCTCGAGAGGCTCGTGGTTGAATAATAACAGCCGCACGGGTCGATATTAAAGGTAAAGCTTGCCGCGGTCGGCCCGTGGATGGGTGACATACCGAGACCCTCCGTGTCTCGGAAACCAGGTTAGGAAGTCGGCCCCGGCTGTCATTCGTAGACCTTTGATAGCCGTTACGGGTAGTCAGAAGCCCGAGAAGGTCTGACAACTATGAGTCTTGCTAAGGGCTATCGTATTACCCAGTAACTGGGGTTTGGAGGTCAGATAGGCAGTTACTCCATGTAAAATACTAGTATTCAGCTCCGGTTAGACTAGAAGCCGACCTCAACATAGTTGGGAAAAGGCTAGGCCGATGTAAAGTGCCCCAAAACTTTGACGCGAACACGACCATGTCGATCCAAAAGAAAACCAGAGTCAGACAGCATTGGTTTGGCATTCATCCTGAAATGAACTTTTATGGAGCAGCCGTGAGGTACACATTTATTGTTAAAACATTATTTTCACTTTTTATTTTTTAACCGACTTCTTCAAAAAGTCGGAGGTTCTCAATTCGGCTATGTATTTTTTAAATATTATTACTCCGCCAATTATGAATGGATTTTGATGATTCTTTTTTTGTTTGGTAGGTCATACTTTCGAGGTGGTCCCGTATAAATTTTATTAACTTTGCTTGCGTAGATTTTGACTTAGCTTCAATAATTACGTATTTTTCCCGCTTAGTCTATGTAGACGATATCTTATTTGACTCCGTCACTGTTATTTACATAGCAGGTAGTGGTATTCGAATAAAAGTGAAAAATAAAAACATTTTACAAAAAAAAAACCGACTTTAAAAAAATACACAAAAAAGTGGAAAATAACTATAATTTCGAAAGTCGGTGGCAAAAAACGAAAACTGAAAAGCAAAGACACCGACTTCAGAAATTAAAGTTATTTTCCACTTTTTAGTTTTTTTCGTTTTTTTTTTTTTTGTTATTTTTATTTTGTGTTTCACGAACTGTGTCCGAATAAATGTTATTCTTTGTTTCTTTCAATCCATGAAAGTGCCATGCACATTACATCGATGTCACCGATCGATCATATGCGTAATCCAATCTGTATGATGGAGTAACCTTTTCGTGGAATAAATTAGAAAATGCAGCAGTCTGTGAATACCTAATAGCGAATTTCAGTACTTTTAACGTCAAATGTATCGATTCGGTAACATGCATAAGTTATAAAGCACAGGCCACACTGGGAACGAAGCTCGTTCGTTTAGCTTCGCTCATGTAGCTACCACGTCTGTTCATACTTCGCTTCATGAAAAACAGGATGACCTAGTTGAGGCACATAGAACAATTGAATTTTTCGTATATTTAAGCTTTGTACTTAGTGTTTTACCTTTTTACCTCAATAAACTTTTATTATTATTATTTATTTATTTATTATTCATAGTTCGCGGTGTGAACCGAAGTATGCAAACACGTGGTAGCTACATGAGCGAAGCTGAACGAACTTAGCTTCGGTCCCAGTGTGGCTTGTGCTTTAGACTGCTTAACTTAACTGCTAGCTTAATTATGTTATGCGCAGGTTTACTAAGGGATATGTTTGAATTCCCAATCGATGGCAGTGTCGCTTGCTTTACTATTAAATGAATAGGATGCACCAACCGGACACAGGGATTAATTATTTCGCTTTATCTCTTTCGCCTTTTTAAGAATCTTTGTTTGAAACTTTAAGACTCTTCTATGTATAATCTGGGGCCTAAAACGGCCACATTAGCAATTCCTCTAAAAGCAATTCATTTCCTGAATTCCCAGCTGTCATTAGCAATTCCTCTAGTTTGACACAAAATAAATTCATAATTTGTGGACCATTTTACGAATCTCCATAGAGACTGTCAAACAGGGGAATTATTGCGTAATATGAATTGCACGCAGATAATAGTATGAATTCAGTTTGTGACATTTTACGATGATTCATAGATAATATTATCCTATTATGATCCTGCCAAAGTGGCCGTTTTAGGCTCCCTTAAGTTCGTTGTTTAAGGAATCGAATCAGTAACACCCAAATCCAGAAAAACCATCTGTACGTATTTTTTAATAAGGTGCAAGCAGAAATCAAATCTTAAGCTCGTCCAGACGTTAATCGCTGAGTCACAACTCCTCTGCAGGTTTTTAAAGTCTTTACATTCCAGTATTACCACATCACCTAACAAATTCTGTTGCAATTTGCAATTTGATGCATTTCATTCGTAAAAGATCATCGTGCAATTAATTTAATTAAATGTCTAAGGCTTTATGTAACCTAAGCCATCTAACAAGAACGCCAGCTACATCAATCATTTGTGAAAGTGCAACAATGACAAGTGTACACTATGGCGAAGACTTCGCGGTAAATAAATAATGTTAGTCTACCTAACAATACTGTACAAAATCGCCTGTGGCAAAAATTTTCTTACAATTCTCTAAGTATGGTACCTACACATATCAAGCTGCATTGTATAGGCATTCTATAAAAAAAACCGACTTCCAAAAAAAACACTAAATATCGGAAGTCGGTGTCTTTGCTTTTCAATTTTCGTAAATAACAGTCACTGTCAACAATGTCGTCGACATAGATTAAGTGGAAAAAATATGTAATATTAAAGCTAACTCAAAAACTACGCAAGCAAAGTTAATATCATTTATATGGGACTACCTCGGAAGCATGATCAACCAAACAAAAAAAGAATCATCAAAATCGAATCATAATTGGCGGAGTAATAGAGAAACAAAAAAAAACAGTAAGACTTATTGAGAACCTCCTCCTTTATGAAGGAGTCGGTTAAAAATAACAGGTCAGCTCTAGCTCTATACTATAGCTTTATGTATCTCGTTGTACCTAAGTCTGGAACACGTATGATATTCATTCAGAGACGTACCACTCGCATTATTATCGCATTATTGTCTTTTGTTTTAAAAACTTCAAAAATATGTATTTCTCAAACATGCTTGGAAATTTGAGCATTATTTTGACAACATTCTTCGAGATAAATCGAAATTGCTGTACTGGTCAAAAACAAGTGACGATGCGGCCAGCAAAGTTACTATGAAAATGCATATCGGGCGTGTTTAGCGGCCAAATAAATTACTATGAAAACTCATATCTGTCGTGTTATTTAAAAATGGAACGAACTTTTTACTACAACACATGGCAACCAAGGAGGTAACTAATCAAAGATTTTGTTTAAATTTCGAACTGGCTTAGCAAATAGAACTGTTTTAAGTATAGAAGAAACAAATGAACAAATTGGTGCATGAAAAATTATAGTTGTTCGTCAATTTTGATTACATTTGCTTAGTTTGAATTTCCGCGCATTATTTGAGAAAAGTACTATACAAGCCTTGGCCGTAATCAGGAATTTATGGACTCACGTATGTGTGCCTCGGCTTCGCCTCGGCCCACATTTTCACGATCGTCCATCAATCCCCTTATTGCTGGCCGCGACAGTAATGTACTATACTCCATTTGAAATAAGAAACAAACCTTTATACAGTCCAATCAAATGATTTTGAAAATTTTTCTGTTCGGCAGACAAATTTTTCGAACATATGAAGCAATATCCTTCAAAACGATTCAGATTATGATTTATCCTGTGTTACGCAATTAGGGTGTAGGTCTACATGACTACTGCAACAAACTCGCGGAATCCTTTAGGCAACCCATTTGTTAATTATTCTAAGAAACTGACATACACTGAAATCCAAAACAAACAATCGTAGAAATAAAGAAACGCAGTAACATGACAGTTCAAGCCTTTGAACAAAACAAATTCATGGAATTTATGATTTTGTAATACATTTATTGAAGAAAGAACGAACGCTAAGAACTCCTTCATCATTCATTAATTTCAGGCTGCACTCGACTCGTAAACCGCCTGATCGAAAAAAATAGTCTTGATCCTCTTGATCCCACCTAATTTGTGGAAATACACGGCTGCCGCAAAGTTTGGCACTTTTAACTTTGTAACATGAAGTCTCTTGCTCGAGTAATATTTTATGACGCTTTTAAACCGTGTGACACCCAAAATGCTGACGACAAAGGGTGGCGCTGTCGCTTCCTACTGTAAGTTGCATTAGATTACTTTGATCACGATACGCTGTACATGTCTAGACTACGCAATTAATTTATATAAAAAATTATCTCACTCGTGTCGAACTTCATTGAACTTCACCCTGTCTATCAATTTACATGAAAATGTTGAATACTCCACACCTGTAGCGTACGCGTTTACATGAGCATAATTCGCGTGAGCAAAATTGCTGCTCTGTGCGGGACGGGCACGCGAACCTGCGACTATGGATTCCATACTCTTACACCACTTGAAGTGAACAGTCAATGTTATGCAACTAACGTACAGTTAGATTATGTAACGTAAATAAATAATTAACATACATTCTTGGACTGCGCTTGTACACAGATAAATATGTGTCATTGTTGTATGTATTGTTACGAAACCCGCCAGAGTTCAAAGTTTAAACTTTTTAAGCAATTTTTTATTACGAATGTTTTGGCTATGATTACGTATTTTGAAATCGATAATTATTGACGTAGGTATTATGGTTAACACAAACTTCAAGAACTTTAAGCCCAGTCTAATGACTTAACAAACGCGCGTCGCGTCAGTATTTTTCAATAAAATACTTTAGTGTTATATAAGTTTTGCTAAGACGTGCAGCTATCCGATAGTTTCATGAAAGTTTTTGTTGGTTCATGAAATCACATTCAAGGGTCTTATTTTTGTGGTAAATATTATTATTGTTACATGGATAAAATTTTAATGAAATAACGTTATAGTAGCTTTAAACGTTGAGGAAATTAAAACCTTTATTAGATGCGAAGAGCAAAGAAAAGCGTAGTTACGCCGAGGCCGAGGTCTGCGTTTATTAACCCTTCATACGCGTTATGCGTTAAATCGCACAGTTCCGTAACTACATGTTCCGCTGGTGAAAGTGTCCCGTCTAGACTAACGGGTAACTGATGACGCCACATACCATAACCTGTGCCTCCACTAACACTCTAATGTCATTACTACCTTCTGAAGCATATCCTCCTTTCGATATTGCGATAAATTAAACTAAAGAAAAAGAACTGGCAACATTTCCCCAGTCAGTTTTAATCGATGCATTCCTTTTTCAAATTGCCAATTATACCCAGTTTCTGTTACGCACCTTTTTGTATTCCCCAAAGATAGCCCCGAGTTAAATACGCGATTTTATTCATAGGAGTTCCTATCGCCACAAAAATTGGCTTAAATGCAATCGGACGCTAAAATTTCTGCGGAGTCTGAGTGAAGTAAGATTTTTTGTATGATTTTTTTTTTGACATAAAGAAATCTAATAATTGCACATATGCACATAGGTACATTGAAATGTACTGTAATTTTGCAGAAAAAAATGTTATCAGCATCTAAAGTATAAATCATAACTATTTCACCTTATCAGAATGCTCGCAAACAGGCTAGTGGATCCTTCATTTGATTTCGCAAGCCCTTATGGAAATGATGGGTCAGTTCTATTGAGCAACAGCAATGCCTGTCGCCTCGTGCTAACCAAAGCGAACACGATGCACACTGTGAAATATGTCGTATCTAGCGTCACTTTATTCAATACGTCATATTTATTTTTGTATCTCGTAGCATAGTCAATATTTTAAACTGAAACTTTTTTTGGACATACAGAAGCGTGTCAGCTAAGCACTTCTTTATAAAAAAAATCTGTAATTGATTATTTATTGTAATAAAAAAAAAAACTTGTTATGTTTTTTTTTCTACCATTAATAAACAACATTAAAAAACATATTAATGGATTGTATATACATAGAATAATTTGGAAACAGTTTTTTTATACTATCATCATTATAATCATCCATCTCAATATTTGAATCCGAGTCGTTTATATTTTTGCTAAAATCTTCTTCTTCATCCAAATTCTCTAGTCTGGCTAATAACTAACAATTTATTTTCCCTCAATATAAAGTCGTAGATGTGTTGATATCGGTCCTTTTTGCTAGTAGTATGCGAAACTTTTGAAAAATAGCAAGATTCTTAATATTTACCAAAGTAAAGAAAAAAAAAATTTGTATGACATGCGCAAATAGGTGCACGGGTATACAACTGATTCCTATAGAGCACGAGTCAGGGAAAAAGAAAAAAAATGTTTCAGCTCGGATACACGCGGATACATTTTCTAATGTCTTAATATATGCGTAATTAAATATACAAAACAAAAGAAAAACAAACCTGTATAAGTAATACATGTGTAACTTTCAAACTCACCTTATAAGATAACTAAAACACTGTAGCTGTTAATACAACTGCGTTTCTGTATGTCTATCTAAAATTTCAACCGTGAGACACCTCTAATCAATCAAAGAAATAAAAGCGAATAAACTCAATGTCAATTTCTCGATATTATAGTATGAAAAATATCGACACCTACTCGCAAATTATTATCAAATCATGCAGTTGCTTTATCTAGCTGTCGTGTAAAAATATTGTATAGTTGAATATTGCATGTTCAAATTTTGGATAAAGTAACGCTAGATACGGGATATTTTACAGTGTGCGATGTCGCCATGTCAATTAAATATACGAAGTCGTAAAGTAGTCTATTTTGTGCTTCCACCAGAAAAACCTGTTCCCTATATCTGGTTCACAGTAAGCGATTGTTGGAGTTGCTTCTTTTATTCAATGCTCTTATTACAAACACTCTGGCAAGTTGACGGAATGTAACGAATCCCTAAATATATTGAGTAGGTCGAGGCATAAAAATACATATTAAAAAGCCTATACCACGTCCTACATGAGAGCATCCGAAACGCGGCTGGCGATGTTGAATTTTTCACACCCCCTCGCCACCCCAACGTAGCGTCACCCCACACTTAATAAAATATTATCAGGGTAGGCTTCGTCACATCTCAAAAATGGAAACTTTACTCCTTTTGCAATCTAATACTTGACAAATTGTTGATAAATCTTTATTAACACTCAGTCATCAAATAGAAATCGACACTAAATCTTTCCATCAACACTAAATATTTATACTAATATGTTAACTGTTTCGTAAATGGTTACATAGCTATAATTTGGAATGAATCATGCATTTTGGCAGACATTAATCATTTATGCAGTTTTTTTAAATGAAAATAACGTGTTTCGTGAATCGAAAGTTTTAGCACTCGGTTCATATGTAACTGTAGATCTTAGCATATAAACCAGTTCGCACAAGTGTTATTTATTAGGGGATTATTAGCGCCTGACATTTAAATATAAATTTTGGAATGCATGCCAATGAAGCGGTCCGCTTTCAAAAAATGTTTCACAATTTTTTGATAAATATTAAAGATATTTTATTATTTTCTAATCCCAAAATGTGAAGTTGTTAGTCATATTTAATATGTCTGCACGTTCAAGGAAAAATAAATGTCGATCATTTTCTGACAGAAGATGTGGAAGAAAGGAAAACGATAATTTTCTCAATGCCGCCTGATGCGACAAGTGCCAAATAGAGCGGCATCCGGAACATACCTACTAACAACTTTAAGTACCGCCGTGGCATCAATGAAACTTTTATTTTATCACATGATTCTATATTCATGGAATAATTACAAATTAAATATGCTTGCATGCACTTTAGTTACAACATTGCAACTAAGGATGGTGCTAAAAATACAAGGACATCTGCCAGCCTTATATTTAGCCACAAGAAAAATAATATCGGCGAGGGCGATAACGGCAGACGAGCCCGTAACTAAATTGATATTTCCCGAAGTTTCTTTTGTTTGCCGCCTGTTCTCTTGAGGTTTAATGAAAAAGCAGCGTGTTAAAAAAAAGAGTTTTAGCTAACCTTTGGCAGAACTCTTTGATAGGTGAACCTGATGAAAACGCTCAAGTCTTCATTAAAATGACGCTGAAATAGTTAAAATAGATTCTTTGCAAGCTAAATATTGATACTAAAATGTGGGTCCTAGTTGTTGCCCGCGAAATTTAAATTTTCGTACGTTTTTTGCAGTTTGCAGGTCAATGTCATGTTGTATCTTGATAAAAATATGATTCGCGACTATAAGTATCTATAAGTATATATGTTCGCGAATCATATTTTTGATTGACTAAGAAAGAATAAGATTTCACTAAGATAGGTTTGTTCCATATGAACCATAGAAATATAATCTTATATCTATGATATAAACAAATCTCTTATGGAAAAGTTCTTAGGGAACAAATTTAACTTAGAGAGATGTATTAATGTCCAGCTTCGCCCTACGGTTTCATCCGCGTAAGTCTTGATGCCGTGGGAATATTGGAATAAAAACCCCTGTGCCAAATTTCATCCAAATTCGTTCAGCCGTTTTAGCGTGAAAGCGTAACAAACAAACTCACTTTCGCATTTATAATATTAGTTAGGATTCTAATGATCAATTATGTTATGATGTTATCTGCATAACGTTTATTTCGATTCCTCTTTCTCGATTGCGTTTGACTGGCCGTCATAAAGCTTGCCCGATTTCGATTAATCATTTCAATTACCGATTCAGGTTAACTAAGTCTCTGTTTTAGTTTTCCGATATCGATGCTGCACCTGAACTTCTATCTTCAAAATCGAGGTTAATATGCTATCTACAGTATTCTACAGCGGACTGCCTGCCGCTTTGTGGCGCGGCTCACTTGATTCGCACACAAAGTTAACTGCAACCGATAGTGGGACACGGATTTACCGTGATTATTCGCGTAAACCATTTGTTTGTCGGGCTGCGAACTGAATAATATATAATCGAGTGGTTTGTATCCGACAACCTCGTAAAATTAAAACTTGAGCGAAAGAATTAGATTGAGTTCTTAAACAATTATACAAACCCTTTCAAAGTATCAGTATCTCTCGTTTCAGTTTTTGTAAGAGGCCAGGCTATTTGTAATAAACGTAATATCGTATTTCATATTTGCATATAAGTGTGCAGTGCTGTAAAATTATTAATCGTATGCTCTTCACAAAAAACTCAAAAATATAACTCACTAGCTGTCGCCCGCGACTTCACCCGCATGGATATTGGTTATTGTATACTAAAACCTACTCGAGAACCACTCTATCCATTGGTGAAAACAGCATGAAAATCGGCGCAGTAGTTTTTGAGTTTATCGCGTAAAGGACGATAGACAGATGCAGCGGAGGACTTTTTTTTATAATATGTAAAGATACATAATAAGTCAATCTATTTTATGCCCTTGTTTTATGACGTTATCGTAAAAGAATTGTGTGACACTGAATTGATAATTTAACACTGACATTATAATCCGGCTGAATCATTTTATTTAAATTTCGGATTTACGTTATGTAACTTATTAAATTAACTAAATTAACTTATTAAACTAAACTTACTAAATTAACTAAAAAACTAAAACTAAAAGGACTAACTAACTATACCAATAAATATAAAAACAGAGGGACCCTTAGGCGTCGAAGTATTCGTCCGCATCGCTGTCATCCGGAAACGTGCCCAGAAGACTGGCAGCATTGCCACGTTGAATGGCAATGCTAATTCTTTGGCCAAAGAACAAGCCGGCCCTCTGGTCACGTGAAGTGTCGACCAATCGGCGAGAAATTTCCTTAAAAAGGAGACGCGCACTCGGGCCCCATGTCCCGAGCGTTTCGACCCCAAACGGCTCAAAACTGTAGTTGCCCATAAGGTTACAGTATTTGCGCCGCTTGAGGGTCTCAGCAGCCGCAGCAGCGGCGCCAGCACAGCCTGCCATGCTAGGAACATGGGATGGTGCAAGGGTGTCGACACAGGTTGCGTCCCACACCAGAGGCCTACCCATCCGGCTATGATTTGAGGTTAGATCATTTCAGAATTAACTGTGATGAGTTAAATTATAATTAGTGCACATTAAATATTCTGTATAATCAAAACAGCTGTAAAATGCAACAATTTGCATGGAGGTAATTTCAAATGTCAAGCGGGCGGAACCTCCATGGAGGAAAAGGTTATTTATTGTAACATTCACTTGTAAATACAGACAGACACAGTATTCATTGGGTATCCTTCTCAAATGTAATGTTGCAAAGGTGGTAACCAATTTATGCAGGCCTAAGAACTTATCAAATACGCTAATATTATGTACTGATACGGGAAGAGTTTTTCAGGTATACAATATAACTACTTAAATACTGTAGAGGACCGGTTATATTTTTGGAAGCATAAGACAATGACAGATATGTCAGCCGTATACATAGCGACTGCTGGGCAACAGTATTCACACGCTGGGTGCCTGAGGATGGACGACGCCGCCGAGGCCGGCCCAGGAAGAGGCGGCGAAACGATCTAGAGGCGTATCGCAAGGGTTGGATCGAGGTGGCCCTGGAAAAGGATGTTTGGAAAGATTTGGGGGAGGCCTTTGCTCAGCAGTGGGACACTGTAGGCTAACATAAAAAAAAGACAATGTATAATAATCAAAAGTGGTTAAAATAAAGTCGATTTTGGATTTTTATATAATTGACGTTCATAAAAAGAGGTGGAGTCCTTATATTATATAGTGTTCAATAATATTTATAGGAGCGCAAAATGTGAATTATTAGAGGTTCGTTAACATGACATTCAATAATTTTAAGTATTTATTGATATACAAACCCACCTAGCTACTAGGCATAATCATTTCCCATGGGATCGGTTATCGTGTACATTGCGTAGACTCCATAGGAGGATATTGTTACGCACTGGATATTAATGGGCTGATTTAACGAGAAATTTGATTTAGGTATATTAATCTAATAACCAACAATGTGTAGGTCCTAGATACTTGAGTGGTTCTGATTGAAGAAATTAATTAATTTTGTATTTAAAGTATAACTATTTTCTTAATGTTGCTCTTTGCACTTGGTGCAGACCGGACGATCTCTCTATACTTCCAAGTCGATTGAGAGCGTCTGGTCTGCACCAAGTGCAAAGGGAACTGATAGAAATCCGACGACTGACGAAACACGAAGTTTGCGGATGGAGATTAAGAAAATAGTTGCAGTGTATGTTCTTGTCGTCTTGAATCTTCTACTAAAACGGATAAAACAGAAGTTCCAAACACAACACGTGGAAATGAGGACATGTTTTGTTAAACTATTCAATATATTAGTACATCTAAAGTGTAACAAACAAGCATCATAATGTGCAACTGTAAATTAAAGAAATCTACAAAGACCAACGCAATCTTCAGAAATTAACATTGTATGCACTAGTTTTTACCTCAAACATTTGAAATTTAACGTAATTATTATAATGAATAATCTCAATCACCAAACTCAATCTAAAGAAGTTTACATCTCAAGAAAATTAATTTAAAGAATCACAACTTAACTTACTAAACGAAACTACTGATTTTCTCTGAACCTAAGTTGCGTTTAGAAGTATCATAAACTCAACAAAAAACATTTGGATCACTATAAATGGGCCATCCTGTATACATGTTTAACAATAACTTAATTGAAACACCAGAACCATCTAACAACGAAAGTGTTTGTTTGTCTTGAATAGTTGCACGTTTAACCGTTTAATTCGCACACAACCAGGCCACTGAGTATCTAATATGAATAATCTAGGTTACTATTGGTAGAAAGTTCACGACTAAACACGGATAGTATCGAAAGTCGTCCGTAACACTGCCCAGTTTATTAATATAATGCCAAGTGCTCCTTGATATTGCCAACGGTTTTCGGTATTTGTACTAACTTCACTATATACATGGATAATGATTCGAATTACCGTTTGAATGTTAGGTATATACAAAGTTTGAAGCAATGCACTTTGCGACTAAGGTACTAAGATATTTTTTTCGAATAAGGTAGGAGTGCTGAATTCTATTGAGTCCTGACACAATAAAGAGAGATAATCTAATATCTCTCTTTATTGAATCAGCAATTTATTGTCTATGGCTGATTGTACCAACCTCTCGGAAAATGGGTTAGTACCATCTGACGGCCAAATCTAGCACCGCGCGTGCTCATTGATAAAAAATAGCGCGCGCTTCCCTGGCTTCCTGTTACACACTTCCGTCGCTGTTCACGAATTGCAGGAAAGCGAGAGAAAAGATGTTACACATAAAAGATTTTCGAGCACCTATGCTTTTTGAAATACCTTTTGGTACACAATGCATAGGTGCTGAAAAAATGGGTGCTCAAACGGGAATACTTCCAAAATCCTTTGACGGTGATATCAAGCCGTAAATGATTATGCAGCCAATAAGATTAAGCCGAGCCGAATGAGGCTACACGTCGTGTATCTGTGAAAATTGTATCTACGTAACCGGTTAGTTTCCTATCACCACCGAGATAACACGGACGCTGAAAGTTTTACATTGTTATAGCAAACACGATGTATGAACCTTGTACTATTAAATTACCCTCACAATAATAATATAACGGACAACAATAGAGTTAATGTAAAGGCGATAATGTGCCTACCATTATTAGTGTACATTATGTGTCTACGTCATTATGTACGTAGGCACAAGTACACTGCTTTTCATACGTTAAATCTAGATCATACGTCGCTATTAAACAATTTTCGTTTAAATAACTCCGTATTCATATTTTAATGAAACTCGGAACGTTCTGCTGGAAAAGACAAAATTCTGTCGACTAAAATTCCATTTTAACTTGCATCTAGTATTTATCCATACAAAAAGTTTTTAATGGACTGGAATCCAATAGCACACAAGGAGTTTGAGCTGACTGAATGCATTTCACACGTTCTGGATTTGAGAGTAACAAAGAGAATTGGACTATCGTTTCACGATAAATTGGTGCTAGTTGAAACGAGCTCAATTGTTTAAACAATGACAATGTTTTTGACAATGACAACATTCTTTAGTGATATCTCGAACAAGAAAACACGAACATTATAATTATCAAGAACCTGCACCGATCGGTTTGAAGACAAAGCCTGAGACGACGATAACGTTGCGCTGAATTTTTAAAAGCACGGTTTGTGAACCAGATGTGGTATCCGACAAACTCGCAGAATACGGAAAATTTAATATTTATAGTCGGCAACACACCTTGTTTTTGCCACGTTATGAGACATTGCGGCATTGGGCAACAATTTTCCTGGCGACGTCTCCGTTTGACAGCTACGCCGACCGCTACGCCACTTGTAATTGAATTCTTTAACATATGGAGCCATTCACCGCTCGGTGCCTCTCAAACTATATTTCAGCGGCCAACAGTGTTCCGTGTTCATTTCATTGTTTTAATTTTCACACGGTTTTGACTTTTGACTTTCTTACCTCCTATTTAAACTACCTTTAGTAGTGGAGTACCAACCATCATCGTCAAAACACTATTGTTGTTAATACTTGCAGAGAAGCTTAGGCTAAAGCGGACGCAGGAACTGAGTCATCACCCTAGTGTGTGTGCAATATTTCGAAGAGACAGCAAATAACCGTGAAATGAAAACATCGTTGGAAAATTGAAGTCAGTTTCCGATAGCAATTTGAGGAACAACGAGGAAGTGGTAGACGGCTAGCGTCTGGCTTGCCACGCTATCGTCTTATGTTTATGCTAATTTAGAAGATTATCTTGTTTCACGAAGACTTTCGAACATGAATAGTACTTAAAATAAATTTGAATTGGAACTAATGAGAAATTGCCAATTTATCTTTGAATTGTAGATATAAGTACTTACCTATCTTTCTTAAGAGGCTAAGCAAATTTAACTTTATTGTCCGATTTATTCTACCTACTTTTTTGTATACGAGTATATGTATGTTTTTAATTTGGTTAAACTGTAACTACACTACCCAATTGGGACACTGTATTGGTAGCGTATGTAAGTAAGCAATAAATAAAATAAAATAAATACTTTTATGTCCACAACTTCTAATAAATAAGTTAGATTCTAAAATAAAAATCCACGTGACATGGATCCGCAGATGCCACAAAACAACGTACGATAAAACAACACGGATTAAAAATTAAAGAACAAAAGGGGTCCCACGTATTTTAAGTGTTGCTAGAATTCATAGTGGTACAAAATATTTTCTGAGCCGAATGGCTGGTCCGTAAGAGCTAATGAGTGCACACGATGTGACGCCACCAAGTTTCGCGAGAGCTCGTAACTTGAAACAATGTGGCGCGGTGTAGCCGGCGCGGCCGAGCTTCAGCGATATCTCATCGTCCGTGTGTCCCCCGCCTTTAGCCACTAACTGTATTACGGCGACGTCAAAAGACTTCACAAGACAGTCAATCGACGGTCTACCGGCCCCGCAGAAATAAAACAAGTTCCACTTTGCGCTTATAAAATATTTTGTGACAACGGCTTAATATGTGCATGATATTAATATTTTATGGAAATTCGTAACTTGTCCACATTTTGATGAAGTTTATTAACATTGAGGAGAACCTAATAAAGACATCTTTTTGCTTTTACATGAATTAGTTTTGAAAACATTGTTATCCCTCTACGGCCACTACACGGCGTAGATTGGTTTATCTACCCCTGCATTCGAAGGCAAGTTGCTGTCCGCAGCAAGCTGTAGCAATATTATATTTTGTTGAGAAGCCTCACTAGCACAAAGGAAGAGTTAACCCCGTTCCGGGATCAAAATAAAGAAATAACACAACTGAAGCTGTAAACATGACAGAAGGTGAAAAGTAAATAATGGCATGTTACTAACTCATTTCACTGACTATTGATAGCTATATTTTTGAGCCGTTTGGGGTTGAAACACTAGGGCCGTGGGGTCCGAGTGCTCATCGAGTATTTCGGGACATCGCCAAGCGGTTGGTCGACTCTTCACGTGACCAGAGGGCTGGCCAATTTCTAGATCAAAGAATCAGCATTGCCATCCAACGTGGCAATGCTGCCAGCCTTTTGGGCACTTTTCCCACTGACAGCGATGCGGAAGAGTTTTTTGACGCCCTGTGAGCCCTTCCTTTATATATAATTTTTTCCCTTTGTCTATAACGTTTATTGATTGATTAATTAGAACCATTTCTAAATTGATGTCTGTAAGTTTAAGGTGTACATAATATTAAAGAATAAAAATATAATTTAATAAAAAAAAAAAAAAAAATTTCACTGAAAATAATAACTTTGAATTCGTATAACTTACTTGTACCGGTAAACAACCGGCCGGAGCGCGCGCATATCCAAATAACACCTAAGTTATTAAGTAAGGATGTTCACAGGTAATTCAGTACAGAATGAAATCACTTTTGCCAACTTAAACTTTGATTTGTCTTGCTACACAAATAAAAATAAAAGACATATGACACCCGGGAGTATCTCTATAAATTTTATTAGCAAATACATTTTGCAAACTGGCAGAAGTATCAGGAGATGTATGGTATTATGCAAAGGACATTCGGGACAGTAGCAGCCGGTGCACTGCTCCAATAGATGCATTTGCACGACAACTAGAAAATATCTCCGTTGATATTATAAAAGTTACCGAACAAAACAGAATTGAGAATTCCAATTGTTGTATTGAACACAGTGAAGTCGTTATAAGTTTGTGAGTTGGGGCCATCTCTTACTGTGGCAGAGTTTTACTTTGTGGGAGGATCGTATGTTTGGCTTGACACTTATTAGGTAAGGTCAGTTATTGTTAGAAAACGAGTGAATACTTTCCACTTGCACTCCATATTTATACGTGATTCAACTTTAACATTGGCGTTGAAGAGAGTATCATGAAAAGTCTAGACTCTGTCGGTGTGGCTATCTACCATGCGACATCAACACGTACGACCCGGCTATAACTTGAGGAGCGATGCATCTTCCTCCGGTGTTAATATATCATTTCATCGTAACTAAGTAAGACAGACAAATTGCTCACTACTTTATTTAATATTTATTGGACAGAAGGGTGCCCGATCAATCAACCGAAGAACTGAAAGGCGCAAACTTGTCTAGATACATTCTAGTTTTCAAATATTAATTTTTAAAGTTCACGATGTGGTCTGCGCTCGTGAAATATAAATGAGAACTTTATGGGTCGGCTGCTGAATGTATTTAAACTATTAGTAGGTAGGTAAAATAGCATCAGCAGACAACACTGACGCGGCGTTACGAAATGGTGCTATATTGTACGGAGCATGACTGAACGTTTTCAAAGATTTTTATAGCATCATTTTCAGGAAAAAGTGTGTTTAGATTTTGGTGGTTGCATAATTATGACGATGACTGCTTCAGTCCTACGAAGACTGATAGGTTCTGGCATGGTTTTGTTTGAGTTTTATCGTAAGAAAGTAACCCTACACATAATTATGTGGGTTTTCATTTTTATTTTGGTCATGTTTACTAAAGTTTCACCCAACATTAGAGCTGTACGTAAGCAAATAGTTTGTAGTCTACAAGTGTCGGGGCGTATATTGGCTTGGCTGAGCTTGGTTTTACGCATCGATACCTACCGCCCCCTGTCGTTATACTATTTACCAGGCTAAAAATGTAAACTCCTTAGCTACGTTATCGGTTTTCCCAAAAAATCGCTATGGAGCGACAATATATCCGATGTTTGTTATGCAAGAGTGTTTAATGCATATTACATCCTTACATATTATAAAACAAAGTCCTCCGCCGCATCTGTCTGTCGTCCTGTACGCGATAAACTATGGATAGACTGGTTCTCGAGTAAGGTTTTAGTATAAATAATAACCGAGATCCCCGCGGGCGAAGTCGCGGGCATCGGCTAGTTTAATACTAAATTGAATATAAAATGAAATAAATAACATAATTGATGTTATTTATTTAGAATTGTACACACTGTGTCGACAAGAATTCAATTGATAACGATGACAATGAGTGTTTTAAATACAACTTCATCAATGAATGAGACAGACGGCTTCGGCGGCACGGCAGCGGCGCTACGGCACCGTATACTAAACATTGGTACAAACAAACATGGTAATAAAACCAGGTAACGGATGACAAATCGGTTCTCATTACAGAAACAGCTTCTGTCTCTACGCTAACGCTATACATCTTTCTTGAAGCCCAACGTATAACAGAGAACATTCCTTTTCTTTAAAAAAATATGCACAACATAAACAGTGTGCAAAATAACCGTTCATCTTAAACATTTGTCAAGAGAGGCTTATGTTAACTTAGTAGGGCTAAGGAAACGCGTTACGTTGAAAAAATGTCGACCTTACATGTACGTTGAGATATTTACCTGTTTAAGAATATGCATACTTTTTATTGCGGCTCGAGAAAACACGAGACGTTTATATTTGTTACAGTGGAAAATCTACCGAGCGTCAAACCTTCCAGCGATCGGGAATTTCTGCGTGCCTTTAACACTATGCTACTGTAGTATTGTACTCAGCGATGCCTGATTTATTTTCGGGCAAAGCAGGATTTTGAAAACTTCTGAGTATAAAAAGCGGGATGCTTTCATCGAAAGCGGGACATAATAAAAAAAAGTAAATAAGCAGCAGTTTTTTATTTTCGTCTACTTATCCTTTTATTTGAGTTTCAAATGAAGTTTACAATGATGAGATAGCCATAGCTAATTTATTTATATGAAAATACGTTACTTTACTATACTAATAACAATAAGGTCCAAAAGAAATTATGCCGTGTAGCACGGTTTCTTTACCGTATTAACCGCGACGTAGAAAAGACGTGTCTGTCAACAATCTTCCATAGTCATCCATACAACGTTGACGAACGTCCCTACACACGGCGAATACACCGTATTTTATCACGGCAAGAATAACGTGTGTGTCGAAAGGGCCTAAATGTCTGGTATATCCTGTAAGGCAGTTAAGTCTTCAGAGAAATATAATATAAATAAGTAATGCATTACTTACGAATTACTTATTTATATTTCTCTGAAGATTCAACTTCTTTCGCAGCCGCACCGTCGAGTAATCCCTGAAAAGCGGGGCTGAGCCTGCCCCGCGCGGGACATTTAATTTCGGGCAAATAATCGGAACGTCCCGCCAAAATCGGGACTATACCAACGCTGATTAAACTGGAGGATGACAGCGATAAACTTCATGCTTGCTCCGATTGTTGTTTTCTTTTTAGGCAGTCCAGTGGATTGATCTAAGTATCTAATGAGATACAAAGTACAGACAAAGGCATGCGTGGCTTGACTTTAAATTATCTTAGCTTTACTATTTCGTAATTTCCAAGTAGGCCCTAATTATTGCGTATATATGGCGTTGTTATGTAACTATTTATGTTCACTGCTGTTAAAAAGTCTGGTATCGTCGTCTGCTCGTCCGCGATTGTGTTTGTGATGCAAGGAACCCGGTGCGGCGTACCGCGACGTTCACCGAGCCCGCACCGGCGTGGAAAAGTGTTCTTAATTATTTACGCAGCCACCGCACTTAGTAAACGCGCCGCAACTCACCAAACCGGATAACGTCGCAAGCCAGCAGTAAACGACGCCTCCTCAAAGATACCTTTGCATTTTCACTTTTACCCTAACTTTTATTTTTACAGACCGTAATTTTTTTTAAATCAGGGTCTACTGGGACGCGAGTGCCAATAGGACCCGAAATTCTGTAGTCAATCGTCCGCAATAAAACAAGCGAAGATCGCAGCCTCAAACAACGTTCGTGTATTATTCAGCGAGGGTGGAGGCGGCCACATGTGTCCACTGACAATCCACCGACCGCGGAACTATGTTTTTCGCCTTTGCATTAGTGTAGCAATATGTAAAACACCATTTTTATTTCTTTATAAAATACTCGGGTGTACGGACATGGAGCTGCGATATTACCCAAGTATTTCGCTGATTTAGGTAAATGCGATCTTGGAAGCGAACATAGGTGAGTAATGTGAAGCACGTAAAACATCCTGCATTTAAGATATCGAAGTGTAAAATATTACGCTTTACGCATTCAGAAAGAAGGCTGTGGGTCATAGATATGCAGATTTTTTCTTTACGGCTCCAGTGGGACGAGTTTTATATCGTAAAATAGTAAGAAGCAACTATTTAAGTTTGTTCGATTCCTTTGCAATTGTGACTAAATGTAGGTAAAACCAAATATCTCATTCAGTTGTCCTTCTTCTATTAAAGTTTACTGTCCCTAAGGACGCAACAGCAAACTTTTTTGAAGTGTCCATAACCATCTAACCAATTCATTATTAACCAAATGGTACCAGGCGGTCATAATTAATGCGGAGCCAAGGTTAGCCAAGTAACGTTGACATTTAGTACGCAGTATCTTGTCACAGTGTCGATAGTGTGTCGTTAAATGCCGTTCGAATGTGGACCCGACTACGGTAGGTTGCGAATACTGGAAAACCTACAAAACAACGTCAGTAGGTGAAATATGAAAGAGGTCGGTAAGTTTTAATTCTGTCGATTCAACTTCTTGGATGGCACGTGTTAATAATTCAGGGAGTGGTGGGGGAGACCGCATCGTTACTGGTACACCAGGAGGTTACGGTACCCACAGATGTAGGAGCGCTGGATACATAATCTCACACATTTCGCAGAATTTACTTTGACGATCATTTAACAAGACTGTGCAAGTGTGCATCACTGTTAATTTTTATAGCTTTGTTTTTCATGCTTTCACATTCAGGAATTTTTGTTGGTTTGTTTTTTTAATAATAGCGTACCGTATGTGCTCGTAGCACAGAATTCATACTGTTATCTGAATCACACCTAGCTACTGCATTTACAAGCTAGTTTTATTCGATTTCTATCGAATACGTAAAACTACAAAGCGCTAAGTCCATACTTAAACGATGGGCTTACCGTGAAATCGTGAAATTAATATTTTATTGTGTTATAAAACGTGACGACAATAGGGCTAATTTTAAAATTGGAAGTATCTAATGCGCTTTTGTTGGCTGCATATTATATATTATGACTTACAAAGAGCGTCATCGAGTTAATAGAAATTCAAGAAACTTGGATCGATACTTTGGCTCAAAGAGACGTATTAAGCATGTACTTATAGGCAACTAAGTGAAGCCTAAAGATCATTCCTGAGTCCGAAGTCAAATGGCACTTTAACCTGTCTCTTCTAGTTTGGTGCGGTAGTGTTGCGGTCGCCGGGTGTATACGGCACGGTTTACGACTGTTGCTCGCAACTTCTGCACTACAGACACCGGATCGCACGTGAACACACGTCGATTACCTAACGCGTTTTCTGTTCACTCGGTAAACAGGGATCGTTTTACTCTGTGTATCCACTTTGCTGAGCTAAATTTAAATGTAGTGGCTCCTGTACCTAGGACGCTAGGATGGGTCATTTGATACGCTTGTTGGGGTCTCGTAAGCTGATGGATGCTGAAGGTAGAATGGAGTTAGGACGGTTTTTTTAAACACTATCACTGTGCCATAGTTTCAACTGCTTTTACTTGATGAGACAACTGGTACAACTTCGGCGGTTCCGTTTATGGTACAGTTCAATAAAATAACCGACAGACACATTAATATGCTTGCCTCTCTTCCTATGCACAGTTTTAAAATTAATTTCAAAGTCTTTCTAAAAATAATGATTTTTTAAAAGAAATACCTACCTTTATAAAAAAAAGTTGCAGGTATGCAATAAACAGCGTAGCATTTTTGAACTATGTGGCGCTCGGAGTTAAAGTCGCCCTGCGCTGTTTTCAATAAAACTGTGAACGAAAGGTTAGCGCGCATGAAATATGCGAATATAGTTAAACTAGTTTATCCTTTGTCACAGACAGAGATACAGTTTCACCTCTGTGGAAATTGAAGTTCAACATTTTTTATTAAGTAATGAAAACCATTTCGGAAGTTATTTCCCTGTTTTCTGTTTTCACGGGTGCATTTTTCATTCGATACAGGTTCGTTACGGGTCGTCAGAAGCCCGAAAGTCTGACAACCAGTCTTGCCAAGGGGTATTGTATTACCCAGTTACTGTGTAGTTCGGTTGTGGAGGTCAGATAGGCAGTCGCTCCATATAAAATACTGATATTCAGCTGCATCTGGTTAGACTGGAAGCTGATTCCAGTACAGTTGGGAAAAAGGCTAGGCAGTAAGATTGATGTTTCATTCGATACAGATTTTAGTATCTGTGTAACCTCCACCTGTGAGTTCTAAACATCATGCAAATTGCACAATCTCTTTTATAAAATAAAATGAAAATAACACCGTTATATTATCAACTCCAGCGAGAATAGACCTAGGTGAAGTTGCAACATATTTTTCCTGTCTCGACTTCTCGAGCGCGTACCCCTCGCAACTCGGGTGTGTGTAAGTACGGCGTCTTTATTTTGGGCCGTTACTTCGGACGCGGCTATGTACAGCAATAAACAAGTTTCGATTCGAAACCGCGATGGATAGCATGTATGTTTTTTTTTTCAATATTAAATATTAAAGGGCGGCAAACCTCGCCCGAGCTATAAAGTTTGGCCCCTATGTATCACCTGGGCCTTCGCGTCTACCCGCAACCGACAATCTTATTTTATTGGCTAGAGCTGGGCTGAAGGAGTCAATAATATATCGATACGAAGTTGTCCAAACTGGAAATAAACATTAACATCGGTTAATCACATTGTTGGCCATGCGCTATAAAAAATATTTGTAATGAGGCAACTGGCTACAACCTATAAACGGTATGCCTCCACCAATACATTGGTAATAATTAGCTGATAACGATAATAGAGAGAAATAAAATGGCAAACTGGCGCGATGCAAAGCATTTAATTAAAATTAACCGCTTCATGAATTTGGAAATGAAATCAGGAAAAAAATTAAGAATCAGCGTGGAAGCAAGCAATGTAGTGACATCCCTAGCGCGGCGAACAGGCAATACATTTCGGCGCCCATTTCCTACATACTTGAATGTGTGCAATTCACAGAAAGACTCGTATCTACGCGGGCAAACGTTACCTAGTTGCACAGCCTACACCGTCGTAGATTCACCTCATATCCGCGAACAACGAAAGTAAATCGGGCCAATCTGTTTTGTTTCATACAGCCGAGAGGCCAGTCAGACAATCAACAACCTGTCGTGCGAGTTCGTGACTCTCAATGACAATGAGGAGACATAAGACAATAGGCATTTCAAATAACAACTCATAGAAAGAGGTCAATAATTGGGTCCTGGTTATGCATTACTACATCAAAAGTAATCCTAACTATCTTTGTTTAACTGCTTTGATTTCAATAACATTGTTTGTCTGTTGTGTTTTGATGTCATACAAAATATTGTAAAACATTTTTAAAAGAGTAACGGTGGAGTTTCTTGTCCATTCTTCTCCATACGAAAACTACCTACTTTTTGGAAGGGGCAACTAGAATCAGTTCTATTTCTTTGTTTTTGACGTTCAAAAATTCCTTTCATGTGCCTAATTGAAATTAATTATTTGACTTTGACTTTGTCCGTATGCGAGTTTGATTTGTCTGCACTTTTTCTTGGTGACAAGTTTGAACAGAATAGAGAAAAGCGCTTGGCAGGGCACGCTAGGTCTTAGAAAAAATAATTAACGCTAGCGAATATCAAGTCTGTTAATAACCACGTACCTGGGCTTAACGTGCCCTCGGCCCGCCGGCACCAGCCAGACGCCATCTAACAAAAAGCATACATACATCTGAATTTTTATTTAACATCAAAACGCACAGCCATTCAAATCGCAATAGCAGCTTTTCGCACAGGCAGCGTTCGTGTATGCTTTTTGGTAGAATGGCACGGAATTAATTAAAATAGAAATCATTGAGAACAAACTACGGTGCATTCGACGAATAACGTGGATTAATACTAATTAAATAATTCAAATTAATAAAAATGAAATCGCAAAGCTTAAAAATAAAACAAAACAAACATCAACTAATAACTTCATACGTCATACTCATAACACAAAAAAACAAAAAGTATTGCTCAATAATAAGTCTATTTTTGTAATCTATACTTACTGTTGAAACTTCTTGACTTCGATGAGGACGAGGATTATTATTAACTGTATACCTACGTCACTTTAAAACTAGGTTGCGTCAATCCTTCGCAATTACAATGCTTCGAAGTTTATTTATAACAACAGGTTTCCATATTTTTAGCGAAGCTAATTTTAAATGCTACTCAGAATAGCCGATATCCCCTACGTTTGCCTTCGCATATACAGGGTTACTGGTAATTCGACGTATTCCTTGCAGGACGTCATAGTAGGGTTAAAATGCAACAAATTAAGCCACCAAATGTTCTACCGAAATTCAGTAGTTTTTGAATTAGTTAAGAGTTTTAGTTTTTTAATGAAAAATCCCAGATTGAATCATTTGAAACCTATTTAACAATGATTTACGGCGCGACTGTACTGAAATTTAAGTTATTATCATAGTTGACGCCGTAGCAGACCTTTGTTAATAATTAAAAGTTCAATAATGCCTAAAACTTTGGCAAATATCACTAACCAAATATTAAATTTTTTGTAATTTTTGCTATTACTTCATAAAAAATGTAGTCTAGTGCAAAAAAAAAAAACTGAATTTCGGTAGAACATTTGGTGGCTTAATTTGTTGCGTTTTAACCCTACTATGACGTCCTGCAAGGAATACGTCGAGTTACCAGTAACCCTGTATATAAAAAGTTCCTAATTAAATACGCAGCCTCGTCTGATTATAACTCATTATTCAATGCCCTTTTGATATTGAACTTGTGTTGCTACATTACTCCAATTAATCTTAATTCTGCATCTTTATTTTCAAGACCAATAGTTTATCAGCATTCAACCTCCACGCTATCAGAAAAAATATTTAAAATAAAATCTTATCGCTTCTTGGCGAATTTATCGAATTAACGTGTTACGATTGAGATAAATAATATTAAAACCTATTTTTTATTGAAGTATGTATATTGAGGATTCGATTTTCTGCAGTCGATATTTTTATTGTTTTGTCCTCTACCTCAGTGCTGGACATTATTGTTTATTTTCTCCAGAAAGTACCTATTGGTAAGGCACTTAAGTTATTTTATTATCATTAAAAAGATAACTCAATGTACTGTGTCCATTAAGCTTACATGGATCATTTATAGTTGTATAGATAATAATGCTTCTGTTCTGCTTGCAAATCGACTATGTATGATTAAAAAAATAGCCTGTCGTTTTGAGACACGTCAGAGACCCACAGTTGAATAACAACGACTAGGCCAGCAACCAATAAACATACGTATTGTACCTAAGTACATATCAACTCTTATCTCGCGTGTTTGGACTCGTTTTGGACACCCATATATTCGTACGCTGCGCTGTCGAAGAGCGATACCAATATTCTACCTAATGCTGGTTAGGTATATACTACCAAGTTGTTTGAAAAACCCTTAAGATTATCTGTATAACAAATCTAACATGTAAAATAACGATTCTTTACGAATTAGATGTTTTATTTCAACACCAATAAACGTTACAACCAAGCAGTGATTAAACTTTCCGAATATAAGTATGTTAATGTCCGATCCTCTGGCGATCTTATATGGCACAAAGCCTTATAAGCTCGCCAGAGGATCGGACATTCCGTTTTTAGGAGGCCCACACACGCCTAACTATTTTTGTCAAATTGATGTCAAACGCGATAAACTCTCTCGCCTTTGTTGAGACTTGGGTCAGACACAGTCGTGCCATTGGAGCATCCGCCAGTTATCGAAGTCAAATCGTGAGTCAAAAACAGAGCAACATCACGCCTGTAAGTATTCTCCGAAGGGTTGGGCAGAGGTGTACCTATAGTAGGTACCCGCATTTCGCCAGAAGAGTCTAAAAAGTCACGTATATTTAGAAAAACTTATTGCTACACCCATTCGTATAAAGCCACGTAAGTGCTCTCATTCGCACCGCACCATTTCGCGATAAGGGTGCACTATCGTCATCGCAACGAAAGTTTATATAAACAAAAATGTTATTTCGATACGGCCAATTAGAGTGAGATTAAAAAAATGCATCTGTGGGATAAGTGGCGAGAATATTCTTTAAGAATACTGTAAACAGTTGTTACTCTCGTCGCTTATTCAACGGATGCAATTTTATCCTACGGTACTTATGTGGACCTATTTTGATGTGTACCTTAGCACCTTGTCTGCATTTAATCAAATTAGATGTCCTCTTGGATGAGCTTGTGAGGTCGCACCGCGTCGAGTTGAGCCGATGTCCAAACAACACAAATGCACTTGTAGCGTGTAACCGTCATTTGTTCCTCTACTTCTCTAGTTGACATGGTCAACAGCGGAAACGACTCGGTAACACTCGCTGCGATAAACAGTATACCTAATAGTTTTAAGTATATTTTATATAATTTATGTAGTCATTTCATTCCATTGACGATGTAACATGTTTATGAATTGAAATGGGTTAACTCTTCCAGACGCCTTGCTACAGGTGATGTATAAAGATGAACAATGGCGACGTAACATAAGTTTTTAGGTCATTCACAAAGATGTTCTGTTACAAGATAATACTGATATGAAAATGTTACAATAAGTATACAAATAAACACCTACTGATAACTACTTATTTTAAGCTACTGGACTATTTCGGGATCGTGACTAAAACGCTCAGAGCACTTCTAACAAATTATTCCAAATATGCCAAAAATTTACGTGAGAAAGTACTAAACTAGATTAGGTAATTCTATTCAGTAAACCGTTAAAATAAACCATTGTATCTAAGAACCAATTTTGATCCTATGTGTTTCATCAATTATTTGCTAAGTGTGGATGTGTACGCATTGCATTGCGGTCTTAGAGGTTAAACAGACTGATTTAATTAATTGTGTAATTATTATAATAATAATTTACACAATATTAATTAGACCTCCTTTCTGGATAATAGTACCGGAGGAGCCCGTCACCGCCACGCACTGCTGAGAGCTCCATTATAATCGCCCGGTTATATCGTTAGAGAACTTGGTAACAGGATAAAGTTCTTTATACTTACTCATTTAAACATGTGCTTAATTAAGAATGGACTGACAGTTTATAGCTTTATAAAACAACTAGTGCTTGTATCCTATATGTTTATCCTGGTCATAGTCTACCTGTGTCCACAACCAAATCGGTTCAACCGTGAAAGCGTGATTGAGTAAAACTATGAGGAAATTCAAAAGATTTTTTTGTGAATCACACAGCGAATTGCAAAATCAATTCGTTTCATTTTTTGCCTGCTTTTGTTATTCAGCTCATTGGAATATGAGGAAGTTTGATTTAAGAACTGGTTATGTTTATAAATATGCAATGTGGCTCCTTCCTGATTTCCATCGACTCAACAAGAATTCAACACTAATGCAAAACTGAATATTTTCCTAAAACTAACACGTTTTTTTTAAATCATGGTATATGTTGGAAATAAATACAATAGGCAATTAAAATATTTTATTCATATATGAAATCTTTAATACTCTAGGTCCAAAAATGTCTTTTGCATTATGCATATAATGCGTTGACATCCTACTTGGTAATTCAGGAATAAGTCGAAGTACCTATAAAAATGTTTACCTAATTATTTATGGACATGGCTACATAAAAAAAACATTCAACTATTTAACATCATTGTCTTCGACCACGTCAGCGTTCGTTAACAACAGACGTGGTCTCTGGCAAAATGTTACTCATTAGTCATTATCAACTGATAAAAACCACACAAGTTACCTTATTCTGTAGGTAAAGATAATTAATATTTTTATTTGATAGCGTAACTAACCTGACACCTGGCTTGTCAGGTTAGTCCTTTATAGCCAGTATTAGAGTACTGGAGATGGCATAAAGAAATGAACAGAAACAAAAGAAGGGAGCAGCCTTGCAGTACCTAAAAGAAAAAATAAAATTTGTTGCAAAGTATTCATATCTTCGTAATCAGACACCTGCAATGAAACTAGCTTTCTCAGCCCCCACGACAGCGCTTTTATTGCGAAGTAGGCGTGTCGAATGTCTGGGAAATTGTCCCTGGCATACGTTACGAAGTTAACTGGACGCAAATCAAGACACCTGTCAACTAAATTATGCACTGCAGCACACGTAGGCAACAGGACCATTTTCTGTTCCGAGGGACCAACAGTGTTGTTGCACAATAGAATACGCATCTATGACAGTATTTGAGATAAGATAAGATAAGAAATATTTATTTTGTGAAACATGAGTACAGGTTGAAGGATTTATATTAATTTGAAGTGGCTACATTTTTTGCTATTTATGGCGTACAAAATTAGTTGCAGCAAACAAACAACAAAAAAAAAAAAAATTACAATGTCAAAATTTAAATGAATGAAATTAAAATGTCAAAATTAAAATTCAATTCAAAACCACAATGTCAAAATTTAAAATTAATTTGAGTAAGACAAAAACAAAAACAAAACACAAAAAAAATAAAAAACGATCCAATACGCATAATCACAATTCTATACAAGCATCATCTGCCTAGCCTTTTCCCAACCATGTTGGGGTCGGCTTTCAGTCTAACCGGATGCAGCTGAATACCAGTATTTTACATGGAGCGACAGCCTATCTGACCTCCACAACCCAGTAACTGGGTATCACAATTATATACAAGCAAAATGTCATTTAAAAATTCATCCACGTTGTAATAGCACTTCTCTAGTAATAACCCCCTTTTTTTTTTTTTGAGTGTGGGAAATCATCCAATGACTTCTCCCGCTCTGGGCGCCCCCCCCCCAATAACAACCCCTGAATAATAACCCCTGAAGGGACTTTTTGAATTTGTTTAGATGCATACATTTAATAATATCTGGTATTTTATTATAGATATTTGGAGCAATACCAAAGAAACTCTTTTTCAATAAAGCACTTTTACATTTGTGTTGACATAACAAATTCTCATATTGGGCACGAATTGGGGTTCTCTTAACTGCTGAAAATTTTGGGAATAATTGTTGATTAGCTTTAATAAATAATGCCTTTTCTAATATCTATACTAATATTATAAAGCTGAAGAGTTTGTTTGTTTGTTTGTTTGAACGCGCAAATCTCAGGAACTACTGGTTGGAATTGAAAAATTATTTTTGTGTTGGATAGTCCATTTATCGAGAAAGGTTATAGGCTATTTCTAATAGGAACCTGGAGTAATTGAGATGTATGTATGATCAGAAAGAACTAAGTCCATTATTTCAGCTTTTCATTTTTTTCGGTAGGTGTGAACAAAATTATCTTAGCATGAATTAATACTCAATCTAGTCGGTTTATGAAGTTCTAATTGTAGGTTATATTGCAAAAGAAAGTGTTCGAATTCTATAAATGTTATTTTATCCGTTTTTAACACATCAATATTAAAGTCTACAGCTAAGATAATATTTTTATTTCCGAATGAGCAAAATTTTCGTAAAATATAGTCTAGTCTCTCGTAAAATATGTTGTAATTATATTTAGGTATTCTATATACACATAGAATGATAATACTAGAAGATATCAATTCAATATCATAACACTCAAAAACGCCTGTCACTGATTGCTTGGCAACATCCAATAGTTCTGGATACTGCAGTCCTGCTCTAACAAAGATGCAAGTACCACCATGTTTACCATTTCTAGTGAAGAAAGCTGCTGGGCAGAAATTAGGTGTATGTAATATATTCTCGTAGCCTGTTTCAATAAAATGCTCACTAATACAGATTACATCTATGCTATTTCCGTTACTCTGAAGCTCTTCTAATTTTACAATCAGCGAATCCGCTTTATTCATAAGTCCTGCAATGTTCTGATGGAGAATCTTAAGATAATAATTATAGAAAAAACTGAGACGTGTTTTGGGCCATTCCAAATTATTCACGGTGTTTATATTATCTAGGTCTAGGATGAGGTCTCGTAAGTCAGATATTACGATATTAAAGCCTTTATTATTGAGATTACCATACCAATGGTTGTAAGTATCATGTGTGTAAGGAAGTTTTAGATAGCTGTATGTCTGAACGTCCATATAAATTAAATTATTAAAAGTGTCAATCCGGCTATTAAACATAATATTAGAATTAAATCCATGTATTTAAAAGTAGGTAGACATATAATAAAATTTGTGTGATTTAATTGTAATAGTTTCTCATGAATTAATGTCACTAGATCTATAAACTTATTTGTTTTTCTGAAATCCTCCTCGATAATAAAAATAATACAATAATCTGAGCAAGTAATGTTACGAACTTTGTTTTCAATATTTCTTAAAATATACTTAATTCCACATTTAGGTGTATGATAATGACACATATTATAATTACGTAGATAAGTGCCTTCACTCATTGTATGTATTCTATTTGAAAATTCACTGCTTATTATACATATGCTAGGTTTCAAAGATGGGGATGATGTATTAGGACTCGTTTTGTTATTACAATCTTGAGACAGGATGTCTTGAGTACTTCCAATATCAACATCAATTTGAGGTGTGCTTTGTATATTTTTAATGTTTTCCGACGTTGTAGTCTGTTTTGTTTTTATGAGGTTCATTGTTGTATTCCTCCTTGGAGTTTTAATTTTGTTCCTAGCTGGACTGCTATAGATAACTTTATAAGTTTTATTAATTTCTAGTAATTCAGCATTACATTGCTTCAAGTTTCTATTCTCTAGAGACAATTGATCTATTTCTTCGTGTGCGGTTTGTAAACTAGTTTTTAGACTTTCTATCTCTTTCTTTAATACGTTCATTTTTTCTTCATATTCATCGTCAGACATATCTGGCAGGGAGTTTGTGGTACAGTCCAACGTTTGCGAAGTTACGTCATTGCTATTGTCAACATTGGAGTCTGATTGAGTGCGTGTTCGTCGGAATGTAATGTTTTCCAAGAAATTCATGTTTTTTGATGGTTTATTTTAATTACCCATTTTCCTCTTAAGATTTTTAAAAAATCCGCCAGGCTCTGCTCTGGAGGGGTGTACACGTCTTTTGATTTCCCTATTGTCAGTAAAGATAAACGCACGTCTTATCATTGAAAAAAAATCAATAATTAAAGTTAATAAACAATATTAAAAAATAAATGAACATGCCTACTAAACATTGTGCATTCACGAATTGCAGTTCTAACAGTCGATACAAGCAAGATGGTATAAAATTTTATAAAACCAACTTGGTTGACACGAAAACGTGTTTGAAGTGGATTCATTTAGTGCGAAAAACCGATTTAACAATTGAAAAAAAAACACATACTTAATTATGGTGTACTAAAAATAAGAGCTATGGTTATTTTTGTATGTTACAGATGCTCTGAAGAAAGATTTTACATCTGCTCTTAAGTAATAAGAATAACTCATAAATATCAGTCGCATTATCTTCCATGTTTAGAACAAAATCACTTAAGACAAGATTGCCTTCCTCTTTGCAGTGCTTTTGAGTTTCCACCGTTAGGATGACATTCATCATCAGATAAGGTTTCATTTAGGTTCAAAGTAATAAAACTTCGAACCACAAGTGATATAATTATACATTGTAGCATTATTGAAAGTATGAGGACTCCGGTATGGGAAAATTACCCAATTTCCAGAAGGAAAACTGCAGGATTTCTGTAGTACTAGATTGAGTGATTTCATGCGTAGCATCCTCTAAACCAGTGGTTCCCAATATTGACTGGACCGTGACCCACATAACAAAAACTTTCAAATTGGAGACTCACCTCTTGGCCGTCTTGGAGAAAAAAAGGGGCATAACTATATGAATGAAGGATTGTTCAAAAAAGAAAAAACATTCAGTTGCAATCGATTTCCACGGTATGCAAACCATGGTATTTGTGGCGGTATCTTCATCGCCACATGCGAACTACACATCAAAGACCTGACGTCACACAAAAATCCAGACGTCACATAAATCCTGCATCGCCCTATTAGAGTTTACCGCGCGATGGACATATATACAAAAATCCAACATCAATCGTTGGGCAGTTGCCCGCCAGACACAACATCCGTCTGGTCGGAGGATCCTCCCTTTTCTATGGTGGATGAGTGAACTTTACACCATGTTCCTCATACCCTTAAATTCGGGACAAGATGATCTAGATTTTTTTCAAATTTCATTTTTGCTCCCAGGTAATCTTGAAACTAGTTTTACAATTTACATAGATTAAAGGTTTTGACATCAGAATTCTCCAGACTGCTTTGCTCTTTAGCATAGGCCTCCCCCAGGTTTTTCCATAGCTCGCGTTCTTGAGTTTTTCTCCTCCATGTCGATCGTAGATCAATCAAAAGTAGTTCTCAAATCGTCTTCCCATCTTTGAAATGGTCTTCCTTTTTTCCCCTTTCCTTCTCTTGGATACCATTCTGCTAATTCTCTTGCCCACTTTCTTAATTCACGTCTGCTACCTTTGTTTTTCTTCTTATAAGATTAAGATTTACTTCCAGCTTCATCATCTTCCGTTAATTCCATTTTTACAATGTATGTTTAACGTTACTGTCAATAGGGAAATCAAAACACGTTTACCCCCCATTCGTGCTGCCTCTGGCGGATTTTTTTTAATCTTCAGAGGAAAAAGGCTATTAGAATAGCGAAATGAAATCAAAACAAATCCTAAAAATATTTCACTTGCCGGGGTTCGAACGCTCCTCACGTCAATTAGAGTGTAATTGCAGGCCGACACCTAAACCGCGAGGCCAATTGTCCAATTACTTGCTGTACAAAAGTAGTGATGTTACACCCTTACAGCTACATTTGTTTGTAGTATCGATAATAGATGTCAGTTTCATCAATAATAAAGTAATTACAGCAAATTTAGTAGTCTGACAACACTATTAGATGTTTGGTAACACTAATGGTCTCGTTGTTTATATGTTATGCGCTAGATGGTGTTGTACGTAATATTTTTCAAATGTTGTGATGAAAAAAAAACGATTTTTGACGATCAATACTCACAGAAAATCACTCGCAGTTAATTATATTCCTAAATTATGAGTGTTGTTGCATGTAAACTTGGATTATAAGCACAGGGAACACATGTAACTCACTAAAGGTCTTGATTAATAAAATGTCACGGTTTTGAAATTCACTGTTCACGTAATTTTTAAAGTGCGTTTTTTTATTAGTCTGTCACTAAAACTCGCATAGAACATTGTCACTATTATATTGCAGATCAGGCTTACTAATTATGTACTGTACACAGCCAAAAATCTTTTTTTAATATTTTTGTATTTAATTTTAGTAGGAGCACCACTCATTACTATGTTTACTTATAAACATTGTAATGAAAACTAATATAAGTATAACTCTATTTGAAAATCATTTCTACGGTAAAGTACGGTCAGGGGCCTAAACCGGCCACATTAGTAATTCCTCTAAAAGCAGTTCATTTCCCGAATCCCAGCTGTCATTAGCGATTCCTCTAATTTGACATAAAAGTAATTCATAATTTGTGGACCATTTTACGAATCTCCATAGAAAACTGTCAAACAGATGATTTATTTCGTAATATGAATTACACGCAGATCATGAATTGTCAGTTTGTGACATTTTACGATGATTCATAATATTTTCATATTATGATTCTGCTAAAGTGACCGTTTTAAGCCCCCAGTACTCTGCATTACCTGATCCCCCTTACAAAGTAGAAGAACGGAAGAGGGGTCGGGGCTATGCAGGGTTTCCGCGACAAATCAATGTTACGAATCACTTTACTGTAGGTACACTAATTAAAATTACATCTACTAGGTTTTCCTAACATGTCTTGTGTCGTGTAGTATTTTACGACAGGGGCCACGTCGACATCAGTTTTTTAAATTAATACTTCCGTTACGGTGTACCATACGCGTAACGTATGCGCCCGCGGCGAATCAATGTTACGGCATTGCTACACTATTCCTTTAATTATAGCCTTTGTTATATAAACGAGATTTATTACCTGGTAACTACCATAATATGTTACTTAGAATCCTTAGATACGATTGCATTCCGTCATCCGTTTCATTTTATTTATAATTTCAGAATAGTTTCACTCGGAAACAGTAAATATAAAATATTTTCTTTTGCCCTGACAACTTGGATAGCGGCAGCTGTCGTTTATTTCTCCACCTTCCAAGTAACTGTTCTTGTCAAGAGATCTGATTCTGAGAACAGAAGACATGAAAAAGAAAACCGTTTTATATACGACAACTTTAAAAAGAAGGCTACCTAGATATAAAGAGTGCGCGTCGTTCGTGCAATTTTATTAAGTTGATATTTACTTGTAAGGAATCAAAGACCAGCTTCTACTGACTTTAAAATGGGCTTCTTGATTAAATCGACTCTCAAAAGACATTAATATTTATAATTCTTTACAATTTGATTATGCGGAAATTGTCTGTTATTTTTCACGTGCAGTTTCAGTTGATGCTTTCTACAAACACTTCAAAAGATGGATTCCACAAGTGGAGCGTTTTCTCAATTTCGTCACGAACCACTAAACGGCCGCTTTATTCCTTCGTATGCTAGGAATAAACACTTGGTAACAAGAACAGTTTTACTGCGCTTCTACATAAACTTAGGTATAGAAACCCGACAGCCCGTCACCAACCACAGACTAAAATCAATTGAATCAGGCATACGAGACATCTTGTTGAATGTTTACTTGTTCGTATAAACTCTTTATAACCACATATAATGGTACTTTCTCTTGAGGTCATGATGTACGGATCCAGCGCGTTTACGATTGTGAATTGTGAAAGTTACGAGTGTAAGGGACACACTTGTTTATGTAGTGAAATGGTTGCACGTAACAAGGTGAGAAGAGATGGACTCGATAATTTACACGCTCGAGAGTTTTGTATTAACAATAACTATGGTTTTATTTAGAAACGCGTTTCTGCTTTTCCGTAACTATGTTCAAGCTAGTAGAAGAAACTAATCTACGTATTATTACCTCGAAGTATGTTAAAGTAAGCAAATTTAATATTTTTATTAACACTACTGTCCTCAGTGTTAACGTATGCATAAAAAGTAGACATTGTCAAGTACTGTGTGCCCCAGCAGCTGAAATAGCAATGCGTCCTTCTCTATTAAACATCCCAGCGACTAATATTGGACACATGGTTCTGTGATCTGTCTGTCAACACACGTCATCCAACGCAACGCAGCTTCATCTGCTAACATTGCGGAATTTAATTTAGCTGTCGGCGTGAGAGCATTCTGTGACAGAAATACACAATAACATTTTTAGTATTAAAGAGGATTAAAAACATATATGCAATACGAAAATACCTTTAAACCCTGCAAAGTTGTTTTTAAACTGTCTATGCCTTTTATGTTATTTTTCTCAAAGCCGTAAACGTAGTCTGTGGTCGATATATAAAGCATTATTTTCTAGGTGCCTCTGTCTCAGCGACTGGTTTTGACAATACGTTGAGAACGGTATTTACTTGTTTCGTTATTTATTGCTAATCTGGAGAATTTTCCGTTGCAGGGCTCGTTTTACCAGATACACTTAATTTGTATACTGTTACTTAACAAGTTTTTTGTTTTTGTGCATTTGTGACAGGCGTATACTCAACCTATAGGAGTTTAATGACTCGAGTCTCGACGCATGAGATCACGACCAATTGGACTTCCTTATAAAAATGTTACCTTTGCCCACGTTTGTGCATTATGATTATACGACACATTATGACTGTGCCAAATAAGAAAACTCGAATGCATATGGAATATCCGTTAGTATACAGCTTGTTTGGTAAATTAATTATTTATCAGACGACTTTTTCTTGATATCTACCTACTTTCTGTCTACCTGTGAGTTTATATTTGATCATAAATAGTCGGTCGCTAGGTCACACTTTCCGAAACAAACAGTACAAAAAACCGTTAGGAAAGCAACGTGTGTGCTTCTCTACGCAAATATTATAGGATCTGACCTGAACAGAACCTTTCAAATAACTTGCAGTCCAATTCCATTCGAAATATTTGAGATGAGAGCATATACTAGATATTTCGGAAATACCGCAGAGGTGCAAAATAAACAGATGACAATCAGTAATATTAAATAGATAGTCAACTCGTTAGAGCGTTGTTACAACAATGCGGTGAACGGTGTTTCGGATCAGATAAATATGAATTTGCAGAATCATAATTGCACTTATCAAAAACCTTGAGAGAACACTGGCTTTTGTTTCACTTGCCAACAATGGTATGGACGCAATATATCCACCGCACAATGCACCCGAATACATTTTAAATAAAGGCCAAAATGTGCTTCACACGTAAACATAATGAGTGTATTCAACGAAACAAACCGCATCATTAATTCTTACATATAACTTGACGTTAAAGTTGATATTATGTATACGTTTTTACGATACCGGCAATAAAAAGACAACTTAATAAAATGTACAATATAATTATTGTGTCCGTTCAGTTCAGCATCCCGCTTTGTTATCCATTAGGAACGTATGTAGCTTACTAAATTGAAAAAGCTCGTTAAACAGCAAGCCATCATCAATTTCAATGAACTTCATTTTTAGTGTAGACGCTACCGGTCGTATGAAATAACTCTCGGAATTTTGCGTAATCACAATCAAAACTGACCGGCAGCGTGAAATAGGTACTATGCTGGAAACGAACACTGCCTGGACCGCACTAAATGCGATATCGTATTGCAGACCAGTGCAGGCGGTGCGGCGTCGCGGCGTCGGCGTCGCATGCAACCACCGCAATTAGCTTTAACTCGCAAATTGACGGAATTGCACGAACACACACGAAAGCAAAGGTAATCGCGGGAATAAAGATGCTGCGATCCTTGTGTAGTGAGATAGGAACGGATGATTATGATTCGAGAATAAGAGCTTGCCTGAAACGATATGACACGCACGACAGTAGTCTGTGATACTAACAATAAATGCAAGCTAGGGTCAAATTAAGACCAAGACCTGCCTGAGGGGTATTGTTGACGCCAGTGAGAACCAACAATAAGTCCCAAAGGTAGCTGCAGATCAAAAGCAGGCCGAATAAGTAGAGCCAAAAAAACGTAGAATTGCACCAATGTCAAGCAAGTAGTTCCAGTGTCAATAAAATTCCAAATCCTATATTTTATCGAACGAAAACTGTTTCAGTTTCCAACGAATTCCATGACGTTTAAATGAATGCAAAATTTCCATTTCTCGTAAGAGGGATTTAGTCGGGATGTCTATTCGTGTTTACCCAATTAATTACTTGGACGGTTTCCGACAATCCCTCCACATTCGGGAACTTAATTTTCTTTTAGGTGATTGGAAGTTTCCATTTAAATTTCTATCGATGCGATCGGTCAACACAAATACAAAGTAATCAAATTGTTAATGAAACCGCTTGAGAACAAAATGGTTGGGACGCGGCTGCGCAGCATTTGCGACTATTGTTTAGGTCTTAGGTCATCTAGTAATTTAATTAAGTTGATTAAACTGATGTAAACCCTTGAAGCAATCAACATTTTTTTTCACCTATTGAAGATAGAGCCTAATTCACCACCTCTGTAAAGGTTACCCGTAATTTAAGGCAGATATTGTCATGCAATTTCTGTTGCTTTTATTTTAATTTATTATCTGAGTAGGTACCCCTACTTACTTAGTTGCTCTCCGGACGAGGAGTAATAATCCTAATTACCAAATAATGTAGTTTTTCTGTTATTATAAATAATCTTGTCTACTATTTAGCTATATTTTCATACTGCAATTTCATAACACGAATACCTTAACTTGCCTTCGCCTTCTCAAGCTCAAGCAATTAACTACCTCCACAATATACTCGTATATAATTAAATTGGAACGAATAATTTTTGTCCGGTTGTCTGGTTTGCGGTGACTTCCCCTCACCGATGAGGTGGACCGATCAAATTAAATCCGCGGTTGGAGGCCCTGTTAATGAATGTGCCAGACTGTCATCTCACAGAACCAGATGGAGGGAGACCGTGAGGCGAGCTACGATGCTCCTGCAATTGGACAAAACTCCACGATCAGTCTGACAAGAGCGAAGCGAAGAAGAAGAAAAGTTTGGATGTATATTCCGGATTGGCCCAGAAACGGCTGAGCAGAGTAGGCTGTTATTTGGCACACAGATAGTTTATAACCTTGGTTACTTTAATCCTGGCAGTACGTTCCCGTGGAATATTTTCCGACGCGGGCGAAGCCGCGGCCAAATGCTAGTTCTCTTATAAAAGAGTTCTATTAGTGTCTTAATTAAATGGGACTTAAAGCTGGCGAAGGGGAGTACCACCTCTGCCCACTCAGAAATACAGTACAGGCGTGTAATACTTTAAGAAGGTTTTTTCCTGGTTCAAACCTTCGTACATTGATATATTTTGTGTTTCCAGTTCAAGTTATTCAACATTCTGTTTCAATAGCAGCCGGATCTTTGAAGGCCATAACTAAAGTGGTAACCAGAAAGGAAAAACCATTCAAATGTCAGATCAACTTTATAAGGATTAGTTGGTGAACTCATGGTTAAATCCTTCGATCTGACAATTGCGTCATTTTTTTGCATAAAAACCTATATATAAATGTCCTCTAAATTATTCTGGGTGAAGATGAGTAGGTATGCCTATTCATATCCTTAGGAACTTCAAAGTTCAGGGCGGCAGGCTCGTCATAATACCTATTATAAACCGTAACGTAGTTGGGGACACTTGGAATGGCGCCTCGTTACACGCGATGGATGAACTCCGTCGGTGGCCAACTTAAATTGTAGCGCCACATAGTTACGCACTGAGGCAATGGTATGACGCGATAATAGAGATGGCTTTCACGCTTTACCACTGATTGACTTAGCACACAGCGAGGCTTAGTTAATCTGCGATAAAAGGGGCTGAAGTGAGACAATGAAACTCTGTATAATATTATGAAACAAGCCTTTACCGGTCAAATACAGGTCTTAACAGTGTCTTTCAGACAATGAGGCGGATATGGACACGAACTGCATCATACATCTTGTTGTATAACCACACTTATAAAGAGCCTTTGTCACATTATAAGAGAATCCACAATCACAATCCATATGTCATGATTTCACTGTTCACCTATTTAAACATTTCCGAATAACATATCGCACGGAATCAAACGAAGTTACTGAGGTTAAGAGATTTTTTTGTAAACACAACACAATATCGGTTTTTTGTTCATGTACCAAGTACTACAAGATCGAGATGAATGCTGTATGCGCGCTATTACACCATTGTTTTAGATAATCAAATGCGCTTTCTCTTGCATCGGTGTCAGCTAGAAGCTTCGGAGACTTACAATCATTTTATAATTGCATGCATCCGCACGTAGGAGCCGTAAGATTTTGAAAATATGGGAAACAAGGTGCGGTCCTGTTGCGGTAAAAACAGCACAGATTAGCGTTAGTTAGCCCACCCCAGTGGTGTGTTCCACGAAGACAATTAATAAAGTTAGCGGCCGACACTCTCCGACTCACCAGAACACGCTCCTCCATATTGTATGATAATCTGCGAGATATTCCAACTTTTTACTAAACTTTGCTTCTACAATACCCGTACTGAAATAAATTACGGAGTCGCTCACTAGAATTTCTTTAACAACCGAAAGTCGGCAAATTGAAATATATCTAAGATAGCTTCGAGGATTTTATAATTTGTTACCGAAGGGCTAAAAGTATAAATGTATCTCGAATGTCTCACAAAATTGTCCGTAACAGGAGAAAACGCTACAAATACGTGAATTGTTAACACACTCCTAATCGCATACAAGATTCCTTCATTACGCTTCAAGCGCGCAACGCCGCCTGATAGAGCCAGGGTAATGTGCCTCTTACGAAAACCTCATACACCGACATACAAGGTAATGTGTACGAGTGGAATGTATTTTTTATAAAGCTTAGAAGTGAAACTAAAATATCGATTTCAATATGAATGCCAGAAACTGGTAGCGGCAACGGAAAACCGCAGGCATTTCTGTAGGAAGGAGCGTTGCTTTCCACTGTGTATAATTGAAATACGTAAAATCTTTACATGAAACGCGAATAAGTTAAGATTGTATATAATTAAACGGTAAATTTTACACGCACACCCATAAACGGTAATAACAAAAGTTTCACCCGGTTTATGAAACAAGCCCAAGTTTTGTTAGTTAATCACATCGCACGCCTGAAATTCGCATTCGTACGAAGTATCTAAGGATGTTCTGTGAGTGCGAACAATATCCAGCTTCCTCGCAGCCACCGCACATTTGGAAAGACTACGGAATACTATGCCTCGGCGAATTAATACTCTTGATCCCTGCAGAAAATTAGGATCTGGGAAGCATTGAAGATTTAATGGCTATTGCTGTGAGATGTCTGTAGCAAGACAGGAGACAAGTAATATTTTTGCTAAACATCCCAAGTCATGTCACTAACAAGATTTCTAATTTGTATAACGTTGTAAGAGCACACGAGAAGCGCAAGAGACCCAGATTTAAGAAAGTTGGACGAGCTGATTACCATATTTCTATTAACTCTGTTATGTTTATTAAGGTTTCTCTGTGCAGCCACGAATTACTCGCTACAATCTACTTGAGCATTATTATGTTGAAATAATTCTATTGTATTTAACAAGATCAGTCATGATGTGTATGCTAAAGTTATTTCCTTAGCAAAATGTATAGCCGAATGCTCTTAATAAAATTTTAAAACAAACAGGGCCGCAATATTGGCAATGTGAACTAACAGTAGTGTTCTATCGGTCAACAGTAGAATAAATACAGAGTAAAATTAAACACGTATACATGCAAACGTATTGGATGCATCTCCGTCAAAGTTCGGTATATTTTTCAGAGTCACATGGAAAATGAAACAGTTATTCAATTTTCAAAAATGATTTTTAGACCAATATTGACGTAACTACGAGTATAATACTTTTTTTTCTTCTACGTATTGGCTTTATTTATTTGATGAAATGTTGCTTCTTTTGCTACTGATTCGAAAACAAATTTATTTGAATAAACAAGGCAGAATTTGTTTTTGCCCTGAATCCTGCATGAATCTCTGCACGCGTAGCATGACCACTGTAGAAACGGGTTTTGTCGACTGAAGAATAGACAAAATGACAGATAAACAATCACAATCTGTTATTTTGTGTATTCTTCCGTCGACAAAACCCGTTTCTACGGTGGTCATGCTATGCGTGCTGGTCTGGTCTCATGTCTTCATTTCCCTGAGTGCTTGTTCATGTATCGTTATCAATTTCAAACCTACCTACTTACTTATTTTTTTTAAATCAGAATTTTTGATCATCCACCTAACCTACAGTGCATCGTCTTCATACAAACAATTCCCAGGCGATAGCATTATTATCTAGACTAGACCTAGACGTATGAACGAAGAATCAGTCGTCAAATTTAATTAACAAGACCGTATCGATATCGAAACTTCTAACTACAAAGGCGACCAAAGGTTCGTATATAGGTGATGGAGTTCTGATAGTGGGTCTTCCATGAAAATCGAGAACAGACTTGCATAGTGCAGCAAAGTTAATGACAGGTGAAGTGAAAGCTACCCGGTATTATATGACAGTATATGAGTATGTGTTAAACTGGTAGGAAATGCAGTTGTGGGTAAATTCGGAAGATGATATTGATCGATCACTTTTTGATATAATTGTGTGAGGTCAAGTTATCAGATCCGGGTGACATACTTGCTACGGGATATTCGTTAATTCGTGATTGTATTTACTTTTTATGGTGCAGCAGGATAAAAAGATCAAGATTAAATAAAAGCACTACGAATCAATTCGATACACCTGTGCAACATATGCAATAATTTAAATATAATGGAAAGTGTTTGAATATAATGTATGCTTCGCAAATATTGATATAACTTGCTATCCAGCGGTGGTAATTGAACGTCTGTTCAATGAAAGTAAGTTTGGTTTAGCTCGGTTTGTCAATCAACATTTTGGACTTCTAATTCGCCAATGGCTTAATTCAGCTAAATAAGCTATCTAGCCATTTTGAACGTATTATTTATAAGTAAAAATAGTTATATTCTTCTTTTTTTTTTGTGTAATGGCAACCGTCTGTTTGAGTAGCTGAAGTGGTGCCGACGGGAGAGTAAAATAGCAGAAAACTTTTACGATGGGAACCTAGTAAAGTGCAGCATAAAAATAATATAAAAATTGACTTAAAGCCTTGTATAAAAGAAAACAAGGTAATAAATTTCGTCCAAGACTTCAATTATAGTTATAAAAGAAACGTCTTAGGTAATTACCTAATTAGTTTTCATTAAAAATTTATAAGTTACAGATCACTTGAACAAACATTTAAGTTAAAAGGCATAGTTTCCCTTTTGTAGGTAGTTTTAATTTCTTGCAGGTGTTTATACAAGTTTTAATAACTGTAGTAATAATTTAAGACGTGATTTTTATTATCTGTGCGTTTGTTCACAAGAGTCATTATCTCCATATTTTATGGAGAATTTTTCAAAACTTGGTAACAAATAAAAGTAAAATTTTCATGAAAATAGCGACTAGCAGCGTTATGGCGCTAAAATTAACATTATCGGACTAGTGATGCGCTGTTTACACCTCATAGTTTTTTACAATTTAATCGGGTCATCGCTCCGATGACGTTCGACAGCCGTTCATAGCAGAAACTAACCGGAACCGACGCGCGATAATACTAATTGGTTCATACTTACTATATCTAACACATTATCAAACGTTTTTTTATTTTAAACATGATTTTGCTGCCTATATTGGAAGCAGCCAGTCAAAGTTAAGGATAAAGCGACGAACTCAAACTTACCCGCTACTTTAATACTAATGTCACGGAACTGCGTCTTACTTACTGCTAATGTTAGTAGGTTGGTTTTCTATTCAGGCTAAAATGCTCGCGTTCACGTACCTGGAGTCGAACTTGTGACCGTCGTCTAAGGTGCCGGTGTAGTGCATGGTGAGCATGTCGCCGTGTTTGGACTTCACGGCGCATCCTTCAGGAACGCTGACCACGTCGACCTTTAGTTCGGTGACCTCAGGGCCCGCGAAGGTAGCCCCGACCAAAGCCAGTACCGCGAATACGCATGGCAACGTCATGGCGAACTTACGAAAAGTTATATCAGTTTCTAAAGAGAAAACGCGTGCGTTATCGTCTGCGGCCGGAGTACAACTGAGCGGGTTCCGGCAACTTGGAATTTTGATAAAGTTTGCTGTTTACCGCTACATTGAAGTGAGTCGTTCGCCGTCTCGTTTTATCGTAGAACACGCGGAGCAATAAAACGAGATAGATGTTGTTTTAACAGGCCTGGGGCTAGGTGACGCGGCGCCTCATCGTGCTTGCCACGCTAGCGATGACGTGATCGTCATTCGCGCCGTGTACCACTTTTACCCAAAACTTGCCAACTTGTGAAAACATTTTTAATAAATTATTATATTAAAATGACGCAAACGGTATGATTTTTTAAACAGATTTGAGTTGTTATTTCTTTGGTCCCTAAATACCAATAGGTTTTAGATAGTTACCGTTGATTTATTTTGCTGAAATGTTACCATATTAATAAATAAATAATTTCGGCATACTTCCTAAACTGTATATTATGGTGTAGTCAGCTACTTTATAGATTATTTGTTTAACGCTTTTTTTATATTACACCGAAACAAGTAGGTACTGTTGATTGATGAGAATGTCAGGCCGAATGCCTGAGGAAACATCACCATCATCAAAATGGTTGCAAGCATTTTATTTTATTTAACAACACTATTATGATAGAAGAATTCTATCATAATAGTGTGCGCCTGTCACTACTCCATACAAGTTTAGACGTGATTAAAAACTTTCCTACTAAAATCACGTCAATTTACGTCAGACGCTGATTAATTTGACAGGACTAAACTAAAATTTATCTTCTATCCTTTTCTTAATGAAATAGAAAGAAAAAGATGCACAATTTAGTTCAGTTTATGAACAACAGAATTGGTATCACTGACTGCCTCGTTGCCGTTGGTCTAGTGACAGGTTTTTGCTGTAAGGAACTGCGTTCGATTCCCTGGTCGAGCAAAGTGTTATTAGGGTTTTCCTATCTGGAATTTCTTAGCAGCAGTCTTGATTTTTGCTAAGTTGATGGTAACAGGCTCGCCCCGTATTACCATCAACTGGGCAAAAACATAAGTAAAACATAACTGGACAGAACTGAGGTAAACATAACTGGCGAAATGTGGGTGAATTATAGGTACACGTTTGCACAACCCTTCGGGGAAACATTGCGTGATGTTATGTTTTGTAAATATTATACCTAAATATTTATTAAAGAAAGTAAGTATTTAGATTATCTAAATAATAAATAACCAGTAAATTATGCATCCAACCGTCGCTGAATAGGTAGTTAAAATTAACAGAGGACAGTACAAAATACACAACAAATTGCATAACGAACAGTAACAAAGTCGTGATAGGTATCTTTTTTATCAGCAAGTCAAGTAGGTAGGTGATAGTGCATTAAAAAGAATTGGGCAGAATTTGAATGTCAGTCGTGATAATAGGAACATTTTGGGGACAGAGGTCTCAATGTCAATGCAAGTGGTGTCGGGCTTGTCAACTACTAAACAAAATACCTGACTGTTTAAGATCGCGAACGAATTGAGCTTTCTTTCGAGTCGAGTAAAAACTAAAAATCTATTGATACCCATCAATAGATTTTTAGTTTTTACTTTAGAAATATATTTAGATATAAAAAACCGGCCAAGTGCGGGTCAGACTCGCGCATGAAAAGTTCCGTACCATTATCTATAAAAACGTGTTTGTCTATATGTTGTTGTTCTTCTAAACCACGCAACCGATTTTGATGAGGTTTTCACCATCGTTTAGATAATTTATTCCGGAAGGTTTATGTGTTTAATACGATATTAGGTAAAGTTACAAATAACTAAGAAATCTCGATGTTTTATCAACTTGTGAAAACCGTGCGAAACAGGAGCGGCTCGATAGTAGTAGATATCCTATGGATAGCCTAACTAAAGTAATTAGTGATCGTAATTAACATTCTTTATCGAATATTATCACGAAACATTAAACTAAAAGTTTTATGTTAGTGTTATGTTCGGCGATACAATATTACATAATTATCATACATAAACACACGCCTTTTTTCCATGGGGGTAGGAACGCTACGTGGTACGATCCTTACATAATACTCTTTTTGCTTCGTTTACGTTCATAAATCTGATCATGCGCATATGCCGGTTGCGAGTACTACGCACCTGACCTTTCTGAAGAACGTCACCAATTTAAGGTAACCGTGAAAATAGCCTGTTTTCAAAAAAAGTGCGACAGGGAGCTAGCGTCTTCGTCACGTCAAGAAAGAGAAATGAAAATGTATCAAAAGATGCGTTACTGAAAAGGCAAAAATTTTGCGCTACTTTTCGGTCGTTTCCTTTAAGACTTTTTCAAAGAATCTTATATTTATCCAAAACGAAAAGAGATATTGAAAAAATAATAAAAACTATCCCGGAGAATTCAAAAGGCTTCAAAGTGACCAGGGGGCCTAAAACGGCCACATTAGCAATTCCTCTAAAAGCAATTAATTTCCTGAATTCCCAGCTGTCATTAGCAATTCCTCTAACTTGACACAAAAGCAATTCTTATTTTGTGAAGCTCCATATAAAATTGTCGAACAGGTGAATTATTTCGTAATATGAATCGCACGCAGATTATATTATGAATTGTCAGTTTGTGACATTTTACGATGATTCATAATATTTTACTATTATGATTCGGCCAAAGTGGCCGTTTTAAGCCCCCTGTTTTCGATAGGATTATAATTAAGGGTAGATGGTTAACCCTTTAACTCCTCTGATTTTTAAGTGCCTGAATGATATAAAGTCATTTTCGAAGCGCCGGAAAGTCATGAGTTCTGTGGATTTGTTTTAATCGCTAAATAGATAACTTCAAGTTGTAAGCTATGGTTCCACCTCTTTTAGTTACCATTCGGCATTCCTACTAGCCATCACAGTTTACGTTGAAGACGTAGGTAATTCAATTAATTTGAAGTGAGTAATGCTTGGCAGCAGATTGATGTGGCAGTCTATCATAATTTTATTCGCTCAGTCCTTATCGATATTTCATTCTGATTTTATGAGTATACGGATATAGTACAGCGATAATTTAAACTGCGATAGATTTTTATTATAATACTAGCTGATGCCCACGGCTTTGCCCACGTGGATGTCGTTTATTATATACTGAACCTTCCTCGAGAACCACTGTATCCATTGATGAAAACAGCATGAAAATCGGTGCAATAGTTTTTGAGTTTATCGCGAACAGACAGACGCGGCGGAGGACTTTGTTTTATAATATGTAGTGATGTATTTTGCACCTTGTCAAACAGTGCATTATTATTCTATGAGCTTGTTTATTTATGTTTTATGCAATTTTATATTTGGCTATGGAAAGTTTTGTTGGAATCTCTGAAGATAGGCTCACTAAACACGCTTTTTTTTTAACAGCGATATAGGACATAGCTTCTCATTTTTAGTTGGTTCATCTTTGAAGTAGATGTTGCGTATAAAATGCCTAAGGTAGTTAAGGTAGGTAACTCAGTTTTCTCACGACGTAGGGACGTAGAATATTTATTAAGAAAAATTTAGAAATTAAAAAAGAACTGGACTAGCCTTCATAACTATTAAAAATATCAAAACCTAGTCATACCAGCCCACAGAACAGTATAAATACTTAGCTCTTCATTTCTCTTCATAAGTGTTTTTATAATAATTCCTTTCAAAGCCTTTCAAAGGAAAGGCAGGAAGCCATTTTATTAGATTGAATTCTATTGGAACTAAACTTAGTGTGCGCGTGCGGCATCTCCGCATTTTCTGCACGGAGTCAACGCCTCCGCTACACTGCGCAGTGCGAAGACCTAATTTTGTACCTCGCATCCCATTGCATAACTTCCAGTATTTATAATACATTCTATCCATTTCGCGTTGTCCCTCAACGCGTTGTAAAAGTACAGTACCAACTTTACTTTCTGTGCGAAACTAGAGTTAGTCTGTTAGTACTCTAAGTGAACTAGGTCGGGTCGCTGCTTAGGTAAAAGACAAACTACTATTCCAAGTCTGTGACTTCTATGTCTGCAAGCCTTTTTGTATAGCTAGGTACGTTTGTACTGCTTTGTTGATCAAGAGTAAGTTCTAAACTTATGTGTCTATGGGGATGGCTTTGGAAAAAGCCGGGATTATCGATGATGACATCGGACGGACGTTGGAGTGATCCTAATATAGGTTTTTCGTCTCAACCAACTGAGACTAAACGCCGCGCTGACAACCTATTTATTAAATTACAATTATTTTAGTTTGATTATTTGTTTGAAGATAGGTCTAATAACACAATTTAGAATTATGTTGTAGATATACTGAACTGTTTTTCAGAGCCAAAAAAATCGATTATCTATTTCCACAGGAACCATTAAAAGCGCATTATCAGTTGTGTTCAGGTTAATTAACAAAAATAATTACAAGGGTTAGGCAAATTTGTCAAAAATAAGGTCGTTTTTTGCCAGTTAATACGACCAGAGGGACCAAAAATCAAACGTTACTAGGATTGAGGTTCCAACTTGATATCCTGACAAAGGCGATCCACTTGCTAAATCAGTCAGTTTATCTGTGCATTGCACACCTAAACGCTTTTTCAATATAGAATTCACCGTGTGAATGATAGAATTTATTGAACAATTGGTCATTATATAACAAAACTGTATAATCCGTTCCAATATTGTCCCAAACGTACAATGCAACCCCTTCCTCCTAGTTTGAATATCGAACCTTCCATTGAAAGGCTTTGAAATGAACTTCAGTTACCTAAACACCCCAATGGTTACACAACAACCTCCGCTAAAAACAGTGATTCAAATAACAGTTAGCTGGAACAGGGTAAATAAACATAATAAGGAGGCGGTTACATAAAAAGTTCCATTGTTTTACTAGAAGACGTTCGCTTTATAAAATGAAGCCATGCCCGAAGACTAATATTTGAATAATAGAGGAACCACCGTGTCCGCTTAGATGCTCGCCACTTGCGCCATCTCAGGGTGGAACTAAGTGACAGACGAGGGGAGTTCACGCACATTCCCGCTCCGAAAAGGCTACACCCACACTACCCCTATTAATGTACCCATTGTAAGCCTAATTGGCAAAATTGTGAAATAATGGAAAACACTCAATGCATGCTTTAAATAAAAAGTGGTTCTATGTTTGCTGATGCAAAAAGTTGGAAGTTGTGGTGAGCGGTTGTTTTTAGAATCTATTTAAAGAGATATCAGTTATATTTTACATGAAAGCACCGAAATAAACCATATGTATCACCCATGGTTTGCTCCGTGGTATCACCATATCTTGGTGGAACAGCTATCTGTGGCGGAACATACTATGTATTATTTAGTAAGAAACATCTATCGATTCCATCCATCAACACGACGATGCCAATGTAGTTACAGCGGCTCCAGCGAGGATAGGCGAATCTTATTATATTAACTAACTAATTGATGTGGTATTGCAAGCCCTTCGACATACCTGCGAGCTTACCGTCAACTCGAATACCGAATAGAATTTAATTATAGCATGCATGCAGCGGTTGTTGTTTTATCAATCAATAGGTACCTACCAAATCCAAATAGGTATGGATGGAGCGTGTTAGCGTGTAACGTATAAATTACCATTTAATGCATGGATTTCTGGATACCTAAATATTATAACTTACAGCAGCCAATGCCCACAAATCGCTGCCTCCTGCACAGAGAGCCACCCTGCACATTCTGAAAGCCCGTCCATGAAATTACAGCCACTAACGCCTCCCCCACTTATAACAGAACTTTTATGGAATCGTAAATTGTTTAGAAGTGGGTTGTGTTAGCTGTCTCGAACGTCTCCGGGCGCTAGGACACCTAAATTTTGTGGAAACTTCCTTCATTGCGGCGACAGTGTGCAGAAACTGTTTCGTGTGATGTAAGAGTGCCGGAGCGCCGGTGCCGGAGCCGCTGGTGGCCGGCTACACGAACCGGCCGGCTCGTTACGACATATGAAATCTTTTTTGGAAGATACTTTCCATTGTGGAAGGTTGCTTAGCATAATTAATGTTTAAATATAATATAAGTAGGTACTTACAATAATAAATAGACAAATTGATTGAACGGACTTTTTTAATGGATTTCTATGATATGACTTGAACACTAGGGCCGCCTCAAAAGGACTTCAGCTGTAGTGGTGGCGCGGACTCTACGTTAACTGTCGAGATTGGTCGAGATCACGTGCCTGACTCCTTATACAAAAACTTTTTCCAAAAAATAACTTTAATTTCGGAAGTCGGTGGCAAAAATCGAAAATTAAAAAAGCAAAGACTTCCGAAATTAAAGTTTTTTTTTTCATTTTTAGTGTTTTTTATGGAAGTCGGTTGTTTTTGTCACTTTTTAGTGTTTTTATTGGAAGTCGATTGTTTTTTTTGGGATTTTTATTTAGTTTATTTATTTTTCACTTTTTAGTTGTGGTACCTCACAAACTTGAATACCACTACTTGCTATGTAAATAACAGTGACAGTGTCACTTAAAATGTCGTCTACATATACTGTGGGAAAAATACGTAATATTAAGGCTAACTTAAAAAATAAGAAAGCAAAGTAAAAAAAAAAAATATGGGACCACCTCTACAGCATGACCTACCAAACAAAAAAGAATCATCAAAATCGATTCATAATTGGCGGAGTAATCACGTAACATACACACAAAAAAAAGCATACTGACGAATTGAGAACCGCCTCCTTTTTGAAGAAGTCGGTTAAAAAATATTCGGGATCAGTGCAAAGAAAACCAAAGAAACGATGTGGAAGGTGGAAAAATTCAGTGATAATCATATTACTAAGCGGAGTTGAGATGAGTGACAGCTGATGTTTGGGGATGTAGAGATGACCCTAATTCGTCTTGAGACAGACAGACGGGTACGTAGAAACCGGGTACCTACTCGCGAGTTATCATAAAATTTAGGAAATAATAAATGTTTATAGGAATAGCTCCGTAACCCCGTAAGAATGTAAATGGGTAAATAAGTAAACCCACCTACTTGGAGTAAGGAAGACTGAACCTTTTTTAAATTCCCACCACCATGTAACAAGGTAGGTATTCTAGCAAATAAAGAGACCATTCATTTTATTTTTTACTAAACTTGGCCCCTCTAATTTCGTTTTCTCTTGATGCAGTCATAAAAACATAGGTCTATGCACTTTTCTTAAATAAAAAGAAAATTGCTTTACCAATCGAAACTATTAAATTGGATTAGTTCAGTTCAGTCTTTTATTTAGACGCAGTTTTCTGATAAAACGGCGGTTTCATAGAGTTTTACCGACCAGTATCGGTGTAAATTAGAACTTTCGTATCTTCGCCAGTACCGAAGCGTATTTTTAGTACCTATATTACATAACCATTTTACAACACCAATGTATAAACCATGAATTCTACATGCTGTCTACTAATCCCCATTGCCTCTCATTGTACGGAGATCGTACAGTGCGAGATCAGCTTATACTGGAAATGTATAGCTTGATTTGTAGCCGTGTGTACACACACACTACTGGTTTCAGGTATTTTCTTTTTTTTTACTTAGATTATTTTAAATTCCATCAATCAGTTACAACATAACAACACGCCTGTAATTATGCAGAGATGTATATTAAGTCCATAATAAAGTATCACACTCTGAAGAGTTAATTAGGAGGAGCTCGTGGCTAAGTAATAACAGCCACACCGGGTCGATCCATCAGGTTAAGCTATGCTTGCCGGGGTTGGTCGGTGGATGGGTGACCATCTTTACATACCGAGACTCCTCCGTGCCTTGGAAAGCACGTTAAGCCGTTGGTCCCGGCTGTCATTCGTGGACCTTTGACAGTCGTTACGGGTCGTCAGAAGCCCGAAAGTCTGACAACCAGTCTTACCAAGGGGTATCGTATTATCATGTTACTGGGTTGTGGAGGTCAGATAGGCAGTCGCTCCATGTAAAATACTGGTATTCAGCTGCATCCGGTTAGACTGGAAGCCGACCCCAACATAGTTGGGAAAAGGCAGGCAGATTGACTCTGAAGAGTTAATTAACACAAGTCAATTATTAACGGCCAGTTTGACAAGTGGAAATGAGACAAACGTAATAAGCGCTCGATCTTTGGGACGTATTGCTAACAAAACGTAAATCACGCGTGATTGGCTGACTAAATTATCAACAGACAGTTGGATCACTTGAAATGCCTTTAATTTGACAAGTATCAGGTTCACTGTAACACTTGTTCGGGTCGGCATCGATCGGCACAGCCGAGCAAAATCGAATATACAGAAGTAACGCTTCGGATCGTGTGGAGCACGCCTCACATAAAAAAAAGACAAAAACAAAAGTACTTTGGCCCCTATCACCTAAAGACAAAGTCTCTTTGTTTGAATAGCGAACGACTGGGAAACAGGATGCCTGAAATTATGAAACGCCATTGATATCGGCTGTTCGCCTCCTTTGCAGGTGTCGCGACTCAAAGGCTCGCCATGCCCGCGCTTTCGATGCAGCAGCCCGTATTAACACCGGACAATGAACAGTTTAGATCCGATAGGACCTTCCGCCGTGACCATCACGCGTCGGGAAAACTTTTAAACGTCATTTACATTTTTGGTAGCTATCATTTTGAGGGTATCAACAATAGACATTTATTGTCTCATATAATGAGATTGATTTGGTTTGCTTTTCATTTGGTAACATTACATAATCTTTAAAATCAAATATTTTAGTACCTGCCCGTATTTAAAGCGTGTGGGAATAGTGGAGCGCCGTAACTAAAAAAACAATAATAATAATGTCAGCCTTTTTATACAGAGGGATTTTTCATCAAACTTGCTACTCCCAGGCAACAAACCTTAGCACACACGTAGCAAATGCGTAGCACTCGTAGCTTTCCTGTAGCTTGGAAGTGGAACTACCCTTTCGTAGGCGTCTACGAAATGCCGTATGGTAGAGAATTCGTAGGGGTGCTACGCATCCACGGCGCTTCGTAGCATCCCTACACGCCGTAACGGAATGTAAAGACGGTCGGGGTCACATTGTAAACTTTTGAAAGTTAACTTTAGCTACGTGTAATTAACCCTCAAATAGTTTGATGATTGTTTTAAAGAACGTATTCACAATTTCAAATATTGAAGCTGATACGCGGCTCCACCACAATCCACTACTTACATAAACAAACAATTGATGATTTTTTTGCTTTTTGGGTGCAAAATTAGTTTTGTGAAAGTTTTGAAAATTTCAAACATACCCGAACCGAACGTAACACAATGGTGCAACACAAGGGATGGGAAGGGAAAAGGTTTTTAATCCGATTTTGTGAAGTCGGGTTCAATATGCGTCGTGTCTTTATTGCATCAAGCTCGGAACGCGAATATTTCCAAAACTCCACGCGGGACAAGCCGGAGGCAAAAGCTAGATTTAAAAAAAGCTATACAAGGACTGGTAGCCAATTCAGATGCCGCACCGGCAGTTGTATGAATATCCAACACTGGTGACCAAATCAGAGTAACTCCCCAATTTAAAACTTGTTTTAAATTATCACTCTTCTATGGTCGGTAAATGCGGTATCCGTAGTCCATTTGCCCAGCACTAGTGACACGAGCTAGTGTTGTGCCATACTCGGAATATCTGTGGTCGGCACGTGTCGTTTTGCATTTATTAAGATACATTATGCACGTGGCGCGATCGGAGGACATGGTGTATGAATAAGGTATTACAGCTCAGACAGAAAAGCTCGGAGCGGTGTTTGTCTGGACTTAAAGCCACCATTGAACGTCTTCCAACTTGAGAGAGAAACGGTGATAGATAAGTGCCTCCGAGTATTTAATAGCAAAATTAACAAAAAACATTTTTCACCTCACAAGCTCGGAAATATTCTGTATCATTCGAAATCTGAGTGCAAAAGTGCATTTATCCGCTAGCGTAGAAAGAGTTTTTTAAATTCGAACTTTTCTATTCAATAATTTGCGTAAAAAAGGTTCAGAAACTTCTTAAAGATTACATCGATCTCTTATCATGCCTTTAATTTCAGCGTGCAAATTGTACATACTTGATTCTGTAATCTTCTTAACTAACGAAAGTCTTATTTTGCCCAGTTTGATATTTTTTTGTGTGTGTTAGGTAATATTCCGTGGTTATAAAGATGTTACTTATTTTAGTTAATGTAGCAATTAACTTTGTTTTATTCGTAGAGGATGACAATATAGAAGTACAATTTATGTAGGTACATAAGTAATAACGGTAACTAGTGAAGTACAGACTTAACAAGGGTTTTGGAAGTCGGAAACTGATACTTCGTTCAACTGTGCGTTTGCACTGGCGAAACATTTACAACATGAAACATGTTGAAGTATCTAGTTCCTGTCAAAAATTGTATGGAACATTGACAGAAAATAGAGATTTTAACATGTTTTGTTGTTAATGTTTCACCCTTGCAAATACACAGCAACGGTTGCACATTTTACAGTATTGAATGTGTTAAACACGCTACTCGCCACTAGATGGCGCTTTTCTGATTTTTAATACATTTACGGAATAATTGGAATTGTTCTTGTTATCCAAATCCTATTTATTTGTGACACATAGGTATGTTGTGGGTGGTAGTAATGTTGTGTTACATGATGTTATAAAATTAAAAACATTGTATTTCTATGTGCTGCTTTGTAAGGCGTACGAATATTGCCTACACGTACACAGTTAGACCTAAAGTGTAGTTCTGTACAGATAGACTTTATTTAATTATAAAATTCCTAAATTGTTCGTTAAAATATTCTTTAATTGTTAATTAACAGAAACAAAAGCTTAGCCATACTGATTGTGGACTGCTACTAGTGCTTAGATACCTACCTACTTTGAACGATTTTGTGGTTGGAACTATGAAGGTAGGTATCAGACAGCAATCACTTTAAACTACCAAATACGTAATGTGAAGTAAAAGCCATAATCGTATCAACATGTTCACTTTAAAGGAGAAAGGTTACCAAAATGTACCAGTAACAAAACTTCTCATACAACATACCTCTAAAAAACAAACCACAGAAACTAGAAATTATACCTACACCAGATATTTATTACGCTACGTTGGACCAGCATTTACTATGCCGCTGTCCACCTAATAGGCATCTGTTTACTCCGCAGGGGACGACGGTGCACACTGGCTCACATATAAATATGTAAACAACATGTGTGATACATTCAAAACTAGTGTTGCAAACAATATTTCAGTATAACGTATTCAGTAAATAGGCAAGGAGCAAAGTTATGAAGCGAATTTATGAAATGGATCAAACGATTCGAAGGGCCGGATAAAGTGGCGGTGGGTGAGCGGCGCAAGAGGCGAGATATAGCGGTGGTGTTGAAAATAGTCTTAATACATTTTTTTTTTACCTCACGAAGTGACGCGCACTTTCCTTGTGGTAACCAAGTGTACAAACACGCTGTGAATGTGTGCGTGAAGGTGAATAGCGTCGGCACATAACTAACACACACACTTCCGACTTCGCCATTGTTTCGGACGGTACCGAGAGCTCCTTCGCTTACACACACATACACAGAGTGTTCGTACACTCTTGGTAACCACAAGTAAAGCGCGCGTTGCTGCCTGAGATAAAAATACTATAACAGAATTAGACGATTACTTTTTGTTAACTGGCTAGGTAGTTAACAAAAAGTAATCTTCTGTGGCTAGGTAGGTAAAGTACACTGCTACCAGAATCTTTTGGCACTCGAATGACGTTGAAAGGGGCCCGCGTTCTTAGTAAACATATTTAGTGCAATTGTTTTGAATACAAAACAAGATGGCGTCGTTAGTTCCGGCGCTATACTCGTATGCATCTCGTAGGTATGTCAGATGGTTTAGTCTTTGCAATGGTTTAGGTCTTACAGGACTGGGCTCTTATTTGTACTAAGGTACTAAATTATTCATGAATAACACATACTATATTACACAATGCTTTTATGTCTGCTTTTAATCATAGGTTTTGAGTATTTAGTCAAAGCTGTCGAGTCGATTGTGTAAAAGTTCTTGAGTTCACACTTTTTTTTAATAATAAGTAGTAAGGTAGTTAACATTAAAATTATTCAAATAAACTGAAAAAAGTAAACTACACTATACTTACATATTAATGAAGTTTTGTCAAGAACCTTTTGTACAATAAGCTAAGGCTAACGGATACCTAAATAGATCGATTGGTCTAAGTTTTGCACACCAAGTCTAAAGTAACCTGTATCCTAGATCTCTTTTATTTCTTCATGGTCTTAAAACGCTACAGCTTCTATCAAATTCCCAGGAGTGTTATCGGAGGCGTCGGCGGGCCAACTTCAATCACTTTGCCCCAGCAGCCTGCCCCGGCGGAGAGGTGTAACGAAATGCTAGTCCAGCACGTGATCAGGGATCCTGATCGACCCAGTGTTCTTAGATTCATACTACTAATGTCAAATACGTTTTTAATACCGGTAATGTTGACAATGTAGGGATATAGGTGCAAATAAAAAGCAACTACTTGTGCCAAATGTAAATAATTATTTTGATAAGTGTATGAGACAATGGATTACACCTACATTAATTACCTGACGGAGCAATCGAGCCTGTCAAAAGTAATAAAGCGTGGTAAAAAGTGTCCCAAGGAAACATTACCTGTCCATACATCTATAGTTGCTGTGGAGTCGATCGGCGCGGCCTCGGTCGCTGTTTGCTTACATTGCACTAAATTGGTACTATGGGATGATCTCATAATATTCGTTGGCCGATGCTGCTGAGTGTAGTAGCTGTAGTTGTAGAAGGATCTACAACCCACATGTAGACCATGTAGTTAACGACACAATCTTAGTTATGGTTGTGTGGATAACTACCTACTCTGTATCCATATACGGAGTCGTTACGAGAGACATAGTCTTAGTTACCTATAACATAGGAAAATCCCCAAGGAAGCAGACATCTTAAAGATCTCTGCTAAGTTTCCGTGGACTAGAACAAATGTCCGTACTTTATTTCCAGGGGAACTCAAACTCTTGGAGTTCACGTAATTATGAAAAAATAATAAATGAAATCTTCAAAATAAACAGAAGGTAAGTACCTAAGCATTGCAGTCAGTTTATTTAATTCTAGCTGAGCAAATTTCTTCCGTTTCCGTTTTTAGTCGTCAATCCGTTCAGTCAAAGGATCTTATTTCCTGTGTCTACTGCCGCGAGAACCAGGCCGACGCGCATAGAATACCGCCCGCCTTTGGGCACCTCCAACCGCCGCGCCGACCATTTGCGAAAATCGAGTATAACTAGCAACCAGAAACGAGTTGGCGAGCAACGAGCAGCAAGTGTGTAGTTCAGATAGTTTTGTCACTTAGGCTATGAACGAATGCGACGAGTAGAATGACTGCCAAGTCACATGCTGGTATGCGGATGTACCTAGAGACTGGCCGACGAAAGGGACAAACAGTCTTGTTTTTTTTTTTAATTTCGCGCTTGTTTTCAGGATCATCTTTAGTTGGCCAGACTCTACCAAGCGAGAGTCTCCCAGCGAGTGTTCTGTCTGTTCTGGAAAAAAAAAACAGTTCGCTTCGACGACAGTGTGAACAGTTAGCGATCAACTAGTAGGTATCTCTTTTACTGGCCCGGGATGACGGAAGCTATGCTATTGTACGTTTCTTGAGGGGGAAAATAGTCGATAGCTAGTCGCTACACTCGCTTCCTCATCGGTGGTGGGACAGGTGCCTTGAAATTAGATTCCAAGGCAATAGAATTCTATTTATTTTTGTAAAATAAAAAGACCTACATAGGTGTAAAACAGATCTAAAACGAAACCAATAATGCCATCTATCGGGTATGTGTGATATTACTCCAAAGAATCATGGCACAATACAAAATGTTGCGTAGTTTGTTGTATCAATGTATAGATGGCGTTAGCAGTATTGTGTTGGAAATATTTATTACTAGCAGCGCCCCGCAGTTTCACTCACTTAAGTCTCAATAGTATCCTTTGTCCTATCCCAGGTCATGGTCTATCCATATGCCAAATTTCATCGAAATCCGTTCAGCTGTTTTAGCGTGAAAGCGTACTCACTTTCGCATTTATATTAGTTAGGATAATTAGTAAGGAAATTAAATTTGCGCTAACTAGTAGCTGTTTGTTGGTACGCATTATATTTAGGTACTGTTCTTTCACAGTTACCAATTGACAAGAAAACGTGTTTTGATCGTTCTACTCGCTTGTATTGTAGAGAAGGCTTCGCTCACAGGATGGCTTGCTCCGCTCGTTTTACTCGTGTGAAAGCTGACTTCTGGTTACTTTACTAGCTCCTTATAAGAATGTGCTTTTGTGTTGGACTCGCTTGTCTTGTGTGGGCTAGCTTCCCTCGATCTCATTGCTGCTCTGCTCAGTCGTGTGTCGTGTCTCCTGTGGGCTCGCTTCGCTCGCTCGTCAAGAAACTGTTTGCGCTATACTAGGTTGAGTTAGGGAATAGCATCTCTATTTCTGGTTAGGTTGATATAAATGTGACCACATCTCATTAGTTTGGATAGAGCAAGCTTGGCGTTATAGTGGCTGGCAAACCACTAGCACCGACTAAGGATTGGCCAGAGAACTCCTCTCACTAGATTAGAGAGTCTGTAACCAAACATTTTCACTAAACGGCGCGGACTCGGAACTGCGCCAATTTTTTTTTTGTTTTTTTACCTTTGTCCTTACATTTTTGTTGATTGCAGATTGTTTTGAATATAATGAGTTTGTGATTAGTTTTCAGTAAGTAATTAACTTTATTTTATTTAAAAATATTATCATTTTTATCCTAATAACTAGCTGTGCCCCGCGGTTTCACCCGCGTATCGGGATAAAAAGTATCCTATGTGTTAATCCAGGTTATAAACTATCTGTTTGCCAAATTTCATGCAAATCCATTCAGCCGTTTTTGCGTGATTGAGTAACAAACATCCAAACACACAAACACACAAATACACAAACACACAAACTTTCACATTTATAATATTAGTAGGATTAGTAGGATAAACTAGCTAATCCTCAAGCCTTGCAAAATTCAAGATAAAAATCTTGTTCCAACAAAATACCGAGCCTATTGCTAAGGTAACAGAGCATCAGCTAAAACTTGGTAGGTATTTCGTAATTTAACTTGACGTCAATATATATTGTTGAGGCGTATAATGGGCATTATCGAGAACGGCCAGTATTTTCCACATGACTGCCAAATGCTAGATTAACAATGCAAGCCTATATAACGCGTGTATCGATACCCAGTATTCAGTCACTTGCATAATGTGATCGCTGTCGTGCACGAATACGGGACTACCTACATTTCGGAGTGCTCAAACTAAATCATTTTGAGGGGATCAGACAGATTTTTTTTTTGTAGTGTTTTGTTTATCCCTGTTGAAAAATGGACAATAAAGGTTTTGTGGTAGATGAGAGTTTGGTTGCAACGAGTGACGCGAGAACAGAAGATGAGGCAAGTTGTGTGGCCGTGTACAGGAGTGGACGCGGGATTGACGACCAGCTGTATCCCTGCGGCGGGTACTGTGGCACCGTCATACCTGCTAATGCTTTGTGAGTAAACACAATACTATGTATATGAAACAGCCAACTAGCTTAATAAAATTAGCTTTTCAGTTACGGCCTAGCCTTTTCACTAAACAGCGCCGTTCAACTAGCGGCTTGAATGATACTCAATATAGGTTAGTTTGAAACTGTGACCAACCACGCGCGAGCTGAATTGGTCGCAGTAACTAAGCCAAGGCCAACTAAACCCCAACCAAATGGGTTAGGTTAGGTAAGAACTGTGAACCCACGGGCAAGCAGGCGAGCGAATAGAGTGGTGAGAGGTAAGGTACCGCGGCAGCGGCCGGCGAGCGCTACTTCCAAATGCTAGCCTGTTAACTAAACGGCTAATTAAGCTAGTTGGCTGCGTAATTAAGACAACTTACCACCCGATTTCTGAAAGGCAGAAAACTAATTCACGAAGCGATACGACGGTGACGGAAAAGCAAGACTCGGGAAGATCTGTTTCGCAACGTCGAGTCTCATTAGTCATTAACATAGGTAGTCAACTGTCGTTAAGTATAGCACGCAGTTAAATCTTATGCTGCTTTTAAACACCAGTTTGAAATAACAACAATCATTTGACAAAACTGCGTTAGGTACCTACCCCAGCAAAATAATGACAAAAATAGTCATTTATATCATAAAGATAATTAATTGCCCAGCTTCTGTACCTAGCTAATTGTTGTGCACATTTTTAAATATGTTGCACTTACACTGGAGTAAGATTTAAATGACTATTTTCGACATTATTTTGCTGGGGTAACGCACACCAGATTTCATTCAATAGGCTTTCAGAAACCGGCCATAACATTATGTTTAACAAAGGTTTAGCTATGTACCTATAGGTATAGTGCGCGATAAAAGGTACGCGAATTAAGGTATGATTCTGAACAACGCTGCACGCGGCAGTGCTGCCGCGTCACTACAAGGTACAGGTATAAATTTCATCTATAGGTATTAATGTTTTAAAAAGGTATAGGTAAATGAAATTACATTTCGAGCACGGTAGCAACATTGTTGCGTCACACTGCTGCCGTGCTTGGAATGCAATCTCATACAAACCTATAGAAAATGTATGAAGATTACCAAAACTAAAAATAAATGTATGACCATTAGTGACGCGTCCCACAATCAGTAGTGCCGCGGCAGCACCGCTGCGGCAGCAGTGCCGCGTGCAAAATTGTTCAGAATAATACCTTTAGGAAAAACATTCAAATTATGCTGAAAACCAGCACTTTTAAAAACTTCAAAACTTTCAAATGACAGACCTAAAAACTTCCGTCCTTACCACTTCCTAATGTTATCAAGCTGGGAAAAAAATGGTCTAGCAAACGCCCCAGCAACACCTCTCTGTCAGTCAGTAAAAATCTTATAGAACATCTTAGAACATGCGGTATCTACCTAACTACAGCCTTGTAATTCGGTTACGGAGGTCCGTTGGCTGTCAATCTTTTGGTGTTCAGGGGAGCCTCGCCTCATCTGGTTAGTAGATAATGTCCGACGTAGATCGTAGATGACTGACGACCTCTAAGTCGATGATGATAATGAGGACCCAGAAAACCACACGGAGACTTCGGCCGAAACAATGAGGGAGGTATGGTACCGTTGCACTTCCTGTGGGTTTTGGGCTCACTCTACCTGCACTGCCTGGGATTACGCAAAGGGAAGTACAGTGTGACATTGGTGCCGCTTCTGTTGTTCCCAAAATTAACTAAATTTAAGTTCAGTGCATCTTTTTCTTACTATTCATTATGAAAAGGATAGAAGATAAATTTTAGTTTAGTCCTGTCGAATTACTCACTACTCCATACAAGTTTGTTTAGACGTGATTAAAAACTGCGCTAAATTTAGTTTAGTTTGTGAACAACAGAATCGGCACCATTGTGTTGGAAATAAATGATTGACCATAATTGTCAACATCCATGACTACCATTGCCCCCACATGCATAGGTACCTACAATGTTGGTTAAAGCAGTTGTATTGTAACTATTAGATGGTACCTCCAAAGATGATTAAACTGATCTCAGGAATATTCCTGAATAGTCCAGAATTGCTATGATAAGTTCCTATTGAAACTGTGATTTATAATTTGAGTTTTATTCCAAAAAATGCTTGACTGGCCGCCATGCATTAGGTACCTCCTCTACTCGTAATAATTATATATTAAACCGACGAAAAAAGAAACGAAAAGCGAAAAATAAATAACTGTAATTTCGAAAGTCGGTGTCTTCGCTTTTCAATTTTAGTTTTTTGCCACCGTCTTCCGAAATTACAGTTATTTATTTTTCGCTTTTCAGTTCTTTTTTCGTCGGTTAAATTTTTTGTAATTTTTTTTTTTATTTTTCGCTTTTGTGTTACCATCCACTCCAGGGTACTCCAGGGGGTTACTCCAGGTTAAAGAGCTGGAGTTGATGATGAGTGGTTGTGTCATCAGAACTATGTATGTGTGCGAAATTTCAACAGAATCGGTTCACAGTTGAAAATTCAGTTGGTGAAAAATCAATCAACCCCATTTTTTCTACCTTTAGGGGTGGATTATAGTTTCCAATTTTAAATGAGACCAACTTCGACGTATACCCTTCCTAATAAAAAAAGAATTTTTCAAATCGGACTACTCACTAAAAAGTTATGGGTGGTCATACATTAAAAAAAAAAAAAATGTATATACGGGCCGACTTGAGAACCTCTTCCTTTTTTTTTCGTTGGTTAAAAAACACATTTATTTTATGAAATGTGTTTTTTTTGTTAGAATCTATCTATTTTTACGTTGGCATTTGTTGTTTATTAGATATTACTGATTTTGAAAATTTTTAATTATTAGGTAAGTAAATCAATAAACATCAATTTCACATCCAAAACACTCGTTACACATTTTTTTCTTCTTACTAAGTTATCGACATCTATACATTATCTCGATTCTTTCATAGAAATTCAAACCAAAGCAAATGTGACGCTACATCAGTACGCTAGGTACCGCAACGCAGTGCCGTGTGTTTACTGAGTCAATATAGATGGCGGTAAATGACAGTACCAATCGGACAAGGAATTTTTATGTGATAAATAGTTGTTGTATTTTATTGAATAATAATTATTATTGTAATGTTGCTGGAACGTGGTTGGAACAATTTGGAACTTTACAACCACACATCTTTCAAAAGAATTTTCAGTTTCATAAATTCGGTTTTTATAATAATGCAGATATATTAATTAATTATTGCTCTACAGGTGTGAGATTATTTAGGGAAAACATCAAAGCTTTGATTAATGAATACCAGTTTAAATTAAAGGTTAATTCGTTTATTCTTAGGAATAATAAATCTCGTTTATTTATCAAATGTTTTCTATGTCTCAAAAGACTATGATCCAGAAGTATTTATTGACGTAAAGTTCACTTAAAACAAAACTATTGTTGTCTTGTCAAATGTCAATATCTTCAAATGTCGTGTCCAGACTTGTCATTTGTTGTTTAGAAACATAGATTACTAATATTTAAAGGTTTAGAAAATTCACTTCAATCAACAGCAATCAACAGTTCACGGTCTAGAATAATTTGGTCAGCGGGTCGTCTTAGGGGTTTAACTCTGTTTGAATTAAGTGAAATTAACGGCCTTTGTTTTGCTTTGAATACTAACAATGAATATAAGAGGAGTTCAATCATAAAATCCGGCAACAGTGCCAGGAAGGCACTTACCTAGGTAGGTGCAAAATGACTAATTTTCGAACATTCTGCAGAAAGTATTGTAATTTCCCGGGCCGGTAAATTGAACAATTGACGTATTTACATACGCATGCGCTTCCAGTACGCCGCGAAGTGAGCTACGTCTGCTAGTAGCGCTACTAAGTGGGAGGAGGTTCCAGCCAGACAGCAACTATTCAGTTGTCAGCATTTTGCTACAGCGGTGCTCAGTGTGACCGGTGCGCGACTTACCTGATTGACGGCCACTACTCGAGAACCCATAAATTGTCAGTTAAACGAGCACTATTTAAAAAAGGTAAGTTAATTCGAGGGTTAAAACTTATTTTAATAGTTAATTGTCAAGCCACTATTTACTTTTCGCAACTCAGCTGTTCACGTAACTAGGCAATAAAGTTTGTAGCAAACTATTAAGTTTTGAATTTACGAAATTGCAACTGTTTATATTATTCTTATTTGCCTTTTGCCACTGACAGCAAGCTTTTACAGGCATGACAGGTACTACGTTGTGCTTTATTAAAACTTTATGTTTTGTTGGTGTTAAGTTGGCATGCATCAACAACGGGGCATGCTGAATGGTGGTTCTTACATGTGCCAGGATCTAGTGATCCGGTGTTCACAAGGGCCTCCCGTAAAAAAGAAAAATTCTTTGAAAACCAGCCACCATAGAAGGAAATCTAAGAAGAGATTAATTCTATGTTTTGAAAAGTGTGTACCTCAATTAACTAATGCGTTGCCAGAGTGAGTTCTCTGCCCTTTGCATGTGCTTTTTACGCTTGCATGTTGAAAGTATCTAGTTTTATTAATTTGCACATGCACATTTAGTTAATTATAAAGGTACTTAATTTTTTCTCATCTTAAGAAATACTAATTATTTCTAACTTCAAGAAATAATGTGTACTAGTAGAAAAAGTTTTCAAATACCTAGTTAGTAGTATATTATTAGTAGGAACTAATTTAGATTTTTTTTTGAATTTTTTTTAGATTCACTAAACATTCATTATAACAATATAAAAACCAGGCACATATCTAGAAAAAGAAAGTTATGCATAAATCAAAGGTTGAGTAACATGATACCAAACTGTAGCAATAAAATAATAATTTAGGTACTTACTTTGAGGAAAACAATTATTTAATAGTGTTATAGTAGTATATAGTATTATTCTCCAGGCTTGGTAGGTATTTGTTTAAATATTACAAAAAAACAAATAGGTATTAATTAATTTTTGGATTAAAGACTAGGTAGGTTACTTACTAGTTCATTTTCTATAGTTCTTTTGGCCCTCCCATAATTCTACATTCAATACCAGTTTGTTAGGTACAAATACTTAAAATATAGTGCGCAACATAAAATTTCTAAATAAAAATGTTTAAAACAGTTTATTACTATGCAAAAACAAAGTTCCTTCATTCCTCAGAAGCCACACGTTATCTCGTACAGTTACCGTTTACGTCATCAAGTCTACCGGTGACCTTGGGTGCCAGCGAGTGGGTCGGCCGCGGACCCCAACGGCCATTATCTGAGACCTTCTTTCCTGTATAGTGGACTTACGATTTTTAAACTCTAAAATGGACTTCTTGACTTGATAATTTGAACTACGCCAAACCGTGCAAATAGGTTACTGAAGTATCAAATTGCCCGATATATTAGTGTTGCCCTGTCTCAGTCCGGGTGTAGATACGATGGCAATGTATGCGTACCTACAGAGTGGCCGAGGTGTATGGTTCCCGCAGCATTCATAAGCCGTCTTAAAACCAATCTACATATATACTAAAGTAGGTACATACGCGTACCGCATTGGATTCTGTCGAACGCTACGCTAAACGCGAACAGCCGGCTTAAAATCTGCATTCGGCAGTTACTATCGAAAGTTACTATCGAAACATAAATTCAAGGTCAAATTCAAGGTCGCTCAGCAGGCTATGCTCGGAGTTTCTTTGAAGGATAAGTTCAGAAATGAATTTATCGGAGAAGCACCGGAGTTACCGACATAACCTGCAGGGTAAGCAAGCTGAGTTTGCAGTCGGGTGGCTATGTTTGTCGAAGTACCGATGGCCGGTGGAGCAGATGAGTCCTAGAATGGAGACCGCGTATCGGCAAGCGTAGTGTGGGACGCCCACCAGCTAGATGGACCGACGACCTTAAAAAGTTGTCTGGGACAGACTGGATGCTGAAGGCGGTGGACAGGGTGTTGTGGCGCAGCCTGGGAGAGGCCTATGTCCAGCAGTGGACTGCGATAGGTTGAGTTGATTAATTAAGTGATATCGAAACATTAATATTGTGTATAAAATGGCATCAAATGAAAGCTATTTGTGTTATAAGTAATTTTTGAAATCACCGAATAACTAAAATTGTAACCACAATTGCAATTAATTGGGATTCAAGTTGAGTTTTAGGATAAAATTGAAGTGAGCTAATCAACAAATAATAGAAAACCATCTTGAAAAAGGTTCATAATATCATCATGTTTGACAGTGGTTTTATTAACTTATTTCTCCTGATATGTGCCTGTACCAAACAAACACTTCATAGACCATATACAGTATGCTACATACCCTGCACTATTTCAGAGAAAACTTTGAAGGACGAGCAACGCCCCTAATGAAGATGCCTATCAGTGCTGAAGAGACTTCCCTTCTCGGGTAAGTAAAAATCACTCATTATTCATAACATTAAAATGTAGAAAAATCGTTTTTATCTTTCTAATATTAAAAAAAAACATCATTTGTATAGAAACATATTTTGTACTGTCTTCTTTTTAGGTATTATAATAACAATGATTCACATACGAAGTATACCTAATTACTATTTCCATTAAAACCATTGGGCATTAAAAATTCTAAGGATAATGATGTCTGAAATCATAGCGAGGCTATATATATTTACATAATTTTGTAAAACATCGTTCTCGCACACACACACACACACACACGGCCTGATGCGCAAGGTCCATCGACTGCTAGATATAAAATGGAGGACCAACCGGCGGGCGTAACTTCCGTTATTTATGAGAAGCCAGTATAACAATCACATGACCACATCATTTTACTAAACTTTACTGAACCTGATTTTATTCCAGCTAGTAGCGCTAATTACCTAAATGTAAAACCAGCCACATCCTACCTTTATTTACTGTGGTTGATTCGTTGCATTCCCCAAAATAGGTATGTAGTAACCTGACTGTCCAAAACGCTAGGTTATTTATTGGCTCCAATATATTTACAACATCTGGCGTTCTTTTAACTCCTGATTTTGGCCCAAGTCATTATTTGCTTGTATTTAAGAATGATTCTAATATGCGAGCAAAGAAAGGCATTCTATTTCCGTGACATAAGTTGGATCCGCAGTTGTAGCCCGCGAAATTCAAATTTTCTTACGTTTCTTGCAATTTGGTCAATTTCAGGTTGTATCTAGATCTAAATATGATTCACAATTATAACAGATATGTATTTACAGAATTATAATCATTACAATCATTCATAGGTCTCTCTAAGTTAGGTTTGTGCCCTAAGAACTTTTCCTTGTGAGATTTGATCTTAAGGAACAAATCTATCTATACTTACACATACATAAATGTCTAACACTCCTTTAAAAGGAACACAATATATTGCTTCTTAATTAAATTAATGCAATTCTTTCGCTGTTGTAAAATAGTTCATTACGTTTTGTACTTACCGTAAAAGTCGATTCCTACAATGCTAGTCTGTTCACGTATCACGTTGCATTTACTGAACTTTCAGCTTTGTTGTTAAGGTATTACAGTTCGATTTGTAACAGTTTTCTTTCGATCTAGTTACAACGAAAATTGCGTTGTGCGAAAACCCGACCGCTTTTGAAATAACGCTTTAAATACACATATTGACTGGCTGTAATGAACTTTGCGATGCGGCATGTTAAACAGTAGGTAAGTCGCTAATCGTATTATGAGTTCGCTTACAAATGCATACTCATATGCAACACTACGTTATTTGAAAATGGTGAATGTGTTCATTAATGAGTACAGCATTGCTATTCTTTAACAATATCACCGTGAAAACTTAGGTCAAGTAAGCGTGGAGTGAGCTGTCACACAGTTCACTTCAAGCTCACTTCACCTAAGTATTCACATGGAGATTTTTTACAGAATAGCACAACTCAGAACGCTTTCGAAGCGATTGTCACTTGTCTAGCAAGTCGAAAGCGCGAAGTCGCTTCGAAAGCGTTTCGTATTTCTCTAAGGTTTTCGATAGCTTAAATCAGTTTTCTGCCTTTTCCATCATCGTTATCGCGGATAGAATGTCACTTTGTCTAAGGCCTCGGACAGATAGATACCTTTTATTTACACAAATGAACAGCATTTCGGAAAATATTACTAAGTTTTGTCTTAATGAGAATAACGGCTATAAACTGACAATGGTCCTAGCATCCAACCTAGCACCTCTTTGTTCCTTGCCCTTAATGGAGAATTCTCGATGACGCATTTAATATAACTCGCTTACGGATTCAGGTATTCTATTACTGTCACTTTAATAAGTGTTTATTTTATAGTAATAACTTTTCACAACAGATGAAATACGCGATGAAATATTGGATAAGTTTCCCAATGGAATAAAAATAATTCAGGCCATTCCTCTTAATTTAACGGTCGTCGGACTGACTGAAATGTAGTCCACCACTGAGTTGAAAATATCTTTTTAGGGAATAGATTGCGATCGAGTCTGTGGCGCACAAATTCATAGGCTGTATATAAATGTATAAATACATTTGCTTTCAGATTTCTTTCACTAACTTCGTTTGACTTTTTACGGACAATTAAGCCCGCTTCGGGTTGTCTATCTATTCAATTTTTTTGTTATGGCAAGCAGAGCCGATGTCGGCCATTCTGCCAATGTCTAAAGTGAGTTGGTAAAGCAAGTTTGTATTGTTATAAAATTTATTATTATTAGATATAGTTGAATTTAAAGTAGATCTTGTAGGGTTAGTACTAGACTGAAACAAAAAAAAGATAAAATTACGTTTAATATTATAATTGTTTGGTTGTCTATCTATCGTCTGTCTATGAATGCCTATTATCTAGTACATAAACAGCCTATAGGCACCGTAAGTAAATAAGTAGGTTCAATAATTAATTTAAGTCGTGTACGTTTAGAGGTACGCAGAAACACAATAATACTCTATAAAAAAACCGGCCAAGTGCATGTCGAACCACGCACAATGAAGGGTTCCGTAGTTGGGATGAATTTATCCAACAAACATGGGAGAACAAGTTTTTCAACTACAATGTTAGTTGAAAAACTTGTTTTTGCAACTGCAAATTTAAGTTGGTCGATTATTACTCGGTAACTTGTGAAGCCTACTTAGCTGTGATAGTTTTCCTTTTAATTTCGTTATAATATACTACTGCCGTGAATTTTTTCACATATTCAAAACCAATCATTTAGCTGGCAAAGGGGGGGGACACACTTGACTCTAACAAAAATTAGCGCTTTAAAGCTTAATATTTCGCAAATACATCCCTGAATCCAAAAACAGTTTTCACGAACTCCCATTAAACGACCTCACCAACGATACCCCACACCATGGGACTGACGAAAAAAAAAAAACATCCCAACTATAGGCGTATGGGAGGTACCCTAAAATAAAATTGTTTTTTTGATTTTATTGTATCACTATCGGCGTAATTTATATGTGCACCCATACCAAATTACAGCTTTCTAGCACTAAGGTCTCTGAGCTAAGCCGCGGATAGACAGACGGTTATGGCGAGACTATAAGGGTTCCTTGTTGACTACGGAACCGTAAAAAAAAAGATTCCGGGTCTAGTTTAACTATTTGAATTCCAAACGTTATTCTGAATTTTAATGAACAGGTTTTGACAGTCGGTGCGTTAGTCATAGTCAACGTGTGCGCATGTAACGTATTCAAGTAAAAATATAATATAAACACAACGGAAGGGTTTAGATTTATGTAGTTAATAAAAATAGAACGTAGTTACATCGACTGGTTACTAAAATTAGTCTAAAAGTTGGTTTTCAACTGTTGTCATTTTAATAAGCTGATTTTAGTATGAGTATTTAGTTATAACTGATAGAAGAAATTTCCTTACGTGTGAAGTGAATGAAACTTGAAGGTCGCGTCTCAAAGGAATACCAACGTGTGAGTATATTACTTGCGACATTTCTCATAACATACAAATATTTTTCTTCTGGAAATCTCTGAAATAAAACATTATTATGTACAGATATTATGCGATGTCATCCCAAATGTCGAAAAGGATTTGGATCTAGATATTTTGTGAACTATGGTTGAAATTTTCATTCAAATCTCTCATCTTAACGAACTGTTAACTTATTTCATTATTCATTGGTAGGTAGAGGTCTAAAGGTCAGACTTCTTCTTTATGTCCTAACAGCTGTACCTTCCCGATTGTAGGCACATGAATATCCTACGAAATGATTCTGCTTTCAACACGGACTCGTCCCCAGGGAGCCGAAGCTGGATACGTTTTATATTTTTTTAAAGCAAGATCCGCTCTTGATGACCTTTCGTACCCTACAGGATCCGCACTGATCTGGGAAGATTCAGAAAATTGCAGGTTATATCAATAATCAATAGACCAGGGGGTCTAAACCGGCCACATTAGCAATTCCTCTAATTCTTACTTCCTTACTAATATTATAAATGCGAAAGTTACTCTGTCTGTCGCGCTTTCACGCCAAAACTACTGAACCGATTTAAATGAAATTTGGTACATAGATAGTCTAGAGCCTGAGAAAGGCCATAGGCTACTTTTTAATGACATACCACGCGGGCGAAGCCGCGGGCGGTAGCTAGTTCGACATAAAAGCAATTCATAATTTGTGGACCATTTTACGAGTCTCCACAGAAAACTGTCAAGCAGATGAATTATTTCGTAATATGAATTACATGCAGACCATAATATGAATTGTCTTTTTGTGACATTTTACGATGGTTCATAATATTTTCATATTATGATTCTGCTAAAGTGACCTGATGCATCGACATCAAACGCTCAAACATCCTGAACTTCCTGGACCGAGTAGTCTCGTAACACCGCAGACATGCCAATGTTGGCAATTTGACCACTATTCGGGTATGCTCGCTTTACCTGGAACTACCATAGGTTGGCAAACATATTGGTGAGACGGGCACGAGCCACAATTTCCGGCGTGGCAAGTTTCCGCAAGATATTCTCGGGTTACTTACTGCACTCGAATTTGTTATCTTAGGACGCGCGTACTTCAACTTGTTACGGATTGCATTATTGCGTTAAATACTTCGTTATATTATCTAATTTGACTACATAATTCAATAACAAACTTATTACTTACTAGCGATCCGCTCATACTTCGAACAGTTTTTACGACTTGACAAAACATCGACATATCTTTATTATTTTGTAAGACTAATATAAATGTTTTGTACATACATAAAATTAAACCTTATGGAATACATTCTCTAAAAAAAATTAAGTAATAAAAACTGCAACCCAACTACGACTAAAAAGGTATAAACAAGACACCGCAGAGAGACAAATTAAAAATCCGGAGTCACACGTGTTAGGGCATAAATCGAACAGATTACGTGTGACTCCGGATTTTTAATTTGTCTCTCTGTGGTGTCTTGTTTATACCGTTTTAGTCGTAGTTGGGTTACAGTTTTTATTACTTATTTTTTTTTAAATTCCTTTGGGTTTATAATATGTATATTTTTGAAATGTGCTCATTAAGCCCTTTCATTTGATACTCAACATGGTACGATTAAACAATTTTTTTTTTTAAGTTCCTGTCTTTATTTCCTCTAGAGGGCGCCATTTTTTATGTGACGTCACATAGCCTATAACCAGCGGACTATCAAGACGCTTCCAACGATACCTCATTTGTCAAATTGTGATGAGTGGTTTAGAAGATAGAATACAGATGAACATACTTACATACATACATACTTACATACATACCGGTCAAACTCATAACCCTCCTTTTTTCTTCACCGTAGTCGGGTAATGATGGTGAAAATCGCTTTAAAATACGTTGCATAGTGTAGGAGAACAACGCTGTCAGTCGGTCACATAGCCCAGACACGACATGACAATCGTCTTTAATTTATAATATGTATTTATATAGAGTGCGTTTCATTATATAGTTCCTATGCCGTAATGTAGGCACTTTAACAACGGATCTATTAGGTAGCCCCGTAACGTACAAATGTTCACCCTACAACTTTCATTGCCAGTGGAGCCAACATTACAGCATGGGAACTATTTGATGAAACGCACTGTAGATATAAACTGAAGTTCCCATCATAATCGAAGGAATGAAGATGTCACTTTCTAGCATCTCTAAGTTTACCCCATGTAAAATGTGTGCCTCCAAAATTTGAAAATAGAAAACTGAAGCAGATACTTATGCCCAGTTAATGTTTTAACGATATGAAATCGCCATGTTCACTCGTTTTATAGAGTCCGTTGCAATTCATTTGAACCCTTAAAACAAACAACCATCATAGTTAAACGTTTACAAATTGTATGATCATTAATTTATGAGGTTGAATGCTCGAATGCAAATGTTGCTTCTAAGAAATCGACTAATCGACGATGTGTTTGAAATAATGGCCCTGCAATGCTTAATATGTCGGTGCCCTTTAATCAAGAACCAATTTGAAGCGGTCACGCTAGGTCTAGACACGCTTGCTTTTTTATTTGCAATATCAACTGCTACTTCTTCCTTAATAAAACTCAACAACGCCTACGTATCACCTACATAGCGCGCCCACCTTCACGACGCCGAGCTGAATATAAAACAAAAATAAACCCACATTTTTCTACTACAAAGTCTATATCAGTCAGTTGTTTTCAGAAAAACTTCACTACGGGTTCAAACGTAATTGCTCTAGTTACTGGTTTATATGAGTCTTCAGTAAGCGGAGATAAAATAACAGTAGAAGATAGATTAGATAGATCGTTAAACTTCGTCGTTAATTTTGAGGGTACGCACATTATTCTGGACGCTGCTGTAAGTCTTGATTTACGGCTTTGCTACATAATTAGTGAAAAAGCGATAAGGTGAGTCGCATTGGTTGTGGCTGGTGTAGTCGTTCTCAAATTGAAAGTGGCGCTGTTGTCCCCGACCTCTCGTCCTGGCCCCTTGCCAAGAAGCCGGGTCGATTCGGTGCCCCCTCGCGCGGGGCGAGGGCATCGCCTGGGTAAGGCTCCAACCGAATCCTATGTCTCGACCTTATTTCCAAACGAATATTTCTTACTTTCGCTTTTAATGTGGCTTTAAACCCTGACGAAGATCTCGGAACATAACATAGTTACGTAGTTAGGTAGGTACTACTATACTGTAAGCTATAACATGTAACAACCCTCGCGCGAACAAACTCGCGACTTTACTGCAGATTTATCATTCTCTAAAACGTTCTTTGAACCTCGTTCTACTTCATAATAACTTGTACGAAGGTTCTTGTAGTTTTAATAACGCATTTTCAAAGTCCTGAAGTGAGATAGACGTGGGCGCCGCGTCCAGCATTGTCGGCGGTAGCGCGTTGACATATTTCAACCGGCGGCGGCAGTGCGTAACACCGGCGTGGTTCGAGTATGATTACGTAATCATTTTAAATAAATACTTACAATAATAAACAAAGTTCTCGAATAAGGCACTTCGTCAAACAAGATGTCAAACCATGACATCTTGCGCCCCTCTTGTTCAATGTTGTGACTTGTGAAACATCAGTAATACCAAACCTACAATACGACATCGATCGACCAAAACATTTTAACAAGAGCACTAAAATGTGCTGGTTTAAAAAAAAAAACGCTCTCTTCTAGGTATACTAAGCATACTAACAGTTTTAGATTTTTCGGACTTTTTCCTTTTCATGATCCTAGGTCAACTGGAAGAACCGGGTTTTATTTACTTGCGAGTATCATAAGTGGCTGCATTTTTGTATTGCGTTGACTTAGAAACTTTGTTTTTTTAAGAGCTCCAAAAGACCGTAAACCTTCTACGTATTTGATATTAATTTCAACTTGATACCTCCACGCGTTCCTGAGGAAAAGGACGGACGGACAACGAAGTGATCCTATAAGGGTTCCATTTTTGTCTATTGAGGCACGGTACCCTAATATATTTTTTAAAGTAATAATACTAAAACCCAACTACGACTAAAAAGGTATAAACAAGACACCACAGACAGACAAATTAAAAATCCGGAGTCACACGTGTTAGGGCATAAATCGAACACATTACGGGTGACTCCGGATTTTTAGTTTTTATTACTTTAATTTTTTTTAATTCCTTTGGGGTTACAAAATATATATTTTTGAAATGTGCTCATAAAGCCCTTTCATTTGATACCCAACATGGTACGATTAGACAATTTTTTATTTTTCATGACCTTTTGTCCTCTAGAGGGCGCCATTTAATTTAATGTGACGTCACATGGCCTATAACCAGCGGACAATCAAGACGCTTCCAACGATACCTCATTTGTCAAATTGTGATGAGTGGTTTAGAAGATAGGAGGGAACAGATGAACATACTTACATACATACATACCGATCAAAATTATAACCCTCCTTTTTTCTTCGCCGTAGTCAGGTAAAAAGGATGTCAAAACCATTGTTTGCAAGAACAACCTGTTTTCGAGGGAATCAGAATCTTCGCTTTGTTCGATGACACGACACAATAGTGAGGTCGCTGAGACTAAGTGCTGCATCACCTAAATGAGTTCTGACTTGAATTTCAGCAAGACGACTTTTTTAGCGAAATTTGTATCTATATTGCCTTATATACCCGTCCGCGAAACGCCTCTGGGTAAATGGTCTTCTGCAAGGCCACTTACGCTAGGTGTCAAGAACGGAATTGATATGAAAGGAGATGGAATTGAGGAGAAACTAGTGATGTGCGGCCTGTGTCCAGCTCCAGCTGTGGTCTGTGATAGGTTCTGAAGACGGGAAACTCGTGAAAAACACGACCATGCGACGCGTAGCGACACATCATGCGAGATAATAGCAGTTTTGTGCTATAGGTACAAAATGTATTTGGGTTGCTCGGTTCTAAACAAAGACTACAGAGATAAAATGAAGTACCTAGGGTAAACCTTACCTACTTCCTTTGCTTGAATCGAATTAAAAGAGACGTTTAAATTGGGAGAATTGTTCTAAAATGCCGTTATCAACAGTTGATTTCGCTACGCAGATTAATAATAATTTGCCGAATTTAAATTGGTTAATTCAATAACTAAGAATGCTGAGAAGGCTTTCAGTTTGTGGCTCGAAGTTGCTTAAAAAGGCCTTGACAGTTTGAAATTATCAGAAACAAATATTAGAAAGTCTATAGGATCATAGGATTAACATTATGTATAGAACTTAAGACTACGTATGTTGGGTTTATCAAGATGGATCAGTCAGATTGCTATCGTAGAACAATAAGTTCCAAATTGAAATGTCTCAACTGAGCTCGTCAGGGTCCGATGCATCAGTGGATCGGAAATATCACTCGCACTAAGCCGGACTCACCGGCGTTACCGTCATCAATATCTCGTTACAGAACATAATTGGTTGCCACTTCGGTCGTCTTAGTGCGTAATTCTCTGTGATTGTCCAGATCTAGTTACGAATCCAATTTCAAAGCACTGCATCCACTAAGCGGGTTTTGATGAGAAGTTCAGGTATGATAACAATAGAAACTAGCGTCACTGTTTCTATTAGTACTTCCAATGATTGTATTAAGATAAAAGCTATTCAAGTAAGTATTCGACATTGAATCCGACTAGCGTTTAGAGGGGATCTAAGATATTTTTGCACTTAAATTCCTAGACCGTGGGGAGTTTAGAAAAATATATCATAGTTCTTCATGATTCTTTCCCATGAGCGCGTTCAAGAAACATATGCACTCCAGATTTCTTTGCATTCATAATAATACTGCAAACTTTTACTCAAAATTTCTTTGCATTTGGATTCATAATATTGCAAACGTTTTGAGTACTTTAAGCAGATAGGTGACTAGGTATGTATATCAAATAGCTAGCTATATGTGGAAACACAATATCACGAAAGTTAATAATCAACTGTAACTTCGTACCTTGTTATTTGTTCTGATTTTCGTGATTACTTGTGAGTCTGTCCTCGGAACACCTATGGAATACTAACATCGATATCTCTCGAATATTTTCTCAATAACTAAAAGGGTACTTATCATTAAACTCATTTCATCATAATATTAGTGATTCAACGAATGCTACTTTTACGAATACGAGTACGGATTGTATTATTCACCGAATACGAATACTTACCTGATTCTACTATAGTTGCACGCAATCATTAGTCAAAGAGGTGTAAGGAGATTTAAAACGCTAAGCCATATAAATATTTAAATGGAATTTAATAAATAAAATTAGCTATACTTAGGTAATTTTCAAAATATAATAGGTTCAAGTTTTTGGCGACAAACGATTACTTTTTTCTTGTCTTTATATTTCCTGCTGTTGAAAATAGCCTTTCTGAGTCCACTGAGGAAGGTTGTTCGCAACGCAAAATCTCGTATAGGATTTCTAGGAAGTCATTAATTACGAATGTTATGAAAGTATTCGGCGAATACGAATATTTGGTAATTTGATGGTACTCGGCGAATACGAATATTCGTATTCGGTGAATCATTTATAAATATTAATAGTTTTTTTCTTATAGTCGTTTTTCACTCGTTCTTGCGACGCTATTTTATTTCCTAGGAACATCCCTCGGTACAGGTTCAGTAAAGAACATCATTTGTCAAAAAAAAAAATATTCGCTTCGAAAAGTTTTCAAACATTATTCAAAAACTTGAAAAAAATCGTGGTATGATATTTATTGCTTGTTTTTGGGTGCAACGTCAGCACGAATGTCTAAATAAATCTAACGTGAAGTGATAATAATAAAAATATTCAGGTATATTTGGTAAAGTCTCTTCCATCCGACCCGAACGAACTCACCAACTAGACAGAAAATCCAGGGTGTTTACATTCCATGCTCTTCAATCCACGATTTTCGAATTTGTTGCCGATTCTGACGTTGACAGACGGAAGTATGTCTAGCCCCTCGGCACGGTCCGCTTTTAGCTTAGTAAAACGTTACATTAACTAAAGAGGCAACATTTTATACTCAATCGAACCATTTCATTGTTCGCACAATGTCGTAAATTCCCAATGTACCTATTTGTAACAGAATAAATGTATGTACCTATTTGTAACAGAATAAATGTATGTATCGAAATGCACGTCTCATTAAAATTTACGGCCACAAAGATTCTCCTAAGTGTAGTTTCTGATTGTGTTTGCACTTTGCACACGTTAAATCAGTGACGATGTTATTGAATTGGACACTCAAGAGCGTAATAAATCAGTGGAATCTTGATGTTTTCATATACTTACTTACCTAAAAAACATGTATGCTTTATAAATTCTACGCAGCCTAGCCTTTTCCCAACTATGTTGGGGTTGGCATCCAGTATATCCGGATGCAGCTGAATACCAGTATTTTTTACATGGAGCGACTGCCTATCTGACCTCCGCAACCCAGTTACTTGGTAACACGATACCCCTTAGTAAGACTGGTTGTCAGACTTTCGGGCTTCTGACAACGATCTACATATGACAGCTGATACCAACGGCTTAACGTACTTTCCGAGGCACGGAGGGATCTTGGTATATAAAGAGGGTCACCCATCCACGGGCCAACCTTACTTTTTATCCCGGTAATACGTTCCTGTGGAATAATTTCCAATATACAAGCGGGCGAAGCCGATAGCAAAAGCTTGTAACACATAAAGTAACCACATGAATTGAAATCCTCGAATTCGACTGCCGTCCGCCTTTTGCCCAGAATATCAAAGCTGTCCATTACTAAAGCTAACCAAACCAGTGATCGGTATAACACCCGACACCCTTCAGTTAAAACGATGCTCCTTCCTCGTTAGCATTTAATCTGAAACTTCGCTGTCTGCAAATTTGCGTGCCTCCATGAAACAAAAGCGCTTCTTGCCATTTAACTATACCTAACCGCCTGGCCACGGGACAAGCGCAGGCGGCGCGAACGGCGGTGTGGCGGGCAGTACATTTTTAACCGACTTCTTCAATAAAGAGGAGCTTCTCAATTCGTCTGTATGTTTTTTTTTAATGGTTTTTACGCGATTACTCCGCCAATTATGAATCGATTTTGTTGATTCTTTTTTGTTTGGTAGGTCATGCTTCCGAGGTGGTACTATATAAATTTTATTAACTTTGCTTGCGTAGTTTTTGAGTTAGCTTCAATATTACGTATTTTTCTCACTTAGTGTATGTAGATGATATCTTATTTGACTCCGTCACTGTTATTTACATAGCAGGTAGTGGTATTCGAATTTGTGTGGGGTAGGTACTACAACTAAAAAGTGAAAAGCAAAACCTTTTTACAAAAAAATTAACAACCGACTTCCAAAAAAAACACTATAAAAGTGAAAAATAACTTTATTTTCGGAAGTCGGTGGCAAAAAACGAAAATTGAAAAGCAAAGACACCGACTTCCGAAATTAAAGTTATTTTTCATTTTTTAAGTTATTCATTTGTTTTAGTCGCAAAACGCTTCGCCATTAGCACCGCGCGAAAATTCGCTGCAGTGGAATGTCCCGTGGCCAGGCGGTAATCCTACTCCAACCTTTAACGTTGGTTGAAGTGTAATTTGATAGTAACCAATATGATACTTGCACTCGTGTCAGCCATAACAAGTAAACGTATGCAATGCGGGCCATAGACGTTCAAGTAATTTGATCAAACAAGCTGGTTCATACATTCCGATCAAATATAAATACGAAAATTTCTTCATGCCATTTGACAACTCATTTTGATAAAATTTTCCTACACACTTTCATGCCAATTTGGTAAAACTGTTTGAATACCCGGAATAGACTTAAGCGATTTTATTTACTCAGTTACAGACCTACAATATAAAACTAACACTAAAATATATATACAAAGGGTGAAAATGAATTTTAAAAAATCAGTTGTGCCTTTCATTTATGTTCGTATAGCTCGTCAAAATGCAGCTCAGTCAAAAACAGCTGTTTTTTTCTCGTGATTTCCGTGTTGGTCCCATAGTGAAAGTCCCTTAAGAGGATGTCCATAAATTAAATTTCACCCTGTAATGTATGTACAAGTATAATTATAACGAAACAAAACAAGGGGTAGGTCTCCTTGGGCATCAGAAAATTCTTCCGCATCGGTGTCAATGGGAAAAGTGTTTAAACAACTAGGTTTATGTGTAGACGTGCTTTAACACCATACTTTAAACCACTGTTAATTTATCGCAGTGCATGTCATGAAGCCACGGTGAATGTCGAGTTACTTCCCAGCCAGTCCAATGATAGTGCAAGGCCGCCCCACCAATTTTGAAGGTGGGCCATAATTTCGATTTCGTGTCAGCCGGCGCCGGCGGGCCACCTAGTAAATAAAACTTGCCTACAGTTATGGTGTTAGCGATTAAAATTAAACAAAACTAGTTTAGTTAGTTATAAATTGAAGTTACTCATAGATTGAATGATCTTAAAAAAAACTTCAGTGATACTTTTAAACTTTAAAGAGGTGTTTATGCTTACAACTTATCAATATTTGGCGACAAATCTGAATCTGATAACAAAATCCAGTCTGAAAGTCAAAATCAATGGAAAATCAAGGAAGCAAAATATTTTTAGGCTTGGTTTGAAGTCCTGAAATCTGTTCTCGAAACACTATCACTAGCTGATAGCTTTTGGCGGGCCCATTCAAATGCGTTGGCGGGCCAATGGGTTGCCTGCGGGCCTGGGTTTGAGCAGTTTTTTTTGCGTTTACATACAAACTTATATTTGCAGTTGGAGAACTGACCGTGACGTAACGTATATAAAGAAAGAATAGTACATTACTGTCGCGGCCAGCAATAAGGGGATTGATGGACGATCGTGAAAATGAGGGCCGAGGCGAAGCCGAGGCACTCATGCGTGAGTCCATCAATTCCTGATTGCGGCCAAGGCTTGTATAGTACTTTTTTCAAACAACGCGCGGAAATTCAAACTGAATAAATTAAATAGAAATTCCAGAATCAATGACGAGCAACTATCATTTTTCATGCGCCAATATGTTCGTTTGTTTCTTCTTTGTTCTATTTGCAAGCCAACTTGAAATTTAAATAAAATCTTTGATAAGTTACCTTCTTGGTTGCCGTGTGATGAAGTAAAAAGTTCGTTCCATTTTTAAATAACACGACAGATATGAGTTTTCATAGTAATTTATTTGGCCGCTAAACACGCCAGATATGGATTTTCATAGTAACTTTGCTGGCCGCATCGTCACTTGTTTTTTACCAGTACAGCAATTTTGATTTATCTCTAAGAAGGTTGTCAAAATAATGCTCGAATTTCCAAGCATGTTTGAGAAAAATACATTTATTCAGCACAGACTGAAAGGCACACAATACACATAATATACCGCAGCTAACAAAATAAAATATAGAAACAGATAAAAAAAGTGTAAACGTGCGATGTAGGGGAGTGAGCCTCACGGCTGCACCAAAAAGGTCCAGTTCAGCAAAAATGCCAGCCAACTATAAGTGCCTGACGCTGGTTTTCAACCGGACCCGTATATAACGATGTATGGGGAAACTTTTTTTCAAGTTAAGTTTGTTCTTGGGATAAATTCATCCCAACTACGGAACCCTTCATTCTGCGTGGTCCGACACGCACTTGACCGGTTTTTTATTTAAAATATGAGCTCCAATATTAATAAATTCTGTGTGGAGTCTTTTTTTATAGGTACTCAAAGGAGCAATAGAAAAGGGATTAGCTAGGAAAGTGTGAGGGAAGATTAAAATGAAGACGGTTTATAAAAATTCTTTGGAAAATCCTTGATCGACAGATTGCAACTTGAATGTGAACTTTTTTTAATACGAGTATTGGCCTTCCGAGTCAGACAAACAAAGAGCAAAAAAAAATTTTTTTTTAATTCGCTGGTTACCCTCTGCTTAGCGCTTTCGCCTTAAGTTTTAAGACTCTGTGGTCAGCTTCTTTCAGTTAAACTTGAAACTTTTGCGGCAAGATTACTCAAGAAGACGGATTGGAGATTTTACTGAACATATCATAGATTAATATTAGACTCAAGTACTTGGAATCTTCTTCTAAAGCGAATATAAAATTGAATTTTCCTTGTTATCTCCAACATTTTTTAGCGCTACTTGGTGATTAAGCAGTGGTGGCTGCGACTTACTTACGAGTTCGTGGGTTGGAACCCAAGCAGGCGCTTTACTTTTTGTAAATAATTTCAGCATCACTGCTCACAAAACGGTAAAGGAAAACATCGTGAGGAAACCGGTATGGCGTAGAACCAAAAAAATCGAAGACATCTGACATCTACCAATCCGCACTGGGCCGGCGCGGTAGATTACAACCCACTCCCTCTCAGAGAGGAGGGCTGTGTCCCAACAGTGGGAACATTATACGCTGATTAGGCTTGGTGATTATAAAATGAGCACGGTATTAATAAAGGTTTAAATCTAATAAGTAGTCTTGCACAATACCTTGCATTTCTCTAATCTAGAAGTATTATTTTATTTCATTATTTACACACCCAGGATGATTAAAAGTTTTCGCTCGCTGCGTTGATTAAAACCCAAACATTTTCCATGAACGTGCACAAACACATTTTATTTTATAAAAAAAAGCGTTGTCAATCAATTTTAATGTAGGTACGTTTTCTTATTACTTCTTGTGTTTAATTTTCGACGAACTATACAAAATGAACGAAACGTTTTGCAATAGTTATTTATGCAACTGTTATATAATAAAGGGTATTAAAACACGAATGTGGGTTAATACCTAATTATTTACAGTTGCATACAAGAATTTATCTACACGCATGATATGAATCCTCTATAAAAGGTTTACAATACTAATATCGAACAAAAATGGCGGGATACGACACACATGATTTCGAATTTTTCGAATTCGAATAACCTATGTTCTTTTTTTTAAATTACTGTGCTTTGTTAGTGAAACGCGCCTGCATGACAATGTTCTTTTTTAACCGACGAAAAAAAAAGGAGGAGGTTCTCAAGCCGACACGTATTTTTATTTTATTTTTTTATAAGTATATGACCACGCATAACTTTTTAGTGAGTAGTCCGAATTGAAAAAATATTTTTTTATTGGGAATGGTATACCTCGAAGTTGGTCCCATTCAAAATTGGAAACTATAATCCACCCCTAAAGGTAGAAAAAATGGGGTTGATTGATTTTTCACCAACTGAATTTTCAACTGTGAACCGATTCTGTTGAAATTTCGCACACATACATAGTTCTGATGACACAACCACTCATCATCAACTCCAGGTCTTTAACCTGGAGTAACCCCCTGGAGTGGGTAGTAACTCAAAAGCGAAAATAAAAACTTTTTTACAAAAAATTAAACCGACGAAAAAAGAACTGAAAATCGAAAAATAAATAACTTTAATTTCGGAAGTCGGTGGCAAAAAACGAAAATTGAAAAGCAAAGACACCGACTTCCGAAATTAAAGTTATTTATTTTTCGCTTTTCAGTTCTTTTTTCGTCGGTTTAATTTTTTGTAAAAAAGTTTTTTTGAAATGTGTTGTATTATGAAATTTAGTACAACATTATAACACCCGCTTGGATGTTATTATGGTTACTATGACACTGGCTGTTTTAATGTTGGCATTAAGATAACTGTTTCAGAAACTTTTATAGAGGATTTAGAGCATGGGTGTAGGTAAAAATATTAATAATCTTCAATATATTGGTAAAGGAATACATACAAAACACAAACTGATAGAAACAAACCCGAAAACCCCAACATTTGCTAAAGCTGTACGTTATCGTTGTTCCATGTTTATTGTACAGTCAGGGAAAATTAATTTGATAAGAAAACTGACACCCTACCTCAATTGGCCGTGTTATAGCCATTTCATGCAACTGTCGAAGAATGACAGTTGTGATTTGAATATACTGACAGTTGAAATTGGTAGTCAATTAGGTAGGACCACTGCGGGTCCACCTTAACAATTAATTTCTCTGTCTATGCATAGTAGCTACACCCTAAAACGCTAGTTAAACTTAGAAGCAAAGCTCGTACACATACTACAGCTATTTTTCTCCACAGCATGGACGACATTGAGCTGAAGAACATCCAGCTGCAGTTCCCGAGTGCCCTTCGGTTCAGCGGCGAAGCGGGCTGCGCAGAAGTGCGTGTGCGCACTGACCGCGGCGATATCGTCGTTGCCGTGCAGGGCGACCGCTCCAAGCCTGCTATCATCACATACCACGATCTTGGGCTCAACTGTACGTACCTATATATTATATAGTCCCTTCATTCTTGCGCTGTTTTGGCTTCGTGTCAGGTTCCGCTTTCTAGATGTGCGAATGGCGCTTGGTCCAAGATATGATAAACCGAACATGAAGTGGTTTTGTTGGCGTTTTACTTTGTACAGGACAGTAGAAACTTAATTTGCCCGCCAGGATGTAACCGCCTTTATGTCATCCTCATTTTAGATTGGTGTCTATAATTTTTTAACACATGACAGTTTTTCGTCCAAAATTACAAAAGGAAGCACAATTTTTTTATAATAAACTAGCTGATGCCCGCGGCTTCGCCCGCGTGGATGTCGGTTTATATAAATTAAAACCTTCCTCGAGAACCACTACATCCATTGGTGAAAACAGCATGAAAATCGATGCAGTTGTTTTTGAGTTTATCGCGAACAGACAGACGCGGCCGAAGACTTTGTTTTATATTATGGCCTTGCACGCAATGAATTCAGTGCATAATGTAAATCTTCGATTTAGTCAACAGTGCAATCTGATAAACATGTTTGTGCTTTGAGAGGCCTTGTGAGTGATAAGTTTTTATTGGCTTGGGGAGAAAATTTGCCGCTCACGCCCTGCTCCTGAGCACCGTTAGAGCAGGATCCGGAGGATACGTGCACGACATGCATGCATGTTCGTGCAAGATTCTTAAGAGTCGTGTCCTTTTCTCGAAATTTCTGCAACCATACAAAAGGACTTATCTTCTAATAGGACAAACTTCTGAGGGCTTTTCACTGTTAAAATAGAACATAAGAACGCTTTAGGGTCAGTTCACACCGGGACACGACGCGACGCGCACTTTTTTATTATCCGATCCATATCAAATTTATTTACTACACAATAAGGTAAACGCGCTGCGCAGTACCGCGCATCGCAGCGTACTTTGACACGTGTCAACCTTCGCAATGAAATTATACCTTTTCGTGGAGAAAATAAATTCGATAATTGTTAAAAAGTGCGCGCAGCGCTGCGTCGCTTCACGTCGCGGTCTGAACCGACCCTAATACTTAATTCCATTGCTCCTTAACAAAACTCTCTTATATTTTTCCACCTCCACGTTTTTTCGAGAAACATCTCTTTAATGGTTAATTAAAGCAGTCTCTAACACCTGGAAATGTATTTCGCACCTAATAACTACAATAATAAAAGAGCAGGATAGCCAGCCATTTTGTGTTATACGAAATGACAAAATTGCCCTTATAAAAGTGGAGGGTAATTGACCGATGCTGGAGTATTGATGCAATTTTAAAATTGACATTTTCCATCTTCTGCTTTCTTTTAAATCGAGTTCGGATTTAAAATTACCAATGACGGCGGCAATTTTCTGCCTTTTTTCTTTGCGTTGAGTTTTTTGTAGTAAAACTACTACTAGCAGTTTTTTTGCAAGTGGACCATCATCAGCAACTTTCTCTAACGGTGTTATTGAATACTAGCGACCTGCTCCTGCGTCGCACGGTTTTACGACTTGACAAAAAATGGAGATTTCTTGTTACTTATATGTAACATTGTTTAGAGAATTTATTCTGAAAGGTTTATGTGTATAATAAGTTATACAAATAAACCTTTCGGAATAAATTCTGTACACATGAACCTTTTGGAATAAATTCTCTAAACGATGTTGTAAACATCATCGCAATCTGTTGCGTGGTTTAGAAGAACAACGCGGACATACAAGAAAACCGACATTAATTTATAATATTACTAGCACTTTACCTGCGGCTTCGCCCGCGTGGATGTCGGTTGTTATATACTAAAACGGAAGGTTCCGTATCGAGAATCACTCTGTCCATTGGTGATAGTATCTCAATAGATGTTTTCCTTAGTCATTAATAAAAAGAAATCTTCGCACCCAACAGTCAGAAATTCACCAAGTATAAGTATTAAATCAATCTGCCTAGCCTTTTCCGAACTATGTTGGGGTCGGCTTCCAGTCTAACCGAATGCGGCTGAATACATTTATTTTACATGGAGCGACTGCCTATCTGAATTCCACAATCCAGTAACTGGGTAATACACGATACCCCTTGGTAAGACTGTTTGTCAGATTTTCGGGCTTCTGACGACCCGTGACGTCTATCAAAGATCCACAAATGACAGCCGGGAGCAACGGCTTAACGTGCATTCCGAGGCACGGAGGTGTCTTGGTATGTAAAGATCACCCATCCACGGACCAACCCGGCAAGCGTAGCTTAATCTGATGTATCGATCCGTGCGGCTGTTATTACTTAGCCACGAGTTCATCCAAATTATAAGTATTGTGAGTATCAAATATAACTTTTAATAGGTATAGTTAATTTAATTGATAATCTTAACAATTTGTGGTTTGCATTCTTTCGCGACGAAAATTGTAAATACTTGATTTTATAATATGTCGGCTATGGCCGTCTGCTTCACAAAAGGTAGGTGAGGTCGTTCGGAAAATGAGATAAATTTTTACGGCAGCTACGAGTTCTTGAGGTTCTATAAATAGATGTACGCCAAGGCGAGAAAGTATTTTGTGATAACATCATTCATATTTCACTCATTCAGTGTATAAATATTTTCAGCAAGATTGTCGCTGGAAAAGACGTGAAAATTAAGTTACATTGAGCAATAAATCTAAAATCATATTCAAGGAGTTGTATTCGTAGTATTCAAGTTTCATTTCGATTTTACAACGTCATCATGTTGTTAATAGATGATTTATTGAAATACATAAAACAGAAGTAGGTAAGGAATACATGCAGTGCTAAATCATCAGAATGTGAATCTAGTTCCTCATTGTAATAAGGCTTTTATTGATTACGTAAGTTTTTTTACGTAACTTGCGTGCTGCGTGAATGTAAGACGACGCTTTCAGTTGGAATACATTTACATTGCTGGGTACAGAACAAGGTATTCCTTGTTCAGGAATCATGTTAAACCACAGTATAGCTCAATATCGGTAGCGGTCTAGTTTGATACATTACGTAAGGAACCATTGGAGCGTTCCAAGTCATATGCTTTCTGAACAATTCGTCACGCCAACATCTACCATTGAAGCTGTTAATTTACTGTCGAAATGCAAATCGTTGATGAAATATCAGAGCTTTTCATTGAATTAAAATATAATACAGAGATCATTATGATGCATTACCGGGGTTGGTCCGTGGATGGGTCCATCTTTACATATAGAGACTCCTCCGTGCCTCGGAAAGCACGTTCAGCCGTGGATCGCGGCTATCATTTACACACATCTTTGGCAGTCGTTACGGGTCGTCAGAAGCCCGAAAGACTGACAACCAGTCTTACCAAGGGGTATCGTATGACTCAGTTACTGGTTTTTGGAGATCAGATAGGCAGTCGCTCCATGTAAAATACTAGTATTCAGCTGCATCCGGTTAGACTGGAAGCCGACTCCAATATAGTTGGGAAAAGTCTAGGCAGATTGACAGAGGTAATTATGTTTCTTTGTACAATAAATAGCCTCTCTGCTCCAATATCTAGGATACGATACGATACGACCAATCAATTTTACAATTCTCCTTCAGTAGGTATTATAGTGTTTCAGCCGTCGTTGGTATCAACGACTTTAATAGGTACTTATAAGTATATTCTTATCTTATATTTAAATAAATATTTAAGGCTCTTACTGCTCTGAATTTTAACAAAACAATTTCTCACGGCGAACAATGCGGCGGTGTCGCGTCGCGCGACGAATCGCCCCAGTATGTAAGAGCCTTTATTCTACAATTTTCGTTATTGCACCTATCACTGTTTGTCTAGCTGCATCACCCAAAGGTTGACTGGTAGAAAATGCCGAGGGCATGAAGTCCGCCACTATACATTTTTAAAGTATTAAAGAAACAAATAACTCAACTTGAAACTCGTAATTATTACATTAAATGTCAAAACATAAGGAGCGTTTGTTGTCCAATTCATTATAAAAAAACTAAAACCCAACTACGACAAAAAAGTCAACTAAAAAGGCATAAACACGACATCACAGGCAGACAAATAAAAAATCCGGACTTTTAATTTAAACAGATACGTGGGACTCCTGTACTGTGAAATAAAAGTAGATAGCATAGAAATAAAATAATCGAAACAGGGTGCATCGTTCGCCCGGAAGCCACGCCTGGTAGCGTAATTTTGAACGCGTTCGAAGCGTATGATACGTTCAACCAACCAGTTAGTGTATAGGTGTCTAGTAAAATCCTGCTGTTACACGTTGCCAAAATTTCAGGGTGTGGTGTAGGGTATTAACTCAATTTTGAACACGTTCGGGAGGGCTTTTATACAAAGTTATTATTTCTTCCTTTTGCATTCTTTAGGCCAATTATGTCATAGAAAAAAAGAGACACAAATACGATCAATCAATCAATATCTTTATTGTGGATCATCATGGTTTTGGTTTGCACAAAGTTAAGGTTCCAACAAACAGGCGCGATATCGCGGGCGCGTCAAGGGTAGCGCTGCTTGCCGCTCCCGCGATAGTGCGCCAGTTTGCACGAGCCTTTATTATTTCTTCCTTTTCAATTTTTTGGTCAATTCAATCTTCCTAGACTTTTCGCAACTATGTTGGGGTCGGTTCCCAGTCTAACCGGATACAACTGAATACCAGTATTTTACATGAAGCGAGTATCTATCTGACCTCCACAACCCAGCAACTGGGTAACACGATACCCCTTGGTAAGACTGGATTTCAGACTTTCGGGCTTCTGACGACCCGTATCGACTGTCAAAGATCCACGAATGACAGCCGAGACCAACGTAGGCACGGCGGAGTCTCGGTTGTAAAGATGGTTATTGGTCATCACCGATCCATAAAGCAAGCGTAGCTTAACTTGATGGCTTGACCCGTGCGGCTGTTATTACTTAGCCTCGAGCTGCTAGTAGAAAATGGAAATCTATTACGTTCATTCATACTTTCATAGAGTTCCTGTCCACATCAGTATTAAGTACTTAAAAAGTCGCCCACGCCCGACTAGCTGCGTAGGCGTTTCCTGGACATAAGTTTGAATATGCATTGAATGATCAGCCCTCTATATACGATCAGTTTTCAGAAGTAACTCGGACTCCAATTAGCTAAGAATAATTAAGATCCTCGAAAAATAAATAAATATTTTATTCACAAAAAATATTAACTTTGACAATAAGTATACAGAATGGTCAGCAAACTTAAATAGAAATTATACAAAAGGTAGGGAATTCGAAATTCCATTATGAATAGGTACCCTGCCCCTCAAACTAGGAAAATCCTTTTTCTCAAACATGCTTGGAAATTCGAGCATTATTTTGACAACCTTCTTAGAGATAAATCAAAATTGCTGTACTGGTAAAAAACAAGTGACGATGCGGCCAGCAAAGTTACTATGAAAATCCATATCTGACGTGTTTAGCGGCCAAATAAATTACTATGAAAACTCATATCTGTCGTGTTATTTAAAAATGGAACGAACTTTTTACTTCAACACACGGCAACCAAGGAGGTAACTTATCAAAGATTTTATTTAAATTTCGAATTGGCTTGCAAATAGAACAAAGAAGAAACAAATGAACATATTGGCGCATGAAAAATGATAGTCGTTCGACATTGATTCTGGAATTTCTATTTAATTTACTCAGTTTGAATTTCTGCGCGTTGTTTGAGAAAAGTACTATACAAGCCTTGGCCGCAATCAGGAATTGATGGACTCACGCATGAGTGCCTCGGCTTCGCCTCGGCCCTCATTTTCACGATCGTCCATCAATCCCCTTATTGCTGGCCGCGACAGTAATGTACTATATCATGGGTGGCAGAAAAGGGCGAATGCATTCGTAGTTGAATATCATTTTACTCTCGTGTGATTACAAGTATATTGACAGATGATTGTATTCCGGGAAACGTTCACAATGTTTACAATGGATGAAATGCATTTTTATCCTAACTTAATAAAATACTACATATTTACAAATAAAATAAAATAAACTTATCTTCTGTTATTTAAAACCAGTAATGTTTCTGACAAGAACTAAATCCTATCAGAAGCATTTCTCTGTACCTACTAACTTAATATTGTGTAAGCTGCTTGCCATCTTGGCTGAGCTGTTTGCTGGTTGTTTCGCTTCCGCAATAAAGCTCAAGTACAATAGACGCTGCAATACATATAGTAGATAACAAGCAAGCCTTTGTGACTTCTGCAATAACCGCCAACGAGATAAAAAAAAACGGTTGTTGGCCTCAAAAATCGTTCTCAACTGGAAGTTACCTACTGAAGAACCATCAAGTAAAATAGACGTTAGGACGCAAACAATTCGCAAGTTCCTAATGCTTTTTAAACTTCCGAAGTTAGTTAGAAAATGAATGAACACTTCATTGATTAACTCTTTATTTCCTTCGGCTCGTATCAATTTTCCAACCTTCTGTTTTTGTTATTTCCCGTACAATGTGAGATTGTAATTGCTTACTTAAATTCAAGGCGCAAGGCAGGGTCACCCCCCGCACGCGTAGCATGACCACCTTAGAAACGGGTTTTGTCGACGGCAGAATAGACAAAAAAATGACAGATTGTGATATTTATCTGTCACTTTGTCTATTCTTCCGTCGATAAAACCCGTTTTTTACAGTGGTCATGCTACGCGTGCTGGCCCGGCTGTAGTTCGCCCGCTATGGGGGAGTCCATTACTGGTTTCGGAAAGTAGGTAAATTAAGTAGGTAGGTACCAATCCAATAAATTACTTTAACAGAAACTGTGCGAACCAAATGACTCACTTAATCATAAATCGTATAAATCCTGTATTTCATGTATTACTCATGATTTACGTGAGTTATTATCACAACCTACACTCAGGGCGATAATATAATTGGGCAATTAATTAGTGTGGTTGTTGAGTTAAACCAATTAATTGGCCTATTATCACTCAAACTATTTCCAACCACCGCGGCCGGCGGCACCGTATTCATTATAATCAAAGAGCCAGATTGTCATAGATGTCGGCGCAAATTAAAACGCGGTTGCGCACCCAAATTATTATTTCATTAATTAAATCATCACTATACTATTCTGTACGCCAATAAAGTCGTATCAATTTTCACCTTTAATTATTACAAATCAATATTACTGCGCATAATTTTGACACTAGTGTAGATGTCTCATGAAATGATTGTATTTTATAGGCAATTCATTTAAATTATAAGGATCCCATTAGGCACCAAAAACCAAGACAGTCGAGACTGCGGTCTGTGTTCTTGCTGGCTTTCATTTCTGATTTCACGAGTCGCCAATGTCCCACTGGTGTTATCTTTTAGAGAACCGTAAAATAATGTGCTGTCTTCATATTAGAGACTAGCTGTGCCCCACGGTTTCACCCGCGTAGGTCTCGATCCCGTGGGAATGTAGGGATAAAACGTATCCTATGTCCTATTCCACGTCATGGTCTACCCGTGTGCCCATCCTCTCCTCTCTAGAGTAGGGAAAGTCGCGGCTGCGCGGCATCGGCGTCGAACGGTTCGCGTATTGCATTTCGTGATAACTTCGAAATTAAATGTCCGATTCGAATGAATTAAAAAGTATTTTACTGCTACATAAATACCCTTGATGTTAAAAACTATTTATTTGAATAAGAATTAATATTATGTTGATAAAACTCCCTCGCAAATAATGCATTAATTTCGAACAAATTTGATTACCAAAAAAAAAGGTTATAGTGAGTCAATTTTAAAAGATAGACATATGCTGTCCCGGGCTTTTTTTTAGAACTTTCAAAGAGGATTCCAATTCCATCATACATGATATTTGCGTAACTTAAACCTTTTACGCAGCGCACGCAACGGAAGCTCTCAAAAATTAATAATTTTTGCCGATTTTACAACATTTTTCATTTATGCTCCGCTCCTATTGGTCGTAGCGTGATGTTATATAGCCTATAACCTTCCTCGATAAATGGACTATCCAACACAAAAATATTTTTTCAATTCCAACCAGTAGTTCCTGAGATTAGTGCGTTCAAACAAACAAACACTTCGGCTTTATAATATTAGTATAGATGTAAGTACCGACTAGTCGCGTCGCGCCTGTCTGCGGAAGTATTTAGGTGATTAAGTTCAGTATGACAATTGCCCATGTAACTATGTCTATGTATTGGACGGGGATCCCCGGTTCATTAGTTCATTGCCGTCATGTCATAACGCTTTGCACAACTCACAAGCCTTAAGACTGTTTATGAATATGAAATATACTTATATATACTTACCTAAACGATCGATTTGCTAACGGAACATTCCTAGAACCACAATATTCGGAATTGTACTGGGTTCTACTGGAAATATCATGAATTCATGACTTATTGATAAGACCATTTCTGTGGAAACATCGATCTTGCTTTATTCTAGAGCACCTGCTACTCTTACTCTACGTTTAAGAACAATAGCAATAATGTAACTGTCCTAAAACAATAGTATTTCAACAATTAATATCATATTGTTATATTGTGGAGCTCGTGGCTCAGTAATAACAGCCGCACGGGTCGATACATCAGTTTAAGGTTCGCTTTCCTGGGTTGGTCCGTGGATGGGTGACCATCTTTACACGCCGTGACTCCTCCGTGCCTCGGAAAGCGCGTTCAGCCGTGGATCCCGGATTGATTTGTTATCTTGTTTAACCTTTCGTATGCCGTAATTTAGTAATTACAGACACAATTAAGAAGCCGTTGTCTCGCGTGGGTCCATGTTCCGTTCCGTTCCATACAAAGATTTAAAATAATACACATTGACGATTAATTACCTTGTAATACATACTTAAATGCAATCATATACATTTTTAACCGACTTCTTCAAAAAGGAAGAGGTCCTCAATTCGTCTGTATGTTTTTTTTGTGTGTTTGTTACGCGATTGCTCCGACAATTATGAATCGATTTTGATGATTCTTTTTTGTTTGGTATGTCATACTTCAGAGGTGGTCCCATAAATTTTATTAACTTTGCTTGCGCAGTTTTTGAGATAGCTTCAGTATTACGTATTTTTCCCACTTAGTATATTATGTAGACGATGTTTTAAGTTACCGCGTCACTCTTATTTACATAGCAGTTAGTAGTATCCGAATTTGTGTGGGGTGGTACCACAACTAAAAAATGAAAAATAAAAACTTTTTTCAAAAAAAAAAAAACAACCGGCTTCCGTAATTAAACTATTTTTCACATTTTTTTTTTTTTTTTTTTTGGAAGTATTTTGTATACTTTTTTGTAAAAAGTTTTATAATTTATTTTAAATAAAATGTGTTTCCGCCTATAGGTATCATTACTTTTCATTAGTCATCATTATTTTTCTAAAACAGTGTATGTAACTCTCTGGTTCCTGAATACACGATTCACGAAATCATTTCATTTCATTTCAATAGAATAACTAGCGACGCGCTCCTGCTTCGTACGGTTATTACGATTTGACGAAACATCGACATTTCTTTGCTATATGTAACTTTAATAGTAACGTATTATACACATAAACCTTCCGGAATAAATTCTCTAAACGATGGTGAAAACCTCATCAAAATATGTTACGTAGTTTAGAAGAACAACGCGGACATGCAGACAAACACGAAAAGCGACTTTAATTACCCGACTACGGCGAAGAAAAAAGGAGGGTTATGATTTTGACCGGTATGCGTGTATGTATGTTCATCTGTTCCCTCCTATCTTCTTAACCACATCATCACAATTTGACAAATGAGGTATCGTTGGAAGGGTCTTGATCGTCCGCAGGTTATAGGCTATATGACGTCACATTAAATTAAAAATGGCGCACTCTAGAGGAAATAAAGTCAGGAACAAAAAAAAAAATGTTTGATATTACCATGTTGGGTATCAAATGAAAGGGCTTATGAGCACATTTCAAAAATATAAACTCCAAAAGAATTAAAAAAAAGTAGATAAAGTAATAAAAACTAAAACCCAACTACGACTAAAAAGGTATCAACAAGACACCACAGACAGACAAATTAAAAATCCGGAGTCACACGTAATCTGTTCGATTTATGTCCTAGCACGTGTGACTCCGGATTTTTAATTTGTCTGTCTGTGGTGTCTTGTTTAAACATTTTTATTCGTAGTTGGGTTTTAGTTTTTATTAGTTACTCTTTTTTTTAATTCTTTTGGAGTTTTAATATATATATTTTTTATAATATGTACCTATAGATATGATTTTCCTTAAGTACTAACTTCTCTGTGTGTAATCTTAAAAACACTTCAGTAGGCGTCAGTAAGTTTTTTGCGAATTTGGCACGACAGCCATTACGATTTTGTTAAAATCCGTTCAGTAGTTAAAAGTTATAATGATATTTGAAACTGAAAGCGCCGCCATTAAGGGATTTCGGTGAAAATTGTTAAAAATGGCACTTTATTTGGAATTCTTTATTTAATGGCAGTCTTGCTCAATTATTGTGGGGAGTTTATTATTTTTTTATAGCTAAAGATAAACTGAGCTCAAAAGTTTGATGCCTATCTTTTTGTCTGCTGTTTTTTTGTAGAAATTAAAATTGTTTTATTTTTTCAGCGTTATTTTCATAATTTTGTTTTCACCAATTTAAGTCAATTAATGTTTTATCATCAAAGTTCATTAATAAACATAGGTACCTACTCACTGCGTGTGCCAACGGTAGTTGTAATTCTTTGCTGTAATTCAGGGGGCCAAGTCTACTACTCGTAATTTACAAACGTGTCAATGGTCTCGCAATGATGAGTTTTTGTTTTGACAGATTTTGTATGGCAATTCTTGGCCCCCAGGTCGGTACTTCGTGCAGGCGCCATGCGTGTGTTCTCGGCAATACATTACAGGTACTGAATATGAGACTAGCAGGCAGTCAGACCACCTTTGATGATACATATAAAATTGTCAAGTTAATTCCCCTCCCAGGCTGCCGCCGCCGGTATCAAGGCCCTATTAACGGCAAATTATAATGATGTTTTATTATAAATAAACCCTTCAGGGTAAACTTAATGTTTTAAAGAAAACAATGAAACAATGTTTTTGTTAAATTTTCCGCGTAGTTAACCTACTTAGGCTTCCGCTTAGGTACGGAAAATCATGAATATTAAAAAGTTACCCCTAAAAAAATATGTGTACGAATAATTACAATGCGAAAGATTCAATATGGAAGAGGAAATTACGTTCCGATACCTAGCGAAAAAGTAAAATGGTTATGATACTAAATTATGAAAGGAAATTCATCAAATCGATATAATCAATCAACTTCTATAAAGCCCTGGTTCACAATATCCGTTGTCCATCAGTCTATATTATCATTTAACTATTGATACGAAAGCCCGGGTTGATTGTGCTTTTTCGATATTATTAAAGATTCGTTTTTGACATGATACTGAGAAATGTGAAACTGCTGAACAGAAAGAGCATTAACCATTACACATTCACAATTAATAACGAACCCAATCAACAAGTTAATCGCTTTACCTATTATCCAATATGAAGAAAATATCTACTACGGGGCGCATTATCGCTACAGCCGCGTAAAAGTATTAGGGGATGGATTACTTGTGCATACTCAGCATCCTCTTACTCTTATGAATGTCGTGTTCATACTTCACAGTAACCGGCCGATTCGTCTTGTTTGAACGACAGCCTTTACGATTTCACTTTGTGACACGACACGAGCTCCTGCTTTGGCAACAACCCGCCTGTCCCTCGACAAACACAAAGCAACACCCCGCTTTGTTAAAAAGAACCTCCCCGAGTATTAAGGTTCTAAATGTAAAAATATTTTCGGTGAAATTAATCGCAGTACTTTTCAGCCCAACATTTTTGATCGCGTGCGTACCGCTGTATTCGGATGACGTCAGAAGGCAACGTACCCTAATGTTACGTAAACAGCTGTTCGCGCACCCTCCGCGGAGACAGCGCTGGTACCACTGCGCCCCATTGCACCAGCAGACGCTAATTTATTTACCAACGCTTCGGGAAGCGCACGCTTTACCCTCGTCTTGATATTTTAGTGTTAGAGGGCCCGGTGTCCAGTAGACCGTGACGCTCCTGGTAAACGGTAAATTACAGAATATCGATAAATCTTCAACGCTTGCTAGAGCGTATCATTTATATATCTAAAGCTTGTAAAAGTTTCAGCTTCGCAGCTTATCCTGACAGTACCGCCTGTTGCCGCCATCCGCCTCTTCCGCCACGATATTAATTGATATTTTGCACTCTTTATTTTTACAACACTCAATTTGGCGTTCGGGAAACAGGGTTTGTGGGTAGTTATTGGTCGGTTGTACAAATTGAATAAATAACTCGATTGATTCGGTTAGGTCACATTCGAATAAATTCAACAAACATGAAGCTTTGTATGAAACCTATTCGCCTCAACTTGCTTCGACCCAAGTTCACCAACATGAAAGGAAACGTGTCAATTCTTAAAAAATGTCCTTGTCATCTAGTCGGTGTTCGTTGAACACAGATTATCCCTTTCAACCTATTCCTTGTAAGTAGCTATCCCTTGCGGCTTGGATCCCGTTCTGAACCCAGTCAGAATACACATAGGAGATGTTTTGCGAGGGTTTTGTTATTCAACACAATATTATGAACTACTTGAATATACCAATTGAAATTACAATATTATATGGCTGTTTATATCTACAATTTAATTCTGAACATAATTCCAGCGAGGTTATTTGAAGGCGATGAAAAATAGGCGAACTTTCTGAACTCCGGGAATAAGATAAGTGATTCAATCAGACCCTGACCCACAAAGAATGATAACAATACGAACGAAAACATTTCGGCATCAGCAATCTTCAATTTCGTAAAAAAGGACTCCTTCGTCTCCGAACTTTGAAGGTCCAATAATTTCAACGTTTCCGATGGGAGAAAGTGATTTCGTACAGAAAATTGAATTATACAGAATGTGCTAAAGTCGGACACAAATTATCAAAAAAAAATGGCGCTCCGCAGACGAAGCAACTTTAGTTGAAGAAACTATCAACTTTTTTAAAGTTTTCGTTAAGGTTGCCAGATGCAGCAACAAAAGGCCCAGTTTACGGCTGCCGCGATTCTAAATAAACTTTTCAAATCCATGGTCTACAGTCAGTTAGTGTGACTATGGATCTCGATGAAGCAGCTCGCTCGACACGTTGCGAATGCCGATTGGGGAAATCAGAAAAGTTGCTCTGTCTGCGGAGCGCCTAAGGAGCAACTTTGATCTCCGTATTACGGCAACAGGCAACTCGAAACTACCTGTGTACATACAATAATCTTCTTTTTTTCTTTATAATAAAAATGAATTGGTCTCGCTAAAACTCGAGAACGGCTTCACCGATTTGGATAATTCCTTTTATGTTGTGTAATGTGTTCGTTATTCTCATAGCAAGGTTTGTACGTAAGGTAGGTGTAGGTATTGCAGGTAAGTAGGTAGGTAGGGAGGTACCCTACCTACCTACTTACCTGCTATACCTACACCTACCTAGCTAGGTAGGATAAGTAGGTAGGGAAGGTAGGTAGGTATGTATGTAGGTAGGGTAGGTACTTAGCGCTACCCGTGCGAAGCCGGGGCGGGCAGCTAGTACCTATAACATAAAGAAAATGTCTTTCTTCAACTAAAGTTGATCTATCTGCGGATTTTAAAAGTCTTCTGAAAAAGAATTGGCTCCTAAAAATAATCCTATAATGGCCTACGAGGCCCACCGATAGATTGGACGTGATTATAACTTCGTGTGGAGGCTTACGGCTCACCTGCAGCTGTAGGCAGAGCCTTTGTTAAAAGGACCACGGCTCATAATATACACGTGGAAATCTCAAACTTTAAAGGCATTTATTTCTAACTTAACGGATTTTATTCACACTTTAACGGATTTCGATAAAAGGAACATGCGACATTTTGGACCAAATGCTCAACAGTGATGTGACATAATATGCCATATGAAAGCTTTTGGGGTATTATTTAATTAATTTTATGGCAGCTAAGTCAAAATCGAAGGCGAATATAGTGTTTGAAAGAAAGAAAGAAAAATAGGTTTCTTTGTCACAGCAACACGTGCATAAAAACACACTGCACACTGTGCTACCACGAATGAGGCGAGGCTGTGGCAGCTTGTGAGCACGAACGTACTGTGAGTGTGCCAGTGAGTCGCGTGGCTCGCCGAATCTCCGAGTCGCGTGTGTGCTGTGTGGAGTGTAGTGAGTAGTGACGATAGAGTAGACACGCGCTGTGAGTTCTGTGGTGTGTGTTTGTGCTAGCAACAGTGAACGAAGACATCAATGATCAAAATAACAAAAAGAGGGAGTGACTATCGATGTCTGACTCATTTCGTTCAAAACTCACAAGTACAAATGTTCTGTGTGTAGCTAATCTGTGCCAGTGTGGTGTGTGCTAGCACATCAAAATAAAAAGACTGAGTGACTCTTTTCATTCAAGTGAGAAGCTACAACCGTGCTAGCACGTGTGCCGAGTTACCCAACACTAGTTGTGTCTTCAGAGAGAGCAGAACAAAGCGGGAAGTTACAATCACGTTTGTGGTGAATGCGACTGAAGAGGAATTATGTAAATCTAATCAAGTGATTAAATTATCATAAACTTAACATTAATATCACCTCTCAAGTTGTTAGTAGGTTCGCGTTTAATCATTCAGTAGCACTTTGTTGACGAAGGTTCCAATCCCATGATTGTTTTTACCCGACTGCCCCAGAAGGAGGGTAATGTTTTTAAATGATTACATAGGTACTGCGACACTTCTATCCAACGCCAGGAAACAAATTACTGTAAAAAGGTTTGCATTTGTAAACTTCACTTAGATATTTAGATGACCTTAAAACATGAAATCCTCACTTCCTCACTAATATTATAAATGCGAAAGTAACTCTGTCTGTCTGTCGCGCTTTCACGCTAATACTACTGACCTGATTTAAATGAAATTTGGTACCTACACAGATAGTCTAGAGCCTGAGAAAGGACATAGGCTACTTTTTATCGACATACCACGCGAGCGAAGCCGCGTTCGGAAGCTAGTTCACTATAATAGAAAATTCTCGACAATATTCACATTCCTACGCGTAAACGTTAATTCTGAAGTACAAGAGTTCTTTTGTTATTGCAGAAAAACCTCCATTAATGTAGGTTGGCCTCCTAGTTGCTAGCTCCTCCGAGAATGATCAAAAATTAAAAGCTTCTATTTTAACTTTTTAAAAGAAGAACTTCAGTTATGTATGAAATATTACCCTGTCGCGAAATGAGCTACGGGTGAAGAAACAAAGTAAAAGATTAAAGAGGAAAAATACTTTGTAGAAAGAAGAAAATAATACCTACGTTTATTTGCAGAAAACATGACGCAAAGAAAAAACACAAAAACGAACAAGTTGGGGGTAAAATATGCGTCACTTCCACGCAAAACGGCCATCGTAGTAGGTCTAAACATAGGATTCAACCAAAGAGACGAGCTTACTTAGCTCCGTAAGTCCGGAGCTACTCGTAAGCTAATCTAAGAAAACAATAAGGAGCTCCGAAAGCTTGAACCAATGACTTATCGTTATGCTTGTAAATACTTTTTTCCAAAACATGTCTCCAAATTGCCAAAGTTCATTGTTTTACGAACACTTGATTATTTGTGATAATGAGCCAAATAAGTGGTTAATGGACGTGAATACGTGATTAAACATTTCAAGCAAGTGTTTGGCACTCTTCACAATCTGGCAAGCTCTGGCCAACTACGTGTTACGGTACGTTTTTATACCACTCATTCTTATAATATAAATGTAATTTTTGCGTCATTGGTCATCTTGCCGCGATTATTACCTGATTTATATTGGAATACCCACTAATACGCAGATTCCTGAATTTTCAAATTTTGCGGGCAACTTTTCAATTTATTTTTATTTTTAACCGATTTCAAAAAAAGGAGTGGCTTATCTATCCGTCTCTATTTTTTTTTTTGTTTTTTACCTCAGAACTTTCGACTGGGTGAACCGATTTTGTAGATTTTTTTTATTATTTCAAAGCTGGTGCTTCCCGTGTGGTCCCATATAAATTTTATTAATTTTGCTTGAGTAGTTTTTGAGTTAGCTTCAATAATTACGTATTTTTCCCACTTAGTCTAAGTAGATGATATCTCATTTGACTCCGTCACTTTTATTTACATAGCAGGTAGTGGTATTCGAATTTAAGTGGGGTAGGTACCACAACTAAAAAGTAAAAAATAAAATCTTTACAAAAAAAAAAACAAACGACTTCCAAAAAAAAAGTGAAAAATAACTTTAATTTCGGAAGTCGGTGGCAAAAACGAAAATTGAAAATCAAAGACACCGACTTCCGAAATTAAACTTATTTATCACTTGTTTTGTGTTTTCTTATGGAAGTAGTTTTTTTTTTTATTATATTGATGATAATGCATATAGATATAAGTGTACTGCTCAACAGAGAAAGCTCTGCACGTTTTGTCCCGGACCAGAGGCCCTAGACAAAGTGACATTCTATCGGCGATAACGATGATGGAAAAGGCAAAAATGTATAGGACTGACATAAGCTATCGAAAAACTTATGTCAATCCTGTTGAAAGTCGTTGTAGAAATACGAAACGCTTTCGAAGCGATTGTCACTTGTTTAGGCCCTCAGGTACACACGGCTTGGGCGGAGCACCGCCGTGTCCTCGCGCAGGCGATTGGCGGCAGTGACCTCTCGCGTCCGGCCCTGGTTCAGGCCATGGTACGGAGCGAGAGGGCATGGGAAGCCGTCACCTCCTTCTGCGAAGCAGTAATGCTCGCGAAGGAGGAGGCGGAACGCGTGAGGGAAAGGCAAAGTTTGCGCCCTCACGCCCCTAACCGCCGCCGTTGGAGACGCCCTGGGCGTCGGGAATCCCAGGCGGATTCCCGGCCACCATAGGCGCGGGCTTGCGGACAGCGAGCAACGGGCAGCTCGCCGTCTGATAAGGACCAGGCCCGGGTCGATGGCGCGTCGTGTTCCACGCGCGCCTCAAAGAGATGTCAGCAAAATTGACGGGGTCCAATAGGACCGATGCCTGCCAGGGTTGCGGGAAAGTCCGAAAGGGATACCGGGACCTTGGCAACAGGCAAATGAAGGAAGACGGGTGGGTTTTAGTCAGTAAAAGTCTGACACGCCCTTCCGCTCCGCCCAGAGCGGGAGAAGTCATTGGATGATTTACCACCCTCAAAAAAAAAAAAAAAAAGGTACACACGGCTACACATCAAGCTATATATTTCCAGTTTATGCTAATCTCGCATTTTATAGGATTTCCGTGCATGCGAGGTCAGCTTATACTGGAAATGTATAGCTTGATGTGTAGCCGTGTGTATCTACCTCGATTACGTAACATATTACCTAACAATAGAAGCTTTAAACTTTCGTTTCAGTAGTAGATAATTATAATTTATGATTTGGAAAGACTAAGTTTATGTCCATACACCACACAATTTTCTCATATTTAGGAGTAGCGGAAAAAAATCAGTAAAAGCCTTAGCCACATTTTTCATTCGAGTTTCATTTTCATTCGGAATCCCGGCGTCGAATTACGTAACAGTTCTCTTTACTGCGACCTCGGACTCGCCGCTACTACAACCTGCTACTTAAAACTTGGTCACATGTTTTTTAAACATATTGCTGCTTTAATACGAAGCAGTTATAGTGCAAAAAGAACAAAACGTCGCTTTCAGTGGTGCATGACTTTATTTGGGAGTAAGTTGGTCTGCGGGGCAATTATTTTATTTTTAAGAACGTTCATAATCGTATCTCATCCGCAATGTGTCAAAAAAATTAAAGTCATAAAAACTAAAACTCAACTACGATTAAAAAGGTATAAACAAGACACCACAGACAGACACATTAAAAATCCGGAGTCACACGTGTTACGGCATAAATCGAGCAGATTACGTGTGACTCCGGATTGGGGTTTTAGTTTTTATTACTTTAATTTTGTTTTAATTCTTTTGGGGTTATAATATATATATATTTTTGAAATGTGCTTATTAAGCCCTTTTATTTGTTACCCAACATGGTACGATCAAACAATTTTTTTTTTAGTTCCTGATTTTTTGTCCGCTATTTTTAATTTAATGTCACATAGCCTATAACCAGCGGACGATCAAGGCGCTTCCAACGATACCTACCATTTGTCAAATTGTGATGAGTGGTTTAGAAGATAGGAGGGGAACAGATGAACAATATACATACCGGTCAAAATTATAACCCTTCTTTTTTCTTCGCCGTAGTCGGGTAAAAAATACCATCAATTTACCAACATTATTGACAAGTTTGACAGATTGCGGCTTGAATGTGAATGTTTTAACAGAGAATTGGCCCTCTGATTCGCAAATGTCACGAAGGTAATGGTGGCGAGATACCACCAGTGTTTTCGGATGCTTATAAATAATTCAATAAGTAAATGTAGAGTCATGATTATTTTAGGATTTGAATGAAAGTTTTATGAAAATCACGGGATGTACAAATCGTGTTAAATGTAAACATCAATTTGGTTTTGTGATTGAATTGGGTATCCATCATAACCAATTACTATAAAGTAATACGTTTAGGCCTTTCTATTAATATACTTCGTAACATGGAAAAGGTTAAAAAAACCGGCCAAGTGCGAGTCGGACTCGCGTACGAACGGTTACGTACCATCACTACATATTATAAAACAAAGTCCTCCGCCGCTACAGTCGGTCTGTTTGCGATAAATTCAAAAACTCCTTCACCAATTTTCATGCAGTTTTCACCAATGGATAAAGTGGTTCTCGAGGAACGTTTTAGTATATTATAAGATCGGACGTGGAATTTCAATTAAAAAAAAGAAACATTACAACACGTAACCTAAACTTTATTGGTACTTATTTATTATAATTTGGAAAACAGAATCAAGACTCATAAGCTAATTCACAATGTATGTCAATAAATGCAATAATCAGATAATTAGGAAAAACAATCTCACGATACAGATGACACCTGACGTTACGAAGGTCCGTGCGCTGTGGTGGTCGTCGATCGAAAGGGGCGCGTCCGTGCCGGCGCGCGCTTTTATAGGCTTAGTACTGACTAATTCGGTAAATCTCCTACACGGCCTCTCCTGACTATGCGTCGGCCTCGACAGCATTATATACGGCATCTGATATGTCCGGTAAGGCCTGTGCTGGGGTGTTGACTTCAGCGGCAGCGAAACGGGATGGAGCAGCCTCCGTCTCTGCCATGGGCGTGTCGGCAGGGTCCTGTGTCATCTCATGATCGGGAGTGGTGACAGTCTCTGTTAGATCGGCTTCTGTAAATACATAACGTAACACATAATTAGTGTTTAAACAGATCAAACATGCCTACAGGTGCAGGCTTTTGATATGAATCCTTGAGTGCTGACACAGTTTAGTTTTCAATCATGTAGGCAAGCGTCTCGCAGACTACTTGCTGAAAGGAACATCCCGCAGTATGTCCTCTACATTAATTTGGTACCCCGCAGTTTACCAAACATAAAACTTAGACATCCCGCAGTCTGTCTATCATAAGGCATACTTAATCATGTAGGCAAACATCCCGCAGTCTGTTTGCTTATAGCAACGTCCCGCAGTCCGTCCTCTACATGAGTTTGGTACCCCGCAGTTTACCAAACGTAAAGCTTAGACATCCCGCAGTCTGTCTAATATAGAGCATCCCGCAGTCTGCTCTATAGCCTCATCACTTTTTCTTTATTAGATCATTATAAAAATGACCATGTGTAAAGTAACACTTTACTCACGCTCAAAGAATGCAGCACAGGTATCGGGACACCACTCTCCCTTCCACAGGACCATATACTGGGCTGCGGCCTGTGTAGTCTTCCCGTACGAGCCGCTCAATAGCCGCAGCTCGTATCGTCCGCTAGGCAGTGCACGAATGACCTTGTAGGGGCCGCGCATACCGGGATCCAGCTTGCCGGTAGACTGTGAAAACTTTATAACAAAAACCATGTCATTAATGTTGAACGCCCTAGGCGGGCGTCTGTTCCGGTTCACATATTCGTCTTGACGGCTCTGATTGCTCCGAAGTAGCTCGGTAGCACGGTTTCTACGTAGCTCTCTTCGTGCTTCACGGTTCGGTGGTGATCCTTCTAGCGCCACATCTCGAACAAGTGACCGAATCACTGGAGTAGTGGCCTCGGTTCCAATCATGAGGTTCAGAGGAGAAGCTTGTGTCGTCTTTTGCTTCGTAATGTTGAGGGTTAATTGCAGCCTCCATAGTGTTTCGGACCAGCGACCTTCTTGTTGGCTGGCCACTATGCGGACCATGTTAAGTACGGTTCGAGCATATCGTTCGACCTGCCCATTTGCGTGGTGCATTTCTGGTGTTATGTAGTGGATGTCTGATCCCATTTCCTTAATAAACTCCACGAACCTTGAGGATTCAAACATTCGACCCTTGTCCGTCACAATCAAGCTCGGGACCCCGAAAAGGGACACTGCATTGGTTATAGTTCGTATTAGTTCTATTACATCTTGTCTATAGATGGAATACAGGAGTGTGTATTTCGTGAAGGCATCTACTAATAGGAGTACAAATTTATAACCGTTAGAATCGGGTAAGGGGCCTAGTACATCAACGTGTATTACGGAGAATGGAACCTCGGGTTTTGTCCATGAGGTAATATTCTGTTGAGGAGCTCTAGGTACACGTTTCTTTGAAATGCATGTCACACAATGATCTATGTATTTTTTAATGAATTGTCTCAGTCCAGGAAACCAAAAGTGTTTTAACACGAGATCTAAGGTCTTGTCGAAGCCTATGTGATTGTGTTCGTCATGAAACACGCGAAGAAGACTGAGCCGGTGGCCTTTAGGTATAAAACAGAGGAATTTGGAATCCTCACCTATCGGTGTGTACTTGTAGTATAAAAGGTCGTTTCGTTGAACGTAACGACCGGAGTCTAGGTCACCATCACGTAACCGTTGGAGAAGAGTCTGGGTTTCTTCGTCTGCTGCCTGTGCTATCTGGGCCCAGCTACGTGGTCTCGTGATGTTAAGGACATGTAAGGGAGGATTCCTGCTCAAGTAATCGGCGTGGGGCATCATGGCTCCTTTCCGATACTCGATTTCGAAAGTAAAATCTTGAAGGTAGGTCCACCAGCGCGCTACCCTCGGGAGTAGGTCCTTCTTTCGTTCAGTTGATTTAAAAGCGTTGCAGTCGGTCACAACTTTGAAGCAAATACCGATCAAGTAGTGTCTGAAGTTTTGCAGCGCTTTCACAACGGCCAAGGTCTCTAGTTCATAAGAATGGTACCTACTCTCCGCGCCCTGTGTGACCTTACTAAAATACGCCACTACCTTCTTATTGTTATCATCGTGGGTTTGTAGTAAAACGGCTCCGTAGCCGATACTACTCGCGTCAGTATGGACTTCGGTCGGTAAATTAGGGTTGAAGATGGCCAATATGGGTTCACTAGTCAACCGTAAAATGATTTCTTGGCGGGCTTTTTCTTGTTCGGGGCCCCATTTAAACAAAGCGGCTTTCTTGGTGAGTTGAGAGATGCAGAACGTTTTAGTTGCGTACCCCTCAATGTATTTTCGGAAGTATCCAGCCAAGCCCAAGAATTGCCGAACTTGTTTAACGTTTGTCGGAGGGGGTGCGTTTACTAATGCTTTTATTTTATGGGGACTCGGCCTAACCTGACCTTGTTTGACTATCCTACCTAGGTACTCGACTTCAGTAGTTAGAAAGACGCATTTGCGTAAGTTTATCGAAAAGCCAGCCTGAGTTAGGACGCCAAGGACTTCACGTAGTAAGTTGATACCTTCCTCAACTGTGGCGCTCATTAATAATACGTCATCAATGTAGACGAGTACCTTACCCGCGTCAATGAATTTACGTAGCGTTTTGTTTATAATGCGTTGGTATACGATCGGTGAGTTGGTGAGACCATATGGCATTTTCAGGTATTCGTAATGCCCTTCGGGGGTAATGAAGGCGGTGCGGTGAATTGATGATGGGCTTATCATAATCTGATGAAAGCCTGTAGCCATATCGAGAGACGAGTAGCGAGTGATACTCTTATCACCTAGTCGGTCTATATGGTCGTCAATAAGCGGGAGTGGATATCGTTCCCTCACTGTAATTCTATTGAGGGCCCGATAGTCGACGCACATGCGGTCAGAGCCATCCTTTTTCTTTACTAGAATGATCGGGCTCGCGTATTCGGATTCTGACTCACGAATAATCCCTTTACTTAGAAGCTCGTTAACGATCTCGCGAACTTTTAATTTTTCGGCGAGAGAAAGTTTATACGGACGATAAGCGACTGGTACGTTGGTGGTGACGTTAATATGCATCTCGCCCGTGGTTACCGTGGTTGTGGCGGTACCCGTTATGAAGAAGTCAGTAAAATCTTTGATTATGTTCATCAAAGTGTCCCGCTCTATACCCTGAAGGGGTGATACTATGTCAGTACTATCCACCACGTGAGCTAAAGCTACCTTAAGTGACTTTTCTTCCGAACGCGTGAGGTATTGTTTTTCTTTTGTCCTCACGTATGTTATCCCGTCCCGGTTTAGGATGTCCGTACCTATGATTAATGGTGTGACCATAGATTCTGCAGGTACAATGACAAAATCGGCTTCGAGGGTAATGCCGCTAAATTCGACGGTAAGTGTTACGCATGATTCGACCACTATTTCGCTGTTACCGATACCTTTAAGGGTGTAATTTATAGGTTTGGTAGAGCACGAGAGATACTTGAGTACCTCGGAGGATACCAAAGAGACGTTAAGAGCTCCACTATCAATGAGTACGTCAACGGGAATACCCTGCACTACTGCGGTCACTATGTCATTATTGCGTTTATTTCCCGAATGGTCACTGCAGAGGTTAACGTCACGTTTGTTTCGTGAGGCAGATCTTTCCTTGGCAAAACAACTATCTTCCGTATGACCCGTCTTTTTACAAAACGTGCAGGTGGTTGTGTTTTTCGGAGATTCGGATGGCTTAGTATTTTTTGGACACGTGTAGCTCTTATGTCCACTTTGATTGCAAACGAAGCATTTGTTTGAAGACGGGCCTGGTTTTGTTGTGGATTTACTTTTAGAATGATGCGGTAATGGGGGTTTTCCTCGAGTAGGTTTAGTATAAATAGACAAGAAAGAAACTAAATTCTCGGATGTGAGCTCAGCGTTTGCGGCTGCCGCCCTGACTTGTGCGTCAGTGATACCTCGAATGACAATTAAAGTCATTAGTTCCTCGCTAAGTCCTTTGATTATGCGTAAGCGTAAAAGGCTACGTCGTGCGTATTCAGCGTACGAATTATATTTGTCCGATGTTTTGTTCATTGTTTCGAACAAAATGTTCGCGTAATCTAATTTTCTTGGACAGAGTGGTTTAAACTCGCGTTTGAAACTAGTCCACGACCTATCACTAGTTACCCACTCGTTTAGCCAGGTTTTGGCGTCGCCCCTCAGGCAACCCGCCACGCGAGACAGGCATTCTTTGTCGTTCCAACGGTTTGTTAACTGAGCGCGGTCGACCTCTTCGCACCATGCATCGATATCGTGTATCGATGGGTCAAAGTTAGAGATGTAGTAATTATGCGATCGTATTGGATTTATGGCCTGAATCGCGTCAACAATTGTCTGAGCGGCAGAAGGAGTTGAAATTTCGGAATGTGGTATAGGGGTAGATGTAAAATTATTTTCTATTGCTTCCAATCGCGTTAGGATGGTGTCTAACGTTTTATTGATGGCTGTACGTGGTTTCGGTTTCTTTAATTCCAGTTGTTTACGTGACAGTACAGGCGGTGTTCGAGACCGGGATTGAGATAAGGATTGGTATCGAGCTCGCGATTGAGATCGGGGCCGAGATCGTGATCGACAACGTTTACGAGATTTGGTTTGAGACGATTCTCGAGACTCGTGACGTTTACGATGACGTCGGTGTGACCTGCTGCGTGATCTACTTTGCGAGCTATTTGTTCTCGGCATAGTTGATTCAAATAACGATTGAAGCACAATCAAATTTCATATAAATAAAAGAGGGTAGTTTTGATTCTGTTCCTTAAGATTTTTGTCAAGTTTAGCCAGACGTTAATTAAAAATCTAAGCGGCCAGTAGGCTTTGGATTGAGATCCCACTTCTGATATAAGATCGGACGTGGAATTTCAATTAAAAAAAAGAAACATTACAACACGTAACCTAAACTTTATTGGTACTTATTTATTATAATTTGGAAAACAGAATCAAGACTCATAAGCTAATTCACAATGTATGTCAATAAATGCAATAATCAGATAATTAGGAAAAACAATCTCACGATACAGATGACACCTGACGTTACGAAAGTCCGTGCGCTGTGGTGGTCGTCGATCGAAAGGGGCGCGTCCGTGCCGGCGCGCGCTTTTATAGGCTTAGTACTGACTAATTCGGTAAATCTCCTACAATATAATAACCGACATCCACGCGGGTGAATCCGCGGGCATCAGCTAGTAATCTATAAAAACAGCAAAAGAATCACGTTTATTGTATGGGAGCCCCGTTAAATATTTATTTTATTCTGTTTTTTAGTATTTGTTGTTATAGCGGCAACAGAAATACATCATCTGTGAAAATTTAAACTGTTTAACTATCACGGTTCATGAGATGCAGCCTGGTGACAGACAGACAGACGGATGGACAGCGGAGTCTTAGTAATAGGATCCCGTTTTACCCTTTGGGTACGGAACCCAAAAAACTCGCTGAATGCCGTAATTGGGAGTTTCAAAGTGGATAAGTATCATACGCGCATAATGTAATGAAACATTTTTTGTTGATCAGGTTATTACTTGCAAAGCTCGCTCCACTGAATCAAGTAATTACTGATAGCGACCGCGTATAGATGTAAGTCAGCCTCTTGCGGGCCTTTGTCACCAGATAGCGACCGGTGTCGGCCGGAGTAATCAAACTGACACACCGGTTGATTGCTTGCTTTGGCCATTGACAGAGATCGCCAAGGAACCCCTTTTCCCTCTTCACTAATTTGTTCTACTGTGGCGGTATCTTCATCGACACATGCGAACTACGCATCAAAGACATGACGTCACATAAATCCTGCATCGCGCAATTAAAGTTTACCGTGCAATGGACATATATACAAGAACACGACATCATCGTTGGGCAGTTGCCCGCCAGACACAACACCCGTATGGTCGGAGGATCCTCCCTTTTCTATGGTGGATGAGTGAACTTTACACCCTGTTCCTCATACCCTCTAAACTACTATTGAAATGAATGGCCTATCTTAGTCGGTATTGGTATCTGTGAAACCTTTGTAATGGTGGGCTTGTGCATCTGAGTTAGTAACTTGTAATTGGACGCGGCTTAGCTAGTTTGCGAAGTAAAGAGAACCACTATTTTAGTTTAACATGTTCAGCGTTCATGTGCTTACAATAAAATGCTATAGCAAGCCTTGTTTAAGTTTTTTTTTTTGAGATTCGTTGCGTATTGTAAATCGCTAACTAACAGATATTACAATGGTCTATGTGACTAGATAGATATCAACTGTAATCTAGGTTAAAGATAAGTATCAGAAATCAATAAACTCCAAGCTGACGCATACCGCTTCGCTCCTGATGACGTAGCCTGATTCAAACATACCGTATACAGATAAATCCGAAGATAACAAGGAAGATTAAAGTAGTCTCTGGAACCGGCGTTAGTTACTTTTACTCCAGAAACATTGTATATCCTGGGATAAACAATGTTTCTTTAGCAAAAATAACTCGCGTAGTTTTCTTTACGGAAATGGTGTACGCGTTTTGAATATCATTGTATGCATGACGTTACACAGATTTGTTGAGTATTTTTATAGCATATCATGTTATTATTAGCGTGTGATATTGAAATGGCGAGCTTTTCTGGGACACTCGCACCTCTGGCTGTGAATGAGATCTTTTTCCACTCATTCACGTCTTCCTGAAGAGCTTCAAAGAATAGTTGAAAAGGACTTCTGTGACAAGTTTACATGAGTTTTAAAACGCGTTGAGAATACTGAACGCTACTCCTTCGCTCGGTTTATGGGTCAATACCTCGAATTGGTTTGTTACTGAAAACCGTTTTTACCGTTATTCAAGTGGAGGGTTTTTCTTTGCAGTTTTTTACTAAATTTCCGTGTCGCTGTAGTTTATGAAGTATAATAACCTTTCTTTGTGTTCGTTTCTCCGTTCATAAAGCTTTCCTCCACAGAGTTTCTGAATTATTTATTAGCTAAGTAATCCAACATTCATAAATAAGTACGTTATAAAAGCATTACTTAATTTACCATTAATTATTCAAATTCTCACTAGTTTATCGGTTTGCTCGTTTTTAGATTAGTTTAATACTTCGATGCTTAAAATACCTGAGTTGGTAAGGCTTACAGAATATTTACTATCAGAATATTGGTGCTTACAACTTGTGTAAGATACCTACGACATAGATAGACAGAGAGCGACAAAGAAATATTTCGTTTTAAGGGCGATGCTCTAAGTTAGCCCGCGAAATTCAAATTTTCTTTCGTTTTTTGTAATTTTCAGGTGAATGTCAGTTGTATAATAATTAAAATATGATTAGCGACCGTAACAAATATGGCTTTACAGAATTATAATCATAAGAATCAACTCTTTATGTTAGCATAATCCTCAAATGTCATGATTTCATAATATAGTCATTCAATAGGATTACATGAACTTAGAGAGTTGTATTGATGATTCTATGATTATCACTACATATTATAAAACAAAGTCCTCCGTTGCGTCTGTTTGTTCGCGATAAACTCAAAAACTGCTGCACCGATTTTCATGCTGTTTTCACCAATGGATAGAGTAGTTCTCGAGGAAGGTTTTAGTATGTAATAACCGACATACACGCGGGCGAAGCCGCAGGCATCAGCTAGTAATGCTATAAATAAACATTTGATACGGCCGCTAATCATATTTAACCTGATACTGACCTGTAAATTGCAAAAAACGTTAGAAAATTTGAATTTCGCGGGCTACCCTGACGGTTTCGCCTTAAGATTGTTGGAACACTCGGACGATACGATATATTACAGGTACAGCTCGATTCAAACATAATGACTGCTCGGAACATGAGGCGAGTCGTTGCGCAGTAACAATTTCATGTGACAGCAGGGGTGAGGGGTAGGGTCCTGCGCAACGAGCAGCTTACTTCCGAGCCGCCATTAAGTTTGAATCGAATTGTAGCAGCCCATCCTAAGTCGATCTTTCTTGTATGAAGTTTGCATGCACTCTTGTGAAAATGAAAATTCTTTGCTCGTCTTTAGCTTATATGAAATGACAAAGTTTTATACGACTAGCGCATTATTTTAAGCGAATACTTGTTGTTTAAAGAACCTTGATATGAGTATAGTTTTGTGACAGGATAACTAACATGGGAGCACGTCAAATAAGTTGGAACTGCGGCATGACTTTATTGTTGTTTTGTAATAAAACTCGTACGAAAGTTGCGTGAAATATTCAAATATATTCAGTCATACAATGTATAGTTAGGAAAGCTAGATGATGGTGTGGTTCCGTATCAAAGCGTGGTTGTTTACAGTGTAGCGACAGTATTTTTATTTTCCTGCCACCGTGTTTCATGGCACACTGGGCCATGCGTAACTGGGATACGTACAAATTAAATCCATATATCTATAGAAATAAATAAAACTGAAGTTACTGAATATTATTGCGTTTCGAATAAGCCTATTTTTATCTCAGTATGACTAAAACTTTGGGAGATATGATTTTTTTTTGTACTCGCATAGAGAAGAGTTCAACAAAAAATCAAAATGGCGGCCACACACTGTATAATAGCGAAGGATAAAACAGCTAAATGGCACTTTACGGCTTTACGATTAGGTGCGAATGGAAGACGAAATTAGGATACCGTTTCATAAATATACATCAGCTTCAATATAAAAAGGACAGCCGCAAATATATGCATTTTTGAACGGAATACTTCTTTAGGCGCGTTGAGCGATTTTTGGTAGGGTTCGCAACACCGACATGCTCATGTCGTAGTGCTGTACTATAGAATATAGGCACTAATAGGTACCGGGTTAAAGTTTTGACTTCTATCGGCAGCCCGAAACCACATTAAAAAAAAAATCGTCTGTTTTCCTTACCTGTTTGTAATAAAAATTTGCAGCAACAAGAACGTGTAACTGAGAGCGCGGAACAAATTACAAAGGTACACACGGCTACACATCAAGCTATACATTGCCAGTATAAGCTGAGTTCGCATTGTACGGAAATCCTATAAAATGCGAGATCCGCATAAACTGGAAATGTATAGCTTGATGTGTAGCCGTGTGTACCTCTACTGTAAAAATTCGGAACGGTCTGAATGAAATTTTTCTCAAACATGCTTGGAAATTTGAGCATTATTTTGACAACCTTCTTCGAGATAAATCAAAATTGCTATACTGGTAAAAAACAAGTGACGATGCGGCCAGCAAAGTTACTATGAAAATCCATATCTGGCGTATTTAGCGGCCAAATAAATTACTATGAAAACTCATATCTGTCGTGTTATTTAAAAATGGAACGAACTTTTTACTTCAACACACGGAAACCAAGGAGGTAACTTATCAAAGATTTTATTTAAATTTCAAATTGATTCTGGAATTTCTATTTAATTTACTCAGTTTGAATTTCCGCGCGTTGTTTGAGAAAAGTACTATACAAGCCTTGGCCGCAATCAGGAATTGATGGACTCACGCATGAGTGCCTCAGCTTCGCCTCGGCCCTAATTTTCACGATCGTTCGTCCATCAATTCCCTTATTGCAGGCCGCGACAGTAATGTACTATATTGTAGGAACAATAACACCGCGTGGAGTTTTAATGAAAGTAGAATCGTGTATACCATTTTAACTATCTTTGTCCACCGTGGAGGCAATTATTCAATCTGCAGACAGTTAATTAAATGCGTTGACGTAAACTGGCTATAATGCCCTTATTATGTACCTAGGTAGTTGTGTCCGCGGCTGCCCAAACTGTACACACGGCTACATATCAAGCTATAAATTTCCAGTATAACCTGATCTCGCATTGTATAGGATTTCCGTACAATGAGAGGTCAGCGTATACTGGAAATGTATAGCTTGATATGTAGCCGTGTGTACATAGTATCCGTTTACGTAATTTGATTGTATTGCTATCGGGAGCATGGCCCGATGGTACAGAGCCTCCAGACTTAATTTTAATGATAAATCGATATTTTCAGTTTTGCTCACTTCAATACTTATTGTTCAAATAGCAAGGGGCGTGGTTTTCGGGATCAATTTCTGATGTTCCACTTTTATGGGGAACTAGCTTTCGCCCGCGGCTTCGCCCGCGTGGTATGTCGATAAAAAGTAGCCTAAGTCCTCTCTCAGGCTTTAGACTATCTGTGTACCAAATTTCATTAAAATCGGTTCAGTAGTTTTGCCGTGAAAGCGCGAAAGGCAGACAGATAGACAGAGTTACTTTCGCATTTATAATATTAGTAAGGATTTATGAAATTTATGATATGATTTAATTAAAGCATGGCTACTCAACCCCAGGCTATCAGCTGGCGATAGTCTTTTGAGAACAGATTTCAGGGCTTCTTAAGGACCCATCCTTAAATAGCCAACAATAAAACATATTTCCAGACTTGGTTTAATTATGCCTCTGACTCGGTGCCAAATATTTATAGCACAAAAAAAAAACCTCTTCTATGGTATCAGTGAAGTTTTTTTGGATTATTCCAATTAGTTGTTAATAGCTAGATATCTAACATAACTGTACTGCAAGTTTTATTTAGAAGATGGCCCGCTAGCTGACAGGTAATCAAAATTAAACCACCCACCCACCTTCAAAATTGGTTGGACAGCCTTGATTTATAGGAAACAATTAAAATCGGTTCCAAAACAGATTCTCTTACTAATTAGACAAAAACAATGTTCTGTAATATCTTTTTCCCGGATTTACAGAAACATGGGTTTATGATACTTACAAATGTATTAAAAAGTATGATATAAAGTAGGTAGACCTGTATAGTTTTTGTGGGTTCACTTCGTGACTCTCTTGTCTTCACCATGATCAATGGAATTAAGATGCTCGCGTCCAGGACTACAACTTTTGAATTCGTGAACCTATTTTTTTCTGTTTTTACATAGGTTCTATTTATCTATGTACAGTCATGGACTTTAATTGATGAGCCAATTGGCACTGTTCGTGTTTTAGCCGTGTAATGCAAATCGGGTTTAGTCAGTTGTACTCGTACATCTAGACACGGAAAGTCGTGTCTTCGTATTAAAGAAAAAGAAAATTATATTTAATATCTTTACCGGTTGGCTAACCTTAGAGCCAGAACTACAAACTTGACAGCAGAGTGACTACCCAAAGTCAACCAATTGCAGGTCTAGCAACCGTAACCTAGCGACGATTGTTTTAGCGTAGACAATTTTGCTGTTTCGTACAGTTTCTTGCCCGTTCTTCTCCATAGGTATCTACTAAGCTTCGGAATGGGCAACTAGCTTCATATTTCTGACTGACCGACTCCTTGACAATTCAAAAGTGCCTGTAAATGGTTTAATTGAAATAAATGCTTTGAGTTTTTTTTTAGTTTTAATGGCTCATCAATTAAAGTCCGTGACTGTTCATCTATGTTTATGTGAATACATATCGACGATGCGATGGTGAGATCACGACACTCCTAATAAAAACGTGTCGTCGTAACAAAAAAGAATGGCACGTAAACCGTCTTACAAAATGGGCGAGTTCTGTCGTGTTTTCAACTTCACCCGTATGCATATTGATTTGTAGTGATTTACATTTTTACCTTACATCGCCTCGATACATTTCACATTACACGTCGACCATCAAGAAATTGATTCACGCTATTATCTTATTACAGTCTAAAAATAAACATGGTACTTACATATAAAACATGATATTTCGTCTTAGTGAAACGAAAATAATTTTCCTTCGTTATATAGATACAATTCAATTTATTAATTTATCTACACCCATGCTATAAATCCTCTATAAAAGTTTCTGAAACAGTTAGCTTATTGCCAACATTAAAACAACCAGTGTCATAGTAAATCATCCAAACGGGTGTTATAATGTTGTACTAAATTTCATAATGCAACTCATTTAAAAAAAAGAACGCTGTCATACAGGCGCGTTTCACTAATCAAGTTCAGTAATTTAAAAAAAAAACTTGTAGTTTATTCGAATTCTAAAAATTCGAATTCACGTGTGTTGTATCCCGCCATTTTTGTTCGATATTAGTATTACAAAGAACCTTTTATAGAATGGGTGTAGATAAAGTCTTGTATGCAACTGTATGTTGGTGAATGGTGTTTGTTACTCCAGACTTTATTAATCTATTTTGAGACATACCGTGTTGGTCACTACCTTAAAAAAAAACATAACCCTGTCTTTGCTCTCGCGCAGTCGGGTAAATGAGTAATTTCAAGTGGGAAAGTAAACGGTGTTGTAGAACAGTTACTCACATTTCACGTAACATAAGCTTGGTGTTTTCACAAATTAATTTCTTACCGTTTTACGTAGGTTAGGTACGTTATTATTACTGCTCAATTTATAATAAGTGAAAGCGTCGGGATTCGTAATTTTCAGATCAGTATCACGTTGTATGTTTATCTAAATATGATTTGCGGCTGTATCAAATATTTATTTATAGAATTATAATCATAAAAATCATCAATACAGCTCTATACTACTAATATTATAAATGTGAAAGTTTGTGTGTTTGGATATTTGTTACTCAATCATGCAAAAACGGCTGAATGGATTTGGATGAAATTTGGCAGAACAGTTTATAAACTGGATTAACACATAGGATACTTTTTATCCTGATATTCCCACGGGATCGAGACTTACGCGGGTGAAATATGAAATGAAACCGCGGGGCGCAGCTAGTTAGTTCATAATTATAATACTATTGAATGACTATTTCATGAAATCATGACATTTGAGGATCATTCTAACTTAAGGAGTTTTATTGCTGATTCTAATGATTAATTGTGTAAAGCCATATTTGTTACGGTCGCGAATCATATTTTAATCAACATACAACCTGACACTAACCTCCTAATTGCAAAAAACGTAAGAACATTTGAATTTCGCGGGCTACGTTAGCGCATACCTCTTAAGTTACATTTTTGCAATGTTCGCCGCAAAGGGGTCGCAGACGAAACGTCGCCGGTTTCAGCGTCACTTTCAGTTATAGCTGGCAAACTCGTGAAACAGTTACGACTTGCGAGTGCCTGCCTAATTGTCGTCAAAACAACGAGGAAGTTATGTAATAATTGGTTCTTTAATTAGAAGCTAAGAATAGGTTGCTATTATCCAATTTCAAAAAAGTGAATTGGATAATGGGGCCGCTTCTGTTGTTCACAAACTAAACTAAATTTACGTTTAGTGCATCTTTTTCTTTGTCTTTCATTATGAAAAGTACAGAAGATAAATTTTAGTTTAGTCCTGTCAAGTTAAGGCTCTTACATACTGGGGCGATAAGTCGCGCGACGCGAATTTTAACAAAACAATTTCTCACGTCGAACAATGCGGCGGCGTCGCGTCGCGCGACGAATCGCCCCAGTATGTAAGAGCCTTTAATCAGCGACTGACGTAAATTGACATAATTTTAGTAGGCAAGTTTTTAATCACGTCTAAACTTGTATGGAGTAGTGACAGGCGCTGATTAATTTGACAGGACTAAACTACAATTTATCTGCTGTCCTTTTCTTAGTGAAATAGAAAAAAAAGATACACTGAACTTAAATTTAGTTTAGTTTGTGAACAACAGAATCGGCACCATTAGCAACCTATTGAATGAAGAATAGGTAGGGTACCTGTAGAAAGAATAGCTAAAGGAATGCTAATCAAAGAGCAGAGTTTCGAGTACCTACCATTAAAGCACTGAAGCTACCTACGTATTAGGATTAACAAGCGCCTTTGAGGGGAAATAACGAGGTCTGGGTTCGGCATGTGTAATCGTTCAAATAAATGATTCCGGAATACGGCTCAAGCTAGCAACGTTTTCCTAGAAAAATAAAGTTCGTATTTTATGAATACAACGGGCTGCAACTGCCTCCGGCTGTTCTTAATTATCCGGCTCTCTGAAAAACGAATTTAATACAGTCTGTGGCCTTCGGTTATTTAATAAAATACTATACTTACGCATTTTTTTTTCCTTTAATATTGTTCTGTTTAACTGAATACCTTAATCATATACCATATCATATCATACCGTACCATATCATATATCATCTTAATCATATACCTACTTATATCAAACTAGCGACAGACGCCTACTTTGCACGGTTTTTACGACTTGACAAAACATCGAGATTTCTTTCAAAATTCATATTATGAATGTATTATATATACACATAAACTTTCCAGAATAAATTATTTAATTGATGGTGAAAACCACATCAAAATCCGTTGCGGAGTTTAGAAGAAAAACGCAGTCACACAGACAGTCATGATAATCGACTTTAATTTATTATGTGTATAGATTAAAAACTGTGCAATTTAACCCAAGCTGGAAAAATATTTACAAAGGATGATACTGTGAAGCCCGCGGGACGTGAGCGTCGAGATTGTTACTCTTTTATTTTTTTACATTGTAGTAAGCATTTTACGGCATTTAACCACTTTTATACGTAATAGTCCTACAAAAATATATGCCTGAAGAACTCTTACCCCAGCAGAAATTGACTGTGAGGCATGTGGAGCCAATACCACATTAACCAGATGTGAAACAATGGGAAAACTTAATTGTTGATCGAGTCCATGACGATTTGCAATGATAGTAATAAAGTTCAATGCACAATTTTACAATTACTAATTCAAATGCTAGACATGAGTGGCTTAGAGACAAGAGACATGTGGAATTGCTTGTTGTTGAATGTTGATATAAATGAATCTCAGGGTCAGTTCAGACCGCGACGTGAAGCGACGCGACGCTGCGCGCACTTTTTAACAATTATCGAACTTATTTTCTTCACTAAAAGGTATAATTTCAGTGCGAGGGTTGACACGTGTCAAAGTACACTGATATGCGCGGTGCTGCGCAGCGCGTGTACCTTATTGTGTAGTAAATAAATTCGATATTGTATCGGATCATAAAAAACTGCGTAGCGGCGCGGCGCATCGCGGTGCTTCTCGGTGTGAACGGACCCTAACTGGTTCTATTTATTTCTATGAATCGATATTAGAAAATTGAGTTTGGCTGTTGCAACAAGAAATAAATAGGTACCGCTTTTGAAGAAAACAAATCTACCTATGATACCAATTCCTATAGACCATATTGTTACTCACGTAAAATTAAAAGTTAGTGATCCTAATCAACACTCAGACCAACAAAAAAAGCAAGACGGTGCGCTCCGAACATCAAAAGTGAAGCCACAAAACCTCAGAACACAAGAACTCACGAGTCGTCGTCTAGTTAACATCAATAAAAAAAATAGAATTATGCCTTCCTGTGTAGTGAAAACTTGTAAAAACAATAACAAATCACATAAAAAGTCTCACGGAATCACTTTTCACTTGTACGTACTTTAAATAACATCATTTTTTAATTTAAATTACTTCGAATTTTAGGTTTCTTGGAACAAAAAACCTCATTTGAATGAATGAATGAATGCAGTGACATAAGGTGGGATGGTTGCCATAATGTGATTTAAAATTTTCCCATTCGACTAAACCAATTTAAATTCTGATTTCTTATTTCGAGTAATTATATTCTTGTTTTGCTGTTTTTTGTATTTATATTTTAGATTTCCAAGTAATACTGAATCTAAAAGTAAATGGTTAGTAACTACAAGAAATAGCGATGTAATTTTTTTTGTTTTTGTTTCGGAATAGAAGTACTTCTTAACAATTGAGGTATAATACCATACTCAACAATATCTTACTCGTACAATAATTAACTTACCCATACAATATTATTCCCCAAATTATAGGGAAAAACTTTAATAAATGGCAGTCCTTTTTACACACATAGATAAAAAGGTGGCTTCACTTTTGATGTTCGGAGTGCTCCGTCTTTCTTTTTTTGTTGGTCTGAGAATCAACATTGTAATAATTGCAGGCATTTTCCCTTGACGTTCATGAAAAAAAAGAGAGGAGCTCGTGGCTAAGTAATAACAGCCGCACGGGTCGATCCATCTGGTTAAGCTACGCTTGCCGGGGTTGGTACGTGGACGAGTGACCATCATTACACACCGAGAGTCCTCCGTGGCTCCGAAAGCACGTTAAGCAGTTGGTCCCGGCTGTCATTCGTGGACCTTTGGCAGTCATTACGGGTCGTCAGAAGCCCGAAAGTCTGACAACCAGTCTTAGCAAGGGGTATCGTATTACTCAGTTACTGGGTTGTGGAGGTCAAATAGGCAGTTGCTCCGTGTAAAATACTGGTATTCAGCTGCATCCGGTAAGACTGGAAGCCGACCCCAACATAGCTGGGAAAAGGCTAGGCAGATTGATTTATGAAAAAAAAAAAGGCCTTTAGCCTTTCACAATTTTGTAGATCCCATGTTTAAACAATTTTATTAAGGGATTCAAAAGCAATTGAAACTCTTTTATTAAGGAAAGTAATTGATTAAAGTAGAAACTGTCACAACGCGGACGTGTTTAATGTCCCATGACATCGTTATCATGGTTAATTACTTATTTAATGGTTATGACTTGTGAATTGTTATTTTTATTTTTAAAACAGTTAAATAACTGTTACATTCATCTAAAATACTCGTAGTTATGTTAATAATGCCACATCTGCCTTATTTTGGCACCAACTAGAGCTTCGACCACAACATTATGCTGTCTCTTTGTAATCCTCTTTTGGTCGTTGGTTTGTCTAATTTCGTAAATTTCCTTCATCCTTACATATTATAAAACAAAATCCTCCGCCGCATCTGTCAGTCGTCCTGTTTGCGATAAACTCAAAAACTACTGCACCGATTTTCATGCTGTTTTCACCAATGGATAGATTGTTTCTCGAGGAAGGTTTTATTATATAATAACCGACATCCACGCGGGTGAAGTCGCGGGCATCAGCTAGTTATTTATATAATAAAACTGGCACTTACAAATTAATAAATAATAAAAATAAAGGTAATAAAGGCTTACCTACAACGTGTGGAGTGGAAAAATAAACAAAAGAATTAGAGGGGTTTTAGTTGTTTGAATGCCCAGCGTCTATCTTTCGCTCCACAATTGCATGTGAAGTATGGCAATAGCAACAGAAACAATGGCACTTGTGCAATATTGTGATTGAAGTACGCCACTCAAAAATGCCGCTAATAGCATGCTTGCGACCTGCATCGCGAACATACGTAGGTACTATTGTAATACAAGGCGAGTTCACGAATACTGCATTGCGATTTCGTAACGATAAGCTTTGCTCAAACTATCAAAATAGTTATTATTATTGAGCGAATGCAATTTAAATTGAATTATAAGTACATGAAATGTTGTTGTATCTATATAACCTCTCTTTAAGAAAAGTTATCTCAACGCTCACACTACTCCTTGTTGAGATACATACGAGCGAACATAACGTTAAGCAAAGTCAAAGTGTTTCCTAACTTATACGTATTTGTGCTTTCTATTCAGAGCGGTAAATATATCTCCCAATGTTGTTAAATTCATTACTTACCTATTCCACAACGTGTGTCAAAAATAAAAGACTTGTTAATTAATCAAGCAATGCAAAACATTCGGTAGCGATGCTCATGTAACTTCATGTCTTATGACTTTGTTTTAAAGTCTAATTTGTTTTGTGTATCCACAGATGTTTGCTTCCAACCGTTCTTCAACTTCGTGGACATGAGGGCCCTTTTGGAAAACTTCTGCGTGTACCACGTGAATGCCCCGGGACAAGAGGACGGGGCCCCGAGTCTACCTGAAGAGTAAGTACTTAACCTTAGACTCCATGTAGGGATAGTAGCATAGTTTAATAAGAATATAATGAAAAATCCCTCTTAAATGGCTCCCTGGGAAAAAAGTTCAAGAAGACATATTTACTTGTGGCTTGTGGCATTGAATGTTTCAGTAATATTACAGTTGTTTGAAAATCAAACCGTTTGTGTGGGGTGCGTTTCCCCAGCAAAATAATGTCGAAAATAGTCATTTAAATCTTATAAATAATTAGTTGCCCAGCTCCTGTAATTGTTGCGCACATATTTAAATTGGTTGCACTTACACTGGAGTAAGATTTAAATGACTATTTTCAACATTATTTTGCTGGGGTAACGCACACGTTTGTGTGTGTTTTCATGTTACTGTACAGTCACGGACTTTAATTGATGAGCCACTTTCAAACTTTTAAATTTTGCTGTTTCATACATTCACGAGATTACACGATTAAACACGATCTCAAATAGCATGCTCGTAAACTAGATGACAAATTGCTAGTAATCTGAAATAGTCTTATCCATAGAGGTTGACTAATAAGTTCTCAATGATAAATAAATACAATGTTTATCCAATCTATTTGATACCGACCTCCTTTAAATCAGAGCTTAATAACTCGATATTTCTGAAAACTTAACCGAAGACAGTGACAGTCGATATGTCGATGTCAGAGACGTTATTTGCGAATTTGTCAAAATGAGTAATTAAAATTTCTCCGTACGCTAACGTTACACAAAACGGGTAAAACAATCGTCGCTAGGTTACTGTTGCTAGACCTGCAATTGGTTGACTTTGGGTAATCACTCCGCTGTCAAGTTTGTAGTTCTGGCTCTCAGGTTAGCCAACCGGTAAAGATATTAAATATAATTTTCTTCTTCTTTAATACGAAGACATGACTTTTCGTGTCTGGATGTACGAGTATTACCGACTAAGCCCGATTTGCATTACACGGCTAAAATACGAACAGTACCAAGTGGCTCATCAATTAAAGTCCGTGACTGTACAATACATTAAATTTACAATTGTACGCTTGTGTAACTTTTAAATTGACAGCCATCAGTATAAAGACCTAGAGAACAGTTCCTCCGGTAGTTACCTTCATTGATGTCTGTTCAGCGCGATGAAGTGGCCCAACCCTCAACAGGGATCGATACGCCTATCAACAAGCTGAATGACAGTTCTCCTAAAATATCACAATTTCACTTGGATAATGACGTAGCAAATTACGCCGTCCACAGAAAAATACAGTCCTGTTACTGGGTACTTTAGATTATGCTACAATTGTTGAGGCAATTAATTTTGAAATGTTAACTAGGCACTACGCGTTCTAATAAAATTGGGTGCACGGTGTATTCTTGATCGCGATATTTCCATTATACGCAAAGGTCACCCGCTTACCACTTAGTACATAGACAGAGACGGTCTACAGCAAATGAAATGCACAAACACCAGTCGACACGAGTAACTGTGTACATATCTACGTCCTAGGGGCGTCGCATTAATTCTATTGCGTTTACTCGGTTTACCCGGCATCGGAATGTGCCACACAATGCACACTGCTTTGTAATTCACATAATATTGCCATTTCTCCGCACCAGAGTTTTCTCCAATCCTAATTCGTCAGATTTAATTGTGGTTGAGTGAAATGCATTGCGTTCTCGTAGGTATCTGTCTCAAGAAGCTCATTTACGATTAATTGTGAACCATGAAATAGTACAAATTAAGGGGGATGCGCCAGGGTAGCCCGCGAAATTCAAATTTTCTTACGTTTTTTGCAATTTGCAGGTCGGTGTTAGATTGTATGTTGATCTAAATATGATTTGCGCACGTAACAAATATGGATTTACAGAATTATAAACATAAAAATCAGCAATACAACTCTCTAAGTTCATGAAAGTCTCAAATGTCGAGATTTCATGAAATCATGAGTAACACCGACCTAACATCCTCTAACACCGACCTGCAAATTGCAAAAAACGTAAGAAAATTTGAATTTCGCGGGCTACCCTGGCGCATCCCCCTTAATGTCATTTAATACGTACAATATAGCCTCAGTTCATGTGTGATTGGATCTCAATCACACCATATAAACTCAATAATGTAATGTATATTACTGATATTTCAATATGAAAAATAAACATAATGCAACAACCGATAAAGTTGGAATCGAAATGTTTCCCCCCCACCCCTACTATTACTGCCTATGCTATTAATTGAATGGCCTGTCTGTAGCAGATATTTCGATGTTTATCAAGTATTTTGGCGTTTGCATTTGGCATTTTTTGCTTTAACGAACCACGTAAACTTTTTGTGACTCGTATTGCGTTTACTCAAATATAAAACGTGTGAGTTTTATATTTAACATTAAACATACGGGTACAAGTCGCGCATTTAGCACGTTGGGTAGATATATATACTAAAACAATTTAAACTATTTTCCGTGGAGATGCAAGACTTACCTAACTTGCGAAGAGGTTATATTTGATTACTTATTCTGGTTGCAGCCGTGGGCGCAAACACCAAAGTTTCATAAACCATTTTAAGTGGTAATATCGGCTCCTGTAAGGAGTTGGGAACTAAGGACGTGCCTTCATCAAACGAGGCTATTTGCAGAAATAACACGCGCTATAACACTTTTCGCGATGCGTTCTCTATCCGGAAATATTCGTGTCGCAATTTAATCGCAAACCGCGCACTTTCATCTTATAGAATACCTTTATTATTTTTTAAATCTGCTTTTCAACATCATGGTTTGATTAAAATAAGCCGGAAAATATTTTTATCCTTACAGTATTCAATGCATTATTTGAAAGTACCCAATAATAGTATTCAACATAGGTAATAAGGTTCTACTCCAAAAAAATCTCGGGTTACCTGATTCAGCTAAGGTTTTAAGAAGATAAGTCTAAATAAACTTTCTTAAGCTTCATGTGCTTATTATTATTATCTTATTTCAGTCATCATTTTCCTGCCCTTGTCACATGTTACTTGTGGTCGGCGTAACACGTTTTCTTGTTTCACTCTCCCCTGTCAACCGTCACGATATCATACACTCCTTTTTGGCATGCTGGACTATCCAGTGTTTCATAAAGCATGTCATGGGCTTTTGCTCTCGCTACAGCCACAGCTTTCTTGGCTTTTCTCTTTAGAGCGTCAAACTCAGTTTTTTTCTGCTTTCCAACTAACATTCTCAACACTGCATCTCGCTGAAGTTTTTCTTCTTATCCTGCAACAGATTCTGTATTTCTGTCGACCACCAATATGTATTCCTATGTATCGTGCCCTTTCCTTTCATCTCTCAAAATATCTTATTTCAGTATGAATATAAAATATCTGAGATGTAAGCGATAAGTATCATCTATGAATATTTTATGCTGAAAAAGGAATAATGAACACTGGAACTTACTGTTTTAATTACATCGTTAGAGCTCAGAAAGTAACTCGGTCTCGTTCTCTCGTTCTTTGTCGATATTACGGTGGGACGCGATGGTCCATTGTCGGGGCTTATCCTTTGTTCATTGTCTCATCGCGCATCATGTTACACCGCCCATGGTAGTAATTACGTGCATACACTGTTTGCTTCAGGCTCCTAATCCTGCAGATTCAATTAGCAAAGCAACACTACTGTTGACTTGCTTATCATTAAATAAATAATCTCGCATAGCTTACCTCGGTTCAGGCTGTCATTCGTAGATCTTTGACAGTCATGATGGTTAGGAATCCCGAATTTCTTACAAACAGTCTTACCAACAGGTATCGTGTTCCCCAGTAACGGGACTGTGGAGGTCAAATAGGAAGTCGCTCCATGTAAAATATCTGGTATTAAGCTGCATCCGGTTAGACTGGTAGCCGACCCCAACATAATTGGGATGTTGTTATTACGTATTTCGTAATCACGTTTATTTAATACTAGCTGACCTATAGTCTGTCTGAATAGTCGTTGTCCTGCCTAAATTTCTATAATTCATACAAAATCACCACAGCAAATTCTCTTTCAGTTTTCTGGAATTTTTCTTTCCGTAAGAACCTGACCTAAAAAATTGCCAAATCGGCAGTATTTCATTTTTATTGTATAGAATAGGATATTAACGTAAATTAGCGACTATCGCGTACATTATTCAATCATAGTTCAAATTATGGTGTAGCAAATGTCGTAAAAACATATATTGTGACTAAACCACTGTTATGGTTTAGCAGTATCGTAACTAAATTCCATCACTAAAACAGAAACCCTCGTCTACAATAACAGAAGAGACAATATTCATTACAACTCAATGTTCAAAGCTTATCCGTCTATTCGTGGCACTAATACAGGATGGTCTTAAAGTCAAACAGAATAAGGTTTTTAAACAACAAGTCGCTCCGGACTCCGATCCCGTCTCCGTTGCCAGATAACGACAAACGGCAACCCACATCGACCGTCTGAAACTACGCACAACAATACAAAACATTCATTTTTTTGTAATGAGAAAACTGACAAAATTATTACTAAAATAAAACACAGCCATTCCAGTTTTGCCTCGCAGCCTTTGAAAGATTACCCTAATGATGTTTAATCCCGACCTCGGACTAGCATTACTCTCTGAGTTTGCGTGGTGAGTTCGCTTCCAATAGTTTAGTGTTGGTATCCATCACCAGTCACTACCTTCATGATTAATGAATGTAGACAGACTTCCAAACTATTTGTGTGTTGTCGATACTAACGCTGAAATTATGTAACTATCTCACTAATTATAATTCTTGCCATATAAGTTTAGTTCTTGGAACACAAAGCTCAATCCCTTGCCTTCAGTTTCTGAGACAAATTTTGTACGACATGAATAAGGTTGATTTATCAGAATTTTTAGTTCAATTGCCAAAACCTCGGCCCAAAAAACCTAGCAATTTCAGCAATATAAATAAGGCGTACGAAAACTGGAGGAGACCAGTGGTTACTGGTCCATAAAAATGGTTGAAGCTGCCTCTGAGTTTTTACCCGACTACGGCGAAGCGAAAAGGAGGGTTCGTTCCGAGTTCCAGAATCCGGAGTCACACGTGTTAGCATAAATCGAACAGATAATCCGGATTTTTTATTTTTTTGTTTGTGATGTGTTTGTCTGTGTGTTTATATCTTTTTATTTGACTTTTTTGTCGTAGTTGGGTTTAGTTTTATACATTTTTAATGTTCCATCCCCCAAAATCGCAGATCAGGTTTGGGTACATAGGTAGCATGATCACACAAGTACTTGGTAATTTTTGGTTGTAATGTCCGCCAGAATTAACAAAACCTCTGAACTTGGTCACAAAGTGAAACAAAATTAACCTCGACCTACCTGTAGATTGTATTACGCTAAATTCATAATCCTTCTTCAATCCACTTTGACTCGTCTAAATTGAAATATTAAAAGACAGAAAAAAGTGTGCTAAAAGGGAATAGGTCAAGTTACGCCCCCGGCGCGGTCTTAGGAGTGCTTTCTTTTCTTGTATTTTCGTTGGCAGTGGGGCCGTGCAGTGGCTTGGCGAACCGTCGTCATAATGAACGCGCTGGAACGCAATAACTTTAAACAGGTCGGGAATCCAGGGCATTCTTGACACCTGACTATTGCACCCCATTGTAGAGCTACGCAGCATATACGTTTGTCTCGTTCACGGGAAATAGGAGAATTCACAGCTTGCTTTGGTTGCTGTGGAATGCATTTGATTTATTTCTAACTAAACCCACATTGGGATTTATAATATTATAAGTTTAGCTAGTTACTAATATTAATCTTTACATATTATAAAACAAAAGTCCTCCGCCGCGTCTGTCTGTCGTCCTGTACGCGATAAACTCAAAAACTACTGCACCGATTTTCATGCTGTTTTCACTAATGGAAAGAGTGGTCCTCGAATAAGGTTTTAGTATATAATAACCGACATCCACGCGGGCGAAGTCGCGGGCATCAGCTAGTTAATAATAAAGCTGAAGAGTTTGTTTTTTGTTTGGAAGCGCTAATCTCTGGAACTATCAGTCGGATATGAAAAAATCTTTTTGCATTCTATAGGCCAATTCTTCAAGAACGCTATAGGCTATTAACATCACGCTAGGACCCTTAGGACCCGAGCAAAAAGAAATAAAGTCAGAAAAAACGCTAAGCGAAAACGAAGTAATAGCGCGGGCTGGCAATGCGATGCGACGCGGTGGGTCGGGGGAACAAGATATTTCACGCGGACGGATTTGCGGGCTGAAGCTAGTACATGACCTCAGGACGACCTGCTTCTCATAATGGACATTTGTACAGTACAACTATTTTCTTGATGTTTCTCGGCATACTTCGTGTTTCGCCAGTAGGTCTGCACCAAGTGCAAAAGTCAACTGATAGAAATCCGACGACTGACGACACACGAAGTTTGCCGAGGGACATTAAGAAAATAGTTGCACTGTAGGTCGCTTGCGCCCACGTCACTCGTCTTAACACTGTATATTTTGGCTGCTGAAACTAAAACTACAAACGTAGTACCTACACAGGGATGTTTTATAAAAAATGTGGCAGTTTTTAGGATTCCGTATCCAAAGGGTTAAACGGAACCTTATTACTAAGGCTCCGCTGTCTGTCTGTCCGTCTGTCACCAGGCTGTATCTCAAGAACCGTGATAGTTAGACAGTTGAAATGTTCTCAGATGATGTATTTCTATTGCCGCTATAACAACAAATACTAAAAACCAGAATAAAATAAATATTTAAGGGGGCTCCCATACAACAAACGTGATTTTTTTGCTCGTTTTTGCTTGATATTGATAACGGCAACAGGTAGACGCTTGAAATATTCACAAAATATTTAGTTATAATATTCACTTTAAAAATAAATAATTAAATTAAAACAAATATTTTCCCATACAACAAACGTGTTTTTATTTTGCCGTTTTTATTTCTATATAAACGGTGATTTTTTGCCGTTTTTATAGATAAATGGTACGGAACCCTTCGTGCACGAGTCCGACTCGCACTTGGCCGGTTTTTTTTGTATATTATGGTGTCTAACGATTTCCACGCGAACGAAGTCGCACTAGTATAAAATATAGTAAAAAAATTAATATTATGTAACCCTCTCTATTTCTGTACTACTGCCTCGGGAATCCTTACACGAGCAACGGTAAACTAACTGCGTTACTTTTTTAATTACTGGGTTTACGCAAACGCCATTCATCTGCGGAGAGGAACCGTGACCTTTATGCTGATCTCGCATTGTAAAGGATTTCCATACAATGCGAGGTCAGCTTATACTGGAAATGTATAGCTTGATGTGTAGCCGTGTGTAACGTTTTCCCTATGGCTTTACGAGTACTATTTCAGTTTTTTTTTTTTATTCATTCATCCCATTTTGCCTCTTCCCGTGTGCAATTTGTTATAGACGAAGAAAAATAAGCGAAGATAATTAAGTTAGTGTATCTACATTATAAATCGTCAACTAGAAAGCATAAGCATACAGCATAAGATACAAGAAAAGTCATTTTAAAGTTTATGGTATACTAGCTTCCGCCCGCGGCTTCGCCCGCTTGATATGTCGATAAAAAGTAGCCTATGTCCTTTCTCAGGCTCTAGACTATCTGTGTACCAAATTTCATTTAAAACGGTTCAGTAGTTTTGGAGTGAAAGCGCGACAGACAGACAGAGCTACATTCGCATTTATGATTTTAGTAAGTATAAGTAAGGATTGAATACAACCTGTATTTGACATTCGAAAAGTGCTGATTCTCAGACTAGTTTGAATAAATGACTTTTGATTTTGTAAAGCAACAGCAACTGTAATCTGTGCAGCTTTCGGCGCATTTCTTCCTTATAAATAGGACCTTTATTTAATGAGAAGTTATTACTTACCTAAGTAAATATTCAGTTACGCCAGAAAGAAACTCTCGGCTCTTTCAGCTTAAGTTAAGAAATTAGTGCACCGGCCTCTGAATCAAGTTAGAAATATCAATCTTAATTAACGAGAAAGACTGTGTTTGTCTTAAAGAATTTCTTCTCAGGTAGTTAGAAGTGTGTATGGAACTATTACTGTCAATAGAAGTGGAACGATTCCCTCCGAAGATACCATCAATCTTTGTTTAGCCGTCGATTACACACGTCATCACGGGGTAACCTAGATCTGATACGAACTGTGTGAAGTACGCGTAGGTAACGTGTAGGAACGCCGTCGGCTTCGAGATGACAGCCGTGGGATGCCAAAAGATAAGTTGTAATGGCAATCATGTCATTTGGTTTAAATAGGTTTTTATCTGTAGTATCTTATTTATCTTATATAGATTATTTTCTACCTTGTGAATGTGAGAACGTCGTAGGCTTAGTGAACTGTAGACTTTTTTTTTTTTTGAACTTTACCTGGTACTTTTTGAAAGGCCTACACTGTCCTCCCATAACTATTAACACTGTAATTCGAAAATATTGTATAAGCCAATTATCTTTTAAAAGAGTAACCGTGGAGTATCTTGCCGGCTCTTCTCCATAGGAAACGACCAATTGAAAGAAAGAAAGAAAGAAAAATAGGTTTATTTGTCACAGAAACACGTGCATACAAAATAGATAGTTGATCAGCAATGTTAAACAGAATAGATCTACTTAAATACAAATATGAGATTACGAGTTTACAGATAGATAATCGGCAGCTGCACGTCATGACTGTGACAAGAAGGCTTCCACTCAGCATAATGCTGCGCTAAGGAGACCCACAGCACAGCGCTGATTTTCAGTGGTCACCCGAAAAAGACGTACGGAAATCAAGTCAGGTTCAACAATTTGTACAAAATAAATTAATAAATAAAATAAAACAAACAGTACTTAGAATATAATTGGAACCGTGCACTAAGTTCTGAAGTTTCATAAGTGCTTATGTGAAATAAAATATTTTGATTTGATTTGATTTGATAGAATGATGCGGACAGTAGGTACTCTATACACAAACTAGCTATAGCAAAATGCAAATCGATCCTAAAGTGCGCAGCAAAATTGTATATTGATCTTGAAGTTGAAGATTGTTGCAGAGTTCGGAGCACTAACTAGTAACTATCTATCAGTAATTTTTTTTTTTTACACAATTTATTTGTTTGATGTTGGTAATGATCTGCAGGTTATTACGAGAGGTGGTGGTTGGTGGAGCAGGCCGTAAATATTACAGCTGTGGACTGTTTTATTTACATTTACCTTTTTAGCTCGCAATACTATCGCACGGATCGATCTGTCAGGTTAAGCTAGCAGGTTGATCCGTGGATGGGTGACCATCTTTACATACCGAGACTCTTCTGTGCCTCGGCAAGCACGTTAAGCCGTTGGTCCCGGCTGTCATTCGTGGATTTTTGTCAGTCGTTACGGGTCGTCAGAAGCCCGAAAGTCTGACAACTAGTTTTACCAAGGGGTATCGTATTACCGTGAAAGTCAGATAGGCAGTCGCTCCATGTAAAATACTGGTATTCAGTTGCATCCGGTGAGACTGGAAGCCGACCCCAACATAGTTGGGAAAAGGCTAGGAAGATTAGCTTATAATCACAAACTTTTCAATTAGCCCTTACGTTTTGATTGACAACTAAGCAGATACAGTCAGACATGCCACAACTCAGCCCGCATGCAAGTTGTTAACCGGTCGAGAGCAAACAAGGTTTAATTCGCTAAAGTCATCGCCAAACAGTCCTCTTTTGTCACGGTACCACCGCGTGTACCTACTCTTGTTTCCAAAGCCACGCAAACTTCGTTCAGCAAACTAAAGGGAACGCGCGGGAAATGACAAACAAACCATGCATTTGGAAAATTGACGAAACAATGCTTTGTGTTGCTTTTGCTCTTCATTCTGAAGCAAAATAAACGTAGCCGTTTGAAGTTAGTTGTTTAATTTCATAACTGTGTTCACTGTTATAATATTTATTCATTTGCTATTAGGCAGGACCACTACTTTTCATTTAAGGTGACCAACTTCGAGATTAGAATCCTATTTTTTTTACGATTTCACGCTAAAACAGCTGTACGGATTTCGATGAAACGTAGCACATGGGTATACCATGACCTGGAATAGGTCATAGGATACTTTTTATCCCGATATTCCCACAGAATCGAGACTTACGCGGGTGAACTATTTAGGATCTACCTAGTTTTGAATTTGGGAATCCGTTAAATAGTAAAATATGAATGGCAACATTTTACCTATTATATTACTGAAACAGAAACATACTGTGGTCCGGAATCCGAGCGTGGTCATTATGCCAAAGTCCTATTTTCACTGTCCACAGACACACAGTCCACAGAAAACAAACAAGAGGTGATCTGAAATATTATTTTTATTTTTTAATTCAATAGAGAGCTGTTTTCCGAAAGGAAACTACATCGTATAAAGTTCTTCGATAATAAACTTGCAGTCTTTATTCGGACTTGACCTGAGCTTCCACTGTCCGTTGTTCACTGTATTTCACTCTTATTGAATAAAACTTCTAAAATAGTAACCAAACCCCAAAACAAACCTCAATTTTTAGGGTTCCGCACCCAAAGGGTAAAACGGGGAGCCTATTACTAAGACTCCGCTGTCCGTCCGTCTGTCTGTCCTTCTGTCACCAGGCTGTATCACATGAACCGTGATAGTTAGACAGTTGAAATTTTCACAGATAATGTATTTCTGTTGCCGCTATAACAACAAATACTAAAAAACAGAATAAAATAAATATTTAAGTGTGCTCCCATATAACAAACATGATTTTTTTTGCTCGTTTGTATAGATAATGGTACGGAACCCCTCGTGCGCGAATCCGATTCGCACTTGGCCTTTTTTTTTATTTAAAACTTTTCGACATCATTTAATATGATTATCCTGAACAGGTAACCCTAATCCGGTTATAGTTTTATCGGTTCATCTCGGAATAACATGTTTGTAAATAGAAGATCTATAAATTGAATCGATATGGAGCAGTTGACCTACTTAGGTGCTCACATAATTCGATTCAGATTTTAAAGGAACGACCGAACGGCGGCCTGTACACCGCCGTTTGGTCGTTCCTTTAAAATCGGTGACTTTGAATTGATGGGCATCCTCATAAGGGGTCTTTTTTAACGACTTCAAAAAAGGAGGAGGTACTATGTTCGGATGATTGTTTTTTTTTTTTAATGTATGTTCACCGTAAACGGTGATACATTAAAAAAAAAATCGGAAGTAGGTGGCCAAAAACTAAAATTAAAAGCAAAGACACCGACTTCCGAAAGTATTTTTTTATTTTTCTCTTATTATTAAAGAAGTAAGTACTTTTTTCGTTTGGTTTTAGTACAGTAGTCCTTTTTTGTTTTGTTTTTTTTTAAGTCTGTCAATTTTTTTTTTTAATTATTCACCATTATGAACACACAACCCGAAATTGCGAAAAAAAAATTTGATACTCCCTACATTTTCAGTCGCTCGCCAAAATGTAGGGAACAACAGATTTTTTTCGCGTAACACATTAAAAATCCGGAGTCACACGTGTTACAGCACAAATCGAACAGATTACGTGTGACTCCGGATGTTTAATTTGTCTGTCTGTGGTGTCTTGTTTATACCTTTTTAGCTGATTGACTTATTTTTCGTAGTTGGGTTTTAGTTTTTATTACTTACTTTATTTTTTTTTTAATGTTTTTGTAGTTACAATATACATATTTTTGAAATGTGCTAATTAAGCCCTTTCATTTGATACCCAACATGGTATGATAAGAATTTTTTTTTTGTTCTTGACTTTATGTCCTCTAGAGGGCGCCATTTAATTTAATGCGACGTCACATAGCCTATAACCAGCGGACGATCAAGACGCTTCCAACGATACCTCATTTGTCAAATTGTGATGAGTTGTTTAGTAGATATGAGGGTACAGATGAACATACATACATACATACCGGTAAAATCATAACCCTCCTTTTTTCTTCGCCGTAGTCGGGTAATCAAAAATAATCATTAACCCTTAATCAGCAATGCCCAAAGCAAAGTGTCGCATATCGTGAGTCGGTCACTATTTGCCGCTCAAAATTCAAACCTTGGTACTGAGAATCAGTGAGTTCGTTCCATGGGACCGATTTGCTTTGTAATAAAATTTTAATATATGTACGGAATTCATTTGGCTTGGCGTTTGTTTACAGTAAAGTATTCTTTATGAATACACACGCCATTGCAAAAATATGTCAGGTCCCTATTGGTGGGATATTCGGTACTTCGCAATATAACTTTTATTTCGGACAGTATTTTCGAAACAGCATCACGTAATATTAGTTTATTTCAATCAATCATCGCGAAGACTTTATACGTCAAAAGCGTCCGCGTCGGGAAAGCCATTTCTGATCAAAGTAAGTATTACAGACACCCGCGGCGAGACACAAACAACATAACACCGCCCTGTAATATAGCTCAACATTACAAACTCGTAGCTTCACCGATACCAAGTACGTCTGGTAATGGATACCGTCCACATCCCTTACCCGATATGCCTTCCGTCCGCTACGCTAGATAAACGAGTATCATGACTCTCCTAATATGACAATCATATTATTTTCCCGTCATATTGCCATAGGTACTCTAGTTAAAAAGGAGAAGTTACGTCATAGTAACACAAAAAGGTATACGAATCGGTGTCTGCAGTTTTCAGCAACGTGGGCGTCGTAAACTTCGGATTAAGATTTATCTCCGAAACGTGAACTAGTTCTTATTTGATTTGGTTGGGTTTCAATATTCGCTTTTACATAGGAATAGTACGTCCTTGATGAAAGTTCGGCAACCCTTGTGTCCTTTCGATCCCAGCACGTGTAGCATGACTACCGTAGACAAGGGTTTTGTCGACGGAAGAATAGACAAAATGACAGATGAACAAATTTGTCATTTTGTCTATTCTTCCGTCGACAAAACCCGTTTCTACAGTGGTCATTGGTCATGCTACGCGTGCTGCTGTTGCTAGATGTGATTTACGAAATTGCTCCACCCGGACCGTGCTGCTCCATTATCTCTTGATAATACAGTACAATCGTAAACACACCTACCAAACGTAATAATTACACTAATATCCCCAAGTTCATTGTAAGGACCTTCGGGGAACAATAACATTCAGCAATGGACGCACACGAGCTGTTATAGACTTCATTACGTACCCGTAACGTATAAATTCAACGGCGACGAGCGGTCAGACGTTAATTTTAGATCCAGAAAGAGCCCCGACTTGATCTAACAGGGATGTGCAAATCTGATCTCGATAAAATGAATTTAGTGACGTAAGTTGTAGTACCATTTAGTTAGTTAACCGTTTATTCGGTGTCCTTGCGAGCGCGAGCGAGTCAGGGCGTGCGGGTTGTATTGATTTTTTTGAACGGCACGCGCCACCGACTACGTCCAAGTAATACTATTTGAATAATGCCTTCTTGTCCCGCTATCAGTCTTTTTCATTTTCACATATCACAAGATGTAGGAATTATAACCTGCATGACCCATCAGTAATCCTTGAACTTGTTTTCTGTGTAGGACGGACTCTCCAGCCCTGGCCCTGGATGTATGTATTTATAGCTACTATACTACCTACATGTCGTATCGAAATCACTACTGTGAAATTCATAAACTCCACTTTCCGACTTCTAAATAGGTCTTACGTCTACCTAGCAAGAAATTAAGTGTTAAATGGCTTGGATTTATCGTAAAACGATGGTCCTCAATTTTAATGTCGCTTCGGAAAATGCTTGTTCAAGATCAGTATAAAATCTTCCAAGAAATCCTGGCTTAGGATCGCTAATATAAGTTCACTCCTCGCAATCGATATGGGGCGTTACATTAGTATTCGACACGGTGGTAGAAATTAGCATTTCCACAAAGATGTCTAGTCTAAAGCACATCATATTTAATTGTAATTCCTATTTTTGTGTCTTTAACATTATTTATTTTGTGGGAGTAGGTACGACATAATGGGTAAAATAAACATCGACCCTGTCAGAAATTGACACACCTATCATAATTAGATCATAAGTGCTCGTATCATTCTATACGACAACGTTCTCAAAGCTGAATGAACATTTTATGAAATCATTTTGCAAACTAGTTCAACGTGGCCCGAATAGTCGCCTTGTACAATAATAACTTTACTTGACGGTGGAACGCTAATACTTTCTACTTTGCAAACAATGTCCTACTCGGATGCTCTATGTATGTTATGAATCTTGTGAAGCGTGGACATTCCTGACATGATCAATTCGCAACTAAGTTCAAGTTAGTGGCGGCTGCTCCGCGCGTTGTCGGCTTTATGTTAGCAAAGTTTATTGTTCTAATTAGCGCCACAATAGTCAAACATTGTGGCAGCGACCCTGCGGCATACTACGAATAATTTACAACGTTTAAAGTAAACACACACTTACCTTTACTGGCAGGACGCTGGATGCCTGTATAAACATATCCCAAATCCCAAGTGATTATATCATAAATAGCCCACATAGTTTGAGATTGTACTCGTAAACTAGTAGATTCAAATATTCTATTTATACATTAAAGTACCTACCTACTCAGGTACTATAAAGATGTTGGAAAACTGTATCAATGTAACGGCTTTAAATATTTCAAACAACCTTAACCTACATTAGGCATAGAGAAGTGAAATTTAAAATCTGTGCTCCCGATAGTTCATGAAGTTATTTTAAAAATCTGGACCACATTTTATACCTACCATCTTGTTTAAATTTTCATTCAAAATAGGCGGCTGGAATTAGGACTAACTCAAGATTGTGGTAGATTAACTATCGTTAAAATTTTCGTTTAATTTTAATTTCTGGGTATCTTATTATGTCTAATTGTTCTAATATAAGGACTAACTCAAAATAAAAATACGTTAGGAAGTTACGAGCAGTTTTCAAATAGATTTCCTGCATACAGTACCTACATACGCATAGAATATTTCCCTTAGGCCTCATTTACGGAGACGCGGGGCGTCGAGCGTGGCGTTGGGCGGCGCGGCCCGCATTGAATTCAAACATTTGGCGTTGTATGAGCGCGTTTACGGAGAAGCGATTTTATATGCGTTTGCTTGAAATAGAGCGTTTTTTGCGACGGAGCCCGCGGATGGCATCGCCGCTTCATATGCGGCGTTTATCGCGGCGGCGCACGCAGCGGCAATTCTCAATGAAGCGATGCCCGCGGCGCAACCTTCTGCCAGTCTTATTTGGAAATCGCACAACGCAGACGTAGTCTCCGTCGCAATGGAGAACGATATGATCGACTTTGCAAGTTGCAAGTAGCGACACGCGCGCTCCCATCTCTCGCTAACCTAAAACTAGTCGGTTTGATTGAATACCCCGCGTGCGCCGCAGCGTTGCCCGCCGCGTGCTTCGCTACACGCTTGACGTTTCGCGGCGGGCGCAGCGGCGGGCACCGCCACTCTTCCTGTCTCGCATCTCTATGAACAACATCGTATATTGCCATATGTATGTTTTTATACGCGTACGATGCTAAGTACCGCTTCACGCCCCGCGTCTCCGTAAATGAGGCCTTACACTCATGCTGTGACTGCTGGAAGCATTCACCGTGTAGCGGGTAGAGCTGTTAAAAGAGCGCCATGAAAACGTCTAGACCGACAAAAGTAAAGCAGACTCGTCTCGCTGGCACTTCCGCTCAATGCCACACAAGTACGCGCTGCTCATGATTCACACCTACACTGTACTTGAGAACTGTTTTATAAAGACCTACATACCTTAATTAAAGATACTTGTTTGTAGACATCAAACATCAGAGTTGTTACTTCATACGGAACTACCCTCTGCTCATAATAACAGCGATTGTTTCAATTGCATTCAACTACTTCGTAAGAAATTATCTAAGCATTTTTCTAAAATGCAATTCGACTTCCAGTTAAAACCATTGTTGATTATCCAATCAACTGATAGTGCAGTGCAATCGGCTTATGGCGCTGTGTGTACACTACAGTTTTAATTAGCGAATGGATCTTGGAGTCTTGTGTATCTTGAAATCGATTTGTAGTAGTAAGTATCCTTACATAAAAACCGAGACTTTACAATAGGACATGGTTTCAGTACTCGTCCTCGATTTTTGCGAGCCGGATTTGGACTCCCGTATCGAAAACCGAAAAAACATTGAAGATTGTAACTGAAAACATATCACGTTATGTTGTATACATTCGGCTACACATCAAGCTATACGCTTCCAGTTTATGCTGATATCGCATTGTATAGGATTTCCGTACAATGCGAGATCAGCTTATATTGGATATGTAGTGAAACAGTTTCAGAATACAATGGCCTTTTATTGGTTTCGAATGTTTTTGATTCTTTTAGTTTGCTTTTTTTAGTCACACTAATTTTCACATAATTATTGGTTTGTAGTGAATACCCTTGGCGCGAGATTATAAATAGACATTTATAGAACATGTTTGCACTTCGTTCTCGAAACATCACGACTTGTTACGAAACCTACTGTTAATAAACTTATGAAGCTCCTGGGAATTAATGTATGGAGAGAAATTGTTTGGAGAAAAATAGATTTGGCTCCTGGGAATAATCCATTTAAAGGCGTACAACAAACATCTATTACGGTTGCTACGTGTAAAAAAAACTTCCTTTAAAATATGTTCCGCACCGCGTACTACTGCCAGTTTTCTTCGATTACATTTTATGTAACACTATGACCGTATGACGTAACTTGACGCCTGGCATTCTTGAGCTCGTGATGACCCACCTATTAGTAACATAGGGATCCAGACCATTATTCACATAAAGGCTCTTACATACTGGCGCGACTTGTCGCGCAACGCGACTTTTAACAAAACAATTTCTGAGAAACTTCACGGCAGAACAATACCGGCGGCGTGGCGTCGCGTGACATGTCGCGCCAGTGTGTAAGAGCCTTAAGTCCTGCTCCTACAACCAAAGGGAGCATTAGGGGGGGGCATTTATTTACTTTTCGAGTGCCCAGCCCATGTTTAGTTGAACCGAAGAAATGCGTTACGTATCATTGTGTGGTCCTCCCGCGCAAATGTTTAGAGTACCTGCCTAATTGACAAATTCGGGTCACTTTAACGTTCGTAAGTGAAGCTGCCAATCGAGCACTACTTAGGAGCAATTGTCCTTTTAAAGTTTGGTTCACATGCAGTCCAAGGCAGAGCAAAGTTCGGATTTTTTACGGCATGCTTGGTCTCTTTAGACAAACAGCGAAATGTTCATTCGGGTTTGAAAAATGTTTTGATAGACGTTTTCTGTCGTCTGAATGATTGCATTTACTTCGGTGCCGATTCACCTCCGGGCCCTTACTTCATAAATGCCTTGTTGGCGTCCACTGAACCTACAAGACTTAGCAAACAAAAGTCAGCAAACCCCTTTCGCTAGCACGATATATCTGTATCGTGAGCACTTAGATCGGCTTGATTCAGCAACCTCAGCACACATACATAGTTTTATGTAATACCCTACCAGATTACAGATCACACTCGTTTTCCGAGTCGAAAATAGCATTACCTCGACTTTCCCTATAAAGTTTGTAAAATAAAGCTTTCGTTAGTCAAGACACGTATTTCTATAATTCCATTCGTTTGTAACGGATATGCTGCACGCAATGTAGGCATCATTTAGTATAAAATCGGCCCAGTGCGAGCTGGACTCGCGCACGAAGGGTTCCGTACCATTTATCTATAAAAACGGCAAAAAATCATGTCTGTTGTATGGTCCCTTAAATATTTATTTTATTCTGTTTTTTAGTATTTGTTGTAATAGCGGCAACAGAAATACATCATCTGTGAAAATTTCAACTGTCGGTTCATGAGATACAGCCTGGTGACAGACGGATGGACGGACAGCGGAGTCTTAGTAATAGGGTCCCGTTTTACTCTTTGGTTGCGGAACTCTAAAAAGTGACTCATACAGTAGGAATTTCAAATTTGTGAACTATTTTGGTCGCGCTATTTGTTGACGTTTCGCCAATTTCGTGTGTACTTAGAATAATTAAAACATTCAACATTATTGCTCGCAATTAGTACAATAACGATTTTGTCATTCAATTGACTGTAAAGTTATATTCCATAGGGCATAAAGTATAAAAAATATACGGCTGAACAAATCAAAGTCCAGAATAGACCACAATATACCTAGAGCATCAAGTGTTATTGTAGATTGAATAGATATAATGTATTTAGGTGTAGCCCTAGCTGTTATGCGGATAACTCATTGACGAAAATGAGACTTATGACATTATATTACTAATACTTCTCATTAGGGGTGAGGCGTATTTATCGTAACAGATAAAAATAACAGATATTAAAAAATAACAAAGACAATTGTTCCGAACAATAAAACATACCTATTACTTAAAACAACAGATCCTCAAGACTGTTACCGCGGCTGTTACTGTTAATACATTATTACAATCCCTACACAGACTGTTGCCGCGGCTGTTACTTACGAATATATCGTCCGAACAAAAATAACAGGTTGTTTTTGTTTATTTTTGTTGTTTTGTTTTTGATACGATTTTCGACTTTAAACCATAAGAAATAAAGAAGATATTCAATTGAGATTTAAATACGTATTTATCGTCCATACAAAAATAACAGGCTGTTATAATAACAGATATTTGGACCTGTTATTTTTTTGTAACAGTAACAGTGATAACAGATATCGTGTATAACCTGTCACAACTCATCTCTACTTCTCATGTGTTGTTTTTGTAAAAGTCATGCAACATTTTACTATACATATCGTTTGTAATGAACCCCACTTAGAAAAATGACGTGTCGCTCACATAAATTGAGAAAATGATTACCCACAAATCGCGAACCAATTAGAGTTTACACGAGCGCTAAAATGGACTTATTATCTGCGACGCTTGGCGGAGTAGTCATTAAGTCGCAGCCGCCGGGACATCCGGCCTCGATGAAATCTCAACAGATACTAGTTGCCAAGCTGCGATGCTCGTTTCTGTTCTTCACTGCAATGATTCATATCTCCGCATTTTCTTATTTAAATTTGTTGAAAACTGAACTAGAGTTTTCATATATCCCGAAAGAAAATGTGAATTCAGAGCATAGTTTAAATTCGCAGGCATGTTTTAATTACAATTAAGCTCACCACAATGTTCTATAAAAACTGGCAGCTACTTTCAGAGCTATTGTGGTCTTTAAACCAACACACTAGCACAGGCTAGCTCTTTGTAGATTCAACAACCATTAAATTTTTGAGGTAATTACTGTCTCTTCATACACAGATACTAAGGGCCAATTTCACCAATAAAACTGAACACTGCGAAGTGAACCGCGTGCAACAGCTGTCAGTGTCAATATTTCTTTTAAGAATTATGACAGTGGCACCTCTTGAACGCGGTTTAGAGACGCTGATCGCGTTCAGTTTCATTGTTGAAATTGGCCCTTAATTACTTAAATCTTAACTGGTTTCATCCCTTACGACCTAGAAGTTTTGAAAGAATGAACAACCACCTACAGCTCGCGTAGCATGACCACCATAGAAACAGGTTTTGTCGACGGAATAATAGACAAAATGACAGATGAACAATCACAATCTGTCATTTTGTTCTCTGTCATTTTCAGGCACAATCATACAATGGGACAGCATTTTTCTATCATAAAATTGAATAGCATGGAGGAAGGAAACTATTGACACCAGCGTTTTGTAATCACGAAACATAAAAAAAGTTAAAGTAAAGCATGTCACGCATATACATATTAATGCAGTATATAAACATGTATTTGCATACCCTTTTAAGTTGCCCTACCTATGCCAATTACCTACTTTGACCGACTTACGTACGCTACACTAAATCGCACCACAAAACAAATTACCTTTAAGCCTCGTTTAGACAGGCGCGACACGACTCTTAACAAAAACAATTTCTAAGAAAACTTCACGATATAACAATTCAAATTATTCAAATTATTTATTTTTTGCCAACATGGGTAGATGGCACTAAATATTACAGAATTATTAAATAGGAAAATCATTTTAACCATTCTAATTTCCAATGTTAAGTAGTATCTAGTAGTCAGTAATTAAATAAATGTCATAGTAAATTGTGAATAAATAAATAAATGTCCTAGAATAAGTGAGTTACATAATTTTGTCATTTCTAATAAAGAATATCTGATTAATATTATTGACGTCGATTGGCGGTTAAATACCGATGTCGCGTCGCGTCGTCGTGTCGCGCCAGTCTGCACGAGGCTTTAAAGTCTTTTCTTTTCCTTTGCCCGTACTTTTCCTGGTAGGTACTGGCAGCCCCCGGTAGTCTTTTAACGTTTTTTAAACCACCATTGTTATGCAGAAATAAGTTCGGTTCTTGGTGCTCGGTCACATAAATAGTTTGAAGGTCCAGCAGTACCTACTTAAACTCAAAATTAATCTACTATTAAACATTACATGGAACAAATAGCATTTGATCCGTTCTGTGAGAAAATACAGTAAAAGTTTTAAAAGAGCTTGAACATCCCAGCCATAAACTGCGGATATTTAACGGGTCATTCTCTTTTATCCCTGAATAACCACGGTTTCCAGTGCATATTTTAGCTTATCGATTTACGTATTTGGCATAGTTTTATTGTCATATTACCTAATATTGTTGAAAACTAAACTTACATTCTAGCTCAAATATTTTAACGCCCGCTTTCAATCTGCATTGGGATGAAGCAGATACTTTAAAAGCACCATTAATGTGATAACTAAAAGCAAAGACTAATTTAGTGATAGATCTTGATTTCCTTCGGGATCGTGACGCAATCGCAGAAGAGTACCTTTGCAAACTGTACTAGTACGTATTTGAGTGCTGTCTTCGAGCAAGTTTCGAGGTCAACGCGAATACTTGTATACCAGCCGCTGCTGTTGAGAAACTGTACGTTTAAGTTTTTCAAACTACTGCAGCCGTTCTCAATGTCATGAAACTACGGGCCTTGTTAAATTTAATTTTGCTTTCAGAACGAACCTTGAATATAAGTTATGCTTTAAAAAATCAAAGTGTTCGGGGGCAAATTTTTTAACATAAACCTATGAACTACTACAGGCGGGCATTAAAATTCATGACATCAAAGCCACCAGGATACCTTCTGTTCGTTTTTTCACATTGAAAGGACGTTATAAAAATGCAAAATATACATAAACAAAGGTTGGGGCGCTTTGATCGGAAAACAAAGATGTCTTCCAATTCTTATTCCGACACCTGTTCGTATTGTGTTTTACCTGAAATACATGAACCACTGAAGATACCTACGATATTATTAACAGCTTGTCGTAATTTGTGTTAGAAAGCTATAGCGGGAAATCGCGAAAACTGTATGAATGTACACAATTTGCGGTTTGTGTACTTCGACGTTGCTAGGAAACTAAAGGACAGCGTACTCATTATTGTATTTTTTATCAAGCTGCAGTATGGCTGCCGTTCATAGTACCGACTTCCAACTAAGTTTTTAATAAATTAGTGGAGCAGGTCACTAGGGCGTCTAAACCTGGCACAGTACCTAGTAGAATAAATTCTAGAAAGTATCGATCTAAATGAGGCCTATTGCTTGTTCTGATTAGATAATCAGTTTCGAGACAATTTAGTTGTGGCGTTTGCCACCGATCAAACAATCTTCATAAAGGGACAACCAAGTACGTCGATGTCTGTCGGAAAAGAGCGTTCAACCTTTTAAAAGGTCGGGACGGCATTTGTAAGGTTTACAAAACGGCGGGCGTCCTTGCATTGGAGATCGTCACGCGTTGTCTTGTTCAATGCTGTATTTAATCCTGAATGACTGGGTGATACAAGATTTGATTTTATCGGTGGATAAGCTAAACTACATTCAAAAATAACGACGTATAAATTCTACTGGCAGGCACGTAAGTTCATGCCCCTGATTCCCTTTACAATTCTGTTCGGATTCAAGTAGTTCTGACCCGTCACAACTAATCGTATTCAATGCAAACATAACCATTAAATTAATCGTTAGCAATTTTACGTGACCGCATCTTATTTTTGGACAGCTATAACACGTAAACCACAATTAATGTCACATCGTTGCTGTATTGACAGCTAATAAAACAGTATGAGCTTAGTATCGACCTGAATTCTTGGAGATCCGTCAACAACTCTCGATATATAAACGCTCAAACGGCAATAAGTCTTACTTAGGACCTTATTCGTAAAAAGGATCCAGAGAACCGTATAATAAATAATGCAGTAAGAATTTCTCCGAGATCTATCCTATACTAGATTCCTCCCGAGACAGAATTTTCATTTGTATTCATTTATAGAAATAAGAATCAGTCTGGATCCAACTTAAGAAAGATAGTTAATGCTTTTAATATGTACATTCCGTAATTATTATTTTTTGGTAAAGCTAAAAATGCTTGTTCCTAGTCTTCATTGGCGACGAGGGTTTTCTCAGTCTGTAAACGTATGACATAATATCCCAGTGGGAACGCTAGACTGGTAGACGCCGTAACGTAACCGTAAAGTAACGTGTTGTTTATATTGGAATTAAATAATTTATTACCAACTTGTTCAGATACCTATAATACTATGATTTTAATTATTTTTTTTAAGTTCTGCTACTTTTCTTTTCAAACAGATTCAACCAAATAGGAATCATGTACTCTATAAAGTTAAGTTTTTATATTGAAGTTAAGAAAGTTCTCACCAAAAGAAAAAAAAACTTGAAACTTTACTTACCTACTTAATTTAAATATCTTGCGTAATCATTGCCTTACGCAGCTCGCATGATAACCTAAGGTAAATCACTGAACTAGATTAACAGTGACAGCAACCGGTATAAGGGACAGGAATGAGTAATGAAATGACAATGAACAGTCTTCCCCGTGGAGGGTAGGTGAATAAACTGCATTAATGGGGCGTCGCGACACATCGGCGCCAACTCCGCGCGTAACAAATGAATACATAGTACATCTGCTCCCAAACAAATGTTATGTATGAAGAAAATAAGTTGCGCATTCATTAAACATTTATTTCTTTGTACCACGTTGGGCGCCAAGTAGCTCTTGCTTGGCGCCCAACGTGGGTCTCAACTGTACTAAAATCATGATACTCAACATGTTTTAGCCACAACACTAATTAGTAATTACTTTCTGTTCTATTGTTTCTAGTCAATCTTAATTGTCTTGCGCTTTCGAGAACAATTCAATTTTCTACACTAAAAGGAATACAGTTACAATACCTATTCATTACTGTGGCATTGTTTGGCATATTAGGAAAACTACACTTACTAATTAATTAATTTACAAGTTCATCTTGAAATGTTGGCCATTCAACTAAGATTCATTTTCATTGTTCTCAAGTTCTCGCTTTTTATTGAAAACAGCTTGGTAAATGAAACTATGTAGGTATGTATACAATTCTGAATGAGCTTAAAAGCTAGCAAAATACGTAGGTATGTAATGTTCCACATGAGTAGACACATCATATAATTCGAATAAGGTTCGGTTATTTGTAAGGCGGAATAGAATCGGCAGTGGGTCTCGTACCGCAGTATTATGTAACAGACTACCGCTCGATATAGACTGTACCTACTACATGACGGCGGCGCGATGGCTACCGGCTGACGACGTCTGGTCATGCCGGTTGTTATCCTCCGGGAGTCCGGGACTTTGAGAAATCACTCACTGGAAAATTGTATCGCCACGACATTTAGGCATTTTATGCGCGGGCCCGCTCCCCCCATTTTATTCGCTCAAACTGCCCTACATTCCGCCTAATTTCTGATTTACAACATTATTAAAGCTTTAATCCTGTCCTTTATGTTTCTGTTACATTAATAACGTCCCTCGGCTGACGTCATGAATTTCCAATGTAAATAGCCATTAGCGTTTAATTCTTGTGTTGCATGCGCAGCGATTTTAACCGTTACACCAAGTTAAAATCATTTACAGAGTGACGCCATACTGGAACACAAACTTCGTACAGCAATATTTAGGTATACTAAATCATGCCCCTCGGTATTTGTCGTTTTTTAGAAGTACCAAAATGCTAGGCAACATCTTGCTTTTTGATGTTAGAAATTTTGACAGCATTTATGTTTGTTTCATATTGATAGATTGACAATTTATTCCAAATTTCTAACTCGAGTCTCAATACTCTAAATATTGTCAATATTGTTTCGAACGAGAAAGAATTATAACTGCCTTTTCTTGGCGCACTTTTGTGAGACCCTCTTTGTTCTTTCAAACATGAATGTATTATATTTGCCACTAACTTTTCCTTCGAATATGCTCGTAAAGAACAGCCGACTGGCTGTATTATGATTGTTTTTTTACACGTTTTTTTTCCAGGTTGCTTTATACGATCAAATAATGTTAACTAGCGAAACTCCGCAGACGACGCATATCTGAAAATGATACTTTGATTTCACCCTGCCGAGTAAAGTAACATTAGCCAATAAAGTCATCGAAGTCCAGCGTCAGGTTATCAAGCGGAGCTAGTCAGCAGCTGATCTACAAATTAGGAATGACAGTTCAAATTCTGCAGAGCGGTGAACTGGTAGCAATTCACCGCACGACTGTCGCATATGGCGGGTATTCTACATTCGCCACAATATGCTCTCATCAATCACTGTCAAACACACGGTTCCACGTTTGAAAATGTTATGCTGTTTAGTAAAGTAGGTATTATTTCACGGAGCCGAAGGCTGCAAGTCCTAGATTACGTTTTGCAAACACTCTACAGAGTGGCGCTTAACTTACGAGTGATTTGAGCAATGTGGTTGGTCTCATAGTGGATCTTAAACTTCAGAGTTAACTTTGGTTGTGTCGTGGTTGTCTCTGTGACAATATGTATGTAGGCATAATGTAGAAGATACATTTACAATGCTATCAGTGGTGCGCTTTGAACATTATGGCTTTTATTTTAAAATGGTATCGATACGTTTTTCGGCGAGGGGCTGGTCTCCCGGGGCCTACTTGCAGTCTGTACATACTTCATTCATTTGCCGCCGCAGTGTTATGTAATGCTGACTGCGGCCGCCAGTACCACACGGTTTCTTAATCTTTTTGTCACAGTAAAAATCAAAGGAAAATAGTCTTAAATTATCATTACAGATCAGTTGGATGTCCTCGCTGGCTGGCTCAGGCTTTAGGTCTCGTGAAATATTGGTTCCACCGTTTCTGTCCATATATATTACACCCTACTCCTCGTAATTTCATATTTTGAACACAATAACGACCAATAATTTCGGATTTATATTCGTACACGGGAAATTAATATGGACGAGATATGAGGAAAGTGATCCGTCAAACATAATTTGTATTAAAAGTATTTAAATGCTACTGCATTATGACACTTAAGTACATTCTTTTTTATATTAAATGTCATATGACTGCATCTATTGCATATTTTGGTAACTCCATATTTTTATAATTATTTTTCTTTAAAATACTGATAGCCTTATTTAAACAAAGCCGTGAATGTCTGTGCGACGCATTGGTTCTAGCGTCCATGCCATGCTTGGAAGTTTGCAATATTTGACACCGATGACATTTGTTTGGAGGTTTGAAGAATGGTTTTAATGATATCGATGTCTCATTTGTTGCAGCTACCTGTACCCAACCATGGATGAGTTGGCCAACCAGCTGAACTACGTGCTCGGCCACTTCGGTATCAAGTCGTTCATCGGGTTCGGTGTCGGCGCCGGCGCTAACATCCTCGCTAGATTCTCTCTAGTGCACCCTCGGAAGGTAAGATATAAACAGATGACTAATTTGGCATTTAGGTAGATTAGTTAGACGCTGGACGCGCTGCACATGAATTTGCTCAAAATTGATAATTGAATTTGACGGCTGCTGCCGTTGCACCGACATAAGGAAAGTTATCACCGCTACTCCCAGAGTGCTCAAAACGAATGCATCGGTGCTAGTAAGATTGAGGTTCCAGTGGGAAACTTAATGGTTTGTTCCCTTTACACTACTTGACTGAATAAGTCATTCAGAGACGAATCTCTTGATGGAAATCTGAAAAACAATCTACTTCGCTTATAACTTTAGTGGGAACTTGACACTTTTACTTCGTATTATTTCTAGCTGCAAACTAGAGCAGTCATCGCAAGCTTTTTATTCAACAACTTAGTTCCATTATAAAGTTGAAGATTAACAAAGCAGCCATTATTTGTAACATGTTTTCCACGACGTTCCGATAGACGCGACAATAAACGGTGCGAAGAAAGCTCTCCCTCGGTAATTGAATTGAGGAGCTGATGCAGAAAGCGGTAGCACTGTGGACCGGCGCGGCGCGGCGGCGCGCGATGTTGAACCGGGTGGTTTACACGACACTTACTATTGTGTACATTACTTACAACGTTTTTAAAATCATTTTAGTCTTTCTTAGATACAAGCCAAGCTTCGCATTTCTCTTTTAAATTCTTTCTGATAGACGCAAAAGAAAAATAGTAGAGCTACTAAGTTCTTTGAAACTATGAACTAAAATTGTAGAAAGTATTATGTCACGCGACGCCATACAAAGGCAAGGCTTTCAATTCCTATACTCCAAGCACATTTAAATACAGTCAATGCTGCATGCATGGTGCGCCCGACTGATATTGGAAACATACGTATATGTGTGTATGTTGCCTCGCTGTACACGATGCATCTGCTCACTGTACCACGGGTAGGTATTTTGCGTTGATCCACTGACTGTATGCTAGCACTAAGCCTCTTACTTCAACCAAATGGGGCTGAAACTCTCGAAATTGTTAAATCAGCTGATCTAGCATTAATTAAAAATTGAATTGGTTTGAATCGCCAGTTATAATTTTTCGTTAACATTGTTTACCGGGATCGTGACCGCTGAAAAATGCCCAAACGTCAGAAAATGTTAATTTGTTAAACGCAGCCTAGCTTTTCCCAGAAAAGCCGTACTTTATCTGTTCCCTTCAGTATGTTAAATTCGACAGAGGGATTATTTCAGTACGAAGTATAGTAATAGTAAAATCCTTTTGTATGCATACTTTTAGCACCAACTTTTACTTTTTTAGTAATTAATTGGTTTAGGTTAGGTTAGATCTGAGACCAACCGCGCGCGACCAGTGCGAGCACTACTTCCAAGTTGGTCGCAGTTACTTGACTATTTAGTATTTTCAGGACTGACTTTCATAAAACTCTGAAAATTTTCCTTAAAACCACTGTTTTCACTTGATTTAGAATCATTTTCACTCATTACTCGTTATATTTATTTCTGTTTTGGACGCTATTATTATATTTAAATGTCTTTGACATATCTCGGGACTCTGAGGTCCCGGACCTTTGGAAGGCGTACGAGGGGCCGAAGCCAACTCGCAGAGGCCCGTTAGACATCCATAATGAAATGGGGCACCAACCGACGATTATCCCTGTTTGCACTATGCAAGGGCACCCAAGGACAACCCCCGGTTGGTGTAGGACTATTGCAGGATATGGAAACAAAACAATGATATTGAACTATGGGTTTGGGTGGCTAAAGTGAAATGGTAACCTGGAACTATGGAAGGACTATGGCCCCTGCCTGATCTATGTTTTATATATACACGGATAAAATGGCAGGGGGTGACTTGCACACTTAATAATGGGCCCCCGAAAAAGAGTCGCTAGTACATAGTGACGTAGCGACAAGGGGGCAACACTTCCTGAGGTGCTTGAGAGGAGTGAAGAGGTATTCCACGGCTATCAGGACAATCCCGAAAGTACGGTCAAGATCCCTACCAGCATCTTACTGGAATACTTCCTTCCTCCGAGTACGTTTGCTCTAGCGAATCTCCACTCAAGCCGGCCAATCAAGGCAAGAATGAGGTGGGAGCTCTGTTCCTCGTCAGTGTCCACTCCAGCCAGCCAATAAAGGCAAGCCAGAGATGAGGAACGAGACTTCTCCCGGGAGGTAGGGTCCGTGGGATCGCTAATGCCCAACAGCTCGCCACATGCTGCCCTGCGGGTTTTTATATCTCTCTTGGTCTGGCTCCTCACCCCAGACCCGTTCCGGCAAAGTAAACTCTACCGACACAGACCTAGAGTTCGGAGCGCGCAAGCCCCACCACGACGTCAACGTAGAGATACGGCGGTGGGGCTATTATTATTATTATGTCACACAGAGCCACGAGCGAAAAAATTTAGAACTAAAATTAAACTAAACTGACGATTCATTTCACGCTGTTTTACATAACCTCTAATCATTGACCCGCTGCACGTTTATGCAATTCTGCGTGTTAAATTAAGTCATTTATTATGAAAAATCACTCAGCGTCGTTCAGCTGTTTTACATAACAGAGCTGTTTTGTAAAACAGCTAGCGATTATGTGAAATTGCGGATTCGACAATCCATCTGCGACATTATATGATGTGGAAGAGGTTTAAAATAGATGAGAAACAAATCCTCACGGTTACAAACATGGCCTTACTCATAGTGTTGTGGATTATACGCGCTCCAAGGTGATACTCGTTGAGACGAATACAGGCGGTGAGTGATCGCTAATCACACAGACAGAAATAGGTCGCGTACGGAACACGTCCGTCCGGTATAAAAGAATAAAAGGCACAAATCCGCTTTTGCCTTTGTTTGCCCTCCTCTTCTAAGATGCATTTCTGTTCCACCTTCCACCGTTCCACAGTGTGCACTGGGATATGGACGCATTCCCTGTTAAGAAATCCAACCAATCCGCTTTGTAAACACTTTTATTTTAACTTGTAAGCCATCATGTCCTTCCATCTTCATAAAGTTTCTATTTTGTATTGTTTCGCTGTCGTTGTCTATCAATATAGCAGCCTGATTCCGTTATACAACTGGAATGGCAATGGCATTTATTGGTATTTTGACAATTTAATCATATTTATTAGGTACACCTCGACGAGCAGTCGACCTTTTCAAACAAATGAACCAATGGATTATTAATTTCCTTTCCTTCATAATCCATCGGATTCGGATTGTAAGGTGTTACACAAATGGAGTGCAGATGTTTTGTAAACAAAACAAGCCATGCTTATAAATAAATTGGTATAAGTAATCTCTTACTGAATTATTTATCCGAGTTAATCCTAAATCCTAAAGCCCATTGGCTTTATCGGAACAAGGCGAGGAAACATTTGTCCCACTCATTTCTATTTTGAGAATTTACGGAAAAAACTGGCGGAATTTATAATATCGGGAAATCATGGCGATAGCCTGATGTCTCAAGCCGACACTAACAAGTTTATCCGATCCTTCATCAAACTTTTAGTACGAGTTTTCCTCTTTTCAGCGTCTCTAATTGATTGTTAGATATTATTCCAATGAATTTCCGATTTGAAAATCGGAAATTCATTGTCGATGAGGATCGGATTCGTCAATTAAAATGTTAGTTTTGATTTAACTTTATCTGATTTGGTAATGTTATCGTTGTCCTCGCAATTCGTTCTCATGAAAATCGAGTATAATTATATCAATTATCGAGGACCGTCGGCGCTGAATGAACAGGTGGCGTTTCACACACAGAAAATACAGATGTTATCACTAGAAGTTCGAACGACACATTAAGTATATTCTTATTTATGTTCCACATGCGGACTGCTTGAGTCCTCATTATGAGCTTATTGATCCTGACAGTACCTACTGCAGGAATTGTTCTGAATTCGATGTGACATATCTTACGACACACAAGTAAATTATAACGGTAGTTAGACGAGACCTCTGAAACATGATACATCAAATCTATTAAGTTATGTGCTCAGTCCATGCCTACCTCCTATAATATTAGGAGACCTATACTCCATTTGAAATAAGATTAGACATTTGAATAAACCTCTTTTACAGTCCGTTCAAACGATTAACCACGCAACAGATTTTGATGAGGTTTGCACCATCGTTTAGATAATTTATTCTGTAGGGTCTATGTGTATATTACGTAACATATATTTAAGAAATCTCGATGTTTTGTCAAGTCGTAAAAACCGGGCGAAGCAGGAGCGGATCGCTAGTGTAAAAAATCTTTTTCGAGCTTGGTATCACAGACAAAGCTCTAGCTAGGATCTAGTATGTATATACGACTGGTACCGCTAACCATAGCTATTTTAATTTATGTTCCATTGCAGATTTGGAATTATCATATCCTGCTGTTGTCCGCGGTTTTACTCACATTCTAAGGAAACTAATGAATGTACCCGGATAAACAGTATGCTATTATGTTAACCTAGCACATAGTCTTCCGATGCGCCAAATTCCATCTAAATTTGTTCAGCTGTTAAACCGTGGTTTCGTAACAAACATACTGTCTTACAAAACATCAATACTTTCACATATCATAACATTCGAACTGATGTGTTTATCCCGGTTGGCAGTGATCGTTATTTATGTTACCTCTAATTTATCAGCTATAGTTTGACCGAGACTTCTGTTCGCTTGAGGTTTGTGCGCGGGGGCAGTGCAGGCCGCTAATTCGTCAAAGCTCACGGCGCGCGGCGTCCCGCCCGCTGCTCATTGGTCAACGCTGACCCCCGCCTCGCCGCGTGGTCCTAGGGTGCGGCACAGCGGTTCCCTTCAGGTAGTAGTTCATCATGTAGGTATAGTCTGACGGGGACAGCTTTTCCGAGTCTCTAAACTTGCAGTAAAAGATACAGAGAAATACACAATACATTAATGAAGGACACTAATATCAAGGTTGTATGGAGCGGGGTATCAAGGTGACAACGGACAACTGTTATCGATTACTTCGATCAATATAATACTATAGCTATAATTATTAATGAACTTGGAATTGACATTGCATTAACTTAATAATCCAATATTACGTTTCTTTAGTTCTTGAACATTATAATACCTACACAATAGCTATTGGGATTAGCTTTACCTACTTACGTGACGACGCACAGGCATTAGTGATTAGTGGATTAGTGATTACCTGTATGGTGGCCTAAATCAGCATGGATTATGCAAATCCAGGCGCACTGTCTGCTCAATCATTAATTGTCGATGAATATGGACGAATTGGGCACGAGTGACGGGACAATGTGAGAACGCACAGGTGTATTATATTATCTGTGGCACAGACTTACGCAGGCGGTACAATTCAATCGTGCCAAGGGTTACCGTCCGTCTGGATTTGTCCGGATTGTTGGTCTTTTGTCCTATCTTTTAAAAGAAAGGGGATTTTTTTGAAAATAAAATTGTTAGGTTAGTAATTAGGTACTGAAAACAAGATTTAAAAGTAAAATTTCCATACTCATTCGTAAAAGTTGGGCATTTTTTTTAGAACTAATTTCGGCGTGGTAGGTAACCCTGATCACACCACTAAATTAAGAGTGTATAGAAATTACGCCTCAACTAATAAATGCGTGCTAGTATAACATTATGTCCGACTGAACATTAAACTATAGCCATCGTGGTTATAACGTAGATTTCTGGCGACTTTTCAAATGGGATTAAAAACCTTCTATTCACTACATGAAATCCAGTTTTTCCTACGAACTACCTAACCACATTAAAGCAAAGGTGAAATCGGTGTGTCACCTACGCGATTTTATACTTACAATATAATATTATTTATTGTTGTCACAGTTACTTACTAATAAAGTTGGACAAAATAAATAAACGCAAATTACGACAGCATAAAAATCGAGTTACATGTTGTATGCTGTGCTTTACATACAAAGATTGCCACTTAAATTTGTCTCCTGGCTCTCAAACTAGCTTTAAGTATACCTACTTGAGCTCAAGAATCAGTGAAACTGCCTTACTATGAGCTACAGTGTCGTTCAAATACAATAAGTGAGCGTCTTTTTGTGACCACCATATAATTCCCATTTTGATTTAAAATTAATAATCGATACGGTAATATAGTATGTTATCTAGCGAAGGGCGTTCCCGTTAACCTGCAATAGTATAGCGTCTATACATGCAAAAAAAAATACTTATTACCATTAAAAAACAAAGTTTTTTTTTTTTATAAGTAAAAAAATTTTCACAAAAAATATTAAATTGATACGGAATAGAAACACTCTGTACACGCACACTTGTCACAATTGTATTTTAACGTTGAAAAAAAAATAAAAAATTTTGTTCCTAATTTTTTTTTTTTTGCATTTTCGGACGCAATTCTATTTCGGGTTAACGGGAACTCCCTTTGTATATTCGATAGCCTTTATGTGAGGTGCCTTAGCCTTAGTAATCGCGACCAACGTGGAAAAAGTGTCAAGAGAATCAAAAAAGGCGATCACCATTAGAACATCAGTAAGTTTTTGCAGAATCAATTGAATATTTCCCCCCAATAAATTCCAGGTTGATGCTTTGGCCCTCGTCAACTGCACTTCAAACCAGGCGGGCTGGATCGAGTGGGCTTACCAGAAGATGAACTCCCGCTCCTTGAAGAACCGCGGCATGACCCAGGGCGTGTTGGACTACCTGATGTGGCATCATTTCGGACGGGTATGCTTTAGACATAGACTTGGGCGTTAACATGGCGCATTGAACTTTGTGACGACGCCTACAGAGCCAAAATGTGTCATTTTAACAACCACGTAGTTATTTGAGTTGTGTACTTGTATTGTGTGGTTGTTTTTAGGAAGACGGCGTAAAAGGTGTTTCTTTTCAGATCCGATTTCATATTTTCTAACAATTTTGTAAATACATCGAGATGTTTTCTATTCGTGACTTGAGGAAAATGTAGGGTTTGCGTGTTTTCTAAATTCGCAGGAGCTTGCGAATGCGAATCATTTAAAAAAAACTCTGTTTTTTGTCTTAGGATGTGGGTGAAATGTTAATTTATGAAGCATAAATAACCAATTGGCTACGCGATGACAAAAAGAGCTAACTGTTTTTTGAAATTTACAGGACTATAATCTTGAGACACATCATGAATAAAATTACCAATACTCACTATTTTTTATCTTTAGTCAAATAAGATAATTTAACAAAACCATACGACCATACACACATCAACCATCCTCATAAAAATCAGACTTTTATAACAAATCAATCTAGTGTATAAGTTGCTCGCTATGCGCTTGCGATCGCGTGGCGAATTTTATGTGCTGCGTGCAAACGCTATGCCGACATTTAATATTAATATTTTATTCAGAAATCACTGTGACCGTGACCGATACCTTTACCCCTTACCCCTACTGAATGCAAAACGGATCAATTATCATGTAACGATCAACCTTGTATACGAAACTAAACTCCAACTATACAGTTTCAAAGAAGAATTTATATTGTAGACACTACAATACGATAAATGTTTGGACCGAATACACATTTGTATCCTTTTATTTCTTGGCAAATTGTGTGATGTTAGCTATTGTGGCCTCGTTGGATGAGATACAATTTCTTGCTTTTCTTCAAACTACGTCGCGTCGCCGTCTAAGTATTGATTTATTGATCCGTCTCTAGCTAAGTGTGAATAGCATGACGTATTCAGGATATAATAATCACCTATTCTACCTATTATAATCACAGCGGCATTGAAAAGAAAAGGAACCACACATAATTCACAACGCCGGTCTCGTACTTTCCAAACATTTGTTCTCTTCCCACTCATAAACGCATTAAAATTCGAATCTACGTTCGAAGTTTGAATAAATAATGGTCATTTGCTGCAGTTCCCGGAGGAGCGGAACCACGACCTGACCCAAATGTACCGCATGTACTTCACTCGTAACGTGAACCCGACCAATCTGTCGCTGTTCATCGACTCGTACGTACGCCGCACAGACCTGGGCATCACGCGGGAGAACGAGACCATAAAGGTGCCTGTGCTGAACATCACCGGGGCGCTGTCGCCGCATGTGGACGATACCGTCACCTTCAATGGACGCCTGAATCCTAACAACTCTACTTGGATGAAGGTAAGCTCATCCACTCTTCACCGTACCCGAGTCCTAACCAAACTGGCAGGTCGCGCGAATACGCGATCGTTACTTAAGCCACTTATTTGTTCGGACAACCAGAAGGCACCGTCTGCCGGGCAGCTTGGTGACGTTCGAGTCCGCCGAATCAAATTAACGCGACGGTGCGGTTTCGCGCGACTGTCCCTGTGATTAGGACACTGCCTACGTAAATTGTCGGAGTCCAATGTCTAGGACTCCTCCGTCGCTGTTGATAGATTTTTCAATATTCGTGTCAGTAGGTACGCATTTATGGTTTGTAAATAATAGGGATTCTAGTTTAATGAATTAACTGTCTATCTTTTCTATTATGAAAGTAAGAGCTGAACTCGGAACAAAAACAGACATTATCAAATACTTACGATTAATTCAAAATAATCACGACGGAAAACTAAGCTCATTAGAAGACTCGGTCGCTCTAGGTACGACACTAACAGCTCATAATTACGCTAACTAAGCAAAGAAAACTTTTCTCTTTCGTAAATCCTAGTAACGATTCTAAAACAATATTTCAAAATGAAATATTTCTTGTATGACGATGAAGAAAACTTTTACGATGTAACGCACAGGCCATGCAGCTTGCACCGAATGGAGGATGCTACCGCCATCTGTGGGTTGCATTCAGAAACAATACCGTCATTTATATTCACACCCACCGCCACCGGATACCCATTGAAACTGCTCTCGGACGCTGCATTCAAAAAGAGTGCTAGGTTTAAATTACAAGCCACTTGTTTGTTTACCTTCTATGCGTAAACTAAAGACACTTTTCATCGTCTGTCTGCGCGTGCGTTGTTCTTCTAAACGACGCAACGGATTTTGATGCGGTTTCACCATCATTTCTTTTTTTATTGTGAAAACTTTTTTAGTCGCGTTGAGCACTTTTTGAGTGAACAAAAATCATGGAACTCCCGTCATCGTCACCGTCACGCTTGAAGAAATGTTTTTAGCGCCATCTACCGTTTGAATTACTTTGAGGTTACGCATTGTTGCTTAGTTTTCACTTCTATCGGCAGTCCCCAAAAGACTACCCCGCATGATTTCTGTGAAACGAAAATATGTCTATTACCGAGTAATAAATAGAACCGCAATTTTTAAAAACGACACAAAATGTATTGTTGTCCTAAATATGCATCAGAGTGAAAGTTTTCAACCGCGGGATTGCGCTGCATTAAGGTCTTGAGGGCAACACTTTGTTACAAGTTAATCTGCTTGTCACCGCAGCGCTCACAATGGAGGCGAAGTTCAGGGATATGATACTAAATACAATTGTGCGCGAATAAACTTGTGACATTGACCATGACCCACAATCTGAAGCTTTTTGTTGAAGAATATTATGACCTGCTTTCATATCTGAGGATTTAATGAAATGCACAAAATATGTTGTCTTGATTTTATGAATGTGTAGTTTGTGTTACCAACGTTAAGAGATTTGGTATGGTCTTTAAAGAAATTCCCGAGATTCCGGAATTGGAACCCCATCATAGGGTATGTCACGACTTCTTTGCAACCTGCCTTAAGAATTTAAACGTGTGCAGACAGTTCAGGGCGCTGTTAGTTTGTTCAGCGGACATAAAATCCCGTCTAGGTGCCGTATTATGAAGTACTAATGCCACCATTTTTCCAGTGTGAGACAGAGAGACGGAGCTATACAAGGCCGCTAGCACCATCCCGTTTTCGCAGTGGAATAATGATGGCATTAATACTTCATAATACTACCCCCGTTTAGACCACATACATATTCGGCCTCATTACAAAACAGATTTATTTTTAGAACCTGATTTATACCATCGAGCTATGTTTAAATTTCGAACTCATTTCTGATAGAATTAAAGTTGTAATCACAAAAACTGTCGTCAAACCCGAGTCTAAGTTAACAATATTTACTTTTAATTACAATAACAGGCTCGAAGGTTTGAGCTTGAACTAAAATTAGAACTCGTTTTTACCCGACTACGACGAAGAAAAAAGGAGGGTTATGATTTTGACCGATATGTATGTATGTTCGTTTATCTGTTCCCTCATATCTTCTAAACGACTCACAATTTGATAAATGAGGTATCGTTGGAAACGTCTTGATCGTCTGCTGGTTATAGGCTATGTGACGTCATATTAAATTAAAAATGGCGCCCTCTAGAGGACATAAAGTCACGTACTAAAAAAAAAAAAATATATTACTTTGTTGGGTATAATCTGTTCGATTACTTAATGTATTACGATTACAAATAAAAAATCCGGAGTCACACGTGTTAGGGCTAACACGTGTGACTCCAGATTTTTTATTTGTCTGTCTGTGGTGTCTTGTTTATACCTTTTTAGTTGATTGACTTTTTTATCGTAGTTGGGTTTTAGTTTTTAATACTTTAATTTTTTTGTAATAAGACGGATTGACTGTAGAAAATCCTCTCTACACATCAGTGCACAGATTTATATTTAAAAAACGATGATTTCAGATCTCGGATTCGGGAATGGTGCTGGAGGAGCAACCAGCGAAGATATCCGAGGCCTTCCGCCTGTTCTTACAAGGCGAAGGCTACGGTAAGTGAACCACGTCACACCATCGACGAACTACGTAGACGTACCGATGCAAGCTTAGCTTTGCATTGCAGTTCGAATGTTTGACAAATGCACTCAACACCCCACGCTCAATAGATGCAATATCGCAAATATAACTTATTAATACCACGATTTGCTAACAACGAACGCCCTTGCTTTATAGTGAGATGTTTTTCATCCAAATATATTTATGATCGACAACATAAATATAAAGTACGTTTAGGAATGAAGCTTCTAAGGCAAAGTTATGTAACGTTTCGAGATCATATTGCATCTATTCTGCAGCTTATGTAAATATGTTTGATATGATTAATGTTATTCATTTTAAACGATAAATATTGACCAAATAATATTAAATATTGATAGTTCATTGCATATTTTACTTATAGATACGTTTATGTTATTGAGAAACGTTTTCTTCGCAAGATCTCTGGTGTATACTACCCTACTTTCTATTTGACGAACTGCCGCCCCTTCTAATTGTATAATAATGTAAAAATATGATATGAATATGATTATACGCTTTACTAATTAATGATAATGGTAAGCTAACTTATATTTTGTACGTCTGAAGCCTGAAAGTTTATTTTTATTGTCCTGTTTATGTTTGAGCCTGGATTTGCGATAGCGTTATGCAGTCCCTAACGATTGGTATGTACCAAGGGAGCTTTCCTCCTGTAGCGCTAGACGAGCTTTCAGTCCTGTGGTACTATTGTGGTAACGTCTGTAGATAGTCTTAATTACTTTCATAATTTAGGTAGTTTTTAGAGACTTGTATTATCATTCCTTTTAATTAAACTCGATACATTGTGATTTTGTTAGAATTTTGTTGTTGCTAGCTAGTACATTTGTATTTTTCTGTACTATACGATTCTGGCATAATGAGTCATAAACAAGATAATCATCTGAGGTTCTAATTAGTCTAGTAAGCAGTTTTTAAATATTATATCTGTTTTAAGCGAGTAATTTTGCAGGTCCTGTATTTCATTGACGAAAATTATACAACAGAATACATTTAGATGCAATCAGTCGTACATAATTATTTTGCTTATATATACAGGTGGGGCAAAAGTAATGTCATAATGTCTTTTGCTCCACTTTACACTGACTCAAACACTCCAGATATTTCAAGGCAAATTTTTGAGAAAGCTTTTCATAATTGTAATCTTTAAACATATATACAAATAAATTAAATTAAAGTGTCCGTTAGTAATGTCAAAATAACAGCTTTTTACTAAATATATAAAAAAGTATATACGGTACTTATACTTATAACAAAAAACAATATTTATATTTTTTTGTCTCTCTGTCTGTTCGTTCCGACTAACCTCCGAAATGGCTGGACCGATTTTTGACGCCGATTTTCACTGGCAGATAGCGAATGTTATAATATAACTTAGGTTACTGTTACTTTAGAAAAATAATTAGGTTTAACGCGGGTAAAGCCACGGGCAGCACCTAGTTTTAAATAAAAGAGTACGGGTCATTGAAAAAATAATCTTACGTACAACATTTTAGGGGTATGAGGAACAGGGTGTAAAGTTCACTCATCCACCATAGAAAAGGGAGGATCCTCCGACCAGACGGGTGTTGTGTCTGGCGGGCAACTGCCCAATGATAGATATTGGATTTTTGTATATATGTTCACTGCACGGAAAACTAATTGCGCGATGCAGGATTTTTGTGACGTCAGGATTTTTGTGTGACGTCAGGTCTTTGATGCGTAGTTCGAATGTGGCGCTGTAGGTACCGCCACAACATCATAACCATTTATTGATTGTGCATGACGAAACATCTTTTTATTAGTAAAATATGAGATGTTTGCAATATGTACACTATCGATTACCGATTGAAAGACTTTGAGTTTGATGAAGTATCATCAAATTCAAGTCGTATGTTTCAATTAGACCATAAAACTATCAAACTCAAAAATTACCAAGAACTCAACTCAGTTGTATTGCAAAACATCTCTTATTATTTTATACTGTCTCAGATTTGTAATTTATTTTGTAGATGCAGACTTGTTTGTTTAGCTCGCTGTATCTTGCGCTATTTATTTACCTACAATACGTACGTCAGTACCCGCTGTTAAACTCTCATTTATATTTTAAACCAGCATTTTAGGGTCTTAGAAAGAGATAAATGCCTTGCCTTGTCTGGCTGGCCATTTGGTACAAATGAGAAAATTGGTAGGTAATTTAATTTCTTACTTACATAAATTGTTCCTGCATCTGTGAACATAAATGAAAAATCCTCTGTATATAAAATAAATAGACGCAGCATACAGCGATGCCATAAACAATGTTCGTAGGTTAACAATTTTTTTTTTTTAATTGTTTTTGTTTCTCCACACTCATAGCTGTGTTAGCACTGAACAAAACAGTCCGGCATGTTAGTTCGACATCAACAGCGAGCATAAACATCAGTTTGCCAGTTGCATAATACCCAGCTTTCGTAGACAAAGTAAGTGTTTATTCTTATAGCATTTATTTATGATATCCGGAAGTTATCTAAATCGAAGTAGACGTGCAGTTCATATCCTTACATATTATAAAACAAAGTCCTCCACCGCGTCTGTCTGTCGTCCTGTACGCGATAAACTCAAAAACTACTGCACCGATTTTCATGATGTTTTCACAATGGATAGGGTGGTTCTCGAGTAAGGTTTTAGTATATAATAACTGACATCTACGCGGACGAAGCCGCGGGCATCTGCTAGTCTGATATATTATCGAGTTTCGTCACAGTAGTCTTTTCCGCACAATTTTTTAAATGTATCAAAATCAAAATATTTTATTTCACTTACGCCTACATGGGCATTAATGAAACGTCAGAAGCTAGATGCACGGTTCCAATTGGTCGTTTCATATGGAGAAGAGCCGGCAAGAAACTCCACCTTTTAAACATATATGGGCTTTTACAATGTTTTTATATTACAGTGTTGATAGGTATGAGAGGCCAGGCCTATCGACTTGTACTAAGTACTTAGCAAAATTGAAAATGGTCTATAAATCTAGTCTATATTGTGCATGCTTAGTCGGCCCTTCTCAGATTGTTCCTCTATAGAAACTAAACTGTCATACAATTCCTCGACTTTACCATAAAATTGTAATTTACCACAAAACTTGCAAGAATTCACAAGCCGGAGCCCGCCCGTATAATATAAATCCAAGGCCGTAACTATTCATACTACTAATCAATTTCGATAGCTTCCGCACCTATTATAAATCTTTATAAGGAAAGGACTGTCACACAAAACATGGCTGTTTGAAGGTCTCTACATTGTTGTATATTTACCATGTTAAACCTCAATCATATTCTCTGTGTGATAGTCATTTCTATTGTAATTGATGTGTTTAGAATCACTCTGTATATTATTGTATAGATTGCACCGATTTTAATCAAAAATATTAGTTCTATACGCTCTTACAGTCTTAGAATCACTTTTTTTAATATCTATTTAGATATAAAATGCAATAATAATTATAGTATGAGTTATGGCCATCTCTGTGGCACTGAAAGAAAATTAGATTTTAGAAAAACAGTAATTGCTAACATGTGAAATACTCATAATGGTGGTTAATCAAAATGGTGTGTTGTATTTGTTTCATACAAAAAATAATACTCAGTGAGCAAGTGCAATTCTTGTTCTTGTCTATGTAAGCTGAGGCGTTTGTGCAGTTATGTGTCTGATATTATTATGATATGAAAACTACGTGAATAAACATCATGGAAATAGCCACCTTATTTATTTATTTATAATATTTTATTGTACACCAGCAAAATACATAGCAAAAAATAAATTAAATACTAAAAAACATACAATAGGCTGACTTTTCTGTTTCTGCGATTTCGTCCAGACAAAAGTTGCTTGGAAAAGATCACAGAACGCGATCAATATTACCTTATTTTTATACAAGTTACATATCTGAATTTGCTTGTATGTTCCAGTGGCGCCGCTGTCGCCGACCAAGATCACGGCTTTCCGGCGACTGTCGGACGCCGGGCGCCGCCGCCCGTGCCGCCACTCGCCCGTCATCCGCATCACCGAGAACCCCATCTCGGAGGCGGTCGTTTGCTAAACAACCACCCATAGCCTGGGATCGCACCGAGATAACCCCACGAATGTCAGACCAACACAACTACGAAGCTTGTAATAATTCTAACAGCCAGTGATTCTATTTTTAACAACTAGAAGTAATATTCGTATGTGTAGAGGATAATTTGGCGCCTGAATGTTATTGACAGGGGGGCGTTTGTTGGTAAACATTTGCGTAATTGTCACAGAAATTGTATTCACAAAACAATATGCCGACGGATTTTGGCCCACGCGTCAAAATAACCTTATAGCGTTGTACCTAATAGTAATGCTGACACATTCGAGCGTTACTTCCCAATTTTACCATCACTTGGCTAACGTCATATTTTGTACCATGATTCGTGGGGCCGCGTGCTCGAGCCGGCCGGGAACGGTAACATCTAGCTAAGTTCCTCACATCTAGTGAGTCGCACTGTTGAAGTTATATCATTTATCATTTAAGGAGAATTTTATTAGAACCCACTGATATTATACATAATTAAATGTACCACTATCGAGCGTTATATCATTCAGTTAGGCTAACGTCACACGTATCTATACGTATTAATTTACGCGACTGTGTAAGGGAGCTAGTTAGCGTGGTTATTTTGTAATTTAGTAATAAATTGAACACGAGGGGATGCAGTGAGAGCGGCGCCGGGTCGGCTTTGCAAAGCGCGTCACAGATTATGTAGACATGGAGTCCTCACTCACAGCACTCAATTCAACACTCGGATATCTATCATTAACAAGCTTTCCGAGTAAGGTACTTGAAAATGCGTGCTACACGATGTTGGGAGATACGTCTATAACGATTGTAATTTGAGTATTGTGAGAGAAGAGTCCACGTTAATGTAACACCTAGTGGTCGCGCCGAGTGAGCCGGCGGCGGCGCCGCGCGTGCGCTAACACGTCGCTGGGTGCTATGCTAAGACCAAGATAGATTTTGAACTTGATCATTTGATGACAGGCGTTTTGGAACAATTTTAGCTTCGTTTTGCAATGTTGCATTAATGTGATCTTTTTTTTTTGTTTATAAATAAGGCCTAATGTGTCTTGCCAGTCGTGGTTGCGACCAAAGAGGCAGTGTGTTTTTAATATTATTTGAATAATAATTATGTTGTTAAATCGTTCACCATGTCTAATAATCAGTATTAATTTTAATTATTTTTTTACAACTTGTACAATCATTTCTTTTTATAATAATAATAATTAATAAGTAGGTATGTATCACCGCTTCTAGTAGTTGACCTAAATAATGTTAGAGAACAATAAAGTTAATAATCGTGCAACAGCTTATGAGTATTTTCCTTTAAATTAAGTATTTATTTTTAGTATTAAATAATTGTAACTTACGAGTATATTAGAGGAAAGAATTGTGCTTAGTTTTAAACCGGAGGGATTACGATTGTGGCGTGAAGTTATCATATATAATGTGAAGATATACCAAACGCCTATCACATACACTTCGAATTTATCATAAATCATGACGCGTGAATCATAGACGACTTACTCGCCGGTAGATATTTTACTTATCTTTTGGCCGGCTACTTCTATTTGAATATTAGTGATTGACTGTCTGATTAGCTAGGAGTTCGCGAAAGTAATTACCAGCCGGCTGTGTTGATTGAATGAAAGAATGGGCATGCATAGATTGTTCGAATCAGTGTTTACGATGTTGAAAGATTTCTCTTAATAATTAGAATCTTGATCAGTAGCGGAATCTCTGTAGATCTGTTTACTCCACCTCCACGGTATGGCGCGCACATAGAGGCACGCAGAGCAGCGACACGCGTCATACGTCACACTCGAGCTCGCCTCTACGCTTTGTAGACGTACAATCTATTCATTATTTAGTTCATAGAATTCAACATTCTACTATTGTTTTAGTTTCAAGTGTAGAAGATGTTCTATTTAGATCATTTTTGTTCACCATGATATTTGTGTGAATTTATTATGGGTCTATTAAAAGTGTTTTTATAAAGAATGTTGTAGTTTTATTCACTACACAAACCTTTATAAAATTCCAGCACACACCTAAGGGTCACATCGAGACGCGAAGCGACTCGCACTTTTAAACCGACGAAAAAAAAGAGGAGGTTGTCAAGTCGACATGTATATTTTTTAATTTTTATGTACCGTTACAATATCGAATTTACCAACGACACAGGAGGTACACGCGCTGCGCAGCACCGCGCATCTCAGCGTACTTTGACACATGTCAACCCTCGCACTGAAATTGTACCTTTTCGTGAAGAAAATAAGTTCGTTAATCGTTAAACAAGTGCGCGCAGCGTCGCGTCGCTTCACGTTGCGGTCTGAGCTGACCCTAACATGTAATACAACAACACTTTAGGACAGTACTTTGATATTCCTTTGATTTTTCGAATATCATTGCAATTTTGTATACTTTAATGATCACATTAGTTGCTGACGGTGGTTATGGTAACAATGCGTGTGCACATGCAAAGGACGAGAAATGTCTACAAATTGAAGGATAAGGCTCAATTCACACTGAAATGGCAGCGATGTGGCGAGCAGACTGCACGGCAGGTCGCGCAGACGGCTAGCAGGCCGCCCGTGGCAGCGAATAGGCTCGTGCCGCCACGAGGCCCCGCGCGGCGCTTTCTTTTTTATCAAGCGCATCTATATTTTTTGATATTGCACATCAAGTTTAAAATACCTTATCAATATAACTGCTCGCCGCGTCGCTGCCGGCCGTTGCCATTTCAGTGTGAATTGAGCCTAAGGCTAGAATAGTTAATTATTGTTGCGAGACGGAGATATTACTGATTTATGTGAAGTGTTAGATTCAGTATGTTCGAGTATTCACACAATATCGTGTGAGCTCATTAGCTTGCGTTTTTACATCTTTATTTTATTAAATCTGCGGTTGGTTATTACAACCATAATGAGATGGTAGGTCTTGCACACATCATTAGGTGATTCTCCATTAAGTATCATCCCACATAATATACCCGGTTCAGTCTGTGACTTCATCAGCAAATTAAACTTGGAATTTTCGTCCCTCCGTTTAGGTATGATTATAACACCATGTAAAATGAGTTTGGAAGGCAGGTTTTCCGCTTGTAAAGTAGGCCTTTGTGCCAGATCCTGTCAAAAGCCTGCTCGACGTTCAGGAAAACAGCAGTGCAGTATATTCTTTTGATTCCAGTGAGTGTCTTATTTTCTGCATAACTCTGTGGACCTTTCGAGTGTTTTCCTTCTCCAGAAGAGGTAGCAACGTACTTAAAAAAAAAAAACTGTTTTTTTTTTTCGGAAAGAAAATAGTTAAAGCTTGCCGGGAAAACAAAGTGCAGATTCAATGGATTTTTTTGAATGAATTATTGAAATTAGGACAGGAAAACTTCTGTCGGGACAACAAATAAAATAACAATAAATTCTTTATTTTATATATTTTAAAGTAAAAGATATCAACAAATTGTGTTTAATATAAAACATGGACAACTTTACATTTAGAATATAATACATTGCGAATTTTAAACTATCTATACATGAATACTTATAGTTAAGCATAATATCTTAAGCAAATAACAGAAAGACGGATTTATTAATAATAATAATCAAGTTACAATGGCTTGGAATAAAGTGCCAATAGTTTAATACAAATTTGTATTACTATTCTTAACACAGGCATGTTACCGTTAAATAAAATATGAGAATAAAATCATACCCACCTAATATATAAACGCACCATTATCGGGCTAGAGTTAGTTAATCTACAGGGTGTAAGGGACAGTCCTCCGCAGACTGATGGGATGAATTCAGCATATTATACTAAGACGACCGGTACATGAAATTATTTCAGGAACGTTATGGGAATCCAATAAACCTGATTTGTTTTATTAACTGACGCGCAATGTATACTTACCGTGGCAAAACGCACGCAGCCGCACTCCCCGTGGCGGGGGGGGCGCGCTCGCGCCACTTGATTTATCAATGCAAATTCTGAGCTTCACGCGTCGTTCGCTATAGTATTTTAACATTCATTGCTGGTTTTTTTATTTTAGCTGTTTTATTTACATAAATGGATGCATATTTGCTGCGTACAGAGAATGTAATTTTACATTCAAATAAAGGAATAGTAACTGAAAAAATAATAAAAAAATCCTGAAAAAATTTCCGCTGGATTAAGATTCAAAATAAGGAGCTAAATGCCCCCTGTTAATTTGTGGAGGGCTGTAGCTTACACCCTGTATAATATTTGTCAACCAAAATAGATCCGGATCCACAAAATAGATTTTTGTTCCTAACTTTAAAAAGAATACATTCAATTAAGCCGAAAGGTTATAAATACACATAATGTATTTTCGAGTCGATGGTATAGATAGTGCCATCCACGAAGACGCGCCCCACTCCGCCCCGTTCCGTACTAAAAAGTACAGTAATCGCGAAGTGGGACGCGTCATCGTGGGTGGCACCTATCGACAAATACATGTATTTTGTAAAAATGAGTTGGGCCCAGTAGGTGGCCTTCAAGATGCATAACGCATTACGGAATTAGCAACACAGATCTTACATATACTTATTTAGAAACATGATCTATTGCAAGTTTATTGCGAGCTATTATATCCACTAATTGTGTCGACCTCCCCATACTACCACTACCAATATGATTACTTTAATAATAAGCATGTAAAAATAACGTGTTATATTAGTTTATTGTTAGGAGGTAGGTAAGATCTACTGCGTTTTTTGCGTTTAACAAGGGGGAGAAGGGGGGATTTTTTTTTGTGTTTATCTTATTATTGTGTTTGAATATCTACCTGGGTACAATAGTTACGTACATAATTTACGCCTAAACTTATCCTTATGGGCCCTACAGGTTACTGGTTACACGAATATTAATGTTGTATAGTACATTGATACAAATAGACTTTAGCACGCAGGTACTTATGTACCTATATGTAATTTTACATCTTTCGCACAAAATTGCGCTTCCTACAGTTTCAGTAATCATGACGCAGACATATCCTTTTGCATATAGTAAACAGACACGACTAAAGTCTCCATCACGAGAAGCTATACATTTTGTAAAAAAGAACTTCTAATAAGTTACGTAGCAACTATTCGATCAAATCGAAGTAACATACGTGTAATACGTAACTAACGAGCAATTTCAGTTGGTCGGGTTAGTGGTCGGTGAGTTTTAGCGATACAAAGCGCTGTTGTCTAATGTTTTGTGGTATTGGAACGCGTCTAACTCATGGGACGTAAACATTTGGGATAGATAGATAACAAAGGATAGATAGATAACAAAGGATAGATAGATAACAAAGGATAGATAGCACGGTAGTCAGTTTTCTAATCCATGTAACTGATTCTGAAACAGAATACTCGGAATCGTCTGACGACATTAATTTCATGTGTGTATTAACATAATTATATCCATAAATAAAAATCATTACAAAACTATTTCTTTTTTATTTGATCCAAAGCTTGCGAACCCCCGAATGTGTGTTTACAAAATTTATAGCTTCTCGTGACGGGGACTTTAGCATTTCATATAAAATTTTCCTTTCGCTGTAGCAAAATAGCCAATAGGCATACGCTAGCTTAAATAAACATGCCATGATGACGCGCGATTTCTTTAATACAAAAGGTAGATGAAAAATCATTTATGTTAAACACTCGCTAAACGAAAACGCTACACACTTTCCAATTCCAACATTATGAATCAAATTCTATTGTCAATAATAATTTTATACACAGTGCATGATATTTTCATTCCGCGAGGTTTTTTCGATTAAATACATGCTGGGATATTACAGTCGCCTGCTAAAATTAGGTACTTAAATTCGCAAAAAAAAGAATTTACTGATATAATTATATAATCTCTATCCATAATATATTAGCAACAGATTGAAGATACAATATATAAATATCACTTCTGCTGCTTCTGCAGGACGTGTCTTCAAACCGGTGCCGAGTCGCCTTTTATTTATACATGATATTATATGATTTTATATACAATTGCTAGAAAGAAGACGTCACCTTAAGATTTTTAGGGGAACTTAGAACCAAGGACTAAGAAGCAATATTATAAATATATTTTGTGAGTTACTAAGTTCCTCTACCTTTTCGTAAAATATACGTGAAGTGATATCAGGGTGAACATGTGCGCGTTCAGTTGTGGAATACGATGATAAGTATGATCGAAATGATTATAATCAGGGCAAGAAACAGGTACACCTTCTTCTTCCTCAGCTTATTCTGAAAACATGAATAATCTCATAAATATATACATATTATAAAACACAGTCCTCTGCCGCGTCTGTCCGTTCGCGATAAACTCAAAAACTGCACGCACAATGGTCCACCTTAAGGACTAAGTGCGGAAACCAAACCCATAACATAGATAGAGAACTCAAAAACTGCTGCACCGATTTTCATGCTGTTTTCACCAATGGATAGACTGGTTTTTGAAGAAGGTTTTAGTATATAATAGCCGAAACCCGCGCGGGAGAAGCCGCGGGCATCAGGTAGTAAAAAATAAAGCTAAATTGCATCTATGACTAGTATTTTTGGTACAACGTCTAACAATTGCTCGCTTCGCATGACTACAATAGAAACGGGTTTTGTCGACGGAATAATAGACAAAATGACAGATAAACAATCACAATCTGTCATTCTGTTTATTCCTCCGTCGAAAAAAGCCGTAGAAACCCCGTTTCTAACTAATAACCGTTTATAAACTAACGATAAGCGGTCACCCGCAATACCAGAAGCTTTGCAGTTGCGTCTATCTGTAACTACCCTCTACATTGGAGCAGCATGATGCATGGCGGAATTAATAAGTATGGCGGTTGTATAGTCAAATAGAAGAGCTCGTGGCTAAGTAATAACAGCCGCATGGGTCGATCCATCAGGTTAAGCTACGCTTGCCGGGGTTGGTCTGTGGATGGGTGACCATCTTTACATACCGAGACTCCTCCGTGCCTCGGAAAGCACGTTAAGCCGTTGGTTCCGGCTGTCATTCGTGGATCTTTGACAGTCGTTACGGGCCGTCAGAAGCTGACAACCAGTCTTACCAATGGGTATTGTATTACCCTACCAATGGGTATTGTATTACCCAGTTACTGGGTTGTGGAGGTCAGATAAGCAGTCGCTCCATATAAAATACGAGCCCAGTGCGGGTTGGTTTACCGTACTTCCCAATAAATCGTTCCAAAAAGCTACTCTAAAAGTTGTTATACCTTGTAATTGGCTGCCTCCCTGAGTTCTTGCGTGCCACTCTCTACATTCACGGAGGCATATTCCACGCTGGTCTCAATGGAGTTCACTACTTCGCCTTGCGAGTGTATCATAGTGCCGAGCTCCTTGAAGATTTGATTCACGTCCAATATGTCACTCTGGAAATAAGCAAGCGTAAAAAGATATAATGAAAGTTAACAAGCCCAACACTGGACAGATAGGTAGATGATATTGTGTAATGGCAGTAAATGTAACATGCGTAGCTTGTCGCGGTGTCCACTCGAAATTTGAAGGGCTTTCAGTTCTGGTTCAGGAGTTTATCGCTCTGACTTGAAGATGTGAAACTACTGAATGGAAAAACTGGTTGGGTGTAAGGTAACACCCAAGTAAATAGTCATAAATAGATACATATACCTACTTAATTTCATTTGATTTGAAGAAGGCAATAAATGCAGCTGTTCGTACATAATGTGTCTAGAAAGATACTTTCAGAGGCTTCTTTCTTTACGTGTAGTTAAAGTGAGAAAGAAGCATTTATTTCTAAGCAAATGTAAACAAGTCTAGCTAGAAGTAAATGCCTATCAAAATGTTCCATAATATTCGATACAATGTATGTCACCGTAAGATTATGAGCACCATTTAGTTTATAATCTGTCTGGCGAGATTAAAAACTATCGAAAAATTGTGAACTCATACAATACAACGCATTCATTTTCGGTAGATTATAACCAATTAATGCCAAATCATCAAACGTGAACGAATCTGCACTTATCAGGGTTCAGAATCTGTCCGATTTTATCACTTGTAAAATTGTGAACCGTCTCTGATTGGTGGGTCTTGGCGGTAGGCGAATTGGTCACAGTAACTAAGACAGGTCACTCCGACCAAATGGGTTAGGTTAGGTTAGAACTGTGCGCAACCGCGCGCGAGCTGAGCGAGCGAAGCGAATGTTGCAGCGCCCGCGCCCTGCGAACGCAAGTTGATCGCAGTTGGCTATTTTGCGCAAGGTGCGTTCTTCGCACGCAAGTTAGATACCAGTTCACAATTTGTCGATAGTTTATAATCACGATGGATAGATTATAAACTAACGATTTTTGTAATCATATGGTGATATAAACAATTTTCGACGCTATTGTACGTTTTAGTAAGATACTTATAAAAATGTTTTGATACCAGTAAAGCAAAACAAAGATGCGATTCAAATCAAAATATTATGTTTCATTAGGTATTGTTATGAAACCTTTCATGGCTGAATACATCCATTCAACTTAATAGAAATCTTGTTATATTCTATCTAGGTTTCCAAGGTCGCTTGGAAGGAGAATGGTGCTAATTTCGCATACTAATCTTTCGCAATTTTAATATGATTTTAACATGTTTCTAAACTACATTTATTAACCCCCTTGATACGTCCAAACCTATCAGATGAGATTCAAATAATATGTGCTAGAGCATCATCAGTTTGTGTTAACATAATGTGCTTAAACAAATAGTTATTTTATCCCTCGTAAGTCATTCTTAACTGATATAATTCAGTATAAAAATAACTTGAAAGCATAATGGCCTATCCGAATACAACAGTGCCGACACGTGCCGATCAGGAACGTATCGATAAGTGTCAGTGAAAATAATATAATATTGTAGCATCGTTTGTACGACGCTATCCGTACTCGTCAGTGACAGTGATGTCAGTGCTGCGCTGTCACTGACGAGTACGGATATACTATAATATATTTCTTGACACTTAGCGATAGGTTACTGGCGTAGTATTATGAAGTATTAATGCCATCATTATTCCACTGCGAAAACGGGATGGTGCCAGCGGCCTTGTCTAGCTCCGTTTCTCTCTCACACTGGAAAAATGGTGGCATTAATACTTAGTAATACGGCACCTGATCGGCACGTGTCGGCACGTGTAGGCACTGTTGTATGCGGATAGGCCTAAATGTATTTTTCCTATTCAGAGATTTTATCTCAAACAGATGTTAATTAAAATGAACAAATTGCGTTTGAGGATAATTACGTAGCAGATATTGTATATCGTTTTAACTCTAAGTACAACGTAACAGTTCAACTAATGGTGTACACACGGCTACATATCAAGCTATACATTTCCAGTTTATGCTGATCTCGCATTGTATAGGATTTCCGTACAATGCGAGGTCAGCTTATACTGGAAATTTATAGTTTGATGAGTAGCCGTGTGTACCTATACATCATTAGTTGAACTATTAGATTTTATCGATTCGTGTTGCTAATTCGTTCTTTGATAAGCATTGTATTCGGTTTCTAAATCAAGGAATTTTATTTGAGATGGAATAATCAATTTTTCATTAACATTTGCATGTTTCTGAACCATAACAATAGACTTGATGGGAACTCTTGATATTACTTGTGAGTCTCGCGTAATATAACCCGCTTCATCTCTCTGTGTTAAGTTGCCAAGAATCCAACAGCTGACTTACTAGTGATGTACCTTTTGACTTTTTATTAGACAGTCTTGCGTTTGGTCGCCGTCTGCCCTGATGCTATGGTCGATATCAGACGCTTCACTCCAAGTTCACACGACAACATTATATAGGAATGAACGGTTCATTCGCTACTTTCATTACATTTTTCGAATATTCTGTAGGCGAGTGAAAAATCCAACATAGTTGGATTCACTTATGAATGTGTTCAGAGGTAAGACAATCATGAACTGATACTTAACTGTCTGATATCAGGCTTATGGGTCTTTTTATTAGACAGCCTTGCGTATCACCACCATCTTGCGGCAATGGTGTACGTTTAGAAGTAACCTAATTTAATTGATTCTCGATAATCTGTTCGTACCTCGAGTTGCCGAATGTCCCTCTCTCGCTCCTCCAACTCGACGAGCGAGCGCTCGTCCTGCATCGTGATCTGTTCCTGTTTGCGGAGGTTCGGCTCCCCCATCTCCATCAGCTCTTTGTTCTGGCTCAAAGACGCTGAAAAAACCGACAATCAGTCATGCTGTCTTTGTCACTATAAGTCTGATTGAGACAAAAATGGCAAATAGACAGTAACGGCTTTGTCTATCAAGTTTAATTCCAAAATTCAATCTTGCTTTTATGTTTTTTTTTCAGAGGAATTTCACATCTGCCATTGGCAGAATTGTCGACATCAGCACATAAATACCAAGTTACTATAGGTACCAATATTTGGCTAACAACAAACGACACTGTAACACTTATTTATTTCCAAATCATTTTCTTTTTCGACTCTGTCCTCATCTGCTGTTGCATTACTATACTACTGATTGGACTATGTGCACATAACGACATAGTCTAACGTTATATTATCATAGGTTAACGAGCTTCATAGTGCGAACACGTTTGATAGATAAAAAAAACATTACCCTCCTTCTGGAGCAGTCGGGTAAAAATTCAAACAAACTGTGCTGACTAGACACCCTTTCCAGTTTGCCTATACTTAAAATGAGATTAGGTTCGATGCGTGTATTTCAATCTCTATTCAGATGCTTTCTTTATCACCACAGCCTTGTTTTAGCCACTGATGAGTATCGAGTATCGTCGTTGCAACCTCTTATGTGTCACTTTTGGCAAAATAACTTTTTTACGCCAGCCGACTCTACATTTTGAAGCTCTATCGAATGCAAAAACGCTCATGTGTATACAACGTTTCTACCGTAATTTGTTTATCAATTTCAAGATCTCCAATGTGAAAGTTGGTACTTAAAATGTCTTATGTGTCAACACTAGACCACTTATGAACGACAAACAGTACACATAAGAGTTTTTACTTATTCGAACAAAATGTCTTATGTGCACAAGGACGAGAAAGGCGGGTATTTTTTTAAAAAGTATTTATGTCGTTGTGTAAAACGAAAGTTTATTAGATTTGTGGATGTACCATACATTTTTACCATCCGTTTTACAATTTAATACGGGTGCGTAATTATATAGTTACCTCAGAAAAGAATGTTACATTGATTAGTACTTTTTTTAAATTCTAACTGGTTATTCAACTGTTATCTTGATTATATCTTAACTAGGGTATTCTGAGAATTTCCTTTTTTTTTTCTCTGTCAATAAAATTAATAGCTTATTTTATTTTAATTATTATAGGCATTTTAGTTTAAAAGCTCTGATGTGATACATAAAGCTCAACCAAAATCTCATTATGTGTCAACTGAAATTGTTTTTTTTTTTTTTCTATGATTTTTCTTTTCATTTCAACTAACAAAGTAAAAAGCAGGAAGTCATGTGGCTGATACCTATATTTTTTGTTTTAATTGGTTTAATTTTTTTTTTCAGTAGATGATTTTTATCGATTTTCTCATAAAACTGTTTTTTTACACATAAAAGTCTTAAAAGTTGTAACGACGATATCTTTCTTTCCCGCTCCTAATATGTCCGTTGTTTCGGCCGAAGTTACGGGTTTCCTACTCCGTATCACTTACGGACATAAGATTAGTTCAGGGCCCGAACTAAGAATTAATGACAACACGATTTGACATTTGTTCCTTCTCCAGGTGTTATACCCGTCCAAAATTTTTTAAATGACACTTGTTTTGATGAATCAACTAGGTTCGGACGGGCTCGTATCTTTGTTTACAGACTTAGAGACAGTAGATCCCTGGACCGTATACGTTAGTTAGAACCATCATTGTTCCAGTGCAAGAGCGAGATGGTGCTATACAGGACGAATAGCACCATCCCGTTCTTAATAATACGGCTTCAGCATGCTATTCTGTAACCATCTCGCCTTGAAAATTTAGGTGAAGTGAACGTGGAGTGAGCTGTCATTGTCATCGATACCTACCGATGCTAAGGCAGTGACAGTTCACTTAAAGCTCACTTCTCCTAAATTTTCATGGTGAGATGTTAGAGAATAGCAATGCTGGTCTATGCTGGTCTCATTCAGGTCTTGTCTATGGTTGATGCTTAGTTAAAAAACAAACAGGTATGAAAGTACTTACAACCCATAGCGAAGGGATCCCCGATGTTCACGGACTGCGCTTTCGACTTCTTCACATCCTCTTTGGTTTTCTGCGCGGCCAGCCTTTGTGTCGCCTGGCGATTAAATATTATTATTTATACCTTTCATCTTTACAAAATAAAGCTTTTACTATAGATTACAGATTGAATCCCGTAAGGCGCAACCTAAAATAATGCCGACTCAAACAGTTCCAGCCTAAAAACTAACATTTAAAACAACTTTCCCGTGCATCGCTGGACGTTTAGGGATATATAATGCACAAAATATTTAGCCCGGCATGACATTTAACCTACTAAAAATGGTTTTGCGGTTCAATCTAAACTCTGAGGCAGGGCCGTAGACAGAGGGGGGTTTTGGGGGTTCAAATCCCCCCCTCAAAATGTGAGAAACCAAAATCTCAATCCAAAGATCGACCTTAGGGTACCTCCAAACTCTAATACAGATTGTAATCTACATATTTCGCTTATACGGACTTTATAATTACAAAAGCAGTAAGAGTACGCTTGCATACTGTATTTTTATGGACTCTGACTTAGTATTGAATGAAAAAATTTCGAGCCCGCTTCGCTCGCTCTTGCTTCATATACATAATAATATTCTCTCGATAGCAGCCCTATTATGCTAAAGTGGCCTTAAATGTTAAAGTTGTCGCTGTTTTTTGGTCATGATTGCAAAGTAGTCGGAAATGATTTCTCCTTTCTCACCACATTGCAATTAAAATTGATATAAACTAAGCTCTTCACCAATATGGATTCTGACTTATAAGTCAGAAAAGAGAAAAAAGAGAGAGAGATAAAAAAGAGTATTATTTATAAATAATACTCTTTTTTATCAAACTGTACTCTTAGTTTACCCTATCAGAAATATTTATTTCTTCAAAAAAAAAAGTAAGCCTTATCCCCCCCCCCCCCCCCAAAATGATTTCCTGGCTACGGCCCTACTCTGACGTAATTGAGTTTGGTTTTCAGCCCATAACCACAACCATATAAGGTAGTAATTGATTCATTTGTTTGTACGTACGTTACAGCGTTATGTACGTGGGTAAATTACATTATCTTCATTATGAGAACCCGCGTTTGCGTCATTACATTTCAATAAACGTCATACTCCTTCGTTATGATTGGGTTAAACCTGAACTGGTTCCGTATATTGTATTTATTTGTATTATTTTGCTTGCCTAAGTTAGTGTAGTGGTCACAAGCTACTGCTGAGCATGAGATTTTGGGTTCGATCCCCAGGTCGGGCAGTGTTTTTGGATTTTTCCATCTGGAATTGCTCAGTAGCAGCCCGGAGTCTGGATTTATGTCCGGTTGATGGCAATAGGCTCACCCCCTATTACATGGGACTTAATATATGTAACTAGCGAAATGTGGGTGTAGTATAAGTACACTTCTGTATAACCCTTCGGGGAATGCAGGCGTGATGTTATGTTATATTATTTCTAATAATTAAAGAATATCATGAAAAGAGTGGCAATTACAGTCCAGATACAGAATGAAGTCGGTACTGTGTGTTTGGCCTTAAATTGTATAATTGTAGCCCTTTAAAGTTTTCATATAAATAAATATAAAAAATAAATTGTTACTTCCAGGGTTGGCTACCTAGAGCTATAGTGAGTTCGATCCTCACAAATTGCACTATCAGCGCAATCCCAGTTCTATAACAAGAATCATAACACTATTAGGTTACTGGTTAATAGGAATACCTAGGTTTAGTACCTATAAACAAACCATGTAGCATTTTTTGTTTAAATGATTGCTCCACAAGCAAAAGTAACGCCCAACATATTTTATCTTTGGACAAAAGTTTTATCAAATGCTGTTATCGACGAATAATTAAATTGATTCGTTATAAATATTTTAAACAGCCACTGATTTCAAACATTCATTAGACTATTTAGCACTTTGGAACTATGTACAGGTTTAAATTAATTGAAATGGTTATTTTGACTTTTTAACCGACTTCTTCAAAAAGAAGGAGGTCTCAATTCGTCAGAATGTTTTTTTTTTTGTTTGTTTTATACGCGATCAATCCATTTTAATGATTCTTTTTTTTTAATTGGTTGTTCATGCATCGGATGTGGTCATATAAATTTTATTAACTTTGCTTGCGTAGTTTTTGAGCTATCTTCAATATTACGTATTTTTCCCACTTAGTATATGTGGACGATGTTTTAAGTTACTTCGTTACTGTTATTTACATAGCAGGTAGTGGTATTCGAATTTGTGTGAGGTAGGTACCACAACTAAAAAGGGAAAAATAAAAACTTTTTACAAAAAAAAACAACCAACTTCCTAAAAAAACACTAATAAGTGAAAAATAACTTTAATTTCGGAAGTCGGTGGCAAAAAACGAAAATTGAAAAGCAGACACCGACTTCCGAATTTAAAGTTTTATTTTCCTGATAAATTAGCTTTTTATTGGTGAAAAAATTGTTAAAATCGGTCCAGTAGTTTCGGAGCCTATACGGTACAAACAAACAATAAATGTGAAAGTTTGTGTTTGGATGTTTGTTATTCAATCACGCAAAAATGGCTGAATGGATTTGGATGAAATTTGGCAAACAGATAGTTTTTAACCTGGATTAACACATAGGACACTTTTTATCCCGATATTCCCATGGGATCGAAACTTACGCGGGTGAAACCGCGGGGCGCAGCTAGTAAGTACATAAGTTTAGCTTTGTAGTCAAACAATAAGGTAAACTATTGTTTTATATTAAAAGGACAATACCTATTACACGAAATGTATTTTTCTGAATACTTTAATTTTCTCTAGAAATCCATATTTATTAAGGCTTGACGTTATTAGAGTGGCTGTGAGGCAATACTAATGCTAGGGCTACATTGTCGCGTTATCGCGAACTATACTTCGCGCGCTCTCTGTTGCTCAGCGAGACGTCGAGCTGTGTGCGAGAGAGAGCGTGCAAAGTTCAGTTCGCGATAACGCGACAATGTAGCCCCAGCATAAGAGTTACGAAAATTCGTAAATACGCAATCTTTCTTGAAAACAATCTCTTTTCTCGTGAATCCAATAGCAAACGTTCGCATTTCTGTAGTTATTTACAAATATACCTCTCAAAACAATGCACGATGACTAATCCTACGTCATGAATTGGTCTATAATATAATATAGTTTCATGGAATTTTCGATACAAAAATTAACGAAATGCATAAGTACCTACAATACTTAATATTTTATTTAGTAAATAGTTAATTAAATATTAACTTATTAATTATTGATAATTAGTCAGACTTTTATACAAATGTTGTTTTTAATGTAATTAGGATATTAATCAAATGAAAAAAAAAGTTATATGAGTTGATCGAAACTATAATTATTACAGGTAGGTACTGCATCTTCAAAGTAACTATTTAGTTGAATATATGTTAAACTAGCTGCGCCCCGCGGTTTCACCCGCATTAGTCTTGATCCCGTGGGAATATCGGGATAAAACGTCTGTATCCTCGTCCGTCTATATCCGTATCCTATGTCCTCCTTCTCCAGTTCATGGTCTACCCCTATGACAAATTACATCAAAATCTGTTCAGCCGTTTTAGCGTGAAAGCGTAACAAACAAACTCACTTGCACATTTATGATAGTTAGGATGAGAGACATTTTGTTAATCTTTCAATTCGTTTTGCTAGTAGTAGTACCGGTAAAATGAGTTTTTTGCAATCTATAGTGTGGCAGTGTCAAGGCTAAGAAAGGTTTACAAAAATATACTCTTCAGCTCCTTCTTTCTGTAATGCACTCGTGAATTTTAGATATTTGCTGAACCTAGTTTCACTGATCAGTACTGTTTTGTCACGCTCAGTTTTTCATGCAGGAAGCAGGTCATACTTCTATTTTTTTTTTTTAATACCTGTTATTTGCAGTTTTTTTTATTTTACCTCTTTGAAGGGTATAGATAGGTATATGTGAAATTAGTTCAAATGAAGTATATAACAATTGCTTTACCCAACATTATCTATAATAAATTTTATTATTGTTTTTATTGAATAAAAATACATGTTGCGCCTATAAATTGGGTTAAGGCAAGAGAATGATGATACTAAATAATGTTCTAGTTTATATTTTTATACTGTTGCATCTTCTTGTAAAGACAAGTATTAGATGCAATAATTATTTTGTGTACGGACACACAGGTAGCCGAGGCGTCCCAAATAGGTATCCCTATTGACTTCATTTGACCTCTAGCGTAACGAGAAGAGGTTTTATATAACTTTTGAGGTATATTCCTGATTGGTACGTTATTCTACTTGGAAATATAATAGCGGAAGTACTACAACAGCACGACCCGTGCTTAGTGTATGATCAACTGCTATTAATCTCCTAACAAAAACTATACACCGCCCATTGTTAGTTACCTTTGAAACTGCTTTAGTAGCTATAGTACAGCGGGCTTCAACAATGAATGAAAATAAACATCATACCTTATTATCGTGTATCAGAAAAGAACACGAAATATTCAATGGACTTCTAGCATTGACAATGACATCATCAATCGAATTGTTGCAAATTTTTTTTTGTTTATTACTCTACTACATTTCGTTAAAAGTTCTGGTTTTAGGTACTTCTGTCTCCAATTTTATCTTTAACTAGCTGACGCGACAGACGTCTGATGAATGATTTCAATAGCCTATAAAAAGGATATACAGTTTTTCCCGAATTTGAACATTTTCCAGGGAACTGTTCCAATTTTTCTTTCCATAAAAAACCAAATTGGGCTATTAAGAACAATTAATAGCCAAATAAGTTCAGACGTTCTCAAATTTAAATTTTCAAATTCAAATTCATTTTAAATTTAAATTAAAAAACTGTAGTTTAGTCAAATTGTTTTAAGACTTTGATGAAACTGGTCTGAAAGGTGGCTTGATACTGACTTAGAGCTACCGGGCTCCCAGGGATCAATCTTCAGGACTATGATGAGCACCAAGACAAAATATAAAATGACAAACCTGGAAGGAGTTGAGTGTGATCATGTATTCATCACTGAGGCGCTCTTTCGTCAGTTTGTTGGCAGGCTGGTCCGTAGGCAGCTTCATCAACTCCATTATAAGTGACGACGTGTCCTTGGCCAGTTTCTGCGTGTAGTTTTGTATTTGACGCCTACAAAATAAAGATTTTTTAGTCTACTGTTTGATTTGTATAATATCAGATACTTATGCTTATTCTGTTTGAATAATTGTACATACCCTTAAAAGATTTAATATAAAATTACTTTTTACCATTAGACATGTGACTGGGTTTAATCATTAAGGAGTTTATTTATAAACATTGCTTAAAGTTAAGTGACATTCAAACATCAAAAACGTATGGTTAAACAGTTGCTAATCATTAATTTATGCAATATAAATAAATCCCTAAGTGAACACTAAAGATACACTAAATGCTTTGTTACATATGCCATGTATATCTTAATTTTTAATTGTAAATTGACCATGAATACACTCACAATTGGTTCCGAAGCTCTTGCGAGTCTTGCGGTGTCTGCAGCTGGTTGACCATCTTTGACATGGAAGATACTACCAACAGAAACCCATAGTTATTGCGTAACCATGATAAATAGTAAAGGATACAAATCACTTAAATATTAAAGTCAAATTAAGTTGATGAAAGAAGGTGAAAATTTGTCCAAACTATGTAATGATTCATAGTAAATTATAACACAACAAAACCTTTTACTTCTACCTATCCTTTTATTTTTATCTTAAACCTACAACATCAAAGAGGTTTTAATCTTTATTTTAAAAACAAGCTGTCGTTAATTTTATGCCACTGAGCCACAGCTCTAAATAAGCATTTACAACCGCTTGCACCACCTAATGCTAAATGCATATAGAGCAAAACAATGTTTTAAATTTGTTTAGCATTCACTGTATTTCGTGATATGTAGTTCATGTGGGACTAAAATATGTGTCAATGAATTGTAATGAAAATATAAAAGAAATTGAATGTAATTAATTTTTGATCATTACAGGACCAAACTTCTATACAATAATTAAGTAGGTGTCTTTCTGGGCTGTCATTTGATACAACTATTCTTGTAAGTAGGAACCTGGTGCTAGCTGGCAGAATAATAGAATATTTTGCTGTTACATTATCCTTACATATTATAAAACAAAGTCCACCGCCGTGTCTGTCTGTCGTCCTGTAAGCGATAAACTCAAAAACGACTGCACCGATTTACATACTGTTTTCACCAATGAATAGAGTGGTTATCGAGTAACGTTTTAGTAATTATAATGACCGAAATCCACAAGGGCAAAGTTGCGGGCATTAGCTAGTATTACAATAAAACAACATTCAGAGATATTATTTCAAGAGAGAAAGTTATGCATAAATAAATTATAGCATTTTAATGCCTGGTGTGAGCAGGTATCTAGAGGTGAAATGAAAAAAAACTGGAGCGATAAACAGCACATTATAAAAAAGGATATCAGACAAAGAAAAAATATTATTTGTCTTTAAAATGAGTTGTTTTGAATATTGATTGCTATCTGCCATACCATTTGCCAAAACGATATTATTGAAGTTGACTCATACATGTACAGAATGCAAGGAATTGTACAATAATGTACAAAGGAAATTCTATGGAAATCTGTCAAATAACTCATTAATTTAGAACTGATTATTTATTAATATCTCAATAACAAACATAATGCTCTATCGTCAAGTAAAATCATATAATTATGCAAAAACATAATGACGTCAAAAAAAAATATGCATTAGAATCCAGTCTGTGAATTATATGCCTCTTCAAGATGACAATAGAGAAACACAAAAATACATGCATGACTCAGAATAAACAAATAAAAAGTAAGCCCAAAAGATATTATCAATGATAAAAAGTTGATAATGAAAACAATAGAACTACTTACCATTTTGTGATATCTTCTTTATATTGCTGGCGATAGTTTGGGATAGCCGCTGGAAGTTGCTACTATTGTCTTCGTAAGTCACACCTCCCTGGTATGAGGAATCCATCCTGACTTTGGTACCTACAACATTGACACTTTAGTAAACACCCGCGACAACTCAACCCTCTAAACATAGTATCAACAGAAAAATTACTTTGTTTCGAGACGTACCACTAATCGAGTTACACTAATAAGAAAATATAAAATTGTGACGTGCGTTGTTTTTCCTATCACAAACTACAACTAGTCCAAGTACTATACTGCTTTATAAAATAGTAAAAAACATAGAACTTTGAGAGAAATAAACAAGAGTGAAAAGTATACCAAACAATAATAAAACACGAGACCTTTTGATCTTTTTTCGAAGATACTACACGATAAATCGTAATAAAACTCAACGTACAACAGACTAGTCAGCCCAGACAATTCTGCATATTTTTTTCATACGTGCACCTGTCATTCATTAGTCATTTAGGCTAAGTGTACATGATTCATTTTCAGCACAAATCGACTAAAATAAAACGTTTTAAAACCACTAGAAAATACACTCTGACTGGCCACAATTTTCTGGTCTACCTACAGGCTGCTTCACTATTAATATTAAAGCTCTAACCGTCAGAATTTTTATATTTATCTATATGGACAAAGTATCAGAAAATTGTTGTTGATAGTTGTGTCGGTTTGATGCGGTGGCGGTGGCGGACAGTTTGTTGACCATACCATACCCAGCCCCGCATTTCTGCCTATGAAAAGCATGGCCCCGGATTTCCGCCTATGAAAAGTATGGCCCTCACCCAGCTTCCCCAACCAGGAAATTTGCAATTATTTCGATTATGTCGATCCGTGGTCTTCCGGCTGGCGTCCCTAAGGGCTACCCGTACTATCATAGATGCATGTTACCGTCCATCACGGCGCCCGTACTATCATAGATGCATGTTACCGTCCATCACGGCGTGATGGTACATAAAATGGAAATGGACGCTCTGTACCATTTCAAACTATACTATAAACTATTTTCATAGACAATTGCTATCTTGCTAAATGGAACAACATTAAACCGTCACTGTGTTTTGCGAAATGTAGAAACAATTTGATTTAGTAGGATAACACCTGTAGTCTATGACCACTGATATTCTACGTTCTTCAGTCAGAATTGTGGTCAGAATTTTTACGTTTACGTACGAACTTGTATACGTATGTATGTGTAGCGTAATTTTAATGTGTATTTGTCTTCGTGTCCCTATGCTCTGTTTTTTTATTTAGAAATTTTAAATGTAAACTTGTTGGAAAGTCTTTAATCCGGCATGAATTGATCGATTGATTAGCGACTGTTTTACACACAATCCTGGTGACAATGAGCTTAGTAATCACAATCAAGTATTTGTGTATGGCTTGATCTTCTGTCACGGGTGTTAAATAGTGTATCAAGAACATAGAAAAATAGAAAAGAAAACGAAAATGTCCGAGATCACGGTCAGCCGTTGTGATGTTTGAGATCAGTAAGATAAGTGTAACAGATGAGGAAGATGGGTTGTTGATGATCAACCAGATGAGCGAAGTTCAGATCGCGTAGCTTCACCGAAACGTCAAGTCGTGCTACGGATACTAGCAGTCGGTTCGCTTTATTTACACAAGCCTTTTTCGTTATTCATCATGAGTTGGCTGCACCGTGAGCTGGAAACAATGGATCCCTCGATCTTTTTACAATATTCGCCCTCACCTCCGAATGGGCTGCCACAAGAGTCGAAATTGGCGACCTACATGGTGAGATAACTTTCATACTTTGTTGATGTATACCTTTGTGGTCATTGGTGACTCATGTTTGGATGTTTCAGAATCGCTCCACTTCGACCCCTACAAGATCCCTGAACCAGGCACTTGGGAAACTCAGTCTGGAGTCCTCACCCACTGCCATCAAGAAGGTGATATTTTTTTTTTATGTTGTCATTAAACAATTGGGAGTATTACTTTCACAGAGTGCTGTAGGACTCATTTTGTTGTGGTATTTGTTGTACTAGGTGGTGATAACAGAGTTTGTTCCAATGAACTACTTCACTCAACCAAGCATCATGCAGCCTGACTCTCCAGAGAGTTCATCACCCTCTACAATGGCAGGTGTTCCCAACACATCCCAAGTGCACCAGGTAAACTTAACAAATAAAAAATTACTTTCTAACTAATTACTTTCAGTTATAAATAGTGACCAGAAACTGTTTTGTATCTGCAAATTTAATGAAACCATGTTGTGTTATATTATAATAATTAAAGTTGCAATGACATTCATAAATGTTTATAGAAGATATGCAAATTAGGTATTTATATAGAGGAGCAAGTTATGATCATGATAATGAGACATTCAGTAAGCGGGACATGGAAGTGCATCAGTAGCAACTGTGTTATTGAAATGTAGTTGTAATCAGCAGCGTTACTGTAAAGGTTCAGTATCCATTAATTTGAAGTACAGCTTTAATGTGTACAACCAGTTGTCCATGACCAACTTTCAAAACTTGATCTGAATCTCAATTCAAGTGCCTTGCTAGTTCTCTTTGAATAAAACAACTGGAATCTGCCATGCCACATTATTTTAATATAAATAATGCAACAGAAGGATAATCCTCATTTTAACTTCATTTACCAACTTTAATTTAAATTAAAGTTTCCTTTCACCATTTCTGTCCGATATTACTCAATGTTTATGAGTTTGTGAATTTGTAAAGTCAATTGTGATTTATGAGAATCTTAATAAATAAAAAAAAAATTGTTACAGGAGAATGTAGGTGGGACAACATATTTTTACTCTACAAACTCCGACAGCCTGAACACATCTGGAGCTTTGAATTCCTCTGCTTCAATTGGTAAGTGGAAAAAACTACCATAAAGCTCTATGAACGAAACCAGACATATATTTCCAGTCTATGCAATGGTTACTACAGTTTACATTAACTATGGTCAGTTATCAGTAATTTCTCAATACAAGTTTCTTATCATTTAAACAACCAATGTTTCAGATATGGTTAAAATTTGTACATACTTTACCATAGCAAAAGTACTGAAGTACAATGTTCTTATCAGAATTTAATTTGCAAGTCATAGATTTTTTCACATAGGGTAAACAAAAAAATGTGTGAAAATGGGATGCCACTTATTAATTATTTCGCGAAAACCTGTTTGTTTGTCATTTTACATGAACTATCTGTAAACCTAAACTGCTAAACCAATCTAAAGTTTGGAAGAAAGGTGAACTGAAAACTGGAAAAGGATTCAGTTATCAAGTTACTTTTCTTACTAAAAAAATAACAACTTTCACCAAGTTATGAAATATGGAGCAAGTGATATATTCCCTTGCCTGACTTTGCCAATAGCTGTGACAATTTCCCAGGTTTAACAGGTTGCGTATGCGGCGCTTTTTCCATGTCGAATAGAAAGTAAAATAGCTTGAATCGTGTCGATTATACCGTATGAGTTCACGATATATGAAGGGCAATCTATATTGATAGTCGTGACAGTGTATTGAGCAAGCAACGCTGTCTGCTTATCTCACACTTCATATCAGCTCACAAATCATGATATTATTGCTTTTATTGCGTCAAGACTTTGAGTCACGTAATGTGACTGCAATGATCTTGTCGATAAATTGGTATTAACCAACAGGGCATCGCCACCAAGGATAATATTTAACAAAGGCTTCAAAATAATTCATATTCAAGATAATTTTTGCGCCGCGTGTTCATAAAGAGTTACATCCCTAATATGTCGTCTTAGAAACAATCTATACTATAAATGTGAAATGTGTTTTGCAAAGATAACAGATTTGTTGAAATTTGGCATCCAATACTTACTTTTTTTGGTTAGAATATAGAATACTTTTTATTCCGGTAGTCTGTTCTCGTGGGGTAACTTGGAACCTCTATGCGGGTAAAAGCTAGTACTTACCTACAAAATAAACTAGTTCGGGAAACACCGATGAACTTAGTCGAAAGTAGCATTTATTTGATTTAGAAAGAGAAAGCAACCTTCAAAATCCGCAGTAATTTATTATTGAATTGGATAATCTAGGTTTCTTCGCTGTCATTTCAACAAAGTGATGCGTAAGAGCGATGCCCCATTAGTAAGTTGCGTTGCGTCGTCGCAACGGATCGACGCATTGTATGCCACACCTGCGTTGCCACGACGCACGACGTCGGAACGCAAGAGACGGACGCACGCACCGAGTCAGTCTCCACAATGGATCGGAACAGTGGATCACTGTCCGTCGTCGCAGCGGAGCTCCGACAGCGCAGCGCATCACCCTCCCCCCTCTTCGTCTCTTGTCCGTCGATCCGTTGAAACGTCGCGCGCGACGACGCAACGGTCTAATGGGGCATGTCATAAAAAATATATGGAAAACGACGCAGCGACGACGCAACGCACTAATGGGCCCTCGCTCTTAAACAGTTCTTAGTAGTTATTTTGATATGCATGGGCATAGGTCGTGACTTATCAAACAATTTACCACTATGTCTCATGTCCGACATTGACCTAACGGTTTCTGCCGACAAAGTTTCTCCCAGATACGTCAGGAAATTGCCTTTTTCACGGTACGGCTTTTAACCCAGTTTGCTAAAGAAAAATTTCAGGAATTGCTGTTTATGCTAAAATGTCGAGAAAACGAGTGTGGCTTATGATTAGGAGGAGATGGATGAGTTACTTAATTCATAGGTTTTTAGAATTTCTTCAGTCATTAGATCAGTCTGCAAATTGAAATAAATCTGTAGGTGTCGATTGCGGTATGAAGCCATTTGTGGTGGCGCCAAATAAAAGAATCACTAAGCGCCACAAAACGTCGGAGCGAGACAACATGAGGCTCAGTAAAAATATTCAACGTCCTCCTCAGGGTCAGTTCAGACCGCGACGTGAAGCGACGCGATGCTGCGCGCACTTTTAAACAATTATCGCACTTATTTTCATCACGAAAAGGTATAATTTCAGTGCGAGGGTTGACACGTGTCAAAGTACGCTGAGATACGCGTTGCTCCGCAGCGCATGTACCTTATTGTGTAGTAAATAAATTCGATGTTGTATCGGATCATAAAAAAGTGCGCGTCGCGTCGCATCTCGGTGTGTACTGACCCTTACACATTTTGTGAGCGCCACTGCCGGGAGTTTTGGCGCTTAGTGACATCAATCATCTGGTAAATAATTGTTTGTCTCTTTTTAATAATGGGAGCTATTTGGTGTTATTATTTCAGGGGCTCCTGAGTCATGCATGAGCGGAGCTGTGGGCGCCGGCGCTGCGTCGCCGTACGCCACACAGATCTACTCTGGCACTCCGACCCACATCGGGCCCATGACTTCGAAATCAGGTAATGGATGTTTTAGTTACAGCAGTCAATTTTATTTTCAGATGTTTAGTAAAGTCTTGTAATTTTATTGTTGACTCTATGTTGTTTGTCTTGAACTGGGCAGCACCAAAAAATTTCGCAAAGATAGTGTAGGCGGAAATACATATTTTTACTAACTGCACTTACACGTGAATAACTGTTGAACCTTCTCGTACTCCTTCACCCTCTCTCGCGTCGATATATCATTAAAATCACATTACCTGCTAATGCCGAGTTCTTACGCCCAATACGCATAAGCTCGTTGGAAATTACTCATATGCAACAATGCACCATATAAGCATTTTATTGAGAATAAAAACATATTTTTGCGTATATTTCTGACACTTGAAAACTGCACCTTGGGGAAATTCAAAATGCTTACTTGAAATGCGTAAATTTTGGCTATTATATATTGACGCTGGCTGTTATATAAAACTATAATATGTAAGTAATAATAAAACTCGACCAGTTACTGAACTAGTCAAAAAAGCAGCTGTGCTTCAACAAATAAAACATGCTTCAACAAACAGCGAATTCAGAAATAAAGGATTCTATTTATCATTTATATTATATCGTCTTGCATAAAAGCAGCTTAGCTACATCGACAATTAGCGAGATGTTGGTCCAAGCTAGCAAAATTGACCTTAGATATACTTGTCTCAATAATGTGATGTAATGATAAACAATGACTTCTCAATATAACTGGCTCAATTTAAATAAATAGCGCTGTGCGGCAGGTCAATAACACAGATGCAGAACGAACAATCTAATCAAAAAATATAATGGTAGTTTGCCCTGTACACTTTTTTTTTTTTTTTTGAGGTTGGGAAATCATCCAATGACTTCTCCCGCTCTGGGCGGAGCGGAAGGGCGTGTCAGACTTTTACTGACTAAACCCCACCCGTGTTCCTTCATTTGCCTGTTGCCAAGGTCCCGGTATCCCTTTCGGACTTTCCCGCAGGCATAATTATATTATTTATAGCTGTGGTTCCTACTTTTTACCCTAATATTACAATATGTTGAAGTCCCTTATGCACTTTGCATTAAACTTCGTGAGATTATATTAAAATTAGTATAAGGAATATATTATTAAGTCTGTCTGGCGCGCGTGCTCAAATATCTTGCGTCTTGACCTGCGACAATGCTTTGCATATTTTATAAGTTAAATTCTATGAGAGAATTACTTAGTAGGTATTTAGTATTTCCTGTTATAAATATAAGTTATATAAGGTAACGTTTGTATATCAATTTGTGCGCACAGATGCGATTGAACATACCTAGGATCTAGAAATAAACAATATGAATTAGATCTAAACATGCAGCAAATGATGCAATTTCTATTGATTTGCGTGAGAATGTTGTCTATATTTCTACAAACGCACAGCGATGGTACGATTGCCGATGCGATATAAAACTTGTCACCTTGGCTTTAAATAAATAAACAAGTAATTTAGATTAAATCACCAAACACTTGATTGATTACATAACAAGTGATGCGCTTGTAACTGATAGCTGTCACCCTATAAAGGAAATCAAGCGCAGTGTAGCTTGTTATTACCACCGACGGAAATTGGAAAATTGCTTGATAGCCGCCATTACGGCGGCTGCGAATCAAATGCAAATTGTCGTGGTGGTCTTGTGAACCGGTGACACGTATCCATTAACGTGTAAAAATCTGAAGGAGCCCCCTGCCGTTGTGCTTATGTTAGTAATTGAGCCATGAGAGCAGTTGAGTGCTACACTCATGTTACAAGCGCATTTACTCTAGATTTTTCGAATCAATCTAAAAAGCACGTTGCAATCGAAGCCGTTATCAGTTATTATTAGGGGAATATGATATTTGCTTGCCGAACTATGACTGACACGAATGTAGGTACTTTCTATGCTCCGCGGTAAGAGGCGACGAACTTATCCATAAGATTAGCTGTCTTAATACTTTGGTCTAGAAAGAGCGAAGCAGGTGACAGCTATCTGGCCATGACTGAGGTTTCTAGAAACCCGTATCAATGCGCTTATGTATAGCTAAAGCGAGTTTCCCCGATTTAAAATACTTAGAAATTCAATGTCGCGATTGCTATTCTAGAGGTCGATACTTTTATCAATGTTTTTTTTTTTTACTACCGATCGTATGATTTCAAGTAGTTTATTGCATTTTCGTAGTAGCAAAAGTCGTAAAGTTTAAAACTATGGTGTATAAAAATTAAGAATCTAGTATTATGCGCTAGCGACTTTAAAACCGGGAATCCCCTAAGTTTTGTCAAACTTTGAAAGCATTGTTTCGCGGTGGGTGTAGAATTTTAACGAGGGCCAAAATAGATTATTGCTATGCGGGCGGGACTCACGGCCAGTTTCTTCATCAAAAGTAACAGCCAAACTAACAGTCAACTGTTCTTCCGCGCTGTTGGATTTACAACCCTCGCCTTAGCGCCGAGGATTGAAAATAGAACAGTGCAAAAGATAGTTGACTGTTACTTTGGCTGTTACTTTTGATGAAGAAACTGGCCGCTAGGCAAGAGGATGAGTAGAATGTTTCTTTGAGGTCAAGACGCAATGTCTCTTATTACGGCCTATTGGGGGCTCGTTTTCACTATATCGTTAGACATGTTATGACAGTAACGTTTATGCAGAACTATAAAATAAAAAACATCATAAAAACTCCTACTACTTATTTATTTCTGAATTTATAAATAATATAATATAATAAAAAAATATATTTATGGAATAAAAATATAAATTCAGTGTTTACCTTGCAATGCGATTTGACATACAATTGCTATTGTGCTGAGTGAGCTTAGCTGAACTTCTTACTTTATCAAAATAATTTTTACATGCGACTCCCTTTGCTTCTCACTAGTGCAAGCTACTGATGTGGCGACATATTGAGATGTCTGTGCTCTATAGAAGTTAAATACTAATGTATAATGTTTCCTTAGTTGTTCAAAATTTCATGAATCTAGGCTCCTTTAGACCCAGTAATTTAGGCTGTGCGTTGTCTATTAGTGCATTATTTTAAGATTTTTATGAAGTAAATATTTATAGTAACGTTTAATATGTCTGCACCTGTATACATGTGCTGCACTCTCACCATATTTTTCTTATTTTGCATATTTTTCTGGCTGATTTCATGCCGACACCATTATTTATTAAGAGTAGGTATGTAGTATATATGTGTCAATTGCCTTGCCTTTATTGCCAAAAGCGACTGTTGTACTTCCTGATATATTATATCTAACTCTTGCACAAGATCTTCGAGTATGGTCCGGTAATTTTAGTGCGAAATAGTTCAAAAAGGGTTGCAGAAGTACTTGCAATAGTTGCCCGAATATTGTAGCAATATTCTAAGTACACTCGAAACATGCTGGCAATGTGTTGCAGCCACACATAGGCGGGAAAATATAGCCCGTTTCGGAGCGTCACAAGGTGCTCTGCCGAAAGCGATCGCAACTGCGAACCGCAAAGCCGCCCAATCGAACCTTTAAGCTAAACATGCTGTGTTATGGTGTATGTTAATAGTTACGTATTTATGTCCTTCTGAACGTTCTGCTTCGGTGGTAAACCCTCTCACCTATCTTTCATTATCATCTTTCTTTATTCGTTGATTCTTCTCTTTGTATATTTTTACGAGTAAGTCACAGCAGTCCCAGTATTTTAAGACAAATTTTCCCTTTCGTAATGTAATTTAAAAAATATGTTTATAACTGTTTTCTCTATTGTGTGAAGGTCTCGCCGCATCGTTCTACATGCCCGAGACGATCCGTTCCGAGATTTACGAGAGAAATGACGATGTGTTCCTGCAGACCGATCTACGCCAGTATCCAGGTATGTAGACTTTTGCTTATGATGTTTCAGGTCCAGAACATCGCAAATCAGCCGATCTTAAGTAAATATCTTACCGAATAAACTTAGGTGAAGTGAGCTGTCAGTACTGTCAATCCACCATACTATCAGGTGGAGACAGTTCACTTCAAACTCGCTTCACCTAAGTTTTCAGGATGACATTTTTACAGGATAGACCAGTAATTCCAGCTTATTACATTATTCCTCAGACCAAATAAAAAACCAGGACAGAGCGCTGTCAACAGTGACGAGGCCGGTTTCGTAAACATGTATGCACTCAGTGAGGTGTAGTTTTATTGTAAGTGGTTGTTACACTATATGCACAAAGCGGAGGTATAGTTTTGGCATGCTACACTGTATTGTTCGCAGCTCTCTGTCTTAGTTTTTTAGTTGGTCTGAGCCTTATTCTTGAATTTTCATCGAGATGAAAAAGTCGTTTCGTTTACATACCTATAACTTGTATCTTTTTGCACCCAATTGTATACCATCTGTCCAGATTTACCCGAAAACGTGGAGATGTACTCGGAACTGACTCCTCTGGAGAGTGCAGCGCCGCACGCCATCGCGACATCATACCGCGCGACCCACAGGCAGACTGGTGAACATTACGCTCTGCGGCGCCTGCACTCCTACTCCACCTCCGTCACTAAGCGCCTGGAGATGTGGAAACAGATCGACCATCCCAACGTTGTGAAGCTACACGATTGGTTCACTACCAAGGCGTTTGGAGACCACTGTGAGTATGCATACATTATGTCGCAGAATAATTTGACAAATCGCCCTATTTTTGCGAAAATACTAGGATTTTTGGAAAGGACGATGTTATAAATTGGCTCTTAGATTATTCAATCAGTGACCAAGTTTTCCAATCGTCCTAAACAGAGAGACGAAAATCTTTCTTAATTTCCAATAATGATACAATGTTCAGCATCAATTCATTATCCTCAAACCGAAAGACCTCCACTACTAAACATAGGCCTCCCCAAGGATTGTTTCAACGATCAGGCCTACGCTGTTCGCAACCAGCGGATTTCCAGATTCCTTGCATCCATCATCTGCCTAACCTAGCCTTTTGCCAACTTTATTGGGATCGGCGTCCTGTCTACGCGATTATAGCTGATTACCAGTAGTTTCCACGGAACGGCTTCCTGTATCACCTCGTGCAACCCATTTCCTGGGTTACACGATACCTAGCTAGCATTATCACTGCCAGTTTACTTCGATAAATTAATAATTCGACTGTAAGATAGGTAGGCAATTTCTGGGCTCCCGACCCACTTCAGCTTATGTCTGCGAGTTGGCTTCGGCCTCTCGTATGCCTACCAAAAGTCCGGGATTCCATGGTCCCGAGATATGCGAAAACCAATAAAACTTTGGTTGATTAACACCTAATTTTCCTGCAGAAAACTAAATAGACTCAAGTCTGGAATCAAGAAACATCATTGCAGACTGCACAATATCAATTACACATAATTGCTCTGTGATAGTTCACTCAATTGTCTGCCATTGTATTCCTAGTTTGTTTTTTATTTATTGCACTGTGTAGCTACGCACGCCATAATGCAAACGGTTGTTGCTAATTGATGACCAAACAAATTATTATCATTAAGTGGCATTTGTTCTTACTGTTATTTTCAAGTTTATTTGATCAGATGGCTTCAATTAAATGTGTGAATTAAAGATTAAGAAGACTAGGACCAAGACTTAAGACCAGGACTGCCCAAAAGGGGGCGTCCTCTCGCCGCTTCTATGAAACCTAGTTGTAGACAGCCTCATCAAAATAATTAATTACCTCACCGTAGGCTACGTCGATGTCATAACCATATAATAAATGGCACCCACGGAAATCCCCTAAGCAACCTCATACCTTGAAAATAGTAGAGGACTGGTGAAATAAACACCTACTATCAGTGAACCCTACTAAAACCAAACTGAGTCTCTTCACAAAAAAGAGGGTATTATTTACACTACAACTATCACGATTCTTTGGAACGAAGCCCTAAGCCTATTCGACTGAAACCAAAATTGCATTGGAACTATTTCCTGGGCCACGTTACAACAAATGATGAGACTCGCCCAGACCAGGGAAGCATGGTACATAAGGGAGGAGGCATATACTCAGCAGTGGCTGAAACAAGGCTGCTAGTGATGATGATAACAACAAACAGCCCGGTGTTCCCGGTTTGTACCCGGTTTATGACAATTGTCACGGTCAAAATATAGGTGTTTCTTCTGTGCATTATTTTTAGGGTTCCTACCCAAAGGGTAAAACGGGACCCTATTACTAAGACTCCGCTGTCCGTCTGTCTGTCACTAGGCTGTATCTCATGAACCGTGATAGTTATACAGTTGAAATTTTCACAGATGATGTATTTCTGTGGCCACTATAACAACAAATACTAAAAACAGAATACCACAATGACAGAATGTCACAACGCACTAGAACGAGTAACGGTTTCCGGTTGCAACAAAGTGACGCTACAATGGATTAAGGGACACAGTGGATCGCTGGGCAATGACGCAGCAGACGAGCTTGCTAGAAGAGCGTCTAGCGCGTCGGTCTGCGGGCCCGAGCCCATCGTACCCATCCCGTTCAATCAAATACGCAGGTGGCTCCAGGAGTTCACCCATACCCAAGCGGAGAACTGGTGGTCCTCGGTACCGGGCTGCAGGCAGTCCAAGGAAGCTATGCCATCCCTGGATGGCAGGCTAACCAGGCGGTTGTTATGCCTGGACAGGAATAGCCTGCGTCTGGTGGCGGGGACCATCACAGGACACTGCTCGCTGAACAAACACTTCCACACAATAGGCATAACGGACAGTCCTCTATGCAGAGCGTGCATGGAGGCCGAGGAAACCGTCGCGCACGTGCTCTTTGAATGCACGGGCGTCACCCAGACTAGAACCGAAACCCTCGGGTCACCCAGATCTTACACAGAGGTTCTGTACAAACCAGGAGACATAGCTGACTTCTGGAGGGAGGTGGGCTGGTTGGAATAACCCCCAAACGGCCGCCATGGCCCACGCACAATGGTCCACCTTAAGGACTAAGTGCGGAAACCAAACCCATAACATAGAACATAGAACATAGAACAGAATAAAAAAATATTTAAGTGCGCTTCCCATACAAAAGACATGATTTTTTTGCCATTTTTATAGATAATGGTACGGAACCCTTCGTGCGCGAGTCCGACTCGCACTTGGCCGATTTTTTTAACTGTTTCTTAATCATTTTTTTTCGTATGACAGCGATGGTGTTAGTTTATACTTACCACCCCGCGTGCACGACACTGATGAACAAATACTTGTCCGGTGGTGCCGGCAACTCGAGCAACGACGCTAATGGCGCCTTCCACGACCCGTTCTCTTCCGACCCGGATGCACCCCGTCCATATACTCATCAGGTTTGTAGATCTTCGTTCATAGCTTAGTACGTTACACATAAAAGCGGTGCGATGCAAAAACTTCGGGAATTTCCTTAAGGGAATGTGTAGGCGCCGATTTTTGTCGCAACTTTTACAGAATACAGAATTTATTTATGTACTCATATGTTCACCATAGTGGTAGAAGAAGTGGGAATATCCAACATGTCCCCAATGACGCATTAAAGTAAAATTCGTTGGTTTTGACCTAATAATAACCTCGACCTGAGAATTTATTCGACTACGTCTGAAAACACTAGTGTAGTCAACATATTGTAAATCAAAATAACGTATCTTTAACTCGATAAGATTACCTGCGACGAATGAGCTTCTTCGCTGTTTAACAAATATGTTGATGAGCATTTTGCACTCAAATTTAATAAAGTGCGCATTTTTAACATGTTTTTGTGTTGACTGGCTGACGAGTAAATACAATAAATTTGACAATTGCGGCAAATTTTATAACCTCATTGTTAGCTGATGATTTTCAATTATAATTTAATAAAGTTGTCCAAGCAATGTTTGTTGGAAAAATTGGTAAGATATAAAGTTGAGACCTTCTTAATACAGATAAATGTGTTACGAATTCCCTTTAGTGAGCGATTGGGTTAGAATTTTGCCTGAAAAAGGTTGGTTTACACTTTCATCAGGCACTTTTGGAAGTTACCAAAGTTTCAAACATCTCTTAAAATGATTCTACACGAACAGAAAAACGCGATGCTCCGTGCGGTGGCGAGCGGTGCTTTGCTGCCGGAAGCCGTGTTGTGGAGTCACCTAGTACAGCTCACTTCGGCCCTAAGAGCTGTACACACCGCTGGACTTGCGTGCAGGTACAATACCCGACGTTATACACCAGCTTTACTCCTGACTCTTTCAAGTACGTATACTTTCTTCTCTACCTAAATATCCATTCATTCTCATACTTATGATCGTGGTACTAGGTACTATTTTCAGGTTTTGCACCCGATTTCTTAATTGTGAATTTGAAGTTGAGAACTGGTCAAACTCTTTCCTTAGTTTTTTTACCGGAACAATATAGAATTTGCCTGAATGAAATTAGTCTGGTAAACCAGAATGAAATACGCAACCCTGGCTATAGAGAAAAAAATTAAGCACTAGACAAGAAACTATTGCTGTCTCAATTCTAGCCGTAGTAGTCGTATTGCCGTAAGAATACCGTTCTCTCTTATGGCAAATACAGGCCTCTTCAACAAGCTAATACCTTGTTCAACCACAAACACTGATCAATGGCTGTATGATAATTGAAAATATTCTTCATTGAAAAGCAACTAGAGAATAAAGATGGATATCTACCCGAGCAAAATCATCGAAAATTCATCGATGGAGCCGTAACTTTGCGTAACGGTGGAGTTTCTTGCCCATTCTTCTCCATACGAAAGCTACCTTTTGGAATGGGCAACTAGAATCAATTCTATTTCTTTGTTTTTCATTGACGTTCAAAAGTGCCTTTTATGTGCCTATTTGAAATAAATTATTTGACTTTGACTTTAAGAATTGAAAATTACATCTCGTTTTTACTGAAGTATGAACCTAAACGAAGCAAAAGAAGCTTCTGCCTATCATAAACCCTTATGGGAAAAAGGCGGTAGTGTATGTATGTATATCTTGTTTTAAAAAAACACCTAATAGGATTTTTTTTCCCGTAGTCTTGAACCTACGAAGGTGGTGATAAATGGCTGCCGTGTCCGTATCTCATGGTCTGGTGCCACGGATGCCCTTCATGCCAACACTAACGACGTCGCGCAGGTAAGAATTTTGAACAATCTATATATCTTTGTAGAACTTTGTACACCTTTTTACGAAAATTACGCCGACGGAGGAGTTTGAAATTTGGCACAGTTAAAGTTTATTATATTTAGGTGTGCAGAAAGCTATATTTTTAAATATTTTTTCTTAGAAATAAATTACTACTACACTACCATTTTTTTTTTTTTTTTTTTGATGGTGGTAAATCATCCAATGACTTCTCCCGCTCTGGGCGGAGCGGAAGGGCGTGTCAGACTTTTACTGACTAAAACCCACCCGTGTTCCTTCATTTGCCTGTTGCCAAGGTCCCGGTATCCCTTTCGGACTTTCCCGCAACCCTGGCAGACTACTACACTACCATGCGTTTGACTCAAGATGGCTGCACCTTAGAATAATTACATAATATGGCGGCATGGAATTAGTATATACTATACAACTTAAAATTTTAATGAATTATTGTCGAATTTCGACCGCTGGCGACCACTAGTTATCGTAAATCTCTGAAACTCAATGCATTTAATTTCAATGCCTGCAAAAAAGTGCCCTTTGAAAGCCCCTTTTAATTGCCAAGGAGTCGGTCATTCCGGAAGATGAAACTAGTTGTCCATTCCAAAGCTTTAGAGTATAATTGGAACCTACTATGGTTCCTATGGAAAAGAACGAGAAGAAACTCTAATAACCCTTTTTTCTTAACATTTTTAGTTTGTTTCGTTACCTGAAAAGGAAAAAGTGAACTCTTATTGGATCACTTTGTTGTCTGTTTGTCAAGACAAGACCCTTATTCTCAGTAACAGCCAGGAGCCTGGATTTGTGCCTGTTTTATGGCAGTACGTTCGCCCCTTATTACATGGAACTGAAACATCAATCTGCCTAGCCTTTTCCCAACTATGTCGGGGCCGGCTTCCAGTCTAACCAGATGCAGCTGAATATCAGTATTTTACACGGAGCGACTGCCTATCTGACCTCCACAACCCAGTATCTGGATAATACGATACCCCCTTGGTAAGACTGGTTGTCAGACTTTCGGGGCTTCTCACACTGCGTAACGACTGTCAAAGAGAGAGAAAACAGAGACATGGGAATGAAACATAACTGGTGAAATGTAGGTGCACTATAGGTGAGGTGGTCCTGCCCATCCCTTCGGGGAATATAAGCGTGATGTTATCTTATATATATTTATTTCTGTAACAGGCTCAACAGGAAGACCTGACGGCGCTGGGTCGGCTCGCCTTAGCGATAGCTTGCCGCACCATTCACTGCGACAACCTCGCCGCCTCCATGGAGCTCGTCGCGCGGACATACTCCGCCGACCTAAAAAACCTTATACTGTATGACCAAATCGTTACATTATCATCTAAGCTTACGTGCAAAATTCTCCCTGATTAATATGATGAGATTATTTCGCATTTGATTGTATTCTAAATGCTTTTTTTGTTCAGTCAACAATTACCACTCATTTGCAACGTTACAAACTCACACCTAAACACACCTAGTTACAAAATTCTGAAAAATTGCGAAATAATCTCGAAGTTTTCATTGAAACTTTATCTATAACTTCTTTACTTCTTTTTCATGCTTAATTATTTTCATTAATGAGGCCCACTTACGCGACATGTCACTTACTTATATCATTAAGCGATTAATAATATGTTGAAAACATAATTGTAGGTCTGTCTGCTTCAAATAATTAAAATGCAATAAAGTTTGAAAATACTAAAGCCGGTATCACAGAACCTCACCCGAAACTCCAGCATTACTTAAAACTATTTTAAAGTCATTTGATTATTTGAAACTAGTTTTAAGTAATAATTATAATAGAATAATTTATTTAGGCACACAAATGATTTTTGATACAAAGTACGCATTATTAATTACTATAATTACTTATTATAATCATGTTTTTATGCTTTTAGCTTACAATATAAAACACATTTTTTGGTTTTTGTAATGTTGAGATTGCTGAAGTCATTAAAAAAATGAGAAACAGCTTAGGGCAGATTATACTGCCCTGCGGCACCTTGACAAATCGGGATATGTTCGGGGATATCGGGCGATAAGTTTTGAAATAATCAAGTTGCAGTCCTCTGGCGTCTGCTTTCTCTAGTTTGAGTAAAAGAGTAAATGGGAACGGTGTCGAAGGCCATAGCGATATCAATTAAGCACCTTTTTGCGACTGTTAATGTTCTCTACTATGTAATTCGTTACTTCATGGAATGCATCACAATTTTATTTATACGCAATCCAATCCGCAAAACCAAATGAACACTATTTTTACTGGCCAAAAATGATATTTGCTTGCTAAGAGGTCCTGTACCTTTATGTGTTAATGACCGTTAATGACTCAGTTCTTTGTATATGAAGGTCACTCACTTCGCACAATCACACGGTTTCCGGAAAGTTTTTAAATGTATTTTTTTTTTGATAACTCGAGTAATAGTTAGGTTACTGGTATAGTTTATGCACTGTTTTATAGGTATTGCTGTTGATCACTTAATTATATGACTTTAATAATGATATCTGCACTTTTCACTATAATTTTACAATAAAATGTCTAGAGGACTCAATGACCGCCCGCGAGAACGTTAGGGGGGGGGTAGTCAAAGTAATTCTTGAGTCTTGAATGAGGTGGTGTAATACGGGCCTTAGTTTTAATCCTTTATAAGGTAGTAGCAACTCTTTGGTGGGCAACTACCTGACGATTGATGTCGGGATCTTGTATATACGAGTCGCGCGGTCAACTGCTTGCGCGATGCAAGATTTTGCGTAGTTTGCATGTGGCGATGTAGATGCCGCCACACCACCATGACTTTTATAATTTGTGTGGCTTCTCTTCCAATTTTAGTAGAATGAAGTAAGTGAAATGTCGTGAGCGAGCTTTAAAATTAATTCCATAGCAAAGGAAGTTTAAAAATCGCAATTTAATAACTCATTCTTAATCATTTCTTTGGTTCACTTCTATCGGATAGACCAGTCACTAAGGTCTTGATGGGTATTATATTTCAACTGTCTACCTGTACCGGTTCGTGAGTTACAGCCCGCTGACAGACAGACGCTGTCTGTCAGCGGGGTACGGAACGCTATAAAGGAAAATATAACAGCAACCAGGTTTTCGCCCCCCTTGTTTACTTTATCAGCAAACTACCCAACAAGACCTACTTAACTTCCAATACATTTGCTTATAATTTGGGAACAGTCCCTGAATAATAACCCCCTTATAACTTTTCATGTTTTCGTATGAGGTAAAAAGAAAGGTTATTATCATTTGGCCTTGGCAGGGTTAATATCAGAAACCAGATCGTTCACCGTGTCGGACTACAATCGCCCCGAAGTCTGCCGGAACTGGTTTCGTAGCTCTAGTAGCTAGCTTAGTAAAGCGACTCGAGCCCATGCTGAAGAAGAAGAACTAGTACTCTCATTACAAAGATTTTAGCATCAAACAGTGCACCTGGCACAGAACACTCCAAGGGCCCGTTCACACGTATCACAACCACACCACATCGCCTATGAATAGTGCCACTGTCACTTCTTGCAGTTGCGCTGTGTTACGTTGTCGCTAGTACTTGCGACATGGTCGGTATTGCCAACACGGTTTATTTTGATGGCAAAATGTGGTCCATGTGAATAAACTATTCATTTTCATACAAATTAGCGCCCGACACGTGTTGTCGTTGTGGTTGTGTTGTAGTACGTGTGTACGGACCCTTAAACGTATGTCCTTGGAGTAACCTTCCAGATTTCATATGTCTCATACTGAATGGATGTAAATCATTATTTATTTGTCTGCTAGTCCTCAGTGTTGAATACTTGATTCGTGAATTTGATAGGTACTTTAAGCATTAGCAGCTTTCGATGTGTCAACATTCAACCTCATATGTGACCCGTATGCCCTCTATATGTGATATAATAACTGCGTACTATGACTGCAATACTTGAGATTGTTGTTTCTGTATTATGTTAAATTCCATTTAGGTATTTATTATCGTCGTCGACCGCTCGCCGCTCCGTCACTGATCTCATGCCGATGATAGGTGCAAGGTTTTACACACAGGTAAATTTATATGTTACATATTAGTGTACGTTTCACATTTTCTCTGTGAAAGTAGATTTTTAACTCACAGGTAATATTACTTTTCTTGATAATAATGCATTTTTTTTATGTTGTTTTGCACTCGTTCATTCCCATTTAGTTGGATCTGACTGGAGTATAAGTGTAAATTAGCATGTACCTGCTTTCATTCATGTCGTATTTAGTCACGAATCGTTTGACATATTTTATGTTGCAACCTCTGTTATTTATGGTTGTAGTTAGTTGACTTTGTGTCATTACTAAAGTCCCCGTCACGAGAGGCTTATACATTTTGTAAATACAGAACTTCTACTAAGTTACGTCAACAACAAATTCGAATTCAATTCAATCAACAACAAATAATCCCAAATTCAATCAACTCAAAAGTAACATACGTGTAATACGAAACGAACTAATGAGCAATTTAGCAATTTCAGTTAGTCAGGTTATATTTTAGCTGTATAATATGTATAAAGCTAATGTCGTCTAATGTTTTGTGGTACTGGAACGCCTCTGACTCATGGAACGTAAACATTTGGGCCGCCATTTTTAAGTAATATAGATAGCACGGTAGACAGTTTGTTATCCATGAAACTGATTCTGAAACAGAATACTCGGAATCGTCTGACGACAGTAATGAGATGTGTGTTAACATAATTATATCCCTATATATAAAGACAAATCATTACAAAACTGTTTTTTTTATTTGATCGAAAGTTTGCGAACCCCTAAATGTGTGTTTACAAAATTTATAGCTTCTCGTGACGGAGACTTTAGTAGTAAATTTCTGTCAACTCCACCATCGAAGGATGAGATATTGCGAGCGGGATAACTTGAGGTTAAACTAAACATTTGTAGCACACATAAGTTAAAAGAGCAAGAATATTAATTTAGTTATTCAAAGGCAGTAGCATAATACTAATGTGATTGTAGGTGGAGGCCTTGGAGCGACGCGCGGATGTTTTTGAGGACCAACTGGCTCGCGAGATTGACAATGGAAGACTGCTACGCATACTGATCAAATTAGGCGTTGTTAACGAGAGGCCCGAGTGAGTGACACTCAGTCTAGTGTGGCGCACTGGATTGAACTATAAACTGCCTATGTTCAAGAAAACGACAGGATTTTTCATAATAGTACCCAGCAAAAATATCCCCTTTTAGACAAACTTAGGACTAAGCGGTTTTCTGTCCCACTTGGACCCTGTCACCTAGTTCGATAGTTTCATAACCCTTCAACGTACAGTTAAATTTCTATATTTTAGAGTAAATTATTTCATCCACAATGCTCTCAAAACGGTGACGGAAAACTTCGCGAGGAACGAAGAAATGTGACATCCACCAATCAGAACTGGCTCGCGTAGTGGACTGCTCACTTCCTCTCGTAGAGAGGAGGCCTGTCTCCCAGCAGTGGGAATATTATAGGCGGATTATGCTTATGCTTGTCTGTTTCCGTGGAAATCTTTTCTCATTGTGTAGACAGAGTAACATGAACGTTGTAGGTATAGAACGCCTTAGTAAATCACACATTTGTAGTTCATCGCGTGTATCCAATCAAGCACTGGAAACGATCACTGTGATCTGCGGCGATGACCTAATTATCTGCATTTGTCCTATTGTGATTTCTAAATATAATGCTCGTTATTGTACAAACTTACACTGCGACCAATTTTTCGGTCTTCCAACTATTTTCTAGGGATCACCCAGACTAGTAAAATTAATAGCATTGATTCTAGTGGGCTAATACATACTAGCGAGAACAATTCTACAAAGAAAAAAAACTTTTTACAAAAGAAAAAAAAATTAATACCTCTACCTGCTGTGTAAATAACAATGACAGGAAGTTATTATAACAGCATCCACATAGACTGACGAACCTTCTAATTTTTGGAAGTCGGTACTAAACACAACGTGGATAAGTGGTAAAACCCATGTTACCACTTATCCGTAGAAATTATTTAGTACAAAAACGGACAGACTGACAGAAATAATAACGATAACTGTCCCATGAGTATTTATCACCGCGTTTGCTCGAAGCGGATTGGCGTTTTTAGACCAGGACTAGGTTACCTCACGCTGTTTGACAGAGTCCTCTAAGAGGGCCTATTCATGAGCGAATTAATAAATTTTCTGAATTTGGTTTCCGTATGCATATTGATTGATCAATAATGAATACATTCTCTGAAAGTACTATATCATTACTTGCCCTTGTTCCAATTCATTTGGGATAAGAGCAGGACGCGCAACATGTCTTTTTCTTCCATACTGCTCTATTAGTAGTCATCTCAGGTCAGTTCAGACCGCGACGTGAAGCGTCGCGACGCTGCGCGCACTTTTGAACAATTATCGGACTTATTTTCTTCACGAAAAGGTATAATTTCAGTGCGAGAGTTGACACGTGTCAAAGTACGCTGATATACGCGGTGCTGCGCAGCGCGTGTACCTTATTGTGTAGTAAATAAATTCGATATTGGATCAGATCATAAAAAAGTGCTCGTCGCGTCGCGTCTCGGTGCGAACTGACACTTAGAGCGGAAGGACTACATACGACGATGATGATGACCATATAAATCAATAAAAACAAAGTAAAGTTACACATTTTCGACTATTTTTAGGTTGAATCTAGACGCGTCTTGGTCGGAGACTGGGGACCGGTACATGCTGAAGCTGTTCCGGGACTACTTGTTCCACTCGGTGTCTGACGATGGAAGACCTTGGCTCGACCAGGCGCATTTGGCACACTGCCTCAACCAACTTGACGGTGGCACCTCTGCTAAGGTATGATGATGAGTTATAGGTACTTATAAACCTATCACAACATATAACCCGTGTAAAAATACTATTTGAGAAGCCGAGAGTCACACTTTTTTTGTACTGGACCATACCTGGGAACCTTCTGGTTACTTACTAGGGATATTTTGACGGGTAAAGTTCCAAGTTTACTTTTTTTACTAAACCAAGTTTTAAATGTTATAACTTGGCTTTAAAATATTCTCACGACCTCTACCGTAGCAAGCACCCATAAGGACAATGTTTTACGTCCTTACATTCCGCGAATTTTTACACCAAATATAAAAGTCGTTTCCCAGCAATTATTTTTGCACAAAGTTACCTCGTTTGATAATATACAGAATGCGTTGATGTCGGCTTCGTAATAGGGCTTTTTTACACTCAATATGGTCATGCCATACTTATACTACAACAACACACCCTCATTAAACTAGCTATCCACAGTCCAAATACCCACCACGATATTATATTGTGACCAAGCGACAACAGTCCACAGAGTCTTGGACTGGTGAGTGAAATTTCCTGAGTCACATCTTCTGCATCTTGACGTAAAAAGGCTGCTAAAAACATAACCCTATCTTTGGTGTCGCGCAGTCGGGTAAAAAGACGTCCTTCTTGTATGATAGGACATTTGGATTGTAGAGAGCCATGGGCCTTGCAACATTCCTGCAAGGCAACTCAAACTTCCATAACATGTTACTATTAGTTATACAAGATTGTCTGTCTTGCTTGTTCACCGGAGCCCGTTCGGTAAGATTTCCTTTTTTATTGCACTTCAACACAGATTCCATTCCGCTATTGTGTTGTTGTTATTTTGAGATATTTATTCATTTAAAGGGAGCTCTTACAATACACGTCTTTATGCTTTCGGTTGAGTTATTGCCATAGAGATATAATATTACATAGAGTGCGCGTATTGCACAAATCGCTTAGTGCGCATCGTAGACAAGTGAGCTATAGATTAGTGTTGGGTAAGACATACAAAAGGAACTTCAAATGTCCGATACAAAATGATTGAATGTCCCAGCACCTCAAAATAACATTTTGTACCGCTTCACTGTGACATACAAATGAATGAATCTCGAACTGACAAGTGAGTGAGTGTGGTGAGGAACGTCGTGTTGTTCAAACCCGTGTCTACTGTTCACAGTTTGTTGCGCGCACTCTACACTATAATTATATCTCTGGTTATTGCACAGTAACCGGCTGTAAACACGGGCCATCCAGATTTAGAACAAGTTCTGTTTGTATCTGGCACTCATGCCTGTATGACCTTCCCTTTGTAATGATCTAAATTGTGTAAATTTTCAGCAATTACAGGGCTACAATCAGTAACAAATCATACAGCCATTGCGCAATCGTGCCGTCGGAATCTTATTTTAGTTATTTAAAAATGTTATGTTATCACTGAAATAAAACTTATTTCTGTAAAAGGAGAGATTTGAGATCCTTTTATATAATCAACTAGCTGATGCCCGCGACTTTGCCCGCTTAGATGTCAGTTATTAATAGTTATTATACACTTAAACCTTACTTGAGAACCACTCTATCCATTGGTGAAAACAGTATAAAAATCGGTGCAGTAGTTTTTGAGTTTATCAAGGACAGGACGACAGACAGACAGACACGGCGGAGGACTTAGTCTTATAATATGTAAGGATGAGTCTTGCCTTTATCCTCCTATTTGATTACTTTTAAAATCTACCCTTAACTAATAATGAAGGAGTCTGTACCATTGATTATCATCTAGAACCGACTGCATCATATTCTACTGTATGTCTCTTGTGAACACTGTTACTTCCTTCAGGTGGAGCTGATGTCTCGTGACGAACAGAGCGTGCTGGTTGTGTCCTACGCCGAACTGAAGCATTGCCTCGAGCAGGCGTTCGATGAGGTCATGCAGGCGGCCGCCGCCGGGCCCTAGCCACTGACTGCGAGGCCAAACGACTACACATTGCAATAAATCAAGTAATAATGTCCCATGGGCTGCCTTCATCGATTTTTTCAGTACCGGTGTTCTTAACATGCCTCCACTAAGCGTATAACGTCAACTTTGAACTGAGGTAATAGTTATTTATACAACTGTTATATAATAAGGGGTATTAGAACACGAATGTGGGTTTAGTATCACACGAGTGTTTTAATACCTAATTATTTATAGTTGCATACAAGAATTTATCTACACCCATGTTATGAATCCTCTATAAAAGGTTCTTTGTAATACTAATATCGAACAAAAATGGCGGGATACAACCCACGTGAATTCGAATTTTTAGAATTCGAATAAACTACAAGTGTTTTTTTAAATGACTGATCTTAGTTAGTGAGACGCGCCTGTATGACAGCGTGCTTTTTTTTTAAATGAGTTGCTTTTTGAAATTTAGTGCAACATTATAACACCCGTTTGGATGATATAATGGTTACTATGACACTGGTTGTTTTTATTTTGGCAATAAGCTAACTGTTTCAGAAACTTTTATAGAGGATTTATAGCATGGGTGTAGATAAAAGTAATAATAGTATTCATTATGGACTCTTTAGTCTGTCGCATGTCAAGAATATCCGTCTTATGTGTTAGTATGCGTTACATGTGCATTTTTTGGCGATGTTAGTAGTCCGGTAAAGGACTTAAAAATGTTAATACAATTGTAATGTGAAGCCGCCGTGTCGGTTTGTGTTCAATTCTGTCATCCGCGAATAAAATATTTTTGTAGGTGCATCGCGATTTTTGTGCTGGTTCCGTACAACGTATATATTTTGATGGCAGTTATTGAACTAGTGGCGATATCAAATTGTTACTTTTCCCCTATTGGGGCACAACACATCAGTGGGATTACCAAATATAGCAAGCTCTTAGTGAACAAGGCGCCTGTCGCCCTTTCCCTATCCTTCACCAGCTCTCTCGTCTAGTTTAGTATGACACGATAGAGCAGTCAGAGTAACATTGCTTTTCAAGGACGATTCCTAACTCTGGGTTGTAACGCGATCTCATTTCGGAAGCGGTCTCGACCCCTAGAACGCTTCTCAATAACTGCGCAACATAACAAATGATTCGATATTTTTATACATTTATGATTATTATTTATCTAAAAAAATAATTTGTCCGTAACATGAATATTTAAATCAATTAGCAGCGTGTTTATTTTATCAGCTGATTTTTTTTATTACAATCTAATTTACAGAACCACTCCCAATTCAATCTTTGTATCTAAAAATAGTTTTATATAGGGCCATATCGATGTACCGTTACGATCAGCCGCCTGAACAAACGCCACAAACATTCCAAACTAACAACAACAATGGTGAGAGCTATCAAACGACTGTTTTTATTAAATTCAGAATTGAGCAGTTGGTACTGTGCGGGGCGACGCGGCGGGGCTCGCTGCTGTGTCGCCTTTTAATGTATCGAGAAACAGCAATACACGCGTGCTTCTAGTAATTCAACACAGATTTGTCTTTAGATAGGTGATTTCATTCGGTGGTTTTTGTTTTAGTGAGTATTCCATTATAATCAAGAACAGAACAAGTTAATGTTTTAAGCATGCCGCCCTGATGTGTTTAATTATCTGAAAGCACGTGCGTACACGTTGTTAGTATAGTTACTGTTACGTCACGTAGATCTGAATTTGTATGTGTTGAGGGCGGGGCGGTGCGACGGCGGGTCTGTTAATGTTAGCAAGGTCGGATAGATCTCAATAATAAATCTATGGCAATAAATACCTTTTTGTATGGTCGCGGACGATGCGCAGTGTCCGCCCTACCCTCATGTATAACGTTGTTGCAGTTTTATTCTACATAACATTTTCTTGCCAGCTACCGTTTCTCCTTACCGTGCTGAGTAATGTCACTTCTCTACAGGCATTATAGAGCACGTTGTTTGTTTTGTTGTAAGTTGTTGTACTCCGCAGACAGATATTGCATCAGTCTAATCGAATTTATGTAAATAAATTATTTCTATCGATCAAATGGTAAATTATTTAAAATTTAGTCAGCGCTAATTATATAGATGTTAAGCAGGGTAAATGAACAGGGCTTTGGCAAAGTTTTAGGCTGCGTCTTTTTCAAAATCGATTGTCGCGCGAGTTCGCGACCGTCGCGCGAGTACGCGATCGTCGCGTTCGTATGTTACTTTTTGTTCGGTGAACCCGCACGCGTGGTCGCGCTGACAGAGGACTCTTTCCGGTTTTCCGAACAAAAAGCGAAATGAACAATCACGTATTCGCGCGACGATCGATTTTCCATAGAACGCGGGGTTAACGTTTAAAATTATGTTGCTAAGCACTGTGCAATTAAGTATATCACGCTCAATTTTCGTCCATCCTATTATTGTGATCACCCATATAGTTAATAAAGTATAAGAAATACGTATTTTTGGAATGATGTAATATTTGTCTGCGGAAATCTTAAACTCCCATGTTAATTCAGGGTAATCTTTTTTTACTACTTTATTAAAGATTGTTTTCTAAAGAACAAATTTTTCTAAAGTATTGTATTGATTTTGATTGAAGAATTAATGCAATAGATTACGCAATTTCTTTTGCAATTTACATGTCAGTATCAGGTTGTAGGTATGTTTAAATTTTTCTAAACGAATTAATTATGGGTTTATTTAGAATTAAAATTAAATGTACCTACGTATATAACAACTTATACCTTAATTAATTTAAAAAAAATAATGCAATTGGTTATTAAATTACCTTAACCTAGCTGCCTAGGTGTTATGTTCCGATATTTATTAATAAAAGTGTACCGTAGAAATCCCATGGTTGAATTTGCAAATTCCGATCTATGTACCTAGAGATGAACACTCTGAGAATAAAAATATTTTGAGATAACTATAAGTGTATATTTTTTTCTAACAAATAAAATGTTTAAATTACTGTGTTTTTTTTTATCCAATTCCTATTCCTGACTACCTGGGATAATGTAATAAATTATTATTTCAGAGTAATTGAAAGCACCTAGTGCGTACGTAGCACAAACTCAATTGCAGAGAGAGTAGAGTCGTAGCCTCTTTTTCGCACCTCTCTTGAGACCTTGTTATTTGAAGTAGCCTCATACAGCGCTCAAACTTACGCCGATTTGATAATTGTAGTGAACGTGTACATAAGTTCACCATGCTAAAAGTAGGGTGCAACGGATTTTTTTTCGCGACTTCAGTTTAGACCTTTATTGGAATTTATTCATAATGATGAGTATAATGACCACTTAAGAGATTTGTATATGTATGAAAAGATACAACTTATGTTGTAACTAGCTGCGCCATGCAGTTTCACTCGCGTAAGTCTCGTGGGAATGTCCGGGATAAAATAGTATCCTATGGCCTAATCCAGTACATGGTCTACCTATGTGACAATAGTAGATTGTATCATAAGGGAGCAAAATAATATTTTTACGGCGAGGGCGCTTTATTAAAAAATTCTAGAGTAGAATCCCGAGCGTAGCGAGGGATTCTTTAGTAGAACCCTGAACGTAGCGAGGGATTCAAAGTACGTCGCCCGAGCCAAAAATATATTTTGCGCCCGAGAGATACACTCTACTTTACATCACCCTCTATGAGAAAATAAAAGGCGCCTCATATTTTAACCACGCTTGCTCAAGACGGGTTGGCTATTACAGGCTTATAATTATTAACTAAAAGTTTAGGGTTCCCCATCATGTTTTCCCTCACCGAGGTAAGCAACGTCCAAAATAATCTCACAAAAAAAAAAACGACTTCCAAAAAAAAAAGTGAAAAATTACTTTAATTTCGGAAGTCGTAATTATTCCGATAAATTATGAATCTTTTTGTGTAGCAAATAACACAAAATCTTGCATCGCGCGATCTACATTATACAAGATTCCAACATCAGTCGTTGGGCAGTTGCTTTGATCCTCCCTTTTCAATAGAGGATGAGTGAACTTTCCACCCTGTTCCTCAATTTCTAAATGCTGAATCCAGTTAGACTGGAAGCCGACCCCAACATAGTTGGGAAAAGGCTAGGCAGATTGATTTTATTTTACGTCGGTCCTAACACTTCCCAGTACCCACACGGCGCTACTATGGGCCGACGTACCAGCCAGTCTTTATTCAAACAATATTTGCACACGATTTCTTTGGCGCTGAACACTATGTTCCAAATTCAAAAAGTGCGCGGCAAAGATAATTGCGGCGCACTTATTCTTTGCCGCGCACTTATAAAAAAGATTAAAAACTCATTACTGCCCGCTAAAAGTTTCTTATAGAAAAACGACTTGGTTCGCCTATAAGTGCACCCAAAGGCACCACCTTTGGGTGCACTTAAAGGCGAACCAAGTCGTCCTTTTCGAATAGATGGGATGAAAACATCTGAAACCGTCAGGCGATTCGAACCTTTTGATTCAATAATTTGCGATACCTCCCGGGTTCACTGAAAATGCATTAACTGTATAGTTTGGAAGCGCCCCCGATTGGACCCGGAAACACGAACCTCCGCCGGCTCGGTATTGGGTCCCATTGGACCCCAGAATGACGACATACGATACCTTAAATTTATTATGTACTTAAATATTTATTATGCTAACCATCAAATCTTATGCATGTGCGTTAAAAAGAGTCGGATAAAAAAATATGTTAACGCCATTTAAATCTTTCCTACTAAGCGCGCAAGTTAATTAGATTCAAGTTGTAATTGCCAGCCTTGAAAAATGAAGGACCGAAAACGCTTCAAACTGAACGCAACCGTATACGAAAGTCCTGCCGTCAGTTATCGATCAATCATTCATTATTTCATTCATTCTCAGTCAGTTTGTCTTTCACATTTGGACGAATGGGACGATATTATGTGAAATAAACAAAATAGCGCATTATGTGTGTGTAATACACGGCCACACGGGTTTATTTTAAACACTTGAGAATACTTATTGGCTCATACATAAGTGCATCTGATAAGTACTTTACTCCATGTAGTTGGTGGCGCTGCTAGTTTCGTTATACCCGGCGGTGACAGCTGCCATGAATCCGGTCTGCTATAATGGGGGGGCCCACGATAGACTCATACATGAGGCTGACCAGCTTATATCTTACATAGAACGTGGCTCCACTATCCTTAAGTTTTATCCAAGAAAACGACCTGAGCGTCGATCCCTCTCCGTAAGAAGAGAAACCCACCAAATAATCTGGAGTAGGACAGGCGTTTCGCAGAAAAACGCATACGAAGGAGCTCTGGACATAAGGGACATAAAGGAAGTGAGGGTCGGAAAGGCTTCCAAACACTTCGAGCGGTGGCCAGAAGAGGTGAAGAGGCTGGACAACACCAAATGTTTCACCATCTATTATGGAACTGAATTCAAATTGCGCGCAGCTTCACTAGCAGGTAACAGTTTGTAAACATGTCTAATTATACCGAGCCCACCAAATTGTCACATACATCACTGGTTCATTGCGAGAATTTCATAGAAATTCTAATGCCAAGTTATTGTTATGACTGCTGCATGAACACAATTCTATTTAGCAATGTTCTTGAATTTGAGTCATTGTGCAAAATTAACCTTTTGCAGCTCAAACTGATAAGGACTGCGAAGCCTGGGTAAAGGGAATCAGGTTTCTTATAGAAGAGGCTCTCAATGCGTCATATCCTTTACAAATAGAGAGATGGCTGCGGAAAGAGTTCTATGCCATAGAAAATGCAAACGAAAAGTAAGTGGAAGTCTTGTTTATTATAAAAAAAATGTTTATTAAAATATTCCTAACCTTCAGTAGGTGAAACTTCCATTGTCAGTGAATATTGAATAATAAAATATATCCTTTTTTCTGTTGGCATTTGACATAAGTTACAATTCTATGTTTAAAAAAAATCCTCTAGCTTATGACTTGTTCATAAAATATAAATACTTACTTCTAACATTTTCATTCATAAAACTTATTAACACAATGTTCATCAACTTGTTAAGATTTATGCAATGATTGTATCTATGGTAATTAAAAAAGAAGAAGCATTCAACAACTCAGGTTAAATAAAATTGTGGTAAATGAATTTTATTTCTCAAATTTCTTTAGAACAATCAGATTAAAAAGGTTTTGTTACTCTAGTATCACCTTGAAGGAGGTGAAGGGGTTTCTGCCGAAGATAAACTGCAAGATATCTACGAACAAGCTGAGAGATTTATTTCAAGAAGTGGACACAGACAAGAGGGGAGAAATAGGCTTTGATGACTTTTCTTGTCTGTACCAGAAACTAATCTTTGATGAAAATGTAAGTCACTCTTTTAATTTATGTTTATTCAGTCAACACATCCACATTGCTGGGCGATTCATTTCAATTTTTGTGCAGAATGTCCACGACATCTTCGACAAGTACTCTCTGTACTGCAAGAACGGATCAACTATCACATTGCGGGAGTTCCAAAGCTTCCTGCGTGTGGAACAACATGACAGGCTGGGGGATGACGAGGCCGTCGCCTCACAGTTCATCAGGGATTACCTGCGGGATCCACAGAGGGATACTTATGAGCCATATTTTACTTTGCATGAGGTATGAACTTAATCCTTGAACCTTTGATTTTGTAATTCTTCAATGATTTTAAGGTTGGTATGGTTTGCTTGCTGAGTAGTTGCAGTAATCTACTATCACTTACCTCCAAATATAAGTTATTTAGAGGAGCCTAAAGCCGATATCAGACGGCGATTTACTTTTGTCATTCCCCATTCACACAACACGGACAAAATTATACAGAAATGAAAAATTTTATTCATTTTCAATTTTGTGTCCAGAGATTTCACCTCCGAATGAAAAATGCCGAATAAAAGACAAAAAGTGAAGCGTCTGATATTTGCTTTACCAAAGATAATGGAAAATATGAAAACAAGCTGCTACAATACCTCTCTTGCAGTTCGTCGAGATGTTATTCTCTAAACAAAATACAATCTGGGATAGTAAAAATGACACCGTGACCCAGGACATGACCAGACCATTGTCCCATTACTGGATATCGTCTTCGCATAATACGTAAGTACCTTTCAAATGACTGCAGCGTTTTCAATTCTGACAAATACAACAACTACACATTACTTTTAGGTATCTCACTGGCGATCAGTTCTCGAGCGAGTCATCTCTGGAAGCCTACGTTCGCTGCTTGCGGGTAGGCTGTCGTTGCATTGAGCTGGACTGCTGGGACGGCCCGGATGGATCTCCTTTTATCTACCACGGCCACACACTGACCACCAAAATTAAATTCATGGATGTTCTGCGCACAATAAAAGAGCATGCGTTCATTACCTCTGACTATCCTCTGATACTCTCTATTGAGGATAACTGCACATTACCGCAGCAACGCCGCATGGCGACCGCTTTTCAAGAAGTTTTCGGAGAAATGCTGCTGGTTCAGCCATTTGATAAAAGCGAGACATGTCTACCGTCGCCTGAAAATCTGCGCAGAAAAATCATACTGAAACATAAGAAGTTGCCAGATGGTGTTGAGGATAGTTCATTCGCTGTTTTACAAGAAGAAGGCAAGGATCTTGATTTACGTACGTCTATCAAAAACGGGATTCTATTACTTGAGGATCCTGTAGATAAGGACTGGAATCCTCACGCTTTTGTGCTGACGGAAAATAAACTTTATTACACCGAGCATTATAGCTCGCAGACTGAGACCGATGCGGAGAGTGATGGGGAGGCCGAGGCTGAGACACCTGTGGTGCCTCAGGACGAGTTGCACTTCGGTGAGTGTTGGTTCCACGGCAAACTCGCGGGGAACCGGCAAGAAGCTGAAGAGCTTCTAAAGAATCACGCGCATCTCGGTGATGGTACTTTTCTCGTACGAGAAAGCGTCACCTTTGTGGGCGATTACTGTTTGTCTTTTTGGAGGCAGGGAAAGGTGAACCACTGCCGCATCAAGTTGAAGCAAGAGAGGGGCGTTGTCAAATATTATCTGATTGATACCGTATGCTTTGATAGTCTGTATAGCCTGATTACACATTATAGGCAGCATCCATTGCGGAGTCAGGTGAGGGACCTTTGAACACACTACTTTTTCAATGCTTATTAGATCATCTGAATCTTTATAAATTTCACATTATATCTAGTTATAACAAAGCATTTTTTATTAGGAATTTCTGATAACACTGAGAGAACCGGTACCCCAGCCGAACAAACATGAGGACAAGGAGTGGTTCCACCCCTTCTGCACTCGCGTTCAAGCCGAAGAGTTGCTGCGTAAAGCCAACACCGATGGCGCCTTCCTGGTGCGACCCAGCGACAAAGATCACTCTTCATTCGCTATAAGTTTCAGGTAATATGAACCTTCTATGAAAACCTATCAGCGGTATTTTTGTAGGACGACGACGGTTTATAGGTATTATATGAAAATAATTATATTTGGTGGACATAATAGAGATAAAACTGACTAAAGTATCCTTCTTTGTATTTGTGTCTGTCAAAAACAGCCAAGCTGAAGTGGGACTGGCTACGTCGCGCATATCATTCTGTGATACGCGCGACGTGCCTAGTTGGGCCAAGATTGTCACCCACGCGTCGACCGCGGCGAAGGTGGTGTGACGTTCTAGATTCTGGACATGTTTGAGCGGCAAACGTGGCCGAGATCGATGATAGAGAGATTTGAAAGGAAAAAGGGGAGGCCAGTGCCCAGCACATAATGACAAACAAACTATATTATTGTACCTTACTGTCATTTTTTTGTAAAACTTATTTTCTGCATTATCAGCATGACTGCATGACAAAGTGAACCTTTTTCTGTATCATGTATTTTCGAAGTGACTAAACTTGTTATAAAATCCTTTCCAACGTCGCTTTAGGACGTCGTAGGCTATTCATTTGAAATGGTTTCAGAATTAAAAACCAGCCAAGTGCATGTCGAACCACGCACAATGAAGGGTTCCGTAGTTGGGATGAATTTATCCAACAAACTTAACATTGTAGTTGAAAAACCTCCCATACATTTTGTATGGGAGAACATGTTTTTGCAGCTGCAAATTAAAGTTGGTCGATTATTACTCGGTAACTGGTGGAGCCTTCATAGCGGTGATAGTTTTCCTTTTAATTTCGTTATATATACTACTGCCATGAATTTTTTCACATTTCCAAACCCAACCATATAGCTGGCAGGGGGGGGGACACTTGACTCTAACAAAAATTTGCACTTTAAAGCTTAATATTCCGCAAACGGATCCCTGAATCCAAAAATGGTTTTCACAAACTCCCATTATTTTTAAAAGACCTTTCCAACGATACCCCGCAGCATGGGATTGACGAGAAAAAAAAAACAATCCCCAATTTAAATGTAGGGGAGGAACCCTAAAAAAAGAATATATTTTACAAAAAAAAATTACCACTTTGTCGGCGTGGTTTATATGTATATCCATACCAAATAACAGCTTTCTAGTACCAACGGTCTTTGAACTAAGCCGCAGACAGACGGACATGGCGAAACTATAAGGGTTCCTTGTTGACTACGGAACCCTAAAAAGCGTGTCGAATCATCCGGGTGGTACATAGCACGAACACGAACCATCAACCGGGCTCCGTACAATCACTGTAATCAAATATTTTGCGTTCCGGCCCCTCGGCGGCTATCAAGTAGCTAGTACAAATAGGAAAATTGATGTAATTGAATTGAAAAATGCTTTTAAATTGCTGTTATCTAGTGCATCTATCTATCATGTTATTTATTTGATTATCTTGGCCCTCGTAGACGCAACTGCATACTTGCATCGGTTGCTACTGAGGTGGTTCGCGTGTTCGTGCTACTTACACGCGTTGTGATAAGTTCCTTGTCACATACTATTCATAGTCTTGCCCATTACTTGTCACAAATAATAGGCAGAAAGACTTTGAATAATATGTGTAGCTAGAAGATTTAGAATGAAGCGTTACGTTTTAGTGTCGATGTAGAGAATTTCATTTGGCCAAACCAAATCTAATTCTATATTGCGTCGTATAGAAGCACTACTTAGTTTATATTGTAGTAAACACCCAAAAATCATAAAAAAAGAGTTTTTAGTTATTGTTTCGGCTGTCAAGTTTTGCGATCACGATTCAATTTTTTGTATTTTCTGGAATATAATGATTCTCTCTACATTATAACTATTCTCGTTGTATTTTGTACAGATCTGAAGGTCATGCATACCGTAATGTTGCATCGTTATATCGTCATATGTGCATTAGCCACATGATCTGACTGTTGACGCGTACAGTCGCGAACTAAAATTGTTTAGCACCCTAAGGTTTAAAAATGTTGGTTTCATAAAGTCGCACGTATTTGACGTCGATCAGGTTATCCGATTTCTTATTTTCATTTTGTATTACAATTCTCAATAGAATTACAAACTAGGTACTTACTTACAGATAGTATTTTAATTAATTGCTTTTCCAATAGCTGTATTAATTAGTTTCCAATGATTTTAGTAATTATTATTCTAAGTAATAACAGCCGCATGGGTCGATCCATTAGGTTAAGCTACGCTTGCCGGGTTTGGCCCCTGGATGGGTGAGCATCTTCACATACCGAGACTCCTCCGTGCCTCGGAAAGCACGTTAAGCCGTTAGTCCCGGATTTCATTCGTGGATCTTTGACAGTTGTTACGTGTCGTCAGAAGCCCGAAAGTCTGACAACCAGTCTTTCCAGGGCGTATCGTATTACCCAGTTACTGGGCTGTGGAGGTTAGATAGGCAGTCGCTCCATGTTAAACACTGGTGGTATTCAGCTGCATCTGGTTGGGCTGGACGCCGACCCCAACACAGTTCGGAAAAGGCTAGGCAGGTTGATTCTAATAATTTAATTAGAACGTTTTCTGTTACAAATTCGTTTTCTAATCATTTTGATTAGTGCTTTTTCCTATCATTTTATTGCAGCCTACGTTTCTGAATAATATTATTCTGTAATCGCATTCCGATGACATGTGGAGTATTAAATATATTTTCAAATGTATTGTATGAACCAGGAATGGAAAAAACAATGGCCAAATTCCTATAGAAGCTGGACCTGACTTGTTTTCCATGTACAACAACAAATTATAGTGAGATTGGTTTGTTTTCATGTAGTAAACACCACCCTGTTTGAAAATTATGTCTGAATAGCCAAGATATTTTATTGTGCACGGCATGGTTGTTTATGGTACGGCGTATAAAACGCGCCGTAGATAAAACGTCTGTCAACAAGGTTCCATAGTGATATACAACACTGACGACCATGCCTACACACGGCAAATACACCATAGTTTTTCACGGCAAGAAAAACGTCTGTGTACAAAGAGATAGACAGAGATGACACTACAAAGCTGAACTTTTTCTTTTAAACTCGATGTGCCCATTTACGACCGCTTACTATACAGTTAACCGGTGTGAGTTCTATGTACTATTGAGCTACCATTTACCGGGTAATTTGTCTTTCATTGACTTGAATGTGCCCTGGCGGCTGGGAATGTCATGCTCACTGAAATGTCTCGCTGGTGGTGGCGCGTGTGTTGGATCATTTAGCTCCCTTCAAAATGGTTGAGCTGAATGGTGCTGATCCATGCGTCATGTTCGTGAACGGGCGCCGTCAGTTGTGACTGGTCATCTCTTAGCTGCCATGGCTTATTTTAATTTTTGAATTGTTTTATGTAATAATTGCGGACGCTTTTAACGTGCTTTCTACATTGTTCTCACATGTATAATTTCAACATAAATGATGTAACCCATATATTGTAACAATATTTTGATTTAAAAGATTGTCCATGGAGTTTCTTGCCCGTTCTTCTCCATAGGTACCTACTACGCTTTGGAATGGGCAACTACGAGTAGCTTCATATTTCTGACTGACCGACTCCTTGACAATTCAAAAGTACCTGTAAATGGTTTAATTGAAATAAATGCTTTGAGTTTGACCGCAAATTTGACATTGACAGTCCCTTTATGTCGTAGCAGTAAGGGCGATTTTCGTAGTGCCGGTGTTATAACCGATGTGCGGTTGAATGTACGTCTTGCTAAGTGTGCTGAGTTATATGTTACATTTAAATATTTTGTGTGTTTGTCATTTATGGCTGATTTACATTTTAATTAGTTAAGTACCTAGCGAATTAAGTTCAAGTAGTAATGGTCACGTTACCACAGAGTATATTATAATATATAGGGGTACGTATGTGCACGTTACCATATACTTGCGCAAAATTGGACTTGTACAAGTAAACATTAACGTGTGTGGGATGAATTAAAACAAGTATTCGAGTCATTCGGTGTCACGCAGCCTTGTGCAAGTCTTAACTTGTGAAAATATATCGTAACGTGTATGGTTACCATAAGAGTTCGGTCCAAAAGTGATAATTATTTCGTTGTGAAGTGTCACGTCAAGGGACTGAACTCGCTTAATAACTAGTGCCAATGTAATTCAGCCTTTAGTGAAAGCAACTATCCTGACATATTATAAAACAAAGTCCTCCGCCTCGTCTTTCTGTCTGTTCGCGATAAACTCAAAAACTACTGCACCGATTTTCATGCTGTTTTTACCAATTGGATAGATTGGTTCTCGAGGAAGGTTTTATAACCGACATCCACGCGGGCGAAGCCGGAGGCATCAGCTAGTTACTAATAATTACGTTTCGTGTTAAGGAATGGTCTTTATATACGCTGTATACTTTTTGTACGTTATACGTATGTAAATATTTTTCTAGCTCCGCTCATTAATATAGTTATTTTTCTGTAGGTAATTATTATGTTTCTCAAGTGAAATTTCAAATATAAATTTGTTTCAGTAATGTGTAACCTTTCTTAATTTTGATGGCCACGATCTAAAGTTCCATCAAATAATATTACAGGACAGAGAGGGAGATTAAGCATTGCAGAATCAAGCTAGAAGGTAGACTTTACACGATCGGCACGGTTCGTTTCGAGAGCCTGGTGGAGTTGGTCAGCTACTACGAGAAGAATCCCTTATACAAAAAAGTCAAACTTTGGTTCCCCATCAGCGAAGACATTGTGAGGCGTATCATTGCTGTAAGTATTACCTTGGAAAACTCGTTTTGTTATTTAACCTTAAGGAGGCCCGTTGGTCATGGCTCTAAAGAGAGCCGTTTGAGGGTACCATCGCGGCGAAAGTTTGATGTTCAAAAAGTGCTAGCCTAATTAGCTAATGACTTTCGATTTTGGAAGGACTGAGCCACCTACGCAAATAATATAGTAATATTCAATCAAAGTACCATCGACTCGAAAAGAAGAAGACCTATCACTCTCAGAGGCATGCCCATATTACCGCCGCCAGCGCATCATATTCCAATAAAAAATCCCGTCTGTAGTGTGTGATGGTTCCTACGAAAGTGATGTAGATTTTTAGGTTGCAGCATAGAATAGTGCAGAAGGCGCACTCCGCATTTTAGGTATGAAGTTATAAGTACGCGGCCGGCTCGTCTTATCGGGCCAATTTAGTGAGCGTAACGTAGTCAGAAGATATAAAAGTTACGCGATAGAAAAAGAGGAAACTTCTAGGTGAATATAACTTCAGGTAATTAGCGCTGTGAGACCGCGCTGCGCTGTGCTGCTGAAATAAAAAGCGACTCTTGCTACGACACACTAAAGTTATTGTGTCGTAGCAAGATTCGCTTTTTATTTAAATGATTTTGCGGAGTGAACCATCTATATTAATCTGTGGTTGCGGTGCGGTCCGCCTATACGTGTGTCGTCAGCCTTTAGGGAACATCAGTAGTATTGATGGTGTGTGACTTACCTAAGTTAATTCTTGAAGGCATTCGTTATCCACTTGCGTCTTAATTAATCGAAGTCACCTTATAGTAACTTGACGTTTATGGGTGGTTCTTAGTGAATAAAAACTACGTTTCTTTGATATTTTCTGTCGAAGAAGTGAAAAGCTAAAGACCTCGTTAAGCCGATATATGTATATTAGGATACCTTTTCTCCGGATATTACCATGGGATCGAGAGACTGGTGCGGGTGAACCTGTGGGGCTCAGCTAGTCTGTTTTTTAATCTCTTAGACTAATTCGTTTTTATTTCAAATGATTGTTATTTGTTTTTTCAATTTCGAGTTTGACATTTGCAGCTGTCAAATTAGTTTTCGAGATTAAAAAACAGACTTTAGTAATACTTAATTACTATTATTATTCCTTTATTTTATAACTTTAATTATTTATTCAGGAGCCGGATGACAACTCAGTGTACGGGACTCCTGGTTACATGGACCCAACGGCCTTCACTTCCAAGGTACGAAGCTTACACATTAAACTGTACTTGGTGGTATTTGTAACTTCTGCTATAGCTAACTGTAACTAACTTATAAAATTGATAATATAATCATAATAATATATTTTTGAAATATTTAACTATGTTTCCATTGTCTGTTCATCAGAACCGATTTTGAAAAATGGAACTCAATCGGTCTTCCAAATCACTGGAGTATTAATGGACTGGGCAACAAAAAAAATAGTCTACAAAATGTAATGTTGCTCAATCCTTTACTGTATTTATTTATTTATTTTACCATTTATGCACACACATATAAACACAAGAAAAAAGGAACAGAAAAATACGTACAAAGGTGATGCTTATTTTGGTGGTATTTTGGAAATTATTTTATTTAGTGTTAAAGTATAATATAATAATCTTAAATGAAGATCTTAACACTAAAGTCATTTCTAATAAAAGAAATCGCATCAAAATGTAGAACAGAATTGAACTAGGGCCAACTTACCTACTTCATTTGATGCAATGCCATGAGTCACGCTCAAATACCCAAAGCAGTAGTGGCTGTAGACACATTCAAACAATATTATGAAGCCATGAATTATGAGTTTACTTAATTTTTTTTCGGATTGTGTTAGAAAGTGTGTTACGCATTTGGAGTCCTTCTTTAGCACTTGTGAGTTGATTAAGATTTATTATAAGTTTTTTTTTTTTAATCATCGTTTGTGTGAAACTTCTGTAGCCCGTCAATAAACTATACTGGTATTTTTCCATCAATTATTTTTTCTTGATGTTTACTCTATGCTTTGAATTTTCCTTACATAGATTCAGGAGGTGGGAAGGATTATGGATCGGTGAACAGGTTATTAACCCGTGCGTGTTCGTTTTTAGTGGATGTGTAGTTATAGTTTGACCGGTACCGCTGTTCCGCGCGTTAGGAATGCGCGACGAGGGGGGGAGTAGCTTTGACCAATGAGCGACGGGTGGGACGCCGCGTGCCGTGAGTTTTGACGAATTAGCGGTCTGTACTGCTCCCCCGTCTCGCCGCGCACATACCTCATGCGCGGAGCAGCGGTCTCGATCAAACTATATTATTTAGTTATATTTACATTAACTGCCCCGTTGGTCTCAAGGTCGCAAGCGAGACTGCTGACCGTGGGGTCCTGGGTTCGATTCCCAGGTCGGGTATTGTTTTTGGGGTTTTTCCATAAGGAATTTCCTAGTAACAGCCCGGAGTTTGGAAATTGGTCGTGTAATACCCCCGTGCCTCGGAAAGCACGTTAAGCCGTTGTTCCTGCGCCTGATCTCTCTCCGGCCTCCATTGGATTATGAGAGTGAGGGAAGAGTGAGTGCACGTGTGTCTGCGCACACAATTGTGCACTATAATATCTCCCGCGTAGATAGTGTCAACTGAGATTGGCTGCCATGGCCGATATTCAGTTTGTAGGACTATTATTATATTTTTATTATTTGCTTTTTTAAATAGTATTTATGATCTACGTTCTAGTAGAAGTTTAGAAGCACACTAAATGATTTTGAACAAGAATATTAGGTATGTAATTAGTTGTTGTTAGTTAGACATTTGTTTTTCAGTTTGCTATTCGTAAACTTATTTTTTGGTTGGTTGGTAGCATTGATTAGCTTTAGATATTATGATCCTTTTTTTTTATCGATGCCTCTTGTTTATTCAAATGATATGATTTCGGCAGGTGACTGTAAAGGCACTGTATGACTACCGCGCGCGGCAAGAGGACGAGCTGTCGTTCTGCAAACAAGCGATTATCACTAACGTGGACAAGCCCGACGAAGGATGGTGGCGCGGCGACTATGGTGGCAAGAAACACCACTGGTTCCCAGCTAACTACGTGCAGGAAATTGAGGTTCCGCACATATCTGACGTCCCTGTTAGTATGCTTGTTTTTTTTTTAACACTTCCTCAACTCGAGACGATGTTGCACGCTTGCGTAGAAGTAACCTATTTACTTGGCGACTTGAGAAGTCTTCCAAGGTTGTAGCCATTGGGGAACAGACTGGCTGAGAGTTCTACTCCTTAGATGTACGCGTTTTCGAAACGTTTTGTGCAATACCGTACGTCTGGTCGTGTGATTATGAAAAGAGCTTCAAGGAATTGAACTGCAATTCCATTGCTCACTTTCTGGAATGTTTCTAGTAAAACACCAATAGAACAAACTAGAAAATCTGCGGCGTTAAAGACTGAAGTCTAGTCTCGACCAGTGCATAAAGGGTTCCAGTCTAACCAGGTTCTTCTGAATATTAATATTTTACATGGGGCGACTTCCTGGCTTTTGACTGCCCATAACGACTGTCAAAAATCTACAAATGACAACCGGAACCAATGGCTTTACTAGACGCAGAGGGGTATCGGTATGTTTTGAATGGTCACCTATCCACGGACTGAACTCGGCAAGCGTAGCTTAACCTTAATCTACCCGACTGTTATTATTTAGCCACGAGCCCCATGGATATCGATTAGTCTCGACCAGTGCAATGAGCCACTTCTTGGCCCGTTTCCCTTAAATGAGAACAGGGGACGTATTATAAAGTGTTAAAGCCATCTTTGTTCCATTGCGAAAAAGAGATAGTGCTATCCGTCTAAGTCCGTCTTGTATAGCTCCATCTCTCTCCCAGACTAGAACAATTACGGTTTTTAAACGTCGTTATACGGCCTCAGTATTTCATACACGAGGTAACCTGCGCTTGGTTAAGATAGCAGATGTTCTGGTGTACTGTACGCTCTAACTTTCAAGAAGATGCCTAGGGTTATCATGACCGGTATAACTGAGTTGGGTAAAACTGACTCGGTCTTAGGCCGGTTTCGCGGCACGATTGTTTTTAGTACTGACAGCTGTCAGTGCCAACAACAATCATGACGTGAAATCCATTGGCACTGACAGCTATTCGCGTTCAATTTCATTGGTGAAATTGGTACTTAGAAGCATTGAATTTGACTAAGTTAGCATCTTCAAAGATCAAGTGTTCAACTATAGCTTATTGGATGGACTAGGACCAGTTATTACGGCAAAAAATCACATTCATCAAGTATCAGTTTAATTTTGGTGGATTCTTTTTATTATCTATTTTGTTTTTCTGTTGCAATCTTTTATCACAACTGTGTTACTAGCTAACTTTTTCCATTATTGATTCATCCTTACTAATATTATAAATACGAAAATAACTCTGTCTGTCTGTGTTTCTGTCTGTCTGTCGTGCTTTCAAGCCAAAACTACTGAACCGATTTAAATTATATTTGGTACAGAGAGTCTAGAGCCTGAGAATGGACATAGACTACTTTTTATCGACATACCACGCGGGCGAAGCCGCGGGTAGAAGCTAGTTTTTAATGTTTTTATGTTTTCCTTTCATGCTTGGGATAATAATTGAAAATAACACACTGTTTTTTGTCAAAGGGCCTCGAGAACGAATCCGCAGCTTTGGGCGCATTGCAGAAAGGCTGCATTGACGTGTTGGGCGCTGTGGTGGAACTCGTGGTAGGAGAGGAGGGCGGCGCGGCCCGCTGGCTCGTGCGCATACAGAGCCCCACCATGTGCCAGTCCTTCGACATGGCCGCGCCCACTCGCGAGATCGCGCTCGAATGGCTCTCCGCCATCAAAGAAGCAGCCTACAGCGCCAGCGCCCGCTCCCTGCAACACAGAAAAATGGAACGCACCTGGAGAATCGCCAAAGAAATGTCGGACTTAATAGTCTACTGCCGCTCCGTCACCTTCAACCAAGAACGAATCCGGAACAAGGGCTTCATATACAACGAAATGTCCTCCTTCCCCGAAACTAAAGCCGAGAGGCTGATGTGCCAACAAGAGACTTCCTTCTTCATGAAGTACCACACTAAGCAACTGAGTCGCATTTACCCAAAGGGGCAGAGGATCGATTCGTCCAACTACAACCCGGTTCCCTTCTGGAACGCCGGCTCTCAGATGGTTGCTCTGAACTACCAGACTCCGGATAAGCCAATGCAGATTAACACGGGAAAGTTCAAGGAAAATGGCGGGTGTGGTTACGTGTTGAAGCCCGAGTATATGTTCGACGAGGCATACAATCCATATGTTAAGAAGAGCGTTGAGAAGAAAGTGAAGCCGATGATAGTGATGCTGCGTTTGATCGGGGCCCGGCACCTCATCAAGATGGGCCGCGGGACCACCAGCCCATCGGTGGAAGTCGAGATTATTGGAGCTGATTATGACACCGGTACTAAGCTCGTCACTAAGACTGTTGGTGAGTTCCAAAATTATTTATTATTTTCTTCTTTCAAATGTAAGTATTTCTTAACTAAAATTCCAACACTTTTTTTAAATTTTTCAGCTGACAACGGACTTAACCCGGTCTGGAATGACATTTGCGAATTCGAGGTGGCGTGCCCAGACCTGGCTCTCATCCGCTTCCTGGTCCAAGATGAAGACATGTTCGGAGACAGAAACTTCATCGGTCAAGCCGTATTCCCACTCACTTGCCTGCGCTCCGGCTACAGAAGCGTGCCACTGACTAACGCCTACTCTGAGGAATTAGAGCTGTCATCTCTGATGGTTCATATATCCTTTATCAACAGCAAATAAATCAACTAGTAAAATAACTACTAACCTAACCAAAAAACTGCAGGAAGCAGGCGTATTAGAGAAGCAAAATATTTTTTTATTTCTACATTACTTATATTAAAAAAAACAAATTCTTATTTATTATCATTATTATATACATGCTCGAATGTTGAACGATCTGTTACAGATATGCTGTATACTAGCAGTCATGGTTTTGAAGACCTTGCTTATGTTTTCGAATATTTATGTAAAATAAATTCGAAATGTCAACTTATTAGGGAGCAATTATAGGCAGCTACTAAACTTTCTGATAATATAAAGAAAATTGGTGTGATATGACGGTGCTTGAAGATATAGGACGGGACGGAAGTTATACGGAAGAAGTCATGCTTTCTATTGCATGATTTAGTTTAATTCCAATTATAAATAATTATACAATTCTTGTACTACGTTGGAAAGTTTAAGCCCGTAATTTGTTTAATATTTTAAAGTGAATGCCTAAGAGAAATGAGAGTGAATACATACATGACCCTTATAAGTCATTTGATCCTGATACTAAGTTTATCAGTCATACAAAAACTGTTATAACCTCGGCCTTATAGCCCAAACATATTTCACCTACAATCAGTTCCCCAGTTTGTACACAATGTTAGTGCTTGTTCAGCAAGCAGCCTTTCGATCTCAAGGGTCATGTTCATGCCATGGCATGTGTTCAGGGAAACTAAAGAATGCATAATATGAGCTTACTAAGACTGATATTCTAGTAAGTAAAGAGGAAACAACATAAACTATAGTTTGACTGAGACCGCTGTAACGCGCCTTAGGTATGTGCGCGGCGAGATGGAGAGGCAGTGTAGGCCGCTTATTAATCAAGGCTCACGGTGGCGCCCCGCCGCTCATTCGTAAACGCTCACGGAGTCCCGCCGCTCATTCGTCAACGCTGCCCCTACAGCGATCTCGGTCAAACTATATGAGATAAACGCGCCTATAGTCGCGTAGGCAGCAACATAAACAGAAAAGTAATTAAATGAACTGACAGATTTTAGTTGACTAAATTCCCAAGATTGGAATTAAAACTGTTATTATTGCTGAATGTTAACGATATATTTAAAATTTCCAGAGAAAATATCAATGTTTGTCGCAAGTAAGCATCGATTTCTTCTCTAGATCAATATACATTTATAAGTATTTTTGACATTATATTTATCACAACATAATATAACCGATTTTAACATTTGTATCGATGTATTAGCATAATAGCTGGTACAGGTTAATCACCTGCCATTAAAACATGTTACTGTACGTAATTTTTTTTATAGTATTTAAGTGTTTAAAGTAGTTATCAAATTATATGAAATCGCAAAATGCGCACAATTTTATGAGAATTGATACTTATTGTATTGTAGCAAATATTATTATGTATTATTGTCGAAAGATACGAAATTTTGTATCAGTTTGTAACGGGAGTGAGTTCTATCAAATAATGTTTTTATATTCTTATACATATAAATAAATGTAATTATCTGATCGGTAACAGGGCCCTAACTACCGGTGATTATGACTCCACTTCCAGAGACCATACGCAAATTATGCGCTGCAAATAAACCGTGCACCTAGCTTCTGACGTTTCATAAGTGCCCATGTAGGTTTATGTGAAATAAAATATTTTGATTTTGAAATAAAAAATGCAGTGAGGTTCAGTGTGGCCAAAATATCTCGGTAGTTCGTTGTGTCCGTTAAATTCAGGTTGCCAAAATCTAAATGTACACATAAAAACATCAGTAATAACTGATGGTTGTATGTATATAAGGGTGAGAGAGAGAGCACATATTGCGTCAAAATATTCGTCCGCTTCGTACTGGGAAAAGTGCCCAAAAAGCGGGCAGCATTGCCACGTCCATATACAACGTAACACGGCGCTGCAGTTTGCAATAAAAAAAACGGCCATCTGCGAGTCGGACTCCCACACGGGTACAATATTGAAAAAAAAACCGTTTGTTGTATGGGGCCCCTTTAATTTTTTAGGTACTTTATTTTACTTTTATTATTATTTGTTGTTATAGCGGCAGTTAGTACACACTGTTCAGAAATGTCAAGTGTCTATCTATTACGTTTCATAAGATACAGCCCTGTGACAGACGAACGTACGGACAGCGCAGCTTTAGTAATAGGGTCCTGTTGGTATCCTTTTGGTACGGAATCATAAAAACGTGAGACAATACGAATTTCGCTTAACGTTTAGATTAGTCAATAAATTGTTACCGAAATAATTATTCAATCACGAATCGTTTATCAAATTATCAGTCACTCACGTTACAGGCTTACTTAATATTGATATATATTAAACTATTATTATAATAAATTTAAGTATAAGTAGGATCATATCAGGTAGCGTTTTGTTGTTTCTGCCTACCTCCATGAGAAAAGCCGTGAGTTTATGTATGTATGCAGAATAATCTCATCGATAATAAAGTAATTAATCAAAATTACAGATTAATTAATAGGAATAAACATTCAACTTTTATTTAATTTAAGTTTATGCTTGTTAAGTATATACTTACTTATTTTATGCATTTACACTATTTTATGACATACCATCATCCCTAAGGGATAGGCAGAGGTGAATGATACACCCTCATTTCGCCAGTTATGTATGTTCCGTTAACGTAACGGCCACAAGTTATCTAAAGTTTTAATAAAATCGTATAATTTTTATGTTTATTTTATAATTAAATAAAATGTAATATGAAAAATTCTGATTAATTCAGTGCTATATTAGTCTGTTGTTGCTTAACATATCGATCAATAAAAAAACCGGCCAAGTGTGTGTCAGACCACGAACAATAAAGGGTTCCGTAGTTGGGGTGAATTTATCCCAAGAACAAACTTAACATTCTACAATGTTTAGTGCAAATGTAAGTTGGTCTATTATTACTCGTTAACTTGAGTCTACTTAGCTGTGATAGTTTTCCTTTTTCGTTATATGCCATGAATTTTTTCACTTATCCAAAACTAACCATTTAGCTGGCTGGAGGGGACATAATATGACTAATAACATAAATGAGCACTTCAAAGCTAAATATTTCGCAAACAGATCTCTAAATCCAAAAATGGTATTTACACACCCACAATATTTTTGAACGACCCTTCCACCGACACCCCACACCATGCAATAGACGAGAAAAAAAAACATCCCCCAATTTAAATAATAGGGGAGGTACCCTACATTTTTTTCATGATTTTATTTTACCACTTTGTCGGATTGCGTGATTTATCTTTATACCCATGCCAAATTACAGCTTTCTAGTACTAAGATCCTCTGAGATAAGTCGCGGATAGACAGACGGACATTGCGAAACTACGGAACCCTAGAAACGTGTGCAGTCGGGGGATCCCCGTCAGGAATGAACTTCCTTACGCGATACTCGCACGCACGCACACGTATATCTACAGCAGAAAGATAAGAGATGGAAAGTCGCATTGAGGGGTTTAACGCTTTTTCTTTACGTGATGATTTCTACCAGTCAACTCCTACCGGTCCGCCAGCGGAATTTCAATCCAATAAAGCTTTTAAAATCTTGTTGTCGTCTTGTAGATTGCTATGCTAATGAAACAAGAGTAAAATCAAAGTAACTTTATCGCGCATTCTGCCATAGGGTTTTAGACGTTAAAATAGTTTTTTTATAAAACTGCTTTGAATTCACCGTTGTCCTAACATATTTTTATCACGACCTGTTGCAATGTAATATTATGATGCCGACTACATAATGTAATCCTTGATAATAACCGGCATGTTTCATGTATCGATAGATAGTTCTATGACCGTAACATGAACATTACACACACAAAGACATCACACAGAAACAACACATACATACACACGTTACATACTAAGTTATGTTATTTATTGTTATGTGCGGTCATGAATTGAAACTGCCCATGCACGGCAGTTTCAAAAATTCTTAGCTGACAGTTTCAAGCTGCGATTGTTCAAACTAATAATTGACAACACGAGAGTTCACGAGACCGTTTCAGGCATTCTTCAGCAGTCACAACATCACAGAATTCACAGAGCGTCAGCAGCATGACAAAATGCGATCCACGTACATGTAAAATAATGTATAGTACAATATGGCCGATATAACTTGGCACTGGCAGGTCTGAACATAAGCTCTGCAAACTTTTGAGCATGTTCCCTCACTCATACTGGTCTCATGTCACCATTTTGGTTCCTACAAAATGTTACTACGTAGCCCTATCCGCGAAGTTCGGAACTGCCAAGTTACATCGGCCGTATTGTATCAGTCGAGGCACTCCGTGTACGGTAATCGATTACCTACTTAACTTCTCTCGAGTTACCCGTGTATGGCCACCTCTACGCTTTTCCTTTAGTGTATTTTTGCATTGTTCAAAGATTTAGTGGAAATATTAAATAAATTATAAATATTTGGAAATCTTTTATTTGCACACCTAATTCTAAATTATTGCTCCTCTGCAGTCTGCTCTGACCAGGTTCAATTCAAACTGAAATAGCAGGGGTCGGCAGAGAAGCGGCGAGCAGTTATAAGGGCATTCGCTACGTTAGCGTCGGTGCACACCAAGAGCAGAGCTTTTTTTCTGAGACTACTGAAAAATGAATATTATGACGATTCCATACATTGTAAAAAAACACGGTGAGCGTTCAACTTGATGCTCGAGGTTGCGTGTTAGTATTTAATTTTGGAAGTCATAAGATTAATTTTTCAGTAGTCTCAGAAAACATTCTGCTCTGCTCTGCTCTTGGTGTGCGCTGACCCTTAGGGTGTGCACGCGGCGGGTGCACGGAGCGGGTGCCCGCAAAATGTACAAACCCGTCGAACGCGTCCACGCTAGAGAGCGCTGCTCATATTATCTTTCAATACAAACACCCGAGGCGGGCACCCGCCGCATGCGCACGTTTAACGTAGCGAACGCCCTAATTTAACAAGGCATTACAAAATTGTGCAATATTAAAAATATAGATATGCTTGACAGAAAGCGCTAAGCTGGGCCTCGCGGAGGCTCGTGTAGTCTCGCAGCGGTGCAAGCCGAGTCGCTGCCACGAGTGGCTTGCCAGCCGAACGCCGCGCCGTCGCGCGGGACTACGAGCTGCCCCGCGGTTTGCTCAGTATTATATTATAGTGCTCTGTGGGTTTGCTCGCCGCGTCGCTGTCAGCTGCTGACTTTTTAGTGTGCATTAAGCCTAAGAGTTTTTTTTAATTTGATATGTTTGCGATAGACATGGGCGTTTTCGTATTTAGTTGCTAACGGATATGTAACCGATATTCAGTTTTCATATCGATATCGAAAACCGTTTTCAGATATCGATATCAGTAGTACGATTTGCACAAGTAACTGAAACGAACGAAACGCAAACTCACACTTTTACCGTTAATACATTGATATAAGTGCTTTCGTTTTTTAAAGTTTAAAAATAATAAATTTATCAGTTTAGCTTCTTGTAAGTACGACGATTTCCCTTCATGCTTCATGTTTTATACACGCACTAAAAGTTTTATATTACTTTTTATTTACAATAAGTACCTAAATACAAACTATAAAACTAAAAAAGGCAAAGAATTATCGTTAAATAGGGCACGTGTCACCAAGGTCAAGTGCAACTCAAAACTGTCTAAAAAATACAAATCAAAATTCATTCGATGCAATTTCTTATTCCAACAACATAAATTCAACCTTAAATAGAATGAATTTCTCCCTGATATCGAATAGCCGCCGGAAAGTTGCTAACTTATGGAATATTTGTTGTAACTAAATAAATAGAAACTAGACCTTATTGCTAGCGCGTTAGGATATAGATATTACGCACGCACTATTATTAACCAAATAACCAATCACTAGCCGAAGTTACGTAATATTCGCTTCATCACTTTTACGCCAGTAAAACATTGAATTGTAAGACAGAGACAAAGCGAATAAAAACCGTCGATGTCATATCGCTCGTGATGGAAGTTTGCGTTTTGTTCGTTATTACTTATTCGACATTATTCGTAGTTCGTTCTCGTTGTTGCGCTTTGGATAAGCCATAGCTCGATGAAGTTTTTGTGAAAACGGTTATGTATATTTAGATATCGATATGGTATGATAATAAACACATATCCGATATAAGTTACGTTTTGATATATCGAACTCATGCCTAGTTTGCGAGAATATCATTACCTACAGATCAATCAATAATATTTTCATAGAAATAGGTAATTTTTTTTATCTGTTTCTGTTTGTTGAGTCTGTGGCATAGTGCATAGTTCACTCCCCCTCTTGAGTACTAATGTTCTGTGGTTCACTCTCGCGAAGCTATTTACCACCACTTACCTTCCCGTACAATTGATGAGGTTTTTGTAATTTCGGATACTGAATTAGTTTTTATTTCGTCTAAGTACAACATTTTTAACTAGATTTTTATTCTTATATTACTATAATTAATACAATAATAGCTGTCCCATAAAAGCAATAATTGTGTAATAAAAATGTCATATGTTTCTGAAACACTTCAATGGCCGTACTGTCCGAGTGTCAATAATAAGTGTTGTGCTGTTCCGGAACTGTAGATTGATATGTTTCTATCAAGGAATGTGATAATGAATAGTTTTCAATGGCGCAAATGGTTTCTTTTTTTGATTTTCACTGTGTACCGGAGGTTAGACACCGTCGATGGTGAGTGCTTTTCATCACTCCTGTCCATTTGCATACGATTTTATTACCTAAACACAAATATAATTCTGTTTACGTATTTCTGGTGTACTGAGCTGAACTGGCTTAGTTGAGCTCAGCATTTTAATCGAATAACATAATGCTGTAAAAATCATCAAAATACGCCATAAATGGGATAATATACTATGTTAGGACTTAGCATCTAGTCACAAATATTAGAAAACGTGCTACAAGGATGTGAAGTTTTTCGTTGAATTTATTTGAACTGAATGGAGCTTTGTTTGTTTAGTTATTTTAGTGACCAAAAGATTATTATGTAGTTTGTCCTGAAGAGAAAAGATTCAGTAAACTTAATGTCTTGGGTTCAAACAGTTTAAATACACAGATGGATTTATCTCACCCATACTCTACTCTACAAGGTTTTACAAAAAACAGGCGTAGGTTTATTATTGTAATGACAACAATGTATATTATTCTGATCAGTCAGTCATAAAACATATTTGTTTGTTACAAAGTATTTCATACTCAAACAGAATCTGAGTAATGCTACTGTATCTTTTAACGCTCATACTCAGATTTTTCTAATCTTTCTGTTAATTACATACTTTATATTCCCCTATTGTTTCGGCAGAGTTCATTAAGGCAGAATTCATATAAAAATCACATTACTCACTATTATCACCAAGCTGGATGTCTCAATTCCAATTCTAATATATTACGTTGGTCATAGGTTTGAAATGTTACTGCAACAGCGAGAGATGTCCCAACTCAACATGTGAGACTGACGGTTACTGTTTCGCCTCTACGAGCCTGGAGCATAAAGTGCAGAAGTTCACATACCAGTGAGTATATTTATGAATGTTAATTGAAATTTACTTCAATAATATTTTCAAAATTATTCAAAATAATAATTACATAAGTGATTTTTCCAAATTTATTCAAAATCATTGTGAAAGGCATTTTATTTTTCTTATCATTGGTCTGAAAAGGTACATATTTTCGTTCCCTCCAAGTCCTAAATTATAATGTTGGCTGAAAATTATAATAATAAACAATTGGCAAACTCAAATCAACACAAACCTGTTGTTATGCTGTGGCTCGCAGGTATATTCTAACCTATTTCTATCAAATGATTGACCTGTGTAGTGCGGTGGTCTTAAGCTGTATGAACTTGAACGTTGCATTTCCTCCTGAAAACCCAGTAAAATGCAAAAAATCTACAATGTATTGCTGTAAAACCGATTTCTGCAATTCTGATGTAACACAAGAAAAATTGTCCAAAGTGCTTCATGCCTCAATTATGGGTAAGCTGTTCTGCGCACTTGCGGGCGTGTCATGTATCTATTTTGATGATGCAGATTTTGAGTTTGTTTGATGTACTATTAGAATCATATAATTGCATTGCCATTTCCTATAAGTTTTGTGTTGAGATGCCAATACTCTAACAATCGCTTTTGAATTAGTGATTTGAATATGTACCTACTAAGCAAAGAGAACGAGCGGCCGCAGGTGCCGACAGAAATAATTAGTATGATTTGAATGATGTGCCGTACTCCTTAACCAACTCTATTTTCCGAGTGTGCGTTGTTTGCTTTAACCTACTAAACATAATGTATGGTGGTTCCACTTGCGGCGCAGCTGTATCGAGCTCAAATCACTGATACCCATCGAGCATCCCTTCAGTTGCTCTACGACGAAAACTAAAAATGAATCGGTGGTGATAAAATGTTGTAAGTCACATGACATGTGCAATGAAGGCCTGCGCCTGGACCTGCAACCGAAGCCGCCAGGTAGGAGCGACGTGGAGGTAGTGCCCTCGATGTGCCCCGCTAACTACTGCACTTTAGCTTCGCGCTGCTGACACTCGTCGCCCGGCATACCACACGCCAAGCGCCCTGCGCCCATGCTCCAGCGGGCGCCGACTGCCTTGGTGTATGGTGCAAGACTGCATGGCTAAAGATTTTATTTTTTCTTCGTTTTGTTCTAATATAACCAAGTTTTTTTCCGTAGACCGGCATTGATCACCGTTTAGGGTATTTACGTTCTTTTTGTACTAATCTAAGAATTTATGAACGTAGATGTTGGGACCGAGAAAACAGTTTCCCTCCCGGGGACATGCCTATATGGTGCCGCAAGGACGAAAGCCCCGATATATCTTGCTGCGTCACGGACTACTGTAACCGTTATCTATTCGCAGGTACAGTATAAATTCGTAATGTGCAGTCGTCGGGGCGCGCTGTCTGGGTAGCTTACATTGTGATGTCCACATCAAATGTATTGTTGAGTCTTACCATGTTACAGTAACGTTCATACGAGGTTATTAATATTACTTGAAATAATATCTGCTGCTCGGTTACAGTCGTGCATGCAAATGTATCGAATTATGCACATAATTAATTGGCAATAGGACTATTCCCGATGTCCTTATTGTTTCAGTCGCCTCGTGTTTCACATTTTACAAGTTTACAATCTTGTTTCTGAAATGCTCAGTCGTTCAAACATTAAATGGGCCATCATTACATAATAGGCTTGCATATTATATTAAACAAGGGGTGCCATTGCACAGAAGGCATGACTGGGTTGCATCGAAGTAGTGCCATTATTATACGACACTGAATGTCTTGATTACAGAAATTAAAAGAGGAATGTGTAGTCATTTTACAACAGGCGATACATAAAGCCGTAAGTGATCATAAGCCGGTTTTTTCACTTGATTTTAGCATGATATATGATTTTATACTAATAGCATGTCAGTAACCACAATTTTGTTATTATTTACTTTTGCTAACAACATTTATGCACTTATTATTTAGTTTACTGACAATTGGCTATGGGGCATGTAACTAACCGCTGCACGGTATAAATAATGTAATAAGATGAGTGTAGGGTACTAATTTACACAATACTATAGAATACTCGTACAAACTTTTGGTTTTCCTTTGTTCACCCATTTAATTTTTATGTTTGAACAAATGACTACGTATATGGCGAAATAAGCACAAAGAATAGTCTTGCAAGGCAAGAGACCTTTAAATGTGCTTTAGTAAACAATATTCTGTTGAATATTTAGTTACCTGATCGAAACATCAGCAAACTATCTTGTATGATTATTGATTACATAAATCAGAAATATTAGACCTCATTTTGTGGTATTTGTGTTATGATGTAAGACCAATTTGTAGACATATTCTATAAGTGTTTATTTACCTACTTATGTGTGTTGGTATCGCTTATTGCATGTGTGTTTTTGTGTGATGTGTTCATTTTCTCTTTATGAATGCTTTCCGAATATTAAATGTTTTCAGATTCTGAAATAATTGCTTGCTGTAAGTATTTTATATTATTTTTAATAAGTTATTGACGTTCCTCACAAAACATCCCTTGGGGATAATTTGCAAAAGAATCAGAAACTGAAACGCAAACGCGATAAATGCTGGTTATTTAAATCAAAGTTAATTTTTATTTACATTTTAGAAACTAATTAGCTTTATGATGGAAAGCACCAAAGTAAAAGAAACCAGTCGAGCATTTGTATGCATTAGTGATATGTAGGTAGGTCACCGTACTATGAATATTTTGTATCACTATGTCACTATACTTTCAATTGACTATCATTAAATGTTGCATATGAACGATAATATCCTTGTCGAAACTTGTGCCGCAATTCTAAGAAGCAACGACCTATCTGTTATTAGTATTTAGCAATTTTGAAATGATTTGAATACGATATAGCATCATTGGTAGGATTTAAAAATGTGGAGTGTTAATGCATGTAAACCTTCGGATTCGGGTTGTCATTCCATAAACATGATCATTTTCTATGTTGTCTGCCATTTCACAATATACTGGGTGTAAAATTCAAATGCTAGTTTTAAGTTTTAGCATACAAAATGTAATTTCGAATTTTTTATTCAATATACCTAAATAAATACCTACAGCAAAATAATACCTTTGCATATTAAAAAAACAGTACTTGCATTTCTTGTAATTTGATTGCTTTACCTAAATTCCCACATTTTGAGTACAAATACTAATGCACAAATTCTGAATAAAGAGACGGGCACCACAGCGACGGCATGGAAAGTATTGCCATGGGTGATGGGGTTGATGGTTCTTGGTGTATGCGCTGCCATCAGCTTCTGGTGGGCGAAGCGATCGCATGGCCCAAAGAAGAGGGTACCATCTCGAACGCCATACCCGGCGGATGATTCCGTTTGTGAGGCCAGGCACCCCATGATGAGAACCACAACCATACGCGACATGATAGAGCTCACTACCTCCGGATCTGGCTCCGGTAAGTTTTTCATTCTTTATTCGTATTTACGATCCAAACCAGCACCACTTCTGGTTAAACTGTGGGGCCGCTATCCCACTGGCGTTTTACGAGCGGAAGCGCTTTTCCAACGGCTGCGCAGCGCCAACGTTGCGCAGACGCGACGTTTGTTTCTGAGAAGCGCCAACACTCGTAAAACGCTTTGGGATAGCGGCCTAAGATAGCTTGTCCACAATTTATGTTGGTCCCCGGCTTATAGTACTGCGACCGATCTATACCAATACAAACCGGCACCCTAATTCCCTTATACACGATCAATCACAATGTGAATCGGTTTGAAACAAATTGTAAAACAACTACATCAAAAGTTCGAAAAAAAAATCTGCTCAACAACGTAAATAACGCAATAAATGTTGTTGAACTGTCAAAATGACACAGATTGGTGTTAATCGGTTACGAAAATAAGTTACGTAATTAGATAGCAGTTCCGGAATTACTGAAACAGACTGTTAGTTTCTACAATATCCCTGTAAGTATATCAGAAAATATATGCATATTCGCTAAATCTCGTATATTATCCTAATCGTCACTGTAAATTGAGGAAGAGTCCAGTTCAATATTCTAAGCGACAATCTGGCCCGTCGCCCGACGTTCACGTACGCTATTGTAGTCTTCATATACATTCTGCCACACATGAATGAATTCATAAATGCGTACATCACTAAGTGCCAAAGTGAGCGATCGTTGCCTCGAATCGATCTGCATTGATGCATCAAATGAATTGAATGAGGCAATAAAAAAAATGACATCTCATGTATGGATGTCAAGAGCACAAACTGCCACACTTTCATAATTTTACAGACAGTATTGCTGCTTGCACGCTATTCTGTATGAAATATTATTTCGACTAGCTTCCGCCCGCGACATCGCCCGCGTGGTTGATAAAAAGTAGCCTATGTCCTTTCTCAGGCTCTAGACTATCTGTGTACCAAATTTCATTTAAATCGGTTCAGTAGTTTTGGCGTGAAAGCGCGACAGACAGACAGAGTTACGTTCGCATTTATAATATTAGTAAGGATAAGTACAGAGCTTTGTAGAACTGTAGGTAGGTATAAACTAAGTTGTTGTGTGGTTTTCAAACGAATTTTCCTATTTTTGAATGTCGATCGATACTAAGATCTATTAATAATTGCATGAACTGGGATCTCTCTTTTTATTTTCCCGTCTGATACTTAGATGCTTTTTGGAACGAAAACAGCTTTATAACGTTTTGTGCGAAGGTGCCAACATATTCGTATAGCATAAGTAGGTTCCAATACGCTAAAATCTGCAAATGCTCAAATGACCATAATTTGCAAAGACACGCCTACTTTGCAATTTACCATCTTGTCCTCGCAAGACTTCAAACAAGTGTTCAAATATTTGAAGCTGTCTCTGGCGCCGATTTTATAAACATGAGTTTGTTGCAGCAAGCGTGCAAATTTATTCATTCAACGATTAGGTCATGGCCATACAATTTACATTATGTTTTTGCCTGTAGGGTTGCCTCTTCTGGTGCAGCGTTCAATCGCTCGTCAGATCCAGTTGGTGGATATCATCGGCAAAGGCCGCTTCGGAGAAGTCTGGCGTGGTCGCTGGCGCGGCGAGAACGTCGCCGTCAAAATATTCTCTTCCCGCGAAGAGTCTTCGTGGTTCCGTGAAGCTGAAATATACCAGACCGTGATGTTACGACACGAAAATATTCTGGGCTTCATTGCTGCTGACAACAAGGGTGAGTCCATATAGCGTTCAATTTACTATCGTGATTGTGCTGGCACAGTGGTTAAGGGATCTCCCGCACTAGACGGCCACGACTCCAGCCAGTCGTGGTCCGTGGCCCGGTCTGCGGCTAGTTGGCCGGATGGCCGTTGCGACCAAGTGCGCGATTCGTATCGGTTTCTAGTGTACCTGGTCGTGGTCGTGGCCATCTGGTCCACGAGATCCCAAAGGCCTCGCCTCTCATGCACAAGGTTGGTTTCAAATCCGGGCAAATACTAATGTGTCTGTGAATTGTAGGAAAATGATTGGAGTCCCAGAAGATGAGAGAGATACTTTATCTACCTTTAGATTCAAACATTTATAAAGCTTGTTTTTTTTTTAAATGATTATGTCCCCTTAAGCTCACAAGGGAAGAGAACGGTTACCATCGTTGCGTGGGCGCGATTCAAAACCTATAATAACATGATTCAGTGCTACCGTGCTTACGGGACAGTAACATTTATAAAGTTTGAATAATAGGCCGAACTTAACAAACAATGTCATCAGTTATTGTAGTCATGATGGTGTAAAACGTGAATTTTAATAATTACATGCATTTTTGCCGCAATGCTAGCGGTTTTAGTGTAATTCAATATGGTTCTTTTGAATATAAAGCGATGCTTCCACTTAATCTTATCGTTAATAATACTGTAGTTAAAGAGTTGCTAAAGATTAATCAACAAATAACAAACACATGTCATCTCAATATCTAAATTCGAGATAAGGTTACTTGTTCTCTGATTAAGAATGAATAGATGCAGTTATTATCAGTCATATAAAGACAATCAATTAGTGTATAGCAGGCTCCCAAAGCATAATAGGAAATTAATTGATAAGTACATCATAGTATGTACAACTTAAATACATACTCGTAGTATTAGGTTTAATGCCCAGCTAGGAGACCGTGCCGTGCTCGGATAATTCGATATTTTCCTGTAATGAAAACAAAGCAATATTGATTAAACTGCACCACTCATGCGTCACAATCTGGACTATGCTCCAGAGTGATTCATGAATTGTTATCCATTAATTACAGTAATGACTGCGTTGCATGTCATTTCTATTTTATGCATCAATTGATAGATTACTAGATCAAAGTTTTAAGTCATACTGCATCTAATATATTGTATATAAGCAAAGAAAAATATTTATTTCTAACATCAGATAGCCACACGCCATAAACATTAAAATAACTGTAATAACCTGCGTCGTAGATAACGGCACTTGGACCCAGCTGTGGTTGATCACTGATTACCACGAGAATGGATCGCTGTTTGACTTCCTGAGCGCTCGGACCATAGACTCGATCACGTTGGTGAAGATGTCGCTGTCCATCGCCACTGGACTCGCCCACCTCCACATGGATATCGTTGGCACTAAAGGCAAGTACCCCATTACAATGATCGTTCGAATAACGTGAGTTCACAGTTAGTTTCATGCATTCCAACATTCTCAATGTTACAAAAGCTGCGCTGGTTATTTATCAAAGTGTTAATAGATATTTTTCCGTAAGTATATACACCGTACACCCCTTTGCAAAGAAAACGGGCGGTTTTGATTTTTTACATTATTGGTAATCATTTAGTTGTAGAGGTTTTAATAGCCAATCTATGTTAATGGTAGAGTCTGGGTATGAAAAAAAGTTAATTGAAAATTCGAAACTTTAGATTAAATAAAAATAATTACGTTTTTCAGTTTGTGACTTTTACTAACTTTTTGCGGGTTTGAGGTTATAGGGTTATCCGGGCAACTAAAACTAACTTCTCGTTATTTTTAGTTGAATAATTTATGTTTGTCGCATAATCCAGCCTTACTGTGACTTAAAACAGATACTCGTATCTTTGTGTCGATTGTAATGGCAGAAAAAGCAATAAGAGCTGTAGCGCTGCTGGAAGAGGGGTGTAGCCAAAAAACGATATTCTTATTGATAATAAGAAATTACTAGTCATTTATGCTAATGACATAGTAAAAATGTTAATATTATCCATAGAAAAGCCAATGACTGTTAAGGTGCCCGTTTTTTTTTGCAAAAGGTATTTTAACGTTTCGTTTACTATCTGTCTATGTGACGAGGAGCTCGAGGCTAAGTAATAACAACCGCACGGGTTGATCTATCAGGTTGTCGGGGTTGGTCCGTGGGTGGGTGACCATCATTTATATACCGAGACTCCTCCGTGCCTCGGAAAGCAGATAGGCAGTCGCTCCATGTATAATATTGGTATTCAGCTGCATCCGGTTAGACTGGAAGCCGACTCCAATATAGATGGGAAAAGGCTAGGCAGATTGATTATTTACTATGTGACAATATCTCTTAACTATACTAATAATAATATACTTAATATTCTAATATTTAAAAATGTCATTTATAAGTGTCTTTATGAAATAAATGAAATAATAATATACTTAATAAATCTGAAGAATTTGTTTGTTTGAACGCATCAATCTCTGGAACTACCAGTAGGATTAGAAAGAACTCTTTTTGCATTTGATAGCCTAATGTTTTAGAAAGGTCAGTATAGGCTAGTAAAAGCCTAGTATAGGCTATTGAACATCGCTACGACCCTTGGGAGACGAACAAAAAAAAAAAAGCCAGAAGGAACGCTAAGCGAAAACGAAGCAATAGCGCGGACGGACAATGCGATGCGATACGACGCGGTGGGGCGGTACCAAAATTTCAGGTGGACGAAGTCGTTGGTCGAAGCTAGTATTCGTATTAAGGTCAATCGACTAATCAGCTCGGCATATCGCTGACCATTGCTGAACTTTGGATAGACCCTAACCTGCGCTTTCCAAATTAATCTCTATATAAAACTGTTTTCATATTTTATGTTAGCTTTAGGATTGGTTGTCCAAAAATAAATTGATCTTTATCCGACAACAACAAAGGGTAAATTAAATAACATATTAGGTAGGTACATTACATAGCAACAAACAATATAAGATGGAAAATTAATATCGCTATTGAAAACATGCCTATCACATTTTCTTTTGATCTAATATGACGAAGGTCAAATAATAATGAGGTATTGACAGACTATTTGTATGAGTTCTTTCATGGTAACAGGCGTATAAGTCGCGCCGTAGAATAAACGTGTCTGTCAAAAAGCTTCCAAAGTGATTCATACAACACTGACGAGTTGACGACCGTGCCTACACACGGCGAATAAACCGTAGTTTTTCATGGCAAGAAAAAAATGTATGTACATATGGTGCCGTAATTACAGACACAATAAAAAAGCTATTGTGTGTCGCGTGGATCCACGTACCCGTTTACGAAGGGTTAAATCGCCTTTCCAAAAAGTTTGAAGAAAGGAAGGAAGATAAATCCGTATTGGCATTAAGCAAAAGAAAAACCATAAAGCCATATGAATTTAACAAAAAATAATGCTTTTAATGCTAATAGGGCCTCAGCTCAGCATAATGCCAAATGACAACTCAAGGTCACCATCTGACGCTGATTTTGAGCTGCAGCCCACGAGTAAAGCGATAAGGCCGCCCATTGTATATTTTGTAGTGTTTGTTTTTTTCCTTTTGTTATATATTTTTGTGGTGTACAATAAAGTATATATAAATAAATAAATAAAGAAGCCCTCGCTGTGGGAAAGGAAAAATATACACCAGGCAGCTACTATGGTATAGCTTGTCAAAATGACGCGCCACTACCGCATTATCGTGTGCGTAAATGTGGTAGTGGGGCGCGTCATTTCAGAGTGGACAAGCTATACAGTTTTTTTTTTTGACGAGTTTTGCGATCGTAAATGTTACGGAAGAGCTGATTTTTTTGCGCGATTTCTGGTTTGGTTCATCGTGAAAGTTGTTCACAATGATGAGTACAATGACCCCTTATAAGAGGATGCCCATGAATTAAACTTTACACCGTATACCAAGTTTAAGAAAAAACTGGGGTTTCTTACACCATGGGGATAGACATGAACTATAGAACGCTACTCTCTGTTTTGCTCATTCATCTTACAACGCTGATACAATCCCGTATCTAAAGTGCGAAGAGTACGTAAATGCTTCATAAGTACATCTGGTCAGCTGAGAATGTAGGTTCACACTCAAGAGAACGTTTTCCAGCTAACACGATAATGATGATTGATGACCCAAATGCTCACCGGAGTGGCCGATTTCTGTCTGAACGCCACTCAATTTGAATTGGGCAAATTGTTTGAAATATATATGTGTATTGTTTTGCATGGCATGCATTTCTTTTAGTTTTTAATTGTGACAGTATTAAGGTCGTTTCACACATATCAGTGTAGCCACCGTTCCGACACAGTACCGGCACAGTGCAAAATATTTTTTCATACATTCTCTATTTACGCATCCTTACTTGACGACAGTGTCAGTGCCGACACCGGCATGAGAATGTATGAAAAAATATTTTGCACTGTGCCGGTACTGTGTCGAAACGGTGGATTCACTGATATGTGTGAATCAAACTTTAGTGATGACTAAAGATACTTTTGGCATATTGCTTACAATATATTAGGGCATTTTTCCTTTCAAGAGTTGAATTTTCTATCAAACTTTGATATATGTATTCATATGAAACTCCTCTTAAAGCCTCGTGCAAACTGGCGCACAATCGCGGGCGCGACAGGCATTGCAACCCTTGTCGTGCCCGCGATATCGCGCCTGATTGTGGGAGCCTTCAATCTTGAAGTACCTATTTACAGTATAATATACCCTCGACCTGCATTTTTTATTTTAAATAATAGTCTTTTTCTTTTGAAACATATTCAACCAGTTTGAAGCTTCATTTGATGACCGGCTATTCATATTATTCCGATTTTTTTGAGAAATGTTGGCTTACTTTGATTTATTCTGCCGATTTGGGAATTAGATGTAACATCTGCTCGCGAATGTTCTAGGTAGATGATGGTGATGGTTTTTTTATTGTTTGTTTTTCATGTGCGTGTCTTACATAAAATATTTTTCTTTCTATAAAGGCTAATAAACTAATTTCTCCAACAGGTAAGCCAGCTATAGCCCACAGGGATCTGAAATCGAAGAACATTCTAGTGAAGAGCAATCTGAGCTGTGTGATCGGTGACTTGGGTCTCGCCGTCCGTCACAACGTGGCTAGTGACTCCGTCGATGTACCCACCACGAACAGAGTTGGTACCAAGCGTTACATGGCCCCTGAGGTAAGCACAACTTTGACCTCATCAACATCTTTTATGCTCCAGTACCAATTGTTTCAAAGCCGCTTTGTAACGAGCGGCTGAAAAGGTTTCTCAAAAATAATAAATATAGACGACTCATATTCCTAACGAAGGTTTCTGTTTTCTTTGAAGAAGCCAGACCAGATTATTTTTGCTCAGTTCACAAAATAAGTTGATTTCAATGCCTTTTCAGTCGTTCTTTGCAGTCGAGACTATTTTTAACCCCTGACATATGAACAGGGGTGCTATAAGTTTAACGACTCTGTCGTTCTGTGCATTTGTATTTCTCTCATCTTAACTCCCAAACCGGCTTGGTATGATCCGATTTCAAAGCGGTTTTTTTTATAAGGCTAAGGATAGTATGAAATTACCTACAGTAACTAAATAAAACAATTATAGGTACTCGATGAGACAATGGACACTCGGCAGTTTGATCCCTACAAGCGTTCAGACGTGTATTCATTCGGGCTGGTCCTGTGGGAGATGTCCAGGCGCTGTGGGGTGATGCCCGATGAATACCAGCCTCCTTACTACGACTGCGTACCGCCCGACCCCGCGCTCGAAGACATGAGACGGGTCGTCTGCACTGAGAAGCGGAGGCCTAATGTACCGAATAGATGGCATTCGGACCATGTAAGTGACACTTTTGATACTCAATAATATATTGCATTCCACAAAAAAAAGCAAATAGTAGTTTCTTGTACCAATATAGTTGAAAAACGCACATTTTGTATTAATGACCTATTTCACCTTGAACCTCATGATTAGTAAGCGTTTGTCTCGTGGCCTGGCAGATATTTTCATACAAATTCTGTTCCTTTTTGTTATATGTCAGATAAGAAACTGTTGTTGTTGAATTTTAAGGTATTTCGGTTCATCACAGGAAATTATATTATAGGTTTTGAAACAAGCTGCGAGTAGTCCATTGTAACCAGAATCTGAGACACTGTCGCTACATTTATGGAGCCCGAGACTTTTATAAGACTTCTTTTGAACTGAGAATTTTGAGTAATTGGCCTCTTTTGTTTTTTTTTGTTTTCAGTATAAATTTTATATATTAAAAAAGTCGAGTTTGGTTGCGTCAGACATGCAAAATTGAGTTTTGTTTTATTTACTGGAAAGTCGGCAAATTCTGTGCTGGCTCAAGTTCGAATCATGACATATATGAGAATCTGAAAATATCGATTGGATAGCTGATTTTATCTAACACTTATCAGTGACTTATTTATCATAATACACATAAACAAATTATAACACAACGAAGATATTTACGTACACATATTCAATAATATGTTATCGGAAACCAGTGAGTTAATACCTAATGCAGTTCTCATCAATACAACACGTGTCGTATGCCATTAATTTATAATATACTAAAGGCGGATACATACTGGGACATACTTTTGTTGTACAGAATGAAGTTCTTTAACTATAGGAACTTGATTCACAAATTTCTAGGAAGTTTTAGGGCCATAGTGTTATGGTTCGTGGCTACGTAATAACAGCCGCACGGGTCGATCCATCAGGTTAAGCTACGCTTGCCAGGGTTGGTCCGTGGATGGGTGACCATCTTTACATACCGAGACTCCTCCGTGCCTCGGAAAGCACGTTAAGCCGTTGGTCCCGGCTGTCGTTCGTGGATCTTTGACAGTCGTTACGGGTCCTCACGACATTGTTCCACAAGCCCGAAAGTCTGACAAATCTTACCAAAGGGTATCGTGTTACCCAGTTACTGGGTTGTGGAGGTCAGTTAGGCAGTCGCTCCATGTGAAATACTGATATTCAGCTGCATCCGGTTAGACTGGAAGCCGACCCCAACCAACATGGTTGGGAAAAGGCTAGGCAGATTGATTTAGTTGGTTGATATGTGTGCGTTAAGTAGAATGTTTGAATGACATAACGTTGTGTCGACAGGTGCTGTCCTCCATCTCGAAGGTGATGAAGGAGTGCTGGTACCAGAACCCCGCCGCGCGCCTCACCGCCCTCCGCATCAAGAAGACGCTTGCCAACATCGGCACACCCGACTACATCAAGCTGTAAGTGCGACCGAACAAAGTACACGTCTTATTTCATTGAGCTCTTTCAAGTTCAATTTGCCTTCAGATGCCGTTTGAACACCATTCAACGATTATTGCTTGTGAAATCGATTGCTGTTCACTCTCATTCTTGTAATATATAACGTGCTATTTCACTTCACGCTTCAAGAGAGACAAACTACAGCCGGTCTGTAAAAATCTCACCGTGAAAACTTAGGTGAAGTAACCTGAAATGAGGTGTCATTCCATCCAATGCTAGAGATTGTCAGCTCACTTCAAGCTTATTTCTTATAGATCGGCTGGTATCTTCAACGATATACTTAGATTTTTTTAAATGTCATTTTGCCGCTTTCAGTTTGTTGCAATCGATTGTACACATTATGTATCTGTATGTTTATAATTATGATTGTATAATGTTTAGGAGTGACGAGCTGGATGAAATAAGGGTTTGATACTTGGACTTTTCGTCGTTAGTGAACGGACTAGATTTTCAAGCCTCGAGCATGACTCCTGATTCTACCTCTTAGAATATATTTGTGTAATAATATCTTGAAGGAGCATTTAATTAATATTATCATATGGATTTGAAGTTGTAGTGATATTTTTTCGTTACCAACTACGTAAGTTTAACTTTTGTTAAGTGTTCCCATTTCAGTTATTGTGCATTAAAAAAAATAGAGCAGCACGTTTATTTTTGTAAACTATGTTTTCTGTGATATGAAATTAAATCGCAGCTATTGTTGTAAGTTTTATTTGTGTTTGTTCATTAATGTAATCATATAGTTTTAAGTGCGACTTCCTCCGCCGCGTTGGAACTATGTATATTTAAATGCAGTTTGTTGTAACTTCTCTCTTCCACATAGACGCTATACAAAACTATAACATGATCCGATACGCAGCTCGTTGTACGAAACCGTGGTTAGTCTACGAGCCTGAGATGCGCTAGCCAGCCACCAGCCTATATCATGGAATGGAACTTGCAAGGCCGTAGCTAAGAGGGTCGGAGGGCCAGCACTAGCGCCCAGCCCGCGCCACTCTCCTCCCGTTAAAGGTTGATTCAAACTGACGCAGAGTCGAAGCGACCCGTCAAATTCTTGACTAGCGAAATCGCACGAATACGCGCGTCTGCATGCGTTTTCGTGCAACTTCTGATGCCGTGTTAAGCATTTCTTTCTCCTTCTTTACATTGTGATGTAAGAGGTCAATATGCTGGCTATGTAAACTTTAATTGTCGCGTCGATGCGTTTTGACTACCCGTCGCTTTGAATCGACCCTTAAACTTAACAAAAAATGTAAGACTAATGCATAAAAACAGTGATTTACATGTGGTTGTGAATTATAAATCTATTTGTATGAATATTACATTAACAAAATAAAAAAATGTACTTAAGTATTAAAAATAAATAAATTTCTTCAACATCGCTGCCGATATTTTTCTGGCTACGGCCTTGGACACACGTCTTCCTAAAACGAGCACTTCTGTAAATTGAACTGTTAAACTAAGATAATCGATGTATGTGACACGTTTATGTTCAGATTATAAAGCGCGCCTCGTCACATCAAATGTCATTTTATATTAACATTTTGTTAGATTTATCGATACAATTAAGTGATGTGTAAGTGTGGTCGACGCGTGAATGGAGTAAGTGATGCCAGAGTGAGTTTTGAAATAATATTAATACATCAGTAAAGCACCTATTTTCTTACTTATTCCGAAATTGGAATCCTTGGACGTTAAGATATTTGGAATCTGTACATAATGAGCGGTGTTTACACACTATAATGACCTTTACTATATTATTATGCGTAAGGACTTTGATAAGTAAGCACGTAGATTTCATACTTTTGTGTAACGTTACATAGTAGATTAAATATTTTATTTATTGTGTTTTATTTAGGATGGTCAACCGCCAGTGAACGCTCGCGACAAAGTACTTCTAATTTTATGTACAAAGATAAGTTTGTTGTTTATAAAAAAGAAAATTATCTTTCAGAAAATATTCATGTGCGCACTGTATGTTATGGTTAAGTTGTTAAACATTTGATATAATAATATATATTCATCGTGTAAGGATGAGTGACAGTTAATACAATTGGTCGACAAGTAAAACTTAGAGACTGAATCTAGCTCCAGTAAATTTTAGACCTCATTGCCTTTTGGTGACCTCATCATATGGTGATTCGGTGTTTATACAAATATGCTTCTAATTTCTTTTCCATGTCGTCCAACTGTTATTACCACGATTATTTGGCGTGGTCCAATTTCAAGTTTGTATATAAAATAAGTTCGACTCATACTCGTAAAGTTGCCCTTAATAATAGCATTTTAAAGTTCGATCGATATATTTTTTTACAATTTTAGATTTTAATGCCGCAGTAGTGTAGTTTTCGTCATTTATTTACATTATACGTGTCTGCGAATCAACGACTTATATCAACAGTGACTTTAAACTTAATATTGTACTTTAAATTGTTCGTCCCAATCTGCCGCGGGGAGATCTTTCACGAGTCGGTTGGTTGAATTCCATTTTGTGTATATGATATATCGCGTTACTTAGTTTGAGGCTCCAGCAAAGTATGTAATATTCCATTATACTAAGTTTTCTAGCTAAAGTGGTTGTTATAAATAGTGTAACTACTATTAGCAATACATTTTTTTTTTCTAATGCCTTAAATCCTATTGCCAGAATCAGTATTTCATTTCATTCACGTCAATAAATGCATACGAAAGAAATATTCCTTTATCAAGGAAATCCTCTGAAACTAAATGTCAATGATGACGAAATGTAAATTTTGTACTCTGTTTGTCAGACTCAAATTAACTGTAGTGTGTTAATATACCTTATTCAACGTATTTAAGCAAATATTGTGTGTTTATTGAAGTAATGTAGACTTCCGACGATTAGAGTGTCGTCTGAGCTATTGTAAAATTGAGAAAATTATCCTCAATCTAAATACTTTGATGTCACGAACACGAATGTATGTTATTTTTAAGAACGAAACATTTTGCCTTTTACAATCTTAAAGCAATAATAACTGTAATAATGAACAAGTTTTATAAATATAATACAAACGCTACGATCCGAAGGAACTTTACAAAGTCTTGCCTACAGTTGTCAGTGTACCAGATTGTTTGCATGTAAACTGTTCGCAGCTTCTAGTAAGATACGCAGCGAAATTTGCTTTGTGATATTTACGATTGCGTAATTTGAATGACGTAACGCAGTTTAAAGAATCGATGTTATAGGTATTACTATAAATCCACATTTGAAAACGTGTAGATTTCCATCGGATTTGCAAATTATTTACATATAATAACATTTTTAATAGCATTTGTAACTCTCTGATTCTATTGTCATGTGTTTGTAATTTTTCAAAAATTATTCCATTGTGTTTGGTACATAATTAATGAAAAGTTAATGTTAGAAGGTATAATAAAATAAGTGTTATGTTGTGTAACGAAAGCACTTCGTGTGTTCTACGAGTAGCTGGAAACGGAAAAGCAATAGACAAGATCCATTAATTACAACGCTACAAGGTTCGTTTGGCGCGTGGCCAAAATCAGAACTAACGCCTGTGACAGTTTCACAAACAATAAACCAACACCGCCCCTTAAGTCAATGTCATTCAGGTGACAAAAGATCCTTGTAGCATACTGCATTGGAATTTAATATAATCAAATGAGACTTGTAACGGGCAGCTAACACTCAACCGTGAGACCAGTTCACATTGCGATGATCAATGTACTCCTTGTCACGGAGTGGTAAGTAATAGGAGTGAAAATGTGATGCACCAGCATAAAGTCAGGTCGGACTTCACCAATGAAACTGAACCCAGTTAGCACATCTGAACCGCGTCCAGGAGCTGTCACTGAAATTATATTTATTGAAATTGTTAGCTCTTGAACGCGGCTGTGAACGCACAGTCGCCACGAAATAGGATCTTCTGATGACATTCAGTAATACACTTTATTTACACTGTCATACAGAACGAACATTGACGCAGACCTCAAATCGTTTCACCGCTTTCGCTTAACTACACATGTATTAAAGTTTATTAATTTCACCAGAAAATCCTCCGTTCTGCGATTCTTTCAGTATGCGCTGTTGCTAACTGTAACATCTCTTTTCTACCATGTCGGTACAGACGAACTGCGTCATGTCGGTCGCTTCGAAGATAAGTAGGTACGATTGTGAGTTTCCGTGTGTTGGTAACAGCGTAAGAACATAATCATTCCATTACTGTACTACTTTGTAACTTTGTACTATTTATAGCCGCAGAATATCTAAGGCGGTGTTCTAGCCACAGAGACGGTCGTGCGAACACGCGACATTTTGTTCGGCGAACCCGAACGCGTGGTCGCATCGCCTTCCGGTTTATCGAGCAAATAAGTGACCATCATATGAACGCTACGATCGGGTTTCGTGCGACCAGTCGCTTTGGTTAGGATATAGTTGTAAATAAACCGTTTTAAACCCAAATCCGAGGTCCAAAAACCGTTTTAAACAAATTGATAACGGTTTTCACATCACGGATTCTGGTTTAAAGCTGTAAATAAACCGTTTCAAACCAAAATCTGTGGTTTAAAAACTGTTTTTTGTTTAAAGCGGTTTGTAAACCACGGACCCCGGTTTAAATAGGTTTATTTACAACTATTAGGACACGGGGTTATCCTAACAAAATTTGTCATTCATGCAATACGTAGGTATCTATAAGGATATGAAAATATTTTAGTATTTATAGATTTAGGACGTCAAGTTCAAATTATTGTCATAAAACGAAATGTACAAGCATCAAACTATTCGTTTGAAATTATTTGATGAGCAATACCGAGAGAGTACAAGTAATGTTTTACTGAAGTGCAATAACTAACATGGACAAAATGCAGCATACGAATTGGATGACTTATTCCAAATATGAATGATTTTATGTAAATATAATTATTTAATTATCCCACTGTGTAAGTTTCATTAATTGGTTATGGAGTGGACTAATTAATTTAATATAATAAATAAAACCAGTGTTTTATATTTAATTTGATTTATTATATTTCCTTCCTACTAAGGCGCTGTATTATGCAAGAAGGTATTTTGTAAAGTGAATAATGCATCGAGCACCAGATACATCAAGGAAAACATGGATTTGAGTCATATGGACAAAGATAAAATGTATTCAAATGATAAGGTAAATTCTGTAACAGGAAGGTGGCTCGCGAAATTAAAATTTTCTTACGTTTTTTGCAATTTGCAAAATTAGAATTTGCGACCATAATACTGGGGCTGCACCTGCGTCTATCGTGACAAAGCAATGCGTGCCGAAGCTTTGATTTGCTCGCTAAGAAATTATCGCGCTATTGCAGTGCCCACATTAGAGGCTTCATAATTTTAACGAATCATCGTGCAATAATCCAAGATGGCTCTCCATTATTTCGAAAGCGCGTCTACGCAGTCTTGAAACGGCAGTCAGATTTGTTCCGTAAGAACAAATCTCATATGGAAAAACTTCCCCAAAACGCAAAACGCCCGCCCTTCACCACTTCCTAGTGCGATATTTATTTATTTATTTATTTAATACTTTAAGCACACAAATGTACAGTGGCGGACTTAATGCCATAGGCATTTTCTACCAGTCAACCTTGGGTGATGCAGAGACAAACAGTGGTAGGTGCAATAGCGAAAATTGTGGAATAAATATTATTTAAACACGTTAACCTATTAAAAAAAAAAAAACTAAATACCTAAATATATATAAATACTAGCTGCGCCCCACAGTTTCACCCGCGTAAGTCTCGATCCCATGGGAATATTGGAATAAAAAGTATCCTATGTGTAAATCCAGGTTATAAACTATCTGTTTGCTAAATTTCATCCAAATCCATTCAGCCGTTTTTGCGTGATTGAGTAACAAACATCCAAACACACAAACTTTCACATTTATAATATTAGTAGGATAAGAACAAATAAATACACATAACTACACGAACATACTAAAAAAAATAAGACAAACAATGGGAAAACATTACCGTTGTGATGATACTGCCAGCTTCTTGCGAATGTGCTCTCGAACTTTAACTTTAAAGGATAATCGGTTGGTTGCCATCCTGATTTCCACGGGGAGCGCATTCCACAAAGAGATAGATTGAACGAAGAAGGAAGAGTGAATTAAGTCAGTACGGTGAGTGGGACAATGAACGATAACTAGGCAGCAGTGGCGCAAAAAACTCCCCATCAGCACAGCTATCTGTAATGTCAGGTCAGAACTTGATTCTACACATTATATATATTATTTATTATTATGATTTTGTATATGTTTATTATATCTCGGGGCCATGGGGTCCCGGTCTTTTGGAAGGCATACGAGGGGCCGAAGCCAACTCGCAGAGGCCCCTTAGACAATTTTAAATGGGATGAGGCACCAACCGACGATTATCCCTGTATGCACTATGAAAATACACCCAAGGACAACCCCCGGATGGTGTAGGACTATTGCAGAACATGGAATCAAAACATATTGGGGTTTGGGTGGCTATAGTGTACTGGTAACATAAAACTATTGAAGGACTATGTCCCCTGCCTGATCAATGTTTTATATACACGGATAATATGACAGGGGGTGACTTGCACACTCAATGATGGGCCCTCGAAAACGGTCGCTAGCACATAGTGACGTAGCAACAAGGAGGCAACACTTCCTGAGGTGCTTGAGAGGAGTGGAGAGGTATTCTACGGCTATCAGGACAATCCCGGAAGTACGGTCAAGATCCCTACCAGCATCTTACTGGAATACTTCCTTCCTCCGAGCACGTTTGCTCTAGCGAATCTCCACTCAAGCCGGCCAATCAAGGCAAGAATGAGGTGGGAGCTCTGTTCCTCGTCAGTGTTCACTCTAGCCGGCCAATAAAGGCAAGCCAGAGATGAGGAACGAGATTTCTCCCGGGAGGTAGGGTCCGTGGGGTCACTACTGCCCAACAGCTCGCCACATGCTGCCCTGCGGGTTTTTGTATCTCTCTTGGTCTGGCTCCTCACCTTAGACCCGTTCCGGCCAAGTAAACTACCGGCACAGACCTAGGGTTCGGAGCGCGCAAGCCCCACCACGACGTCAACGTAGAGATACGGCGGTGGGGTTATTATTATTATTATTTTTATATTTGTTTACATATCTTGGGACCAAGGGGTCCCGGTCTTTTGGAAGGCGTACGACGGGCCGAAGCCAACTCGCAGAGGCCCGTTAGATGTTTTTAATGGAATGAGGCACCAACCGACGATTATCCCTGTTCGCACTATACAAGTGCAGCTAAGGACAATCCCCGGTTGGAGTAGGACTATTGCAGGATAGGGAAACAAAGATATTGGATTATGAGTTTAGGTGGCTAAAGTGGACTGGTAACCTGGAACTATGGAAGGACTATGGCCCCTGCCTGATCAATGTTTTATATATAGACGGCTAAATGGCAGGGGATGACTTGCACACTCAATAATGGGTCCCCGAAAACAGTTGCTAGCACATAGTGACGTAGCAACAAGGGGACAACACTTCCTGAGATGCTTGAGGAGTGGAGAGGTATTCCAAGGCTTTCGGAACAATCCCAGAGCCCGGAAGATGGTCAAGATCCCTACGAGCACTTACTGGAATATTGGATGTGTTTTCAGGATCAACTTTCGTTCGCGCTCGAACTCGAACGGGAGGACCACAGACTAAGTAGTACTGGGAGGACGTATTTGTTGTAAACTCACAATGACGCAATCGCAGTCTAAGGAAGAAGAAGTACTAAGTATTAAATATAATATAACTCTACAAAGACATGCCATTTAAGTATATGGGGTAAAAACAAACAATATAAAACAAAGACATGAGAAAGTCTTTTTTTAATCGTCATTCATAAAGTAAAGTCGACGCCAATGCTAAAGCAATACCTACCAACTTTCTGTTTTATGGCGCCATTTTTGTCTTTAGGTAAGAATGTATTTCTTTAGCGCTCTTCAGGAGGTGCGGTTCCAACGACGATCACTACCGAAATGAAGAGGCAAGGAACTTATACTCACCTTGAAAAGGTGTCACCAAGGAACATAAATACTCGGCGAGACTTTCACCCAGGGTGGGACTGGGTTGGAAGGGCCTGGGTGGCTCCTCACAAGTTTGGGGCCCGGGACGGGATACTGATATAGGATGCTATCGGAAAATAACGAAATATACAAATTATTAATTATGAGTGATATATATTATTAGGTAAATATAGTTCCAATTCCATACAATATAAGAAATCTGAAGCTAGCCAATCAACATTTTTTTTAAAGAGGATAGCTTTCAGTTAATCTGTCAATAATTCGATCGTAAAAGCTGCTATTCTCGTCATCCTTGATTAGATCCGATTCTGTGTTTATAATCAATAATAATAAACAATGGAATATGATGCCCGGAGCTGGGACCGCGAGTCGCTTTGTCGATGCGAAGACTGCGAAGACTCTTTAAAGTTGCATTCCGTTTCTCCAGATATATGAGATTTATTATATACGTTTCGTTCAAAAGTTATCGCTGTTCAGAATTTCCATAGCAAGTTTCAGGGATGGCCTTTGCTCAGAGTCAACTATTTTTGTGTTTCTCTAAGTATGTATGAACTATCTACTTTACCTACCTACCGCCAGCCCCTCTGGAAGCCCGCGCAGGCTAGGGCCCGGCTGGCAATCACTACCTCGACTGTATGGCCAGTCCGACCCTGCTTTCACCTCACTAACTAGCTTCACTATAAAAGTGTAGTGCAGTGTAGTGTAATGTAATGAGTAAGCTCTTTTTCATCTCGCACTGCGGCACAAGCCTCCAGGAAAGGGCGTGCCCGCTTACTTATATAATGCTAGTTTCATGTTCATCATATAGCTTTGCTTTGCCTATTCAGCTATTGGGATAACAATTTTAGCAATATTAATGGAACTAGTAAGTACTAATATATGCAAGCAAAGTTTAAATTAGTATTTTTTTAGTGCTAGCAACACTTTGTGCACAGACTAATAAGAAAAATTGCGTGTGTTGAGCGCTAACGCGGAATAAAGTTTTTTAATTAATCGTTGACTGGTGATTCTGTGGGTGATTCTATCATCACCAGTTCTGATAGTAATTACATTTTTACTTTCGTATAATTTTCCGTTAAAAGTGATTAAAATTTTCAACGATTGATAGTGGTCTGACCTCCCACTGAGCATTTCTTTGACACATTTCAACGACGCCATGTTTGTCACGTTTTTGCTAGTTGTGAATATATTTAGCCAAAAAATGAATTTGCAGTAGCGTCACTGCGTGTAGTTATTGTACAGTGTTAAAAATCACATCCACAATGAGTCAAGTATTCCCGAAGAACAAGGAAAAGCGCCCGCGTCCGTCGAACGAAGCTAACACTGTAAGTATTACCCAAATTCCCGCTCTTCGCGACAATGTCGTTGCGTTTTTTCATGTAATGTGTGGCCTCACGCGTAGTTGTGTATTTATACATCTTACATGGCGAGTGACTATGAAATATCTATTATTTTCACTCTCAAATCGGGATCAATCTACATGTAGTAGTCGGCTCTGTAGCTTTTGCGAAGTCCCTGCCTTGTCAAAGTCCATGCTTTGATAATTACCCGGGCTGTTACCCTATATCCTATACTAAATTATTAAGAAAATACAGAAAAAGTGGATCCACTGTGCTTGTGACTCAATTTTTACTTCTACACTTGTGATTATGAATGTTTCACAAATCTATACTGAGAATTCCTTTACTGAAGGAATGATCCAAGATTATAATCTTATACGCATAGAAGAGTCGATGTACTTTGAGTCTGTTATCGTAGGGTTTGTGCAGTCTACTTACAAACCTAAATCATTGAGGAATTCATTCTCGAATTTATGCTAAGATTCATGGTTTTTTTCTAAACATTGCACAATAATGTCTCAATATTTTACAATATTCTGTACTAAATAACTTAAAAATATTTGTTAGATGCTTATGCGAATGCATATTTTATGACCAGCTGCATTTAAGAGGCTTGCCTTACTGAATATTTTTTTGTTGCTTGTTAGTTGCTAATATAAATATTGGATGTCGGGTATAATTGTGTTGGCTTGTACCACCAAAAGGTTTTCCTAAGGAAATTGCATTGACACTTAATATGCAGGATATCTAAAACCTATCATCATACAATAGCACCAACAGAATGAATTTTCTCAGTGTGTAAGGATGGCAATTCTAAACATTAAGAACTTGCAAAAAATACTGATCAGAGCAGATTATGAATTTATATCTGTGGAAAACCTCAAGTGGCAGAGAATAATAAACTTATAGGTAATTATATTTTTGAGCCGTTTGGGGTTGGAACCCTTGGGCTGTGCGGTCGGAGTGCTCATTGTATTTAAAGAGATCTTCAATCAGCTGGTTGACACTTCCTCTGGCCCAAGAACTGGGTTTAAACTTGGATACATGCTAAGCAATGCCATACAACGTGGTAGGCACCAGTCTCTTGGGTACATTACCAATCGCCAGCGATGCAGATACATTTTTAGATGCCTTCATTTAGTTTGCTATTAGTTTATGTTAAGTTAGGATATATTATTATTTTTATTTATTAATAAGGTATAAGTTGTTATTTATGTATATTTCATTATTCTACTATCATTATAAAGTCACAATGAATAAAATAACTATCAAGTCGGATTAAAAAATCCATTCAATATTTTGTCAGATTATTTTTTCCAAACAGACAGTTGTCGCAGGATGACTTAACTTTCCAGTTCATAAAAGCCACAGAGAATCTTCCCCTATAAAAATACAGGGAGAATTTTATAAAATGCCCTTACAAAATTATTTTAGATTTAGAATATTGGATTTTAAATAAACACAACATCATCACGCCTTTAATCCCCACTGGGTTAGGCATAGGTGTGTCTATAGTACACCGACATTTCGCCAGTTATGCTAAAGTCCCATGCGCCCCACAGTTTCACCCGCGTAAGTCTCGATCCTGTCGGAATACCGGGATAAAAGTATCCTATGTCCAATTCTAGGTCATGGTCTACCCATGTAAACCATAAAATTAAATTTCATACAAATCCTTTCAGCCGTTTTAGCGTAAAAGCATAACAAACAAACATGTATAAGTTAGGATAAATACTATATTATTATTAATACTTTATTTCTTGCAATTTGTGAAAGCTGTGCTATATATGCAATGATTGTAACATTATAAAAGCCCATCTACATGCAGTATCTTTGCGTGTGCGAACAACATGGTTGTACCACATTATAACAAAACGTCTTAACGTTACATGCGTGCATGTTTTCCTGCGAAATAAATGTCTTCTGTAGATAAGGTGCTATGCTTTTTAATTATTACAGTTGTATTTTCTAAAATTAAATGAATGTTAAAAGTAGTTTTGCCTATTTTGACTTAATATTAGACTAATGCAACATGAAACAGGAAGCATGCGTTTATGTAGCTATAATTTGAAAACAAAATTAAACAGTAACAAGGTTTTCTGTAAAATTATTAACTTTCTCAGCAACATATTTCAGGTCAATTGAGCTCCAAAAATATTAAAACCTTGCGATTGTATTGCTTTACTTTGTCCATTTTATTTTCTTGTTATTTGAGTTAGAAATATGTTTGTACTTATCATATTTAAATGAATTAATGAATTAGAAATACACTCCTGGACAACTGAATCAAACCACCCTGCATATTTTTGTTTAAAGGTTCTTTTGAAATAATGGTAGTACAAAAATAAATGTGGTTTTGAAGCTAGTCACTCACAATGATTTCTGTTTGTCATTGTTCCAAATTTATAATTGTAATACTACAAAAATCCATAAGAATTTTTGAAGAAAACGTTTATTTTGTAACTTATGATATCTCCAACCGCATTTATGACGTTCGTCATGAGGCTGTGAAATGGTCTCCCATGCTTCCCCATCTTGAAAGCATGGGAGACCATTTAACTTTTAACACTTTCAATCAAGTTTCTGAAGCTGGTTGGTTTGTTCGAACACACCTCTTTAGCTTATCCCATAAGTGCTCTATTGGATATAGCTAATTTTGCTTCGATATTATACAGCATACCAGTTAATGATAATATTATAACTATAAATAAGTAAACTGAGGTAGCAGAGTAAAAAAAAGGTTAAGTAAAGTAAAAATTGTCACAATTATCTCAAAAAACGAATAGTGAACGCCATTCTATGGGAATCGATACAAAGCCAGGAAACCGTCCGCTCCGTAGGACGACGATACCGACGTACAATGGTGGTATTTAAATAATACTAGCTTCTGCCCGCGGCTTCGCCCGCGTGGTGTGTCGATGAAAAGTAGCCTATGTCCTTTCTCAGGCTCTAGACTACCTGTGTACCAAATTTCATTTAAATCGGTTCAGTAGTTTTGGCGTGAAAGCGCGACTGACAGACAGACAGAACGACAGACAGAGTTAGGTAATAGGTAAAACGGGCTGGTATCCGCAACTCCACGACAGACAGAGTTACTTTCGCATTTATAATATTAGTAAGGAAGTAAGGATTAGTAAGGATTATAACGATTTAAAAACGAGGCTATGAATTTTTCAATCTACCCTGGTATAATTAAATCTCTTATCAATAGTTATCAATAACACTAATTTTTGTTTTTGTTTTCTTTGCAGTCATTTGTCAAGAATGTAACATCCAGAGTGTCGGGCTTACTGCCATCTACACTCACAAAATGGTTCAGTAGTCCAAGCACTTCAAACGCAAACGGTTCGTCATCGATAGCCGACGCCTCAGATTCGTCAGACGATGAAACATCAGATACCCCGGTTATAACCCAGCCGCCAGCAAAACGTATGCGATTCAACTCGTCCGGAACATACAGCCACTATGGTCCTGCAGAAGTAAGATATTATTTATATAATTTAATATTATATTTATGAAGTTAGTTTTTTTTTCCTTTCGCCAGTTCAGCTTTTTTACTGGTCAAAAATATTAAATGCTATTCAATAAATTGGCAATAAATATGTATTATGTGCGACTTCACTAGAAAAATCTCGCTGGGAGCCCAGATTGTACTGAACAGTAATTTACGTGTGACATCACAGCGCCAGGTGTCTAGTTATCTCGTACATAATTTATTTAGCAATAGTTAACTACTTTAACGCTAATGTCCCACACTGAAAAGTATATGTGGATTTACTTCATCCATTTGTTTGTTTCATGAGGTCCTGGGTTTGGTTCCAAAGTCAGGTAAAGTGTTATGGGGTTGCTAGTAAACAACATTTCATGTGTATTACAGGCAGGCTGCTCTACTGACGTTGAAATCATGGAACTACCTTACAGTGCCAGCCCCTTCAGTGGCCCACAGTATGCACAACCAAACCGGAACACTTTTACTACTCCATTGCGGCCTCCGAATGAGGAACCAGAGCCGATGGAAAGAGACACACCACATATGTTCAAGATGCCTCACTCAGTTTCAAGCGTTGGCCAATCAATTGCCAATAAAAGAAAATCTATTTTCGACACAACCAGCCCAGAGGAGTGTGTTAGAGCAATTGGTAAGTCCAGATTATATTATTTTCAATCGTTTTGAAACATGTTCAATTGTTTAATTCAACGTTGTTGTAGTTTAAGTTTCATTTTAATTAATTCTAAACGGCAGAAAAGAAATAAATGTTACGAGGAAAATAACAATAAATATTCCAAACTGCTTTTGATTTGTATTGTATAGTAAAAATATCCATATTGATGCTCAAATACAAGTTTGATTTTGGGAAACGCTGCGTATGTCAACACTGATTCTGATGGGAAAACGAAAATTCTTTGAAATTAATTACTAATTATTCAGTTTTCGCGGTTTTAATTAAACCTGTGTTTCCTTATAATCGGAATCAAATATGTTCGGTTTTAAAGGCAAAGAGGAATTCTGGATTATTTTAAATTTAAGGATAAAGGCAATCAATTTATGCAAAGTGTTACAGAAAAGGCTATTATGTCATCTGTATACACTTGTTGTATGAAATGTCTTTATTTTATGTATTTACATAACAATATTTACTATGAGATTCATATATAGAAACCGTAAAGTATATCTTAAGTTGCTTTGTTTAGTTTATGTTTGAATGTGTTGTGTATATATTCACATGATGATATGCATATTATGTTGTGCAGGGCTATATATGTGCATGTAACTGTTACAAGAGTGTCAGGCAGTAGATTGTTGGATTTCAAAATCACATGTTAGTGCACAGTACTTGACATCGCTCCTTATTGCTGTTTTGTGTTCCTGCTGAAAATTATTATTACATAGTTCTAGTTATTTCAGGAATTTTTCGGAAAGGTCTTATAGGTTGAAATGTTATTATGTAAAATGTTGTTGTTGAATTTACTCTGGTAGCTGCAGTGTTGGCAATGTACTGTCAATGCAGATACAGAAGCAAATTTAAAAGTGACTTACTGAATACCACTGCTCTTGGACAAAAAGGTGTTCATAAAGTTTTTTTTTGCTTTTAAACATATTCATGTAAACTCTAACATGTAATTATAGACAACGCTGCAATTATATTTTATAAATATAATTATTTAAAAAAAACATGTAACTATTGTTTTAAATATTTATCATTGTAATACCTGTTAATGTGTCCTGTTATTTTGATAACGAATGACTATTAGTTTATCCACTTACACTAGATACTTACTATGAACGTATAATTTCAGCAAAGTCAGCAAATACAATGCGTGATCCAAAGCAGCCTAGCTTTAAGCCTAGTTTGCTTGGTTCTCCATTTTATCCAGGCAGAACAATGTATGGTGGAGCAGCGTCTTCTTCCTACATAAACCAGCCTAATATAAAACAGCAGACTGTGGCGGTAGTGAATGAGTCTAAGAGCAATAACGATGACACTGCCATTAGTAGTTCTGCACGACGGATCATGGATCTATTCGAAAGTTACTCCTCCCCACTAATGGAAGCTAGAAGGATCCCGCTGTACACTAAGCCAAAGAACGACGGGTTTAACAACACTTCTTCCGACAGCTCCTCTCCCTACAAAAATAGAAGTTTATGTAAGTATACAGCTCCTTTTCATGCTCCTTTTTTACAGCAGTGATGCTTGAATAGAAGGCTGGCTAGCCGAACTTACATTTGTTTTTAAAGAGATTATTTATTTCTACGGAGTCGTATTAAAAGTTGAAAATGTCCGTTTTAGCATACAAGACTCAAGAGCTCCATGTGCCAAGCATCGCGTCAATACTACGGTTGAAAAAGAAATCACGTCTCATGGACACGACGAATGCCGCGCGCCAACTTATTGCTTCACATAGCAGTGCTTCTAGCTTTCCGACTTATCAAACTGAAGCGAAAGGGTAATGTATTCTAGACCTAAACTTGGCAGCTTAGTTATATACCGTCGTCGGTGAACCACACTGATGTGATAATTTCATATTGGAATCAATTCACCTGCCTAATAAATCTGTCGTGATGAAATCCCGGTTTTAGTTATACGAATATCTCTAGTTAAAACCGAATTCTTGGTTTAGAAAAGGCTGCCGACCACTTACATCACAAAAGTATAATTAATATTGCTCTGAGTATGGAATACACTGTTTCTGTCCTTTCTTCTTAAAGCTCAGGATGAATTAAATCAAAATTAGCCAAAGATATCGTCATAACCATCTGAATTTTGCGCCATTTATTCTGTACGTGGTATTGAATCATTACCTAGACCTCCCCAACCTTGCTTGCAGAGAGTGCTGAGATATATACAGAATGTAAGGGTGGGTGAATTTCGATGTTGTTTAAATTCTGATCAAAATATACATATATTCAAACTTTTTTAATGACAGCAACATCAATCTTTAAAAAAAAAAAACATAAATTCTTATTACAGAAACATTATTATTCTAATAAATTTAACGTAATTAAAACGGTTCACCATCAGTTCATCGTCCATAAGATCAGGTGAACGTCAAAACGGTCCATACGGTCGTGTTTAAGATCTATTGAAACCCCCTTCATCCCTCCCTCCCCCTTCTTCTCAGCAATTTCTAAAAGCTGCCATGAACCGAATCGCGTGTAGTTTTAACGACTTCCAACCTCCCGAAACAGCCGGATTCCGAAAAGACTTCAGCATCGTAAACCATAACCATTAACCATACGCTGCGACAGGTTTTAAAGAAGACCGAAGAGTATAGCTAGGCATCAACATCAATAGCGAGTACATCACCTTACTTTCGGTTTGCCGACGATATAGTAGTCATGGCTGAGACTGGAAGACCTCGGTACAATGTTCGATAACTTTAGTAGAGCTACCGAAAGAGTGGGTCTCACAATGAAAAAGGATAAAATGGTGGGGTGGGCTTCATCTCCAGACGCAAGCGTCTTAGGCGCGCGGAGTTTTTGCACATTAATCGAGACATTATTCTGAATCTGAATACGTATGCTAATTTTTTGCTGGTTATGAAGGATTTTGTGTCTAAATCCTGGGCTATTAGGAAAACTGTCGGTGCCGTTAGCCAAAAACCGATCTGATATAATAAAATGTATTGATTCAGAAAATACTTTTTTTTTTTGTGGAATCCGTTTGTTTGTACCACTTCACATAATATATCTGTGAAATAGGTACCTATTTTAGTTACTTGTTGCTTCAACATAATATATAACACTGGAATTGACTTAAAGACGTGTTGAGTAAAAATTCTCATCTAAGCACTTTTTGCGTGGTTCTTATATGGATTGGAGACCCCTTGAATTTGGACTTTTTAAATATTTCACTAATTACATAAAACTTATGATCTTTTGCACTTTTGGAAACCTAGATAATGTCGAAAAAGTGTCAGCTATCATTAAAAATAAAAAACAGAGCCATTCAATTCGGTATTCTAGATAATAAATCGTGTTTGTTGAAGAAATTTGCGCCTATTCTATACTAATATAAAACAGGCCTGTGCGACCAGTATAAAATCTAGTCTTCTTGAGATCTTTTCCCATGATCTTTTCATCCTTCCCATTCTTAAACTTTTATGCAAAAAATTGATAAACTTACTTCTATTTCTGTTTAAACCGTCAAAGAAGAACCTAACTTGTTCGAAGCGGTATCCTATATTCTCCATAGCGGCCTCATTATCCTGAAGTGGCCTTAAATGGACTTCTCTGTTTTTGGTCGTAATTGCAAAGTGGCGGGAAGGGAGACAGGATTTTATTGAAATTGATAATAAATAAACTCATTGTCAATTAGAAGCCAAGATCAGAAAATTTCTAAAAAAACAAATTTGTTCCTCAAAAAGGACAAAAAGTGCTGTGTTTATAGTCATAATAAGTAATAGTCTTTTCATATATTAATATGGACTCTCTTTTTACCCTCATTGAAATCAGAAATTCCATACTTCTTCTAAAAAAAAGTTGGCAAACCATTAGGGTTGGCTATGGCCCAGATCCATTGTTACTGAATAACGTTTCACTCACAAAAAATCTCAGGAAAAACATTGCTTAAAATTAAAATTCATAATATAGGAAACAAAAACAATCCATAACGTTTTACACAAATTCATTAAGAGTCATCTAAATCCGAGGTTATATAATAACCCGCAGGGCCTCAAATAAAACCATATCGAGAACTTTCAGATGAATGAACTTTTTCTTTATAATAAAACGGCTAAGTACTCTGGCTTTCTGACTTCCATTACAAAGTGATTTTTTTGTATCAAATCTTTATTTGCTGGATATCTACTTTATGATTGATTATCAATAAATGACATCTCTGAGTGCACTCATAGACAAAGTGATCATTTAGATGTACAAATTAGCATAAATTAAATGCCTTTCCATTTTATTGTACACACAAAATGAATGATTTCTAAAATGTTAGTTTAATCAGTACACTGTTCACTTTTAGGAAAGAACCTGAGATGGAACAGCCCCACAAAATGACTACCAAAGTAAAAGCAAGGGTAGCAAGAACCAACCGAGGAATCTTAGATCAATATGAAGTGGCCAGTCCAGTGAAACTACCCACAGCCGTGCTACAATTAGATCAGGATAAGCTGCCACACTTCTCATTTGGTACTCCAGCGGTTTCAAAGCTACCGGTTACCTCTACGCCTAAAATAGCTTTTCCCACAGCTGATAAAAAAATTACTGCAGTGTCTACAAGTAAGCACGAAATAGTTACTAACAGTGTTTTCAAATTTTCAAATCCTGTGAAAGTGTCAAATGACACCCCACAAGCGTGTACAACACCTCCGAAATTCACATTCGAGAGTCCTGAGCGCCGCATAGATCAGAAATTTGAAAGCAAACGTGACGATTGTTCTGTTTTTGTAGGTATAGTAAAAGAACCCGAAACATCCACCACTAAGTCAAAAGACTGGGCGTGTGCGGACTGCTGGGTTAAAAATAAGTCAGAAGCCACCAAATGTGTCTGTTGTGGCTCCAAACAGCCAATGCAGAATGCAAAATGTTCTGTTTGCAAGCTTGCTGATGGTCAATCTCAAAAAGATAAATGTGCGAACTGTGAGAAGATGTTCGTATCCCAAGTAGACAGCCCACTCACAGCCAATTCGACTGGGATCAGTTCGTCGTCAAAGTGGAAGTGTGAGGTCTGCTGGGTCAGCAATGAAGATAGTGCAGCCAAGTGCGCCTGCTGCGGCGGTAGTCGGCCCAGGACTTTGAGTAGTGCGCCCACCACTACCACGGCCACATCGCTCACGAGCACGATCACTCCGCAGACTTCCACCGTCATCGTCAAACCTGTCCCTGTGAAGCCAGTGCCTGACACTGCGAAGGTGGACGATGTTTGGAAATGTGATGATTGTTGGATCTCAAATAAGAGTAGCGTAGACAAATGTGCGGTAGGCGGAGGCGCCCGGCCCGTCGCTAAACAGACCAGTTCCGCCGACGCACCGCCTAACACAAACTCGTTCTTCGGATCCAGTGACGACAAATTTAAAAATATTATAAAACCTCAAAAATCTGGGAAATGGGAATGTTCAAGCTGTTTAGTCAGAAATGAAAGTGAAAAAGAGAAATGTGTATGTTGCGGCGCAGATAACGAAAACAAAAAGAAAATCCCAGAATTAAAGTTCAACTTCGGGAAAACTGCAAATAGTTCTTTTAAATTCGGCATTGATCCCAAAGTACAAGAGGCTACCATAACTAAAAAGCCAGAAATAATTTCGACACTTGACTCTAAATTGAAAACACAATCTGAAACAAATAACAATATATTAGCTGAGACACCAACATTTACATTTACTTTACCTAAAAAAACGGTAGAAAACAAAACTGATGTTTCCAAAGGAAAGTCAGATGAGGCTCCGAAAATGAATTTCACATTTGGTATACCAAAACCTGCGAGTGCAGTGGTCACAAACAAATTAGAGTCGAATAAAGACTTGGAAGAAGAAAAACTACAGGAAGTTCCATCAGTTGACTTGAATGCACCTGTGCCGAGCAAACCACTTATTATGTCTCCGCTAACTCAGATAAACAATGAAAATAAGACATTAACATCTGGAACTTTACTTAAACTTGCAACTGACGCGAAGAAGGACACGCCTCCCAACTCGGTAGATTTACCAGGAGCGTCATCTGCAGAGAAACCAAAACCAACCTTTTCATTTGGTGTTTCGCCGAACACTAAGTTGTTTGAAACTCCGGCGAGTACGAGCACTTCGATGAATCTATTTACACAGCAGTCACAAACTACCACTCTACCGACGACTAGTGCACCTACCTTTTCACTGTTTAAGCCGCCTGAGACCACGCCTACGACATCGTTATTCCAGCAGCCTGATTTAACTGCTAAACCAGCGCCAATGTTCCAAAACACCGAGTCGACCAACAATACCGTCACAGCGCCGATGTTTAGTTTTGGAAATAATGGACCGAGTAACCCTACTCCACCAGCAGCATTAACATTGCCTGCTGCTCCTGAAAAACCTAAATTCCCGTTTACATTTGGCAACAATCCAACCCCGAAAACGGACCCGCCTGCTTTGTTCAAGTCTCCTTTCGGGGCGGGCGAAAGTAGTAACGTTAATACAAGCACCTTTACTCTACCTGCAGGAAGCACATTAGGGTCCAACAACAACTTACCCACCACTTTAGGAGGTAGCAATGGATTGACTGCTGCCAACGGACTCACAGGAAATGCTATGGCAGTAAACTCACTTGGCTCGATGGCTGGAAACTCACTATCATCGAATACTTTAACGATTGGGAATGGCGGTACTCTAGGAGGTACCAATGGTTTATCTGCAAACCCGCTGACAGGGGCTAGCGGCATGCAACCTGGAAACAGTTTAACAGGGGCTGCACCGAGCTTATTCAATAACACCGTGCAGAAGGAGAACGTGTGGTCGGCTAACAGTAACGCACAGACCCCAAACCCGTTTGTGACCAACTCTGCAGCGAGTAGTCTGCAGAAGCCCACGTTCACGTTCGGCTCGTCGACACCGTTCAACGCTGCTAGCAGCACGCCAACTTTCGGGACCCCCTCGGCTCCTCAAAATATATTCGGAATGAACAACCAGACCAACAATACACAATCGTCTATGTTCGCGAATACTGTTCAACCTCAGCCCACAGGAAACTTGTTCGGGTCACCGCAACCAGCAAGCAATCCCACGCCTCAGATGCCCATGTTCGGCACGCCGAGCATTGGTGCGACGCCCTCGTTTGGCTCGCCGAACCCAACTATCCCCGCGTTTGAGGCGCCGGCGGCAGCACCAGCCTTCAACTTCGGTGCTCCGCAGTCAACAGGCATATTCGGGTTTGGACAGCAGGTAAATATGTTTCTTATTCCTCAACTAACTGCACTGGCGAGAATTTACGGGAGAGGCTTACGGGAACGCAACGAAGTAAGGTGAATTTTAAAATTAAGATGCAATTTAATTTAGAAAGTCGTAATGTATGCTAATGTTAGTAGTCCATGTCGGTTTGATTTGCCATTGATGACAAGTGCCTAAGTTAAAAGCACTGAAAATATAATTATTGTAATAATGTTTGCTCGAAAGGCAAATGGTGGGTAACAACACACGACGTCTTTTAGCATGATTATAAGTGATGCAGATTGTAAACCCTATTACAGTTTTATAGAAATGTTAACAAACCAGCACCCTAATTGCTTAACACTCGTAATTACAATCCCTTTCATTTGACAATACAATCATATCTATTGCCTCAATGTTTAAAAAATTCGTCTACTTGACAACAACTCAACCAGAACAAAGCAGTGGATATTGATCAATAGACATACTGAAAGAGTTTGTAATGACGAGTAAGGATGCTCGTTTGACTTCAGTAATTATATATTAACTCACTAAATGCAATTACTAACACTTATATCCATGTTTCGAATATTTCCACCATAAATAGCAACACTTTCTAAAAAAGTCGTTTAGTCATCATTGATATATTCTAATTTATATAAATCTTACACGGATAACAAGTGAGGTTACTAAATTAGATATCCCAATCAATTAAACAAATAGAATGATTGAAGTAATTAATTTATTTTTAAATAACATTACACAACTATATCGTGTTTGTTGGATGAATGTTTGTTTACATTTCTTTTGAAATAGATTGGAATACTTACTATAGGGTATAGAATACAGGGTGGTCATTAAGATAACTCCCCTTTATCGTTGATGCAGGATATTAGATAACATTTTTTTTAAGTCAAATATTATAAAGAGATAGAATTTGTTTGTTTGATTGTAAGTTTGTATGAGGTAATCTCCGCATTTGAAAAAAAAAAATTGCATTGGTTAGCCCAATTTTTGAGGATGGTTATGGAGAGATATGTGTTTTATAAAGAGATAGAATTTGTTTGTTTGATTGTAAGTTTGTATGAGGTAATCTCCGCATTTGAAAAAATATTTTTGCATTGGTTAGCCCAATTTTTGAGGATGTTTATGTAACATCACGACGACCCTTAGGAGCCGAGCAAAAAAAAAAAAAAAGTCGGAAAGAACGCTAGTGAAAACGAAGTAATAGCGCGGTTGGGCGTTGAGATGCGACGCGGTGGGTCGTTTGCCGAAATTTCACGCGGACGAAGTCGCGGGCAGAAAGTTGTACCTAATATTTGGAGTTATTTCCGTCTGCCATGTGATCCATGAGCTTATCCCGCCATCTTCTTTCTATCATCGGAGTACATGACGCACGGCAGGATATCATCCACATTTGGTAGAAAACCCTACTATCAGGACCAAGCGCTTTTAGAATTCTTTTATAATGCGCACAGCCAAGTGGTGGAATTCACTGTCGGCGTCTGTATTTCCGGGCACTTACAACCTTACCGCCTTTAAAGCTGGAGTGAATCGGCACCTAATAGGTTTGCTCGCTCTATCGTCGACCACATCTTGACAAAGCTGTCTAGATTGCCGACAAGAGCAGACCCGTATCTCATAAAAAAAAATCTGCTTCCACAGTTTTGATAAAATGATTAAAAGTTGGCAAGATTTTCAAGTTCGATCAAGATTGATTAAATTAAACATATTTTTTTGATGCAAATCGATCCTGATGGCGGATCGTACGATCGATAGTCATCATAAAAATTAAACGTACGAAAAATTTTTTGTTATTCGTCCACTATATTTTATTCAGAATCTGTAAAATAACTTTCCTGTAGTGCAATGGTAGCTAAGCTACCCTTTATTTTCCATCTTGTAGTATCCGCCTGAAAGTAAAAATGTTAAACATTGCTAAGTGAAACCTGCACCTAAATCTTGCATGTCATGTGTTTGTGATTTTAAATTTCTTTACTTTTGTTTATGCGTTCTCGTAAATCCCTGATGTCTGCTTAGCTATGTAGACTATATTGAGTGATAATATTTATTTTGTATCTACGGCGGGTTGCTCCTTGCATCGCTTATCGAAAAATTAGTAGATGTATTTAGTGTCTATGATACAAACATCTTGGAATCCAAATGTGAAAATTAATTTTCATAATATGCAATGCAAATGTAAGCATATATAATTTTCTTGTAGATCCTATGATGTAGGATTTCCTAGCTAGTTGACTAAACTTGTTTAGCATTTATATATTTTGTGAGTGTATAGACCTCTTTGGTAGCCATTCGGTGGATACAGGAAAATAAATAATATGATTTTATGAAGATTGATTTTATGTATTTGGATTCTTGGGTTAAACCTCTAGGCACTCCTCTGAATGTTATGGCTGAATTTAGCAGAAGATTGTACAATCTTACAGTAAACTGTAATTCGTTAATTTGCTTTGGCGTTTATTTATCATTTAACGTGCCCAATCCGCCTTGTGTAAATTGATGCTATAGTATAAATATTACAATTTTATATGTATTATCTAAGTATTTCCATTCTACAATTATATATAATATAATATATTATTGTATATTTATATAGTTACATATTTAAAAATCAAAAGTCATTATTGAATTTAGGACAAGATTCAGCACTTCACAGCTTGTTAGTGTTATTTATTGTACTCTACCATGGAGTAGTCAACAAATAGGCGTGGTTATACTCGTAATGCGCATAGCACGTAGAAGTAAACTCAATCAGTACGTGTGATGCTTGGGGTACACGGGTTGAATTATCAGTGACATACGCAGTGTTTATGTAGAATTCTTTGATTCGAGCGCGCAGCTTTGCCCGCATACTATTAATCGTTAGTTGACTGGTCCATGTCTTGTACTCTGTTACTTATTTTGTGTATAAACTTGCAGCAACAACTTCAGCAGCAACAGATGCAGCAGCAACAACTTCAGCAGCAGCAGCAGTTGCAGCAACAACAGGCGAGTCCGCAGCAGACCGGCGTCTACAGTTTCGGTGGGGCTCCCGCCGGCGCACCACAAGTTCAGTTCAGCATGGGCAGTGGCGCCAATCCCGCCGTCCGACGCGTTCGTAAAGCGGTCCGTAGAAATCCGCAGCGATGAAACTTGCACCGACTGTAGCACGATATGGACTGGATCCAGTAAGTGTCCTCAAATCAAATTTATCCGTGTGAAAACCACGAGGACGTCATGGTATATCCTTTATAGTGAACCTAAATTATAAGGTAGCTAATAATATTTTTTTGTTAGATGTATAACATTATAATAGATTTGGTTGGTGTGGCATTGTGTATTATTATAACTTTCAATTAGTTATGTAAATACATCTTCTTGCTTTGGCTCACTAATAAATTGCTCGCGATCATGGCGCTTTACTTTTTATGTTACTGTGCGTTTGCACCAGAAAACATTAAATATGGAGATGTTTCGATACTTTTCACGTGAAACAAATTTCACAACTTTTTGTTGAATTTATGTTCGCACTACAGTTCGCTCATTATAACTTGACACGTGGCGCGATTGTTAGCATTGAATTTTGCAGTCTTGGGCGAATTTCACCAATGACTGAACGCGATCAGCACATCTTAACCGAGTTAAGAGCTGTCAGTGTTAATATTCCAAAGAAAATAATGACACTGACAATAAAAATAATAAACGATAAACGTGGTTTATGTTCTGATCGCGTTCAGTTTTATTGGTGAAATTCGCACTTAGTTTCAATATTATTAGGGTTCAAAATGGTGACTGACAGAACAGTGCTACCAATCACATAACTGCAAAATTTAGTGCTACTAGGGTGGTTTATGTGCTAATGGCGTCACGCGCCAAGTTGTAATGAACGCACTGTAAATGAAACTGGGTTTTTTTATTGACAGATTTCAATATTTGTTGTTGGCGTTCACACTGTCAAGTAACATGTTTGTCAGACATGTTTTATAAAGTGTGTATACTAATAAAGTAAGTGTTATTTAAAACAGACAGAAAACAGATATATAAACAAATTTTTATTTGAATGTTTCGCCAGCGAACTCACAGTTACAGCGACGAAATATCGGGTCTTTATTTCAACAAAATATCACGGAAGATATCTTTTTAGTGACAAGTAAGTGTGAATGCTAAGAATGTATGTGGCGGTTTGACCAGACAATTTTATTTTGACGTTGGCGTCATCACTGTATATAATATTTTTTAAACTATTTTTTTAGCTACATTTTATGTTCTTTGGAGGAATTCCAATTGTTGGATCTTTCTATAAGTAAATTACCCTGTGGTCCCAGAGGTATCTTACGTTGACATCATTATTATAATGCACAATGTTAGCCATACCATAAGACTTTGTGATTGTTTTTGCGCCAGAGCTCCGATTGTGAAAATTTTTCTTTGTGATTTAAGCAGTAAAAATATTTTTTACTTTTTTTAAACTATTTTGTTTTAAGTAGGTACATTAATAAGTCATTTACTATTGTAAATTTTTATAATATCATAAGTTTTTATTTAATAATTCACGGTCATACAAACGAGCGTGAACATTGTATTACTTTTTTATTAGAATCGCACATTCAGGTCTGGTTAATCGACGTATACAGGTGCATGTTGTTTTAAACACGAAATATATATTTTAAAAATGTCAAATGTCTAGATTATAATAATAATAATAAAGTATATTTATTTTCAATTCAAGTATATGTATCAATGTATAACTATGATGCCCTTAAATTTACTTATCTAATGTTTACATCATCGGTTTAGATACAACGGCTGACGCAAAATAAATAAGCTAATTTTATTATAAATTTTAATTAAGCATAATGAAAAATAGTGTATGTTATATGATTGATCTACTAAAATATAATTAAACTAATACCTAACTTTTTTTAAACGAAGAAAAACGCTACGTCTGCTTATTAAAATTATTAAATTTGTTCATTTACTCACTGACAGACAACGCACCGTCAGTGAACGCTGACTGTGCTATCTAGAAGTATGAAATTTTCACAAGAGATCCTTATATAACGAGCACTAATAAAGGTATTTTAAATATTCATCCCAGCGATTAAAAGGAGACGAAAATTTGTATGGAAGTTTGTCATTTTTGCCGATGGTGGAATCTCATCGGGCACACTGCTTGTTTTATAATAAACTTAATAAAAATCAAATTTATATTAATTTGTAGGAATCATGACAATTTATTTCATACTATACAAATTAACGTTTTATGAATCTACAATGCATCTGCTAGGGAGACAAACACAATGTATGTATAAACATAAACACAATGTATGTTAAACATAAAGTTGCGTTTCGTCTCTGTCTGTGTAACCACTTGGATCTTCTAAACTACACAAGAGATTTTGAAGCGGGTTTCACCAACATTGAGAGAAATTATTCCAGAAAGTTTATACGTGTAAAACATTAATATTTAACTTGGATATAGCTTAAACTCGCCTGGCACCGAGTGTATAGATAGGTCATTACAAACAATCAGGGGTTTTTGACATTTGATTAAGAAAGAAAAGAAAAAAGAAATTGTTTGTTGTTTGTTGATTTAAATGGAAATAAAGCAGTTAAATGTATTCAGTTTTATAAGTAGTCGGATCACACTCGTACACAATATACGTGACCTCCCGTTCGCAAGCCCGTTAGTTGCTTCTAGCAAGATGAACAGCAAGCTCCATTGACACAGCAACTTAAGTAATTCGTCAAGAGGCGAAACAAATTCATTAGAATTGCCAAATAAATTGTAGACAAGAAAAGTGTCTTTTGGAATCAGTATAAAGCTCGTTCCTCTCCTTACAAATATGGATAATGGATAGATAATATAACTGACTACTACGAAAAAAATATTTTTTTGCGCAAATACTATCTTTTAGTTGATTTTATTAGTTTGCTAGCAAAAAGTATATTTCTCGTGTTGTGCTTGTATGCCTATTAATAAATCCATAGGAACGTGAAGGCGTTCTTAAACGAGTCACATTTTCCCGGTAATATCCTTAAATTATTACTGAAATACAACTAATACACTCCGGCAACTATTGCAAATTTGCGATCCGCCCATGCTTCGCACGGTTTTTGTGACTTGACAAAACATCGAGATGGCCCGACAGATGTTGTCCTGTCCATACAAAATTCCCGGAAAAACACAATTTTTTCTGGCAACTTATCAAAATATGAACCTGACTCAGACTATTACGAACATTTTAAATCAATAAATAGTCAAATCGGTCCACCTCCTCTCAAGTTATGCGCTTGCGCTTACCAACGACATCATTTCATTTTTATTCTATAGATATGTAAGTTTTATATTAATGTATAATGCAGATAAACTTTCCCAAATAAATTCTCAAAATTATGTTGAAAACCGCATCAAAATCTGTTGCGCAGTTATGAAGATCAGTGCGGTCATACAGACACGAAAAATGATTTTAATTTATAATATGTATCAGACTCGACAAAAATTACTAGCTTCATTTTATGTTGGTTAGTTAAACAATTCAAAAAACTTCACATCATTGAAGATTTTAGAGATAATTTAAACTAATGACACATCATTTTACAATACTGTTATCATAATTGAGTCTTAGTTTAAATCATCAACAATTTATAAACCCTTTTATTGATTTAATAGGCTAGTAAATAGTTATAAGCTCGGAGGAATATTTAATAACGTTCGGGTATTATATTCCATCGCAAGCGCATTATCGACCCAAATATAACCAGATACACTATTTCTTCTTGAATATATTATTTATGTAACATTTCACATGGAAGATTATGCTTGCTTCACAAAGTTAGAATGTATTTAGTCTTAAAGTAAAAGGGGATAAACTATTCCTACTCTGTTGTATAATATTTCCAGGCATCATAGTAATAATTTTTATCAACACGTCATTCCTTGAGGCGAAACCATAGAATGAGATCTAAAAAGGAAGCTGGACTTTCTAATACCAATTTGACCACCAAAATTGATAAAATATTATTTATAAGTGTAGTACTTACGGTTCACAATGGTGACCGTAGATTTTATTATTAATGTAGCTTGTAAATGGAATTACTTGATGTAAAGGCACTGACACTATGTGTTATGCGTGTGATATTAAAGCGTGTACTAAATAGAGCTTGGGTTGCTGAACGAAGGGCTAGTGATGTAAGTTCACGTAAGTTATGAATTTGATACAAGTCTGTCACAGGGACTAGCACAACGTGTCAATGCCTGTATTAGTCATAATGGCCTGATAGGTCTAGGCACCGACTCTATGACCCATGTAGCTTCTAAAAACTTAAGATAATATTTCGTAAAACGGACATACATGTTTAGTATCGCATTTGATTATGTACAAACTTTTATGTCTAGGGAATAAATTAAAATTATTTGTTATTCGGATGTACTTTTAAGTGCCAACTTCATTATATTTATATAAGCGAAATGTAAAGCTCTTAATTTTAAGTTGTGTTATGTTTGCTGGTCTTTATGAAACGTAAGCCAAAATTTCTTAAAACGACTCTATTCTCGTCTATGTTGTAGTAATAATTTTATATTTAATTTACGTAGTAATTACTTAAAATATGGTTTATCTCAAAACGCGATACTTAACTCGTCCATAGTTTTAATTAAAAACACTTTGATTAAAATAATCACAAAAGTTACACTCATGTCTATAAATGACATTACACTAATTATAACAGAATAGTTACTACTTGATGATGTTGCAGTATAATCATTGAAATAGTTTTTAATTTGTTTATATAAGTTTAGATGTATATCTTCAAGTAACAGCAACTTAAGCAAAAAATTTTATCAGGCGTGGATTGAGATTTGATATCGATTTTAAATGATGATTTTGAATGTGAAATGAAATGATTAACGGAAAAATTAATTCTGACGTGACAGCTACGATCTTTTGCTTTGGATTTAGTTGTTCGCTGTTTATAGTTAAACGTAATTATGTCAATATGACGTGTAGTCGCATTTGGAACTATAAGAGTACGACTTATTTTTTTAGCACTGAAATAAAAATCGATGTTTCCAAATGCCTACTACGAGTCATTCTAATTGTAAATGTATAATCTACTGTATTTACCATCACTTTCAGTGGACATTAAAATAAATGTTTAATGGATGATTGGGGAGCAAAACTAACTGTATACTCGATAGTGTTTTGAATATTATGTAATAATGTTAATAATTGATTGAAAAAAATAATAATTTGGTATTTATAAAATACATTTAGATTTGTTCCTCAATGAAATATACCATTAAAAAATTATTCATTATATTTTTTCCCTACTCCATCCACCATAACAACATCCCCTTTAACTTGAGGGGCATCCTTGCGTCGCAAGTTGTTCCTGTGACCTGTCGCCATTTCATGCATCCTGAGTTGATCCGCCGCGTGACGTCTCGGGCTACTTCGCCATTCCCATGGACAAGCGACGGGTCGCTTGTCTATGGGAACATGGGTACCCGAAAGTTGGAGCAGATCGTTACCGAAGTGTAAAAAATACGCTTTTAAGCTTACGCTGATGTGCCTTGCTGACTAAAAATAAATTTAAGTTCAGCAAGATTATGCAAATCATTGAAAGGCTAACAAAAAAGTCCGCGTTAGCACAATAATTATTTAGTATACCTGTTGTGATGTTCGTCATTGTTGATTAGGAAACCAGAAGCAGTTGCAAAGATGGCAGAGTGACGAAAAATTTCAATGTATCCTGCGTTCGCAATTTAGCTTCCAAACATGTAAACAAATACAGATGGATATTTGAGACCGGGCTGTAAGGGTAGGTACCTGTTGTAGTTACAGAAAAAAGCCTTGGGACACATATTTAAAAAAAAAATGTGGCCGGCTAGCAAATGGGCAGTTTTTATAAAAACTCTTTTTGATGCCAATCGAAATGTTTCATAAAAACTATCGGTTCAACTGAGGTTTGAGTAACAAATCGCAAAAATACTTTCCCCATACATAGGAAATAAGACTCGTAACTTACTTTTTATGATGGATACCTGCCCTTACTGCCCCATCTTAAAAATCCATCCTGTAAATGATTTTGGAAAAATAATTATAATCCCCGTGGCTGTGGTTCCGGTCTAGAATAGCCCGCCCCTCCGTGGGTGTCGTATAAGTCGACTAATGGATAGTTGATACCTAATTGTTACCCTACTTTCACCTACACACTCGTGTGTAAGTACAATCTATCAAATTCACACCCCAAGCCATATGTGGGCTCGGAAACATATTTCTTAAGAGGCCAAGGGCTGCCGTCTCGACATGGATAGCGATCGCTATACGACCAAATTCGGTCGCAAAGTCCTAATGGCGTCCCTAGACAGTCTAAATTGCTTCCCAACCACGAAAATATCACGTGCTTGTAAAGCACGTCGCGCGCGTCTAGATACGCCATAACGACTTTGCGATCGAAATCGGTCGTGTAGCGATCGCTATTAATGTCGAAGCTTCAAGGCTTGGGTGACATCAGGGCAGGGGGCCAAGTCTACTAATTTACAAACGTGCCAGTGGTCTCACAATGATGAGTTTTTGACAGATTTTGTATGGCAAATCTGTCAAAAACTCATCATTGTGAGACCACTGACATGTTTGTAAATTAATAGTAGACTTGGCCCCCAGGGATGACGACTCAGGGCGGCAGTAGGCGTACGTCATGCACGTCAATGGCGACGCCCATTAACGAGAGAAATAGTTGCGCAATAATGTTTTTCAACATATTTTTGTACAGAAAACATATTCGAATTCCTCCCCCCCGTATTGATTTGGCCCCCTTAGAGGCCAAAAGCAGGGCACGCCCATGCCCAGTCTCGTTTACACGAGAATGAAGCTATGTCTGCAAATTGTAAATGATAAATAACTGGAACACTGTATGTAGGTAGGTACAATGTTTTTATACTTTTGGACAATACCCACCTCCTTACTTATAAAATTTTATAATATATAAACTAAAATTTCTAACGTACCAGAGCGACTAGAATGAGTTCATCGGTGGTACTATTATGGCGCCAATCGTCCTTCCTAGTGTGCTCAGGAACACGTGTTTATGACCACTTCCCGGTATTCCAGGGCATGTTGCAGGGCGGCCGGTCGTTGTCTTGTACCTGCCCACGCCTGGCCATACAATCACTCTTTGGTAGCCTCGCGGTTTGTCATAAGAACTATTAAACCCTTGCTTATTCTGTACGAAAGTTCTCGTTTTACAAATATCATAATGACCAGGACCAGGGTCTTCCGGTTTTTTCGGACACATTGACAAGTTAGAGAGTGCACTTCGACCTCTGTAAGGCTTACTCCTGTTGGTCTTATTCATCTTGCCAAATAGGGATTTCTTATATTTCTCCAAAGTGCCCCTTAAGGCAATCGGCCACGTGGCCGCCGAGCATTTCATAGAATCGCTAAAATGGTTTTTGATGGTTGTTCCGTCTCGATTGCCAGTAAACAAATCGTAAGGGCCTCGACTCGAAACAACCTTCTTAGATTTTTGGTCGATTTGTTCTTTGTCAAGAATCGAGTAGCGATTTGGGGCCAGTGACCACTTGGGTGAGAGGTCCACGAATCTGCAAGGCTCTTCTCTGTCAAAAGTTGGTCGGGCTGAGTGCGGTCCGTAAGGAGCCTTGAATGGTATAGCTTTGTAATACCTTCCTGGGTCGGGTGCCCTTTGTTTTGAAGGTCTCGATAAAGGACTTCTTCCAAATCCAACGTTCATGCAAGCCGGTTCATATTCGGATGGTTTATTAACCTCATGCCAAGCAGGACCCAACAAGGCCTTATGCCATTTTCGACTATCTAGAATTTTTTGATTCCTGTAACCCAAGTTTTTCGACCATTCCTCTAAATCAGTCTTGTACTTCCATGGATCTTTCTCAATATTTTGCCTATGGGTGGCTTCACATAACCTTCTTCTGGATATAGGTTTGTAGAGGCATGGGTTGCAACCTGGGGGTCTTGGAACGTGGAGTCCGCTACGATCCAAGTTGGGATGTGCAGTGAATTTACCGAACCTCGGAAGCGTTGAGTTGAAGGGTTTATGATTGTGTTTCTTCGTAAGCATTTTAAACAGACTTTAAAAAAAGGGGTTATTGTAACTCAATTTATGTAAATTTATAAGGTAAGAACATTTAGCTTTGAAATAATTAATGACTAATGAAATACCTACTAATATGAAATGACCTCATTGACAAAAAAATGCGGAAAAAGAATTGTGACTTGGTGCTTGTGCAGTGTAGAAATATGACGTGAATATGACACGTAGAAAAATGTACTCTGTGAATTATGACAGGTGACTTTATGTTCCTTGAATATGACGTTTCTTTTTAAGACTGGAAATCAAAAGGTATTGCTGTTTCATACTTTTTGGTAACCAATTATATAGGTTGGTATCTAGGTAGGCTACTTTATCAAGCGGTTATAACAGTCACAGTATGTTATTGTTATTGTCCAGTGTAATTATAATTAGCAACATACCTACAGTGAATTTTATACTTACCTAAACCCCAGCCCAGGTTACACGAGGCTAGTTTTTTAAGCTAGGAAAAAGTTTGAAGACAAACCAGGAGAAGTAGATTCCCTAATTTCCAGCATTTAATCAAATGCTATGCAATTTATTAGGTTGTCCCCTCCTATCGCTAGGACTGACTACGAAGTTCATGATCGGTACCAAGCCACAGGGTCTCCAGGTGTGTACCTAAGCAAAAATTCGTACAATATTATCGAAAACCTACATAACTAAAATAAGAAAATGAACGTTATTTGTTTATAGCTTACTAAGACAAGCTAAAGCAACGTTTAAATTCTTAAGCTCTTACATTCATTTAGTAAAATCACACAGAAAATCTAACCTACGAGTTATGATGCTCTAATTAACGAGCTCGCTTCGCTCGCCCTAAAATTTCTTACATTGTCTTAGTTAAATAACAATGACAGCTTAATCTATCCGAGTCAGGATTCTCGAATTTTCTAGCTGGCCTCGCTCGCCTTGCATGGTTGTAGTAAAATTCTAATGAAATCTTTAAGAATCCCGGTTCAGAAAGCTCCTATTATCGAGCTCGCTTTGCTGGCTCTTCAATGTAAACTTCACGTATCTGAGTCAGTTTTCTAGCTCGCCTCGCTTTTGGATTCTCTTATTAAGGTCACAATAACCGCTTATGCTCTCGACTCAGGATGCTATTTTATTTATTTTGTATAAAAAATACCCTCCTTTTCAGCTTCGCTACAGGCGGATAAAAAGGGCCCCCAACATATCTTGATACAGAACCCCTTTTCTACTAGCTACGCCACTGATTAGGAAGTACTTAAGTTACAGTACTTAACTGAATATTTCCCGTGAAATGTCACCCAAACTGATTGTACAATTGGTGACATTTCACGGGAACCATTTCAGATAAATATGCGTAGCTAGTAGAAAAGAGGTTCTGTATCAAAATATGTTAGGGGTGGGGGCTTGTCTGGATTATAAAAGGCCAATTTCTGCTTAGTAATGTTGAATTATAGAATTTTAATTATTTCTAGCTATTAAAAAATTCCGAAATTTTATTTTTATCGAAATTTTCGTGGGCGAATATGTTTAATTTACTGACCTATTTGTAATTCCTAATCTCTTCGATAATGAATACTCCGTACAAACATGTCTGTTAATAATTTTTTCTAACAACTAAAATTTAACTACTTAGTTAAGTATTAAAAAAAAAACCTACACGTGAGGCTGAACTTTTCGTGGTATACATTTTAACATAGACCCTTGTCCAAACTCTACAAGTTAAATAAAAAAAATATTGTATTAAAATAATGTAAAGTTAGAGACTATTTGGTATACATTCCGCTGGATAAATGAGGAGTTTAAATTTGTAGAGAATGCTTTTTCACTCATCGCATCTAGTTTAACAATTAATACAAGTTTTTTTTGTTGTAAAATAACTTAAGAGCGTTTATTCTGAAAGTGGGTAACGTCGCAAAGTCAGTTAGTTAGCGATATTTCATAGTTCCATACAGTAATATTGGCAAAATAATCAAAACAGGTAAATATTTGACAGTTATTTGCACCGTTGCCAACTTTCAGAATAAACGCTCATAGGTAAAAAAACTTTGGGCAAAACTTCGAAACTTCTGGTCTATATGTGAGTGATGTGTTGTCGGAGCGGTCTGCAGCGCAGGCGCGCGGCTTCTCGGTCAAGGTGATGCAACTGAACCCGTACGGAGTTGCGGACTCAGTTGCGTTACAGCACGATCGCAGTACCATGTGCAATCGTCACGTCACGGAACTTTGGCTGCGGAACATTCGAAACTGTGTTTACGTGATCAGGCTTTAGCGCCCATACTGCGACACGCTACAACGTACCTCTCCGTTTTTCTTGTATCATAAAACTTTTTTCGGTCGTCGTACCATTTGTTTGAGAGTGTTTGGTGAGCGCCTGACACCAGTTGCTAACTATAACTTTTTGGCGTCTGGAGACAGTGTTAGGAAGCAGCAAAACGGAAGAATTTGTTGTGCACTTTGATTATTTCTTTATTTAGCAACCTTGATTTTAGACTAGCAACAATACTGGCTGAAATGTTTAAAACGGATAACTTTGCACATTGAAGTAAAAAAAAATGTTTTGGTGATTTCGGTCTTAACAGAAGAAGGCTTCGTCCATCGCTTCAGTCTAACTCAAGCTTTGATTCAGGTATTGTGTCCTGTTTTTATTGTTTTGTTTCAAAGCAATTCATTTAAAGTTAATTTTATTTTATTATTCAACTTGCGGCGAGAGTTCCTGAACAACTGAATGATTTGAGAGCACATTGTTTTGTAAATGTTATAAAAAAGTATGCTGCACGTACAAAAAACGTAATAGTCATAGTCATTTATTCATATAGGTAAAAGTAGCTTGTTTATGAAGTCACAATAGTTACTTAAGTAATTAGTTTAAGTGCGATTAAATCCTAAAATAATACTAGCCTGTAAATGTCCTGAAAAACAGTCAGACATACAGACGGACATGGCGAAACTATAAGGGTTCCTTGTTGACTACGGAACTCTAAAAAAAAGGGCAAGGGCCTCTTCTCATACAGAGAAGGCATAAGCGTTAATCACCACGATTGTTCAAGGTGAATTGGCGATTATAACATAGCTGTGCAAATTGAATTATGTGCGTAAAAATAGGTACCTAAATAGGAGTAAGTAATAGGTATGTAAGGTTCGTAGGCTAGAAGATGGCGGTCTGTAGTTCCTGCCTACCCCGTGGGAAAAACACTTTAGATTTTGTCTGTAATTATGTTTTTAAACATGTGTGTTGCTATGCATATGTTGCTTTGCAATCTCAATGTGCGTAGGTACGTACTTACCAGACAAGACAATACAGGGGGCTTAAAACGGTCACATTAGCAATTCCTCTAAAACCAATTCATTTCCTGAATTTCCAGTTGTCATTAGCAATTCCTCTTTATGAATTGTCAGTTTGTGACATTTTACGATGATTCATAATATTTTCCTATTATGATTCTGCGAAAGTGACTGTTTTAAGCCCCCTGGTGAATTGAAGGAAAGAGAGATTGTGGAGTACACATCGATTTAAATACCGGGGTCGATCTATCCTGTAATAATCTTACCGTGAAATGTTACAGTGAGCTGTCAATAGTGTCAACGTCGAGCATCAATCCGCATGCTAGCTCACTTCACCTAAATGTCAGGTGAGACGGTGAGATTTTTACAGAATAAATCGGCTGGACTATAACTATCAGACACATGGAAGCATTACTAACATTGGAATGTTCCTTCTTTGTTCTGTTTATCTGAATTATGGGGCAAGCAGACGCATTAACTAAAAAAATAAAATCTACTGAAAAATAAACAAAAACATGAAACAAGATATATTGCTATGCCGTAGGCATTTGCTACGCCGTAGGCCTTTACTACGCCGTAAGTCTTTGCTACGCCGTAAGCCTTTGCTACGACGTAGTGTATTTGCTAAACGTGTTTTATTATTAAGCGTATTTAAATGTTATGTATTTATAATTATTGGGATAATTCACAACAACTTTATCATAAAACTGTTATTTATGTAACCAGAATTAGGAATGAAAAAGTGCACACGTTTAGCGCGCCCGTTGAAATCTTTTGTTATGCAAAACGGACAGCGCCTGTAAAAACAGCTTCGATGAGATTATTCGAATTTTTGGATGTTTTTCTTGCTAGAAGAGGTGTTTATTGACAATGTTAAAATAATATTGTTAATTTTAATAGTGTTCAAATAAATGTTTTGCAAGTATACAGGTATACTGCCTTAATTTTTTTTGTTATGGCTTGGTTATTTTGTTTTAGATTTACAACACGCCGCGTCGCGTCGAGTTGTATCACGCTTGTTCTTGTTGTTGGTTGGACAGAGGTGTAAATAATGGTAACACCTACATTTCACTAGTTATTTTTAAGTCTCATGAAATAGGGGGCGAGCCTATACCTACGGGAGTTATTCTTACTTGATATACCTAGCTTTTATTTCTTCTTTGATTGTCGGTATTTTCAGATCATGGTGGAGAGCTTTATTTGGTACAAACCAATTTGTGATTGTCTTTAGAAGCTTGTTCTGAAATCGCTGCATGATCTCTATGTTATTAAGTAATTAATAAAAATCTTATTGTGATTTGTAAAAATCTTGTGCAACACGAAAATAATTTACAGCATTAAATAACACAGAGTCGTCAAAATCATACATAGTATTTCGCATTCTAAGCTACATTGTATTTACCGAAACACAAAAATACATTACATAGTATTTCGAATTTCGAAGCTACATTGTATTTATCGAAACACTGCTTCATACGCTTTTGAATTCCGAATATGTTTACTAATGCAAAGTTTCATAATTAGAGCGCCAGATTAGTGCATTCTGCGTGAGAAATAAACGGAGGGATCAGCTGACTTTGAATTAACACAGGCCAGTTGCACTGATCTTGTAGCATTGGGTGGTTTGAAGACACATCTTGGTTTTGAAGGTAGATTTATAAAATAAAAAATCTCAATTCATAATTTCCTTCAGTTTTCGGGCCCTTTTAACTTAGCAAAACAAAACAACAGAATAGTTTACTCTACAGGTGGCTTTTTTATATTTGACATTCGTAGAGCTCGTCTACAGCATTTACGTAGTATACATAAACTCATTAAGGGCGAATTTCACCTCGTTGGTGAATTGAATGCGATCAGCACATAAACTACACATATGGGCTGTCAGTGTCATTATTTTCTGTGGAATATTGACAGTGACAGTTCTTGAACGCCTTTTCAAGGTGTTGATCGCGTTCAGATTCATTGATGAAATCTGCCCTTAGCATTGGGGCGCGTTATGTCATTAGGCGAGCTCTAATAAAGTTGTTGTACCTATTCCTTTGTGATATTAGAGTATTCCGTAAGATGTCGCCCTACACAATACTGAGACGTTCGGTTGGCGGTTGGCGGGAAACGGACGCGTCGCGTACATGTGTTTTGTACTGAGAAACCAATCAATTTTTATTATTTTGTGTCATTTTATTATTGACTTTGCACGATAATTTATTATTGATTGGCGTTTTATAAGTGATACATTAAACGAATAAAAGTGTAAAGAAAAAGAAACAGGAAAATATTTGGGTGACGCAAACAGGTAGCTGTCCTAAAGAGGGTCCTGAGGAATCCTGAAGTTGACACCTACTTGTTGGATTCTGTTCTGTATCATTCCAGGACTAATTCTTTTAACGAAATAATTAAAAATACATGTTTGTAAAGTAAACATTGATTTATTTTTGTTTTATATGAGGAAGTACCGACGACGTACCGTATCGATCCGGCGCACGTGGGGCGTACCTACCTCACGGTACCTACCTATACCTACTCCAGAGATGTCGGCGGTATGACCGCCTCTGGCTCGCCCAACTTGGAAATTTATTTTACATTTTCACAGTGGCCGGAATACATCGGTTTTATTTTATAAACAAGCGTGTCATGGTAAAACTTTCGAACGTTTCGTTTTTTATTATTAAAGTCTGCGCAGGTCGCGCAGGTCTGTGGCTCGCCAGTGTGCGCAGTGCGTGCGGTGGGCCGCGCCCTCCGGCTTGCGCTCTCGGTGCGTTCCGGCGTATGGGACACTGGTTTCTGTGAATTAGGGAAAAGTGTTATGAAGGGGAGCTCCACTCGGCAGTTGTCTGCATTAATAAATACCGCGCCTTAGGCAGCGTACATCGCCGATCGATTGGGGGGAGGGCTACAGTCGCGCGTGCGTCCCGCGAGCCGCCGCGCGCGTGTCGACTGTGGACCGTCGCCGCTGTCGCACGCCCGCGACCTGTGGACTCGAACTTGTTGCGAACGCCACCTGTTAACTCATGGGGGCACCGTGAAACTCAGGTGAGTTCATCAAAAACAATTTCCTTCGCTTCAGGCCTCAGCGAAAAATTTGGAGTTTTTCTAGAAAGTTTGATAAAACTGCACTCGCAAACCAAAGTTTGAAAGTCCCGCGCTTTCGCAACTGACCCAACCATTTTCTATTGTTTATTTTCCAGTTTCTAGCCTGTGGAATGTTGTTTAAACGCGTTAATCGGAATATTGGATTAATGGAGTGTGATACAGTGAAACCTGAAGTGATAAAATTTTGTGCTTTGAAGTTCAGAAGTTGTTTTAACAAGATAACGAGCTACTTACTCGTAACTTATGCTTTAAACAACAAGCAACAGCAATATCTAACACGATCAATGACATTCCGGCGTACTGACACGGTTAAGACGGATGTCAGCACAGTCTTCTTACACTCTGGCTTTAACCTTTATTTCTTCTTATATTTATTCTTCTTTCTATATTTATTTTGCGAATTCTTTGGCGAATTATAATTCAATTGCAATTGTGATAATATTTTGTGCTTATAAAACTTCTTAAATGTCTTCTTGTTTGTATAAAGTGATTTTAAAGTACAGGGGTTTTAAGAAATCATAAATGACTACTCAGGTATTGCAATAAAAGCATTGCAATAAAATTGCAATGCTTTGATAGCTTTATACATTGAATGCTTAATACGAATAACAATTAGGTAAAATGGGACGTTTATACAATAATTACTAATCCTATTACTGATTAGCTCGCGCTTAATTTGTTTCGTTTTTTTCGAACGAAGTTCCTTAACGCGTGTTTTATTTACTATCGTTCATTAAACTCTTTTGCACGCATAACACACATTTTAATGTCGAACTTCTTTGTCGTTTAAGGTAAATTAACTTAAATAAGTAATTCCTACCATTTTAAAGCTATTAGTGCCATTTACAAAACTAATTACTTATTTGCAAAAACATGTTTTTATTTATTTCAATAAAATAATGGTTTATTTAAAAAACGATGTGTTTTTCGGATGGCTATAAATAAACAGTTTAACTTTGCAAAACTGAAAATAGGTTTTACATATCCACACATTTCATTCGTGTTTTCATATCGGAATTGAAATGATATTTAACATGCAAAAGAGTTTTAATTCACAATTGAGTGGTTAATTAAAATGAATCGTTAATATTTATTTATTTAACGTTACACCTTGACAGTTCTCTACTTTTTATCGTCACGATGCGATGGTACATCTTTTTTTATACTGTTTTGGCCCAGAAGGTGATGTTTATTGCGCGCTCAGGCGTCAGAGCCGTTGTAGAGATCGTCATAGGTGCAGGAGAATAAAATTTGGGACACTCCAGCCGATGGGCCATAGCCTGATCAGCACCTTAATTGACACACATTTTCCATCACAATCGGAATGATTTTGGAGGATATAGCTAGTCCATTGCTCCAAATATTCGAAAAAAATTTTTGCTCCACAAAATGAATCCTACTAATATTATAAATGTGAAAGTTTGTGTTTGTGTTTTTGGATGTTTGTTACTCAATCACGCAAAAACGGCTAAATGGATTTGAATGAAATTTGGCAAAGAGATAGTTTATAACCTGGATTAACACATGGGATACTTTTTATCCCGATATTCCCACGGAATCGAAACTTACGCGGGTGAAACCGCGGGGCGCAGCTAGTAACGCAATAAATGTTGAAGAACTGTCAAAATGAAAGCCATTGCTACTGTGTGTTACGCAATTACCCCATGTAGGAGTACGGCCCCCGCACCGTGTTGACAGCTGTATACATTTTGATATTAGTTTTACGAATTATTTTTCGTTTTAAGTTTGTTTGTTGTTGTTCCAGTCTTTGATTTTTAAACACATTTTATTTATTAAAAGTTTTAGGAGTATGAGGAACAGGGTGTAAAGTTCACTCATCCACCATAGAAAAGGGAGGATCCTCCGACCAGACGGGTGTTGTGTCTGGCGGGCAACTGCCCAACGATTGATGTCGGGTTCTTCTATATTCCGCGTTCGCATGTGGCGATGTAGATACCACCACAAAGTCACGTTTTGTTAATTCATCAAACTTTCGTTTCTTCTGAAAATCTTAAGAGTTCTTTTAAAAAAATTACAGGAATAAAAGATTTTGCTTGCTTCTTACATATTTCTGTTTATGGATTAATTGAAATAAATGCTTTGAGTTAAGTTTGAGTTGCAATAATGACTTTAGCTCTGCAGTGGGATTTGCATAGGTTTTTGGAATACGTACCAAATAATTTATTAAGAAGTGTCTGTAGCCCAGTAGTGGGATAAACGTATAGGTTTTTAATACCTGCGTATTGGCTTTAGAAGACTTTTGCGTTTTCTGGCTTTTTAGCCTTTTTCTTTTGTTTAGTTCATAAATACACATGTAACAAAACCAGTTTTGTAATTTTCGACAAATCTTTAATTTTGGTTAAAATATTTTTCTAATTAACATTATAATGCAATTAATTATAATAAAAATAAGAAACATTATTTCATTTAAATTAAGCTGAGAGCCAGCGTTTTTTTGAAAGTCAAATCATACAATAGTCGTATGATACCTTACCATAATCAAACATTTTAAGGTGCATCTACACCGAAGTTAATTTTTGGGGAGCAACGTTTGCGAGTGGTAGTGGGCTACAACGAAACAGCAAGTTATTTAGTAAACTTACTAAAAGTTTTAGAAACTTACTCAATGTTATCATGTGGTCTTCAACGACGAACTTCGGTGTGGATGCACCTTTACTATACTAAACACGATATTACATATCTCTTGCTGCGCCGTAGTCGGGTGAAAAACTACAGCGTATCACGGGGTCAACGCCCGAGGTGCACCCCTTTTCCTCTGGAACAAATATAATTTCAGTTAGTACTTGCAAAACTATACAAGGTAAAAAAATCAGCTAATTACCTTTTTTTATTTGAAAACATAACATGCGTGTAGTGGGTATAAAACGACAAAGTTCAACATTTGTATGTTCAATTAGCGTATCAATGTATTATTCGTATTGAGTAAGTTTCAACACTTACAACGCGGATCGCAGACCGCGTGGCCGCCTGTGTTTGCTCTGGCGGTCAGGCTGGTACATAAGAGCTCGTATTTACTTGGCGCCGGCCGGTATAAACATGTCGGGATCACGGAACGTCCACAACAAGGTTATGTTGCAAGCCACTGCAAGATATGGCAGAATTATGTGAAATGACTTTTTGAGGCAAAATGGAAGTCAAAGGCCGCTTTTTGACCATCTGGCAATATCTCGCTGCACTATATATCCGCCAGCCATGAGGTTATGAAATATTTCCTATACAAGGTGTAATTGAAATGACTGAAACTTTTTTAGGGGTCATTGCACTTTTTTTTTTTTTTTTAACTACGGTACTAAAACTAGAACTCTCAAAAATAAATCGGCTTCTCCACATTTATGTTCACATAAGGCGTATTGTACACGGCACGGTTTCTTTACGGTGCGGCGTTTATACCGCGCCATAAAAAAAACGTGTCTGTCAACAAACAATTTCCACCGCTGAATCCATAAGTTTATCTCCTACTAAAAATTGCTCAACATGCCTAAGAAAATGTTCACTTCAATAAACAAACAAACTCACTTTTTCATGTCTATTATTAAGTTAAGATTAGGATCTAGTAGGTATAACTTAATTTCATAATGTAGGTATGTATGTTGCAACATAATGCACTAACAATCGTAATTGAATGGGATTATTCTGCTTGGCATTGAAACGGGTGATTCTGTAGGCAATTTCGTATTCCGGAAACATACAAGCTGACAGTTATATGGCTGGGTAGCATATCGTTTGATTGGCTATTCAGAGGCAATCGAGACGAGTGATTGAAGTGTCGGTTTGCCTATTAGACTAATAATTCCTATTCGAATGACAAGTGTTGGTAACGCTAGCTTAAGGTGCGATCAGACCGGGAGCATAAGCATTCAGATTCGAGTATTATTTATGTATCAGTGAATACGTCCAGACGAGCATTACAGTGCGTACAGTGATCGAAACTGAAATGTTGTGTAATGTGTAAGATAATGTACCGTGCAATGAAACGCGAATAGTGTGGCATCGCGAGCGCCTGCCCGACGCGTGCGTGCATCCACACAGCGAAATCGCGTTACTTTAAACAATAAATGTAACACGTGTGTACACGATAAATTATTTATTTACAAATTACTTGTGTCTGTACACGCCTTCAGCCTACCCGCTCTAGGACCACTCGCAGTTACCACCGTCACGGCAGTCACTCGCCACCGCGCCGTTTATGCCCGTTTTCACAAACATTAAGAAAAAATAACCCAAAAAATAATAGCCAAAATATTATTGCACTGTTGGATTTTCAACTCTCTGCGCTGAGACCAGCGTTTAAATTCCAACAGTGTGCTTTTACTTAGATTTTACTACAGTTAGTGAAAACGGTTATTAATATATGAAAACGTGCCGTCTCGCCGACCACCAGTGGCACGTTGCACGTGGTTCGTAAGCGGATACACTTAATAGCCAATCTCTGCAGATTGCTACGTACGTCACCACGTGGTCACCGTCTGCAAGTAGGACGATGCAACTAGTTTGGATCCTTTGTGAGCCAATTTGTGGAAGCCAGCTAAAGGTGCTTTTAGACAAAATAAACTATTTGTCGCATTGTTGTTGTGTTCTTCAAAATTTGCCTTCGTCACAAGACGCTCAGTTTATCATAAGGTTTAAAATAAAAAGATCAAGACAGTTACAACTCGTTGATTTGAGGTCACTTGCTGAATGTAAATGTGTCGTTTTCATTTGGCGTTTTTTCTCTCATTCCTTTATCTTTTGTATTTTTGACTGGAAAAGGAACTTGAAAGGAAAATAGGGGAAAATTACGCGTCACCGTCATGCTACGAGTACATGTCAGCAGTAGGTATACTATCTGTAGAAAATTATTTATTACAAAATAAAATAATTTAAGCATTTTTGATATTTTCGTATAAATACGTCGGGATCTCTGAAGATTTATGAAAGATTAAAAGTATAAGATTGTAAGTAAATCTTCCATTCTTGTAGATACCTGCGTTCGCCTTATCACAGGATTATCCTCGCAAAGAATCCATTCTTAAAAATCAATAATAAAATATAATACCTACGAAGGTATTGTATCATATTTATATTTTTACCTTAAAATGGATTATTCCAATCTGTCCCAACAGTGGGATGATGTGGAATGTTTACAATTTTGACATCCACTATGTCCCACTAATTGATTTCAGTGGGGCAAATTACACACGCACGAAGAAACAAAAATTTTTCATGATTTTATTTTACAACTGTCGTTTGGCGTGATATATATATGTATACCCATACCAAGTTACAGCTTTATAGTACTTAGATTCTCTGAGCTAAGCCGCGGACAGACAGACAGACGGATTTGGCGAAACTAGGGTTCCTTGTTGACTACGGAACCCGAAAAATCTGACTTGCATAGTCAGATTTATAATGTAAAATTATTAGTTAGATATTTGTCTCACTGGACCACGTGGGACAGTTGGTTTCCGACCAAGCGGGCGAAGCCGCGGGCAAAAGCCAGTTTTGTATAAAATAACAAATGCATTTGCTTTCGTTATTACAATACACTTCAACGAACATAAAACTATTGCTTCCTAAACGTATTAAAATACAAAAATAATCACTCAGGCTTCCAATTTGTGTAACGAAGTATCGTTCAGTTCGCACTAATTAGTTATTGTGTTGTACAGGGACCGGGTACGTTCCGCCATCACAAAATTTCCTAGGGGCCGGGAGGGGAGGAGGGGAACCCTTTGTTTAATCCTCTGTAGTGGAAATCAGAGGGGAAATTTTCGGCTACGTGTGCCGCAAACGAGCTCACAATGTTACTAGCTCTATCAGACCGATACGTTCAAAATGGACGTTCCACTGCTCCGCCCCTTTGAGCTCATTCATTCCGCTTTGTAACTACGCTCCGATGGATAACGCACAATAGAAATACGCGATCATTGTCCGCTTTTTTAACAACAAGTGCATTTTACGAGAACTTAAAAAAAAATGTTTATAAAATTTCGTTTGTCGTACTCGTAGGTATTTCGTTTTTATGTTATTCGTTCATGACGGGCTTCTTTCTGAACACAAGCTTTTAATATTTGTTTATAGTTTAGTGTTGCTTTACCTTCACTAAGTGAATAAAATGTTTTGTCAATGTCGGTATATTTTTAATCATGTTTTTACCGGTACTGTTTGTTTCAGTTTATTTTACCGGATTTTCTTAACTTTCATTTAAAATATGCCTATTTTCAAATTACTTTCAATCTAGATCGGTCGGTCTAAGTTCATAAAATAATGACTTAAAGTAAACAACACTACGTATATAATAATGCATATCTATTATAAAATTGTAACATGTTCATTATTTAGAAAGAGCGCAAAGTACGCCTAAAGATGTTTTCTCTTCAAAAATACATACATAGCTACGAATTTTAGGGTTGCTATTTAAACATTTATACAAACCAGTTCGCCCATTTTTTTTTCTACGGTTACCTACTCCAGTTTTACTTTCTGCCCGTATAAGGTGGTTTAGGACGCTCGTAATCGCGAACTTTTGCCACAAGTAGCCATTTGTACGAGCTCGTATCAAAATTCCTTCTTGCTATCTATCGTACATTGGTACGAAAAGCGCGTAGGTATGTACAATTCTGTGTTAGGAGCGGATAAAAGCGCGTAGATCTACGAGCGTAGGTCTACGCGCTTTATTCCGCTCCTAACACAGAATTATAACCTGACTAGCTTTTGCCCGCGGGTATACATACCACGGAACGTACTGCCGGGATAAATAGTGACGTATGTCTTAACCAGGTCATGGTCTACCTATGTGCCAAACATGGCAATCCATTCAGCCACTAAGGCGTGAAAAGGTATATATAATAATTAATAACAAACAGACCGAGCTACTTCCGAATTTTATAATACATAAATATATATTAGTATGGCTAATTAGCTTGTATGGCTGACTAGCTCATGGCTAAGTAATAACAGCCGCACGGGTCGATCCATCAGGTTATGCCACGATTGCCGAGGTTGGTCGTGGATGGGTGACCATCTTCACATACTGAGACTCCTCCGTATCTCGGAAAGCACGTTAAGCCGCTGGTCCCGGCTGCCATTCGTGAATCTTTGACAGTCGTTACGGGTCGTCACAAGCCCGAAAATCTGATAACCAGTCTTACCAAGGGGTATCGTATTACCCAGTTACTGGGTTGTGGAGGTCAGATAGGCAGTCGCTCCATGGAAAATACTGGTATTCAGCTGCATCCGGTTAGACTGGAAGCCGACCACAACATAGTTGGGATAAGGCTAGGCGGATTGATATTCATGGCTGATTAAGTGATTACTATAACCCCATATTTTCAATAGTAAATGCGACGAAAACTGGGCTGTCGCAAAACACGTAATCAAAACACAACTTAGATTCATACGTTCAGTGACGGTACTGTAATGACGTACTCCATTCATTGCAGTAAACCTCTCGACCTTGACTGTGATGAGAAATACTACGTCACGTCGAAAAGAAATAGCATACACTGTACATTGAGCAGTTCGTATTTCTGGCGTATTGTCGTTCGGTTATTCAAGTCCACAATGAGTTCAACGATTCAGACTTTGGTAGTTTATTGAGTTTAAATGTTTCGCTGTTCTACGAAAGTCACCTTGCATTTGTATGGCTTCGGATTGTTCTACGTAACTTGGCAGCGAGGAAAATGTATTAAAGGAATTTTAAGCGGAAAATCTTCTTTGGTTGCACTGTTTGTCCACGGCCACCGTCAACGGTACGTCAACGAGAATCGAGTGGGGATGTGTGCAGGACCTGCGGCTGTAGTTAATGTATGTATCGCTTCTTCGGAGCCGTCATCTCGTTCTAGTTGAAGTCCCGTTGACGGTGCCGGTGGACAAACGGCCTTAAAGACAGTTTCTTTTTTGTCATATTCTTTGTAAGATATCGCTCAATTCACAAAATATTACATAACCAGGTGACAATTAGGTAGCTCATCTTTGTTAAATATCTGAACAAATATTTACATTAGCCTATCAACCTCGGTAAGTATTTGCTGCCGTAATTAACCCTGTATTTTTGAGCCTTTGTTAACAACAAAATTAACAAGCAAAAAAAAAAATTCGTGTCGTGTATAGCTTCTACCCTTAATTCAATAACATCGAACTAAGACATATCTGGGGGCCTAAAACGGCCACATTAGAAATTCCTCTAAAAGCAATTAATTTCCTGAATTTCCAGCTGTCATTAGCAATTCCTCTAATTTGGCACAAAATCAATTCATAATGTGTGGACCGTTTTACGAATCTCCATAGAAAACTGTCAAACAGATGAATTATTTCGTAATATGAATCGCATGCAGATCATAATATGAGTTGTCAGTTTGTGACATTTTACGATGATTCATAATATTTTCCTAAAAGGATTCTGCCCAAGTGACTGTTTTAAGCCGCCTGGTAACACGTTGTTAGAACGGAGGAGAGCAGTTTCGCCCGTTACCTCACGAGGCGGCTGACATAAGTTACATTTTACAGGCAACCTGTTGATTAAGTCTCATTTATTCAACAACTTTCCCTACTAATCTCTGAATTAAATTGGAACGTACGAGGCTGTAGAACTTTGGAGGTTTCTTGAACAAGAAGATAGGTATTTCTTAGAGTGGAACAATAGGTTTAACTGGGTTTTGTAACTTATGAATTTGGGTCTACATCAAATTAAGTAACAATCTCTTAGGCCCGCTTCCACCACAAACAGCTAAACGAATTAAAAAAAAATCTTTCTATAACTATCAATCGTTTGAAGATAAAAGTGACAAAATGATGTTAAAAACAAACCGGCTTCCAAGAAAACACTACAAACTGAAAAATTACTTTGATTTCAGAAGTCGGTGTCTTCGGTTTTATAATGTCTGTCAATGTTATTCAAGGGCCAAAAGATCCTTCCTGCACTATAAATAGTGATTTGTGGTGCAAGTGGACCTAACTGAAGTTGAGAACTTGACTCTACTTTGATATGAATTAAGGTGAAACCCACTAAAAAGAATTTCGCGGGCTACTTCTAACATAAGTAGTGATAAAGCAGAGTTTGATAGGTTCTCAACTTCGAATTCTCAATTCAAAAACTGGCCGTAGTCTTTTTCTGTCATCATGATATTTGTAGTGCAAGGCTTGGTTGGTTGGTGTGGAGTGGACCATGGCCCGTGGTACAAGAGAAGCAAGTTAAATAAGATAATTTCATAAAAACAACTGTTATACATATTCTATAGTAACGACTGACGTCATCCGATCCACGGTTCTGGCCGCGGCAGCTTTGCTTCACCTCGCAGACATGCGAAAATCAAAATTATCAACAACCAATTGCATCATACATAGGCATAGTCCTCCCCCAAGCACCGCCACTTCGACCGGTTCTGTGCCTCTCGCATCCAGCGGATTCCCGTGGCCTTCACCAGGTCATCGGGCCACCTTGTGGGTTTCACCCATTGGCTTGAAGTTTTATTAATTTGTCCTAAACAAAAAGAAAATGTTAAAAGCAGCAAAATCAAGCTCAAAATATGTGTTCTTTTATTTGTGGGTTTCGTTAAAGTCCCGATATTTGGAAAAACGGATCTGGCAACGCTAGAGTCAAGACCCGTTCTGTCGACAGTTAACCTTGAGTTCGGCACCAGACATAGGGAACATTTTACAGGCAACCTGTTGAATAAAAGTTTTATTTATTCAAGAATTTTCTCCACTGAGCAGTGAATATAACCTATAGGGGAAAACGGAGGGAAATAACTTCGCACACGTTAAGTTTTTGTGAGGTTTCTTGAAGATTAAATAAACTAGAGAGAGTATTCTAGTTCTCCTTTGAGGATTGAAGTTCGTTCATCGTAATTTCATTGTAGAATTTATTGTGGCTTCGCAATCATGTCTTAATGCGGCTGTGCTAAAGATAATTAAATTAGGTATCTCTACTTAATCAAGAATCTCTATTCAAAACCTTTTGTTTTGTCCACGAGGGCTACAACACTGTCTGTTGTAATCAAACGCGGACATTTTTTTATTTTTAGGTTTCCGTACTTCCGAATGAAAAAACGGAACCATTCGTGTATCTGTCTGGCTATCTGTCCGTCTGTCACAGCCAATTTGCTCCGAATCTACTTGACAAATTTTGTTGATATTTGGTACACATATGACCTTTTGTGACCCATGGACGTGTAACGTAAATTAATAAATTTTGACACTTGACTTTGACTTTGGTCACATTTGGGGGCAAATTAAAAAATAGTTTTGCAACTGTACCGTGTGACATATCAAACAAAAGGGTTTGTTGTGAGGATCTCTCTGTATATAATTTTAAAATAAAAACTTTTGAAGATATTTAAGAACATGGTAAATCTCTCAGTATTGTGTGTTACAATTAAACTTACATTTGCAGTTGGATTATGTGGGAAAACATGTTTTAAACATGTCATGTTTTTTTTTTGTGTTTTTGTTTTATAGTTGAAAACGGAACCCTAGATTGTGCGTGGTCCGACACGCACTGGGCCGTTTTTTTTTTCAAACTTGCTCTCCCAAGGAAGGAATACTTTATTTATACCGTTTATCGATTATCGATCGATATTAGACCGCCAATTGTGTCACCTCATGTACTAAATTTATATCTTTGGTTTATATGCTGTTCGTACTTATTCTATTCTATTTCTTATAAGTACCTATATTATAACTAATCTCGTATCGTAGAGTTCTATACGAATTATAAACTTCAATACGAGTTCACATACTTTTTCACAATACCGAAATTTAAAAATATAATCATATTATAACATATATAAAATATATTATAAAATATTTTTTTACCAATAACATATGGATTAATCCAAGGAGTTTACATCAATTTATTATAGCATTACAAAAAGTTTTGATTCCAATTCTTACTTGTCTTTGGAGGAGCTCGTGGCTAAGTAATAACAGCCGCACGGGTCGATCCATCAGGATAAGCTACGCTTGCCAGGGTTGGTCCGTGGATGGGTTTACTTATCGAGAGTCCTCCGTGCCTCGGAAAGCACGTTAAGCCGTTGGTCCCGGCTGTCAATCGTGGATCTTTGACAGTCGTTACGGGTCGTCAGAAGCCCGAAAGTCTGACAACCAGTGTTACCAAGTGGTATCGTATTACCCAGTTACTGGGTTGTGAAGGTCAGATAGGCAGTCGCTCCATGTAAAATACTGGTATTCAGCTGCATCCGGTTAGACTGGCAGCCGACCGCAACATAGTTGGGAAAAGGCTAGGTAGATTGATAGATTGATTTTGACTTGTCTATGGCAGCGCCCGGTTTAGTGCATGTGCGGTGATGTGCTGGGTTTTGACGCCATTCATACGTTTTGTTGTAATTGTAATACTGAATGGAAAAAAATGTCTTACTCTTACAACTTCGATCTTTTATTTAGTAGGTTCAATCCCAATGTATGAGATTAGATAAAGTAGTGTATGAAACAGCACATAACTAGGTATTAAACACTCGTGTGAAATTATTAAAAACCTCACCTATGGCTCGGCTTTTAAACACACACTCGTGTTTTAATACCCCTCATTATGCAACAGTTTCATAAACTACTATTACACTATTATTGTTAAAGGTTATATTATGCTCGACTAGCTAACAACCTGTTACTCGATCTAGTGCCAGTAGATACAATCTATGCTGTACATAGTGTAACCGAGCAATTCACGCAACCGAGCTCACTTTGACATACCGTTGTATTGTATTCACCGTGTTACGTGGAAAGGGCAGCGTATCCCTGTTACGTGTCGTGATAACGACGTGTGTCATCATCATCCAAATCATCAACCTATAGCAGTCCACTGCTGGACATAGGCCTCTCCAATTGTACGCCATTCAGCTCGATTCTCGGCACCTCTCATCCAGCTGCTACCAGCCACCCTGCGAAGATCGTCGCTCCATCTAGCCTGAGGGCATCCTACCTTACGTTTGCCGATTCGCGGTCTCCGCTCAAGAACACGTCTACCCATACGGGCATCGGTTATACGGCTAATATGGCCGGCCCATTGCCACTTCAGCTTGCTTATTCTGTGAGCTATGTCAAGAACTTTGGTTCAATGGCGTGTGTACCCATATTAAATTGAGAAACGGTTATTTGGGTTGGATTGTCAGAGGGACTGTCACGCGCGCTCAGTATGCAAATCGCTAGGACAAGTAGTGAGAGTAGCTTTGACTTCGCTAAGTCCCGCTATCAAGTCGCCAGTGTATAACCAGTCTTAGTTTGTGTGCTAAGGTACGTGTTCACCTCTGTTTGTAAACTTTTGGATCGAGTTTATGATGCTGTGCAATCTTTCGTTCTAGTTCTCAGTTTTTAACCGACTTCTTCAAAAAGGATGAGGTTCTCAATTCGTCGGTATGTTTTTTTGTGTGTGTTTGTTACGCGATTACTCCACCAAATATGAATCGATTTTGATGATTCTTTTTGTTTGGTAGGTCATGCTTCAGAGGTGGTCCCTTATAAATTTTATGTCCTTTGCTTGTGTAGTTTTTAAGTAAGCTTCAATATTACGTATTTTTCCCACTTAGTATACGTAGACGATGTTCTATGTGACTCCGTCACTGTTATTTACATAGCAGGTAGTGGTATTCGAATTTGTTTAGGGTAGGTACCACAACTAAAAAGAGAAAAATAAAAAATAAAACTTACTTCCAAAAAAAAAGTGAAAAATAACTTTAATTTTGGAAGTCGGTGACAAAAAAAGAAAATACGTAGTTCTTGGTAAATTTTGCTTCTAAGTTAGGTACGCTTACAAACAGTTTCCTCTTAAAAAAATCTGTTTTGCCACATTTCGTTATGTCTTCTTTTTTTGCTGCTTAGTTACTAATACCAACATACAAATAATAATGTAGTAAATGCCTGTGTGTGATATAGTGACGTAAGAAGACGTAAGCAACCTGTTGATGAAGTTTTATTTATTCAGGAGGGAGTCGTACAAGATAACATAACACGTCACGAGTACGTAAGTAGGTACATAATAGTACATTTTAATGAGAAAGAAAGAAATAAGAAAGAAAAACTGTTAATTCTGCACAAACAAAACGCACATTACAACAATAAAAAAATAAGACAAAATACACATTCAAATTAGCCAAAAGCTTCGCATTCAACCAATAAAAGTTGATGATGCAAGTGATGCAAGTCATCGTCTCGGGCAGCAATCCCGGTCAAAGTCTCTTTTAAAGTCCAGACATTATCTTGGTCAGATCATGTCAGGACTATGTAGATTAGTGTTTGAAATGGTCTTTTGCGGAAAGAACCACACAGACTTGAGTGTGTCCAGTTTTGAGCATACATATATGTTTAGGTATTCTGTATATTTTATTAAAATACGAGCGCATTAGGTATTAATGTAAAACTAATTTGCATGCTCTAAACAAGCAAAATAAATGAAATGAACCTTGTACACACGGCTACATATCAAGCTATACATTTCCAGTATAAGCTGACCTCGCATTGTACGGAAATCCTATACAACGCGAGATCAGTATAAATTGGAAATGCATAGCTTGATGTGTAGCCGTGTGTACAGCTGGTAACACCTAAATATTGGAGGCCCAGGTGGCCTTTTGTTTTTGTATTTATTTGTATTTAATTAAGTGTTAGATTATAGGTATCTGAGATTTGTCTTTTATAGTTTTATTAAAAGTAACAATAATATATAAAAATTATTCGAATAGCAAAAGCCTCCACACAATTAAATTCGTCAAACCAAGTCAAAAGCAACCACGTTAGACATTAAGAACATTATAATTGCATTTCATTCAGTTGGCTAGATCCCTTTGTTGGCTTCTCATCCTATTGTTATTTCATCGTTAAATTCCTCTTCATTTTTCTGTCGGCGAGGAAAATAATAATTAACGAAAGTTAAGGGCGGGACACACCGCTTGCACACAAGTGACGCTTGCTTTTTTTTCCTTTTTCTTTAAAAACGGAGCGCGATGCGTGCGGTTGAGTTAAAAAAAATTAAAGAGAACTCTTTTAAATAGCACGTTTTTATTTTAGCTTGCAGACATTTCCGCTAAGTATCGTTACATTTTTAACTAGAGAGTCTGTCCCAAAGAAAAGTACCGCTTTTCATTGTAAACATTTACCATTCGCTGGGAAAAATAATGAATTGTTGTTCATTCTGTGTTTAAATTCATAAACGTAGGCTTCGTTCATGAGACGGGGCTCTTTTTGCTCTCTGCTTTTTCCTCTTTTTTCGTAATAAATTCAACATTTTAAAATGTGCTTAAATTTTTCTTAGAGTAGGGAATTAATATGGAATGAAAATGAAGCTATTTAAGTGTTCGGAAAATTGCTTAATGTTAGGTGTATAATGTAATAATATCAGCAGTGTAGCGATTTTATAGTAAAGTTTTATATTGTAGTGCGTCTCTATGACAGTTTGATGGGCAGAAAAAGAAAAAAGTCACTGACAAGTTTAGTGCTTTTTTATTTTTTCCGAAAGGGTTTCGAACAAGGAACATATCGTCCCCTTAGAGCGAAAAGGCATTAACTCAAAAAATCGTGTTTTGAGATAATGAGAGTGAAAGTTTTTGAAAATAAAAATCGTTATAACGTTGGCTTACCTTTACAAACCTTTATGTTTTTAGCTTTAATTTGAAGGAAATAAAATAAATTTTATATTATAAGAGCTAAAACACGTGAAAAGCATTTCGTAAATCAAATGCAGGGGCAGCTACAAAAATGACGCAACATTTTCATCTCTAAATATCTGTCTAGATATTTAGAGAAGAAAATGTTGATTTTAGTGACATTGATAAGTCATTTTGGCCATTTTTCGACTTAGTGACTTTTCGCTCTACGGGGACGACATGATTTTTTTTTATTTTTATATTCACCTACGTCTATGTTTCGAAAGAGTTTAATAATTTTCATCTACGATTGGCAATTAATTATAAAGGTAATCAGTAAAATCGGACAAGAGAGTTTAATTTGATTTACAACAATATACGCCCCTTTCACTGATTCCGTTCCAACTCCGAAAGCAGTAATAAAATATTACTGCTTGCTTGATAACACTAAAACATATTAGTGGTTTAGAGCTATGAGGAACAGGATGTAAAGTTCACTCATACTCCATAGAAAAGGGAGGATCCTCCAACCAGACGAGTGTTGTACCTGGCGGGAAACTGGCCAACAATTGATATTGAATAAATTTGTACACAAGAAAAGACATACATAGTATCATTGTCTACCTATCTCAACGCTTCGAGGCTCAAACGATAATTATTAACACACTATTGAACCTTACACTGTTTGTTCAGTACACCATGAACGAGACGTCAACGAGCAACGAGATTACGCGGCCATAGTAAATGTACTGTCGCTACTTCGCCTTCGGCGTCTTCATCTCGTTCTTGTTGACGTCCCGTTCACGGTGCGGTGGACAAACGGCCTAAGGTACTTACTTTTCAATATCTAGACGTGGAAGTTATTATACAATCTCTGTTATTCTTTCAAATATATTCCATCTATAAATGAACATACATTCTAAGGCAGCACTACACTTGTTTGGGTGATGATTCGATACAATTTGGCGCAGCCGTAACCGGGCGTTAAAATATTTATTCGATTTTGCTGCCTGGCTTTGCCGAGTCATACCGACCCCTTAAAACACAATTTTAAACAACTGGACCGATTAAATTGAAACCGGAGACAGCATCGGATATTATGTGGCGAAGTAACTTATTAAAATATGCGTGGGCTTGCCTCCACAGGCTGCGCGGGGTGAGAAGCGCAAAAAATATTAAATTACCGTCCTACTCGCGAAAACATTAAAAAACTGGCCAAGTGCGAATCGGACTCGCGCACGAATGGTTCCGTACCATTATCTATAAAAACGGCAAAAAATCGCATTTGTTTTATGGGAGCCTCCTTAAGGTGGATGCGCCAGGGTAGCCCGCGAAATTCAAATTTTCTTACGTTTTTTGCAATTTGCAGGTCGGTGTTAGATTATATGTTGATCTAAATATGTTGTTATGTTGTTATATGTTGCATGGCTTAAATATGGCGTTTTGTTATGGGGAAATAGTACAGACGCTTCTACATTATTCACTCTACAGAAAAAATTAATTAGAATTTTAATAAATATCAAAGATATAAACTCCTGTAAACCCCACTTTAAAGATCTAAAAATATTAACCCTGCCCTGCCTCTATATACTTGAAATTTGTAAATTTGTACGAAAATATCCGCAATTCTTTACTAAAAGGGGAGATATCCAAACTAAAATTGCACTCAGAAATGAAAACAGACTAAACATACCCACTTCACGATTAAAAATGCACTCTTCTGGTGCATTTGTAATGTCCATTAAAGTCTACAATAAGTTACCAGATTACATCAAAGACATAAGTAAGAATAATATCTTTATTAATAAATTAAAACAATTCCTATTATTCAAAAGCTACTACACTATTGATGAATACTTTAGCGATAAATTTCAAAAACAATAAAAATCATTGTTACTTAATACCTACATTTTACTATGAATTTAAAAAGGCGCCTTCATCCTCTCTCCTGTTAAAAATTAACTTTTGCCGTGCCCGACAGGGTCCATAATTGATTCGATGTCTTAACATACCAACTATTATGTACACATTATGGATTGCAATAAAGTATTGAGTATTGAAATATGATTTGCGCACGTAACAAATATGGATTTACAGAATTATAAACATTAGAATCAGCAATACAACTCTCAAATTTCGCGGGCTACCCTGGCGCATCCACCTTAAATATTTATTTTATTCTGTTTTTAGTATTTGTTGTTATAGCGGCAACAGAAATACATCATCTGTGAAAATTTCAACTGTCTAACTATCACGGTTCATGAGATACAACCTGGTGACAGACGGACAGACAGACAGACGGACGGACAGCGGAGTCTTAGTAATAAGGTCCCGTTTTACCCTTTGGGTACGGAACCCTAAAAATGTACCAATGTTTCCACTTCGTTGTTGCTCCAATCGGATTCGACACAGTAAAGAAGTCTTTTTATAGTACCTTTTTTTAAGACAGTGAACTATTTTATATTGGCTTGTTGGTTTTTGTATTGTAAACCGCTTAGGTTTTTTAATTGTACAGGGGTAGTATTATGAAGTATTAATGCCATCATTATTCCACTGCGAAAACGGGATGGTGCTAGCGGCCTTGTCTAGCTCCGTCTCTCTCTCACACTGGAAAAATGGTGGCATTAATACTTCATAATACGGCGCCAGGTACCTATGTTTACCAGTTCACATGGAAAAACAAATACTTTTCAAATATAAACATTGTCCATTTATTTTAGAAAATTGGTTTTTGTTACTCCGTTGGATCTGATGATGGACGACCATGAAAATGTGGGCCGAGGCGAAACCGAGGCACGCATACGTGAGTCCATCAAAGCCTGGTTGTGGCTTGTATAGTATTTTTTCTTAAATAATGCGCGGAAATTCAAATTGAGAACCTAAAAAAATTATAAATTCCAGAATCAATGACGAACAACGATAATTTTTCACTCACCTTTATTTTCATTTATTTCTTCTTTTCTTTAAACAGCTGTATTTACAAGCCAAATCGAAATTTTAATAAAAATTTTGATAAGTTCCCTGTTCGGTTGCCATGTGTCGAAGTTAAAGTTTTTTCCATTTTTTTAATTACACTACAAATATGAGTTTTCATTGTGACATTGCCGGCCGCATACTCGCATGTATCTGACCAATACAGCATTTTCGATTTATCTCAAAGAAAGTTGTCAAAAAAAAATGCTCAAACCAAGCATGTTTGAGAAAAATACATAATTTGCGGCACAAGCCTGCACGAAGTCGTTGGAAGCCACATTACCCACCTAGAGGGGCCACAGGTAAATCCTGGCGCGGTCTTCGACGAATACAAATTTACGGCGCGAACAAGAAATTCTTATCTTATGATCGACGTGGAATAATAAAAAATGGGATGTCAAAAAAAATCTAACTATATTTTTCTTCTTTTGCAGGTAAGAAAATCACAAAAAAAAGACAGTGCTACAATGTGCATTCAATAAAAGAAGTTTGGTAAGCAGAAAAAATGAAAACATTTAGGTAGGTGTACGTAAAAATATTTTATTTATATACCTATATTAATGTAGGTATTTATTGCGCATGAGAAGATGCATGCATTCATGTTGATAGTAGGTTCATGTGTAGTGTAGCGAAATTAAATCAATTCAAAACCAAATTGTCTACCAAGTTAAATGAAAAGTAGCCTATGTCCTTCTCTAGGTCATGGTCTACCTCCGTGCCAAATTTCATCGAAATCCGTTCAGCCGTTTTAAAGCGTAACAAACAAACAAATAAACCATCAAATTCACTTTCGCATTTATAATATTATTTAGGATTACATGACGTGTGACTCCTGATTTATTAATAATGTAGGTTTGCGAAACTAGACACGCAAAACAATCATTTGTATAACCAGCACAGATATTGGCAAAGTTAACTGAAACAATCACAGACACCCTTGAAAATTCACGTAGTTTTTCACTATAACATCGGACAATAACTGAAACTCCCTAACTAGGTATCCGTTCCTCGTTGTTCACGCATAATTTGCAGGTGTTTTAACGATCTCAGTTATTAAAAATGGAAAAGAGGGGAAAAAAATCCACAACAACGTAACAATACGCGTTTGGATGCTGTTATAAAATTCCCGAACGAGTTTCAGCCGGGAGCAGGGGTCGCCAACAATTTCATTAACGAAGGAAGTTCACTGTTTTAGAATTCACGTTGTTTTATTGAACGTGTTTTTAGTTTTGGTTGACAATAAAATTTACTTGCGAATAAACGTTTTATTTTGTTTAGCTTACATTTAAACTATTAATTCTGCAATATAATAATAGAACGTAGGTCAATAAACAGTGCCATAATGAGTAAGCTTATACACCTATAAAATAAGTAGTAATACAACCTTCTATGAAACTAAATTCATAATGTTGCAAATATCTCCGAAAAACAAATAAAACCAGCCGGAATACAAATAATAATATGATTTGGCCAATATTTTAAAACTAAGTAGAAAGCCGACATTTTCTAGGCATTAATCCCTGAGAAGAAATACCGAAATAAACTCAGGGTCTCTTTTAAACAAATCACGTAACTGGCCTGTTCGCTGTAATAGGTACGGGAAGTTTATTGTTTCAGTCATTTCCAACACCTAACAAAAACAAAAGAAAATTGGACGTATTTTAATCTGACAAAAAAACAAAACATGGGACTTAAAGTACCGTTTTATGTGTAAAACATTGAACAATGGAAACGAATTTGGCATTAGTGTTATATAGTCGACACAAGACCATACGATGGACACACATGTTGTAATTTACTCAAAGGCAGTGCATATTATAAACGTGGACAGCCGGATTAAAGTGCGCCGTAGGGCTTGCCTGCTCAGTTTACCTTTGTGGTATTGAACCTTGTATATTTACTACCCCTGCAAAACGTTGACATCGCTCGAAGCTACTGAATACAATATTGGATTGTATGTTTGCCCAATGGCTGACATTCAAATACACAAATCCCTTTGAAGCGGTTTATTTCTGTTTTTGTTTCCATCATATCCTTACATATTATAAAACAAAGTCATTCGCCGCGTCTGTCTGTCATCCTGTTCGCGATAAACTCAAAAAAGACTGCACCGATTTTCATGCTGTTTTTACCAATGGATAGAGTGGTTCTCGAGTAAGGTTTTAGTATATAATAACCGTCATCCGCGCGGGCGAAGCCATGGACATCAGCTAGTTTCTATTAAGACAAGACTTTTCCACACCCAGATGTAAAACGTGACGTCATCGCTAGCAGATTAGCGGCTAGTATTGTCATTGGGCATGAAACTGGAAGTATGGGTGTTCGTTTTACGAATGAATGAACAGGTGGCACGTTATAGCGTTGGCGGGAATAAATGGGTCAGTGCAAACGTAGCCTAATTGAAGTGAGAACGTACTAGTATTACATTGAAGCGTTTTTGTTTCCAGGAGATGTGTGTACACGGACACATACATTTCAGTGATTACTGGCAGAGAGTACACGTAAAATGTTGTAGGATAAAAAATTTAATGTCCAATTAGTATGATCTATTACTGTTTATTCAAAAGGCAACATTTCACAAAAGCGCGCGTCGTTGCCAGCTAAGGTGAAATTAGAGTGATGTCTATTTTGAAAGTTTTTCATATGTTTCCTTGTGAATACACGGTTTTATTGATTAGTTACAAGCAATTATGTTAAAGCTATACGACAAAAATGTCAATGTGTTCCCGATAAGTGTCTCCTGGTTAACATTCGTCAGAAATTGCATAATTTAATATACGATGGCATTTGTCGAAGCTAAATGCACCTACGTGTCTCACTTTGTGGATTGTACTCAGTTGATAATGTAATTATTGCATAGAGAACAATAATATTAACACTTTCACTGCCCCAAGGTGATTGGTAATCCTATCACCATACGTCCAATAATAATATTGCATTGTGATGTTTTATTAGGTAGGTCATTTACTTACTAATTTTATGATAGCGGAAAATTCGTCTGTCGTCATATAACCATAACATATTATTTTCAAAAATGCATTACATGCAATAATGCTCGGACGAATCAGCTTCACTTCCAGCTAATAGTGCTGTTTAAAAACGTTGAAACAAACAATAGAATTGGTTCTATATTGTGGTTAATTTCGCTGGAATATTGGATAACAAGATAACTACTAGTGCATTACATGTCATGCACGGACGTACTGGGCTACGCCTTCAGTGCATTACATGTAATGCATGGACAGTGAAAGTGTTAATACTGTAAGGCAATAGATGGCGCGTGATAACCGTCGTGAAGTTGAAAACTGCGAGGATATCAGCGCGTGTGCCGCGCCTAGCTGCCGTATAGCGCCGAGACTTTCGTTCTCTTTTCTCGCGGACACTGACGGCTTAACATCTACCTAACATTTTGTTGTACTATAATTATTATGCGTATTTTTAAATCAATATTTTCGCAATCTTTTACCTTGTGTTTCTCAGCTCTTACAATACACAGGTAGACTCAATCGACTAAACCCAACACTCACTAAAATCACGAACAGTTGAATGTGTATCGTCAATCATTCAGAGATGGCGCCACTTAGTCGAGTTTGTAGCTTGATTTAATAAACACTTTGATAGTATTCAGACAGGATTACGTTTATTTCGACATCGCTGCTTCGCTATTCAATGTAGACGGGGAGTTCTCGTATTACTCCGGGTGGGTAATTACGTAACACACTTACAGTAACTTTCATTTTGACGTTGCGTTATTTCCGTAGTTCAGCAGGCAAATTCGAACTTAAAAAGCAATGGATTAGCAATATCATATCCTTGAAAATCATTTAGATTGTGATTGAAAGTGTACTATCCATTTAGGGTGTCGTTCATTACCATCAAATAGAACGAAATACTATTCCGTATCGTTTGTATCTAATGCTCTTAGATAGAAGTTAGGTACTAATACTTGAACTTTGTTATCAGAGTTACTCAGATTATTCTGCAACTAACGAGAATATCGGCGTTATTATTGAAACTGAGATTTTCTAACATCGTCAGGATATATCGATATTTATTTTTAGTAGAAATATAAATCATTAATTACTCTAGAGCTGTCGAATAGAATCTTGGTCAATTGTTGGAAAAATCAGGAAAAAACAAAAAACGCGGTTAAGAAAGAATTCTTAAAAAAAAAAAAAGAATGTCGCAAACATTATGACCTTGATTACAGCTATAAAAGTAAGGTTGGCTTAATCTAATTCTTGCAAAGTCATTTTTTGCACTATAGTACAATATAATCACAGTTCGAAAGCTAACCTGATAAATATGTAAGTGTTGCTGGCGCTCGTGACTTATGCGCCCTCTAATATTGAGACACCAAGCCGCGGCGCTACATACATTTTTGATTCACATTTCGTGGTGGAACGTAGACAGACAGAAAGCACACCACACTTAACAACTGTTGATTGACTGTTTAAGTCAGTAAAGAATAAAGCTCAGTAAGGCAAGCTTAGTTATGCTTACTTATATGTACTACGATGTTTGAAAAAGATATAAAGGATTCTTCTAGCAAAGATGGCAATAAAAAAGTCTAAACTAAAATTTCTCAACAAGTCTTCTTTTATTCAAAAGGTTAATAAGCGGATGGGTAATCCACCTTTTACTGTTTGAAGTCCGATGAATTCAGGAACGTAGCTCGAATATTTATCCTCTCAGCAAAATTAAAATGGACAAAAAAGGGTTCGTAAAGGGGTGGCTAGTTTTTATGTAGCGTCCATCCAATATAAGCGGCGGCGTCGACATTGAGTGCATTTATGTGTAAACTGTGAATCTGTCATGTCAGTGTTGAATGAAGGCGGCTGCCACAGAGCGATATCGAGTCGTTTGCGCTTGATCTCGGAATGATTGATGCCCGAAACTCAATGTTAATACGCTTTAAAACAAACAGCTACGTACTGTTTTTATTATGTTTTCATCGGAAATAATTCCAACATTCATCTTCATGGTATTAAAAACAACAGTTTTCGAAATGTTCGCTCCGCTTTTAATTAAAATAGTTGTTTTTAATTTTATTTTGACGTTGAGAGAACGCGTAGTCGATATTCGTCTGGTTTACGATGGTTATTTACTTAAACCCCGTCTATCATATGAATTTAATTAGTATTTGGCCACGGGCTATTGCAACGAACCTCTATCAATCAACTAATTGGCATTGTTTTCAAACTAAGGATCAGTTTTGATGGTGAAATTGATAGCGAGCCCCTGAGTGTTGCCAGGGGCGCTCACATATGTTCATCTACTAACGCGTAACAAGCCACATCATTACGGTAACGAATGTTATGCCTTCGTTGGCATTTCAGTTTGAATGGAACTTTTTGCTGAATGGATAATAATATTTTGTTGGTCTGCGCGTATAAGAAATGTTATAATGAGTTGTAAAAGAAAACAGATCATAATTGCTTGGTATTCATTCGAGTAGTTTGAAAGGTTCACTTCGCCTTATTGCTGTTATGACTCATTTGCTTCATATATATTGTAGTAGAATGCAAAAAAAAAAATTATATATATAAATAAATGATTTATGTGCTTTGACTTTATTTTTGAAAATGAGAGTAGGCATAGGTTAGTCTGCAATAACCACACATACATACGCCTGAATATAGTTAATTTAAAAAAAAGAATAAAAATATAACTGCAGATGCTGTTTTTTTTTACAATCGGTTTACCCACAATCGGGGTGTGTGTATGGTATGGGTGTGTGTTTACAACCTGTATGGGCGAATAAAAAAAATCACTCAGTCAATATAATATTGTATTAGAATTCAGATTGGTACAGGCATAAGCATTAGGAGGAGCTTGTGGCTAAGTAATAACAGCCGCACGGGTCGATCCATCAGGTTAAGCTACGCTTGCCGGGGTTGGTCCGTGGATGGGTGACCATCTTTACATATCGAGACTCCTCCGTGCCTCGGAAAACACGTTAAGCCGTTGGTCCCGGCTGTCATTTGTGGATCTTTGACAGTCGGTACGGGTCGTCAGAAGCCCGAAAGTCTGACAACCAGTCTTGCCAAGGGGTATCGTATTATCCAGTTGCTGGGTTGTGGAGGTCAGATAGGCAGTCACTCCGTGTAAAATACTGGTATTCAGCTGCATCCGGTTAGACTGGAAGCCGACCCCAACATAGTTGGGAAAAGGCTAGGTAGATGATGACAGGCATAAGCATTGGCGTTGCATCATGATATTGAATAACACACAGATCACTGGAAACCGAACGCACTGGGGGCTTAAACAGTCCTTTTAGCAGAATCATAATATGAAAATATTATGTATCATCGTAAAATGTCACAAACTGTCAATTCTTGATATGATCTGCGTGTAATTCATATTACGAAATAATTCATCTGTTTGACAGTTTTCTATGGAGATTCGTAAAATGGTCCACCAATTATGAATTGCTTTTGTGTCAAATTAGAGGAATAGCTAATGACAGCTGGGATTCAGGAAATAAACTGCTTTTAGAGAACTTGCTAAAGTGGCCGGTTTAGGTCCCCTGATGCGTGTTAAACTAGTCAGAGAATGTTGATAACATTTGAAACCTAAAATTGGGATAACAGATTACTGCGGAATTCAAATTGTTTGTTCTGAATGGTTTCTCTTTGGTACATTGTTTACTTAGTTCGTGTATGGTATGTTTATTGACCTACACACCCTTATGCTATTAGGAGTCTGCCCACTACATCGTAACATACCAGGTCCATGCTTGGAACGTGTCAGACTAAAAAATATGCACGGGTATGATACTCTGCTGATACGTTCCAGTGGGCATAGTAGTCCGGTTTTTTCCATGCGTGAAACGTTCATCACCTTCACCTCTCTTACCATGAAAATAGGCGGTTCCTAAAGTTAAAACAGTGGTAAGAAAACGCTTAACTATAGTCTAGTTATACAAGCAATGCCAACGTTTATTAAATGTAGAAATTATTTGTGTCGAGTTATGTCGAAGTAAGGTTTCCTTCCTAGTTCCCCTTCCTTCAATTGGAACTAAGGAAGTTGACTCTTGACGACGTTGCGAACAAGGGGTAATAAGAAATATTGATTATAATTGAAAGTATTGCTAATACTAGCCTTCTAAGGCTTTTATTTTGTACTTCATGTTGAAAGCCAACAGCGTTTTGAAGTTTTATTATTTACTAGCATCCGCCCGCGGCTTCGCCCGCGTGGTATGTCGATAAAAAGTACCCTATTTCCTTCCCCAGGATGCCATCCTTGCCAAATGATGTCGAAATCCGTTCAGTGGTTTAGGCGTGAAAAGGTAAAATACAGACAGACAGACAGACAGACGGACAGACAGAGTTACTTTCGAATTTATAATATAAGTATGAATATTTTAGTTCGATTCTTAAAACATCCGATAAAGGGTTATGGAGGATTTAAGAAGCCCGGAAGGTGTGCTTAACACTGCTGCTGGCTCCATTTTCTGCATTTAGAGTGTACAGCAAGGTCCATTACCTAGAGGGTTTTTTAGGTTTTATTTTATCCATGACGGCCGCTCGACTCGACTAGTTGCGAAAAACTGCAACGAACCAATAACATAACTCTCTGAGCAGGTAGCCACGTTTTTGACATGTGACAATCAATCTGCCTAACCTTTGCCCAACTATGTTGGGGTCGGCTTCCAGTCTAACCAGTTGCAGCTGAATACCAGTATTTCACACGAAGGCCTATCTGACTTCCACAACCTAGTAACTGAGTAATACGATACCCCTTGGTAAGACTGGTTGTCAGACTTTTGAGCTTCTGACGACCCGTAAAGACTGTCAAAGATCCTCCACGAATGACAGCCGGGACCAACGGCTTAACGTGCTTTACGAAGTACGGAGGAGTCTCGGTATGTAAAGATGGTCACCCATCCACCGACCAAACCCAGCAAGCGTAGCTTAACCTGATAGATCAACCCGGTGTGGCTGTTATTACTTAGCCACGAGGTGACGTTGTTGATTAAAGTTTTTAATGACGTTCAGGCATTGGGGTTCCAGTTTACAATGATCCTCAATACTTTCAGGCTTGCAGGATACACATAAATAATTTAACCTTTCTCAAATAAAAAACGATGTATTACGAAAGTTCCTTATTCATAGACGGTTAACAATTAGCCTTAGCAGGGTTTCATCCCGGAATGGCAAGCGATGCGTATCGTCGTCGGTCTGTATGAACGGGTACCGACGCGCTTCGGCGCCATTTACCGTGGTGCTCAATTAAACTGCTCACTGAAAACATCTCAGCAAAACAAACAGAAGAAGGTCGAGGTTAAACTCTAATCGCGGAGTCAACGTAACGTAAATTCGACCGATTTTATAATTGAAAACACCTCCGACATAAAATTTAATTATTTTTAGGCTTAATTCTACAGGGTGAAATTGAATTCATGGGCATCCTCATACGGGGTCATTGTACTCATCATTATGAACAACTTTGACTATGGGAACAACGCCGAAATCGCGAAAAAAAATCAACTGTTCCCTACATTTATTGTTCGCATAGCTCGTCAAAATGTAGGGAACAGCAGATTTTGTTTTCGCGATTTCAGAGTTGGTCCCACAGTGAAAGTTGTTCATAATGATTAGTATAATGACCCTTTAAAAGGATGCCCATGAATTCAATTTCACCCTGTATACTAGCTGACCCGGCAGATGTTGTCCGATCCAAATTTCAATACCCCACTCTATACTCATTTCATATCCCATAGAAAAAAGCACTTGTGTTTTGAATCATAACGATATTATTGCTAAAGAGGTCTACGCTGGTGCAACGTAGTTTCGTTAACTAAATAATTATCAACCATAACCGCTACGCGTGCTACGTCGTAGCTAGTCGTAGCGGTCGTAGCACACACTGCATCATAATTTACAATATTAAGTGAATGTTAACAGTTTGTTAATTACAATTAGGTATGTTAAATTAATTTATTAAGAGTACTTGTTTTAATTTATTATAGTGAACTTGTTATTCGGTAAATGTTTTTGGTTTCATTGATTTATGAGAACGTTTTTCGAGTGGTTTTTCATTAAAGGAATAATGATGTGGCATTTTCGATTTCCTGGTATTTCATTGATTATCGCTGCGCTAATAACGATTAACTTTTGGAAAGGTCTGAGCGACCAGCAACAAGTCAGTCTGTTGTCGAACCGACCAAGTTGTCAAACGTATTGCCAATGCATTTGCATTTCTGTAAGTCTCTATAGGCTCCCACGACAATGCTTTTACTCTTACTAAGTAATAAGTAAATTAACAATTACTCTGGGTACTAAATTCTTCCAACATACGCATATCTAATCACAAGAAGTAACTTAGGCTACTTTTATTTTAGAAAAATAATTGGGTTCCGCGGGGGCGAAGCCGCGGTTAACAGCTAGTTAAAATATAAAGGTTTCAGGAGAAATTAATATATATTTTATTCATATCTAACATCTCATTATTGGGGCCAACTATTGTCTCTTGTCGTACGCTTATTAAACGCCGTTAGTCTCTTTTGATTAATGTCTGGATATATTGTCAGTCGCTTTCTTTTGTCGTACCTTCTTACTTTCAAAGGCATTTCTTTGACAATGGAAATAACTTTATATACATAATTATACGTGTGTATGTCACTGAACTCCCCCTTAACGGCTGGATGGATTTTGATGACTTTTTTGTGTGTGTTTGAGTGGGTGGATGTTTTAGATTCACAATCACAGGTAGATGGAGCTGTTCAGGTATGAGAGCGTCTGTCAGGTCCGATAGAACGCCTATAAAAAAATAAAAAATAAAGAATGAACAAAATAAAACAAAATTAAAAATTAAAAAGTATAAAACAACGCTTTTAAAGATAAAAAAAATTTAGAATTGATCGTAAGATTTGTTCGTTGGTAGAGAGAGAAACTGAATAATATTGTTTTATTATGTGTGGAGAGAAAGTGTGATTAACTAGGGCAAGCTCATGGAAGAGATAGATATGAAATTAAAAAAAAAAAACATTAAAATGAAGCAAACATTTTGTCCTATAATATATTGCAGCACAAAAAAAAACTTTATCGTACCGGTGTGAAATGCGAACCTAATAACGTTGAGCAAACTGTTGAATTTAAACCTCATTTCATGTTTATTAATTAGTAAATATGTCAACATATTTGTTTAAATGCGGCGCCCACATTAGTTCTCAGAAATATTCAAAATTCCCACGTCCAGGCTAGGACAATATTAAACGTAGTTCATTCGCAAACAACGCTAGTCCCAAGTTCAGTTTCACGAGCGCTTTGTCAATAGTCCCGGTATTAGTGATATCACCAGTTCGAGGTGAACACCACTAAGGGACTGAATAGATCGTGTCGACTTAAACGCTTTGATTTGGGAAAATATGTGCATTATGTGTCTCAGAGATTCAGTGTGAGCCGATGCATAATTTTCCATCCACTTGGCATTTGGCTATGAAACAATGAAGCGCATAATGAGCCCATAATGTTCCCACTGTTGGGAGATAGGCCGCCTCTCTTCGAGAAGGAAGGGGCTGTAATCTACCATGCGAGCCAGTGCGGGTTGGTAGATGTCACAGGGCTTAGAATTTTTTATTCTAGGACAAAGGTATTGCCGGTTTCCTTACGATGTTATTATTCACCGTTTTAAGAGCAGTGGTGATAAAATTATTTGAACAAAGTAAAGCGCCTGTCTGATTTCGAACCTACAACATGTAAGTCGGGGCCGTTATCAAGCAATGGGCCACCACTGCTCTATATCCATCAATGAAGCACAGTCAGCCTAATTAAGAACATATACTTTTTACTGTGTGGATATCTGTATGACAGAAGTCGAATAGTTAAGACTGGACAATTACTACCAACTTAACCCATTACCGGATAGTGTAAGCTCAATGTTTGTGACCAATATTAAATCAATGGACCAATTTCATGTCAAAACTAATTTAATCATGTTTTGTACAATTGCGGACTTAGGAAAATTAAATAAGGAATTTAATCTATTTCTGGTTGAAATACGATTCTTTCCCATTCATTCGTAGATTAAAATGACAGAAGCATGCAAACCGCCCACTTCACAAAACCAGAACAATTCCTTACAAGCGTTGTCGTAGTATTATTGTTTGTGAGCGGAGTTTGTGGACAGATTTAACGCTTAGTGGCGCCTCGCTTACTAGGTTACTTCGACATACATTGTACGAAACTTTGCGTAAATGTCAAGAACGTATAACAAAGCAGTTTTATGATATTACGAACATGGTTTAATAGGAAAAATAATAAGACTACCTTGTTGGTTGGTCTTTTATACTGGTCGGAAGCATGTCTCTGAGCGTGAGGTCCCAGGTTTGATTCCTAAGTCGGGCAAAGTGTTATTGGGTTTCTCCTGAAGGAATTTAGTAGCAGCCTGGAGTCTGGATTGGTGGCCGGTTGGTGGCAATAGGCTTGCTTCTATTAAGAATAAGAATAAGAATATTTATTTCATAAGGAAGGTACAAGAATTTCTTAATCTAATAACATTTTAAATCTTAGTTTAATGGTTGTACGCTGCAGTCACATAGTATTATGGAATTCTATAACTCCCAAACAAGTCAAACTTATATTATAGGAGTTTGTGAGCTGTTGATTTAGACACAACCCTGTACTTAGCTGCGAAACATAACAGAGATATTGCTTAAGAAATAAAGAAAGATAGAAACAAAAAAAAATATAATAAAAACTAACCCAATATAATTATACTCGTACCTACTACCTAGGCTTACACATAACGGGTGAAATGTGGGTCTACTACATTATACAAATCTAGTCTGCCCAACCCTTCCGTGATTACAGTCGTTATGTAGGTAGATAAAAATAACGCTGACATCAGCAATTTTGTTTTTCAATTATTTCAGACTAAAATCATTCTCCCTACAGAAGCCTTCGCTATAGGAGAGACAATGTCGGAATTATATATTTTTTTACTAAAAAAATTCTTAGTATTCCGAGTCAGATGCCGTCACCCACAATAGCGTTATCTTTGACGTCATATCCTGTTCGGAATAAACTTCAAACCACAACAGTAGGTAACAGGAAAAATCACGGCATTATAACAAACTCAATTCTTGGAAAATGAAGTCTGTAACCGAATTCAATTGTATTTTTCCCTTATATTCTAAAAAAAATCTCGGCAGAATAAAATTGCTGTTTATGTCACTTTCTTCCTCCTTCAAGGAGGAAATTGTGTTATTGTTAGTATGATTTGTTATTTACATGTGCCTAGCCTTTTCTCAACTATGTTGGGGTCGGCTTCCAGTCTAAGCGTATGCAGCTGAATACCAGTATTTTACATGGAGCGACTGCCTATCTAACCTCCACAACCTAGTAACTTGGTAATACGATACCCCTTGGTAAGACTGGTTGTCAGACTTTCGGGCTTCTGATGACCCGTACCGACTGTCAAAGATCCACGAATGGCAGCCGGGACCAACGGCTTAAGGTGTTTTCCACAGAGCAGTCTCGATATGTAAAGATGGTCACTCATCCACGGACCAAGCCCGGCAAGCGTAGCTTAACTTGATGGATCGATCCGTGTGGCTGTTTTTAGTTAGCCTCGAGCTGATTTGGTATTTACATAAGTACCAATTCAAAGCGTGGAAGTAATCGACAACTTCTCGATAACTTATCAAATTAAGAAGACAGTCCGCCATGTTTATTTTAATTTCTTATATTAAAACTTATTATGTTAAAAATATTTGGACGACTATTATAAACTGTGCAACATCATAATGTCACAAACAGTGCGAAACCATGACATGAGCCATCAAAGCCAACCACAATGCAGTAATAGAACTCCCTTTGTCAAATAAACACACATTTAAGTGCGCCAAAAATGCTCTTCTGCCAAATATTACCAAAAACCTTTTGTGTAATTCAATATCACACTCGCCTCACATTTCAATGGAACTCGAGAATACATTTTCAATGTCCCACTTTCACAACAAGTGCGTGAAAACAAAATGCAGCAGAAATTCCAGAGTGCAGAGGTGATTCCAGCCGGATTACATTCTGAGCACCCTTGACAAGCTTTATTGAGTTACGATGTATTATTAAGCAGCTTTGCTTTCAAAGCAGATAACGTACATACAGGTATTTTGCTCTTCTTGCAAAATCGTACAGTCTGGAACGTTAATTGTTTATTTTTAAAAGAGTAACCGTGGAGTTTCTTGCCGGCTCTTCTCAGTAGGAAACGACCAGGGGGCCTAAAACGCCACCTGCTACGATACTGACGTGTTCCTTTTGCCACGTTTACGTTCATACATCTGGTCATACACCTGACCTTTTCTGAAGAACATCACCAATAATGTCACTATTTGTCCTTCTACGGCGTCCCCCCGGCGTTTCCACTCACATCTGCCTTGTAAAAGCCTTTTGTTAGGCACCTTTCACTCATCCTCTCAACATGACCAAACCATTTGAAACTATTCAATCTGCTTTTGAACCGTAACGTTCCGTTATCACATCATTCCTCAGCCTATCATTCATAGTAACACCACACAATCCACACATGCTTCGAAAGGAACGCATTTCCACAGATTTTTTTATATTTTCATGCCATTTTGCACACATTTCTAATTATCACACCAATTTCAAAAACAATTTCCAATTATCCAATTTCAATGGAAATGACATTGCATTATTATAGTGTCAACTCACATTATTATTCCAATTGACTGTCATCATTTAACTACTATCTACAGGTAGTATGGTGCTACGAGTCATAATTGTAGTAATTTGTACGGCATTAATTTGCTTTTCGATTGCAATGGCAGTTACGTGATTACGCCGTAGCGTCGTAGACGGCGTAGCGTCGTAGACGGCGTAGCGTCGTAGATGGCGTAGCGTCGTAGACGGCTATGGCGTAACCGCGTAGCAGCCACTAAAATCGATTGAACTATGGTTAGTGTTAGTAAGTAATATTAATTAATGTGAAATACCAGAGACCTCATTTGCTTATTGCGAAACAAGCTTGCTTGATCCGAATATGAATAAGCAAATAGAAATTGTACAGCGACATAATCTGAGCCATTTCTGACCATATTAACGTGAAAAATATTTCAATTAATTTACACGAATGCATCAGATTTTAGCTGTTCAAAACCTGCCATGAGTGAGTAGAAATAGTTGAGTACACTAGACACATTTGCGGAATTGAATTCGGAAAAGCGGATCGCGAAAACCATTTCATAGAAAGTAAGTAAATATTTCTAAACCTGGAGATAGTGATTGGTGGAGGTGAAAGCGTCGAGCAATAAACCTATTAAAAATGTTTGAAACCTGTGTTTGTCTTTCAACATTTAAAAAGCAGCGCATTTTAGGATGTTACTCGTCTTAATTGATGTTCGTTTGCACCTGGTATTATTAACTTCGAATTTTAGAGGAATATTTTACTATTGTAAACATACCCTGTGTGTTATTTACTTTGAAAGAAAAAAGAAAGAAAGAAAGAAAGAAAAATGCGTTTGTTGGCACTAAGCAGAAGAAAAAACCTTAAAACTGTAAGTAATAACAAAAAAACAATGCTTTTAATGCCAAAAGGACCTCAGCTCAGCATAATGTCAAATGACAACACAAGGTCACCATCTGGTGGTTTACGTTTGACTTGCAATTGTTTATAACGGTACAAAATACGTTACTGTAAGTTTCATGTGTGTATCATGTGACGGCGTTGGTTGAGAAACGCGAGAGCAACTGGGTTTTTATTCCCAAAGACAGACTTAGTTGTATTTTTCAGTTTTCCCTTCAGATATTTCTCAGTAGCAGTAGGATTTGTGTCCGGCTAGTGGCAATATGGCTTGCCCTCTTTATGGAAAAAAACTGGTGAAATGTATGAAGTGAAATGTGGGTCAAATTTCACCAGTTTCCACGTCTGTCGCTGCCCTACAGGAAAGAAAGAAAAATGCGTTTATACAAAGCAGGAAGCAGGAAATACGAAGCTTAATGTAATATTATTACTACGTCTTTTAATAATTTGCTAACATATTCTTTACAATTTTGTTATTAAATCCTACGCCTCTTGTAAACTCAATATTTTGTGTGCGTGAAGACAAGGCCATGTCGGCCGCACAAACATACTGTTACGGCCCGCCGCCGCCAGATGGCGCATGGCGGCGGTATGCGGCCATGCCCCGTCTTGTCTCTTCGCGCCGCCAGGGGCGCCAGGTAGTTACAACACTGATCGTAGGGAACGTGACGGACGCCATTATCACAAAAAACATTGTAATTAATCACCTATCAGAATACACAATATTAAGAACCAGCAGTACATTATTTAATAAAATCCATAAATACAGCGGCAACAGCCGGAACACACACGATTCCGGGCCTAGCCATTGGCAGACACATCTGCTTTGCTCTCACGCGTTTGCTGTCCGCCTGCCGCTCACAAGTACTGGATTTTCCTGTCTGGTCCACGCTTCAATTACATTATTATTGCTTTTATTATTTCTCTTTTTTACCATACAATTTGCTCCATCATCGTACTGAATAACGATTACTGACGCACTATGTAATGTTGTAGAACGGACAATGTTTTTTTTTTTTGTCCTTTACTAGTTTTTTTTGTCTCACAAATATATAAACTTGTTTTTTTGTAAACGTACACGTATGTGGAATCGTAAGTAAAATCGTTTGATAATGATTTATCATCACAAACTCCATGATGCATGCCATTATAAATAAATATATAGCGTACTATAAATGGATGTCTAGACTGCTAGCCCGGACAACGTGTTCGTAGAAATTCGCTTTTCCTGGAAATTCTCGTAACCGTGGAGTTACTACAGCCGCGTCTGGAGTGCATTTAATATCGTCGCTTTGTACCTGAGGCCGTGATGCGCTGTCTATGCAAAGCATTTTGAGTTAAACTTCAGTCTTTTGCTGTAATGTTTAACATAATTTCTTTGAAGGGTAATGAGAATCATTCTTTAAACGTTGTGTCAGAAAATCCTTCTGCGTAGTTCTCATACCTTTACACCTACATGCATTCAAATTAGTATCGCAGAAAACATAATAGTACGTATGTTTTGATGTGGACGTCTCGAAAATATTGTCTCGCTTTATTTTGAAAAAAACATGGTGTTACTATATAAAATTATCTTTTTTCCAGTCTAAGACTGTACCTATTTTATAAGCAATCTGAAGTAAATAGACGTTTTTAGGTAGGCGCCTCTATTTGGCAGAATCTTGATACTCCGAAATTTATTTGGCAGAACACACTTGGCGTAATTGTCTTTAAACAAATATTTTGAAGGCAGAAAAATTGTTTAATATAATTATTGTTTGGCCGAATGTTTATATGTCCGAATTTACAATGGAATACTTTTAAGATGGCAGAATTTTATTTGGCATAACGTTTATTTAGAGCGAAGATTACTTGGTATTATTTCACTTAGTGTACTATGAAGATGGCAGACTTTCATTTGGCATACTATGAAGATGGTAGAATTTCATTTGGTTACTGGGTATAAGTGCAACTGTCCATTTTTGTGTCAATTAATATTGGTACAGTCGAACAATCTATCTGGTATACAGACAGATAACTTGCAACTACTTTAAACATTTTTGTGAGTGTTTTCAGTAGTCAACAATCCTATTGCGTCACTGTCCTAAGCCATAAGCTCAAAAAGTTAAATTACACACACAATCAAAACGAATTTTGGCAGTGTAGCGGAAAATTAATATATATTTTGCCTGTATACCAAATAGTTTGTTCGACTGTACCTCTGCAATGAGACGGTGGGGGTACCCCACCGGCTACTTCCTGCATAAATAAGTGAATTTGTCTCCAATGAAATATATATAATGCACTTGTCGTGTACTTCCACGAATAAAACGTCTGGGTCCAAAAAAGTCTGGGTACAGACCTAGACTTTTTTGGAGTTTTGTAATGGTAGTCCATGTTTTGTTATGACGATACAAGAAGCCGTGAAAATAAGACATGATAATATAATACTTGTGTTTTCATGTCCTTGTCGGCTTGGAAACCGTGTTATACGTCCGTTGGTAGAAATCCTACTATAACCTGGGGGCCTAAACCGGTCACATTAGCAATTCCTCTAAAAGCAGTTCATTTCCTGAATCCCAGCTCTCATTAGCAATTCCTCTAATTTGACATAAAAGCAATTCATAATTTGTGGACTATTTTACGAATCTCCATAGAAAACTGTCAAACAGATGAATTATTTTGTAATATGAACTACACGCAGATTATATTATGAATTGTTAGTTTGTGATATTTTACGATGATTTATAATATTGCCTATTATATTACCATTACACATTTTTTTATAGCAATGCCTTTGTACCTATTTTTCTGTTCCGTTCTTCTTGTCTGTATATATATGTGTGTTCATAAATGGTTAAAGAAATAAATAAATATTTTGATATTATGATCCTGCTAAAGTGACCATTTGAAGCCCCCTGTAGGCATTTTAGTGGGCTTTAAATGACCAGCAAACTTGCACCTTCAAGATGAGATGTAATCCCGCTATGTGGTTTTATCTGTAAGTTATTACAACACACAAACACAAGTAAAAGTGCGCTCGCACCCACACTCTCAAGTACAGACTAATCCTGACTAATAAATATTATAAATGCGAAAGTTAGTTTGTTTGTTTGTTACGCTTTCACGCTAAATCGGCTGAACGGATTTGGATGAAATTTGGCACACTGGTAGATAATGACCTGGATTAGGACACAAGATACTTTTTAACCCGGTAGTACGTTCTCGTAGGATAATTGCCGAACTCAACGCGGGCGAAGCCGCGGCAAAAGCTAGTATATTATAATAATTATTTACATGACAGCACACGTTTACGTTGATACGATTTCCTAGTTATGTTCCACGTCTGAGGGTTGACTCTCAAAATACAAGCCCTGGCTTAGTTTGGGAGTCAGTTTCCTTAACTTAAATGATATGTTATATTTTTGTTTTTATATGTATGTTTGTTACGCGATTACTTCGGCAATTATGATGATTCTTTTTTGTTGGTAACAATACAGAAGCACGTTTTAACGTTTGCTTAAATTAGGCGCAGCCCGTCCATTCATTTGTACCAATCTTGTCAAATTATTGTTTAGTTTAGTATTATATTGTTGTGATTGGTTTTCATTTGGCACCGATTTTAATTAAAAGTCCTGAATTAGCTTTCAAATTAATTTCGTTATTTCAAGCTGCTTAATATTTGTGAATAAAGGTAGAAAGATTCAGACAACACAATATGAAGGGGGAATCAAGCCACCTGTCGCTTTATTGTGCCATTCTGCCATCTTTTAACATAGTTAATATTATTACCGAACATTGCTTGTTACGCCATTTTAGCTCCAGTTTTTGGTCAATCTGCTTAGCGACCAGATAAAACACGACAGAGAACATCGAGATTTCTTTATTCTGTTTAATGTGTTACTATACACAAAAACATTCCGGGATTAATTCTCTTATTAATGTTGCTGAAAACCGCATTAAAATGCGCAGTTTGGAAGAACAACGGGGTCACACAGACAGACGAAAAGCGACTTTAATTTATAGTATGTATAGATCGATATAGATATGTAGGTATAGATAGTAACTGGTAGGTAGATCGTCTTCCTATTATGGTGAACTCGAATCAGTATTTTATGTGCTATACAGTTGTATCAGAAAGGTGTAATCATATTAAAGGGTGTGGTGGTACAGACCTTCAAACTGAACAAATTTCTCCATGGGACCAATGTAGTAATCGCGAAAAAATATTCAATTGTCCCATATAAAACTTCAATACATCGACCCAAACAGCTGATTATTTTTTCGCAATTACGATGATTCCATGAAAAAAGTTGTTCATTCTGTCTGTACCACATCGTAAGATACATGCTGTATAGTTGCTGAAATCGGAATCGAATTATTTTGATATATGATTGTCTGTCACATGACGCATGCAAGTAAGTAGTGACGGCACATTAACTTGATAGATCGAGCCATTATTGATCTCCTCCTAATGTGAACACTATTCAAGTCAGAATGGTCGATTTTGCTGATTATTGCATTATCAATAAAAGATCTTCTACCTACATTTGTTTCGATGATACGACTCGCAACCAGCAGAAAATATTAATTAAGTACTAGCTATAGTTTGAATAAATGACTTTTGATTTTGATAAATGACTTTTGATTTTGATTGTTGTTTGATCTTGTGTTTTCAACATTTAACACAAATACATAATTTTTATTACACATATATTTAAAAGTAGTTACATTTTATGCGTGCGTGTATGACCAAGGGGTCAAAACAGTTACTTTGATAGAATCATAATAGGTACATATTATGAATCAACGTAAAATGTCATAAACTGACAATTCATAATATGATCTGCGTGCGATTCATATTACGAAATAATTCATCTGTTTGACAGTTTTCTATGGAGATTCGTAAAATGGTCCACACATTATGAATTGATTTTGTGTCACTTTAGAGGAATCGCTAATGACAGCTGGAAATTCAGGAAATGAATTAATTGCTTTTAGAGAAATTGCTGATGTGGCCGTTTTAGGCCCCCAGATGTATGACCATAAACGAGGCAAAAGGAGTATTCTGTAGTTCAGTATTCTGTAGCTTCTACCTACCCCCATGAGAACAAGGCGTGAGTATGTGCGTAATTAAATTTTGTAGAAAATGAATTGAATAGTACCCGAATAAAGAATTTTGTTGGCCGAATACTAATAACAAATTGTTTTTTTTTAATCTGAAACTTACCAATTTATAAACCATTTTTAGATTAATATTCAGTTTAACGGCTGAATTTTCTGATGGATTGGAATTTTTAAAGATTCCATGTATGGAAATTTACATCTTTTAGAGATGCTTCAGATTTTAAAATAATTTCTCGGTAATAATAAATACATTTATAAACCTACTTACCACGATATCTAATCAAAGTTTAAATTCAAAGTAACAACCAGAAAACAAGTAAAAAAACAACGACAATTAAAATTAATTAATATTATAATTGCTTGTTATATGCTATGTTATAAAACATATTTAATTACTTGAAACACAAAAATGTTTTCATTAAATATCTTATATTTGTTTAGTTGTTTATGTTTATACGTATTTTAAGTGCACATGAAGCCTCCTGGTTAGTGTGTAATTGCGTACATCATTAACCGAAACAATAATGAATACATCCTACAAACTACTATTATGGGACACGGTTTGTATTATTCTCTGTCATTTGAGTTAGGCCATTACACAAATAATTTCATTCCGTTCGAATTTCATTCGGACGTTCATGTCAGTCGACTGTAATCAAACAATTTGTGGGAATCGCCCTTTAATTTAAGCGTGAACGTTTAGTTAGCAATTTAGTTTCCGATTTCGAGAGAGATAGAATTATCATTTTTATTTGGATTTTTGCCGATACTTGAATTGGTACTTTGTTTATCTAATGCTCGCATAATGCAGGATAAAAATGAACATATTTTCGCAACAAATATACGGACATGATGACCTTTTACGAGCTAATGTACCGTAAACAGGAATACGTAATGTCTCTCTGCATAATTCATTAACGGAAAGCTCTCTGCTCACATTTATTAACATTCGCGCCATGCTATGTTTGGTACAATTTCTAAAGTAATTTAACATTCAAATATTTACGGTGTGTTTTGTTCCCGTTTTTGTTTAGCCTCGGCTTGTTTTTAATAAATTCTTCTCTTTGTAAAAAACTCAGACCTCGGACTGTGGACTGCTAGTTTCTGGGGATCTTGGGAGTGGCGAATGGATACTGCGTTGTACTTGCTATTCACAGAATTTACAGCGATCACAGATTTTAAAAGCGCTTGATGTACGGCGGTTTTCGGCCGAAAAATTCAATGGCATATAAGTGAAATTCTCACAAAGCAAAATAAAGTTTCACTTTTTTTTTCGGGAACAGACTACTTGTAGCCTTTCGTCGGAAAACATAAAGTGATGAAATAATTTGTACCACTAATAAAAGTGTTTTGTTGTCACATGGAAACGTTTAACAGCAATGAAAAGTTATGTTAATTAATTTTAATTACGCCCCATTAGGGTTGACATGATAAATAAAACTGAATACTTGTTTAAATCAGTATTTCTAGTTCTATGCAGAAATAAATAGAATAAATAAATAATAGAATAAATATATAATATAATAAATATAGTGAGAATAACGTCAGAAGGCTGATTCCCGTATTTTAAAACGTTCAAAATCCGGTCAAAATCTCAACTGTAATGTCAAAAACTAGTCAAAAATATTTTTGACAGATTGAGACTAAAACTACGGAAATTACCGGGTTTGTCGCAATTCAAATAAATGAATAACGTTTGTAAATAAGTTGTCAGAGAGACGGCGAGAGCTCTGCTCGGCCACAGTGAGCTCTTGAGATGAGTGTTACTTGAGTAAGTGCCACTTGAGTACTCACTGGAGCAATATTCAAATAATATGTATCGCCTGTCTTGCGAGGAAATGGTTTGCTATGTGTCAAAATTGTATTTCGATGTGAGTTTTCGTTCAATATTTTGACAGAAATCATTAAAAAAATAACGTGATTATATCATTGACTGCTGGCCAATTTTACAATCGTCAGATACCTTTTATTTCAAGAATCAATATGACAGGTTTTGTAAAGAAAATAATTATGTCACACCGTCATATTTATTTTCATATTTATTTCTTCTGAAGATTGAAAATTCGGCCCTATATAATAACTATCATAAAAGAGAAATAAAAAGTCTTTGACTGCAAGGTGAAACGAAACCTAACGAAATTTCAAAGTGGGTGTTTTTACGGTTACTGAGCCAATATATAACCATTGCTAAAAACCCTAATTGAAATCGAAACGAATGGTTGAACGAAATCTCAACGTGAAAACTTAGGTGAAGTGAGCTTGGAGTGAACTGTCACTGCCTTAGCATCAGTAGGTATCGATGACAATGACAGCTCATTCCACGCTCACTTCACCTAAGTTTTCACGGTGAGATGGTTACAGAATAGCAATGCTGTATGGTATACTAATAAGCCACATTCTACTAACAAAAGAGTTCATTAACACCACCCCCTCTAATGCCTTCTAAGTTAACATTAAGTACACTTACTCATTTTCAATAAGACATATTCATTCATATTCCTGCATAAAGTGTAATGAGTGGCTCCCGTAAGTCTTCTAACCCCGTTCACTTCTCGAGTTCGTCCGCACATGATCGTGTGTAACCTGCCTAAGGTCAAAGGGGAGGCTAGACGGACTTGTTGCGCCCCCTTCCCCTGGCATTGCGAACTTTGTCATAATGATTCCAAGTTACTTTTATTTACTTAACAAACTGTGGTGCTTCGTGCTTGCTATGCAACTTACTCGGAATTTCAATTGGACGTTGCTTTCTGAATGGGCCTTTTGAACTTGTGTAGGTATTGGGGTATATGGAGGGAAAGTAACATTAAAGGTTTGATGGGGTTTTGGTAATGGTTTTGAAAGTATTTAACGATGGTATTTAGAAGGCATTTAGCGCGGTTTATTTTAGTGTTGATTGAATCAAACTAAACTTGCGAGTTATAAATATCTTATTCGTTGTCGGTACTCGACTCGTGCACACAATATATAGCTCGTCTCGTCCCCTATAAAAATCTTTTTACAACAAAAAAAAACACCAAAGTGAATAGTAACTCTAATTTCGGTTAGGAATTTTCGTTTTTTGCCACCGATTTTCGAAATTAAAGTTATTTTTCACTTTGTAGTGTTTGTTTTGTAAAAAGTTTTTTTTTTCACTTTTTATTGTATCCCCAAATTCGAATACCACTACCTACCTAAATAACCGTGACAGGAAGTTATTATAACATCATCCATATAAACTAAGTGGGAAAATAAGTATTGTTGAAGCTAACTTAAAAACTACCCAAGCAAAGTTCTATCAAATGAAAAAATAATTTACTAAATCGGTTCACATAAAAAAAAAAAACAAAAAGTCATTTAGACGAAAATATAACCTCCTCCTTTCTGGATCTCGATTAAAAACGAAAATGTACCATGTAAGAAACACATTTTGTCTCACAACTGGAAAACATAATACTAAACCTAAGCTTTCATTCGATTAAAAGCCTCAAGTAATTTATGATGACACGTAGTAGGTACTTCCTTATGAAAGTGCACCAATAAACCAATTTTCATAGGTTTCTACAAAAATATAAAACAGGAGCTGTGGAATTTCGCATTCACATTTAAACTCGAGTTGTATTGACTATCCGTGCGCGAACACTGAACCCTCTCACTAGTCGACGGATTGGGTTCACGCCAAATAAATACTGCCTGCCACTAAGAAATACCCACGAGGTGTTTGTTTGATAAACTCGACTCTATTGAAAGAGGAACTGAAAAGAAAATAAAACGTACTACGCATCGAATACGTATACAAATACAAGTAAACATTATTTGGATGAATTTGTATAGGTACCTAAAACGTAATTAATGGCAGTGATCACAAAACTCATATCTAATGAGCGCTTTAATAATTTCCAATGTCGCGATATTTTCGTCGACGTCCAGGTGCCGCCATTTTTCCAGTGTGAGAGAGAGACGGAGCTAAACAAGGCCGCTAGCATTATCCCGTTTTCGCAGTGGAATAATGATGGCATTAAGACTTCATAATACTACCCCTGGTAGTCTTCCATAAATTGTATGGCAATACGTGCACGCTGTAACGTTATCTTAGACGGACATTTAAAAGCAGTTTCATATATTTCCATACATTTTACTTCCCTGTGTTAAGGTCATAGCACACATATCAACTCGGAAACGGATCCTAACCGTATCAACTCAAGCCGTTTAGTATTCTTTGTATGACACTCCCTACTGAAAAGCACACTTATCGGAATCGTAACGTAAACGATTCGCCTCGGGACAAGCTTACGAACCGCGGTCAACCAGCGGTCCCCGCGCTTACGGCTCGTCGTCCCCCGCTTATGTCTCTCCGTCGCCGCGCTTGCGTCTCTTCGTCCACCCTTGCCCCTCTCACCCCTCCCGCGGCCTGCCTCCAGCACACTATTCTTGCCAGCAGGTCAACCAGGTTACGTGCTTACGTTAGGTTGACGCCTGTTTGACGGCGAGGCGAAAGGCGATACGGTGACAATCCCTTTCCGAGTTGATATGTGTGCTATGACTTGTATCGTGATACCGTGACGTGGACATGGACGTCCATGAAAATATCGTAACGTTAGAAATTATACAAACGCGCATTGGTGTCTGCCCCAAATCCAGGGGAACCCGAGTTTAAAACAGCATTTTTATTACACGTGGACTTTATTTATTTATGCACAATGAAAGCACTTGACAGAAAAAACATCTTAAGGATAGAACAGCACCAGAAATGGAACTTTGATCCATGTTCTAAGAAAATATTAAAACGCGAAGAAATCTTTTTTGAAAAGGGTATTATTAATAACGGATAGTATAGTTCATTTCAATGAATTACCGAAGCAAATAAACGTGTTTCGAGACTGGCGCATGGTGAGGTCGCGGAGGAGCGCGGGTCGCACACGTGTCACCTACCCACAATGCTCGTATAAAAAAGTTGCATCATATGCCATTTTGCCGTCGTGTCTTGTCACAGGAAATCCGCTTCCAGCGTTCTACGAGCTCTGTTCGTTTCTAACCAAGATATTACATTATGAACCTGGCAGGAAAGAGCTCCGGCTTTGAAGCCCCGAGCTTTATTTGCAAAGAAGAAAAAGTTTAAAGCCACTCGACCGACGGACTGCAACCAAGACCGTCATTATGAAAAACTGTCGCATCGAAATCGATACCAATTATGAGACAGAATAAACATGGCTTTGCTGTCTCGCAAATAATTTGTCAGATAACTGGTCGGCCAGTGGGGCGGAGAATGATTTTTTTTAAATCAATTAATCCAGCGATATGCTTCCATTAATTTAATCAACGAAAAGGCTTCTTTTTTCGACAATTATATGAGAGGTGAGAGATATTTTATTTTGAATTTGATGGTTTCAAATCTGACGTTTGCATGTCAAGACATAAAATTTTAGTACTTTAGAGGTCAAGATTTATTTTATTATGACCTTTTGATATTTCTTACATTTTTTTTTAAATTCTCCTATTATCTAAATTTGATAAAATATATAGATACATTGGATAAACTTCTTATAATAAGAACTAAATTAACGGACTAAGTAACTATACCAGTCACTTAGGAGTCAAAGTATTCGTCCGCATCGCTGTCATCCGGAAAAGTGCCCAGAAGACTGGCAGCATTGCCACGTTGAATGGCAATGCTTATTCTTTGGCCAATGAACAAGCCAGGCCTCTGGTCACGTGAAGTGTTGACCAGTTGGTGAGAAATTTCCTTAAAAAGGAGACGCGCACTCGGGCCCCATGACATGACCCGAGCGTTTCGACCCCAAACGGCTCAAAACTGTAGTTGCCCATAAGGTTACAATATTTTGAACTGAAGTCTCAAAGGCTCAGTGATTTCAGGTACTTTTCCCATGCCAACTAGTACCAGTCCTCACAGTGAACCTCCTATTCATCTTGTCACTTCATTCTGGGTGTATATGTTCCAGGCGCCCTTTGTGGGGCGACTCTTGCCCAGTGTTCAATTGTTCATGGTTCATGTCATAACAAAGAATACCTATATACATACATACGTAAACTCACGCGTTCTTCCCATGGGTAGGCAGAAATTACGAACCCCATCTACTGATCGTAGCAGGTTCTGTAGTCTTAAATAGTCCTTTTGTCTCTTTTACATTTATACATCATACACCTATATGTTTTTTAGTCGGGTTTTCATTACCTATACGTAGCTTAAGTTTACATTGAAATAGGAACGTGCTTCAATGCTCTTAATTAGTGCGAACGTGTTTTCGTGAAGCTCCGATTAATATGCAGAAACTAAACGAGTGAGGAGCGAAAAAGTTCAGCTTGCGTTTGTTGGAATTTTAAATTCAGGAACAAAGGCTTTGGGGTAATTTCACTCGCTTTCCGAAGACCGAATAGGACCTACAGGCCTATGCTCGTAGGTAGGTATTCGGTCAAGTATGGAAAGCTTTTCAATTCATAGACTACCTCGGTCAAAGTTTTGGGTTGATGCAAGCGATTTGGTTTCTGGCGCATTATTGTATAAAGTGACGTTGATAATATGCATAATATTACTGTCACCTAAAAGATAAACAATGACTTAAGAAGCTGGTAAAAGATAATTAGGCAGAGCCACAACAATTTGGTATTTAATATTTGATACAAATAATATTCTACTCGTTCTTTCATTACCTACATACTGCGCAATGCAATAGTCTGTTCATACATCACCAAATTCAAACAGCATTCTAGTTTGTGTACCGATGTGCCTATGGAGCAGTGGAGGCACACGCACTGTCACGTCCCCCTTTGGACTCGGCTACAACGGACAGGCCGAGGGGGGCCAAAGGGGGACATACATAGGTGACGGAGAGCTCAATAGTTATCCAGTTAACTAACCTGAACACATCGACGACAAGGCTCAATAGCCTAACTTGACTGTTTACTAGACTGCCTGGTCGAATCTATTTGTACCAATTATGTAATCGCTACGGTTTTACATTGACTGACGGTTTACCGGTTTGAATTTCGAAGAGGGAGATTTAGTGGGGGATGTTATGGGGGCTTGAATGTAAGAGCATGTCTAGTAGGATTAGAATTGGTGACCTGCAGCCTTCTAATATCTGTAAACATTAGAACATTGGTCAATAATTTTGCTGGTATGAAAAATGGATGACTATTTGTTTATTATTATGCATAAAAATTAAAGATTTAAAAATAAAGATTTTAGATTGTTTTTTTTTAGTTTTTTTTTAGATTTTCCGTTTTTTTTTTAAAGTTTTTTATTTTAATGTTTATTTCATAGGGGTATCTTCATTCAACAGATACATACATAAGATGTTGTTATTCTGTCGTTCTGATTGAACTTCTTATGATTCTGCTAATTGACATTATAGCAACTCATAATTTGTGGACCACGAATCTCATTACAAAACTGTAAATAGATGAATCGTGTGCTGTGAATACGCAAATAATATTATGCATTGTCAATTTGTGATTATTTTACGATCTTAATTAGGATTCTGCCAAGCGGCCATTTTAGATCCCCCGTTGACCCGTATCATAACGCTAGTTTAATTAAAAGATGTGATCTACGATGTAGGTAAAACCTAAATAACCTTTAACTTGATTTGTGGTTTCGTTTCCTACATTTAAGCATATACCGTACTCAAATATATTTGAATAATAAGAGCGTCTAGTATACGATTCCGTGACCGCATTTTCCATTTGATCCGTCGCTTTTCTCCGGTAATATGAACTTGCCTCGAAACATTTTACCGCTGTATTTCTTAGATGTTTTGACTCACAAAAATATTATGTAACCTTATCGCGACACGAATACACGGAGCCTACATGATTTTTATATGGTGGCTGCTTTTATATAAATGAACTTCTATGATTTTGGTAGATTGTGCGTAAATGACTTGGACTTGATGTGTAATGACCACTGTGAACATTGTTTGTTTTTATATAGGCATTGGTATGATTCTTATATTTATTTATGGTGGGATGCATTAATTTGTTCAGTCCCACCGTCCGCGCGTCCCTAACGTGTTTCTAACTAATCAGCTATATATAATCTACCTACTCGTATTTTTATGAAAACCTGTATTTGAAAAAAACATTATAAATACGAGTACACTAAGAGCTTCTCCCAAAATGCGAGGAATACCTAGTAGCATTTCAATATTATTTTGTTTTATGAAGCGACCTTTTTCCAGATTAATTTTGTTTACATTATGGACCACGAAATACGTTTTTGCATTATACGACTGCACATCAATCATTGTAATATAAACCTTATGACAACTCACCTAAAATTCAATTTCCTTTCTTTTTGTTTGTTCCAGCGTTGGCCGCAATGCCGCGCTGCTACATGGTAAAGAAAGGTGTGCAGCGGCACGAAGGCCCCCCCCCGTGCAGTCCGACAGAGGCGAGCGTGGCCCCGCCGTGCTACAGTCCGGCTGAGCATGCTGCCCTTACAGGTAGGATAGCTTTATAGCAGTACTCAAACTCAAACTCAAAGCATTTATTTCAATTAAACCATTTACAGGCACTTTTGTATTGTCAAAAAGTCGGTCAGTTAGTCAAAAAGTTAACTACATATGTGTAGATCTGCAAGCTAGCTGTACCTGAAGCACACATACGATACAAACCACTAGTAGAATGCTCAGACCAAGATGGAGCGCTGCGAACAATACAGTGAAGCATGCTAAAACTACACCAACGCTCTGTACATCCACGCTCACACACATTTATTTACAACCATTTACAATAACACTACAATCAAACTACACCAAACTAAGTGCACACATGTTTACGAAACCGGCCTCACGTCACTGTTGACAGCACTCTGTCTTGGTTTTTTATTTGGTCTGAGGTAGAATGCTACAATGATCTTTCGGCTTTTAAATGACATTGACAGGGGGACGTTTTGTTGGTAAACATTTGTGAAATAGTATTGAAAAATCAAGATGGCGGCGTTAGTTCGTTGCTATTCGTCTATAATCTATTCTTTAGCCATCATCATCCTGCTGCCATTATTTCAATTTACATAAATATCGGGTCGGCATATCGTGTCTTTTGCTTCTAGGTATAGGTATATCTGTATTAGCCGCCATTTCAGTAGTCACCCCCTTTCTAGCGGTGATGTCGATTCTTCAGTGACACAGCCTTATTTAGATGTTAAAAGGTTATTTGGCTTCGGCTTACATCCCATTACATAACTGGCCAAAATGTGCGTGTAATGTTGATATGCATATTATACTTTTGGGGAATAGAGGCTTACGCCTCTATTCCCCAAATTATGTTATTTAGTTTATTCAAGTATGAATGAATAATATGGCGAGGTTGCAAATCAACGAATTGTAGCATAGTTGCCTTTATGGCTCTTGGAGCAGACTGCCTGACCTTCACTTAACCGCTTGGAGCTGCACTGCCACACACTTTTAGTGCGTTTGTGCACTACAAGGAATTTTACTGTCCGGCAGTAAAAATGTGAACGCAGCAGTATTACTTGAAGTACGAAAACAGATCTTACTGCTTCGAAATAAAGGTGCTATCAACATCGGATCGTAAAAAATCGGACTGCCGGACAGTCAAATTCCTTGTAGTGCACAAACGCCCTAAGTGTAGGCGAGTTTGGTGGCCACCGTTATTACAATATTTTTTTTTAACATACAGCTCAACTGAAAATTTTCTACCAACAGTCAACAGGTAGGAGGTAGAACATAGCTTCGGCGACCGTAATAATATAGACGGTTCTCGTGGTGGACGGGCACAGGCGACTGAAGGTACCTGCGATACAACAAGTTGATCGTGTGGTACTGTCGTATTTATAAATACGACTGGGTCACTGTCCGATGGTAAACGTCGAGCAGATTTCACGGTAAACTTTACTTGCGCGATGTAGGATTCGCGTGTTGTGAGATGTCTTGCGTAGTTCGTATGTGACGGTATAGATGTCGCCACAGACTCAACCAATAGCGATACCAAATATTCATCCATCTTAGGTAGTCAGACCCACTGCTATCTTGCTTACTAATAAGTATTTTACCACGCTATTTATTCCCATATTGTTTTGAGCTATAGGATACAAGCGACGCTTAGTTTGTGACTCACCGAACATTACTTATTATTATTATTGTTCGTTTCCAATAATATGAGAGAAGCAGAAACTCAAATATCAATGACAAAGCGATAGTGATAATAGGTGCTTATGTTATGTACCTAGACAACTTTAGGACCAGGCGGGTTTTAAATACTTACTTTATATTTATCCCTATAAATAACCAGATACCTTTTTAAATAACTGCCTGGCAACCAACGCTGGCGATTTAATCATTACTTTAATCTATTATACATATAGGTAGAAAGATGTATCACTACATATTATAAAACAAAGTCCTCCGCCGCGTCTGTCTGTCGTCCTGTTCGCGATAAACTGAAAAACTACTGCACCGATTTTCATGCTGTTTTCACCAATGGATAGAGTGGTTCTCGAGTAAGGTTTTAGTATATAATAACCGTCATCCACGCAGGCGAACCTACGGGCATCAGCTCGTATAATAATAATTGTTAATACGCAGTAGCTCTCATTTAGGTACACATAGATATACATAGTCTCATAATATTTAGAACAGGGGTGACCAAAATCAAAACATACGTTTTTTACAATAAAATTTAGTACCTATTAAAACCAATGCCGACCCGTTTCCTGCTCCAGAAAATGTGCGTACTACATGTCAGAGGAAATAAACGAGAGAAGGTGCCGTGTCCAACCCGAGGCGGACAATGACATGGCTTCAGGCACAGATGTGATAAATCCTGTTCCGTAATTATACAACGTGATTGACGTTATCGGAACAATAGGCTTCGCATCCCTGTCATAACGTTGCGAGCATAGGGCCCACATAGGGCCCACACTGGATGAACTTAAATTGCTAATGGCAGTTTAGAATATGAGATCCTTAGTTCATTGATTCAGGCGGGCTTGACTACGGAAATCTATCATAAAATTCAATAGACGTAAATATATTTATTTGTAACCTATTCGGCTTAACTATTCCTCAAGAGTCATAAAAATCCTTTAAGAAATCGACACTTCTAGTACTGGACGCAGAGACTGCGTTCAGCGCTCGGCGTGGCAACACGTCGTGTTCCGGCTCGCGATTGGTCAATCGTCATCCTGAGAATGCCTCGTTGAGAGGTGAAACACGTGTCGATTACATAGTGTTTGTTATGAATCTTGAGGAATAGTTAAGCGGAATAGGTTACTAAATACACTGGCCTTCAAAACTTAGTACCACACTTTTAAAATTGCAATTCTTGTCTATTCAATCCAAATCTTATTTATACCCACGCGTTGCGTATTCGTGACTTGCGACGACTAAATCTACTAACGTGCGGGTGGATTGCGCGATTATACGCTAATCGTATAACTAAACTCGACACGATAAGAAGAAAATAATGCCGTGCTAAATTATTCATACACCTTTCAAGATACTGCATCTTTAAAATGTCTATCTCTACTTTATAGCTGCTAAGAAACGTTGAATTTTCTTTTATTGCACTTTACCCTAACGCGAAATGCTCCCAGATGAGAATCTCCGCTTATTTATTCATAAGATGAGCGTCTCGCATGTTATCCTCAGGGGTAGGCACAGGCAGAGCGCCACTCATAGCCAAAAGCAACTCAGTTTTGAGTCGCCGTTAACTGTCATGCTGTCCCTGTCATTTGAAGGTGTAGATATTGCAGCGATAGAAATACTTTTAAGAACGTCTTAAAGTATCGTATTCGAAAGTCACTTAAAATTGAAACCATTATAGTTCCCAAAGATGTGCGATACTTTCTCAGTTTATTAGCAACCGTTAAATTGCACATATTTCAGGAATTTAGGCCGTGTGGGTGTCCTAGTGCAACTTAATTGCTTAAACCGTGTGAGTCAATTATAAAAACTAAAACCCAATTACGACAATATCAAATAAAAAATTTTTAATTTGCCTGTCTGTGATTGTCTTGTTTATACCTTTTAGTTCGCGTTTTTGTTGTATTTAGGTTTAAGTTTTTATAACATTTATTTTAATTTTAATTACATTGGCGTAATATATTTTTGAAATGTGCTAACTAAGCCCTTTCATTTGATACCCAATAAAGCATCATAAAAAAAAAAGTTTATGACTTTGACCTTTAGAGGGCGTCATATTCAAGACGCTTCTAACGATACCTCATTTGTCAAATTATGATAAGTAGTTTAGAAGTTATGAGAAAACAGATGAACAAGAACATACATACCCACATACATACATCCCAATCAAAATTATAACCCTCATTGTTGCTTCGCCGTCGTCGGGTAAAAAGAGATAAAAAACGATACATACATCGAGGAGTAGCTACGGCGTTTATTCAATTAAAAAATACACAAGCCACATACTTGCCTAAGTATATTTTAGATAGGTATTTAATAAGGAGCGTCTCGGTAACCAAAAAGTATATTTACCAACTTGTGCTTCACATAAAGTAATCTATTCAAAGTTTTAAATCCAAGTAACTTTTTTAATACTCGCTTGAAAAAACAGAGAGGCGGCAACAAGTTATCTAACGTAAATTCACTTTGAGCTATTAAATGGTGTTTCCAAGTCCAGCAAGTCGAGCTCGGGCTGAAAATAGCTAGCTAGTAAGTGGGTAATAGGTTTATCTAACAGTGTTGATGCGGCCAGCAAAGTTACTATGAAAATCCATATCTGGCGTGTTTAGCGGCCAAATAAATTACTATGAAAACTTACATCTGTGGTGTTATTTAAAAATGGACCGAACTTTTTACTTCAACACATAGCAACCAAGGAGGTAACTTATCAAAGATTTTATTTAAATTTCGATTTGGCTTGCAAATAGAACTGTTTAAAGTAAAGAAGAAACAAATGAACATTATTGGCGCATGAAAAATTATAGTTATTCGTCATTGATTCTGGAATTTTTATTTAATTTACTCAGTTTGAATTTCCGCGCATTATTTGAGAAAAGTACTATACAAGCCTTGGCCGTAATCAGGAATTGATGGACTCACGTATGTGTGTCTCGGCTTCGCCTCGGCCCACATTTTCACGATCGTCCATCAATCTCGTTATTGCTGGCCGCGACAGTAATGCACTATTAACGAACAAGTCTATTCTTGCCGGCTCCCCGACACCCGAAGCGAAAGGTCTACAAATAAGATTTTGCACAAATTGTAACTGCTTGCCATCAGGTTTGAATTGCATCTCATCTCAATAATATATTTGAACGTTCTCAGTAAAATGAAATTCAATCTAGCTCATCGAGAAGATTCAATACCTTTTCAGTGACTTGAAAAAGGCGGAACGTTTCTTATAAAACTTGATGTTCACGTCTTTTATTATTGAGACGAGCATGAACACTACATGACAGGTCGCACATTAGCGGCAAAATAAAACACGTCAACGTGCCCGTCATTTGTTCTCACCGAGCGATAGGTAATAGGTAATAGGTAAAACGGGCTGGTATCCGCAACTCCACGTCAAAGCGCGTATTTTGCGTACGGGTGGGAAATCGCTTATTCGATCCACCCCAGCTCCTCCAAGAAGGCCAGCAACGCCTTGGTGTTACTGACCATCTCTCGTAAGGTACCTGGGTTACCGAAGTACTTTGCCCTGTATGTGGCTACCACCGGGCAGTGTAGTAGCACATGAGATGCTGTCTCGTCGTCCTCCATGCAGGCCCTGCACAGCGGACTGTCTGTGACTCCTATGACAAAGAGGTGTTTATTAAAGGACCCATGGCCAGTTATAGCTGCTGTAACAGTTCGCAGCTGTTGTTTCGTTAGTCGGAGCACCCGCTTCGTGAGGCGGCAATCAATGGCAGGGAGTGCCTGCTTCGCCTGCCTGCAGTCACCTTGGTCCAACCATATTTTGTAGTGTTGATCCCTAGTACGTTTCCTTACCAGAGAGCGTAGGTACCCGAAGGGGAGTGGCGCAATGGGTTCAGGCCCCACCGGTGCCATGCTCGACCCCCTTCGGGCAAGTTCATCGGCTGCGTCATTGCCCCGCGAGCCGCTGTGTCCTTTGATCCATTGAATGGTTATATTATTGAGGCTACCCACCTGGTTAAGGCGTTGGTGACACTCGTATATCAGCCCAGAGTCAACAGTGTGGCTGTTTAGCGCTTGCAGAACAGCCATACTGTCTGAGAGTATACGTATCGAGTAATCCTTGACTTCCCTGGCCATGATGGCCGAAGCGGCAAGAGAAATACCCATGCATTCGGCCTGGAAAACTGTGTTATGGACTCCCAAAGGTGTGGCTATTTGTATGTTGAAGTCCTCCGAGAAGATTCCAGCACCTGTGCCACTACCTGTTTTAGAACCATCCGTGAAGATGCGTAGTTCTGCAGGACGCAAGCCCTCGCATTGGCGATCCTCGTGCAGTTGGATTCTATATTTTTTATCGAAGATAAATTGTTTGGGTACCCGGTCATTTATGGCTTTCGTAATGGGGAACTCGTTATTGAGACCCTCGAGCAGCGCGGTGTGTAGTGTTACTCTCTTACCCCAGAGCTCTGTTGCATTAAGACGCACCGCTGCCATCGTCGCTTCCTGCTGTATGAACAGGTGGAGCGGGGGTAAGTCTAGCATGGCCTCAATCGCCGCGGTCGGAGTAGTCCTCATGCAGCCCGTGATCGCCACGCAGGCTAGTCTTTGCATGCGTTGTAGTCTGTTAGATGCTGTCACTAGCTGGGTGCGGGGCCACCAGACCACAGCCCCGTACGCGATCATGGGGCGGATCACTGCAGTGTACAGCCATAGTATAATTCTAGGGGATAGGCCCCACTTCTTACCTATCATTCTCCTGCACTCACCGAGCGATACTAAACGTTCACTATAACTTGTCCCTTGCTCTCATGTTGGCACCATTGCTTGTCAACCCATTTTGAACTCTATTAGTATCGAAACTAAGCTAGATAAGCAATGGTGGGTAAGTTATAGTGAACGGTCAACGGTCTTGAGTCAAAATAACTTCGTCTGTTCTAAGCAAAATAGTTTTGTTGTTGCAAGTGAGCGCCATTATTGTTATCAGTGGTAGTCTGTCCAACCTTAATGTTCACGTATTTTATTATGAGACGAGTTTGTGCGATTTTATAATTTCTTATTTATTAAACAACCAACTAATATTTACAGTTGCACCACACATTTATGTTAACGACCAATATCTGTTAGTAAAATCCTTACATATTATAAAACACATTGAACTTTATGGCCTAAAGCAACATATGAATAATAATACAACCTTTCATCAGTATGTTGCAAAATATTCTAAAACTTTTAAAAATGTGTGCAAAATTGCTAAAGCTCTTTACATTAGCAATAAAATAAAATCAGCTGATGATAAAATAAAAACTACCTGGCAAATAATAAATAATGAAACAGGTAGGAAAAAACAGCGTAGTACTGAATTTAATTTAGAGACTGCACATGGCCCAATCAACTCGGATGTAGAAGTAGCTCAGGAATTTGAAAACTTTTTTGGTAATATTCCAGTTAAAACTACTGAAGCTTTAAATTCCTCACCCGTGCTTTCTGCTGCCTTACTTAGAAATAATGTAAAGGCATGCCCTTTGGAGTTAAGGTTTCAGCATACAAACCCCCAGGCAGTTATAAAAGCTTTTAAAGATCTTAAAATTAAATCAACAGAAGATCTATGGGGAATGTCTGTAAAAGTCTGTAGATCTATCATCGAAACCATTGCGCCCTATCTAGCTTTCATATTTAACACCAGTGTAGACCAAGGAGTCTTTCCGGATCTCATGAAACACAGCAAAGTAGTTCCTTTGTTCAAATCCGGTGATAGTAAGGAACCTAACAATTATAGGCCTGTGTCAATTCTGCCAGTTCTCAGTAAGGTGTTTGAAAAGTTGATGCTCAATCAAATGTTACGTCACTTCAATAAAAATTCCATCTTTCATGAACAACAGTACGGTTTCACCAAAGGGCGTTGTACCACTGACGCCGGGGTTACCCTAATAAAGAACATTTTTAACGCCTGGGAAGAAGCACAGGATGCCATTGGAATCTTTTGCGACCTCTCGAAGGCGTTCGATTGCGTCGACCATGAGACACTTCTGCTGAAACTAGAGCACTATGGGGTTAGAAATACAGCTCTTGATTTACTGAGATCATATCTGAAAGATAGGAAAGTTAAAGTTCAAGTAAACGGCGTAAACTCATTGGGGTCTGAAATGGCAATGGGCGTTCCTCAAGGCTCGATATTAGGTCCATTCCTCTTCTTAGTTTATATTAATGATTTACCCCAATTACTTCTAAATCAACCGAAGATGGTGTTATTTGCAGATGACACATCATTGATTTTTAAAATAAATCGACGATCACAAAATCTTGACGACGTGAATAGCTCTATTCTTCAGGTCCAAGATTGGTTTACGGTAAATAATTTGGTACTCAATGAAAAAAAAACCAAATGTATTCGATTTACATTACCTAATGTTAGAAGTAGCGAATGTGACATCATATTGAATGGAGAAAAACTAGAGTTTATTAATGAAACAGTTTTCCTGGGTATCACGCTAGACGAGAAATTACAGTGGGGACCTCATATAAAATCTCTTGCGGGGCGGTTAAGCTCGGCCGCTTATGCTGTCAGAAAGATAAGACAGTTAACAGATGTAGAAACCGCGCGTTTGGTCTATTTCAGTTACTTCCACAGCATTATGTCGTATGGCATTTTACTGTGGGGTCGGGCTGCTGACATTGAATCCATCTTTATTTTGCAAAAGAGAGCTGTCAGAGCCATTTATAATCTATGTCGCCGCGAATCTCTCAGGGAACTATTTAAAAGGATTAATATTATGACGGTACCTTGCCAATTTATTTATGAGAATATTATGTATGTAAGAAAAAATTTAAATCTATTTAAGAAAATAAGTGACAGACATAATTTTAATACTAGAAATAAAGATAAAATAGATCAACCATTTTTCAGATTAGCTAAAGTACAAACATCTTTTATGGGGTACTGCGTTAAATGCTATAACAAAATACCTTGTGATATATTGCAATTAAATGAAAGAAAATTTAAAACTCATATAAAAAGTACACTTTGTAAACAAGCTTATTACAAATTAGAGGATTATATCCAGGATAAGAATGCTTGGAAACATGCTGGTCTTGCTCCATAGGACAATTTAGAGTCTGGACAAAATCAAACTGGTTGTTAATTTAGTTGTATATTTTATTATTTGTATGTCATAGATTTTTACACTCTGTGATTGCATGGAATCACGCACTGATTTATTAGTATTACTTGTAAAGATGTTAGGAATATTGTAATATCGTATACTTTTACAATGTTTGTAAATATGTGAGCACCATGTACCTATCACATAACTGATTTATTTGTCATTGCTCCATTTATAATTATTTTTTTTTGCCTTTTGTGGGACAGTAATCTTATTGTGGGTGCATGGTCTTCACATATAATTATATAATTCATGTATACAAAATATTGTAAACATTTTTGAAAAGAGTAACGGTGGAGTTTCTTGCCCATTCTTCTCCATACGAAATCTACCTTTTGGAATGGGCAACTAGAATCAATTCTATTTCTTTGTTTGTTTTTCATTGACGTTCAAAAGTGCCTTTTATGTGCCTATTTGAAATAAATTATTTGACTTTGACTTTAACAAAGTCCTCTGCCGCGTCTGTGTGTCGTCCTGTTCGCGATAAACTCAAAAACTACTGCACCGATTTTCATGCTGTTTTCACCAATGGATAGAATGGTTCTCGAGTAAGGTTTTAGTATATAATAACCGACATCCACGCGGGCGAAGTCGCGGGCATTAGCTAATAACATAAAAAATTATATTAAATAACATAAAAAACTACACAAAATTCAAACGAAATAATAAAAATTACATATAAAATTAGATTAAGTAACAAAAAAATAGACTAAATTCAAACGAAATATAAAAATTACTTAAAAAATTAGATTCAGTAAAAAAAATATGGTCAAAATTCAAACGAAATTATAATTGATCTAACGTGGATATTATCGTGGACGTCCACGTCACAAACTTCACGATTACACAGGGAAGTAAAACGTATAGAATTTATATAAAACGCTTTTAAATTTCCGTCCACGATAACGTTATAACGTGTACGTATTTCAATATATTTTATAGACGTGGACGTCCACGATACGTCACGTTGGCCATTATAAAAACGCACAATAAACACAAAGACACGTCGCACTGGCAACAAAATGAAACACTTTTGTCGGTAGTGTGTGTGGCAACATTTTGTTTTCACCGAGTGATAGACTCAGAGCCAAAACAATTTCACTTGTTGTAAACAAAACAGTTTTGCTGCAAGTTCCAAAGACAGTCTGAACGGTGGTCTAAGTATTCTCAGGTCTGCGCACAGCCTTCTTGTGTCTCGTGTATATCAATCTTAGCTGTGAGGGGTCTGCGAGGTATTCCTCAAGGAATTGCAGTGTCTGAAGCACTACGAAAATCTCTTTTACCGGGAAATGGCTATCAAGAGGACAGACGTAATAAAGAGCAGAAATTGCTTGCCAGAGCGCACGAGTTATCATTTCGTGTATCAATATTTAGAAGAGTATGTAGGTGGACGTAGGAATGATGTGAGACATAATATAGGTAAATGCTGGTTGGTGCTCTTAAATGCTAAAACATAAAATTGTTATTAAGTTGAATAAGTTTACTATATCAGATAAATCCATACTATAATATTATATTTAATCGTGTTAGTAGGTACGTGCCGTACTACCAACTTGTAGTTTTTTTTCCGGAAAGCAATAAAGTCAAAGATAAACCTGAATTTGAATCGTCATACGGAAAACCACATCATTTTTCGTTGGTAAATTTCAGTTGAACGGCGAACGAGATTCACAATTGGCTAATAAAACCAGTGACTGAAGCCCGCATACCTAGATTGCATGCCAACTGGAGCGAACACGACTATGAACTCCCCAGATATTCGACATACTTTACCCCAGATACAGGGTATAAAAAGACCCATCACATAGCCGTCAACTATGCATGGTGTACATAAATAATTGCTGGGAAACGACTTTTATTTTTGGCGTGAAAAATCGCGGTTTACGGTAGTGCGCAACGTAACGCACGCAAAACATTGTATTTATGGGTGCATGCAACGGTTCAGGGTTCGTGGGGATGTTTAAAATTAAGCTATAACATATAAAACTTGCTTTCTTTAAAATACGTCTGAAAAATTGGAACTTTGACCTTCAATATATCCGTAACCAGAAGGTTCCCAGCGTCTTTTTACAACTGTTATAGTTACTATCAGAACAGAAGCACAAAGAAATAGAAAAAGTACTTGCGTCTACCCTGAACATTCACTCTCTTACCATTGAAGCAATCATTGAAACAAAGTTAATTTGCACAGAGATTTGTAACAAGAGAAGAAAATAATTACCTAACATTTAGCCCACAAATGATCGTTTTCACGAACGCTGGATTTTCAACGCTCCGCTTTGTACCGAAAGTTGAAAATCCAACAGAGCTGTTTTATTTAGGTGTCGTTTAGAGTTAGTGAAAACAGCCATATAAGTTCAATATTATTGAGTATACGTATAAACATACAGAGAGAGGAGCTTGTGGCTATGTTATAACAGCCGCACGGGTCTATCCAACAGGTTAAGCTACGCTTGACGGGGTTGGGACGTGTATGGGTGACCACCTTTATATTTTGACATATCGAGACTCCTCCGTGCCTCGGAAAGCACGTTAAGCCGTTGGTCCCGGCTGTCATTCGTGGATCTTTGACAGTCATTAAGGGTCATCGAAAGCCCAAAAGTCTGACAACCAGTCTTACCAAGGGGTATCGTATTACCTAGTTACTGGGTTGTAGAGGTCAGATACGCAGTCGCTCCATGGAAAATACTGGTATTCAGCTGCATCCCAACATAGTTGGGAAAAGGCTAGGCAGACGTTTAAACATAAACTCAGACGTACAATATTAAAGAATTGACTACCGACAACGCACAAGAAGGTCTAATAATGAGTTATAGTTACTCTTTTCTGACTATAATTACAGAGACATTGTTGTCTAGATGGCCAGCCGGCAAGAAAATGAAAAGTATTTTCCGTATTTCAGGCATTCTGAATATTGCTCATTCCTCTGAACGAAATACTGAATTCGAAGTAAAAGTTTCTGTCGTAATTAAAGTACGGCTGAAATATTTCAATTGCGTAGTCGCCATTGCTTGATGCAAATTGACCTTCAATATTTTTCAAATATTTGATGTTGGTCACAATTATTTTATTTATAAGTACCTGAGCACTAATTTGGATTATTCTTTTGATCAATCAACGGGTTACGGAGAGGTTTTGATTTGTTTGTGTATAAACCGATTATAGCAGTATGGTCGCCCCCATAACATGGAGCTTAAAACCTTACTGACGAAATATGGATGAACTATTTACCCGGGACATACCTTTTAGGATTACAGACGTAATGGCTCATTTTCATTAGTCGATACACAGCATGCAGGGTCTTTCCGCACGGGGTAATGACCTTGATGAGTCCCCAGGGACTTAGGCGATTGGCGCACGGCACCGCGCACCGCCGCGGTAGGCGGTATCATGTCACATTGGCCTCTATTAAATCCGCTGATGCCTAACACACGTACACCGCCCGACCGCGCGGTCGAGCTGTTAGAGACCGCGGCGGTGCGCGATGCCGTGTGTTTATCGCCTAAGTCTGATCGAGAATATATATCTAAATCCCGTTTCAAATGAAATGTAAATCGCTGCGATTCGTATCGTAAAAAAACATCAGATTATTTAAATGAATAAGCTTTCAAAAGCAAAATGATAACATGGAATCCGCGAAATAAATAGATCCGTGAGAGCATTTAGCGAGAGACACAAGCTCTTAATCGGCGATACAGAAACGTTGGACTAATACAGACTGGTTTTAATTAGTCCAAAGTTAGTCTATTCGACGGAATTGTGAACAATCTGTGGATGACCGCGCAGTTGTTACTAGCTAGTTCGCATACAGGAGTTAAACACGACGGAGGATGCAACTTGTTTTCCATCTTCCAAGCGTGTTTGCTTTGTGTTTTCGACGTTCTCTCTGCATTGTTTTATGTTGCCATTGTTAGTTAAAATAGGTATTTACCTACCTTTACAAAAACTAGTGAATAATTTCATTAGTTTTTGTACGCGACTTCTCCTGTTTCTACCGAGATAAAGAGTATATAAACATTATACGATGATTATACCTGTTATCCAGATTTCATTCAAATGCGACTCAGATGCGTCAAAAATAATAGCTTTTAGTGAGGTGACAATATTGTTAACATTGTGACGTTTTAATTTTAATTACATCACAATTTATTTCAATTAATTAATCTAACCGACCCCAACTATGTTGAGGTCGGCTTCCAGTCTCACCGGATGCAGCTGAATAACAGTATTTTATATGTAGCGACTGCCTATCTGACCTCCACAACCCATTTACTGGATAATAAAGTCCTCCGCCGCGTCTGTCTGTCGTCCTGTACGCGATGAACTCAAAAACTACTACACCAACTTTCATGCTGTTTTCACCAATGGATAGAGTGGTTCTCGAGTAAGGTTTTAGTATATAATAACCGACATCCACGCGGGCGAAGTCGCGGGCATCAGCTAGTAAATCATAAAATAAATAATTCAGAAACTCAAATAGTGCTTTCAACCTCGTAAACAAAAAAATAGGAAAGCACTGACCTGGATATCGTAAAATTTATTCCCAATCGTGATATACATCGAACACAGATAAAGGTACCTACCGCCAATGTATGGCATTTTTTTTGTAAAATCAAATCAAAGCCTAAAACTAACAATGGCGCAACCCTAAAAAAACAGTGTTCATTTTTTAAATACAACAATGCTTTCTATCGGTACCTCCCTGGATTGGAAAATATCACGTATCTAATATCCATGGCACACAGAGTTGTGGACTATCACCAGTTTCATAATTCGATAGAACTTTCATGTTTCGAGCACATCATAAAATATAATATCGTTATGTAAATGTTATGAAAACTAGTTACAAACAAAACTGTCGTTGTTAATTTAAAAGGGTAAGACCGGTAGCACACGGTGAATTTAAAACGCGCGGAAGACGCGCGTTTTATGCGGGATAGATGCCGATTTTTGCGATTATTTTTTATATTGTCAAACGATTTATAGATTCAGACGCGCGTGAAACGCGATACAAACGCGAGTGTGAAGTGTGTTGGAAACTCGTTTGAAGCGCGTACAAAGGGTCGGAGGAAAGGTACGGAAGGGGCGCGAGCTCAAGCGTCCGCACCGCCCGCACCGCAGTTGCAATAGTTATTTGTCAATAAATTTGTTGTAATAGTAACTTTATTTTCCCGTCCCATTGCCGCATGATTGGCGAACAAAGTTGACAGACCCTGATTGTACAGCTGACGAGGAGTCTCTGACCAAAACGCGGAAGCTAAGAGCGACTTTAGCGCGTCTGTATCACTGTATACGCGCAGTAGACGCGCGTTTCACGATCGCCCCGTGTGCTTTGGTTACAAGGATGCGTTTAAATCTCATTTGATGCGAGTATACGCGAGTCATCTGCGCGTTTAAAATACACCGTGTGCTAGGGCCCTTATATTTATTAGCTTCCGCCAGCGACTTCGCCCACGTGATATCTTTATAAATTATAGCCTATGTTTCAGTATTTTGACTGGGTTTTCCAAATTTTAATCAGTACAAACTAATGAATTTTTAGTTGTCATAACTCGGAACAAACAATCTGAACATCAATAAAAAACGAGCAGTCTGCGTCGCACAGACACTTGTACCATTTACAAAATAAATATTACAGTAGGTATATTCTAGGAAATAAGGTTTCTTGAAATGGGTTTTTATTATTTCAAATTAGTTCATAAAATACAGTAATACTTTGCAAAAAATCTACGCTGTTGCGCTGGTCATGAAATGCGGCTGTATAAAATTGTGTCCGGGGGTTGTAGAGGTAATTATGAGATAAACGAGTTTCTGAGTTCAACACGAGAAATCCGACATTATATAAGAACGTCATGCGCAGTCCTTTGCACAAAGTACATTTTGAAATAAATGTGTTTCAGTTCGAACGTAAACTTTTCGCACGATTGCGTAACAGGTATCCGCCATTCAGTAGCCTAATTTTGAAATTGAGGATAAAATGGACGAGAATATAATTTGACGTAAAATCCGATATGACTGTATTTTGGTTTTAACTCATTAAGTTACCTCTCACCGTTCCGTCTTTGTAAACGATTAACAGAAACACAATGTTGTTTTAACGCTATGTGTAGCACTAATCGTTTTTAATGAACCATCGTACCTACAAGTGACCTTTAGAGCTCAGTGTAAAGGTCACTAGGAAAACTGAACAATTTATTGATGTTACAACTCTGTTTAGCGTTAATACTATTAAGGTGAACCGTCGAATACAAGTGGAATCTAGTAGATAAACTCTCACTGCGTAATGACGTTTTATAGACCCAATCTGTCTGCCTACCCTTTTCCCAGCTACGTTGGGGTTGGATCCAGTCTAATCGGATGCACCTGAATACCAGTATTTTACATGGAGCGACTGACTATCTGACCTCGATAACTCAGTTACTGGGTAACACGATACCTCTTAGTTAGCTGGTTGCCAGACTTTTGGGTAACGACTGTCAAAGATCGACGAATGACAGCCGGGACCAACGGCTTAGCGTACTTTCCGAGGTACGGAGGGCTCTCGATATGTAACGGATAGTCACCTTACCCCACGAACCGATCGCGGCAAGCGTAGCTTAACCATTTGATCGACCCGTCCGGCTGCTATTGTTTAGGGTCGCCGCACATGGGCCACACGCGATAGCCACAAGTACCGCCAGGGTCGCCGCACACGGACCACACGGGACAGCCACAAGTGCCGCCAGGGTCGCCGCACACGGGCCACACGCAACAGCCGTGTGCGGCAAGTCCATATAAAATTATGAAAACTACAGGAAATATGCCTGTGGCGGCGTTTTGTCGTTGTGGCCAGTGGCCCGTGTGCGGAGACCCTTAGCCCCGAGGTTTTAAAGACTCAAACAGTTGAATTCAACACCGCAGTGGCGATCAGGTACCAGGATTTCAACAGTTGCGAGTTAGTCTGAACAGAAAGTTGTAAACGTGAAAATCGGATAGTCTCAGAATTGGATTAACGACCAAAGCTAGGTGTAACTAGTGGCGGACGCTGATAAAGCGCAGGCCACACTGAGAACGAAGATAAGTGCGCTTAGCTTCGCTCATGTAGCTACCGCGTGTTTTCACACTGCGAACTATGAACCGAAGTATGTAAAGTGCGGTAGCTACATAATAATATGAATATTAAGTAATTTTATTTCCAAAAGTAATGTACAAAGTAGGTATGCGTATCATTTACAGCGTAGGACTTACAAGTGCACAAAAAGATCAATGACCCCATGCTAGGTGGAACCTGTGATGCAGGGGTCGTCCATCCGTCCATTATACAAGATTACAGTTAGCAATAAGATTAGAAAACAAACCTTTTTACAGTCCGTTCAACCGATCTTGACTTCTATACCGTAGGCATAAGGATGGCATTAAAAGCAAAAAACGTTACCCAATACCAACTGTTTACTGCAGCTGCCATTTGTCATGCCACCAACGGAATAGAAGTCAAAATCGGTTGAACGGACTGTAAAAAAGGCTTATTTAAACGTCTAATCTTATTTCAAATGGAGTATAAGTAAGTAGTACTTAATTTTAGGGGTAAAATGTGTTTAATTCTAGTGTGAAAAACCAGCCAAGTGTGAGTCGGAATCGCGCACGAAGGGTTCCGTAACATTATCTATAAAAACGGCAAAAAAATCAGTTTTGTTGTATGGGAGCCCCCTTAAATATTTATTTTATTGTTTTTTAGTATTTGTTGTTATAGCGGCAACAGAAATATATCATCTATGAAAATTTCAACTCTCTAACTATCACGGTTCATGAGATACAGCCTGGTGACAGACGGACAGACAGACAGACAGACAGACGGACGGACAGCGGAGTCTTAATAATAGGGTTTTACCCATTGGGTACGGAACCCCAAAAAGTGAAAATGGTGTGGTGAGTGCGTGTGTGTATGGGTGTGTATGTGTGTGTGTGAGGGCCCGGTTTACACATTGGGTACGGAACCCTAAAAAGTGAAAAAGGTGTGGTGAGTGCGTATGCGAGTGTGTGTATGTGGGTGTGTGGTGTGTGAGCCTGTCTTTGTACGTATAGAGTTGTCATTGTATTGGTAATGTATATTGCGATTTTATTAGGTCTTCTGTTACATGACTACTATTACATTCTTCGTTCCCAGTGTGCCTGCGCATATGGTATGTCAAACAAAACCTAAATAAATACGTACAGTTTCGAAACTTCTAGTCCAATTACTAAACAGGTTCGTTCGTGTTAGGCTGAATTGATGTGCACTCAAAGTATCATTTGAATTCAATCGTTTGAATTCATTATGTGGTTTGAATAGCCGCGGTTTAGCGGTTTGCGGTTTGTATTGACTGAGGTGAGATACTGAAGGATAAACGGTATAGGTGATTTTATTAAAAGATTACCATTCATATAATTATCAAGTAAATTAAATACTTGACAAATCGGAGAGTAACAAAATGTCGGTTGAATTATGCTGACATTATTCTGACATTAGGCTGATTCTGTAGTTCTAAGGTTGAGAAAGTATATCCGCTCGTGATACAGTTTTATACTAGTACGAGGGGATAGTGCAAATCAGTCCAAGGACAACCAAATAATTTTTACAATCTACCATTTCACATTCTCTAACTGTTGATCTGCCTAAATTTTATTGTCAAAATAACCTTAAACGATTTTTGTCTATCCTGGGATTATTATTAAGTTACTCTGTATAGTTGTCTCATATTCATGAATAAAAAAATGTTTAAATGTTTATACATTTGTGTGCTTTTCTCGTTTTCTAACATAACAACAAGGCTTAGTGGTTTTAGTCTGGGGGAATTTTTGAACTGTCATACATAAAAGGAAAAAAAGTCACTGCGAACAAGCTGCTTCAATGTTAAGAAATAGTACATTACTGTCGCGGCCAGCAATAAGGGGATTGATAGACGATCGTGAAAATGTGGGCCGAGACGAAGCCGAGGCACACATACGTGAGTCTATCAATTCCTGATTGCGGCCAAGGCTTGTATAGTACTTTTCTCAAATATTGCGTGGAAATTCAAACTGAATAATTAAAATAAAAATTCCAGAATCAATGGCGAACAACTATAATTCTTCATGCGCATTTATGTTCATTTGTTTCTTCTTTACTTTAAACAGTTCTATTTGCAAGCCAAATCAAAATTTAAATAAAATCTTTGATAAGTTACCTCCTTGATTGCTATGTGTTGAAGTAAAAAGTTCGTGCCATATTTAAATAACAGGACAGATATAGATTTTCATAGTAACTTTGCTGGCCGCATCGTCACTTGTTTTTGACCAGTCCAGCAATTTCGATTTATCTCGAAGAAGGTTGTCAAAACAATGCTCGAATTTCCAAGCATGTTTGAGAAAATTCACTTTACTGCTACCGGTTTTCACATAATCGTTCGGAAATTGCTCCATAGAGAACACACTCGATCCTTCAGGACCGTTACGGCATTTATGACCCGTTGCACCGGTTGCATTAAGCCGGATCCGATCTCCGAGCAATTGCTAGCCGACACTGCACCGTCCCGTGCTTAGGGGCCATCCATAATTTACGTCACACGAATTTCATGATTTTTGGAGCCCGCGCCCCGTCTTTCTCAAAGGTGTGCGACGTATGACACCTCCTCCCGCTGCTGTGACGTCACATAACTTGCAATTTTAAATTAAACCTTCTAGTAATATTGATAGAGTTGGTATAATATTTTAAAGTATTTATTACTTTAGATAATACATGTGACGTCACGAAGCTTATGATTCGTCCCCCCATTGTGACGCAATAGCAGATTTTTTGACCCTGTGCGTAATTTATGGATGGGCCTCTTAGTTCAGCAGCTTAAAGCCGAACAAACACGAGACCGAACTCCGGCTCCAGATAGAAATCCGATTCGTACTGCCCGTTTGTCTAGTACCGTTACCGGGTAGTTTGCGTGGATTTACCGATTAGTTTGGTTTGTATTCAGCTTTGAATGCTCCCCCCTCCCGTCTTGTCGTTGTCAAAGTCTTGGTAATGCAGTCAACAATTCGCCAAGCGTCGCATTTGGGACTGTTGATTTCTGCACATAGTTATTTGTTTTGACAGTTAGCGGTTACAGTTCCAACCTCTGTATTTACTTCGTTTTAACTGTAACTAGCGACCCACTACTGATTCGCACGATTTTCACGACTTGACAAAACATCGAGATTTCTTAGTTACGTGTAACTTTAATAGTAACGTATTATACACAAACCTTCCGGAATAAATTCTGTAAACGAAGGTGAAGACCTAATCAAAATCTGTTGCTTGGTTTAGAAGAACAACGCGGACATACAGACAAACACGAATAGCGACTTTAATTTATAATCATTATGTATAGACTATGAGTAGATATTTGGAGGTTGTAGTGTATATATTTATTAGATATGTAAGCACTATTTCATGCACGTCAGCAGTGAGGTCGCTGTCTCTAATGTCATCTGTCAATTCACCGTAATCTGTTCGAACACGTGCGACTCCAAATTTTTGATGTCTGATTTATACATTTTTATTTGACTTTTTTGTCATAGCTGAGTTTTAGTTTTATAACTTTTATTTTTTACATGCTCACTGTTGTAAAATGCCCAAGGTAGATAAAATCGCTTTTTAATCTTACTTAAGTGAATTAAAGTGTATACGTTTTACTGCTTGTGACTGTACTAGCTTAATTGCTAGCAACTTTGCAAGGATTACTGATAGCGTGTGTATCCTATCACGCCAAGAGAACTAATACAAGTCTAGAACACGCTCAACTTGCCTCAACTGATCTAAAATAAGTAAGTAAATGTACAGTCGGCAACGAAAGTCAATTAACACTTCAGAAGAATTAAAAGAAGTAATACAAGACAAAATAAATTAACACAAAACTTCCTTTTTCGAAAAATTTGGTGTATAAATAAAATTTTGATGACAATGATGTAAAAAGTGACAGTGTTTTTCGACTTCCGCTGCTGACCGTACCGTGAAATGATTAAATCTTATGAACTTAGTGTGATTAGTGATATCTTGTTCATGGAAGTCGATCAAGGCGAGACCGTACTAATTTGATTAATTAATAGTGTGGATTAATGAAGATTAGATTTAGACTCGGACCGCAGGATGGAATGCTACTGCCAGGGTTGCGGGACAGTCCGAAAGGGATACCGGAACCCTTGGCAACAGGCAAATGAAGGAACACGGTGGGTTTTAGTCAGTAAAAGTCTGACACGCCCTCCCGCTCCGCCCAGAGCAGACATTTGATGATTTCCTAACTTAAAAAAAGGATGCAATGTAAATTATAAAGGGTGGTCAAAAAGGTGACGTCATAAACAAAAATTTTATACCTTATTTCCAAGAGTATCTGAAAATAGGCCATGTGTGTTCCGCAACTCTTAATAGTTTTCGAGTGTATAATAATTGTTTTTAAAATTAATGGAAACCGCTTTATATACGACTGTTATTATTTATCATTCATTAATAACACTAGGGACATTTTATAAATAAACAGTATATAAAATATCTCCTTTTCATTAAGAATACACAATAGACAGTAAAGCTTACCCGACGAAAACAATACAGAGCCCAACAATAAGCTCTAAAATGAAGCACAAGTGTCACCGACCACTTGAAACAATATTTCGGGCTTACCATGAGGACTTTAACATAACGAAACATACATAAAGAAATAGATAAATAATCTCAGTGTAACCTGACCCTCGTATGACACTAATTAGTAGGATAATCAGCCTATAATGTTCCCACTACTGGGACACAGGCCTCCTGTCTGTGAAAGGGACTGGGCCGTAATCCACCACGCCGGCCCGGGAGGTGGATGTCACGTCTTCGAACGGTGGTGATGAAATAATTTACACAAAGTATAGTGCCACTGTCTGGGTTCGAACCTACAACTCGTAAGTCGCGGCCGTTTCCACTGAGCCACCACTGCTCAGAACCACTAATTACTGATTCTTTAAATTTACCAAAATATCTCGCTTGTGTCCTTGGAGTTTCTTGCCCGTCCTTCTCCATAAAGCTCAAAACACACACAAGGCGGGCGCGGGGCGGGAGTGAGTCGGGTCGTTTTCATCGCGTGAGCCGCGCTGTTCATCGTGTTCACACAGAGCGCGGGTGCGGAGCGGCAGCGGGTCGGGCGCGGAGCGACAGCGAGTCGGGTGCGTGTCCGGCGCGGGACGGCAGCGGGTCGGGCGCGGTCGTACTTTGACAGGCGGCAGCGGTTGCAATGTGAAAATGTCGGGTGATTGGGACACGGACGAAAAATTATTGTTTTTACTTATTTTAAAAAGAAGAGCGCAAAAACGGAAAAAGTTGTGGGTTCATGACATTAATAAAAGAAGAATATTTAGAGAGAAGCAGGTAACTAATCAAAGATTTTATTTATATTTCGATTTGGCGTGCAAATAGAACTGTTTAAAGTAAAGAAGAAACAAATGAACATATTGGCGCATGAAATGAATTTTTATTTTATTTACTCAGTTTGAATTTCCTAAGTTTTCATGGTCATATTTTTACAGAATAGCACAACCGCCCCCGACCCGCTCCCGTCTCGCGCCGGACACGCACCCGACTCGCTCCCGCTCCGCGCCCGACCCGCGCACGCGTTCTGTGTGTTGACATCCATATAATTCCTTAAATTACAATTTATTATGCCCGTCATACTTCCGCGCCCGACACGCTAACGGATTGGCTGGAGAAAGTACAACATAAAGCCCTTTGCCCAGCAGTAGGACAAAATAGGTTAATAAAAAAAGAGTTTATTTAACATGGGAATCGAGCACGGCCCCAAACTCAGCACTAGCATCACCAACAACGCAGTCAGGAAGAAAACACAGACCGTGTTCATGGTAAACATTATTTATTCACGTTATCACGATCATTTTGTGATTGCCAGCATTCACCGGTGTGTTGACTATGCTCGCAACAGCGGCCAATGAAAATACGATGAGCACTAATTCACACATAACGCACTAGAGCGACAAAATGTAAATACACAGACGAAAGTTCGGTTCGCTAGAGCCTATGTTTTTGGGGCCACTCTCCTAATTTTGCAGGTTTTATTAAACTTTTACCTACTGCGGAATATAAACTCACTGCTTATTATAAATACTTATAATAAACGGTTGCCGGTGTAATTGCGAACATTTCAGGCATTTCAGTTCTGTGCTATGTGGGTCTCAATAAATCTTCAATATTGAAAAACAAGACTTGTCCTAGTTGACAGTTTATTGGTTATTGTTTGGCCTATGGTTCCAAACTGATATACCAAGATGACGGGAGTTGCAGATTGCAGAAATGATTTCAATCGGAAAAATATAAAGTTTTAATAATTCAAGTTTTAACCAGTTCCGTTTCCTGACGACCACCGGAGAAGGTTGATTTATAGATCTTTGGTTCGAATGGCCCAAAATTTGTTTTACTTTATCAAGTACAACGAAGCTTTCGATGTAATTTAGAATTCCTGATAAGTAAGTATAACCTTTCATTCAATAAGTATTCAATTAAACCAACATTACCATACCTGCTACGAAACAACAATGTAAATGTTAAAATACATAAGTACAACAATAATATACTACACTAATCTACATTAAGGTGGATGCGCCAAGGTAGCCCGCGAAATACAAATTTTCTTACGTTTTTTGCAATTTGCAGGTCAGTATCAGGTTGTATGTTGATCTAAATATGATTAGCGGCCGTAACAAATATGGATTTATAGAATTATAAACATTAGAATCAGCAATACAACTCTCCAAGTTCATGAAAGTGCCAAATGTCATGATTTCATGTAATAGTTATTCAATGCACTTACACGAACTTAGAGATTTGATAAAAAAATCAGAAAAGCGCGGAAGCATAACATTCCAACTCAATCAAATTACGAGTGGCGAAGTTAACAAATAAACAACACTACATTGGGTATTTGGTTCTACGGTAGTGAAACAGAATAAAACCATTTTAAAAACGAATGTGCACACAGAAATCTCAACAAAACATGATTTGCAATATGATTTTCAAATATCTTTGATAAAATCCAGCGAATGCTCACGTCAGTTCGAGCGTAGTATGGGCAAACAGAATTCAATCACTATATTTAAACTCCGAACTGCAATGTGAAAGGTCTGGATTTTTTGCCGTATTTTTCGGCAACCGTTTCTTTTTTATCCTGTGGTTCCCTTTTCGAATCGAATCTGTTTTTAAACATTCTGCACAAAGCTGTCTTTGGTACTCGTAGGAGATATACGTAACGAACGCACAAAGGTTTATATCCATTATCATGAGACTTGCAAGGCGAATAGTTGGTGACCGCACCGTGTCGGCTTAGCTTCATCAGTTTTAAAATGAAGTTGGAACTAGTTTTGGTGATCCTATGTTTTAAACATTGTGAAATGGTTTTTATTTGAACATTTCATTTCAGACATCATGTTCCAGTGATGGAAGTTGAAATTTCGTATTGTTTTGTCATATTCAGCATGTAAAATTAGTTTCCGAAAACCCGCTCATGTTTCAAATGCAATTATACAATTGTGTGTAAAATAATGTCACATCGTATTTTTGGAACCCGTATAGTTCAGCTTCCAAAAATACCATGTAACATTATTTGGTGATAAAAGTTTAAAGCTATTTTAATAAACCTACGTGACATTTGAAATGTATTTCTGTTGGGATATGTTTTCGTTTATCCAACGCTGCTTCCCAATCTGGGGGGCCCGAGCGCCGCTTGTAGGCGGCTCTACGTGGGGATCGTGCGATCGATGGCCCTTTACGGGGCCCCGATCTGGGCGGCTGACCTGACGGCCGGTAGTATCGCAGTCCTGCGCAAGCCGCAGAGAGCGATGGCCGTCAGAGTCATCAGGGGGTATCGCACGATCTCCTACGAGGCGGCTTGTGCACTGGCCGGATCCCCGCCCTGGGACCTCGAGGCGAAAGTACTCGCGTCATCGTATCGGTGGCGCGAGGAAGCGAGGGCGCGGGGTGAGCAACCGATGCAGCGACACATAGAGCTGCATCGGTCTCAGCTTCGCGAGGTCCTGGTGGCGGAATGGCGGGAAAGGCTTTCACGCCCTACCGCCGGCCTCGACATCATCGAGGCGGTCCGGCCGGTGCTCGAGCGCTGGCTCGGGAGGAGGCACGGCTCCCTGTCGTTTCGGGTGACGCAGGTGCTCTCGGGGCATGGTTGCTTCGGGAAGTACCTGTGTCGCATAAACAGGGAGCCGGACGCCCGGTGTCACCACTGCGTCGACTGTCGGGAGGACACGGCGCGGCATACGCTGGCAGAGTGTGCCGCTTGGGAGGAGCCGCGCCGAGCCCTCATCTCAGAAGTAGGCGGTGACTTGTCGCTGTCGGCCGTAGTGAATGCCATGGTCGGCAGCGGGGAGTCCTGGGACGCGGTGGTTTCCTACTGCGAGACGGTCGTCTCGCAGAAGGAGGCTGCGGAAAGGGAGAGGGAGATCTCGTCCACTCACCCGGCCCGCAGCAGGCGCACCGGGCGTAGGCGGAGGGCGGATAACGCCCTCTTCCAGCCCCCCTAAATGGGTCCAGGGGTGACGGACTCGGGGACGTCCGTCGCCCCCAACACATCTGGACCCGAGGTGGCGGCGCGTAGTGTTCCACGCGCGCCCCTCTTAGACGTCACGGGGGTCAAACACTAGTCAAACACCTCACTCCCCCCCCCTGACCCGAGGAGGCCCGCAGTGGCGGGCCGGCACCAGTCGGGGGTTGCGGAAGATTCTTACGTTCCCGCGACCCCCGGCGTAGGTGTGAGTCGGAACACCGGGGTGGTTTTTAGTCAGTAAGAGTCTGACAGACCCCTCCGCCCACCCCAGGGCGGAGGACATCCATGAGGATTTTCCACCTCGGAAAAAAAAAAAAAAAAAATGTTTTCGTTTATCCAACGTGACATCCACTAACCCGACTGGACCCGGGTGGTGGATGTCGGCCCACTCACTCTCACAGTAAGCCGATTTCCCAGCACATTATAAACTGGTTACATGTTATATTCAATTAGAAGAATATTAAAAGTAGAAAATAGAATATGTTTTAAAACATAACGTTTCTTTGTTTGTTTGTTCATTAGTGCGAACTATTCATCCGATATAATTTAGTAATGTTCTTAGTTTTAGTATAAATTAGTCCACGCAAGGAGACTGTTCTTTAAGAGGAAGACGAGTGGTAGTTCTCGTTTGAACTAAGAAAACCAAGTTTGATTTTCGATCAAACATTTTGTCTGGCTTCTGTTGTTTAATCCAGTTTAGATAAGGAGATGGGCGGAGATGTGCGAATCGGAGAGGAGAGGAGATGTGTATCCACCAAAGCCATGCGGAGATGCGTCTGATAAGACTGGAGAAGAGATGTAAGGCTTGAGAAGACAGGACACACCGCTTGCGTAACGACGCGCACGTCTACGCTACGCAAGCAGTGTGTCCTGTCTCATACAGTTCCATACATTACAACTCAGTGGTACGTGCGCCTCTACGCTTACGTCTACGCATACGGTCTGCTCGAGCCTTTATACTGTATGTGTGACTAGAGCAGGCGGGGAGGTTGTGCGACGCGGGGGTACTAGCGGTGCCGTTCGCCGCACGCCGCTCACATCTCTCGTCTCCGCTGCGCGCCGTCGCCAGCTTGCGAGGCACAGCTCCCATCTCTGTTTTGTTCGTGTTAAGCAAATATGACACATTTCCTCTCCTCTCTGATCAACCGTATCCACTGACGCTTAGAGGAGATCATATATAAACAACGAAATCTTGAATGAGGACAAAACTGAAAAAAAATATGTAATAACTCAAATTCTCAAATCCATCAATTGGTTGTTCCAACACATCTCCTCTCCTTTTGTTTCGTCTCCACTTTGATGGAGTCCGGGCCTAAATGTGACGTATTTAAAGGAATAGGGTCATTTCAGGTTAGACAATAATGTGTAAAAATGAAACAAGTCAATTGAAATAGCACATTGTGTGCTTAACGTTGGCTGAAACCTGTGTTGTCGGCTTTGGCAGCATTCTACATATTATGACGATTTGACGCGACAGGTTGTTTGGAAGTAACACGATTCTGCTCGGAAATAACACGATAGGGATTATGTCAAAGGAATAAATGGAACGTGACACCGACGCTTTTTGTGCCAGACCATTTTTGGCAACAAGTATTACAGTCCTTCCACAGTTATTTTACGTCTGATAGCAATCCATAATCAAACTTATAGCAAGGAAAATAAAGATCACTTGATGCAAAATCAGAGGTGAAGGTGAACTGTGAAAGGATCGAAGCTTCGACAGATTATTATAGAAGACAAAATGTCTATGTCCGATGTATAAGAAAATGAAATACCTACCTTTAAAAAATATTCCATTTTCTAAAGGCAGGTTGAATGTGACAGTACACAGTAAGACAATATTTTTTTTTTTGAGTTTGTGTAGTAATCAAATGACTTCTCCCGCTCTGGGCGGACCGGGAGGGCGTATCAGACTTTTACTGACTAAAACCCACCAGTGTTCCTTCTGTTGCCTGTTGTCAAGGGTCCCGGTATCCCTTTCGGACTTTCCCGCAGCCCTAGCAGACAGTAAGTCAGTCTAGCGCTAACTTGCAACTAGGCTCGTATAGATACTAGTTTCAACCCAGTCCCGTGCTGACTTTGTGCCTTCAAGTCAGTCCTGTTGACTAACCTACCCGTCTATTTTCGGGCCCAGTAGCTTCCCTCGCATGACTTACTGACTTGCTGCCGATCTCGTCTCCATGAACCCAATGACTGGATCCGAAATTCCGAGTCCCTGGCATCGTATACACCAGGGCATAATATCCAGTTTCACCCAAAACATTTTTTTATGAACTATAAAGCAGGAATTTCTTTGGCGGGAAAACGGTTAACTTTTTTTTTTTGCTTCTTTTGTACTTCGGTTTATAAAAGTTTTCCCTTTAGAGCAAGGTTTTTTCCAACAAATATTAATTAATGTGAATGCTTGGGAAGCTTAATTTTTTAGTTAAATAAGTATTATCGGTAGAAAAGATTTCATTCAAAGACACAAATAGACCATGTCCTAGATACTTTTACTCTACGTACAACTGCGGTGCGGTGAACCACTTTTAACCCTTATGTCCTTAGTAATAAGGTTGATTAATGGTTCACCGCCAGTGTCAGCGATGGTACATGAAATAATACCATTTAGGTGGCAAGTGAGAACGCGGGCAATACCTACCTATAAAATAGTTACTTCTCAAATGGATTGCCTACATTAGTGGCATAATCCAACTTAATAAAACAACCACAACACAAATTATTATATTGTAACCTTGCATTGAAACTGAGAACACAATTAAATGCACTAATTGCAATTTGTAGTTCGTTTTAGTTGTACTAATAAATTAATGAAATAGCTACAAAACAGGAATTTTGATTTAGCAGTACGTTGTGGTTTAATGATATAAATAAAATATTTAGAACTACATATTATTATTATTATATTGTAACTTAGTGTGAATGTCCTTAGAATTTTACTATTTTTTTTACTCTGTATTTTATACGTGGAGACCTGTAATTGGCTTTCTAACTAATATACTGTTCTTGATCTGTTTGTTTTAGCTGTAAGTCTCCCATGTTACTTAAATAAATAAATAATAAATAAATATTACGTTCGGTGGCCTAACAAATAAAAAAATGGCTTACATGCATACTCTCTTTTAAATGCAATCTAAAACATTTAATTGACTTAAGTCTCTCTTTTTAACCGACTAAAAAAAGGAGGAGATTCTCAGTTCGAAAAATGATTTTTTTAACCACGTTCTCATAGTGTAAGTAATAATGAAGTCTATGACGGCGCATGCAAGCCTAGAAGGGTCAATTAATTGTGATGTGTTATGCTAATGAATTTTCCATAGGCAATGGAGAAGTTTTCTCCATACGATGCAGTGCTTCAGGGAGTTGGGAATTTTCCGTTCTACATGTACCATCTACTCGAGACGTAAACAACTCATCTGCGAGAAATAAACAGCTCATATCTTTCTTTTATTTTGCATCATATAGGGTTACACCTGCGAAGTGCAGTGAAATTTAACTTATGTTATCGTTCAATTTGAATTTCATTAGTTTTACTAAAGAACTTCGTAGTTTTTGTATTTGAAAAAACGGAACGTTTTTGTAAAAGGAAAATAAATCTTCGTTACTATTTTATTATAATCTATCTTATGTTATATAATATGTATATAATAAAACGAAACCGTGACTGGTAGTTCTATCAACGCACAGCTCAAACCACTGCACGGATTGGGCTGTTTGGCACACAGGTAGTTATTATGACGTAGGCACCTAAGAAAGTATTTTTCAAAAAATCCGATCTTTTAGGGGTTTTTTTTTTGTATGAAAAATGTTTCGAAAACTATCTGTCAAAGGCAGTGGAGGGGGTGTTGAAGTTTTTAGAGGAAATTTCGAAATCCACGCAGCCGGGGCGGAGTGGCGGGCAAATAGCTAGTTATGTATTGTTCCTGATTCCGAATTAAATCCTGAACTTCTTATCGTTATTTGTTTTAATGTTTGTACGTCTTCATTTCATCGATATTATTGATTAATATACTATATTATTTTTATTGTAGCATACATGAAGTTTAATAAATATAGACTGTTCTCGATACACGAGTGACGTGACATGACGTGCATTAAGGCTATCCAGTGTATAGTGTGCCCAATGATTTAGCTTCAAGCATGATTTGAATATGCCAGTCAAATAAACGACATGTTAAGTGAAACATGAGGGCAAGCGTCAACGCCAATAACTGTCCGTTATTACCGGACCGGATTGGTACCGGACCGTAAAACAAACACTGTTTTTGATATAATTCGAATCATTATTTAGAATCTTTTAGTTTCACATTGTTGTATTTTATGAAGAATAAGAAAAGTTTTGACGGTTGGCTCCCTGATGGCTTGTCAGCCAACCGTCAAAACTTTTCTTATTGCTAAATCAATATTCGAAAATTCGCGAAATTTTGTGGATTTATATTTTATACAGTATGTTATCTAACGAAGGGCGTTACCGTTAACTTACAATAGTATAGCGTATATAGAGGCAAAAAAAAAAAACTACAATTTCAAAAAAAAGAAAAACTGCTAAATTATTCACAAGAAATATTAAATTGATACGGAAAAGAAACACTTTGTACCTACACGCACACTTGTCTTTCTACATTGAAATACAAGTGTGCGTGTAGTGTTTCTTTTACGTATTAATTTACTAGTTTTGCGAATATTTCAGGATCTACATAAAAAAAAAAAATTGTGCTTGAATTTTTTTTTTGGCTTGTCTGGACGCTTCACTGTTGCGGGTTAACGGGAACGCCCTTTGTTAGTTAACATATTGTATATATTTTTAATTATTTTCTTTAAGATAGGTACCTCTTTAGGTCATGAGCTAACCAAAAATCAATCTGCCTAGCCTTGTCCCAACTATGTTGGGGTCAGCCTCCAGTCTGACCGGATGCAAGTGAATACCAGTATTTTACATGGAGCGACTGCCCATCTGACCTCCACAACCCAGTAACTGGGTAATACGATACCCCTTGGTAAGACTGGTTGTCAGACTTTTGAGCTTCTGACGACCCGTAACGACTGTCAAAGATCCACGTATATGGCAGCCGGGATTGATGGATTAACGTGCTTTCCGAAGCACGTAGGAGTCTCGGTATGTAAAGATGGTCATGAGCTATCCGCATATCAAAAATATTTGGGCTCGGTCTTAAGCCGTGAAAATTGATTCGCTATTACAATGTACCAAAACTATAATAGATTGTGATACTGAAATTATGTTTGCTCGTAATGAAGTGAGTAGATTACTCACTCTGATCTTCAGATGTTTGTGTAAAAAAGCTCACTTTAATGCTTTAGGGTCACAAATTAGTTGATTATTACACTATGTGGTGTGTCGTACGGTAAGTAACTACTTAACACGAGTTTGTAAACTTTGAAAGTCTTAAAGAAAAACTTTTTGTTGTAGCTACACGTCTGAGGAGGCGCTAACTATGAGGCTTACGTTAAATTTAAAAAGCGAATGTTATGAAAGATTTCAGTACAAGTTTTATTTATGTTATATTTGGGGCGGAGTTTTATTAAATGTAGTGTGCAGTAGTTCCGGCACGTTTGTGTAATCACCCGATAGAGGCGCGCGCAGGGGAGGCGGGGCCGCGCGTGGATCGGCCCGGCGGGAACTATTCCACTATTTTCTGTCTATCGCAGTCCACGTGCAACTGTTGTTACATTGTTACATTGTATATATGACTTATATTGTGATTTATAACTTTCATTACTTTGCAACCAAACTTGTTCATCTGTTACAAGTCGAACTCTAACGAATTCGTGGCATTGTTTAACAGTGTTTGAATCAGAATTAACTTTTATTAGTTTCTAAACAAACTTTTTATGAGAATCCGAACTTCGCAGTGCAATGGCTTTGCTATTTATAAGTTATTATGTTTTGATATTTATTATTCTTAGTTTGGTTTAATTTAGTAGTAGTAAGGTCGCTTACTACAACTAAACTTTTACGTGGGGTTTCGGGTTCAATTCCCAAGCCTGGTGAAATGGTTTATCATTTTTTGTGATGGATGGAGATAGAGCTTGTTGCTTTCACGTGATTTGGTTCCCCGAATTGTGGTTTTGTCAAATTATCTGGCATGCAGTTTAATTTTGTAAAGGATGTTTTAAAAATTTCAAAATAAATCTTATCTGATGTGTTACATCATCCACTGGCACTTAGTTTCCCGAATTAGTTTGGCGTATCAAGATTGGAATTGCATCATAATTTTCGTTCGCAGAAACCCGTTCCACCGAATATGCGGAGCTGGGCGTGCCGCTGTCGGAGCGGTCGGCGGCCGACACGGAGGCGGCGCACGAGCTGCTGTCGCTGGCGCACAGCTTGCCGCCGCTGCCACCCGCGCACGTCGTCACCGTGCTGGCGCCCGAGCCCACGCCTCTCACGCCTCTCGCGTCCCTAGCGCCCCTCGCGCCGCTGGTACCCGTCTACACCTACACGCTGCAACCCACCAACATCTACATACTAGCCGAGGAGCCCCCCGAGCCGGTGTACCACACCGTGCAGACCGTTACACCGCTACAACCTGTGGAGTTCGTTGACACGCAGATAAGCTATGTCGAGTACCAGCCGGCGCCGCCTCCGCCCTCCGTGCCCCAGCCCACCGAGTACCGGATAGAATACAAAGAGGTGATTCCCGATCCTGAACCGGAACCGGCAGAGGCCGAGCCGCCGGAGTGCGAATCTTTGCCTGTTGCCAAAGAAAAGCCCGCCAGATACGACTGTGGCCAGTGCGGCAAGCGGTACGCGACCTCATCGAATCTGTCGCGGCACAAGCAGACGCACCGCAGCCTGGACTCGGTGTCGGCCAAGCGCTGCGGCGAGTGCGGCAAGGCGTACGTGTCCATGCCGGCGCTGGCCATGCACGTGCTCACGCACCGTATGGGGCACGTGTGCGGCGTGTGTGGCAAGCAGTTCTCGCGACCGTGGCTGCTGCGCGGCCACCTGCGCTCGCACACGGGCGAGAAGCCATACAACTGCGCGTCGTGCGGCAAGGCGTTTGCCGACCGCTCCAACCTGCGCGCGCACCTGCAGACACACTCGGCCGACAAGAAGTACGAGTGCACGCGCTGCGGCAAGTCGTTCGCGCTCAAGAGCTACCTCAACAAGCACCAGGAGGCGGCGTGCGCGCGCTCCGACGAGGAGGACGATGAGGACGAGTGACGTGCGGCCGCGCGCATACTGCAAACGATGCAACGAACTATTTCTCTATGAACTTCTTTACACCTTTGTATTACTGAAAAGAAGATATTTTAGAATACCTACTAGTTTCGACGGCGTCGAATGAATTAAAGCAATAAATATGTACCTAATCTCATTATGGCTCTTTCCATAATTCTAGAAGAAGATAAAATTAACGCAAAGTGAAATTAAAATAAAACGTATTTTTTCAATTATTAGTCCGGCAATGACGGAAGCAATCGTGTCAATTTATGGCAAGAGCCTGCAATGTTATAGCGTAGGGTAATGTTTACATAGTAACGTTAAGTAAGTTAGCGTCGCGGGTGTGGTGTGCGACTTTAGATGTAGTTACGGTGATACGTAGAGACTTAATGAAACCGTCGAGCTGTGGTACAAAGAGAGCAATAAAGTAACGAGTGTAGAGTGGCATAGGCGCACGACTAGCGTGTGACGGTTAGCGTAGCATAGCGCGCCCCGGGAGGACCAAACTGATGCTCGGGCGCCGGCGCCGCCAGCGTCCCGCGGCACGGGCGCACTCCGCGCCGCCTTGCAGGATGGACACGAGTGCCACATGAAAACTACCACTTAACGCTATCATTCTTAGTGACGCCGTCGATGTCCACAAAAGATTTACTAAGTGTTGTTATTTATATTCCTATGTAATGTCTAAGTCTATTCAGCTAGTCAATCTGTTCGGATTCATGATATACTTAACTGTGAATATCGAATAAGCATTTTCTATAATACTAAATTGATGTTATTCTTCAAAGAAGCTATGTTTAATAAAGATATATGTATTATATCGCTCTAAATAAAATGTTTACCAGGTATTAGTTTTCATATGTTACTTGTTGACATTCCTTGCAAAGTATCCAGGGCCGAGTATACCCATACCGCGGTGATTAAAGTATGTGACTTTGGCCGTACAACCGGTCTGATAGCTATTGCGATCTTTTACAAGAAACTAACTGTTATAGGTAGTGTTAATTCATGACCAAGTGATATACCTAATTGGACTGTAAGGATCTCTCTAAATACGTAATATAATGTTACGTGAAATATAAAAAGCTCGTTCATTTTGCTCATGCGTAGGTAGGTACGTTTTTCAAATAAACAATGATAGTATTTTCAAGAACGTTGACCAGGCAGATAACACAACGGTCGTTCGATAATTAACAGTGAAGTTCACGGGAATCCAATCTGAGCGTGATAATGATCTGTACTGCTGGTAACGCGTGATCTACGAGTATCTCGTTACTGTTCGATAGATGACCGACCACCGGAACTGACAGCGTGGTCCTTAGTTTGACTAACGATAGGATTAAAACATTTTTACTACACTTCAATATTCACAATGGTCCACGGTAACTTGCTTCAAGATGAATCTAAAATCTATCTAGGAAAAATACAGCAAATTAAATCAAAATATTTTACCACTACGAACTACGGACGCGGTAGTCTATGTTATGAACCTTATGTTTAGTTATAGGGTTCTCATTAGATTGTAAATACCGTAGGTTGTGGACACGCCACAGATGGGAGCGGGCGCTTCCACCTCACTCGACCGTTACGTATAGATTTTTCAAAATATATATTATTTTATAAATGAAAGTTCGCAGTAGTGCTCTGAGGCTTTTGAGGATAAAACTCGGTAACAAAGATGAGGTAATAATTTTTCAATAATATACATAAGATGTATCTTTTCATTCACGAAATCTCTTAAGGGGTCATTGTACTCACCGTTATGAACAACTTTCACTACATGAACAACAAGAAATCGCAAAAAAAAATTTGCTGTTCCATACATTTATGTTCGCATAGCTCGTCAAAATGTAGGGAAAAGCTGATTTTTTTTTCGCGATATCGTTGTTTTTGTGGCACGGGTTTTGAAAACTCATAACTTGGGTTTGGATTATACCTGATAAACAAAATTCTCGAGATATGATATCAATAGTGGACTTATTAAACATATAAAGTTTCAATTGCATAGCTCTTATACTTTAGATTTTATTGATATCTAAAAAACCCCGATTTCTTCAGTCACTGACTCACTGATGATCATCAAAATTCTCAGGGTACTTCCTGAAGTCCTAGAAAACTGAAATTTGGTATGTAAGCTAGTATTAGTACACAAACAACAAAAAAAAAACTAAAACTTGGCACTTTTAACCCCCAACCACTTAAACTAGGGGACCTTGTTATAAATAATAAAATACATATTTCAGGAATTTTAGTAAATATATTCTACACAAGAATCTTTCCGTTGTATGACACGTGCCCGCTGCCATCGTGTTCCAATAATTTTATAATACCTAAGTCTAATAATATTTTTAATTTGTGTTAAAAGTAAGTTGGGTCTCTGAATGCGATCGTTAGACATGTGTTAGATAAAAATGCCTGTCGTCATGTGATCTAGAACAAAATTATAAAAATCGTACCACATATAACTATCATCTATCTATATAATAAAAATGATGTGATGTTCGTTGGTACACACACACATGAGAACGGATGAACGGATTTGTCAAATTTTCATTTTAAAATGTTCATATTCTGAATCAGGTATATAAGAAAAGTAAAATTTGAAAAAATTCCGTGAAAATTTGGGAAAAATGTAAGTGCATTTTTTATGGGAATTTTGTATATTGGATAGAACAACGTATGTCGGGGCCGGCAGTTAGTATACAAATGAAATGCTGTCCGTTGGTAAACGCATCACTTGAGAACGGCTAGACCGATTTGGCTATTTTTTGTTTTAAAATCTTCATTACAGTTTGGTATTTAAAGAAAGAAAAATTAGGAAATATTCTCGGAAATTTTTCAAATTCGGGAATCCTGGATGTCTGTTCAGCTAATTTATAATAAAAGCAATTCTAAATAGACATAAATTCAGATTATTTTGTGTTTAGTAGACAAAGGGTAGTAAAAGGCTTTGGGAATAAACTGGTAAAAAGTAGGTAATTCACGACAAGGCCACCAGTCGGAAATAATTAAAGAGTATTCTATTCTATTCTATCAATAAAAGGTCAGGAGAACTGCGCACTAAAGTCACAGTCACACAACTCAGTTGCGAAGTGACGTAAGTCCTCGACTCACAATTTTCAAGTATCTTCTTAGAGGTAAGTGTTATTAGTTTGGGGATCGATAGGTTCGTTAAGACCCAGAATGATAAAGCAATGGACGCGTGTATTTGAGAAAAGAGATGTATTTTTATAGAGTTAAATTTTTATTGTGAATATTTGATATTTCACGACGTCTTTCGTTATAGTAGTGTCTATGGTAAGCTTATGTATAGGTTATGTATATGTAAGTTATTACACATTAATCTGTACAGGTAAATTTTCAGTTTTTTTTAATGAAGTTCCCACAGTTGGTGAATTAAGATAATTATCTTTGTGTAAGTTCTTTGTAAATTTAAATTATGTGTAGGTTATTTATGTGTAAGTTATTACATGATCTCTATAGATTTAACTCTGGTATGTTTAATTTTTCTTATTTTTTTTTTTATAAGTTTCCTTCATTATTGAAACTACCTGAACTTTTACCAGAGAATCATCTCTAATTTCATAAAGATTTATGTTCGTTGTGAGTTATAACAGGGAAGATGCCTGGGTAAAAAAAAAAGAAAAATCGACATAGTCCGTCAGTCAAATAAAAAAAAATATTAGTTTTTTTTTTTGCTTTATCTTAATATTAAAAAATTACTTAGATAAAAGGCATTAAAGTTGGGGAGTGGGGGCCGCTACGTCACAAGTAACTATACAATCTACATACTCATGACGTCATGGTACTTTTAACTCAATATATCTTTTGATAAAGTAAAAAAAGTTAAAATACGTGTCCAATATTTTTTATTAATGTCACAGACGGACAATTTTTTCTTCTTCTCACCATCCCTGTTTAATTGTACGCTGAGAGTCTTTTGTTAAGCAATTGAGTGAAAGCTGATACTACCTTAAGTGTATAATGTAAGATTAAAATAATAATGGATAACGCCAAAGGGACATGAGGCAGTTTGATATTCACAAATAATAATTTAAAGATTTTTGTCTGTTTGAAATATCTTTCTGCTTCATGCGCTAGATATCCCGAAAAAAACAATTTTAAATTTACAATAATATGACAAAAGTACGATAATTCAACGAAAAACTTGAGTAATTCAAAAATATATTCACGTTAAGCATTTTTGATGGAAATTATAACACAAAATTATTATGTTTGCTCAATATGTATAAATGTAGAATTCATTGATTCTATAATAGGCCTAAGCATTGTCACAAAAAAAAATTAAAACAAGAAGTAGTGTATGTGACATAACCCTGTAGTATTTAAAACACTTCTTTACATCACATTACGTAGTGATTGCACGTTATAAACATAGTTGTTCATAATTGTAACTCACCTTCAATCACTTATGTCAATTTCGGTCATTTTCGTCAATTTTGTAATAAACAAATATCATTTAATGGTAAGCTACACTCGTTCTTTCAGTAATAATCTGAACTTGGATAGTATTTGTTGATTTGAACTTTAAAACATTGCAGCCGATCTAAGAAAAACAAAAAATAAATAGAAATACATGTGAATGTTAATTTGTATAATCAATACGAAAAAATACATGGATGGCTAGATTCATAAAAACATTGATAAAGCTTGTTGTTCACTAACGGAAAAAAAACATACTATTTACAATGTAAAGCGGCTGAATTACTGTAGTAAGTGTTACCGGTTCCAGAAAGACACTGTTCAGAATAAGACTGATAGAAAGAGCGTGAGGTTAATTTGTTGTAAGTAATTAATTATATTAAAATTGAGCATGATCTCAACAGATCAGGTGATGTCTTCCAAAATGTTCTCATAGCGCTTAGGGGTTAATGCACCCTGAATAGCAATCTAATACAATGCTAAAACATCTTCTTTACTTAAACACATCACCGCTTTTACAAGCACCAACTCACTGTTAACTGTAACAACATTGTAAGCGATGAAATGTTTGTAAATGTTATCTTTGGTAACTGTATTATGACTGCAGAGTGTAAAAATAGTAAGCGCCTTAGGTTACCAGTCTTGCCGGTTTAAAAAATCCTTCAATCCGGACTGACAAGTTAATACCTTTGCGTAGGGCACATCACCCCGAGGTCCCGGGAGCCTGTCTGCCTCGTACGCTATCTATCAAATGAATCATGACGTGAGATGTTATACCAAATTCGAAACTACACTGAACCGTAAATCGGATTAAACGCTTGATAAAGATTGAAAAGCTGCACCAAAAAACGTAACTGTTACCAAATAAATGCTTTGTACCAAACATGTTCTAGTCATTAACTAAGAAACTATTTATTTGGTCAATTATTGTAAAGCTACACGTAGGATCGTTTTATGATAAAGTTAGAAAAAAAAAAAATGACGCTCTCCACTAAAGCATTTTACGTAGATGGCGCCGTGACTTGTACGTAAAATGCGATAGTGGGGCGCGTCATTGGAGCCCTTACAACGTTTCTATGGCATTTTCATTTAAGACTACTGTTAGGCCTAAGCCGTAGTCGAGACAACCCGTTATAGGCTTAGAACACAATTAATAATAGTTTGCCATTTGTGCTTCAAATGTAGCTATATGATATTAACAAGTAAAGTGTAATTGTGTTCTAAGCCTTATGCAATTTTTAATCCATATTGTAATATGCAGTTCATTTGAAGTTGGTACACGACGATAACGATAATCTTCTTTAAACAAATCAATTGCCGTGCGTTAGTTTCGCAAAAACTCGAAAATTGCTCGACCGATTGTGATGAAACTTTAGTGAGTTGTTAGGGTGCGCGCCGGGAAAGGTTTCTAACAAAAAGATGATAAAGATAGCTAGTCCGAAATATTTTTGAAGTGATATATAGTTTTAAACATAAATACTTTATTTCTAAGTTACTAAAGACACTTTCAGTTTGTATCGACTGCGGCAGATTTACTATTACATTTAAGACTCGTTTAATACTAGCAATAAGTAATCTTATTGTAATAATTATAAATTACATATTTTCAAATAGCTTAGTAAAAAAATACAAATATAAAACCGGAAAAGCAATACGATTCGTACAATTCTTAGATTACTCTGTAAGGCAAATTTTTTACAATAAACTTTTTATCCAGTTATTGCGAAAAATTTAGGAATTTAATAAAAAAATGCATATTTACCATAATATAAACTATATGAGTCTAATTATATACCTAAAACCTGAATGACTATTAGTTTATTAGGAAACTTCGGTAGTTCTGTGTTACGTTTCATTGTTACGTTATACTCGTATTATACGTTACATTACATTTCATCATTATCAACATTCATTTCATTACAACACACCTTATTAGAAGTAAACAGGAATAAACGCCAAAACAATAGATATAATATTTAGCAAGTACGTTGTTACAAATAAGTCCCATAGTGTCATATACAGGGTGAAATTGAATTCATGGGCATCCTCATACGGGGTCATTGTACTCATCATTATGAACAACTTTGACTATGGGAACAACGCTGAAATTGCGAAAAAAAATCAACTGTTCCCTACATTTATTGTTCGCATAGCTCGTCAAAATGTAGGGAACAGCAGATTTTGTTTTCGCGATTTCAGAGTTGGTCCCATAGTGGAAGTTGTTCATAATGATTAGTATAATGACCCTTTAAAAGGATGCCCATGAATTCAATTTCACCCTGTATAGTCTATTCAAAATATTTCATCTTGTAAGTCTTTCAGTGAGCTGCAAGCTAATCTAGACTGAAATTCAAAATAAACCATTAGCAACAAAGCTTAAAATTGTCTGCCTCTACCTGAACAAGGATCATCACCAAGCAATCGGTCTAATTTATACGATTTGTATGGTTATTGACAGTTTTCTTCAAAGTTTTCATCGGATTCTTGAATATCTGCAATTTAATATGAAGCAACGGACTTCAAATTGAAAAGATTAAGTTAGTGGGGCGTTTAGTTTTGTATTCCGTATAAATGGACACCAAGCATATCACTTAAGACAATAATCTCAACATTTTTTTAGATTTTGAATAGTACCTACTTCCTATGTGCTCACCTACTATAATTATTGCCAAAAAGTCTATTACTGCCTGAGCTACCTGAGTAATTGTAATTATAAATGCAGCAGATTATATCTAATAAATCGTACGCGTGTTCATCACACTTAAGGCCATGTCCGCACGGCGATCTCTTTTCGCGCACTGTATTTTCAACTCTCGTTATTGAACCGAGCTTTGAGAATCCAACAGAGCGCATCCCGGCGCGTCAAGAAAACAAACTGTTGGATTTAAAACTCTCAGCGCGAAGCCTCCGTTGAAAATTCATTTGGCGAAAAGTACGCTCTTGCTAACCTGGGCTTAAAATGGCTAGCCCGCATACAATCTTTCATAACTCAACGTCAAGGGTAAATTAAATATTAAGTAAGTAATTAAATTATGAAACAGAGTTGGCGATCAAACTAACGATTGGCGAAAGTTGCTTTCAATAGGCAGCATAAACGAAAAGAGTAGTACAAAAATTTAGTTTGCAAAATATTTTATGAAACATAGTGGTAGCTATTCAATTGTTGGGAGAAAAATAGTTGGCGAAGGGGTATTGGCACCGAGATCTTTTGTACAGGCGAGGAGGGTCGCGAGCTGGATTTTAAAATCAAATACAAACACAATACGTTCGGCGTCCGGCATCCGGCGAACGGTCTCCTCGACCGTTTGTATGTCTCAGTTAAAAGAGACACGTTAACAATTAAAACCCTTTAATTGGACACTTTTTTTTAACTTTTTTACAATTATCGATTCTCTAAAGTTGTAAAATTTTTTGCACCAGTATTGCCTTTTCAGGCGTATCGTTCGATAAATACCAGAAAAATTGAACACTAATTCAAAATTCAGTGAACAATGTACGTATTGTGGCATGTGAATACAAAAATATTTTATCAAGGATCCGAGTTTGCTGAGCTATCAATAAAATATTTGATAGGATGAATCCCGGAATGCGGATTAGGTATATCGGAATAGATTCCTTGTTTTTACTTTCTCCATATTCCGCAATAGCGATTTTCCTTTGTGTGGTGAATGAGACGAGCGCTTATTGGATTCATAATTTGAAATCTGAGAATTAGAACTTACAAAGCGCAGTGGCGTGACGCTGACGTTGTATAAGCATTCTGTGGTTGTGTTGAATAATCCATTCATTTGTTCTTCCTGTTTTGTGCTCTGTTGTACCTTCTCTGTGAACCTAATCGTTTGGGAATGTGATCTGTTTCGGCGTCGGTATAATAAGCGGCTTTTCTTGTGAAAAGCTGTGAGCGAACTGGTTCTGGTTTCAACAGTGGGAGTGATTTCGTGGCTTCCTTTACAAATGGGTACTTAACTTAGTTATTTTCGGAGTGGAATAGAAATTGTTATGATGGATAGAATAGAAATGGAATATAAAATAAGATATGCAGGTTTACATTTTCCAAATAGGCACTACATGTTAGCTCAGATTTAATATAAAAATAAGTTTTACGAGCTATTAACTTTATAATTTGAAGCTCAAACGAAGAAATAGAAAATATTATACACAAACTTAAAAACTCCCAATTTATAAAATAACAGTATTTATTTTTCTGCCCTATCATATACCTAGTATATTGATTTCTATGTAACTCCAAAGGCTTTCTTATACGTAGTCGTTTCAGCGTCTTAAATAATATTCTTTGAAACTTTTACATTTCCAAAACTTCGATGAGCACATGCTTCCTATACTCGTATGATTAATTTTTCAAGTCTATATTTACCTAATGACAATGTTCAACAAGTGTTCCAACTATTCTCTTTATTATAATTATTTTAATAATCCCAATTAATCTGTAAGCATTCAAGCAAAAAAGTACTTTACTAACTTCAAAACATTTTAAAACTTTAAACAAAACGGATGGTTATATTATGTAAAAAATAAGTAACATTAAAAGAATAAAGACTATAGAAAAGATATTTAAAAATATCCCCCATAGAAACATTTTATTACGGAAAATTATAATATATACGTAGGATCCCACAATTTTTTCATTAAAAATACAACGAATTAAAAATATCTGCACATTTGATTATAAAATATCGTATTCTTAAATAAACTATATACCTTAACACCGAGTAACTAGGGCGAATTTAGCTTACAACGACTGCTTAACATTAAAAAAAAATGACACATAGATAAAAAATTATAACCTTTATAGAAACAAAATAACTATAATAAAAAACCAAATAAAAAAAATAGATTTCTTTAATACATATTTGGACGTTTTAAAATGTATTATAATTTTAAAAGGAAATTATTAAAAAACTATTTAATAACAAAACTTTTGATATGTACTAACAGAAGACCACATAATTATAATTCTAAAGATATGATTGTCAAATTAATAATTAATTGTACATCTTATTTCCAAAGCGTTGTCAATTTAATGATTCATGTGCTTTATGATGACATGTAATTTAATTTAGTCATTTGGTTATAATGTCCATTGCGTAATAAAATGAAACAATTATATAATTATAATAGATATGTTAAAGCAATCAAGGTAAAATAATTAATGTACTTCTACAATGTTTGAAAATGAGTTATCTTTTACATTGTTTGTAAATTAGTTATCTTTTACATTTGCATTTATGAAAATGTAAACGGCCCATATTATAATTAGAGGCCTATTTAAAACATTGTAAGTAGGTATTATGCCAAAAGGCTTTTTACGCAGTTTATGCAAGTTTCAAACAGTGAAAATGTTAATATTTTTCAAGTTTTATACAAAAGTAATCAGATATGATTTACGTTTGCAATTTGCAACTACGCATTAGTTACGAACTAGTCTTTATTCATAAAATAAAGTATTTTATTGAAACATTGTATAGTTTCTTGCATTTTCTGAGATCATTATATGTACTGTATCGATTTTAAATTGTGATCAAGCGTTAATCATTTGTTTTTCTTGCATTTTCTTGTAAAGTCAGGGGAATTAATTGTTTAGCAAATTCACTATCAACTTAAATTGTCCGAATATTCAGATCACAACAATAATTCTTTGGTGAAACGGCCGTAACACGCCAAATTGGCGAAAGATGTCAATTAGTATAACAAATAGTTGCCCTGACTGTATGTACATACTCAAATGTTCTCCAATTGAGCCTACAGTGGTCCAGTGTTGGACAAAGATGAATTTTTATACTGAGTTATTTTTGAAGATTACTTATTTTCCTCTCTACGGTTAAGTACGGCTATTAAATGTCATATGAAGAAACTGGTCAGATGGGATTATTACATACTCTGTTTTTTCGCGTTAAAAGCTTCCTCATTTTACGAATGGATTCAAATCGTTTTGGAAAATCATATTAATCAAAGTTTTATACAATTCATCAGAATTACTAGTGTTTTTACATAAATTGTCTCATAAAGCTTTGTCAAAGTGAAAAATAAATGTAAATAACATTAATCTGTCAAAAATGTCGTGTGCACTTTAGCTCTGGCATGATTTTAACAGAGCCAAAATGAGCTCTTAGATAAACACATTTACTTTTTAAAAATCTTAAACTCATTCATTCCCTGACAGACACCTCACAGCCTAAGCCGATGGCTCTGGAACCTTGAAAATTTGCAAGAGTTATACTACTGAAGATGAGCCCCTGGTCTAGCTACCACCATCTTATCTAAGTCTGTCGCCATAACAACAATGTTAACGGCATTGTTATGTTTCGGCAGTTAGAGGTAAGATAGCCAGTTCCTCTGTGGTTGAGGAAACCGGGTGAAGCTCGCTTCCACCTTCGGCCTAATGTTCACTTACCAGCAGGTGAGATGCAGGCTAAGGGCTTCCACGTGTGGTAAAAAAGAGGTCCGATTGAAATTTTGAAAAGAGAGAAAAATGTTTGTCATTTTTTGTCGATGGGAATCCCATGGTGCATACTTCTTGTTTACTAGTAAACTACCTTATTACCAAAAAAACGTATTTATCAGTTGTTTAGCAACATTTCTGTATGGAGTTTGACATAAAACTGACAGTAGACACTTGTTCAACGTGTGTCTAATGCGGCGTCTTACGTCAAACTCCATACATAAATGTCGTGTTTAAAAGATGTTTAGGCCAAACTACTGATAAACACGGTTTAGTGGTAATATGGATGGAGTCTAATTTTCCGAATTAAATTGTTCACTTTTTCAAGCGTTCACAGCCATACCGGCCCAATGCCTCATCAATACCGGTCCAATGCCTCATCAATACCCCGTACAGCCAATCTCCAGTCGTTTGATTTAAATCACTAACACTATACTACGAGGCACTTAGCACTGCTGTACCTAACTTACAATGACTTGTACCATGTTGCAATGGCAGCAACCATTACAACTACTGATATGTTCAAATTATAGGCGAGGACGCTGGCACCCTAAACACAAGTTAAATCTTACCTTGGGTGCCAGAGTTCATCGAAAACACTCTTACCCCTAGTTGTAACGCTGCATTGTGTTTAGATAAGAGTTTTTGTACAACTGAAGGTAATAAAATAACTGTTTTTTTTTTTTTTCTGCTTATTGCCGTAGCTTACAACTTAGCCTGTAATTCTATAAATACTATAAATATACTTGTAGTACACTAAACTGTTGTTTTTTTTATTTTATATAACCTACGTAGCTTCCCCTGATCCCACTTGCGTTGACTTAATACTAAAACGTAGTCAGAAAATATACCTATGAATTAAAATTAATAAAAAAGTGGTCCTCGAGTTAACGCTGTCGTAAACAGGCGCGACGCGACAGCGCCTTACGACTCTAATAAAACAATTTCTAAGAAAACTTCACGGTAGAACAATTACCGGTGTCGCGCCAGTCTGCAAGAGCCTATACAAGCACGCTAAAGGACAATCAAACAGACCAGATAAAAAGTTTATGTGGAAAGAAAGATATTTCATCAAATTAATTTCTAAGGTTTTACTCACATGGTCAGCCTCGTGAGGAAAGTGCGTGCATTATAACTTGCCCCGTGACGCGATTTTAGCACTAAATTTTGCAGTCTTATTTCAAAATGGTGACTGACAGAACATTACTACCAATACCATGACTGCAAAATCCAGTGCTACCTTATAATGAAAGCACTGCAAATGTGAAACAAATTAAGAGTTTCATTTGTTGCAATATTTTTCTCCATCCAGCAAGTTCCCCTGCGAGAGGTACCCGTGAGATCAACACGTGGTTTGGTCGCAATTCAAACTGCGAATTCCACACGTGGTACGTAGGTTGGAGCATATCAGTGTTGGTCGTAATATAATTGATGATCAAAAACTAAAACTAACGTAATTAGTTTAACTAACGATTAAATTAAATTTAATACTGTAAAAAAAATTAATAAATGATAAAATTGGTTTAGTTTTCAATTTTGGTTTAATTTTTAATTGAAATAATAGTCAACGAAAATGCAAAACAAAAACGATTATTAAATAAAGCAAATTGTTAATTCTTTTATTAGTGAAAACAAAAGTGGAAATAAAAAAGTATGGTGAGTGTGTGTGTAAGTGCAGAGTGTGCAAATAACAAGTCAGAACGAACTTGAGTAATTTCAATCAAACTAAAACGAATAAGTAATGACTACTTGATTTTATTTGCCAATAAAACAATGTGAGGTTTTCCAAATTTTTTTTTATATCAATCTAATCCGCTGATGATGATCTTCACGTTTGATTATCGTGAGAGCGAGAAATAGATAATGAAAACAATATCCGTACGATAAAGATAAAAGAAATACATATATTTCCGAGAATACTGTCTCATTGTGTATTAATATGTCCCAGGCAGGTATTCACAAGCATTCTCTAAATGGCCCTGAACCTACTAATTAACTAATACTAATAACTTATTATTAAAAGATTACCTATTTATCCAGCTCTTTAATTCAATATTTAAACTGGAAAATTCGTTTTAGTTTTAATTAATACTAAAATTGATGATTGCATATTTAGTTACAACTAAAACTAAAATTCAATTTTGGTAAATTTTTAGGTTGTCTAATGAATCGATTGATTTTTTTTGTGATTGAGCCCAACTCTGTAGCGTAGGCAGCTACGCAGTATAGAGCGTAGGCAGCTACGTAGGTCACATCGTAGCCAGCTACTCATCTACCAGCGTAGCCAGCTACGCCGCTCACAGCCTAGGTAGCTACGCATCTCACAGCGTAGCCAGCTACGCGTCACAACATCGCGATCGTAGCCAGCTACGCAACTCACATCATAGGCAGCTACATAGCTCGCAGTGTAGGCAGCGTAGGTAGGTAGTTTGAAACATTGTTTACAGCATATACTTATAGCACAAAAAAACCCGTCTTTATGACTAGTTAAAACCTTGTAAATTAAGCAATAAAATGATACATAACTAAAAGCATACTTGATTTACGATCAAAACACATGTTTATTAAATAGACCAATAATTATTTTCTACTGCTTTGAAAACAGATAACACTTCATTGCACGCTGGTACAAGTTCGAGTTATTGCCCGTGTATTAATAACTTCCGCTCCGTTGCAATGGCAACAAGTTAATGGCTCGCGGAAAAGTTATTCTGTTTTCAACTACTGATATTGCGTTTTTAGCACAGTTTTTACGTATACTAGACCTATGTACTCGTAACCATAGATGTATTATTTTAAACTAGTAATATATCTATGCTTATAACGCGCCAGTTCGGCTCCTTAGCGCTTAAAAGCTTGCATGCCATGCGCAGACGACGCGCATGTATATGAGAGAGGGCGATGTGTCAGAATAACGGCGACGTTTAATTGAGGATATTATTGAAGATAATTCTTTTACACTCCTTTTAAACTGGCGCCCAACGTGGGGCCAAAACTGGCGCCCAACATGGGGCCACGAATCATTGACGATGCCAGTAGCCATTTTCATGAGTTCTTCGTTCGAACTGTGAACTGTGTGTGCGTGTGTGAACTGCGTGTGTGTGTGTGTGAACTGTGTGTGCAATTGTTTTGCTAGAGTGCGACACTGCTGCTCCTGCATCATGCCGCTTGTGCCGAGACGACCCGCAGGCCGTCGCCACACCTGTCAACACGGATGACGAGACCCGTGAAGTTGCCAACGTCGACACGCCCACAGAGGCGCCAACGCAGCAGCAGCCGACCACAGCGTCGAGACCGTCGCAGGTAGTCAACGAGCTCACAGCACATTTATGGAAGTCATCGTTAGGTCTCGGGTAGATAGCATTTTCATTCCATTATTTTTTTTAAATTAATTAATGTCTTCACTTTCATGTTTACACATTAATAAATAAAAATAATAATAAAAATCATTTATTTTCAGGCGTCGGCGGCCCATAGCGTGTTAGTAATCAGTACAAACTTAAAAACTATGTTAGTAGTAACACTTAAACACACATGAGTACAACAATAAAAACACAAATACACAATAAAAACACAAATACACACTAAAAATACAGCCAAGATAAGAGGAGGAAGATTCATCAAGTCCCATGTCTGACATGCAGTTTGATAAATCTATCCATTGTAGGCCCTTCTAGCCTTTCTGCAAACACCCTCAGAATGCTATTGCTGCTTCCCCTCAATCTACGTATCACTGATGCCACTTTTTTGCGCATGATCGCGAAATAATCATCAGTGCGCGCATCCGCGAACATCCCTGACGCACTACAGTGAGGTGGAAGCCTCAACAGCGCCCTGAAGGCGTTATTATATTGAATGCGCAGTGCGCTGGCTGCTTTTTGGGTATGATTAGCCCACAGACTGCTGGTGTAAAATATTTGACAAAACGCCTGTAAAATATTTGACTTAATGCCTTTGATCTAAATATTTTGACAAAAAGGCGAATTCTGAAAAAGAAAAACACTTTCTCTCTCTTTCTCACTTTCTTAACCTTCATCATTATTTATAGTTCTTTGCTCTTCTTTCATCATTATTATTGTAGATAGGTGTGTGCTTTATGTACCTATGTCCATATGTATTTATTGTAAATGTTACACTTCAGAGTACCTGCAGTATCTCCTTCTCCCTTTAAATCGATCCTTTAAAGGTTGTCTTTAAAAGATCACTTTTAGCAATATGGTCGCCCATTATATCATAAGTAGAATTTCTACATTCATAACTTCAAGTTTTATGGTGTACATATTATAGAGTATTATTATATATTTTAAGTTTTATTTACTTTTTTTTTTTAGTATTAAATATTTGTATAAACCTATTGTTTATTTTAAAATAACAACTCACTTAATGTCGATATATTTTTTTGCTATGACACATTGCCGCGACGTCAATGTCATTTTGCAGAGTAATTTCCGCCATACAAGTCAAAACATTGCATTGGACACGTGATCAATCAAAATCGAAATGGCAATTACGTAGCAGGCTAGTTATCAGTCGCTATCGATCGTCTGCAACGGGCCTAGAGTTAACAGGTTTAAGTTGTCGATAATTGCAAAGCTTTAATCAATTGGGTTAGTTTAAAAAATGACTACTTCTTGGTCCTTACATATTATAAAACAAAGTCCTCCGCCGCGTCTGTCTGTCTGTCGTCCTGTATGCGATAAACTCAAAAACTACTGTACCGATTTTCATGTTGTTTTTACCAATGGATAGAGTGGTTCTCGAGTAAGGTTTTAGTATATAATAACCGAAAGCAACGCGGGCGAAGTCGCGGGCATCAGTTTTGAGGATTCTTGTGAGGATGTTTGCCACTCTTTCACGCAAAAACTGCTTAACGGATTTGGATGAAATCTGGCAATCAGATAGTTTATAGCCTGGATTAACACACATAATACTTTTTATCCCGATATTCCGACTGGATCGAGACTTATGCGGGAAAAAACGCGGGGCGCGGCTAGTCTGTATATAAATAATGTAAATATAGACGAATTCAATTCGAATTCGATATTCTGTATGAGAAATTTAGGCAAATATACACAAAATCACTAGCAGATGCTCACTGCAGTGATACATCGTCATTTGTTATATGTGTATTGCCTTCGGTTGTACCACTGAAGTCCTGAGCGTAACCTAGTGATCCAGTACACCAAACATCAGGAACAGTAGTAGCAGCGATTATGTTGCGATACCGTACTTTTCTAGAACGTCATTTTTTAAACGATTTTCTCTACCGCGGCTTGCGGTGCGAGTTGACTCGTAGAAATCGTCACGTAACGAAAAAGTGGTATGCCCGATAAAATCAGTTTCAAAGTCTCAAATGTCAAGTATATAAAGGTTTTTTTTTTTCATTTATTTACTCTCAAAAGTTGTTAATTTATTTCAGTGTGCCAGTTGTTTATTATAAAATATACAGCGATAAGCGGCGTCCCACTACACCTCCCGACTATTATCTCAAAAGAAGTTGCATGCTAGCACTTAATTACGTTTAAAATAATATGTGTTTGTCCACAGAATATTTTTTCCCGATCTCGTGTCTTTTACAAACACAAATAATACTTATATGCTTTTAATTACTTATTGAACTTTCCCTGATTAGGTGGGCGCTGTGGTGTGGTTTGGCGGCGTTCGGATAAATGTGAGTAAGAATTTTTAATAACATCAAGTGTCTAAAATGCTAGCTAACTTGAGTTAGCCTAGTATTAATCTGGTAAGCTCTCAAGAGCTCATTACAGACCAGCAAAAACACGGTAATGTATGTGTAAGACAATGACTATATAGCCTCTTGACTGCTCATGCGGGCGACTCAGGCTCACGACACATATGTTGAATAGCACTGATGCTAGATGGATATACGAGTGGCCATTTTAGTTTTGACCAGTTATTGGATCTCTGCACACGCGGGTATTTTGATACCTTTTAAAACATTTTTGCATAAATAAAAACAATTATGAGTTCCTGTTCAATTAAAATGGTGTGAAAAATCCTCTAGAACATCCAGCTATAAAAAGATTGCATTACTTTTCATCAGTAAGTAAAATAAACATTTTATTAAGAATAATTGCAGGGCTCAAGCTAAACTGGTCGTTGACGTATAATGGTACAAAAATGTACACCGCGTTGATGTCTTTTTGAAAAGTCCCTTTTTCTCACTAGGGTATTGCAATAAGTCTGTCCCTTTCTATCTGCACTTATACTGTAGAGTGTTGTGACAACTTCAAAATAAAGTCTATCTAAGTCGATAAAAATTACGATGTTTCCTAATGATAAAAAAGTAACATTGAGTACTTACCCCTTTATTCATAAACGTTTCTTAAAGTTAAGTAATGATTAGCGACTGTTTAACCATACATTTTTGACGTTTGAACGTCACTTAACTTTAATCATGGTTTATGAATAAACCCCTTAATGTTTTGTATTTTAGATTTCAAAATGTTCCGTAACTGAAAGAAAAGTGGATTAATGCAGTTCACAGGGAAAATTGGTTTCCAAATAAATATAGCATTGTAATTTCTTCGTCCCCCGGCCCGCAGTAGTGAGTCGTGTGCCTAGACGAAATCGGTCTATCAGCTCTCAAGTGGTTTAATTCTCTTTGGTGTAAGATAAAATACAAGGTGAAAAAATAATTATATTTTCCAGTGAGTTGGAAATGGAGAATGAAAGGATTTTGTTCGTATTCAACATGTTTAACGACCACTGTTTCGAAGTTTTTTATAAATTAACTTTTTAAATGCATTCAATACGCCGAAACGTCTCTGTCTGTGTGTTGGTTAATGCACTTTAATATGTTCTCTATCTCTATCATCTATTTAATCAGTAGAAGTCTGATAGAGTGCGTTTCATCAAATAGTTCCTTCGCCGTAATGTTCGCTCCACTGTTAAATTTTTTAAACGAAGTTATTATGTAGCTTCGTACCGGCGGCGTAGCGGCGTAGCGTATTCGTATTGGTCTTACAACAGTTCAGCCAACTTTATGGCATAGGAATTATTTGATGAAACGCACTCCAATTTTATCTATCCAGCAATAGATAAAATTGTCAAACTTCTGCTTGAATACAAGCCTTTTGACTACTTTGAGTGTGTGTATTTCGTCTTTTTTTTTTGTAATGTGCGTTTTGTTTGTGCAGAATAAATACATTTTCTTTCTTTGTTTCTATATCAAAAACTACTTATTCGACTGACGTATTTTTTCGCTAGTTATGTTATTACGCTGCAAAGTAGAGACTACCTCGTCAAAAAAAAATATGGTTGGTTTTTAGTAGCGGGTTTTTTTCTTAGTCAAACTATATTTCAGAATCATTCTAAGTGTTGGGGATAGCTTGTGCCGGATAATTAAAACACGAATAGAACTTGTTTCTGGAGGCAAACGACGGCGAGGAATTTCTTCGGGAGCTTTGGCAGAGTTGTTTACTCGTGGAGCGCTGGGATCGGAGTGTGTCTACTGGGCGAAACGGCCCGTCTTTTATACTCTAAATTTGCCCCCTCTGCCGTCACTTCCCCTTCCTCACCCCCGCAACTCTTATTTATCTTTATTCTAATAAATCTTGTTATTACAGTGTTTTGTTTATTACATTCCTATAGCTAATTATCTATTCTAATTAGTTACACATAAATTAGCACTCTGCGACGTCTTGTGTAGCTGTGGCGAGGGGATATACATATTTTTACCCTGCCCCCCGCCTCACTACTATAAAAGCGCGCTGTAGCGCGCCCTACTGTCTTATTCTTACTGCTGACGTCGCAGAGGCATGATAATAAAACACAAGGGTTTGTATCGCTTTATTAGACTTATTTTTCTAATTAGAATGCTACAACATTTATTTTCAGCTAATTGGAAACTAATTAGACTTATTACATAACAAGATAATTACACTTTAATATCACACATTTTCTTTTGCTTATATCTGTGGATTGGTTGGGGCGATTTACATAATTCCAACGCTAAAAATGGTTTTGATAACATAGTTAATCAATACAACAAACAGTAATTAATTATCTCTTTAAACAAAAAAGTGGTTTTCAAAGTTACGTAATTTTTCATACACAAATTTTTTCTAAGTTTCTTATCAAATGAGTTTAACATTACTTTTCTACGTTAATATTTACATGACTAATAAGAACCTAATGAGATCATTTAAATATAATACAAATCCAACTATAATCTTATCTGATTTACAAAAAATACTCACAACTTAGTAAATCCAATTGGAAATTTCACTTTTACACATAAATCACTATGGCGTAGCGCTGCCACTTGCGCCCACGAGCGAGTCGATGTTAGGGCATCGTGCACATTCTCCCGCCGTCGCTAGGCTGCGACTCTGTTGGTAGCACGATGATCTTCTTCGTTGGTCGCCGCAGGACATGGCCGCTGCTGATGGTGACGTCCACGACTCGAACCTCTCCGTCGGCGCCTGGATACAGCTGGCTGATGCGACCTCGTGGCCAGGTGTTGCGTGGTAGGTTGCCGTCGCAGATGATGACGAGGTCACCGACCTTGGGCTGGACTCCGGTGCTGGTAGGCTCCCGCCGGTGTTGCAGCAGGGGCATGTACTCCTTGACCCACCTCCTCCAGAAGATGTCCGCCAGGGCTTGCGCCCTTTTCCATTGCTGGCGGGCTGTCACGTCTTTTTCTTCGAAGTGACCTGGTACTGGTACATGAGAGTTGGGTCCGATGAGTATGTGGTTCGGTGTCAGCGCCTCGGGTTCATGTGGGTCGACGGAGACGTGGGTGAGAGGTCGCGAGTTTACTGTGTTCTCGACCTCTGTTAACAGTGTCCCCAGTGTCTCGTCGCTGGGGTATCTCTCGTTCAATGTTATTTTCAGTGCTTCTTTTACTGAACGTACCATACGTTCCCATGTTCCCCCCATGAATGGGGCTGATGGAGGGATATATTTCCAGGTGATGTGCCGACATGTAGATTCGTGTTCCAGCGCTTCGAGTGCCGCCGCGCCGAGCTCCTTATCAGCTGCTTTGAAGCACGTAGCGTTGTCGCTCCACAGCTCCTTCGGGCAGCCTCTTCTGGCCATGAATCTTCTTAGGGCCGACACCGCTGAGTCCGCACTTAGTGAGTGTGCGATTTCGATGTGAATCGCTCTCGACGTCATGCAGGTGAAGAGAGCCCCGTACCTTTTCTCACGATGGCGTCCGACTGTCACTTCCATGGGGCCGAAGTAATCAAGTCCCGTGAAGGTAAACGGACGTGCGTGGTGGGCGAGGCGTGCCGGCGGTAAGTCTCCTGTGAGAGGGTTCGCTGGCTTCATTTTTCTTATGCGGCAGGGCAGACCACTCTTTATAACTCTTCTTACTGCAGGGCGTATTTTTGAGATCCACAGTCGCTGTCTTAATTCATTTACGACCATTTCCACGCCGCCATGATGAAGGCGCTCATGTACATAAGCTATGTACAGCCGTGTGTAGGTCTGCTTGCCGTCCAATATCGGAGGGTTGGACGTGTCTTCTGCTATTTCCTGTGCTGCGGTCACTCTTCCTCGTAGGCGCACGATGTCTGCAGTGTCGATGTACGTGCTGAGATGACTTAGACGATCGCTATTACTGGGCGTGCCGTTTCTCTTGATGCGTTCTATCTCAGTCTCGTAGCTCTCTTGCTGACTTGCGCGGACCCACAGCTGTTCAGCTTTTGTTAGGTATACAATAGGTATTTCGAGGTAGTTGCGGGTTTCATTGGGCACTACCCTTTTCACCAACTTAGGCAGCGCTTTTTTAGAGTTGCGCCAACACGGATCACTTGTTTCTATTTTCTTTGTTCTTTTTCTTGTGGCTGCGACGGTATTTTTCTTCACTTTACACAAGTCTATAAATTGTAAAACTCGTGCTGTCGACCTTATTAAACGAAGCCACTTTGAAAATCTCTCGATTTTCGGCAGGTGATCTTGATTATTTTCTTCTCGCTGACACGCATGACATTTTTCCCTTTCTTCTCCCGTGTCGTATTTTACCACGTTCTCTTCTTGTGGCCACTGTGACTCCGGTAGCTTCAGGAATGAGGGTCCCTGGTACCATCGATGGGTGGCGACGAAGTTGTCGGGCGTATCACGCGTCGCGTCGTCGGCTACGTTGTCTCTGGAGGGAAGCCACCTCCACTCATTTTTCTTCGTAGTTTCTTCGATCTCCGCCAGACGATGGGCTACGAACGACTTGTAGACGCGTGGTTCTGACCTTATCCATACCAGCGCTGTGCGTGAATCACTCCAGTAGGTTTTACTCTCTGGCTTGTAGTCGTGCTCTTCCAATACAGTCTGTGCGAGTCGCGCGCCTAATAGTGCTGCTTGAAGTTCCAGCCTGGGCATAGAGATAGGCTTGAGAGGCGTGACGCGACTCTTGGCAGCTGCTAATGACACGTGCACACTGCCGTCTTCGCGTATCGTTCTCCAGTACACTGCAGCGGCGTAGGCTTCTTCACTCGCGTCGACGAAGGTGTGCAGCTGAGTTGAGATGCTCTTCTCGTAATCGTAGCATCGTGGTATTCTCAGCTGTCTGATGGTGATGAGCGACGTGATCCACTTCTGCCACCTTTCTTGTAATTCAGCTGGTAGCGGGTCATCCCAGTCGGTCTTGTAGCGCCAGGTGTCTTGAAATATTCTCTTCGCTGGCGTGGTGATTGGTGAGATCAATCCCAGCGGGTCGAAGAGTGCCATTATGATGCTTAAAGCTTCTCTTTTCGATGGAGCTCGCCTATTTTCTTCTACTTCTTGAGGTATTTTCATAGAGTTTGTGTTGAACCCTATGCAGTCTTCTTTCACGTGCCATAGTAAACCAAGCGTCTTCTCTGCGTCTTTCCCACCCAGGCTTACTGTAGCTGAGTTATTTTCTTCTGGTGGACCAAACTCTTCTATTGTTTTCATGTCGTTTGACGTCCAGCCGCTCAGCACGAAGCCCGCCTTCTTGTGAATGAAGTCGACTGCTTGCGTTATTTCACGTGCCTCTTGAATAGTAGGGAAGCTCTGGACGTAGTCGTCCATGTAATGATTTCTTTGTATCGCTGCGGCTGCTTCTGGGTAGTCGCTTGCGAACTCACTTGCGTTCTTATTCTTGATGAATAGCGCTGTGCATGGAGATGAGGTTGCTCCAAAAATGACAGAAGTCATTCTGTACTCTTCCGGTTTGCCCTCCCGCCGTTTGCCTCTCCATAGAAATCGCAGCGCGTCTCTATCTTCTTCTCTGATTTTCACTTGCATGAACATTTCTTTGATGTCCCCGCTGACTGCGTATGCATGTTGACGGAACCTCATGACGACCCCTGGTAGAGATTGCAGCAGGTCGGGTCCCGAGTACAGCATGTCATTGAGGCAGGTGCCGGCTGCTTGGGCTGATGCGTCGTGAACCAGTCTCGGAGGTTTGTGTGGCTTCGCTGGGTTGATGACCGGAAAGTGTGGTAGGTACCACGTTTTTCCTTCTGGAGCTGGAGTGGGCGCCGGCTCTGCATAACCCGACTGGAACAGATTTTCCATCCTCTCTTCGTATTTTTCTTTGAGGTCTTCTTCTTTATCCAGTCTCTTCTCTAGGGAGTGCAGGCGCCGCTCAGCCGCTTTATAGTTGTTTGGTATCTGGCGATCTTTTTCTTTCCACAGCAGGCCGGTTTCGAATCTTCCCTCTGGTAATCTTCTGCTGGTTTCTTCTAATATCTGAAGAGCTTTCTGTTCAGGATCTTCTTTCGGTCTTCTTGGCTCGATGCATAGTGACTCGAGTTTGAAGTGATTCTTGATCAGCTCTTCCATTGTTGGTTCATCTTCTTTTTGTTGGAGTCTGCCACAGAACGCTACTTTGGCTGTGAGCGAACTGTGACAGCCGTGAAGAACCCAGCCCAGTTGCGTGAGGGAAGCGACTGGCTGGTTGCGACGACCGGTGCGGAGTTCTCTGGTTACAATAAGATGCCAATTGTCTTGACCAATTAACAACTTGGGTGATGCGTGTTGATAGCTGATCTTGTCCTTGATGTCGATCAGATGCTCGCATTCTTCTATATGATCGGCGTATACTGTCTCTGGTGTGAAGCTCAGTCTGTTGACAGTACGCGCAGCTTCTATTGGGTATTCTTCCTCGGCGTATTTTCCTTTGATGCTGAGACTGACGATCTTGCTGTTGTCGTGCTTCATCTCGTTGCCGATTCCCTGAATCCACATTGTATTTTCTGGCCCGTCTGCTCCGATGACCTCGGCTATCGATGCGTCGAGTAGAGTGACGGTACTGCCTTCATCTAACAGTGCGTATGTTTCAACGCTGGAGTATGGCCCCTTAAGGATTACGGGCGCTATCTTCAAATATGCACGTCGGTTGTTGCCTGGTTGCGCTGCTGATGTGACTTCTACTGTGGGTGCTGCTGTTTCTTTCTTCTCTGGTTCACTCGTGCTGCTCTGTTCTTTATCGTGGTGCAGCAGCTTGTGATGCTTCATGACGCACCCATGTCTTCCACACGGCGGCGCCTTGCATTGAAGTCGGCGATGCCTGCTTCGAAGACAGCGGTAGCAGATGTGGTTCTTCTTGGCGATCTCCCATCTTGCGTTCACGTCGAGGGCGGAGTACTGCTTGCAGTCTGGCAGCTTGTGATCTTGCTTGCAGAGAGGACATTGATCTTCTGATGAAGTCTTCTTTTCTGCGGCGAATGTGCGCTCTGCTCTTCTGTTTTTGCGTTCTCTTCCTCCGACCTCGTCGTTGGTAGCTTCTGGTAGGGCATAGGCGCCACACTTGTCTGCTTCTTCGTTCAAGAAGGTAGACATCTTCTTTAATTCAGGAGTATCTTCTTTCTTCTTTGATGCGAAGTCGTACCACTTGCTCTTCAATATAGGCGTAAGCTTCTCTGTGATGATTCGCGCCATTTCAGGACTATGCAGGTATTGCGGCTTCTTCAATGCTTCGATGGTGCCCACTATGTTTGCGACTCGCCCAGCGAAGATGCATAAGTCGCGAGGGTTGTCGCTGACCCGGTTGAGTGACTTGAGCTTCTCTAGTTCGACGTGAATGAGTGCTTCTGGTCTTCCAAATCTTCTTTCGAGTGCTTCTATGACGATCGTTGGATCCGGTTGGCTTACTAGTAGACAGCCAACAGCTTCTTTTGCAGTTCCGCGCAGGCTCCGACGTATGCGTGCTATGTTTTCATTCTGCGTGAAGTACTTGAGTGTTTCTTCGTACGCTGTCTTGAAGCCGAGCCACTCTGTGCTGCTTCCATTGAAGAGTGGCAACTCTTGAATATACTTCGGTGGTTCCCTTGTGCTTCGTACCGCTTGAGAAAGTGCGGCGGCTAGGGTAGCCACGTCTATCAGCGGCTGGCTTGTTTTCGTGCTATCTTCTTGCGTCTTCTTGCCCTCTTCTTGAAGTGATTCTTTATTCGCTGGCTGTGGTCGTTCCGGCCCGGTGTCTTTCAACCAGGTGCTGATGCGGACTGACGCCAGATCATCTTCAATTTCTTCTTCTTCTTCTTCTGAGGTGTCTGCTTCTGCTTGAAGACGCTGTACACGTAGCTGCTGTTTTTCTGTTTCAGCTTGAACCTGGGCTTGCTTGAGCTTCAGGTCGGCTAGTCGCTCTTTCGCCTCCAACTCCGCGAGGAGCTTCTTGCGGGAGGTTACGGAGCGGCGTGATCGTGCGTCTGCGGGCCTCAATGTACGCTGAGAGGTCCGCTCTTTCTGTGACGCATCGCTTGTTTCTTCTGTCCCCGTAGAAGTGCTTGCTTCTGTAGCCGTCGTCGTACTTGTTCCGCTGCTAGTGCCCGTTTTCTCGGTAGCAGCCTTCGACGTGCCCTGCGCAGGCGGTTCTTCTGGCGGAGACTCTTGACTGGCTCCGGTCGCGCTGAGCTCTTCCTGCCGACGTTTCACTTGTTCTCCGTCCTTACTTCGTGTTAAAACCATCTTCTATTCTTCTAGGCGCAAGTCTTGAATCCGACGACGAAGGACCAATAATGTTGGGGATAGCTTGTGCCGGATAATTAAAACACGAATAGAACTTGTTTCTGGAGGCAAACGACGGCGAGGAATTTCTTCGGGAGCTTTGGCAGAGTTGTTTACTCGTGGAGCGCTGGGATCGGAGTGTGTCTACTGGGCGAAACGGCCCGTCTTTTATACTCTAAATTTGCCCCCTCTGCCGTCACTTCCCCTTCCTCACCCCCGCAACTCTTATTTATCTTTATTCTAATAAATCTTGTTATTACAGTGTTTTGTTTATTACATTCCTATAGCTAATTATCTATTCTAATTAGTTACACATAAATTAGCACTCTGCGACGTCTTGTGTAGCTGTGGCGAGGGGATATACATATTTTTACCCTGCCCCCCGCCTCACTACTATAAAAGCGCGCTGTAGCGCGCCCTACTGTCTTATTCTTACTGCTGACGTCGCAGAGGCATGATAATAAAACACAAGGGTTTGTATCGCTTTATTAGACTTATTTTTCTAATTAGAATGCTACAACATTTATTTTCAGCTAATTGGAAACTAATTAGACTTATTACATAACAAGATAATTACACTTTAATATCACACATTTTCTTTTGCTTATATCTGTGGATTGGTTGGGGCGATTTACATAATTCCAACGCTAAAAATGGTTTTGATAACATAGTTAATCAATACAACAAACAGTAATTAATTATCTCTTTAAACAAAAAAGTGGTTTTCAAAGTTACGTAATTTTTCATACACAAATTTTTTCTAAGTTTCTTATCAAATGAGTTTAACATTACTTTTCTACGTTAATATTTACATGACTAATAAGAACCTAATGAGATCATTTAAATATAATACAAATCCAACTATAATCTTATCTGATTTACAAAAAATACTCACAACTTAGTAAATCCAATTGGAAATTTCACTTTTACACATAAATCACTATGGCGTAGCGCTGCCACTTGCGCCCACGAGCGAGTCGATGTTAGGGCATCGTGCACACTAAGTTAGAGTAAAAATGTACTCTGGCCAAAGTTAATATACAATAAATAAGTTATTCAGTTAAAAGTTATTATATAATAACTTCTCCTCCTGCTATCATGTAAATTGAGCAGATTACAGATTTTCTTAATTCCGGTTCGAGAACAACTGGCCTGCAGCCACAAAAATACATGCATATAAACGATTGAGGTGACATTAATTAGATTTTAAACTGAAACAAGTCAGTCTGGTGTCCTCGACCCACATAGAGTATTACTGAAATAACATCACACTTGTTTTCACCTCAGGATCTGGCAGAGGTATCCATACAAAGTACATCCACATTTCGAGTCTATTGCGAGGCTGCTACTAAGAAATTCCCCCAGAAAATAAAACTTTGCCCGACTTGGGAATAGAACCCGCTGTTTAGTAGTAGCGCTTGTGACACCTGGACCACCGAGGACGAAAATATTCTATTTAGGCTGCGTTTGCACCAGAGATGTGCGATGGAAATGTGTCGTGCGAGGATGTTTAACTGTGCGATGAAAATGTGCCTACGAGGATGTGTAGCGGAGCTGTGAAAATGCGCATTTGTCTGTCTGTTTTGTTATGTTTTTCTTAATGGTAGATTTTTTATAGCCGTGGGTGGTATTTATGAAAATATAATATCTAGATTTTATGCGTTACTAAGAGCTTAAAATACTACCTCATCATTGTTTACTTTTGTACATAGGTAATTAATTAATGTTTTTTTTTACCTTATTTATTAAAAACAACTATTTTTATCTGTTGCCATGTAGCCTACTAATGGGAGGAATTGGTAAGAACCAGGAACACTTCATAAGCCCAATAGGTAGGAACCTATGTTATATTCCAGAAAGTTAACCCTGTTGTTACCGCAGTCAACGTGAGTGTTTTATAAACAACGAGTGGAATTTTAATGCAGTAGATGTCGTACAGGTTATACGCTGCATTTTATAGTCTTCTTGAACTATCGGTATTTCTCATTCTGGCCTGGATAACTTTAGGTTTTACTTGGAAAATCTAAATAGCCGTCCTTTTTCCCAACAGGCGCTTTAATTTGTGTAATTTATTTCATCACAACTGCTCTTAAAACGGTGAAAAAAATCATAGTGAGGAAACCGGCATGTCCTAGAACCGAAAATTCGAAGACATGTGACATCTACAAACCCGCACTGGGCCCGCGTGGTGAACTCGTACGGCCCTCTCCCTCTCACAGAGAAGAGGCCTGTGTCGCAGCAGTGGGGACATAATAGGCTGATTATCTTATGATACTAATCATTCCAAAACCACCTTAAATAACACTAACATAAAGACAATATTTATTTAAGTAGAAATAACAACAAGGATTTCAATAGATTGTACAATGAAGCATTTTTAACTAACCATGCCATCCTCTATAAAAGTTTCTGAAACAGTTAGCTTATTGCTAACATTAAAACAACCAGTGTCATAGTAACCATAATATCATTCAAACGGATGTTATAATGTTGTTTTCATAACACAACTCATTTCAAAATAAAAAAAATAACATTGTCATGCAGGCGCGTTTCAATAACAAAGCACCGTAATAAAAATGAAAAAACTTATAATATGTTATTCGAATTCAATAAATTCAAATTCATGTGCGTCGTATCCCTCCATTTTTATTTGATACTAGCTGATGCCCGCGACTTCGCCCGCGTTGATGTCAGTTATTATATACTAAAACCTTACTCGAGAACCACTCTATCCATTGGTGAAAACAGCATGAAAATCGGTGGAGTAGTTTTTGAGTTTATTGCGTACAGGACGACAGACAGACGCGGCGGAGGACTTTGTTTTATAATATGTAAGGATTAGTATTGCAAACCTTTTATAGAGGACTCATATCATGGGTGTAGAAAAAGTCTTGTATGGAACTGTAAATAATTAGGTATTAAAACACTCATGTGATACTACTATAAAACCCACATTCGTGTTTTAATACCCCTTATTATATAACAGTTGCATAAATAACTATTATGTTGTGCTATTTCAGTCGGCCGTCATCGATGAGCTGCCCCCATCTGATGCAATAATTAAGGGTGTCGTCTGCGCACTCCCCTTCAAATTGTATCATTCGTGTCCAGAACCTAATAAACTCGCCGAAAAATATCATTAGTCCGACAGCCCGGTGTACGATAGGCAGTGTAAAGACAAAATGCACGAGATTTGCAAGTTGTAATGGTTGCATATACGATACTAACACTGTAATTTGAAAATATTGTAAAGGCCAATTATTTTTAAAAGAGTAACCGTGAAGTTTCTTGCCGGCTCTTCTCCATAGGTAACGACCATTTGGAACCGTGCACCTAGCTTCTGACGTTTCATAAGCGCCCATGTAGGTTTATGTGAAATAAACAATATTTTGATTTTGATATTTTTAAGCATAGTTGCTTGGAAAACCTAGGAGTAACTTTATTCACTATAAACAAAAATTCTGAAGTATTATTTAAAAAGAAATAGGAAATTCTTGTTCGATCGACGAAATTCTACAGTGGCAGCTTAACCGTGACTATGTTACCAAAATATAGTATATCGCATATGTATTTAATTAGTGTTCGTGGCTACGTAATAACAGCCGCACGGGTCGATCCATCAGGTTAAGCTACGCTTGCCGGGGTTGGTCCGTGGATGGGTGACCATCGTTACATACCGAGACTCCTCCGTGCCTCGGAAAGCACGTTAAGCCGTTGGTCCCGGCTGTTATTTGTGGATCTTTGACAGTCGTTACGGGTCGTCAGAAGCCCGAAAGTCTGACAACCTGTCTTACCAAGGGGCATCGTATTACCCAGTTACTGGGTTGTGGAGGTCAGATAGGCAGTCGCTCCATGTAAAATACTGGTATTCAGCTGCATCCGGTTAGACTGGAAGCCGACCCCAACATAGTTGGGAAAAGGCTAAGCAGATGATGATTTAATTAGCCTTTACTGGCCATATTCAATTTATTCTCTTAGGAATGATGAAGTAACAACTGACCTTACAGATTGGCAAGTATAGTAATTTTAATATTTTAGTCGTAAATATCAATAATGTCGGTCAATCGGACTAATATACTTACGGGCCTACTCAACCTCAAATTTTGTCTCGCTCGCAACATACTACTCGCGGCCTGAGTAAGAGCAAGACGGAGTGGGGTGCTGGCGACTCCAAGACTCGAATAGTTTAGGTAATTGCTTTTTACGGTGAAAATAATGGTAATTTAAAAATAAATAAAAAACATACGACCTGCTTTTTACTAAGTTCAGTTATTATGCAGTTTCGTGATCTAATTTGAAGTATTTTTTAATTCCAGCCGTTTATAGTTCGGTTTAAAGGTAACTTTGTTTTTTTTTTATAGAGAAAATTTTATGTAATCATGTTTTCGCCAAACATAGGACCTACCATCAATCCTCAACTTTAACATATTTTTATTTATTTCAAAATTACCAAATTCTGCAGTATGTTTGGTATAACGGAGGATCATTAAGCAATTTGAGGTAGGGTAGGCCCTTAAACGTCAAAACTTGTTGAATACATATGCTCTAACTTATGTGCACATGGATAAACTCAAGCCTTCTTCCCATGGGGGTAGACAGAAACTATATACAAACATATATACACACATACACACATTGCGCCTCCTACCACGAACCTTACATACTCCTTTTGTCTCTATATCTTGATAAATACGCATGCCGGTGAAGAGTACTACGCACCTGACCTTTCTGAAGAACTTCACTACAATTATGTTCTAGGGCTTTCCTATCGTTTCCACTCACATAAGACTTATAAATATCTTTTGTTAGTTGCCTTTTACTCGTCCGTTCAACATGACCAAAATACCAATAAGCATACTCTTTAAAAATAAATTCACTACATCTTTTAGCCGCACCGTTGGATTGCTCATGATATTACCTACTGTTGGCAACCCTATTCATGCTAGGGTTGTGATAGGGCTTTTGTGTCAATTAGCAGGGACTTTTAAAAAGCCTTCTGCATACCCTTCACCCTCTGATGGCAATTTTTAATGCAATTACTAGCCGAACGAGAAGAACAAAAGAGCATCACATTGTTAGCATGTTGTTGCCCCACTAGTACCAATAAAAAATAAACACGTCATGTTAGATACGTTTACAGGGAGGATTTTTTTTATTTTTAGGCTTTTGCCTCCGCTATTCCCTACACTAAAAGCCCGCCCCGCCTCTTCATATAAAATTTATAGGAATATTACAACGAAACACAATTGAAATTGTTTAAAGGTACTTTCAAAATCACTTTTACATTTTGCAGTTTTTATTTGTATCCCGCTGCGCTATTAATTATTCCAAGCAGCATGACAGTATTTTTCATATCGTTCTCACATCCTTACATATTATAAAACAAAGTCCTCCGCCGCGTCTGTCTGTCGTCCTGTTCGCGATAAACTCAAAAACTACTCCACCGATTTACATGCTGTTTTGCCAATGGATAAAGTGATTCTCGAGTAAGGTTTTAGTTTATAATAACCGACATCCACGCGGGCGAAGCCGTGGGCATCAGCTATTATAATTATAAATTCAACATAAATCATGTAAATTTATGTAACAATATAATTTTTAAAAGAGTGTCCATGGAGTTTCTTTCCAGTTCTTCTCCATAGGTACCTATTACACTTTGGAAAGGGCAACTAGATTCATTTTACCGATTTACCGACTTCTTGACAATTCAAAAGAGCCTTTGAATGGTTTTATTGAAATAAACGCTTTGAGTTTGAGCCGCAATATTAATCAAACATTCTCACGGTTCAAGCGCGATCAAATTATTAAAACTTTTTCTTCTAAACCACGCAACAGATTTTGATGAGGTTTTCACTATCGTTTAGGGAATTTATTCCGGAAGGTTTATCTGTATAAAACGTTAATATTAAAGTTACATATAACTTAGAAATTTCGATGTTTCGTCAAGTCGCAAAATCCGTACAAAGCAGGAGCGGGTCGCTAGTAATTATATTATACTTATCCAAATAATACATATAACAGCTACCTTATAACTTCTCTAGTCGATTTCCATTCCTTCCGCTAAAGAATATTCTGGGTCACGTCACTAGTTGCGACTCATTCACGTATCATTTCCGCCAGGGTCCGCCAAACTTGAAGTGGCCCTGGCCTGTTTACAAATTCGCGACAATTTTCTATTTGCACCGTTCGTCGGTGAGACGTGTTAGCTCGAGGTTCTCAAGAACAAGAGTGTAAGTTAAAACCTAGCAAGTTTGAACTTGCATTCTTGTAGACTTTTTGAACTTTCGAGGTTAAGGGCTTCTCAAGAACAAGAGTGTTAGTTAAAACCTAGTAAGTTTGAACTTGCATTCTTGTAGACTTTTTGAAGATTATTGGAACTTTTATAAGTTCATCTTGGACTCACTCTTGGGTTTTTACGACTTGACAAAACATCGAGATTTCTTAGTTACGTGTAACTTTAATAGTAACGTATTATACACAAACCTTCCAGAATAAATTCTCTAAACGATGCTGAAAACCTCATCAAACTCTGTTGCTTGATATAAAAGAACAACGCGGACATACAGACAAACAAGAAAAGCGACTTTTATTTATAATATGTATAGATGTGAATTTATTATATATCACTGACTTAAGGGACCAATGGAAGAAAGTCTGGACTTCTTCAAGTCAGTAGTCAATATTGTGGTGATGAAAATTCTTACCTTCTCTGTTGCCTGTATGTCCTTCAGCCTTTTGTCGCAAAAACGCCTTTAGCCTCAAGAAAAAACTGGTGGTTAATTGAGCAATAAAAAATAGTCAATAGGATTCAAACTAATTTTCAATGTGTTTCTACATTTGTTATAGCTAAAATACCTAAATGCAAAAGGAACTTTTCAATATATATTTTTTTTTCTTTTCTTTTTCTCTATGAAAAAAAAACTTATTGAGTTTCTATGTCAATAACATAGCCCATGCAAAGTCAACAGTCCACAGCAACAGTAGAACTATTCCTATAAAATACCTAGAACTTGGTTAAGTCGGAGGTATTTGAACTTCTCTGGGAATAGTTTGACACTGAACTAGAAAATAGGGCTCAACTGAGTTAAACTCCCGATTATTTTCGCTGAAATAGATCCATGACGGAATCTCGTTCATAGTACGCGCGATAATACTGGTAAGGTAATTTTATTATACTCCTCGTAGTAGGGAATTATTATAGAGGAGGAGCTCGTGGCTAAGTAATAACAGCCGCACAGTTCGATTCATCAGGTTAAGCTACGCTTGTCGGGGTTGGTCCATGGATGGGTGACCATCTTTACATATCGAGACTCCTCCATGCCTCGGAAAGCACGTTAAGCCGTTCCCCGGTCGCCGCCGGCCGCCGGTCGTTCGCCGGTCCCGGCTGTCATTTGTGGATCTTTGAAAGTCGTTACGGGTCGTCAGAAGCCCGAAAGTCTGGCAACCAGTCTTGCCAAGGGGTATCGTATTACCCAGTTACTGGGTTGTAGAGGTCAGATAAGCAGTCGCTCCAAGTAAAATACTGGTATTCAGCTGCATCCGGTTAGACTGGAAGCCGACCCCAACATAGTTGGGAAAAGGCTAGGCAGATGATGAGTAGGGAATTATTATAAATACAGTTGCAAACTGGGCAGCTGAACTGGATCAGTTTACAATTTAAGTTAGCATTCACTTTATGCTGCACATTAATGTTAGCAAGTAGGTACTTGTAATAATTTCAATTAGATACGTTTAGATGCATTATCTAAATATGTGATGTCTTGTCTTAATTTTTATATTGGCTTGTGGCCAAGGTCTGTCTTATGATTAAATTAAGTCGGTTAGCTTGGCAAGTACATTTAGAGTACCTTAATCACTTTTGCAAGTGCATTTTAAGAAAACAAGTCAATTAACCCTTTTGTTTTACCAATTAAGAATATCCTAATAAGCTTTTAGGATCAATAAAAAACTATCTAAAACTTTAAAAAGTTTTTAATTTGTTTTACAAGTCATTTAAAGTCACATTCATTGTTTAAAAACACATTTCTACTGTACTTGTCTTGCAGTTTGTTAAGATAAAAAATGCTAGGTAGGCATCGTGTAAAGAAAAAAACTTTTTTCCTAAAGCTTCATTTCTGGTGGCGCAGGTGTCAATAAATATCTAATAGTTCTACACTCGATAAAGAATAACTGTATTATAGAGGTTCCTTATCTGAGTCCCGAGAGACGCTGGAGGAAGCCGGGGCGGCTCACCATTCATCTTAGCTAACTCGGCTTTATCTCACAATACACGTCAAGCTTTATTAACTTGACCTTGTTTCGCTACCTTTCCAGTCTTTACACTGATTGTGTCATAATTCGTATAAGTTTTGTTTTACCTCTAGCGTAAGCCCGCCGATCAAACTTTCTCGTGTACTTTATAAATTAATATTTCAATGTACTAAACTTCAAAATTGTTTGATGATACTATACAATCAATAATCTCCCTGTTTCATTAGTTTAGTAAAAAGCAGTTTTTTTTTCGCTTTGTTTCGCTTCTTTAAACAAACTGTATAGAAAAGTATATAAAAGAATTCATTGGCCGGTTAAGTTGAGCACTACGATTTTCTTTCCGCTCGGATATAAGCTTATCTGTAGCGCGTAATCGAGAAAAGTCGCGTGTGCACGGAGAGCGGAGTCCACTGGTTGATCGTGTGGGGTTCGGTGCTCGCTCCGTCAAGTGTCGCTCCAAGCTGGCGAGCAAAGTTTGTGCGGCGTTGTACGACCACCCCTCCGCTCGCAGCGATCGAAGTAGCAGCGCGCGCAACACCCCGCGCTCTATATAAAGCGCTCCCCTCACACCAGCTCCCCACAACCGCAAGAGGACGCGCGCGATCGCCCGCTAAGCCGCTCGCCCGGGGCGCCGCTCTTTCTCTTTTCTCTCTTTTTCTCTGTTCGTCTGTCTCTCGCTGATGCGGCCGCGCTGAGGCCGATGCGGGCGCCGCCATGCCGCGCTGCCTCATGGCCAAGAAGTGGAAGGTGGCCCCGGCGGCGGAGCTGGCCGAGGAGTCCGACGAGGAGATCGACGTGGTCGGCGAGGGGCGCGGCCGCAGCCCCGCGCCCGCCGCCACCGCGCCGGGGCCTTCGCCCCGAGACCCCGAGCCCACGCTCCTTTACAACGGTAAGGACCCGCAGGTGGGCGCTGGTCGCGCGTGTCAAGGCCCGCGCGGCCGCAACTAGTGCCAAGGTCTCGCGACGCGCGCTCCCCAGCACGCGACGCCGACGGTCAACAACTCCACATGACAACCATAGATTTATGTCTTACTCCCTTACGAACTTACTCCTATCTTGTGCTTTCTGCGACTGTTTCATAATTTGCGAATTCATTATTATAAACTAAAGCTAGCGAGCGACTTTAATTTAGGTATCTTTTATTTATTTATTAGCCAAAACATGTAAACATTGTTAATTGGTGTACTTATTAGTTTATTTTGTGAGTCACAGTAAAGCATAAGCATAGGATAAAGTTCGGAAGCACGCAACAGTCTTGTGTTAGCATGTAGGCACAAGAAGTAGCTACAGTTGAGCAACAGTTGCGGAGCGATGTCACAGAAGCTCACGGATCTTGGCACGGAGCCACATCGGAGGCGCCTTCAGCGCGCCAAACAGCACTAAGTATGAGCGACGCACTCAAACTGCCTTTTTATATTTCAACGTTGCCAAAACTCGACCCCATTCCCAAGTAGGTATAATATTGTTTATATATATCACCAACAGCTACAGATATTTTCCTGAAAGCGACCAACTACTTTCCAGTCTACGTGTAACATACTTTCATTTATACGTAAACAAATATCCCAAACCTTTACTAGGTATAATAGTTTCGAACCTCAAAATCCATAAACCGGTTGCTTTTATTTGATCTGCAAACAATTAAAGTCTAGCGGCTAACCGGTAAACCGCCAATATTTACGATATCCAGTCAGTTACGTACAAAAACATATTCGTTTATCCCTTCTGCGGTACATTCAACCAATTCGGCGTTTCTTGTTTTGAAAAAAAACAGAAACGTGTAAACTTTTCTGTTTTTTTATTATTATTTTTGCATTCCAATGCAGAAATAATTGTGTTTTAAAAACTTTTTCAAAGCGGCGCTGCATTTATTTTATGCCAATTCACAAGCATTTCACTGACAAACATTTTCATTATAACATTTGGTTTAAACATTTAAGTTTAATTAACAAATACATTTAAAAACGTATAACTAACAGTCTTAACATGCATTAAGCTTGGATACATTTAATAAATCGCAGAGGAAAGGAAAGACTGAGCAAGAGCATTCCCGAGCCAAGCCGCATTAACTGAAACGTAATCTTATTGGCCTTTTATTGCACGAAGAAAGAAATATCTTATTCGTTTTCGTTGCTTTATTATTTGATCGCATACTTCGGCGGGGGTTCGATTTATATAGCTTTTCATAAAATTGGACATTGAAGGAAATTTGACAAAATGGACTTTTTGAAACAACAACTTCAAACGCTATTTTAAAAAAAAATCTCCATTATATTATAACTGGTTTAAATAGTCAATAGTGAAAATAATTAAACTTGTCAGTATTCGCTATCTGAACTTAAAATAATTGCAAAACTAAGAAATCGCTACAGTCTTTAACTTCTTTTAAACTAAAACTAAGAGTAATAACTAAAGGTTTTATTTATAAACGTTGATTAAAGTTAAGACACGTTTAAACGTCAAAAATTTATGGCTAAGCAGACATTAATGACCATAAAATCACAACATTACAACCTATTACATTCTGAAGTTTTTCGGTTTTCAGTTCACACAGTTTTACAATCAATTACTAAGTTAACGGATCTAAACGTCGGGCCATATATTAACTGCGCTACAAGAACAAATGCAAGAAAAAACGCTTATTTACCAGTTACCGCGGTCTTAGTCATTAACCTCGTGAGGTAATTGAAATTAATTTGTAACAAAGGGACGGTTTGTTTCATGTTAGTTAGAATTTAAATCAAGGCTGTCAATACATGAATAAAAAAAAAAAATTTTTTTGGCAACATCTTTGAACCTCTTGGCCTGCATCTCACCTGATGGAAAGTGATGATCACGCTGAAGGTACACCCGGAATCCTCAACAGAGGAACTGGTTATCTTACTTTTTTTTTTTCTATCTTTTTCTTAACACAACCTTGTTCTATGAAACATGACTTAAGACTTCCTATTCTTACTCTTCATCTAATCCTAAATAGATTCATATAAACTAGACTTCGGTTCTAATAACTGGACAAAAATAGTTTTCGCATTCAATTTTTATAAAGACAGTTAATATTTTAATCTTTATTGTTATCGTAATCAAATAAATAGCAACCCGAACGATTGGTAGGTAAGTAGTGAACATAATGAATAGAAGAACTATAACGAGTAACTAACTGGTTTTAAAACATAAATACACGTTTTATTTATTTAGATTTACCAACCTTCGTATACACTACAGAAATTACAGGAAGCAACAAAAAATAAAGAACTAAATGTAAAATACAATTATAGGCATTTTCTTATTATCATCTACTTGGTACCAGTATAAAACAGAATAACAATTAAATTCCTCCATGATAAAGGAAACTAGCAAATACACTTTTCTCAAACATGCTTGGAAATTCGAGCATTATTTTGACAACCTTTTTCGAGATAAATCAAAATTGCTGTACTGGTACAAAACAAGAGACGATGCGGCCAGTAAAGTTACTATGAAAATCCATATCTGGCGTGTTTAGCGGCTAAATAAATTACTATGAAAACTCATATCTGTCGTGTTATTTAAAAATGGAACGAACTTTTTACTTCAACACACGGCAACCAAGGAGGTAATTTATCAAAGATTTTATTTAAATTTCGAATTGGCTTTCAAATAGAAAAAAGAAGAAACGAATGAACATATTGGCGAATGAAAAATGATAGTTGTTCGTCATTAATTCTGGTATTTCTATGTAATTTACTCAGTTTGAATTTCCGCGCGTTGTTTGAGAAAAGTACTATACAAGCCTTGGCCGCAATCAGGAATTGATGGACTCACGTATGAGTGCCTCGGCTTCGCCTCGGCTCTCATTTTCACGATCGTCCATCAATCCCGTTATTGCTGGCCGCGACAGTAATGTACTATTTCAGGACAGAAAAGCATTCGTAGCTACAAAATACAAAGAGATAGTTTCAATAGAAATAGCGAGCGCTAGTGCGATACGAAACGCCGATTAAATCGTGTTTCGATCAGTTAAACCCAATAGAGCGCTGCCTGCCCGCCTGCCTGCCTGCCTGCCCGCTCGCCTGCCTGCCCGCCGCCTGCCTGCCCGACTGTGTGCCAACTGTCCCACAATTTGCCCCGTTCAAATGCTGAATGACAGAACGCGCGTCCGATTAATTAAACACGATGTCAGGCCAATATTCCGATACACCAGCGGAATTTTAACCCGTTTTGGAACCAATTATAGCTGAAGTGGGTATTCTAAACTGCGACAACATTTTCTAATGGGTGTTATGAATACTTCAGGGTTATATTCAGCCAATGGTATGTTTTGTAAATTCTCTGTCCTTTTAATTTATCAGAAGTTGAAGAACTAGGTAGTTAACCATTTATTTTCTACTTCTATGCACCGTTTCACTCTATCCATGGTTTTAATTACTTTTTAATTATGTTAAAGAATTATTATTTTCTTGACAGTTCATTAATTACTGACAATTTCAACCATGTAGGTTAAAAGGGTCGAACGAACAAGCGAAGCAAATACCGTCTGATGATGCTTTTATTTTTGTAAATAACGAAATGAGTTTGTTTATCTTCTAAGATAATTTTCATGCGACATCATCTAAGCGTGTCTGGAAGCCGATAGGCAGATGATGACGATCATGATGATCTTCATGTGTCTGATTTTCGAAACCATCATTTCCTTCAAAGTGACTTACAACACTATTCCAAATTATGAAACAACTAGGTGCCAGCCCCGGCTTCGCACGGTTAGCACTAATTACCTACCTACCTACCTATCCTACCTACCTACCTACCTACCTACTTATCTACCACACCTACCTATATACCTACCTACTTACATACCTAGATACCTACCTACATACCTACCTACATACCTACCTACATACCTACCTACATACCGACCTACATACCTACCTACATACCTACCTACATACCTACCTACCTACCTACCCTACCTACACCTTCCTTACATACAAACGTTGCCCTGAAAATAACAATAGTACTATTTATTAAAAAAAGAAAAAAAAAATAGGCTATTAAAAAAAAAAATATATTTGAAGGTTAAAAAGTTCCTAACTGTCAAAGGAAAAAAATAATCTTCTTCGACAATACACATTATTCACATCACCGTACCGCATGTAAAAAACACAAAATTACAAGTCAACCAACACAGAAATTGGCATGAACGCAGTCTCATTAAATTGGCTGGTGACAAGAGTAGGTATCACTTTGCACAGCCCAACGGCGTCCAATCAGTGGCCGAATATTGGAGATCAGACGAGCCTAAGGCGAACCTGTCTGCGAGGGCACTCTTTGCGGATTGATCTAGTAATTGGGACTAGCGAGCTTGAGATTAAGATTTTCGGTCGAACTATTTCAGAGATACAGTTGGATTTATGTAAGTTTGTACTTTAATTATGAATGTTTATTTATTCATTGCACAATGTACACACACAGTTAAAGACTAGGGGGTTTATTTATAAACGTTGCTTAAAGTTAAGAGACGTGTGACCTCTACACAACCGGCCGCGCGCGCATATCCAGTTATCACCTAAGTTATTAAATTAGGATGTTTACCAGTAAAAATGTATGGTTAAGCAAACGTTGATCATTACTTAACTTAAGTAACGTTTATAAAAAGGTAGTAGAACGATTATTATTTATTAGCCAGGGATTATTTTTTAACGTGATATGATAACTGTTTTATGTAGGTAATCCGCTATAACTAAGTACCTACTATACTTTTCGGCGACACAAATTGAAAAACAAATGAGCTCTCATGGCTCGCGCGACGCAACTGGTAGAAAAAATTCCGTGAACTTTTGATAGAAATTGTTCGGGTCGCACCTGTCTGCGAGAGACTTTACCTACCTACCTACTCATCCGGAAAATAATTTTTTCATGCAAATATTCGGAAAACTGGGCTTTAGGGAAATACACAAATCCTATGAAATATCGAGATGCATCCTACTAATATTATAAATGTGAAAGTTTGTGAGTATGGATGTGTGAATGTTTGTTACTCTTTCACGCTAAAACTACTGGATGGATTTGGATGAAATTTGGCAAACAGATGGTTTATAACCTTGATTAATACATAGGATACATTTTATCCCGATATTCCCACGGGATCAAGACTTACGCGGGTGAAACCGCGGGACGCAGCTAGTAATGCATAATCTCAATGTTACAGATTCTTCACAAGTCATACAACGAAATAATTTATGAGACGTGCTTCATTTGGCATCCCACCCTATGCACGGGGGGTGACAGTAGACATCGCTAGCTCTCGTAACAACCACTCTGACGTCGATCAATAGTGTTCCACTAACGGAGAGCTGACTCTAGCTAATAATTTAAGGGCTAGATTATTATTTAAAAATCATCTTAAAAATTAAAACCCAAATTAAACAAGTGCACTGAATAAATTCCGGTGAAGATGTAGGTAGTTGAAATGATGATGATGTTTCTGTAAGTAGATTCTTTTAAGACACTTTGTACACGTACATTTTTTGGTCAATATTTTAAACCTAGATGGCTTCGGCATTTCCTAGTTGACTGATCCCTGAAAACAAATGCCGAAACGAACTGAGATCATGGTCTCTTTTAAAGTCCAAACATATTAATAAGATTTTATGTGTCTGAGAAAGAGCCATTGCAGCTTTGAATTGAGCTGTCCCGACAGATGGCATGCATGCATTACTCATCGTGTAGCACATCCCTATTGTTACATAATGTACAAAAACGTAAATACTCTTCGAATCATCCATACATATTATAAAACAAAGTCCTCCGCCGCGTCTATCTGTCGTCCTGTTTGCGATAAACTCAAAAACTACGTCACCGATTTTCAAGCTGTTTTCACCAATGGATAGAGTGGTTCTTCAGGAAGATTTTAGTATATAATAACCGACATCAACGCGGGCGAAGCCGCGGGCATCAGCTAGTATTGTATATAAACAACATAAAATACGACTTTATGGCGCGTAATGAACGTCATATTTAATAACTTTATCCTATTTTATAGGTGATTGACATTTTCAACATTAGTCATAAAGACCCTAGCTTTATTCTGTAGACTAGTACCTACTACAGTCATAACATAACGCTCATAATCCCATAACATGAAACAATACATTTTCCTTATATACATTACCCAATTTATATTTTATAGCACGGAATTATGGTTCTTATGGTTCCTAGTTTATGCATTTTAATAGTAAACCATTATAACCACATTCTCAAAATATAATAAAGTTAACTTTTTCATGTACATTGTTTAGTACGTACAATATCTATATAAATAAAAAAGTTATAAAACTAAAACCCAACTACGACAACATAGTCAATCAACTAAAAAGGTATAAACAAGACTTTGGTTTTGAATTTTCATTTTTTACCATCGACTTCCGAAATTAAAGTTATTTTTCACTTCGTAGTGTTGTTTTGGAAGTTGGTTGTTTGGTTTTTGTAAAAAAGTTTTAATTTCTCGCTTTTTAGTGGGTCAGTTTGTAATTTATCTAAGTTACAATACCCTAATGGCAACTGCTCATCACCTTTTACAAAACATATTTCGTTGAGAAGTTCTCCTGGTACTTCACCATCAGCTCCACTTCACCATAGCCAAAGTTACGAGCATAAATTGCTTGGTACCCATATTTAAAGTAATCGAATCGCAAACCGTAAAATACTTATTATCGAGTAGTTCCGGTGGCCATCTGTTATCTTCATCATCAGTTCCACTTTCCCAAGTGGTGATTTCCGAGGGCAACTGCACGAGTTACTATAATAAAAAATACCGAAATCGCCATAACTGTGCCTATAACATTTGAAGAGTTCCCGCGATTTCTCCAGGATCCCATCATTAGATCCTGACCTGATGACAATGGGACCATCTCGGAAGTATACCCCAAACAAAAAAAAATCTTTTACAACTCCGTCAATAAATGACGGAGTTATGAGTTATTTGTTCGGCAAACATTAAAAAAATTACATATTCGAATTGATAACCTCCTCTTTTTAGAAGTCGGTTAGAAAACTACGGCGGCAAGCGTAGTTTTACCTGATCGATTGACCCGTGTGGTTGTTAATACTTAGCCATGAGCCCCCTTACCGACCGACGCAGTAACTGCATATGGGTACATCATAAACATACCTACATTTGGTTACATAAAGGTGTCTGTACAAAGCAGGTCACCTCATTCACGCAAGAGCATTAGACAGACCTAATACAAATGTAGTAGACATGTTGCTTGCCCTCGTTTTATCTTTCGTAGAAAATGGCTTGCTCATGAAAAATAGAAAGAAGTTATAAATTAGCTGTATGGTTGGAGTGAAATGGGTCGTGGCTAAATAGCCACGAGCCCCTTTCATTATTATTTACTCCAACATTATTTATTATTTTATTATTTAACTAGCTGAGCCCCGTGGTTTTACCCGCGTAAGTCTCGATCCCGTGGGAATATCGGGATATAAAATATTCTATGTCCTATTCCAGGTCATGGTCTACCCATGTGCCAAATTTCATCTAAATCCGTTCAGCCGTTTTAGCGTGAAAGCGTCACAAACAAATAAACAAACGAACTTACTTTCGCATTTATAATATTAGTTAGGATAACAGTCGGACGGGTTCATCGATGGTTAAGCTACGCAGCTAGCAGCTAGCTTGCCGCCGTCGGCTCGTGGATGAGTGACCATTCATTACATACGAGTATCGAGAGACCTCCGTGTCTCGGAAAGCTGTCATTAGTAGATCTTTGACAGTCATAACGGGTAGTCAGAAGCCCAAAAGTCTGAGAACCAGTCTAACCAAGGTGTATCGTGTTACCCAGTAACTGGGTTATGGAGGTTAGTTAAGCAGTCGCTCCATGTAAAATACCGGTATTCAGTTGCATCTGGTCAGACTGGAAGCCGACCCCAATATAGTTGGGAAAAGTCTAGGCAGATTGATATTATCTCTATCGTCTTAAATCTATCGTAAATCTATTTCTACCGTCATTTCATTTCTTCCCACGGTTGATAGAAACATGACGATGTTTTCAATACGTAGCGTTAAATGTGTGGAATGATTTGTGGTGCAGGGCGAAGCATCCTACACTTGCTAAGTCCCCTGACCACTGACCAGTGGCAGCGGAACACGCTTGCTTTCCTGTTGGCGGTCCCCTTTGACTCCGATCGTAAAACCAACAATGTAAGTAGCACATGGTTACAAATACACTTGTTGACGAAATTAATGTTGCTAGGTGACCAGCCATGAAAGGGAAAGGTTAAAAAGTATGTCCTAGAGGGTAGGTTTTTAGGGTTCGTACCCGAAGGGTGCCAAATGGAATACTATGACTAAGCCTCCGCTGACCGTCCGTCTGTCTGTCAGCGAGCTGTATCTCATGAACGGCAGATAGTAGAAATTTTCACAGATTGTGTATTTCTATTGCCGCTTTATCAACAAAATATACAAGAGACGTATTTTTTTTTAAATAATAGAGAAAAAAACGTAGTATTGTACGGTGTTACGGAACCCTTCTCGTATAACAGCCGCATGGGTCAAGCTACGCTTGCCGGGGTTGATCCGTGGATGGGTGACCGTCTTTACATACCGATACCCCACCGTGTCTCGGAAAGCACGTTAAACCGGTCTTGGCTGTCATTCGTGGATCTTTGGCAGTCGTTACGGGTCGTCAGAAGCCCGAAAGTCTGACATCCAGTCTTACCAAGAGGTATCGTAATACCCAGTTACTGGGTTGTGGAGGTCAGATAGGCAGTCGCTCCATGTAAAATACGGATATTCAGCTGCATCCGGTTAGACTGGAAGCCGACGCCAACATAGTTGGGGAAAAGCTGGGCAGGTTGATTTTTTGTACGGAACCCTTCGTGTGCGACTCTGACTCGCAATTGGCAAATATTTTACATTCTTCAATCGCAAGTTACTTTAACCAAACCAAAACCTTGGTTCCAAATTGATAAAATAGGTATGAATAGAGAACCATCCCTTGGATTTTACTTTTCTTTGAATTTTTAAGACAGATATATTTTAAAAGTCTTTCTATACCCTTTCCAACTAAATTGATTGAAATTTTGCTAAATTATCGGAATTAGGAAACTCCCCCCAGTGAGGCTAGAGGCTGTTATTACCTAAATCAAACGTCAGGTAATTTGCTGAAAGCCTTAAGAAAACACCGTCAAAGATAAACCTAATAATTATGTGGTTTTTATAACGATAATCGATAACAAAGGACACACATTGAAGAGTTTCACAGGCGTCTACGACAATCGCTTTAAAAAAACGCGCACTCGCGTCGCGCTTTTTTGTAAGTAAGCGAGTAACTCTGTAATGCATCCTTGAAAATGTCTTCCGTTGTATCAAAGAAAAACAATGAAGTTCTTCGTTAAAAACTAAAAAGAAATTCTACTTGGTACAAGATTTTTTTATTATTTTAAGTTTGTTGTGTTTGTATGTTACATCCGTCGTAAACAATTATACTTAACTAGCTCATGCCCGCGAGTTCTCCCGCGTGGTTGTCGGTAATCCTACTAATATTATAAATGTGAAAGTTTGTGTGTTTGTGTGCTTATGTGTTTGTGTGTTTGGATGTTTGTTACTCAATCACGCAAAAATGGCTGAATGGATTTGGATGAAATTTGGCAAACAGACAGTTTATAACCTGGATTAATACATAGGATACTTTTTATCCCGATATTCCCACGGGATCAAGACTTACGCGGGTAAAACCGCGGGGCGCAGCTAGTTATATACTAAAACCTTACTCGAGAACCACTCTATCCATTGGTGAAAAGAGCATAAAAATCTGTGCAGAAGTTTTTGAGTTTATCGTGTACAGGACGACAGACAGACGCGGCGGAGGACTTTGTTTTATAATATGTAAGGATAAGTGGGTATGACTTTCAAGAAATAAAACATGACGCTCAGAAAGTATTTATACCTACAAGTTTTTCGTTGTTTTTCTTGTACGAACCACTCTTTCAAATTTCTAAGATAGTACAGTGCTCGCAAAAGATTTTTGTTCGCTATACGAGCTGCAGCGAACAAAAACTTAACTAACCTAACCGACTTCATAAGTGTCAGTTCACACCGAGAACCGACGCGACGCGCACTTTTTTATGATCCGATACAATATCGAATTTATTTACTACACAGTAAGGTAAACGCGCTGCGCAGCACCGCGCATCTCAGCGTACTTTGACACGTGTGAACTCTCGCACTGAAATTTAACCTTTCGTGAAGAAAATAAGTTCAGACCGCGTCGCTTCACGTCGCGGTCTGAACTGACTCTAAATATTATCTAGTTCATGAAACTGAAATGAAGATTCTACGCATCCTATCTGCGCAGTGCAAAGATTTCACCAATTAGGATGCAGGCATAGCCAATCAGAATCCACTGTACCTAAGTACGACGCGGAAGGTGTAATTAAAACATTGGTCAATAATATTACACAATATTATACGTAGTTTCCATTTGAACGTGGCAGAATGGGCGGGTCTATCTAATGCACTGTCGAATGGAAACGAACGGTGTATTATTAGATATCCAGCTTTGTCTCTCACAAATTGTAATACGTAGGTAAAGTGGGTCACATATGTACGAGCAAAGATCAAAGATCTGTTTCTACAATATATCACCAAGTATGCAAACCTTTAGGGACTATGCACAACAAATCATGACCATCATTTCAACCGAAAGACGTCCACTGCTGGACATAGGCCTTCCCCAAGCCCCGTCACTTCGGCCGGTTCTGTGGTTCCCGCATCCAGCGGATTCCTGCGGCCTTTCCAAGGTCACCGATCCACGTTGTCGGAGTCCATCCAACGCAACTACATCTTCCAATACGCGGAAAAAAATTAAAATAATATGAGATATCCTAAAAACGCTAAAGGATCATTATGTCTCTGTTATCTGAAAACTATGTATAGCGCTACTACTTTTAGCGATAAATGCCTGAAGTGATTTATGGTGTCTGGGAGCCTCAAAAACATTGACGATATCCAAAGAACGTATGAAACGTACAACACGAAAGATGGTTTGGCTAGAAAAAAGACACTGAGAGAGATAGAGATGACGGAGATACTGAGATGATAGCTGGGAGCAAAATATGAAATAAAATGTAAGCAGAAATCAATCACAAATTAATTAATTTTTTTATCTATAAAATAACAGAGCTAAAGAAACACTTTCAAATAATTCAATAACTTTGTTATGTCAGTCTGTCGCTCAAGTACAAGATAGTAGTAGATAGCCGACGAATGCAAAATAATTATATTCTGAGAAACACGACCGCGATGTAAACCTGTAATTAAATTGACACGGCAACATCGAGATAGGGCGACAAGATCGGAGCTCGTCTATCAACTACCACTTAACATGGATTTGTTTATTCAGTTTATAAAACAGTTTATGAGCTCCCAAGACTTTGTTTTGTGTGTTATGAATTATTTTATTTGAACGAGTTTTGTTTTGCTTACTAATAAGGCTTTACAGACCGGAGTCACGACTGTTTTAAGGCATATTATTGTTCATTAAAAATTATTTAGGTACGCACAAACAGTCTCGAGTTAAGGCAAAATCAAACCAAACAAATCGGGTTTAAATCTATTTTGTATGTACACAGCGTTATGCTGTAATTAAGCAGCCCTTAAAATATTCGTATTAAAATACTACTTAATATTATCGTGTGGATCTGTCAACGCCATTTCACAGCTGTCGAAGCTGTGAATAGCAATTTATCGTTCGACAAGTGCCAGACGCGAATCTACCATTTATCACTGAAAACTTTTAAAGCCCAGCTCCCATTCGTTTGATTGATACAGCGCCCCGATGGGAATATCCGTTATTTTTATTATTCAATATTTGAAAGGTTCAATACTTTCATATTTCATTCAAAGGCGCGTTTTAAATTCAGAGCTGCAAACTTTTAACGGCAAAGGTGAAATCAATTCTTAAAACTGGCCGTTTCTTATTCGTTCGACCTCTAACTTTTACATTAGAGATTCTTACAAAGAAACGAAATACAAGTTACTACCAAATATTTATGAATATTACTTAAAAATAGTTGATAAAGCATAAAAGGGCTGATTGGAACACCTCGTATCGGGGTGGATTTAAGCCACACGAGCCCTGCTTAAAAGGCCTTGAGTGTCCGCTCAAATTTAACGAACGGGTCTGTTCAACCGAAAAGGTTTTAGACCTATTATGACCGGCTGAAATCTATAAGGCTTAGGAACAATACAATTTGTCGAGCTGTCTACCACGTCCAATATATTTGAATAGTCGGGCGATGGGTAATGTGGTTTAATCTCTATTCTATAAGGTAGAAAATGTTATAACACTTAGTACTTTAATTTTCCATTCGTGTTTTCGGGGAAAATGGTTGGTATCACATCTGCATCAAGTCTTAGAATAAAATGTAGCAATTGTGAGAGTTTGTTTTGTGGTTTTATGAATCTTCGTTCTCTTTACTTCGGTTTTACTAAAGGACACAAATAGACTTTACTGTATACTGAGGTATAAGCACAATGGGAGTTAAAATGACAGCAAAATTAAAAAAAAAATATATCCATTAATGTCATGATGACATATAGCCCGACGAAATGTCTTTTAGTAGTACCTGTATGACAAATGTCTATATTTTTTCACCGTGTTACTCCTCTAGACATGTCTACGTCATAGTTTCTGTTTCGGCACACGTTTCCACGGCCACGTCAAGGCGCGTATCGATTCCCGACCCCAACCGGATGAGACCAATTAAATAGCGTCGTTTCGCTTAGCGCGGCAAAGTTGATTTTATACTTATCGTATCTTTGTAGATACAATAAGTTTTATTATACCGATTAACATAGATCACAAGCCATAGGTAGGTACGGTTGCCTTTTTATGGATAGAAAAACCAAAAAATAATTATGAGGTAAATACATAATATGTATGTGTTACAAAATAAAAACAGCTTCATTCAGACAAGAAATTCGCACATTAAGAATCGCACTTTGGTGTTTCGAGTTGTTTATTATATACCTAATACTTACTTAACGTAACAAACGATCGCATTTTCACTCATAGCTTCCGAAAGTCTGATATTCCAAATTCAGCTTCTATAATGAAGTTTTTTTTCTTGCCAAGTTATATATAGCAGTTTAACACTACAGTCTAAACTGTTAACATCACAGCCCCTTGCAAACATTGCGTCTCGGAGCAAACATGTACGTCTAGTAAGACCAGTGTTGGTCCCGAGGGATCGAAGAGGAACTCAGACACCGCACACAGGACTCGGCACTTCACCACTGTGCTACTGTGACCTTTGTAAAATGTTGATACATACAGTAAAAAAAAAACAAAATCAAAATATATTATTTCACATAAACTTACATGGGCACTTATGAAACGTCAAAAGCTAGTGCACGGATCCAATTGGTTGTTTCCTATGGAGAAGAGCCGGCATGAAACTCCACGGTTACTCTTTTAAAAATATTTAGCTTTTACAACGGTGACGTGGCGATAGATAAAGCCATTCTATAAAGTCTGACTTACACGGTGGAATTTAATTCACTGTGTCATGCCATATGTTGTAGCAACAATTAAAGTTGCGTCGTCCTTGACCTTGTTTAGACGATGCAATAAATTACGCTTTCACGCTAAAACGGCTGACCGGATTTGGATGAAATTTGGCACTTGGGTAGACCATGACCTACAAAGGGTACTTTTTATACCGATATTCTCAAGGGATCGAGACTTACGCGGGTGAAACAGCGGGGCGCGGCTAGTTCGTTATAATGAAACATCTATAAACAAGTATGCATAACTATTCCCTGAACCTAATCAGGAGATATTACCCACTATAAAGTTTATAAACCTGCTATTACCTACCTAGTAAAGCAATCACGAACTCTATTAAACTGTGGGTTGGCCCAGGAATTATGGGCATGTAACAGACACAGCGATTCAAAAAGTAATGACGTGTCACTCACATATTTTTCGTGGTTTTGATAGCCTAGAGAAATTTCGCATTGTTGGTATTGAGTAGTTAGACATTACAACTTCCAGAATATTTAAGACAACGAGCGAGTCGTGAGCTGTATTCTAAAACAAATCAAGTTACCTACGTACAGTCGAACAAGCTATTTGTAATGCAGAACATATTTATGTCTTATGAGAGTGACGTAAAAGGAATGTTGACTACTGAAAACACTCACAAAATTGTTTAAAGTAATAGTTACAATAACTGCCTTATACCAGGGGGCTTAAAACAGTAACTTTGGCAGAATCATAATAGGAAAATATTATGAATCATCGTAAAATGTCGCAAACTGACAATTCATAATTATGATCTGCGTTCGATTCATATTACGAAATAATTCATCTGTTTTTGACAGTTTTCTATGGAGATTCGTAAAATGGTACACACATTATAAATTGCCTTTATGTAAAATTAGAGGTATTACTTATTAATGACAACTGGAAATTCAGGAAATGAATTGCTTTTAGAGGAATTGCTAATGTGGCCGGTTTAGGCCCCCAGATAGCTTGCTCGAATGTACGTCCATCACAGAGAATTGAATGAAGACCAAATAAACTATTATTTTAGACCCAGTTTATGTTCGGTATACATATACATCACAATTTCTTACATTTATGACGTGGTTAAAAGTTAGGATGACTTTACAATATCTTACGTCGCGAGATATTTAATGTCTAAAGTAAACTTTAGCCTTTTCAGTTGTATCATCAATCACTCACAACAATAGGGAGTAGAAAATATAGTCGACACCTAATTACGATCGATAGCTTCTAAAACCTGTCATTGTACCGATTGGTAGTGTTGCTTGGAAACATGCTGGTCTTGCTCCATAGGACAATTTAGAGTCTGGACAAAATCAAACTGGTTGCTAATTTAGTTGTATATTTTATTATTTGTATGTCATAGATTTTTACACTCTGTGATTGCATGGAATCACGCACTGACTTATTAGTATTACTTGTAAAGATGTTAGGAATATTGTAATATCGGATACTTTTACAATGTTTGTAAATATGTGAGCACCATGTACCTATCACATAACTGATTTATTTGTCATTGCTCCATTTATAATTATTTTTTTTGCCTTTTGTGGGACAGTAATCTTATTGTGGGTGCATGGTCTTCACATATAATTATATAATTCATGTATACAAAATATTGTAAACATTTTTGAAAAGAGTAACGGTGGAGTTTCTTGCCCATTCTTCTCCATACGAAATCTACCTTTTGGAATGGGCAACTAGAATCAATTCTATTTCTTTGTTTGTTTATCATTGACGTTCAAAAGTGCCTTTTATGTGCCTATTTGAAATAAATTATTTGACTTTGACTTTGCTATAGTACATTACTGTCGCGGCCAGCAATAAGAGGATTGATTCGCCTCGGCACACATACGTGAGTCCATCAATTCCTGATTGCGGCCAAGGCTTATATAGTACTTTTCTCAAATAATGCGCGGAAATTCAAACTCAGTAAATTAAATAGAAATTCCGAAATCAATGACGAACAACTATAATTTTTCATGAGCCAATATGTTCATTTGTTTCTTCTTTGTTCTATTTGCAAGCCAATTCGAAATTTAAATAAAATCTTTGATAAGTTACCTCCTTGGTTGCCGTGTGTTGAAGTAAAAAGTTCGTTCCATTTTTAAATAACACGACAGATATCAGTTTTCATAGTAATTTATTTGGCCGCTAAACACGCCAGATATGGATTTTCATAGTGACTTTGCTTGCCGCATCGTCACTTGTTTTTGACCAGTACAGCAATTTCGATTTATCTCGAAGAAGGTTGTCAAAATAATGCTCGAATTTCCAAGCATGTTTGAGAAAATAATATTATGAAGTTCTGGTAAGAAATGTGGCTAGCAATGAAACTAGCAATAATTCGCCGTAATAAAATTTTCGTGAAACGCGTTTTTTGCTTAAAAAAAGGGTTTTTTAACAACAGAGCTTTGCCCCTAATCTTAATTAATTTTAAAACTTCCAAGCTGCCACGAAAATTAAAATCCAAAAATTAAACACCGAATATATACCACCTATAACATTGTGACTCGAACGAGTCTTGCTTTCTACAAAGCAATATTGCAAAACTGGTTCGAATTCCCGTTTTAGCAAATAGAGAATGAACAAGCATCCGTGTACCTGGATCAAAGTGTTTCCCGGGCAAACATGTCCGTTTGGCGAAAAACGCAACTGACGTAAAATTCCAACGTATTTCCGCCGTGATAATCCAATATTACTTTTGAAACTGCGAATTGTATTTGTGAAACGAAACACGAAAAAAAATTAAACACATACGACTTTCTGTTCTCTACGATTTTACTTGTTGGCTGCCTTATATACGAGGAAGTTTGCTAAAAACGTAGTAAAGTATGAAAAATTGTTTACTCAGTACCAGTTTTAATGTTTGCTCATATACAAGTCTCGCCAAATTTGATGTTTCATATCTTCAATTATGGAGAGGCAACTTAAACGCTTCATTAAATCATTAGCACCACACATAATAACGCGTTGAAATAGTCAAACTATGCAAAATTTCGCTCCGAACCGAGTTATTACAGTTAAATAGTTCGCTAAAGGTCTAACAATAGTTAGTTAACCAATTAACACGTCTGACCATCACTTGGTTCGGTAGTAGTAATAAGTTTGGTCAAGTCAAACGTTTATTGCGAACTAAGTGCACAATGTTGGTAACGATGATGTTGGTGAATGTTGGTGTTGTTGGTGTCGGTGGTGTTGGTTACTTGTAACGTGTAACGGGTTCCTGGCAACTACGGGCCGTAGCGCAATGCCCTTGCATACTGCTCTGTTATGTATGAGCGAGGTACGCGCGACGATTGGTCGCGTACTACGTTCATTAAACAGCTGTTGTTTACACGGGGACTCGACATGAATGGTCGTCTATGTGAAACGGAAAGTACTTGAAGTTATTTGCTAAGAATGGAGCAGTTGTACGAATCGTTTGACGTCACGTATCGTGCAGACACGTGGAAAAATACGAATATGGTTTTTACCTTCTTTATTTAAGAGGTATTGTGATATACTAATGATGACTAATGTAACAATACGACACATTACTTCAGAATATTAATTTGTGCTACAGCTATATCGATTAGTTTCATACACTTTCATAATTATGTTCTTTCCAATAAAGCAGAAGTAAATAACATGACGTGTATCGATGGCAGCATAATGAAAGACTATTCATTAAAGAAATTAATTAATAGTAAAGGTCAAGCATGCACGTGTTAGGTGGCCATAAATGTATCGAACATCAAAAAAATTGTTCAATCCAATAATCTGTAATTAGAAGCGGCACGTGTCGGTATACGTGTCATATGACAATATTTCCCTGTCATCGTGACATGAGCACTTGTATACATATGTCAATTTTCCCACATAATATTGACATGTGCAGTCTATATCAAGGGAATGTTGACGAATAGATTGCCACATAATAATGTCAGGTTAATTTATAGTTAGCTATTATTTTTCAAGGTATTTGTTTTACTGCGGAGTAAAATTATAGTATTCATTGTAGGGTAATTCGTTTTATTCGTTTCGTGAGGGAAGAGAGACACCTGCACCTACACCTGTGTCTGCATACATAGGTGCACGATAATATCTCAAAAAAAATAAATTATGAGCTCGTACGACATTTCGATAAATAGCTTACTTTTTACAAAGGACATTTTTTATAAAAAGGGTGTCTACAAATAATTAAGTCCCCTAGATCAACATTGATTGCACTGAAAAGTTTTTTTGAAAGTAGTTTCAAGGAAAACAATGAAAAACAAAACATTCGGACAGACTCCGCCCCCGGCCCGCCTACGCTCCGCCTCCTCTGTGATGCGCCCAGCTACGTTAAATTAAATACTTAACCTATCAACAGATTAAAAGTTTAAAGTCTGCGATAAACTTGTCAACAAAGTATTACTTGGAACGACAAATAACTTGAAGATAAAAAAAAACATCCTTGAATTGTTGCCGTAAACGCGACAACATTTTTGTTGCACTTAATTGAAGACTTAATTATGCAAGTTGGAAGGTCGAATTTCATAGTTTTCTATGATGCTCGTTAATGAAAATAATATCTTTGGACTGGGTAGGCGCCTTCTACATGCCGCGTAGTCGTCTCGTAGGCTTTGACGTCGCGTAGGCGCTTGCAACATGCCGCGTAGCAGCGTAGACGTCTACGTAGGCGCCTGCAACATGCCGCGTAGCAGCGTAGACGTCTACGTAGGCGCCTGCAACATGCCGCGTAGCAGCGTAGACGTCTACGTCGACGCGAACACACTACGTTCGCTACTCCTAGTTTCGATACAAAAATCAACAAAATATGCCGACGACGAAACATTTAATTCAATTTTACGGTCTGTCCGTTTTCAATTTCGGAGTTATGTTAGAATAGTTTGCCTTTCGGCGGACTGTTGATTCGATGTGAACCGGTTACATGACTGCTTCGCAAAAAGAATTTTGATTGTTTACAACGGAATTCTGTGAACATGGACGTGGAATCGAATTTCCAATGCCTTTTGCAACTTTTCAGGTTTAATTCGTTTTGAGTTCACTTTGACGTAAATTGTTACATGATTCCAGTTGTGTGTGTGATTCCTGACAAAGAGGTGTGCGATTGCATTGTCGTGTGAATGGTAACTAGGTACGTTGTAATATAATATCTGTAACTAAGGTAACTTTGTATGCCTACTTCGTGATACAATTCTGTAACATCATTTAAGCAGATGAAGTCACTACGAGCAACCAACAACACAGAAGATATAAATGTGGGATAAAAATATTGTATTACGTTGAAGTATGAACGCAGCTTATAATTGTAAAACGGAACGCACTGGATGAAAGAAAGGGATGTATGTGTGAGTGTGAGAAAGGGAGTGAAATGGCGAGAACTAGATCCACGACGACTTACGGTGTAACGGTGCTTGACCTTTTTTGTTTTTTAAAATAAACAGTTTTACGAGTAATCGTTCGTTTTGCCTTACAATCCCACATAAATATGTTCTATGCTTATCACCCACTTAATAAACCACATTAGTTGGGCACTTTTAGTAAACAAAATATTGTTTTTCAAACTATGCACAATTTCTGAGTTTTAAACCTCACTTGATTTAATGAGAAGAAAACTGAAACTCATGATTGTATTTATACTCGTATTATACTTAGGCTCTCCGTACACGAGGCACTAATGCACCTAAAACAGCTTTCCAGATTATTCGCGCTCGCAAACGCATTACAACAGCCTTCTGTATTTTAATCCTACTACAATACAGCTTCTAGCGCTGACAAATGCATTCAACAAATGGCAAAGCAATTAAAGCTGGGGACTATTGACCAACGTGAACAGGAGGCGTCGGCGTCGGCATTGTGAGCACAGGCGGCGTTTACAGAGACCATGCAACTTGTCCAACGAGATTCCTAGGATAGTTAAACTGCTAGGGTTGGTTCAGTGATGGCTCTCATTTTATGTTATTGGTGTAGAACCCCAACCGTATACAAATAATTATATGATTCTGTCCGCGGAACCTCCGTTCAAGACAAATTATTGTGCTTCATTTATTTTGTTCATTTTCCAATGTTTAACATAACTAACTATTTACCCTAGGTACCAACTAAATTAAATGACTAACTATACGAGTAAACACAATAACAAACGGACACTTAGGCGTCGAAGTCTTCAAGAAAAATTAATTTTCCACTTAATAACTTACGTAACTATACTACTAGTTTGTAGTTAAGGTTAGGTAGGTAATTGTTTCCATGTTATTAAACAAATCGTACTTCAAACTCATTACTCCGAATTTCCACAGTTCACAGCCGAAATGACTACCTCAAAACCGTTCTACGAGTAAAATAGAAAACAAAAGCCTAACTTTCGTAATACGAATTGCGACTCTCACGTAACAATTTGAAAACAACAGACAATTCCAATTATGAAGTATGAAGGTGCTCAACGCTTTCAAAACTTCAAGCCAGTATTTTGTGTGCGGTGAAAAGTTTGGACGGTCCAGGCCTCGGCCGCCCGGGCAGTCAGAATGGATTCCGGTGCCGGTAACCGCGGCTGCGTATGGCCAAATGGCCGCCGCCGCGCCGGTTCAATGGATTATAAAATGTCATTCATACTCAAATTCAGTTCACAAAGGAGTAGTCCATCGACATAGAATGTGAATTGCTGTGAGTTTTTCTTCTATTTGTAGTACTCACTTTGTCAGCTACTCGTGCCGACTACAAAGCGATCGCTTTTGGTTTAATTATTTTTTAGGTAGAATCCTCTTTTATCCTCGAGTTATTAAAAAAAGTTGAATTGCAATTGTTTTCGTTTTCTGGTTATTTTTTTAGATTCTTTATTAAGTATAACGCAGCGCTGATTTAACTAACGATTCAACGTGGTATTCTCAAGGAAAAGAAAATACCTAGTAGTTATTTCTGAAAAACATTTTACGGACGTACAAAAGCTCTTTTTATATAAAACCTGCTGGCTAAAATCTTTTTAAATGAACATTTACTGCACATTAAATCTTTTGTAGTAAAAAGCTCCTCAAACTATACCGTGAAAAACAACGTTGGTAGTACGGCTATACGGCTAATAGCCGCTGGAGCCGCGCATCCGGCCAGTAGGTAGTAAACTCCTTTACTTTAATGTTACCCATTTAACCCTCAGTGGGGTAAAAAGCACTTTTAAACGAGTTGTTAACCTGTATGCGTGATACTGTAATGCCTCACACACACACAGAATGCCAGATACATGCTGTGAGGGAGGTCCCTCACAGCATGTATCTGGCATTCTTGACTTTATGTAGTCTATGATAAACCAAACGTTCATAAAACGCTTTTGGAGAAAACATTTTATTTACATTTCACATGAACCTCGCTTTATTTCTTAGTTAAGTTTTCCTTGAAATATTTTCTCGAATAATTCTCTTCCTTGTTAGCGATTTTAATTTTGCTTTACGTCCACCACAAGCTATAAACATGATATGACAGACTGCAGCAGACAGCTTAACGTATTAGAGCACGGAAGTAATACCTACCCACTTAAATTTTATCTTCTTTGATGGCACAACTCACGAAATAGAGCAACACTACGTAATTTTTTAAACGACTTCAAAAAGGAGGAGGACTTTCTTATTTCGTCTGTTTTTTTGTTGTGTGTTTGTTACGCGAGTACTCCGAAAATCATGAATTGATTTTGATGATTATTTTTTGTTTGGTAGGTCATGCTTCAGAGGTGGTCCCTGAAATTTTATTAACTTTGCTTGCGTAGTTTTTGAGTTAGCTTCAATATTCCGTGTTTTTCCCAGTTAATCTATACGGACGATGTTTTAAGTTACTCCGTCACTGTTATTTATCCTGGTAGTGGTATTAAAATTTGTGTGGGGTAGGTAACACAACTAAAAAGTGAAACATAAAATATTTTTCCAAAAAAAAAAACAACCAACTTTAATTTCGGCAGTCGCTAGCAAAAACAAAATTGAAAACTAAAGAAAACCGACTTCTGAAATTAAAGCTATTTTTCACTTTTCAGTGCTTTTTTTTTTTAAGTCGTGTGTTAACGCAGCTCTGTGCCTTTGCTTAGTAATCATATCAAAATGCCCGTGCCTAACGCTTATCACGTGGGAACGTGATAAGCGTTCTACAGGAGTCTTCTCCTGTAGAACGTACGAGTACTACAGAACAAACGAACCCCAAGCGCAGCTGTGAGGGCTTTTTATCTTTCGTCCGGTGAGTGTGTCACCGGATTAACACAACCCTCGTTCAGACTTACGGTAATTAACATGCTTTGTTCGAGTTACATTGAACGAGAATATTCAACAAAACCCATGTTCATACATACGCATGTAGCCTTTTTTTCCGTAAGAAAGTCCTCATGGGTCCCCTTTTCAGAGAACGGAGGGGTATGCCTCCGACATAACCCGAGTAGTCCGCTCCTACGGACAAAAAACCCCGCTGTTCCTATTACTACCATGAGTCGGGTGCCCGGGAGATACTTGTACATTCGCCGCACCCCTGACTGGTATACGCATTTCGCCTAAAACCTCAGCAACTCAGCATAATCCTACATAATATTTTTTTAGTATTATGAATGCGAAATTGAGTTGGTTTGTTTGTTACGCTTTTACGCTAAAACGGCTGAACGGATTTGGATGAAATTTGGCACATAGGTAGACCATGACCTGGATAAGGATATAGAATACTTTTTATCCCGATATTTTTACGGGATTGAGACTAATACTGGTGAAACCGCGGGGCGCAGGTATGTCATAAAACATTAACTTTATTCTCATAATCTGAATTCTCCATCAACGTTGGTATCTTGCGAATGTCATATTTAATTACGAAAGCTGCCAGGACAGGCAGTTATTTCTAAAGAACAATAGCCAACTAATATCTTAAAAGGTTTTGCCGAGAAGCCCTGCCCAACTCGATTGAATCAACGCTTCTGAAATATGCAATTTTGTCATAGCCGCTCGGGCTCCCGACAACGTTTCAAACCAATTTATACCGTGATAAATTGTCTCTTGTTAAATGTTTGCTGATATTAATTTTGTAATTGTTTTCATTCACGCAGTTATTTTAATCAATAAATTATGGGATTGAGTAATTATAGCGCTTCATTCAGTTTCGAGATAGATTACTGAATGCAAGCTTGGTTTTACTGGGGCTTAGCAAGGTGGATATGGGAAGGGTAGTTGTTCTCTAAATTATTTGTTTAATTTCAAATAGTAATAGTATTGTTGTTGTAAGTAGTATTGTGTATTGCTGTATTTTTTTTTTGCTTTTGTCAGATTGTCAGTCGCTCCATGTAAAATACTGGTATTCAGCTGCATCCGGGTAGACTGGAAGCCGAACCTAACATAGTTAGGAAAAGGCTAGGACTGGCTAGGATGAATTGTTGCAATTTATTGAAAACATACTGTCTAATGTCTGAATAATGTCGATCTCGAATCAAGAAACCCCCCTACAATTTGTTAAAACAGTTTGTAAAATGATTTTTAACTGAAACGAGCAGAAGTGGTTGTGAATAAACGATGCGTGATCAAGTGGCGCAATTACTGCTTTGACCGATGCCTCGCGACCTACAATTTGCTAGGGAAATGGTTTGAAAAGCACACCACGGCCTCCTCGTAACGAGCCTCTAAAAGCTGTTTGCAATGAACATTTATTTATAAATAACTTAAAAATGCTACTTTTTGGTTTTTCTGCTATTTCGGCACAATTTTTTTTAAATACCTATTCATGGTGTGTTAAAATAAGCCTAGCACACAAAAGTTTGGTAAAAACATAAAATACACACACACACATAGGTATTTATGTGTAGCAATAAATGTATGTTACATTTTTGCATTCAGTTTTTTAGTTAAGTGTTATGGTGTTGGCTTGCTGCACTTTTTGGTATTTATTGTAATGTAAGTGCAACAAGCAATTGTTAAATAAATAAATAAACTTCAAGAAGAAAACGTGCAATTAACATACTCCCCGGACTCTTATTGCATAAGTATTAATCCTCGGACAGTTCGAATTACTGAGCCGAATACTGGCTTTGACTATACCGTAGCCAAGCACTCTTGGTCTGATTTAAGTCTCGCTTCAAGTACAGAGCTTCAAGCACTTTCAAAGGCTTCCAGCGCTTCCGAAAGCGACTAGATGTGCTCGATTTAAATTAAAATCGAATAGCACTTGCATTTCAATACCTTTCCATGATTTCAATAAAGTTATCCGCTGAACTTAAGTTTATTGTTCTGCATATTAAAATATACGAATATTGTAACTATAATTTTAATCGTGTAAAGTGGAACGAAGCGGACTTTGGGCTTTTATAAAAGTTTTCAAAGCTGTAATTGACTTTGCATTTGTAAACCACTTGTTGAGTTATGCTTCTAGCTTTCGGTTAAACTGGGTTACTTCTTTTGAATAAAACGTTGACGGAGTGGCGTGAAAAATAATTATTTCGTCTCATTAAAAAATCTTACAATTGGTACGTTTTTTTAAAGTCTAGGTGAATACAAAATTGTAAAGCACCACAGTTCACAACGTAATAAAATAAAGTCCCGACAAACCCAAGCTAGGCTGGGTATCTGAAATATTGAACTGGCTAGCCGATCCTATCCAATTAAACCCGTTATTCATCCCGTAAGTCAGCCAGCCGTAAGTGAGCTTCCACCAGACTGTGAGCAAATATTAAAATATTAGCAGTTTCTGTTTGGTAAAGGGTGCAACCCTTTACCGCATTGTTCTCATAATTCAATTAATTGACCGCCTTTGAGCGCGCTGTTAGACAAATGAATTAAATATTATAATGCATTAACGTTGATACATTAATAAACTTTAGAAAGACCTGGGTCAAATATATTTATTAAGTTGGTTTTCTATTTGGGGGCGAGAGAATTAAGTATTATTCGCTAAATATAAATGTTTGTTCATCATGTGGGTACTTAAAGTCTGTCTTGGGAGTTTCAAATATTCTTAAAAGAACTCGGAGCACATACAATCAAAACTTTGCCGTATTCCTAAAATACGTTGTTACAACTCAAATATTACCCGAATACACATCTAACTTATGTATTTCACTGAAAACTCGATGGAACATTGCACGCTTACTGATTGAAACATGACTCTTACTTTGATTTTTTGTATTTCGATTTTATTTAAGTCTAGTGTGGCTTATGTAATCCCGTTGTTTTTACCAAACTGACCCAGAAAGACGGTTATGTTTTTATTTTAAGGGCCTACCCTACCTCAAATTCTTTAGCATGACCGTCCGTTATGCCGAAAATGCTGCAGCATTAATTTTGAAATAAATATATGTAAAAGTTGAGGATTGATGCTAGGTCCTGACGTTTGATGAAAACACGATTACATAAAATTTTCTCTATAGAAAACAAATTCAAAGTTACCTCTAAACCGAACTATAAACCGCTGGTATTCAAACAATTCTTTAAATTAGATCATGAAACTTTGCATAATAACTGATCCAACTATAAAGCAGGTCTTATGATTTTTTATATATTTTAAATTACCCTTATTTACCCGTAAAAAGCAATTACATAAACTATTCGAGTCTTGGAGGCGCCAGCACCCCGCTCCGTCTCGCTCTCAAGCCGCGAGTAGTATGGTGCGAGCGAGATAAAAGGTGAATTTGAGCTGAGGTAGGGTAGGTCCTAGTATGAAGCAACGAGTAGCTTCATTCGGTATTCCCAGAATAAGGGGAAAATGGGGAAAACTTACAGGTTCAGTATAACATGTAGGACATAATGAGGATCATCAATACGCTGCACTATGAATAATCTCGTTTCGATAAAAATAATATGAAATAAGTATCGCTCTTGATTTAAAATTAAAATAAGTAGGTACGAGATCTTTCTACAAATGGATAAAAAAAAAACTAAATTAAAAAAAAATATTATCAGAATCATTCTATTCCTATTTATTCTAATTCTGATAAAATATTCCCATTTTGAATGCCCTCGTTTTATTGACTTCATCCATCGCTATTCCATTTGAGGAAATGAGTTTCGAGAGCTCCATATCTAAACAGTTCTTTTTTTAAACCGTTTGCCGTGTTTTCCTTTGATGCTTTTCAACTAGTCAGGATAGTTCTACAAAATAGTTCATTGAATAAAAGAAAAATAAATCATTCCTTAAATTCGTGAAACTGTGTGGACAGACAAATTCGATTTTAGCGTAGCATTTCATCTACAATGAGAACATGATTCGATCCATGTTATTACATAACTATCTACCAACCTAATACCACCCACACTATGATGAAAGTTTTGTCGAATATCTGTCGGGAGCGACAGTATTTCAGCTTTCAGCCAGTGCGCCAATGTCACGGTTCTCTGGGTTCAACAATTCTAACTTCGGGATCCGATTATCTGGTTCATGTACTGTAGGATATTTTGTTCATTGGCATTTTATTCCGAGTTATAATAGAATGATGTTTATTTGTGTTGTTAGCTCTTCTAGTACACTTTTACACGTCAATTATTTGGTCAATATTTTAGAACTTTATGGCGCTGGCATTTCCTCGGTGCCTGAGAAGAAATGCCGAAACAAACTTAGAGGTCATAGTCTCTTTTAAAGTTCAAACAAAATGACAGAAACATGTCTGGAACGGCATTTTGAGGAGAGAGCCATTGCAGTAGTGTAAATTACTACTCAGTAGATTGTATGAACTAACTAGCCATTGCCCGCAACTTCATTAGCGATCCAGGACATAGCCTATGTCCTTCTCCAGGTCATGGTCTACCCCTGTGCCAAATTACATCCAATTCCGTACCGCCGTTTAAGCGTGAAAGCGTAACAAACAAACAAACTCAATTTCGGATTTATAATATTAGTTAGGTTGACCAAAATAATCTTTAGGTATATTTTTCTTCTCCTTTTGTAATGATTTTTTGCATTAACAAGGTAAGCGCACCTACAATGTGTGACATAATCAATTCATAAATTATACAATCCACCTCCCGTTATTATCTACTTACCCTATTATCGACGTTATTAGCTTCACAACGGCTTCTAATTACCGTATCTGTAATTAGATGGTGGCGAGATAATGCCATCATTACACCCTATTACCTGCACCGCACAGGAGGCTGCAAAGCGGATGCGAAGCGCCAGGCAGTTGCCATGTGCCTCGGTATCGGACTCGCCTCATGTTCCGAGCCGCCATTAAGTTTGAATGGGAGTTTACATGGGGTTTAGTATGTTCAATGTTTCTTTTGTTTTTTAAAGTTATATTTCCGTATCT